>JAZHRO010000026.1:24182500-26977500 GCA_037157565.1 Thalassia testudinum
TCTCAATTCATCCTATTTCATCAGATCGGGGATATGATATGGTTCCTCAGGATGAAACGAGTATAGAGAGTTCCAATAAGACTTCCTTCTGGGACCAAAATCGATTTTTGGGTTTTTTTCATTTATTCCATGACCGGAACAAAGGGGGATACACGTTAGGCCACGATTTGGAATCAGAAGAGATATTTCCAGAAATGGCAGATCGATTCACTCTATCAATAACCGAGCCGGATCTGGTGTATCCTAGGGGATTCCCCTTTTCTAGGGATTCCTACGGATTGGATCCAAACCAATTCTTAAATGGGGTATTCCACTCCAAAGATGAATCGAAAAAGAAATCTTTATTGGTTCTACCCCCTCTTTTGATTTCTCGAACCGAGAGATCCATGAATCGGGATCCTGATGCATATAGATACAAATGGTCCAATAGGAGCAAGAATTTCCAGGAACATTTGGAACATTTCGTTTTTGAGCAGAAGACCCGTTTTCAAGGAGTGTTCGATCGTTTTCAAGGAGTGTTCGATCGTTTTCAAGGAGGATTCGATCTTGAAGGAAGGTTCGTTCGATTTCAAGGAGGGTTCGATCTTCAAGGAGTGTTCGATCATTTTCAAGAAGGGTTCGATCTTCAAGGGGTGTTCGATCATTTTCAAGAAGGGTTCGATCTTCAAGGAGTGTTCGATCGATTTCAAGGAGGATTCGATCTTCAAGGAGTGTTCGATCGTTTTCAAGAAGGGTTCGATCTTCAAGGAGTGTTCGATCGATTTCAAGGAGGATTCGATCTTCAAGGAGGGTTCGATCTTCAAGGAGTGTTCGATCGTTTTCAAGAAGGGTTCGATCTTCAAGGAGTGTTCGATCGTTTTCAAGAAGGGTTCGATCTTCAAGGAGTGTTCGATCGATTTCAAGAAGGGTTCGATCTTCAAGGAGTGTTCGATCGATTTCAAGAAGGGTTCGATCTTCAAGGAGTGTTCGATCGATTTCAAGGAGGATTCGATCTTCAAGGAGGGTTCGATCTTCAAGGAGTGTTCGATCGTTTTCAAGAAGGGTTCGATCTTCAAGGAGTGTTCGATCGTTTTCAAGAAGGGTTCGATCTTCAAGGAGTGTTCGATCGATTTCAAGGAGGATTCGATCTTCAAGGAGTGTTCGATCGTTTTCAAGGAGGATTCGATCGATTTCAAGGAGTGTTCGATCGTTTTCAAGGAGGATTCGATCTTGAAGGAAGGTTCATTCGATTTCAAGGAGTGCTGGATCGATTACGTAAGAAGATAAATCCAGATTCGATGGATTGGTTCGAGCTCTTCGATATAGAAGAGTTGCCTGGGGAAATTCGTTTCGCTTTGTCTCTTCGTTTCTTTTTCAAGGAGGCATTTCCTTTCTTTTTGTCCAAGTCACTTCTCTTTTTGTCCAAGTCACTTCTTTTTTTCTTTGTGAGTATCAGGAGGAATACCCCCATTTATGGATCCGAGATTCACATCTATGAATGGAAAGACCCGAATGATCAACCCCGCAATCAGTTATTCGAATCCATAGGTGTTTCCATTGTTCATTTGAAGAAATGGAAACCCTTCTTATTCTTATTGGATGATCATGATACTTCCCAAAGACCGAAATTCTTGATCCATGGAGGAACAAGATTCCCATCTGGGTTCCATAAGATACCAAAGTGGATGATTGACTCATTCCATACTAGAAATCATCGCAGGAAATCTTTTGAGAACACGGATTCCTATTTCTCAATGATATCCCACGATCGAGACAATTGGCTGAATCCCGTGAAACCATTTCATCGAAGTTCATTGATATCTTCTTTTTATAAAGCAAACCGGCTTCGATTCTTGAATCATCCGCGTCACTTCTGGTTCCATTGTAACAAAGGATTCCCTTTTGATGTGGAAAAGACCCATATCCATACTGAGGATCTGACATATGGGCAATTCCTCAATATCTCGTTCATTCGCAACAAAATCTTTTCTTTGTGTGTCGGTAAAAAAAAAGAGATTTGTTTGGAGAGAGAGACTATTTCACCAATCGAGTTACAGGTATCTGACATATTCCTATCTAAGGATTTTCCACAAAGTGGTGACGGAACGTATAACTTGTACAAATCTTTCCATTTTCCAATTCGATTCGATCCATTCATTAGAGCTATTTACTCGATTGCAGACATTTCTGAAACACCTCTCACAGAAGAACAAATGGCTCATTTGGAAAGGACGGATTGTCAGCCTTTTTCAGATAGGAATCTTCTATCTGATTCCGAAGGGAAGAACTTGCATCAGTATCTCCGTTTCCATTCAAACATGGGTTTCATTCACACTCCATGTCCTGAGAAATCTTTTTTACCATCCGGAAATAGGAAAAAACGGAGTCTTTGTCGAAAGAAATGCGTTGAGAAATGGCAGATGTATAGAAAAGGAGAGAGTGCTTTTTCACACTTCTCAAAAGGGTGGAATCTGTTCCAATCCAAATGGAATATGTTCCAAACATATATGCCATGGTTCCTTACTTCGACAGGGTGCAAATATCTCAATTTCACCCTTTTAGATACCTTTTCAAACTCATTGCCGATACTAAGTACCAGATTGGTATCCATTGTTCATGGTGTTATGTATAGATGGGGTATATCATGGCCAATTTTTGAGAACGAATGGGGGGCGATTCTTCTCAAACAACGGAATCGTATAAGGGATATTTTTTTACATAATGTTTTTCTGTCCGAAGAAAAGATTCATCGAAATCATGAGTCACCCCTTCCATGGATATGGACACGTCTGATATCCACAAATGCTTTGGAGTCCTTCTATCTTTCCATCTTTTTCTTTCTTCTTGTTGCTGGATATTTTGTTGGTATACATCTTCTCTTTGTTTCCCGAGCCTCTAGGGAATTCAAGACAGAGTTAGAAAAGATCCAATCTTTGGTGATTCCATCCTACATAATGGAGTTGCAAACACTTCGGGATCAATATCCCCCATCTGAACCTCTTTCTTTCTGGTTCAAGAATCTCTTTTTTTCGAGAAATACGAGACATCTAAGTCGTACAAGTAAAGAGATCTATTCATTGATAAGAGAAAGAAAAAGCCTGAACGACGGTAATTGGATTGATGATAAAATCGAATTCTGGCTCGTGAACAATGATTCTCTTCATTATGAAGAAAAACCATTCTTGGTTCAGTTCTCCACCCTAACGACAGAAACAAGAATGGATTCCATTCTATGGAGTCTAACTCATAGTGATCATTTATCTTTATCAAAGAATGACTCTAGTTATCAAATGAATGAACAACCAGGATCCATTTACTTACGATACATAGTTGACATTCATAACAAGTCTCTAATGAATTATGAGTTCCATAGATCCTGTTTAGCGGAAAGACGGATCTTTCTTGCTCATTATCAGACAATCACTTATTCACAAACCTCGTGCGGGGCTAATCGTTTTCATTTCCCATCTCATGGAAACCCCTTTTCGCTCCGCTTAGACCTATCTCCGTCTAAGGATATTTTAGTGATAGGTTCTAGAGGAACTGGACGATCCTATTTGGTCAAATACCTAGCGGCAAACTCCTATGTTCCTTTCATTACGGTATTTTCGACCGAGTACCTGCCTGACAAGCTTCCACCTCTAGGTTTGATGAATAAGATGGATATTTTTGATGGTCACGGTATGCATATTGATGATAGGAATGATGACCTTGATACGGAGCTGTTAACTATGACGAATCTGCTAGCTAGGTCTGCGAAGTATCAGCATCAGTATAGAAAACAATTGAGGAGGCCGAAATAGAGCGAATGGTTATCACCATTCATTTGGAATTAGCAAAAGCAATGTCTCCTTGCATAATATGGATTCCAAATATTCATGATCTGTATGTGAAGGAGTCGAGTTATTTATCCCGCGGTCTATTAGTGAACTATCTCTCCAGGGATTCTGAAAGATGTTCCACTAGAAATTTTCTTGTTATTGCTTCGACTCATATTCCTCAAAAAGTGGATCCCGCTTTAATAGCTCCGGATAAATTAAATACATGCATTAAGATACGAAAGCTTCTTCTTTCACAACAACGAAAGCACTTTTTCATTCTTTCATATACTAGGGGATTTCACTTGGAAAAGAACATATTCCATACTCAGAAATTGGGATCCATAACCATGGGTTCCAATGCACGAGATCTTGCAGCACTTGTCAATGAGGCCCTATCCATTAGTATTACACAGAAGAAATCCATTCTAGAAACGAATACAATTAGATCAGCTCTTCATAGACAAACTTGGGATATGCAAGCCCATCTAAGATTCTTTCACGATCCTGGGATACTTTTCTATAAGATAGGAAGGGCTGTTGCACAAAATGTACTTCTAAGGAATGACTCCTTAGATCCTATATCTATCTATGGGAAGGAGCAATCATGTTTGTACAAATGGTGCTTGGAATTTGGAAGGAGCATGAAGAAATTCACGATCTTTCTTTATTTTTTGAGTTGTTCTGCCGGATCGGTCGCTCGAGATCTTTGGTCTCCACTCGGACCCGATGAAATAGATTGGATCACTTCTTCTTCTTCTTATGCATTCTTTGAGTCTCATGGATTCGTTGAGAGTGATTCTGATCTAGTTCATGGCCTATTAGAAGTAGAAGGCACTCTGGTGGGATCCTCACGGACAGAAACAGATTGCAGTCAGTTTGATAATAATCGAGTGCCATGGCTTCTTCGGTCCGAACCAAGGAATCCGTTAGATATGATGCAAAATGCATATTGTTCTATCCTTGATCGCCTTGAAGACGGGAAAGGAACTTTCGACCCGCAACAGATAGAGGAGCATTTCTTCAATCCCATAGTTTGTTGGGCTCCGAGAATATGGCGCCCCTATGGCAATCAAGTAGATTGGATCGAAAGGCCCGGATTTTTCGATTTAGACAGGTTCTTTCGGGAGGGTAGAACCATGCAGTACCAGAGACGAGAGAGATGTTCCAAAGAAGAAGGCTTTTTTGTTTTTGGAATAAGCCGATGCGTTTGGGACCCTGTGGATCCATTCTTTTCCCTATTCCTCCAAGATCAGCCCCTTGCTTCTGCGTTTTCACGTCGTGGAAAATTATTTGATGAAGAGACATTAAAGGAGCTTATGACTGACTGCAACATAGAGATAATAGACAATGACGAAACAGAGATGATACATGATGATACACATCATCTAGATGAAGCCGAATCCTGGTTGGCCTGGGTCACGAAGAAGATGCAAGAAATAATGGCTTATGAACGTGATGATGAGGATATACTTGAACCCTACTTTGACAAGAACACGCCAGAAATCGAATGCTTGATTCCTGACCAAAGAAGATGGTTTAGAGCCTATAGTTCCTTATCATTATATAATCATGGGTCTTTCCGTTCGAAAATTCTATCCGAGAGTTATCAGTATTTATCAAATCTGTTCCTATCTAACGGAACGCTATTGGATCAAATGACAAAGACGTTGTTGAGAAAGAGATGGCTTTTCCCGGTGGAAATGCAACATTTGATTCAAGATTGGATTCAAGAAAGATTTCCCATTCCTTAGAAAGAGATGTGGTCATGAAAAAGAGATGAAGTGGAAATGGACCAGGTGGTAGAGTCGTGGAAACACTTGTTTCTTCCATATTGTTCCATGGACCTTAGCTCCATGGAACAATATGCTACTTCTGAAACATGGAAGAATGGAAATCTGAGATCAAAACACTATGATGAACTGTCGAAACGAGAATTCTTGAAGGGCGACAGAGCCTATTACTCACTATATCAAACCATTTCCATGTAATGTACTTTATCCGCTGGGTGACAGGTGGACATTTTCCCGGAGGTTTCTATCCATCTACCCTTGTAGGATTCCTGTGGAATCCTATACTCGGGGGGTGGGTGCAGGGCGGGCGATTTCAAACCGGACTCCTCATTCATTAGATAGAGAAGATCGCCAAGATTTCGTGATCCGCTGCCGAACCTATTCCAATTTCAACAGCTCGGACTCGGATCGTGAGGATGGCCGGAATACTTCGTATCAACAGATACTCGGTATATCAATATCGATGAGATCCGAGATCTGTTATGGAATTGCTCATTCCATGAGCATTCTCCATATTATGCCTTGAAGAGGACTCGAACCTCCACGCTCTTTAGCACGAGATTTTGAGTCTCGCGTGTCTACCATTTCACCATCAAGGCATCTTGAAAGTGAATCCTATTCCATGAATAGGATATCTATATAGTGTGATATATGGAATATATGACAAAGGTGGAGTGTTGGAATATTTCGATCGATCGTCGATCGGTCATATAGGCCCGAGTCAGACATCCAATTGCTTCGATTGGAATGATCCGGAGGATGCCTTATATATATCCAAAATCTATCAATCAAAAAGATGTACAATCCAATCCTGCTAGATCTACGCCAATATCACATATGTGCAATTGGAATTTGGTGTTCTATAATATATAGAGAAAGAGAAGTCATTTCCCATTTAGATAAGTCATTTCTCATTTCTATATAGAGAAAGAGAAGTCATTTACGATGATTCCTGGGAAGCATGCATCCATGGCTGAATGGTGAAAGCGCCCAACTCATAATTGGCAAATTCGTAGGTTCAATTCCTGCTGGATGCAGGCCAATGCGATATCACATAGGAAGGAAGAGTTGGAATTGGCCTTGGATTGATGGAATCTCATCATCCATACATAACGAATTGGTAGGGTATATTCATACTATCACATAGGAACAATCAGAACTAGAATTCTGATTGATACTGGAACTTATAGGGAATCAAATGGATTTATGGATGGAATCCAATATGCAGTAGTTACAGAAAAAAGTATTCGGTTATTGTAGAACAATCAATATACTTCTCATGTCGAATCAGGATCAACTAGGACAGAAATCAAGCATTGGGTCGAACTCTTCTTTGGTGTCAAGGTCATAGCTATGAATAGTCATCGACTCCCCCGAAAGGGTCATCGACTCCCCCGAAAGGGTAGAAGAATGGGACCTATTATGGGACATACAATGCATTCCAATTACAGACGTATGATCATTACGCTTCAACCGGGTGATTCTATTCCACCTCTTTTTGGATTCTATTCCACCTCTGATAGAGAAAAGAAGGGAAAGCAAAATACTGAATAACATGGCGACACATTTATACAAAACTTCTACCCCGAGCACACGCAACGGAGCCATAGACAGGAAATCCAATCCACAAAAGAATTTGACTTATGGACAGCATCGTTGTGGTAAAGGTCGTAATGCTAGAGGAATCATTACCGCAAGGCATAGAGGGGGAGGTCATAAGCGTCTATACCGTCAAATCGATTTTCGACGGAATAAAAAAGACATATCTGGTAGAATCGTAACCATAGAATACGACCCGAATCGAAATGCATACATTTGTCTCATACACTATGGGGATGGTGAGAAGAGATATATTTTACATCCCAGAGGGGCTAGAATTGGAGATACCATTGTTTCTGGTACAGAAGTTCCTATCTCAATGGGAAATGCCCTACCTTTGAGTGCGGTTTGAACTATGGATTTACGTAATTGGAAGTAACCAATTAGGTTTACGACGAAACCTAGAAATCGATCACTGATCCAATTGGAGTACTTCTACGGGATAGACCTCAACAGAAAACTGTTGAGTAACGGCAGCAAGTGATTGAGTTCAGTAGTTCTTCATAGAAAATTATTGACTCTAGATATATGGTAATATGGAGAAGACAAAAGGGTTTGAAGCACGGACAAACCGGAAGCGCTCCTTGTTTCAAAGAGAGGAAGACGGGTTATTCACATTTCATTTGATGGTCAGAGGCGAATTGAAAGCTAAGCAGTGTATAAAGATCCCGGGGGAAAAATAGAGATGTCTCCTACGTTACCCATAATATGTGGAAGTATCGACGTAATTTCATAGAGTCATTCGGTCTGAATGCTACATGAAGAACATAAGCCAGATGACGGAACGGGGAGACCTAGGATGTAGAAGATCATAACATGAGCGATTCAGCAGATTTGGATTCCTATATATCCACTCCTATGGTATTTCATCATACGATTCATAGAAGATCCATCTGTCTAGATATCATCATATACATCTAGAAAGCCGTATGCTTTGGAAGAAGCTTGTACAGTTTGGGAAGGGGTTTTGATTGCTAAAAAAGAAGAATCCACTTCAACCAATATGCCCTTAGGCGCGGCCATACATAACATAGAAATCACACTTGGAAAGGGTGGACAATTAGCTAGAGCAGCAGGTGCTGTAGCGAGACTGATTGCAAAAGAGGGTAAATCAGCCACATTAAGATTACCTTCTGGAGAGGTCCGTTTGATATCCAAAAACTGCTTAGCAACAGTCGGACAAGTGGGTCATGTTGGGGAGAAGCAAAAAAGTTTGGGTAGAGCCGGATCTAAGTCTTGGCTAGGTAAGCGTCCTGTAGTCAGAGGAGTAGTTATGAACCCTGTAGACCATCCCCATGGGGGCGGTGAAGGGAAAGCCCCAATTGGTAGAGACCAACCTAAGACCCCTTGGGGTCATGCTACGTTTGGAAGAAGAACTAGGAAAAGGAAAAAATATAGTGATAGTTTGATTCTTCGTCCCCGTAGTAAATCGTAAATAAAGAAGAATATGGAAAATCGAATTTGGGGAAAAATTGGGATCTTTTGACAAAAAGACAAAAAAAGGAGTTTCATCACATGCATTTACGAAAAAAAAAACCTTTGACAAAAAGACAAAAAAAGAAGTTTCATCACATGCATTTACGAAAAAAAAAACCTTTTGTGGCTCATCATTTACGGAACAAAATAGAAAAACTCAATAGCAAGGGGGGAAAAGAAACCATATTAACTTGGTCTAGAGCATCTACCATTATACCCATAATGGTTGGCCATACAATTGCTATTCATAATGGAAAAGAACATTTACCTATTTATATAGAAGATCGTATGATCGGTTATAAATTGGGAGAATTCGTGCCTACTCTAACTTTTGGTGAACATCCGGAAAACGATAATAAATCTGTCGTTAATTTTGTGAGATTTCATGAGAATTTGCATATAGATTTGTTGGAAAGAGGTACGAGGGAGGGCTCAAGCCCTTTTTCAGATTTCTTTTCAGATTTCCATCGCTATTCTATAGATGGAAAGAAAATCTTGATCTATCGAGTCTATGGATTCTGTCCTTCCTATCTATTCTGAATATGGAATTTTCTACTCGAGAGATGGAAAAGGCCGGACTTTTTCTTCTATTTATTCCGCCTTTCCTTTCTATTATTTAGATTTCGAATCCGCTTTCTTCGATGCTATCTATACTATATCTATATAGGTCCAATCCTCTGGGATTTACCAGTCTCTCTTTGGAAAAAAGATTGTAATTGAATTTGGAATTGTAACATTCTTCTTTCTCTACAGACAACATTCTTGTATCTCTATAGAATCGAATTCCAAGAAATCCTAAAGAAATAGGAGTCTAATAATGGGATTCCTCTCAAGAATTCTTATTGCTTTCCTATGGAAATGTATCCAATGAATATGGAAATATAGGAAAGAAAAGAGCTTTCCTATTCATATCCAAGCTTTTTTCAACGGTCTGTCTCAGATATGGAAATTGTTATTCTCCTATTTAGGGAAGTACCTCAATTCCCTTTTTTGTATTTCATTTGGATTGGCGGTTTTGCTTTTGGTCTTTTCTAGCTATACCGGTTTCAAGAGAGAAAGAGAAAAGAGAGAAAAAGAAAACCAAACAAATACAAATGGAAATGAATAGTTCATTAGCTAGCTATTCGATCCTTCATTTAGGAATTCTATACAGAATATATGAGAACAGAATCTATATATATGAGATCCATAATATATATATAAGTATGAATCATACATATTCTATGAAGAATACATATTAGTGATAATATGTATATATGAAGTAACAAGAATAAGAAAGTAACAAGAAGAATAGAAGAATTGCTCATCATCCATTGGTGGGGGGTAACGAACCTTATGATAAAGAAGAACTCGAATAGATCGGGCACGGAAATCAAAGTTTTAGCTAAACATATACATATGTCTGTTTTCAAAGCCCGAAGAGTCATTGATCAAATTCGCGGGCGTTCCTATGAAGAAACACTTATGATACTGGAATTCATGCCTTATAGAGCCTCTTATCCCATTTTCCAATTGGTTTCTTCCGCAGCAGCAAATGCTCGTCATAATATGGGTTCAAAGGAAGCTGATTCATTTATTAGTAAAGCTGAAGTCAGGGCGGCTGCAGACCACGCCTCCCCTCCTGTCATCTCCACCGTCCCCTTCCTCTTCTCCTTCCTGTGAGCGAGAGCGAGCAAGTGCGAGGGCGGCAGCGGCGGCCGCAGTGAGCGCGGAGGAGGTGCGGCGTGCGAGGGCGGAGCTCTGCCGTGAGGGCGAGCTCGCCGGAGCGGCTTGGCCGGCCGGCGGAGGGCGCAGGGGGCGCGGAACGACGCGGAGAGGGACCTGCTGCGGTCTGAGCAGCAGACGCGCGAGGTGCGACGCGGGCGACGTCGCGAGCGGAGGCCGAGTGGCGCCCTGATTCTGGAAAAAATTTCCAGAATCAGACGTCTGGGTTGATAGCCAGACGGAGAGGGAGACGTCTGGAAGCTCATACAGACGTCTGAAAGGTGAGTATTCCGCTTTCTCCTTCCTTCCTGTCGACTGACCGTACTGAGGGAGGGAGTTGGCTGTGCGCAGGTTCGCTGATTCGCCATCCTTTGCGAATCAGATGTCTGGAAGTTTTACCAGACGGATGGAGTGACCTCCAGACGTCCGGGGCGACCATCGGACGTCTGGGAGCTAGGCCAGACGTCCCCGCAGACTTCTGGACGTCTGGGAAACCACGCTGAACAGGTAATTCTCTGATCCACTTTTTAAGACGTCTGGAAGAAGTTCCAGACGTCTGATTTTGCACAGTATCATCTTTTTCGACCCGTTTAGGGCCCGTTCGGGCTCCGTTTTCCGCGATTCGAGTTGCGTTCTTTTCAGAATTAATTCTTCTACCCGTCTACAGTAGCTATACACTGTTTTGAGACACTCCTTGTGTTTGATCCTTGTGATAGGACCTCGTTCAGTTGCAGTCTTGGGAGTCGCGGAGGCACGCGGGATTCCCGATCACGCCCCCATTACTCCCTTTGTACCTGGTAGTGTGACTTTAAGTTATTAATAAAATCTGTTAAATTATGAAACCATAAATAGAACCTAGGACATTGCATGAATCCTAGGAATGAGAAATAGATGGAATGATAGCTCCTAGGTGTTGCATGAATCCTAAGACTGGAAAACTAGATTGTATGATAGATCCTAGGATATGGCATGGATCCTAGGATGGGAAAACTAGTGGAATGTGTAATACTGCAGTCTTGGAAAATGGAAAGAAATATAAAGCTGCCTGTAATTTGAATTCACAGCTGCCTGTTGTGAATAGATAACGTGGTTGAGAACATGGATTGTAAGAATGTGAAACTGGAAAGTGAAACCTGGATGTTTGAGTAAAAAGGATGGAACCCTACGGGGAAGTAGGAGTAGAACTCCTGGAAAGTGAATGGAATAGTTTTGAGGAAGTGAGCTGGCCCTTGAGTATGCAGTACCAAGGAGCGCGACTGTCCCCCTGTTTAGTGCAGAGCGGAGCCAGCCGCCCCAGGGACCCGGGGTTAGGACTGGCCACTCTGTACCGACTTGCTAGCCCTCGCGTACATAGTACCGAGGAGAGCTACTAGTGTAGGGAGGTACTAGCTACCCCATGGGCCCTGGGGTTCTGATAGCCTCCCACACCGACTTGTTAGGCCCGCTGGGGCAAACCAGGGTAGTCAGGCGAGGGTGCGCGGACTGTGGAGGGGAAAGGCCCCGGTTTGGTTACTGTGGAGGGGTTGGACCCCTGTTACTGAGAGGGCTCTGCCCTGGACTGGTTCCGTGCTGTGCTTTGGGCGCACCCGTTAATGGAAACGACTGACCGCATGCCAGTACGGGTTAGCTACCTGTGCGTTTATCGCGCGTGCCGTAGTCACCGTTACGTCTGTCAGTGACCTTGGGGTGGTTGACTGAGGGTAGGATCACCACGGGGGACTCTCCCGGCCAGGAGAGCACCACGTGCTACTTCTACTTTTTGGAAAAGACTGCAATCAAGATCGTTCCCACGAGGAACATTCGAGATCAAGTAAAAGATCTGAGAAATAAATGAAATAGTGAGACAATTGAAAGATGTAAATAAAGAAAGTAATAGAACATAACAGCTACTGTACACTCTACTGTTGTCTTTAGTTTTAGTTGCCACTCTACTCAGCGTTTTGCTGACGTGTTACACTCGTTACCTTTTTCAGGACCAGGTGTTGAGTAGCCAGGGTCAGCGGTTGCAGAGGACGTTGGGCCGAGTAGGGTCCAGTAGAGTTTACCACAGTCTTTTGTACCTCTTTTGTTTCTGTTATAGTGAGTAGTTCTTGTTTCCGCTGTACTTTCTTTACCTGCAGTTCATGTTATATGATAAATGTTGTTCTACTGTTGTGGTGGTATCTACTGTAGTAGTTTCTTTCCTTACTGCTGTACTTTCTTACTGTTAGTTATATTCATGCTGAATGTGGTTTATTTTACTGCTCTTTTGGTTACTTCCTCGTTGGATGACTAGGTCTTGGGATTAGTCGAGTCGGTCCGGTTCTCGTGTCTCGTAGGGACTCGGGAGTCGGGCCGTTACACTCTCTCTCTTTCTCTCTCTGGGTTTTGCTTTCCCAGAGCCTTTCGCAGTAACGGGTAATCGGGTAAACAGGGATCCGCGTACCTAGGACCAGGGCTGTGGGTGTGGGTCGTAACCGAGGTGTGAGTATAGATTAGGAGGGTAATCGGGTGAGTGCGGGTGAGTGGGGACCTGATATAGACACATCTATTTAGGTTAAAATGCTTATTTATTCATGTTCCTAGGCTTAGATTTGCATTCCATATTATAAATATTGCATAGCATGCATCATTCTGCATTTAGACTAGTGTATATTTTAGGTTAATTGCATTCTTTTTGTGGTCAGGAGAGAAGGAGATTTGTATTGGAGCCTTGGATTGACAATCCAACCATACGAATTTAATCAGGATGACAATCAGAGTCCAACGCCTCCGAAATCACCTTGATCGGAGTCCTGTAGCACCATATGCAGTCTGAGGAAGATCAACAGTCAAGGGACTAGGTGACATAATTCGGCTCTTTAAACGACAAATCCGACCGTGCGGATAGATTCGGGTCGACGATCGCAGCCCAATGGTGTGAAAATCGACTCAATCCGACCTCTGTAGCAGCCCCTACAATGAAAAGATGGACAACCCAGATCGTGCCACATGGTAAACCCAGGCCACCAATGCGCACACACGTGCCAATGCACGCACACAGCAGCGTGGGCGCATGCGCGCTCGCAGCGGTAGCGTACACAGGTGCATAGCGTGCGGAGGTGCAAGAAGCACACCCCAACGTAGCAGTAGTAGCGTGGCACATGGGCTGTCTTCAACGACGTTTGCAGCGAATCTTTAGCAACATTTATGGCCGTCACTAAATGTCCTGTATACGAATTTGATTCTTTCCTCCACTATAAAAGGACCCCTACCCCTCCCATTTTTGTTAATCTCTTCCTTTCTTCCTCTCACCACCTCCAAGGCTCTAAAGAGAGCTTGTCCCAAGCTCAAGATGCTCCTCTATAGTAGAAAATCAAATAGTTTTCCCTCATCTTATCCCCATTCATGGAGCATCCCGTGGCAGTCCTCTCACCGGCCTTCGAGAAGAAGATCCTCGCCGCAACACCGTCCTGCCCCATCCTCCATCCTTCGACTCCATCCTCGTTCATCTCGCTCCTCACCACCTTCCTCCAGGTGACGTCAGAGCGAGTCGTCCTCCGAGCAACCGTCGAGGGGGATTTCTCTCACCTCATTCTATCTTTTTATGCTTTCGTAGTATAGATTTTCCTCTTTCGTAGTGTAACAAACATTCGTTTATAAATAGATGATTGTTCTCTCTCTTTCTCTCTCTCTTATATTATTGCAAGTAGATTAGCTAGAAGTCATCAACCTAATCTCTTGCTTGCTAAAAATACCAAAAAAATTAGAAAAGATAAAAATGACCGGAAAACTATTTCAAAAAAAAAAGACCAAAAAACAAATAGAAGAGAAACGTGGATTTTCAAAACCAAATGTTTGCCTCCCCTTGTTCGACCCGGGACTCACTTTTTGAGTTTTGGTTATAAATTTTATCTGATAGATGCATTTTGCAAGCTACGATGACGGGTCCTCCAAACCCCTAATTTTAATTTGCGAAATACACTCCCATCAGGACCTCACCCCCTATGTGTTACTTGAGGCGATAAGCTATCAACACAAATTCAATATATCTCCGTGTGCTGCTTTGTGAACCCACAATGTGGGACTAAACCCGTGTCCCTTTCTATTCGCACGCAGCTGCTGTGAAGATGCTTTCAATCGAGGTAGTCGTAGATGGCTTGGTCCTCAATCGAAGACCTGGGACAAATCCTGGAGGTATTCCGCGTCAATCTAGAGTTGCAGTTGGATGCTACGAGACTTGGAGCTTGAAGAACAAGTTGAAGATGACGGTGGCGATGGAGGAGGTCCAGTCACACCTTGAAACATGGAATAAAGCCTTACAGCCACATTAAAATATCTCAAGAGGGTCGTCGGAGCATGTGGAAGGTAATAGCAGTGTCCGTGGAACGTTTTGTGCAGGGAGGAGGTCGGATGAAGGCGGAACGGTCACATGAAGGTGGGTTGCTCGGTGGACATTTTGGGTGGATGGGAATGAGAGGGGTTTGATGAGTTGAGTACGGCGGAGCTGATGGGAGCGATAGCGGTGAGGTTCATGCAGTGGAGCGGCAGTTGGGCGTTGCCGGAGTTTCGCCGGAGCGGAAGAAGATGGAGGGGGAGACGTGTGGTCGGCGGTCATTTTGAGAGATAGAGGGAAAAAGTAGGGAAGTAGAGGAAGCTAAAGAACCTAGTTTAGGGATGAAAGGGGGAGAGGTTCCCACGCCGGTGTGATGGCCGGATGTAGGGAAGATGAACCTCCTTGTGGGAGACGGCAGCGAAGAAAGAGGTCTAAGGCACCTCTGATGTGGTTGTCGAGAGGCAGAGGAAGTTGGGGAGGAAGGAGACACTCCGAATTTGGCCGTTGGGAGGCCGTAGGATGGCGGGGGAGGATGCTCGCCGGATCTAGGTCAAAAGAGGCCGGAGGTATGGTTAGATGAGATTTTTGGCCTCAAACTAGCTGAAAAGAAGAGGAATGCAACAGGGGTTCTTTTATAGGCCATAGGAAGCCCTTCCAAGCTTGGAAAGAAGCTTTCAAGCTCGGAAGGTTTTTGTGAAATAGGATACCCAAACCTTTGAAAGGTTCACATGACCTTTTGGGAATGAGTTGGAGCTCAAGATAAGTCTCAATTGGTAGGGAATTTCACAAAGAATCTCCGATTCAAATTTAGGATTGTTTGATTGAGAATCGAGCAAGAAAATCTCGCTTGAATCTCGCCGGAGCTCGTGTTCACACTAATTTCGACAAGGACATAAACGTGAAGATGATGAAGTTAGGAACCTTTTTATAAGGAATTCAAAAGTTAGGGGCATGTGTGTGAGAGAAAAGATTCAGACTCGACCAAATTGCAAACTAGGTCAAGATGATCTCAGATTGGGTCCAAATTTTGATACAAATCTAATTTAGACTTAAGGAATCCAATGGTGGAGTTGGATTTTGGTTTTGACCTCGTTTGACTGGGTGATTTATGCAAAAACGTAAATTAGGGCAAAGGTCTATCTGTAGCTCTGTTTTAGGTCAAAATAGGTTCTGATGGTCAAATCAAGGATACCAAATCCTAGAAAATATTTTTCTATGAATTTTAGAGGGTTTAGGTGAATTTTATCCTGACCAGAATCTCAGTTAATTAAGCGAGTCTATTTTAGGGTTTCAGATGTCATTTAATTCCTGAAATGCACGAAAACCCATTTCTGTTTGTACGGACTCACTTGTTAGAATTTAAAGATCATTTGACCCTTAGTAGACCCTTGAGAAAACCTGTGATTGTACTGCAATTGAGATGTGCTGTTAAAACTGCAGTTTTACCCCTATTTTCATGTATTTCTCTCAGAATGGATTATGCAGTGAATTATGGTCCACTGGTGGTTATGTAGGAGCATTTATGTAAGAGCATTTATTCCTTAATTTTGATTAATTAAAGCTAGATATGGTTGATGATGACGTTATCATCAGAAATCCTTGGTTGATTGTCGCCAGAGCTTTAGGAGTAAGAGTTCATGTATGGCGGGGACATTTTTGTGAAGAAGACAAAGAAGCTGGGGGGCTTTTTGTGAGGAATTCAAAAGCTGAGGGTCAATTGGAGATAAAGAAAGTCAGACTTGGACCAAAGTGCAAAATAGGTCGAATCAATCTCAAATTGGGCCCAAATTTTGATACAAATCTAATTTGGAACTAAAGAATCCAATGGTAAAGTTGGATTTTGGTTTTGATCTCGTTTGTATGGGTAATTTATGTAAAAACCCAACTTAGGGCCTAGGTCTGTTTGAGACTTTGTTTTAGGTCAAATTGGGTTCCAATGGTCAAATCAAGCATACCAAACCCTAGATAATATCTTGCAATGATTTTTAGAGGATTTATGTGAATTTTATCTTGACCAGAACCCCGGTTAATTAAGTGTGTCTATTTTTAGGGTTTTAGAAGTCATTTAATTCTCAAAACACGCGAAAACCCTTTTCTGTCTGTACGAACCCTCTTTGTTAGACATTTAAGACCATTTGACCATTAATTAACTCTTAAGAAATCCCATGATTGTTATGCAATTGTGATATGCTGTTAAAACTATAGTTTTACCCATATTTTCTTGTTATTCTCTCAAAATGATTATGCAATGAATTATGGTCATCTGGCTGTTATGTAGAAGCATTTAATAATGGAATATGACTAAATAAAGCTAGATATGGCTGATGATGATGTTACAATCATACCCCGATGCCTAACTTTTGCTAATCCCTTAGCAAAATCTCAAGGAATTAACTCAAATTCTAGACCATGCCTTTTTATGCTCAGATTTCTATTGTGTGCATTCTTTTGTAGAATGCTAACAATAGGACTAAAGGTACTCAAGTACCAACCAATATCCAGACCTAACCAGCTTTAGCCTTAGTCTATTGCAAAGGTTTCTAAGGCCCACAAGAACTAACCTAAGGTTCGTTGAACTCCGCGGTTAAAGCACTTGTGCTTAAGACATGTTTAGTCTAGGTTTAATTTGCAGTGCGTTTTTGTAAGAGAGAGAATAATTTTTACATTTTTGGAGAGTTTTCTCTCTTTTTCTTCATTTCTAGCTTTGGATTGGCTTTACAACACTGTCTATATCGAATTCCTAGCTCCTACCATCAATCCCCGTAGGGTCCCTATGATAACTCTACATTTGGTGGCGATAATTCTGTCGATCGAGGTTTATCTTAAGGATAACATGCACAAATAACACATCATAAATGAGCATGGGAGCATTACATGCATTGCACATTGAGATTGCTTATAAATCATTGTTAATGACCATTTGTACAAGTTCATGACGAAATAGGCCTCAGATGAGCGATCGGACTTCACAGATGGATTCAGAACGACGAACGAAATCCTACAGACTCAAAATTGATCAAATCCGACATCTGGAGCTCCTACAACTAGCCCAAGAAGTTCTGGCCATTGATCTGAGGATCAACGACCCACAGGCGGCCATGTGGTGGAATCTGGTGCGCTCGCACCGGTGGCTCACCTCTCCATCGTGCCCAGATGAGATCTCGGTCGTCTAATCATCCATCGGATGGTTGAAAGTTCATGCAAAACTGCGACACACTCTGAAGCGCAGTGCAGCGGTTAGCGCTCTCCCACACACTCATCCGACGCCCGTTCGAATTGCGTGGGCCGCATCCACGCACGCGATCAAAATTCAGTCGCCCGATTAGCAGCGAATGGCGCAGATGGAAGCTGCACGGTGCAACGGATGCGTACGAACATTCACACGTGCGATTACGTGCGAGGCACACGCTGCGCAAGCGCAATCCTTTGCGTGCACTCTTGCAAAGCCTTAACCGTTTGATCTTCGATCGAACGGTACATAGCGAGTGCATGCGGATCGCAGGCGTGGTGCGCGGGAGGAAGAGTAGGTGCGTGCGGAAGACCAGCAGGCAGGGGGCTTCGCCGACATTTCTGGGGTAATTTTAGCGACGTCCTAGATGTTGCTAAAGTCCCTACTTAAATTAGAAACCCCTTCTTCCTATATAAACCCCCTCCAACTACCTATGGGGAGGCATTGAATACACTTGCAATCTTTCTTTCCCATTCCTAGCTTCCCTTAGCACATTTTGTCCTCACCGGAGTTGACGAGCTGTCGACAGAGCCCTCCTCCACCGCCATGCTGCCTCGCCTTCTCCTCTCTCTCTCTCCCCCTTTACTCTAGCTTTACTTTACTTTTGTTTAAGCATTTATCTATTATTGTAAAACTCAAGTTGCATGTAAAACGATATTGTTTCTTATTTAGCTATTGCCTCTCTCTTTTGATCGGGTTTTTCTTATCTTGATTTGCATGATTTCTATGATCAAATGACTCTAACCCTACTCTCTTTCTCTCTCTCTCTCTCTCATATTCTCTTTTCTCTCCTGCATTTCCTCGTGCGCAAGCAAAACCCACCATTTTCGTGACAACTAAGTGACAGAAAAAGCCGATTTCATGCCTCCCTGTGTTTGACACTCGAACTCACATCCGTTTCTACATTTAAAACCGACGTTGCGAACGCAAGCTACAATGACCTATTTAGACATACGCGTCTGTCTCACGTCAGTTTTTGGCGCCGTTGCCGGGGAGGCAACAGATTTATTTTGTCACTTTCATTTTGCATCCATACTCACATTGTCTAACTCATTTTATCCCTCTGCTTGATTGGTTGCAGGAACTCGACGCCTGGGCAGCGAAGGAGCACGACTCATGACGGTGGAGATGGAGTAAACGTAGCAAAGACTGGTTGTGAGTATCGCTCTACCCGTGGTTGTTTGCTTGCTTAAAAAAATCTAAAAAAAAGAAATTAAAATCAAAGAAAAATCAACGTGGTGAATGATTGCTTGATCCACATCCTAAACCCATCACCTAACAAAAAAATACACTCTAACATTCTTAGAAAACATAATATCTTTGGAGTGTTCTTTCTCTTTTGAGTGATGTTTGCGAAGCCACCATGACTTGACTTGGGCCGCATCACTCACCTTAAAATCAACTCACCTGGTAGATTGCATGAACAGTAGGATGGGAACATTAGGGTTGTTTGCTAGGGCCTTTTCACTCTAAAGGAAATCCACTCTCACCCGTTGTGTGTAAAACTTGGCGTGCCCACTTGAAACTTGTTTGAAAACAATAAGGCTCTTCAACCCTAAAAGAAATTAAAGTAAGGATAAACGTTAAAAGACACTATATCTTAAATCCTTGCTTGGAAACCATGTCTTGTTAGGTGCACACATTTGAATCAGATAACTAAGAGGCACCACCCCAATCAACGCCTCATCACATGTCTTGAGCACAAGCACTGACCTAAGCCCTCATTGAAACAGAGTAGACGTGCCCTAGGCAAGACTGGTTTAAGTCTCGAAAGGCGTGATTCCGGTTGCTAGGCACTTGGCCTTCATCCCATTCGTAAAATCTGGTGACTAGGCTGCGGGGAAGTGTCAAACGACCGTGGTTGTGGGGTCTATGGAATCGACGGTGCAAGCCAAAGGAAGAACCTTCTCCACATTCCCCTCGTAATCAACCTGGCTAGATTAGCCTTGGGAAGGGCAGTTACGTGCCTACAGTCGTGATCGTTCCTCTTGAGATTTCTAGGTCACCTAAGGAATATACTATAAGGACTAATCTTGTCTGCTTGTTTGAGCACACATGCTTCTCGCATCTGTTTCTCTCCGCATCCCTCTCTATTCTCTAGTGTATGCATGGGAGACGATCACTTCATCCAGAGCTGTTTGTTTTGGGATGGGAAACCCAGGAGAGACTTGATCTTGCTAGAAATATGGTCGAACCTAGAGTAGATGAGGTTGAGGACCAACCCCCACCAGATACGATGGCCATCATCCAGGCCCAGATTAATGCAAACCGCCAGCTTTAGTCGCAGCAGATCCACGCTATCATGCAAGCCATACATCAGTTGCAGAACCCGTAGGGGCAACCACCACCTTTGCAAAACTTGCAGGGGCAACCACCACCTGATCCACCATAATTCTAGAACCAACCCAGGCCCCTCTGTGACTTTTACAATTCATCTACTATTCAGATCGAACCACATCTTAGGGTCCCCAAAGGGGGAGATAATTTTGAGCTAAAACCTAATGTCCTGAGCCTGATTCAAAGCCACTTTCATGGAAGCTCAAATGAGGACTCCTTCTAACACCTAGAGGACCTTAACCGGATTGCCTGGACTGTCAAGCCTAGGAACATCAGCTTCGACATTGTTTTGATTAAGATGTTCCCCTTCTCACTGAGAGACAAAGCATCTCACTGGCTTAGAACTTTAGGAAGACCTATCTCCACTTGGGAAGAATTGAGGCATGCATTCTTAAAGAAATTCTTCCCCATAGGAAAGACCAATGCCCTCAGAAGAGCCATTACCACCTTTACACTCCAGGGCGAGGAACAATTCCATGAGGAGTGGGAGAGATTTAACAAATTATTGAGGAAATGCCCACACCATGAGGTTCCAAGGTGGCAATTGGCCCAAATCTTCTACCACGGTCTGGATAGCAACCTTCGAAACTTTGTTGATGCCTCATGCAGAGGAAACTTTCTGAACAAAGACGAGGAAAGCACGTTTGAGCTTTTCAAGTCTATGAGCGAAAATTCACTCAACAATGCCTCCATGACCTAGTTCAGTCAATCTAGTCAACCCCATGGTGGGATCTATGAGGTACAAGAAAATTCTAGAATGGTTGACATGGATATCAATGCTAAGAAGTTGGATCGAGTGGAATTAGTGGATAAGAAGATAGATGAACTATTGAACCAGACCAGGAACCTGCTTCAGACTCTCTCCCTAGCAAAGGGAGCTCACAATGTCAACCTAATTCAGCCACTAAGCCAGATGCACCTGGAATAACCCCTGACCATGTTCTAGGGAGGGACCTTTTCTCCCTTAACCCCTGATTATTCTCTTCCCTCCTCCTCGGCACCTTCTATCATTGAAGATGTCTAGGCCATCCAAGGTTATTCCAAACCTAACCCCTTCTCCAACACCTACAACGCCAGATGGAGTAATCACCTAAACTTCGCTTGGACGAACAAAAAATTGAACCAATTTTAGAACCATCCCAGGCCAAACCATCAGCCAAACTTGACTTCCTATTAGCAAGGTCACCAGTTAGACCCCCCTATAATCCGAATAGGGCGACCTCTCCCCCACAAAACCAAATGGACACTTTGATGAAAATGATGGCTAACATGAACCAGAAACACCGGGAGGAAATGGCATTAGTAAAGGGACAGTTGAGCCAGCTATTGGATTTTAAACAACAGGGATCCCTGCCTTCTTAGCCACAATCGAACCCATGAAACATGATTAATAGAGGCCCCAATTTGTAAGGGTTCCAAGGCAATCCCAGGCGGGCCCACATGGTCCAGCTTGCCCCATAAACACCCCCTTGGTTTTGTGCTTCTTCTTCCTCTTCTTCTCAAGGATCAACCCATGGTCCCAATGCCTCTGCAAATGCGGTGACCTTGAGAAGTGGCACTAAAACCTAGGATCCCAAGTGGCCGACTCCTCTCGTGACCTTACCCCCTGAGATACCTCACTCTGAAGATTAGCAGGAAACACCCAAGGACCTGGAGACTGACCCAATTCAAATCTAGACACTGTACCCTGAGGCCTTGGAAAAGATGAAGAGAAAGAAAGTGGTTGTGGAAAATGAGGCGCTTTTGGAAATTTTCAAGCAGGTCAGATTAATATCCTGCTTCTTGAGGCAGTCAAGCACATTTCGGCTTATGCTAAGTTCCTAAAGGATGCCTGTATGTCGAAGCGTAAGCTGCAACCCCAAGCACCTAGGAAGGTTGTGCTCTCAGAGCAAGCGAGTTCCATGATATCGAGCAAACTCCCGCTCAAACGAATTAACCCAGGAGCACCCCTGATATCTTGTAATATTGGGGACATGACATTTGATAGAGCTCTCCTAGACTTAGGTGCTTCAATCAATCTAATCCCAACAACCCTGTATCACCAGTTCAGATTCGGAGAATTGACACCTACACCTGTGACTATCCAATTGGCTAATCGATCTGTGAAGACCCCGAAGGGGGTTGTCGAGGACGTAATTGTTCGGGTCAAGGACTTCTACTTCCTAGTTGACTTCTTGGTGCTCGACATGGAAGTACCCGAATGGCTACAAAACACACCCATCATACTATGCAGACCTTTCTTAGCTACAGCTAAGGCAAACGTCGATTGTGACACGGGATGCATGGAAATTGCCTTCGGAGACAGGAAGATGCAGTTGAATATCTTCAAGGCGACTAAGTCTTTCGACTATGACTGGGTTGAGGAACATGATCCCATGGAGCCTCTGGTTGAGAAATATCTCACCCTTAGTTCTGTATCAGACCATCAGACCCAACCCTGTGATGACTATTTTGGCCCATCCTCATATTTGCACGTTGATCTCTTTAGAGCGGATTATCATCAGCAACCACCATTTGAGGAGATTGATGCTTATCAACTCCCACCTATCCCCTACCCATCAAGTGTTGTTCCACCCACACCTGAGCTGAAGTCGCTACCCGAAAATCTAAAGTACGTCTTTCTTGGACCTGACCAGACCTTCCCGGTGATTATCAACTCCCATCTAAACAAGGATCAGGAACTTAGGTTGACCGCGACCCTATCAGAACATCGGGCAGCCATTGGATGGACCATCTCGAATTTGTGAGGAATTAGCCCCACCTATTGGACCCACAAGATCTATCTGGAAGATGGGGCTTGACCTTCCCATCAGATGCAGAGACAATTAAACACGAATATGAGGGAGGTCGTTAAAAAGGAAATCATCAAGTGGCTTGACGATGACATCATCTACCCAATCTCTGATAGCCCCAGGGTGAGCCCCACTCAAGTGGTCCCCAAGAAAGCCAGGCTCACTGTTGTCACCAATGAGCATGGCGAATCCATCCCTACCTGCACCATCACTACATGGCGGGTGTGAATTGATTATAGGAAGCTCAATGAGGAGACCAAGAAAGATCATTTCCCTCTTCCATTCATTGACCAGATTCTTGAACAATTGGTAGGGCAGAAATATTTTAGCTTCCTGGATGGATACTCAGGATACAACCAAGTTGCAATTGCTCCCGAAGATCAAGAGAAGACCACATTTAGTTGCCCGTATGGCACATTCGCATTCCGTCGTATGCCATTCGAGTTATGTAACGCACCTGCTACCTTTCAGCGTTGCATGCTAGCCATCCTTTCAGAGATGGTAGGTGAATATCTGGAGGTCTTTATGGATGATTTCTCAGTGTTTGGGAACTCATTCGATCATTGTCTGAGCAACTTGGAGAAAATCTTGAAGCGATGTATCAAGGTTAACTTGGTTTTGAGTTGGGAAAAAAGCTATTTCATGGTTTAAGAAGGGATTATCCTCGGGCACATCATATCACATAGGCGCATTGAGGTGGATCGAGCTAAGGTTGATTTGATTTCCAAACTTTTGCCACCTAGCTCGATCTGGCAAATCCGATCTTTCCTAGGACATGTTGGTTTCTATCGAAAGTTCATTAAAGACTTCTCCAAACTCTCTAAACCCTTGACCGAACTTCTGACCAACGATGTCCTGTTTCACATGACACCTGATTGCATCTAGGCTTACACCACGCTCAGGGAATCATTCTCCACCGCACCTGTATTACAGCCCCTAGACTGGTCCCAGGATTTTGAAATTATGTGTGATGCATCAGACTTTGCCATTGGTGCAGTCCTGGGACAGTGACGAGAAAAGAAACCCGTGGTGATCTACTATGTAGCAAGACATTGGATGAGACCCAACGGAACTATATAGTCACATAGAAAGAGCTTCTTGCCGTAGTTTTTGGACTCGAAAAGTTTCGATCTTATCTCCTAGGATCCCACGTGGCCATTTATACGGACCACTCGGCCATCTGGCATTTGTTGGCCAAAAAGGACGCTAAACCCAGGCTCATCAGATGGATCCTGCTCTTGCAGGAATTTGACCTGGAAATTCTCAACAAAGCTAGGTCCAAGAATGTCATGGCTGATCACCTGTCCAGACTCCACCCAGACCACATTGGGCCCTCCTTGCCCTTGATTGATACCTTTCGTGATGAACAACTTCTGGCTGTGCATGAAAGGAAACTACCCTAGTATGCCGACTTCATCAACTATCTGGTAGTAGGATAGACCCTGCACAGCTGGTCCCGACAGCAACGGGATAAGTTCTTGGCTGAAGCCAAGCATTATTTTTGGGATGATCCCATGTTGTTTCGCCTCTGTGCCGACCAAATTATCAGGAGGTGTATTCTGGAGGAAGAAGTTCAAAGTGTGCTGTCCTTTTGTTATGACCAAGCATGTGGTGGCCACTTTTCGGGGAAGAAGGCGGCTGCAAAGGTTTTGCAGTTCGGATTTTACTGGCCTTCCTTATTCAAGGATGCACACAGCTTTGCGAAGACTTGTTCTCATTGCTAGACTTTAGGGACCATGACCAGAAAAGACATGATAACCCTCCAGCCCATTTTGATTGTCGAGATCTTCGACGTTTGGGGGATCGATTTCATGGGCCCCTTTCCACCATCCAACGACTTTGAGTACATCTTAGTCTCAGTAGACTATGTCTCAAAATGGATTGAAGCCGTTGCCACTAGCAGATGTGACCATAAGGCTGTCATGGATTTTGTTAAGCAAAACATCTTCTCTTGATTTGGAATACTGAAGGCCATGATCAGTGATGGTGGAAGTCACTTTATCCAAGCCCAGTTTCATGCCATACTCAGAAAATACGGGGTTACTCATTGCATTGCCACCCCGTATCATCTGCAAACCAATGGGTAGACTGAGGTCTCTAATAGGCAGATTAAGAACATCCTGTAAAAGACTGTGAGACCTGACAGGAAGGATTGGTCCACACGACTAGATGTTGCCCTATGGGCATACAGGACCGCTTTTAAGATCCCGATAGGCATGTCACCGTATCGCCTGGTCTTTGGCAAAGCTTGCCACCTTCCGGTCGAATTGGAACACCGGGCTTACTGGGCGGTTAAGCAGTGTAACATGGACTCTCGGTTAGCCGGTGCATAGAGGATGCTCCAACTCTTCGAGCTCGAGGAAATTTCTCGGGACGCATTTGAGAACAGTCGACTTTACAAGGAAAAGATGAAAGCCATCCACGACTGACTCATCCATAGAAAGATCTTCGAGCCTAACCAACAAGTCTGGCTTTTTGATGCCCGACTTAAACCTTTTCTTAGGAAGCTTAGATCCAAGTGGACAGGACCATATCGATTGGTCAAACCTTTTTCCAATGGGGCGGTTGAAATTGCAAATCCGAACACTGGGCACACCTTCACGGTAAATGGTCAGAGATTAAAGCATTACCTTGCCTAGGTTCCCCCAAAGGAGGTTGTCACCCTCATCGAGGGTTGACACAAATTATCGCCCAGCTAGAGGCATTAAACTCAGCGTTTCCTAGGAGGCAACCCAAAAGATTCAGACTGATTAGGTACACTGCATCACTTAGGTAACTTCTTTTTGAACCCCCTTTGCATCCATTTATTTGTCAATGAGGACATTGTCCAACTTAAGCATGGGGGGATGGTAATTTGCATATTCTAAGTTCATTTTATCAGTCTGAATAGAATAAAATAAATAAATTAAAAAAATGTTGAATTTAGGAAGCAAAACTTAGGCATTAGGAACTTGTCAACGGTGGGAACTAATACGAAAAGAACCTGAACACTTAGACTTTTCAGGCCTTCAGGCTTAATCAGCCCTAATGTCCATTAAAGTATGGATTTAGCATCGAATCCTCGCAACCTTAATTTATTATAATCCATCGATAAAGTAGGGTGATAAGTATACGACTTATCAACCTGCCCTTTGACTTGGAGGGACTTTTAGTCTAAGCATCTACACACATTTTCGCACTGACTCACTTCTCGGAGATTCTAACAGAAATTGGGTACCTAATGAACCTTCTAGGGTGGTATGGCTGATAAGTTGTCGTGGGTAATAGCCCATTAGCCGGTTGTCCAGAGCCCAGCCACTGGACCACTTTCTTTTTATTTTCCTCGAGGTAAATCTGAGATCAGGGAAGCCACCTACTAAACAACAAAAGAAAAAGAAAAGAGAAAAAGAAAAAATTGGGAGAAATAGAAAAAAATAGAAAAAGACGAAAAAGAAAAAAATAAATAAGCCACACTTCGCCGCATGAGTATGGCTGGCAAGTGGTCGTGGGTAACAACCCATTGGTTGGTTGTCCAGAACCCTGCTCATTAAATGCACAAAAAGTCTAAAACACCTAAGGAAGAAGCGGGGAAGTAGAGCAATCTGAGGAGATATACACTGGAAACACCCTTGTGTTGACCCCAAATAAAATAAAAGTAGGGAAAAAGCTACCAATCGGACAGATACACCTTCAAACATGCACTTTCTTTTCCGGTCACCTAGGGGCATAGAAACCCGAAGTCTATTCTAATTACCATTGAGTGAGTCTATCACAATATTTACACCAAGATGCTTAGCACTATGAGTCTTTTTCGAGTTTTGGATGGGTTGGGTAGCCGTAAAAGGTTACCAACACACTCTCAACTCCAAAAATCCAAAAAATGAGAAGAGATGAAAAAGAAAAAATATATATATGTATGCCTTAAAGTAAGGATTTGGGCGATTCATATTTTGGCAGACACCTAGGCATTGTTTAGTCTCTGTAGATTAGGCTCTTAGTATATTTCCTCCTATTGACAAGTAACAAAATGTCTAAGTAATCAATCCCTGGATTTTAATTGAGTATAATGGCTGGGATGAACCTTATTAGAGACTAGCAAGGAATGAGCATGGGTGTATGATAACTCTACATTTGGTGGTGATAATTCTGTCAATCGGGGTTTATCTTAAGAATAACATGCACAAATAACACATTATAAATGGACATGTGAGCATTACATGCACATTGAGATTGCTTATAAATCAGTGTTAATGGCCATTTGTACAAGTTCATGACAAAACAGGCCTCAGATGAGCGATCGGACCACATGGATGGATTCAGAACGACGAACGAAGTCCAACAAACTCAAAATCGATCAAATCCGACATCCGGAGCTCCCGCAACTAGCCCAAGAAGTTCTGACCGTTGATCTAAGGATCAACGACCTGCAGGTGGCCACGTGGCAGCATCTGGTGCGCCTGCACCCGCGACGCACCTCTCCATCGCGCCCAGATGGGATCTCAGTTGTTTGATCATCCATCAGACGGCTGAAAGTTCGTCCAAAACCAAGACACACTTTGAAGCGCAGCGCAGCGATCAGCACTCTCCCACGTGCTCACTCGACACTTATTCGAATCGCGTCGGTCTCATCCGTGCACGCGATCAAAATTCAGCTGCTCGATTAGCAGTGAACGGCACAGATGGAAGCCGCGTGGTGCAACGGATGCGCACGGACGTTCACGCGTGTGATGACACACGAGGTGCACGCTGCGCAAGTGTAATCCATAATGTGCGCTCTCACAAAACCTTAACCGTCGAATCTTCGATCGGACGGTGCATAGTGAGTGCACGCGAATTGCGGGCGTGGCGTGCAAGAGGAAGAGCAGGTGCGTGCGGAAAACCAGCAGGTAGGGGGCTTCACCGACAGTTCTGGGGCGATTTTAGTGACGTCCTGGACGTAAAGCCTCTACTTAAATTAGAAACATCTTCTTCCTATATAAACCCCCTCCAACTACCTATGGGTAGGCATTGAAGACACTTGCAATCCTTCTCCCCTATTTCTAGCTTCCCTTAGCACATTTTGTACTCACCGAAGTTGATGAGCCACCGACAGAGCCCTCGTCCACCGTCGTGGCGGCCTCGCCTTCTCCTCTTTCTCTCTCTCCCTTTACTCTAGCTTTACTTTACTTTTGTTTAAGCATTTAGCTATTGTTGTAAAACTCAAGTTGCATGTTAAACGATGTTGTTTCTTATATAGCTATTGCCTCTCTCTTTTGATCGGGTTTTTCTTATCTTGATTTGCATGACTGCTATGATCAAAAGACTCTAACCCTACTCTCTCTCTCTCTCTTTCTCTCGTATTCTCTTTTCCCTCCCACATTTTCTCGTGCGTAAGCAAAACTCACCATTTCCGTGACAACTAAGTGACAGAAAAAGCTGATTTCACGCCTCCCTATGTTCGACACTCGAACTCACATCCATTTCTACATTTAAAATCGACGTTGCGAACGCAAGCTACAATGACCTATTTAGACATACGCGTTCTTCTCACGTCATCCTGGCTTTCGATGCTTTGAGATAGCACCGCCCATGGCAACCCCCAGAACCCTGGTGTTAGTTCGCTTGAAATCGAGTTTTAAATCATTGCGTTGCAGTATAGTCGAAATCTCACGAAAAATAGATAAAATTTATACTAAGAAAGTCTAAGGTCGGTCGCTGGGAGTAAGTAGGAATTTGATTCTCAAGATTGCAATTTTAAATAACAGAGATAAGAAATTATGATCAGAAATTGATTCAGAATGATGTGGCAATAATATCTAGTGTCAAACTGCAAAAAGAATGGAGTAAAATGGTAATTTGAATCACCAATTACTCCCTACAATAAAAGCAAGTGGAACTCAATAACTATGTAGAAATAAATTCAAATCAGATAATCAAACGTTTTAAACATCTGATGAACAATGATCTCTCTTCTGGTTTGCTTCTTCTCCTCTTTCTCTATGCTTGTCTCTCTTCTTCTGCGGCTCTTCTTCTTTTCCTTTCTTTCTCTGCTTGCCTTCTTTTTCTTCTCTGCTTCTCTTCTTCACGTAGAGGGGGAAGGGGTCTCAAATTTGGCTAAGTGTTTAGCCAACTTCTCCAGGGAGCAAAACCACCTTAACCCCCGCACATTCTCCTCTCTTTCTCTCCTTGGATCACGCTCTCTCAGAGCTTTCAACAGTACTGGGTATACGGCTAATCAGACCTAGAGCGCACCTGGATCCAGGCTCACCGGCAGTGGGTGGTGAGTGAGGAGTGGATAGCGTAGGCGGGTTGTCGGATCTGCGCCAGGCCCGCAGGAGTAGTATCACGGGCGAGGCAGAGTGAGGGGTGTGAGGGGCCTCACCCCTATGTTTCTGAGGCAACAAGGCATATGCAGTTTTGCATCTTATTCAATTGTACTTGCTCTAAAATCCACGATGTGGGACTATTCGTCCCTCGTTCCTTAGGCACACAACCGCAACAAAGATGGCTCGAATTGGGTACGGCTATGCTGCTTCCTTCCAATTGAGAACCTGGGAACCTACAGTTGCTGAATCTGCACCGTCTGAGCATGTCGTCTGGAGCTGTAGCTGAAGAACAAGCTTTGAAGCTTGCTTCAGAGCTATGCGTCAATGGTGATAAGTCCACTTTTGTGGACTATTATTTAGCCTAAGTACTATTTAATTATTTATTTTTAGTTGTTAATTAATTAGGAGTTATATGGTAATTCACCTTGGCTCGCATTTAATTTTATCCTTAAATTTTACATTTAATAACATATGATATGATAATATAATTTATCTGACGAATACAGGCTAGGTGAATAGCCCAGACGTGCAATTCTGCGTCCATAAGACGTCCGGAGATCAATATGGACGTCTGGGAAATTGTCATCACAAGTTCCTATTTCTACATATTTTAAGTCTTCTGATATGAAGTCAGATGTCTGATATAGAACAACCAATGCTTATCCATCAGTTTCAACCACTCGCGATGTTTCCCAAGTGGTTGGCGAAGTCGGCGGCAGGCAGAACAGATGGGGGGATTTTTATAAAAAGAGAAAACCCACGCACGAGAGAAGATCATTTTCCTCGCCCCCTGCGGGGATATCCTCCATCTCCACCATCGTGACAGAAGCTTACACCGTGAACCCATAAGCGCACACTGTGAACCTTTGCGAGCTTCCACTGCGGCCACCTCTTCATCCTCCTAGGCGGTAGCGAGCGTGGTGATAGCCACTCGCCGCTGCCTTCACCGTGCCATCCAGCCATAGCCATGCACGTGCAGGCAGCCGCATTCGCAGGTAGCCATGCCCGCAGGCAGCCACACCCTTGTGTGTGTGCAACATCCTCGCTGTGGCAACCACCCTCATGTGCGCACCCGTCGACCTACGCGCGCGGCTGCACACACGAACTAGCAATACGCTGCCCACGCACAAGCTCCTCACGCACCACGCACCAGCCCCTCGCCCTTGCGCACCCACAGACAACTGTTCATCTTCTTCTTCCTTGCATTGATCATGCAGTGAAGGAACCCAAAGTTGCAGCCGCCTCCTCGCTTCATACGGCCATTACAAGCACCTAAACTCACCGTTGACCTCGTCGTTCTCCTCGTCTCATGCCCCCGACCCCCGTGCACCCACCAGCTGCCCACCACGACGCCCACGAACGCCACCTACCGTCGATGTGGCCGACATTCTCCTCCACCGTCCGGCCACGTCCGACCACCTTCAGTCGCCCCATCACCGCAGTTGCGACCATCTCTCTTCCACGCACCGCCACCGGGCTTCAGTCGGCCAGCTGCCATGCCTCCTCGCACGCAAAGTAGAGAAAAGGGAATTCCTCTGTTTCCCTTCGAATTAGTATTTACGGGGTATGCCATTGTAAAATAACACTATCCATTTACTTATTGAAATATCATATTCTGAAAGATTTGCATGAATATCCCTCCTATCTAGCAGAATTACGCATAGTTGAACTCTTCTCATGCATGATAGAGTATGGAACATTGGTTATGGGAAATGAGTTCAGTGTTGATTAAGATTGACGATGCTTGTCAGTACTAAGATCATGATTCACGTGTTTCCATTATGGTGATTTTGCATGTGCACCCTTCAATTATTGATTAATTATTTAAATCAAGAATTTATGTTGAAAACACATGCACCAGTTAGTATGCGTACATGTTGAGTTTCCTGAATACATGAGAGACTATTCACTAGTTTAAATAGGCTAATTCCTCCCTGTGGAGACGACCTAACTCTTCGTGGTTAGTTTTGAGAATTAAAATGTTTTGAAAAGCAATTTTCTACCACGCGATTAAATACGACACATCATTTTATGTTAAGGTTTTCAACAAAAACAAAGATCGCTCTTTCAAATGGCACCATTGCTGGGGAGGAAACATGCCTATTAATTTTTTCAGGAATTTTATATTATTTTTATGCTATTTTGAAAGCTTTTCTGAATTACTAACTGTGGATCTTTGTCTGTGCAATAACATGCAACGAACGCGGCGGGTGCACATGACGGAGGTGATATTTTTGGTGGACCTTGACGCCACCTAGAGGGCAGCAACAGGAGCACGTAGGCCTTGAACCCACACGTGTGGAAGGAGGATTAGCGATTGGAGATCTGTTTATACTTAGATTAGGCTAGATAGACCTTAGACATTTAATTTATCTTGTGGACTCATGTTGGGCATTTTTGGGAGCGTGTTCCCATTTTATTTAGATCATAGGATAATTCAAATTGTTTGAATTGCATGTTGGTTAGTTAGTTAGATTAGGTTTGTTTGCTTATTATTATTGAAATATATATATATATATATATATATATATATTCGAACTGATTGCTAGAAGCTGCATATCTATAGGGCGACCATCTAGGATTGAATGAGCAGCATCTAGCTTTTCTTTTTGCATTGTAAACATACTACATTGAAGAAAGTTGGAGTAAGGTACGTCTTTTCTTGTGCATTAGTTATCTGCACACACATTGCATTTAGACATAATTAAAGAAGACCATTTAAGCTGATTTGAAAATATTAATCAAGTGGTCACATTATTTCTTGAAAAGAAAGAAAAATATACAGGAAGTGTTTGAATAACGTGACTATGATTTTCAAAAGGAAAAATCACTTTTCGCGGTGTGATGCACACTTCCTGCACTGAGCATGCACTATCGGCACTACACTAGGACTTGGACCCTTAAGGCTATAGGCATCGATCTCTTTATCGGTGCAAACCCTCCTATCTCGCTTTGTGACGGTAGCATTAACTTTTGCCCGAGTGACTTGATACTCTAAGGAGGGGGACACCCCTTAAAGGAATTCAAGGGTAGTTAAGAGACACCGCTAATGCAACGCCTCAAAGGAAGGATTCGCCCTACTTGCATCCCTTGGTTCCATCCTTGGAGTACCTTTTTACTTAAGCATTAGAGAATATCATCGCAGTAAAGTGTACGTCTTCAGAGCACTCGAAGGTCAATTTAGGGTGTGTAATTGCTTGATAACTTGATTGATCACCCAAAAAGGATTAAAAGTAACCTCAATCTTCTTAACAGTCATTGACCAGAAATTTCAAGTACTGCATTTCTCTTATACCACTTACATGGGAATGGAGAAACACTGCCTTGACTATATTTGGCCAAGCTGAAGGGATTGGAAGAGGACTTAAAGAATTTTAAATCAACAAAAGACCTCTTGCCTTGTGTTTGCTTGGTGTGTGCGTGATAGAGCTCTCTAGGAAGTTTTCTGTTTTAATCTATCTAAGTCCTAAGAGAGTTAAAACGTTTAATTGAAAGAAATGGACTATCCTTACTCCTATCATTTTAACCAGGATCCCATGCCCCGAGCGTTTCCATCCTTTGATGGGTACATTGACAATTCATGGGATCATTCATATTCCTATCATGGGAGTATTAGCCCGATAGGTCCCACTTTTGAGCAGAGCATAGGAGCAAGATTTTCCAACCTTGGAATCTCTACTACTATGCAAACACCCAACCCTCACACCCTTCATGATTTTCCGTATCGAGGTTGGACCGATACCCCTAGGCAACCAGAGCCTGAAATTGACTATCCTCCCCAATCTGATAGTAGTAGCTGATGTAAACATGTTTATACTACTTAAGATGCCTATTTAAGCATGTTCTTAAGCATAGGATTGCATCACATACTATAAATATTGCATAACATGCATCATCTTGCATTTAGATTAGTTTGAATAAAATGGAGGTTAATTGTCTCCTTTAATATTCAGGGACAGGGCAAAATTTTTATCGGGGCCTCGGATCAAAGATCTAACCGTACAAATGTGATCAGGGCGACGATTGGAGTTCAACGACTCTAAGATTGCCCTAATCAGACATCTGTAGCATCAGATAGAGATCGAGGAACCCTAGAAGATCAAGGGCAAAGATGGTGTGAATTCGCACTTCAAACGACAAATCCGACTGCATGGATGGATTTAGATCGACGATCGCAGCCTAACGGTGCAAAAATTGACTCAATCCGACAACCATGGCACCATCTACGTCATCCAGAAAATGGACGGCCAAGATGACGCCACGTGGTGCCATCTTGACCGCCCAAACTGGTCCAGCAAAATTTAGAGCTGACCGCACCCTTTTACCGCATGTTGAATCATGGCCGTTGGATCACCATCCAAGGGCCATGGGCAGCCGCTCCTCAACTCAACCGCGCACCCATTTCTCCTCCATAGCGCAGTGGGCGAGAGCGCTTACGCGAGTTAGCGGCGCACGATTGAGTCGCGAGGAGCGGGCAAGCGGATGCGGGTGAGCAGGCGCGAGGAGCGTTGGATCGCGATCGAGCGGTCGTGAGCGCTCAATAGCGCCCACGCACTATCGCATTCCCACGCGTGATGCTCCATCAGACGCGGGCATTGTGTGTAAAGGAGGCGCTGCGAGGTGCGAGCTAAGCCGTCCGATCTCACGATCGGATGGCTAGGATTGGTAGAACGTGGAGCGTGCATTACGCGTAGGCGCACGAGCGGTCGCCCCACTATGCCCACGATGGGGCTTTAGCGACTGTTTTATCCGTCACTAAAGACCCCTAATTTAATGTTTTTCAAATTCAAATGGCCAAATTGCCCTCACTCCTTGCAACTATAAAAGGAGACCCCCTCCACACAAAATTCTCATCCCTTCCTTCTCTCTCTCTCCAAAGCTCAAGAGAAGCTTGTCCCACACCCGGGATGCTTCTCGCGAGATAAAGTCAAATTTTCATCCCCCTTTCAGAAGAGGATCCCGTGACGGTGACAACGTGCTGCCCCGTTCCTGTTCTTCTTGCTTCGTCCTCCTTCGTTCTGCTCCGTTCCTCGTCGTCCAGGCGTTGTCCCGTCTGGCTCGTCCTCCAAGCAACCGTCGAGGAGGATATCTCTCTCCCTATTCTTTTTATTGCTTTCTAGAGTAGATTTACTGCTTTCTAGAATAGTTTTACTGCTTTCTAGTGTAATCATTTTCCTACTTTCTAGTCGTAATGTTTAGTGTAACAAACAATCCTTTTGATAATGAATTTCATGTTCATTCTACATCTCTTTTTGGTTTTTGTTTGTAATATTCTCTCTCTCTTTCTCTTCTATTTAGTGTAAATAGATAGATAGTTTCTAGTCAATTAAATTACTTTGTGACAAGTAAAACAAATGCGTGTTTTTAAATCAAACGTCTGCCTCCCTAAGTTCGACCCGGGATTTCTATTCCGATATAAATTTTATTTGCTGAACACGAGTTCTTCGCTTTCATACTACGACAACAAGTTTTTCAAAATCAAATACGTTAGCGTAGCAATTCGTAGCTTCAACATTTTGGTGCTGCTGCCGGGGAAGCGGCGCTATTTGATTTTTTTTCGCATTTTCCAACTCACGAATCATTTACCTCATTTCTCTATTGTGATTGTAGGTACTTTTTTAAGACAAGAAAAAGTGATAGATTGGAGTAAAGTGCCGTTAAAGGTTCTATAAGTTATCCCCCACCTCCCACCCAATAGTTTTCATTTCACCACATAATAACACAAACATCAATCAACCTAGGTGTTCTTATAAACTCTAAGGTTAGATTGTTTGTTGTTTGACACTCACACCTCCCTCAACCTCCACATTTAAAAAGAAAAAAAAAATTCATAAAGGCACACAGCCTCATCTGATCTTCAAACTCAACCGATAAACCGATCTTTGGAGCCGGTACACACATCCAAACACATAATTGAGTAGAAATTAGATTAGGAAATCACTTGTGTGCCTAATTAAGTGGTGCAACAGGCCAATTATTTGAGTTGATTGGGCCGCACCACTTCAATTAAAATCAACTCATCAAGTAGCTGCCACATAGGTTCAACTATTAGGGATTTACCAGGCACTCCACATTCTTTTAAGTTTTAAAGGAAAAAAACTTCACCTGTGCTTTCAAAAATTGGTGTGCCAACAAAACTTGTTTGAAAATACCTAAAGTTGAATCCTAAAAGCTACTAAGCAAGATTTGAACCCTAAAATTCACCGCATCAAAAGTAATCTTGCTTGAAAACCACTGGTTATGCACGCACACACATCAATCAATCATTAAGGATACAACACAGATAAAGGGCCCATCACATTCCAAAGCACATTCAAACCTAGCCCTAAATAAAATAGAGTAGACATTGGCCTTAAGGATTCGACTCGCTCTTCAGAGCCCAGAACAAGATTATTTTCGATTAGTCTGTTTCTACTGTTTAACCTGATGTCTAGCTAAGGGAGCAGAATTAAATGATCGCGGCTGGGGATACACTAGGAACCGGAGGCTCAAGCTGAAGGAAGAACCTTCTCCCCAGTCCCTCCTAACTGGTTGGATTGAACAGACAGAAATAAATCAAATTGTTCCTTTATCTAAAGATGGGTTGTGGGAGTCTGTAGGTCTTTAGGCTAGCCCACTTAAGGACAGGTTTGATTGCTTGTATTGTAGGGCGCCTTTCTTCCTCCTGTTTGTCATGAATCCTTCCACATATTATACGCATTCCCACTCTTTCCCTCCTGTTTTGAATTATCCTCAACATGACGATTATCTCGACTCGTACTATAATCAGCCATCACTTAGTTGGGATAACTCGGATTGGGGATACAGTTTCGGACCTCTGTGTTTAGGGTCTAACCCTGAACACTATGATTGTGATTTCTATCCTTCTCAGAGCCACATCGATTATAGATCGTCAACCTTTCATGGACAACCTAATATGATTTACAATCAAGAAAGATACACTGATTGTTACCCATCCTCTGATTACATTGCCTTTAGGTCATCACCACCTTTTGAACAATCCGAAATGACCTATTATCAGGAAGGGTATAACAAATCTCAATTCGTTAACTCCTCTGCACTGATCCCAAACCCGCCCAACCCTGAACCAACTCATTTAGTTCAGGGTAACCAGGTTCAAGATAAGGTTCTGGCTAACTTGAGGAATATCATATAAACTTTAGAAGTTTAGCCAACACCTTCCATTGAAAGATTGGAGCCCCTGATTGAAATGATTGATGATTTGAACAAGTATTTGTTGGATAGGCTCCAGGATGTTAAGGATAAGACCCCGGGTGAGTTTCTACTTAGGAAGTTAGCGAAATTGAGGATGAGATTTGTGGTTGCTTTAGTTCAGTCGTGGGATGATTCCTAGGATGAACCCCCTTTAGGAAAGCTAATTTCAGAACCCGCTCAGGCACCTGTTAGGAGGGACACGTGTTACGAGGTTGACCAGATTGAATTAGAGCAACCAATTAAGGATGATCTTATTTCTTCACCTGAGATCCCTGAGCCAGGGTAAGAGGAGACGTATGTCTCCATGGATCAGAAAGTGACAGATGATTTTGGGACATACATTAATATGGATCTTGATTTCTTTGATTCCGATAGTGAAGATTCAAGTTGCGAAGTCTCACGAGAGTTTACAGAATATGATTTCTGTGAGACGATTGGGCCTGAGGAATCTGATAGATATTTGATAGCCCAATAACTGAGGAAACTGAGCTTATCAGGGCTCACCTTACGGATCCAAACTCACATTTTTTGGAGGATTCAATCAAATTCCCTGATTGTCAGTTACACCCCATTGAGCTTATTGATGATTTTGTTTTTGAGATAACTAGACCCAAGTCAGTTCTAAGTCAACCACATCTTTTAGACTTGGAAATTTCAGACGGGGTGATTAATATGCAAGAGGTCCCGGAATTTAACATTCTGATTGAGGAGGATAGGAGTTGGGAAGTTCTGATTTGGGAAGTTAACTTTAGAGGAAGTAGAAGACTGCGTCTAAGGGTTCCATTTCATCTGAAACCATCAAACCAAAACCCTTATTACATTTTTTCTGAGGATGTTAAACTCAAACACACATTCATTGATTATCCTTTGGAGCTTGAATTCTCTGTAACCTGACTTTTTGGTCTTGGGTTGCATCCTCATAAATCGCAGGCCCGACCCCACTTGCATACTGATTTTAGGTTTTGGGTAATTTTTATCCAGAACCTGAGATATTCTCAATTATGGGGTATGGGTCTGCACCACAATTTGGTCCACATCTGTGGACCTCTGCTGACAGGTCAGAGGTTGCTTCTGTTTATTCTGATTCTGACCTGCACCTGTGAATTTTTCATTTCTCTTCTATGTATAGTGTGCCTAGCTGAAGACACTAAATTCAGCACGTATACAGTTCTTTTTAGTTTTCATCTCGGAGCGGACCTGACTTTCACGCAATTCAGGTGCTTTCTATTCTATTCCACTCTGTTTTATGCCTTTTTAATACAATGAGGACATTGCATTAGATAGTCATGGGAGGTGGATATTCATCGCTGAATTATTTCGTCAGCTCCGTAGATTTATTTTATTATCTTTTATTTATATTAAAAAAAAATTATGGAATTAGGAAAGTGAACTTGGGTTTAAGAAAATTTTCAATACTAGGAAATACTACATTATGATTTGAACACAAAGACCCTTCAGGTCTTCAGACTTAATCAGCCTGTGTATCTACTAAAATGTGGATTTATTTTTCGAGTCCTCGCCATCTTAATTTTATCGTAATTGGAGTAAATAAGTTTGGGTGATAAGTACACGACTTATCAACCCATCCTCTGATTTGAGGGAATTTTGAGTTTTAAGCATCTACACACTATCTTGTCACTGAGTCGTTAATCAACGATTCTAATGGAAATTGGGTAGCTAATGAACCTTCTAAGGTGATATGGCTGGTAAGTTATCGTGGGTAATAGCCTATAGGTAGCCCAGTCACAGGACCTTTCTCCTTTTGCTGCCTTTAGGTAAATCTTAGACTAGGGAAGCCACCTACTTAAAAATAAAAAGAGAAAAGAAAGTAAAAAAAAAAGAAAAGTAGAAAAGAAAAAAAGAAATAAGCCACACTTTGCTGCACGAGTGTGGCTGGCAAGTTGTTGGTGGTAACAGCTCATCGACCGGTTATCTAGAACCCAGCTCAATAAATGCACTGAAAAATCCCAAAACACTTAGGAAGAAGCGGAGAAGTAGAATAAACCAGGGAGATATACACTGGATTCACCCTTGTGTTGACCCCGTAAAAATAAAAGTAGGGAGAAAGCTACTGGTTGTAAAGATACACCTTTAGGTAGAATTCTCTTTTTAAGGTCACCTAGAGGCATAGAAATCCGAAGTCTGTTTTAACTACCGGTCAACGAGTTTATCACATTCACAATAAGATGCTTAGAACTTAGGGTTCTCATCAAATCTTGGGTGAGTTGAATGGCTGTAGAAAGCCACTTTTAAACCCTAAAACTTGAAAATCGAAAAAAGTTAGAAAAGTGGGAAAAGAGAAAAAGAAATTTTTCTTTGAATAAGGCGACGGCTTGAGGCATCGGCATTTTGGTAGATACTCAGGCACTAATGTGTCTTTGAAAGTTCAGATCCTAAGTAAACAGTTTCTTAATGATTGAAAATAACTCATGCCCAAATAATCTAACCTGATTCTTTTATAAATAGCATGTAGTTTTTGCTAGGGACTAGCAAAAGATAGGCATGGGGGTATGATGTAAACATGTTTACACTACTTAAGATGTCTATTTATGCATGTTATTAAGCATAGGATTGCATCACATACTATAAATATTGCATAACATGCATCACCTTGCATTTAGATTAGTTTGAATAAAATGGAGGTTAATTGTCTCCCTTTATGTTCAGGGATAGGGCAAACTTTTTATCGGAGCCTCGGATCGAAGATCCAGCTGTACATATATGATTAGGGCGACAATTGGAGTTCAACGACTCCAAGATTGCCCTAATCAGACATCTGTAGCATCAGGTAGAGATCGAGGAACCGTAGAAGATCAAGGGCCAAGATGGTGTGAATCCACACTTCAAATGACACGAATGGATTCGGATTGACGATCGCAGCCTAACGGCGCAAAAATCGACTCAATCCGACAACCGTGGCACCATCTACATCATCCAGAAGATGGATGGCCAAGATGGCGCCATGTGGCACCATCTCGACCGCCCAAACCGGCCCAGCAGAGTTCAGAGTCGATCGTACCCTTCTACCGCGCATTGAATCGTGGCCGTTGGATCACCATCCAACGGCCATGGGCAGCCACTCCTCAACTCAACCGCGCGCCCATTTCTCCTCCACAGTGTAGTGGGTGAGAGTGCTTACGCGAGTGAGTGGCGCGGGATCGAGTCACGAGGAGAGGGTGAGCGGGCGCGGGTGAGCAGGCACGAGGAGCGTTGGATCGCGATCGAGCGGTCGTTAGCGCTCAATAGTGCCCACATGCTATCGCACGCCCGTGCATGACGCGCCATTAGACGCGGGCATTGCGCGTAGAGGAGGCGCTGCGAGGCGCGAGCTAAGCCGTCTGATTGTAAGGATTGGCAGAATGTGGAGCTCACGTTACGCGGGGGAGGTGAGCAGGCGCGTGAGCAGCCACCCCACTACGCCCACGACGGGGCTTTAGCGACGGTTTTATCCGTCACTAAAGACCCTGATTTAATGTTTTTCAAATTAAAATGACCAAATTGCCCTCACTCCTTGCAACTATAAAAGGAGACCCCCTCCACATGAAATTCTCATCCCTTCTCTTCTCTCCCTCTCCAAAGCTCAAGAGAAGCTTGTCCCACACCCGGGATGCTTCTCGCGAGATAAAGTCAAATTTTCGTCCCCCTTTCATAAGCGGATCCCGTGACGACGACAACGTACTGCCCTGTTCCCGTTCTTCTCACTTCGTCCTCCTTCGTCCTGCTCCATTCCCCGTTGTCCAGGTGTCGTCCCGTCTGGCTCGTCCTCCAAGCGACCGTCGAGGAGGATATCTCTCTCCCCATTCTTTTTACTGCTTTCTAGAGTAGATTTACTGCTTTCTAGTATAATTTTACTGCTTTCTAGTGTAATCATTTTCCCACTTTCTAATCGTAATGTTTAGTGTAACAAACAATCCCTTTGATAATGAATTCCATGTTCATTCTACATCTCTTTTTAGTTTTTATTTGTAATATTCTCTCTCTCTTTCTCTTCTATTTAGTGTAAATAGATAGATAGTTTCTAGTCAATTAAATTACTTCGTGACAAATGAAACAAACACGTGTTTTTAAATCAAACGTCCGCCTCCCTGAAGTCGACCCGGGATTTCTATTCTGATATAAATTTTATTTGTTAAACACGAGTTCTTCCCTTTCATACTACAACGACAGGTTTTTCAGAATCAAATACGTTAGCGTAGCAATTCGTTGCTTCAACAGTAGCCTCTCCTCTTTTATGATAAAAATGCAAAAACAACAAAAGGAAATGATGGAATCTATGGGAGAGATGTTGAGGAATAGTCAATAATTAAACAAAGAAACAAGACAGCTTAGCTACGCTCTTCTCAGTAATTCTGATCCCTACCCATATGACCGTGATCATGAAAATAATTCTGAGGAAACCAATGACAATAGGGATCCCATTTTATGTAGCTATCACTTAGACTCTCCCAATGAGACACGGCCACTAAAGGAGGATGATCCTAGTGATTATCCACCCGAGCTATATTGGAGTCAAAAGAAAGGGAAGATGGTACCTCTTGAGGACCTTGACCCCAATGACAGTGTTTTCCTTACCCCTACCAACCCGGGTGAAGGTCGTATTGTTCATATCACTTCCCCTATTAATTATCTGGTGGAATCTCATTCTACCCTTAGTGAGCCTACTCCTGATCCTCCACTTAGGAAATCAACACCTACCATTTAGCATCCTCAGGATTTAAATGCACCCAATGAAGGTGACCCTAAGGGAATGGAGGATGAATTAATCAATTTTGGCTTAGGTATATAAAGAGTCTATTTCAGAGGATGAGGATGACCTAATGGAGGAACCCGAACTGAAAATCTGGAGTGAATCACAGGGGGATTATGTGTTATTTGAGGACTTACCCTCTGAGGATATAAATAATCTGGTGAAATCCTGATTCCTCTCTTCTTTCGATTTTGAGAGTCATCCTTTGCAAAACCACGAGTTGATATTTGAGGACAAACACAATAGTGAGAAGCCTAGGGGAGACTCTCAGGAACAATATACATCAATTGAGGATTTATACCCCGAGAAGAACAACAAATTCAGTGATATAGGCTTCCCCCATAACATTAAAGATATCCTCCTAAAGATATTAAGGATAATGAAGTAGCACACAAAGTCCCCAGAAAGGATGTAATTGACAAGAAAGAACCCGGGGATGGATTTGCTTATAATTCTGATCTCGCTACTTCCCAAGAAACCCAACTGTCGTTAAAGCATGTTGATCATGAGTCTACTAATGAGATATTGAATTCTATTCATGACTCATCTATTGTAGAGGAGCAGTTGGAGGTTCATAAGATAATAAAGCTAGGTAAGGATGTGGAATACGAATTCTTATTGGGAATGGAACCTAAATAGCCTAAGCCCTCTTTGGACTTAATAATTACCACCCAATCACTCAAGCAACCAGTAGATTCTTTACCTAATCCTCGGTCAGGTCTCTGGTCATTTACATTCTTTCTGGAGAACATATCAGGCCAGTGCATCCTCGGGTAGAATGGCGAGTGTGGATTGATGCTTGTACTTTTAGTCTCGCCATTCAAGGGTGTGAAATAATTATGTTTATATCTTTAAAACCCATCCTGATTTGGAGGATCCTTGTTATCCTCCACTTATTCTGTTTCGGGAGGTCCCTTTTCATATTCCTTTTGTTATCCCTAGACCTCCCCAGGTAGCCTATGAGGTTCTCTATTTTCATATCTTCTGGCAAGCATTTGGAATCACACTGTATCATCAGCTCGCCAACATCCGTGGCTACCTGTTTTCTAGGCCCGCACTGTTACGCATATTTTTAGGGCCTAGCTTTTTCTATCTGGAACTAGACTTACAGGTTCCCCATAAGTCTGGCTGCTGACAGAAAATGCAGCGCTTGTTGGGAGGCAACCCAGCATCCAGAATAACACCATCTTCAGGTGATTTCCTTCCTTTCTCCCCTTGTTTTCATTTTACAATGAGGACATTGTAGGGTTTAGGCATGGGGGGTGATTTTGCATTTTAGGCAGTATTCATGCATTTAGGTTAGGTGCATTAACATAAAAAAAAAATTTGAGCTGAATTGGTTAGGCCCTAGCAAACATTTTTGTCATGAAAGTGTCATTGAAGATTTTTCTTCTTGAATTATTTCTTAAGTTTAGAATCCAGTACATTTACTTCACTTGCACGTAGAATGGGTAATGGATCTTTGAAGAAAATCAATAAGCATTTTTAGTCTACTGAACCCTTGCACAATTAATAGGGAGTCAGGCATACTATCTTCTAGTAGATCCACCTCATATTTGTGAGAAGAAAGTAGAGAGATTATTGGTGCGCTAAGTTTAGTGCAAGGACTCTTAAGTTTTAGACAATTAGATGATGATACTTCAAAGTTAGGCATAGTTTTCGCTCTTTATTCCTGTGTGCATACATTGTGTGAATTCCTGAGAGTCACCAAATAAGGAAGATACACAGAGATTGAGTCTTAATAAAGCTATGACTATGGTGGATGGTTACGACCGTCCTTCATAGAGTCCTCAGCTGAAGGAGGGTAATTGTGTCAACGGTCAGAAATACGCTTGTCCTATCCATTCCTTCCCGGTGTCGAGAGTACGCACTTCTACCAAATAAGCTACACAATATCCTCTTGACCATCATCATCCCTAATAATATCTCATAAATAAAAGTCTGCGTCGTGTTATGTTAATTTATAAAGAAAGAAAAAGAAGGAAAAAAGAAACAATTATATTTAAAAAAAATTATATTAAAAAAAAGAGAAAAAAAAGAAAAGAAAAGAAAAAAGAAAAAGAAAAGAGTCCAAGTTTATAATTTTATCTTTGTGACATTGTTTCTGAGGCAACAAAAACACCTATCGCGATCCACCAAATATGATCCATACCTACCTTTCAGTATTTCTGATCGCCCGAATACTAGCTGAGGACTCTAACTTAGTTGTAGGGTTATTAAGACTTTAATTGAAGTGTGAATGCCATGTGAGGCCACCAAACAGCAAGTACACTTACTAAATCTGGCTAGATTTGTGATCTCAGAAAGAAAAGAAGGAAAAGAGTGAGCGCCAAGGAGTATCAAGAGAGGACAATTGTTTAGCCTCTCTCCGAGTTGACTTGTTTAATAGTCCAGAGATCTAGAGTCTGTAGTACTAGATTACATGTAACACCAGATAAGTGTGTGCCACCAAATATAAATCCATTCAACTCAGCATCTCCTACCTAAGCTAAAAAGCCGAGGTCAATTTATAGAATATTGTCTGCTTTATCCCCAAGGGAAGTAGTTGCCTATCCTGATAGAATCATTTACCGAGGGATAAGTACGAACTGCAAATGTAAGTTGGTTATTTTTATTTGAATCCATTACCTAGGCTAATATCACTTCACATTTGTCTGGACCTCTAAATTTTTGGAATAAGGGAAGAAGAAACCTTCTAGTTACTTCTATTGCTTTTCACTTTTTGCTAGGGACTAGCAAAACTTAGGTATGGGGGCATTTGATAAGTCCACTTTTGTGGACTATTATTTAGCCTAAGTACAATTTAATTATTTATTTTTAGTTGTTAATTAATTAGGAGTTATATGGTAATTCACCTTGGCCTGCATTTAATTTTATGCTTCATTTTCACATTTAATAACATATGATATGATAATATAATTTATCTGACGAATACAGGCTAGGTGAAGAGCCTAGACGTGCAATTCTGCGTCCATAAGACGTCCGGAGATCAATATGGACGTCTAGGAAATTATCATCACAAGTTCCTATTTCTACATATTTTAAGACGTTTGATGATGAAGTTAGACGTCTGATATAGAACGGCCAATGCTTATCCATCAGTTTCAACCACTCGCGATGTTCGCAAGTGGTTGGCGAAGCCTGCGGCAGGCGGAACAGACGAGGGGATTTTTATAGAAAGAGAAAACCCACGCACGAGAGAAGATCATCTTCCTCCCCCTCTGCGGGGATATCCTCCATCTCCACCACCGTGACAGAAGCTTACACCGTGAACCCATAAGCGCACACTGTGAACCTTTGCGAGCTTCCACTGCGGCCACCTCTTCATCCTCCATGGCGGTAGCGAGCGTGGTGACAGCTGCTCGCCGCTGCCTTCACCATGCTATCCAGCCACAGCCACACACGTGTAAGCAGCTGCACCCGCAGGCAGCCATGCCCTTGTGCACGTGCAACATCCTCACCGCAGCAACCACCCTCGTGTGTGCACATATCCACCTCCGTACGCGACTGCACACACACTAGCAACGCGCTGCCTGCGCGCAAGCTCCTCACGAACCACGAGGGTGTTGTGCACAATTGTCCATCTTCTTCCTCGCATCGATCATGCAGTGAAGGAACCCAAAGTTGCAACCGCCTCCTTGCTTCATACGGCCATTACAAGCACCCAAACTCACCGTCGACCTCGCCATTCTCCTCGTCGCATGCCCCCAACCGTCATGCGCCCACCAGCTGCCCACCACGACACCCACGAATGCTGATTAGCCCATATTTGTGAGCTATTTAAGTATTTAAGTGCCTAGACATTAGGTTAATTCTAACATTTATTTAGCATAAATTAGGATGTAAATAGATTAATTCATATTTCTAATTTAATTACATAATTCATGCATCTTATTCATATTTAAATGCATTTAGAATTAACTTAGAATTGCATTAGTTAACTAATTAGGTACATTGCATGCATTAATTTAGGTTAACATAAAAGTTGAGGGTTTGTATATAAATAACCATAATATTTTATCATTATTTTTTATTCTTCTTCTACATGCAACGGCTGCATTTCTTCATCCAGCTGCCGCTGTGAAGAACCCAATCAAGGAGCAGATGTGTTGGATCTGGTCGGGCAACTGATTTCAAAAGAGAGGAGGAGGCAGCCAAGCTCAGGAGGCCTCCATCCCCGACCACCACTGTGCAGAGAGTTCATCTCTCGTCCATTCCACACCGCCAGCCTCAACCGTGGCGACGAGTCTCCACCACCGTGGGCGTGTGGTGTGACAGGCCACACCGCCATCCGGAGCTCGTCCGCATTACCGTGAGCACCTCAGCGTGCACCTCCCTCGCCATCGTCACCAACAACCACCGCCGCAGCCACTGCAATTTCACTCCTCAGTCAGTTAAGACGTCTAGGAAGTTTCCCGGACGTCTGAAGTTCTACAGCACACCTTCATCTTCCTTCCTTGTCCTTAGTTCTTTCTCCAGCCACCAGTCACAGCTACATCGCACGACCCTTCCATCCTCCAACGCCATCCCCAGCCCACACGCGCCTTCCTGCCGCACATCTGTAGCAGCAACCTCCATTTTGATGCCCACACCAACCGTGCACGTACGCACCTCCGGCAGAAGCGTGCCCCTTCGGCTGCAGCGCCCGCCCGCACTCCTGTAGCAGGGCCGCACCTCCTGCAGCATTCCCCCGCACGCCTTTTAGCCACGCGCAAGGCCGGCACGGCCAATAGCATCCAGCAGAAGCTGCAACCGTCCCGCGCTCGCGCCTTCTGCTTGCACCATCTGCAGCATTCGCCCGCGCGTCCGCTCTAGTGCGCCCGCACCTTCCGCCTGCAAAGCCTCTCCGCCAACAGTGCGTGCCTGCCAGCAGCCCTGTAGGGTCTCTTCATGCATGCAGCAGGCACGCGTTCTTCTCCGCGCCTTCCAGCCTGCAGTGCACCCGCACCGTTCGCCTGAAGCAGTATTCGCCTCCACCAGAGCGCGCCCGCCAGCAACCCTCCGCGCACTCAACTCCAACGCGCCCACAACACCAATGCGTGCGCGTGCACCACTTGCAGTAGCGCTCAGCCCACTCATGCGCATCACCTCCAGCAGCTGCAGCCACTGTTGACAGCCACCTTCGCCGGAGCTCCGTCCGACAGGCTCCAACCACCACTCGACGTGCAGCTGCCACTACCGCGACGGACTCACTTCAGCCAACTGCTTGTGCAAACCTCTCCTCGATTGAACCTCTCTCCCGATCGCGTGGAGGAGAGAGGTAAAATACTCTGTTATGGACTTAATTAGTTATTACATTTCATGCCATTGCCAGGAAAAATAATTTTGGCTTATGAATATTTTATTGTGGTAAAATTTACAACTTCATACTCAAGCTCTCTTACAATTACGTGGCTTTTGTAATTAACATTGTTTGACATTGGTTTTGGAATTTAAATGTGCATAAATTTTCTTTAATACATGTCAATGGAAAATTGCATAAAATCATCACATGTTTATTAAATATTTCAGTGGGAAAAAATTGCACGTCTACCCTTATGTTTTCAAGATATTGTGCATCTTCTTTCCATCGCATTTCATGTTAGATTTGACTACGGATTTCTCACGAGATTGAATGAATACGAAATAATCGAGATATTATTGCATCATTGCCTCCCTGTGGACATGACCCGCTTCTAATTGAGTGGTTATATTAATTGTTGATTAGTCCATTTTTCCACCACATAAAACTACAAACGACTTGAAAGCGAACAATCGACTCATCAAATGGCGTCGTTGCTGGGGAGGCAACAGATGCAATAATTTCACCTGATTTTATTTTGATTATTTCTCAATTGCATAGTGATTTGACCATTTATTATTTTTCTGTGCGAGAAATTTGTGCAAGAATCAGCCATTGTGAGAGGCGACCCTTGATGTCACCATAGGAGAATTGGTCAAGCTACTTTGAAAAGGAGGAGAAGGACGAGGACGCGACGGTCACCATTGTACATTTAGTCGCTAATCTGATTAGAGTAGAATTAAGACTTTAGATTTAATTTTTCATTGCATTTGGTTTGAAACCCTTGTTCTGGGGTATATTTTGAGGGGTTTGTTCCCCTATTTTGTTTTAGGCCCGTGTTGGGTAATTTTTGGGAGCCTGTTCCCTTTTCTTTAGATTTAGGTTTTTAGTTTATTGATTACTTTTATTTGCTTGTGCATAAGTAGTTTAAAAAAAAATAAAATAAAATAAAAAATGAGCTACCTGCTAGAAGCTGCCTGCCCTTAGGACGAACCATTTAGGTCTGTATGAGCAGCCTTTAGATTTACTTCTTTGCATTGCGTGCATTCTTGCATCGTTGATTGCTGGAAGCAAGGTACGCATTCTCTTACTTTGCATCCTATTCTTGATCACGCATTGCATTAGGATTTAATGCGAAGACCACCTAATTTGTACTGAATAAATCTAACAAGTGGTCACATATTTTCTAGAAAAAGGACTAATTAAAGGAGGGACATTTTAAAAACCAAGGATTTGATTTTCAAACTTGGCATGCGATTCAAAATTCAAAATCTTTTGCGGTGTATGCACACTTATTTCGCTTGCACCACGGCACGCTTCTAGACACTCCTTAGGTTTGGAAATACTAGGACAAGAGCCCTCCTATCGTTGGATTCTGAAGTGTTCGGAACTTGAGATCAAAGGTTTTGTAAATCCAAAGAGGGGGATACCTTGTCACGGATTTTTGGGGGTAGTTGAGAAGCACCGTGAAGCACAGCTTCAAAGGAGGGCTTAAGCCTACTTGCATCCCTTGATCTTTCATCTTTTGAGTTGCTCTACCATTTGAGATTTAGGGAAGAACATCTAAGCTCCAACTAGGTCTTCTTAGGCAAGCCGTAGGTCGACAATAGGTGCGCAAATTGATTGAACAAATTGTATTTTCACCTTTAATTTGACTTAAAATCAAAAGCCTAAATTGGGAAAGACCTAAAAGGTCCTTTTTGAATTGTGTTTTGCTTGGGGAATTCTGATTGAGGTGTGAGTTAGAATGGACCACACTGATTTTCATCCTTTCACATCTTGCCCACACCCTCACACCCACTCTGCATCCTTCGATCCCAGACGCCGAGATGGTCCATCCCTTGATGGACATAATGACAATCATTGGGATCTGTTTTACTCCTATTATAGGAGTATTGGCCTGGTTAAGCCCCAAATCAGTGAGCAGAACCTAGGAGCGGGATTTGCTTTGCCCAATATCCCACACACCATAGAAATACCCAACCCACCCTCCTTGAAAAATTATAATGGTTGGATAGACACTCCTGGGTACTATAAGCCTGAGCCTGACTTCTCTCATGATAGAAATGACCTCTCCTCTTTGAAGATGGAAATACAGAAAATGCAAAACGAAATGATTGAATTGTTAGGAGAATCTTCGAGAGCAGGCCAACAAGAAAGAGACGAAATTAGCCACCCAATCTACCCCATTGAGGATGACGTACACCCCTCTACAATAGATGCATCTCCTGTGGGAGAGCAACACTTTAAGTTGGAGGGAAATTCTAGGGAGAATAGCTACTTTTCGAGGATTGATTTTGAAACCTCCCCATTGATGACACTTCCTTGAGAGGTCCACACCTTAGGTGGGAGGAAGATACACATGAAAGTAGCTATGCATTGGATGAAGAAAGGTGGCAACCCGAGGAAGATGATGATAAGGTTGAGTATCCACCTAAATTATATTGGAGTCAAAAGAAGGGAATGATGGTACCATTGGAAGACCTCGACCCAGATGATAGTACTTTCGTGACATTTGATGAAGTGGGTCAAAGTCAAGTTGTTAATCCTACCCTCCCTTTTGATCATGAGATGGAACTCAAGCCCACCCTTAGGGAACCTAACCCTAAAGAAATTGACCTATCTGAGGAGTCTGATATTACCAATGTAAACCATTTACCTCAGATAAAGCACCCTAGGGGATCTGCTAAGATATTAGATGATTCTAGGCCTCGGGTATATGATGAATTGTGTGATGAGGAGAAAGACAAGTTGTATGAGGAACCTACATTCAAGATTTGGAGTGACACTAAGGGTGATTATGTCTTATTTGAAGAGTTAGCTCCTGAGGATGTCATAAATTTGGCCAAATTAGGTTTCCTTAGCACAACCATTGATGATATTTCACCTCATGATGAAATGATAGAAACTTTCGAAGCAACTTCTAAGATTTATGTGGATTCACATATAGACTCCGGGGAAGATTTGAGTAAAGAATAAAAACCCAGGGATGACATTGATAGGATAATCCCTAGATTTGTTGCTTCCAACTTGCCTTCATTCATTTCAAAGTCACCCTCTGATTCGCTTATATCTGAAAGCGAAATTGTGACTCCTGATGAAGAGCAGGAAGATACATGTGATAGTGCAAGGAATGCTAGGGATGAAATTGAGGATAGAGAAAGAGTGTTAGGGATGGACACTGAGTTGATTAAACCCAACCTAGTTCTTATGGCCATCTCGCAACCTCGTAACTTGGACACCGTAGACAATCCTTACCTTAGAGAATTGCTCACTTTTGTTCTGATCAGGGGGCTTAACTGACCAATATTTCCCGTAATGGAGTATCGAGTATGGATTGATGATTTCTTTAGTTAGTCCATTGCCCTGGGGGTTTATCTCTGCACCATTCCTTCCCCATCCCTTTTGGAGGATCCTTGTCATCCTTCCTCTACCCATTTGGAGGCTGTTATACCTGTTTATCGTTTAGAACCTCCTCTAGTAACCTGAGAAGATTTCATTCCCATCTTAGTTGGGCGAGCATTTGCTATCGGGATTCATCATCAGCTTGCCAACATCCTAGGTTACCTATTTTCTAGGCCAACATTGCTTTGCTCATTGTTAGGGCTTATTTATGCAATTCTTGAACCTGATTTGCAGGTTCTTTGGCTATTCAACCCAGCTCTGTCCCAGGTAATATCCTTCTATGCAATGAGGACTGATGAGAACCTCATCATGAGCCATAACTAGCTCATTTTGACCCAATACAAAGGATAAAAGCTCCTACATAACTCAAGGAAAGGCTTAACTCAGAGAATTCTGAGTTTAAGGAGAAAACAAGTCATAAGGGGTAAAAATGCAATTTTACCAGTATAATCTGCATACATGGTAATTCAGGGTCCAAACATAGGTCAAAGCAACTTAATAAGAATAAAAATGGGATGAGATGATCTAGCAAGGGCTACAGCAATTCCAAGGAACTAAATGATAATCTGTAACCCTAAAACAAAACCCACTTCAATTCACGAGGTTCAAGGTAAAGCAAAAATGGAATAAACCCTCTAAAATTCATAGAAAAATAATCTCTAGGGTTTAGAACCTTCAATTTGACCTTAGGAACCCATCTTGACTTACATTGAGAACCATACCCAATTAATAACTTAATTTGGGTTTTTGCGTAAATTGACCAGTCAAACAAGGTTTAATCTAGAAATAAAATTCACCATCAGATTCCTTAGGTCCTAATTAGTCATGTATAAAAACTTGAGCCTAAGAAGAAACCTTCTTGACCAACTTTACACTTTGGTCCTCATATATTTACTTTTTGGCCCTCAACTTTTGAACCCTCGCATTTTGGCCCCTAACTCTCCTTCGTTCTTTGCGTTCAGGTCCCCCCTGCAAAACCTGCCAGCACCATGCTCCGGCGACCTTGCGCGAAGCATGGCGCCGCGCAGGGTGAGGGGGAGAGCCTGGCAAGTAAACCGGGGGTGCCCTGCGTCGTCAGCCGTCGCAGGGACACCCCCCCGGTCGCTGTAACCCACCATACCGGCCGTGCGAACGCACGGACGGTATGGGTTTCCATCTCCGGCATCCTCCGGCGAGGGAGACACGTCGTCTCCCTCCGCCTTCCTCCCTGATTCGGTCCCTATAAATACCCCCGTCGCTCCACCGTTCTTCCGAGCTCGGATCTGACGGAGAAAACCCCCAACTTTCCTCTCTTCTCACTCCGGCAGACGCCCACCAGCTCCGACGGTTCTTCCTCCTCCTCCTCTTCGCTCTGCCGCAATACCAGCAGCAGAGACTTCTTCCCCTGTTCTTCCCGCGCCACGCCGCACCCAGCTGGCGCCTCTCCGGCCCTCTGCTCGCCGCCGCCCCTTCCCCTGGGCATCTTCTTCTCCGGCGACAGTCGATACGACTGTCGCCCTGCTCCGGCCCCTTTCGTCTCCGTAGCTAGGTCAGAACTTCTCCCCATCTCCCCCTCTTTCTTTTCCTCACTGTCTTTTATTTGATTAAACCCTCGACCGCTCCTGTCCACCGTCACCCCCTTCGTCTCCGGCCAAACTCCGGCGAGACCCCCCCATCACTCCACGGCCCCACACGCCTCGCCGACCCTCATAGAATCTCCGCCTCCTCACCCTGATCAACCTCCGCCCTTCCACGTCCCGCCACTCGCCCTCTGCAGACCCCCCGAACAAACCCACTTCTCCACCCGCAGTTTGACCTAGGGCGACCCTCACGCTCCGCCCCGCCGCCTGCCAGACCCCCCACCACCTTCGCCGTGCCACCACGAAGGTTCTCCGCGTATCTGATTAGGCCGAGAGGCCGTTCCTCTGTGTACAGGTGTCTCGACTGCCGTCGCCATTGCTGCGTGGAAGGAGCACCTTCAACCTGCAGCTCCAGGTGCGCTTCGCCCAGGCCTGACTCCCAGGCTCCGCGGGGCGCCTCCGCGAAGAGTCCCAGGCTCGCAGCTGGGGCGAAGGCCTCGCGTGAAGCCGCGATTGCCCGCTGGTTTCTCCGCTGCGGGCGCTCAATTAGGGTGGGACATTTAGTCCCACCTCGGAAAGCCACTGAGGCGAACGGGCGCTTAAAGGCAAAAAGTGCCTTAAGCTGTTCGCCTCAGTTCACGGGGTGAGGTCCCCTTCACCCGCCCAGTTACCCGGTCTCGTCCGCGCTCACGCCCCGCGGACCTGACCCGACCCGACTTAGACTGACCTGCACTCCTCGCCCACCACGCACGCCGGTGGGCCTGGACTCGGGCGCGACCCGCGTACCCGATTACCCGGATGCTCTGGGAGAGCCTTCCGAAGAGCGAATTCAGAGAAAGAGAGACGCGGGGGTGGGGGAGGGTAGAGTAGGTTTTGCCCTCTGACGTAAACTCTGAAGTGTGCTGGCACAGGTGAAGAAGAAGGACCGCGGAAGAAGAAGAAAGCTAAGGGAGACACTGTAGCAACAAGCGGTTTAAGTCGTCTGATTGGAAAATCAGACGACGTCCTGAAGGGAAAAGAAGAAAGAAGGAGAGACAACGTCCTGACAGGAAAAAGAAAAGAAGAAAGAAGAAGATCTGAAGAACAAAAGAACAAGGAAGAACAACAGAAGAAGAAGAGGACCACAAGGAGATAAACACAGAAGAAGAACAGGAAGAACAAAAGCTGAAGAGAGAGAGAGACAAAGAGAAAGAAAGAAGAAAAGAAGAAAGAAGGAGAGACGACGTCCTGACAGGAAAAATAAAAGAAGAAAGAAGAAGATCTGAAGAACAAAAGAACAAGGAAGAACAACAGAAGAAGAAGAGGACCACAAGGAGATAAACACAGAGGAAGAACAGGAAGAACAAAAGCTGAAGAGAGAGAGACAAAGAGAAAGAAAGAAGAAAAGAAGAAGAACTCAAACTTTCATCTCTCTCCCTCTCTCTCTCTCTCTTTATTTTTTGTAATAGAACATGTATATCTCTAGAATACAACTTGCTCCCTGAGTTCGACCTCGGGAACTCTTTTATTTTCCGAGTAAAAAAATTTATATATTTGAAATGATGGCAATAACTGGCTATACTACAACGCTATAACAATAAAACTCGGTTATCTCTCGAAGCCAACGTTTCATTTGGCGCCGTTGCCGGGGACTCTTCGCGGAGGCGCCCCGCGCAGCCTGGGAGTCAGGCCTGGGCGAAGCGCACCTGGAGCTGCAGGTTGAAGGTGCTCCTTCCACGCAGCAATGGCGACGGCGGTCGAGACACCTGTACACAGAGGAACGGCCTCTCGGCCTAATCAGATACGCGGAGAACCTTCGCGGTGGCACGGCGAAGGTGGTGGGGGGTCTGGCAGGCGGCGGGGCGGAGCGTGAGGGTCGCCCTAGGTCAAACTGCGGGTGGAGAAGTGGGTTTGTTCGGGGGGTCTGCAGAGGGCGAGTGGCGGGACGTGGAAGGGCGGAGGTTGATCAAGGTGAGGAGGCGGAGATTCTGTGAGGGTCGGCGAGGCGTGTGGGGCCGTGGAGTGATGGGGGGGTCTCGCCGGAGTTTGGCCGGAGACGAAGGGGGTGACGGTGGACAGGAGCGGTCGAGGGTTTAATCAAATAAAAGACAGTGAGGAAAAGAAAGAGGGGGAGATGGGGAGAAGTTCTGACCTAGCTACGGAGACGAAAGGGGCCGGAGCAGGGCGACAGTCGTATCGACTGTCGCCGGAGAAGAAGATGCCCAGGGGAAGGGGCGGCGGCGAGCAGAGGGCCGGAGAGGCACCAGCTGGGTGCGGCGTGGCGCGGGAAGAACAGGGGAAGAAGTCTCTGCTGCTGGTATTGCGGCAGAGTGAAGAGGAGGAGGAGGAAGAACCGCCGGAGCTGGTGGGCGTCTGCCGGAGTGAGAAGAGAGGAAAGTTGGGGGTTTTCTCCGTCAGATCCGAGCTCGGAAGAACGGTGGAGCGACGGGGGTATTTATAGGGACCGAATCAGGGAGGAAGGCGGAGGGAGACGACGTGTCTCCCTCGCCGGAGGACGCCGGAGATGGAAACCCATACCGTCCGTGCGTTCGCACGGCCGGTATGGTGGGTTACAGCGACCGGGGGGGTGTCCCTGCGACGGCTGACGACGCAGGGCACCCCCGGTTTACTTGCCAGGCTCTCCCCCTCACCCTGCGCGGCGCCATGCTTCGCGCAAGGTCGCCGGAGCATGGTGCTGGCAGGTTTTGCAGGGGGGACCTGAACGCAAAGAACGAAGGAGAGTTAGGGGCCAAAATGCGAGGGTTCAAAAGTTGAGGGCCAAAAAGTAAATATATGAGGACCAAAGTGTAAAGTTGGTCAAGAAGGTTTCTTCTTAGGCTCAAGTTTTTATACATGACTAATTAGGACCTAAGGAATCTGATTGTGAATTTTATTTCTAGATTAAACCTTGTTTGACTGGTCAATTTACGCAAAAACCCAAATTAAGTTATTAATTGGGTATGGTTCTCAATGTAGGTCAAGATGGGTTCCTAAGGTCAAATTGAAGGTTCTAAACCCTAGAGATTATTTTTCTATGAATTTTAGAGGGTTTATTCCATTTTTGCTTTGCCTTGAACCTCGTGAATTGAAGTGGGTTTTGTTTTAGGGTTACAGATTATCATTTAGTTCCTTGGAATTGCTGTAGCCCTTGCTAGATCATCTCATCCCACTTTTATTCTTATTAAGTTGCTTTGACCTATGTTTGGACCCTGAATTACCATGTATGCAGATTATACTGGTAAAATTGCATTTTTACCCCTTATGACTTGTTTTCTCCTTAAACTCAGAATTCTCTGAGTTAAGCCTTTCCTTGAGTTATGTAGGAGCTTTTATCCTTTGTATTGGGTCAAAATGAGCTAGTTATGGCTCATGATGAGGTTCTCATCATACCCCCATGCCTAGCTTTTGCTAGTCCCTTAGCAAAAACTTAAGGTTTCAACCCTTGTTCTAGACCATGAAGTTTTTAATAGCTTTAGATAAGTGCTTTTTTATTTGAGCATAGATTAGGTTAGAATGCTGACCATAGGCCTAAAAGGTACTCTAGTACCAATCAAGATCCAAATCTGTTTAGCCTTAGCCTCAGTCTTTAGCAAAGGTTTTTAAGGCCCACAAGAACTAACCTAAGGTTTATTGGACTTTGTGGTTAAAGCACCCGTGCTTGAAATGATTTTAGCCCTGGCTCAGTTCGCCGTGCGTTTTGTAAGAGAGAGATAGAAAGTTATTCTGTTTGGAGAGTTTTCTCTCTCTTTTTCTTTTTAGTTCTAGCCTAGGATTGACTTTTCAACACGGTCTGTATCAGATTCCTTGCTCCCATCATCAATCCTTAAGGGTTCCTGGCAATCGATGCTTCGAGATAACACCGCCCATGACAACCCCCGGAACCCTGGCTATTGAGATTTCGAGATAATCCCATCCATGGTTTTCCGTGGCCGAATCCAGACCCTGGCAATTGACACTTCGAGATAATGCCATCCATGGAATCTGAATCAGCAGAGTGCTTACATGCCCCCAGTAGGATATGTAAATATCCTAAGAGACAGGCACCGAGGAGATGATATTTTGTTATGCATCTTCGAGGGGATTTCCCGCCTCTCCGCGCTGGGAACTCGTCCAAATCAACTTGTGTTGATCGGCCGCTCCTATTCTAGGTGTTCTTTTCAGAATTTTGCGACGCTTCTGCGTGATTTTGATTTTTACGCTTACTGAACCAGGCTGTCTGTGAGGTTAGGGTGCTTAGGTTACTGAGTCCCGTAAACCAAAAATTAGTTAACGAGGCCAAATACTCCCTAAGCCTTAGACCTAATACTTCAGCTTTTCATTTTCCTCAACCTCTTGAGGAGTGTCCAGATCTTAATGGGTACTAAGAGTCTATTCAAGAATGCCTAAGGTTTGCGTTCTTACTAATCTCATTATGCACTTTTCAGTTATTTTCTTGAATGAGGTCTAGAACTTAGGTTAATTCCTTAGTTCCTTACTAATGACTATCACCTTTTCTTATAATTTTGTGCTCCTTTTTCATTTTGTTTCTCTTCTCCTTCTCCTTCACAAAATTTCCTTCTCCTTTTATTCTTTTTCGAAAAATTTTTTAATTTTTATGGTGTTTTTGGCATATGTGAATTTTTTTTGTTTGAAACCTTTTCTTACAAGTTTTGCACTTTCAAGGACATTGCAGATTTTAGGCATGGGAGTGTACTTGGGGATATACATAGCATAGTGCATTCATTGCATACATTTGCATAAAAAAAAAAGAGTTTTGAGCTTAACTGGCTAGATCTTGCAGTCTTAAGCAAATCAAAACTCTATGGTAGACTAAGTTAATTCTAGGGTAAAACTTTAGAAGCCAAATGAGCTACTAGCTTTAGACCTTTAGGGTCCTTTGTGGACTTAAAAACTTAAGTAGGAGTTAAGTTGCTGACCATTCCTCAAGAGGTTGAGGAAGGGATGCTAGGGTTTGATTTGAAAGGTAGGGTAGTACCTGGAGTCTTGTTCTACCTTTTGGTTTACGGGTCCTTGTAACCCAAGCATCCAAATTTCACACACTTGGTCTGGTAATTAACTCAATTTTTTTCTTTCTGAAAAGAGATTTGGTTCTCTTAGTTTTGACTTAGGAGAGGCTTGAAAACACATTTTGATTGGAAGAGTTCCTGTCGCAGGAGAGGGGAGTATATACTCACCTTGAGGATGCGATGATAACATATTACCTCCTCGGCGCTTGTCTCTTAGGATATCCATCCTACTGGGGGCATGTAAGCGCATTGTGCAGTTCAGGTATCATGGGCGGCCCTATCTCGAAGTGTCGATTGCCATAGGCCTGAATTCGCTTAAGAAATCCATGGGCGATACTATCTCGAAGTGTCGATTGCCAGGAGTTCTTGGGGTCGTTATGGGCGGTGCTATCTCGAAGCATCGAAAGCCAGACACCCTTCGAGGTATGGTAATGGGGACAATGAATCTGACACAGACCGTGTTGATAGCTGATCTGAGGTTAGACTTAGAAGAATCAAACAAAATATATATATATATATATATTGTTCTAAAAAAAAAAACTTTTTCCTTTAACTCAAATAACTCAGACCAATGCATAGGCACGGATGCTATAATCTCAGGGATCAATAAACTTTAGGGTAGAGTCAGAAATCAGGGAAACTTGTGCCTGCAACTCGTCTTTAGCCGACCTAGTCTGTAACTTAGCAACTACTTGGGAACCTTGGGTCTAGAGTCTAAACTTAATATGTTTCTGAAGGAAGACCAATTGGGTTGACTAGTCTACTTGGAGTGCTAGGTTTTGCTTAATTTTGCTAGGGACTAGCAAAAACTAGGCATGGGGGTATTTGATTAGCCCATATTTGTGAGCTATTTAAGTATTTAAGTGCCTAGACGTTAGGTTAATTCTAACATTTATTTAGCATAAATTAGGATGTAAATAGATTAATTCATATTTCTAATTTAATTACATAATTCATGCATCTTATTCATATTTAAATGCATTTAGAATTAACTTAGAATTGCATTAGTTAACTAATTAGGTACATTGCATGCATTAATTTAGGTTAACATAAAAGTTGAGGGTTTGTATATAAATAACCATAATATTTTATCATTATTTTTATTCTTCTATGTGCAACGGCTGCATTTCTTCCTCCAGCTGCCACAGTGAAGAACCCAATCAAGGAGCGGATGTGTTGGATCTGGTCGGGCAGCTAATTTCAAAAGAGAGGAGGGGGTAGTCGAGCTCAGGAGGCCTCCATCCCCGACCACCACTGTGCAGAGAGTTTGTCTCTCGTCCATTCCACACCGCCAGCCTCAACCGTGGCGACGAGCCTCCACCACCGTGGGCATGTGGTGTGATAGGCCACACCACCATCCGGAGCTCGTCCACATTACCGTGAGCACCTCAGCGTGCACCTCCCTTGCCATCGTCACCAACAACCACCGCCGCAGCCACTGCAATTTCACACCTCAGTCAGTTAAGACATCCGGGAAGTTTCCCGGACGTCTGAAGTTCCTACAGCACACCTTCATCTTCCTTCCATGTCCTTAGTTCTTTCTCCAGCCACCATTCATAGCTACACCGCACGACCCTTCCATCCTCCAACGCCATCCCCAGCCCACACGTGCCTTCCTGCCACACATCTGTAGCAGCAACCTCCATTTCACGCCCACACCAACCACGTGCGTACGCACCTCCTGCAGAAGCACTCCCCTTCGGTTACAGCACCCGCCCGCACGCCTGCAGCAGGGCCGCACCTCCTGTAGCATTCCCCCGCACTCCCTCTAGCCACGCGCAAGGCCGGCACGGCAAGTAGCATCCAGCAGCAGCTGCAGCCTTCCCGCGCCCGCGCCTTCCGCCCGCACCATCTGCAGCATTCACCCATGCATCCACTCCAGTGCGCCTGCACCTTCCGCCTACAAAGCCTCTCCGCCAACAGTGCGCGCCTGCCAGCAGCCCTGCAGCATCTCTTCACGCACGCAGCAGGCGCAAGTTCTTCTCCGCGCCTTCCAGCCTGCAGTGCACCCGCACCGTCCGCCTACGCCTACTGCCTGCAACAGCATCCGCCTCCAGCAGAGCACGCCCGCCAGCAGCCCTCCACGTACTCAACTCCAATGCACCCACAACACCAGTGCGTGCGCACGCACCACCTGCAGTAGTGCTCAGCCCACGCACGCGCATCACCTCTAGCAACTGCAGCCACCGTTGACATCCACCTTCGCTGAAGCTCCATCCGGCCGGCTCCGGCCACCACTCGACGTGCGGCTGCCACCATCGCGATGGCCTCACTTCAGCCAACTGCTTGTGCGAACCTCTCCTCGATTGAACCTCTTTCTCGATCGCGAGGAGAGAGGTAAAATGCTCTGTTATGGACTTAATTAGTTATTACATTTCATGCCATTGCCAGGAAAAATAATTTTGGCTTATGAATATTTTATTGTGGTAAAATTTACAACTTCATACTCAAGCTCTCTTACAATTACGTGGCTTTTGTAATTAACATTGTTTGACATTGGTTTTGGAATTTAAATGTGCATAAATTTTCTTTAATACATGTCAATGGAAAATTGCATAAAATCATCACATGTTTATCAAATATTTCAGTGGGAAAAAATTGCACATCTACCCTTATGTTTTCAAGATATTGTGCATCTTCTTTCCGTTGCATTTCATGTCAGATTTGATTACAGATTTCTCACGAGATTGAACAAATACGAAATAATTGAGATATTATTGCATCATTGCCTCCCTGTGGACACGACCCGCTTTTATTTGAGTGGTTATATTAATTGTTGATTAGTCGATTTTTCCACCACATAAAACTACAAACGACTTGAAAAGCGAACAATCGACTCGTCAAACGCCACCTGCCGTCGACGTGGCCGACGTTCTCTGCAGCTGTCTGGCCATGTTCGACCACCTTCAACTGCCCCTTCACCGCCGTCGCGACCGTCTCTCTTCCACGCACTGCCACCGGGCTTCAGTCGGCCAGTCGCCATGCCTCCTCGTGTGCGAAGTAGAGAGAAGGGAATTCCTCTGTTTCCCTTCGAATTAGTATTTACGGGGTATGCCATTGTAAAAAAACTATTCATTTATTTATTGAATTATCATATTCTGAAAGATTTGCATGAATATCCCTCCTATCTATCAGAATTATGCATAGTTGAACTATTCTCATGCATGATAGAGTATGGAACATTGGTTATGGGAAACGAGTTTAGTGTTGATTAAGATTGACAATGCTTTTCAGTACTAAGATCATGATTCACATGTTTCCATTGTGGTGATTTTGCATGTGTGCCCCGAAATTATTTATTAATTACTTAAATCAAGAATTTATGTTGAAAACACGTGCACAAGTTAGTATGCGTACATGTTGAGTTTCTCGAATAAACGAGAGACTATTCACTAGTTTAAATAGTCTAATTCCTCCCTGTGGAGATGACCTAACTCTTCGTGGTTAGTTTGGAGAATTAAAATGTTTTGAAAAGCGATTTTCTATCACGTGATTAAATACAACGACACATCATTTTATGTTAAAGTTTTCAACGAAAACGAAGATCGCTCTTTCAAATGGCGGAGGGGGGCTTGATCTAAACACATTTACACTACTTAAAATGTCTATTTATGCATGTTATCAAGCATAGGATTGCATTTCATGATATAAATATTGCATAACATGCATCATCTTGCATTTAGAGTAGTTTGAATAAAATGGAGGTTAATTGTCTCCTTTTATGTGCTTGGACAGGGAAAACATTTTATCGGGGCCTCGGATCAAAGATCCAATCGTATGGATGTGATCAGGGCAACAATTGGAGTTCAACAACTCTAAGATCGCCCCAATCAGACATCCGTAGCATCAGATAGTGACCGGGGAACCCTAGAAGATCAAGGGCCAGGATGGTGTAAATCCACTCTTCAAATGACAAATCCAACCGCACGGATGAATTCAGATCGACGATTGTAGCCCAACGACGCAAAAATCAAGTCAATTCGACTTCCGTGGCACCATCTACAACTTCCAGAAGATGGACGGCCAAGATGGCACCACGTGGTGCCATCCCGGCCACCCAAATGGCTGCATGAATCCCTGAAGGCCCCGCACCCGCTCGCTCTCTACCGTTGGATCTTGATCCAACGGCTGTGGTCAGCCATGCCTAAAAGCGTCCGCTCGACCATCCGCGCCTCGTAGCGCAGCGGTCGAGTGCGCTTACGCGAGCGGCGGGCGTGGGTTCGAGCCGCAGCGAAGGGCTGGAAGGCGCGGGCGGGTGTTGGATCTTGATCGGACGACCGCGTGCACCCGATAGCGTTCACACACGATTGAACGCACGGCATGGACGCGCGATTGCGCGCGGGCGCGCAGCGCAGTGGGTGAAGGCGCGACTTAAGCCGTCCGATCTCGCGATCGGACGGCTGAGACTCAGCGGACGTGCGCAGGCGTTGCGCGTGCGAGTAGGCGAGCAGGCACGCGTGAGCCGCCCACGACGCCCACGTTGGGGGCTTTAGTGATAGATTTATCCGTCACTAAAGACCCCTCATTTATTATTTTAAAGTTGTAATGTCCATTTTGCCCCCACTCCTTGCAACTATAAAAGGAGACCCCCTCCATATGAAATTCTCATCCCTTCCTTCTCTTCTCTACCCCTCCAAAGCTCAACAGAAGCTTGTCCCACACCCGGGATGCTTCTCGCGAGATAGAGTCCAAATTTTTGTCCCCCTTCGGAAGTGGATCCCGCAACGACGATGGCGTGCTGCTCCGTTCCCATTTTTCTGCTTCGTCCTCCTTCATCCTGCTTCATTCTCCGTCGTCCAGGCGTCATCCCGTCCGGCTCGTCCTCCAAGCGACCGTCAAGGAGGATTTCTCTCTCCCTATTCTTTTTACTACTTTCTAGTATAGATTTACTGCTTTCTAGTGTAGTTTTGCTCGTCCTCCAAGCAATTGTCGAGGAGGACATTTCTCCCTCCATTCTTTTAATGCTTTCTAGAGAAAATTTATCGCTTTCTAGAGTAATTACTTTATGCTTTGTAGTTGTAAGAGTGAAATGAACAATCTCCTTAATGATAAATTCCTTGTTTATTCTACATCTCATTTTGATTTCTCTGTGTAATATTCTCTTTCTCTTTTACTCTCCTCTCTCTCTTCTATTTATTGTAAATAATTTGATAGTTTTAAATTGAATTATTCTGTGACAAATAAAAGAAACGCATAGTTTTTAAATCAAACGTCCGCCTCCTTATGTTCGACCTGGAATTTTCATTTCGGTATAAATTTTATTTGTTGAACACGAATTCTTTGCTTTCAAACTACAATGACAGGTTTTCTAAAACCAAACACGTTAGCGTAGCGGTTCGTACGTCTCAACATTTTGGCACCATTGCCGGGGAGGCGACAATTTTTGATTTCTCTTCACGTTTTGTAACTTACAAATCATTTACCTCACTTTTCTCCTTTCTTATTGTAATTGCAGGTACTCTTTTGAGACGAGCAAAAGTGGTAATTGGAGTGAAGTGCTGTGGAAGGTTTTGTAAGTTATCCCCCATTCTTTCCCCCTCCATAGATTTCATTCGCCACATTGAATCCAAATTCCAATTAACCTAGGTGTTTGCATAAATCCTAGGAATAGTTTGGTTGTTTGGATTCTCACTCACATTCATTCCACCTTCATTTATATATATAAAAAAGATAATTTTGTGGGGCAATTTTCAACAAACACACAACGCACACCCACATTCAAAGGCACTTAACGGAATTGATTTGTTTCTACTCAACCGGGTTCTGATCTGTGGAACCGGTACACATAAAGCAACACATAAAAGAGTAGAAATCATTCTAGGTTAACCATCTTTGTGTGCCTAACTTAGTGGTGCATTTGTGGCCAGTTGTTTGAGTTGTTTGGGCCGCACCACTTCAATTAAAATCAACTCATCAAGTAGCTGCCAATTAGGTTCAACTCTTAGGGATTTACCAGGCACTCCACATTCTTTTTAAACTTTAAAGGAAAACATCTTCACCTGTGCTTGTAAAACTTGGTGTACCAGTGAAACTTGATTGAAAACACCTAAAGTTGAATCCTAAAAGCTACTAAGCAAGATTTGAACCTTAAAATTCACCACATCAAAAACAATCTTGCTTGAAAACCACTGGTTGTGCACGCACACAAAAATCAATCAATCATTAAGGGCACAACCCATTTAAAGGGCCCATCACATTCCAAAGCACATTCAAACCTAGCCCTAAATAAAACAGAGTAGATGTTGGCCTTAAGGATTGGACTCACTCTTCAGAATCCAGAACGAGATTATTTTCGATTAGTCTATTTCTACTGTTCAATCTGATGTCTAGCTAGGGGAGCAGAGTCAAACGATCGCGGCTAGGGGGGACACTAGGAACCGGAGGCACAAGCCGAAGGAAGAACCTTCTCCCCAGTCCCTCCTTCTAACTGGTTGGATTGAACAGACAGAAGTAGATCAAATCTTTCCTTTATCTCAAGACGGGTTTTGAGAGTCTGTAGGTCTTTAGGCTAACCCATTTAAGGACAGGTTTGATTGTTTGTATTGCAGGGCACCTTTCTTCCTCTTGTGTATCATGAATCCTTCCACATATTTCATGCATTCCCGCTCTTTCCCTCCTGTTGTGAATTATCATCAACATGACGATTATCCCGACTCGTATTGTAATCAATCATCAGTTAGTTGGGATAATTCAGATTGGGGATACAATTTCGGACCCTCGTGTTTAGGGTCTAACCCTAAACACTTTGATTCTGATTTCTATCCTTCTCAGAGCTACATCGATTATAGATCGTCTTCCTTTTATGAACAACCTAATACGATCTACAATCATGAAGGATACACCAATCCTTACCCATCCTCTGATTTCATTGCCTTTAGGTCATTACCATCTTTTGAACAATCTGAAATGACCTATTTTCAGGAAGGGTATAACGAATCTCAATTCGTTAATTCCCCTGCGTTGAGCCCAAACCCGCCCAACCCTACACCAAATCATTTGGTTTAGGTTAACCTGGTTCAAGATAAGGTTCTGGCTAACTTGAGGAATATCATACAATCTTTAGAAGTTCAGTCAATGCCTTGCATTGAGAGATTGGAGCCCCTGATTAAAATGATTGATGATTTGAATAAGTCTTTGTTGGATTGGCTCCAGGACGTTAAGGATAAGAACCCGGGTGAGTTTCTACTTGGGAAATTAGCAAAATTGAGGATGAGATTCATGGTTGGTTTGATTCAATCTTGGGATGATTCCCAGGGTGAACCCTCTTCAGGAATGCCAATGACAGAACCTGCTCAGGCACCTGTTGAGGGGGACACGTGTTATGACCAGAGTGAATTAAAGCGACCAGTTAAGGAAGATCTGATTTCTTCACATAAGATACCTGAGCCGGGTTATGAGGAAACGTATGTCTCTTGGGAACAGAAAGTGACAACTGATTTTGGGACATACATTGATACGGATCCTGATTTCTTTGATGGTGAAGATTCAAGTTACGAAGTCTCACATGAGTTTTCAGGACACGATTTCTGTGAGACGATTGGGCCTAAGGAATCTGATAGATCATCTGATAGCCCAATAACTGAGGAAACTGATCTTATTAGGGCACACATTATGGATCCAGAATCACATTTTCTGGAGGAATCAATTCAATGCCCCGATTATCAGTTACACCCCATTGAGCTTATTGATAATTCTGTTTCTGAGATAATTAGACCCAAGTCAATTCTGATTCTGCCACATCATTTAGACTTGGAGATTCCAGACAGGGTGATTAATATACAAGAGGTCCTGGAATTTGATATTCGGAATGAGGAGGAAAGGAGCTGGGAAATTTTGATTTGGGAAGTTAATTTTGGAGGAAATGGAAGATTGAGTCGAAGGGTTCCTTTTAAGCTGAAACCATCAAATCAAAACCCTTACGACATTTATTTCGAGGATGTCAAACCCAAGCACACATTCAACGATTATCCTTTTGAGCTTTAATTCTCTGTAACCCGACTTTTTGGTCTTGGATTGCATCCTCATAAATCGCAGGCCCGACCCCGCTTGCATTCTGATTTTAGGTTTTGGGTAATTTTTATCCAGAACCTAAGATATTCTCGATTATGGGGTGTGGGTCTGCACCACAATCTGGTCCACATCTGTGGACCTCTGCTGATAGGTCAGAGGATTCTTCTGTTCATTCTGAATCTGACCTACACTTGTGAATTCTTCATTTCTTTTCTTTGTATAGTGTGCCTAGCTGAAGGCACTAAACTCAGCACATATACAATTTTTCTTAGTTTTCATCTTGGAGCGGACCTGACATTCACGCAATTCAGGTGCTTTCTATGCTTGTCCACTCTGTTTTATGTCTTTTTAATACAATGAGGACATTGCATTAGATAGGCATGGGGTCGTGGATATTTATCTCTGAATTCATTCGTTAGCTTCGTAGATTTGTTTTATTTTCTTTTATATAAAAAAAAATTTTGGAATTAGGAAAGAGAATTTGGGTTTAAGAAAATTTTCAATCTTAGGAAATACTACATTATGATTTGAACACAAAGACCCTTCAGGTCTTTGAACTTAATCAGCCCATGTATCCACTAAAATGTGGATTTGTCTTTCGAGTCATCACCATCTTAATTCTATCGTAATTGGAGTAAATAAGTTTGGGTGATAAGTACACGACTTATCAACCCGCCCTCTGATTTGAGGGAATTTTGAGTCTTAAGCATCTACACACTTTCTTTGCATTGACTCGTTGTTCGACGATTTTAACAAAAATTGGGTAGCTAATGAACCTTCTAGGGTGATATGGCTGGCAAGTTATCGTGGGTAACAGCCCATAGGTAGGTTGTCCAGAGTCCAGTCACTGAACCTTTCTCTTTTTCCTACCCTTAGGTAAATCTTAGACCAGGGAAGCCACCTACTTAAAAAAAAAAAAATCAAAAAGAAAAGGAGAAACTAACAAAAAGAAACAAGCCACAGTTCGCCGCACGAGTATGGTTGGCAAGTTGTCGGTGGTAACAGCTCATCGACCGGTTGTCCAGAACCCAGCTCAGTAAATGCACTAAAAATTTCCAAAACACTTAGGAAGAAGTGAAGAAGTAGAATAAATCGGGGAGATATACACTGGATTCACCCTTGTGTTGACCCCGTAAAAAAATAAGAGTAGGGAGAAAGCTACCGGTTGTAAAGATACACCTTTAGGTAGAAGTCTTTTTGAGGTCACCTAGAGGTGTAGAAATCCGAAGTCCATTTTAATTACCGGTCAACGAGTCTATCACAATCACAATAAGATGCTTAAAGCTTAGGGTTCTCATCAAATCTTGGGTGAGTTGAATGGCCGTAAAAAGGCACTCTTAAATCCTAAAATTTGAAAATTCAAAAAAATTAGAAAAGATTAAAAAGAGAAAAAGAATTTTTCATTGAATAAGGCGAGGCTTGAGGCGGTCTGCATTTTGGCTGATACTCGGGCACTGTTGTGTCTTTGAAAGTTTAGTTCCTAAGTAGATAATTTCTTAATGATTGAAAATAACTCAGGTCCAAATAATCCAACCTAATTCTTTTATAAATAGCATATAGTTTTTGCTAGGGACTAGCAAAAGATAGGCTTGGGGGTATGATGTAAACATATTTACACTACTTAAAATGTCTATTTATGCATGTTCTTAAGCATAGGATTGCATTTCATGATATAAATATTGCATAACATGCACCATCTTGCATTTAGAGTAGTTTGAATAAAATGGAGGTTAATTGTCTCCTTTTATGTGCTTGGACAGGGCAAACATTTTATCGGGGCTTCGGATCAAAGATCCAACCGTATGGATGTGATCAGGGCGACGATTGGAGTTCAACGACTCCAAGATTGTCCTAATCAGACATCCGTAGCATCAGATAGTGACCGAGGAACCCTAGAAGATCAAGGGCCAGGATGGTATAAATCCACTCTTCAAATGACAAATCCAACCGCACGGATGAATTCAGATCGACGATTGTAGCCCAACGACGCAAAAATCAAGTCAATCTGACATCCGTGGCACCATCTACAACTTCCAGAAGATGGACGGCCAAGATGGCACCACGTGGTGCCATCCCGGCCGCCCAAATGGCTGTATGAAACCCTGAAGGCCCCGAATCCACTCGATCTCCGCCGTTGGATCTTGATCGCGCCTAAAAGTGTCCGCTCGACCATCCACGCCTAGTAGCGCAGCGATCAAGCGCGCTTACGCGAGCGGCGGGCGCGGGTTCGAGCCGTAGCGAAGTGCTGGAAGTCGCGGGCAATCGAGCGCGGGCGGGCATTGGATTTTGATCAGACGGCCGCGCGTGCCCGATAGCGTTCATGCACGATTGAACGCATGGCATGGACGCGTGATCGCACACGGGCGGGTGCGCAGCGCAGCGGGTGAAGGCTCTACTTAAGCCGTCCGATCTTGCGATCGGACGGCTGAGACTCAGCAAACGTGCGCAGGCTTTGCACGCGCGAGCAGGGGAGCAGGCAGGCGCGAGCAGCCCACGATGCCCACGTTGGGGGCTTTAGTGAGGGATTTATCCATCACTAAAGACCCCTCATTTATTATTTTAAAGTTGTAATATCCATTTTCCCCCCACTCCTTGCAACTATAAAAAGAGACCCCCTCCATACGAAATTCTCATCCCTTCCTTCTCTTCTCTACCCCTCCAAAGCTCAAGAGAAGCTTGTCCCACACCGGGGATGCTTCTCGCGAGATAAAGTCCAAATTTTCGTCCCCCTTCGGAAGTGGATCCCGCGACGATGACGGCGTGCTGCTTCGTTCCGGTTCTTCTGCTTCGTCCTCCTTTGTCCTGTTTCGTTCACCTTCATCCAGGCGTCGTCCCGTCCGGCTCATCCTCCAAGCGACCGTCGAGGAGGATTTCTCTCTCCCTATTCTTTTTACTGCTTTCTAGTATAGATTTACTGCTTTCTAGTGTAGTTTTGCTCGTCCTCCAAGTAATCGTCGAGGAGGACATTTCTCCCTCCATTCTTTTAATGCTTTCTAGGGTAAATTTATCGCTTTCTAGAGTAATTGTTTTATGGTTTTTAGTTATAAGAGTGAAATGAATAATCTCCTTAATGATAAATTCTTTGTTTATTCTACATCTCATTTTGATTTCTCTGTGTAATATTCTCTTTCTCTCTTACTCTCTCTCTCTCTTCTATTTATTGTAAATAATTAGATAGTTTTAAATTGAATTATTCCGTGACAAATAAAAAGAAACGCGTAGTTTTTAAATCAAACGTCCGCCTCCCTGTGTTCGACCCGGAATTTTCATTTCGGTATAAATTTTATTTATTGAACACGAATTCTTCGCTTTCAAACTACAATGACAGGTTTTCCAAAACCAAACACGTTAGCGTAGCGGTTCGTACGTCTCAACAGTGCTGGTACCTGAAATCAGTAGCAAAGCCTTTCGGCCGCATCAGAAAGCTCAGGGAATATCGCCGAACCACGACGAGTGTAGCAGAGGTGGTTTCGTGGCATGTGTGTGTGATGGGTGCTGGCGAAAGTGAAAAATGAAGGTGGAGGTGGTTGTGTTCGGTGGAGGGTTTGGAGGAGCAATCGTCCTAACAAAGTTAGGGCTTTTGCTCCTGAAGTTGAGGCGAAGGTGTGGAGCGTGGAAGAGCGAAGTAGGTGGTCTATGATGGCCGCTAGTGCTCGCCGAAGGTATGCCGATGAGATGGAAGATGGAGTCGCGAAGGGCATCGGTGGGGTCGAAACGATATGTTGGAGATGCTGACGTGATGAGGAGAAATTGAGGAGTTGATTGAGAGGGGTAGTGGACGACGAGGAGCGGAGATGGCGTTGATTGCGGTATGGCCGGCACCGGAGACGAAGCTGGCTCCAATAGGGGTTGGACGGTGAGGACGAGGAAGATAGAGGCGCCGGCTGGTTCTGCGGGACGTGGAGGAGAGAGGGAAGGATAAATCCATCACCAGTATTGCGAACAGAGGAGGAATGGAGATGAAGGAGGACGTCGGACATCGAGGAACACAACGGCCAAAGGAGAGAAGAATTGGGGGTTATTCTGGTCGAATTCGAACGTGGGAAGTCCGTTGTGCCTCGGGGGTTCTTTTCTAGGTCATCAGAAGGCAAACAAAGCTTGAGAATCAAGCTCTCAAGCTTGGGAAGCTTCACCGGAGATAGAAACCCAAATTTCAATTGATTCGCATGGTACTTTGGGCAAGACTTTGAGCCCAAGATGTGGCTCAAATGGAAGGCAACTTCGTCAAGAATCTGAGTATCTATTTTGGGAATGATTGATTGAGAATCGAGCGAAAAATTCTTGCTCGATCTCAACAGTGAAGCTCAGGGTTGCGTTTAATGATGCCAAGGACCTTTTTGCAAAGATTATGAAGAAGTTGGGGGGCTACTTGTGAGGAATTTTGAAAGTTAAGGGCATGGTTGTGAAACAAAAGGTCAGACAGGATCAAATTACAAACTAGGTTAAGATGATCTCAGATTAGGTCCAAATTTTGGTTCAAACCTAATTTGGACACAAGGAATTTGATGGAAAAGTCAGATTTTAGTTTTGACCACGTTTGATTGGAAAAATTACACAAAAATCCAAATTAGGGTAACTGTCGATTTGAGACTCTATTTTGTGTCAAGATGAGTTCTAATGGTCAAATTGAAGATACCAAAACTCATAAAATATTTTTATATGATTTTTAAAGGGTTTAGGTAAATTTTATCCTAACTAGAATCTTAGTTAATTAAGCGGATCTATTTTTAGGGTTTAAGAAGTCATTTAATTCTCAAAACACGCGAAAACCCTTTTCTGTCTATCTTAACCCACTTGTTAGCCTTTTAGGACCATTTGACCCTTAATTAACCCCTGAGAAAACCCATGGTTATACTGCATTCAAGATATGATGATAAAATTATAGTTTTAACCCTAGTTTCTTGTCTTTCCCTCAGGATGATTACGCAGTGACTTAGGGTTCTCTGGCGATTTTGTAGGAGCGTTTAATGACTTAATCAGATCAAATTGAGCTAGATATGGCCCATGATGGTGTTCCCATCATACCCTCATGCCTAGCTTTTGCTAGTCCCTTAGCAAAATCTGAAGGAATTTAACTCAAATTCTAGACCACATGTCTTTTTATGCTCAGATGTGTGCTTTCTTTTGTAGGTTAGGTCAGAATGCCAATAGTAGGCCTAGAGGTACTCAAGTACTAGCCAAGACCCAGACTTGACCAGCTCTACCCTTAGTCCACCGCGAAGGTTTCTAAGGCCCATAGGAACTAACCTAAGGTTCGTTGAACTCCGCGGTTAAAGTACCCGTGCTTGTGACATATTTTAGCCTAGGTTCAGTTTGCAATGCATTTTTGTAAGAGAGAGATAGAATAATTTTTCCTTTATTTTTGGAGAGTTTTCTCTCTCTTTTCTTTTTATTTCTAGCTTCAGATTGGCTTTACAACACAGTCTGTATCAGATTCCTAGTTCCCACCATCAATCCTCACAGGGTCCCTGGTAAATGATGCTTCGAGATAGCTCCGCCCATGGCAACCCCCAGAACCCTAGCCTTCGAGATTTCAAGATAAACCTGCCCATGGCATTCTGTAGCTAAATCTAGACCCTGGCAATCGACCTTTCATGATAATGCCACCCATGGCATCTGAACCAGCACAAGGTGCTTACATGCCCCCAGTAGGATATTTAGATATCCTAGGAGACAAGCACCAAGGAGACAGTATGTTATTGCACATCTTTGAGGGAAATTTCCTACCTCTCCGTGCTGGGAACTCATCCAAATCAACTTGTGTTGATCAGTCGCTCCTAATCTAGGTAGCTCTTTTAGAATAGATTTAACGCATTTACGTGATTTTGATAATTAAGAGTACTAAACCAAACTGTGTGTGGATTGGGGTGCTTAGGTTACCGAGTCCCGCAAACTAGAGGTTAGTTAACGAGGCCGAATAATCCCTAAGCCTTAAACATAATACTTAAGCTTCGCATTTTCCCCAACCTCTTGAGGACTATCTAGATCTTAACAGATACTTGAATTTTTAAGCCTAAAATCACAGCCCAAGAGGCCTAAGATCAGTGTTTATACTGATCTCTTTTTATCTCTTACCAGTTTTTGTCTTTCAATTTTTTCTTTTTGATTTAGTCTAGAACTAAGTTAATTCTTTAATATTTTACTAATGGCTATCTCTTTTTTTTCTTTTCAAATTGTGCTCCTTTTTGGCATTTATATCACCTCCCCTTTTCCTCCTAAAAGATGATATGCAATTAATTCACTCAAAATTTCCTCCCTTCTCCATTTTTTGTTCTTTTTCGATTTTTTATTTTCTTGGTTTTTGGAATATGTATTTTTTTTTGTTGAAACCCTTTCCTGTGAAGTGATTCTCACAACGTTTTGCACTTTAATACTCCCCCATGCCTAGGATTTGAAATGTCCTCATTGTAAATTACGTGAGTTCGAATTCATCTTAGAACGTACATTAGAATAGGTTTTGGATGGGTGGACGGGTCGGGGTGAATGTTGCGGATGATTTCAAGCTCAGGTACGGGTACCAAAGGTGGAGTCAGTTGTTCTAATGAATGAGCCCTAATGTGCAATATGAGTTCAGCATAAGATGTGTCAAGAAGGGTTTTGGGTTTTTCAAAAAGATGACGGGTTGCCTCCCGTTAAGCATTGAGTTTAATGCCATTAGCCAGACGCAATGAGCTCAGGGAGAATGGAGATCAAAAGATACCTCATCCAAGTTCGTATCAGTGAGTTTAATGAACGGCTTAAGTCGTTGGCCATTCACGATAAAGGGTTTGGAATCAAGGCTGGGTTGGCTGATTTCAATGGCTCCGTTTCCAAAAATCTGTTTGATAAGATTTGGTCCAATCCATTTTGATCTGATTTTTCCTAGGAACAGTTTGTGTTTGGCATCAAAGAGTAGGACTTTCTGACTAGGGTGAAAGCTCTTTCTGGATATGTGCTTGTCGTGAAAGGCCTTAACATGCTCTTTGTAAATTCGTGAGTTCTCGCACGCATCATTACGTAGTTCATCGATCTCGCTCATTTGAAGCTTTCTGTGGGTTCTTGCCTTAGAAAGATCTAGATTACACTTCTGTATAGCCCAATAGGCTTTGTGCTCCAACTCGACGAGGAGGTGACATGCCTTCCCGTACACTAATATGAAAGGAGACATGCCCAATTGGGTCTTGTGGATGGTCCTATAGGTCCACAAGGCTTCTGAAAGTCGGGACGACCAATCTTTCCTGTCAGGTGATTACACAACAATCATGCAACCTAAATCACCTGAATTAAGTTAGATTCTAGCATAACTTAGGAATAATGCATTCATAGGCATTGTAATTTGCACAATTGCTAGTTTATTAGTCATATGGATAATATCATCATTTTATGACCTAAAATAGAATTTTAATCGCAGAAGATTCGAAGCTGCGGATGTTAGATTAGATCGAACAAATCTAATCAGAACGAGGACGGGAGTCCAATGCTTCCAAAATTGTCTCGATCAGACAACTGGAGCATTGTATGCAGTCCATGGAAGAAAGGAGATGATGGAGACAAAGGACAAAGATCTGAGGCTCAGATGAAGAATCCAACCTCATGGATGAATCCGGATCGACGATCGCAGTCCAACAACGCAAAAATCAACCCGATCGAAGGTCTACATCACCGGATACAAAGAAAAGAAGATGGACGGCCATGATGGAGCCAAATGGCACCATCACTATCACTCCCTCACCTCCGCCCCATTTAGGAAAGCCACACCGCACGCTGTAGGCCGTTGGATCTTCATCCAATGGCCACGAACGTGCCACGTCGCCCGCCCAGACTGGATAAGCATAAATACAAACAAACAAGTATATATAACAAAAGGTTTGCGTAGCGCATTGGCTTGTGCACGCGCGTGCAAGTGCGGGATGCGGGTTCTAGCCCTGTGCTGTGCGAAATTGAAGTGGGCGTGCGCAGGCGCAATTGCATGCGATTGTAAGGCAGAGGCACGTCGACGTGGCATGATCAGAGTGCGTAGAGGGTACGCGTGATCTCACGCGGTTGCTTCAACACCAAGGCAGCAGTGCTCGTTATGATCGGACTGCTGATGTTGAGGTGAGTTTTGAATGCGAGCGGTGGGCGAAGAAAATAAGTGCACGCGTGAGGAGGAATCAGAGCCACGCGATCGAAGATCAACGACGCAACGGCTGCTATGTGTTGCCATCAGGTTGAATCCAAGCGTTTTAGGTGCAAATGAAGGTATTTTGAGGCCAAATCAGAGTCGTTGATCTCCCAATCAATGGATCTGATCAAATAGGGGTTGTTGGACGATTTTAAGCATCAATGGATCTGATCAAATAAGAGTTGTTGGATGATTTTAAGGCCAATATACCCTTTTTGCCTTCCATCAAAACTATAAAAGAAGGCCCAGGGCCCCCCAGTTGAAGGCATCAACTTAGAATCTCTCTTTCCCATCAACTCCATCTCTTTAACCATCTCCGCAATTCTCCGTCTCCTCTGCAACTCTGTTTTAGCGCTCTGGATCTAAGGTGCTACCGCATCTTTCACAAGCATCCCACAAGTGACATCGTTTCTCTACCACTTTCTTCTCTATCTCTTTCTCTATCTTTTTCTCCCTTTCTCTCTATCTATCTCTGCTTTTTGCATAGCAATTTATATTGTGAAAAACTCTTTATCAATGCAATTAAATTTGATTTTATGGATATCTGATGCCTCTTTATACATATATGCATATATAAATACCGTTAGAACTAGTTTATTGAAAAGCTTCTTTTAAAAATCGAGATTGCCTCCCTGCAAATGACATGGCACTCACTGAAGTTTTATAAATTTATTTATCGACGTGTTTTCACGCTATACTACAACTAAATAACTCTTAAAACGTGAATTACGCGCCAAACAAGTTGGCGTCGTTGCCGGGGAGGGAACGGAAATTTTTGAAGCTTTCTTCGATGCTTATTTGAGATTTCTAACTCTCTACTTTCATTGATTTTGTGTGTGCAGGGAACGAATAAATCGGAACCAAACACGACAGTGGAGAAAGTGCAGGTTCGAATCTCAAGTAAGTATTCGTAGGTCAGATTAGTTAGATTTAGAAAGTTTAGGATTTGCTTGAACCTTAGGATTAGTTAGAATTTGCTTGTTTGAAAAAAAAAATTCTCTCTTGATTTTCGAGCTGAAATAAGATTTTATCTTAAAAATTCAATTCCCAAATATCTGCATGTCTAAAAATTCTCAAATTTCGACTAAACGTGAATTTCAAAGTTAGGAATAACATATCCAAAATTTGTGTAAATTAGAGTTACAAAAAATTTTTAAAAATTCACACACTAATCTATTATCAATTCAGTTATTGCTCATGATTTTTAGGAGTTTAAAATATCATAATAATTTTTATACAACTCTGCTTGAAGTAAAATTTGTGGCACTGAATTTCTAAAAAATCCAAGAATTTTATAAAAATCTGAAAAAAATATTTTTGTTAGCTTTATTGTGCTAATTATCTGATCACAAACTAGGGGTCAAAATAGATTACAAAACCCCTAATATAGTTTAAATCTGAAAAAATGGAAAACGTGCATTAAAATTATTGAAAAAATATTTTGTGAGTGCCTAGTTAGTGGTGCAATAAGGACCAATTGATTTCATTGCTTGGGTCACATCACTCATCATTTTGGACCTAAAAGAATCATTTAGAACTATCTGTGCTTAGGATTTCATGCTAAGGATAGAGCACACCTGCATTTCCATACTCAAAGGAAATCTATCAAATAAATTGAGATTTGTAAAATTCTTTGTGTGACTCATCAGAACCTTGGTTGAAAATGTTTAATCAAGTGAACCCTAAAACACGCTAACAAAAGCATTTGAATCTTAAAAAATACTTCGTCATAAAAATTTGCTTGTGAACCCTTGCCTGCGCACTTCACACCTCTGAAATTAACTTTAAGGGCAAACACCCCCCTAACGCCCTTCATATTCCAAAAGCACATCAAACCCAAACCTAAAATTGAGTAGACGTGCCCTAGGCAGGACTAATAGACTTGGGGACTTGAAACTAGATTGGGCTAAGGTCATGGCCTTGTCTACTTGGACCCATTGGTGATAAGAAAGGTCGGTGCGGTAATCGCGTTAACCTTTAGTGGTGTCCCACCATGCGGGGTGTCTTAAGGGGTCTCACCCTTCTGGCCAACCAAGTAATTCAGGGGTTGATCTAATCCAGTCGTGTTTTGGGGAACCAGGATTAGGTCTATTTAGGGTTGGCACTATAAGGACCAGTTTGATTGCTTGTATTGAAAGGATGGAGTATTCTCTCATCTGTCTTCTCCCTCTCATATATTAACTTTCTTATGGTACATGGATGCTAAAAGGTCTCTAAACCCTAATTTGTTACCACCTTTAGAGAGTAAACTAAAGAGAAGACCCAAATTTTGTGAATACACTCCAATATCCAATTGCCATGAGGAAGAACTAATTGAGGAGGAAACCATGAACCCATACTCCTTTGCCTCACACTATTCCTCCTTTTCTCCCTATCCCAACCTTTCCCTTACTTCAACTTCTTCAGGTTGGGAGAACTCTCCTCAATACCCAGGACTAGATTCCATTACCTATACCTCATATTCCTCGGGTATAGCCAGGCCTATCTCGAATCCCACATGAATCTCTGGATATCAAGGATCTATACAGTCTAAAGAGACACTTTCCATACAGGACCAACACCTAGCTTGAATGACCAATTATATTGACTAGTTCAGCCAAACTCATCTCTCCCCAAATCATGGATATGCCTCAGAATCCCAATACCTAGAATACTAATCCTATCCTCGAAGTCACTATTCAAATTATCTCAATCCCACATAAACAACTTCACCTTCTCATTTGGATAACCCTACACCAACCAACCAAGGATATGATTCTTACCTTAGCTATTCAAATGATGGATATTCTAATTTGACTGAGGTCAGAAACTCTGAAAATTATTATCCTCAGCCTGATCAAATCCCTGACCATGGCGGGGATCCTGAGATCATCCAATTACTCCAAGTAGTCCAGGGGATGAGAGAAGTAAATAAAAGAAATACAGATAATCTGACAAAACAGCTCAATAGAATCCAGAAAGCACAAGGAGACAAATCTGGTCCAAGTATGCCACAAGTTGGTGGTAAGCCACTCAAGGTTGAGGATCCAACCTTAATCATGACATCCTATCCAATCCCAACCTCTACATACACTGAACCCACCCACCAACCCTGTGATTATATAGAACAGATCCTTTTTGATATCCCAAAAATTGACTTTGAGGAGGAAGACTCACTTAAGGAAATATATCTTGATTTAGGCCCTGAGTTGCAACCATTCTATTTTGAGGAGCCAATTCCTAGTGAGCTGGAGTATGAGTCTTTTATGTTTAAAGACACACAATTGAACAACATGGATGATTTGGGAGAATCAGAGCAAGATCAAGGAGAGAGAAAGATTGGGGATAGTGACACTCCAATCCAAGCATGGTTGGATGGCTCTGATGTAATCTTGTCTAAAGATTACCATGATTATATGTGCTTAAACGATCCCATCCACCAGAGTCCTGAGGAGAAACCTGACCATTATCCCCAACATCTTGAGATTGAACAAAATAGTCAATCCCCTTATGAAAAAGATGTTCAAGAAATTGTAGAATTACTGGGGATGACTTATGAGGATCTATCTGAGGAAGCAAAGACTTTAGCTAAATCATGGGATTTGGAAGAATTTGACTTAATTGATGAGAAACAAGAAGATATTCCCTCGGAAGATATAGTCCAAAAAGGATTTGAGGTGTTGACTAATCCAAACCCCGATCTTATGGTTCTAAGGAAAAATGAATTAAAACAAGATTTGGGCAACTTAAATGAGACTGTTGATCACCCTTGGGATAAGATTGAGGACTTTGATAAGTTTGGAACTATTGAGATGGATCACTAGATCTTATTTGACTCACCAACTCAACATCCATCCACAGCTGATTTGATTAGCGAAGTGGTTTCTTATACCATTTCGGACTACACCACTTGGGTTCCTCCTTTCATTTCCCATCACTTTCAGGTCCCGTATGATTTATTCCCCATGGACCACCCTGATCCACCTCATCTGCCTTCCTCATGCATCAATTCTTAAGGTTGCCACTATCTACTTTCCACTCTGGCACCCGCACTAATATTCCTCTCTTTTGTAGCATCTGGCTACAAATAGTTTCAAGCCCATTCACTTTATTTTTCTGACCCTTTGGGCCTGGTATTCACCATCAGCTGGTTCGCACTTGTGGATCACTGATTCTTGTGCTGCATGACCATATCTTTATTTTAATCCTGACCCAACCCATCAATCAATCATTCATTTTTGGGTTTAAGTCTGGCAAATGACGTTAAACTTAGTGCTGGTTGGGAGGCAACCTAGTACTCTATATAGGTAGCTCTGCATCCTCTGCATTCATACTGACCTGGATTAACAAGCATAGTCAGGTGATATCCCTTCCTCTTTCTTATTATATTTTGATTTTCATGCATACATTTCAATGAGGACATTGTAATGAATAGGCATGGGGGGGTGGACATTGCATGTCTTATCTTTATGTTTGAAAAAAAAATGCATTTAGGCATAAAGAATTTTTATTAAGGTTTTATTAGGGATTTATTCTTAAGTTGATTCCTAAGTTTAGAATCCAGTATAATTTCACACTTACATGTAGAATTTGCAATGGATCCTCTGTGAAGACCGATAAACATCTTTAGTTTGTCGAGAAGAAGCAGTGCTTCTTCTCCTAAGCCCTTGGATAGTAATTAGGGAGTCAGGAAAACTATCTTCTAGCAGATCCACCAAACAAGTGTGAGGTGAGAGTAGAAAGTCTACTGGTGCTCTAGGGCTAGTATGAGGAATCTTAAACTCTGGATAACTAGATAATGATACTCGGAGTTAGGCATAGTTTTCGCTCTCAATTTCTGCGTACAAGTTCTTAGTGCAAATCTCTTGATAGCCACCAAAAATAGCCTTGACCTACTTTTCTGTATTTCTGGTCACCTGAATACGGGCTGAGGAATGTTGACTTAGTCGTAGAGTTATCAGAACCTAATCAAAGTGTTAGTGCCAGGAGAGACCACCAAATATACTAATAAATCTGGTGAGATTGTGAGCTCAGAAAGAAAGAAAAGAAAATGAGAGAGAAAGAAAGAGAGAGAACGCGTATAAAGGAACTAAAGAGAGCACAGTTTCTCTGCCTCTCCTTGAGTTGAATTATTTAACAATCTGGAAATCTAGGTTCTAAAGTACTAGTCCATATGTAGCACTAGATGAGTGTGAGCCACCAAAAATAAATCCACTTGACTCAAAAATCTTCTACCTAACCCAAAAGCTAGGGCTGAATATACAGGTTACCTTATAACCTCAAGGGGAGAAGTCTGCCTATCCCAATAGATTTTTACTAAGGGTCAAGTACGAGCTTTAGATGTGGATTGACTTTTCACTTGGATCCGTTGCATAAGCTACAACAAAACACAATCACGATTATCTGGATTACTAAAACTTCAGATAAAAATAAAAGAAATAAACCTCTAGTCAAACTCTTGATAAAAATTACGCATGTAGGACCACTTAGTATTTAGTCATGCATTTGCTAGGGACTAGTAAGATTTAGGCATAGGGGTGTGATTGCACAGCAATCATGCAACCTAAATCACCTGAATTAAGCTAGATTCTAGCATAACTTAAGAATAATGCATTCATAGGCATCGCAATTTGCACAATAGTTAGTTTATTAGTCATATGGATAATATCGTCATTTATGAACTAAAAGAGATGATTTTAATCTCAAATGATTTGAAGCCACGGATGTCAGATCAGATCAGACAATCTGATCAGAATAAGGATGGGAGTCCAATGCTTCCGAAATCATCCCGATCAGATAACCAGAGCATCATGCACAGTCCATAGAAGAAAGGAGATGATGGAACCAAAGGACAAGAATACGACCCTTAGATCAAGAATCCAACCGCACGAATGAATCCGGATCGACAATCGCAGTCCAACGGTGCTAAAATCAACTCGATCGCAACCCGATCGAAGGTCTACATCACCGGATACAAAGAAAAGAAGATGGATGGCCATGATGGCACCATGTGGCACCATCACAGCCGCTCCCTCAATACCGCCCCATCTAGGAAGGCCGCACCGCACGCTGTGGGCCGTTGGATCTTCATCCAATGGCCATGAGCACGCCACGTCGCCTGCCTAGAATGGATAAGCATAAATACAAACAAATAAGTATATATAACAAAAGGTTTGCATAGCGCATTGGCTCGCATGCACTCGTGTAAGCGCGGGATGCGGGTTCGAGCCCTGCGTTGCATGAAATTGGAGCGGGCACGCACGGGTGCAATTGTGCACGATCGTAAGGCGTAGGCGCATCGACGTGGCACGATCAGAGTGCGTAGCGAGTACGCGTGATCTCGCGCGGTTGCTTCGATGCTAAGGCAGCGACACCCGTTATGATTAGACAACTGACGTTGAGGCGGGTTTTGAAGGCGAGTGGTGGACGAAGAAAATAAGCGTGCGCATGAAGAGGAATCAGAGCTGCGCGATGGAAGATCAACGACGTAGCGGCTGCCACGTGTCGCCACCAGGTTGAATCCGAGCGTTTTAGGCGCAAATGAAGGTATTTTGAGGCCAAATCAGAGCCATTGATCTCCCGATCAACGGATCTGATCAAATAAGAGTTGGACGATTTTATGGCCAAAATACCCTTTTTTCCCTCCATCAAAACTATAAAGAAGGCCCAGGGCCCCCCAGTTGAAGGCATCAACTTAGAATCTCTCTCTCCCATCAACTTGAGATCTCTTCTATCGTCTTCTCTGCAATTATCCGTCTCCTCTGCAACTCCATCCTGACACTCTGGATCTGAGGTGCTACTCCATCTCGCACAAACATCCCACAAGCGACGTCATTTCTCTACCACTTTCTTCTCTCTCTCTTTCTCTCTATCTATCTCTACTTTTTGCATTGCAATTTCTATTATGAAAAACTCTTTATCAATGCAATTAAATTTGATCTTACGGATATCTGATGCCTCTTTATACATATATACATATATAAATACCGTTATAACTAGTTTATTGAAAAGCTTTTGTTAAAAATCGAGATTACCTCCCTGAGAATGACCTGATACTCATCGGAGTTTTATAAATTTATTTGTCGATGTGTTTTTACACTATACTACAACTAAATAGCTCTTAAAATGCGAATTACGCACCGAACATCAAGTCATATAGTGACTTGGAGGATTTTCTTGATCTCCCGATTTGATAACTTAGCTATACCATTGGTTTGGGGGTGATAAGGAGTAGTGACTCGGTGTAACACCCCATACTTGCTCATTAGTGATCTGAACTGAGCTTTCGTGAAATGGGTCCCTCCATAAGAGATAATGGCACGTGGAATCCTGAACCGAGAAAAGATGTTCTGATGAATGAATTTGATTACCACCTTATGATTGTTGGTTCGGGTCGGGATGGCTTCGATCCATTTGGACACGTAGTCAACAGCGAGAAGAATGTATTCGAAGTCGTCCGAAATAGGGAAGGGTCCCACGAAATCAATCCCCCAGATGTCGAAGATTTTGCATACGAGAATCGGTTATAAGGCATCATATCTTGGTGGCTCATATTGCCCAAGGTCTGGCAACGAGTACATGCCTTACAGTGATCGTATGCATCTTTGAAAATCGTGGGCCAATAAAAGTCACATTGGAGGACTTTTGCTGCTGTTTTATGTCCAGAAGAGTGTCCGCCACAGGCATGGTCATGGCAGAAGGACAAAATGTCCTAAATTTTCGCTTCTGGGATGCACCATCTAATAATCTGATCAACACCAATACGGAAGAGGTACAGGTCTTCCTAGATGTAGTACTTGGCATCGGAAACTAATTTGTCTTTCTTGGCCTTCGGCCAATCGGACGGAATCTGATGTGATGCCAAGTAGTTCACTAAATCAGCAAACCAAGGAAGTCCCGTACTAATAGTCAGGAGGTGCTCATCGGGAAAGTGTTCTGTGATGGATCCGGAAGGGTCGATACTGTCAGAAGGAAAGCGGGATAAGTGCTCAGCTACCACATTCTGCTTTCCCGCTTTATCACAAATCTCGAGATCAAATTCTTGCAACAACAAGATCCAGCGGATTAGTTGAGGTTTCACGTCCTTCTTTGCAAGGAGGTGCCTCACTGCAGTGTGATCTGAGTATATGATAATACGGGAACCCAAAAGATATGATTTGAATTTTTCCAAGGCAAATACTACGGCTAGTAGCTCTTTCTTAGTAACTGTGTAGTTACGTTGAGCCTCGTTAAGTGTCTTACTAGCATAGTAGATGACCACGGGTTTCCTATCTATTTTCTGCCCAAGTACTGCACCTACAGCATAATCAGATGCATCGCACATGATCTCAAAGGGTTGAGACCAATCAGGGGACTACAGGATAGGTGCTTGGGTAACTCAATGACACAGGATCTTAAATGCCTAAGTGCACTCGAAAATTTCAATGGGGACATCCTTAGATAGAAGATTAGTTAGGGGGTGTGCGATTTTTGAAAAATTGGGAATGAATCAATGGTAAAAATCGACGTGCCCTAGAAATGATCGGATGTCTTTGACCAAGCTAGGCATAGGGAGTTTGGAAATCAGATTCACCTTGGCTCGATCAACCTGGTTGCCTCTTTTAGTGACGAGATGTCCCAGGACAATTCCCTTAGGTACCATGAAGTGGCTCTTTTCCCAGGAAAGAACCAAGTTCACGTCCATGCATCGCCCGAGGATTTGGACCAAGTGTAGGAGGCAATCATCAAATGATTCTCCAAATACCGAGAAGTCATCTGTGAAGACTTCAAGGTATTCACCTACCATATTTGAGAATATGGCAAGCATGCACCACTGAAAAGTAGCGAGTGCATTGTAGAGATCGAACGGCATCCTTTGGAATGCGTATGTCCCGAAGGGGTAGGTGACGGTGGTATTCTCTTGGTCCTCAGGATGGATTGCGACCTGGTTATAACCAAAGTACCCATCCAAAAAGCAGAAGAATCGATTTCCTGCTAGTTTCTCGAGGATCTAATCAATGAACGGTAGTGGGAAATGATCCTTCTTCATGGAGGAATTGAGTCTTCTATAATTAATTCATACTCTCCACGAGTTTGCTATACAGGTCGGTATGGTTTCTCCGGTTTCAGTCTTGATGAAAGTGAGCCTTGCCTTCTTAGGCACAACTTGAATTGGACTCACCCACCGACTGTCGGAGATCGGGTAGATGATCCCTACATCTAACCACTTGATGATCTCCTTTCTCACGACATCTTGCATATTTGGATTTAGGCGTCTCTACATTTCATGGGATGGTCGTGAGCCCTCTTTAGTGTAGATGTGATGTGTGCAGTATGAAGGGCTGATGCCAGTCAGATCATCGAGAGTCCATCCAATGGCTCTCCGATGCTGTTGAAGAATAGAAATCAGGCGTGTTTCCTGATTAGGTGTGAGTCAAGGGTTGATAATCACAGGAAACGTCTAATTGGAACCCAAAAAGGTGTATTTCAGATGATCAGGAAGAGGCTTTAATTCCATAAATGGGTTGTCAGCAGCAGCAGGTGGTTGAGGGTGGGTGTCGGGAGCAAAGGAAGGAGCTATGAGTGTGTTGAGGTTAGGTTTAGACTCCTCTAATTGCGGGTTTTGATCTTCTTGTGGTTTATCGGAAATATTTGTGTTTTCCTCGATACATAGGTCGTCAACCACAGCCTCGATATCACAAATTTGTTCTATAACTTCACAAGTGATTCCTTGTTGGGCCTTAAAGATGTCGATCTTCAGTGTCTTACTCCCAAATTTTAATTCAATTTGGTCCTCCTCGCAATTAATATTGGCCCTAGCAGTGACCAGAAAGGGTCCCCTAATATGATTGATGTATTCTTCACATTCTCAGGAGCATCCATGTCTAAGATAATGAAATCCACTGGAAAATGGAAATCATGTACCTTAACTATGACATCCTCGAGAATTCCTTTTGGTGACTTAATAGATCGATCTGCTAACTGCAAAGTCATCACTATCAATTTAAGCTCAGATTCCTCAAAGTAAACTAGTAGGGATGTAGGTATCAAATTTATGGAAGCTCCTAGGTCTAGTAAGGCTCGGACGAACTGCATATTACCGATAGCGCAAGAGATCAGAGGGGCGACTGGGTCTTTTGCCTTAGGCGAGAGTTTGCTCAAAATGACGGAGTTGGCTTGCTCTGACAGTATGATTAGGTTCTCGCCTTTGGTTTGCGACTTACGCTTGGGTGTACACACATCTTTCAGGAATCGCGCGTAAGCCGGTACGTGGTGTATTGCATCCATCAAGGGAATGTTTATTTGGACCTACTCAAAGAGCTTAACCAGGTCCTCCTCAAGTGCCACAGGTTGGGGTTTCCTTTTTCCTTTGGTCAAGGCCTTCGGAAATGGAACTTTTGCAAGTTCCTCCAGAATGGGTCCAGGTTCTTGATCTGGGATAGAGGTATCCTGGATGACTATCCTAGGGTTTGAGTTTGCATTACCAGGCTGGGAGTAGCTTGGATAAGGTGGGTCTTGTGTTACTTTACCACTATGGGTAGTAACTGAATTCAATCCTACCTGGTTCTGGTTTGGTGTAGGTAATAGAGGTGATTGCTGCTGATAACCCGTGTATGATGTCGAAGCCTCCATCCCATCGGGTGATGTAGCAGAAGGGGCTTGATAGACAAAGTGAGCTTGGCCGTAAGTCGGGTTCATAACGCACCTCTGGTTTAGCACATTATTTGGGTTTAGTAGAGGTTGTAAAGGAAGTACACCAGGTTGGTGGGGATTTACCATCTGGGTGAGTTGATTACAAGCCTCTATGATCTTGTCTTTGTGTTGTTTTTGCATAGCCGCATTCGTCTTCTGAATGTTAGCTAGAGTTTGAAGGATAAGAGTCATTTGATTTGCATGAGTGGGCCCAGATTGATAAGTTGGGTTGGGCTGAGGCTAAGGCGGCTGATATGGATGAGGAGCTTGTGGTCAGGGCTGATATTGAGGTCTCTAATTTTGATTGTTCCCTGATCACGTGAAATTAGGACGATTACGCCATCCAGGGTTGTAGGTGTTTGAGAATGGACCGTTCTGAATGGCGCTGTGGTTCTTGCAGGTCTGAGGAGCCTCGGAGAAGTCAAAATATGAGGGTTCATAGTTCCCCCAACTAGAATAGGTGGGTCCAGAGTTTCCTCCGAAACCAGAATCAGACGGGGGTGGATATGAGTCCATCCCCTGAGAAGATCGATGATAAATGTTATGCATAGCCTCCCTATCAGGGGGCGGTTGCGCGAGCAGGTTTTGCACAGAGGTGGCTCACTGCAAGTGTCGAGTTAGCCCATCCACCTTTTTCTCAATAATAGAGACCTTATCCAGATGACTAGCCATCAGTTCTAAGTCGACGGAAGAGGATAGGCCATGCATCTCATGTGCTCCCTTTGGATTTGTCAATGCTCGGGCATTCGTCCGGTCGAACATGCCCATGGATTCATTAATGATGGAGTTCTCACACATTCTCGAGAATCTCCCACATGGTGTCTTCGTGTTGACCCATTGATTGCACCGCAAAACTACACCTGCAATTGTGCCGTCTTGTGCTATTTCCTAGCATTACCAGTGCATATTAGGTATCCATAGTCGCATTTGTAAAAATATACGCATGCATGCATTTAATTGAGAGGGGAGGAGAGTGAATAAAATGGCCTTGTAATTGACAAATTCTTCAAGTGCTGCTTCGCAAAATGTCCATCTTTATTTTTATTTCTATTTGATTTTGAATTCTTCCCCACGGCTGCAAAGCATGGCAGCTTCCTCCTTGCGCCATGTCCTGCTCAGCCTCTCCCTGCCAGCCTTGCAGTTGCATGCACAAGATCTCCCTGCCGACCATGCTTAGCCATGCACAGCCAGGGCATGGCTGTGCATGCCTCTTTCTTCTTTATAAGGGCACGGCTGCCTTCTTCGCAAAGGGGGAGCCTGGTCCACGCCAAAAACACAACACTCAGCAGCTTCTCCTTCCAGGCCGCCTCCTCCCCTCTCCCTCCATATGCAGGCCCTCCTCTGAGGAGAAACTCTGTGGGCAGGAGTACCTTACGGTGGTGCACAACCACCATCGTGAGTCCACCACCGCCCAGCTCATCAAAGAGCCGATGGGCGTGGTGGTTCTTTCCCTGTTTCAACGTCCAAGCCACTTCAGCCATTGGAGGAGGAGCTTCAATCTTTGAAGCTCAAGCTCCGCACGCAGCAGCAGCAAGGCGGCAGCAGCCGCAAGGCGCTCCAGCGCACGCCTGCAGGCCGCCCTCGCCTCCAGCGTGCTCCTACAAGCACCCTTGCCTCCCTCTCCGCATGCCCTGTCACGCTCTTTCTGCCTACAACCAGCCGACGCAACAAGACCCGTTTTGGAACCCTGATTTGGCTCAAACCCAAGAACCTAATTTTGAGGGTGTGCCTCAAGGACAATTATCAGAAAAAAAAATCTTAAATAGAAAAACACCAAAAACACAATAAACGAACGGAAGAGATTCGTTGTAGGAAAGGCGTAGAAACTTCACTTCTAAACCCACTTTCCTAAGTTCGACCTTGGGCTTAAAAGTGACCAAGATAAAATCAAGTAGGCCAGGTAAAATATATATATATATATATATTTTGTAAAGAGATGGTTAGGCTCGATTTAGGTTAACCACTATACACACTTCAATGATAAAATCACCATATTAACACAACCTATCTGGGTTCGACCATAATCTTTTCTGGCGCTGTTGCCGGGGAAGTGCGCCTTCAAGTAAGTTTCTATTCCATTCCTTTCATTTTTCTCTTCTCTCTTCACGGGTGTTTTTGTTTATTGCTGTGCAGGTGAACCTTTTGCAAGGAGAAGGCAGGCAGACGAAGTCGGAGACGTGGGCAGATCCAGGGTGGGAATGAGAGCATGAAGACGCCGACACCGCACTAGAGCTTCGCACACGTTGCTGAACAAGTAGGTCTTCCTTTCTTAGCAACTTAGGTCAACTTGTCACCTTAATTAAAAAAAAAAACTAAAAACTAGAAAAACTTCTTAGGATCTCTTGGGGCAAGTGGACTAAAATTCACTTGTTTGATTGTTTGCCTTTACTCCCACCGCCCTGGGATTTCCCGCAAAACTTTGCATAGCAAAGATCCAAGAATCATGATTCTTGAATCTTTAGCCGTGTGACGTATTCTTTGAGGCAAATAAAAAGATTGATTGCACCCCTCTTTGCCACATTTATCTGCAAATTCAGGATCACATTTTTGGTGGGGAGACTTGGAATTGAGCTAATTACAACCCCACCACGACCGTTCACATGCCTAAGATTCGATTCCGAATACTTCAACCCCAACAATTTGATTTTCTTTATCTTTTGGTTGAGCCTTGTGTGTGGAAATAATTCTGGTGATTGGGAGCACTTGAATTGAAGTGCTTTGGCTCCCTTTCACACTAATCTAAAACTGACTCATGCACCCACACATAGAAATCTCCATTTAGGGAATCCGATTGCATTTTAGCATGCATTAACCAATTGACATTGAAGAAGGGTTTGTTGGGCTTAGAAGAAAACTTGTATTCTCTCAGAACTTGGAGATTGGTTGAATTGGTAATTCAGCGAAATCCTAAAATCCATACTACTTAAGGCTGAATTCTAAAAAATCATTCACCAATTAAAACTTCAATTCGGGGAGATTTTCCCATTGCATGCTTGGATTACACACCTTGTAAAATCAATAACTTGGGCATTACCCGTAAATAATGCCCTTCACATTCCAAAAGCACTTGATCCTAAGCCTCTAACTAAAACTGGTAGCAACTTGACCCTTGTTAAGGATTGGAGGTCTAACTACCTACGTCTAGCACCTACGTGATGGTGAGGGTTCCCACATGCTATCGGGTGTCTAAGACTGGGGCAAACGGCCTTTCAATCTGACCCTGTGATTCCACGGTACTCGCATTCGGTTCCGTGGTTCGTGATAGTAGGTAACTTAGATCTTTAGGTCTAAGGTCACACCATAGAGGTTAGGAATTTGAATGTATTGATTTGTCATCAAGTGTACCTTTGCGACGTCATTTCTCTCCTCTCTTTTCCCTTCTTATCTCCCTAATTCTTCCTGCGGTAGTGCATGTTTGGGAGGAGGTCACAAAACCCTGAACTGTGTGAATTGTTTGATAATTTTAGAAAAGAAGCCGAATCGTCCTCCTCCTCTACAAACATGGCTACACGTCCACCCCCAAATCCTGAGGGAGGAAACCGCCCTCAAAACCCACCAGGTGGTGGAGCCTTGGATCTCATAACCCACCTCCAAGCCCAAATGGAAATGTATAATGAACAAATTGAAGCCATAAGAGAAACTTTGGAGGAAATGCAGAACCCTCTCAAATGGGAGGAGCCTAGGTCTCTTAGCTCCTGTCAGAATCCCGCTGCTACAGAGACCATAGGACAAATTTGGGCCCCCATGGGCGGCGACGACTTTGAAGTGAAACCTAACATAATTGGCATGATAAATTTTCACTTTCATGGTCTTGCAAGTGAAGATCCTTTCCTCTACTTGGAAGACCTAACCCGATTGGCTGAAACTGTTAAACCTAGAAATATCGAGTTACCTATAGTCCTCATGAAAATGTTCCCGTTTTCATTGCGGGATAAAGCGTCGCAGTGGTTACGCACCCTTGGGAGAACCATCCACTCTTAGGAAGAAATGCGAACAATGTTTCTCAAGAAGTTCTTCCCAATAGGGTAAACCAATGCGCTTCGCCATGCTATCACTTCATTTACGCAACAAAACGGCAAACAATTTCATGAGGCATGGGAGAGGTATAATGACCTCCTCAGGAAGTGTTCGCACCACAGTCTGCCTAAGTGGCATATAGCCCAGATTTTCTACTATGGGCTAAATGAGACTTTGAAGCAGATTGCAGGCGCTTCCTGCGGAGGGAATTTTATGAATAAAGACGAGAATGGATCATTCGAATTGTTTGAGAATATGAGTGAAAACTCAATGAACAATGCCTCCATTGTTGCCTTTAATCGTACCAGCCTACCCCGTAATGTCCACGAAGTTGACACGGGACCCTCCCATTCATCCACTGATCTCAACCTTATCGCACAGAAATTGGATGAAGTCTCCGTCGTGCACAAGCTGGACGAGCTTCTGGCCAACCCCGCCCGTTCTATGGCAAACACCCCTACCTCACCACTTTGTCACAATTCCAATTCTTCCAACACTAGACTTATCCCAAGAAACCCCGTAAGAACTTCCTTATCGAGTGTCGCGTCGAGCAATTCGGTAAGTCATGTGGAACTAGCTTCTGCGAGCCAGTATTTCGACATAGAGGACCAAGCCTCCGTGTGCTCGGACGAGTATTTACATGCAGACATGTCTTCTGGCATAGAAGACGCTTGCGCCCTGGGAAACAACCCGTTCTCTACTACTTATAACCTAGGGTGGTGAAATCATCCAAATTTCGCATGGTCCAACAACCCGCAGCGCCAAAACCCCACGGGTGGACCAATGCGACCGTCCGCACCCGTCATCCCAAGGGCCCAGTCTAATCCTATGGCGAATCCGCCATCAAGTCCTTGCGTACCGCAAACAGAACACGCATCAAGTCCTCTTGACAAATTGATGCGAATGATGATAGAAATGTCAAAGCACCATGTAGAGAACACGACCTCTCTTTAGCACCAATTGGCGCAGCAGAATGCTGAGACCAGTCAACTACACATGGTTACTCAATCTCAGGGCACTCTTCCCGCCCAACCTGTTCCCAACCCGCGAAATTTCGTACCCCGTGGTCCTCAACCACAGGCACAACCTTCTCAAGGGCAGGTTCATTAGATTCTGCAAGCTTCGAGCATTCCACCGGGATTTCAAGCTAATCCCGCTGCAGCACCTCACACTTATGTCCCTATTGTGAACCCTCCTTCGCCGTATGATCCCACTGGACCTGCATCGTCCAATGCGATCACTACGAGGAGCGGCAAGAAAATTGTCTATCTGCCTCGACCTGATCCTGGCCCGTCTTCTTCATCGCCCTCTTATTCGGGATGTGCACCGCATTCGCGAGAGGACGATACACCCAAATTTGTGCCAGAATCAGTCCCATTCCCTGAGGCTCTACTGAGGGAGCCAAAAGGCAAGAAGAAGGATACACAGGCCTTTGATAACCTGCATAATTTGTTCAGGGATGTAGAAATCAAGGTACCCCTGCTCGAGGCTATCGACCACATACCTACTGTCGCCCGATTTTTTAAGGACTACACAACACCCAGGCGACAGTCAAAGAAAACTAAGAATCTGGTGGTTCTCTCACCTCATGCGAGTTGTGCTATACTGTCAAATCTACCACCGAAATAGAAAGATCCGAGCACACCGCTTATTTCCTGTTACATCCAAGCCTGCAATTTTAACCGTGCCTTGCTTGATCTAGGATCTTCCATAAATCTTATACCAACCATCATGCTCAAAAAATTTTCCTTGGGAAATCTGAAACCCACCCCTATCACGTTACAGTTGGCAGATCGTTCTGTCAAAATTCCGAAGGGTGTGGTGGAAGATGTGGTGGTTAGGGTCAACAGTCTCTGTTTTCTTGTTGACTTTCTTGTTTTAGATATGGAAGTTCCTAGCTCACTTTCTGATTGTCCGATCATCCTTGGTCGACCTTTCTTGGCCACAACCCGTGCCCATATCGACTACGAGTTGGGCTATATTGAGATTGCCATTGGATTTGAAAAGATCAAGCTTAACACCTTCATGGCAGCCAAGAACTTTGATTGCAATTGCATCGAGGATGACACATTTGACGAGGGCATGGCCGTCAGCGCGTGTATCGGACTAATTGGGACCTATTCTGACTGCTGCGGATTACCTGTAAACACTGACGACTGCCTAATCAACACATATTGTGACGTTCCCCCATCCCTCCCCATTCCCGTACCTTCTCCTGAGCAGACTTTTGACGAGGTTTTCTCCGCTTCCCATACCTCGTGGTTTGAGTCATATCTGGGCTACTCACCGCCGGTCCACACTCTTGAAGACCAGATTGCCCTTTCTTTCCCGCCAAATCAGGTGGATTTGCAACTCCACACTGGGACCTTGAGCCCACATCCTACTCACTGGGGCTATTCCCTTTTGGATCCATATATCCAAGAAGCCCCTCTTCTTGGCCAATCTGAGGGCCAACATCTTCCTCCTGACTTGTTCTCCGATCCACCTGGGACACTCTCGTCCCAGGAAATGCCAGATCTTTCACCATCCACCATCACTTTTCAAGCCATTGTTATGATCACTTCACTTTTCACTTCACCACCCACCATCCACCCACCCTACCACCCTACTGTATACCCTACACCTCACCTCTCGTTACCCGATCTTTCGTCCTTTCTCTACCCTTCCCTGCATGCATATGAGGACATAACATCGTTTGGCATGGGGGGGTGGATAGGCATCCATAGGATCTGGGTATTTTATGGTATCATGCAGTTTCCACCTATATATATATATATATATATATATATATATATATAAAGAAAAAAAAATTATGTTTAGTAATGATCTGAAGGTTGAAATAAAAATACAATAAGTGTTTATGGATATTCAACCTTTGTTTTGAAGACTTTCCAGGCCACAGAAGCTTGATTCGCTCAGGCTCGGCTTAATTCACTTAAGCATTGACAAGATAGATCAAAATCTCTCCTAACTTAGGATGTATTCTTGTACCTGAGACACCAGTATAGGATTCGTTGGTTTGCTTCTACTTGAGAGCCTAAGTAATCTTGGTTCACACTACACATATCAAGAAAGACCATGTGAACATAAGATCCAACCCTAGTGTTCACTAGGGAAGGTGGAGTCCTTACCTGTGCGCGTAGGTAGACTTTTTATCCCAGGTTTTAGTCTTGTGTTTAGGAGAGACTCTTTCCACCAAAAAGAAACTCTCCCACCAAAAAGAAAAGTGTGCTCCTCCAAATAATGTTATAAGAGATATACTGACACGTGTTTCACAAAAAAAAAAAAGAGAAAGATGCAAATAAGTCAGTATATGATGAGAACCTCATCATGAGCCATAACTAGCTCATTTTGACCTAATACAAAGGATAAAAGCTCCTACATATCTCAAGGAAAGGCTTAACTCAGAGAATTCTGAGTTTGAGAAGAAAATAAGTCATAAGGGGTAAAAATGCAATTTTACCAGTATAATCTGCATACAGGGTAATTCAGGGCCCAAACATAGGTCAAAGCAGCTTAATAAGAATAAAAGTGGGATGAGATGATCTAGCAAGGGCTACAGCACTTCCAAGAAACTAAATGATAATCTGTAACCCTAAAATAACCCACTTCAATTCACAAGGTTCGAGGCAAAGTAAAAATAGAATAAACCCTCTAAAATTCATAGAAAAATAATCTCTAGGGTTTAGAACCTTCAATTTGGCCTTCAGAACCCATTTTGACCTACATTGAGAACCATGCCCAATTAATAACTTAATTTGGGTTTTTGCGTAAATTGACCGGTCAAACAAGGTTTAATATAGAAATGAAATTCACCATCAGATTCCTTAGGTCCTAATTAATCATGTATAAAAACTTGAGCCTAAGAAGAAACCTCCTTGACCGACTTTACACTTTGGTCCTCATATATTTACTCTTTGGCCCTCAACTTTTGAACCCTCGCATTTTGGCCCCTAACTCTCCTTCGTTCTTTGCGATCAGGTCCCCCCTGCAAAACCTGCCAGCACCATGCTCCGGCGACCTTGCGCGGAGCATGGCGCCGCGCAGGGTGAGGGGGGGAACCTGGCAAGTAAACCGGGGGTGCCCTGCGTCGTCAGCCGTCGCAGGGACACCCCCTTGGTCGTTGTAACCCACCATACCGGCCGTGCGAACGCACGGACGGTATGGGTCTCCATCTCCGGCGTCCTCCGGCGAGGGAGACACGTCGTCTCCCTCCGCCTTCCTCCCTGTTTTGATCCCTATAAATACCCCCCGTTGCTCCACCGACCGGGGTAGCTTGGATCTGACGGAGAAAACCCGCAACGTTCCTCTCTTCTCTCTCCGGCAGACGCTCACCAGCTCCGGCGGTTCCTCCCCCTGCTCCTCTTCGCTCTGCCGCAACACCAGCAGCAGAGACTTCCTCCCCTGCTCTTCTCGCGCCACGCCGCACCCAGCTGGCGCCTCTCCGGCTCTTTGCTCGCCGCCGCCCCTTTCCCTGAGCATCGTCTTCTCCGGCGACAGTCGATACGACTGTCGCCCTGCTACTCCCCCTTCGTCCCTGCAAGTAAGCTAGAACTACTCCCCTTCTTCTCCTCTTTCTTTCCCCGCTTTCAATTTATTCAATTAAGCCCTCGACCGACCCTGACCATCGTCACCCCCTTCGTCTCCGGCCACCCTCCGGCGAGATGCTCCCATCGCTCCACAGCCTCACACACCTCGCCGACCCTCACCGAACCTCCGCCTCATCACACTGAGCACCCCCCACCCCTTCACTGCCACTCCACACCTCCGTAACGCTTCCCCCAACAAACCCATCCTCCGACCCACAGTCCGACCTAGGGCAGCCCTTGCACGCCGCCCCACGCCTCGCCACCACCCACACGAGCTTCGCCGCACCCTGGCGAAGCTCCCGGCACCTTCTGATTAGGCCGAGAGGCCATTTTTCTGTGAACAGGCCACCCGACCTCCGCCGCCATTGCCGTGCAGAAGGAGCTGCTTCCGCCTGCAGCTACAGGCGCGCCACGCTCAGCGCCACGCCCAGATTCGACTCCCAGGCCTTGCGAGGCGTTTCGACAAAACACCAGGCTCGCAGCTAAGGCAGAAGGCTTCGCGTGACGCCGCGATCGCCCGCTGCTTTCCCCGCTGCGGGCGCGCAATTGAGGTGGGACATTTAGTCCCACCTCGGAAAAGTCTGAAGAGGCGCAGCGATATAAGACGCAAAAGTGCTGGAGGCTTACTGCCTCAGCACACGGGGTGAGGTCCCCTTCACCCGCCCGGTTACCCGGTCTCGTCCGCGCTCACGCCCCGCGGACCTGACCCGACCCGACCCGACTTAGACTGACCTGCACTCCTCGCCCACCACGCACGCCGGTGGGCCTGGACCCGGGCGCGACCCGTACCCGACTACCCGGCAGCTCTGGGAGAGCTTTCCCAAGAGTGGTTTCAGAGAGAGAGAGACGCGGGGGGAGAGGGTAGAGTAGGTTTTGCCTCTGACGTAAAACTCTGAAGTGTGCAGGCACAGGTGAAGAAGAAGGACCGCGGAAGAAGAAGGAAGCTGAGGGAGACACTGTAGCAACAGGCAGTTTAAGTCGTCTGATTTGGAAATCAGACGACGTCCTGAAGAAAAAAAAAAAAAAGAGAAAGGAGGGGCGACGTCCTGACTGGAAAAAGAAAATCTGAAGAACATCAGAAGAAGGCGAGGCAGAGGAGAACACAAAAGAACAAGGGAAGAACTGAAAGAAGAAAAACAAAGAAGAAAGAAGAAGATCTGAAGAAAGACAGAAGAAAAAGGAAGAGCAGGAACAGCTGGAACAAGAAGAAGAGCATCACCACTGCAGAAGAAGAACATCACCTCTGCAGACAAAGAAGAAGAAGATCTGAGACGAGGAGAAACAAAGAGAAAAAAAAAGACACCAAATTCTTTCTCTCTCTTTGTTTATTTTTGTAAAAGAAACATGTATATCTCTAGAATACAACTTGCTCCCTGAGTTCGACCTCGGGAACTCTTTTCCGAGTAAAAAAAAAAAAAAAAATTTTTTATTTGAAATGATGGCAACAACTGGCTATATTACAATGACATAACAATAAAAGCCGGTTATCTCTCGAAGCCATCGTTATCAATTGGCGCCGCTGCCGGGGAGCAACGGCTATTCTAGAGGTAAACATTCCTGTTTCTTTTTAATTTCTGATAATCTCCTCTCTTTTGTGCAGAAAACTACAGGAAATCAAGAAGACAAGCAACCGCACAACAACCACTCCGAGGACAGGTAAATTTTTCCTCTCGCTATTAACCCCTAAAACTCAAAAGAAAGAAAAGAACAAGCAATATAGGGCTAACCTGTCTTCCATACTTAGTAACCATAAAAGTTGCATGTTTTCAACTCATTATTCCTGCACACTATTAAGGGTATTTAAGGGCTAACACATTCTTGCTTGAGCCCTAATTACCCAACAAAGAATTAACTAGACCAAGTAGAGCCAACCTAGGATCCAACACTAGGGATTTAGAGACACACTCCTTAAGCAAGAATTGAGAAAACCAAATGAAGTGTGCCCAAGCCCTTGTCTGAAAATACCTATTCAAAGAAAACCTAAAACAATTGGCTCTCTAAACACTTGAACCCTAAAAGAAAGGACCCAAAAAGCTCTCAAAGGAACAAGAGGTAAAGTTGACTCCTTGGGTCAACCAACCTTAAAATTAGGTCACTTTCTCACTCAAAATACCTAAGAGTTCAAGTGTAACTTTAAGCACCCTGATCTTAAGCTAAAATTGGTAGACTTAAGAGGTCAAGATCCCCATTTTGGTCTACCTGGACCCGCAGTGACAAGAGAGGTCGGGTGGGGGAAACCCTGTAACCCGTGGGGACGCTCTACCGTGTAGGGGTCTTCGCGGGACTCTCCCTCTCTGGCTGCCCAGGTAATTCTCAGGTGGACGATCTTTCTGATCAAGGGGTCCATCTGCCCCGAACCTCTATAGTCACCCAACAATTTTTGGGTGTCTTGATTGGGTCCAGCACCTGCTTATCTCATCCAGCCCTTCAGTATTTTTCAGGAGGTCCTTGAAACCTCCTATAGAAATTCACTCTCCCCGAGGCTAAGCCTCGGCTCCTTTGTTTTTGCAGAAATCATTCACATAGCCCCTCTTTCCTCTGATTCTGAACAAAATCCCCTTCTTCCATCTTGATTCAAACTTTGATTCTATCTCTTGATTCCACCACCTGATCCAATTATGCAACCTAATTACCTAGCAAGACTACCATTCAAAAAACCTGAATATCTGAGATCCATGAAAGATAAGATGATTGAGGATGCCCTTGAAATCTATGAAATCAAACCCTCAACACCAGTAGAAAACATTCAGGTTGATGTCCCAACAACCACAGCTTTCATCATAAACTGTGCCCAAATTCTATTGACTGAAATTTCAAAAGGATCAACCCGAGATATGCTCATGACAGGATACATTGAGATGGAAAAATTACACCAATCTGAATACCTTCAATGCTTGACAAATCCTGTACTTTGGGAACAACACCAAGATGCCCTTATGAAACGGGTAGAAATGATGAAATCAGTAGAACAAATTATCAACCAGAAATACCCGTATATACCAGAAACAGAGGATGAACCATCTTGGAACAATATTAAGGAACAATCCAGTTTCCCAGATCTCGGGATTGAGGCATAAAGTGGTTGTAAAATCCCAACCCAGATAGAAGACAATGTTGAATTAGGTTGGGATATTGCAGGAGAACACAATGATGAGCCAAACTTAGACCATGAATTGCCAAGCCTAGAATTTCAAAACTCCTGCAATAATGAGATCAGAACTGAACCTTCTGAGGGTATAAATTCCGCCCCTTATTTTGATAAGGTGGCCCTCGAAGATTATTCGGACTTAGGTTCTAATAATTCTACCCACATCCTAAGTCTAGAACCTAGATCTGAAACTTATTGGGAAGATTATGAGGCCCCTTATGAGAAAGATCAAATTTTTACAAAATATGATTCCGGGCCTTTATTTGATGAATATCCCTCTCCAACATCTTCAGAAAATCTGATCGATTTTCCAGAGAACATGCCAATTTATGATACAGAGACTGAGGAGTTGGATGAGTTGGATTTTAATTGGGTCTATCCTACCAGCTTGGAGCTTGAGCCTAGACAGAATACCTTTTCGAGCCCAGAATTGACATATAGGCTAGACCCCAATCAGGCTGCTGATTCCACATTTGATGATTTTTGCTGTGGTGGAATTCATGATCATGAATCTCATTTTCGCCAACTCTCCGACAATTTCAAATCTGACTATAATTGCGGAGAGATTCTCCTTCCTGAACACGCCAGGCCTATCTACGACCCCAGTTCTCATGACTCTAACTCCGACTCTGAGGTCCTGATTCCCGAGATCACCGATAACACAGAATCATTCCTTTTCGATCCTCAGGAACCAAAAACAGAAAATGCCAAGAGTGATTGCAACCAAGAATCCAAATTTTTTCTCGAATCCGATTCCTTTCATCCTACAAACACTCTTCCAGCATTTGATAGTTACCCAGAGGACTCTCTACAGAAAACCACCTATCATCTGTTTCTAGAAGAGCCCTCGTACACAATGGCCACCTCGTCCGCACACACAGAACGGATCAAAACCTCTCCCAAACCCCGACCCGCAACCGGACTCAATTTCTATTCAGATTCACCTCTCACCGAGCCGATTGCATTTCCACATCGGGTTTCGAACATTGATCAGACTACATACCATGCTCTATCATTCTCTGATCACCCCTGTAGGGTTTCCGTGTCATTCATTGATTATTCTACGGGTCCCTACTCTGACCAGGCTGATTCGACTCAGCCAAACCCTGCGTTTACACTTCCACATCCATCTGAGCTTCATAGTTTATGGTGGGCTCCACACCTTTTTATCCACATCTATCAACCCACCAGATTGATTGGGTTTGGGCTACATCATCAGCCTGTTGATCTGAACAAGCACCTGGTTGGACCAACCAGGCTCTTAATCAAGGTGCTTGTCTTACAAAACTCCGCTGATTTGACCATCCCCTCTCCATAGCATTTCCCGCTTGGCTGAAGGCATCAAATTTAGCGCTCAACGGGAGGCAGCCCGTCATTCTCTTTGAAAACCTAAAACTTGTTCTGACAGCTTTTTGCACTTGAAGTTCACACTTTAGGACAGCCGACTCCACCTAAGGTGCTTGCATCTGAGATTAGAAATCGTCCGCAACAGTCACCCCGACCCATTCACTCATCAAAACAGCTATCCTAATGTATGAACTTAGTTGAATAAAAACCCCTAGGTTACAATGAGGACATTGCAAATCTTAGGCATGGGAGGGTATGAAAGTGCAAAAACTTGTAAGAAAAGGTTTTCAAACAAAAAATTCACATATGCCAAAAATACCATAAAAATTAAAAAAATTTTCGAAAAAGAATAAGAGGAAAAGAGGAGAAGGAAATTTTGTGAAGGAGAAAAGAAACAAAATGAAAAAGGAGCACAAAATTATGAGAAAAAGTGATAGTCATTAGTAAGGAACTAAGGAATTAACCTAAGTTCTAGACCTCATTCAAGAAAAGTGCACAAAGAGATTAGTAAAGAATGCAAACCTTAGGCATTCTTGAATAGACTCTTAGTACCCATTAAGATCTGGACACTCCTCAAGAGGTTGAGGAAAATGAAAAGCTGAAGTATTAGGTCTAAGGCTTCGGGAGTATTCGGCCTCGTTAACTAATTTTTGGTTTACGGGACTTAGTAACCTAAGCACCCTAACCTCACACACAGCCTGGTTCAGTAAGCGTAAAAATCAGAATCACGCAGAAGCGTCGCAAAATTCTGAAAAGAACACCTAGAATAGGAGCGGCCGATCAACACAAGTTGATTTGGACGAGTTCCCAGCGCGGAGAGGCGGGAAATCCCCTCGAAGATGCGTAACAAAAATATCATCTCCTCGGTGCTTGTCTCTTAGGATATTTACATATCCTACTGGGGGCATGTAAGCACTCTGCTGGTTCAGATTCCATGGATGGCATTATCTCGAAGTGTCAATTGCCAGGGTCTGGATTCGGCCACGGAACACCATGGATGGGATTATCTCGAAATCTCAATAGCCAGGGTTCCGAGGGTTGCCATGGGCGGTGCTATCTCGAAGCATCGATCGCCAGGAACCCTTGAGGATTGATGATGGGAGCAAGGAATCTGATACAGACCGTGTTGAAAAACCAATCCTAGGCTAGAACTAAAAAGAAAAAGAGAGAGAAAACTCTCCAAACAGAAAAACTTTCTATCTCTCTCTTACAAAACGCACCGCGAACTGAGCCAGGGCTAAAATCATTTCAAGCACGGGTGCTTTAACCACGAAGTCCAATAAACCTTAGGTTAGTTCTTGTGGACCTTAAAAACCTTTGCTAAAAGACTGAGGCTAAGGCTAGACAGATTTGGATCTTGATTGGTACTAGAGTACCTTTTAGGCCTATGGTCAGCATTCTAACCTAATCTATGCTCAAATAAAAAAGGGCACTTATCTAAAACTATTAAAAACTTCATGGTCTAGAACAAGGGTTGAAACCTTAAGTTTTTGCTAAGGGACTAGCAAAAGCGAGGCATGGGGGTATGATGAGAACCTCATCATGAGCCATAACTAGCTCATTTTGACCTAATACAAAGGATAAAAGCTCCTACATATCTCAAGGAAAGGCTTAACTCAGAGAATTCTGAGTTTGAGAAGAAAATAAGTCATAAGGGGTAAAAATGCAATTTTACCAATATAATCTGCATACAGGGTAATTCAGGGCCCAAACATAGGTCAAAGCAGCTTAATAAGAATAAAAGTGGGATGAGATGATCTAGCAAGGGCTACAGCACTTCCAAGAAACTAAATGATAATCTGTAACCCTAAAACAACCCACTTCAATTCACAAGGTTCGAGGAAAAGTAAAAATAGAATAAAACCTCTAAAATTCATAGAAAAATAATCTTTAGGGTTTAGAACCTTCAATTTGGCCTTCAGAACCCATTTTTACCTACATTGAGAACCATGCCCAATTAATAACTTAATTTGGGTTTTTGTGTAAATTGACCGGTCAAACAAGGTTTAATATAGAAATGAAATTCACCATCAGATTCCTTAGGTCCTAATTAATCATGTATAAAAACTTGAGCCTAAGAAGAAACCTCCTTGACCGACTTTACACTTTGGTCCTCATATATTTACTCTTTGGCCCTCAACTTTTGAACCCTCGCATTTTGGCCCCTAACTCTCCTTCGTTCTTTGCGATCAGGTCCCCCCTGCAAAACCTGCCAGCACCATGCTCCGGCGACCTTGCGCGGAGCATGGCGCCGCGCAGGGTGAGGGGGGGAACCTGGCAAGTAAACCGGGGGTGCCCTGCGTCGTCAGCCGTCGCAGGGACACCCCCTTGGTCGTTGTAACCCACCATACCGGCCGTGCGAACGCACGGACGGTATGGGTCTCCATCTCCGGCGTCCTCCGGCGAGGGAGACACGTCGTCTCCCTCCTCCTTCCTCCCTGTTTTGATCCCTATAAATACCCCCCGTTGCTCCACCGACCGGGGTAGCTTGGATCTGACGGAGAAAACCCCCAACGTTCCTCTCTTCTCTCTCCGGCAGACGCTCACCAGCTCCGGCGGTTCCTCCCCCTGCTCCTCTTCGCTCTGCCGCAATACCAGCAGCAGAGACTTCCTCCCCTGCTCTTCCCGCGCCACGCCGCACCCAGCTGGCGCCTCTCCGGCTCTCTGCTTGCCGCCGCCCCTTTCCCTGAGCATCGTCTTCTCCGGCGACAGTCGATACGACTGTCGCCCTGCTACTCCCCCTTCGTCCCTACAAGTAAGCTAGAACTACTCCCCTTCTTCTCCTCTTTCTTTCCCCGCTTTCAATTTATTCAATTAAGCCCTCGACCGACCCTGACCATCGTCACCCCCCTTCGTCTCCGGCCACCCTCCGGCGAGATGCTCCCATCGCTCCACAGCCTCACACACCTCGCCGACCCTCACCGAACCTCCGCCTCATCACACTGAGCACCCCCCACCCCTTCACTGCCACTCCACACCTCCGTAACGCTTCCCCCAACAAACCCATCCTCCGACCCACAGTCCGACCTAAGCCAGCCCTTGCACGCCGCCCCACGCCTCGCCACCACCCACACGAGCTTCGCCGCACCCTGGCGAAGCTCCCGGCACCTTCTGATTAGGCCGAGAGGCCGTTTTTCTGTGAACAGGGCACCCGACCTCCGCCGCGATTGCCGTACAGAAGGAGCTGCTTCCGCCTGCAGCTACAGGCGCGCCACGCTCAGCGCCACGCCCAGATTCGACTCCCAGGCCTTGCGAGGCGTTTCGACAAAACACCAGGCTCGCAGCTAAGGCAGAAGGCTTCGCGTGACGCCGCGATCGCCCGCTGCTTTCCCCGCTGCGGGCGCGCAATTGAGGTGGGACATTTAGTCCCACCTCGGAAAAGTCTGAAGAGGCGCAGCGATATAAGACGCAAAAGTGCTGGAGGCTTACTGCCTCAGCACACGGGGTGAGGTCCCCTTCACCCGCCCGGTTACCCGGTCTCGTCCGCGCTCACGCCCCGCGGACCTGACCCGACCCGACCCGACTTAGACTGACCTGCACTCCTCGCCCACCACGCACGCCGGTGGGCCTGGACCCGGGCGCGACCCGTACCCGACTACCCGGCAGCTCTGGGAGAGCTTTCCCAAGAGTGGTTTCAGAGAGAGAGAGACGCGGGGGGAGAGGGTAGAGTAGGTTTTGCCTCTGACGTAAAACTCTGAAGTGTGCAGGCACAGGTGAAGAAGAAGGACCGCGGAAGAAGAAGGAAGCTGAGGGAGACACTGTAGCAACAGGCAGTTTAAGTCATCTGATTTGGAAATCAGACGACGTCCTGAAGAAAAAAAAAAAAAGAGAAAGAAGGAGGGGCGACGTCCTGACTGGAAAAAGAAAATCTGAAGAACATCAGAAGAAGGCGAGGCAGAGGAGAACACAAAAGAACAAGGGAAGAACTGAAAGAAGAAAAACAAAGAAGAAAGAAGAAGATCTGAAGAAAGATAGAAGAAAAAGGAAGAGCAGGAACAGCTGGAACAAGAAGAAGAGCATCACCACTGCAGAAGAAGAACATCACCTCTGCAGACAAAGAAGAAGATCTGAGACGAGGAGAAACAAAGAGAAAAAAAAAAGACACCAAATTCTTTCTCTCTCTTTGTTTATTTTTGTAAAAGAAACATGTATATCTCTAGAATACAACTTGCTCCCTGAGTTCGACCTCGGGAACTCTTTTCCGAGTAAAAAAAAAAAAAAAAAATTTTTTATTTGAAATGATGGCAACAACTGGCTATATTACAACGACATAACAATAAAACCCGGTTATCTCTCGAAGCCATCGTTATCAGTATATCTCGCAAATGTCTGTAAAATCTTCCTACAAAAAAGTTCTTCAGGGCAAATACCCTGTTTCCTTTGAGCCACAAATGTCAGAAAATGGGAGTTGAGTTTTTCGTCATCTTTTTAAGGGTCAATCCGAAGACACGAGTTGAAATTGGGACCAACCTTTACTTAAAAATTCGTGAAACCCTGGGCTTGAGTCTTAATGTTCATCTGGTCAGTCTTGATCCTTCACTATGCACAAACCATAATCTCTTGAGCTCTCGAGTATGGCAAAACCTCCTGGATCTTGGAAATCATACTTAAGGTTTAAATATCAAGAGTCTTGGTTAGTCGAGAGATGATCTATGTCATGTGAGACTTAAAGTACTGGTAGTCTTCTCTACAATTGGTTCTCACAATATCCAACAATAAACACACATATGTCACCTCAGGAGAAAATCTTCAGCTGAAGATCATTTCTAAACACAACACAAAAATGTTTTGCTAGGGACTAGCAAAAGATAGGCATGGGGGTATGATTGCACCGCAAAAATACACCTGCAATTGTGCCATCTTATGCTATTTCCTAGCATTACCAGTGCATATTAGGTATCCATAGTCGCATTTGTAAAAATACACGCATGCATGCATTTAATTGAAAGGGGAGGAGAGTGAATAAAATGGCCTTGTACTTGACAAATTCTTCAAGTGCTGCTTCGCAAAATTTCCATCTTTATTTTCATTTCTATTTGATTTTGAATTCTTCCCCGTGGCTGCAAAGCATGGCAGCTTCCTCCTCACTCCATGTCCTACTCAGCCTCTCCCTGCCAGCCCTACAGCCGCATGCACAAGATGTCCCTGTCGGCCATGCTTAGCCATGCACAGCTAGTGCATGGCTGTGCATGCCTCTTTCTTCTTTATAAGGGCATGGCTGCCTTCTTTGCAAAGGGGGAGCCTGGTCCAGGCCAAAAACCCAACACTCAGCAGCTTCTCCATCCAGGCCGCCTCCTCCCCTCTCCCTCCATAAGCAGGCGCTCCTCCTATGAGGAGATACTCTGCGGGTAGGAGTACCTCACGGTGGTGCACAACCACCACTGTGAGTCCACCACCGCCTAGCTCATCAAAGAGCCGGTGGGCGTGGTGGTTCTTTCTCTGTTTCAACGTCCAAGCCACTTCAGCCATTGGAGCAGGAGCTTCAAGCTTTGAAGCTCAAAGCTTCGCACGCAGCAGCAGCAGCAAGGCGACAGTAGCCGCAAGGCCCTCCAACGCACGCCTGCAGGCCGCCCTCGCCTCCAGCGCGTGCCTGCAGGCACCCTTGCCTCCCTCTCCGCGTGCCTTGTCACGCTCTTTCCGCCCGCAACCAGCCGGTGCAACCCATCCACGCGCTCGCCAGCCGCAAGCCTCCCGCACTCACAGCACCGGGCGCACCCGGTCACGCGGCTCTCCTCGGCACTGTAGCCACTGTTCACGCGTTTCAGCGGAACACTGTGGCTATAGTCGGGTGACCGGTAAGTTTCCCACTTATCCGATCACCTGGCGGGTCGCAACCGGCCGCAGCCCACGCGCGCATCCCGCCCGCGCGTCTGCCAGGGCCTGCACCCGCCCACGTCTTCGCCCGCTCCCTTCGCCCGCGCACGCCTACGTCTGCTCGCTCCAGCCCCTTCGCGTAGCGCGGTGTGCTGTAGTTCACTCCCCCACTCTCACTCCCTCCTAGCGTGCACGTCCTCGCGCACCTACGCGCTTGCGCGGGTGCGTGTGCCATCAGACGTTGCCCCACTACTGCAGACGGCTTAAATGCCTCCTTCACTCCAGCAAGAAGTTCTCCCTCTCTCACTCTCTCTCTCTCACACACACAGCACTCTCTCACTCTCTCTCTGCCGACACTTACACACACACACCCACACTCTCATAGACACACACATATATACTCTACTTTATACATATATATATATATGTACATATATATATTTATATATATATATACTTATATACATATATATATATATCTATACATATATTAGCACTTATATAACTATGTATTAATCTATATACATACATACATACATATATATATATATCTATATACTTATATATATATATACACATATATACTTACATATATACATATATTTATATACATATATATATATATACATATATCTATATATATATACATATATAAGTACATATATACCTATATATTTATAACCATATATACATATAGATATATTTACATATATACATATATATATATATATATATTTTCACATTACTTACCATAGGTTATATCGCGGGAATATCTGCACCAGTTGCTGATATTCCCTGATACACATGTACAGAAAGCGTGTTCACACTCATCTTCCACCCATCCACCTTACACTCCACGTGGCACTTCGTCCTGTTGGTTGTGTCTTTCTAGACGACGACCGACTCGACACCGTGCTACACTCCATCTCTGCCTCCACCCCCACCCGTTTATACATATATATATACTATTTTACTTTATTTCTGCTTCTCTTTCCTGCCAATAAAAAGATAAAAAAATATGTAAAAGAGAAAAGATGATCCTTGACTTGCAGGTACTCCATCTGGCGAATAGAAAGACCCATTTTGGAACCCTGATTTGGCTCAAAGCCAAGAACCTAATTTTGAGGGTGTGCCTCAAGGACAAGAATTATCAGAAAAAAAAATCTTAAATAGAAAAACACCAAAAACACAATAAACGAACGGAAGAGATTCGTTGTAGGAAAGGCGTAGAAACTTCACTTCTAAACCCACTTCCCTGAGTTCAACCCTGGGCCTAAAAGTGACCAAGATAAAATCAAGTAGGCCAGGTAAAAAAAAAAAAAAAACATATATATATATATATTTTTTGTAAAGAGATGGTTAGGCTTGATTTAGGTTAACCACTATACACACTTCAATGATAAAATCACCATATTAACACTACCTATCCGGGTCCGACCACCCATGATGTTTCCTCCACAGGTCACATTGACGAATAATTGAATATCCTCATGGAGTCCCTAGTAAAAAGACTGGACTTGTTCCCATTTAGGAACTCCGTGGTGGGGGCACTTTTGCATGAGATTCAGAAAACGATCCCATGCCTCGTGAAGCGGTTCTCTTGCTTGCTGTGTGAAATGTGTGATCTGGTGCCGTAAAGCATTTGTCCAACCAACAGGAAAGAACTTTCTCAAAAACTAAGATTGAAGTTCTACCCAGGTGTTGATTGGACATGTTTGGGTTTGGCACCAGTGATCAGCCTTGTCCATGAGAGAGAAGAACATTTTCATGAGTAGGACATCTCGATTTTGAGCTTCTGAGCCAAAGGTCTGGGCCAGATGCTTGAGTTGCTTGATATGCTGGAAAGGATCCTCGGAATTACGCCCATGGAATTTGGGAATAGCATGAATCATGTTGGGCTTGAGTTAAGTATCAGGACCTCCAGCGGGGATTTGCACTCGAGGTTCAATTGCCACTGCAACAAGATTGTAGTGATCTCGCATTATAGGATGCTGCTGTGGGTTTATAAAGGCTTGGAATAGATCATTGAGGCACTGAAGCTGATTTTCAAGATTGCTTTCTTCTGCTGGTTGCTCCATGATGATGGATGAAGGAGAATTAGGTTCAGATGAATGAGAAGAGATGTTGATCGGGTTGGGTTTGCGTTGCACAAACAAGGAAGTCAAGGCTTAGCCTCTATGGTAATGAGTAGCTAATGGACGCCTCAAGGATGGTCTTAGAGACCTCCTCCCGAACATGCACCGCTGGAGTAGATGAGAGGTAGAATGTGATGGACCCAATCAAGACACCCAAAAATTTTTGGATGACTATAGAGGTTCAGGGCGGATGATACCCCTTAGTCAGAAAGACGTCTACATGAGAATTACCTGGGCAGCCAGAAAGGGAGAGTCCCGCAAAGACCCCTACACAGTAGAGTGTCCCCACGAGTTACAAGTTTTCCCCACTCGACCTCTCTTGTCACTGATGATCCAGGTAGACTAGAATGGGGACTTGACCTCTTAAGTCTACCAGTTTTTAATTAAGAGCAAGGGTGCTTATGATTTCACTTGAACTTTTTGATGTTTTTGTGCAAAGTGACGTAATTTGAAGATTGGTTAACCCAACAAGGTGGCTCAAATTCACCTGTTTTATCCTTTGAGAAGTTTAGGTCCGTCTTTTAGTGTTCAAATGAAATTAAGAGCCTGATTTTAGGGTTTTCTTATATAGATCAATTTAATCAAGGCTTAGGCACACATTGTTTGGGAAGATTAATTCTTGATTAAGCAAGTGTGTCTTTAAAACCCTAAACTAGAATCCTTAATTGGCTCTGATTTGGTCCAATTTAATTTGTCCAAATGTCGTACCTAGGGCTTCAAGTAAGAAGGTGATAGCCCTAGATACCTTAAGATCTTAAGTAGGTTCACAAATCAGGGTTTGAATGTTGTCTAAATAGAATGTATCAAATCAGGAAACTTGATGATTTGTCTAAGAATAGAATGCAAGTAACCCTAATTGATTGTTTCTTTTTTATCTTTTTCAGAATCAGGGGCTTAGAAGAAGGAAGATGGAGTTTACCTGCTCCTGGAGTGGTTGATGTGTGGCTGATCTTCTTTCAATGAGTCCCTGAAACAGATCACAACCAAAGGAGATGTAGCAAGTTAGTACCAAATCTGATATTGCAATCAAGAGATCTAATTGTGCATTGCTCCCTGGTAATGGTGCCAAAATGTTAGTTCGCTCGAAATTGGGTTTTAAATCATTGCGTTGTAGTATAGTTGAAATCTTGCAAAAAATAGATAAAATTTATACTCGAAAAGTCCGAGGTCGTTTGCTGGAAGAAAATAGGAATTCGATTCTTAAGATTGCAATTTTAAACAACAAAGGTAAGAAATTATGATCAGAAATTGATTCAAAATAATATAGCAATAATATCAAGTGTCAAACTACAAAAAGAATGGAGTAAAATGATGATTTGAATCACCAATTACTCCCTAAAATAATAGCAAGTGGAACTCAATAACTATGTAGAAATAAACTCAAATCAGACAATTAGACGTCTTAAACGTCTGATGAACAGTGATCTCTCTTCTGGTTTGCTTCTTCTCCTCTTTCTTTGTGCTTGTCTCTCTTCTTCTTCTACAACACTTCTTCTTTTCCTTTCTTTCTTTGCTTACCGTCTTTTTCTTCTCTACTTCTCTTCTTCACGCATAAGGGGAAAGGGTCTTAAATTTGGCTAAGTGTTTAGCCAACTTCTCCAGGGAGCAAAACCCCCTTAACTCCCACACGCTCTCCTCTCTTTCTCTCCTTGGATCATGCTCTCTCAGAGCTTTCAACAGTACCAGGTATACGGGAAATCGGACCTAGAGCGCACTCGAATCTAGGCTCACCGGCAGTGGGTGGTGAGCGAGGAGTGGATAGCGTAGGCGGATCGTCAGATCTGCGCTAGGCCTGCAGGAGCAGTGTCATGGGCGAGGCAGAGTGAGGGGTGTGAGGGGCCTCACCCCTGTGTTTTTGAGGCAACAAGGCATATGCAGTTTTGCATCTTATTCGGCTGCACTTGCTCTAAAATCAATGATGTGGGACTATCCGTCCCCTGTTCCTCGCGCACACAGCTGCAGTGAAGATGGCTCGAATTGGGTCATGGCTGTGCTGCTTCCTTTCAATTGAGAACCTAGGAACCTATAGCTGTTGAATCTGCACCATCTGAGCGTGTCGCCTGGAGCTACAGGTGAAGAACAAGCTTTGAAACTTGCTTCGGAGCTGTGCATCAATGGCGGAGGGGGGTTGGTACTTGAAATCAGTAGAAAGCCTTTTCGCCGCATCAGAAAGTTCAGGGAGTATCGTTGGACCACGACGAGTGTAGCGGAGGTGGTTTCGTGGCGTGTGTGTGTGATGGGTGCTGGCGGAAGAGAAAAATGAAGGTGGGGGTGGTTGTGTTCGGTGGAGGGTTTGGAGGAGCAATCATCCTAACAAAGTTAGGGCTTTTGCTCCTGAAGTTGAGGTGGAGGTGTGGAGCGTGGAAGAGGCAGCGTAGGTGGTCAGTGATGGCTGCTAGCACTTGCCGGAGGTATGCCGGTGAGATGGAAGATGGAGTTGCGGAGGGCGACGGCGGGGTCGAAACGATATGTTGGAGATGCTGACGTGATGAGGAGAAGCTGAGTTGATTGAGAGGGGTAGTGGACGACGGGGAGCAGAGATGGTGTCAGTTGCGGTATGGCCGGCGCCGAAGACAAAGCTGATTCCGGTAGGGGTTGGACAGTGTGGACGAAGAAGATAGAAGCGCTGGCTGGTATTGCGCAACGTGGAGGAGACAAGGAAGGATAAATTCATCATCGGTATTATGAATGGATGAGGAATGGAGACAAAGGAGGTTGCCGGACGTCAAGGAGCACTTCGGCCAGAGGAGGAGAGAAGAATTGGGCGTTATTATGGTCGAATTCGAGCATGGGAAGTCCATTGTGCCCCGGGGGTTCTTTTATAAGTCATCAAAAGGAAAACGAAGCTTGAGAATCATGCTCTCAAGCTTGGAAAGCTTCACTGGAGATAGAAACCCAAATTTCAATTGATTTGCATGGCACTTTAGGCAATGCTTTGAGCCCAAGATGTGGCTCAAATGGAAGGCAACTTCGTCAAGAATCTAAGTATCTATTTTAGGATTGATTGATTGAGAATCGAGCGAGAAATTCTCGCTCGATCTCAATAGTGAAGCTTAGGGTTGCCTTTAATGGTGCCAAGGACCTTTTTGCAAAGATGATGAAGAAGTTGGGGGGTACTTGTAAGGAATTTTGAAAGTTAAGGGCATGGTTGTGAAATAAAAGGTCAGACAGGACCAAATTATAAACTAAGTCAAGATGATCTTAGATTGGATCCAAATTTTGGTATAAACCTAATTTGGACCCAAGGAATTTGATGGTGAAGTAGGATTTTGGTTTTGACTACGTTTGGCTGGAAAAATTACATAGAAACCTAAATTAAGGCAACTATCTGTCTAAGACTCTATTTTGGGTCAAGATGAGATAATGGTCAAATTGAAGATATCAAACCCTATAGAATATTTTTATATTATTTTTAAAGGGTTTAGGTGAATTTTATCCTGACCAGAACCTCAGTTAATTAAGCAGGTCAGTTTTTAGGATTTCAGAAGTCATTTAATTCTCAAAACACGCAAAAACCCTTTTTTGTCTGTCATAACCCACTTGTTAGCCTTTTAGGACCATTTGACCCTTAATTAACTCCTGAGAAAACCTATGGTTATACTACATTCAAGATATGATGGTAAATTTACAGTTTTAACCCTAGTTTCTTGTCTTTCCCTCAGGATGATTACGTAGTGACTTAGGGTTCTCTGGCAGTTATATAGGAGCATTTAATGACTTAATCAGATCAAATTAAGTTAGTTATGACTCATGATGGTGTTCCCATCACCCGACTTTCGACACTTCGAGATAGTGCCACCCATGGCATTTTGTAGCTAAATTCAAGCCCTGACAATCGACATTTTGGGATAATCCTGCCCATGGCACTTGAATCAGCACAAGGTGCTTACGTGCCCCCGGTAAGATATTTAGATATCCTAGGAGACAAACACCAAGGAGACGGAATGTTATTACACATCTTTGAGGTGAATTTCTCACTTCTCTGCATCGGGAACTCGTCCAAATTAACTTGTGTTGATAAGCCGCTCCTAATCTAGGTAGCTTTTTCATAACAGAATTAATGCTTTTACGTGATTTTGATAATTAAGCACATTGAACCAGATTGTGTGTGGATTAAGGTGCTTAGGTTATCGAGTCCCGCAAACCAGAGGTCAGTTAATGAGGCCGAATAATCCCTAAGCCTTAGACCTAATACTTAAGCTTCACATTTTCCTCAACCTCTTGAGGACTATCCAGATCTTAACTGATACGTGAATTTTTAAGCCTAAAACATGCCCAAGAGGCCTAAGATCAGCATACTAATCTCTATATCTCTTATTACTTTTGTCTTTTATTTCTTTCTTTTGATTTGGTCTAGAACTTAAATAAATCCCATAATTTTTTACTAATGACTATCTCTTTTTATTTCAAATTGTTGCTCCTTTTTGACATTCAAATTACCTCCCTTTTTCCTCCTTAAGAATGATATGCATTCAGTTTTTCAAAATTTCCACCCTTCTCCCATTTTTTTGTTCTTTTTCAATTTTTTTTTATTTTTTTGGAATATGTATTTTTGTGAGAACCCTTCAGAAACTTGAATTTTTATGTGTTTGCACTTAAACGCCCCCCCATACCTAAGTTTTGCAATGTCCTCATTATAAACAGAGGGTATGAAATAGTTAGGGTTCAGGAGTTAGAACAGGTTCAACGGGTAAGCGAACGGGTCGGGATAGCTGTTGCGTATGATTTCTAGCTCTGGTACGAATACCAGAGGTGGAGTCGGCTATTCTAAAAATGAACTTGAAGTACAATAAATGTGAAGTACAAAAGGATAATTAGAAGGATCTTGGGTTTTTGGAATGATAGGTTGCCTCCCGTTAAGTGCTAAATTCAATGCCTTCAGCCGAGTAGAAAATGGTATGGAGAAGAAGTGGTCAAATCAGACGAATTTTGTAGAATAAGCACTTTGATCAGAAGCCTAGTTGGTTCCACCAGGTGCTTGTTCAGATCAGCAGGCTAATGATGCAGCCCAAAGCAAATCAATCTGGCTGGTTGATAGATGTGGATCAAGTGATGCGATGCCCACCAGATACTATAAAGCTTGGAATGATGTCGAAGTGAAAAATTAGGGTTTGGCTGATTCGAATCAGCCTAGTCAGAGTAGGGATCCTCAAAAGAAAATGAATTAGTGGAGTTTGTGAGATGCTACGGGAGTGATATGAGAAGGATGAGGCATGATTTGTAGTCTGATCAAAGTTCGAAACCCGATCAAAATGTGGTAAGGAATCATATGCTACCAAATCATCGAGGGGAGAGTCAGAGTAGAAATTGAGTCCGATTGCGGGTTGGGATTGAAAATGGGTTTTGGAAGGTTTTGTATGTGTTGCAGAAGAGGTGTTTTCTTTCGAATCATTGACTTCATCCTCAGAATCAAAAGATGGGTCATGTTTACTGAGGTAATAAAATAGTTTGGAGTCATTAGGAAACAATAGTTCTCTAAAATTAGGGTAAGATTCGAAATTGGAGGAGAACTTGCAAGAATCATGTCCTAAATCTGATTCCAGATCAGAGGTTCCACCATAGAATAAATCAAGAGATGTGGGCTCAGCAACCTGATTTGGGTCTAACCTATACTCAAAGTCTAAGCTCAAAGAGGTGTCTCTATTAGGAATAGGCTCGGGTTCTTGGCTTGTAGGGAAGACCCAATCGATTCCCAACTCTTCTAGCTCCTCTGTTTCTGTATCATAGATCAATGTGACTTCTGAAAAATCAATCTGTATTTCTGAGTCTGAAGAGGTGTAATCATCAAATACGAGCCCTAAATCATAATCTAGATTTAAAATCTGATTCATATCACATGGGGCCTCATAATCTTCCCAATAAGGCTCAGATCTAGATTCTAGGTTAAGGGTGTGGGTTGGATCACTAGAATCTAGGTTGGGCTCTATAGGGATGTCAGAATTTCTCTCGAGAGTCACCTTATCAGAAGAAGGGATGGACTTTACACCCTCGAGAGGTTCTGACTTAATCTCATTATCACAGGTGTCTAGAAATTCAAAGCTAGGCAAACAAGGTTTTTGTATCTCAGGGGCTGGCTCGAAATCATGATCACCTACAATCGGAGCTTCCCAACCCAACTCAAAGTTAGATGTATCGGTCTGTACATATTTTGGATTAAGTTCTATCTGGGTTGGGGGTCCACAACCCTTGATTCTTGTCCTCGGGATTTGGAAGATTTTGCTCCTCAATGTTACTCCAAGATGTCTCATCGTCTTCTGAAGGAATGTATTGGTATCTTTGAATAATTGTCTTTTGTAGTGTATTTAGCATGTCCCCACATTTTTCTATGAGACTTTGATATGTTTCCCAAAATTGTGGATTCGAACAACATTGTAGACACTCGGTACTGTGCAATCTCCATAATTCACTGAATTCTGATAAAAGATCCTCCCGAGTTGAAACATGTAAGACTCGTGTATAAAGTATTTCAACATGGTTCACAATGTGGGTTGTTGTTTCTACAAATTTATCCTGAATGTCCCTATCTAAGGCTCTGTAATATTCTTCATGGTATCCATAAACAACCTCAATCATCTTATCTTTAATAGTCATTTGGGACTCAAGTTTCCTAATCACCTTTCCTAACATGTCAGGCTGCATTTTTGAATCAAGTGGTGGAATCAAGATGCAGAATCAAACTCGAGATTCAGATTGGAGTAGATCAAATTTGAAAGAAATCCCTAAGATGATCTGTGTATGTGCTCTAAATAGAAGGGATGAGGGACTGGATGTGAAATTGACCCAATTAAGGCACCGAAAGATTTTTGGATGACTAAGGCAGTTTTGAGGAGGATGATACCTCCGAATAAGAAATTCATACACCCGAGAAGTACTTAGGCAACCAGGAAGGGAGAGCCCCACAAAGACCCCTACACAGTAGAGCGTCCCCACGGGTTACAAGTTTCCCCTACCCGACCTTCCTTGTCACTGAGGTTCCAGGTAGACCGGAATGTAGGAACTTAAGACCTTAAATCTACCAATTTTATGTCCTAATTTATGCCTTGAGTTTCACTTGATTAGAAGTTAATTCAACATATGACCTAATTTGGAGGTTGGTTGGCCTACAATGTAGACCAACTTCACTTGACCTGCCATAAAGATGGCAGAATGAGATCTAGGTCAAGACCTAGAAATCACCCTGATTCTACTCCCAGGTTATTAGGTCAAAGATTTTAAGAGTTCAAGTGAAATTAGAGCCTGATTTTAAGGTTTTTCTGATTAGATATTTTCAATCAAGGGCTTGGGTAGCACACAAATGTGGGAGGGTAACTTTCCTTTAATTCAGACAAAAATGTGTACTAGCACTCCAAATCCTAATGTCAAACCCTAATTGGCTCTATTCTGCATCCAATTTGATCTCAACATGTACACCTTAGACTCAAACAAGAAGGTGAGTAGTCTAAGATGATCAGAAATTAAGCATGATCCCTAATAGGCATAGGAAATTTGGGGTAGGAAATTCTAAACAAAATCGTCTCAATCTTCGATCAAATTTAAAAAAAAAAAATCAAAAATCAGGAAACTTACCTTTTAAATGACAATTACTATGAAAAATAATGCAGGTAGTTCCTAATTGATTATTTCCTTCTTTATCTTCCCAAGATTAGGAGGTTGATTAGGGAAGAATAAAGAAGTTACCTACCCTGGTGTGACTGTTTTGTGTGGAAGATCTCCTCGTGAAATACCTTACAAAATCACAATAAAGCAAACAGGGCAGGTTAGTGCTCAAATATAAAAATATAGCAAGAGAATAGCGGTGAATTACGCGTTCCTCCCTAGCAACGACGCTAAAATGTTGTTACAACTGAATTGAGGTTTTAAAAGATGCGTTCATTGTAGTAATAATTCCTCAAAAATAGCTCAAACAACAGATAAAATTTATAACTCGAATGTCAGAAATGAAGTCGGAGGTCGTTCGCTGGGTGCAAATATGGAATTCACACGCTAATCTCAATATATAATGTAAATAAGCACAATTAATTACTCAAAATCTAATATGCAATGTATGGCATGAGTATATGAAGAGTAAAAAGTAATCTAGACAAAATAATGGTGATTTGGATCACCAATTATAAGTCTAACATATAGAGCAATTACTCAATACAATTAATATGAAGGAGCAGATAATCAGAAATCAGACGTCTTAAAATGTGTTGCTATAGTGATTCCTCTTTTCTTTTGTTGCTGCTATTCTTCTTTGGTTGTCTCTTCTTCCTTCTCTTCTTCTTCTATGATCCTCCTCTTCTTCTTTCTTCCTTACCTTGGCCGTTCTTCTATGGCTTCTCTTTCTCTTCTCTGACCTTTGCCTTTCTTTCTTCTTAACTTGGCTCTGTCTCTTATGCATCGGGGGGTACCTTACGAAATTGGTTAAGTGTTAGCCAATACACAACAAAGCAAAACCCCCCTTAACCCTACATGCTCTATCTCTTTCTTCTACCCCTTCTCTTCTCAGGGATAACTAGGTAGTTGGGTATCGGGCATGAGAGTGCACTCGGGACCAGCAGGTGTGGTCACAGTCGAGGTGTGCGCAAGCGTAAGCGAGTATATGGCTCAGACCAAGCCCACGTGGACCGTTCCACGAGAGAGGCATGTGAAGGGTGTGGGGGACCTCACCCCCCAAGTGTTGAGGTGATAAGCCCTCAACACTTTTTCCTTTTATGCAGTGCAGGAGGTGTGCCACTCTACGATGTGGGACTATGTCCTCGTCCTTCTGCTTGTGTGCTGCAGCGAAGGTGCTTCCACTCAATTGGATGGTTGTAGCTGATGAAGGTTTCAATCGAAGACCTGGGATGATTCCTGGAGGTATTCCGCGTCACCTGGAGGTGGCACCTGGAGCTATAGGTGCTAAAGAGAGCTTCAAGCTTCACTTGAGCTCGTCGCTAATGGCGCTAGGGACCTACTGACCTGAAACATAAAGGATAGCCTTTCGGCCCTATTAAATGAGTTTAGTAGCTTCGTCGTGGGACGGTGAACGTGGTGGTGTGCGTGGTGTGGTGCGAAGATGCATGTAAGTGGTTGGCATAGGCAGAATTGGACAAAGGAACATGGGTTGTTCGGGGGTGTGTTTGGGTGGATGGGAAGGCGAATAGAGAGAGGGGTTTTGATGGGAGAGTCGTGGTAAAGCTTATGAGGTGGTTGGTGAGGCGGATGGAGGGGTGTAGCGATGGGGGCGCCTCGTCGGAGGAGTGGCCAGAGATGGGGAAGATGAGGGTGATTGACGGCGTCGAGGGGATATTTTTGGTTTTTGAGGGTGTAAAACTAACCTAAGAGAACTAAGGAAGCTAAACTAACCCTAATCTAATGGATGAAAGGGGGAGAACACCACCAGCTTTGATCGACCGGTGTCGGGGAAGAAAGTACTCCGATGGAGGTAGGACGGCGACGACGACAGAGGTTGGGAAGCTCTTGCTGGTATGGCTAAGAGCGGATGAAGTCGAGGGGAAGGAATCTGCCGCTAGTATTGTGGATGGATGACGAAGGAGATTAGGAGGAGTCGCTGGAGCTTCTAGAGTTTCTCGGCTGGAGTAGAGAGAGGAAGGGGGGGTTTCACAGTCGAAATTCAAGCTTGGGATGGACGGTGTGCACTGGGGGTCCTTATATAGGCATCAAAGTGTTGGTTGAAGCTTGGAATCCAAGCTTTCAAGCTTGGAAGGCTCACTGGAATAGGAAACTTAAGAAATACCCAAATCTCTCGTGTTCGCATGAGAGATTGGGAATGTCTTGGAAGGCAAGATCTGATTCGTTGAAAAAGGGAATTCCATAAGGAGTCTCTAGTTCTAATTTGAGACTGTTTCATCAATCAATCAGGGAGAAATCCTTGGTTGATTGTCGCCGGAGCTTTAGGATTAGGAGTTCATGTGCAGCAGGGACCTTTTTGTGATGAAGACAAAGAAGCTGGGGGCTTTTTGCGAGGAATTCAAAAGTTGAGGGGTTATTGGAGATAAAGAAAGTCAGACTTGGACCAAAGGGTAAAATAGGTCGAAACAATCTCAAATTGGGCCCAAATTTTGATACAAATCTAATTTGGACCTAAGGAATCCAATGGTGGAGTTGGATTTTGGTTTTGACCTCATTTGATCGGGTAATTTATGTAGAAATCCAAATTAGGGCATAAGTTTGTTAAGGCTATTTTAGGTCAAATTGGATTTCAATGGTTAAATCAAGCATACCAAACCCTAGATAATATTTTTATATGATTCTTAGAGGATTTATGTGAATTTATCTTGATCAAAGCCTCAGTTAATTAAGTGGGTCTATTTTTAGGGTTTTAGAAGTCATTTAATTCTCGAAGCACGCGAAAACCCTTTTCTATCTATATGGACCCTCTTTGTTAGACATTTAAGACCATTTAAACTTTAATTAACCCCTGAGAAATTCTATGATTGTTCTGCAATTGGGATATGCTGTTAAAACTACAATTTTACCCCTATTTTCTTGTTATTCTCTCAAAATGATTATGCAATGAATTATGATCCTCTGGCTGTTATATAGGAGCATTTAATGATGGAATATAACTAAATAAAGCTAGATATGGCTGATGATGACGTTATCATCAACAAGGAAAGTAGTCCATTTGAGATGTGGAGAAATAGGAAATCAAGTCTAAAATACCTCAAATTGTGAGGTTGCCTTGCAAAGGTGATTATCTTAAAACACAAAAGGAAGAAATTTGTTCCTAAGATAGTTGACATAGTCTTTCTAGGTTACGTTGATAACAACTATGGGTATAGATTTTTAGTTATAAAATTTGAGATTTCAGGCATAGATGCCAACATTGTTGTTGAGTTTCACCGTACTACTTTTTTTTTAGGATCTCTTTCTTATAAAGACTAGATTACCTCAAAATGTGACTAGCCACTACATCTGGTTCCATTCCTAAATAATTGGAAAGGATGTTTAATGTAGGGGCTAGCTCTTCTCATTTTGAATCCAATGAAGTAAAAGACTTTGAACCTAGAAGAAGCAAACAACCAAGAATTATCAAGGATTTGGGAAGTTATTTTATTTCTTATCAAATCGAGGTCAATCCCTCCACTTATTGTAATGCAATGGCTTCTTCTACAGCTAAGCATTGAAAAGATGCTATTAAGAGTGTGATACACTCAATTATCAGTAATGGAAATTGAGAGTTAGTTGATCTACCTCCAAGGTGTCCTACTATTGGGTGCAAGTAAGTGTATAAGAGGAAATGATGAGAGAGATTTCATTGTGAAAAGTTTTGAGTTTGGAAAACCTGAGTCATTGTAAACTTTGCAAGAAAATCCGCTATTAAATAAATTTTACCGAAACTCTAGTGAGTCCCGGGTTGAACATGGGGAAGCGAATGTTTAATTAAAAAAAACATTTGGAAATTATCATCACAAAGCAGAATAGCTGGTTGAAATTGATCTACGCTAGCTATTCTACTTAAAGAATAAATAATAGAAAAGAGAGAGAGAATAATACAGGGAAAAGAGAGAGAGAGTGAGTGAACCAATATTTCATAACCATATAGCCTTGTGCATTACACTAATTGTAAAATTGAAATCTACACTAGAAAGTAGTAAAAAGATAGGGATGAGAAATCCTCCTCAACGACTGGTTGGAGAACGAGCCACGTTAACAGAGCATCCGGAAGAGGGTGGTGAGATGATAAACGAGGGAAAACGGAGCTGGAGGATAGCGGATGAAGAAAGGCTGCATCGCAGCAAGATCCACTTTCTGAATGGTGGCGAGAAGACAACCATGAGATGCTCCACGAAGGGGGTGAGAAGATGGACAAAATTATTTTACTCTAGCTCTAGTGGAGTGATGAGAACCTCATCATGAGCCATAACCAGCTCATTTTGACCTAATACAAAGGATAAAAGCTCCTACATATCTCAAGGAAAGGCTTAACTCAGAGAATTATGAGTTTAAGAAGAAAATAAGTCATAAGGGGTAAAAATGCAATTTTACCAGTATAATCTGCATACAGGGTAATTCAGGGCCCAAACATAGGTCAAAGCAGCTTAATAAGAATAAAAGTGGGATGAAATGATCTAGCAAGGGCTACAGCAATTCCAAGAAACTAAATGATAATCTGTAACCCTAAAACAACCCACTTCAATTCACAAGGTTCGAGGCAAAGTAAAAATAGAATAAACCCTCTAAAATTCATAGAAAAATAATCTCTAGGGTTTAGAACCTTCAATTTGGCCTTCAGAACCCATTTTGACCTACATTGAGAACCATGCCCAATTAATAACTTAATTTGGGTTTTTGCGTAAATTGACCGGTCAAACAAGGTTTAATATAGAAATGAAATTCACCATCAGATTCCTTAGGTCCTAATTAGTCATGTATAAAAACTTGAGCCTAAGAAGAAACCTCCTTGACCGACTTTACACTTTGGTCCTCATATATTTACTCTTTGGCCCTCAACTTTTGAACCCTCGCATTTTGGCCCCTAACTCTCCTTCGTTCTTTGCGATCAGGTCCCCCCTGCAAAACCTGCCAGCACCATGCTCCGGCGACCTTGCGCGGAGCATGGCGCCGCGCAGGGTGAGGTGGGGGACCTGGCAAGTAAACCGGGGGTGCCCTGCGTCGTCAGCCGTCGCAGGGACACCCCCCTGGTCGTTGTAACCCACCATACCGGCCGTGCGAACGCACGGACGGTATGGGTTCTTGTTTCCGGCCATCCTCCGGCGAGGGAGACACGTCGTCTCCCTCCGCCTTCCTCCCTGTTTGATCCCTATAAATACCCCCCGTTGCTCCACCGACCGGGGCAGCTTGGATCTGACGGAGAAAATCCCCAACTTTCCTCTCTTCTCTCTCCGGCAGACGCTCACCAGCTCCGGCGGTTCCTCCCCCTCCACTTCTTCGCTCTGCCGCAATACCAGCAGCAGAGACTTCCTCCCCTGCTCTTCCCGCGCCACGCCGCACCCAGCTGGCGCCTCTCCGGCTCTCTGCTCGCCGCCGCCCCTTTCCCTGAGCATCGTCTTCTCCGGCGACAGTCGATACGACTGTCGCCCTGTTCCTCCCCCTTCGTCCCTGCAAGTAAGCTAGAGCTACTCCCCTTCTTCTCCTCTTTCTTTCCCCGCTTTCAATTTATTCAATTAAGCCCTCGACCGACCCTGACCATCGTCACCCGCTTCGTCTCCGGCCACCCTCCGGCGAGATGCTCCCATCGCTCCACAGCCTCACACACCTCGCCGACCCTCACCGAACCTCCGCCTCATCACACTGAGCACCCCCCACCCCTTCACTGCCACTCCACACCTCCGTAACGCTTCCCCCAACAAACCCATTCTCCGACCCACAGTCCGACCTAGGGCAGCCCTTGCACGCCGCCCCGCGCCTCGCCACCACCCACACGAGCTTCGCCGCACCCTGGCGAAGCTCCTGGCACTTTCTGATTAGGCCGAGAGGCCGTTTTCTTGTGAACAGGCCACCCGACCTCCGCCGCCATTGCCGTGCAGGAGGAACTGCTTCCGCCTGCAGCTACAGGCGCGCCACGCTCAGCGTCACGCCCAGATTCAACTCCCAGGCCTTGCGAGGCATTTCGACATAACACCAGGCTCGCAGCTAAGGCAGAAGGCTTCGCGTGACGCCGCGATCTCCCGCTGATTTCCCCGCTGCGGGCGCGCAATTGAGGTGGGACATTTAGTCCCACCTCGGAAAAGCCTGAAGAGGCGCAGCGATATAAGATGCAAAAGTGCTGGAGGCTTACTGCCTCAGCACACGGGGTGAGGTCCCCTTCACCCGCCCGGTTACCCGGTCTCGTCCGCGCTCACGCCCCGCGGACCTGACCCGACCCGACTTAAGACTGACCTGCACTCCTCGCCCACCACGCACGCCGGTGGGCCTGGACCCGGGCCTAACCCGAACCCGGTTACCCGGCAGCTCTGGGAGAGCTTTCCCAAGAGTGGTTTCAGAGAGAGAGAGAGACGCGGGGGGGGGGGTAGAGTAGGTTTTGCCTCTGACGAAAAACTCTGAAGTGTGCAGGCACAGGTGAAGAAGAAGAACCGCGGAAGAAGAAGGAAGCTGACTGTAGCAACAGGTAGTTTAAGTCGTCTGATTTGGAAATCAGACGACGGCCTGAAGGGAAAAGAAGAAAGAAGGAGGGGTGACGTCCCTGGCTGAAAAAGAAAGAAAGAAGAGCATCACCTCTGCAGAAGAAGAAAAAGAGAAGGAGATCTGAAGAAAGAAAGAGGAGCATCACCTCTGCAGAACAAAGAAGAAGAAGGAGATCTGAAGAAAGAAAGAAAAAAGAACATCACGAGGAGAAAACAAAGAGAACAACAAATTCTTTCCCTCTCTCTTTCTTTATTTTTTTGTAAAAGAAACATGTATATCTCTAGAATACAACTTGCTCCCTGAGTTCGACCTCGGGAACTCTTTTATTTTCCGAGTAAAAAAATTTATATATTTGAAATGTTGGTAATAACTGGCTATACTACAACGTTATAACAATAAAACCCGGTTGACCCAACGAACTTCATTTTGGCGCCGTTGCCGGGGAGCAACGGCTATTCTAGAGGTAAACATTCCTGTTTTTTTTTTTTTTTAATTTCTGATAATCTCCTCTCTTTTGTGCAGCTACAGGAACTCAAGAAGACAAGCAACCACACGACAACCACTCCGAAGACAGGTAAATTTTTCCTCTCACTATTAACCCCTAAACTCTAAAGAGGAAGAAAAGAAAAGAACAAGCAATATAGAGCTAACCTGTCTTCCATACTTAGTAACCATAAAGAGTTGCATGTTTTCAACTCATCACTCCTGCACACTATTAAGGGTATTTAAAGGCTAACACATTCTTGCTTGAGCCCTAATTGCCCAACAAAGAGTTAAATGGACCAAGTAGAACCAACATAAGGTCAAACATTAGGATTTCAGTAGAGACACACCCCTTAATCAAGAATTGAGGAAATCCAAAAGTGGTGTGCCCAAGCCATTGATTGAAAATAATTAACAAGAAAAATCCTAAACAATTGGCTCTCTCTAAACACTTGAACCCTAAAAAAACAAGACCTGAAAGCTCTCAAAGAAAACAAGAGGTAAAGTTGACCCCTTTGGGTCAACCAACCTTAAATTAGGTCACTCTTTGCACTTAAAAAGACAAAAGTTCAAGTGAAACCTTAAGCACCCTGATCTTAAAATTGGTAGACTTAAGAGGTCAAGATCCCCATTCTGGTCTACCTGGAACCGCAGTGACAAGAGAGGTCGGGTGGGGGAAACCCTGTAACCCGTGGGGACGCTCTACCGTGTAGGGGTCTTCGCGGGACTCTCCCTCTCTGGCTGCCCAGGTAATTCTCAGGTGGACGATCTTTCTGATCAAGGGGTCCATCTGCCCCGCACCTCTATAGTCACCCAACACATTTTTGGGTGTCTTGATTGGGTCCAGTACCTTCTAAACTTACCTCTTCCAACAGTGCATGTACGGAAGGAGGTCCCTAAGACCACCCTTAAGACCTCCATTAGAAATTCGCTCTCGTCAAGGCCAAGCCTCGACGCCCGTGTTTGTGCAGCAACACCCTCACATTATTCTCTCTTCTGATTCAGAACCAAGTTCTTCTTCTTCCCTCATCATGGCTCAGCCAGTTGAGGAAGAAAATAATCTGGAACACCAGCTCCAGCGACTCAATGACCTCTTCCAAAACTTCGTGCACCCACCACAGCGTCCTATGATGCGGGACCACTACAATCCTGCTGCGGTGGCCATTGAGCCTCGAGTCAGAATCCCGACTGGAGGACCTGATTCCGAATTAAAGCCCAACATGATTCATGCTATACCTAAATTCCATGGGCTTAATTCTGAAGATCCCTTCCAGCACATCAAACAGCTAAAGCATCTGGCCCACACTTTTGGATCAGATGCGCAAAATCGGGATATTCTTCTCATGAAGATGTTCTCCTTTTCTCTTATGGACAAGGCCACCCATTGGTATCAAACTCAGACCCGGCCGATCAACACTTGGGAAGAACTTCAATCCGAATTTTTGAAAAAGTTTTTTCCCGTGGGTCGGACCAACGCCTTGTGCCATCAGATTACACACTTCACTCAACAATCAGGAGAACCTCTCCATGAGGCATGGGATCGTTTCCAGGATCTCATGAGAAAGTGCCCCCATCACGGAGTTCCTAAATGGGAACAAGTCCAATCTTTTTACCAGGGACTCCGTGAGGACATCCGCCTTTTCGTCAATGCAACTTGCGGAGGAAACATCATGGGTCAACATGAAGACACCGTATGGGAGATTCTCGAAAACATGTGCGAGAACTCCATCAACAATGACTCCATGGGATTATTCGACAGGACGAATACCCGCGCAGCGACGAATCTTAAGGGAGCACATGAGACGCAGGGCCTGTCCGCATCAGTCGACCTGGAATTAATGGCCAGTCTATTGGACAAGGTCTCAATCATTGAAAAGAAGGTGGATGAGCTGACTCAGCACTTGCAGCGAGCCACCTCCACGCGTAACTCCTTTGCACAACCTCCTTCCACACAGGAGACTGTGCAAAACATCCTCCACCGATCTTCCCCTGGGATGGATCCATATCCACCCCCATCTGATTCTTGGACTGGAAGATCATCCGATCCTTTCTACACCAGCCGGGGGAACTCCATTCCTCTTTTCCCTGATTCTCAGGAGGTTCCTCAGACCTGCGAGGACCTCAACGCCATCCAGAACGACCCATTCTCCAACACTTACAACCCTGGATGGCGAAACCATCCCAATTTTCAGTGGGCGGGAAATTCCCAAACCCAAAGACCACCTTTTCAGTCCCACCCACAACCCTCTCGTCACTACCAGCCGCCTCAGCCTCGGCCCAACCCTACTTATCCATCAGGGCCAAATCAAGATCAAATGTCCTTAATCCTTCAGACTCTGGCTGACATTCAAAAAACGAATGCGGCTATTCAAAAACAGCACAAGGACGAGCTTACTGAAGTTAAAACTCAACTGGCCCAGTTGGAAAATTCTCGCCAGCCAGGCACACTCCCTTCCCAACCCCTTCCTAACCCAAATAACGTGCCAACCCAGAAGCGCGTTATGAATCCAAATTTAGGCCACGCTCAATGGATTTATCAGGCCCCTACTGCTCCATCTCCAGACGAGATGGAAGCCTCAACTTCTTATGCGGGATTTCAGTAGCAGCCACCCCTTCTACCAAACCCAAACCAAAATCAGGCCGGATTAAATTCTGTAACAACACGTAGTGGTAAAACAACTCAAGACCCGCATTATCCAAACCACTCCCAGCCTGATAACCATGACCCTAGGATAGTTATCCAAGGTACCGCTGTTCCAGATCCACAACCTGGACCTATCCTAGAAGAACCAACCAAGATCCCGTTTCCCGAGGCCCTGACCAAGGGAAAGAAGACCACCAAACCCGTGGCCCCTGAGGAGGACCTGGTCAAGCTCTTTGAGCAGGTCCACATAAACATCCCCTTGATGGATGCAATCCGCCACGTACCAGCTTACGCACGATTTCTAAAGAATATATGTACACCCCAGCGTAAGCCGCGAACCAAGGGAGGGAGCCCAATTGTTCTATCAGAGCAAGCCAGCTCTGTAATCCTTAGTAGACTCCCACCTAAGGCAAAAGATCCTGGAACTCCCCTGATTTCCTGTAAGATAGGTGGTACCCAATTTGATAGAGCATTGTTAGACTTGGGTGCATCCATAAACCTGATACCCACATCCTTACTTGACCATCTAGAAGAATCTGAGCTGAAACCAACCGAGGTGACATTACAATTAGCAGATCGATCTATAAAGTCACCAAAAGGGATTCTCGAAGATGTTATCGTGAGAGTACGGGATTTCTATTTTCCAGTGGACTTTATAGTCTTAGATATGGATGCACCTGAGGACCCTAGGGATACACCAATCATTCTAGGGAGACCTTTCTTGGCTACTGCTAGAGCCAACATCAGCTGTGAGGAGGGCCAAATAGAGCTTAAGTTTGGAGATCAAACACTGAAAATTGATATATTTAAGGCCCAACAAGGAATTAATTGCGGCGTCATCGAACAAATTTGTGACATCAAGACTTTGGTTGATGAATCACACCTCCAGAATGACTCGAGTATGCCTCATCAACCACAGAAGGATCTTGACCCGCAAACAGAGGAGTCAAATCCAGATGTGAACAACCCAGTAACTCCCACCCTTGAACCTCACATCTATACTGAACCACCCGCTGCTGCTGAAAACCCCATCCTTGAACTGAAACCCCTTCCTGCTCACTTAAAATATGTCTTTTTGGGTTCTAATCAGACCTTTCCTGTGATTATCAATTCCAACCTCAGTCCTGAACAGGAATCCCGTCTGATTATTGTCCTCCAGCAACATCGCAGAGCCATCGGATGGACTCTCGATGATCTGACTGGAATAAGTCCCTCTTATTGTACTCATCATATCTATTCAGAAGAGGGCACACGACCTTCTCGTGAAATGCAGAGACGCTTAAACCCCAATCTGCAGGAGGTCGTGAAAAAGGAGATCATTAAGTGGTTAGATGCCGGGATCATCTACCCGATCTCCGATAGTCGTTGGGTGAGCCCAATTCAGGTCGTGCCCAAGAAGGCAGGACTCACCACTATAACGACTGAGACCGGAGAAATCATTCCTACCCGATTAGCCAACTCGTGGAGAGTCTGTATAGATTACCGTCGACTCAATTCCTCCACAAAGAAGGATCATTTCCCACTACCCTTCATTGATCAAATTCTCGAAAAACTAGCGGGAAATAGGTTCTTCTGCTTTCTTGACGGGTACTCCGGTTATAACCAGGTGGCAATCCATCCTGAGGACCAAGAAAAGACCACGTTCACCTGCCCCTTCGGAACATACGCTTTCCGAAGGATGCCTTTCGGTCTTTGCAATGCACCCGCTACTTTTCAGCGATGCATGCTTGCCATATTCTCAGATATGGTAGGTGATTATCTGGAAGTCTTCATGGATGACTTTTCAATTTTCGGAGCATCATTCGACGATTGCCTCCAACACTTGGTCCAGATACTCAGGCGGTGCATCGATGTGAATTTGGTTCTTTCCTGGGAAAAGAGCCATTTCATGGTGCCTGAGGGAATTGTCCTGGGACACTCAATTTCGGAGAAAGGTATCCAAGTGGATCGAGCTAAGGTTAATCTGATCTCTCACCTTCCTATGCCTAGCTCAATCAGGGACATCCGATCCTTTTTAGGGCATGTCGGTTTTTATCGACGATTTATCCCTGATTTTTCAAAAATCGCACGCCCCCTGACCACTTTTCTCTCCAAGGATGTTCCCTTCGAAATCTCCAAGGAATGCACTCAAGCATTTGAAATCCTGCGTGACCGAGTCACCCAAGCCCCGATCCTACAGTCCCCTGATTGGTCTCAACCCTTTGAGATCATGTGTGATGCATCCGACTTCGCTGTAGGAGCGGTTTTGGGACAGAAAAATGACAAGAAACCTGTGGTCATTTACTACGCCAGCAAAACACTCGATGAGGCTCAGCGTAACTATACGGTTACTGAGAAAGAGCTGCTAGCTGTAGTATTTGCCCTAGAAAAGTTCAGATCGTACCTTCTGGGTTCCCATGTCATCATATACTCGGATCACACAGCTGTGAGGCATCTCCTTGCGAAGAAGGACGCGAAACCTTGATTAATCCGATGGATCTTGCTGTTGCAAGAATTTGACCTTGAGATTCGCGACAAAGCGGGAAAGCAAAACGTGGTAGCTGATCACTTGTCCCGTCTTCCTTCTGAAATAATTGACCCTTCCGGACCCATCACTGAGCATTTTCCCGATGAGCACCTGCTGACTATTGGTACTAGCCTTCCATGGTTTGCTAATATAGTAAATTACTTGGCATCTCATCAGACCCCGTCCGATTGGCCGAAGGCCAAGAAAGAAAAATTACGCTCCGATGCCAAGTATTACATTTGGGAAGACCCGTACCTCTTCCGCATAGGTGCCGATCAGATCATCTGGAGATGTGTCCCGGAAGGGGAAGTCAACAATATCCTCTCTTTCTGCCATGACCAGGCATGCGGTGGCCATTTTGCCGGGCATAAAACCGCATCAAAAGTCCTCCAGTGCGGCTTTTACTGGCCCACACTGTTCAAAGACGCATACAGTCATTGCAAGGCATGCAGTCGTTGCCAGACTTTGGGCAACATGAGCCATCGCGACATGATGCCTATGCAACCGATCCTAGTATGCGAAATCTTCGATGTTTGGGGGATTGATTTTATGGGCCCCTTTCCTGTTTCGGATGGTTTCGAATACATTCTGTTGGCTGTGGACTACGTGTCCAAATGGATCGAAGCCATACCGACCCGAACCTGTGATCACAAAATCGTTCTCAAATTCATTCATCAACACATTTTCTCAAGGTTCGGGATTCCTCGTGCAATAATCTCTGATGGAGGGACCCATTTCACAAATGCTCAGTTTAGGTCACTGATGACCAAATACGGGGTGTCTCACCGAATCTCTACTCCTTACCACCCCCAAACTAATGGTCTAGCTGAGCTGTCTAATCGGGAGATCAAGAAAATCCTGCAAGTCACTGTTCGACCTGACAGGAAGGACTGGTCGTCCCGACTTCCGGAAGCATTGTGGGCCTATAGGACCGCCCACAAGACCCAATTGGGCATGTCTCCCTTTAGACTGGTGTACGGAAAGGCATGCCACCTTCCCGTCGAACTGGAGCATAAAGCCTATTGGGCAGTACGGAACTGTAATCTAGATCTTTCCAAGGCTGGGACCCACAGAAAACTCCAAATCAGCGAGATCGATGAATTACGCATAGACGCATACGAGAACTCACAAATCTACAAGGAGCGGGTTAAAGCCTTCCACGACAAGCACATCTCGAGAAAGATCTTTCATCCTGGTCAAAAGGTCCTACTCTTTGATGCCCGACTCAAACTCTTCCCAGGAAAACTGAGATCTAAGTGGGTCGGACCATATTTGGTCCGACAGGTTTTTGGAAATGGAGCAATCGAAATCAGTCCACTCAGCCACAATTCTGAACCTTTCATCGTGAACGGTCAGAGACTCAAGCCGTTCATTGATGTAACTTCTACTGATTTGGCTGAGGCATCTTATATCCTCCTTTCCCCTTGAGCTTATTGCGCCCAGCCGATGGCGTAAAACTCAGCGCTTAACGGGAGGCAGCCCGTCATTCTCTTTGTAAACCTGAAACTTGTTCTGACACCTTTTAGCACTCGAAGTTCACCCTTGTAGACAGCCGACCCCAACTCAGATGTTTGCATCTGGGATTTGAAATCGTCCGCAAAAATTCAACCCGACCCATCCACTCATCCAAATTTCTGTCTTAAGGAATGAACTAAGACCCCCTAGGTTACAATGAGGACATTGCAAATCTTAGGCATGAGGGGGTATGAAAGTGCAAAACTTGTAAGAAAAGGTTTCAAACAAAAAAATTCACATATGCCAAAAACACCATAAAAATTAAAAAAAATTTCGAAAAAGAATAAGAGGAAAAGAGAAGAAAATTTTGCGAAGGAGAAAAGAAACAAAATGAAAAAGGAGCACAAAATTATGAGAAAAAGTGATAGTCATTAGTAAGGAACTAAGGAATTAACCTAAGTTCTAGACCTCATTCAAGAAAAGTGTACAATGAGATTAGTGAAGAATGCAAACCTTAGGCATTCTTGAATAGACTCTTAGTACCCATTAAGATCTGGACACTCCTCAAGAGGTTGAGGAAAATGAAAAGCTGAAGTATTAGGTCTAAGGCTTAGGGAGTATTCGGCCTCGTTAACTAATTTTTGGTTTACGGGACTTAGTAACCTAAGCACCCTAATCTCACACACAGCTTGGTTCAGTAAGCGTAAAAATCAGAATCATGCAGAAGCGTCGCAAAAATCTGAAAAGAACACCTAGAATAGGAGCGGCCGATCAACACAAGTTGATCTGGACGAGTTCCCAGTGCGGAGAGGCGGGAAATCCCCTCGAAGATGCGTAACAAAATATCATCTCCTCGGTGCTTGTCTCTTAGGATATTTACATATCCTACTGGGGGCACGTAAGCACTCTACTGGTTCAGATTCCATGGATGGCATTATCTCGAAGTGTCAATTGCCAGGGTCTGGATTCGGCCACGGAATACCATGGATGGGATTATCTCGAAATCTCAATAGCCAGGGTTCCGGGGGTTGCCATGGGCGGTGCTATCTCGAAGCATCGATCGCCAGGAACCCTTGAGGATTGATGATGGGAGCAAGGAATCTGATACAGACCGTGTTGAAAAGCCAATCCTAGGCTAGAACTAAAAAGAAAAAAAGAGAGAGAAAACTCTCCAAACAGAAAAACTTTCTATCTCTCTTACAAAGCGCAATGCGAACTGAGCCAGGGCTAAAATCATTTCAAGCACGGGTGCTTTAACCATAAAGTCCAATAAACCCTAGGTTAGTTCTTGTGGGCCTTAAAAACCTTTGCTAAAAGACTGAGGCTAAGGCTAGACAGATTTGGATCTTGATTGGTACTAGAGTACCTTTTAGGCCTATGGTCAGCATTCTAACCTAATCTATGCACAAATAAAAAATGCACTTATCTAAAACTATTAAAAATTTCATGGTCTAGAACAAGGGTTGAAACCTTAAGTTTTTGCTAAGGGACTAGCAAAAGCTAGGCATGGGGGTATGATGAGAACCTCATCATGAGCCATAACCAGCTCATTTTGACCTAATACAAAGGATAAAAGCTCCTACATATCTCAAGGAAAGGCTTAACTCAGAGAATTCTGAGTTTAAGAAGAAAACAAGTCATAAGGGGTAAAAATGCAATTTTACCAGTATAATCTGCATACAGGGTAATTCAGGGCCCAAACATAGGTCAAAGCAGCTTAATAAGAATAAAAGTGGGATGAAATGATCTAGCAAGGGCTACAGCAATTCCAAGAAACTAAATGATAATCTGTAACCCTAAAACAACCCACTTCAATTCACAAGGTTCGAGGCAAAGTAAAAATAGAATAAACCCTCTAAAATTCATAGAAAAATAATCTCTAGGGTTTAGAACCTTCAATTTGGCCTTCAGAACCCATTTTGACCTACATTGAGAACCATGCCCAATTAATAACTTAATTTGGGTTTTTGCGTAACTTGACCGATCAAACAAGGTTTAATATAGAAATGAAATTCACCATCAGATTCCTTAGGTCCTAATTAGTCATGTATAAAAACTTGAGCCTAAGAAGAAACCTCCTTGACCGACTTTACACTTTGGTCCTCATATATTTACTCTTTGGCCCTCAACTTTTGAACCCTCGCATTTTGGCCCCTAACTCTCCTTCGTTCTTTGCGATCAGGTCCCCCCTGCAAAACCTGCCAGCACCATGCTCCGGCGACCTTGCGCGGAGCATGGCGCCGCGCAGGGTGAGGTGGGGGACCTGGCAAGTAAACCGGGGGTGCCCTGCGTCGTCAGCCATCGCAGGGACACCCCCCTGGTCGTTGTAACCCACCATACCGGCCGTGCGAACGCACGGACGGTATGGGTTCTTGTTTCCGGCCATCCTCCGGTGAGGGAGACACGTCGTCTCCCTCCGCCTTCCTCCCTGTTTGATCCCTATAAATACCCCCCGTTGCTCCACCGACCGGGGCAGCTTGGATCTGACGGAGAAAATCCCCAACTTTCCTCTCTTCTCTCTCCGGCAGACGCTCACCAGCTCCAGCGGTTCCTCCCCCTCCACTTCTTCGCTCTGCCGCAATACCAGCAGCAGAGACTTCCTCCCCTGCTCTTCCCGCGCCATGCCGCACCCAGCTGGCGCCTCTCCGGCTCTCTGCTCGCCGCCGCCCCTTTCCCTGAGCATCGTCTTCTCCGGCGACAGTCGATACGACTGTCGCCCTGTTCCTCCCCCTTCGTCCCTGCAAGTAAGCTAGAGCTACTCCCCTTCTTCTCCTCTTTCTTTCCCCGCTTTCAATTTATTCAATTAAGCCCTCGACCGAACCTGACCATCGTCACCCCCTTCGTCTCCGGCCACCCTCCGGCGAGATGCTCCCATCGCTCCACAGCCTCACACACCTCGCCGACCCTCACCGAACCTCCGCCTCATCACACTGAGCACCCCCCACCCCTTCACTGCCACTCCACACCTCCGTAACGCTTCCCCCAACAAACCCATTCTCCGACCCACAGTCCGACCTAGGGCAGCCCTTGCACGCCGCCCCGCGCCTCGCCACCACCCACACGAGCTTCGCCGCACCCTGGCGAAGCTCCTGGCACTTTCTGATTAGGCCGAGAGGCCGTTTTCTTGTGAACAGGCCACCCGACCTCCGCCGCCATTGCCGTGCAGGAGGAACTGCTTCCGCCTGCAGCTACAGGCGCGCCACGCTCAGCGTCACGCCCAGATTCAACTCCCAGGCCTTACGAGGCGTTTCGACAAAACACCAGGCTCGCAGCTAAGGCAGAAGGCTTCGCGTGACGCCGCGATCTCCCGCTGATTTCCCCGCTGCGGGCGCGCAATTGAGGTGGGACATTTAGTCCCACCTCGGAAAAGCCTGAAGAGGCGCAGCGATATAAGATGCAAAAGTGCTGGAGGCTTACTGCCTCAGCACACGGGGTGAGGTCCCCTTCACCCGCCCGGTTACCCGGTCTCGTCCGCGCTCACGCCCCGCGGACCTGACCCGACCCGACCCGACTTAAGACTGACCTGCACTCCTCGCCCACCACGGACGCCGGTGGGCCTGGACCCGGGCCTGACCCGAACCCGGTTACCCGGCAGCTCTGGGAGAGCTTTCCCAAGAGTGGTTTCAGAGAGAGAGAGAGACGCGGGGGGGGGGGGGGGGTAGAGTAGGTTTTGCCTCTGACGAAAAACTCTGAAGTGTGCAGGCACAGGTGAAGAAGAAGAACCGCGGAAGAAGAAGGAAGCTGACTGTAGCAACAGGTAGTTTAAGTCGGCTGATTTGGAAATCAGACGACGGCCTGAAGGGAAAAGAAGAAAGAAGGAGGGGTGACGTCCCTGGCTGAAAAAGAAAGAAAGAAGAGCATCACCTCTGCAGAAGAAGAAAAAGAGAAGGAGATCTGAAGAAAGAAAGAGGAGCATCACCTCTGCAGAACAAAGAAGAAGAAGGAGATCTGAAGAAAGAAAGAAAGAAGAACATCACGAGGAGAAAACAAAGAGAACAACAAATTCTTTCCCTCTCTCTTTCTTTATTTTTTTGTAAAAGAAACATGTATATCTCTAGAATACAACTTGCTCCCTGAGTTCGACCTCGGGAACTCTTTTATTTTCCGAGTAAAAAAATTTATATATTTGAAATGTTGGTAATAACTGGCTATACTACAACGTTATAACAATAAAACCCGGTTGACCCAACGAACTTCATGGAGCATCCTGGAAATGGGACCAACTCTTAAAGCTTGGGAGAGGGTGAGAGAAGAGAGGAATGGATAAGAAAATATGTGAGTGGGGTAGACCTTTTACAGTTGTAGGAATGGGCGTATAAAAGTCTTTTTAAAAGCTTAGAATTTAATATAGGGGTCTTTAGTGATGTTATGAGCATCACTGTAACTACACGCCGCTAAAGGCACACCTCAACGTGAGCTACTCATCACTGATCCAAGCACCCTCGTGAAGCCACATCGTCGCCTCTTCTCCTTCATTAGTTTCATGTGTCATTGAATCAAGGCCATCCGATCACGATCGAAGGGCTGAGATTGCACGTGAGCCGCTTCATCTTTGTGCGTTGGGGGGCGATGCAGCCACTCTGATCACTGTTGGATCAAAAATCAAAGGGACGAGATCATACACCCACCAGCACTTCAGATCGCTCGCTTGTCACGTCAAATCGTGTGTTATCACGCATGTGGACAAAGGCTACTCATCCGTGCCACCATGTGGCAGCCGCCATCGCCGCCCTATCGTCATCATGCATTGCAATTTCATTACACCTCCTCTTCAAAGGATTAAATCCAATCGTGCAAATTCAAACCCGCACCACGTGTTGCGCGTAAGTATGTAACCACTGCACTATGACTCGTTCTTTGTCACGTTTACGCTTTAACGCTCAAGTGCTTGCAACCATTGGATGGCAATCCAACAATCGAGCCCTCACCTTCAAGAGATGTGAAGAACGGCTAAGATTAAATCTCAATAGTTGGATCTTCGATCAATGGATAAGATTGATTGGGCAGTTGTAGAGAATGTCATGCAGGCAATTTTGGGCAGCTAGGATGGTGCCACATGGTGCCATCTAGACCGATCATCTTCTATTGCTCATAGGTGGTGCCACAGTTGTCGGCTTGAACCAATTTTCACGTCGTTGGGCTGCGATTGTCGATTCGAACCCATCCGTGTGCTTAAATTCTTCATCCAAGGTTCGGATTTCCACCACCTTTCCCCTTGACTTCTGATCTTCCTTTGACTGCATCTGATGCTACGGATGTCCGATCGGGGCGATCTCAGAGGCATTGGACTCCGATCGTCACCCTGATCAGTTCGGTATGTTGGATCTTTAATTCGAGGCCCTGAAACAATGTCGCCATGTTCCCTGGCCACAATAAGAGGCGAATTACTATATAATTTGTACAAATTAATCTAAATGCATAATGATATATGTTATGCAATATTTATAATGCATGATGCTTCTATAAACTAGGAACATGCATAAATAGACATTTTAGGCCAATTAGATGTGTGCACATCAGGAAACTTAAGCCTAATCGATCTATTGTAAAATACAAAGCTAGACTTGTTGCCAAGGGATTAAGCAAATGGAAGATATCAATAATTTCAATACATTTTTTCTGGTAACTTGGATAACTACTATTCTGATGTTTATTACATTGGCCTCCATTTATGATCTCACTATCCATCAATTGGATGTAAGCTACCTTTTTCATGGCAATCTTGAGGGAGAGATCTATATGGATCATCTAGAGGGATTTGTAGGTTGTGGGAATGAGAAAAAGTTTTGCAAGCTTGTTAAATAATTATATCATTTGAAACTTGCATCGAAACAATGGCATGAAAAGTTTAATAAGACTATCCAGTCCTTTGGCATTGTGGCTCATGAGTTCGATAGGTGTGTCTATTTTATGACTAAGGGTGATATGTGTATTGTCCTATGCCTATATTTATATGATATGTTACTATTGAGGTTAGACATAAGGATTGTGAAGGAAACCAAGTTGTTTGTGAGTAGTAAGTTTAAGATGAAAGAGATGAGTGTAGCAAATATGATCTTGGGCCTCAAACTACTTTGGTCAACAGAGAGGATAGACATTTCTCAATCTCATTATGTTGAGAAGATTCTTAAGAAATTTAGCTATTAAGATTGTAAGTCTATTAGTACTCCATTTTATTCATAAAACACTCTATAGGAGTAAGAGTGGAACACCTATTTCACAGCTTAAATATTCACTGACTATAGGTAGCTTGATGTATCTCACTAATTATACGAGACTAGATATTTCCTTTTCTCTGTCTGAGTTGAGTAGATACACAAGTTGTCCTAACCATACTCATTGGAATGCCTTGGGTAGAGTACTTAAGTACCTAAAAGGAATTGTTTCACTTAGCTTGCATTATGGTACATATCCTTCGAATTTAGAAAGATATAGTGATGCAAGGTGGATAGGTCAAATGGAGGATTCCAAGAGTAATGGTGTTACAGGGTATGTTTTTATCTTTGGAGGTAATGTAGTCTCCTAACGGTCTGCAAAACAACCCATTTTAGCTCGATCTACCTTTGCAGTTAAGCTATGTGCTTTAGACACCACTGGAATTGAAGTTGAATGGCTAAGGGGACTTCTTTCTGAAATTCCCATGGTGAGTAAGCCAATTCCTATGATATCTTTGCATTGTGATAACATGACCAAAATAATAAAAATTAAGAGTGAAAGGTTTAATAAAAAAGTGAGACATATCCAAGTTAGACTTAAGTTTGCAAAGGATTTGGTGTCTCAAGGAGTAATTTCTGTGGATTTTATAGGATCGAGAATAATATAGCAAATCTATTTAGTAAAGGACATGATAGATATTTAGTCCCTAAATATAGGCTTGAGATGGGACTAAGACTCATTAAGAGCTTGCCCGTAGTAGCAACTCAACTTAACTGAGTGGAGATCCCACAAAGTAGGTTCAATGTCATAATAACAAGCTCTATGAGGAATTGGTTGGTACTCATGTTAAATGCTCTTGCATCTAAGTCCAATCCCAAGAAACTTGAGTGCCTTAAGCTACAAATCTAGGAAGAGCAAAGGCTCTAAATGGGTTCAAGCCTTTTATGACAGGACGATAGCAATGCATTCTTAGAGAATGTCACCTATGTGAGTGTTACTATAGACCGTAATTAAGGGAATAAGGTCCTTCCCAAATACACTCATGAAATAGGACAAGGTGTATGGCCCTTAGGAGTACCAACTGTGAAGATTATCATTAAGAACTTCACTTTGTGGTCATCCCTGTATACCCTACATGAAAGGTCTAAAGTTCAAGACTAGTTTCATTTGATTCCTATGATGATGGTGAATAGATCAAATAAGGGTTCAAACTAGAAGGTACCTTTCCTGAAAGCAAAGTGTGGCATCTGAGGAGTTATTTCTTTTACGTTGAGTTTCAGCAATAAATTTGTGGGGATTAAGCTTTATTGCGTCAATGAGGATGCGATTAGAGAATGGAAATATTAGGAATTCATGTTAAAATCAAAGAAATTTGGTGGAGATTTTTAGTGCCACATTGAAAGTGGACAAACCTTTGCTACAACTAATGCCACATCAATTGGAGATAGATATAAAAGGCTTTTGTCTCTAATGGCTTATGTAGCAAGGAGCAAGAGATGAGGCTGAGGACCACACGTGCGCATATGCACTTCGCATCTTGACTTGCCTCTACTATAGCTCGGGTGAGAATCAATTTGGAACTTAGAACATGTACACTTTTGCTACGAAAAAAATTCTCTAATTTTCATATTAATTATTTAATCAATAGATTGATTAATTAATTGGTTAATTAATCCAACATTTGAATTATGTAATGTCTATGAATTGAGAGTGGTCTATAAAAACACGAAGAGTCTACCAGATTAACATACACAACTTTTCCCATTCTTCTCTATCTTAATTAAGGTGCATACGACGCTGATTAGTTAATAAAAAAACCAATCTGCTCGAGCTTGTTGTGCACTTTGATCACTGTAATATCTATTCTATTTTCATTTTATTTATTGATGTTGTGGCATGTTAGTTATTCTAGATTTTATTTTGGATCTTGTCATATCTTTATAAACTTGGTTGGTCCAAAATTTTTTATTTGTGTGAAATCATCGAAAATGCATAAGTTTGTTTTTACATATTTCATATATGTTTGTTTTTCAACAAGAGGGAGGGAGGGGGCCCAGCAAGCTCGAAGAGGCTAATCGAGGGTTCCCCTGTATGGAGAGGGACCGATGAGAAATGTGTTTTTTGTGAATGAATAGTAGCCATGAGGTTTAATGTTCTTTGCCAATGTGTTCAATATGGTGCCTATCAAGGTAAAGTGTTCTTTTTTTTTTTTGAAATTAGATACTCCTAATCAAAACAAAAAAGATACAACAAGATGCCACCACAAGGGGAAACGAAAGAGAGAACCACAACACCCTCTTGAAGAAGGGGAAATTGAAATACCCCCTCAAAGAGGGGGGAACACCAAAATGAAAAGAAACAACCAAAAACAAAAGAAAAAAGAACGAAGCACTTTTGTAATCATATTTTGTATCAAGCACAAATGCCTGGTCCATGCTACTAGATAGCACCATTGAAGATGTCTTCAGCGATCTTCATAGTATCAATAGCCTAAGAGTGAAACATACCAACCAACTACTTGGTAGTGATGAAGCACGAATTCATGAGTGGTCCTGAGAAGGATATGTGACGTTGTGAGGGTGGACGATGAATCCCAAAAAAGAGAGCCACTGACAATACCTCGAATAATATTGGATGCCATGGATCTTCTCAACTAGATGAACCATCTCCTTCATCTCCCATCCAAGCCTTCAAACAAAAGTGCCAAGAATCCCATCGCTCCGAACACTAGCATATTTTATGAGGGAAGCTCAAGGAAAGAAAGACATTAAAGCTCAAGCAAGATAATAGATGCCAGGAAGCTGGAGGGAAGATGATGAGCATGAAATAGAGCATCTAGACAGGCTTGATGGTGCAAGGTCGAGGGAACAAAAACATGCTTGGGAAATGGTAAGGTGGGGAAGGTTGCCGCAACAAGGGAAGTGGAAGCGAGTAATGGACCTCTCAACACAAGAGAAAGAGGGTGGAAGGATAAGACAAGGGATGCCAGAGAGAGGAGGACACCCTAATCATGGCCCAATCATCAATAGGAGTGTAGGGGAGTTGGGGGAGTGACACTAAGGATTTGGAGCGAGGGGCGAGCAGGGTGGAGCAATGTCAAGTTGAGAACACTCATGCTATACACTTATAAATCCCCAACGTAGATATTAGCATTCTTTAGGGAGATCTAGTGGTCATTTTTCAAATATTGTAGATATCTATAAATTTTCTACAATCTACTGAATATATCTTAATTTTACTGAAGTTGCCCTCTTATAAAATGTGGTAAGTTGATGCTTGCAACCATTCTAACAACAACGTCGCTAATATTAGTTGAAATATAAATAAGTACTTATTCCACGACTAATTAAAAAGGGACTTCCCATGGTTTCCACAAGAATTTAATTTGTCTCGTATATGTTGACATGTTTCGGAAGGAGCTATAATTTCCATGGTTTTCCTAGTTTTTATTTTCCAACCAATTTTTTCTTCTTATTCCATCAACTTATTCCACCTAATAGAAACCACAAGTGGAATAAAATCTCCTAATTCCTTACGAAGACGATCAATCCATCCAAACACTAAAATCCCTTAATTCCCTTAATCTATTTCACTTCTCAATAATTCCTTTGTTTATTCCACTAACTAATTTCGCTCGCCTAACAAGGCCTAGAAGTTGCAGTGGTTGTAACTAGCTCTAGCTATGCAACCAACAAGCATTATAGACTTTGCCACAATCGTTAGTGGAGGACTCTCTACCCATAATCATGCAGTCTCAAAATTGCAATCAATGGAATGATCACTCAAATTTTCTTCTCTCTATATTCCTTTGTAAACTCTAATATGGTATCAAAGCTTAATTCCTAGAGATAATTAATAGAGAGGCACTCTTCTATCATCCCATTGCTTGGTGAAGGGCAATTGCCTTAATTAATTCAAACAAGTGTGCCATATAAATCTATGGAAGACCTAAAATGAAGATGCAAATTCTTCCAATGAAAAGCTTATTGATAAGTGAATAATTAAAGAAAATTGTTCCAATAAGAGCTTGCTAACTATTATTTTCTAAATATTTAACAAGACCTATAATTTCCATAATAATTCAATTTCCCATATGTGATTTAGAGTGAGTCATGCAGCTCCTATTGTATTGATAAAGGAGCACTTCCACCCCTAAATCGGTATTATCCTTAATGATCTAGGATTTTGTAAGAATAAAAATAACACCTTTATAAGATTAAAAGGGTGAATTTCTCACTTAACATGCGAAGATAATCTTCGCTTCCCTGAAAGGTGATTGCAAGTCTACCGAAATGTTTAAACTTCAAAGATAATAATGGAAAAGAGAAATTCTTGTCCTAAGCAAGTGTGTAGAAAGTGGGCACCAACTTAGTGGTTTAGTTGATAGTATTGAATAAAGGGGTCTAATCTACTGTATTGGTTGGGGTGTGGGTTACCTCGTGGGAAAATCATCATTTGGAAATTTTTTCAAAACCTCAAATCACCCCATCCTTCTAACACACCTATCACTAGATGGAGCACATTAGCAGTAATAATAGGTTTATAGTAGCAAAATTGTAGTAAGGTATGAAGTTCTATTTTTCAGAAAAGCATGTCTCCCCCTTGTTCCTTAAGGTACTTTTCTATTTTTTGGGTTGTTAGGTTGCTACTAATAAGAAGTAAAAATAAATTCATTCTTAACAAAGAAGTTTCAATAGTGCAATGCATAGTATTACTATGACAACATTAGGGGGGCCACACGAAATCTTTTTAATTGCCATTTTCCATATGGAATCTTTCTGTTTCACTAGAATTGTCATGGTGGAAAGAAGAACCTGACAACACATAGTACTCCCAAAAAACTGTCAAGTAAAACTCATTCATCATATGATTGATTACTAAGAAGGTCAACATTTCTTTGTTGTCCTAATTGTTACAAAAATAGGAGATGTCCACAAATAACTGTCATTTTACAGGTAAGTGGCTCGCATATAATGTCAACATTCCTTTGCAGCCCATTTTCTTGATCTATAAGGTCGTGGACAATTTTTGTACATTCTTCAATGATCACACTTGCTCTTTCAGGAGTCCCTGCACCAAGAAGAAAGTCAAAACCTTAAAGAAAGTATCAAAATTTATATTCCACTAGATATTAATGACTCAAATTGGATCCTTAATGCTCGGCACCATCGAACTCCAAATATAATCTACTGAGGGCACACCTCTCAAGTTTAGACAATGGAGGCAAAGCAACTGTGTGCTCTATTCTATTATTGGTAGAACCTTGGTATATTAAAAGGGAAATGTGTGCACATGTGCGTACTCCATGTAAGCATGAAATCAAGGATGTGTAACATGAAATTACACACCATTTTTATGTTTGATAAAGCCTGTACAATCTGTTGGTATGCTGGGATGTGTGCATCTAATAGTAGTATATCTTAGTTTGTCTATGTTGGGAATAAAGATGGGCCATGTGGCAAGTGCCACATGGCAACCATCCAAACCATGTGACAGGCAATAAAGGGCCCTCAGGGCCGACGGTATTGTGTCCAAGGGACCAAATTGAGTTCTTTGCCTAATTGTTAAGTTTGCTATTTCTAGTAATTGGGTTTTAGGAAACTATGTTTGAGATTTATTTAGTGATAAGATCTTTCCTTAAGTGACAAGATCTTTTGTTTCCAATTATTAGGATATGTTCTCTCTATATAAAGAGTCTTTCCTTGTATTTCCCTTTGAGTCAATAATAATATTTCCTATTCTACTACTTCACTCCTTCTCTCTTCAACAGCATCACCATCGGCCACCATCAAGCCCCACGTCCTCCTACGCCAACACCACAAGGCTGCCGACCACCTGGCTGCCTCCCTCGATTTGTGTGCCATATAGTCCACATGGGACTATCCTCTCCTATGCTAAGTAACCTCCACACTCCTACTTGTGTGATTCCCAACATGGTATCAGAGCCTTCGGTCTCGGCTCCTTCTGCATGTGGAGATTCTACTACACAGTGATATCTGCATCCAGAAAGTCCTCCTTGACAGATCCAGCACCTTACGCGAAGAAGAAAGGCTATAGAAGATGACGGAGTCAACCACGACAGTTGGAGATGCCACACTTGGTCCAGGAGAAAGCAAGGTGGTTGTCTCTGGGACAACCATCAAGCTTAGTGGTGCGTCCAACTATGTCTTATGGGCTCGTGCCTTCAAGATATTTATTGGAGGCCAGGAGAAGCTTGGCATGCTCCTTGAGAAGCCACCAGAGTTGAAGGACGACAAGAAGAAGTATGAGGAGAACTATGTTGTCATGAACTGGCTCATGAACTCGATGGACCCATCCATCACCTCAAACATGCTCTACAAAAAGAATGCATATGAGATTTGGACGGCCCTTGAGAAAGGGTATGCCCGAATCTCAAGCAATGTACGTATTATTGATTTCTATACTCGCATCTAGACAGCCAGTCAAGGAGATCTCTCTTTGAAAAAATATTATGAGAAGATGGAGCAATTATTTGAGGAGTTGGAGATCTACAAGCCATTGTGTTGTGACAAATAGGGGGAGACTCAGGTAGTTTGGAAATCCACCAAGTTTCTACCAGGGTTGCATCCCCATTATTGAGCCGCTCAAGATTAGATTCTGGCTTCTGACAAGAGGATGGATCTTGAGACCATCTTCTACCATTTTATCAAGATCGAGATCACCGATGATGAAGACTTGACAAAAGGATAGAACTCCACACTTACTATTCCAGGAGAAAGTGTGGGGCATGGACGAGAACAAGGACATGGATCTTTCCACGTCTATCCAAAGTGCCAACATTGCAGACGCAACAACCATCTGCAAGATAAGTGCTGGGAGAAGTTCGGGAGACCATGACATGGGGCTACTAGCACCTCATGAGTGGCCTCCCTAACTCATGAAGATCTAGAAAAGCTACGAGCTTTACTTCGAGAAGACAAGACGATGGTAGCCATAGTGAAAACCACTCAGGTTGCCACAGAGGCAATGACTTCGGAGGTCGCAAAAGGCTTCACCGTCGACATGTCAAAAGAAAAAATCGAGCGTGTAGGTCTCAAAAAAGAAGAGTGGTGGGGTGTTTAGCCTTACAAGTTGAAGACCAAGTCATCTGCCTCCCAGCCTTCAACTTGAGGAGGAGGGTTGGGAATAAAGATGGCAACGTGGCAAGTGGCACGTGGCAGCCATCGAAACCATGTGGCAGTGCCACGTGGTAGGCAGTAGAGGGTCCTCAGGGTTGCCGGTATTGTGGTCCAAGGGACCAAATTGAGTTCTTTGCTTAATTGTTAAGTTTACTATTTTTAGTAATTGGATTTTAGGAAACTATGTTTGGGATTTATTTAGTGATATAATCTTTCCTTAAGTGATAAGATCTTTTATTTCCAATTGTTGATATATGTTCTCTCTATATAAAGAGAGTCTTCCCTTGTATTTCTCTTTGAGTCAATAATAATATTTCCTATTTTACTACTCTACTCCTCTCGTCTTCAACAACATCACCACCAACAACCATCAAGGCCCACAACCTCTTGCTCCAACACCATAAGGCCGCCGACCACTTGGCTGCCTCCCTCGATTTGTGTGCCACATAGTTCACGTGTGACTATCCTCTCCTATGCTTAGAAGTCTCCACGCTCTTACCTGCACAAATCCCAACAGTATGGATGCTAGTAACTCTAAAAGAAAATGTCCAAAACAAATGCATAAAATTCAAGTGTGCAACTATTAAGATAAAAAAATATACATTCTCTCTACTTTGTAAAATGACAAATAAGAATGAGAAAAAAAGCAAAAATGATTTAGAAAGATCTATTCAGTGAAGCAAGGTAAATGTAATGGATATCAACAATCCAGGGGACTTAAGTTGTCAGTTTGTTGGAGGAAAGCAAGACTACACTTAATGGACTAAATGAAAGCCTTTCAAATATATTGCAAATCATCAGTTTAGCATAGGCTAAATTCAGCAGAAAATGAGAAAAGATAATTGGAGAAAATTGTTGAAACTTTTGGAACTTCTTCGAAAAAGTTAGCTACCTATCAATTTTTATATTCCTGAGCCAAAGCATAATGGTCAACATAAAAGAAACCATGGCTAGAGACAAATGCTCCAATGAATGGCCACTTATGATATATTGGTTCACTCTGTAAACTTTGCTGTCAGAATTGTCTCCAATCCTTCCCAAAACATATAGTCCTGCTTCAAAAGCTACATTTAGGTGCTTGAGGAGAATATAATAAATATCAAAATACGGTAAGCACACCAGTCTTGCATTGAACATCAAGTGCCTCTTGCAATAGCCATCATTTTTTTCTCAAATGCAAAAGAGGACTAACACAAAATAGAGATTTTTTTAATAGAGAATTTTTATGCAACACCATTAGAATGAAGTTAAGGGAAAATGAAAATAACCTTGTATTTTTGTAAGGTTTTTATTTAACATTTAAGCTTACAAGTAGGTGTCATATAGTTAAATATGCATATCATCACCATCTCGTAAAGTGAAACTTAAGTGAGCTAGTAATAAGCTTTCTCCCAAAAAAATTTTTAACAAAACATGAGACAATGGTGCTTAGAACTTGGTATGCACATCTTGTTAGAAATTGTCCTTGTATGTGCTCCATACAACAAGGATTACATGACAATAAGATGGGTTTCACTAGGTTAGTGAGTAAATGTTTTCATACCCTATTAAGTGCTTACATTGATGATAAGTGAGTTATCAAGTAATCACTAGAGGTTATGCTTGATGGTAAACTCTTAAATAGAGGTTATTGTTAAGGAAAAGCTCCATCCACCCTTTCCTATATAAAGGTCTTTTGATGTCCTTTTGGAAATACAAGAAATATCAACAAATGGATAGAAAGGCAAAGAGGGCTCTTCCTCACCATCAAAGAAGGCATTAAGGAGAAGGGCCAAGGGCTGGAAAATCTCCATTGGATCTGTGGCATAGTTGAGGTGAAGGAGGGATGCTCAAATTAGCTTTCACATACATGATTTGGGGTTTCCATCCATTGAGGACTCAATTCATCATAGAGAGAGGTAACAATATATATCTGCTTTTTTGCTTGAGTGATGAGATAATCAACTGCAGCCTAAGATCTAGGAGATAAACATGGTGCTTTATGCATGTAGATATTACATTTCAATGTTATGTCTTGTTAGGTAGGTCCATTCATGAATGAATTAGATCTAAATCTTATTTTGTATACATGCTCATATATAGAAATTATGCGATAATCACATGCACATGCCATTAATAATATTTACATATCTTCCTTCAAGATAAGAAACTTACAAGACTTGGAGACAAAATCACTCATGCATATTTTCTTTGTAGAGATTGCTAATTAGTTAATTTGGAAAGAAACAATTGTTGCACATATAATGTAGTAATTATAAAGGTGTCGTATGGGTGTTGAGGTGCCATACTATGATAGGTGGGTGCATAACAACCTTGCGACCAACCATAGATGGCAATCTATATATAAATATAGAGCATTTGACTTGAGCTGAGTGTATAGCTCATTCTCTCATTTCCATCATATTCTACTACCTTATAGGGTAGATGGGATGAGTAATTTGCTCATTTAATTGATTCAAAGAAGGATAATTCTGCCCTTTCTAGATCTAATGATAGAAGCCATAAATTCAATATTAGTATATATCGACCATCCATAGTTGTGTTCCTTTCAAACTCACCTCAACAAATTATTATCTCAACAACATGCAAGTTATTCCAATCCTCTTCAAATATGATTGTTGATGGAACATATGCTGCTCATAATCAATTCCTTAATGATTCGACAAGGAAGACCAAAGGAGTTAATGAAGAGTATCAAAAATGATAGAAATGAGACCAGTCAATACATAGTTGGATAAGTTCTTCTATCATTAAGAATATTTATGATCATATCCCTAAGTTCACTTTTTGCATGCGATATGGTTGTTCCTTGAGTGTTACTTCACAATGCAATTGCAAGCTCATGGGTTTCAATATTGATCTAAGCTAAATGCTTTGAAGAAAGTGGATCTCTTTATTACGTAGAATAAACTAGTGATTAAGATAAATCAAGATATGTGCGTATAGGCCTAAGAGAGGCCCCTTTCGTAGTTTCGAAGATAGAGGAAATAGATCAGTTAGAGGAGTCTAGATAATACCCCTATAGGTCATGGTAATTTTTCAAATTCCTTATGAAGTTGTGCTTGTCAATCATCTAGATTTATAGGATGCCAAATTTGTGGGACGTTCAATCACACTGTAGCTTCATGTTGTTATCATTATGAAGAGCTTGATCCTCCCCTTTCTCCTCATGTTCTTTCTAATCCACACAAATGCAGTTGTGGCATCCTAACTTTGGTGCCACTCACCATTTGACAAATTCCTTTGCCAATCTTAATAATGCTAAAGATTACACTAATCCAAATGAAGTGCAGTTCAGTAATGATTAAGGTTTTTTAATTACTCATATTGGAACCAAATTTATTCCTTATTCTAGCTACTCTCTTTGTATGAATGATCTCTTATATGTTCCCAAGTCCTAAAAAATTTATTATCCATATATTATTTCACTAACAATAATTAATTCATGTTATTTAGGTGGCCATTAACTAGATGTCCACCCTTTACCCTTTCATAAAAAGTCTTGTTATTTCAATATGTATCCATGGTTCGAAATAGATCTAAGTAGAGGTAAAGAATCCATGTAACTGACCCCACTTAGTGTGGGAGAAGACTTGGATGTTGTTATTGTATTTAAATATGTATCTAAATCATTTTATGGTAAAATATCTATTGACAAGGAAGCCATTTTTAAAGGTGTAGTTGCTCTTGGCCTTTACTACCTTTGGCTTCCTACTTGGTTACTTAAGCCATCTCTTCCTTGGTGATGCCATATTCTCCTATTGCTTATCTTTTAGAGAAGGCCTCTTTGAAGTTTGACACAATCACTTGGATGCCAACAATAAAAGTGTCCCAAAGATAATCTTTATTTTCATTTGCCTTTACATGCTTCCACTACACTTTGTAATGCTTGTCAACAAGCAAAATCACATAGACAACATTTGTTTCCTATAGTTATTATCAGTGATAAGCCATTTGCATTAGTATCTTCTCATGTATGGACTTACCTTTCATGTCCATTTCAAGGACACAAGAACTATGTAAGCTTCATAAATAACTATGAAAAATTTCTATGGGTGTTTACCCTCTTTCTAAAGCATCAAGTGCTTAATGTTTTTCTTCAAGTCCAAGCATATTTTAGAATGCAATTCCATGCAAATATATAGTTAATTTAGACTAACTAGAGAGGTGATCACCATAAAATCTATCAATTGTGTAAAATTAATGGTGGATTTATCCAGTTTGTATTCTCTATACACTAGAGTAGAATGTTGCCAAAAAGTGGAGAAATTGCCATTCAATAGAAGTGGCTTTATCCTTACCAACCCATGGAGATGCCCCTCTAAAATACTACTAACTTGCATTTTATACAACATCACATTTGATCAACTATGTTCTATCACCAATTATAATAATATTTTTCCTTATTATCTTCTATTTAGACAAGATCTTTACTACATCTTCCTTAGAATCTTTGGTTGTGCCTATTAGCCATTGCTTAGATTTTATAACACCCAGCCCACAAATGGCAACGTGGATCAACCTTGCATATCCTTCTTGGGTATAGTCCTAACAACAAAGCCTACCAATGTCTTAGTCTAATTTACAAAAAAAAACTCATCCTTTCATGTCATGTCATATTTGATGACTCTTGCTTTCCATTCAAAATAGCTGCTCCTCCCACTACAATTCGTGTTTCACCACCTTAACATTTCTTCTTATTCCACTAAATATAAAAAGGTAGAATGAGAAGAAGTACAAAACTTCAAAAACTCTTGAAATTGTATCTACCAACCATCAAACAAATCTCTTGAGCTTGTATCTACCATCACTTAAAGCATGCAATTACAAGTAAGCTTGAAGAGAATATGTATCCAACATTCAAAAGAACTAGCAGTTATGTTATTAAGGAAATAAAAAAAAATTAGGGTTTTAGGTCTCTGACCTACTACCAAGAACCAGATCCGTGAATGGCTGTACTTGGGATGAAATAACAACAATATTGCAAGAATAGCAAGCCATGGAAAATAGTAGAGCACCATAGTTAATCGAAGATCACCAAAGGTCCTGCACCCAGCTAAGCCAAGGGATTCACCAAAATAGATATTCAGTGTTCAACATTTCCCTTAAGTATTTTCAAGAAATTTATCTAATAAAAGGTGCTCCTACCGTTCAAATAAGATGCTAATGAGGGCGAGAGGTAAGAGGGAAAACAAGCCAGCTACTCCAAGTTGCCCATCTATCCTCTCGATCACTAGAGCAGAGAAGAGTGCAATAGTTGATATCATGATCTGCATTATACAATGTAATGGGCATGTCAGCGTCACTCTAAACAATGAATGATAAGAATCTTCAATCAATCTTCAATTATTGAATGTGATATTATATTTCTCTTGTTAGTATGAACATGAGATGGCAAATTGACATGTCTTCTTCACCCCAGCTAACCTTAGAAAACAAATAACATATTGAGTTTCCATATATTGGACACCTTGAACTCTAGGTGTGTATCCACCATGACTTCAATTTTCATAAATAGAATGCCTAAAAATCATAGTACAAAATTGTGATGAATTTGTGGTTATCAAACATGTAAGACGATTAGCTTGAGGTAGCCAAGATATGTACCTAGCCAATTGTGATTGTTGTTACATGTGTATTACTAAATTTGTAGGAGAAATGCACTCTCTAAATGTTTTTGACTTAGAAATTCATGCATAAATGAAAATTGGAGTGACTTTGAAGCAAACCACTTATTGAGAATGCAGTGACTATGTAGAAAGAGTTTATGAATAGGACATAAGAATAGCATTGTTAAAGCTCATTTCATTCTCTATTTGTTTTTTTTGTAATTTTTTTATTTTAGTTTGGACCCTTCATGTAATTCTTCCATCCCTTATCTCCATATAAGATGCTACGATTTCAGTTTGAATAAGAAGTTTTTCATTCTCTCTCTTAGGCCAGTGTTCGATGTCTTCTTGATTTAAATGTTATAATCATTATGTAGGTACACATATATTATTATAAGGAGACTTACATTAATACATATCATATATGCATATATCAGTAAATATGTTCGTTATGTGATTCAATAACAATTGGGCAAATTGCACTTCTAATAATATGGGGATAATTACATAGAAACTCTTTGAGAAATTACAGTTTGTTGATGGGTAGAATCGTTAATTCCATTTTAGCAGTTATGGTTCTCGGGGATATGCAAGCAGTGGGCAGTTTTGTTTTCTCGCACCCGATCGTGAGAAATATTAGGGCCTTTTGGATGGAATTGAAAGGACACTACGTCATTTCTTCGTTTCTACACTCACTCTCTCTACATCCTTGGAAGCTGATGGGAACACCATCATGAGCCCTAACTAGCCTGTTCTAGTCATTTAAAGTGAATAAAAGCTCCTACATAACCATTAGAGGGTCCTAAGTGCTTAATGTTCTATTTTGAGAAGAAAAGACGAAACCAGGGTTAAAACTGCAAATTTACCATCATATCATGAATGTAGAACAACCGTGGGTTTTCTCAGGAGTTTATTAAAGGTCAAATATGCATTAAAGTCTAACAATAGGGTCCGTGCAGACAGAAGTGGGTTTTCACGCGTTACAAGAATTAAATGTCATCTGAAACCCTAAAAATAGACCTGCTTAATTCACTGAGATTATGATCAGAATAAAATTCACCTAAAACCTCTAAAAATCATAGAAAAAGATTCTCTAGTGTCTGGCATCTTTTATTTGATCATTGGAACCCATTTTGACCTAAAATAGAGTCTCAAATAGGCAGTTGCCCTAATTTAGGTTTCTATGCAATTTACCCAGTTATAGTTGGTCAAAACCTAAATCTGACTTCACCATCAGATTCCTTGGATCCAAATTAGGTTTTTACCAAAATTTGGGCCCAATCAGAGATCACCTTGACCTAGTTTGCATTCCAATCCAAATAGACTCTTTTTATCACACAATGGCCCTTAACTTTCTGAATTATTTACAAAAAGGTCCCTAACTTTTTCATTGTCTTCACGTTTAGGCCCCTATCACCATTGGTGTGAACACATGAAGCTTTGGCGAGATTCGAGCGAGATTTTCTCACTCAAGTCTCAACCAAACAATCCCAAATTTAAACTGGAGATTGCTTGTGAAATTCTCTTCCAATTAAACCCGATCTTGATTCTTATTTCCTTCCCAAGATGTGGGTATCCCACATGCACGCAATCTCCGAGCTTCCAAGCTTGGTTTCCAAGCTTGGAATGCCCTTTTGAGGCCCATAAAAGACCCCTTGAGGATAAACCGTCCTCCTCAGTAAGTTTTGGCTGGAGAACAACCCCTCTTCTACCCTCTCCGGCCACCAAAAACTCTTGCTCCGGTGATCCTATCCTCCCTCCTTTTCCGGCTATCCAACCATCAAATTGGATGGCCTTCTACCTTCCTCGTTCTCTTCTGCAGCTCTTCGGTCAAAGAGGGACTGCCCCCTGCTTCTTCTTCGTCACCGCTACCTCACTGGACTTCACCATCTTCTCCAGCTCCGGTCAGACACAACCGGAGCCCTCCACCTATCTCCTTCCCCTCTAAGTCTCTCTATTCCTTCCTCTCTCCCTCGACTTTCTTTTCACTCACTCACAACCACCGCACCGCCATACCGCACTTCATCGTCTCCATGGCCGGCCAAACTCCGATGAGTTTGCGTGACCTCCACACACCTCTGTTTACCACGAAATCACCTCCACCAGCTCCTCTCATTCATGCTCAATAAAACCCCTCAAGAAATTGAGGGGTTCGCCTTCGTAATCGCCCCACCAAGCCCCTTAGCCTAGATGCATCTTCCCCGAGGTCGCCAGACCTTCTCAGACACCCTTGCACTACACTGAGGCCCTCATCACACTCACCGTAGTTCGGCAATCCCCTTAAGCTATTTAACAAGGTCGTAAGGCCTTATTCTTGCTTTTCAAGTCTGACCGGAGCTCTGTCGTTGCCTTCACCTTCTCCGGCCCCTTCACAACATTCAGAGCGTGTTCTTGAGAGCTCTCCGCTCCAGGCTTCATGGCTTACTCCTAGGCATCCCTCAGGTCCACAATTGATGAATCAAGCCTCATCTTCGACTTCAATCAGGGGCCTAACCACATGTTGCTGCATGAAGTGAAGAGGTGGGCATCTTAGTCCCACATCGTGGAACGCAAAAGCCACGACCACGCATAAAGACAATTTGTGCCTCTGCCTTATCACCTCCGAGAGAACTGGGGTGAGGTCCCGCTCGCATGCTCCATCGCATGTGCCCTCGCTCGCACAAACGCCACGCAGGTCTAGGCTTTGATCTGACTACCCCGGTCCAGTCTGGTCTACCTGTTCTGAGAAAGGAAGAAAGAGAGAGAGGTGGGGGGGTTTTCCCTTCACACCTTCTGCTCTCGATACTTAGCCGATTTAAAGAGGCCTTTGCCTCTGTGTTGTGCTGTGCTTGCCGGTTCTTTGAGTCATGAAGGAGAGAGGAGGCCTTTGCCTCTTCTGTGGAGCTGTGTTCTGCTGGTTATGAAGCTACTGTTGGATCATTTAACTTAGTTGACATGGAATATTGGTTGATAATCATTGTTGATACATTTGATATATTTGAAGCTTAACATTAAAAAGGTTAATTGGTGATTCAAATCACCATTTTAACCCATCATTTTTGTACATTAGTACTTGAATTACTGATATATCATTCTTGAATAAGTTTTGGTTACAATTGTTTATATCTTTTACTTAGAATTGTGATCTTGAGATTGATTTGCAGATTACTCCCTACGTTCGACCTCATATTTCCATTCGAGCATAAATTTTATTTGTTTTTGCGCTTTATCTGCTATACTACAACATATTATTTTTAGAAACTCGATTCAGAGTGATAAACATTTTGGCGTTGTTGCCGGGGAGCAATGCGCAAGTTGATCTCTTGAGTACGATTCCTGACTTGATACTAACTTGATTTTTCTCTTTTGGTTGTGATTTGTGTAGAAATTTAGCCGAGGAACAAGATCAATCGCACAACAACCACTCCAGGGGTAAGTAAACTGCAAATCCATCTTCACTAAAACCCTAAGTTTGAAAAGCTAAAAGAGAAAAGAAATCAATTAGGACCAAGTTGCATTCTATTTTTAGATTAATCATCACAAGTTGCCTAATTTGATACATTTTTTGAGAAACATCCCAAACCTGACTCTTGCACTTATTTAGGGATTTAAGACACCTAGGGCTACCACCTTCTTGATTGAGCCCTAGGTGCCAGATTTTGAATTAACTGATTGACCAATTAGAGCCAATTAGGGTTTCCATTCTAGGGTTTTAGAGACACACTTGCTTAAAAAAAAATCCAATCTTCCGAAAATGTGTATGTCTTAAGCCTTGGTTGAACTTACCTAAACAAGCAAACCCTAAGAATTAAGCTCTAAATCTCACTTGAATCCTAAAAGCGGGACCTAATAATCAAGGACAAATCAAGTGAAGTTGACCCACCTTGCGGGGTCAACCAATCTTAAAATTAGGTCACCACTCACAAAAACATCTTAAAGTTCAAGTGAAATCCTAAGCACCCATGCTCTAAACTTAAAATTGGTAGAGTTAAGAGGTTAAGTTATCCATTCTGGTCTACTTGGACTTGCAGTGACAAGGAAGGTCGGGTAGGGGAAACCCTGTAACCCATAGGGGTGCTCTACCGTGTAAGGGTCTTCTCGGGACTCTCCCTTCCTGACCTCCCAGGTAATTCTTAGGTGAATGACTTTCTGATCTAGGGGTATCATCCACCCACCTCTATAGTCATCTAAAAATCTTTAGGTGTCTTGATTGGGTCCATCACACCTTCTATCCCATGTCTTCTCCATCGGTGCATGTTTGGGAGGAGGTCCTTAAGACCACCTTTCAGGCCTCCATTAGTTATTCACTCTCGTCGAGGCCAAGCCTCGACCTCCGTGTTTATGCAACAACCCGACCATATTGACATATCCTCCGATTCTAAGCCTACTTCCCCCTTATCAGCCATGGATCACCACGAAGAAGAAGAGCGTAACCTCCAAAACCAGCTTCAGTGCCTCAATGATCTCTTCCAAGCCTTTATGAATCCACCACAGCCCTTATGATGCGAGATCATTACAATCTCGTTGCGGTGGCAATCGAACCTTGAGTCCAAATCCCAACTGGAGCTCCTGATACTGAACTCAAGCCCAACATGATTCATGCTATCCCTAAATTTCATGGGTGTAATTCTGAAGATCCCTTCCATCATATCAAGCAACTTAAGCTTCTGGCCCAGACCTTTGGGTCAGAAGCTCAAAATCAGGATATCTTGCTCATGAAGATGTTCTCCATCTCTCTCATGGACAAGGCTACTCACTAGTACCAAACCCTAACTCATCTGATCAACACATGGGCTGAACTGCAATCCAAGTTTCTGAAAAAGTTCTTTCCCGTCAGTCGAACAAATGCTTTGAGGCACCAGATCACGCATTTCACGTAAAATGCAGGAGAATCGCTTCATGAGGCATGGGATCGCTTTCTGGATCTCATGCGAAAGTGCCCCCATCATGGAGTTCCTAAATGGGAACAAGTCCAGTCTTTTTACCAGGGACTTCGTGAGGACATCAGATTATTCGTCAATGCAACCTGTGGGGGAAACATCATGGGTCAACACGAAGACACCATGTGGGAGATTCTTGAGAATATATGCGAGAAATCCATCAATAATGAATCCATGAGCATGTTCAACCGGACGAATGACCGTGCATTGACGAATACATAGGGAGCACACGAGATGTAGGGCCTGTCCTCATCCATCGATCTGGAATTAATGACCAGTAGCCTGGACAAGGTCTCAATCATCGAAAAGAAGGTGGACAAACTGACTCAACATCTGCAGCAAGCCACTTCTGCACAAAACCTGTTTGCGCAACCACCCTCTAGGAGGGAAGCTGTGCATAAAATCTACCACCGATCTTCTTAGGGGATGGATCCGTATCCACCCCCATCTAATCTAGGATTTAGAGGAAACTACGGATCTACCTACTCTAGTTGGGGGAACTCTGAACCCTCATCTGATTTCTTCAAGGTTACTCAGACCTGCGAGGACCTCATCGCCATCCAGAATGATCCTTTCTCAAACACTTATAATCCTGGATGGCGTAATCATCCTAAATTCACGTGGTCGGGAAACAATTGAAATCAGAGACCTCAATATCATCCCCGACCATAAGTTTCTCATCCACCTCAACCTAGGCCCAATCAGAATTACTAATCTGAGCCAACGTAGGAAGATGGAATGAACATGATTTTACAAGCCCTGGCCGACATCTAGAAAACAAATACGGCTATATAAAAATAGCACAAGGATGAGATCACAGAGATCCGCAATCAGCTCGCACAGATGGTGAATTATCGCCATCCTGGTGTACTTCCTTCCCAACCTCTGCTAAATCCAAATAACATGTTGGCCCAGAAACACGTGGTGCACCAAGTCCAAAGTCAAGCTTGATATACCCAGCCAGGCTCCTCGACTCCTATCTGCATGTTTTCCCCTTCCACCTCAGCTGAGCCAAAACACACCATGACTTACCTGACTACTCAGCAATAAGGGACAACTTTCTCCTCTCCACCTCCGCATCATGACTGTGCTATGATCAATGTGGTAGGCGCAAGAAAAGATCACAAGACTAGGACCCAAGGCTCATCCTCCAAGTTTCACCTGACCTTTGATCAACACACCAAGATTACGGGAAAAACAAAGTGGTGGAAGCAGAAACCCGCTCCTCAAAACCACCAGTTCACCACCTTATGTCAAGCCTTCTCTCACCTCCACATTAGAGATGTATCAAAATCTAATATAACGGGACCATTAAGGAATGCACAAGTCACTATCCCATTACTTGATATCCTCACTCACAACCCCATCTCACTTGACTTATCCAAGAAAGAGGTGGAAAAACCAGTACAAGAAAAAGTAGTATTGTCTAAAAGCGTGAGTGCCATAATTCAGCATAGTCTACCTCCTAAGAAATCAGATCCAGGTGCCTTGATGATCCCCTGTAAGATCGGTGATACAACTTTCAAGTGGGCCATAATGGATCTTGGCACTTCAGTCATCCTAATCCTTACTGCCCTATTTGAAAAATTACAGATCGGACAACTAAAACCTGCCGATGTTACTTTACAACTAGTTGACCGAACCCTGATCACCCGAGTTGGGCTGGTAAAGGATGTGGTAATTAGAATTAAGGATTTCAGCTACCTGGCTGATTTCCTAATTCTTGACAAGGAGACGCCTCAGCAAAATAGGATATGCCCATGATTTTGGGAAGACCATTCTTGGCTACTACAGGAGCCATAATCAATTGCAAATTAGGGCACATGATAATTGCCTCAGGAGATCAACATGCTGAGATTAATATTTTCAAGGCTACAAAAGGAAAAGGCTCGGGAGAACAACTAGGTTTTATTTAGGACCTCATGACCGTGTCATTAGAAGAAAACCTAAAGCCAAAAGTAGAAGCTTTTCACATCTTAGATGTTCCTAGTTTGACCGAGCATAATGACACAAGTGCAGTGGAGGCTTTCACCTTTCATTATGATGACATCCACAGGGATTTCGAGGAACACGGTGACACGCTAGATTCAAATCCCATGGATATAGAAACATTTCATTTTAAGGACCTCCTGGAATCGGGCTTGACAGATATTGAGGGTGACCTCCACCCAAAATATGAATCCTTTACAGAAGTCGAGTTTTATGATCCAAGAGGCACTCTCCAAATGTTCACTTTTAAATGAGATGAAGATTATAGTAAAGATTCATTAGAAGACCTGATTTATGAGTCATTTCCTGAGGAATCGATCTCACATCCAGCAGAAAACAATCAAGATGGCTCACTGAGTGTCAATCTGTTAGGCCACATGGCATGAGAGGAACCACACTTCTGGGATACAGTTGCTAGATCCTTCTCTGATGAGACCTAGATTCATTTTTCAAGATCCCATGACAACTACACTTTCAAAATGATTCCTCCGCAAAAGATCAAGAGAGATCATACAAATAAGGATCAACCTGATCAATACTAAAGACATTCTGGAATGACTCTTCACCATGCTTTGATACTTAGTTGTGGCCATCCGATTCTAATCCATCACAATCATATATTCTCTCAGATCACTCATGCAGCCAATGACATATCCCTGAACCCATTGCGCCCAGCTGATGGCGGTAACCCATCATCTTTTGAAAAAAACTTGAAACCCTTTTAACATATCTCTTCGCTGAAATCATATTGCACTTAGGGATCGTCCATTAGAACAACCGACTCCACCTCTGGTACATGTACCAAAGCTTGAAATCGTCCACAACAGTCAACCCAACCCATCCACCTACCCTTTGAACCTGTTCTAATGTACGATCTATGCTGAACTCGAACTCACCTAATTTACAATGAGGACATTGCAAATCATAGGCATGGAGGGTATTAAAGTGTAAAATGCCATGAAAATCATATCTCACAAAAGGATTTCACAAAAAAAAAAATGGAGGTTGAAGAAGGTCCTTTTGAGAGAAAAATGAGAAAAAGGAGGGAGGAAAATTGAAAAGAAAAGAAAGGAGCAAAAATATAAAGAAAAAAATGGAGTCCCTTCAAAATAATATGGAACTTACCTAACTTCTAGGTTGGATCAAATGATGAATTAAGATCTCGAAGGCTAAAACTTAAGGGATTAATGGCAAATATCGACCTTAGGCCTCTTGGATCTGTTTTGAGATTTAAACACTCACGTACTTGTAAAGATCCGGATTAATCTTCAAGAGGTTAAGGAAAAATGCAAAGCTTGTGTATTAGGTCTAAGGCTTAGGGATTATTTGACCCTGTTAACTGACCTCTGGTTTGCAGGACTCGATAACTTAAGCACCCTAAAATCACACACAGTTTGGTTTAGTGCACTTAAATATGAAATCATGCCAAAAAACATTTATGTTATTCTGAAAACGGTCCTAAGATCTAGATTAGGAGCGGCTCGAAAACACAAGTTGATTTGAATGATTCCCAACATAGAGAGGTGAGAAATTTCCCTCGAAGATGCGTAATAACATATCGTCTCCTCGATGCTTATCTCCTAGGATATCTAAATATCCTACCGGGGGCACGTAAGCACCTTGTGCTGGTTCAGATGCCATGGGCAGCATTATCACGAAATGTCGATTGCCAGGGTCTGATTTAGCTTCAGAATGCCATGGGTGGCACTATCTCGAAGTGTTGAAAGCCAAGGTTCAAGGGGTTGCCATGGGCAGTGCTATCTTGAAGCATCGATTGCCAGAGACCCTACGAGGATTGATGATGGGGGTAAGGAATCCGATACATAATGTGTTTAGGGATAATCCGAGGTTGGATCTAAGGAAAAATATAATGAAAAGAAAAAGAGAGAGAAAGCTCTCCACAAATGAAAATTCTTCCATCTCTCTCTTACAAAAATGCATTGGCAAACTAAACCTGGGCTAACCATGTTGATAAACGCCAGTTTATCATCATTCTTATGCATTAAAACAAACCTAGCTCTTAGGATTTTACTCCGCAAACGGGTTTTTGGGCTGCATTTAGGCATAAATTAGGATAGGCATGCATTGCATTTTTTATTGTTGTTTTAATGTGTTTTTGTGAGTGTTAGGGATGTATAAATTCACAGATCCCTAAAACCCTAGCACTCAAGAAGGCAATTGGTGAAGGAGAAGCCCAGACTAGTTGGAACCCAGCTTGATCCAGCTCACCAGAGCTGGAACCTAGCTTACTTGAATTAGGGTTAGCTCATCCCAGCTCCATTCAGCTAATCTCAGCTGGATGGCAGCTCAAGAGAGTTCACCTTAGCTCACCCTAGCTCAAGTCAGCTCAGATCCAGCTCAACTTAGCTGAGTCTAGCTCATCTCAGCTCCCACTAGTTCACAGGGAGCTCTAGCTAGCTCAGCTGAGTTGACAGGAGTTCACCCCAGCTCAGATCCAGCTACGTTCAGCTCCACTCAACTCCAGCCAGCTGAAGAAGAATTCATCTCAGCTCAGGAAGCTCAAGTCCAGCTCCCGGGGACTCAGCTTAGCTCAACTCAGTTGAGCTAAGCTACCTTAGCTGCCTCAACCAGCTTGATTCTCCCTGGGAGCACCAGACCTAGCTCACCTCAGCTCATTTTGGTAGAAGCTAGCTCACTTTAGCTTGGCTTAGTAGCTAGCAAAGAACTAGCAAGCTAAGCCAGCTAGAGTAGCCCCATGCCAGCCTCTTCAGTAGCAGCCAGCTCCAGCTCCAGCTCCAGACTCTCCTCCTCAGCTCCTTCCTCCAAACCCTAGCTCCAACACCTTCTCCTCCACTCCACCTTTAGCTAAGCTAGCTTAGCTTATCTTAGCTTAGCTTAGCATAGCTAACAACCAGCTCCTTGGCCATTCATTACCTCCAAAATCAACCCTAGCTAGCTCCACCAACTCAAGCCTACCTAAGCTAGCTACTCTACTCAAGTTGGCGCCACCTCCTAGCCATCCCTTCACCCCATTATCTCCACCAAAAGACACTTCAAGTTGGTGCCAAAAACCACCCCTAACCACCTCTATATTGGCGCCACTTTCAGCCCCTTAAATCCACCCTACACCTACCCACATAAGCCATCCTAGCCATCCACATACCCCCCCTTCTAGAACCTTAAGGTGGCGCCACCTAATGACCTTCTAGAATGCCCATTTTGGCGCCAACACCAAAGGGTGTCAACACCCATAACTACCCCTTGGTGCCCTTTAAGGTGGCGCCAACTCTCCTTGGCCATGGGATCTCCAACCACCTCCATCAACTCATCTTGGCCATCCATTTCAAAGGTCACCATAGCCCCCCTCCTATTCTATAAAAGGCCACCACCTACCACCATTTTTGGGCATCCTCCCTTAGTATATTTTCTACCTAAACCACCTATACCTACGGCCAAGAAGAAGGAGTAGAGAAGGAGATTAAAGGGGCACATCACCAGCCCTTTTGGTGCCTTCTTCTCCCCACTCTCTTCAACTTGAGCCACGCCAAGGAGGAGGACTCTCCCACTTCAAGGAGGACGGCCAGGCAAAGGAGAAAAGCTTAGGGTGGACGTCCACCCTTGGAGAGAAACTTAGGGCACGCCCCCTTAGGGCTTGCCTTGGAGGTCATCACTTTGGCGGAGTACTGCAAGGAAGGAGTTGAAGGATTCTTTTCAAGCTTGGGAGCCACCAACCTTGGAGCAAGAAGCCCTCTTCTTCACCATCTATTTAGAGGATTTGTGTTTTCTTTCTTTATTTCAATTATCTAGTAGTAGAAGCATTCCTCTACTAGGCATTTTTGTTAAACACTTTATCAATTATCTAGTTGCCTTCTTCGCATATCTTGTTTGCATTTCTATTTGCTTATTTTCAGCATTCTTCACTTCCTCTCCTTAATTATTCTATTCCTCCACTTGCTTAGAGTGAGCTTAGGGAGAGGCTCTACTTGCCACTTTAGAGTAGTTTACTTAATTGGAAGTGTAAACACTTTTCCCGCCATAATTTCGCATGTTGCCTTAGTTCAAAAACAAAAAAAAAATGGTATATTGAAAATTACCAAAAGAAAGTTGAGATATATTCCAAGCAAGAGAATCAATTTTGCAACCATATTGCCTCCTTGGACGACCCTAGATACTTCCCTATCTAGGATTATAAATTTAAGAGCGAAAGAGGATTTACGCGTTACAACGACGTATTTTAACAAACCGCGTATTTTCGCTATCACATGTTACAAGCATGGGTGTTTTAACCATTGGGTCCAACAAACCTTAGGATAGTTCCTGCAGGCTTAGAAACCTTCACGGCAGACTGAGGCGAGAACTAGTCAGGTCTAGATCTGGGCTTGTACTTGAGTACCTCTAGGCCTACTGTTGGTATTAAAATCTAATTTCTAAAGATGCGGTTTAGTAGGGCATCCTAACGGTTACATCCGACCTAGATAATTGGTTTGATTCATATAATTTTTGTTAAGGGACTAGCAAAAGCTAGGCATGGGGTATGATGGGAACACCATCATGAGCCCTAACTATCCTATTCTGGTTGTTCATAGTGAATAAAAGCTCCTACATAACCATCAGAGGGTCCTAAGTGCTTAATATTCTGTTTTGAGAAAAAATGATGAAATCAGGGTTAAAACTGCAAATTTACATCATATCATGAATGCAGAACAACCGTGGATTTTCTCAGGGATTTATTATAGTTCAAATATGCATTAAAGTCTAACAAGAGAGTCTGTGCAGACAGAAATAAGTTTTCATGCATTACGAGAATTAAATGACATCTGAAACCCTAAAAATAGACTCACTTAATTCACTGAGGTTCTAGTTAGGATAAAATTCACATAAACCCTCTAAAAATCATATAAAAATATTCTCTAGTGTTTAGCATCTTTGATTTGACCATTGAACCCATTTTGACCTAAAACAGAGTCCCAGACAGATAGTTGCCCTAATTTAGGTTTCTATACAATTTACCCACTCAAACTTGGTAAAAACTTAAATCCGACTTCACCATTAGATTCCTTGGGTCCAAATTAAGTTTGTACCAAAATTTGGGTCCAATCAGAGATCACCTTGACCTAGTTTGCATTCCAATCCAAACAAACTCTTTTTATCACACAATGGCCCTTAACTTTTTGAGTTATTTACAAAAAGGTCCCTAACTATTTCATTGTCTTCACATTTAGGCCCTTTCCGCCATTGGTGTGAACACGTGAAGCTCCAACGAGATTCAAGTGAGATTTTCTCGCTCAAGTCTTAACCAAACAATCCCAAATTTGAACCAGAGATTACTTGTGAAATTCTCTTTCAATTAAACCCGATCTTGATTCCTATTTCCTTCCTAATTTTCCATGAGAATACATGGAATAAGTGGGTATTCCACAGGCATGCAATCTTCGAGCTTCCAAGCTTGGTTTCCAAGCTTGACATGCCCTTTTGAGGCCCATAAAAGACCCCCTGAGGACAAACCGTCCTCTTTAGCAAGTTTTGGCTATAGAACAACCCCTCTTCTTCCCTCTCCAACCATCGAAAACTCTTGCTCCGGCAACCCTATCCGCCCTCCTCTTCAGCCTATCCAACCATCAAATTGGACGACCTTCTACCTTCGTCGTTCTCTTCTGCAGCTCTCCGGTCAAAGAGGGACTGCCCTCCGCTTCTTCATCGCTACTACCTCATCGGACTTCACCGTCTTCTCCAGCTCCAGTCAGACACAACCAGAGCCCTCCACCTATCTCCTTCCCCTCTAAGTCTCTTTATTCCTTCCTCTCTACTTTCTTTTCACTCATGCACAACTCACTCACGACCACCGCACCGCCCTCCCGCACTTCATCGTCTCCATGGCCGACCGAACTCTGGAGAGTTCGTGTGAACTCCACACACCTCAGTTTACCACAAAATCACCTCCACAAGCTCCTCTCATTCACCACAAGAAATTGTCGAGTTCGCCTTCCCAATCGCCCCATCGAGCCCCTCAGCCTGCATGCATCTTCCCTGAGGTCGCCAGACCTTCTCAGACACCCTCGCACTATGTTGAGGCCCTCGTCACACTCGCCATAGTCCAGTGATCCCCCTAAGTGATTTTAACAAGGCTATGAGGCTATATTCTTGCTTTTCAGGTCTAACTGGAGCTCCACCACCGCCTCCACATTCCCTGACCCCATTCATGACATTTAGAGCGTGTTCTTGAGAGCTCTCCACTCTAGGCTTCGTGGTTGACTCCCAGGCATCCCTCTAGGTCTGCAATTGACAAAGCAAGCCTCATCTTCGACTTCAACCAAGGGCTTCACCACCTGCTATTGCGCGAAGAGAAGTGGTGGGCATCTTAGCCCCACATCGTGGAACGCAGAAGCCGCAACTGCGCATAAAGGCAATTTGTGCCTCTGCCTTATCACCTCCGAGAGCACCGAGGTGAGGTCCCACTCACACGCTCCATCGCATGTGCCCTCGCCTGTGCACATGTCACACAGGTCTAGGCTCTGATCCGGCTACCCGAGTCCGGTCAGGTTTGCCTGTTCTAAGAGAGAAAAGAAGAAAGAGAGAGGGGTGGGGGGTTTTGCCCTTCACACCTTCTGCTCTCTTTACTTAGCCGATTTGAAGAGGCCTTTGCCTTTGTGTTGTGTTGTGCTTGCTGGTTCTTTGAGGCACGAAGGAGAGAGGAGGCCTTTGCCTCTTCTGTGGAGATGTGTTCTGTTGGTTATGAAGTTACTGTTGGATCATTTAACTTAGTTGACATGGAATATTGGTTGATAATCACTGTTGATACATTTGATATATTTGAAGTTTAACATTAAGAGGGTTAATTGGTGATTAAAAGCACGATTTTAACCCATCATTTTTGCACATTAGTACTTGAATTATTGATATATATTCTTGAATAAGTTTTGGTTGCAATTGCTTATATCTTTTACTTAGAATTGTGATCTTGAGATTGATTTATTGATTACTCCCTGCGTTCGACCTCGGATTTCCATTCGAGCATAAATTTTATTTGTTTTCGCTCTTTATCGGCTATACTGCAACATATCATTTTTAAAACCTTGATTCAAAGAGATAAACAGAAGCTCTATCACTGCTTTGTCTTTAGAGGACTGATTCATCTGTCTCCAGAAGATTTGGACATGTTGTATCATGTCAAATAACGACTACAACGGATTTAGGTATTGATTCTATATTTTGTTTCTTTCGTACGAGTTTTTGATTTGATAGAAGGATTGATTCTTAGGATTTAACAAAATTAATTTCAATGATTTGATTTGGTTATACGGTGTTTAAATTCCATCTAGTGGTATCAGAGCCATTCCTTCTTATCAAATCGTTGCCCTAACGATTGATTTGAAGATCTAATCCCATTAGGTTTTGGGATTGCTCAATGTATATGTTTGATTCATTTTGTCCCATCTTTGATGAATCAACGTTAGACTAATGTTTGCTTTTGTGGATTCATGATTGTTTATATTTAATACATAATCTTTGATATGTAAATGATCATGTTTTGAAGAAAGGATTGCCATCCAAGATTCCAGGTTTCTGCCCTAGAATGCACCTGACATTCATCCGGTACCGATACTATTGATCAGTGCCGATACTCATCAGGTATAATGTTTCATCGGGTGTTTCTAGATTAACATCTGTATCATACAAGTACTGGTACTAATCATTAGTACCAGTACATATAGATTACAGATTTCAGTCCTGGACCGCAATCTGGGTCATATAGGTACCGATACTAATCTTTAGTACCAGTACATATGGGATACTATTTTCCCATTTCAAAACTCTAGAACTAATGTAGTACCGGTACTTAAGATTAGTATCAGTACACATCATTTTGGGTACCAATACATAAGGATAAGTATCAGAACATGTGAGATCCAATTTCTTAAAATTGTGACTCATGAAGACTGATACTTGTCATGGATACTGGTACTCATATGTTCCTGGAGGAGTTCAACAGTGGTAGGCAATATCTGACTGGTACCGATACTTCTCACAAGTACCGGTATATATGGAACCTAGTATCAATACTAAAATCCAGTACTAGTACTTAGCACATATAGATGGTACCAATACTCATCCAGAGTACCAGTACATGTGCAACATCGAAGATATATATTACTTAATCATGAATCATTGGGCATAACTATCTGTGATATTACATCCTTGTAATTGGTTTTGATGTATTTAGATTAACTAGTGCATTTAATAATTTATTTGCCAAAGCAATTCATTGTTTCTTGCGCTAGTTGATTCTTAACATCAAAATGACTGCATTTGTGTTATTCCTATGGGTAGTAATTAGCCCAAAGGAGATTTACTACCTGACTGAATGTCACAATACATCTAATAACAAATATGAGTAGTTCATTTGGTTTTTTATGTGGCTAATGAATTAATCCAAAGATGAAACTCATTTAGTTCACATGCTTGAAACTCTCATGTTTAGTTATTTATTTTTGCCTCTTACAGTATTGGTTTCTTTGTCCAAAGACTAAATGCCAATATTGTATGGTTTTCTAGATTTCATTTATTCATTAGAGCATGCATTTGTCTTTTATTTCAGTTAACTCCTTTGCATCTGCTATTACTGTCAATCTGAACTCCATTCCATAATTGAATGGGCTTAACCTTAAATTCTAGAAGGAGTGTCATGACTATTCTGGGGTGCATGGATCTGGACCTTGCATTAAGGGTGGAATAGCCTCCCCTTCTTACAGATCAAAGTACTGCTGATGCTAAGAAGTACTTTGAGAGGTAGGAGCGTTCCAATTGCACGTGTCTCATGATCATGAAGCATGCCATTCCAGAAAATTTTAGGGGTGCTATCTCAAAGAAATCCAATGTGAAAGGATTCCTTGATGAGATAGAAAAGCATTTTGCAAAGAACGATAAGGTAGAGACAAGTAACCTTCTAGGGAAACTTGTCTCACTTAAGTATAAAGGAACTGTGAGCATACGGGAGCACATCATGGAGATGTCTCACTTGGCTTCAAAGCTTAAGAAACTGAAACTAGAGTTGTCAGAAGACCTTCTAGTGTATTTAGTTTTGATATCCCTTGCTGCATAGTATGGACAGATTAAGATAAGCTATAACTGTCAAAGGGAGAAATGGTCTTTGAATGAGCTCATCTCTCATTGTGTGCAAGAAGAGGAGAGACTGAAGCAAGATAAGCTTGAGAGTGCTCACTTAGTCACCAGTTCCAAAAGGAAAAGGGTGAATGATATTGCTGCCAGTTCTTCATCTAAAGGTAAGTAGAAGAAACCTAAGGCAATCTGTTTTTTCTGCAAGGGTGAAGGACATGTAAAGAAGGACTGTACCAAGTATCATGCTTGGTGTGACAAGAAGGGTACATATCTTTCTTTAGTCTGTTTAGAAGTTAATTTAGTTTTGATACCCTTAGACATTTAGTGGATAGATTCGGGAACTACTATTCACATTAGTATGCCTATGCAGGGTTGCCTAAATTGCCAACTGCCAAGTAAAGCCGAAAGGTTCATATACATAAGCGACGACAATAAGGTGGAAGTCTAAGCTGTTGCAGATTTTAAGTTGTCATTAAGTTCTGGTTTTGATTTGACTCTTCGAGAAACATTTGTTGTACCATCATTTCGACAGAATTTAATTTTTGTTTATCTATTAGACAAGTCTAGATATTCTTGTTCTTTTGAAAATTTATATAAGCTTCATACGTCTTCCTCCATGTTTGAAACCTTGCATGCTACGTCTAGTGGTACGAAAAGAAAATTAACTTGTGAGGATTCTAGAATGTTATGGCATAGGCGTTTAGGTTATATCTCTAAACAGAGAATTGATAGGTTCATTTCCATAGGAATTCTTCATTCCCTTGATTATACAGATTTAAATGTCTGTGTAGAATGTTTAAAAGGGAAACAAACAAACAAATAAGGTATAGGTGCCATAAGAGCTACGAACATCTTAGAACTGATACATACAGATATTTGTGGGCTATTCCCTATGGCTTCTTCAAATGGTGAACAATATTTTATTATGTTCATAGATGATTTCTCTAGATATGGATACCTATATTTGATTAATGAGAAGTCACAGTCTTTAGACACTTTCAAATCCCATAAGGTCGAAGTTGAAAATCAACTTGGGAAAGGGATTAAGGCCGTCAGATCTGACCATGGTGGTGAATACTACGGCGGATATGATGGATCAGGAGAACAGCATCAAGGACCATTTGCTTTATTCCTAGATGAATGTGGAATTATGCCTCAGTACACCATGCAAGGGACACCTAGCATGAATGGTGTTGCAGAGAGGCACAATAGGACTCTTAAGGATATGGTAAGAAGCATGATTAGTCCTACTTCTTTACCAAAGTCCATCTGAGGAGAAGCATTAAAGACAGCAGCGTACATTTGGTCTTTAAAAGACTTCTTTAGAACCATTATGACTTTGGTGGATAAGTATAAGGCTCATCTTGTTGCAAAAGATTTCACTCAAAAGAAAGGCCTTGATTTCAAAGAGACATTCTCCCTTATTTCTTTGAAAGACTTTTTTAGAGCCATTATGGCTTTGGTGGCTCATTTTGACTTAGAGCTGCATCAAATAGATGTGAAAATAATGTTTCTCAATGGTGACATTGAAGAAATGATATATATGGTGCAACCAGAATGCTTTGCCTTAAGTGATGCAAAGCAAATAGTTTGTAAATTAAAGAAAGCCACATATGATCTAAAATAGGCTCCACATTAGTGGTATTACAAATTTCATCAAGTTGTTATCTCATTTGGTTTTGAGACAAATTCAGTTGATGAATGCGTAAACCATAAATTTGATAAGGGCAAACATGTTTTCCTTATTTTATATATCGATGACATATTACTTGCTTCTAATGATAATGGTTTACTATTTGAAACCAAGAGATTTCTCTCAAACAAATTTGAGATGAAAGATCTTGGTGAACCTTCTTTTGTATTAGGAATCCAAATACACTGAGATCACTCTCTGGGTATCCTTGGATTATTACAAAAGAACTATATTGAAACCATTCTAAAGAGATTTGGCATGGAAAACTGTAAGGCAGGAGACACTCTTGTGGCTAAGGGGGATAAATGCTCCCTTAATCAGTGCCCTAAGAATTAGATTGAAGCTAAGGAAATGAAGACTATTCCTTATGCATTGGTAGTGGGAAGTTTGATGTATGCACAAGTCTACACGCGACCATTGGAAGGCAGCCAAATGGGTCATGTGGTATCTTTAGAAAATGAAAGACTTCATGCTCACATATCAGAGATCTGATACTCTGAAGATCCTCGAGTATTCAGACTGCAATTTTATAGGTAGACAGGATAGCTGAAGGTCCACTTGGGGTTATATTTTTTTGCTAGTAGGAGTAGCTATTTCGTGGAGGAGTGCTAAGCAAACGATGATAGCTACCTCTGCCATGAAAGCAGAATTCATACCATGTTTTGAAGCCTCGAATCAAGGAATATGGCTTAAGAATTTTGTTATAGCTTTACACATTGTGGGTAGTGTTGAAAGACCACTATGGATCTATTGTGACAATAATTCCGTAGTGCTGTATTTGAACAACAACAAAAGTTCATCGAGTTCAAAGCATATCGATATAAAGTTTCTGGCAGTTAAAGAAAGAGTTCAAGGTGGTCAAGTGTTCATAGAGCACATTGGAACTCACTCCATGGTGGCAGACCCGCTCACTAAGGGGCTAACGTCGAAAGCCTTTCATGAGCATGTAGCCCAAATGAGTGTTGTATCTTTTATTCGACACTACAGTTCAGTGGGAGTTTATTTCATTTTGGTGTTCATTGTGTGTGGACATGTTCATTATTTTGCGCAAATAAAGTTATATTTATTTTGAACTCGATCTATACTGCATTTTGATCTCTTATAATCAAGTTGGACCAGTTGAAAAATAAGCATGTATGGATCAATTAGACATGTAATTTTTCATGTTATATACCTATATTTGATCTATGTCATTATTTGTGTTGTTGTATGTGATCATTACGGGGTTTAGTCAAATATAAGGTGATGAAAATTGCATTAGTCCTATGACTAACACAATATAGACGAGATTGGTGGAGGTGTATTTTCATATGTATATGATATACAATTTTTGAGCTCATACAGTTTAAATTAATGTAAGCTTATGTGGATAATATATGTAGCCCAAGTGGGAGATTGTTAGAATCATTATGTGGGCACACATATATTATTATAAGGAGACTTACATTAATACATATCAGTAAGTATGCCCGTTATGTGATCCAATAACAATTAGGCAAATTGCACTTCCAATAATATGGGGATAATTACACAGAAACTCTTTAGGGAACTATAGTTTGTTGATGGGTAGAACCATCAATTTCATTTTAGCAGTTATGGTCCCCGGGGATATGTAAGTAGTGGGCGATTTTATTTTCTCGCACCCCATCGCAGGAAATATAAGAGCCTTTTGGATTGAACTGAAAGGACACTATGTCATTTCTTCGTTTCCGCACTCACTCTCTCTAGATCCTTGGAACCTCCATCACTGCTCTGTCTTTGGAGGACAGATTCCTCTGTCTCTAGAAGATTTGGACGTGTTGTATCACGTCGAATAATGATTGCATTGGATTTAGGTATTGATTCTATCTTTTGTTTTTTTCGTATGGGTTGATGATTTGATAGAAGGATTGATTCTTAGGATTTAATGAAATCGATTTCAATGATTTGATTCAATTATACAGTGTTTAAATTCCATCATTACATACCATCTTTCTTCCACCAACAAATTTCTGCTCTGTAAATCCTCTACTACCATCACACTCTTGACAATGCTAGAACTCCATCCGCAGTGAGAGTGCCACAACATAATAGTAGTGTGGAACAACGACGTAGTTCAACAGCATTGCTCATAACACTGTAGCACACACTGTGCGCACAACATTGTAGCACGCAAGACTACTACAATACCACTGCAATATTGTTATAGTATAGTATCTCTGCAGTACTACACGATGCATGTAATACCACTACAGTGCACACATGCCTAGTGAAGCCTCAAGTAAGTGAATCTTACTCAAGTTTTTTTTTTGGTGTTGCTCTCTACCCCTCTTTAGAGATGAGTATCTATTCTTTGTGATATGCTCCTGTGTATCTGCATCTTTGGTGGGTTGTGATTGGTCTCATCTTAGCTATGGCAACTTGTCTCCCTCAATTATTAGTTGGGAATGTTTCCCGATTTCTACTTGGGGTTGTCTCCCACTATTGCCTAGGATAGTTTTCCACCTTTATCCTCTCGTTGGTATTTTATCTTCTTGGAGGGTTATTGTTCAAATGGATCTGCACTAGAGGCAATCTAAGCACATGTGAAAATTGTCCCCATGGTCCCCATGCTCTTGTTGCCTTTACGTATGTCGATGGAGCTCAGGAAAATTTCGTCTCTACCATTACTAGCAAGTGGGTGATTAACCTAGGTGCATCCATTCATCTTACTGGTAATCTTGGTTCTCTGTGTGTGACCCAAACAACTAGAGCAATTACCTCCGTGAAGCTGGCGAATGGCTCATACTCTTCAGTTGTTCAGTTTACTTCCAACCTGCAGTTGTCAGATGTTCATTGTGCACCTGAGTTTCCTATGAGCCTTCTTTCTGTAAGCAAGTTGTGCAAGGATCTCAAATGTCGAGTCATATGTAATGCGCACCACTGTTATTTTTAGGACAAGTAGACCAACAAAATCATTGGTGGAGGATATGAGGGGGAAAGACTATATTACCTCGATATTCCTACTCATTTTGTTGGGGCAATCTATATTTCCACAGATCCTCTCCTTTGGCAACATAGACTTGGACATTCCTCCTTTAGGAAGCTTCATCAAATGTTCCTGGATCTGCCCTCATCTGAGACCTTTGATTGTGAGGCTTACTAATTGGACAAGCATCAGCAATTTACCTTTCTTCCACAGACTAAAGAGTAAACTAGATAACCCTTTCAGTTGATCCATTCAGATGTTTAGGGACCGTCTCATGTGATTAGCATTGTAGACCACAAATACTTTGTTGTGTTTATTGATGATTAAAGTAGATCTACTTGGATATTTCTTATGAAGGATCAATTCAAGATCCTTCCCATGGTGAACCAATTCTTTGTAGAGGTGTAGAATGTCTACTTGACCTTTATCAAGACCTTCTACAATGATAATGGCCCAGAATTCATGAAGAAGGAGTCGGAGTTATTCTTTATCATGAACAACACCTTACATCAAACATCTTGTTCCTACACCTCTCAACAAAATTGTATTCTTGAGAAGAAGCTGCGACATATCTTGGACATTACCAAAATCCTTCTCTTCATGAGGGTGGCGAAGTAGTTATAGGGAGATGTTGTACTCCCAGCCACATATTTGATTAATCTGGTCCCTTCATCTATCCTAGAAGGAGAAATCCCATTCCAATTGTTGCATCCTGATGTGGATCAACCTTTTGCTCTCCTACTTTATATTTTTGGATGCACATGCTTTGTGCATGCCTTTGGGCAACAAGACAAGCTATCCCCTCAAGCATTTAAGTATGTATTCCTTGGTTACTCTTATACTCAAAAGGGATGTAAGTGTTATGACCCAAGTAGTCAACGATATATATATTATTACTACAGATGTAATCATTTTTGCAAAGGTTTCATTCTTTTCTGAGGAAGGAACCAATATTAAGCATATTCCTCATTAGCTACAAACATATCATAGATGAGAAAAGGAGCTTGCTACTGTTCCATTGCCTACCATGTCTACTCCTGTTCTTGATAATAGCAGCTACATGCCCTTATAGACACATAGTCAAAGTAAGGTTGATGAGAGACCAATTGCCCTGAGTAAAGCAGTTTGTCTGTGCAAATTATATCCTATGTCCCATTTCATGACCATAACAAATTTGGATCCTTCTGTACAACAATTTTCTAGTTGTTACTTAACATTGCCATTCCCTAGACCTATTTAGAAGCTTCACAGGACCCTTAGTGGAATACAACTATGGATGTTGAAATGGAGGCTCTTACTACTCATGGACAGAGGGTGCTAAAGTTTTCGATTACAAGTGGGTTTATATGATGAAATATTTTGTAGATGGCAATGTTAATAGGATAAAGGTGAGGCTAGCGGCCAAGAGTTTCATGCAAACCTATGGAGTAGACTACTTTGAGACCTCTTTTGTGGCTGAGGTTACTTCAATACGTGTTATTCTGTCCATTACTATTAACAAAAACTAACCACTATATCAACTTGACATCAAGAACACTTTCCTCTACGGTGACCTGACATAAGAAGTGTATATGTGGCAACCTTCTAGATACAAGGTTGAGGGGGAGCGTGTATGCAGGCTAAAGAAGGCTATATGTGGTCTCAAGCAAAGTCCATGTGCTTGGTTTAATAGATTAGCCATTGAAGTGATGCAGATTGGATCTAGATGATCCACATCTGATCATTCTATCTTCATCAGAATGACTACCTCTAGCATTGTCATTCTCGCTATCTATGTTGATGGCATGGTTTTGACAAGAGATGATAGCTCAAGTATTCAAAAGACCAAGGCATTCTTATAGAAGGTCATTGTTACAAGAGACCTACGGAAGCTGCGATATTTCTTAGGGATTAAGGCAATCAGAAACAAACATGGTATGGCAATCTCACAGCAAAAGTATGTCCTTGAGATATTGAGGAGGCTAGAATACTTGGCATAATGCCCTCATCTATTCAAGTTGAGTAGAAGAAGTGATATGGGGAGACTCAGGATCCACTCTTTGAGGATGTCCACAGATACAAAAGCAATATGGGAAAATTACTATACTTGACTATTACTCACCCATATATTAGCTTCATTGTCAGCAAAGGGAGTCAATATATGGACAAACCATATTACAATCATTGGCATGATGTTTGTCTAATATTAAAGTATTTGAAGGGGTCTCCTAGAAAAGGGCTATACCATAGGAATAATGGTTACCTGAATCTTTCTTCCTATTCCAGTGCTAACTATGAAAGGTTTATTGACAATAGAATATCTACCACTAGATATACCATTTTCCTTGGAGTCAATCTTGTCTCATGGCATAGTAAAAAATATGATCGACGACTATCTGTCTACGATAAAAACGTTGTTTTATGTGTCGTTGTTGTAGTAAAAATGTCACAAATGCAAACCAATGTCACATCATTTTTATTTAATTACAATTTCTACTGGTTAGTTTCCATGTTGTTTATTGGGAGGTAGTTATTGATATATACCATTCTCTAAGTTCAAAAATATTCTTTTATTCTAAAAATGTTAATTTTATTTACAAAAAGAATGAATGAATCAAATAATTAATGAATTGGTCAATTATTTACAAAAGAATCAATTAATATGTCTTACAATGCCATAAACATATGTACGACAAACAATAAAAAATCAATTAATATAACACTAAATTAGCTATATACAACTATTAAAAGTAATACCTAGGTATAGGTACAAAAAAATAACTATTAATATCTACTATACTAAGTTAGATTAATATACTAATACCTTTAGTAACATATATTATATATACAGTAACACATATATACGTCGCTATAGCCCTAGTAACATATGTGCATTACCTAAGGCAGAAATAGTTATCTATACTAATGTATACGTAGATATACAGTGACGGATATATTAGTTACTAAAGCTCTAAGGTTATTTATATTACAAAGCTGACATAATATCTAATCTACATCATACTTATAATAATATACACTTATATACATATCCATATTTACTTTATTTTATACACATACATTATTACTTACTTTATATACATATATATACACACACGTATACACACACATGTACACACACAAACACAAGTGCATAACACTTAACCACACAGCGGCTCTCTTCTTCTCTTCTTCTTTACTTCCGTTCTTTCTCAACACTTAAAATTTTCTTAGGTTGCTCTCTCTTCGCTTAAGCACAGACACTGTTCAACCTACGAAAAATATTGGTTTTAAGTGGGCAAGCCGACCCAATTTGAGGGATACACAGCGCCATATAGGTGAGACCAGACCTTTACTAATGGGCTAGCCCTAGTTTTAATTAGGTGCATTTTTTTCATTTCTAGGCCCACACACGCTCACACGCCCACATACCAACATGCTCACAAGCACACACACTTATCCATGGATGCCTGAAGGCGCATGCGACATGTAAATCAAGGAACCAAGTAATGCTCAATAGAGTTGCGCCCTGCACTGATGACTAGGTCGTCAATGCAGGAACAACTTATATGGGTGCAGCGCATTTACAAGCCACGATGTGGCACAATACATTGCACTCCAATTGAGCGCATGCTGCACTCAATAGCATTTGATTGCGTGGATTTTGGCCCTCGATTTGAGGGCCATAAATTATTTTAAATTAAAATTAAATTATTTGAATACGAAACCCTTATATAGGACTACCTAATTGTACAATTAATTTAGAGAAATAAATTATTTAGATATACAATAAAATTAGCTAAAGTTATGAAATTATACACATTAATTTAGGGATTAATTTCTTAATTAAAGTATAAATTAGTTAATTAAAATGCAATTAACTTAATATTGAGTTGATTTACATAATAAATTATTTATTACACATTTTATTGTATTTTAGGGACTTTATTTTAATTTATATACATTTAAATACATGTTTTAGATAGTTATACACATAAATAATTTATAAATACTATAATATAATATAAATACAGTATAAATAGGCTGAAAATACTTAATATAATATTATACAAGTATACAATATAAATTATTCCAGTTTTAACTTAAATTACTAATTTATTTTATTTTAAGTTAGTAAATTACTTAGTTAACTTAATAACTTAATTATTTACTATAAATATATAATTAAATCAGTTTAAAGGTATTATATAGTTCATAATACATAGTTAAATACTTATGTACAGTATTAGACATAGCTATGTACATATAGATAGGTTTGTATAATTACTTATGTTATTATACATTTAGTTTATATAAATTAATATATAATAATACAATAAAGTTATATATACAATAAATCATTTTAAATATTTAATTTAATATATATAATACATATATAAATTATTTTCACACATTATATACATATTATACAGTATATATATTAATGGGAATACCATTATAGGTCCTAACTGGCCACTTTTAGTCTAGAATAAAAGATAAAAGCTCCTACATATCCGTCTGAGGGTAATAACACCACTTCAGGCTGTTTTGAGAAGAGAATAAAGAACTAGGGTTAATTTTGTAATTTTAACAGCATATCATGAGCACAGAATAACCAAGGGGTTTACTAAGCGTGAATTAAAGATCAAAAGAGCATTAAAGTCTAATAAGTAGGTTTCATGTAGACAAAAATGAGTTATCACGTATTTCGAGAATTAACAGTAACCTAAAATCCTAATTTCAAACCTGCTTAAATAACAGAGGTTCTAATCAGGATAAATTTCATCTAAACCTTCTAAAATTTATAGAAAAATATTCCATAAACTTTAGTAACCTTGGTTTGACCATTGGAACCCATTTTGACCGTAAACAGAGTCTCAAACAGAAAGCTACTCTAATTTGAGTTTCTGCATAAATTTTCTAGTCAAACTTGGTCAAAACTAAATCTAACTTCACCACTAGATTTCTTGGATCGAAATTAGGTTTTTACCAAAACTTGAGCCAAGTCAGAGATCATTTTGACCTAGTTTGCATTTTGGTCCATTCAGACTCTTTCTCTCTCACATACACCCCTAACTTTCAAAAATCCTTGCGAACAGCCCCCCAACTTTGTCATCTTCTTTGCAGTTGGGTCCCTGCCACCATGGCAGGTGTGAACCCACGCAGCCGAGCTCTCAATCAAAGATTCCTTCCTGATTGCTTAGCCAATCCCTTCCAAAATTGGAAGGGATGATCTTGAGGAGATTCTTGATCGATTAAACCTAAATTCCAACTCCAAATCTCCCCATATTGATCATGTGAATCCTTGGATTTCAAGAATCCTTCTCCTGAAAACCCAAGCTTCTCAAGCTTGTTTCCAAGCTTGAAAGCTCACCTAAGCTCTATAAAAAGGTCCCCCTCGCCAGACTGAACTCCTTAGCGAGTTTTTGGCCAACAAAACCCTCTTCTTCCCTACCTCCAGCTAGCTCCAACTCTGCTCTGGCGACTCCCTTCCTCCGATCTCCTCACCTACTGCCACATACTATAGGCAGCAAGTTCATCCTCCCCAAGTTCCTCCACACCTCTCCATACTTGGGAGGGGCTCCTACCCCTTCAAAAAGGCCACCGTTCCACCCTAGGAGCACCTTCGTCTCCAGCACTGGCCAATCATAGCTAGTGCCATCTCTGCATCTCCATCATCCGCAACTGCTTGCACTCAACTCCGCATCACCTATTGATCTGCCTCACATACTCGGCACTCGCTTCAAACCATCCAAACGCTTGCGCCATTGTCGTCCCCCTCATCTCCAGTGTACCTCCGACGACCTCGAAAACCCACTACACTCCACCAAAACACCTCCCACTGATCCAGAAACGTCTGCCACACTTCACTGACCAAAACCCCTTAAGTATTGAGGGGATTGGCCGCTCACTGACTCCACCCAACATGTTACGAACCGTGCTTTTAAACGTCTTTTAAGATGTCTGGGAGGTGTCCCAGACTTCGTACCAGACGTCTGGTATCACTTCCAGACGTCTGGGATTCATTTTTCTACCCGCACATCGTTGCGTCTGCGCACCTGCACGCGCAGACCTGCTCTGCCTCTTCTTTCTCCCTTTCCCTCCTATGCCCTCTATCGCGCTCTCTCTCTCCTCCTCGCGCGGCCTTAAAAGGGCCACGCCCTCTCCCTCACTCCCGTCACCTCCGTCTCCTTCCTCTTCTCCTTCCAGCCAGTGCGCGAGAGCGAGCGCGAGGGTGAGCGGCGGCGGTGACAGCTGCGAAGGGTGCGGGAGGAGGTGCTGCGCTGGGGAGGAGGCGTCGGCCGTGAGGGCTCGAGCCCGCCGGGGCGGCGGGAGTCGGCCGGTGGGGGCGCAGTGGGCGCGGAGTGGCGCGGGAGGCCTGTTGCAGCTCGAGCAGCAGGCGGAGCACTCGCGGCGCGGCCAGGAGTCGCCAGCGGAGGACGAGTGGCGCCCTGGTTCTGGAAACTTTTCCAGAATCAGACGTCTGGGCTGATAGCCAGACGACGGGCACGACGTCTGGAAGACTGTCCAGACGTCTGAAAGGTGAGTTATTTTCGTCTTCTTCCTTTTCTTCGACTGACCGTACTGAGAGAGAGAGATGGGCACTCGCAGGTTCGGTGATTCACCATCCAATGCGAATCAGACGTCTGGATGCAGTGCCAGACGACGGGAACGACTTCCAGACATCCTGGGTGACCATCGGACGTCTGGGAACTAGGCCAGACGCCCCCGCAGGCTTCTGCATGTCTGAGAGCCCACGCAGAGTGAGGTAATTCCCTGATCCACTTTTTAAGACGTCTGGAAGAAGTTCCAGACGTCTGATTTTGCACTGTTTCATCGTTTTCGACCCGTTTCGGGCCCGTTCGGGCTCCGTTTTCCGCGTTTCAAGTTGCGTTCTTTTCATATTTACATCCTCTACCTGTCTACAGTAGCTGTATACTATTTTGAGAAGTTCCTTGTATTGATCCTTGTGATAGGACCCCGTTCCGTTCCAGTCTCGGGGGTTGCGGAGGCACGCGGGATTCCCGACCACGCCCCTAGTTCGCCTGTTGTAACCGGTAGAGTGGCTTTAAGTATAATCCGTTAAATTATGAAACCATAAATAGAACCTAGGACATTGCATGAATCCTAGGAATGAGAAATAGATTGAATGGTAGATTCCTAGGGTGTTGCATGAATCCTAGGGCTGGAAAACTAGATTGTATGATAGATCCTAGGATATGGCATGAATCCTAGGATGGGAAAACTAGTGGAATGTATGAATACTGCAGTCTTGGAAAATGTGGAAAGGAAATAATAGCTTCCTGTGAATTGAATTAACAGCTGCCTGTTATGAATAAATGAACATGATTAAGAATATGGGATGTATGAACCTGAAACTGGAATGGTGAAACTGGAATGTTCTGAGTTAAAGAGCTGGAACCCTATGGGGAATTAGGAGTAGAACTCCTGGAAAGTGAATGGAATAGAATTGGGGAAGTGAGCTGGCCCTTGAGTATGGAGTACCAAGGAGAGCGACTGTCCCCCCCTTGTTTAGTGCAGAGCGGAGACAGCCGCCCCAGGGACCCGGGGTTAGGACTGGCCACTCTGTACCGACTTGCTGGCCCTCGTGTACGTAGTACCGAGGAGAGCTACTAGTGTAGGGAGGTACTAGCTACCCCACGGGCCCCGGGGTTCTGCTAGCCTCCCACACCGACTTGTTAGGCCCACTGGGGCAAACCAGGGTAGTCAGGAGAGGGTGCGCGGACTGTGGAGGGGCAAGGCCCCTGTTTGGTTACTGTGGAGGGGTTGGACCCCTGTTACTGAGAGGGCTCTGCCCTGTACTGGTTCCGTGCTGTGCTTTGGGCGCACCCGTTAACGGAAATGACTGACCACGTGCCAGTGCGGGTTAGCTACCCTTGCGTTTACCGCGTGTGCCGTAATCACCGTTATGTCTGTCAGTGACCTTGAGGTGGTTGACTGAGAGTAGGATCACCACGGGGGACTTTCCCGGCCAGGAGAGCACCACGTGCTACTTCTAATGTTCGGAAAAGATTGCAATCAAGATCGTTCCCACGAGGAACATTCGAGATCAAGTGAAGGATCTGAAAAATAGATAAATTGTGAAACAATAGAAAGACGTAAATAAAGGAAGAAAGAAAATTTAAAACAGCTACTGTACACTTTACTGTTTCTTTAGTTTAGCTGCCACTCTACTCAGCGTTTTGCTGACGTGTTACACTCGTTACATTTCAGGACCAGGTGTTGAGCAGCCAGAGTCAGCGGCTGTAGAGGACGCTGGGCCGAGTTTGGTCCAGTAGAGTTACCACTGTTCTCTTGTACCTCTTTTTGTTCCGTTATAGTGAGTAGTTCTTGTTTCCGCTGTACTTTTCTTTACCTGCAGTTCATATTATGTTATGAATGTTGTTCTATTGTTGTGGTGGTATGTACTGTAGTGGTTTCTTTCCTTACTGCTGTATTTCCTTACTGTTAGTTATATTCATGATGAATGGGTTTTATTTACTGCTCTTTTGGTTACTTCCTCGTTGGACGACTAGGTCTTGGGATTAGTCGAGTCGATCCGATTCTCGTGTCTCGTAGGGACTTGGGAATCGGGTCGTTACAAGATGGTATCAGAGCAAGGTCGTCCCGAGAAGTGAATCAACTGACTGGAAAATAACCAATTCACATGTCTATAACTAGAGTAGCCACCACAACATATCTCTTGACATGAGCTCTTAGACGTTTCTGTTCGGTATCGTTCCATAGTGACGTGTTTTGTTTTGTTTCGCGTCTCCTTGCAGGAGATGCCTTGTCGTGGGACCAGTGAGGCGGGCCGCAGGCCCGGCCGAGGACGAGGTCGGCGAGGTGGGCGTGCCGTTGCCGACACCCCAGTGGACCAGCCACTACTCCCAGGCGTCCAGGCCCAGGACCTCGCCCGGCTGATACGAGACATTGTACGTGAGGAGCTCCACCCACCGCCCCGAGCACCTCACCCTGGGGTTGCGGAGGGGGAGTCCTCTGTGGGACCACTTGATGGATGCGGTGCTGGACACGGGGGAGGGGATGGGCTGCCGCAGCCCCCACCTCCCTCCGATACTTCCGTGCACGAGGCACCTTCGCCCCTATAGTGCCACTTCGAGCTCTTTGGGTAGTTCCGGAAGCTGAAGCCCCCCTCCTTCAAGGGGGATGAGGACCCGACTGAGGCAGAGGACTGGCTTGAGCAGCTGGAGAAGATTTTCGACACCCTTCGCCCCCTGGTGGAGTGCCGCGTGGCCTTTGCCACGTACCAGCTGGAGAGTGCAGCACACAGGTGGTGGAGGGCGGTCTGGGGACAGGAGAGGGATGAGCCGACCTGGGATCGGTTCATCGCCCTCTTCTGAGAGCAGTACTTCCCCCAGACGTGGCAGGACCAGAGGAGGCGGGAGTTCCACACCCTCCGCCAAGGGACGATGACCGTGAGCGCGTACCGCACGCGTTTCCTGGAGTTGTCCCGCTTTGCAGCGACAGCGGTAGCTACTGAGGAGGAGTGCCTTTGGAGGTTCACCGAGGGGCTCCGGCCTGCGATTCGGGGGTATGTCAAACCCCTGAAGCTGCCTATGTTTTCGAGGGTGGTGGAGGTAGCTATGACTTACGAGGAGACCAAGCCGTCCGCGCGAGACACTGACGGCGGGCGGAAGAGGCCCTTTCAGCCAGACTTTTCACAAGGCCGGTAAGAGAGGAGACACGTGGCATCCGCAGGAGAGCCGTCACGTTTTACAGGGCCATCAGTGGCCTTTGAGGGCCCTCGACAGGGGCCAGTCGCTAGCACCGGACCCTCGCCCAGCCGACAGCAGGGACCCACTGAGGGCGAGAGTCGGGTTCCCCTCTGTTACCAGTGTGGCCAGCCGGCCCACATCAGGAGGGACTGCCCGTCTAGGGCGGGAGGTTAGCAGATACTTCCCGCGCAGAGCACTGGAGGGCGCGCAGGAGGCCGCGGTTCCCAGGTGCGAGGAGGAGGACAGCAGTCGCGAGGAGGGTACCGAACAACACCTACCCGTCCGCACCTAGAGCTGAGGGGCGTATCAACGCCCTAACACACAGGGACGCCAGAGCTTCGGGATCGGTGGTAGCACGTATGGTTTCAATTTCTGGCAGACTCGTTTACATGCTTTTCGATTCCGGCTCTACGCACTCGTTTGTTGCAACCAGTTTCGCAGTTAGTTTGGACCGGGATTATACACTGTTAGAGAATCCGTTCGTAATTAGAGGTCCGAGTGGTCAGCTGTTTGTAGCTGAGGAGGTGTACACGGATTGCGAGGTCAGCATCGGGGGACATAGCCTGCCAGTTGACCTGATTATGTTACAGATGGAGGACTTTGGAGTGATTCTGGGGATGGATTGGCTGTCCGCTTACCACGCCTTGGTGGACTATTTTGAGAGGAAGATCATCTTCTCCATTCCGGAATTGCCTTCTTTCGAGTTTCACGGACAGCCAGTGGACGAAGGTTTCAAGTGCATTTCGGCACTTCAGGCGGCGAGACTTTTGAGCCAGGGGTGTGAGGGCTTCCTAGCTTGTGTGGTGGCAGAGCCCAGCCCTGTGGCAGACTTCCAAAGTATCCCGGTGGTCAGAGAGTACCCTGACGTGTTTCCAGACGAGTTACCAGGACTACCACCCGAGCGTGAGATCGAGTTTGAGATCCCACTACTACCAGGGACCAGCCCCATCTCCACCGCGCCATACAGGATGGCACCGCTTGAGCTGTGAGAGCTCAAGTCTCAGTTACAGGACCTTTTGGAGAAAGGTTTCGTGAGACCCAGTGCATCTCCCTGGGGAGCCCCGGTACTGTCTGTGAAGAAGAAGGATGGTACCCTACACCTTTGTCTGGACTACTGACAGCTGAATAGGGTCACCATCAAGAACAGATATCTGCTGCCGAGGATCGACGACTTATTTGACCAGTTGCAGGGTGCCACGGTGTTTTCTAAATCGAATTGAGGTGTGTATACCACCAGTTGAGGATCAGGGAGACTGACGTCTCCAAGACAGCTTTCCGCACCCGGTACGGACACTACGAGTTTTTGGTCATGCCGTTTGGGCTGACCAATGCCCCCGCTGCATTCATGGATCTGATGAACCGGGTGTTTAGACCGTACTTGGACCAGTTCGTGGTGGTTTTCATAGATGATGTACTCGTCTATTCTAGAGATCGGACGCAGCACGGACAGCATTTGCAGATGGTTTTGGACACTCTGAGATGACGCAGGTAGTACGCCAAGTACAGCAAGTGCGAGTTCTGGTTGAGGGAGGTGACCTTCTTAGGTCATGTGATCTCTGGAGATGGCTTGGCGGTGGACCCAGCCAAGGTCGAGGCAGTACTCAGGTAGGAGAGACCGCGTTCAGTCACTGAGATTCGCAGTTTCCTGGGACTGGCAGGCTACTACAGACGATTTATCAGAGGATTTTCACAGATTGCTCGTCCTATGACACAGTTGACCCGGAAGGACGTGCCCTTCGCTTGGATAGACGCCTGTGAGGGGTGTTTTCTGGAGCTGAAGGAGAGGTTGACCTCGGCTCCCGTGCTCACCATCCCTGACAGTAGTGGCGGGTTCATTGTGTACACGGATGCCTCCTTGCAGGGGTTAGGAGGTGTGCTCATGCAGAGGGGTCACGTTGTCGCTTACGCTTCGCGGCAACTGAAGCCCCTTGAGCATACCTACCCTACCCACGACCTAGAGTTGGCAGCTGTTGTCTTCGCGCTAAAGACTTGGAGGCACTACTTGTACGGTGAGACCTTCGAAATTTTCACAGATCACAAGAGCCTCAAATACCTTTTTGATCAGAAGGAGCTCAACATGAGACAGAGACGTTGGTTGGAGCTCCTGAAGGACTACGACTGCAGCATCTCCTACCACCCGGGAAAGGCCAATGTGGTGGCTGACGCCTTGAGCCGTAAGGCGCCTGCACACTTGGCCAATCTACAGTTACAGAGTTGGAGCCTTTTGGAGGAGGTGGGCAGTTGGCGACCTCTAGAGTTATGAGGGTACTGTGGGGCAGTGACAGTGACATGGCAGACTATGCCAGAGCTGATAGACCGTATCATCACAGGATAGATGGTGGATCCGTACTTGCAGTCCTTGCGCGACAGAGTACTGTCGGGAGACCCGGGGGACTTCTCTTTCACAGACCAGGTGCTGCGCTTGAGGGGACGGTTGTGCATTCCCAGAGACGAGGAGTTGTTGAGAGAGCTCCTGACTGAGGCACACGGTTCCAGATTCACCATACATCCCGGAAACGCGAAGATGTACCACGACTTGAGATGCGAGTTTTGGTGGAGGGGGATGAAGCGGGATGTGGGTGAATTCGTGCAGCAGTGCTTAGTGTGCCAGCAGGTGAAAGCCGAGCATCAGAGGCCTGCAGGGCTGCTACAGCCGCTTCCAGTGCCAGAGTGGAAGTGAGAGAGCATCACCATGGACTTGGTGGTGGGCTTACCTGTTACCCAGCGGGGACACGACGCAGTCTGGGTAATAGTGGATAGACTGACGAAGACGGCGCGATTCTTGCCGATCCGAGTCACTTTGGGACCAGCACAGTTGGCAGAGAGGTATATCCGTGATGTGGTACGACTACACGGAGTTCCGCGGGAGATTGTATCCGACCGGGATACTCGCTTTATGTCCCAGTTTTGGGCTGAGTTTCAGTAGGCCTTGGGGACGCGGTTGAGGTTTAGTACGGCTTACCACCCCCAGACGTGCGGACAGTCTGAGCGCATGATACAGACACTTGAGGACCTTTTGCGTGCCTATGTACTGGACTGGAGGGGCTCTTGGGAGGAGCACTTGCCCCTAGCGGAGTTTGCATACAACAACAGTTATCACTCGAGCATCGGCATGGCTCCCTACGAGTCTCTGTACGGACGGAAGTGTACGGCACCCTTGAGTTGGGTTGAGGTCAGGACCAAGTGGGAGGTTGGCCCCAGGTTGATCCGGCAGAGTCAGGAGGTAGTCGAGCAGATCCACAGGCGACTCCGCACTGTCAGGAGCAGACAGAAGAGCTACACGGATCGGAGACGCAGAAAGGTGCAGTTTGAGGTTGGGGACCACGTCTTTCTTCGTGTTTCGCCCATGAAGGGCCTGCAGCGGTTTGGGGTGAGAGGGAAGCTCGCGCCGAGGTTTGTGGGGCCCTTTGAGGTCTTAGAGCGGGTTGGACCCGTTGCTTACAGGCTTGCCCTCCCCCCGCAGCTTTCTAGTGTGCACGACGTGTTCCACGTGTCCAACCTCAGGAAGTACGTAGCCGATCCCAATCACGTACTGAGTAATGAGAGCGTCGAGGTGAGCGACGACCTGACCAACCCCGAGCGGCCAGTGCAGATTCTAGACCGAGCCGTTCGCAGTTTGAGACGAAAGCAAGTACCCCTGGTAAAGGTTTTGTGGAGGAGCTAGCGGTACGACGAGGCCACCTGGGAGCCTGAAGCGGCAATGCGGGAGCGGTACCCGGAGCTTTTCGCAGGTACGTCTTTTCGGACCAGCTTCGGTCCTCTTTGAGTTTGTTATGGTTATTTTAACGTTTTCCCGCACCCTAGTTAGCGCAAGTTTCGGGGACAAAACTTCCTTTGAGTTTGTTATATTGTTACGAACCGTGCTTTCAAACGTCTTTTAAGACGTCTGGGAGGTGTCCCAGACGTCGTACCAGACGTCTGGTATCACTTCCAGACGTCTGGGATTCAATTTTCTACGCGCACACCGTTGCGTCTGCGCACCTGCACGCACAGACCTGCTTCGCCTCTTCTTTTTCCCTCTCCCTCCTACGCCCTCTGTCGCGCTCTCTCTCTCCTCCTCGCGCGGCCTTAAAAGGGCCATGCCCTCTCCCTCACTCCCGTCACCTCCGTCTCCTTCCTCTTCTCCTTCCAGCCAGTGCGCGAGAGCGAGCACGAGGGTGAGCGTCGGCGGCGACAGCCGCGGCGGGTGTGGGAGGAGGTGCTACGCGGGGGAGGAGGCGTCGGCCGTGAGGGCTCGAGCCTGCCGGGGCGGCGGGAGCCGGTCGGCGGGGGTGCAGCGAGCGTGGAGTGGCGCGGGAGGCCTGTTGCAGCTCGAGCAGCAGGCGGAGCACTCGCGGCGCGGCCGGGCGTCGCGAGCGGAGGGCGAGTGGCGCCCTGGTTCTGGAAACATTTCCAGAATCAGACGTCTGGGCTGATAGCCAGACGACGGGCACGACGTCTGGAAGACTGTCTAGACGTCTGAAAGGTGAGTTATTTCCGTCTTCTTCCTTTTCTTCGACTGACCGTACTGAGAGAGAGAGATGGATACGTGCAGGTTCGTTGATTCACCATCCAATGTGAATCAGACGTCTGGCTGCAGTGCCAGACTGCGGGAACGACTTCCAGACGTCCTGGGTGACTATCGGACGTCTGGGAACTAGGCTAGACGCCCCCGCAGGCTTCTGGATGTCTGAGAGCCCATGCAGAGCGAGGTAATTCCCTGATCCACTTTTTAAGACGTCTGGAAGAAGTTCCAAACGTCTGATTTTGCACTGTTTCGTCATTTTCGACCCGCTTCGGGCCCGTTCGGGCTCCGTTTTCCGCATTTCAAGTTGCGTTCTTTTCGAATTTACATCCTCTACCTGTCTATAGTAGCTGTATACTATTTTGAGAAGTTCCTTGTGTTGATCCTTGTGATAGGACCCCGTTCCGTTCCAGTCTCGGGGGTTGCGGAGGCACGCGGGATTCCCGACCACGCCCCTAGTTCGCCTGTTGTAACCGGTATAGTGGCTTTAAGTATAATCCGTTAAATTATGAAACCATAAATAGAACCTAGGACATTGCATGAATCCTAGGAATGAGAAATAGATTGAATGGTAGATTCCTAGGGTGTTGCATGAATCCTAGGGCTGGAAAACTAGATTGTATGATAGATCCTAGGATATGGCATGAATCCTAGGATGGGAAAACTAGTGGAATGTATGAATATTGCAGTCTTGGAAAATGTGGAAAGGAAATAATAGCTTCCTGTGAATTGAATTAACAACTGCCTGTTATGAATAAATGAACATGATTAAGAATATGGGATGTATGAACGTGAAACTGGAATGATGAAACTAGAATGTTCTGAGTTAAAGAGCTGGAACCCTATGGGGAATTAGGAGTAGAACTCCTGGAAAGTGAATGGAATAGAATTGGGGAAGTGAGCTGGCCCTTGAGTATGGAGTACCAAGGAGAGCGACTGTCCCCCCCTTGTTTAGTGCAGAGCGGAGACAGCCGCCCCAGGGACCCGGGGTTAGGACTGGCCACTCTGTACCGACTTGCTGGCCCTCGTGTACGTAGTACCGAGGAGAGCTACTAGTGTAGGGAGGTACTAGCTACCCCACGGGCCCCGGGGTTCTGCTAGCCTCCCACACCGACTTGTTAGGCCCACTGGGGCAAACCAAGGTAGTCAGGAGAGGGTGCGCGGACTGTGGAGGGGCAAGGCCCCTGTTTGGTTACTGTGGAGGGGTTGGACCCCTGTTACTGAGAGGGCTCTGCCCTGTACTGGTTCCGTGCTGTGCTTTGGGCGCACCCGTTAACGGAAACGACTGACCACGTGCCAGTGCGGGTTAGCTACCCGTGCGTTTACCGCGCGTGCCGTAGTCACCGTTACGTCTGTCAGTGACCTTGGGGTGGTTGACTGAGAGTAAGATCACCACGGGGGACTCTCCCGACCAGGAGACCACCACGTGCTACTTCTACTGTTCGGAAAAGACTGCAATCAAGATCGTTCCCACGAGGAACATTCGAGATCAAGTGAAGGATCTGAGAAATAGATAAATTGTGAAACAATAGAAAGACGTAAATAAAGGAAGAAAGAAAATTTAAAACAGCTACTGTACACTTTACTGTTTCTTTAGTTTAGCTGCCACTCTACTCAGCATTTTGCTGACGTGTTACACTCGTTACCTTTCACGACCAGGTGTTGAGCAGCCAGAGTTAGCGGCTGCAAAGGACGCTGGGCCGAGTAGGGTCCAGTAGAGTTACCATTGTTCTCTTGTACCTCTTTTTGTTCCGTTATTGTGAATAGTTCTTGTTTTCGTTGTACTTTTCTTTACCTGCAGTTCATATTATGTTATGAAAGTTGTTCTACTGTTGTGGTGGTATATACTGTAGTGGTTTCTTTCCTTACTGCTGTATTTCCTTACTGTTAATTATATTCATGCTAAATGTGGTTTATTTTACTGCTCTTTTGGTTACTTCCTCGTTGGACCACTAGGTCTTGGGATTAGTCGAGTCGGTCCGGTTCTCGTGTCTCGTAGGGACTTGGGAATCGGGTCGTTACACAACATGAGCACCTCCGCACTGTCATCTCGAGGTCATCAGACCTCCTCATGCACACACACGCCACACTGCACCCACCACTGCACTCACCACTTCACGGCGATCCTCTTGAGTGCCTTTGACATGGTCGCGAGGTTGTGTTCTTGCTTGCAGGTACCTCACCAGACCTCCGTCATTGCCTCGACTCCGCCGACCTTATCTGCAGTCCTCTGGTCATAACACCTCCAAGAATCGCCCTAAGGTCTCGCGAACTACCTCCAGGTTTTGCTCCAGGCCCTCAATTGGAGCTTGCATCCATACCTGTTGCCCTAATCATGGCCTTCAACATCTACTATTGCGCTGAGACAAAGGGGGACTAGATAGTCCCACATCGGGGATGTAGCAGCAATTGGTGCGAGATAAATTGATTTCCTCACCCCCGTTCTTCACCCAAGAACATGGGGGTTGGGTCCCCTTCACCTTCACGACTCGCTTAACCCGACCGAGCACTCCTTGCCTGCGATCATGCCTGCAAGTCTAGACCCTGTTCATGTCAGGTTACCCACCCGATTACCTGACTAAACTCGGGTTGCTGAGAGAAAGAAGAGGAGGAAAGAGAGAGAGGGGGGTTTTGCCCTTCACTGCTCTCCACACTTAGCGAATTTGAGAGACCTTTGTCTCTACTGTGGTGCTGTACTTTCCTTTCTCTGAGGCACGAAGGAAGAAAGAGGAAGAAGAGGTCTTTGCCTCTTCTATACTGTTGAAGCTGATCCCCCTGAGCACTTAAGGTGTCTGAGGCCTTGTGCCTTCGTCTGATATCTACTGGTGCTTTAGTTTTGGTGGGATATTCATCTGGCTGACGTGGAATATTTGATTGACAATTACTATTGAGATATTTGAGCTTAATTTCAAAGGGTTAATTGGTGATTCAAACCGCCATTTTAACTCTTTTTTTTTGCACTTTGCTACTGGATTTCATATATATATATAATTTTGAATTATTTTGAATAAAGTTTTGATCATAATTTCTTATATTTCTTGTGATTGGTGAGATTAAATTACTATTATTTGCTCCCTGTGTTCAACCTCGGACTATTTCGATTCTGAGTACAAATTTAAATGATTTGAGCGAGTCTGTCTTATACTATGACGCTATTTCTTAAATAACGATGAATTTACTTAAACATATATATAACTTAGGTTTAACTTATATATACAAGTATATACACAATATACAAGATGTTTTTGGGTATTTTGGGGGCTTTTCTGATTTTTATAGTTTTTATATGTATAGTAGAGATAGAGGATGAGAGAGAAAGGATGAGCTGAGAGATAGAAGTTTCTTTTTTTGGTGATTTTGAACTTAGGTCTTTTATCAAATTCCAAGGAATACTGAACTGTCGACTGATATGTTCTACCAAGCTGAGGGTTCAGATTACCTTGAAACTTAGTGAACACTTAAAAAAGTTTCTAATCCTACTCAAGACATCTTTATTTTATTTTTTTATGAATTTTTATTTATGTACAAGTTAATCCAAAATGTGGCCTTGAAAGGTGTTTTAAGTGAATCCTAATGCCTAAAATGGATTCTAAATGCTGAACTTGAGATGTAAAACCTTAAAACTATCCAACACTTTATCAAGTAGATATTCAAACATTCAAACATAAATTTTCAATCCATTTCATTCAAATTCACAGATAGACAGTTAGGTAATCAATCACGTAGCTGGAAGTGACTTGAAACAAGATTACAAACAATTATAAATCAATCCAAGTATATGAATGCTTGTTCAAAATTCTAACACTATACACAATTCCACTTCCCATTACATTTCAAATCCCAACTCAATCCCCTTAGTTCAGTTTCCAAAAGTACTCAACAGTTGCTATTAAATTTTAGCTGCTGATGCTCAATATGGCAGCAACTGCTATAAATAATCAAGAACTGAGATCAAACCTTTCCAAGTCTACTTTGAGTTAAATCCATGCTCCCATCACACCTGAAATTAATATCTAGGAGCTATTCACTTGCAAAAATCCAGTTCATCCTTCAACCACTCAACCTTTGGACTTTGAAACCCAACGAAAATCCATTCAGATTGGAAGAACAAGACAGTAGCTGCTACTTAGATGAAATCTTCAAAGATCTAACAGCTTAAAACAAAATTGCAGCTACTACTGCTATCTTAGCAACTACTTAAACATGAAGCCAGCAGTTGGAAGCTACTACAGCAGCATGATTAGACCAAATAGATCTGATCTAATGCTCCAATTCTGCTCAATGTTGGACTGACACATTCAGATCAGTCCTTTTGATTTATTTTTCCTCAAAGCTTAATATGAGAAACCAAAAAAAAATAAGATCTAAAATTCTAAGTTTGAAAATAAAACACCTTTGAATGCCAATCAAATCATGAAAATATACATCTCTATCCTCACAATTAAACTTAAAGGTGTTGAAAATCATTTTGAATTCAGATCACATCAAAACCACATTCAAATTTTACACAATCCCTGCTATCAAATCTTCCTTACATTGATTCCAAAATAGCTCAGATCATTGAATAGGTCTCTAATTAGTAACACTGATTTCATTGACCTATTCTCACTATGAGGTGGGAGGAAAAAAGAAATCTCCATCAAATTGGTCAGAACTAATACGATCATTGAAAACACATATCATGTAGTTCAAAACCATCATGAAAAACCTGATTTATGCAAAAACATACTGAATTAAGTTGATTAAAAACTGATTGAAATCAAATCACTGAAAAATTCTTTACTCATGTTAAACCAAATCAGAGTTTAACAACTAAACCAGTGCAATTTAGCACACATGGAGGACCTTTGTGTTCAGATGAGGTGAATGGGAGGTCCTCCCTTGTGAAATTTGAGTGTATTCTAGATTTGAAAGCTAAGAAGCTTCAGATCTAGAACTACTCTAGTGAACGAGGTGATTCACGATTAAAATATCAAGGGAAATCAAGGAATGTGATGGTGAGATGAAGAGGGAGATTAAATGAACATAATGAATGGGTGAATTTTTCTCCTCTAATCTGAATTGATCAGAGAAGATGGGTGAGTAAAATACTACCTAATCTAATCTACTACTAACTCTATCAATCAAACCATCGAATTTGCTATCTGATCTACTCCTAACTAAGCTATTGTACTCTAATTACTAATCTAAGCTACTCTAGAAAGCATAACAATCCTAATCTAAAGAGAAGAATGGGACCTGAGGAAAGCTACAACTGGTGGTTGCAGCGAGGAAAGGGGGAGGATGTCTCCAATGGTTTGAAAGCTCTTTAATGGAGCTCAGAGTTGCCCTTAGGTGCTATGTGGTCCTTAGTGGTGAGGAGAGATTGCAGGAAGGTGGATTCCCTCGCCATGGGCGGCGGAACAGGGGTGTATGGGGAGAGTGAACTGGAGAGGATGAAGGGATCACCTAAAGGAAGGAGGGTAGGTCGATGCCTCATGTGCGAGCTCATGTAGCTACTTAAATGGGCACACAAGGTGATTAGATCACTGTGGAGGTGCGATTAAGCCAATAGGGTTTGGTCGGTCGATGAGAGTTGGGCGAAGGGCAGGAAGCTCTATGTCAAATCACAGTTGCAAGATTGAATCTGGAGCAGATGGTGATTCTACGTGCAAGTTAGCACAAAGGTTCAATTTGAGTTCGACCCTAGGATTGAGGTCTCATGCAATGGGCGGTAGCGATTGAGCGTGTTCTTCGACTGCTATAGTAGTCCTCGCCAGCTACAGTTGTGTTGGGAGAATTGCACTCAAACCCTTGTGGCGAAACGATGAGGAAAATGCAAGGAGACCCATTAGTGAAGAAAAGTGTTGCAGTGCAATGCTCAAGATTTGCAAAGAGGCCCCCAATGGTTTTCAGAATGGTCCTTGAAGGCTTCAATCGTGAATAAATGTATATGCTTAAAGGACCCAAATGAAGAACTCTAAATACAAGGTCTACTGATGTCCAAATGCCACCAAGTTTTCATTGAAGCACAATTGAACATTTAGGAAATTGATTTTACTTTCAATTTGAACTTTTGAGCCCAAATATGTGTTCAATTTGTAATTTAAATCATCATATAATACTTTGAATAGAATATCTCAATTTGTGACCTAATTTTGTATTTTTAACAAGAATTTGCTATTTTAGGGCATTTTTGTTAATTCTCACACTTAACCCATTTCTTGTGTTAATTTGAGCTTAACTTGAATATTTTAACTATGATGAGCCACACCTCATTAGTGGCCTACTGCAGTATTAAGGCTAAGTACAAGGCATTGGCTCATATTGCATGTGAGGTTATGTGGGTCACCCTTTCCTTTCAGATCTTGGAGTACAAGTGAAGACTGTAGTTGCAATGTTCAATGACAACAAGTCAGCTATGTACATTGCCTCAAATCCTGTCTTCCATGAGAGGACAAAATATATTGAAGTGGACTGCCATTTCATTCGGAATGTCATGATGAAAGGGAGAATTGCTACCCCTGATGTGTCCTCTAACCTTCAACTTGTAGACATTCCCACAAAGGTATTGATAAAGAAGAGACGTGTTTTTATGTAACAAGTTGGGCTTAGAGAATATCTACGCTCCAAGTTGAGGGGAAGTGTTGGACCTCCTTTCATTCTTTGTTTGTTATTTTTTATCATTTCTTATTTTAGTTTGGCTTCTTCATGTGATTCTTCCATCCCTGCTTTGTATATAATAGAGGCTAGGGTTTCAGTTTGAATAAGATATTTTTCCTTCTCTCTCACAAGCACTTTAATAAGGTTTAGTTTTAATAAAGTGGGTAAGTCATAAATTTTTTTCCTTCTATCAAGGGAGACTTTTGACAACATACATTTTTTTTTGCAAAATGAGATGTTTGATAACTAGAGAAACAATACACATGTAGATTTAAAATGTTTAAGCACATGGTGCTCTAGTTTGCAAGTAGAATAATTGAATGATCCATCAATTATTACATGCACACCCATCTATAATTTGCTAATTGTTATGCAAGTTGATACATGAATGTAGTTGTGTTGTATAAGCAGGTATATGAATCTTTCGACATGGACCCTTACAATTCAAAACCCCTATTATATCAACCCCTTCTTTTGTTTGCCTTCATGAAGAAACCTTGGTATCGAATGAGGAAAACATAGGGCATGGTGCTTCCATGTTTTTTTTTCTTCTCTCATTAAGGTGAGTTTCCAATTAAATCAATTGTCTAATTGTAATTCTGATTGTGATTGTGTACATGTTTTATTCCTTCATGGTATCAAGGCCACTAGGACCTAGGTCTTCATATTTTGTAGAATTTTTCCATTCATGTAATCTGTTAAGGAATCTCAAACTATTCCTATATGTCAAGAGTCTTCACATATGTGTTGACACCTTCCACAAGTTGCTTCATTAGAAACTACCTTGCATGTTTAAAGAGGAGTGAGCATGGTGTGATTCATAATGTCTCAGACCAAAGTTTTGCTTGTAGATCACAAGAAGGAAGGTGTAGGAAGGTTGCCACTAATCAGTAGTAGTGAAGGAAGTGTTAATACATTTGTATTATATAACTCTATTTTAATGTTTAACAAAATTTATAATTATTATTATATTTGTATCTTATATTATATTTGCATATCAATCCTTGATGAGATACAAGAAGAGTAGAAATCTTGGATACTTATGTCATTCCAAGAAACTCTCAAATTTCATGAGGATTATCTTTTTCATTCTAGAGACTTTGTCAAAGAACCATTAATACTTATGCAAATCACTTTGATGGTCGTTTAATTAAATATTTAACAAATCTCAACTATTCACACATTTCATTTTATTATATGCTTACTTAACAAAATTTCAGTACAAAAATTATTATATTGACTTTTATCATTACGTAATCTTTTGCTACAGAAGCCAAGCTCCATTACACATCTTTTTCTATTTCTTAGCTCATTTGTATAAAGAGCCAAACTAAAACAAAATTACAAAACTACGCTTAAAATTCGGTGCACATAAACATGTGTTTCTATAATAATACTATAATCAACCTTTTTCTCGAAATCGATAGTTTCGTTAATACTCTTCTCAGTTACGTTTGGTTTTTCCAACGTTTCTCTACTTACGCAACCAACTCTGTTCTAGAAACTGAGTTAACGTTGCCCTGAAAAGAAGTTATCAAACGTTTAAAAAACAATAAAAATAAAAGATAAATATAAGTTATAGCTTCTCTAAAACTCTCGCTTGCACTCTCTCGATAACGTAGAGTATCATAACTTCCGTCAACGTTTATTCTTCTCTTTTGCAAGTTATAAAACATTTATAAAATAATATAACTTCCCACTCTTTTTTTTAAGCATCCCTTGATGAACGCACGTTGCACAACTTGTATTCAACCGTAAACTTTGAATGCAACTCCCTCCAACATTAAAGTAGTTATTTATTTTTAGCACCTCTTCAATACTTCTCTGTACATTATCTATCGCCAACTCTTTTTCTAACACCAATATACAAAAGAAAATCTCACACATAGAAAGTGCTGTTAGCTCATGTTTTCATGCCCACAACGTTCATAAAATCAAGTGATTTTCAAAGGCATTCAAGTGCACTTTCAAAGCTTTCAAGTGTCCATCCTATTACAAAAGCTTGACAATCTTGCATGAAAATCATTTCTACGTGAAAGCTCTATACATGAAAATTCCCTACGTGAAGGTTTCTTTTACGCAAACAAATTCAGTTTCTTCTCATTTTATTATTTCTCTATATCATTGAAGGGAAGTAGAATTCATAATATTTCTAGTTTGATTAAGTAGTTGCATTTATTATAAAATCTTATTATCAAGTTTGAGAATATAACTTGACATTTACATTTTGCAAAATTACTGTCTCATTTTTCTATCAAAACGTTTCAAAGATTTTCAATATTACTTTTTATGATACTAAAGAACTCATCTTTATCCTGAAGAAATATTTCAAAGGAAATAAAATATAATTTGAGCATATTCATTACATAAAATTATATATTGGCTCATTAGGATTGCTATACTTTTTCTTTCATACGAAATAATCTTCAAACTCTCATATTACACTACTAGAAAAATGGGTTATGCCATCAGTTACTTGCCGTCGGTTATCTAAATCAACCGCAAAGATCTTTTTGCCGTCGCTTATTCAAACAAGTGACAGCAAAGATCAGTATTCGACCTACTATCAATTGAAGAAAAGCGATTGGGTGCGCGGTGGTCATTAATATTTACCATCGGTTGATTAAGCAACGGCAAATATATTTTGACAGTTGGTAATTAGAAAAACCGATGGTGAAAAGCTGGTTAAATTTTGTTCCTTAATAGCATGAGGGATTTGTAACTTTGGTCGTCAGTTATTGGAATAAACGACGGCAAAAGTGGATAAAAATTACATGCCAAAATTTTAGGCATGATGATGTGTATCCTTTGCTGTCGGTTCAGGGAATAAGCGACGATAAAAAAAAGTATAAAATTTGCAACTAAAATTTGGGCAGGATTAGTGATTTATACCGTCGGTTATTGGATTAAACGACGATAAAAGTCAAGTTAAAATTAGTAGCGAAATTTTGGGTGCGATGGAGAGGGAACCGACAATATTATTTGTCGTCGATTTTTGAGAGAATCGACAGCATACGTTCCTAAATGTATTAAGGCACTATGGCTTACTGTTCATCTTCCTCCTCCAAACCCTTACGCAGGTCCTCGTGTCACTCCCTTGCATCGCCCCCCTCGCATCGAGCACCTCCACGTGGTCTTCCTCCTCACGTCACCCCCTCCTCCTCAGGTGAATCCCCATCCTTGTCATCGTCGTTTCCCCCTCCTCCTTCTCCTTCTCCTCCTCCTCCTCCTTCGCGTGCCACTCCCCTCCTCCTCCACGGTAGCTCACCCTGCTCCTCCTCGTCCTCTGCTGGTCCTTGCCCTCCTCCTCCTCCGACAACGCCCTTGCCCTCCTCCTCCTCCCCAGCCTAGCGACACCCTCCTCCTCCTCTTCCTTAGTTCTGACCCATCCTCCTCCTCCGCCTGCACCCCCTCCTCCTCCTCCACCTGCACCCCCTTCCTCCTTGGTTCCTCCCCCTCCTCCTCCTCCCCTGCCCATCAGTGCCGCCCTCCTCCTCCTGACTGTCCCCTCCTCCTCCTCAGCTCCCCCTCTCCTGCTCCACTTCCTTAGCAGGCACCCCCTCCTTCTCTTCCTTGGTTCCTCCCCCTCCTCCTTCTTGTCCTACCGCCCTCCTCCTCCTCCTCCTCCTCCTCCTCCTCCTACTGACCCTATCCTCCTACTCCTTCCCATCCTGTTGCCATACTCCTCCCCCATCTCCTACTACCAGCCTCCTCCTCTTCCTCTTCATCCTCCTCCTCCTACTGACCCTATCCTCCTACTCCTTCCCATCCTGTTGCCATACTCCTCCCCCATCTCCTACTACCAGCCTCCTCCTCTTCCTCTTCATCCTGCTGCCCCCTCCTCATCCTCCTTCTCCTATCCCTACCACTGCTTGACTTCCTCCTCTTCCTCTTCCCCCACTACCCCCTTCCTCCTCCTCCTCCTATTGCTGCATATGCAGCTGGCCTTTATCCCCCTCTTCCTCCTGTCCTCCTCCTCATCCCTCTCCTGTCGCCCTCGTCCTCCTCCTCCTATTGCTACCACTGCCATCACCTTTATTTTATAAGTTGTAAATTTTTTAATAATATGATAATATGTTATTTAATTAATTATGTTTATGAAATTACAGGTTATCGGTGATGATCATTCTCGAAAGTTGTAGTCGTTAGAGGTATAATTTAAATATTTTTTATTTATTGTAATAATATTTTAGGCTTTTGTTAGATGGTGTGGCTTGTATGATTTATCATGAATGTGAGGTGTGCCTACTTATTTGATTGAATGAAATTTAATATGAGGTGTGCCCACTTTTATGATGAGTATTATTTTGCTATGCAGGTTTATAGAACACTGAAAATATAAGGGGAAACCCTATCAAATTTTTTTGTAAAATTGTTTCAATGTTTAGTTGGGATTAATATATGTTGTTTAGGTTTAGTATTAGGTTGTGTATATGGTGCTGATGAGTCCATTTTAATGAACTATTGTTACACCTAAGTAATTCTATTTTAACATTTTATGTTTGTTAATAATCACATTAGGTCATTAAATGATTGCATGCATCATTATTTAAGTTTACATTTATGCTATAACTTATTATGTAATTATTTTATGTTTCATTATTGTAGGAATAATTTGTTCAAAGAAAAGGGTGGTGAAGAGATATTTCTCCCCCACAAATCTCTCAACCTCCGGTCGGCCTCAACAACTACATCAACAGTCGCCGGCCAAGTTTAGTAAGGGATTTGAAAATCCCTTGACTTGTGCCGGGGGAGGAGATAAAAGAAAAAGCTAAAGGGCTTGGAGGGGGAGACCATCGGGGAGAGGATATTGCGTGCACTATGGAGAAGGCGTGCACGGTGGATCTAGCCTACTTGCAAACGTGCTCCAACCTCTCCAACACCACAGCCACAGGCTCCTCGCGTGTGCATCCTCCCACCATGTGCCTTGTAGGTGCGCCACCATCCTCCTGTAGAATTGCCTCACCACACCCTTGTAAATGCAAGGTAGTCTCCCACCACACGCACTGCAGCCACACCTTGCAAACATCCTCCCACCGCACGCCTACAGCCGCGCCCGTGCAAAGCAGTCACCGTGCGGCCTTCCTTCCTCTCCATCCCTGCAACCCTGCTACCGCTCCACCCCAACCTCCACCGCGCACCTGCAGCCATCCCTTGCAAGCACACCACCACCTCCAAGCGCTCACCTTCACGCACAACAGATCGTGCAGTGCCCTCGCGAGCGTGCAACACCCTCACAACACGCAAAGAAGTGCACTGCAGACCACGCTTCCCCTCCTCTTCATCATCTTCTTCCTATCCAGCGGCCCTGCAAGAACCCAAAGCATGCCCGTGCGCCACAGCCGCAAGCAGCCACGCACCTGCAGGCAGTGCAGGCCCTAGCGTGTCCTTGTGCGCGTGCCATTGTGCAACCACGCGTGCCTGCGTGCCACAGCCACAGCGCCCACGCAACTACCTACCGTCGTCAGGCCGGTGCTCCTCTCCTCTAGCTGGCCACCTTCGGCCGCCCCGTCACCACCATCACGTAGCCCTCGTCGAGTCGAGCCTTCCCACAGCGTAGCTCCTCTCACAAAGCCTCCTCGTGCGCGCAAAGAAGAAAGAGGAAGTTTCCTCTACTTTTGCTTCAATTAAAATTTACATTGCATGCCACTGCCACTTTAATATTATTATTTTATTCAGGCCACATTGCATGGATGCACTTATAGTATCGTGAATTTACTTAATTATTGTTATGTGCATCATTCAACATTGAAATTCAAATCAGATTTGCGTGCAAGTCAAATTTACATGATATGCAACTACACATGCATCATAAACATAATTTAGAGAGCTTGATTTCTGATGTGAAAATTGCATAAATAGCCTTGAACTTTAAGGAAATTGCAAGCTCCATTTAAAGTAGCATATTCCTCGAATTGAAGTCGCGAAGCTGTCTGCAAACATTATAATCCTCTACTCGTGAATTTATTGGTTCTATTCCTCCCTATGGATGCGACATTTTTATTGTGGTTAAATTTGATATTTATTTTAATTTTTGATTGAGAAATTTTCAACCACATAAAACACAACGACATATCAATTTATTGCTATCAACTTCATAAATAAGCGAAAAATTCTCCGTCAAATGGCACCATTGCTGGGGAGGCAACAGACGCAATAGATTCACTTTATTATTTTTGAGTATTCTAAGTTGCACAATTATCTGATCATTCTTTATCTTATTGTGTGAGGAATCTGATGGACTGACAGGCGTAGCAGAGCGACGACATCGACCTTGAACGATGAATGCGGCGAGCACACACAGCGGAGATGATCTTTTTGGTGGACCTTGACGCCACCTGGAGGACAGCAACAGAAGCACGTGGGCCTTAATTCCACACATGTAGGCTTACGGAGGAGCCTATTTCTGATTTAGTCATTAGAGCTTAGTTTAGATTTAGTTTAGATAGACATTAGAACTTAATTTCTGTCTTTTGGACCCTTGTTGGGTGTTTTTGGGAATGTGTTCCCTTCCTTTATTTCTTATTGCTATTGTAAGCGGGAACGTATTTTCGGGAGCGTGTTCCCATTTATTTAGATTATAGGATTATTCTAATTGTTTGAACTGCATGTTGGTTAGTTAGTTAGATTAGGTTTGTTTGCTTATTATTATTTAAAAAGAAAAAAGAATTCGAACAGCCTACTAGAAGTTGCATATCTATAGGGCGACCATATAGGATTGAATGAGCAGCATCTAGCTTTTCTTTTTTGCATTGTAAACATCCTGCATTGAATAGAGCTAGAGTAAGGTACGCCTTTTCTTGTGCATTAGTTATCTGCACACGCATTACATTTGGACATAATTAAAGAAGACCATTTAAGCTAATTTGAAAATATTAATCAAGTGGTCACATTATTTTTTTTAAAAGGAAAGAAAAATATATAGGAAGTGTTTGAATAATGTGACTACGATTTTCAAAAGGAAAAATCACTTTTCGCGGTGTGATGCACACTTCCTGCACTGAGCACGCACTATAGACACTGCACTAGGACTTAAACCCTTAAGGCTATAGGCACCAATCTCTTTATCGGTGCAGACCCTCCTATCGTGCTTTGTGGTGGTGGTGGTACTATCTTTCGACCAAGTGTTTTGATACTTCACGGAGGGGGACACCCCTTAAAGGAACAAAAGGGTAGTTAAGGGGCACCACATACGCATTGCCTCAAAGGAAGGGTTTGCCCTACTTGCATCCCTTTGTTCGTCCTTGGAGTAACTTCTCACTTAATCACCTGGGAGTATCATCTAAGCAAAGTATAGGTCCTAGGGCACTCGAAGGTCAATTTAGGGTGCGTAATTGCTTGACAACTTGATTGATCACCCAAAAAGGACTAAAAGTAACCTCAACCTTCTTAACAGTCATTGATCAAAAATTTCAAGTGCCTCATTTCTCTTATACCACTTACGTGGGAATGGAGAAACACTGCCTTGATTATATTTGGCCACACTGAAGAGATTGGAAGAGGACTTATAAAATTTTAAATCAACAAATGACCTCTTGCCTTGTGTTTGCTTGGCGTGTGCGTGATAGAGCTCTCTAGGAAGTTTTATGTTTTAATCTATCTAAGTCCTAAGAGAGTTAAAAGAAATGGACTATCCTTACTCCTATCATTTTAACCAGGATCCCATGCCCCGAGCGTATCCATCCTTTGATGGGTACAGTGACAATTCATGGGATCATTCTTATTCTTATCCTAGGAGTACTAGCCTGATAACTCCCACTTTTGAGCAGAGCCTAGGAGTGGGATTTTCCAACCTTGGAATCCCTACTTCTATGCAAACACCCAACCCTCCCACCCTTCATGATTTTTCGTATCGAGGTTGGACCAATACCCCTAGGCAACCAGAGCCTGAAATTGACTATCCTCCCCAACCTAATAGTAGTAGCCTCTCCTCTTTTATGATAGAAATGCAAAAACAACAAAAGGAAATGATGGAATCTATGAGAGTGATGTTGAGGAATAGTCAACAATTAAACAAAGAAATAAGATAGCTTAGCTATGCTCTTCCCAGTAATTCTGATCCCTACCCATACGACCATGATCATGAAAATAATTATGAGGAAACCAATGATAATAGGCATCCAGCTTTATGTAGCTATCACTTAGACTCTCCCAATGAGACATGACCACTAGAGGAGAACGATCCTAGTGATTATCCACCTGAGCTATATTGGAGTCAAAAGCAAGGGAAGATGGTACCTCTTGAGGATCTTGACCCCAATGACAGTATGTTCCTTACCCCTACTAACCCGAGTCAAGGTTCTATTGTTCCTATCACTTCCCCTATTGATTATCTGGTGGAATCCCATTCTACCCTTAGTGAGCCTACTCCCAACCCTCCACTTAGGGAATCAGCACCTACCATTCAGGATTTAAATATACCCAATGAAGGTGATCCTAAGGGAATGGAGGATGAATTAGATCAATTTTGGTCTCAGGGATATAAAGAGTCTATTTCAGAGGACGAGGATGCCCCAATGGAGGAACCCGGACTGAAAATCTGGAGTGAATCACAGGGGGATTATTTATTATTTGAGGACTTACCCCCAGAGGATATAAACAATATGGTGAAATTCGGATTCCTCTCTTCTTTTGAGAGTCATCCTCCATCAAAATAGGAGTTGATATTAAAGGAGGACAAACGCAATAGTGAAAAGCCTAAGGGAGACTCTCAGGGACAAAACACGTCAATTGAGGATTTATGCCTCGAGAAGAACAAATAATTGCATGATATAGGCTTACTCCAAAACATTAAGATGGATCCTCCGTCAAAAATAATTAATGATACTGAAGTAACTCCTTTCTTTACTAATGAATCACATATACACCCTGACAAAAATTTGAGTGAACAAAAAGAATTCGAGGATGAGATTAATGATAATGATTTTGTTGCTTTGACCCTGCCATCAAAGGAATTTAATTTGGAGTCCACCATTGATTCACATATACTGAAAAGTGAAAATATGACTCCGATCATTAATAATAGGCAGGGTGACTTCAATTTTCTGCAATAATTGTTAGGGAGAATACATAATCTGAATCTTTGTTGGAGTTAGACTTGACACCGACTAAGCCCTCCTTGGACTTAACCATTACCGCCCAACACCACAAACAATCCTTACACTCCCTAATCGATCCTTGGCTCAAATCTCTGCTCATGTACATTCTTTCTTGAAAACATATCAGGACTGTATATCTTCGAGTAGAATGGCGAGTGTGGATTGATGCTTGTACTTTTAGTCTCGCCATGCAAGGGTTTGAAATAATAATGTTTATATCTTTTAAAACCCATCCTGCTTTGGAGAATCCTTGTTATCCTCCACTTATTCCATTTCGGGAGGTCCCTTTTCATAGTCCTTTTGTTATTCCCAAACCTCCGCAGGTAGCCAACGAGGTTTTCTGCTTTCATACCCTCTGGCGAGAATTTAGGATTACATTGCATCATCAGCTCGCCAACATCCGTGGCTACTTGTTTTCTAGGCCCGTGCTGTTACGCATATTTTTAGGGCCTAACTTTTTCTGTCTGGAACTAGACTTACAAGTTCCTTATAAGTATGGCTGTTGACAGAAAATGCAGCGCCTGTTGGGAGGCAACCCAATGTTCTAAATAACACCATCATCAGGTGACTTCCTTTCTTTCTCCCCATGTTTTAATTTTACAATGAGGACATTGTAGGATTTAGGCATGGGGGGGTGCACTTTGCATTTTTGGAAGTATTCATGCATTTAGGTTAGCATTATTAAAAAAAAAAAATTTCTTTTCTTGAGCTGAATGGGTTAGTCCCTAGCAAAACATCTTTGTCATGGAAGTGTCATTAAAGATTTTTCTTCTTGAATTATTTCTTAAGTTTAGAATCCAGTACATTTACTTCACTTGCACGTAGACTAAGTAATGAATCTTTTGAAGAAAACCAATAAGCATTTTTAGTCTACTGAACTCTTGGATAGTTAATAAGGAGTCAGACATACTATCTTCTAGTAAATCCACCTCATATTTGTGAGAGGAAAATAGAGAGATTACTGGTGCGCTAAGTCTAGTGTAAGAACTCTTAAGTTTTGGACAATTAGATGATAATACTTTAGAGTTAGGCATAGTTTTCGCTCTCTATTCCTATGTGAATACTTTGTGTGAATTCTTGAGAGTCACCAAATAAGGCAGATACTTAGAGATTGAGTCTTAATAAAGCTATGACTATGGTGGATAGTTACGACCGTTCTTCATAGAGTCCTCGGCTGAAGGAGGGTAATAGTGTCAAAGGTTAGAAATACGCTTGTCCTATCCATTCCTTCTCGGTGCCGAAAATATGCACTTCCACTAAATAAGTCACACAATTTCCTCTTGACCATCATCATCCTTAATAATGCCTCATAAATAAAAGTCTGTGTTGTGTTATGTTAATTTATAAAGGAAGAAAAAGAAATAAAAAAAAGAAAAAGAAATAAAAAAAAAAAGAGAAGAGAAGAAAAGAAAAGAGAAAGAGAAAAGAAAAAGAAAAGAGTCCAAGTTTGTAACATTATTTCTGAGGCAATAAAAACACCTATCGCAATCCACCAAATATGACCCATACCTACCTTTTAGTATTTCTGATCGTTTGAATATTGGCTGACTCTAACTTAGTTGTAGAGTTAGTAGGACTTTAATTAAAGTGTGAATGACATGTGAGGCCACCAAAGAGTAAGTACACTTGCTAAATCTGACGAGATTTGGGATCTCAGAAGGAAAAGAAAGAAAAGAGTGAGTGCCAAGGAACATCAAGAGAGCACAGTTGTTTAGCCTCTCTCCGAGTTGACATGTCTAATAGTCTAGAGATCTAGAGTCTGTAGTACTAGATTACATGTAGCACCAGGTAAGTGTGTGCCACCAAATTCAAATCCATTCAACTTGATATCTCCTACCAAAGCTAAAAGCCAAGGTCAAATTACATATTATCTTCTGCTTTATCCCCGAGGGAAGCAGTTCCCTATCCCGATAAAAATATTTACCAAGGGTGAAGTACGAACTCCCAATGCGAATTGGCTTTTCACGTGAATCTATTACTTAGGCTATTATCACATCACATTTGTCTGGATCTCTAAAGTTTTGAAATACGAAAAGAAGAAATCTTCTGATTACTTCTATTATTTCCATTTTTGCTAGGGACTAGCAAATCTTAGGCATGGGGGTATTTAATGAGTCCATTTTAATGGACTATTGTTACGCCTAAGTAATTCTATTTTAACATTTTATGTTTGTTAATAATCACATTAGGTCATTAAATGATTGCATGCATCATTATTTAAGTTTACATTTATGCTATGACTTATTATGTAATTATGTTATGTTGCATTATTGTAGGAATAATTTGTGAAAAGAAAAGGGTGGTGAAGAGATATTTCCCCCCCCTCAAATCTCTCAACCTCCGGTCAGCCTCAACAACTCCATCAATAGCTGCCGGCCAAGTTTAGTAAGGGATTTGAAAATCCCTTGACTTGCATCGGGGGAGGAGATAAAAGAAAAAGCTGAAGGGCTTGGTGGGGGAGACCATCAGGGAGAGGATACTGCATGCACTGTGGAGAAGGCGTGCACGACGGATCCAGCCTGCCTGCAAACGCGCTCCAACCTCTCCAACACCATAGCCACAAGCTCCTCGCCTGCGCATCCTCCCACCGTGCGCCCTGCAAATGCGCCACCATCCTCCCACAGTACTGCCTCACCGTGCCCTTGCAAGCACAAGGTAGTCTCCCACCACACGCACTGCAGCCACACCTTACAAGCATCCTCCCACTACATGCTTGCAGCCGCGCCCGTGCAAGCAGTCACCGCGTGGCCCTTCCTTCCTCTCTAGCCCTGCAGCCATGCTACCACTCCACCCCAACCTCCACCGTGCGCCTGCAGCTTACCCTTGCAAGCGTGCCACCGCCTCCAAGTGCGTGCCTTCACGCACAGCAGATCGCGCAACACCCTCGCGAGCGTGCAGCGCCCTCACAGCACATAAAGAAGCGCACTGCAGACCGCACTTCCCTTCCTCTTCGTCATCTTCTTCCTCTCCAGTGGCCCTGTAAGAACCCAAAGCATGCTTGCGCGCCACAGCCACAGGCAGCCACGCACCTGCAGGCAGTGCAGGCCCTAGCGCGTCCTTATACGCGTGCCATCGCGCAGCCACATGCGCCCGCGTGCCACAGCCACAACGCCCACGCAGCCACTTGCCATTTTGAGGCCGACACTCCTCTCCGCTAGCTGGCCACCTCCGACCGCTACGTCACCACCATCATGTAGCCCTCGTCGAGACGAACCTTCCCACAGCGCAGCTCCTCTCACGAAGCCTCCTCGTGCACACAAAGAAGAGAGAGGAAGTTTCCTCTGTTTTTGCTTCAATTAAAATTTACATTGCATGCCACTGCCACTTTAATATTATTATTTTATTCAGGCTACATTGCATGGATGCACTTATAGTTCATGAATTTACTTAATATTATTATGTGCATCATTCAACATTGAAATTCAAATTAGATTTGTGTGCAAGTTAAATTTACATGATATGCCACTACACATGCATCATAAACATACTTTAGAGAGCTTGATTTCTGATGTGAAAATTACATAAATAGCCTTGAACTTTTAAGGAAATTGCAAGCTCCATTTAAAGTAGCATATTCCTCGAATTGAAGTCGCGAAGTTGTCTGCAAACATTATAATCCTCTACTCGTGAATTTGTTGGTTCTATTCCTCCCTGTGGATGCGACATTTTTATTGTGGTTAAATTTGATATTTATTTTAATTTTTGATTGAGAGATTTTCCACCACATAAAACACGACATATCAATTTATTGCTATCATCTTCATAAATAAGAGAAAATCTCTCCGTCAGGTGCTTTGCCTAGGGTTTTAGGATTTGAGTTGGGAGAGGGTTATGGTGGTTGTGTTGGGCTAAGGTTTAGACATTTGGTTTGGGTCAGGGTTAAGGTTTTATGATTTAATAAGGGTTTGGGTCAGGGTTAGGGTTTTGTCTTGCTCTTGCCCTTGGTTTGCATGTTTAGTTTGGGTTAGGGTTTAGGATTATAATTATAATTTGTCATTTAATTAATTTTACTTTTGAAAATGCAGGTTATTAGTGTCAGGCACACTCGAAGGTTGCAGTAGTTGGAGGTATATATACATTCAATTTTTTTAATTTAATTGAATAATATTTTAGTTTTTTGTTGAATTTCTTTAATACTCAAATTACTTATTGTTTAAATGCACACTTGCTAAAGAAGATATATGCACACGAGGCCAAACATTAGGTATTCTAACCTTGGGGTAAAAGTCCTCCGAGTCAAATTATGTCCAAATTACTCGCCCGTCGAAACTTATAATCATGTTATACGGATAATGTAGGAAGTGTATGTATACCTCACTTACATGCATGATGTGTTGTCTTTGTAGCATGCCATAAGAATCGATCGACTTTAGTTCGATGAAGTACCGAACTAAAAAGGGTCCTTCAAAATTTGATGATAACTTAGTTTTGCTCGTTACATGTAATCATGTGTGTTGAAATTTTAGTTGTTTATTCATGTTCTTCTCTGGTATACCAACTAAATTTATCTAATTTCCTACGGTATCCTTAATTGGATGTTAAAGGAAATCTAGCTAAGGTTAGTATTGGGGGGTATACTGGAGAATTGTAAGGAAATGATGCTAAAATTTCACCGCACTAAGGTTACATGTAACAAGCAAAACTAAGTTGTCATCAAATCTTTGAGGATGAACTATCAAGTTAAAATCTTAATCAACATACACACCATTCGGTCATTTCCCTTTCTAATAAGTGATTCTTTTACATTAAATCTTTGGTTATAATGGATAAATCTTGGATTAGATTGCGAGGTTCAAATTACACCAGATATAAGGATGGAGTAATTTTACTCCTGGATTAGGCCTTTCAAGACGATAGGAAGATATTTAGGCGAGGAGGTTAACTTGATAATATCTTCTGCCCATGTAGATGTTTAAATAGTTCCTTGCATGATCGTAATACTGTGCTCAAGCACTGCATTTGTAATGGTTGGTGGCAACGTTATACTTCTTAGGTAGCTCATGGAGAGGAGTTGACTGAGAAAGTCATAAACAATGAGAACACTGTTGACCAAGAGATCAATGAGAAAATTGCTGATAGCGAAGGTGAAGAAATAGAAGAAATGTTGAATGAGATGAGAGCAGGAGAGGATATAAATACAAACGAGGAAGATCCATTCAGTTGTGATCCATTCTATGATGCTGTTAAGGCAGCTAAGGATCCTATTGCTCCCAGTGTTACGAAAATGTCAAAGTTGTCATTTTTATTGAAGATGTTTCAACTAAAGGTTATGAATAGAGCTAGTGCTAGATTCATGTCAAAAATATTTTAGTTTATTGCTGAGCTATTGAATAACCCTAATAGTTTTCCTGCTTCATGATATAAGGCGAGGAAATAGATTCGTAAGCTTGGTTTGGATTGTCAAAAAATCGATGCATATCTAAATGACTACATTTTTTTCATAAATGAATTCACAAATTTGAGTAATTGTCCTGAATGTGGACATAAGAGATATAAGGAAGGTAAAAATGAAAGTAAGAGGAAACAACCTCAGAAACTTTGCTACTTTCCACTGACACCTTCAATGCCTTTTTATATCAATTAAAATTGCACGGTGGATGACAGGTCACCAGGATTGTAAATCTCAAGATGGAAGAATGCATCATCCTATTGATTTAGAGGAGTGAAAGAGATTTGACGAAATAAATAATTTATTCGCTTTAGAAGTAAGGAACGTGCGGTTGAGTCTTGCAAGCGATGAATTCAATCCATTTAAAAGTATGTACCCGTCGTACTCTATATGACTAGTAGTAATGGTCACTTATAACTTACCCCCCCAGTTGTGTCTGAGATCATCATTCATGATGCTGACCGATTAATCCCTGGTCCAAAACGCTAGGAAATAGAATAGATGTTTATCTCTAACCGTTAATTGATAAACTAAAACAGTTGCGGTACACCGACATGAAGATGTATGATGTAGAAAAGAAAAAATTTTACAATATGCATGCAACATTGTTGTGGATCATAAACGACTTCCCGACGTACGCAAATTTGTCAGGTTAGATCACTAAAGGAAAGCTTGCTTGCCCAGTCTGTATGAAAGACACTCATCACCTATGAATACCAGAAAGTAAGAAATTCTATTACTTAAGACATCATAGATTTCTACCTATTGAACATAGATGGTGAACGTCATAGTTCAGGAGTAAATTTGATGGCAGGACGTGTTGGTATTCAAAGAAAAATCTAAAGAATAAATTTAGTACATATTCTATCAGGTTGCCGGGTCAGGTTATAATGGAGAGATTACAAGAAATGGGTGAGATATGGTTTGGTCGACCATTCAAACAAGACCAAACGGCCTCGAGGAATTCTGGATTTCGAAAGAAAAATATTTTATTTATGAGCTGCCATGCTGGAAAGATCTTACAATACGTCATAATTTAGATGTTATGCACATCGAAAAGAATGTGATTGATAACATCTTAAACATATTAAATCTAATGAATGATCAAAAGGATACGATGAAAGCAAGGAAAAACATGGAGAGTTTAGGGATATGTCCGGAGCTACATATTCATGAGGATGATGCCTACTTCTCACCTGCTATTTGTAATCAAGACCAGAAGAGTAGCCTGTTCTCCTTCTTAAAGGAAATTCGAGTGCCAGATGGATTTTCATTGTAGCTTTCTCATTGTGTAAATGAAGTGCATAAAAAGATATTTGGCTTGAAAAGTCATGACTCCCATGTTTATATGCAAGTATTATTTCCACTAGCAATATGGAGGATACTGCCAAAGTCAATTGTTGATTCATTCACAGAGATAAGTAGGTTTTTCAAAGTTGTTTGTTCGAAGATGCTACAAAATGATACGCTGGATCACTAGGATAAACAAATAGTCATTACTCTCTGTAAGATAGAACAGATTCTTCCCCCAGCCTTCTTCGATGTAATGGTTCATCTCACCCTGCATCTTGCAAATGAAGAGAGAATCGGTGGACGTATACAATTCAGATGGATGTATCCTATGGAGCAATTTTTGAAAAAGCTTAAAGATTATGTTTTGAATAAAGCAAAGCCGAAAGTATCCATTGTAGAAGGGTATCTCGTGGAGGAGTATATAAATTTTACTTCTATGTATATGAATGAAACAAACAATCGCTTTAATAAACTTCAAAAGAATTATGAGGGGGAATACAATGACAGTGATGAAGAATGCTTGTTAATTTTTGATACTAGAGAAAGGTCGATTCTTCATACAAAGTACAAGGAAATTTCAAAAAATCACAAATGTTGCGCACATTTATATATTTTAAAATAAATTCTTGAAATTGATACATTTTACGAGGAATTTGAACGATTACCTCTTTCAAGGACAATTGAATTTGACTTTTTAGATTGGTTTAAAGACTAGGTTAATCAATTGAAAGAGAATAATGACCCACGATAAGGACTAGATTTTGATGTAATTGTCGATTCACCATTACACTATACATATTACCATTATGGGTATATAATAAATGGGTTCAGATTCAGAATAAAAGAAATTGATGATAGAAAGGTTACACAACAAGCCAGAGTTGTTGATTTAGATCTTTCCACTGGTCCAGATGGATACTATGGTAAATCAGAGAAATTATGGAGATCAACTTCAAATTTAATCGTAGAGTTGTTCTATTTAAATGTCATTGGTTTGATGTTTTTAAAGAGGGCACTGGTTTCAAAATTGTCAAGAAATACAATTTCTTGAGTTTAAATCCTAATCATCAAATTCTTTAGTCTGATGAACCATTCACATTGATATGTCAAGTGGCACAAGTTTTCTATGTCCCCGATAATTGCCAAAGGCGATGGTTATACCCATAAGAACACTACCGCGTAACCATTTTGATGCATAGTCTGAAGATTACCAGGAATTAATAGAAGTCATTTATTTGCAATAGATGTTGACATCTAAGGTTAGTAACAATTTCTTTGCTTTGTTTCATTTATGCTTAAATGAAATTCAAGTTAAAATTGAAATTTATAGGGCATATATGTCATTACAAAGGGGGTTTAGAGTAAAAATTCTTTAACAATATTTTTTTATGTTTAGCAAACATTTTTCATTAATGATTTTTAATTACATTAATTATTGCATTTTTTACTTGTTACAGATGAAGTTGTTTAAGAAAAAACAAAAAAAAGGTCCTTCTGAGACATAGCCCTCCATGTAGCCAATTCATCTCCTCAGGCTCAACCACCCCTTCGACAGTAGGTTCAGCCACCCCCCCAGTCACATTTTGTACGTCCCAAGGAGATGACACTTTTACTACATATGGGGGTGTAACGACCCGGTTCCCGAGTCCCTACGAGACACGAGAACCGGACCGACTCGACTAATCCCAAGACCCAGTCGTCCAACGAGGAAGTAACCAAAAGACAGTAAAATAAACCACATTCAGCATGAATATAACTAACAGTAAGAAAGTACAGCAGTAAGGAAAGAAACTACTACGGTAGGTACCACCACAACAGTAAAACAACATTTATCATATAACAAAAACTGCAGGTAAAGAAGGTACAGCGGAAACAAAAACTACTCACTAGAACAGAAACAAAAGAGGTACAAAAGGCTGTGGTAACTCTACTGGACCCTACTCGGCCCAGCGTCCTCTACAGCCGCCGACCCTGGCTGCTCAACACCTGGTCCTGAAAAAGGTAACGAGTGTAACACGTCAGCAAAATGCTGAGTAGAGTGGCAAATTAACTAAAGGCAACAGTAGAGTGTACAGTAGCTGTTATGTTTCATTACTTCCTTTATTCACATCTTTCAATTTTTCTCACTATTTCATTTATTTCTCAGATCCTTTACTTGATCTCGAATGTCCTCGTGGGAACGATCTTGATTGCAGTCTTTTCCAAAAGTAGAAGTAGCACGTGGTGCTCTCCTGGCCGGGAGAGTCCCCCGTGGTGATCCTACCCTCAGTCAACCACCCCAAGGTCACTGACAGACGTAACGGTGACTACGGCACGCGCGATAAACGCACAGGTAGCTAGCCCGTACTGGCACGCGGTCAGTCGTTTCCGTTAACGGGTGCGCCCAAAGCACAGCACGGAACCAGGGCAGAGCCCTCTCAGTAACAGGGGTCCAACCCCTCCACAGTAACCAAACCGGGGCCTTGCCCCTCCACAGTCCGCGCACCCTCGCCTGACTACCCTGGTTTGCCCTAGTGGGCCTAACAAGTCGGTGAAGGAGGCTAGCAGAACCCCGGGGCCCGTGGGGTAGCTAGTACTCTCCTAACACTACTAGCTCTCCTCGGTACTACGTACACGAGGGCCAACAAGTCGGTACAGAGCGGCCAATCCTAACCCCGGGTCCCTGGGGCGGCTGGCCCCACTCTGCACTAAACAGGTACAGGTACTTCCCTTGGTACTGCGTACCCAAGAGACAGTACAAACTACATCTCAGTTCCATTCCTTTTTCTTTCCAGGAGTTCCACTCCTAATTCCCCGTAGGGTTCCAGCTCTTTATCTCAGAACATCATATGCTTCACTTTCCAGATTCACGTTCTCAAATTCCATGATCTCAAACATGTTTCTTTATTCATAACAGGCAGCTGTTAATTAAATTTACAGGCAGCTTTATATATTCCTTTCCATTTTTCCAAGACTGCAGTAATATACATTCCACTAGTTTTTCCATCCTAGGATTCATGCCATATCCTAGGATCTATCATACAATCTAGTTTTCCGGCCCTAGGATTCATGCAACACCTAGGAACTATCATTCCATATATTTCTCATTCCTAGGATTCATGCAATGCCCTAGGTTCTAGTTATGGTTCCATACTTTAACAGATTTTATTAATACTTAAAGCCACTCTACCAGGTACAACGGGAGTAATGGGGGCGTGATCGGGAATCCCGCGTGCCTCCGCGACTCTCAAGACTGCAACCGAACGAGGTCCTATCACAAGGATCAAACACAAGGAGTGTCTCAGAACAGTGTATAGCTACTGTAGGCGGGTAGAGGAATTAATTCTAAAACGAACGCAACTCGAATCGCGGAAAACGGAGCCCAAACGGGCCCTAAACGGGTCGAGAAAGATGATACTGTGCAAAATCAGACGTCTGGAACTCCTTCCAGACGTCTTAAACGGTGGATCAGAGAATTACCTGTTCAGCTTGGTTCCCCGGATGTCCAGAAGTCTGCAGGGACGTCTTTCCTATACCCCAGACGTCCGATGGTCCACACGGACGTCTGTAGATCACTCCCGCCGTCTGGTACAACTTCCAGACGTCTGATTCGCAAAGGATGGCGAATCAGCGAACCTGCGCACAGCCAACCCCCCCTCCCTCAGTACGGTCAGTCGACAAGAAGGAAGAAGAAAGCGGAAACTCACCTTTCAGACGTCTGTATGATCTTACAGACGTCGACCTTGCCGTCTGGCTATCAACCCAGACATCTGATTCTGGAAATTTTTCCAGAATCAGAACCCTGCTCGGCCTCCGCTCGCGACGCCGCCTGCGTCGCACCTCGCGCGTCTGCTGCTCAGCCCGCAGCAGGTCCCTCTCCGCGTCGCTCCGCGCCCCCTGCGCCCTCCGTCAGCCGGCCAAGCCGCTCCGGCGAGCTCGCCCTCACGGCAGAGCTCCGCCCTCGCACGCCGCAGCTCCTCCGCGCTCACTGCGGCTGCCGCTGCCGCCCTCGCGTCCGCTCGCTCTCGCGCACAGGAAGGAGGAGAAGGAGGAGATGGTGGAGACGGGAGGGGAGGCGTGCCCCTTTTAACGCCGCGCGGAGAGGAGAGAGAGAAGGCGGCAGGCCGCCTGCAGCCGCAGAGAAAAGAGGGAATATGCGGTCTGTGCGCTCAGGCGCGCAGGCGACTCGTGGGTGTCGAAAATAACGGATTTCCAGACGTCTTGAAACTATCCCAGACGTCTTATCAGACGTCTGGTTGTGATCCCAGACGTCTTGTACGACGTCTGAGCCACCTCCCAGACGTCTTAAAATACGTCTGGGGCACACATTCGTTACAGGGGGGGGAGAAGGGAAAGGGGAAGGAGATTGCTCAGACCTTGCCAGACTGAGTAAAGGATGATCTAGATTATGGAGGAACAAATCAAGAGGAGGGGGAGGAGGTAGGAGAGGAGGGAGAGGAGGGAGGGTGCAGGCTCAGCCACCCCTTCGACAGTAGGTTCAGCCACCCCCCCAGTCACATTTTGTATGTCCCAAGGAGATGACACTTTTACTACATATGGGGGGGGGGGGGAAGGGAAAGGGGAAGGAGATTGCTCAGACCTTGCCAGACTGAGTAGAGGATAATCTAGATTATGGAGGAACAAATGAGGAGGAGGGGGAGGAGGTAGGAGAGGAGGGAGAGGAGGAGGAGGACGAGAAGGTGGAGGATGAGATGGTAGGGAGTACGTCCCCAGTTCATGTTGACCCCTCAGCGGCGGGCTCAAGTGTTGGTAAGAAATCATATACCTTTAAAAAGTAAATTACTTATATGTTTTAAAATTTATTATAACTTCAAAAATATATAATGAATATGATTAATGTTTACGCAGGTAGACTAGTAAGAGGACGGGGGAAGACAAAAAATCTAGACCTCCAACGTATCCCCGAGGATGTGAGAATAACAATTAGGCTTAGAACCAAAGGAGAGGTGGAGAATTACCCATGCTTTATCAGTAGATTGGGCACAATTGTTAAGTCCATTGTGCTCATTTGCTACTTCGACTAAAGAAAGGTGTCCAAAGAGCTGAAGAGGTAGTTCTTCCGTCAGTTGGAAGTAATTTCATTTATAAAAGTAATTTCTTTTATAACTTTTCTTAAAATTATTGTAAGGTAAGATTGACATATAGTTTTTAAAATTAATGTAGGAAAATTACGATTGGGGTGACGACCCCAATGCTTCCCAATATACCCTTAAGCATGCCGCCAAAATCCACAGGGATTGGAGGACGGAGACTAAGAGAAATGTAAAAATTTTTAAACATTTACATTTTTATTATATACATAATTTCTTATATTATTTCTAACAATTTATATTTGGTATTTAGTTTTTCTCGAACAAGAGTTCACTCAAGGAGGCAATGGGTCATGCTCCTCCTAATCTCATGCCTAACGATTGGAAGAAGTCATGCGATCATTGGCTGAATCCAAAGACGGAGGTTAGTAAACAATTACAAATTATTCTATTAATTTAATATATCTTAAATTCATAAAAAATATTATTATATATATGTATAGGAGCAAGCAAGAAAAAATAAGGCTAATAGGGCTAAAGCTCCACCACAGACCCATTGTTTGGGTCGAAGGAGTATCGAGACTGTCAGGAGCCATTACGTAAGTGTTGGAACTACTTTTCAGTTAAATATTATTTAATTTTTATGTTATTTTAATATAATTGTATCATTTTTATATTTTCAGTCCGCTACTCGTGATGGGATGGAAATGAGTAGGATGGATATATACGAGGTCACCCACAGTAAGGTTGCAACTGAGGGTGCTCGTAAGTGGATTTATAAGTCATACCAGGAGAAACACGTAAGTTTCTTAAACACAAAAATATTTATAACTTGCTATATATATTATACTAATATTTTTTAATACATGTAGGAGCAAATGGCATAGTTAGTACATCCCCCCACTGGCGAGATGTCCAACAGCGTCCACCAACCTTTGCAGCTAGAGGACGCATTTAGGAGAGTGATGCCACCGAACAATAGTGGTTTTGTTCGTAGTGTGGGGAGGGCACATACGTTATCTACCTAGTATGGGAGGAGAAGTGTAGTCTTATCTAGTGTCGTCAATCAGTTACATCAAAAAATCAACACACCACAGAGACGAGAGAAAGAAAGGGAGAAGAGAGAGACATCTATGAAGAGTCAAATGGATGCTATGCAATAACAGATGAATAAGACGAATAGTAAGATTGAAAAGTTTCTAACCCTTCTTCTGGAAAAGGGTTACTTAGAGCATTCGTCTTCATCAGATCCTAGCATCCACAGACGAGATGACGACGATGACATGGGTGGAGCTAGTGGCATTGGAGCAGCTGCATAGTGATATTTATGCATTTTCTTTTCTTATGCTTTTCATGTAAATATTTTATTTTCATTTTATGTAAATTTTTCATTTTCAAACTTTTTATGTACTAGATTTTTTATATTTATGCAATATAAACTTCTCTTCATTAGCAAGTCTTTTAAGTATATTTAGTATGTAGTCCCATCATTTTGTAATTTCTTTTAAAAAAAAAAATCATACATTTGCCGTCGGTTATTTAATTAACCGACGACTTATAAATAGCGGGAAAAATACTTTTCCCATCACTTCTTAGACTAACTGACGGTGAAAATGTTCTTTCCGTCACATATTTTTCATCGCTTATAAGGAAACTGACGACAAAAATACTTTTGCTGTCACATATATGCCGTTAGTTATAATGAAAAGCAATGGCACAAATATTTTTATTGTCACTTATATAACCGACGGTAAATGTATATAATCGACGGGAAAACTTCAGAAAAGGATGCGTAAAGGCAGGGAAAAGTGACAAATGAATGCGATCGCTTGATAAATAAGTGACGGCAAATACACTTACCGTCAATTTTGAAACAACAGTGAAACATCCAATTCGACCTTGGGTGAACACTTTTTTTGCCGTCGGTTATAAATAAACCGACAGCAATTGCATTTTCCGTCGATTTTTAACCGACGTCGAAATGGCCAATTCATCATGTGGTTAAACACTATTTTGACGTTGGATGTGCCCGCAAACTAATGGTAAACCGAAACAGTGAAGATTATAATGGTGTCACTTAATGGCGTCAGTTAATATGTGTAATGAATGTGTGCCCCAGACGTATTTTAAGACGTCTGGGAGGTGGCTCAGACGTCGGACAAGACGTCTGGGATCACAACCAGACGTCTGATAAGACGTCTGGAAATCCGTTATTTTCGACACACGCGAGTCGCCTGCGCGCCTGAGCGCGCAGATCGCATATTCCCTCTTTTTTCTCTCTGCGGCTGCAGGCGGCCTACCACCTCCTCGCTCCTCCTCGCGCGGCCTTAAAAGGGCCACGCCTCCCCTCCCGTCTCCACCGTCTCCTTCTTCTCCTTCCTGTGCGCGAGAGCGAGCGGACGCGAGGGCGGCAGCGACGGCTGCAGTGAGCGCAGAGGTGCGGCGTGCGAGGGCGGAGCTCTGCCGTGAGGGCGAGCTCGCCGGAGCGGCTTGGCCGGCTGGCGGAGGGTGCAGGGGGCGCGGAGCGACGCGGAGAGGGACCTGCTGCGGTCTGAGCAGCAGGAGCGCGAGGTGCGACGCGGGCGGCGTCGCGAGCGGAGGCCGAGCAGGGTCCTGATTCTGGAAAAATTTCCTGAATCAGACGTCTGGATTGATAGCCAGACGGCAAGGTCGATGTCTGTAATATCATACAGACATCTGAAAGGTGAGTTTCCGCCTTCTTCTTCCTTCTTGTCGACTGACCGTACTGAGGGAGGGGGTTGGCTGTGCGCAGGTTCGCTGATTCGCCATCCTTTGCGAATCAGACGTCTGGAAGTTGTACCAGACGGCGGGAGTGACCTCCAGATGTCCGGAGGGACCATCGGACGTCTGGGATCTAGGGCAGACGTCCCCGCAGACTTCTGGACGTCTGGGAAACCACGCTGAACAGGTAATTCTCTGATCCACTTTTTAAGACGTCTGGAAGGAGTTACAGACGTCTGATTTTGCACAGTATCGTCTTTTTCGACCCGTTTAGGGCCCGTTCGGGCTCCGTTTTTCGCGATTCGAGTTGCGTTCTTTTCAGAAGTAATTCCTCTACCCGTCTACAGTAGCTATACACTGTTTTGAGACACTCCTTGTGTTTGATCCTTGTGATAGGACCTCGTTCGGTTGCAGTCTTGAGAGTCGCGGAGGCACGCGGGATTCCCGATCACTCCCCCATTACTCCCGTTGTACCTGGTAGAGTGGCTTTAAGTATTAATAAAATTTGTTAAAGTATGGAACCATAACTAGAACCTAGGACATTGCATGAATCCTAGGAATGAGAAATATATGGAATGATAGTTCCTAGGTGTTGCATGAATCCTAGGGCCGGAAAACTAGATTGTATGATAGACCCTAGGATATGGCATGAATCCTAGGATGGAAAAACTAGTGGAATGTATAATAATGCAGTCTTGGAAAAATGGAAAGGAATATATGAAGCTGCCTGTAAATTGAGTTCACAGCTGCCTGTTATGAATAAAGAAACATGATTAGGATCATGGTTTGTAAGAACGTGAAACTAGAAAGTAAGACATGAGATGTTCTGGAACCCTACGGGGAAGTAGGAGTAGAACTCCTGGAAAGCGAATGGAATAGAATTGGGGAAGTGAGCTGGCCCTTGAGTACGGAGTACCAAGGAGAGCGACTGTCCCCCTGTTTAGTGCAGAGCTGAGCTAGCCACCCCAGGGACCCGGGGGTTAGGACTGGCCACTCTGTACCGACTTGTTGGCCCTCGTGTACGTAGTACCGAGGAGAGCTAGTAGTGTTAGGAGAGTACTAGCTACCCCACGGGCCCCGGGGTTCTGCTAGCCTCCTTCACCGACTTGTTAGGCCCACTAGGGCAAACCAGGGTAGTCAGGCGAGGGTGCGCGGACTGTGGAGGGGTTGGACCCCTGTTACTGAGAGGGCTCTGCCCTGGTTCCGTGCTGTGCTTTGGGCGCACCCGTTAACGGAAACGACTGACCACGTGCCAGTGCGGGCTAGCTACCTGTGCGTTTATCGCGCGTGCCGTAGTCACCGTTACGTCTGTCAGTGACCTTGGGGTGGTTGACTGAGGGTAGGATCACCACGGGGGACTCTCCCGGCCAGGAGAGCACCACGTGCTACTTCTACTTTTGGAAAAGACTGCAATCAAGATCGTTCCCACGAGGACATTCGAGATCAAGTAAAGGATCTGAGAAATAAATGAAATAGTGAGAAAAATTGAAAGATGTGAATAAAGGAAGTAATAGAACATAACAGCTACTGTACACTCTACTGTTGCCTTTAGTTAGTTTGCCACTCTACTCAGCGTTTTGCTGACGTGTTACACTCGTTACCTTTTTCAGGACCAGGTGTTGAGCAGCCAGGGTCGGCGGCTGCAGAGGACGCTGGGTCGAGTAGGGTCCAGTAGAGTTACCACAGCCTTTTGTACCTCTTTTGTTTCTGTTCTAGTGAGTAGTTTTTGTTTCCGCTGTACCTTCTTTACCTGCAGTTCTTGTTATATGATAAATGTTGTTTTACTGTTGTGGTGGTACCTACTGTAGTAGTTTCTTTCCTTACTGCTGTACTTTCTTACTGTTAGTTATATTCATGCTGAATGTGGTTTATTTTACTGTCTTTTGGTTACTTCCTCGTTGGACGACTAGGTCTTGGGATTAGTCGAGTCGGTCCGGTTCTCGTGTCTCGTAGGGACTCGGGAACCGGGTCGTTACAATATGGTTTTGCCGCCAGTTTCTAATCGATGGCAAAAGTGGAATATATTGTAGTGTTATAAGATCTACGATATTCAACTTCCACGCATTACTTATTTCTACAAGAAGCTCTTCAAAGAAGTAAAACTCTATACTCCCATCTTTCACGTGTGAAATTTTATACTTCAAAGAAAGAATTTTTGGAGTAATTCTAATTAGCATTGAGCATATTTTTCATATCACAATTATACTTGGCTCTACAGGACTTTTGTAATACTTTAATCTTTTGATTATTGTTATTGTTGGGTTTCTAAGTTTGGAATTCTCATTCTTCTTGGAGAGAACAAAATTGCTTTCTTATGAGTTGTGCAAGAAAGTGTTTGTTGTAATTGGGGATTACCACCCTCTGTTGAAAGTGATAAATAGTACATTGCTTACTTGTAACAAGGGGAATATCCTTATTGGAAAACAAGGTAGAGGTTTTTCCCAATCAAAGGGTTTCCTCTCTAAATCGTGTGTTCATTTGTGATTTGCAACTCTAATAATTTTTATTGGAAATTATTGTGAAATATTATTATTTTAAATTTTAAATTTTTATATTTTGCACAATTCACCCCCTTCTTGTGCCATCCTTAGGAAGACCATTTAGCCTATTCTTAGTTTTCATTTTTTTAGGCTTCAATGCTCCAACTAGTCAGATAGTGGTTGAAGCGGGGTTTCCACATTCTACGATTCAACCAACTAGAATTATTCCCAACCATCAAACTTGAGCTCCACTTCTATTGGCACTTTGTCCAACTAGTAAGTTGTATTCTTGACTAGTTGGTTTTGCTAAAGTGCTTTACCTGAAGTCTCTTAGGCACCTAGAGTGGTACTTTTCCTTGATGACTTTGTGGTTGGCATACGTTCAACTCTCCTTGTTATGAGATTATTACAACTACTAGTATTTTACTTTGTTTAGATGTATAGGTGGTCTTGTATTATTTTACTAGAAGTATATATTCTACTTTTCATTTGATCTTGTGTTGGTTCTTCTAGCTATCCACTGATTGCTCCTATAATGAATAATGACAAATGGATTATAGACAAAGATGCAACAAACCACAAGACTTGGAAAGTAAAGTTCTTTCCCTGGTGCAAACTTAGTTTAGGTCAAGAATAAGTTGCCATTGCTAATAGCTCACATGTCACAATTGTTGGAAAAGGTACTACAAGGCTTCCAAACAAGATGAATTTATCACCTACCTTACATGTCTCATGTTTGCACTTGAGCTTTATATTGATTAGTAATATCATAAAGGAGCTTAATTGTCAGATTATCTTCTATGTTGAGCAATATGTTCTAGAAAGAGTTACAAGCAAGTAAAAAAGTTGGAATTGAGGAGAAATATGATGGCTTGTATAAATTACCAAGAAAACACATGACACCTTAGTTGATACTTCAGGAATGTGGACATGGTAATAGAGATCATACTCTTTAATGGCACAGTCTTCTTGGTCATCTACACTTCAAGTCATTGAGGAAGTTGTTCTCAAAATTAATTTCCAGGATAAAGTTGGAGATGGTAAACTACCTTCACGAGTCAAACACCACCACCAGTGCTGGTCCTTTCTCCCTAGTGCATTCTGATGTGTGGGGATTTGTACGTACTAATTCTTTTGGAGGCTTATAATATTTTATAATCTTTTCATATGACTATTCATGATGTACCTATGTTTATCCACTAAAGAGTCATATCTAAGTTCCACAAGTAGTGCCAACATTTGGAAATATCTTTGAGAATCAATCATTTGAAAGTCCTCATATTTGTAATGCTAGGGAACATATTAGTAATTCCCTGCGTCAATATACTTCCAAAGTTAGGGGATTGTTCATGAAACTTCATTTAATTGTATTCCTTGACACGATGAAGTTGTTGAAAGAAAGAATAGGCATCTCCTTCATGTTATTCGTGTACTTGTGCCAAAATTGATTTGGGGAGAAGGTGTTATTACCGATGCCTTCTCGATTAATAAATGCTATCTTAGGTTATTGGTTGCTTATGCCTTTAAGAAAAAGCCATTCCCATTGAATGTAAGAGTCATTGCATGCCTATGTTTTATGCACGATCTTTCATGTGCACAATGGAAGCTGGACTTGAGGCCATCAAAGGTGTCTTTTGTGGGTGCTCTGCAACACAAAAGGGTATAAGTATTAAGATCCTGACACTGGGAAAGGATATGTTTTTGCGGATGTCACATTCTTTGAAGAGGACTCATATTTCATCAAACGTCCTCTCCAAGGGGAGAGAGTAGTTTGGGAAGATTTCTTTCTTTGTAGGTTTAATGATATTATTGATGAGGAGATTGTTTACGATGTACGCCTTCATGCAATTAACAAACAAGGGGTGCAATATGATCTTTATGTGAATGGTAACCAAGGGGAGCAACATGGTTAGGCAATGGATCCACAAAGGTAGGAGTCCATCCACGCTCCCAACTAACATGATCTCATAGAAACATCTTTATCTCCATCTAAGGTAGGCAAAGAGTTCCCATTCGAATATCCTAGAAAGAAAAGCATTCCCTGAAACCAAGTTTTAGTTTGAAGGATTGCACCAATTTTGGGCATACTGGAACAATTGCTCTTTGAAAAGAGGGCGCACATCTATGCAATATCAACCTCTACTCCCAATTTAAAGTTCGTCTATTGCAAGCATGCAATAGTGTATGTCAAAGGTTGTCACCTAGCCCCATTATTTTTGCTTCCCACTTTGCTAAAAGTGCCTATTTTATTGTCCTCAAATGTCTAACGCCCTATCCTCCTCTTACAAGTCGTCAAACCTTTTCACATGCCACAAGTCTAGCCCCCTTTTAAGTTGCTCCATAATATGTCTAGAAGAAATTTCATGTAAGACCAACCAGTCTCTTTTCTATCTTATGCAACAAGTGACAGAAGGATATGCTGATGGAGCAAAAGGAACATATGTTGGGGGCTTTTGGTTGCATGGAAGGATATGTGACAACCATTATTAACAAAAGGGCATGTAAGAATTTGCAAGCTTTGTGACATGAACGTTGCTCTCTTGGCCAAATGATGTGCATAGGTTATGGGGAATGATTCCAGTTTATCTATGGAAATGATACGAAGCTTATATTGTTGAATACTTATATTGTTGAATACTTAATTAGGAAGAAAGGTGCTTAACAAGGGGAGGAGAAACCTCATTTTGGAAGGGGTTAATTAAGGTTTTCCCTCGCTTTGCTACAGCTCTTCCCTCATGTTTTGGGGAATGGGAAGCATTTTATGTATGGTTGAATGATTAACTGGTGTGGTATAAGATCATTGAGGGAAGGATAAAGCTACTACTTTGGAAGTTTATTGGATAGGTTCATTTAAAAAATGGAGGGGGATGGACACCGTCATCCGTCTCCGGTCTATCTAATGCTAGGATGGAGGAACTTCTACAAAACTCATGAAGTTGTTGGCAACATGCACCTTACGCATGGTAACGTGGATGGGTGATGATGGGAGAATGGGGATTTTTATTATCAAAAAGGCCTTTCATTCCTTGGGGCCTATTCCTAGAGAAGGATATTTTTGTTATGGAAGGTGAAAGTACCTTTGAAGGTGTGTTTCCTTATTTGGGAATTCCTTCGACAAAGGGTTGTGACAAAGTTGAGAAGAAGGAGGTGAGATCTGTTTCTTGTCCTTTTCGTGGAGCTAGTGAAGTGAATATTGATCAGTAATTTGTCTCGTGCGCTTTGGCCATCCAAGTGTGGTGTAAGGTATAATCACAATGGGCGGATGTCTCTTCTTTCACCGATCTCTAGAGATCTTTTGGACAAGGAAGCATAGGTGGGCATGTGTACCGATAAAAGGTAGAAAGGGATATTCCGTTGGGTTTTCTTTGGCCTTATGGAAAGAGAGGAAAGCAATAATTTTTTTAGCAAGAGGACGTATCCTGAAAATGTTTTGAGTTTTTCTTGGTCTTGGCTTTTAGATTGAGATATTTTGTACCTTAATATCCCTGCTTCCTTTAACAAAATTTTTGGATGACTACTAACCTTTAGTATTCATCCTTTCCATTTTCAAAATAAAGTAAGGCCCAACTTGTAAGCTATTTCTCAAATCTCTCAACTAGTGAATGTCTACCCCATTAGAGATAGAGATTTATTGGTAAGTAGGAGTTCTAAGTAGGATATAAGGAAAGATCACCATATCATCCTCAATAAGAAACTACAACCTTTAGCCTCTTCATCACCCATTTCTAGGGGAACAAAAATAGAGCTGTCATGGTTAATCACCAATTTTGGGGCTTTGCTAAAAAGTTCCAAGTAACATCTCAATCTCCTAGCCTATGCAAGTGTCCTCCATATATTGGAGGATTATTCTTCTCTCTTCACCTCGTATGGTCAGGTCCCTACTTACTCTAGCCCTTACAATCAGTTTGTGGCTTGAAGGAAGCATTGGTTTGCTCCATTGACTTAGTTATAATTGTTTGGTGCAACTTGAGCTTCATGTTTAGCAACTTTGTAACAATGAAAGAGGATTCTCAAGACATTGCCTTCCATAAGCTCTTGCATTTTTTGCAGTTTAACCTCTTGAAGGAGTCTCTCCATGGTGTTACCCTATCATGACTGATGCTCATGGCTACTCCTTATTGATATTCTCACATTAGAGAAAATGATCTTTGAAGTAGAGGAGATAATTGTGAAGGCTGGCATACATCCTTTGGTTGACAACAAATGGTATAAGTAGGTCCTCCTTAGTCAACACTCCTCCAATTGATCTAGAAAGAGGAGCTTAAGCTTCTTGTAAGAATCCATGAAGTTAGGTAGTACTCATGTGAACCACACCTTGCCTTTTTCTTAAAAGGCATGACAGCATGCATCACCTTGAACTTGTTCTAAGCATGTGATGCTTTGGAAATACTTAGCATGTTCCATGGGATCCATCCACTTCTTGCAAGGCTCGTATTGAGACCAAGAATGCTTTAGAGAGAGACCTACCCTCATTTCCTTTTCACAAAAGGAAATACCCTTGATAGTGTACTATTCCCAATGCTAACCTCTTCATCTTCTACTTAAGATATTAGTGCACATCTTCACAGGGAGGTGGAACAACAAGAAAGGGTTGTACTCAAGGGTGGCTTTTGCCTTTTTGAAAGTGCATAAGCTCTTACAACAATATTTGGCTAGTTTTTCTGCAGTTCACTTGATAAAGGCCTTTTCCAAGGCCACTAGATGTCTTCAAGGGCCCTTAGTTCCTTAAAGATCCACCTATGTAGGGCTAGTCATGAGCAATCTCATTACAGAAGTGGCCTTTTTATCCTTAGGTACAGTTGAAGGAAAAGATAAGCACTTTTCTTACCCTTTCCAACAGTGGGCTTCACTATTAGTAGCAAGGATGTTGTTTGGAAAAATGGATCCACTATCTATGTGCGAGTTGTGATGTTTAGGTCCTTTCCTTTATGAGCCCCTTGTCCTTAAGTCATTACAACTACAAGGGCATGTACCTTTCACAAACAACATCGAATGAATGCCCCTTGGATCTAGTTAGGGTTATTTAAATCCAACGCCTACTAAATTAATGAGCATATATCCAAAAGAGGTCCAATTACAAATAACAAGATATATACAGCTCCACCCCATTGACTAGGGCATTGTTTGTTTCCTAAGATTGCCCCTTCTATCCCTTGTTTAGGTCTTCTACTCATAGGATTAAGCCATCTCGAGACTGGGCCTGCAATCCTAGGATAGGGCTGTTGGATTAAAATCTCATTTGTGGACTTATATATGTATATATATGTGGATATAATCAAATAATATGTGTTCTTATGGTCTATCATCTTTAATGTCCATTTATGAAAATTGATCAACTAAGGTTGTTATTTTGGTATGGACATAAAATGCATATAGGAGGTGTGGTATTTTGAAAGAAATGTGTATAGACCAATTAGTGATTTGCATCTCCTTGATAAGTAGAAATGCAAATCACCCACAACAATTAGTATGACTAATTGCTAATTATGGGTGGTTATGGTCCTCAATGAGACCCACCATTTTTCTCTTAAGCGTCAAACCCATCGTGACCTTGAGAAGAAGGAGAGAGAGACTCCATGAGAGAGGACAATGGCTAGAAAAGAACAAAGAAACTTCTTCTAAGCGTTATCCAAGGAGCTGAAGGGTGGAATCTCTTAGAAGGCTTTCACTGCATCCCCTTTCGTCTTTATCAAGGATGAATATGAGTTACATATATATATATACACACACACACACACACACACACGTTACAATTTTGGTTTTAGGACTCAGAAACAGAAACTATCTTATGAGTACCAATACCATAGAGTTACAGATTTGGCATTAACTCTCAAGCACTAAATTTGTAACTTATGAATAGCTGTACTTATCATTAGTACCTGTACTCATAGAACATAGGTTTGGTCTTTGGTTTGACTTGATTGAAACCTGTAAGTCACTGGTATTGATACAGACCTTTAGTACCGGTATGTGATGGCTATAGAAGGAGGTCAAAGTTTCGATACTTAATCCTATATCAGTCCTGTATCTCAAATGTACAAGTACTAGGCATAAGTATCGGTATATGAAGTATTAAGACCCGTGCTGTTAAAACACTTTAAGATGTCTGGGACTTGGGTTAGACATCTGGACGCCTTCCTAGACGTCTGGAAATCAAATTTTTCGTGTACGTCCTCGCGTCTGCGTGTATGCTGCGTGCAGATAGTACGCAGCCGCATTTTCTTCTCTCTCCTCTCACCAATGAAACCCTAACCCCACGCCTACTTAAACCCCCCTCCTCTCCCTTGTTCACCTCACCTTCAGCCACCCTTCTTCCCGAGCGAGAGCAGTGAGTGGCGAGTAGCAAGGAGCAGGCGTGAGTGGCGTGGAAGGAGAGGAGGAGCAGTGAGGGGATGGGAGGTGAGCACGCGCGCGAGCTTGCGAGACAGCTCGTCGGAGAGCTCACGGTCGGTCGAGCGTGAGCAAGGCTGAGAGGTTCATCGGGGAGGTCCTCCCCGACACTGTTGCAGCCAGAGCAGTGGTCCAGCAAGCACGGCGCGGCCGCGCGTGGCGTGAGAAGGCAAAGGCAGCTCCTGGTTCTGGGATTTTCCTAGAATCAGACATTTGGATTGACATCTAGACGACACAGACAACGTCTGGAGGAGGTTCCAGACGGCTGAGAGGTAAATCCCGCGACGTACACCTCCCTTTATGGATACGGCCATGCAAGCCGTTCCGCCGAGGCACTGTTCCGTGCCATATTGAGGAGATTGCATCGATGTGTGCAGGATTCACTTCGGGAAGGCGCGGGACACGCCCTCCCACGTAGTTCAGACATCTGGGAGAGGCACCAGACGATGGGAAGTGTTTCCAGATGTCCGGAGAGGTTGTCAGACGTCTGGAACTGGGTCCAGATGGTCTAGCAGAGTTCTTGGACGTCTGAGAAGTAGTGCAGAGTTGAGGTATGGTTCTGGGCTTTTTTTAAGATGTCTGGAAGGTGTTCCAAACGTCTGATATGAATCAGGATTGCTGTTTTTGACCCGTTTAGGGTCCGTTTGAGGTCCGATTTTTGCAATTAAGATTCCGTTGTTCTTCGTATGAGTTCCTCTACTTGTTGGAATACTTTTATCATGTTCTGAGTGATCTTTTGTGATTGATCCTTGTGATAGGACCTCGTTCGGTTGAGGATTTGGGGTTTGCTGAGGCACGTGGACCTGCTGATCAAGCCCCCATTACTCCTGGATTTACTAGTAAAGTGGCTTCCCCTAGTTAATTACAAACATGAATGCATATGTGGAATGAATGTTAGATCCTAGGGTATGGCATGAATCCTAGGACTAGAAACACTGGAATAATTGTATAGAATGTATGAATTGCAATCTTAGATGAGTAATTAGAATAATAATAATTTCCTGTAAATGATAACAGCTGCCTGTGAAATGTAGAGTACTATTGTTAGCAAACTGTTGTATGTAAATTTCTGTTGTTTACGATTAAATAAGAGCTGCCTGTATATGAACTGGAAATGGAAGATTGAATGTTGGAAATACGAGCTACCTGCTAATAAACCTAGAATGTGAATAATAAAGTTATATGCTACACATGTAGAACCTGAGAAATGGAAATAGAAATGATGAAACCTAGTATGGCTTGGCCTGAGAAATACGAGCATGAAACCTACAGGGAATTAGGAGTAGAGCTCTTGGAAATAAATGGAATGGAACTGGAAATGTGAATGAGGAAGTGAGCTAGCCCTTGAGTACGAAGTACCAAGGAGAGCGACTGTCCCCTTGCTTAGTGCAGAGCAGAGCTAGCCGCCCTAGGGTTGGGACCCGGGGTTAGGATTTGCCACTTTGTACCGACTTTTTGGCCCTCGCGTACACAGTACCGGGGAGAGCTACTAGTGTAGGGAGAGAGCTAGCCACCCCACGGGACCCGGGGTTCACCTAGCCACCTTACAACGACTTGCTAGGCTCACTAGGCAAACCAGGGTAGTCAAGCGAGGGTGCGCGGACTGTGGAGGGGCAAGACCCCTATTTGGTTCTTAGGGGCTAGACCCTTGTTACTGAGAGGGCTATGCCCTATACTGGTTCCGTGCTGTGCTTTGGGTGCACCCGTTAACGGAAAAGACTGACCGCGTGCCAGTGTGGGGTAGCTACCCGTGCGTTTATCGCACGTGCCGTAGTCACCGTTACGTCTGTCAGTAACCTTGGGGTGGTTGACTGAGTGTAGGACCACCACGGGGGACTCTCCTGGCCAGGAGAGTACCACGTGCTACTTCTACTTTTTGGAAAAGACTACAATCAAGATCGTTCCTACGAGGAACATTCGAGATCAAGAAAGAGATCTGATAAATAAACCAAGTGATGAAAGAAAGAATAATTAGTTAAAGAAAGAAATTGAAAACAACAGCTACCTGTCCACCTTTACTGTTTTAGTTAGTTGGTTGCCACTCTACTCAGCGTTCACTGACGTTTTGTACTCATAACCTTTTTCAGGTCCAGGTGTTGAACAGCTAGAGCCTACGGCTGAAGAGGGTGCTGGACCTAGTAGAGTCCAGTAGTTGTAGCTTTTTGTTGTACTCTATTTCCTGTCGTAGTGAGTAATTTGTTACACCTCTGTACTCGTTTATTGTAACTTTATATTCCTGTACCTATTTAAATTTTCTACTGTTGTGATAGTGTGTACTGTAGTAGTTTTCTTCTTTACTGCTGTACTTTTGTTACTGTTAGTTGCTTACATGGTGAATGTGGTTTATTTTACTACTTTTTGGTTACTTGCTCGTTGGACGACTTGGTCTTGGGATCAGTCAAGTCGGTCCGATCTCGTGTCCTATAGGGATTCGGGAACCGGGTCGTAACATGAAGAGACCTAGAATGAGGCATCAGTTCTAAAGAGTCAACTTGTACTCAACATGTACTGGTACTTGTCGTAAGTACCGATACTAGTTGAGATCAATAGTGTTTTGGAGAGATACTAGTATTGATCAGGTATCAGTACTAGGCATTAGCACTGGTATATCTTGTGTACTAGACAAGTAAATGATTGAACATGAATCCCAAACTTTAAGCTACATTAGTACCGATACTACTTGGATATGGGATCAAGACCTATATAGTACTGGTACTCATTGAATATAAGATTTAATCATTATTTGTTATTGTTCAAGTCCATCATAAATATGAGGTTGGTCATTTATAGTTTAAACCACGATCCCTCATAAGAGCAATTCTAGGGAGGGGGCATGGGAATGTCTTAATCCCATGTGTTAACCACCTGATCTCACTCATTCAGAAACAACCCTTCTCAACAAACACATTCACACTCCCTAATTCTTTAATTTGACCCACTAACCAACCAAACAAGATCTATCCTCTATCCCAAACTTATTGCGCAATCCCACCCTCAACAATGTCTCTCCTTTGAAAATAATTTCTCCCAGCAAACAATACCTAAAGCGGCATCCTAAATAGGTTCTTAAATCCTCGTGATGTGCTGGATTGGGATTAATTATAAGCGAACATAGGAGTGTCATCATGTGCAGGGCCTCTTTGTTGGCAACCTCATGAGACATAAATGATGATAAAACAACTGTAACAAGAATTTTTTATATAAGAGATAGTTGCATAAAGTTTGACATGGACCCTTTTTGACCGTCGTCCCTCCTTTTTTTTGACGCGGGAGTCGCCTGGCCGAATCTGAGTCTTCCTTTAGGTTGTGGGCTGATTTAATCGGGGCCGGATAGCTAAAAAGCTAATTTCGAGATCATTCGAATAGAAACCTCTTTTGATTGGCTAGGATCTTCTCATGTCCCATGTTAGTGATGCGCCGTTATTGGGGATAGAAGTAGTTTGTCGCTTCCTCGGAACACTGTGGGCATTGACTTGGGATTTAAGGTGCCCTTGAGTGAAGTCTAGCTCCTCTACCACAACTCATCTGTGAACTCCAATTCCCCTGTTCGAGTTTCTAATGTTATGGGTCCACTGAAGACAAAGTCAAATTATTCGTTTGTCCAGGCTGGTCTTCTTTTCCAAAGGCATTCCGTTGTTGGAGTTGCAACCATGCTGGAGGTAGAGGATTGACCAAGTGAATTTTTATTGAATTAAATATTATACTTATTACTTAACCAATCATCCATTTATATTAGGTTAAGTAGATTTAATTTAAGATAAATTATTTTAATTTTTTTATAAAATAATATTGATGTGTGAAAATATCTAAATAGATTAACTTATTTATTTGACTATTTATTTTATTTTTTTTCTTTTTCTATATTTATGTCACAAACTTACACCTTTTACCGAATGAGACCTAAAAATTAAAGGCATGCTAAGTTAAATTCTTAGGATCCATCTTGATCAGAGTTCATTTCCATCTTGGCCTGAGTCAGGAAGATATTACATCCTCACAACTAAACGATGTGATTTCAAGTTAGAATTTGTGTAGACTCATGAATTGCGACCTAAGAAAGTATCTCTCTAGAAAATAACTTGCGAAGGATTTCTAATCATTTCATAAAATGATAACCTTTTGGCACATGACAAAAAGGACGACATAATTGTTCTGTACATGACCCAAGTTGAATTTCTTTTCTAGTTGAGCATAGCATTTATTAGATATCCATCAGTTACTGAAAAGTAACTTCGGAAATCACTTTTTGATGAAATTTCAATGGAGAAACTACTCCTATATGTATATGCTTCCGAAGTCATCTTCTGTGCAAGTTGATGTTTCCAATAAAAAACAGCGATGGGCTACGAAGGCCACTAGAATAAAACTCGAAGTTGTCGATGGTAAAGCTCACATGAACATTAGTTTTGATGAAATTTCATGATTTATTAAAGGATTTCACTCTTCAAGTTTTTATTTTGTAGTATTATTTTTGTTTAAATAATATCCAATAAACCGTACGTAACTTATATACAGGGAATCTAAATTTGCGAAACAAAATAAAAAAATAACAAACATTAAAAAGAATATATTTAAGTAAGTGAATTTATAGTCAAGATAATTTCGTAACGGAAGATGATAGCTGTGTCACCAAAAGTGTAGTTTTGATGATCTATCGATCCACGTAAATGAGAAGGTACGAGATGAAACAAGTCAGTAAGTTTTTAACTATGTTGATGTGATCTTTAACATGATCTAATCAAAAGATCACAAGGGTGGAGAGTGGGATCTACGTTAGTAGTCGATGTAGAGGGAAAAAAGCGGACGAGGTCACCGCGACAAGGAGTAGGCGGATAAAAATAGAACTCTACTTGAAGAGAAGGGGAGTATGCCGAAAATGACAAAAGGAAGGAAAGGAAGCATCGATCGACTGGTTGAGGGTCCCCAATGATGGAAACAACAGGGGAACTCTCGCTCGAGGAAGTTTGCGTAATCATTCTATTTTATTTTCCCCTTAAAAATTTTTCTAGCTCCATCTACAATCTTGCTAGCTACCTCGGAGTTGCTACAACAATGCACCCTCTAAAACCTATGTCTCCTTCACCCTTTAATCAAGAGAAAAGGGAAATGTAAGCACGATCCCACGCCCTATCCCAAGCCCACCACGGACGCCAAAACTGGGACTGCCTCCCAACTTTACCTTCTCTTACCGGATGAACGGAGGAGATAAGAGGCGTGGGAATACCATCCCCCTTTAATCAAAGAATGGTTGATCCATAATGGTTCAGTTGACCAAGCTACCTATCCATTACCCATAAAGTCGTTCCTCGTAATATTTCTACGTATTCTTCGTCGAGACTATCTGGATTTGGATGTAAGAACAACATATATATATATATATATCCAAAAGCAAAGGCAGTTAACCCAGAGGATCGAAATAGACACTTACCGGCAACCGATCCCAGACAGCGCGATCATCGTCGGGCTTCAGATGGTAATACGCAGAGCCGAAAGCCAACGCTACAAGTCCGCCATAGTACACCGCCCAACTCCACACCTCCCCTTTCAAGCTACATTCAAAGAAGATTAAAAAAAAAAAAACCATGCATGCACAAGGACCCAAAACCAATCGAAATGAAACAAAAAAAAACCACCATAAATAATTATAATTATAAACAAGTGCAACACAGACCACCTGATGCCAAGGCAACTCCCCCCATGGAGGCTGAAGACGAAACCCACGACGCCGACCACGAGGAAGGGAAAGCTCGTGATCACGTTCAGCGTGTTAGGTATCCCTGCAGAAGCGCATGCCGGAGAAATCAAATCAAATCAATTAAGGTTGACGTACGTAGAACAGTGATGAGACATACGCAGTAGATTGCGCTTGTCGGCGAATTGATGGCGATTGGGGGAAGATGGGATCCTCCGTGGGATAAAGGCCAGCAAGAAGAGGACGAGGAGGAGGAGGAGGACGGCGGAGGTGGAGAGGATGCGAGCTCTCTTCTCTCGCCACCTCCTGCTGCTGCAGAAATCCATCTGCTTCCAATGCATCTTCACCATCGATCGATAGCTTAATCCGCTTGATTAATGTTCTTGTCTCGTCTCGGCGTTTGTACGTATTTGCTGTCGAGCAATTCGGTCCGTCTTTTGGTTGGTGGCGAATGGAGGTGGAAGAGCAATTGATCCTTCTTCATAAACGAAAGGGAACAAGGGACGAGATGGTGGGAAAGCACGAAGGTCGTAGCGACGTGCAAGAAGGTGTTGCGTGGGGAGGATCATTTAAAATAAATAATAAATAATAAAATCATTTGATGATACGTGATAATAAAAAATTTTAGTAATTTACGAGCAGCTCCCAACCCGGATGAATTGGGACACCAAAGAATTAATTAATCTTCTGAAGTATATTTCATGCTCGCCCGGCCCATGGTAAAATCGGTCAATTTAATTTTCTGTATTAGATGATAAAACCCACCCTACTTGTTTGCTTAATTTGATATACTTTTATGATTTTTCATCTGAGTTTTGTTATGTAATTCTTGTTCTCATTCATCATCAAGATCGAGATTGATCGTTTCAGACAACGTCCAATGAGGAGGACCACTCCACGGAGGGATGCAGGAGGGGATAGGGTTGTCAAAAAAAAAAAAAAAAATAATAATTTGATTTAAATTCAATTCATAAATAAATAAATTAAATCTAAATTTAATTTTAGATTCATTTAATTAAATAAATCAAAACTGAAAAAGATAAGCTCATTTAAGTTCAATTCATTAAATATTTGACATACATGTATACATACAAAATCTCAAATATATAGTACGGATATATTAAAGAGAATTGATGATATTTATTTATTCAATGAGCTTACAAAATATATCAATATTTTATAATTAACTAATATAGATATCATTTAATACATTGATGTTCTATGATTTAAAGTACCTACCAAAATGAAGTTTGCGAAGGAAAGGATGAATAATAGAGTTGAAAAATATATATTTTTATTTATTTATTTTTTTAGAAATATGACTTGAATTATTTGTGATATAATTATATATTTTTAAATGTTTTAGTGTATATTTTATTTTTTAATTTTAATTTATCATATTTACATTTATAACAAAGAATTATACTTTAGAGAAATCATAAGTAAATATTTAAATGAACCTTAAATGAATAATATTTTAAATTTTATATTTAGACAAATCATAAATCAACGGAATCAAACATTCGAAAATAAAAATAAATTAAATCAAATTATCCTTATGTTTTTTTATCAAACTTGAATCAAGATCAAAATTTAAAAAATTATTATCAAACCCAATGGAACCTAAGTATATTCACTTAGATTCCATTCATATATACCGTTAGGTGAGGAGCAAGTAGGCCACATATACCCCGTCCCGAAGTTCCCCAACGAAAAACTCTAGCAAATTTGAAATATGTCCCCTTATATATAACACATGCAAAAGAAGTCTACCATCTAAGGATGTCCAATGAATTTTAAATAAGAAATTGTTAATTTCTCCTCCACTAAAACCCAAATGGCTGCCTTATAACCCTCTCCCTGCGAAAGGTCTACATCACTATATAAGGGCCCTGTTTGGGGGCACCCGAGATCGTACCCAGATCCCTCCCCCCACGTTCTCTTCACCCTCAGATGGGGATCTCAGGCATCATAGGATCCATATCCATTTATTTGAGAGTAGGGGAGCGTGCAAAGGGGGGCATCGGAGTAGGATCCAAGGTGCCCCCAAACATATCCGAAAACATATAATCGCATCTATCCTCTTCCTGCCCTTCTAAGTTGAATATTCAAGAGGACTGGTGCCCATTTACCCTTTTGTATTATTCAAAAGCTGGACGTACGTTCTCATATTTACAAAAAAAAAAAAAAATTTATTGACAATATTTTATCTTCCTAATTAATGCAAGACTAAGATCCCAATTGAAGGGTACAATTAGGTCAGTAGAATACGATGCCAAGGCCCTAATAAATTATTTATCTTATGTAGTAGGAATACAACATGGTCCTTTCGTGTTAATTCTCTGACATGAGGTGATGGAGTATGTTAGATTTTACTTTTATTCTCCAATATGTTATATATTTAGCTTTCTGTGCAACTGGTGGTGATATATATCCATACAATCTGCTAACATCCCTAATCGATTTTAAAGAAAAACTTAAAATTTTACATAAAAAATTCATAAAAAGAGGTTGATACCTTATTCATGCTCGACAACATCCGAGAATTTTTAGGTAAAGATCAAGCAAATGGACTTTTGCCACAATTAAAATTGCTCATAAGCATATATAGAAAAGAGCAACACCTTAGTCTAAACTAGAGAGCAATATGTCCGTGTGTGTGTTTCTTCTTGGTGCATACTATTACAATTTATAATATTCATTGAAAAATTAAAATTTCCTTTTCTAAATCCTTTTACAGAAAATGATCTATAAGCCTTCATTCTATTTTATGCTTCTTGGAAAATTATTCTAGCCTCGTCCTTGAGGAGTATCGATCACATGACACCTCCCCCATCAGAAGCAATTGTATCATCTCCTTCCACCATTGACATGTACCTTTGTTAGCCTTGGAAGGAATTCTCATCAAATTCTATTTGGCAATTCCACGTCTATCATGGTATTCGTTGGATAATGTTTTTCATTGATAAAAATTATTGTACATGTTATAAGATGATTTTTTAAGTCACCATTTGTATATGAAATGCATTCAATCAATCATTGCATTATTTCTAGAAAATATCTTTGTACATGAAAGTTGAGTTGTATTATGAATCTATTCATAATTAGATCATATTTGAAATATAATTAATCAACTATTATATTATTATTAGAAAATAATTATATGACATTAATACTTAATCATATTACAACTCTTTTCTTAACCAAAACAAATTTGTATTACAATATTTCGAATGTATTACAATTCAATTTTACACTTCTAATTCAAATTCTTATATTTCCACCACAATAAATAATTATATTACAACTTCATCTTATATATACAAGTCCATTTTCACTTGTAATACAAATTTTTATAGTAAATGCTTGTAATACAAGTTTATTATGTGTTACAAGTCAGTTTTTCAGTTGTAGTTTCTTTCTGTAATATGTAATTGTAATTATCTTTGAATTTAATTATCTTGTAATACATTATTTTAGTCATGATACATTATTTATAACATGCATGTTATTTCATTACAAAACTCATTTCAATTGTTACAACACACATGCACAATTGTTACAACCACATCTTTTTAATATTACAATACATGTTTTTTGTTGTCTCATCCATTTTACGTTCCTAACTCGTATGATACATTGTTTTTAAGATTCCATCTGCGAGATTTGTGTATTCTTTACTTCTTATTTTCATATAATTTTTTTCATTAATAATGTTTGTATTACGAAATCTCTTATCATACAAGTAATTAATTCATTACCTAGTTATAAAATGTTGATTCATTAAGATATTAGTGCATCCTTTCTGTACGAAAGTTTTGTTTATTCCATTTATTCAAGTTATATTATTTTGGCAACTTCTTGTTTTTGGTGTAATGCAAAACCACTTTAGTTAATATAAGTGATATTTGTTATGATCATGGGATCACCATCCAATGGATGACACGTTGTGCTCCTTTGATTATTTGTAAGCATTATGTTGAGTGAATAGGGCCCATATATATATATATATGATAGTGAGCATGAAGCTCACCTGCACATAACTTAGGTAAAACTTAGGTATATTTCTATACACAATCAATGTTTCAAATTAAAAACTCAAGGATTAAAATAATTTAGTTTAAACATAAAGTGTGTAAAATTTTATTAAAATTGGATGACCGTAGCACCTCCATTAAGTAGTGTCAAATTTCGTAATACTTAGGTCGTCGAAACTGAACTCCCCCTTCGCTATAAGAGTTACGAGTCTCAGATTGACTTAAAATTTTATATATAATATGTTCATATAGAATGATCTTAATATCCAAATTTTCACTTTAAAATATTACTTATAGTGAAAGATATTAACTAAACTTTACATAATTTAGATGCAAGAAAGTTTCACACTCACTTTTCTCATATATATATATATATATATAATTCTATGTCATACCGCTTACTTTCGTTTTGAAGGAGAGGATGGCACAATCGTTGCCTTCATGGGCTAGAGGTGGTAGGATGAATACGGTAGGGAGGCTTAGAGGAAAAGGTGGGCTAAAAGAGATAAAAACAGCAAAAGAAAAATTATTTATGAGGGTAATTTTCTCATCTATCAGAGGAAAAATTATAAAGGCAAAACTACTTTGTTGCATATTTATAAAATGGGATATTGCTCTATTATACTTTTGGATCCTGGCCTATTCAATCAAGGCCCCATAGCTTGGAATCCTATTAGGAAATTATTCTTAAAACTTTCAATGCATGAGCATGATGAATTGAACATCATATGTTAAAGTTGAGTGTAAAAGACTCATCCATCAAAAGAGTGTATATGCTTTTAAATGACTCATTTATCGAGAAAGAAATGCTATCACATGTTTTGACTAACCACTCTTCTTGGTGATGAGGTGTGGCTCATCATAGCTAAAATGTCAAAGTTAAGCTAAAAATTAAGTTAAAACACTATCAATTAACATAAGAAAAGAACCCTAAACCACATCCACAATAGGACAACTTAATCCTAGAACCAAAACCCTAGGGAGTAGATGTGGGATGGTCGAATTAAGGATTCATTTGGATTTTTGAATTCTCCTTTGGGCAGGAAGCTCCGGCGAGGATGGCCGGCTGCCTGAGGAGCCCTAACACCCGTGCCGATGACTCTGACGAATGGGCGGTATGGCGCTTGTGATCTTGGCGCAGGAAGGTGAGTGGCATCCATGTGCCTAATGGAGTTAGGAACCTGGGCAGAAGGGGTTTTCAAGGTGGCTGGGGCAGAAGTCGGAGAGAGGTGGTTTGCTTTAGATGTCGACTTCGGGGGCACCTGGCGGCGACCTGCAGGCGGCCACTGCTTTGTCTTGCATGTGGAGGATTTGGTCACAAACGAGACACCTACCTGGTGACTTGCGGTGATTCTGGGGGCAGGGATTGCAATACACCTTCGCGGCCTAGGGGTGAGCTGTAAATGCCCCTCCCACCTCCCCCCTCAACTCTCGGGGGACACGCTATGGATGTGGAGATTCCCCTCATCGAGGATGTCAAGGTAGTGGAGCTGGTTCTACATGGTGCTTTGATTGGAGAAGTAATGTTGGGTACCCTTTCGATGGACAGAATTCGGCAATTGGTGAGATCTCTTCATCTATCAACTGATGCTTGAAAAATTGCGGTTATCTCTTTGTCGCGATTTGTGCTTTTTGATGTGGGTGCAGTAGATGTAGAGAAGTATTGTTTTCAGACTAGCAAATTGGGTGGATTATCAGTGATCTGGCGGCTGGTATCCCCCTTTGATGGCTCTCTGCCTGAGCATCCCCTTCAAAGAGCAGCTTCAAGATCGGGTGTTCTTGAGATCAGAGGTCTGCCTTAGCATCTAAGGACTAGGAAGGTGGTGGAAAACATGGTAGCCGGGTTTGCATCTGTGGCCGAGGATGCTGTTGTTGGTCTGACTGAAGGAGATGCCAGTGCTCTGAAAGTGAGGGTGAAGGTCTTCAGGGATGGTACCATTCCTGATAAACTGATCCTCAGATGTGGGGGCAGCTCTTGGATGCTCTTTTTGAATTTTATTGTGGCAAATAGGGAGGTCGTACCTAGACATCACCCACCCTCTTATGTTGAGGTGCTGAAAACCAAAATTCCTTCCTTGCAACCAAACTGTGCTAGTCAGGAAATGGTGGCAGAATGCGCTAAAGGTAGGGAATCGTTAGATGGGGTAGGGAGATTGGGAGTTGAGGAGGTGAGGACTGAAGCTCTGGAGGGTGTGGCTGAAGTACCTCTGATCCAAGACCTCCCCTCTTTTGTTGAGGTGCTGAAAACCAAAGCTCCTTCCTTGCAACCAAACTGTGCTAGCCAGGAGGTGGTGGCAGAATGCTCTAAAGGTAGGGAACTGGTAGATGGGGTAGGGAGCTTGGGAGTTGAGGAGATGAGGACTGAAGCTCTGGAGGAAGTGGTTGAAGTACCTCTGATCCAAGAGGTAGCTACAGTGGTGGTTGATGAAGGGATGGAAATGAATGTGTTTAATGAAGCTGTGGCTGAGGACCTGAAATCCCATCCTGATGAGCCTGATGAAGGGATGGAAGTGAATGTGATTAATGAGCCTGTTGATTCTATTCTGGTGGAATCCTCTATGAATTCCTTGGACTTGCAGGATTGCTCTCCTGTGGTTGATATCATGCAATTGAAGTTAAAGACTCCTTCTACTGCTTGGATTGGGAAACCTCGCTACAAACTGAGGCTAAGAAGGCACACTCCTACATAAAGAGTTGATGAATCTGTCATCGCAGCTGTGATGAAGGTTAGCAGAGCTTCTGTAGCTAAGAAGGGGACATACTTGACTCCCAAATGAGGGTCCTAACCTGGAATGTGCGTGTGCTGCGCGATAGAAGTAGGAGGGGTCTCTACTTAGATATCTGCATGAATGGGAAATCGATTGTGCCATCCTTCAAGAGACACACATTGATTGTGAGTCTGACAGGGCTTGGGAGGAGATGAGGGTAGGTCTTGCAAATGACCTTGTGGTGGTCAATTCCAATGGCAGATCTGGGGGAATTGCCATATGGTGGAAGAAGCAGCTGCTGTGTTTGGAGGAGGTTTCTGTGGCTAGACACCTTTTGGCTTGTAGATTCAAAAGAGGCCAGGGGACAATGTCTTCTTTGTGACAGGTGTGTATGGTCCAAACAATCCTAGCAGGAGGTAGGAGCTGTGGGAGGATTGGAACCTAGCTGTAGATTTTGTAGATGGGGGGGCTTGGCTTGTTGGAGGGGACTTCAATTGTACTTTATTGGGGAGTGACAGACCAAATGGGGTGGTGGACAACTCTACCACTAGATTCCAATTGATGGTCCAGGCCTTGGGAATGTGTGAATTTCCTTCGTTAGGGGCTGAATTCACTTGGAGGAATGGTAATGGGCTCATGTCCAAGATTGACAGGTTTTTTGGCAATGCTGAGCTGATGGATCTCTTCCAGATGTCATTAGTTTGTGGTCTTGAACGCCCATTCTCTGATCATACACCCTTGGTGTGGGACAATGGTGAATAGGTGGTGGCTGGCTCCTACTTCAAATTTAGAAAATCTTGGCTGAGGGAGCCAAGGTTCAGAGACATGTTTGCTAGCTGGTGGAGGTCACAGCAGGGTGAAGGCACGGCTACCTTCAGATTGGCTTCCAAGATTGTGGCTTTGAAAGGTATGCTGAAGGAGTATGGAGATATTATCTCTGTTCTCATACATCAGAAGCGTCGTGAGGCCTTGCTAAAAATTCAAGAACTGGATACCAAGGAAGCTGTGGCTCATCTGTCTGAGCTGGACCTTGCAGATAGAAAGAGATGGCAAGGGGTGGTGATTGAAGAAGACCTGAAACTGGAGATGGATTGGAGGGAACGGTCTAGGCAGCTATGGCTAAGTGAGGGGGATGCAAACACCAAATTTTTTCACCTGGCTGCTAGTTCTAGGAGAAGAACCAATCTGATCTCTTCAATTGTTATAGAAGGGCAGTGAATTACCTCCTTATATGATATCAGAGCTGAGGCTGTCAGGTATTTTAAGGAATCTTCAAGAGCTATAGGTAGGGGTAATTGGAGGATGACAACTAGTGATCTTCCCAAAATTAATGAGTCTTAGGGGTCCAGCCTGATTGAACCCATATCTGAAGTTGAAGTCCTAAAGGCCATTAAGGATCTCAAGTGTGAAGGGTCGCCTAGTCCTGATGGAATCCAAGTTTTCTTCTACAAAGAATTGTGGGACATTGTGGGCACAGAGGTTATGGAAGTGATTAGAGAGTTTGAAAGTGGCAATTTTGGCTTTGAAAGGATAAATAGATCTTATCTGTTTCTTCTGCCAAAATCCCCTGGTGCTGAATCCTTCCAGGAGTTTAGACCCATTGCCCTCTCTAACTCCTTGTACTTGGTTATTGGCAAGGTCCTAGCCAATAGATTGAGGTCCGTATTGCAAGATCTGATCCATCCTGCTTAATCAGCATTCCTCCCTGGCAGATCTCTACAAGAATCTTTTATCTTAGCCCAAGAGATGATTTGTGGCTGGCATAAGAGAAAATGCAAAGCCTTCCTTTGGAAGGTTGACTTTCGTAAAGCTTATGACTCCATCAGTTGGCCTTATCTCTGGGATGTGCTTAAAAGAAGGGGCTTTCCTTCTACTTGGATAGGTTGGGTTAAAAGATGTATTACCGCTGCTTCCTTCACCCCTCTCATAAATGGAAATCCTTGTGGTGCGTGGATTCAGCCCCAATGTGACATCAGGCAAGGATGTCCCCTGGCTCCCTTGATCTTCAATTTGGCAGTTGACAGTTTGGCTTGGTTTGCTTGTAAGCTTGCTGAAGCTGGTCTTGTCAGAGGATATTCACTATCTTGTAGGAATAATCTGGCTCCCATTCATCAATATGCAGATGATACTGTTTTTTTTGTTGAAGGGTCCATGGATGGAGCAATGGCTCTGCATCATATGGTTAATATTTTTGGTGAGCTTTCTGGATTGAGATTAAATAGAGATAAGTCTGGTTTGGTTTGCTTTGGTTTACCTGAGGAGGAGTAAGACACCTTAGCAGCCATTTTGATGACTCCCCGCATCAGTCTTCCTATCAGATATCTAGGGCTGCCTTTGAGGTGTTCCAGGATGAAGAAAAGTGATTGGAACTACCTTTTTGACAAGATTTCTATGAAATTAGATGGTTGGCATAGCAGGTTCCTATCTAGAGGTGGAAGACTTGTCTTGCTCAACTCGATAGTCACCTCCATCCCTGTTTTCTACTTTTCCATTTTCAAAGCACCAAAATCCATTTGGAAAAGGTTGGATGTGATGAGGAAGAGATTCTTTTGGAAGGGAGCTAGTCACAAGGGCAGTTTCTTGCAGCCTCTCAAATGGGATCAGATCTGCTATCCTAAAGAGAAGGGTGGTCTTGGGATTAAGTCACTGTAGCATTTTAATGATGCCCTGCTACTTAAGTGGGCTGCTAAACTGCTGCAAGGCGACCTGAAGCCGTGGTCTATTCTGATTAAAGACAGATATGGAACATCCAACAGCATGCTGTCCAGACTTCAGCCCAACTATCCTTCTCCCTTCTAGAAATCTGTGACTAAGGCATTGACTGATCACTTCCATCTACTGCAACCATCACTTGGAGATGGCAGGTCCTTCAGTTTCTAGAAGGAGGGTTGGTCTGAACTCGGTGTCTTGAAGGAGCTCTATCCAAGAGCTTTTGCTGCAGCAGTTGACAAGGATGCCATTGTCAGCAAGGTCTGGTCCTGAAGCAGCAGCAGTTGGAATTTGGATGGTGAGGAGTCCAGCAGAAGAGCTACTCGGCTGTGGGAAGAAAAGAGAAGGCATATATTAGACCTTGAGAGCTTCAGACCTAGGCTTGGAATGGAGGATAGATATCTGTGGGAGGGGATTTATAGTGTCCAATCTGGCTATAACATAATGTTGAACAATGAAGAGGGGTGGAGATATGATTCCATTGACAAGAAGATCTGGTTGTTAAAAATTCCTCTCAAGGTACAAATTTTCCTTTGGCTATGCAGGAGAGATGGTTTAATCACAAGTGATCTATGCCACAGAAGGTTGGGTACTGATCACCATGTTTGTTTTTTGTGTAAGATGAGTACTGACAATGTAAATCACCTCCTTTCTTCTTGCCTTGTCACTGGTGTCATCTGGAGAAAAATTTGTCAGGAGCCATTACCAGAGTGGGATTCTATCTGGCATAGGTTTGAGGTGAGAGGGAAGCCACATGTCCACATGGCTGCTACTATTTGGTGTGTATGGAAGGCAAGGAATGAGAGACTTTTTTAGGAGAGGCCGGTATGTTGTGAGAGTATTGTAAGAGAGTGTTGGTCCCTCATACACTCTTGGGGATCCTTTTTGTAATTTCCCTTATGATGCACATAATATACTGTTCCGGACTGCTATCGTAAGATGATAGCTCTCCTTTCTGTTTCAAAAGAAATTAACATAAGAAAAGGATTAAGTGTGGGAATTAATAAAAATGATCTAAAATACTCAATTTGCATTAAAAATGCAATATTAGGTCACTTTTGAGAGATGCTTTATTAAATATACAAATGACCAAATCAAAAGTCAATTGAACACATAATTGAGCACAAATTAAAAAATCAATGGTTGGAATATTTTCTAAAATATTCAAAATATTTGCCATAAAAACTACATGGCATTTTGACCTCATTTGGACCTCGAAATCAATGTTTTTATCTAGGTCCTTCCTATATCATTAATTATTCTCATTCTATGCATAAGAAACTGTTAAGGATTGACACGTGCGGAATGCGTTAGTTTAATTATGTCATTGTAACATGCGCTTGCGTCGTCGATTTTAAATTAAGATATGGATTTGTGAGTCCAAGTGTCGATCTCAGTGAGCCGTGAAATCAGATTAGTTTGAGTCGCTTTAAGTATCACAAAATGGTAGCATGGTTTACTTGCGAAAATGAAAGCGAAAGAGAGAGAGAGAGTAGGGTTAGAGCTTGCATTTAAAACATAACAATCACTTAAGAAGATGTGAACTATGATATAAGAAGCAACATCGACATATAGCATGCAATTAGAGATCGTTTACAAATACAATAATAGATGAAAGCTTAAAATGGTGCAACATAAAACTAGAGTAAAAGAGAGTGCGAGGAGGAGGTGAGGTGGCCACGGCGATGGAAGGGGGCTCCGTCAGTGGCTCGACAACTCCAGGGGCGGATATGGAGTGTTTGGTGGAGCTAAGAGAGGGCTAGTATTGCCTGAAGAGTGAATGAGAATTGAATGCCCTTGAATGGGGTGGTTGAGGAGGTTTATATAGAGAAGGGATTTCCAAACTAGGTAAGGGTTTTAGCGACGCCTAGGACGCCGCTAAACTCATTTCAGAAGTGTCGGTGAAGCCTCTTGCCTGCTGATCCTTAGTGGCGCACGTGTTTCCTCCTTTAATCCTCACTTATGCATCCTCAGTCGTCGGATCCGAGGCACGGATCACCATCGGATAGTTGAGGGCACGCCACATCGCCCCCCGAGCCCGCAGGAGTGTAAGCCTTTGCGTGATGGACGACCGTCAACCGTTTGATTGCACTTCAACGGCCATTGATGTAAACACATTTACACTACTTAAAATGTCTATTTATGCATGTTCTTAGGCATAGGATTACATTTCATGATATAAATATTGCATAACATGCATCATCTTGCATTTAGAGTAGTTTGAATAAAATGGAGATTAATTATCTCCTTTTATGTGCTTGGACAGGACAAACATTTTGTCAGGACCTCGGATCAAAGATCCAACCGTATGGATGTGATCAGAGCGACGATTGGAGTTCAACGACTCCAAGATTGCCCTAATCAGGCATCCGTAGCATCAGATAGTGACCAGGGAACCCTAGAAGATCAAGGGCCAGGATGGTGAAAATCTGCACTTCAGATGATAAATCCGACCGCACGGATGAATTCGGATCGACGATCGCAGCCCAACGATACAAAAATCGAGTCAATCCGACATCCATGGCACCATCTACAACTTCCAGAAGATGGACGGCCAAGATAGTGCCACGTGGTGCCATCTCAGCTGCCCAAACGGCCGCTTCATCTTGTGAAGGCCTCGCACCTGATCGCTCTCCGCCGTTGGATCTTAATCCAACGGCTGTGGGCGCTTGCATTTAAAAGTGTCCGCTCGACCTCCGCGCCCCATAGCGTAGTGGTCGAGTGCGCTATCGCGAGCGCGGGGCACGGGTTCGAGCCGTGGAGAGGGGCTGGAAGGTGCGGCGATTGGGCGCAGGTGGAGCGTCAGATGGAGATCGAACGGCCGCACGCGCTCGATAGCGTCGACGCGCGATTGGACGTGCAATCGGACACGCAATCAGATGCGCAAGCGGGGGCGCAACGCAGCGGGCACGGATGCATCTTAAGCCGTCCGATCTCGCGATCGGACGGCTGAAAAGCGGCGGACGTGCGCAAGCAGTTGAGCTCGCGAGCAGGCAAGGAGGCGCGCACGAGCCGGCTACGACGCCCACGTAAATCCGTCACTAAAGCCCCCTTATTTATTGTTTTGAAGTTGCCCCCACTCCTTGCAACTATAAAAGGAGACCCCCTCCATACGAAATTCTCATCCCTTCTTTCTCCTCTCTACCCCTCCAAAGCTCAAGAGAAGCTTGTCCCACACCCGGGATGCTTCTTGCGAGATAAAGTCCAATTTTCGTTCCCCTTCGGAAGTGGATCCCGCGACGACGACAGCATGCTGCTCCGTTCCCGTTCTTCTGCTTTGTCCTCCTTCGTCCTGCTTCGTTCTCCTTCGTCCAGGCGTCGTCCCATCCGGCTCGTCCTCCAAGCAATCGTCGAGGAGGATAACTTCTCTCTCCCATTCTTATTTACAGCTTTTCTAGTATAGAATTTTCCTACTTTATAGTGTAATTGATTTTCCACATTCTAGTGTAACTTTTATAAACAATTGGAATATTGAATGCATGTTCTCTCTCTCTCTCTTTCTTTTAGTCTGATAGCTCCATTGTAATTATATCGCCTTGCTTATAAAAAAAATCCTAAAAAAATATAATTGCGAATATAGATCAACGTAGCCTCCCTGTGTTCGACCCAGAATTCTTTTTGGTATAAATTTTATTTGTTGAACACGAATTCTTCGCTTTCGAACTACAATGATAGGTTTTCCAAAACCAAACACGTAAGCGTAGCGTTCGAAATCCGTTTCAACATTTTGGCACCGTTGCCGGGGAGGCAACGATCTTTGATTTCTCTTCGCGTTTTGTAACTTACAAATCATTTACTTCACTTTTCTCCTTTCTTATTGTAATTGCAGGTACTCTTTTGAGACAAGCAAAAGCGGTAGATTGGAGTAAAGTGTTGTGGAAGGTTTTGTAAGTTATTCCCCATTCTTTCCCCCTCCATAAATTTCATTCGCCACATTGAATCCAAATTCCAATTAACCTAGGTGTTTGCATAAATCCTAGGAATAGTTTGGTTGTTTGGATTCTCACTCACATTTATTCCACCTTCATTTATATAAAAAAACAAAAAGATAATTTTGTGGGGCAATTTTCAACAAACACACAACATACATCCACATTTAAAGGCACTTAACCGAATTGATTTGTTTCTACTCAACCGGGTTCTGATCTGTGGGACCGGTACACACAAAGCAACACATAAAAGAGTAGAAATCATTCTAGGTTAACTATATTTGTGTGCCTAATTAAGTGGTGCATCAGGCTAATTGTTTGAGTTGATTGGGCCGCACCATTTCAAATAAAATAAACTCATCAAGTAGCTGCCAATTAGGTTCAACTCTTAGGGATTTACCAGGCACTCCACATTCTTTTTAAGCTTTAAAGGAAAACATCTTCACCCGTGCTTGCAAAACTTGGTGTGCCAATGAAACTTGTTTGAAAACACCTAAAGTTGAATCCTAAAAGCTACTAAGCAAGATTTGAACCTTAAAATTCACCACATCAAAACTAATCTTGCTTGAAAACCACTGGTTGTGCACACACACACAAATCAATCAATCATTAAGGGCACAACCCATTTAAAGGGCCCATCACATTCCAAAGCACATTCAAACCTAGCCCTAAATAAAATAGAGTAGACATTGGCCTTAAGGATTGGACTCGCTCTTCAGAACCCAGAACGAGATTATTTTCGATTAGTCTGTTTCTAATGTTCAATCTGATGTCTAGCTAGGGGAGCAGAGTCAAACGATCGCGGCTGGGGGGTACACTAGGAACTGGAGGCACAAGCCGAAGGAAGAACCTTCTCCCCAGTCCCTCCTTCTAACTGGTTGGATTGAACAGACAGAAGTAGATCAAATCATTCCTTTATCTCAAGACGAGTTTTGGGAGTCTGTAGGTTTGTAGGCTAGCCTATTTAAGGACAAGTTTGATTGTTTGTATTGCAGGGTACCTTTCTTCCTCCTGTGTCTCATGAATCCTTCCACATATTTCACGCATTCCCGCTCTTTCCCTCCTGTTGTGAATTATCCTCAACATGACGATTATCCCAACTCATATTGTAATCAACCATCAGTCAGTTGGGATAATTCGGATTGGGGATACAATTCCGGACCCCAGTGTTTAGGGTCTAACCCTGAACACTTTGATTCTGATTTCTATCCTTCTTAGAGCTACATCGATTATAGATCGTCTTCCTTTCATGCATAACCTAATACGATCTACAATCAAGAAGGATACACCGATCCTTACCCATCCTCTGATTTCACTGCTTTTAGGTCATCACCATCTTTTCAACAATCTGAAATGACCTATTATCAGGAAGGGTATAACGAATCTCAATTCGTTAATTCCTCTGCATTGATGTTAAACTCGCCCAACCCTGAACCAACTCATTTGGTTCAGGTTAATCAGGTTCAAGATAAGGTTCTGGCTAACTTAAGGAATATCATTCAATCTTTAGAAGTTCAGCCAATACCTTGCATTGAGAGATTGGAGCCCCTGATTGAAATGATTGATGATTTAAATAAGTCTTTGTTGGATTGGCTCCAGGATGTTAAGGATAAGAACCCGGGTGAGTTTCTACTTGGGAAATTAGCGAAATTGAGGATGAGATTCGTGGTTGCTTTGATTCAATCTTGGAATAATTCCCAGGATGAACCCTCTTCAGGAAAGCCAATGACAGAACCTGCTCAGGCACCTGTTGGGGGGGACACGTGTTACGAGGCTGACCAGATTGTATTAAAACAACCAATTAAGGATGATCTGATTTCTTCACCTGAGATCCCTAAGCCGGGCTACGAGGAAACGTATGTCTCCTTGGAACAGAAAGTGGCAAATGATTTTGGGACATACATTGATATGGATTCTGATGGTGAAGATTCAAGTTGCGAAGTCTCATGCGAGTTTTCTGAACACGATTCCTGTGAGACGATTGGGCCTGAGGAATCTGATAGATCATTTGATAGCTCAATAACTGAGGACACTGATCTTATTAGGGCACACATTACGGATCTAGAATCGCATTTTCTGGAGGAATCAATTCAATGCCCTGATTATCAGTTATACCTTGTTGAGCTTATTGATGGTTCTAATTCTGAGATAATTAGACCCAAGTCAATTTTGATTCTGCCACATCATTTAGACTTGGAGATTTCAGACGAGGTGATGAATATACAAGAGGTCCTGGAATTTGATATGCTGAATGAGGAGGATAGGAGCTGGGAAGTTTTGATTTGGGAAGTTAATTCTGGAGGAAATGGAAGATTGAGTCGAAGGGTTCCTTTTAAGCTTAAACCATCAAATCAGAACCCTTACGACATTTGTTTCGAGGATGTTCAACTCAAGCACACATTCAATGATTATCCTTTTGAGCTTCAATTCTCTGTAACCCGATTTTTTTGGTCTTGGGTTGCATCCTCATAAAACGCAGGCCCGACCCCGCTTGCATTCTGATTTTAGGTTTTGGGTAATTTTTATCCAGAACCTAAGATATTCTCGATTATGGGGTGTGGGTCTGCACCACAATCTGGTCCACATCTGTGTACCTCTGCTGACAGGTCAGAGAATTCTTCTATTTTTTCTAATTCTGACCTGCACTTGTGAATTCTTCATTTCTTTTCTTTGTATAGTGTGCCTAGCTGAAGGCACTAAACTCAGCACATTTACAGTTCTTTTTAATTTTTCATCTCGGAGCGGACCTGACATTCACGCAATTCAGGTGCTTTCTTCGCTTTTCCACTCTATTTTGTCTTTTTAATACAATGAGGACATTGCATTAAATAGGCATGGGGGGGTGGATATTTATCTCTGAATTCATTCGTCAGCTCCGTAGATTTGTTTTATTTTGATTAAAAAAAAATAGAAATTAGGAAAGAGAATTTGGGTTTAAGAAAATTTTCAATCTTAGGAAAAACTACATTAAGATCTGAACACAAAGACCCTTCAGGTCTTTGAACTTAATCAACCCATGTATCCACTAAAATGTGGATTTGTTTTTCGAGTTCTCGCCAACTTGAATTTTCTTTTAATTAGAGTAAATAAAGTTTGGGTGATAAGTACACGACTTATCAACCCGCCCTCTGATTTGAGGAAATTTTGAGTCTTAAGCATCTACACACTTTCTTTGCACTGACTCGTTGTTCGGCGATTTTAACGGAAATTGGGTAGCTAATGAACCTTCTAGGGTGATATGGCTGGCAAGTTATCATGGGTAACAGCCCATAGGTAGGTTGTCCAGAGCCCAGTCACTGGACCTTTCTCTTTTTCCTGCCTTTAGGTAAATCTTAGACCAGGGAAGCCACCTATTTTAAAAAAAAAAAATCAAAAAGAAAAGGAGAAAAGAACAAAAAGAAATAAGCCACACTTCCCCGCACGAGTATAGCTGGCAAGTTGTCAGTGGTAACAACTCATCGACTGGTTGTCCAGAACCCAGCTCAGAAAATGCACTAAAAATTCCCAAAACACTTAGGAAGAAGCAGAGAAGTAGAATAAACCGGGGAGATATACACTGGATTCACCCTTGTGTTGACCCCGTAAAAAATAAAAGTAGGGAGAAAGCTACCGGTTGTAAAGATACACCTTTAGGCAGAAGTCTTTTTGAGGTCACCTAGAGGCATAGAAATCCGAAGTCCGTTCTAACTGCCGGTCAATGAGTCTATCACAATTACAATAAGATGCTTAAAGCTTAGGGTTCTCATCAAATTTTGGGTGAGTTGAATGGCCGTAGAAAGCCACTCTTAAACCTGAAAATTTGAAAATAAAAAAAATTAGAAAAGAGAAAAAGAGAAAAAGAAATTTTTCTTTTAATAAGGCGAGAGCTTAAGGCGGTCTGCATTTTGGCTGATACCCGGGCACTATTGTGTCTTTGAAAGTTCAGTTCCTAAGTAGACAATTTCTTAATGATTGAAAAATAACTCAAGTCCAAATAATCCAACCTAATTCTTTTATAAATAGCATATAGTTTTTGCTAGAGACTAGAGGTGCTCGGATCGCGCTTCGCATGTGGTGAGCGCACGTGATCGTGCACATCAGGGCGAGCTTTCATCTGGAGGCGCCGCATAGACTCCATCTACACTGTTCGCACCCGCATCAATGGTTGTAATTGACCGCACTTTCGGTCAAGCGCAATTTGGCAGCGTGCGGAGCTTCAAATGCTCGCCGCTGCTTGTGAGGCTGAGGCACTACCCACTACACCATCTTCGCAGTTGTTGCGGAGTGAAGTTGAGTGGCGGCCGATGTTGATCATTGGATGGAGATCCAACGGTCACGATTTGTAGGTGCGATGGCAGAAGTGGTGTTGGGCGCGAGATCATGGCTCCTTAGCTATTCGATCCTTGGTTCGGACGGCTTAAAGCTCTCCTTCGAGATGAGCGTGGCTGCTATGCTAGTGAGGGCGTGGAGGATGGCGTCACATGGTTGCTTGTGGGCCGTTGATCATCAGATCAACGCCCAGAATTTCTTGGGTTGGTTAAGGGAGCTTCGAATGTCGAATTTGAGTGATTTTGAGTCTGTTGGACTCCGTTCGTCATTCTGGATCCATCCATGTGGTCTGATTGCTCATCTGAGGCCTGTTTCAATATGAACTTGTACACATGGCCATTAAACATTGATTCACAAGCAATCTTAATTCGCAATGCATGTAGTGCTCCCATGTCCATTATGATATGTTATTAGTGCACATATATCCTCAAGATGATCCCTTGTTGATGGAATTATCATCATCGAATCTAGAGTCCCTTGTTGATGGAATTATCATCATCGAATCTAGAGTTATCATACCCCATGCTCATCTCTTGCTAGTCCCTGGCACAGCTTATCCTTACTGTTATTTTCAGTTGGAATTAGGAATTAATTACTTAGATATATGTTTCTTGTCAACAGGAGGAAACATATACTAAGAGCCTAATCCATAGAGACTAAACAATGCCTGTGTGTCTGCTAAAATGTAAACCGCCCAAGTCCTCGCTTTAAATTTAAGCACATATATTTTTTTCCTTTTTCATCTTTTCTAATTTTTTTGGATTTTTGGAGTTGAGAGCGCGTAGGTAACTTTTTACAGCTACCCAACCCACCTATAACTCGAAAAAGACTCTAAGTGCTAGGCTTCTTGGTATGAAGATTGTGATAGACTCACCCAACGGTAATTAAAATAGACTTCAGGTTTCTACGCCTCTAGGTGATCGGAAAAGAAAATGCTTGCCTAAAGATGTATCTGTCTGATTGGTAGCTTTCTCCCTACTTTTATTTTGTGTGGGGTCAACACAAGGGTGCTTCCAATGTATATCCCCCTGGATTGCTCTACTTCCCCACTTCTTCCTTAAGTGTTTTGGGCCTTTTCATGCATTTAGTGAGCTGAGTTTTGGACAACTGGTCAATGAACTGTTACCACCGACAACTTGCCAGCCATACTCATGCGGTGAAGTGTGGCTTATTTATTATTATTATTTTCATTTTCTTCATTTTTTATTTTTATATTTCTTCTTTTTTCTGTTCTTTTTCATTTTTTATTTAGTAGGTGGCTTCTCTGATCTAAGTATCTAGAGGCAATAATAAAAGAGAATGGTCCTATGGCTGAGCTCTGGACAACTGGCCAATGGGCTATTACCCACAGCAACTTGCCAGCCATACCACCCTAGAAGGTTCATTAGCTACCCAATTTCTGTTAGAATCTCCGAGGAGTGAGTTAATGCAAAAATGTGTGCAGATACTTAGAATAAAAGTCCCTCCGAGTTAGAGAGCGGGTTGATAAGTCATATACTTATCACCCTACTTTATTGAATAGATTAATGTAAATTAAGGTTGTGAGGATTTGAGGCTAAATCCACATTTTAGTGGACACCTGGGCTGATTAAGCCTAAAGGCCTGAAAGGTCTAAGTGTTAAGGTTCTTCTCGTATTATTTCCTACAGTTGACAAGCTCTTCATGCCTAAGTTCTTATTCCTAATTTCTATCTTATATATATATGTATATATATGATTCAGGCTGATAATATAAACTCAGAGAATGCGAATTACCACCCCCCCATGCTTAAGTTGGAAAATGTCCTCATTGGAAAATAAATGTATGCAAGGGGGTACAGAAAGAAATCACCTATGTGTCATTGTGTACCTGATCAGTCTGAATCTTCTTAGTTGCCTCTCAGGAAGCGTTGAGTTTATTGCCTCCAGTTGGGCGAAGCTTTGTGTCAACCCTCAATGAGGGTGACTACTTCCTTTGGGGGAACCTGGGTAAGAAAATATTTTAATCTCTGGCCGTTTATCGTGAAGGTTTGCCTAGTGTTAGGATCTGTAATTTCAACTGCCCTGTTGGGATAAGGTTTGACCACCTGATATGGTCCTATCCACTTTGATCTTAGCTTCCTGAGGAAAAGTTTAAGTCTTTCATCAAAAAGCCAGACTTGCTGATTGGGCTCGAAGGTTTTCCTATGAATGTGTCTGTTGTGGATGACTTTCATCTTCTCTTTGTAAAGTCGACTGTTCTCATAAGCATCCCGACAGATTTCCTCGAGCTCGAAGAGTTGGAGTGTCCTTTGTGCTCTGGCCATCTGGGAATCCATATTGCACTACTTAACAACCCAGTATGCCCGGTGTTCCAACTCGACCGAAAGGTGGCAAGCCTTGCCAAAGACCAATCGATAAGGTGACATGCCTATCGAGGTCTTAAAAGCAGTCCTATATGCCTAAAGGGCATCATCCAATCGTGTGGACTAAGCCTTCCAGTCAGGTCTCATAGTCTTTTGTAGAATATTCTTGATCTGCCTATTAGAGATCTCAGTTTGACCATTTGTTTATGGGTGATACGGGGTGGCAATGTGGTAAGTAATCCTGTATTTTCTAAGTAAGGCATGGAATTGGGCATGAATAAAGTGACCCCCACCATCATTGATCATGGTTTTCAGTATCCCAAACTTAGAGAAGATGTTTTGCTTAACAAAGTCCATGACAGCCTTATGGTCACATCTTTGGGTGGCTACGGCTTCGATCCATTTTAAGACATAGTCCATTGAGACTAATAAGCACTCGAAGCCGTTGGATGGTGGGAAGGGACCCATAAAATCGATGCCCTAGACATCAAAAATTTCGATGATCAAAATAGGCTGTAGGGGCATCATATCCTTTACGGTCACAGTCCCTAATGTCTGGCACCGAAAGAAAGTCTTCGCAAAGCTATGTGCGTCCTTGAATAAGGATGGCCAATAGAATCCGGACTGCAAAACTTTTGCAGCTATTTACTTCCCAAAGAAGTGGCCACCACAGGCTTGGTCATGATAGAAGGATAGCACACTTTGGACTTCCTCTTCAAGAATACACCTCCTAATGATCTGGTTAGCACAAAGTTTAAATAGCATAGGATCATCCCAGAAATAGTGCTTGGCTTCAGCCAAGAACTTATCCGGTTGTTGTCTGGACCAGTTGTGCGGAGTCTGACCTACCGCCAGATAGTTGACTAAATCTACATACTAGGGTAGCCTCCTTCCTTGCATGGCTAGAAGTTGTTCATCAGGGAAGGTGTCGATTAAGGGTAATGAGGGTCCAATGTGGTCCGGGTGAAGTCTAGACAAGTGGTCGGCTACAATGTTCTTGGACCCAACTTTGTCATGTATTTCCAGGTCAAATTCCTGCAAAAGCAAGATCCATCTGGTGAGCCTGGGTTTAGCATCCTTTTTGGCCAATAAATGCCAGATAGTCGAGTAGTTGGTGTAAACTGTCACATGGGATCCTAGAAGGTATGATCTGAAATTTTCTAACCCAAAGACTATGATAAGTAGTTCTTTTTCTGTGACAGTGTAATTTCGTTGAGCCTCATCCAATGTTTTGCTTGCATAGTAGATCACCATGGGTTTCTTCTCTCTTCTTTGTCCTAGGACTGTGCTGACAACAAAATCTCATGCAATTCACATTATCTCGAAGTCCTAGGACCAGTGGGTTGTAAAATAGGTGCAGTGGAGATTGTTTCCCTAAGGGTGTTGTAGGCCTTGATGCAATCAAGTGTCATGTGAAAAAGTGCGTCGTTGGCTAGAAGGTCAATCAAGGGCTTGGAAACTTTGGAAAAATCCTTAATGAACCTTCTATAGAAGCCAACATGTCCCAGGAAAGATCGGATTTGCTTGATCGAGATAGGGGGTGGAAGTTTGGAAATTAAATCAACCTTAGCTCGATCAACTTCGATGTCCCTATGCAAGACGATGTGACCGAGGACAATCCCTTCCTAAACCATGAAATGGCTCTTTTCCCAGCTTAAAGCCAGGTTGACCTCGATACATCACTTTAGGATCTTCTCCAAGTTGCTAAAACAATGGTTGAATGAGTTCCCGAACATGGAGAAATCATCCATAAAGACCTCCAGGTATTCACCCACCATCTCTGAAAAGATGGCTAGCATGCAACGCTGAAAGGTAGCAAGTGCATTGCAAAACCCAAATGGCATACGATGGAATGTGAACATGCCATACGGGTAAGTGAATGAGGTCTTCTTTTAATTCTCTGGTGCAATAGTAACTTGGTTGCATCCTGAATATCCATCAAGGAAGCAAAAATATTTCTGCCCTACCAATCGCTCGAGAATATGGTTAATGAATGGCAGATGGAAATGATCTTTCTTGGTGGCCTCATTAAGCTTCCTATGGTCGATGCACACCCACCATGCAGTAGTGGTGCGGGTGGGGATGGATTCGCCCTGGTCATTAGTGACCACGGTGAGCCCGCCTTTCTTGGGTACCACTTGAGTGGGGCTCACCTAAGGGCTATCGGAAATTGGGTAAATGATGTCTGTGTCAAGCCACTTGATTATTTCTTTTTTAACGACCTCTCGCATTTTTGGGTTCAATCGCCTCTGGATCTACGAGAAGGTCGAGTCCCATCATCCAAATAGATCTTGTGAGTGCAATAGGTAGGGCTAATTCCCCTTAAGTTAGAAATTGTCCACCCAATGGCTGCCCGATGTTCAAAGAGGGTTGCAGTCAACCTAAGTTCTTGATCCCTAGTTAAATGGGCATTGATAATCATAGGGAAGGTTTGGTTAGGTCCTAGGAAGACATACTTGAGATTATCGGGCAAGGGCTTTAGTTCGGGTGTAGGTGGGACAACATTTGACTGGTAAGGGAAAGGCAGGAGTTGATCAATATCAATCTCCTCAAATGGAGGTTGCTGAAGGTAACCAGCTCTACAAAGGTCAACCTCCACAGGTTGGGGTGGGTCAAGGTACTCATCAACTGGTTGAGTCAGATGGTCTGCTAAAGAGCTAAGAGTGAGGCATTCTTCCACCAGAGGTTCCACAGGATCGTGCTCCTCAACCCAGCCACAATCAAAAGACTTAACTGCCCTGAAGATATCCAATTGCATCTTCTTGTCTCCAAAGGCGATTTCTATGCATCCCGTGTCACAATCAATGTTTGCCTTAGCTATAGCTAAGAAGGGTCTACCTAGGATGATGGGTATGTTTTGTAGCTATTTGGGGACTTCCATGTCGAGGACCAAAAAGTCGACCAGGAAGTAGAAGTCCTTGACCCGAACAATTACATCCTCGACTACCCCCTTCGGGGTTTTCACGGATCTATCAGCCAATTAGATAGTCACAGGTGTGGGTTTCAACTCCCCAAATCCAAATTGGTGATAAAGGGTAGTCGGGATTAGGTTGATTGAGGCACCTAAGTCCAAGAGTGCCCTATCAAATGTCATGTCCCCGATATTACAAGATATTAGGGGAGATCCTGGGTCAGTTCGTTTGGGAGGTAGGCTACTCAATATCACTAAATTAGATTGTTCTGAGAGCACTACCTTCCTAGGTGCTTGGGTTCTCGTCTTACGCTTCGGTGTATAGACATCCTTCAAGAACTTAGTGTAAGCTGAGATATGCTTGATTGCTTCGAGGAGAGGAATATTAATCTGAACTTGTTTGAAAATATCTAACAACTCCTCATTTTCAACTACATTTTTCTTTTTCTTCATTTTCTCCAAGGCCTTAGGGTACGGTGTTTGGGTTTGAATTGGTTCAGTCTTCTGGTCCTTGGGTCCCTTCCGCTCATCCTCAGAATCAAGCATCTCAGGAAGTGAGGTCATGGGAGGGGTCGGCCATTTGGGGTCCTGGGTTTTAGTGCTGCTTCTCAAGGTAATCATGTTGGCTGAGGTATTTGGACCATGGGTAGATCCTTAAGAAGAAGAAGGAGAAGCACCAAACCCAGGGGGTGTCTGTGGGGCTTGCTAGATCATGTGGGCATGCCCCAGATTGGCTTGGAACCCTTGAGGATTGGGGCCTCTGTTGATCACATTTCTCGAGTTCGTTTGTGGTTGAGAAGGAAAAGACCCCTGTTGTTTGCTATCCAACAGCTGGCTCAATTGTCCCTTCACTAATGCCATTTCCACCTGATGTTTTTGATTCATATCAGCCATCATTTTTATCAGCATGTCCATTTGGTTTTGTAGGGGAGGGGCCACCCTATTCTGATTATAGGGTGGTCTAATCGATGGACCTTGCTGATAGGAGGGAGGGTTTGGCTTGGGTTGGTTCTAGAATTGGTTCGATTTTTGGTTCGTCTAGGCAAAATTCGGGTGATTACACCATCCAACATTATAGGTGTTGGAGAAGGGGTCAGGTTTGGAGTAACCTTGGATGGCCTAGACATCTTCAAAGATTGAAGGTGCCGAGGTGGAGGGGAGAGAATAATCAGGGTTTAAGGGAGCAAAGGTCCCTCCCTGGAACATAGTCAGGGGTTGATCTAGGTGTATTTGGTTCATTGGTTGTACCAAATCTACATTGTGAGTTAATTTTGCTAGGGAGAGGGTCTGTAGTGGGTTTCGGGTTTGGGTCAATAGCTCATCAATCTTTTTGTCCACCAACTCAACTTGATCCAATTTTTTGGCTATAATATCCATGTCAACCATTCCAAAATTGGCTTGCACCTCATAGATCCCACCACAGGGTTGACTGGATCAATTAAACTAGGTCATGGAGGCATTGTTGAGCGAATTCTCACTCATGAACTCAAAGAGTTCGAACGCGCTCTCCTCATCTTTGTTCAAAAAGTTGCCTCCACATGAGGCATCAACAAAGTTCCTATGGTTGTTGTCCAGATCATGGTAGAAGATCTGGGCCAATTACCACCTTGGAATCTCATGGCGTGGGCATTCCTCAATAATTCATTAAATCTTTCCTAAGTCTCATGAAATTGTTCCCCACCTTGTAGAGTGAATGTGGTAATGGCTCTTCTAAGGGCATTGGTTTTACCTATGGGAAAAATTTTCTTTAAGAATGCATGCCTCAGTTCCTCCCAGGTGAAGATGGGTCTCCCTAAGGTTTTAAGCCAGTGAGATGCTTTGTCTTTTAGGGAGAAAGGGAACATCTTAATTAAAATAATATCTAAGCTGATGTTCCTTGGTTTCACAGTTTGGGCGATCCAATCTAGCTCCTCTAGGTGTTGGAAGGGGTCCTCATTCGAGCTCCCATGAAATTGGCTTTGAATTAAGCTCAGGACATTAGGTTTTAGCTCAAAATCATCTTCCCCTTCAGGGACCCTAAGATGTGGCTCGATCTGGATAGTAGACGGATCGTAAAAATCACGGAGAGGCCTTGGTTGGCCCTCAGGAGGTTGTGGTGGGTTAGGTGGGGTTTGCCCTCAAGGGTTTTGCAATTGGTGTATGGCTTGCATGATGGTTTGGATCTGTTGTTGTTGAAGTTGATGGTTGGCAGAGATTTGAGCCTCAATGATGGCCATAGCATCAGGTTGAGGTTGGTCCTCAATCTCATCAATTCTTGGGTCAACCATTTCTCTTGAAAAATCAAGTCTCCTTCTGATTCCCCTCTCTAAAACAAACAGCTCAAGATGAAGTGATCATCTCCCATGCATACACTATAGAAGAACGGGGAGGGATGCAGAGAGAGATAGATGTGAGAAGTGTGTGCATAAACAAGCAAGCAAGTCTAGTCCTTATAACGTATACCTAGGTGACCTAGAAGCCTCAAGGGGAATGATCAAATCTGCAAGCACTTAACCTCCCTTCCTGATGTTAATCTGGCCAGGTTGATTACAAGGGGATTGAGGGGAAGGTTCTTCCTTTGGCTTGCGTCATCAGTTCCGTAGACCCCATAATCATGGTCGTTTGACACTTCCTTACAGCCTAGAACCAGATTTTACAAAGGGAATGAAGTCCAAGTGCCTAGCAAACCTAATCACACCTCCAAGACTTAGACTAGTCCTGCCTAGTGCACGTCTACTCCATTTTAATGAGGGACTAGGTTAGTGCTTGTGCTCAGGATATGTGATGAGGCATTGTTTGGGGTTGCGTCTCTTAGTTAATCGATTTGAGCGTGTATGTGCACTTAACAAAACATGGTTCTCAAGCAAGGATTTTAGGATGTGGTGTCTTTTAATGATTTATCCTTACTTTAATGCTTTTTAGGGTTAGAGTTCCTTAATGTTTTCAAACAATGTTCAAGTGGGCACACAAGGTTTTGCACACAACGGGCGAAAGTCGATTTCCTTTAGAATGATGTGGCCCTAGAAAAACAACCCTAGTGTATTCACCCTAGTGTTCATGCAGTTCTGCTAGGTGAGTTGATTTTAATTATGGTGAGTGGTGCAGCCCAAGTCAAATCATGGTGGCTTCACAAACACCACTCAAAAGAAAGAAGAACACTCCAGAAAAATTTCAAGAATGTTAGAGTGTATTTTCTTTTGGTTGGGTGATGAGTTTGGAATGTGGGTCAAGTAGCCATTCACCACGCCAATTTTAGATTTTTATTATTTTTGTATCTTTTTAAGCAAGCAAACACTTAATGGGTGGAGTGATACTCACAACAGTCTTCATAGCACTTTACTCCTTGTCTACTGTCTTGGTCGTGCTCCTTCATCGCCAAGGCGTCGAGTTCTTGCAACCAATCAAGTAGAGAGAGAAAAAATGAGTCAGAAGACGTGAATACTAATGTGGGATGAAAGCGACAAAAGAAATATGTTGCCTCCCTGGTAACGACGTCGAAAACTGATGCATGCAGAACGCGTTGGTTTAATTATGTCATTGTAGCATGCACTCGCGTCATCGATTTTAAATTAAGATATGGATTTGTGAGTCCAAGTGTCGATCTCAGGGAGGCATGAAATCAAATTAGTTTTAGTCGCTTTAGGTGTCACAAAATGGTAGCATGGTTTGCTTGCGAAAACAACAGCAAGAGAGAGAGAGAGTAGGGTTACAGATTGCGTTTCAAACATGACAACTTAAGGAGATGTGAACTATGATATAAGAAGCAACATCAACATATAGCATGCAATTAGAGATCGTTTACAAATGCAACAATAGATGAAAGCTTAAAATGGTGTAACATAAAACTAGAGTAAAAGAGAGTGCGAGGAGGAGGCGAGGCGGCCACGGTGGTGGAGGGGGGCTCCGTTGGTGGCTCGACAACTCCGGGGGCGGATATGGAGTGTTTGATGGAGCAAAGAGAGGGCTAGTATTACATGGAGAGTGATTGAGAATTGAATTCCCTTAAATGAGGTGGTTGAGGAGGTTTATATAGAGAAGATGGGGTTTCCAAACTAGGAAAGGGTTTTAGCGACGTCCAGGACGTCGCTAAATCCATTCCAGAAGTGTCGGTAAAGCCTCTCACCCACTGGTCCTTAGAGGTGCGTGTGTTTCCTCCTTCAATCCCCGCCCGCACATCCTCAGCTGTTGGATCCAAGGTGTGGGTCGCCATCGAATAACTGAGGGTGTGCCACGTCACCCCCCCGCGCTCGCACGAGTGTAAGCCTTCGCGTGATGGACGCGTGTCAACCATTTGATCGCGCTTCAATGGTCACGATCGCGTGAGAGGAGGTGCTTGGATCATGCTTCGCATGCGGTGAGCGCATGTGATCGTGTGCGTCGAGGAGAGCTTTCATCTGGAGGCACTGCATGCACTCCATCTACACCGTTCGAGCCCGCATCGACGGTTGTAATCAACTACACTTTCAGTCAAGCATGATTTGGCAACATGCGGAGGTTCGAATGCTTGCCGCTGCTTGTGAGGCTGAGGCGCTACCCATTGCACCATCTTTGTAGTTGTTGCGGAGTGAAGTTGAGTGGCGACCGGTGTCGACCATTGGATGGAGATCCAACGATCATGATGAAGGTGCGATGGTAGACGCAGTGCTGGGTGCGAGATCGTGGCTCCTCAGCTGTTCGATCCTTGGATCAGATGGCTTAAAGTGCTCCTTCGTGATGAGCGTGGCTGCTATGCTGGTGAGGGTGTAGTGGATGGCACCACGTGGCCGCTTATGGGTTGTTGATCATCAGATCAACGCTAAAACTTCTTAGGCTAGTTGAGGGAGCTCTAGATGTTGGATTTGAGTGATTTTGAGTCTGTTGGACTCCGTTCGTTGTTATGGATCCATTTGTGTGGTCTGATTGCTCATCTGAGGCCTGTTTCAACATGAACTTGTACACATAGCCATTAAACATTAATTTACAAGCAATCTTAATTCGCAATGCATGTAGTGCTCCCATACCCATTATGGTATGTTATTGGCGCACATATATCCTCAAGATGATCCCTTTTTGATGGAATTATCATCATCGAATCCAGAGTTATCAGGGACCTCTTTGAAAATAACCTGGGGCCACTTTGTAAATACCAGGAAGTGCTCGACAGTAAAGTCTATCACTTATTGGTTCCTAGAAGATTTTTCTATTGGTTCACTTAAAGGGCTTGTGAGCAATTTTCACAAAACACCTGGAGCTCGAGCACCTCTTCTCTTGTTCTTCCATGATGAACACAAAGCCCCTCAGTTGTCCATTCCATGTTGTCTTGATCCAACAGTTGATCCTCCACCAACTTCCTATAGCCAGTGTCAAAACATTCCCGCCCATTCCTTGATTTGATCCTATGGTCCTATTTCATCCTAAACCCTTTCGCGCCCCCCAGCTCACACTCCTACTGTAGATGCTAAATGGCCTCCTACCTAAGATTGCCATTGACCCTAAGCTCCTAAGCCTATAAATACACCTATACAATGAGCTTGCAACCCTTACGAATTCCCTCCCCCTGAATTGGTCCTTTCTTCCCCTTTTAGTTCACCTTCTCCTTCATTGGTGACCTGTAACAGAGGTCGCTACCTCCTTCTCCATTCCTCCACGTCACTAAGGGTCACACAATGCCTGAGGATGTTCTAAAGCTCTCCTCCTCGAGCTTTCGATCACTGGAAATCTTCTTCCTCCTTCGTCGCCGTAGCCACTAGCTATGGTTCTTCTTAGAGGTCCCATCCATCCGTTAGATTAGGATTGACATATTTCTTAGTTTAGATTTATTACTTTCTTAGCTTAGTTAGATAGTTTAGATTATAATTTGCTTATTGATTGCTTTAGATTAAGAGTAGATTAGTGTTAGAATTTTCATATCCCTCAATCAGACCTCTCTAATCAACTCTGATCAGAGAGGCAAATTCACCCATTCACTTAGATTCACAATTCTCCCACACCATCTCATGATCACCTTCTCTTGTTGTTTTAATCGTCAATCACTCCATCCACTTGAGCATCCATTAGACTTGAAGCTCAGTATCTCTTAGATCTAATGGAGTGCTAAATCTATTCAAGGATCTCCTCATACATTTCATTTGATTACAAGGAGCCTCTGTTGATTTGAATTGAGTTTAATTTGATCGATTGAATTAGATTTGGTGTTTGCGATTGCTTGAAGAAATTTTGGAACAATTGTGTTTAAATTGATTTTAATTTATCAAATTGAGCTTCTATTTGTTTAATTGAATGTCATGCGATTGTTCTAAATGCATTTGGTTAGCTTTTAATTGCATGGGGAACTTATGCCCAAATTCTTCCTCTAATACTGATTTTAATCTTCTTAGAGAGAGCGGGGACTTGTGAAAATCCATGCATGGATTTGAGGCCTTAGCTATGATCTCAGTGGTTCTAGAGAATCACCCAGAGATCTTGAACACTGATTAATCCCTCGATGATCATATCATTGGGGCAATCCCTTACCCTTAGTAAAAGCCCACCTAGGTGATATTGAGTTTTAATCTCAAATGAGTTTCTATTAACTAATCAAAGCTTAAATGATGTTTGAGACATTTGAATGAGGATTTAGGATTGGCTTTGAGTTGCTTTCAATGACTAATTTGATTCCTTTTTTCATGTTGTCTATAGCATAAGACAGGAATCAAATTAGGGTTTTTAGGGTTCTTTAATCTTTAATATGATTTGTTGAGATCTAACACTTTCAGAGATGAGTTGAGACAATTTAGAATGGGATTTTAATGTCTTGAATCAAATCTGGAATACATACCTTCAATTGTCCAGATTGAAAGTGTACTTGGCATTTAAGCATTCAATTAATGCTCTAATGATCTGGACAAGGTTTCAAGATGAATTCCTTTGTCTAGTGTTGAACACTCTATCGAGGGTTTATATTATCGTCGTCGTAGTTCAAATCCTCAATCGATCGAACAACAAATATAATTTATAACTCGAATATCTAAAATTGAAGTCCGAGGTTGAACATAGGGAGCAAGTATTACAATTAATGTGCTAATCTTAATTAAAATATAAATGAGTACAGGAAATCAAGCCAATAATGATGTTCAATGAATAATTTCTACTCAACATTGATATTCAATAATAAGCAAGAGTATTACAAGAATTCCATGAGACAAAAAGAATGGGAATGATCCTAAAAAGTGGTGATTTAAATCACCTTTTAGATCTACATTTAAGCATGCATCTCAATTTAGTCAAATAACTAAACTGTACCTTCAATCAGATAATCAATATTAACTTAGGTACTTAAATACTTCAACAATGCTAGCATCAAACTCAATCATACATCGCCTATGTAAGCCAGACGACTTAAAGTGCATAGGCTTCTCAAAAGTCTTTCTTCTTTTTCTGCCTTCTTTTCTTCTTGAGTCTTCTCCTTCTTTGCATAGGCCCTCTTCTCCCCTTCTTTCCTTCTTCGGCTTTCCTTCATTTCTTCTTTTCCTTCTCATTAACAAGGGGAGCCAAGGCTTTTGGCGATTAAGTGTTGCACAAGAGAACCAACTTCAGAGCAAAACCCTCCCTCCCTCGCTCTCTCTCTCTTTCCTACCTTTTCGACTTCCTCAGATAACCGGGTAACCAATTGAGTATTCAGATCATGCACAGTAATTGGGTCCAGGGCTACGTGCGTGGTGTTGCAGCCAAGGAGTGAATAAGCTAGGTGGATCGGGTATGTGTGGGTGAAGGGGAACTCACCTCCAAGTGTCTGAGGCAACACAGCAATATCACAAATCTAATATATTTTGCTGCAGCTCCTAATCCCATGATGTCGGACTAACAATGTTGCGTCCTTCTCGTTTGCAGCCATGAATGTCCTCACTAAATCGAGGCTGCTGGCAAGGATGCTTTGACCAATTGGAGAAGCAGTTGAGTTCGCAAGGGAATTCTGCAACACCTGGTGGCGGAGATGGGTCTGGAGGGCAGTGGTTGACGACGGAGATCAATGTTGAATTGGCGATGGTGAGAAGTAGACAACGAGACCTGAAATAAAAAACACAGGCTTATAGCCCTAATTAAACAAGCTCAGAAGGATCATCGGAAGTCATAGAGTGTGGCGGTGGTGTTTTCGTGATGTTTGGTGAAGCATGGAGGTCGAACTACCTAAGGGAAGGTGGTGCGGAGATGGTTTGTTCGGCGGGGTGGTTGGATGAGCAAAAGTCCTAATAGGTTTGGGGCTTTTATTTTATAGTGCGGCGAAGGTAGTGAAGGTGGAACGGGCGAGTTTGGCGGTGTGTAATGACGGTGCGAACTCACCAGAGTTCGATTGGAGGTAAACAAGACGATGGGAGAGGCGTGTGGACGTGGGTCGAAACGAAAGGATAATGAGGGGAATTTGAAGTAGAGAGGAAGAGGAAACTATAGGACCTAATTTAAGGAAGAAATGAGGGATATTCCCATGCCGGTGTGATTGCTGGATGTGGGGAAGACGAACCCTTCATGAGGGAGACGACGGCAAGGAGAGGGGAAGATGGTGCTCGCTGTGACCGGCAAGGCACAGAAGAAGGTGGTGAAGATGATGGATGGGCCAATTTGGTCGTTGGACGTCCTTAGGAAGATGAGGTAGAAGGCCGTCGGAGCTTAGGCTGGAGGAGGGCCGAAGGTAGGGATTTGAAGAGGGTTTTGGCCCCAAACCACGCTAAAAAGGACGGTTTGTCCTCAGGGGGTCTTTTATAGGCCTCTGAAAGGCATTCTAAGCTTGGAAACCAAGCTTGGAAGCTCGATGATTGTGTGCCTGTAGGATACCCAGATCTTCCATGCATTAGCATGGAAGATTGGGAAGGAAATAGGAATCTAGATTGGGTCCAATTGGAAGAGAATTCCTCAAGGAATCTCCAGTTCAAATTTAGAATTGATTGATTGAGAATCGAGCGAGAAATCCTCGCTCGAATCTCATTGGTGGAGCTTCTATTCACACCTAATGGCGGCAGGGGCCCCTTTGTGAAAATGATGACAAAGTTGGGGGGTTATCTGCAAAGAATTCAAAAGTTAGGGGCAAGTGTGAGAGAAAAGAGTCATACTGGACAGAAATGCAAACTAGGTCAAGATGATCTCAGATTGGGCCCAAATTTTGGTAAAAACCTAATTTTGATTCAAGGAATCTAATGGTGAAGTCAGATTTTGGTTTTGACCAAGTTTGATTGGTAAATTTATGTAGAAACCCAAGTTATGGCAACTATCAGTCTGAGACTTTGTTTTAGGTCAAATTGGGTTCAGATGGTCAAATCAAGGATACCAAACCTTAGAGAATATTTTCTATGATTTTTAAAAGGTTTAGGTTAATTTTATCCTAACCAAAACCTCAGTTAATTAAGTAGGTCTGTTTTTAGGGTTTCAGATGTCCATTAATTCTTGAAACGTGTGAAAACCTATTTCTTTCTGCATGAACCCACTTACTAGACATTTATGACCATTTGATCTTTAATAAGCCCCTGGGAAACCCCATGATTGCTATGCATTGAGGATATTCTGTTTTACCCTTGTTTTAATGTTAATCTTTCAAAATAAATATGCAGTGAATTACGGTCATGTAGCAGTTATGTAGGAGCATTTATCTTTTGATTGTGACTAATTAAAGTTAAATATGGCTGATGATGAATTTATCATCATCTAGACAATGTGTCTAAGTGATCACTTCAGTGTTTAGAACTTTAACTTTACTATAAGATTTTTTTGACAGTAACAGCAGCCTTTATTCGCCCTGAATGAGTTTTTTTAGATAATTATGCTCATGGATCTTATTTGGTTTTTGAATGAATTGGAGTTGGAATGATTTGAGTTTATGAGGTGTATTTTGCATAGATCTACACTTCAGATGCTTGAAAATGTTTTGAAATGCACGAGTTGAGTTCTAGATCAGATTGAAGCTTCTCTGTTAGTAGCAATAATGGCCACTTTTCATGACAGAGCTGGAATGTTAATGATCTTAGTTGATGCTTGGCTGATCAGGAATTTGGAATGATTCTGCTTGTTAGATGAAGTAATCATTTATATCATAAATGTTGGTAAAATATCTAAATCATATTTGAAATGATCTAAATCATATTTTATAGTAGCAGCTGTGCAACTGAATTGGATGCATCATTAGATCATAATTCTAGTCAAATTTTGATGTAAATAGAGTCAAGAAGAGCTTCCTAAATGGTTTAATTCTAGAACAAGCTTTCAACTATGTGGAGGGGTTGTGTTTGAACTTGAAATGAATTGTAAACACCTGTAAATTTCTTTAGGAGCTTCTATCAACAAATAGAGTTTGACTAACTATACAAACTGCTTATTTTGATGTAATTCAATGTTTCAATCATAATTTGTGTTTAATTCTGGTTTAAAATGGTTGCTGGATGTTTATAATGTTTTATCCATTCTTTCCAGCATTTTCAATGTAATTTTTAGGGCTTGGAATAAATTTTTCTTTTGTATATAATGTATATAATGAGCTAATTTATATAGTGTATATAATTTAAATATATAGACGTACTGTTTATATGTAAATAAAATATGAAGTAACTTATAATATGTATTCTAAGTAACTTAAATGTATCTTAAGTTACATTGTATGTAGTTATATATATGTATCTTATTATATATATGTATAAATATATAACTTATATTTGTATATAACTTTGTATATATATATTTATATGAATGATGCCTGTATACTAGTATAGATAAGTAATTAATTTATAAACCCTAAGTAGAGTAAGTATTATGTAAATAATCTATTTAACTAGTAATGTATATGTATATATGTATAAGACATTAAGTTAATATATTATTTTAGTAAATTATCGTAACTTAAATTACTAAGTTAACTACTTGTTATGCTAAGTTAAAGTATATTCTTGCTATTTATATTTTTAACTTATTTTAAATAAGTTTATAATGTTATATACATATATATATTATATAGTAATTTGTACATAGTGTATAATTAACTTGTACATAGTAAGGAAAATGTGTATAATAAGTATTAAATCAAATTAAATTAATTAAAATTACTAATTGAACATTTAAATATGTGTATGAACTTAATTAAACCATAATTATGCAATATACATAGTTATATGTAATGTACATTAGTGTATTTTAACTTAATTTAAATGTAACTTGTACATATGTACATCTCTCATAAATTTGTATTTACACATGTAATTAATTTAATCTAACTTATGTAACTAATAGCCCTATATATTAATTTAATGTTTATGACCTTACTTTGTAATTTAGAGCCTTAATGATGTAAACATGTTTACACTACATAAGATGTCTATTTATATATGTTCTTAAGTATAGAATCGCATTGCATACTATAAATATTGCATAGCATTCATCATCTTGCATTTAGATTAGCTTGAATAAAATGAAAGTTAATTGTCTCCTTTTATGTTCAGGAATAGAGAAAATTTTTATCGGGGCCTCGGATCGAAGATCCAACCGTACAGATTTGATCAGGGCGACGATTGGAGTTCAACGACTCCAAGATCACCCTAATCAGACATCTATAGCATCAGATAGAGACCGGGGAACCCTAGAAGATCAAGGGCCAAGATGGTATGAATCCACACTTCAAATGACAAATCCAACCGCACGGATGGATTCGGATTGATGATCATGGCCTAACAATGTGAAAATCAACTCAATCCGACAACCGTGGCACCATCTACATCATCCAGAAGATGGATGGCCAAGATGGCACCACGTGATTCCATCTCGGTAGCCTAAACCAGGCCAGCTGATTTTGGAGACAACTGCACCCTTCTACTACGCATTGGATCATGGACGTTGGATAGCCATCCAACGGCCATGGGCAGCCGCACCTCAATTCACCCACACGCCCATCTCCCCTCCACAGCGCAGTTGGTGAGAGCGCTTGCCTGAAGGAGTGGCGCGGGATCGAGTCTCAAGGAGCGGGCAAGCAGGTGAGAGGAGTGCTCGATCATGATCCAATGGCTATGGGCGCTCAATAGCACCCACATGCTATCACACACCTGCACGTGACGCGCCATCAGATGCGGCCGAGCGCGCGGTTGAGGCACGGTTAGGGTGCATCTCAGCCATTCGATCTCATGATCGAACGGCCGAGAATCGAAGGACGTGAGTGCGCGTTTCATGCGCGGGAGGCGAGTGGGCGACGCACATCGACCACAATTGGGGTTTTAGCGACAGTTTTATCTGTCACTAAAGATCCCTTATTTAATATTTTGAGATTAAAAAGACCAAATTACCCTCACTTCTTGCAACTATAAAAGGAGACCCCCTCCATATGAAATTTTCATCCTTTCTTTCTCTTCTCTCCCTCTCCAAAGCTCAAGAGAAGCTTGTCCCACACCCGGGATGCTTCTTAAGAGATAAAGTCCAATTTTCGTCCTCATTTCGGAAGTGGATCTCGCGACGACGACAACGTGCTGCCCCATTTCTGTTCTTCCTGCTTCGTCCTCCTTCGTCTTGCTCCATTCCCCGTCTTCCATATGTCGTCCCGTCTAGTTCGTCCTCCAAGCGACCGTCGAGGAGGATAATTCTCTCTTCATTCTTTTTAATGCTTCTTAGAGTAGATTTACTGCTTTTTAGTGTAATCATTTTCTGCTTTCTAGTCGTAATGTTTAGTGTAACGAACAATCTCTTTGATAATGAATTCCATGTTCATTCCACATCTCTTTTTGGTTTTTGTTTGTAATATTCTCTCTCTCTTCTATTTGGTGTAAATAGATAGTTTCTAATCAATTAATTTACTTCGTGACAAATAAATTAAATGCATATTTTTAAATCAAACGTCCACCTCCCTGAGTTCGACCCGGGATTTCTATTCCAGTACAAATTTTATTTGTTGAACACGAGTTCTTCGCTTTCATACTACGACGACAGGTTTTTTCAAAACCAAATACGTTAGCGTAGCAACCCGTAGCTTCAACATTTTGGTGCTGTTGCCGGGGAGGTGACACTATTTGATTTTTTTTTCTTTCATGTTTTCCAACTTACGAATCATTTACCTCACTTCTCTTCTTTCTTATTGTGATTGCAGGTACTCTTTTGAGATGAGCAAAAGCGGTAGATTGGAGCAAAGTGATATTAAAGGTTCTGTAAGTTTTCCCCCACCTCCCACCCATTAGTTTTCATTCCACCATGTAATAGCGCAAACATCAATCAACCTAGGTATTCTTATAAACTCTAAGATTAGTTTTATTTGTTTGCCTGACACCCACACCTGCCTCAACCTTCACATTTGAAAAGAAAAATAAAAAAATCTCACAGAGGCACACAACCTCATCTGATTTTCAAACTCAATCGTAAACCGATCTTTGGAGCAGGTACACATATCCAAACACATAATTGAGTAGAAATCAGATTAGGTAATCACTTGTGTGCCTAATTAAGTGGTGCAATAGGCTAATTCTTTGAGTTGATTGGGCTGCACTATTTCAATTAAAATCAACTCATCAAGTAGCTGCCGATTAGGTTCAACTCTTAGGGATTTACCAGGCACTCCACATTCTTTTAAGTTTTAAAGGAAAACATCTTCACCTGTGCTTTGAAAGCTTGGTGTGCCACCAAAACTTGTTTGAAAATACCTAAAGTTGAATCCAAAAAGCTACTAAGCAAGATTTGAACCCTAAAATGCACCGCATCAAAAATAATCTTGCTTAAAAACCACTGGTTGTGCACGCACACACACATCAATCAATCATTAAGGGCACAACCCAGATAAAGGGCCCATCACATTCCAAAGCACATTCAAACCTAGCCTTAAATAAAACAAAGTAGACGTTGGCCTTAAGGATTTGACTTGCTCTTCGGAGCCCAGAATGAGATTATTTTCGATTAGTCTGTTTCTACTGTTCAATCTGATGTCTAGCTAGGGGAGTAGAATCAAACGATCGCAACTGGGGGGTACACTAGGAGCCGAAGGTGCAAGCCGAAGGAAGAACCTTCTCCCTAGTCCCTCCTACTAACTGGTTGGATTGAACAGATAGAAGTAGATCAAATCTTTTCTCTATCTCAAGACGGGTTTTGGGAGTTTGTAGGTCTTTAGGCTAGCCCACTTAAGGACAGGTTTGATTGCTTGTATTGCAGGGCACCTTTCTTCCTCCCATCTATCATGAATCCTTCCACATTTATATGCATTCCTGCTCTTTCCCTCCTGTTATGAGTTATCCTCAACATGACGATTATCCCGAATCATACTGTGATCAACCATCGATTAGTTGGGATAACTCGGATTGGGGATACAGTTCTGGACCTCAGTGTTTAGGGTCTAACCCTGAACACCATAATTATGATTTCTATCCTTCTCAGAGCCACATCGATTATAGATTGTCAACCTTTCATGGACAACCTAATACGATCTACAATCAAGAAGGATACACTGATTCTTACCCATCCTCTGATTACATTGCCTTTAGGTCATCACCACCTTTTTAACAATCTGAAATGACCTATTATCAGGAAGGGTATAACGAATCTCAATTCGTTAACTCCTCTACTCTGATCCCAAACTCGCTCAACCTTGAACCAAGTCATTTGGTTCAGGTTAACCAGGTTCAAGATAAGGTTTTGGCTAACTTGAGGAATATCATACAATCTTTAGAAGTTCAGCCAATACCTTGCATTGAAAAATTGGAGCCTTTGATTGAGATGATTGATGATTTGAATAAGTATTCGTTGGATTGGCTCCAGGATGTTAAGGATAAGAACCTGGGTGAGTTTCTACTTGGGAAGTTAGCGAAATTGAGAATGAGATTTGTGGTTGCTTTGGTTCAATCATGAGATGATTCCCAGGATGAACCCCCTTTAGGAGAGCCAAGGTCAGAACCTGCTCAGGCACCTGTCTGGGGGAACAGATATTACGAGGCTAACCAGATTGAATTAGAGCAACCAATTAAGGATGATCTAATTTCTTCACCTGAGATCCCTAAGCCAGGGTACGAGGAAACGTATGTCTCCATGGATCAGAAAGTGATAGATAATTTTGGGACATACATTAATACGGATCTTGATTTCTTTGATTCTGATGGTGAAGATTTAATTTGCGAAGTCTCACGCGAGTTTATAGAATACGATTTCTGTGAGACGATTGGGCCTGAGGAATCTAATAGATCATTTGATAGCTTAATAACTGAGGAAAATGATCTTATTGGGGCTCACATTACGGATCCAGAATCGCATTTTTGGGAGGATTTAATCCAATGCCCTGATTGTCAGTTACACCCCATTGAGCTTATCGATGATTCTGTTTTTGAGATAACTAGACCCAAGTCAATTTTGATACAGCGACATCTTTTAGACTTGAAAATTTTAAGTGGGGTGATTAATATGCGGGAGGCTCCAAAACTTAACATTCTGAATGAGAAGAACAGAAGATGGGAAGTTCTGATTTGGGAAGCAAACTTTGGAGGAAATAGAAGACTAAGTCTAAGGGTTCCAATTCATCTGAAACCTTCAAACCAGGACCCTTACGACATTTGTTTTGAGGATGTCCAACCCAAGCATACATTCATTGATTATCTTTTCGATATCGAATTCTCTATAACCCGACTCTTTGGTCTTGGGTTGCATCCTCATAAATCGCAGGCCCGACCTTGCTTGCATACTTATTTTAGGTTTTGGGTAATTTTTATCCAGAACCTTAGATATTCTCGATTATGGGGTATGGGTCTACACCACAATCTGGTCCACATTTGTGAACATCTACTGGTAGGTCAGAGGTTTCATCTTTCTATTCTGATTCTAACCTACACCTGTGAATTCCTTATTTCTCTTCTTTGTATAGTGTGACTAGCTGAAGGCACTAAATTCAGCACATATACAGTTTTTCTTTATCTCAGAGCGGACCTGACATTCACACAATTCAGGTGCTTTCTACTCTATTCCACTCTGTTTTATGTCTTTTTAATACAATGAGGACATTGCATTAGATAGGCATGGGGGGGTGGATATTCATTTCTAAATTAATTCGTCAACTCCATAGATTCATTTTATTTTCTTTTATTTATATCTTAAAAAAAAAAATGGAATTAGGAAAGAGAACTTAGGTTTAAGAAAATTTTCAATCTTAGGAAATACTACATTATGATCTGAATATAAAGACCCTTCAAGTCTTCAGACTTAATCAGCCTATGTATCCATTAAAATGTGGATTTATTTCTCGAGTCCTCGCCAACCTGAAATCTATTTTAATTAGAGTAAATAAGTTTGGGTGATAAGTACACGACTTATCAACCCGCCCTCTGATTTGAGGAAACTTTAAGCCTAAAGCATCTACACACTATCTTGTCACTAACTCGTTAATCGGCTGTTCTAATGGAAATTGGGTAGCTAATGAACCTTTTAGGGTGATATGGTTGGCAAGTTATCGTGGGTAACAGCCCATAGGTAGGTTGTCCAGAGCCCAGTCACTGGACCATTCTCTTCTTGCTGCCTTTAGGTAAATCTTAGACCAGGGAAGCCACCTACTTAAAAAAAAAGAGAGAGAAAAAGAAAGTTAAAAAAGATAAAAAAAGAAAAGGAGAAAAGAAAAAAAGAAATAAGCCACACTTCGCTGCACGAGTGTGGCTGGCAAGTTGTCGGTGGTAACAGCTCATCGACCGGTTGTCCAGAACCCAGCTCAATAAATGCACTGAAAATTCCCAAAACACTTAGGAAGAAGTGGAGAAGTAGAATAAACCGGGGAGATATAAACTGGATTCACCCTTATGTTGACCCCATGAAAATTAAACTAGGGAGAAAGCTACTGGTTGTAAAGATACACCTTTAGGTAGAGTTCTCTTTTTAAGGTCACCTAGAGGCGTTGAAATCTGAAGTCCGTTTTAACTGCCAATCAATGAGTCTATCACATTCACAATAAAGATACTTAGAACTTAGGGTTCTCATCAAATCTTGGGTGAGTTGAATGGCCGTAGAAAGCCACTCTTAAACCCTAAAACTTGAAAATCCAAAAAAAAAAAAGAAAAGAAGAAAAAGAGAAAAAGAAATTTTTCTTTGAATAAGGCGAGGACTTGAGGCGGTCTGCATTTTGGCAAATACCCGGGCACTATTGTGTTTTTGAAAGTTCAGATCGTAAGTGAACATTTTCTTAATGATTGAAAATAACTCATGTCCAAATAATCCAACCTGATTCTTTTATAAATAGCATATAATTTTTTGTTAGGGACTAGCAAAAGATAGGCATGGGGGTGTGATATAAACATGTTTACACTACAAAAGATATCTATTTATGCATGTTCTTAAGTATAAAATCGCATTGCATACTATAAATATTACATAGAATGCATCGTCTTGAATTTAGATTAGCTTGAATAAAATGGAGGTTAATTGTCTCCTTTTATGTTCAGGGACAAGGCAAATTTTTATCGAGGCCTCAGATCGAAGATTCAACTGTATAGATTTGATCAGGACGACGATTGGAGTTCAACGACTCCAAGATCGCCCTAATCAGACATCTGTAGCATCAGATAGAGACCGGGGAACCCTAGAAGATCAAGGGCCAAGATGCTGTGAATCCACACTCAAACGAAAAATCCGATCACATGGATAGATTCAGATCGACGATCGCAGCCTAACATAGCAAAAATTGACTCAGTCCGACAATCGTGGCACCATCTACATCATCCAAAAGATGGACGGCCAAGATGGCACCACGTGGTGCCATCTCAGCCGCCCAAATCGGGCCAGCTGATTTTGGAGACAACCTCACCCTTCTACTGCACATTGGATCATGGTCATTGGATCGCCATCCAGCGGCCATGGGCAACCACATCTCCATTCACCCACGTGCCCATTTCCCCTTCGCAGCACAGTGGGTAAGAGCGCTTGCGTGAAGGAGAGGTGCGAGATCGAGTCGCAAGGATCGGGCGAGCGGGCGTGAGGAGTGCTCGATCGTGATCCAACAGCTGTGGGCTCTCAATAGCGTCCACGCGCTATCATATGCCTGCGCGTGATGCACCATCAAACGCGAGCGAGCGGGTGGTTGAGGCGCGGCGTGGGCACATCTCAGCCATTCGATCTCGCGATCAAAAGGTTGAGAATCGAAGGACGTGAGTGCACGTTTCATGTGTGGGAGGCGAGTGGGCAGCGCACGTCGCCCACGACTGGGGCTTTAGCAATGGTTTTATCCGTCACTAAAGACCCCTTATTTAATATTTTGATATTAAAAAGACCAAATTGCCCTCACTTCTTGCAACTATAAAAGGAGACCCCCTTTATATGAAAATTTCATCCCGTCTTTCTCTTCTCTCCCTCTCCAAAGCTCAAGAGAGGCTTGTCCCACACCCGGGATGCTTCTCAGGAGATAAAGTCCAATTTTCGTCCTCATTTCGGAAGTGGATCCCGTGACGACGACGACGTGCTGCCCCATTCCCGTTCTTCCCGCTTCGTCCTCCTTCGTCCTACTCCATTCCCCATCTTCCAGGCATCGTCCCGTCAGCTCGTCCTCCAAGCGACCGTCGAGGAGGATAATTCTCTCTCCATTCTTTTGAATGCTTTCTAGAGTAGATTTATTACTTTCTAGTGTAATCGTTTTCTGCTTTCTATTCATAATGTTTAGTGTAACGAACAATCTCTTTGATAATGAATTCCATGTTCATTCTACATCTCTTTTTGGTTTTTGTTTGTAATATTCTCTCTCTCTCTTCTATTTAGTGTAAATAGATAGATAGTTTCTAATCAATTAATCTACTTCGTGACAAATAAATTAAATGCGTATTTTTAAATCAAATGTCTACCTCCCTGAGTTCAACCCGAGGTTTCTATTCCGGTATAAATTTTATTTGTTGAACACGAGTTCTTCACTTTCATACTACGACGATAGGTTTTTTCAAAACCAAATACGTTAGCGTAGCAACCCGTAGCTTCAACAATTAATTAACCATTAATTATACCCTTAAACTTATTAATAAATACACAACACAAATGCACACAGTGCAACAGAGAGCAGCTAAAAGCTGCTCGTGATAGCGCCACATCATGAGGCATTGGCTTTCTTGGGTCGAATATATTGAATTGCACGTAGCACCTCGTCGAGCAACTATGATGCCCTACGGGGTGTGTGACCATTCTGAGCTATGCCTGTGCGAGCTATGCATGGGGCTAATTGGGCTTGATAGTGGTGATGAAATTGTGGCTTTGCCCTCCCCCCTTGGGTGAGCCTAGTAGTGGCTGCTCCAGCCATTTGGCTCATTGATCTGTGTGAAAGGTTCACCGATCTCTTTAGGCCACGAGTGTTAGAGTTCTTAGGGTTATAATTAGGCTAAGTGTTGTACGTTGTAGTGTGTTAGTGTTATATGTGCATTAGTTGTATGTTAAGTATTATCTGCGTAGTGTTATGTTAAGTATGTGTTATATATACTGTTAGATATGTATTAATTGTAAGTTATACATGCATTGTATTATTATTATTTTTATTATTTGCAAAATACAGGAGCCAATATTATTTATCCCCAACTCCTTGGAGGCAAGAAAAGGGGAGACAGAGGGATTAGGCCAAAACCTGCCTCATACAAGAAAGAGGACCACGACTCGTGGCCTAATATATCAAGAAAAAAGAAGGGGCTACAAGGACAAAATATAGGGCATTTGAATGCTATCCAACTTGATGAGCCTATCAATCTTGGAGGGGAGCTGATCCTGCCGAGTGAAGTATTTCCAAGTATTATCTCCTAGGTCTGCAATCTTTGAAGCCACTTCATTGGCAACCGGATGGACAAAATAAATAGAGTGAATTTTGGTGGCATGTTGATTGCACAGCAATTCAAGTCTCTAATTAGGACATCTTATGCTATTTTCTAACATTAAGCATTTATATTAGATAGCTATGCATGCATCATGTAAATATTTTCATTTATGCATTTTATGGAGAGAATGATAGAGAGAGAGATTGAGCATCCATTCATCCATTTCATCCCTTCCATTTCCACCTTATTTCCATTCAAATCCACCATTGATTCCACCTAATAAGCACCTAATTACAAGCCTACATTCATTTCCCTACAACCCAAGTACATCCCCATAATTAAACCAAAGTTGTCCCCTCTAAAAAGAATATCCCAAACCACTTACGACTATCCACCACCCTCGCCTTCACCTATAAAACACTTACCTCCCTTCCATGCACAAGGGTCGGCTCCCACCATAACCACCCATCGCACTCCATTCCTTCTTCCCTCAGGCTCCCACACTCACTCACTGTAGCAGCTTTAGCCACTCCAACCGGGCCAACCTTCTCCCAGCTCTCCTCTCTCCCTCTCTTCCCCTCCTCGTCCTCAGTATCGTCTTAGAATTTGAGAGGTTCACTAAGTTCAGAGGAGACTCTCCCGTGGTTGCAACCACCATGGCGAGGGTACACCACCGCCTAGCTCCCTCGCGAGCAGGTGGGCATGGTGGATTCTCTGTTTTGATTTCTTTTCACTATAACATACATGGCTTTCGTCGTCAGTTGAAAACCAATGACAAATCTCAAATAACCGACAGAAAGAAGCCATGTCGTTAATACCGTCACTATTTTGCTTTACCATCGGTTACAGGGCTAATTCAACGTCAAAATAATGTTTGACCATCGGACGAATAGGAGATTTCGACATCATTTCACAACCGATGGCACTTGTTTTTGTCGTCGGTTATTACATAACCGACAGTATATGTAAGTCACTTTTTCCCACCTTTACGCACCCTTTTTTATTTTCACTATCGTTTAAGTAACTTTACCATCGGTTATACAAGTGACGGTAAAAACAAGTGTTGTTGCTTATTTAAATAAGCGACGACAGATATGTGACGGTAAAAATAATTTAGTCGTCGCTTATTCATCAAACCGACGGCATAAAATGGGAATAGTGATTTTATCGAACCTTCTATGCCGTCGGTTATTATATAAAAGACAGTAAAAATATTTATACTGTCACCTACATGCCATTGATTATTTGAATAAGCGATGGCAAATGTATGGGTTTTTTTTTCTATTACCAAATGATGGAAAATACCTACTAACCTACTTAAAAGTCTTGCTTTTATAGTAAAATAAGTAATGAAAATGAACAGAAATTTATATTTCATAAATATAAAATCTAGTACATTAAAAGTTTGAAAATGAAATATTTACACAAAAAAAGGTTACATGAAAAACATAAGAAAACAAAATGGATAGAAATCAAGATACAGCTGCCCCAATGACACCGGCTCCACCTATACCACCTATGGACCCGTCGTCGTCATCTCATCTGCAGATGATGCTGAGATCTGTGGAAGACGGATGCTCTGACTTACTCTTGTTCTGAATAAGGGTTATAAACATCTGAAGCTTATCATCCATGACATTCATCTTATTCTTCATCTCTACCTCTCTCTTCTCCCTCTCCTCCTCTCGTCTCTATAGTGTGTCAATCTTTTGATGCAGTTGATCGACAACACTAGATGAGATGACACCTTTCCTCCCATACCAGGTGGACAATGAGTATGCCCTCCCCGCACTATGAATGAAATTACCATGGTCTGGTGGCATCACTCTCCCAAATGCCTCCTCTGCATCCAAAGGCTGTTGGACGATGTTGGAGGTCTCGTCAGTGGGGGGATGTACTAATTGTACCATTTGATCCTAAATGTATTAAAAAATATTATTATAATATATATATACAAAGTAATAAATTTTTTGAGTTTAGGAAACTTACATGTTTCTCTTGGTATGACTCATGGATCTACTTATGAGCACCCTCAGCTGCTGGCTTACTGTGGGTGACCTCATAGATTTCCATCCTAGTCATTTCCATCCCATCATGTGCAGTAGATTGAAAATATAAAAATGATACAATTAGGTTAAAATAACTTAAAAATTAAGTAATATTTAATTGAAAAGTAATTTCAATACTTACATATCGGCTCCTGACTGTCTAGATGCTCTTTTGATCCAAACAATGGGTTTGTGGTGGAGCTTTAGCCCTATTGGCCTTATTTTTTTTGCTTACTCTTGTAGACATACATAATAATATTTTTTATGAATTTAAGATATATGAAATTAATATAATAATTTGTAATTGTTTACTAACCTCCGTCTTTGGATTCATCCAATGCTCGCATGACTTCTTCCAATCGTCAGGCATGACATCAAGAGGAGCATCACCTGTTGTCTCCTCAGGTGAACTCCTATTCAAGAACCATTAAATGCCAAATATAAATTGTTAGAAATAACATAAGAAATTATGTAGATAGTAAAAATGTAAATGTTTAAAAATTCTTACATTTCTCTTAGTCTCCGTCCTCCAATCCCTATGGATTTTGGCTGCGTGCTTAGGGATATCAGGAGGCATTGGGGTCGTCACCCTAATCATAATTTTGCTACATTAATTTAAAAAAAATATATGTCAATGTTAGTTTAAAATAATTTTAAGATAAAGTTATAAAAGAAATAACTTTTGTAAATGAAATTACCTCCAACTGACGGATGAACTACCTCTTCAGCTCTGCGGGCACCTTCCTCCAGTCGAAGTAGGAAATGGGCACAATGGTCTTAACAATTGTGCCCACTCGACTGATAAAGCCTGGGTAATTCTTCGCCTCCCCTGTGGGTCTAAGCCTAATCATTAATCTGATGCCCTTAGGGATACGTTGGAAGTCTAGATTTTTTATCTTCCCTCATTCTCTTCTTAGTCTACCTGTGTAAACATTAATCATATTCATTACATATTTTTGAAGGTATATAATTTACTTCTTAAAGGTATATGATTTCTTACCCAAACTTGAGCCTGCCGGTGAGAGTTGACATGAACTGGGGACGTACTCCCCACCATCTCATCCTCCACCTCCTCTCCCTCCTCTCTTGCCTCCTCCCCCTCCTCCTCCCCCTCAACCTCATCTGATCCTCCATAATTTGGATCATCCTCTACTCGGTCTGGGAAGGTCAGAGCAATCTCGTTCCCCTTTCCCTTCCCCCCGCATGTAGTAAACGCGCCATCTCCCCGAGTCATACGAAACGTCATTGGGGGGTGGCTGAACCTACTATTGAAGAGGTGGTTGAGCTTGCTTTGGAGGGGGTGGCTGAGCATGAGGAGACGAATCGGGCTGGGTGGAGGGCTATGTCTCAAGAGGACCTTTTCTTAGGATTTTTTCTTAAACAACTTTATCTGTAACAAGTAAAAAATGCAATAATTAATATAGTTAAAAATAATTAATATATAAATCATTAATGAAAAAAGTTTGCTAAACATAAAAAAAAATCATTTAAACAGAAATGAAAGAAAGCAAAGAAATTTTTACTAACCTTAGATGTCAAAAAAAAAACCAGAAGAAGGTCATTTATTTGCTATAGATGTCAACATCTATTGCAAATAAATGACCTTCTTCTAGTATGCTTTAGATTGTCCGTCAAAATGGTTGCACATTATTATTTTTATGGGTATAATCCATCCCCTTTGGCAATTACTGGAAACATAGAAAACTTGTGCCGCTTGACATGCCAATGTGAATGGTTTATCAGACTGAAGAATTTGATGATTAGGATTTAAACTCAAGAAATTACGTTTCTTATCAATTTTGAAATCGGTGCCCTCTTTATAAACATCAAACCAATGACATTTAAATAGGACAACTCTACGATCATATTTGAAGTTGATCTCTACAATTTCTTTGATTTTACCATAGTATCCATCTAGATTGGTGGAAAGATCCGAATTAACAACTCTGGCTTGTATAACCTTCCTATCATCAATTTCTTTTATTTTGAATTTAAACCTATTTATTATATATGAAGAGTGGTAATGTGCATAATGTAATGGTGAATCGGCAATTACATCAAAATCTGGTACCCATCGTGGGTCTTTATCTTCTTTCAATTGATGACCTCGATCTTTAAACCAATCTAAGAAGCTAAATTAGTTTGTCCTAGAAAGAGGTAATCATTTGAATTTCTCGTAAAATGGATCAATTGCACGAATTTGTTTTAAAATATATAGATGTGTGCAATGTCTGTCATTTTCTGAAATAGCCTTATACTCTGTATGAGCAATTGACCTTCCTCTGATATCAAAAATTGACAAACATTCTTTATCACTACCATTGTATTCCCCCTCATAATTGCTTTGAAGTTTATTAAAGCGATTGTTCATTTCATTTATGTACATGGACATAAAATTAATATACCTTTCCATGAGATAGCCTTCTACAATTGATCCATCCTGCTTTGCCTTATTCAAAACATAATCTTTAAGCTTTTTCAAAAACCACCCACAGGATACATCAATCTAAATTGTATAGGTCCACCGATTCTTGCTTCATTTGCAAGATGCAGCGTGAGATGAACCATTACATCAAAGAAGGCTGAGGGAAGAATCTGTTTCATCTTACAGAGAGTAATGACTATTTGTTTATCCCAGTAATCCAATGTATCATTTTGTACTGTCTTCGAACAAATAACTTAAGAAAAACCTGCTCATCTCTGTGATTGAATCAACAACTGGCTCTGGCAGTATCCCCCATATTGCCAATGGAAACAATACTTGCATATAAATGTGTGAGTCATGACTTTTCAAGCCAGATATCTTTTTTTGTGCTTCATTTACACAATAGGAAAGCTGTGAGGAAAATCCATCTAGCACCCAAATTTCCATTAAGTAGGAGAGAAGTCTACTCCTCTAGTCCTGATTCAAGTTGTAAATAGCAGATGATAAGTATCCATCATCCTCATGAATATGCAGCTCCGGACATATCTCCAAACTCTCCATGTCTTTTCTTGTTTTCACTGTGTCCTTTGAATCATTGGTCAAATTTAATACATCTAAGATGTTATCCATCACATTCTTTTTGATATGCATAATATCTAAATTATGACGTATTGTAAGATCTTTCCAGTATGGCAGCTCCTTAAAGAAAATACTTTTTTTTCGAAATCCAGAATTCCTTGAGGCTATCTGGTCTTGTTTGAATGGTTGACCCAACCGTATCTCACCCATTTCTTGTAATATCTCAATTATAACCTGACCTGGCAACCTGACAGAATCTGTACCAAGTTTATTTTTTGAATTTTTCTTTGAATATAGACACGTCTTGCCATCAAATTTACTCATGAACTATGACGTTTGCCATCTATATTCAATAGGTAGAAATCTGCGATGTCCTAAGTAACATAATTTCTTACTTTTCGGCAGTCATAGGTGATGAGTGTTTTCCATATAGACTGGGAAAGCAAGCTTTCCTTTAGTGCTCCAACTTGAAAAATTTGTGTACTCCAGGAAGTCGTTTATGGTCCACTACAATGTTGCATGCATATTGTGAAATTCTTTCTTTTCTGCATCATACTTCTTCACACCGGTGTACCACAACTGTTTTAGTTATCGATTAATGGCTAGAGATAAACATCTATTCCATTTTCTAATTGTTTTGGACCAGGGATTAATAGGGTCAGCATCATGAATGATGATCTCATACACAACCAGGGAGGTAAGTTATAAGTGACCATTACCACTGGCCATATAGAGTACAACGGGTATATACTCTTAAATGGATTGAATCCATCACTTGCAAGATCCAACCGCACATTCCTTACTTCTACAGCGAATAAATTATTTCTTTCATCAAATCTCTTTCACTCTGAATCAGTAGGATGACGTATTCTTCCATCTTGAGATTTACAATCCTGGTGCCATGTCATCCCCACGCAGTTTTAATTGATATAAAAAGGCATTGAAGCCTAGGTGTCAGTGGAAAGTAACAAAGAACTTTCTGAGGTTGTTTCCTCTTACTTTCATTTTACCTTCCTTATATCTCTTATGTCCACATTTAGGACAATCACTCAAATTTGAGAATTCATTTATGAAAAGAATGTAGTCATTCAGATATGCATCGATTTTCTGATAATCTAAACTAAGCTTACGAATCTATTCCTTGCCTTATACCATGAAGTAGGAAAATCATTAGGGTTATTCAATAGCTCAGCAATAAACTAAAGTATTTTTGACATGAATTTAGCACTAGCTCTATTCATAACCTTTAGTTGAAACATCTTCAATAAAAATGACAACTTTGACATTTTCGTAACACCGGGAGCAATAGGATCCTCAGCCGCCTTAACAGCATCATAGAACGGATCACAACTGAACGGATCTTCCTCGTCTGTATTTATATCCTCTCATGCTCTCATCTTGTTCAATATTTCTTCTATTTCTTCACCTCCTCTATCAGCAATTTCCTCGTTGATCTCTTGGTCAACAGTGTTATCATTGTTTATGACTTTCTCAGTCAACTCCTCTCCATGAGCTACCTAAGTAGTGTAATGTTGCCACCACCCATTACAAATGTAGTGCTTGAGCACAGTATTACGATCATGCAAGGAACTATTTAAACATCTGCATGGGCAGAAGATATTATCAAGTTGACCTCCTCGCCTAAATATCTTCCTATCGTCATGAAAGGCCTAATCCAGGAGTGAAATTACTCCATCCTTGTATCTGGTGTAATTTGAACCCCGCAATCTAATTCAAGATTTATCCATTATAACCTAAAATTTAATGTAAAAAAATCACTTATTAGAAAGGGAAATGACCGAATGATGTGTATGTTGATTAAGATTTTAACTTGATAGCCCATCCTCAAAGATTTTATGACAACTTAGTTTTGCTAGTTACATGTAATGTTAGTGCGGTGAAATTTTGGTAGCATCTCCCCGCACTTCTCTAGTATATCCCCTAATACTAACCTTAGCTAGATTTCCTTTAACACTCAATTAAGGGTACCGTAGGAAACTATATAAGATTAGTTGGTATACCAGAGAAGATCATGAATAAACAACCAAAATTGCACCACACAAGGTTACATGTAACGAGAAAAACTAAGTTATCATCAAATTTTTAAGGACCTTTTTTAGTTCGGTACTTCACCGAACTAAAGTCGATCGAGTCTTATGGCATACTAAAAGACAACACATCATGCATGTAAGTGAGGTATACATACACTTCCTGCATTATCCGTATAACATGATCATAAGTCTCAACGGGTGAGCAATTTGGACATAATTTGACTCGGAGGACTTTTACCCTAGGAGTTAGAATACCTAGTGTTTAGCCTCGCATGCATATATCTTCTTTAGCAAGTGTGTGATCTAAACAATAAGTAATTTGAGTATTAAAGAAATTCAACAAAAAACTAAAATATCATTCAATTAAATTAAAAAAATTGAATGTATATATACCTCCAACTATCATAGCCTTCGAGTGTGCCTGACACCGATAACCTGCATTTTCAAAAGCAAAATTAATTAAATAATAGATTATAATCTTAAATGTTAATAACAAATATATTAACATACGATCTTGGATTATGGAGAATTTAGCAGGCAATGAGACCAACAACCAATGGATAACCAATATAGCATAGTACATATTGATGCTTGACCATTTTACTTAACTGAAAAGCAACTGTGATAATAGGTTGGAATTGCCCTCTATGGGTCTCTCTTTTGAAAGCCACGAATTCAAATGATTATCCTAATCCTTCAAAGCCACACAAACCACAAAACTTTCAGTACCTGCATCACCTCCACATTTAGGGACTCCTCAAAGTCATTGGCATATGTGATAGTAGAAGTACCACCCATCTGATCTCAAGAAATCACATCTAAAAATTAGGTAGCATACATCCTCCACAACATCCACATATGATCTGCCTAGTCAGCATCCATGTGCTTCCAAAAGACTGCCATGAACCTCATCCTTTTTATTAATGAAGCAAAACTTGACTTTGTATGGCTAATTTATGAACATGGATTAGTTTACAATCCCTTAATAAATTATCAATCTATCTTAATTGACCACACCACCAACTCCCTTCTCGATTGCCAATGTTGACAAGTTTCTATCTTAAGTAAGAGGAGTTGTAACTCCATTAACCTGGTATTTCATAGTCTGCCGCCCACCAGTGGCATCCACAAGTCAAGACCACTCTTCAGAGGCCTTTTTGACAAAGAAAATCCTCCACATTGGCTGCTAAACAACCTAGGAACCAAGAACCCAACATTCATCTAGCTAGCAAAAAAATGAGCAATTCCCCATCATCCAAGAAAGCAAAGAAGTTGGCGGCAACCAGGATAAAGAAGTTGGGGCAGGAGGAGGAGGTGGAGGGGGGTAGAGGATGAGGAGGAGGGGGGTAGGAGGCGGAGGCGAAGGTGGAGGTGGGTGGGGGGTAGAGGATCAAGAGGAGGAGGTGGATGGGGCCGGAGATTGCAAGAGGAGGAGGGGGCAGGAGGAGGAGGTGGAGGTGGGACAAAGGACGAGGAGGGGGATAGGAGGCAGAGGGGGGCGGAGGACCAGGAGGAGGAGGGGGGCAGCAGGAGAGGGAGGAGGCCGTTGGAGGGGGAAGAGGGGGCAGAAGGGGAGGGAGGAGGAGGGGGTGACAGGAGGGGGAGGAGGAGGAGGAGTGCGGGGATGGCGAGGAGGAGGAGAAGGGGGATGCCATAGAAGGAGGAGGAGGAGGGTGTTAGGGAGGGGGAGGAGGACGACGAGCGAGGCCACCAAGGAGGAAGAGGAAGGGCAGGAGGAGAGGATGACCGGTGAGGAGGAGTGGCAACTCATGAGGAGGAGTAGGAGGATAAGAAGTAGTTACTTGAGGAGGAGGAGGAGGGGCGACGATGAGGAGCTCCGACGACGCATCGAGGGTTTTGGGAAAATGAATATGTGATGGGGGAGGAGAGGGCTCTAAGGATGAGTATGACGAACAGATCTTTACCGTCGGTTATATCAGAAATCGACGGGAAAGGATAAATTGATTCCCAACTCCATTGCGCCCAAATTTTGGCTGGAAATTTTAACTGCCCTTTTGACGATCTTTATCGTCAGTTATATCAAAAATCGACAGTAAATGATAAATTAAATCCCTCCATCACACCCAAATTTTGGCTGGAAATTTTAACCAATCTTTCGCCATCTTTTATTCATATAAATGATGGCAAAGCTTCAATTATAAGATGTCTGGGATAAATGTCAGACGTCTAATACTAAGATGCTTTCCTTCCTGTTTTCATAAGATCGAAACAGGGTTCTAGATAAGTTGCCCAGACGACAGGTCAGACATCGGACGTCTGAAAAGACATTACTGTGGAAATAGATTTATCATAGACAAATGCATTCCTTTGCCATCTCTTATTACACTAACTGACGGTAAAAATATATTTGTCGTCACTTATTTAATAAACAGATGGTAAAAATATATTTGCCGTCACTTACTACAGCGATGGTGAATATTAATGAAAATCGCACGCCCAATCGCTTTTCTTCAACCGATGGTTGGTCGAGTACAGGCTTTTGCCGTCGCTTATTTTAATAAGCGACGGTAAAAATAATATTGCTGTCAATTTTATTAACCGACGGAAAGGAACCGACGGCGTCTCATATTTTTTTAGTAGTGTTTGTTTTGTTATTTTGATTTTTGTTTTCTTTTCCTTGTCTCTGTTCCATCGCCATTGCTAGAGTTGCAAGCTCTAGAGCTCCTTCACCGCAACCTTTCGACACGCCAGCACCTCACCGCACGCCACCGTGTGCCTCATCCTCCCTTTCCACGTGCCTGCCGCTTCTTCCTGCGTGTTGCTCAGCTGATGACTTCGCGAGCCACCCAGACACTTTTTGCCATTGGCACTGTAGCTGCGACCTCATGCAACTATAGTGCTGTGATAGGGGGCTTCTCACTTACTCGATGACGCCCGTGCTCTCTCTCCTCGCCGCAACTGCTTCTAGCCGGTTGCCTCTCCACCAGGTGCTCTGCGCTCACCTCTCGTGCCCCTCTCAGCACTTGTGCACTGCACTTACACATCCCTCGTGCGCTTGCACGTGTTGTAGCATGCATTTCAGTGCCTGCACGTTGCGCCACACTCATCTCGCTTGCACTAATGCGCTACACTCCCACACTCATCCCGCCCTTCACACAACCACTCTCTCACACACACACACACCTATACATACATAAATATCCATATTCACACACATTCACACACATATACATATATAAATTCACTCTCCCCCATCATATATACATACATATATATATTTATATATTTATATTTATATACATAGGTATACTTATATATATACTTATATATATATTTATAAATATACATCTATATCCACATTTCCTCCTTCACAAACTCACCCATATCTCCACTCACAATGCCGCGCACTTATCCATCTACCGCGCATCCTATCGCGAGAATATTCGCACCAGCTATGTAAATTTCCCGATATTCGCGCATAGCGAGCCTTCTACCCACACTCACACACATCCGCTCCACATCGCACGCGGCACGTAGCTAGGTTAATCCTGTCTTTCTAGATGACGGTTAACCTAGTATTGTGCTACATCCCTATTGAATCCTAGATTCAATATTCACTATTCTATTCTATAGTTATATATATACTTATACTTATTTACATATATCTATATCTATATCCTATATATATATTCTACATATAAATAAGCTACGTATTTCAATTCATTTCAATTTTCACATTTCAATTCCACATTTTTATTTTCTTCTATATTTGCTTTTATTTTATTGCTTAAAGAAAAGAAAAAAAATAGAAAAGATAATTCTTGATTTGCAGGTGCCCAGTCTCGCGTATGGCGAGATCGAATTTTATTATTTTGGTATATAGCCAAGAACCATTTTGAGGGTGTGCCTCAAGGACAAGATTATCTCAAAAAAAAAATCTAAAAAATCAAGGAAACTAAAAACACAATAAGTAAAAGGAATTGATGTGAGTCTAGGAAGCACGTAGAAACTAAGTAATTCCAAACCCGCCTCCCTGAGTTCGACCTTGGCCTAAAAGCGACAATCTTAAAATCTAGCGAGGTTAATAAATTTTTGATAAATGAGTGTAGATTTGCTTGGAGGTTAACCACTTCCACTATATACAACTTGACGCTAATTTCACCTAATTAAATAACCCTACTCGCGTTCTACCATATGTGCACGGCGAGATGCATGGAGAGCATGTATTATATTTGTATATATTAGTTGTGTGTGTGTGTGTGTGTATTAGCTATATACAAGTATTGTAAGTAAGTGTTAAGTATTATTGTTATGTTGTTGTTGTGTATATATATTACATATGTATATATGTGTTATATATATATATATTTGTAGTACATAACTAAGTATATATTGTTATATGTATATATGTATTGTATGTATGTTCAGTATAAGTATTAGTGTTGGTGTTAAGTTATAAATATATAGGTATATGTATATACATATGTGTGTTACGTAAATATGTATATTAAGTATGTCTCTCATGTGTATATTAGTTAAGTTAAATATGAGGGTTATGTGTTAGTTTAGTGTGTTGTAGTATTGTTTTTGTCTTGTCTTTATTTATAGCTTTTAAGACAAGAGTTGTGTACATAAGTTTTCTCTTCTCTTTTGATTCATTTGCATATAGTTTAGCTTAGAATTATTTTTGATGCCTTCACTTTATAAAGATTTGTAAGGCATGCCTTAGGAAATTAATTCATTTGTTCTAACTTGTAAATAACTAACTTAGATTAAGTGATTCTTTGATTGTATTATTTTTAACTCATTCATTTGTAAATAACATTGATATTTTTGGAATAAAGATAGATTTTAAATCTTAGAAAGTGATGTATATCAATAACTGCCTTTCAGTGAATGATTTGGAATAAAACCAGTAAAAATTGTAGATAAATAAAATGACATCCATCTTGATTGTGACACTATATTGCAGACACAATAGTGACATTAATAAACCCTAATTAACCTACCCTCCAGATGGAGCATCACTAGGACTCCCTTTCTCTCAAAAGAAACCCTAATTCTACCTTCTCTTGGCTTTTCACACAAAGATCATGGAGCATTTGGTGGATGATGGGAACACCATCATGAGTCATAACTAACTCAATTTAGTTATTATCAAGGAATAAATGCTCCTACATAACTGCCAGAGAGCCATAATTCATTGCATAATCATTCTGAGAGAAAGATAAGGAAATAGAGTTAAACTATAGTTTTACCATCATATCTTGAATGCAGAACAACCATGGGTTTTCTCAGGGGGTAATTAAGGGTCAATGGTCTTAAATATCCAACAAGTGGGTTCATATAGACAGAAAAAGGTTTTCGTGTGTTTTGAGAATTAAATGACTTCTGAAATCCTAAAAATCGACCTGCTTAATTAACTGAGATTTTGGATAGGATAAAATTCACCTAAACCCTTTAAAAATCATAGAAAAATATTTTCTAGGATTTGGTACCTTCAACTTAACCATTAGAGCCCATCTTGACCCAAAATAGAGACTCAGACTGACATTTGCCTAATTTGGGTTTTTACATATATTACCCAATCAAAATAGTTCAAAATAAAATTTAACTTCACCATTGGATTCCTTAAGTCCAAATTAAGTTTGTACCAAAATTTGGGCAAAATTTGAGACTGTCTTGACCTAGTTTGCAATTTGGTCCTGTCAGATTCTTTTATATCACATATATGCCCTTAACTTTCAAAATACTTACAAAAAGGCCCCTAATTTTATCATCATTTTCATAAATAGGTCCCTACCGCCATTAATCCTATTCCTACAAATTTTGACGACCTACATTTGGCAAGTTCTCCTTGATTCCTTGACGATTCCCTCTCAGATTTGAAACGGAAGTTCGTCAAGGAATTCCCTTCCTTTTGAGCCAATTCCTAAGCTCTCAAACCTTCCTAATCTCTCATTCGAATACATGAGAGATTAGGGTATCCTAGAATTCCTATCTCCGACGAAGCTTTCCAAGCTTGGGAAGCTTGCTTCCCAAGGCCACAATGCCATCCAGAGGCCTATAAAAGGACCTCTCGATCAAACCGAAGATGCCACGCTCATTCTCGTCTTGGAATACCCCTCCTTCCTCCATCCCCTCTGGCCATGAAGCTCCACGACATCCGGTGACCTCCTTCGACTCCATTCCTCATCCGTTCGCAATACCGGCGACGGATGTACATTCTTCTTCCTCCATACGTCGCAATACCTGCAGTCGCTTTGATCTACATCTTCGTTGTTGTCTCCCACTCACCAGAGCCTTCATCTTCTCCAGAATCGACGTACCCCTGGTAAGGAAAATCTTCCCCTTTCGTCTGATTATCTTAGGTTAGCTTAGTTCCTCTCTACGCCTAGGTTAGATTCCCTCTCCTTATCCCCGTTTCAACCCCTCGACACCGTTGTAAGCCACCATCATCTCCATCTCTGGCAATCATTCTGGTGAAGTCATCTGCTCACTCCATTGCTCCAAACACTTCGCCACCTACCTCACAATCTCCACTGCACTCCACTCTTCAAAACCCCTCTCTCCATTCACTTTCTCATCCACCCAAATCCGTCGTCAACCAACCCACATTTTCGTCATCATTCTCGACACCATCCAACCACCATAGCCACCTTCACGCCACACCACACACACCGCCACATCCACCGTGCTACGGCAAAGCCTGTTGAACCTTCTAACGAGGCTGTAAGGCTGTGTTCTTCATTTCAGGTCTTCGCTCCTCTCTGCCATTAACAAGCGAGTTCAAGCTCGCTTGAAGCTTGAAGCTTGCTTCAGGTCTCCCATTTCCTAGGTCTCGACACCAGCTGTTGCGGAATCATCCTAGGATCACTCTTGGGTCATCTATTGGAGCGGTTGACCACAGCTTTGACCGCAATTGCTAGAAGGAGCTGTTGTTGCTGCTGCGCGAAGGAAGGGTGGAACTTTAGTCCCACCTCAGAAGTAGGAAACTAGACAAAGGCACATATATTGATTTTGTCGTATAGGCTCTTCGCCTCCTAGCCACGAGGTGAGGTCCCATACACCCCCACGCACCTCGCCCGTGACACTGCTCACATGGATCTGGTGCATCCGATTACCTACCTAGCCAAGCACTCCTCGACTGCTACCCACTATAGGCAACCCTGGTCCCGAGTGCACGTGTACCCGATAACCCAACTATCTTGATTGTGGCCCTGGGAGGGCGGATCCTAAAAAGAGAAGAGAGCGAGGGGGCAGGGGAGGGTTTTGCCTTGTGCGACACTTAGCCAAATCTGAAGGGATGGCTGCCCTCTGTGTGTGAAGGAAGAAGAGAAGGAAGCTAGAAGCATAAGAAAAACAGAAGGTGCAGAAGAAAGAAGAGCTGCAGAAGAGAAGAAGTCCAACAGAAAGAGAAGAAAGAAGAAGGAGCTGAAGAAGCGAAGGCACAGAGAGAAGGAGAAGCAGTCAGGCACTGTCTAAGCATCATTTGAAGTGCACCGTGCACTTATATTACATGGAATTCATTTGCCTAGTATTATTGAGTTATTTGATATAAATTGTGAGGGGTAATTGGTGATTCAAATCACCATTTTACCCCATTCTTTTTGCATTATTTGACATTCACTTTTCATTCTTACTTGCTTAGAATTCTATTGATTATATATTTGTGTTAAATTGCAATCTTGAGAATTATTTTGCTAATTGCTCCCTGTGTTCGACCTTGGACTTTCATTCGAGTAATAAATATTATTTGTTTTCAAGCGATTTCAACTTATACTACAACACAACATTTAAAACCTTGATTTCGCATTGATCAAAAGTGGATCATGAGTTTGCTAGTTGAAGATCTTAAAAAGGAAAAAATTACTCTTCAAGGTTAATATAATAACAAAAGGTTTTATTAACTAAAATCTTGATAATAGTGTTTAAGACTTCCTGTAAACATTTTAAAGAATAAGGATTAAATGGTGAAGGTGAAAGGAGAAGAAAAACTAAGATTCAAATAAATGTAACATGCTTTTTTTATTTTTAGGTGCCTAATTGTTGAGTTTAAGCAATCAAATTGGGTGGTTGCACAACAAATGAGAACTAGTCACAAGTTTATCCTCGTAATCCACTGGGATGACTAAATGAAAAGTTTTGACATGTAAACCTAGAGAAACCAAAATGACCCAAAAGCCATTTATAATGAACTTTGTGTCATTAATGCATATCAGTACTAGCCAATCGAAGGCTAAATCTTATGGAAGGGGATTGGGCTATAAAAGTCATTGAGAATAGTGTACTAAAGGGGTTCTTACATGAGAAATTAGTAGTGAACCTTGGGTTAATGGTGGAGACAAAATCGAGCGAACCTTGGGTTAATGGTGGAGACAGAATCGAGTAACCCCTAGGCCATTCAATGTTAATCTCCAGTGCTCCAACAAGGTGTTTAGCAAGCGAAAAGAGGCATCATGAAGAAGATGCAAAGAGCTACGCACATGGAGAAACATTTCATTGAATCACACAAAAGGTAAGGGATTTTCTTCCCTTCTTGAGTTACTATTTTGGGATAGAAAATGGATATTTTTTGTTATGTTTGAGCAAGTTTGTCATGATGTATGGGTTGTAACAACCTTTGGGGGTGGGACAAAGTCATAAGTATCCTTAAATTCAAGCTTAAAGGCATTCGATGAGTAAAATAAAGGTTTTAGTTAAATTTCTGTAATGTTTAGTTCTATAGAATTTGATATGAAAATTTTAGTTCAATCTTGATTTTTGAATTGCATGGCAAACATGGTTTAGGACTAAAGGGAAGATTGGAAAGGAGCTCAACATGAATCCCTATTGGATAGATTGAATAACTGTGTGTGGTTCAGTTTACGCACTGAAACAATGTTTTAGAAATCGTTGCGTTGTAGTTGAAGGTTTCCCTACTAGGAGGGGTGACGTAAAAATATGCGGAAATAAAAATATAAAGTAATCTCACAAAAATCAATCGCACAATGTACACAGGTATTTTTAGGTGGAAACCCAAACCGGGTGAAAACCACCACCTAACCCTCTCGAGTTAGGATTTTCCGATCAACCAAGTTGATCAAAATCCACTAAACGAATCACTTTAAACGAGGGTGATTCAACCTCAGTACAACCACGCTACAAGTACGAGGGTAGCGTTCCTCAACCCCTTCTCTCCACGAGAAGGATTTTGTCCCACGAAGGAGACGGGAATTCGCAAAGCGAATACCCAACCAAAATAACAAAGATAAAATAAAACAACAGGTCCTATAGAGCCAACAAAGTAATTAAGAACCTAAGCTTCTATAGGAAATAGGAAACTCCCCTTTGCAAGGAGTGCGTCGACGATGATGCGGTGCGTGTGCCACGCGATGGCGCTACGTCGCTCTCGTTAACAACGCCGGGAGAGCGGGTGCGCAACGGTTGAATGCTCTCAAGAAAATGGAGCTTGAGCTTGGAGAGCAAGAGAGTCTTTTCTTTGGACACAAAAGGTTTGAAAGTGTATTGCAAGGTGTGTGTCTTAGTGTGTATATGTGTATCTCTTGTGTGTATATGTCTCTCTAAGTGTATCTAGGTGTGTAAAGGCTCCCCTCTATTTATAGAGGCCTTAGGAAGGTTTTGGAAGGCTTGGAAAAGCTTCCATAGCCGTTGGGTGCAAAGCCCAAGAGAATCAGGCCGAAATCAGGACAATGATTGCATTTGACAGGGTCATCAGACGTCTAACTCTGGCATCAGACGTCTGGAAGGCCACTTTAAGACGTCTGATTTAAAGGTCAGACGTCTGATTCTATGCGGGTTTCTCCCTGACTTGAATCAGATCTAAACAGGGTTTTTGTGCAAGTCCATCAGACGACATACAGGACGTCTGGCACTATGTCTGGACGTCTGGAAACCTACTTTTACTGTGGGAATTGATTTCCAAACGTTGCAATGGCTAGAAAATCTCTGAGAAGAGATTTTGGGTCAGCCAAGGCAAAACGGTCATTTATCAGACGTCTGGACAGTCCTATGGACGTCTGATAAGGCTCTAACGGTCATATTCTTCAGTGTTTTCTAAGCCAGCCAACGGTCCACTAATTGGACGTCTGGCAAAGTCATCAGACGTCTCCTAAGACGTCTGGTCTAAGGTCTGGACGTCTGATTTCATCAGACAGAACTAACTATGTCCAGCCTAACGGTTATCAGACGTCTGAAACAACAGTCAGACGTCTTAAAATTCTTTATCAGACGTCTGATTTTGGAATTAGACGTCTGGAAGTGCTGTTTGAACCCTATATTGGTTTTCTAAGTATTCTACAGAAAACCTAAGTATCCTAGGGTTGTGCCGGTGTTCCTAGGACTACTGTTAGGGTTCTTTGAGGCTCTTTAACATGAAATATCTAAGGAAATAAAGAGCAACAAAAGAAATGAAAAATACAACAAGTACAAAAGAAGGAAATCTATCCTATTCTTCATTTCCTTCCATCTTCAATCTTTCGCTCCACGCGAACCTCCTCTGTTTTCCGTCAAGCTCCTCCAATCCGTCCTGGATGCGAGCTAGAACTCCGTCTAAACACGTCCACATTTGCAATTGACCTGAAATCTAGGACTCAAATTGCAAATGTTAAATAACACGTGTTTTGTTATCATCAAAACAAATGATCGTGGTGCTCTAGCACCAACAATCTCCCCCTTTTTGATGATGACAAAACCGTAAATAATAATGCATAAAAATCCTCCCCCTTTTTGACATTATCAAAAAGGTTTAATTGATTTTATATTTCCTATAACTCCCCCTTAAAACATGCTCTTCTATGAGTTTATTTTAACAAAGGTAATGTCCTCCCCCTTTTTGTAACAATGCGATAGCTATTATTTTTCTCCCCCTTTCTAAAGGAAATTTAGCTACCTTATATCTCCCCCTTAAAAATTGACAATTAGCTCATCCTTTTTTAACTCCCCCTATCTAAATGTTTATGATAAAAAGATAGGGTAAAGGGTTTTACCTCACCTACCATGGCCAATAAAATGGCCCGAATGGTGGTGGTGGATGCCACATCGGATGGGGCTCCCATCCGTAGCTTGGAGGCCTGGGCATCGGCGCCGGTCTCCAATCTGGCGGTCGACGTGCGGCAGGTCCGTCGTTTGTTCGCCGTCTCGTCGGTCTTCTTGTTCTCCTCCTTGGTCTACTCCTTAGTTCTCCTAACTCGAGTTGACCAGCCTTGAGTTTGTAGGTCCAGTCCTGTGTATTGTAGTTATCCCTGAACCCTACAAAACAAGATTCTAATTTTTTCTTCGGTATCCAAGTGAGCTTGGATCCGGATCTGTTAGCGGGTCTCCTTGATGGAGATCCTTTCTCAATCTTAGGGCTATATAAATCATCTACTTTGTTGATTAGTTTGTTAGAGCTTTCCCTAAGACATGCAATTTCTTTTTCTATAGTATTCATCTTAGTCTTTAAATCAGAAATTTCTATTTTTAGACTATCATTTTCCTCAATCAATTTATTATTTTCATTGATGAGGTTTTGATTTTCTAACAATAGGTTATCAATTCTAGAATTAGCTTCTAGATCCTTAAGTTTTATTTCTAACCTATCATTTTCATTTCTAAGAAAAGTAAGGTTCTTTTTAATGCCTTTATTTTCTACCCTAAGTGATTTACTAATCTCAAAAAGTTCATTAAAAGCTTCTTGAAGATCATAACTTACCTCATTGTCGCTGTCGCTTCCGCTTTCGCTGTCGCTATTGCTTCCTCTGGCCATGAAACCAAAGCAAGCGGTTTCTTCTTCTATGGTCTTTTCTTCTTCTTCCTCCGAGCTTGTCTCCTCATGAGTGCCTTCCAACCTCCTCCATATCTCGTGGGCGGTGGTGCACTCTTGGATTTTCTTGAACTCCTTCAGACTCAACGCGCAATACAAGGCATTCATTGCCTTTGCGTTGAGGTTGAGATTCTGAACCTGATCTTCTGAGTAACCTTTTGCAGGTTTCTTGGGAATCAAAAATGCGGATTCGCATTTTTCCCACACCCGGAAGTCGTAGGCCTGCAACCACATAGTCATACGATTTTTCCAATAAATGAAATCTATACCTGCAAAATATGGTGCTTGCGAGGTATCGTGTCCTTCAGTGCACACGAATGCTTTTCCCTCCATGTCTAGATCCTTGCCGGTTTGTAACGCCGATAACGCGAGACCTGCTCTGATACCAATTGAAGGTTTCCCTACTAGGAGGGGTGACGTAAAAATATGCGGAAATAAAAATATAAAGCAATCTCACAAAAATCAATCGCACAATGTACACAGGTATTTTTAGGTGGAAACCCAAACCGGGTGAAAACCACCACCTAACCCTCTCGAGTTAGGATTTTCCGATCAACCAAGTTGATCAAAATCTACTAAACGAATCACTTTAAACGAGGGTGATTCAACCTCAGTACAACCACGCTACAAGTACGAGGGTAGCGTTCCTCAACCCCTTCTCTCCACGAGAAGGATTTTGTCCCACGAAGGAGACGGGAATTCGCAAAGCGAATACCCAACCAAAATAACAAAGATAAAATAAAACAACAGGTCCTATAGAGCCAACAAAGTAATTAAGAACCTAAGCTTCTATAGGAAATAGGAAACTCCCCTTTGCAAGGAGTGCGTCGACGATGATGCGGTGCGTGTGCCACGCGATGGCGCTACGTCGCTCTCGTTAACAACGCCGGGAGAGCGGGTGCGCAACGGTTGAATGCTCTCAAGAAAATGGAGCTTGAGCTTGGAGAGCAAGAGAGTCTTTTCTTTGGACACAAAAGGTTTGAAAGTGTATTGCAAGGTGTGTGTCTTAGTGTGTATATGTGTATCTCTTGTGTGTATATGTCTCTCTAAGTGTATCTAGGTGTGTAAAGGCTCCCCTCTATTTATAGAGGCCTTAGGAAGGTTTTGGAAGGCTTGGAAAAGCTTCCATAGCCGTTGGGTGCAAAGCCCAAGAGAATCAGGCCGAAATCAGGACAATGATTGCATTTGACAGGGTCATCAGACGTCTAACTCTGGCATCAGACGTCTGGAAGGCCACTTTAAGACGTCTGATTTAAAGGTCAGACGTCTGATTCTATGCGGGTTTCTCCCTGACTTGAATCAGATCTAAACAGGGTTTTTGTGCAAGTCCATCAGACGACATACAGGACGTCTGGCACTATGTCTGGATGTCTGGAAACCTACTTTTACTGTGGGAATTGATTTCCAAATGTTGCAACGGCTAGAAAATCTCTGAGAAGAGATTTTGGGTCAGCCAAGGCAAAACGGTCATTTATCAGACGTCTGGACAGTCCTATGGACGTCTGATAAGGCTTTAACGGTCATATTCTTCAGTGTTTTCTAAGCCAGCCAACGGTCCACTAATTGGACGTCTGGCAAAGTCATCTGACGTCTCCTAAGACGTCTGGTCTAAGGTCTGGACGTCTGATTTCATCAGACAGAACTAACTATGTCCAGCCTAACGGTTATCAGACGTCTGAAACAACAGTCAGACGTCTTAAAATTCTTTATCAGACGTCTGATTTTGGAATTAGACGTCTGGAAGTGCTGTTTGAACCCTATATTGGTTTTCTAAGTATTCTACAGAAAACCTAAGTATCCTATGGTTGTGCCGGTGTTCCTAGGACTACTGTTAGGGTTCTTTGAGGCTCTTTAACATGAAATATCTAAGGAAATAAAGAGCAACAAAAGAAATGAAAAATACAACAAGTACAAAAGAAGGAAATCTATCCTATTCTTCATTTCCTTCCATCTTCAATCTTTCGCTCCACGCGAACCTCCTCTGTTTTCTGTCAAGCTCCTCCAATCCATCCTGTATGCGAGCTCGAACTCCGTCTAAACACGTCCACATTTGCAATTGACCTGAAATCTAGGACTCAAATTGCAAATGTTAAATAACACGTGTTTTGTTATCATCAAAACAAATGATCGTGGTGCTCTAGCACCAACAGTAGTATGGGTTGTAATAGTGTAAAAATAGATAAAACTTATACTTGAATAAAATCCAAGGTCGTCACTGGAAGCAAGTAACAAAATAAATCTCAAGATTGCAAGTCTATCACAATATATCAATATATAATGAAATTTCTAAACACAAATGATATATATATATATAAGAGCAAATGTTGATAGTACAAAACGATTAGGGTAAAATGGTGATTTGAATCACCAATTACCCTAATTACAATAATAGCAAATATCTCAATAGTATCAATCAACCAAATGCCATGTAGGATAAGTGCACAGTGCACTCAGAACCAGCAACAGAGGCAATGGCCTCTCTTTCTCAAGCCTCAGGGAGGGCATAGCAGAGCTCAGCACCAACACCCCCAAAGGCGAAAGCCCCTCAGAATTCTTTAAGTGTCGAGAGGTGGATAGCGAAGCAAACCCCCCTCCCCCCTCTTTCTTTTCTTCCTTTCCCTTTCTTTCTTCTCTTAGAATATGCTAATCAGATCCAGGTATACGTCGGTTTAGAGCCTAGACCCACGTGGCGTGACCACGGGCAAGGGTGTGCGTATGCATGTGGAGAGGGACCTCACCCCTTGTTCACTCAGGCGACTAAGCAGAGGAGTAAAAACAATTTATGGGCATCCGGGCGTTTGTCTATCCACGAGGTGGGACTATGTTTGTCCCTCTCCACGCAGTAGCAGCAGGAGGAACTCTATCGAATTGGTGTGCTGCTGCTACTGTCTTGGTCGATTGAAGGCTCTAGGATGCACCTGGAGGAGAATCGCGTCACCTGGGGAAGTTGCATGGAGCAATCGTGGCTAGAACACCATGAACAAAGCTGGAGAAGACAACGCGGCGGCAGAGCTCTTGTGGAGTACCTGAAAGCATGAATATGGCCTTGCGGCCTAGTTAAATATGCTCGGAAGCTTTATGCGAGTGCGGTGAAGGTGATGGTGGCGGTGGCATGCTGTGAGAGTACGTGTGTGGGTGTGGAGAAAGTGGAATGTGAATGTGATGGTGGTGGTGTTAGGTAGGTAGTTAGGGCAAGCAAACCCCTCAATTTCTTGAGGGGTTTTGCTTGCGTGGATGAGGCGAAGCTTTTTGGGATAGGTGGAGAGGCTTATGGTGTGGTGTAGCGGACGGAGAGCCTCGCCAAAGTGGTTGCCAGAGCAGAGGAAGATGACGGCGTTGAGGGGGGAAAGGGTGGTCGTGTGTGTGTCGTTAGTGCGGGAAAGAGAAGTAGGGAAAGAGAGAAGAGGATAAAGGGTCTTAGGAGAGGAGGAAATAGGTGGAGGGCTCCAGTTGTGGCTAACTAGAGCTGGAGAAGTTGGAAGCGACGGCGATTGAGGCAGAAGAATACCCTCCCTTTGACCGGAGAGGTGCGCGAGGAAGAAAGGAAGATGTTGGCACCTCCAATTTGATGGTTGGAGGTGCGGAGGAGCAGGTTGGAAAGAGGTCGCAGAGCAAACTGCAGAGGTGGTCGGAGAGGGAAAAGAGAGGGTTTTCTCTGGACAAAATTTGCTAAGGAGCAAGAGTTCTTGCCCCTGATCCTTTTATAGGCCATGAGGAGGGGTTTCAGGATTGGATACTAAGCTTTCAAGCTTGGTAAGCTTGTCGAAGTAGGATACCTGCATCTCTCATGCGTTCGCATGAGAGATTGGGAAAGAATTGGAGCCCACGAATAGGTTCAATTTGTAGAGAAATCTCTTAGGAATTTTCCTTCTAAATTTGGAAGAGATTGAGCGCGAAATCAGGGAGAAAACTTTGATTGAAGGTCATTGGAGTTGTAGGAATAGGACATGGAGGCGACGGGGACCTTTTTGCAAAGAAGACAACAAAGATAGGTGATTTTTTGTAATAATTTCAAAAGTTGAGTAGTTATTTAGGATAATAAGAGTTGGACTTGGACTAAAATGCAAACTAGGTTGAAATAATCGCAGATTGGGATCAATTTTTGATACAAACCTAATTTGAACCCAAGGAATCCAATGGTAAAGTTAGATTTTGGTTTTGACCTTGTTTGACTAGGTAATTGATGTAAAAATCTAAATTAGGGCAATAGTCTGTCTGTGTCTCTATTTTGGGTCAAAACGGATTCTAATGGTCAATTCAAAGATGTTAAACCCTAGAGAATATTTTTATATGAATTTTAGAGAGTTTTTGTGAATTTTATCTTGACCAGAATCTTAGTTAATTAAGCCGGTCTATTTTTAGGATTTTAGATGTCCATTAATTCTTGAAATGCATGAAAACTCGTTTTTGTCTACATGGATCCACTTATTAGACATTAATGACTAAATGACCTTTAATAAACCCTTGGCATACCCTGTGGTTATTCTGTATTTGTGATAAGATTGTAAAATTGTAGAAATAACCCTGTTTTCATCTTTTCTTCTCGAAACAAGTCACCCTACTCTAGAGACCTTCTGATTGATATGTAGGAACTTTTATTGACTATATAAGACCAAATTGAGCTAATTATGGCTCATGGGTGTTCCCATTAGGTTCTTCTCTAATTATCTCAGATACAGGTTTAGACAACCAAACTAGTTATTTAGGCATCCAAACCTAGAGGTCAAGGCAAGGGGTTGAAGATGAAGATTTATGCAACCAAGATGCTTGATTAGGCACCCAAATCAGACTAAGTGTTAAATGAAAATAATATAGACTTAGACGACTACGAAGATTGGTTAGGATAGGTACCAAAATTAGTTGCCCAATTATTATATAAGCCATATATAGATAACTTAGGATGCTACAACTTAAGAAACAATTGATACAAAGAATTCGATGAACCTTGAAGAGATACTTCCAAGGATTAAAGGCACGTATTCTAAATGGAGAAACTTAAAATGATTGGATGACAAATACTAAGGTAGAAACTAGATCTTGATCCAAGATGATATCCCATGATTCATGATTGGAAATATGGAATAATTAAGGAATAATAGAATGGAGATGTCCATTTGCTTAGTTAAACCACAACCCAGAGCTATGACCTAATTCAACGAGATCAATTAGTGCATTGATGCTCTAATCCATTGGATGTGATGACCTCTTGTAGAGGTACTAGAGTTTTGAGATGTCATGGTTGGGGATTATTGAAAAAGTAGCAAGACTTTGTTGGCCCTTGTGATCTACATTCTAACAAGCCTTTTAGCATGATACACATTAAAACTAAAGGGTAGACGAGTGATTTACCATAGCAGCCATGAGCCAGGACTTGTGTATGACTAACTTCTAATCTTTGGTTTAGAGTGGTGGTCAACTACTTAGGTAGGTGTAATAATTGGGGAGTTTATTACCTTATAGATTAGTTAATTAATGTTTATATTTTCCCTAAGGATGTTTCAAGGAAGAGGGTTATGTAATGAAGCAAAAAGGGGAGAAAAATTAAGGTTTAAACAAAAAGAACACATTTCTGTTGCTTTTAGATGCCTAGGGTATTGTGTTAGGTGACCAAACTGGATGAACGCACAACAAATGGGGATGCCTGTCTAGCCTATTCATTGCACCCATTTAGATGACAAAATGAAGAGTTTAGGCATCTAAACTTAGAGACACCCAAACGAACCAATAGTTATTTGTGATGAATTTTACATCATTAGTGTCACCATCGCCATGCACCCAATTGAAGGACAAGTTTTGAGGACAAGGGTTCAACTATAAAAGCCCTTAAGAGCTATGGATATAGGGGAATTTTCACAAAGGATTTCAAATGTTTTTTAGTTAATAACAAAGAAGAACCTTAGTGATTGCTAAAGCATTCAACGTCCAACTCCAACAACCTAGTGCAACACATGGTAAGTGAAGGGCTACAGCATGAATAGGACCTTCACAAAACTACACTCAAGGAGCTTCACCTCAGCGAATTGAACATGAGGCAAGGAAAAATTCTCTTCCAAAGGTTTCATCATTTTTGTGTTCAACTTTCCAAGGTTGATCATTGGTTGTGCTTAAATCGGGGAATTGGTGCAATGAATAAGTGTACGATGATCTTTACATATAGGATGAGTTCCCACACCTCCTTGAGATTAAGCTATGAGGTTTACAATGGGAAATTTGTAATTTTAGTTAAAATTTTCATAATGCTCTATTCTTTAGAATTTAATTTGTCAATCTAGTTTTGAGATTGATTTCAAGTTCTAAATTCTTAATATGCTTGGTTTAAGATATGTGGAGGTGTAGAGAAAAGTTACAAATAAGTGAATGATGAAGTAATTAAAAATTATGCATGGTTTTTCTTTTGTCGTAGGTCAGCTTTAAGTTTATATAACCAATTAAGTGATTCTAGCATTTAAACCTAGGGGTGCAAAGGTCGAGGATAATGGTTTGGACGATTGATATTGGTGTTTAGATGTCTAAATCAAGATGAGAACTAATTACAAACAAATATAAATTTAAGTTTCACCTGCCAACCAGAAAATCAATCATTATAGGTGAAAAATTACTTTATATAAATGTAAAATCAATTGATAATTAGAATACACTAACATATTTTGATTTTTAATTGTATATTTGATTTTTCATCAATAAAAAACTTAAAATATATTAATTAAAAATTAATATACATCAATCGAAAGTATAAAAAAAAAATCCAAATTTCAGATTTCACTTCTGCCAAACCAAAGAAAAAAAAAAAAAAGTGGACACTGCTCTGGCTGATTCCACTTTCCGCCGGATTTCGCTGCTGCCAAATCAAAGAAAAAAAAAAACAAAATAAGTAAACAACACCGTAAACAGTGCTTTATCTACGACGCTTCACTCATATTATAGATTGATCGATTAATTGTGTCCACGTTATGTGTATTTAATTAGTATATTTGTGAGGTAAGCGACGTGGGTGTTGTTAGTCTATAATTGAGTGGGGACGTTTTGTGAGTGGTGATGGGAAATGGTAGAGAGAAGTATGTTGACATTTCACCTACTATGCGTGCAAATACTCTAAATACTTAACATTAGTCCATGTATCCTTTATTTATTTCTTTATTTCAGCATTTAGATAAAAACACAAAAATATTATAAATACCTATTTTATTGACACTAAATAATGTAAAAATAACAAAACTAGAGATGGACTAGGTATGCAAAAAATGAACTTATCAACTCCTCCATGCATAAGAAAATATTAATAAAAATTATTGAAATAAAACTTAATTACTTTTGCAGGAATCGCGATTGAATTTATTAAATGTAACAAGGCTTTGAACTCTTAGGTTTTCCTTAGTAAATGAGTTGTAGTCTCTTGAGGGTTTATTGTCACACCCACAACACCACTAATGTTGAAAAAGACTGGGTTAGGTTATGTTAGCATGTTTTAGTTGCCTTTAATCACATAGACTATATGCAAAATCTTATCGCAAAGGCTCAACAACACTCAAGTACCAACCAAGATATAAACTGCCTTATCCTTTCAATCAAATGGACTTATCAACTCCTCCATTCCTAACAAAATAATAATAAAAATTAATGAAGCAAAACTTAACTTAATTACTTTTGCAGGAATCGCAGTTGCATTTATCAAAGGCAACAAGGCTTTGAACTCCTAGGTTTCCCCTAGTAGATGAGTTGTAGTCTCCTAAGGGTTTGTTGTCACACCCACAACACCACTAATGTCGAAAAAGACTTGGTTAGGTTACGTTAGCATGTTTTAGTTGCCTTCAATCACATATAATGTATGTAAAATCTTATCACGAAGGCTCAATAACACTCAAGTAACAACCAAGATATAAACTGCTTTATCCTTTCAGTCTCCTATTAGCCTTAGTTCTAGACCTTAAGAATGATTTTTTATAACTCGTAAATTTTCCTAAAGTTTGAATAGCAACTAAAGGGCTAAGCATTTAGGCATGTGGTAATTGGATTAACACTTAGACAACTTATGAGTTAACCTATCTCTCTACTCATCCCTATTTTTGGATTAGCCATACTACGAAATAGAGTCATTGCCCCTTTATTCTTATTCTTTTTTTTTGTTGTGGGAAGGTCCTACACTCCGACACATCGAGATGATGCCGTCAGAGGCACCTGACCTTATACATTTTTTCCTAAGACTAGGTGGCTCCTTCAATCTTGGTTCAAGAACATTTCCTTTATGGGAATATGTGGGGATCAAGGCTTGGCTATCTTTTTGATAACCCCCCATGGGTCAGCCAAGTGTAAGTATGTATGTAAGATTCTTAAACTTCAAAAGCATCCAATTCGGAGAGCAAAGAGACAAGTCATCTACTTCCCATGCCATGAGCTTACTATCTTGGCCAAAAAGACACCTTAAAGACTTGTAAAACAAATTCCTATCTTAGTAAATACTCAAGTTGATTAAAGCAGGAAATGACCTGAAAAGTCTAGGAATAAGATCTCAAACACACACTCATGCAATTAGCATTTTCTTTAAAACTCAAAATATTCTCAACATTTTTTTTCTATTTGTTTTTTTTTTTGAAAAATAAAACTCAAGAAATAGATGGAGTGGTACAAAAATGAAAGAAATAAAATGTGAAGAACACATGTAATGGTGTAATTTTTAAACATTTATCTAACCTCCTCCCTATGCCTAAAGCTTATGATGTCCCCATTGCAATAAGAGAAAAAGGATAGATACAACCTGATTGTTCGGAGGGCCAACATCTATGAATCTCTTTTTGTCTCATTTCTATTCCTTATTCCATTTGTTACTTGCAAAATATCAAAACTCTACAAAATCTCAAAATTCATTGGGTTGCCACCCAACAAGTGTTAAATTTAATGTCATCAGGCAAACAAAGCAAGGGTTGGAGATTTGAGAGGTAAATGGTATCAATGATCTGGTTAACAATGATGGTGTCAACATAGTGCTTCAAGCATTGATCCTTGACTTTGAAAACATTACTTTCTTTCAAATCTTTGATCTTTACAGTTCCATGTGGATATATGTGCATCTATTCATATGGTCCATCCCACCTAGATTTAAGTTTTGCAGGGAATAGTTTGAGGTAGGAGTTGAGTAACTAAACTTTTTGTCCTGGCTGACGTCTTATGCACAATGTGTTTGTCATGGAAAGCCTTTGTACGATCTTTATAGAGATGTGAGCTCGCATAGGCATTGTTCCTCAACTCTTCTAGCTTACTAAGCTACAGTTTCCTTTCTATACTTGCTTTTTCTGAATTGAAATTGAATTTCTTTATCGCCCAAAAGGCACGGTGCTCTAACTCAACAAGCAAGTGGTGTTCCTTCCCATACATGAGCCTATACAGGGACCTAATGGGAGTCTTGTATGTCGTCATGTGGGCCCACAATGCATGATCTAATCTTAATGAACAATATGTTTGGTTAGGCCTAACAGTTTTCTCAAGATATTCTTGATTTCTCTATTGGACACTTCAACTTGCCCACTCATTTGAGGATGGTATGGTGTCGCCACTTTGTGTGTCACTCTATATTTTTTGAGTGTGGCAAAGTAAGAATTTCTGAAATGTGATCCGTTATCATTGATTATTGTTCTAGGAAAACCAAATCGCGTAAAGATATTAGATTGGAGAAACCTAAGCAAAGGCTTATGATCATTTGTCCCAATGGGAATTAACTCCAACCATTTTGATACATAGTCAACTATAACAAGGATGCATTCATGGCAATAAAATGGAAGAAAAGGTCTCATAAAGTTTATGCCCCAAACATCAAAGATCTTAACAAGTATTGGTTTCAAAGGTATCTCATCTCTCTTAGATATTGTGCTAGTCTGCTGTTACGAACCGATTCCTGAATCCCTACAGGACACGAGACCGGACCGACTCGACTGATCCCAAGACCCAGTCGTCCAACAAGCAAGTAATCAACAAGCAATAAAATAAACCACATTCATCATGCAAGCAACTAACAGTAATAATAGTACTGCAGTAAAGAAGAAAACTACTACAGTACATACCACTACAACAGTAGAGAATTTAAACAGGTATAGGAAAATAAAGTTTACAATAAAGAGTACAAAAGTGTAACAAGTTATTCACAACAACGAAACGGGTACAACAAAGAAAAGTACAACTACTGCGCTCTACTAGGCCCAGCACCCTCTACAGCCGTAGGCTCTGCCTGCTCAACACCTGGACCTGAAAAGGTTATGAATGCAAGAAATCAGCGAATGCTGAGTAGAGTGGCAACCAGCTAACGAAAACAGTAAAGGTGGACAGGTAGTTGTTGTTTTCAATTTCTTTCTTTATTTAACTAATTATTCTTTCTTTCATCACTTGATTTATTTATCAGGTCTTTTTCTTGATCTTGAGTGTTCCTCGTGGGAACGATCTTGATTGCAGTCTTTTCTGAAGAGTAGAAGTAGCACGTGCTACTCTCCTGGTCGGGAGAGTCCCCCGTGGTGGTCCTACACTCAGTCAACCACCCCAAGGTTGCTGACAGACGTAACAGTGACTACGGCACGCACGATAAATGCACGGGTAGCTACCTCGCACTGGCACACAGTTAGTCGTTTCCGTTAACGGGTGCGCTCCAAGCACAACACGGAACCAGTATAGGGCATAGCCCTCTCAGTAACAGGGGTCCAACCCCTAAGAACCAAACATGGGTCTCGCCCCTCCACAGTCCGCACACCCTCATCTGACTACCCTAGTTTGCCCAGTGGGCCTAACAAGTCGGTGTAGGATGGCTAGTTGAACCTCGAACCCTGTGGGGTGGCTAGCTCTCTCCCTACACTAGTAGCTCTCCCCGGTACTGTGTACACGAGGGCTAAAAGAGTCGGTACAAAGTGGCCAGTCCTAACCTTGGGTCCCAACCCTAGGGCAGCTAGCTTCACTCTACACTAAATAGGGGGGGACAGTCACTCTCCTTCGTACTCTGTACTTAAGGGCCAGCTCACTTCCCCATTCACATTTCCAGTTCTATCCCATTTATTTCCTTGAGTTCTACTCCTAATTCCCCTTAGGGTTCATGCTCATGTTTCTCAGGGCAAGCCATACTAGGTTTCATCACTTCTATTTCCATTTCATATACAGGTAGCTCGTATTTAATTTCAATAACAGGAACATACATGCAATAGTGGCTAACAGTACTTTACATTCCACAGGCAGCTGTTATCCACTTATAGGCAATTGTTATTATTTTATTTAATTATCTCAGACTGCAATCCATGCATTCAATACAATTATTCCAATGTTTCTAGTCCTAGGATTCATGCCATACCCTAGGATCTAACATTCAATCTACTGTTTCTTGTCATAGGATTCATGCCATACCCTAGGATCTAATTTTTCATTCCAGATATGCATTTATGTTGTAATTAACTAGGGGAAGCCACTCTACCTGCAAAACCAGGAGTAATGGGGGCTTGATTGGCAGATCCACGTGCCTCCGCAACCCCAAAACCCACAACGGAATGAGGTCCTAACACAAGGATAAACCACAAGAAACTACTCATAACATGCTAAAAATCATTCCAACAAGTAGAGGAACTTATACGAAGAAGAACGGAATCTTAATTGTGGAAATTGGACCTCAAACGAACCCTAAACGGGTCAAAAATGATAATCCTGACTCAAATCAGATGTCTGGAACACCTTCCAGATGTCTTAAAAGGAACCTAGAGCCATACCTCACTCTGTGCTGCTCCTCAGACGTCCAGGGATCCTGCTGAACCGTCTGGACCTAGTTCCAGACGTCTGACCACCTCTCCGGATGTCTGGAGACGCTCTCCACTGTCTGGTGCCCTGCCCAGATGTCTGAACTGCGTGGGAGGGCGTGTCCCCATGCCTTCCCGAAACTAATCCTGCACGCACAACGTAATCTCCTTAACACGGTACGTATCAGAGCCTCAGCAGAACGGCCAGCATGGCCGTATCTGCGAAGGGAAGCATAGGGCGCAGGACGTACCTCTCAGTCATTTGGGGCTTCCTCCAGACGTCGTCTGCGTTGTCTGGATGTAGGTCCAGATGTCTGATTCTGGGAAAAAAATTCCAGAATCAGAAGCTCCTTCATCTCCTTCTTGCTACACGTGGCTGTGCTACACTCGCTCGTCCACTGCTCTAGCTGCAACAGCGTTGGGGCAGATCTCCCCGGCACACCCCTCCATCGTGCGCACGCTCGATCGGCCGTGAGCACCTTCAGCAAGCTCTCTCTCATGGCTTGCACACTCTCCTCTCTTCCTCCCTTGCTGCTCCATCTCTCCGCCGCTACCTTCGCTGGACTCGCCTCTCCCGCTCTCGCTCTCGCTGGAGGAAGGAGAAGATGGATGGGAGTGGGGTGGCATGAGGGAGAGGAGGGGGTATATGTAGGTGTGAGGGGGGAAAAGTTCTGCAGTTCGGCAAAAGAAGGAGAAAGAGAAAGAAAGTAGCGGAGCTTAGTCTGCATGCAGCACACGCGTAGACTCTAGGCTGTACGCACACAAAAATTGATTTCCAGACATCTGGGAAGTTGTCCAGACGTCTAGACCAACTCCCAGATGTCTTAAAGTGTTTTGATGGCACGGTTCTTATCAACATAACAAACTCAAAGGAAGTTTTGTCCCCGAAACTTGTGCTAACTAAGGTGCGGAAAAAGAACATATGCATAACAAACTCAAAGAGGACCGAAGCCGGTCCGAAAAGACGTACCCTCAAAGAGCTCCAGGTACCGCTCTCGTATCGCCGCCTCAGGCTCCCAGGTAGCCTCCTCGTACCGCTGGCTCCTCCACAAGACTTTCATCGGAGGTACTTGCTTCTATCTCAAACTCTGGATGGCTCTATCGAGAATCTGCACTGGCCACTAGGGGTAGGTCAGGTCGTTACCCACCTCGACTCTCTCGTGGCTCAAAACATGACTGGGATCGACAACGTACTTCCTGAGGTTGGACACGTGGAACACGTCATGCACACCAGAAAGCTGGGGGGGAAGGGCAAGCCTGTAAGTAATGGGTCCAACCCGCTCCAGGATCTCAAAGGGTCCCACAAACCTCAATGCGAGCTTCCCTCTCACCTCAAACCGCTGTAGGCCCTTCATGGGCGAAATGCAAAGGAAGATGTGATCCCCAACCTCAAACTGCACCTCTTTGCATTTTGGATCTGCATAGCTCTTCTGTCTGCTCCTGACAGTGCGGAGTCACCTGTGAATCTACTCAATCACCTCCTGACTCTGCCGGATCAGTCTGGGGCCAACCTCCCACTTGGTCCCCACCTCAACCCTACTCAAGGGTGCCGTACACCTTCGTCTGTACAGAGCCTTGTAAGGTGTCATGCCAATGCTCGAGTGATAGCTGTTATTATATGCAAACTCCGCCAGGGGCAAGTGCTCCTCCCAAGAGCCCCTCTAGTCAAGTACACAAGCACGCAAAAGATCCTTAAGTGTCTGTATCGTGCACTCTGACTGTCCATCCGTCTAGGGGTGGTATGCTGTACTGAACCTCAACCACGTCCCCAAGGCCTACTGAAACTCAGCCCAAAACTGGGATGTAAAGCGGGTATCCCGATCGGATACAATCTCCCGCGGAACTCCATGTAGTCGTACCACGTAGCGGATATACCTCTCTGCCAACTGTGTTGGTCCCAAAGTGACTCGGATCGGCAAGAAATGTGCTGTCTTCGTCAATCTATCTATGATCACCCAGACTGCGTCGTGTCCTCACTGGGTAACAGGAAAGCCCACCACCAAGTCCATGGTGATGCTCTCCCACTTCCACTCTGGCACTGGAAGTGGCTGCAACGGCCCTACAGGCCTCTGGTGCTCGGCCTTCACCTGCTGGCACACTAAACACTGCTGCACGAATTCACCTACATCCCGCTTCATTCCCCTCTACCAAAAATCGTGTCTCAAATCATGATACATCTTTGTGTTTCTGAGATGTATGGTGAACCTGGAATCGTGTGCCTCAGTCAGGAGCTCTCTTAGCAACTCCTCGTCCCTGGGAACGCACAAACGTCCCCTCATGCGCAGCACCTCATCTGTAAAAGAGAAGTCCCTAGGGTCCCCAGACAGCACTCTGTCACGCAATGACTGCAAGTATGGGTTGGTCATCTATCCTGTGATGATGCGATCTATCAGCTCTGGCCTCGTCTGTCATGTCACAATCACTGCCCCATAGTGCCCCAGTAACTCTAGGGGTCGCCAACTGCCCATCTCCTCCATGAGGGTCCAACTCTGCGCTTGTAAACTGGCCAAGGGGGTGGGCGCCTTTCGGCTCAAGGCGTCAGCCACCACGTTGGCCTTCCCTAGATGGTAAGAAATGCTGCAGTCATAGTCCTTCAGGAGCTCTAACCAACGTCTCTGTCTCATGTTGAGCTCCTTCAAACAAGTATCTGAGGCTCTTATGATCTGTGAAAATCTCAAAGGTCTCACCATACAGGTAGTGCCTCCAAGTCTTCAGCATGAAGACGACAGCTGCCAGCTCCAGGTCGTGGGTAGGGTAGTTGTGCTCATGGGGCTTCAGTTGCCGCGAAGTGTAAACGACAACGTGACCCCTTTGCATGAGCACACCCCCTAACTCCTGCAAGGAGGCATCCGTGTACACAACGAATCCGCCACTGCTGTCAGGGATGGTGAGTACGGGAGCCGAAGTCAGCCTCTCCTTCAGCTCCTGAAAACACGCCTCACAAGCGTCTGTCCAAGAAAAGGACACGTCCTTCCAGGTCAATTGTGTCATAGGATGTGCAATCTGCGAGAAACCCCTAATAAACCACCTACAGTAGCCTACCAGTCCCAAGAAACTGCAGATCTCTGTAACTGTATGCGGTCTCTCCCACCTGAGCACTGCCTCAACCTTGGCTGGGTCTACAGCCAAGCCATCCACAGAGATCACATGACCCAATAAAGTCACTTCCCTCAACCAGAACTCGCACTTGCTGTATTTGGCATACAGCCTACGTCATCTCAGTGTGTCCAAAATCATCCACAAGTGCTGTCCGTGTTGCACCTGATCTCGAGAGTAGATAAGCACGTCATCAATAAATACCACCACGAACTGATCCAGATACGGTCTGAACACCCGGTTCATCAAATCCATGAAGGCAGCGAGGGTGTTGGTTAGCCCAAACGGCATGACCAAAAACTAGTACTATCCGTACCTGGTGCGGAAAGCTGTCTTGGAGATGTTTGTCTCCTTGATCCTCAACTGGTGGTACCCAGACCTCAAGTCTATCTTGGAGAATATCGTGGCACCTCGCAACTGGTCAAACAAGTCATCAATCCTCGGCAGCGGATATCTGTTCTTGATGGTAACCCTATTCAGCTGTCTGTAGTCCACACAAAGGCATAGGGTACCATCCTTCTTCACAAACAATACCGGGGCTCCCCATGGAGATGCACTGAGCCTCACAAAGCCCTTCTCCAGAAGGTCCTGCAGCTGGGACTTGAGCTCTCGCAGCTCAAGTGGTGCCATCCTGTAAGGCGCTGTAGAAATGGGGCTGGTCCCCGGTACGAGTGAGATCTCAAACTCGATCTCACGCTTGGGAGGTAGTCTTGGAAACTCGTCTGGGAACATGTTAGGGTACTCTCTGACCACCAGAATACTCTAAAAGTCTGCCACAGGGCTGGGCTCCGCCACCACACAAGCCAGGAAGCCCTCACACCCCTGGCCCAAAAGTCTCACCGCTCGAAGTGCAGAAATGCACCTGAAGCCTCTGTCCAGTGGCTGTCCGTGAAACTTGAAAGAAGGCAACTCTGGTATGTAGAAGACGATCTTCCTCTCAAAACAGTCTACCAAGGTGTGGTAAGCGGATAGCTAGTCCATTCCCAGAATCACGCCAAAGTCCATCTGTATTACAATCAGATCAGTGGGGAGGCTGTGTCCCCCAACATTGACCTCACAATCCGTGCAAACCTCTTCAGCTACAAACAGCTGACCACCTGGACCTCTGATCACAAACGAATCCTCTAACAACACACAGTCCTGTCCCAAAGTAACAGCAAAACTGGCAGCGACAAACGAGTGTGTGGTGCCGGAATCAAAAAGCATGTAAACTAGTCTGCTAGAAACTGTAACCATACCTGCCACCACTGACCTTGAAGCTCTGGCATCTCTATGTGTCAGGGCGTTGATACGCCCCTTAGCCCTAGGTGCGGACGAAGCAGCCACACTCTGTGTCAGACAGGTAGCTGCTGGCCGGTACCCTCCTCGTGACTGCGGCCCTCCCCCCCGTGCCTAGAAACTGCAGCCTCCTGCTCGTCCTCCAGTACTCGGCGCGGGGAGCATCTGCTGGCCTCTAGCCCTAGACGGGCAGTCCCTCCTGATGTGGCCTGGCTGGCCACACTGTTAGTAAAAAGGGGCACTCAACTCCCGCCCTCAGTGGGTCGCTGCTGACGGCTGGGCGGGGGTCTGGTGTTGGTAGCTGGCCCCTGTCGAGGGCCCCCAAAGGTCATTGACGGACCTGCAAAGTGTGACGGCTCTCCTGCGGGTGCCACGTGCCTCCTCCCTCGTCGGCCCTGTGAGTAGTCTGGCTGGAAGGGCCTCTTCCACCCGCTGTCAGTGTCCCGTGCGGTCGGGTTGGTCTCCTCATATGTCATGGCTACCTCCACCACCCTCAAGAACGTAGGCAGCTTCAGGGGTTTGACATACCCCCAAATAGCAGGCTGGAGCCCCTCGGTGAACCTCCAAAGGCGCTCCTCCTCGGTAACCACAACTGTCGCGGCGAAACGAGACAGCTCCAGAAAACACGTGCAATATGTGCTCACGGTCATCATCCCCTGGCGGAGAGTGTGGAACTCCCGCCTCCTCTGGTCCTGCCACCTCTGGGGGAAGTACTGCTCGCAGAAGAGGGTGAAAAACTGGTCCCAAGTCGTTTCGGCCCTCTCCTGTCCTCTGACTGCCCTCCACCACCTGTGTGCCGTGCTCTCTAGCTGGTACGTGGCAAAGGCCACGTGGCACTCCACAAGGGGGTGAAGGGTGTCAAATACCTTCTCGATCTGCTTGAGCCAGTCCTCTACCTCGGTGGGGTCCTCATCCCCCTTGAAGGAGGGGGGCTTCAGCTTCAGGAACTATCGGAAAAGCTCGTAATGGCACTAAAGTGGAGAAACTGGTACGCCTCTAGGTAAGGAGGGCTCATGCTCGGAAGTGCCGGAGGAAGGTGGGGGAGGTGGAGGGCCACCCCCTCCCCCACATCCATCACCGTGTCCGTCTCACGGTCCCACAGAGGACTCCCCCTCGACTGCCCCAGGGAGGGGCGCTCATGGAGCCGGGTGAAGCTCCTCTAGTACGATCTCCCGTATCAGCTGGACGAGGTCCTGGGCCTGAACGCCTGGGAGTAGTGGCTGGTCCACTGAGGCGTCGGGCTCCACGTGCCCGCCCCTCTGACCTCATCCTCGGTCTCTTCTGCGGCCCGCCTCGCTGCCTCCTCGTCGAGGCATCTCCTGCAAGGAGACGCGAACATGGAACAGAAAAGATGTCAATTCTAACCGACATTCAACGAAAGAACCTCAGAACGGATGTCAAAAGGTACGTTGTGGTGGCTACTTTAGTTACAGGCACGTGAATTGGTTATTTTCCAGCTTGTTGGTTCACTTCTCTGGTCGACCTTGCTCTGATATCATCTTGTTACGACTCGGTTCCCGAATTTCTACAGGACACGAGACCGAACCGACTCGACTGATCCCAAGACCCAGTTGTCCAACGAGCAAGTAACTAACAAGCAATAAAATAAACCACATTTATCATGCAAGCAACTAACAGTAACAATAATACAGCAGTAAAGAAGAAAACTACTACAGTACATACCACCACAACAGTAGAGAATTTAAACAGGTATAGGAAAATAAAGTTTACAATAAAGAGTACAAAAGTGTAACAAGTTACTCACAACAACGAAACAGGTACAACAAAGAAAAGTACAACTACTGGGCTCTACTGGGCCCAGCACCCTCTGCAGCCGCAGTTTCTGGCTGCTCAACACCTGGACCAGAAAAGGTTATGAATGCAAGAAATCAGCGAATGCTGAGTAGAGTGGCAACCAGCTAACGAAAACAGTAAAGGTGGATAGGTAGCTATTGTTTTCAATTTCTTTCTTTATTTAACTAATTATTCTTTCTTTCATCACTTGATTTATTTATCAGGTCTTTTTCTTGATCTCGAGTGTTCCTCATGGGAACGATCTTGATTGCAGTCTTTTCCGAAGAGTAGAAGTAGCACGTGGTGCTCTCCTGGCTGGGAGAGTCCCCTGTGGTGGTCCTACACTCAATCAACCACCCCAAGGTCGTTGATAGACCTAACGGTGACTACGACACGTGTGATAAATGCATGGGTAGATTCCTCACACTGGCACGCGGTCAGTCGTTTCTGTTAGTGGGTTCGCTCCAAGCACAGCACGGAACCAGTATAGGGCATAGCCCTCTCAGTAACAGGGGTCCAACCCCTAAGAACCAAACAGGGGTCTCGCCCCTCACAGTCCGCACACCCTCTCCTGACTACCCTGGTTTCCCAGTGGGCCTAACAAGTAGGTGTAGGATGGCTAGTTGAACCCCGGGCCCCATGGTGTGGCTAGCTCTCTCCCTATACTAGTAGCTCTCCCCAGCACTGTGTACGCGAGGGCCAAAAGAGTCGATACAAAGTAGCCAGTCCTAACCCCGGTCCCAACCCTAGGGCGGCTAGCTCCGCTTTGCACTAAACAAGGGGGGACAGTCTCTCTCCTTGGTACTCCGTACTCAAGGGCTAGCTTACTTCCCCATTTACATTTCCAGTTCTATCCCATTTATTTCCATGAGTTCTACTCCTAATTCCCTGTAGGGTTCATGCTCATGTTTCTCAGGGCAACCCATACTAGGTTTCATCATTTCTATTTCCATTTCATATACAGGAAACTTGTATTTAATTTCAATAATAGGAACATACATGCAACAGTGGCTAATAGTACTTTACATTCCATAGGCAGCAGTTATCCACTTATAGGCAATTGTTATTATTTTATTTAATAATCTCAGACTGCAATTCATGCATTCAATACAATTATTCCAGTGTTTCTAGTCGTAGGATTCATGCCATACCCTAGGATCTAATTTTTCATTCCAGATATGCATTTATGTTATGATTAACTATGGGAAACCACTCTACTTGCGAAACAAGGAGTAATGGGGGCTTGATCGGCAGATCCACGTGCCTCCGCAACCCCCAAACCCACAACGGAAAGAGGTCCTAACACAAGGATCAACCACAAGAAACTACTCAAAACATTATAAAAATCATTCCAAAAAGTAGAGGAACTTATACGAAGAACAGAATCTTAATTGTGGAAATAAGACCTTAAACGAACCCTAAATGGGTCAAAAACGACAATCCTGACTCAAATCAGACGTCTGGAACACCTTCAAGACGTCTTAAAAGGAACCCAGAGCCATACCTCACTTTGTGCTGCTCCTCAGACGTCTAGGGATCCTGTTGAACCGTCTAGACCTAGTTTCAGACGTCCGACCACCTCTCTAGACATCTGGAGACGCTCTCCGCCGTCTGGTGCCCTACCCAGACATCTGAACCGCGTGCGAGGGCATGTCCCCGTGCCTTCCCGAAATGAATCCTGCATGCGCAACGTAATCTCCTCAACACAGTACGTATCAGAGCCTTAGCGGAACGGCCTACATGGTCGTATCCACGAAGGGAAGCATAGGGTGCAGGACGTACCTCTCAGTCGTCTGGGGCTTCCTCCAGACATCATCCGTGTTGTTTGGATGTAGGTCCAGACGTCTAGTTTTGGGAAAAAAATTCCAGAATCAGAAGCTCCTTCGTCTCCTTCCTGCTGCTCGCGGTCGCACCATGCTCGCTTGTCCACTCTCTAGCTGCAGCAGCGTCGGGGCAGATCTCCCCGGCACACCCCTCCGCCGTGCGCACGCCCGACTGGCCGTGAGCACCTCTGATGAGCTCTCTCTCACAGCTCACGCACTCTCCTCTCTTCCTCCGTCGTTGCTCCATCTCTCCACCTCTACCTTGGCTGCACTCGCCTCTCCCTCTCTCTCTCTCGTTGGAGGAAGGAGAAGGTGGATGGGAGTGGGGTGGAATGAGGGAGAGGAGAAGGTATATGTAGGCGTGAGGGGGGAAAAGTTCTACAGTTCGACGTGGGAAGGAGAAAGAGAAAGAAAGCGGCGGAGCTCAGTCTACGCACGACATGCGCGCAAACTCGAGGCCGTACACACACAAAAATTGATTTTCAGACGTCTGGGAAGATGTCCAGACATCTGGACCAACTCCTAGACGTCTTAAAGTGTTTTGATGGCATGGTTCTTATCATCTGCTGACACCATGTGATTGATTTGGAGAAATCATGGGCATCCCTAAATAGTGAGGGGCAATAGAAACTTGACTAGAGTACTTTTTTCGTAGTGTTTTTCCCACTAAAGTGTCCACCATTAGCCAAGGTATGGAAAAAGTTTAGGATATTTTGTTGCTTATTCTCAGGCACACATCTCCTTATCACCTAGTCAAGACAATACTTGAAGAACTCTAGGTCTTCACAAAAATAGTTTTTTATCTAAGAAAAGAACCTATCTTTCTGTTGCTTAGACCAATCACTTGGGATCTACCCAATAGCCACGTAATTTACAATATCTGCATAGCAAGGTGTGCACTGAGTCACAAAGAAAAGGGTCTCATCAAGGAAGTTCTCTTGAATTTTCATCACTTGATCTAGATCTTTTGTTAGGATCCTTGAAAGATGATCCACTACTACATTTACAGCTCCTATCTTGTCTTTTGTTTCTAAATCAAATTCTTGTAGCAGTAAGACCCAATGGATTAAGTAAGGTTTTGTGTCTTCCTTAGCTAACAGATGTCTTAGAGCAAAGTGATCAGTGTACACCACAAGCTTGGATCCTAACAGATATGATCAAAATTTCTCCAAGGCAAACACCATAGCTAATAGTTCCTTCTCAGTCATAGTGTAATTTTCCTCGGTGTCGGTCAATACCTTGATTGCATAATAGATGGCATGAGTCTTCTTATCAATCCTCTACCCTAAGATGACTCCTACAACATAATCATATGCATCACACATGTGCTCAAAGGGTAGAGTCTAGTTAAAGGATTGAATAATGGGAGCAGAGATGAGTGCATTCTTAAGGTGCTTGAAGGCCTTAATACATTTTTTCACTAAAGACAAAAGGGGTGTCCTTAGTAAGGAGTTCACAAAAAGGTCTAGAAACTTTACTAAGGTCCTGAATGAATCTCCTATAAAATCTAGCATGGCCCAAAAATGATCGCACTTGCTTAACATTGGTGGGAGGAGGTAATTTGCTAAGTCTCTACTTTGGCTTTGTCTACCTTAATCCCATCGTTAGAAATAATATGCCCAAGTACAATCCCTTGTTGCACCATGAAATGGCTCTTCTCCCAACTGAGGTTTGTCTCCATACATTTTGTCGGAACATTGGTCAAATTAAGGAGACATTGATCAAAGCAAGGTCTAAATATCAAAAAATCATCCATAAATACCTTCAAAAAGTCATCCACCATATCAGAGAAAATAGACATCATACATCTTTGAAACATGGCTCATTACACAAACCAAATGGCATCCTTCAGAATGTAAATATACCGTAAGGACTTGTGAAAGCCATCTTCTCTTGATCATCAGGGAATACTACAATTTTATTATACCCAAAATATCCATCCATAAAACAAAAATAGCTATTCCATGCCAGTCTTCTAAGATTTGATCAATAAACGGCAGTGGAAAGTGATCTTTTTGGGTAGCATTATTAAGCTTATGGTAATTGATGCATTCTTTCCATCCAGTCAGGAGCCTGGTGGCTACAATCTTGTTGATGGGAACACCATCATGAGCCCTAACTAGCCCAATTTGGTCTGATAAAGTTGATAAAAGCTCCTACATAACCATCAGAGGGTCATATATGCATAATGTTTTATTTTGAGAAGATAAGAATCCGGGGTTATTTTTGCAATGTTAATTACATTTCACAAGTATAGAATAACCACGGGGAATTCCAAGGGTTAATGAAGGGTCAAATGGTCATTAATGTCTAATAAGAGGGTTTAAGCAGACAGAAATACGTTTTTGCATATTTTAAGAATTAATGGACATCTAAAACCCTAATTTCAAGACCTGCTTAATTAACTGAGGTTCTTGATGAGAACACCATCATGAGCCATAACTAGCTCAATTTGATATGATAAAGTCAATAAAATCTCATACATATCAATTAGGTCTCTTGGGCAGGTTGAATTATTTTGAGAAGAAAAGAAGACTGGGTTACTTCTGCAATTGTACTAGCAATTCATAAATATAGAATAATCATGGGGTATTTTAGGGGTTCATTAAGGGTTATATAGTCATTAATGGTTAATAAGGGGGTCCATGCAGACAGGAATGAGTTTTCACACATTTCAAGAATTAAATGACATCTGAAACCCTAAAAATAGATCCGCTTAATCTATTGAAGTTCTGGTCAGGATAAAATTCACCCAAATCCTCTAAAATTTATAGAAAAATATTCTCTAGGGTTTGGTACCTTTAATTTGGCCATCAGAACCCGTCTTGACCCAAAACAAAGCCATAAGCAGACTATTACCCTAATTTGGGTTTTTACATAAATTACCCAATCAAACTAAGTCAAAATAAAAATTCAACTTCATCATTGGATTTCTTTTGTCCAAATTAGGTTTGTATCAAAACTTGGGCCCAATCTGAGATTATTTCGACCTAGTTTGCATTTTAGTCCAAGTTTGATTTTCTTTATCTCAAATGGCCCCTCAGCTTTCTAATTTCTTACACAAAACCTCGCAACTTTATCATCTTCTTCTTCTAAAAGGTCCCCGCTGCACATAACTCCTAATCCTAAAGCTCTGGTGGCAATCAATCAAGGATTTCTCCTTGATTGATTGATGAAACTTCCCCAAATTTAAACTGAAGATCCTTCTTGAAATCCTCTTCCAATTGGACTGATTCTTGAGCTTCAACTCTTTCCCAATCTCTCATGCTAATGCATGAGAGATTTGAGTTTCCAACTCCGACGAACCATCTGAGCTTGCAAAGCTTGATTCCTAGCTTAAACTAACTCCTTGACGCCTATAAAAGGATCCTCATGGCACACTGATCCTTCTACGCCCGAATTCGACCGGAACCACCCTCAATTCCTCCCTCCTCTCTGGCCGAATAGCTCCTCAACGTCCGGAGATCTCCCCCGACTCCATTCTTCATCCGTTCACAATACCGGCGATGGATTTATCCTTCCCTCTCTCTTCTGCATCGTGTTGTACCCACCGACGCCCCTGATGACATCTTCCTCGCAATTTCCTACCCACTAGAGCATCTTCATCCCCGGTGTCGGCCATACCAAAACAGGCATCGCCTCTATTCCCCGTCATCTGTTAACCACCCAGATAAGTTCTCTAGCATCTCTACTTCACAACTACACCAACCACACTTCATTTCGATCATCGACTTGCTCGCACGCCCTCCGTCTTCCACCTCGCCAGCATACCTCTGGCAAGTTCATACGGCCACCACGCTCTACCAAATTAGCCGCCACTTATCCTTACACCTCCGCCTCGATCCCAGGAGCAAAAGCCCTAACTTAGGTTGATTGCCCCTCCAAACCCTCCACCCAACATGATGCTTTTCGCACCAACAGATTGAGGTCATATGACCTTTTCATTCACTCGCACGCACTGCCATGTTCACCAACATGTTCTCCATCTTCATACGGAGCTCCTGAACTTTTTTAATAAGGTCGAGAGATCGTTTTGTTTGTTTTAGGTCTTTAGGTCTTCTTCGCTATTAACGAGCAAGTTCAAGCTTACTTGAAGCTTACGTCAGGTCTTTCCAGCCCCAGGTTTCAACTCCAGCTGCTACGGAATCGTCCTAGGACCGCTCTTGGACCACCAATTGGAGCGTTTGACTGCAGATTGATCGTGAATTTGATGAAGGAATGGCTACTGTCCGCTGCGCGAAGAAGGGCACTATTTTGAGTCCCACATCGTAAGTAGGCAAGCAGCTGAAGCGGTACAAAAGGAAAACGTGTTCTGGGCTTATTGCCTCAGAACACGGGGTGAGGTCCCATTAGCCCTCATGCTCACTCATTGACCTACCTATGCTCTCACACCTTGGCTGCGACCCACGCCCGCAGCCTTGTTCCCAAGTACGTGGATCCCTGAATACCCGATTACCCGAGCATTTGACCGGACATTGAGAAAGAGAAGGGGAAGAGAGAGAGAGAGAGTGCAGGGTTAAGGAGGTTTTTGCTCTTACAAGCACTTGTGTGACACTTAGTCACGAGAAGAAGAAAAGAGACAGAGTCAAAGAAAAGCAGAGAAAGAAGAGAAAAAGAAGAAGAGGAAGCATCCAAAGAGAATTATAGTGCCTTTGTACTATAGCATCTGAGCACTTAAGCCATCTGATAAGGAGTTTTATAGTGCACTATGCACTTGGTTTGCTTAATTAATACTATTCAGATATTTGCTATTATCGTATAAGGGTAATTGGTGATTCAAATCACCATTTTACCCTATTATTTTTGCACATTGGTACTTGAATTCTTGATATATCATTCTCGAATAATTTTGAATTAAGTGTCGGTTGAAATTACTCATATATGATTCAAATTGTGATCTTGAGATTAATTGCAAAACTTGCTCCCTACGTTCGACCTTGGATTTCTTTCAAGTAAAAATTGTATTTGTTGATGAGCTATTTTCGACTATATTACAACAAAATGATTTTAAAACCCCAATTTAGTGCGTTGAACATTTTGGCGCCATTGTCAGGGAGCAGCGCGCAATTTAATCTCTTGATTGCAATATCTAATTTGATACTAACTTGCTGTATCTATGTTGCTGTGATTTGTTGATGAGAACCTCATCATGAGCCATAACTAGCTCATTTTGACCCAATAAAGAAGATAAAAGCTCCTACATAACCTAGAAGAAGGCTTAACTGAAGGAATAAGTGCTCTGAGAAGAAAACATGAAATAAAGGTTAAAACTATAATTTTACCATTGTAGTACATAAACGGAATTTCTCAGAGACAAAAAATAGGTCAAATGGTCTAAGTGAGATAAAAATTGGGTTGAGTCAATCAGAAATGGGTTTATGTGAAATCTAGGAATTAAAAGACACTTGGTAACCCTAAAAGAGATCCGCTTAAATTAACAAGGTTTCGATCAGGATAAAAATCAAGTAAACCCTCTAAAAATCATGTAAAAACATCCTCTAGGGTTTATAACACTTAATTTGGCCTTTGGAACCCAGTTTGACCTAGATTAGGGTCCTAGCTCTTCAATTAACCTAATTTGGGTTTTTACACAAAATATCCAGTCAAACAAGGTCAAACCTAAAATCCAACCTCACCATTGGATTCCCTAGGTCAAAATTAGGTTTATACCAAAATTTGGACCTAAGGGGAGGTCATCTTGACCTACTTTGCAATTTAGTACACCCAAATAATAATTTGGTCCCTATCTTTTGAATATCTTTGCAGATAGCCCCCTAAGTTCCTCGCCACCTTTGCAATCAGGTCCTGCCGCCATTGTTAGGGCAGAACCGATCTCCAGCGAGGTTTAGAGAGGGATTCCTCTCTAATCCCTTAGAGATTCCCTCCCAGAAATGGAAGGGAGATTCTCTGAGGAATTCCCTTCCTTCTAAAGCCAATTACAATCTCTGGTGTGAACCCAATCTCTCGTGCGAACACAAGGGAGATTTGGGTATCCACCCTCTTTCCATCTCCGGCGAGTCGGTAGAGATTGATTGCGCGATCTCCACGCGCTAGAAGGTTCGGCCAACACCTATAAAAGGCTCCCCAGACCCGGCCGTAGATCCTCAGCTTGATTTTGATGGAGATTCCCCCAAATTTCCCTCTCTCCCATCCCGGCCAAGAGACTCGCAAGCTCCGGCGACCTCCTCCCCTCCTTCTCGTCGCTCTGCTGCCATACCAGCAGCAGAGTCAATTCCGCCTCTTCCTCCCTCATCGCGTAGTACCAGGCGCGCGTGCCCCTGACCTCATCTTTGTCGCCGCTCCCTCCCTCAGGGTGCTTCTTCCCCGACGACGGCAGTTACGCGCCGTCAACCCCGCTGCCTCCCTTCCTTCCAAACCACTCCAGGTACCTTCTCCATCCTCTCCTCTCTTTCTTTCCCCCTATTATTTCAGTTAATTACCCCCCCCCCCCCCAACAGTGCCTGACCACCTCCACCTTCCTCACCTCCGACCGACCTCCGACGAGCCGCTCCAACCACTCCGCCCCTCCACACAGCTCGCCAACCCTCTCGTAAGCTCCGCCTCACTACCAGGAGCAACTTCCGCCCATCCATCATCCTTCTACACCTCCACCACAGTCCCTCGAACAACCCCACACTTCCGGCCACAGGTTGACCTAGGCACGCACGCCTAGGCCATCCTGCAGCCTGCAACACCGTGCACCATCTTCACCGTGCCACGGCGAAGGTGCCCAGCTAGTCTGATTAGGCCAATAGGCCGTGCTCGTGTTCGACAGGGTTCAGCTCCTGCCGCCATTGACGGTCGAAGCAGCTCCAGGTGCAGCAGCTCCAGGCTCCAGGCACGGCAGGCTTGCGCGGGTGTTGCGAAGCAATCAGGGCCTGCAAGGTGCACTGCGAAGCTCCCAGCCTTGGCAATTGCACGAGGACTCCTCTGCGGGCGCGCGCGAAATTGGGGCGGGCCAGATAGTCCCACATCGGCGAAGCACAACGCGCAGGTATGGTTTAAATTTTTTTTGTGTTTTATGCTTACCGCCTCCGAAAGCACAGGGGTGAGGTCCCTCACCTGACCCACGCCTACCTCGTCCGCGGTTTTACCTCGCGGATCTGGCGGGATCCGACCCGACCCTAACCTACGCACTCCTTGCGCATCACCCACCTGCAGGTGCGCTTGGTCCCGGGTGTGAATCCGACCCGATTACCCGTGTGGCTCTGGGAGAGCATCCTTGAGCGAGTTGCAGAGAAAGAGAGAGACGTTTGGGTAGAGGGACAGCGGTAGGTTTTGCATTGGCTGTGGTTTGCGCAGGAAAGAAGGAGCAGAGGAAGAAGCGAACACTTAGCCACTGCGGCAAGGGAAGAAAAGAAGGAAGAAGAGGCTGAGTGTAGCAGAGAAAGAAGGAGAGGCCCTCGCAGAAAGACAAGGAAGGAGAAAACTTCGAAGGAAAGCACAAAGAAGGAACAGGAGCAGAAGAAGAAGGAATTCTGAAGAAAGGAAGCTGAGCAAGGCAGAGATCTGAGAGAAGGAAGGGCTGCAGAAAAGCCCAAAAAGAAAAGGAAGACAAGAGAGGAACAAAGGCAGGAAGAAGAAGCCTTCGCAAGAAAAGAAGCAGAGAAGACAAAGAAGAAGAAGGCATAAGAGAAAGAAGTTACATTTAAGACGTCTGATATAGAAATCAGATGTCCAATTCTATTTTCTTTTAGAAATTCTTTTTATATAACTCTGTTTTAATCAATTACTTTCATTTAAAAGTTGTATTCTTTGGTTTTGAAAGTACTGAGATTGCTCCCTGTGTTCGACTTCGGAGACTCTAGTTTTTCGAGTAATAAAATTCTCTATATTTGTTTGAACGTTTTGTCGGTTATACTACAACGTCATATTCTCTTTAAAACCCGCACAAAAGCATACGAACATTTTGGCGCCATTGTTGGGGAGCAACGGGCACTTTTAAAGCTTTTGATTACAATTTTTTTATCCAATATTTGACCTAACTCCTCTCTCTTGTTGTGTTCAAGTAGGGAAAGCAGAGCAAAAAGGAAAGAAGAGCGGCTGCACAACAGACACTCCAAGGAAAAGGTAATTTCCATAAGCCCTCTCTCTTAACCCTCTCAAAATCAAAAAGAAAAAAAGAAAAATCAACTTAGGGCTACCTGTTTCATATTTAGTAACTCATCAAGTTGCCTGATTTTCATTTCAACACACTTTTTGTCTGTTCATCCAACTAAGGCAACTAGGGCTAAAACTTTCTTGATTGAGCCCTAGGTGCTAATTTCTGAGGCATCTAAATTGGACCCACTAGAGCCAATTTGAGGATTACAAAGCTAGGGTTTTTAGAGACACATCTTCTCTTAAACAAAGAAATAAATTTTTCCAAAAAGAGGTGTGCCTAAACCTTGTTTGAAAAGATCTATACAAAAGGAACCCTAAGCAAATCAAGCTTTTAATCCATTTTGAACCATAAAAGAAAAGGACCTAAAAACTCTCAAAGGAACAAAAGGTGAAGTTGATCCCTTGGGTCAACCAACCTTAAAATTTGGTCACTTTTTCACTGAAAATACCTAAAAGTTCAAGTGGAACATTAAGCACCTTGATCTTAAAGTAAAAAAAGGTAGACTTAAGAGGTCAAGGTCCCCATTCTGGTCTACCTGGAACCGCAGTGACAAGAGAGGTCGGGTGGGGGAAACCCTGTAACTCATGGGGACGCTCTACCGTGTAGGGGTCTTTGCGGGAGGCTGCCCAGGTATTTCTCAAGTGGACGACCTTTCTGACTGAGGGGTCCATCCGTCCCGAACCTTTATAGTTGCCCAACCATTTTTGGGTGTCTTGATTGGGTCCAGCACCTTCTAATCTCATCACATCTTTCGGTGCATGTTCGGTAGGAGGTCCTTAAGACTACCCTTAAGACCTCCTTTAGAAATCCACTCTCGTCGAGGCTAAGCCTCGACGCCCTTGTTTGTGCAGCAACCCCACTACATAAATCTTTCATCTGATTCAGACCCTGGTTCTCCTTCTTCTTCCATCATGGCACAACCATTGAAGAGGAGAATAACCTTGAACACCAACTTCAATGCCTTAAAGATCTCTTTCAGAACTTTGTAAACCCACCGCAGCGACCTATGATGAGAGATCACTATAATCCTGCTGCGGTGGCGATCGAACCTCGAGTACGAATCCCGATTGGAGGTCCTGATTCTGAACTGAAGCCCAATATGATTCATGCCATACCAAAGTTCCATGGGCTTAACTCTGAGGATCCATTCCAACACATTAAACAACTCAAGCATCTGGCCCAGACCTTCGGGTCAGATATACAAAACCGGGATATCCTACTCATGAAAATGTTTTCGTTCTCCCTCATGGACAAGGCCGCACACTGGTATCAGACTCAGACCTGTTCGATCAACACATGGGAGGAACTGCAGTCCGAATTTTTGAAAAAATTCTTCCCCGTTGGCCGGACGAATGCCTTGCACCACCAGATCACTCATTTCACTCAACAACCGGGAGAACCTCTTCACGAATCTTGGGATCGATTCTTAGATCTCATGCGAAAGTGCCCTCATCACGGAGTTCCTAAGTGGGAACAAGTCCAGTCTTTTTACCAGGGACTCCGTGAAGATATTCGTTTATTCGTCAATGCAACATGCGGAGGAAACATCATGGGTCAACACGAGGACACGGTGTGGGAGATTCTCGAAAACATGTGCGAGAACTCCATAAATAATGACTCCGTGGGCTTATTTGACAGGATGAATGCCCGCGCATCGACGAATCTGAGAGGGACACATGAGATGCAGGACCTGTCCAATTCTGTCGACTTGGAACTGATGGCCAGTCGGTTGGACAAGGTTTCTATCATAGAAAAGAAGGTGGACGAGCTAACTCGACATTTGTAGCAAGCCACCTCTGCGCAAAACTCTTTTGCATGACCTCCTCTAGCAAGGGAAACTGTGCAAAACATCTATCACCAATCTGCCAAGGGGATGGACCCATATCCACACCCATCTACCTCTCGGACCAGAGTGACCTCTGATCCATTCTACTCGAGTTGGGGGAACTCTGAACCCTCGTATTCTGACTTTCCTGAGGCTCCTCAGAACTGCGAGGACCTCAACGCCATCCAGAACGACCCATTCTCCAATACCTACAACCCTGGATCGCGAAATCATCCTAACTTTCAGTGGGCGGGAAATTCTCAAAGACCACCATATTAACCCTGTCCACAAGCCTCTCGTCCATATCAGCCGCCTCAGCCTCAGTCCAATCCCACCTACCAATCTGGGCAAAACCAGGATCAAATGACTCTTATCCTTCAAGCACTGGCTGACATTCAAAAGACGAATGCGGCAATGCAAAAACAGCATAAGGATGAGATCACAGAGGTTCGCAACCAACTGGCCCAGCTGGTAAATTCCCGCCAACCTAGTACCCTTCCCTCGCAACCTCTGCCCAACCCAAATAACGTGCTAACCCAGAAGCGCGTTATGAATCCAAATTCAGGCCAAACACATGTGATTTATCAGGCCCCTACTGCTCCATCGCCAGACGGGATTTAAGCTTCAACATCTTATGCGGGATTTCAGTAGCAGCCACCCCTCCTACCTAACCCAAATCAGGCCGGATTGAACTCTGTAACAACACGTAGTGGTATAACAACCCAAGACCCACATTATCCGAACCACTCCAAGCCTGATAAGAGCCAAGACCCTAGGATAGTTATCCAAGATACCACCATCCTAGATCAAGAACCTGGACCTATCCTAAAGGAACCAACTAGGATCCCATTTCCTGAGGCCTTGACCAAAGGAAAAAGAATAACCAAACCTATGGCTCCCGAGGAGGATCTGATCAAGATCGTTGAATAGGTCCAGATAAACATCCCATTGATGGATGCAATTCGCCACATACCGGCTTACGCAAGATTCTTGAAAGACATATGTACCCTTAAACGTAAGCTGCGAACCAAGGATGGGAATCCAATCGTACTGTCAGAGCAAGCCAGCTCTGTCATCTTGAGCAAACTCCCACCCAAGGCTAAAGACCCAGGAACTCCCTTGATTTCCTGTAAAATTGGTGAAACCCAATTTGATAGAGCCTTACTAGACCTAGGTGCCTCTATAAATTTAATACCTACATCCCTCCTTGACCACCTTGAAGAATCTGAACTTAAACCCACTGAGGTGACATTGCAGTTAGCCGATCGATCCATCAAGTCACCTAGAGGAATACTCGAGGATGTCATTGTTAGGGTAAGAGATTTCTATTTCCCGGTAGACTTCATAGTACTAGACATGGATGCACCTAAGAACCCAAGGGACACACCAATCATATTAGGGAGACCCTTTTTGGCCACTGCTAGGGCCAACATAAACTGTGAAGAGGGCCAGATAGAATTAAAATTTGGGAACCAAAACCTAAAGATTGACATTTTTAAGGCCCAACAAGGGATTAATTGTGGGGTTATAGAGGAAATATGTGATGTCAGAGCCGTGGTTGATGAATTGCATATAGGAGACAACCTGATTATCCCTGATCAACCACTTGAGAATCAAAACCCGCTAACAGAGAAGTGTGAACGTGATCTAGACACACCTATGACTCCTACCATTGCTCCTGATACAAACCCCGAACCGCTCGCTGCTGCTGAAAATCCTATCATGGAACTCAAGCCCCTTCCTGAACATCTGAAGTACGTCTTTTTGGATTCAAATCAGACGTTTCCTGTGATTATCAACTCTCGACTCACACCTGACCAGGAACTCCGTTTGATTTCTGTTCTCCAGCAACATCGAAGAGCCATTGGATGGACTCTCGATGATTTGACTAGTATAAGCCCTTCATATTGCACACATCGAATCTACACAGAAGAAGGCGCACGACCTTCAAGAGAAATGCAAAGACGCCTAAACCCTAATCTACAAGAGGTCGTGAAAAAGGAGATCATAAAGTGGTTAGATGCAGGGATCATCTACCTGATCTCCGACAGTCGTTGGGTGAGTCCAATACAAGTGGTGCCTAAAAAGGTAGGACTTACCATTATCACGACTGAAATCGGAGAAGTCATTCCAATCCGAATAGATAACTCGTGGAGAGTCTGCATTGATTACAGAAGACTCAATTCCTCCACGAAGAAGGATCATTTCCCACTACCGTTTATTGATCAGATCCTCGAAAAACTAGCGCGAAATAGGTTCTTCTGCTTTCTTGACGGGTACTCCGGTTACAATTAGGTGGCAATCCATCCAGAGGACCAAGAAAAGACCACATTCACCTGCCCCTTCGGGACGTACGCGTTTCGAAGGATGCCTTTCGGTCTCTGCAATGCACCTGCAACTTTTCAGCGGTGCATGCTTGCCATATTCTCAGATATGGTAGGTGATTATCTGGAAGTCTTCATGGATGACTTTTCAGTTTTTGAACAATCATTTGACAATTGCCTCCAACACTTGGTCCAAATACTCAGGCGGTGCATTGAGGTGAATTTGGTTCTTTCCTGGGAAAAGAGCCATTTCATGGTGCCTGAGGGAATTGTCCTGGGACATTTAATCTTGGAGAAAGGCATCCAAGTGGATCGAGATAAGGTTAACCTGATTTCCAAGCTCCCTATGCCTAGCTCGATTAAGGACATCCGATCTTTTTTGGGGCACGTCGGTTTTTACCATCGATTTATCCCTGATTTCTCCAAAATCACGCGCCCCCTGACCAATCTTCTCTCCAAGGATGTGCCTTTCGAAATTTCCAAGGAATGCACTCAAGCATTTGAGATCCTACGTGATCGAGTCACCCAAGCCCCGATCCTACAATCCCCTGATTGGTCTCAACCCTTTGAGATCATGTGTGATGCATCTAACTTCGCTGTAGGAGTGGTTCTGGGGCAGAAAATTGACGGGAAATCTGTGGTCATTTACTACGCCAGCAAAACACTGGATGAGGCTCAACGTAACTATACGGTTACTGAGAAAGAGCTGCTGGCCTTCTGGGTTCTCGTGTTATCATATACTCAGATCACATAGCTGTGAGGCATCTCCTTGCAAAGAAGGATGCGAAACCTCGATTAATCTAATGGATCTTGCTGTTGCAAGAATTTGACCTCGAGATTCGAGACAAGGCGGGAAAGTAGAATGTGGTAGCTAATCACTTGTCCCACCTTCCTTCTGAAATAATCGACCCTTCCGGACCTATTACAGAACATTTTCCTGATGAGCACCTCCTGACTATCAGTACAAGTCTTCCATGGTTCGCTGATATAGTTAATTACCTGGCATCAAATCAGATTCTGCTGATTGGCCGAAGGCCATAAAGGACAAATTACGTTCCGATGCCAAGTATTACCTATGGGAAGACCCATATCTATTCCTCATTGGTGCTGATCAGATAATTCGACGGTGCATCGCGGAAGTGGAAATCAAAGACATACTCTCATTCTGCCATGACTAGGCATGCGGTGGAAATTTTTCAGGACATAAAACTGCATCAAAAGTCCTCCAGTGTGGCTTTTACTGGCCCACAATTTTCAAGGATACATACGATCACTGTAAGGCATGTTCCTGTTGCCAGACTCTGGGCAACATGAGCCATCGAGACATGATGCCTCTACAGCCGATCTTGGTATGCGGAATTTTTGATATTTGGGGGATTGATTTCATGGGACCCTTCCTGATCTCGGATGGCTTCAAATACATCTTACTCGCAGTTGACTATGTTTCCAAGTGGATAGAAGCCATTCCGACCCGAACCAACAATCATAAAGTCGTTATAAAATTCCTTCATCAAAACATTTTCTCAAGGTTCGGGATTCCACGTGCCATAATTTCCGACGGAGGGACCCATTTTACAAACTCTCAGTTCAGGTCACTGATGACCAAATACGGGGTGTCACACCGAATCTCTACTCCTTACCACCCCCAAACCAATGGTCTAGCTGAGCTATCTAACCGAGAGATCAAGAAGATCCTTCAGGTTACTGTTCGACCTGATAGAAAAGATTGGTCTTCTCGGCTTCCGGAAGCATTGTGGGCCTATAGGATCGCCCACAAGACACAATTAGGAATGTCTCTCTTCAGACTAATGTACGGGAAGGCATGTCACCTCCCCGTCGAGTTGGAGCATAAATCCTACTGGGCAGTACGGACCTGTAATCTGGATCTTTCTAAGGCTGGAACCCACAGAAGACTTCAAATAAGCGAGATCGATGAATTACGCACGATGCGTATGAGAACTCGCGAATTTACAAAGAACGGGTTAAAGCTTTTCATGACAAACACATTTCTAGAAAGATCTTTCATCTTGGTCAGAAAGTTTTACTCTTTGATGCCCGACTGAAATTATTCCTAGGGAAGCTAAGATCCAAGTGGGTCGGACCCTACCTAGTCCGACAAATCTTCAGAAATGGAGCCATTGAAATCAGCCCACTCAGCCACGATTCTGAACCCTTTGTCGTGAGTGGTTAGAGACTCAAGCCGCTCATTGACATGACCAATATAGATTTGGCTGAGTCATCCTTTACCCTCCATTCCTCTTGAGCTCATTACGCCCAGCCGATGGCGTAAAACTCAGCGCTTAACGGGAGGCAACCCGTCATTCTTTGAAAAACCCGAAACCTTTTCTGACATCTCTATGCGGAATTCATATTGCACTTTAGGGTTCATCCATTAGAACAGCCGACTTCACCTCAGGTATCCCTACCCGAGACTAGAAATCGTTCGCAACAAGTCATTTCAACCCATTCACTCACCACACACCTGTCCTAATAAATGAACTAAGCTGAATTCGAACCCACCTAATTTACAATGGGGACATTGCAAATCGTAGGCATGGGGGGGTATGAAAGTGCAAAATGTCAGGAAATTCATATCAAGAAAGGTTTTCATTAAAAAAAAAAAAAGAGACTTGATAGAGGGGAGGAGCAATTCAGGGTCATACAAATGAGAGAAGGAAAAGAGTAAAATGACAAAAAGGAGCACAAAATGAAAATGAAGAGAAATAGTCATTAGTAAAAGATTAAGGGGTTAACTGAAGTTCTAGACCAAATCAAGAAAAAGAAAAAGTGCCAAGGAAACATAACAAGAGATTAGTGGGAACGCTGGTCTTAGGCCTCTTGGGCTAGAATCTTTAGCTTAAAAATTCACCTATCCGGTAAAATCTGGATAATCCTCAAGAGGTTGAGGAAAATGCGAAGCTTGAGTATTAGGTCTAAGGCTTAGGAAGTATTCAGCCTCGTTAACTGACTTCCGATTTGCGGGATTCGGTAACCTAAGCACCCCACATTCACACACAGTCTGGTTCAGTGGGCATAAACATCCAAATCACGTGAAAAGCGTTTAATGTTATGAAAAAGTCACCTAGATTAGGAGCGGCCAATCAACACAAGTTGATTTGGACGAGTTCCTAGCACAAAGAGGCAGGAAATTCCCCTCGAAGATGCGTAACAGCATATCGTCTCCTCGGTGCTTGTCTCTTAGGATATTTAAATATCCTACTGGGGGCATGTAAGCACTCTGTTGGTTCAGATACCATGGGTGGCATTATCCCGAAATGTCAATTGCCAGGGTCTGAATTCGGCCACGGAACACCATGGGCGGGATTATCTCGAAATCTCGAAAGCTAGGGTTCTGGGGGTTGCCATGGGCGGGATTATCTCAAAATCTCAAAAGCCAGGGACCCTTGAGGATTGATGATGGGGACGAGGAATCCGATACAGACCGTGTTGAGAAGCTAATCCAAAGTTAGAAATAAAAAGAAAAGAGAGAGAAAATCTCTCCAAACAAATAAATCTTCTATCTCTCTCTTACAAAAAAAAAATGCACTGCAAACTGAACTTAGGCTAAAAATGTCTCAAGCACGGGTGCTTTAACCGCGGAGTCCAACAAACCCTAGGTTACTTTCTGTGGGCCGTAGAAACCTTTACGGAGGACTGAGGCTAAAGCGGGTCAGGTTCGGATTTTGGTTGGTACTTGAATACCTCTAGGCCTTTTTTCGGCATTCCTGCCTAATCACAAAAGAAAAGGAGAAGCACTTATCATGATGGTTGACAGACACTCAGGGTCTAGAACGAAAGTTAAAACTTTGAAATTTTGCTAAGGGACTAGCAAAAGCTAGGCAAGGGGGTATGATGAGAACCTCATCATGAGCCATAACTAGCTCATTTTGACCTAATAAAGAAGATAAAAGCTCCTACATAACCTAAAAGAAGGCTTAATTGAAGGAATAAGTGCTCTGAGAAGAAAACATGAAATAAAGGTTAAAACTGTAATTTTACCATTGCAGTACATAAACGGGATTTCTCAGAGACAAAACATAGGTCAAATGGTCTAAGTGAGATAAAAATTGGGTTGAGTCAATCATAAATGGGTTTATGTGCAATTTAGGAATTAAAAGACACTTGGTAACCCTAAAAGAGACCTGCTTAAATTAACAAGGTTTTGATCAAGATAAAAATCAAGTAAACCCTCTAAAAATCATGGAAAAATATCCTCTAGGGTTTAGAACACTTAATTTGGCCTTTGGAACCCAGTTTGACCTAGATTAGGGTCCTAGCTCTTCAATTAACCTAATTTGGGTTTTTACGCAAAATGTCCAGTCAAACAAGGTAAAACCTCAAATCCAACTTCACCATTGGATTCCCTAGGTCCAAATTAGGTTTATAACAAAATTTGGACCTAAGGGGAGGTCATCTTGACCTACTTTGCAATTTAGTACACCCAAATCACAATTTGGTCCCTATCTTTTGAATATCTTTGCAGAGAGCCCCCTAAGTTCCTCGCCACCTTTGCAATCAGGTCTTGCCACCATTGTTAGGGCAGAACCGATCTCCGGCAAGGTTTAGAGAGGGATTCATCTCTAATCCCTCAGAGATTCCCTCCCAGAAATGGAAGGGAGATTCTTTGAGGAATTCCCTTCCTTCTAAAGCTAATTACAATCTCTGGTGTGAACCCAATCTCTGGTGCGAATGCACGAGAGATTGGGGTATCCACCCTCTTTCCATCTCCGACGAGTCAGCAGAGATTGATTGCGCGATCTCCACGCGCTAGAAGGTTCGGCCAGCACCTATAAAAGGCTCACCAGACCTGGCCGCAGATCCTCAGCTTGATTTTGATGAAGATTCCCCCAAATTTCCCTCTCTCCCATCTCCGGCCAAGAGACCCGCAAGCTCCGGCGACCTCATCCCCTCCTTCTCGTCGCTCTGCTGCCATGCCAGTAGCAGAGTCAATTCCGCCTCTTCCTCCCGCGTTGCGCAGTACCAGGCGCGCGTGCCCCTGACCTCGTCTTCGTCGCCGCCCCCTCCCTCAGGGTGCTTCTTCCCCGACGACGGTAGTTACGCGCCGTCCACCCCGCTGCCTCCCTTCCTTCCAAACCACTCCAGGTACCTTCTCCATCCTCTCCTCTCTTTTTTTCCCCCTATTATTTTCGTTAATTACCCCCCCCCCCGACAGTGCCTGACCACCTCCACCTTCCTCGCCTCCGACCGACCTTCGGCGAGCCGCTCCCACCACTTCGCCCCTCCACACAGCTCGCCAACCCTCTCGTAAGCTCTGCCTCACTACCAGGAGCAACTTCCGCCCATCCATCATCCTTCTACACCTCCACCACAGTCCCCCGAACAACCCCACACTTCCGGCCACAGGTTGACCTAGGCACGCACGCTTAGGCCGTCCTGCGGCCTGCAGCACCGTGCACCATCTTCGCCGTGCCACGGCGAAGGTGCCCAGCTTGTCTGATTAGGCCAATAGGCCGTGCTCGTGTTCGACAGGGTTCAGCTCCTGCCGCCATTGACGATCGAAGCAGCTCCAGGTGCAGCAGCTCCAGGCACAGCAGCTCCAGGCTCCAGGCACGGTAGGCTCGCGCAGGTGTTGCGAAGCAATCAGGGCCTGCAAGGCGCGCTGCGAAGCTCCCAGCCTTGGCAATTGCACGAGGACTCCTCTGCGGCCGCACGCGAAATTGGAGCGGGCCAGATAGTCCCACATCGGCGAAATGCAACGCGCAGGTATGGTTTAAATTGTTTTTGTGTTTTATGCTTACCACCTCCGAAAGCACAGGGGTGAGGTCCCTCACCTGACCCATGCCTGCCTTGTCCGCGGTTTCACCTCGCGGATCTGGTGGGATCCGACCCGACCGTAACCTACGCACTCCTCGAGCATCACCCACCTGCAGGTGCGCCTGGTCCCGGGTGCGAATTCGACCCGATTACCCGTGTGGCTCTGGGAGAGCATCCTTGAGCGAGTTGCTGAGAAAGAGAGAGACGTTTGGGTAGAGGGACGGGGGTAGGTTTTGCATTGGCTGTGGTTTGCGCAGGAAAGAAGGAGCAGAGGAAGAAGCGAACACTTAGCCACTGTAGCAAGTGAAGAAAAGAAGGAAGAAGAGGCTGAGTGTAGCAAAGAAAGAAGGAGAAGCCCTCGCAGAGAAGACAAGGAAGGAGAAAACTTCGAAGGAAAGCACAAAGAAGGAACAAGAGCAAAAGAAGAAGGAATTCTGGAGAAAGGAAGCTAAGCAAGGCAGAGATCTGAGAGAAGGAAGGACTGTAGAAAAGCCCAAAAAGAAAAGGAAGACAAGAGAGGAACAAAGGCAGGAAGAAGAACCCTTCGCAAGGAAAGATGCAGAGAAGACAAAGAAGAAGAAGGCAGAAGAGAGAAAGAAGATTACATTTAAGACGTCTGATATAGAAATCAGACGTCCAATTATGTTTTCTTTTAGAAATTCTTTTTATATAACTCTCTTTTAATCAATTACTTTCATTTAAAAGTTGTATTCTTTGGTTTTGAAAGTACTGAGATTGCTCCCTGTGTTCGACCTCGGAGACTCTAGTTTTTCGAGTAATAAAATTCTGTATATTTGTTTGAATGTTTTATTGGTTATACTACAACGTGATATTCTCTTTAAAACCCGTACAAATGCGTGCGAACATTTGTACAGGGAATTTAGCTAAGGAGTAAGATCAACGGCACAACAACCACTCCAAGGGCAGGTAATCTCATTTTCCATCCTCATTAAGCCCCTGATTCTGTAAAGCTAAAAGAAGAAAAAAAATCAATTAGGGCTAACTTGCATTCCATTCTTACATTAATCATCACAAGTAGCTTGATTTGATTTGATTTGACTCTTTGAGTAGACAACCCTAACCATAACTCTTGCACCTATTTAGGGTTTAAGGTATCTAGGGCTATCACCTTCTTCCTTGAGCTCTAGGTACCACATTTGGAATCAATTAATTGGACCAATTAGAGCCAACTAGGGTTTCCATCTCAGGGTTTTAGAGACACATTTGCTTAAAAAGAAGAATCAACCTCTCAAAACAATGTGTGCCTAAGCCTTGATTGAATCTACCTAATCAAGCAAACACTAAAATCAGTCTCTAAATCTCACTTGAATCTTAAAAGTAGGCCTAATATTCTCAAAAGACAAACAGGTGAAGTTGACCCACCTTGTGGGGTCAACCAATCTTCAAATTAGGTCACCTTGCACAAAAGTATCTTAAAGTTCAAGTGGAATCATAAGCATCTTGCTTTGAACTTAAAATTTGTAGACTTAAGAGGTTCAAGTCACCATTCTGGTCTACCTAGACCCTCAGTGACAAGGAAGGTCAGGTGAGGGAAACCCTGTAACCCATGGGGATGCTCTACCGAGTAGGGGTCTTTGCAGGACACTTCCTTCCTAGCTGCCCAGGTAATTCTCAGGTGGACAACTTTCTAATCCAGGGGTATCATCCACCCCAAACATCTATAGTCATCCAAAAATCTTTGGGTGCCTCAATTGGGTTCGTATGATAATCTATCTCTCATCTTCTCCATCTGTGCATGTTTGGGAGGAGGTTCTTAAGACCATCCTTGAGGCCTCCATTAATCATTCACTCCCGTCGAGGCCAAGCATTGACCTCTGTGTTTGTGCAACAACCCGATCAGATTGACATCTCCTCTAAGTTTGAGCCTGCCTCTCCCCCATCAACCATGGATCATCCAGAACAACCTCACTTTGAACCACAACAATTCTTTGATTTAAAAGATTATATCAATGCCATCATCAACCCACCACCACGTCCTCAAATGCAAGATCACTATAATCTTGCGGCAGTGGAGATCGAACCCCGAATCAACATTCCCGCCGAAGGACCCAAGGTGGAGCTCAAGCCTAGTATGCTTCACATGACTCCAAAGTTTCATGGCTTGAACTTCAAGGATCCTTTCCAGCACATCAAGAACTTAAAGCATCTGGCCTACACTTTCGGGGTAGATGTGCAGAATTGTGACGAACTACTCTTAAAACTCTTCTCCTTCTCTCTGGCTGACAAAGTCACCCATTGGTTTCAGACTCAATCACACATGATCAACACATGGGGAGAACTTCAAACCACCTTCCTACGAAAATTCTATCCCATTGGTTGTACAAACACTATGTGGCACCAAATCATGCACTTCTCCCAGGGAGTAGGAGAATCACTACAAGAGGCATGGGATCGCTTTCTAGATCTCATGCAAAAGTGCCCTCATCACAGAGTTCTGAAGTGGGAACAAGTCTAATCCTTTTACCACGGGCTTTGTGATGACGTTAAGCCATTTGTCAATGCAACCTGTGGTGGTAGCATCATGGGTCAACAAGAGGACACGATATGGGAGATTCTCAAAAACATGTGCGCGAACTCCCTGAACAATGAGTCACTGGGTGCGTACGACCAAACGTCCACTTGCAGATTGATAAACAATTGAGGGGTACACGAATCTCGAGGCCTTTCCTCATTCGTTGATCTGGAGTTTGTAGCCAATCAATTAGATAAGGTCTCCATCATCGAAAAGAAGGTGGACGACATCACTCGTCATCTACACAAATCCATCTCTGCACCTTGATGTGCTTCTTTACTCAACTCAGTAATTAAGTTAGTTTCACTTAATTTAGAGTAGAGAAAAGTCACTTAGGTTAACTCGAATTTATGTCGGTTATGTAGTATAGGGTCGAATTAACCTAACATTTTAGAAACTTTTACTGGTTGAGTCCAGGTCATTCGCTGGGAGGTATAATTCATTTTAAATTCACTAGTTATCTTTTATTTTCTTTATAAGTTTAGGAGGTATAATTAAGTTAATTATAAAAGCATTAATTTTGCCAAATGATTTAAACTTTAAGAAATATACAAAATCCCATATGAATTTTCAACATTAAAGGCATATGAATTTATTCAAATGTTTTAAGGCAAAGAATAATTGATTTAGCTAGAACATGCCTTATTACAACAATTGCAAGTAAAAAGAAATTTTACATATAACAAGAAAAACAAATTCTTCTTTTTATTCCTCAGCCTCTCTCTCTCTTTTCTTCTTCTTTCTTTCTTTCTCTCTTTTCCTTTTATTTAGCCTTTATCTTTTACTCTTTCTCTCGAGCTCTCTTTCTTTTTCTTTCTTCTCTTCTTCTGCTCCTGCCTTCTTCCTTTCTCTTCCCTTAATCTTTCCTTAATTCCCTTAGTGCCTGTTCCTTCTCTTTCTTTCCTTAGCTTCCTTAGCTACTCAGCGTCAATACTTAACCTTTAGCACTTAGTCATCAGCTCTTCTTTTCCTTAAGCCAGCTGAACTGGGTTTATTTCTTCTTTAACCAAAAATTATTTTTATTTGCAGCGAGGACCTTTCGAGGATATATAGCACCCTAAGACCAGGGTGGGACCAGACCCTACTCAGTCCTCACCTGATTTCATTATGATTCGATTTTGGTTTATTTCATTTGAGCCAAACCGACCCTCTTTCGAACTGAACCGGTTCACGCCTCCCAGGGCCACATTCGCACATGCCCACTCGGGTGCACACCCGTAGGCACACATGCCCACACACACAGACACATGCTTGAAAGGTTCAGATGCTTAGATCGTGCCGAGCGCTTGATGACTGAAATGGCTATGCAACAAATTCCTTTTGTTCCTATGTGCCCGCTTAGAGCTAACCGATGTGGGACTATGTTCCCCCCTCCAGACCCGACTTTAATCGACCATATCTCATAGCTCAGAGCTCCAAATCAAGTGATTCAAGGCTTATTAGAAAGCTCTAAGATTTCTCTACAAGGTTGCAGGGTCAATTTTAGGTTAAGAGGATGATTTCCTCTTTGATTTGAAGGGTGAATCGAGGGGGTTCCTATAGGTTTTTATTGCCTGGAAATGGTAATTATGTTCACAGAGTCCTTAGATGGACTTAATCTCTCTCAGTAAGGCTCTGAATAGTTTCTATATAAGATTCCGCAGCTTCAGGTATAGGTTCTCAGCTCTTAAAGGTTTTAGGTAACACAGAGAAGCTTCAAGCTTCTCTGTAAGCTTTAGAGACAGTAATCACACATGAAAAGGTTGTAACAGATAGCTAAAGGCATTCTCAGTCGATTGGAATAAACTCTAATGGTTGAAACTGACTAATCTAGGTAGGATTTCAGATCAAAACTCATTAAAATACCACTGCTATCAGTTTGAGTTCAAAAACAACCCAAACTGATAGGTTCTGAATTTCAACACAATAACTCATCTGAGCTCAGTTTGATCACTCTAAAATTGTTCACAGACATCTCAAAATCAATTCTATCTTATCAATTCCTTAAATCAAGCTCAGAATCAGAATATCAAACTTAGGTTTGACTATAAGGCTCAAAATTTGACTTTCTGATTAATGCCTTCTCCCAAAGAATTAAAGCTTTGAATAGCATCTTCTCAACTCTAGGAATAGGTTCAGACCCTTAAAAAGGTGTTCTAACCCTAGAAATTAGGGTTTCAGGCTTGTCGCCTGAGATCCAAAACCACTTTGTTCATCAGAGCAATTGAAAGATTGTTTCACAGATTGGATCACAGAAATGAACTGAAGGTAAAGAATTAATGCTTCCAGAAATCTTAAATGCATCTCTATCCTAACTGACAAACTTCTCCAACTCTACCGGAGTTGGAGAAGATGAACCTCAATCTATAGCTCCAGTGGTTAAAATTCCAACTAAATGACCTCAAATTAATCAGTGATCACACTTATATCATTCTGGAGCTTTTCACTAGGTTCCTCAGGCTGAAGCACAGATTTGACTCGCCGGAGCTCCGGTGAGTCCAGAAAAAATGCAAAGTGTGCACATATTATGAATTTGTGCCATGTTTGATCTAAAAGGTTCCTGAGGTTGCAAGGAACCTCAGGAACTCAATTAATTCTCTGTTATCTCATTAAAACTTGTTTTACCACTCAATTGAGTGGTCAAAACAAGTCAATAGATAATAGCAGTCATAATTATATAGTTAATTAAGGATTTGAACTGCTCCTGAGCTGTCATTGATAGCGAGCTCAGGAGCTTAATCACAATTTGACCATTTATATTATAGATGGTAATTATACATATTAGAGTGTTAATTAGGGTCCTTAGGTTGTGAATAAGTGATGGAGGACCTTATGAAGGTGAAGCTATGCTCAGCTACTGTTGCCATGGACAACGACAATAGTTGGTGGAGGTGAAGGTGAACTAGGAGAATCAATGATCAATTAAGTGTTTAAGTGGGCTAGAAGTGATTGTGAGGGTTAAAGGAAGGTGGATAGTGAGTTAAAAAGACAAGATTAAGGCTTTGGCGAACTCAAGGAGCTCGTCGGAATCGGAGAAGATGACATCTAAAATCTAGAATTAACTCTAATCTAACTAACTAAGCTAACCTACTCCTACTCCTAATCTACTATTACGTGGACGAAGGAGTCAATAGGGTTCCGCCGAAGGCTCATGGTGGATGGCGAAATCAGAGGGTGTAAAGAAGAATCTCCGGCAGGCGGATGTGAGGTGAAGCAGAGGACTCCTTGGTTATAGCTTGTGTCCAGAGACGTGGCTGACCACGGCGGATCTCCTTAGCTAAACAGGATGGATGGAGGAAGTCGGAGAGTGGTGTGGAAGGTCACCAGAGTTGCAGACGAATAGCCTATTGGGTCAGCTCAGTGTTAGAAGAGGGAAGGGAGCCAACTTGCCAGAAATCGGAGGGGTGAGGGGGTATTTATAGTGGTTGGCGACGAAGAGAGTGGCAGGGTATGGACGAAGAAGGAGCTTAAGGAGCTTAACCACCGGCATCGTCTCCGACGACGGTGAGGTTATCTCCCACTAAAAATTAGGATTTTTAGTTAATCCAGACCGGTGGATGAAGATGGAGTGGTGAGTGCAAGCTACAAGAGCTTGGAGAAAGAAGGTTGATGTCGGCAGGGTGGTGATCGTGCGGTGGCGTAACTCTCTGTCGACAGCCGTCCATTCAGGTGAAGAAGAAGACAAAAAGGGACTTAAATGTAATGAAACTTAACGACCTATGTGAGAATTAAGATCCCGATTGTAATGAATATTAAAGACCAAAATATAAACCCAGGTTTTGAAGGTTTATTTTAACTTAGATCTTTTTCAACTTTATATATATGTTAGTAAATAAGGTAAATATTATGTTTTCACCTTGAATTTACATTTTTGACCTTTTTAGGTTAATTTATTAAATTAAGTAAAATTACTTAAGTTATTATATACTTAGGTATACATTATGTTTAAGCTACTTAACTTATTAATTAAGGAAATGGTTAATAGGATTTCGAGTCCAATTGTTAATTAAATTGTTAATAATGTTAATTGAATGATAAAATGTCATTTTTAAATTATTTTAAGGTCCTTTACTATATATCCCTTATTTAATAATTAACCCTTATATGTTCATAACCTTAGGTAATTAACTAGGAAGACTAATTAATTAGGGGTAATTAGAGATTATGATGAGTCTCTCATCACACCTCAAAGCACATACGTGCACCCGCCCACAGGAAGGGAGGCGGCGCACAACATCTACCACTCCCGAGGATGGATGCATATCCACCCCTGTCTGATTATGTCTTCGGAGGCAACTCTAGGTCAACCCACCACAGTTGGGGGAACTCCGAACACCTGTACCCTGATTATCTCGGAGCACTGTTTACACAAGCGAAATCGTCCCTGGCGACAACTCAAAAATGTTTTGAGGAGTGCGAAGTCGAGTTAAAATAAGTGCGTCATAGTATAGTCGAAATCTCCTTGAAAATAAATAAAATTTATTACTCGAAGTTTAAGTCCGAGGTCGAACACATGGAGCAAATGGAGTTCATACACTAATCTCAATAGATGCAATTTGAACACATAAAATTACTCAAAATCTAGTCCAAAATATAAAGCATGAGTTTATGAAAAATGTAGCATAAAAGAGAAATTAGACGTCTGATTATAAAATCAGACGTCTTAAAAAGGTTTGATTCTTCTTCTTATGCTTCTTCTCTTTCTCTTTTCTTCTTTGTTCCTCTTTCTTTCTCTGGCTCTTCTTTCTCTTCTTTGTCTTCTTCTGCCTCTTTCCTTCTTCTTCTTCTTCCTTTCTGCCTTTATCCTTCTTCTCTGACTTTCCTCTTTCTCCTTCAGCCATGCCTTCTTTCTTCTTTGTCTTCTTTCCTTCGCTGACTTCTCCTTCCTTCTTCTTTTGTTCCTTCTTTAGATTCTATTCCTTCCTGCCTTCTCTTTCCTTCTTCTTCCTTCCTTTTTACCTTAGCTTTCTCTACCCTTAAGCTTCTTTGCCTTGGCTTCTGATCTCCTTCTTTCTCTTTCTTCTTCAGTCATGCCTTTTTTTCTTTGGATTTATCTTTGCCTTCAGATCCTCAGCTTCCTCTCTCAGCTTCTCCTACCCTTAGCTTTTCCTTCTTCAGCTTTCTCCTTCAGCTTCCTCTTCCTTCTTTCTTTCCCTGCACACAAGAGCAAAACCTACCCCTACCCTCCTTCGCGAACACTCTCTCTCTTTTATCTCCTAGGTTCGCTCTCCCAGAGCCAATCGGGTAAACGGGTTGGGTTAACGTGCCCAAGTCCAGGCGCACCGGCGTGGGTGATGCACGAGGAGTGTTGGGTAAATGGGTCAGGCAGCCAGATCCGCAGAGTTGTGTATCGCGGATGAGGCGAGTGGGCGAGTGGACCTCACCCCGTGTTAGGAGGCGAAGAGCCTATAACACAAAAATAACTTATATCAGACAGGGTGTTCCAAACTTACCGAGGTGGGACTAAAAGTCCCACCTACTTCTTTGCGTGCTTCCGCAGGGGATGTCTCCTAATTGCTGCAGCTGCGGAGTGCTTTGGCCCTCAATAGATGGCTGATGCTGTTCGTAGAGGAAAGCCGTGCACCTGGAACTTTGTCTCCTAGAGTCGGACTACTTGATGCAAGCTTACAAGCAAGCTTTGCTTCCTCTCCAATGGCAGCGAGGGGTTAGACCTGTCAACATGAATATGGCCTCACAGCTCTGTCAAAATGCTCAGGAAGCTTCACTGCGACAAGGTGAAGGTGGCTCGGTGGGTGGCGTGGTGTGGGATGGCCTGGGCGTGCATGCCTAGGTCGTGCTGTGGCCGTGAATGTGGGGTTGTTCGGGGGCAGTGTGTGGGATGTGTGGCGGTCGATAGAGAAGGGGGAAATGATCAGTGGATGGAGGCGAAGCTTCTGCGGAAGTTGGCGAGGTGTGTGGGTGTGTGGAGTGGTGGATGCACCTCGCCGATGTTCTGCCAGAGGTGGAGAAGGTGGTGGTGGTCTGCGGTGGTCGAGGGGTAGAAACAGAAATAGAGAAGGGGAAAATAAAGAGTAGAGGAAGGGGAAGTATCTGACTTATTTTATGGATGAAGGGGTAGGAGATGGCGGACGGCTCGTACCTACCGTCGCCGGAGACGAAGGTCCAGTAGAAGGGTCACGACGATAAGGAGGAGGATGCAGGCGCGTGCGCAGGTATGACGCGACACGGACGATGGAGGTGGAGACAACTTTGCCACTTGTATTGTGGCAAAGTGACTAGAGGAGGAGAAATAGGTCGCCGGAGCTCACTGGGTGTCTGGATGGAGGAGAAGAGACAAATTTGAGGGGTTGTCTCTGGCCAAACCAAGCTAAGGATGGATGGCCAGGGCTGGGGTGTCTTTTATAGTCTCTGGCGGAGGGCCTTGTGCTTGGAAGGCAAGCTTCCAAGCACGACAGCCTCACCGGACTTGGAAGGTTGAAAAGACCCAAATCTCTCATGCATTCGCATGAGAGATTAGGTAGGATTTGGAGCTCGAGATTATGTTCACATGAATGGGAATTCCTTAAAGAATCTTCTTTTCAAATTTGAGAGGGAGTCTCTGAGGAATTAGGGAGAAATCTCCTCTCGAATCCTTGCTGGAGTAGGACTCCTCCACTATAATGAAGGAGGGACCTAATTGCAAAGAGTGGCGAGGAAGATGGGGGGGTCTCTACAAGGATTTTGAAAGTTAGGGGCATAAAAGTAATTGGGTTGGACTGCTTTGCAAAGTAGGTTAAGGTAAACTCCCCTTAGGTGCAAATTTTGGTAGAAATCTAATTTGGACCTAAGGAATCCAGTGGTGAAGTTGGATTTTAGGTTTGACCATGTTTGACTAGTCATTTTACACAAAAACCCAATTTAGGGCAAATAATCAGCTAGGACCCCTATTTAGGTCAAAATAGGTTCCAAAGGCCAAATTGAAGGTTCTAAACCCTAGGGGATATTTTTACATGAATTTTAGAGGGATTAGTTGAATTTTATCTTAACCATAACCTTGTTGAATTAAGTGGATCTATTTTAGGGTTATAAGAAGTCATTTAATTCCTAGATTGCATATTAACCCTTTTCTGATTGAACCAACCAACTTTTTATCTTGTTTAGACCATTTGACCTATGTTTAACCCCTGAGAAATCATGTTATTGTACTGCAATGGTAAAATTGCGATTTTACCTTTTGTTTCTTACTTTTCTCTCAAAACAGTTATTCCTTGAATTAGGCCCTTCACTTGATTTTGTAGGAGCTTTTGTTCTCTTTTTTAGGTCAAAATGAGCTAGTTAGGGCTCATGATGGCATTCCCATCATACCCCCATGCCTAGCTTTTGCTAGTCCCTTAGCAAAATTTTAAGGTTTTAACTTCTGTTCTAGACCATGAATTCCTTTCACATATTATGATGAGTGCTTTTTCTTTTTCCTTTTGATTAGGTTAGAATGCTGACAGTAGGCCTAGAGGTACTCAAGTACCAACCAAGATCCAGACCTGACCAGCTCTAGCCTCGATCCTCCACAAAGGTTTTTTAAGGCCCGCAGGAACTATCCCAAGGTTCATTGAACTCCGCGGTTAAAGCACCCGTGCTTGAAACATATTTTAGCCTCGGTTCAGTTTGTAGTGCATTTTTTTACAAGAGAGAGATAGAGTATGTATTTATTTGGAGAGTTTTATCTCTCTTTTCTTTTTATTTCTAGCTTTGGATTGGCTTCTCAACACGATCTGTATCGGATTCCTCATCCCCATATCAATCCTCAAAGGTCCCTGGCAATCGATACTTCGTGATAGCACCACCCATGGCAACTCCCAGAACCCTAGCTTTTGAGATTTCGAGATAATCCCGCCCATGGCGTTCTGTAGCCAAATCCGGACCCTGGCAATTGACATTTCGTGATAATGCCTCCCATGGCATCTGAACCAGCCAAGTGCTTACGTGCCCCAGGTAGGATATGTAAATATCCTAGGAGACAAGCACCGAGGAAACGATATGTTGTTACTCATCTTCAAGGGGAATTTCCTACCTCTCCGCGTCGGGAACTCGTCCAAATCAACTCGTGTTGATCGGCCACTCCTAATCTAGGTAATTTTTTTCAGAACAGTTAAATGCTTTTGCGTGATTTTGATAGTTATGCGCACTGAACCAGACTGTGTGTGGATTGGGGTGCTTAGGTTACTGAGTCTCGTAAACCAAAGGTCAGTTAACGAGGCCGAATACTCCCTAAGCCTTAGACCTAATACTTAAGCTTCGCATTTTCCCCAACCACTTGAGGACTATCCAAATCTTAGCGGATACTCGAATTTTTAAGCCTAAGAGTCTAACCCAAAAGGCCTAAGATCAGTATTCCTACTAATCTCTTTTGTGTCTCATTAGCACTTTTTCCTTCATTTTTCTTTTTCTTGATGTGGTCTAGAACTTCGATTAATCCCTTAATCTCTTATTAATGACTATCTCTTTTTTTTCTTTTTCATTTTGTGCTCCTTTTTTAACATTTTGCTCTTTTCCTCCTCATGTTTATATGGCCTCAAAATTTCCTTCCCTCCAATTTTTTTATTCTTTTTCACAATTTTCTATTTTTTTTGGTATTTTTGGCATATGTGATTTTTTTGTGAGAATCCTTCTGACTTTTCTTGATTTCTATATGTTTGCACTTTACCACCCCCCCATGCCTAAGTTTTGCAATGTCCTCATTGTAAATGGAGGGTGTGAAATAGTGTTGGGTTCAGGGACTTAGAATAGGATTTATTGGGTGGGCAAATGGGTCGGGAATGATTGCTGTGGATGATTTCAAGCTTTGGAATGTGTTCCAGAGGTGGGATCGACTATTCTAAGAAATCCGAACTCAGGGTGTAATAGAAATAAAGTACAAATGGATAATCAGACGGATCTTAGATTTTTGGAATGATGGGTTGCCTCCTGTTAAGCACTAAATTCAACACCTTCAGTCGAGTGGGAAATGGGATGGAGAGGGAGTGGTCAAATCAGCAGAGTTTTGTAGAATAAGCACCTTGATTAAGAGCCTGGTTGGTCCAACCAGGTGCTTGTTCAGATCAGTAGGCTGATGATGCAGCCCAAACCCAATCAATCTAGTGGGTTGATAAATGTAGATCAAGAGATGTGGAACCCACCATATGCTATAAAGCTCGAATGGATGTGGAAGTGAGAATTCGGGGTTTGGCTGAGTCGAATCAGCCTGGTCAGAGTAGGGATTCGTAAAATAATCAGTGAATGGTGCAGAAACCCTACAGGGGTGATCAGAGGATGATGGAGCATGGTTTTTAGTTTGATCAATGTCCGAAACCCGATATAGATGTGGAGGCGAATCATCTGCAATCGACTCAGTAAGAGGGCAATCAGAATAGAAATTGAGTCTAGTTGCGGGTCAGGGTTGAAAGCAGGTTTGGATAGGTACTGTATATGTAGAGGAGGTGGCTTCAATAAGAATTATGTATGAGGGATCTTCTAGAAAGGAGTTACAGGTGGTTTCATTTAGAGAGTCCTCATAGTAGCTATCAAATTCAAAAGTGAATGCCTGAAGAGTGTCTATAGGATGAGGGAAATCTAAGTTGAGAAAAGACTCGAATTCTGGGTTGCAGTCACTCTCGGCATTTTCTAGTTTTGATTCCTGAGGATCGAAAAGAAATGATTCCATCTCACTGGAACCTCATCTTAAATTAGTGATCTTGGGAACCGGGGCCTCAGAGTCGGAGTTAGAGAATGAATCATATGAGCTAAGGTCGTAGATTGGCTCGTTGTAGTCAAGAGATAGAGTTTCTCCGAAATTGTGGTAAGATTCGAAATCATCGAAGAGTTTGTGAAAATCAAGTTCTGAATGAGATTCGAGATCATGTGTTCCACCACAGAATAAATCATACGATGTAGATTCAGTAGCATGACTCGAGGCTAGCCTATATGTAAATTTTGAGCTCAAAAAGGTATTCTTATTTGGGCTAGGCTTAAGTTCTAGGCTTGTAGGCAAGACCCAATCAAAACCCCACTCGTCCAACTCCTTGGTTTTTGTATCATAAATTGGTGTGACCTCCGAAAAATCGATCTGTATCTTTGAGGATGTTGGTGAGGGATATTCATCAAATAAAGGCTCGGAATCATACTTTCTATTGAAACTTTGATCTTCATCATACGGGGCCTTGTAATCTTCCCAATAAGTTTTAGATCCAGATTCTAGGTTGAGGGTGTGGGTTGAATTACTAGAATCTAAGTCTAAATAACCTTCGAGGGTCACCTTATCAGAACAAGGGGCAGAATTTACACCCTCGAGAGGTTCAGTTCTAATCTCATCATTGCAGGAGTTTTGGAATTCTATGCTTGGTGATCCAGGGTTTAGGGTTGGCTCAACATTGTGTTTTCCTGCAATTGGAACTTCTCAACCTATTTTAAGATCAGGCATGTTGTACTCTATCTGGGTTGGGAATCCACAACAACTCTGTGCCTCAAATTCGAGATTTGGGAAATCGGATTGATCCTCAATACTATTCCAAGATGGTTTGTCATCTATTTGGGGTGTATATGGGTATTTCTGATCGATAACTTGTTTCAATAATCTCATCATTTCTTCCCATTTTTTAAGATCATCTTGGTGTTGTTCCCATAGTACAAGATTTGTCATGCATTGAAGGTATTCAAAATTATGTAATTTTTTTATCTCAATGTATCTTGTTATGAGCATGTCTCGGGTTGATCCTTTTGTGGCTTCTGTCAATAACACTTGGGCATAGTTTATGATGAAAGTTGTTGTTGGTACACTAACCTGATTGTCTTCTACTAGTGTTGAGGTTTTGTATTCAATTTCATAGAATTCAAGGTCATCCTCAATCATTCTATCTTTCATGGTTCTTAGGAATTCAAGTTTCTTGAATGGTCTTCATAAGTAACCAGGATGCATTTTTGGATCAGATGGTGGAATCGAGATGTAGAATCAGAGTTCAAGTTTTGAAGTGATTAGATCTAAATAGAGAATCCCACTGAAAATCTATGTGTGTGCTCAAAAGAGAAGGGATGAGGGACTGGATGTGTTTTTGACCCAATCAAGGCACCCAAAGATGTTTGGATGACTATGGAGGTTCCGGGCGGATGATACCCCTGGATCAGAAAGTTGTCCACCTGAGAATTACCTGGGCAGCCAAAGAGGGAGAGTCCCACAAAGACCCCTACACAGTAGAGCATCCCACGGGTTACAGGGTTTCCCCCACCCGACTTCTCTTGTCACTGAGATTCTAGGTAGACCAGAATGGGGACCTTGACCTCTTAAGTTTACCACTTTTATTTAAGATAAACGGTGCTTAAGGTTCCACTTGAACTTTAGATGTTTTGAGTGCAAAAGTGGCCTAATTTCAAGGTTGGTTGACCCAACAAGAGGTCAACTTCTCCTATTTGTCCTTGTAGAGCTTTAGGTCCTTTCTTTTAGGGTTCAAGTGAAATTAAGAGCTTGATTTTTAGGGTTTCTCTTGGATAAGTCTTATCAATCAAGGCTTAGGCACACCACTTTTCAGAATAGTTGATTCTTGCTTAGAAAAGATGTGTCTCTAAAAACCTTAGATTGGAATCCTTAAGTTGGCTCTAATTGGTCAAATTTAGTTGCCAGAAAAGATGGTATCTAGGGCTCAATCAAGAAGATGGTAACCCTAGTTACCTTAAATGGATGCACAATTCAAAATGTGTTGAAATCAAAATCAGGCAACTTTGGTGACTTAGCTAAATATGGAAAGCAGGTAGCCCTAAATTGATTTTTACCTTGTTTTTCCTTTTCAGAATGAGGAGATTAAGAGACAGGGCTAATGAGAGGTTACCTGCCTTGGGTGTGGTTATTGCGCGGCTAATCTCCTTGTGGAATACCTCACAAAATCACAATAAAACAAATAGGGTAAGTTAGTGTTCAAATATAATTAAAATAATGTAGAGACTAGTGATGAATTGCGCGTTGCTCCCCGGCAACGGCGCCAAAATGTTTATCGAAAATGAAATCGTCCCCGACGACAGCCAAAAATGTTTAGAGGAGCACGAAGTCAGGTTTAAAATAAATGCGTCATAGTATAGTCGAAATCGCCTTGAAAATAAATAAATTTTATTACTCGAAGTTTAAGTCCGAGATCAAACACAGGGAGCAAATGGAGTTCATACACTAATCTCAATAGATGCAATTTGAACACATAAAATTACTTAAAATCTAGTTCAAAATATAAAGCATGAGTTTATGAAAAATGTAGCATAAAAGAGAAATTGGATGTCTGATTATAAAATCAGATGTCTTAAAAATGTTTGACTCTTCTTCTTATGCTTCTTCTCTTTCTCTTTTCTTCTTTGTTCTTCTTTATTTATTTGGCTCTTCTTTCTCTTCTTTGTCCTCTTCTGCCTCTTTCCTTCTTCTTCTTCTTCCTTTCCGCCTTTAGCCTTCTTCTTCTCTGACTTTCCTCTTTCTCCTTCAGCTATGCCTTCTTTCTTCTTTGTCTTCTTTCCTTCGCTGACTTCTCCTTCCTTCTTCTTCTTCTTCTATTCCTTCTTTAGCTTCTATTTCTTTCTACCTTCTCTTTCCTTCGTCTTCCTTCCTTTCTGCCTTAGCTTTCTCTACCCTTAAGCTTCTTTGCCTTGGCTTCTGATCTCCTTCTTTCTCTTTCTTCTTCAGCCGTGCCTTCTTTTCTTTGGCTTTATCTTTGCCTTCAGATCCTCAGCTTCCTCTCTCAGCTTCTCCTACCCTTAGCTTTTCCTTCTTTAGCTTTCTCCTTCAGCTTCGTCTTCCTTCTTCCTTTCCCTGCACACAAGAGCAAAACCTACCCCTACCCTCCCTCGCGAACGCTCTCTCTCTTCTCTCTTAGGCTCACTCTCCCAGAGCCAATTGGGTAAATTGGTCGGGTTAACGCGCTTGGGTCCAGGTGCACCGACGTGGGTGATGTGCGAGGAGTGCTAGGTAAACGAGTCAGGCAGCCAGATCTGTGGAGTTGTGCATTGCGGACGAGTCTAGTGGGTGAGGGGACCTCACCCCGTGTTAGGAGGCGAAGAGCCTATAACACAAAAGCAACTTATATCACACAGGGCGTTCCAAACCTACCGAGGTGGGACTTTTAGTCCCACCCGCTTCCTCGCACGCTTCCACAGGGGATGTCGCCTAATTGCTACAGCTGCAGAGTGCTTTGGCCCTTGATAGATGGCTAATGTTGTTCGCGGAGGAAAGCCACGCACCTGGGACTTTGTCTCCTTGAGCGGGCTACCTGATGCAAGCTTGCAAGTTGGCTTCGCTTCCTCTCCAATGGCGGTGAGGGGTCAAACCTGTCAACACGAATACAGCCTCATTGCCCTGTCAAAATGCTCAGGAAGCTTCACCACGACACGGTGATGGTGGCTCGGTGGGTGGCATGGTGCGGGACGGCCTGGGCATGCGTGCCTAGGTCGTGTTATGGCCATGAATGTGGGGTTGTTTGTGGGCAGTGTGTGGAATGTGTGGCGGTTGATGGAGAAGGGGGAAATGATTAGTGGATGGAGGCACAGCTTCTGCGGTAGTTGGCGTGGCGTGTGGGTGTGTAGAGTGGTGGATGCGCCTCGCCGGTGGTCTGCCGGAGGTGGAGAAGGTGGTGGTGGTCTACGGTGGTCAAGGGTAGAAATAGAAATAGAGAGGGGGAAAATAAAGAGTAGAGGAAGGGGAAGTATCTGACCTATTTTATGGATGAAGGGGGAGGAGATGGCAGATGGCTCGTACCTACCGTTGCCGGAGATGAAGGTCCAGTGAAGGGTGACGGCGATGACGAGGAGGATGCAGGCACGTGTGCAGGTATGGCGCGATGCGGACGATGGAGGTAGACATAACTTTGGCAGAGCGACGAGAGGAAGAGAAATAGGTCACCGGAGCTCGCTGGGTGTCTGGCCGGAGGAGAAGTGATGAATTTGAGGGTTGTCACCGGCCAAACCAAGCTGAAGATGGACGGCCCGGGCTGGGGTGTCTTTTATAGTCTCTGGCGGAGGGACTTGTGCTTGGAAGGTAAGCTTCCAAGCACGGAAACCTCGCTGGACTTGGAAGGTCGAAAAGACCCAAATCTCTCATGCGTTCGCATGAGAGATTACGTAGGATTTGGAGCTCAAGATTGTGTTCACATGAACGGAAATTCCTCAAAGAATCTTCCTTTCAAATTTGAGAGGGTCTCTAAGGAATCAGGGAGAAATCCCCTCTGGAGTCCTTACCAAAGTAGGACTCCTCCTCTATAATGGCGGATGGACCTAATTACAAAGAGTGGCAAGGAAGATAGGGGGTTTCTGCAAGGTTTTTGAAAGTTAGGGGCATAAAAGCAATTGGGTTGGACTGTTCTACAAAGTAGGTCAAGGTGAACTCCCTTTAGGTCTAAATTTTGGTACAAACCTAATTTGGACCTAAGGAACCCAATGGTGAAGTTGGATTTTAGGTTTGACCATGTTTGATTGGGTATTTTACACAAAAACCCAATTTAGGGTAAATAATTAGCTAGGACCCTTATTTAGATCAAAATAGGTTCTAAAGGCCAAATTGAAGGTTATAAATCTTAGAGGATATTTTTCCATGAATTATAAATGGTTTAGTTGAATTTTATCCTAACCAGAACCTTGTTGAATTAAGTGGGTCTGTTTTAGGGTTACAAGAAGTCATTTAATTCCCAGATTGCACATTAACCCTTTCTAATTGAACCAACCCACTTTTTATCTTGTTTAGACCATTTGACCTATGTTTAACCCTTGAGAAATCCTATTGTTGTATTGTAATGGTAAAATTGCACTTTTACCCTTTATTTCTTACTTTTTTCTCAAAACAATTATTCCTTGAATTAGGCCCTTCACTTGGTTATGTAGGAGCTTTTGTTCTCTTTTTTAGGTCAAAATGAGCTAGTTAAGGCTCATGATGGTGTTCCCATCAAGCTCCTCAGACCTGCGAGGATCTCCATGTTGTCTCGAATAACCCTTTCTCCAACACCTACAACCCTGGATGGCGTATTCATCCTAACCTTTCATGGTTGGGAAATAACCCTAATCCGAGATCCTAATTCCAATCCCGACCACAAAACTAGCGACCATATCAACCCACTCAACCAAGGCCCAATCAAAATTTCTAATTTGGACCACCTAAGGAAGATCAGACATCTTGATTCTCCAGACCTTGGTTGACATGCAAAAGCAACACAAAGAAGAGACCTCTAAACTGTAAAATCAATTGGCCAAGCTGGCAAGTGCTCACTAGCCTGGCGCAGTTCCTTCTCAGCCTCTTCTAAACCTGAATAACGTGCCGAACCAGAGGTGCATTATGAACCCAAATCAGGGCCAAGCTCACTTTGTTTATTAGGCCCCTTCTGCTCCATCCCCTGATGGGATGGATGCTTCAACTTCATACTCTGGATTTCAGCAGTAGACACCTATTTTGCCTAACCCAAGCTAGAATCAGGTAGGATTAAATTCCGTCACCACTTGTAGTGGCAAAGCAACACAGGACCCACCTTTTCCTAGCCACAACTCGCTTAGGACTGTTGACCCTAACCCTAGATTGGTTATCTAGGATACACCCATCCCTGATAAAGAGTCTGAGCCAATTCTAGAGGAACAATCTAAGGTTCCATTTCCCGAGGCCTTGACCAAGCGAAAGAAGAAAACCAAACCTGTGGCACTTAAGGAGGACCTGGTCAAGCTCTTTAAGCAGGTCTAAATAAACATCCCCTTGATGGATGCGATATGCCACGTACCGACCTTCGCACGATTCCTGAAGGATGTATGTACACCAAAGCATAAGTCGTGAACTAAAGGTGGGAATTTGATCGTACTATCGAAGCAAGCCAGCTCCATCATCTTGAGCAAGTTCCCGCTTAAGGCAAAAGACCCAGGTACCCCTTTCATTTCCTATGCTATCAGTGATATACAATTTGATAGAGCCTTATTGGACCTAGGAGCTTTCATAAATTTGATACCCACATCCCTACTAGACCACTTTAAGGAATCTGAACTTAAACCGATAGAGATGACTTTGTAGTTAGCTGACCGATCTATTAAGTCACCAAAAGAAATTCTCGAGGATGTCATACTTAGGGTACGTGATTTTTACTTTCCCATGGATTTCATAGTCTTAGACGTGGATGCTCCTGAGAACTTGAAGAATACACCGATTATTTTAGGGAGACCTTTTCTGGCTACAGCTAGCGCCAATATCAACTGCGAAGAGGGCCAAATTGAGTTAAAATTTGGGAACAAGGCACTAAAGATTGACATCTTCAAAGCCTAAAAAGGAATTAATTGTGGGGTTATCGAGCAGATCTACGATGTCGAGTCTGTGGTTGAAGAGCCCATTGTTGAGGAAAACCTGCTTATCCCTGATATTCAACCACGAGAGGATCAAACCCCACAGTTAAAGGATCCTAGACCAGACCTAGACACACCTATAGCTCCTCCCTTTTTCCTCGAATCCCACCCTGAACCACCTGCTGCTACTAATAATCTAGTTATGGAATTGAAGCCCCTCTTTGACCATCTCAAATACATCTTTTTGTGTTCTAATCAGACATTTCCTGTGATTATCAATTCCTGGCTCACATTTGATCAGGAAACATGCTTGATTACTATCCTCCAGCAGCATCAGAGAGCCATTGGATGGACTCTCAATGATCTAACTGGCATCAACCCCTCATATTACACACATCACATCTATATCGAAGAGGGCTCATGATCATCCCGTGAAGTGCAGAGATGCCTGAATCCAAACTTGCATGATGTAGTGAAAAAAGAGATCATCAAGTGGTTAGATGCAGGTATCATCTACCCGATCTCCGACAGTCATTGGGTGAGTCCAATCTTAGTTGTGCCCAAGAAGGCAGGACTCATTATGATTACAACTAAAATCGGAGAGACTATACCAGCCCGTATAGCTAACTCATGGAGAGTCTGTATTGATTATCGAAGACTAAATGCCTCCATGAAAATGGATCATTTCCCCCTGCCATTTATTGATCAGATACTTGCGAAATTGGAGCGAAATCGATTATTTTGCTTCTTGGACGGATACTCCAGTTATAACCAGGTAGCAATTCATCTTGAGGACCAAGAGAGGACCACCTTCATCTGCCCCTTTGGGATGTACTCATTTCGCAGGATGCCATTCAGTCTCTACAATGCACCTGCTACTTTTCAACGGTGCATACTTTCCATATTCTTAGATATGGTAGGTGAGTACCTTGAAGTCTTCATGGATGACTTCTCGGTATTTGGGGAATCTTTTGATGATTGCCTCCTGCACTTGGTCCAAATCCTCAGGTGTTGTATCAATGTGAATCTGGTTCTTTCCTTGGAAAAGAGCCATTTTATGCTCCTGAGGGAATTATCCTGGGATATCTCATCTTTGAAAAAGGCATCTAGGTTGTTTAAGCCAAGGTGAATTTGATTTCTAAACTCCCTATGCCTAGCTCGGTCAAGGACATCAGATCCTTTCTGGGACACGTCGATTTTTACCACTATTTCATGGCTAATTTCTCAAAAATCATGCACGCCCTGACTAATTTGCTTTCTAAGGATGTCCCCTTCGAGATCACTGAGGAGTGCACTCATGCATTTGAGAGCCTACATGTTCGAGTTACTCAAGCACCAATCCTGCAGTCCCTTAACTGGTCTCTACCCTTTGAGATCTATTGGAACCTTGTTCCACATCTTGTTTTGGTGTTAACAAAATTATTATGGATTAATGTTTGCCATTAAGTGTTTTTCAGATTTAGGTGAAGAAGCAAGGCAAACAGGAAATGATGGAGGCAAGATGGTGAGAAGGAAAAGATCATGTCATGGAGGAGGCAAGATGACAAGGAAGAGTCGAGGAGGAGAAGATCTTCTTCGACCTTTAGTTTCTCTAGTTTAAATTTTATATTTATAGATTATATATGCCTCTTAACAAAGAATCATAACTTAGATCGTAAAATCAATTAGAGATAAATTAGGATTTATGTTGCGAACATTTTCAAAGAACATAATTGAGTAAATCACTTAAAAAAGGTACTTGTTAACCCACAAATACCAGTACTAAAGTTTAGTACCGGTACATGTGAGTTACAGGTTTGGATTTTTTCAAAGAAACAAACTTGTACCTTGCGAGTACACCGGTACTGATCACGAGTACCGGTGCTCATGATCAGTACCGGTACTGGAGGTAACAAGTACTGGTACAAGTGGGTTACAGATTTGTGTTAAGAGTTTGAAACCCAAATCTGGAAGCAACAAGTACCGGTACCCATACTTTAGTACCGGTACCAGGTAGCCGTTGGCTCAAAACTGAATGGCTAGAAAATTAATTTTGGCTATATGAACATTGGGATTTAAACCCCAACATCTAGTAGATGACCCACTAAGGTCCTAACTCTACAAATAAACCCTTGGACCCTTAGTTTGCACATAGGAAAAGGGAAGAAAAATTCCTAGAGTTATATTTCAAATTTCCACCATATTTTCAAGAGAGAAAGAAGAAACTTGCCATTCACTCTCTCTACATTCTTGCAAGCTCAACAACGTACTTTTCTCACGCATCTACGAAGCGATTCACGTCCATCCTAGGTTCTCGAATCGGTAATATCATTTATATATTGTTGAGTGGCTTAGGTTCTTGTTGTAAGAGTTCTCTTTCTTACACCATTTCTTATTTGTATTTTGACCTTGTTGCTCGTTGGGTTGTAACAAACCCATTACTGTACTTGAGTTGAGGTAACTCGTTAATTACCTCGGTTAGTAAATTGATTCTCTCGAGGTTGAGAGAATCAGGTTAAAAATTCTAAGTTGGGAGGCTTAGTTAGTGGAGTACCCAAGGGAGGGGAACCACTATACATTTTGTGTCCTTTATGATTTGAATTGATTATGCAAATCTTTCTTGTTATTACTAACATTGTGCTCAAGTATTTGTGCTCGTAGATAGCTATATTCCTCTATTTTTAGCTCTTATCAAGTGGTATCAGAGCGGCTAGCGAGAAGAAGTAAAAACTCTTTCTCGCGATGGCATCAACCTCAAGGCGCATCGAAGGACAATTGTCGACCCATCCTCCCTATTTCGATGGGACGGATTATGGGTATTGGAAGAGGATGATGCAACTCTTCCTCAAGGCAATGGATGAGGAGTCGTGGACACTCATTCAAGAGAAATACTTAAATTCAGAGCCGCAAGAAGGAGTGGCATGGGTGGCGGATCAAAAGAAGAAAATTGTCGGCAATGCGAGGGTAATGAATGCACTTTATTGTGCATTGTCAAAGGAAGAATTCAACCGTATCTCATCATGTGAGTCAGCATTTGAGATATGGAACACACTTTAAATCACCTACGAAGGTACTAACAAGGTAAAAGAAACCCGTATTTCTATTCTAACCAAAGAATATGAGTGTTTCAGGATGACAACAGGTGAAATGATCAAAGACATGTACATACGATTTGGGGAAATAGTTAACCCCATAAAGAACATTGAAGTGAAGTTCATAGAAGAGCAGCTTGTAAGGAAGATCTTAAGATCTCTTACAAGTGATTGGTCTCCAAAGACTACAGCGATCTAAGAGGCGAAGGATCTATCCACACTCCCCCTGGATGATCCAATTGGAAGCCTCATGACATATGAAGTCCAATTGGAGAATATCAATAAGAACAAGGAGAAGGTGACAAGCAAGAAGAAAAGTATTGCTTTTAGAGCAATCAAGGAGGACTCAGACTCAACAACATCAGAATCCGAAGACGAGGAGATGGAAATGCTTACTAGGAAATTTCATAAATTCCTCAAGAAACAAGGTAAACAAGTAAATAAAATTTCTTCTAATATCGTTTGTTTTGAGTGCAAGAAGAAGGGCCACTTGCAAAAGGATTGCCCCTTAAACAAGGAGGACAATAGTAAAGAAACAAAGGAGCTCAAGAAGAAGAAGAAGAAGAAGAAAGCATTTAAAGCGACATGGGATGATAGCGACTTCGACATGGACACTGACTCTAGCGAATCAGATGACGACGAGGTTGCACATCTTTGCTTGGTAGCAACTACGGAAGACCAGAATAATGAGGTAAACTCTGATTTCTCTTTTGAAGAATTATTATAAGCATATGAAGAACTATATCATAAAGCTAGGTCATTTAAAAGGGAAAATAAGGTTTTAAAGAATAATTATGAAATATTAGAATTAGAAAAATCATGTTTAGAAATAGAATTAGAAATGTCAAAAAAACTAATAATCAGTTGCATGCAAAGATATTAGAACTAGAAGATATTTATGACCATTTTGAAGGGACTTTGAATAATCTTAAAACAACAACTAGGCTAAACACTGAATTTTGTGATTCATTAAAATCAAAATTTCAAAGTAAAAAGAATATACAAAATAAATCACATGCACCTAGGCATGCATGGATGTATCAAAAGGCTAAAAATCCCAAGAATTATAGATCTAACACTAAAAAGGTCTATAAATCTCAGGATTTGAAAGGTGTTAACTCTAAAGGACGCACAAGAAAATGGGTATCTAGAAAAGATATTTGTTTTGTTGGAGTAGATCAAAGTAATCAATGGGTGTTCAAGGCACATAACGAAACACTTCAACCTTTCTATAGGTTGAATGAAGACCAAGAATGTTGGACAAGAGATGCTTGGTATCCACAAGCTCCATTTTACTATTGGTAAATTTTATGGTATGATATTTCTTCATTTTTTTTGTGATTGACGAAAAGGGGGAGAAAAATAAAGGGCAAATAGTAATATTTTTAGGTGGAGCTTATATTGAGGGGAGGATTAAAATGAAAGTTTTTCAAGTTTTTGTGACAATTCTGACATAACCCATGAATTTTCATTTCCTCGGGCATCATCTCAAAATGGTGTTGTAGAACGCAAGAATCGCACTCTACAAGAATGCGCCTGAACTTTGCTCCTGGAGTCGGGGCTTCAAAATTATTTTTGGGCAGAAGCCATTAATATGGCATGTTATGTTCTAAATAGAACTCTCTTAAGGCCTATTATTAAGAAAACTCCATATGAGCTTTATTATGAGAAGTCTCCTAGGATTTCATATTTTAAGGTATTTGGAAGTCGATGTTATTTATTAAACACCCATGATCGACTTGATAAGTTTGATGCTAAAGGTGATGAAGGCATCTTTATTGGGTATTCAATAAGAAGCAAAGCTTATCGAGTCTTTAATAAAATAACTTTTGTTATAGAAGAATCCTTGCATGTTTTATTTGATGAAACAAACTTAGGTAAACCTGAACCAAATCATTTAGATTCTGATGATGAAGATACCCCCTTCATTGATATATCAAAAATGGAAGATACACGAAATGTACATGATCTTCCAAAAGAATGGGTACACCATAAAGATCATCCTTAAGAACAAATCATGGGTGATAGTGAACAAGGTGTAAAAACCTGATCTCACTTTAGAGCTGATTTTGTCCTTAATGCCTTTGTTTCACAACTTGAACCCAAGAAAGTTGATGAGGCATTAAAGGATGAATCATGGGTTGTAGCTATGCAAGAGGAGCTACTCTAATTTACTAGGAATAATGTATGGAACTTGGTACCCGCCCCTGAGGGTAATTCAATCATTCAAACCAAGTGGGTATTCTGAAATAAATAGGATGAATCTGGTTCAGTAATCAAGAATAAAGCCAGAGTTGTAGCTCAAGGCTATAACCAGCATGAGGGTATTGACTTTGATGAGACATATGCTTCTGTTGCTCGTTTGGAGTCCGCACGGATGCTACTTGCCTTTGCAAGTGCAAAGGACTTCAAGCTATATCAAATGGATGTCAAGAGCGCCTTTCTTAATGGTTATATTAAGGATGAAGTTTATGTTCATCAACCTCCCAAGTTCGATGACCCAGCACACCCAGAGCATGTATACAAGCTCAATAAGGCTTTATATGGACTTAAACAAGCTCCTAAGGCCTGGTATGATAGGCTTAGGACCTTTCTTCTTCAACACGGATATAGGATTGGAGTTGTTGATTCAACTCTTTTTGTAGAAGGAGGTGACATCCTACTAGTTCAAATATATGTTGATGATATTATATTTGGATCAACTAAGGAGTCCCTATGTCAACATTTCTGTGAGACTATGAAGACTGAGTTTGAAATGAGTATGATGTGTGAACTCAGATTCTTTTTAGGACTCCAAATTCAACAATTAGACACAGGAGTTTACATTAGTCAAACAAAATATATTCTTGAAGTTCTAAAGAAATTTGAATTTGATAATGTAAATGGCAAAGAGACTCCGATTGCTCTATCTGCTTCTCTTGGTGAAGATTTATCTGGCAGAAGAGCAGATGAAAAGAAATATCGGGGCATGATAGGTTCACTACTATATCTTACAGCTTTTAGGCCTGATATTCTTTTTGCTACATGTTTATGTGCAAGATTCCAATCCGAACTCAAGGAATCTCATTTTAATGCAGTAAAAAGAATATTTAGATACCTAAACAACACAAAAGACCTTGTTCTTTTCTATCCTAAAGCACAATCCTTAGATCTATTATCCTATAGTGATGCTGACTATGTAGGGAGTTGGATAGACCGAAAGAGCACTAGCGGCACATGTCATTTTATTGGGGAATCTCTAGTCTCATGGTTTTCTAAGAAATAGACTTGTGTTTCACTTTCTACGACTGAAGCAGAATATATTGCTGCTTCACTTGCATGCTCTTAGGTCATTTGGATGAGACAGACTTTGTCTGACTTTGGATTGATTTTTGCGCAATCTAAAATTTTATGTGATAATACAAGTGTAATAAATTTATCCAAAAATCCGGTTCATCATTCACGTACCAAGCACATAAATATTAGACATCATTTCTTTAGAGATAATGTGCTTCAAGGATCAATTCAATTAGAATTCATTGACACACAAAACCAATTGGCAGACATCTTTACAAAACCTCTTATAGCAGAAAGATTCTGCTTTATAAGAAGAAAATTAGGACTTTGTATAATAAAAGAGATTCAAAATTAATAAGTTGACTGTTATAGAGCTTATTTGTATTTTTAAAAATCTCTGAGGGTTTCACTATAATTTATCCACATTTAAAAAAAAAGGGGGTAAACTGTAATATTTCCATATGTCTGGAAATATCAGGGTGTTGTTTGCAATATGGTTGCTTAACTTAGGTTGTTGACTACATTATTTTTTCAACAACTAAGTTGTCAATTTCATTTCCTTCAATCACTTAAGTGGTCATGTGACTAGCACATGACCCATCCAATATAAAAGAGGCTAAGTGCAAACACTTTCCTCATTTTGTTACTTGCAAACCCTAGCCCTCTTCACAAAAGTCACTTCTCCAAGCCCTAGCCAAGAAGAGATAAATCATCTCCAAGTTTCAACTCTAGGTACATTCTTATCTTCCTATCATTTCATGTTTCCTTGAGTCATCTTGCATCTTAATTTAGTTTCTCTTCAATCCTTTCTCGCTGCTACGTTTGTTTTTGTCAGGTACCAGGTGGTATCAGTACCCATCACTGGTACCGATACTAGCTTGGCGTAGCAGTGCCTACTTTAGCGAGCAGGTACCGGTACTCAAGATGAATACCGGTACTAGCTCAAATTTCTGGTTGGAACAGAAACCAACCAGTACTGGTACCTATCACCAGTACCGGTACATGCAGCTTAAATGTGTTTTTCTTTATACAAACACATGAAAGGAAATTCTCTATATTTCTAATTGTTTTCCTATTCCTTGTTATTACTTATTTACAAATGGCACCTAAATCAAAAAGTAAGGGAAAAGCACCTCAAGATGCATTCCACAAGTTTTGCATTAATGAGGATGCTAAGTCAAAATTTGATTGGTATAAAGGATTAAAACTCCATTATTGTAGGCCAATTGAGTGGAAAGATTTCTCTCTTCAACTCTTTAGTTTTACCACTAGCCTTTCAGAACAAAAACTCATGCATTTCTTTGATGAGTCATTCTTTGCTGATGTTCCTGGAGTATACTCTGATGTTAATTGTCTATTCTTTGCTAACCCCCAAGAACAAGAAAATAAAGGTCACCTTGTCTTAACAACAGATGTTGTTGGTCAGAAAATCACCGTCACACCTAAATTCTTGTCAACCATCATTGAATGTCCTAATGAAGGTCATGCATTTAACACACTTAAGGAGCAATTTCCTACTCATAAAATTCATGAAACTCTTTTGCTCCCTAACTGTCAAGGCAAAGCATCGATTGCCCCAAAAATGACCCTTTTTGCTTGCATCATTTTTTGTATCCTAGCATGGAATTTAAGGGATAAAAATTTAGGGTTTCACAAAATACCTGTTGATATTTTACCCTTGATTTATGCTATCATTACCAGCTTTTCGGTCAATTGGAACACTGTTTTTATTCACTTTCTTAGACTCTGATGTAAACATGTTTACACTACTTAAGATGTCTATTTATGCATGTTCTTAAGCATAGGATTGCATTACATACTATAAATATTGCATAGCATGCATCATCTTGCATTTAGATTAGTTTGAATAAAATGGAGGTTAATTGTCTCCTTTTAAGTTCAGGGATAAGGCAAATGTTTATTGGGGCCTTGGATCGAAGATCCAACTGTACAGATTTGATCAAGGCGACGATTGGAGTTCAATGACTCCAAGATCGCCCTAATCAGACATCTATAGCATCAGATAGAGACTGGGGAATCCTAGAAGATCAAGGGCCAAGATGGTGTGAATCAACACTTCAAACGACAAATCCGACTGCATGGATGGATTCGGATCAACGATCGCAGCCTAATGGCATGAAAATTGACTCAATCTGACAACTGTGGCACCATTTACATCATCCACAAGATGGACGGCCAAGATAGTGCCACGTGGTGCCATCTCGGCCGCCCAAACTGGCCCAGTTGATTTTGGATACAACCGTACCCTTCTACTGCATGTTGGATCGTGGCCGTTGGATCGCCATCCAATGACCATGGGCAGCCGCACCTCAATTCAACTGCGCGCCCATTTCCCCTCCATAGCTAGTGGGTGAGAGCACTTGCGTGAAGGAGAGGTGCGGGATCGAGTCGCGAGGAGCGAGCGAGAAGGCGCAAGGAGCATTGGATCGCAATCGGTCGGCTGCAAGCGCTCAATAGCGCCCACGTGCTATCACACGCCTGTGTGTGATGCACCATCAGATGCGGGCGAGTGCGCAGTTGAGGCGCGGCGAGGGCGCATCTCAACCGTTTGATCTCGCAATCGAACGACCGAGAATTGAAGGACGTAAGCACGCGTTTCATGCGTGGGAGGCAAGCGGGCGACGCACGTCGCCCACGACTGGGGTTTTAGCGACAGTTTTATCCGTCACTAAATACCCCTTATTTAATATTTTGAGATTAAAAAGATCAAATTGCCCTCACTTCTTGCAACTATAAAAGGAGACCCCATCCATACGAAATTTTCATCCCTTCTTTCTCTTCTCTCCCTCTCCAAAGCTCAAGAGAAGCTTGTCCCACACCCGGGATGCTTCTCAAGAGGTAAAGTCTAATTTTTGTCCCCCCTTTGGAAGTGGATCCCACGACGATGACGACGTGCTGCCCCATTTCCATTCTTCCTGCTTCGTCCTCCTTCGTCCTACTCCGTTTTCCATCTTAGAGGTGTGTTCCCATCCGGCTCGTCCTCCAAGTGACCGTCGAGGAGGATAATTCTCTCTTCATTCTTTTTAATACTTTCTAGAGTAGATTTATTGCTTTCTAGTGTAATCGTTTTCTGCTTTCTAGTCGTAATGTTTAGTGTAATGAGCAATCTCTTTGATAATGAATTCCATGTTCATTCTACATCTCTTTTTTATTTTTGTTTGTAATATTCTCTTTCTCATTCTCTCTCTTTCTTCTATTTACTATAAATAGATAGATAGTTTCTAATCAATTAATTTACTTCGTGACAAATAAATTAAACGTGTATTTTTAAATCAAACATCCGCCTCCTTGAGTTCGTCCCGGGATTTCTTTTTTAGTATAAATTTTATTTGTTGAACATGAGTTCTTCACTTTCAAACTACAACGATAGGTTTTTCAAAACCAAACACGATAGCGTAGCAACTCATAGCTTCAACATTTTGGCGTCGTTGCTGGTGAGGTTACGCTCTTTGATTTTTTTTTCACATTTTATAACTTAAAAATCATTTACCTCACTTCTCTCATTTCTTTTTGTGATTGCAGGTACTCTTTCGAGACGAGCAAAAGCTGTAGATTGGAGCAAAGTGCTGTTAAAGGTTTTGTAAGTTATCCCCCACTTCCCACCCATTAGTTTTCATTTCACCACGTAATAACACAAACATCAATCACAGCCACCTGCCTCAACCTCCACATTTAAAAAGAAAAATTTAAAAAATCTCACAGAGGTACACAACCTCATCTGATTTTCAAACTCAACCGGTAAATCGATCTTTGGAACCGGTACACACATCCAAACACATAATTGAGTAGAAATCAGATTAGGTAATCACTTGTGTGCCTAATTAAGTGGTGCAACAGGCCAATTGTTTGAGTTGATTGGGCCGCACCACTTCAATTAAAATTAACTCATCAAGTAGCTACCACATAGGTTCAACTCTTAGGGATTTACCAGGCACTCCACATTCTTTTAAGATTCAAAGGAAAACATCTTCATCTATGCTTTCAAAACCTAGTGTGCCAACAAAACTTGTTTGAAAATACCTAAAGTTGAATCCTAAAAGCTACTAAGCAAGATTTGAATCCTAAAATTCACCGCATCAAAAGTAATGTTGCTTGAAAACCACTGGTTGTGCACGTATACACACATCAATCAATCATTAAGGGCACAACCTAGATAAAGGAATCATCACATTCCAAAGCACATTCAAACCTAGCCCTAAATAAAACAGAGTAGACGTTGGCCTTAAGGATTCGACTTACTCTTCGGAGCCCAGAACGAGATTATTTTTGATTAGTCTGTTTCTACTGTTCAATCTGATGTCTAGCTAGGGGAGCAGAGTCAAACGATCGTGACTGGGGGTACACTAGGAACCAGAGGCGCAAGCCGAAGGAAGAACCTTCTCCCTAATCCCTCCTTCTAACTGGTTAGATTGAATAGACAAAAGTAGATCAAATCGTTTCTTTATCTCAAGATGGGTTCTGGGAGTTTGTAGGTCTTTAGGCTAGCCCACTTAAGGACAGGTTTTGATCAGTTCTGTATGTGTGGAAGAGGTGGTTTCAATGAGAATTGTGTATGAGGGCTCTTCTAGAAAGGAATTACAGGTGGTCTCTTGTAGAGAGTCCTCATAGTAACTTTCAAAATCAAAAGTGAATGCCTGGAGAGTGTCTATGGGATACTGGAAATCAGAGTCGAGAAAAGATTCATATTCTGGGTCGCAATCACTCTCAGCATTTGCTGGTTCTGATTCCTGAGGATCGAAAAGAAATGATTCCATGTTACTGGAACCTGAACTGAAATCAGTGATCTCGGGAACCGAGACCTCAGAATCAGAGTTAGAGAATGAGTCATGATTAGCCCATATTTGTGGGATATTTAAGTATTTAAGTGCTTAGACATTAAGTTAATTCTAGCATGTAATTAGCATAAATTAGGATGTAAATAGGTTAATTCATATTTCTAATTTAATTATAAAATTCATGCATTGCATTCATTTAATTAGTTAACCAATTAGGTGCATTGCATACATTAATTTAGGTTAACATAAAAGTTTAGGGTTTGTATATAAATAACCATAATATTTTAACATTATTTTTTCTTTCTTCTTCTTGCAGTAACGACTGCATTTCCTTCGGCTGCCGCTCCAATGCCACCAGCTGCCGCACTGAAATTTGCATTCAAGGACGAGCGGAGAATGTGGATCTACTCCCGCCTCTCCGTTCAAATTCATGCAGGCAGCTACAAAAAGAGGAAGAGACAGCCGAGCGCAGGAGGCCACCATCCCAACAATCCACACTATGCAAAGAGTTCATCTCGTCCATTTCGCCACCGTCGGCCTCAACCGCAGCGACGAGCCTCCACCACCGTGGGCGTGTGGGGTGACAGGGCACACCACCATCTAGAGCTCGTCTGTATCACTGTGCCAGACCAGAATCAACATCACCACCCTCGCCGTCATCACCAACAACCTCCACAACTGCTATTGCAATTTCACTCCTCAGTCAGTTAAGATGTCTGGGAAGTTTCCCATACGTCTGGGAAGTTTCCCGGACGTCTGAAACTTCGACCCCCCACTCCAACAGCAACCGGCCACTCACGTCACGCCCGCGCCTTCGGTTGCACACTTGCACCACACCTCCTGCAGCATCCACGATGCAAGCCCTTGCTGCACAAGACCGCCTTCACGCCTGCTACACCGCACGCCCCTTCCATCCTCCAATGCCTTCCATGTGCACCCTGCGCCTCACCTCCACTTCATGCCCGCATCACCTCCAGCTTCCAACGCCTCTCCAGCCTGCAGCAGCAACCACCCTTTCTGCACTTCACTTCCAACTCGCCGGCGGACCACGCACCGCTTGTAGCAGCATCCGCCTCCACGCGCGCACCCTGTAGCACCGGCCACCAACTCCTCACCTATGCGCATACACACCGCCTCCACTAGGCACGCATTCTTCTTTTTGCGTGCACCACCTGCAGCGCCAAGCCCACCAGCACTTCAGCACGCACCCGCCTCCAGCCTGCAGTGCGCCCACTCCAGCGCACCCACGCCTTCTGCTTGTAGAGCCTGTCCGCCATCTGCAACTCCCCCCGCCATCTACAGTGCCTCCAGCAGTGCGTGCGGACTCAGTGCGCGCAACAGCAGCCTTCGCGCGCACCACCTGCAGCAGCCTTCGTGCACGCACAGCCGCACCTCCTCCAGTAGGTGCAGCCACCATCGAAAGCCACCTTCACTGGAGCTCCGTCCGGCTGGCTTCGGCCTCCTCGCGACTCACCGCCACCACCATCGTGAAGCCCTCGGTCGAAAGAACTTCCTTCGAGCTTCACACCTCTGGCCGTTCCTTCCTCTTCGCGCACAGCTAAGGGGAAGAAATCCCCTATTTTGCTATAGTAAAAGGGCTATTAATATTTACATTTTCTGCCACTGCCAAATTTTGTTGATATTTTATTGAATCTGCATTGCAAAAGATATCCTCTAGTTGTTCAAAATTGCCATTTCAGCATGTTCTTTTAATTCTACCTTAATCTGAAGGCAGATTTGGCTCGATTCTCGTCTAAGCTAACTACGAACATACGTTTTTAACCGGTGCGAATTTAAATACGTCATTGCCTTCCTGTGGACACGACCCGCTCTTCTACGAGTGGTTATTTTAATTATTGATTAGTCGATTTTTCCATCACATAAAACTTCAAATGACTTGAAAAGCGAACAATCGACCCGTCAAGTCATGTAAGCTGAGGTCGTAGATTGGCTTGTTATAATCAGGAAGCAGATTTTCTCCGATGTTATGGTCAGTTTTGAAATCGTCGGAGAGTTTGTGAAAATCAAAATCTGAATGAGATTCAAGATCATGAGTTCCACCAAAGAATAAATCATATGCTGTAGATTCAGCAGCCTGACTGGTGTTTAGCTTAGATGTCAATTCTGAGCTTAAAGAGGTGTCCTTATCTGGTAGAGGCTTAGGTTCCAAGCTGGTAGGATAGACCCAATTGAAACCCCACTCGTCCAACTCCTCATTTTCTATATCGTAAATTGGCATGACTTCCGAAAAATCGATTGGTTTCTCTGAGGATGTTGGCAAGGGATATTCATCAAATAGAGGCCCAAAATCACATTCTTTATTGAAAAATTGATCTTCCTCATATGGGGCCTCGAAATCTTCCCAATAGGTTTCAGATCTAGATTCTGGGCTTAGGATGTGGGTTGAGTCACTAGAATTTAGGTTTGAATAACCTTCGAGGGTCACCTTATCAGAATAAGAGGCGAAATTTACACCCTTGAGAGGTTCAGTTCTACTCTCATTATTGCAGGAGTTTTGGGATTCTAAGCCTGGTGATTCATGGTCTAGAGTTGGCTCAACATTATGTTCTCTCGCAATTGGAACTTCCCAACCTTCTTCAATATCAGGCACATTGTACTCCATCTGGGTTGGGAATCCACAACCATTTTGTCCCTCAAACCTGAGATCAAATTGATCCTCGATGTTGTCCCAAGATGGTTCATCTTTGTTTGTGGCATATACGGGAATTTCTGGTTGATAATTTGTTTTAATAATCTCATTATCTCTTCCCATTTTTCAAGATCATCTTGGTGTTGCTCCCAAAGTATAGGATTTGTCATGCATTGAAGGTATTAAAGATTGTGCAATTTTTCTATCTCAATGTATCCTGTGATGAGCATGTCTCGGGTTGATCCTCTTGTGGCTTCTGCCAATAGCACTTGGGCACAAGTTATGATGAAGGTTGTGGTTGTTGGGACATCAACCTGAAGGTTTTCTACTGGTGTTGAGGTTTTGTCTTCTTTTTCATAGAATTTCAGGGCATCCTCAATCATCCTATCTCTCATGGATCTCCGATATTCAGGTTTCTTGAATGGTAGTCCTAAGTGGTTTGGCTGCATATTTGGATCAGGTGGTGGAATCAAGATGTAGAATCAAGTTATGAAGCGATTAAATCTGAATAAAGAGTCCCACTGAGAATGTATGTGTGTGCTCTAAAGAGAAAAGATGAGGGACTGGAGATGCTTTTGACCCAATCAAGGCACCCAAAGATGTTTGGATGACTCTGGAGGTTCGGGGCGGATGATACCCCTGGATCAGAAGGTCGTCCACTTGAGAATTACTTGGGTAGCCAGAGAGGGAGAGTTCCGCAAAGACCCCTTGATTACGCAGCAATCATAGGTCTTAATTGACCTAAATTAGGCTAGGACTTAGCATAAGTTAGGGTAATTCATGCATGCATAAGCATTATCTACATTTTTACTGCTTTACTTTAGTTATGCATAATTAATGTTATAATGTGCTGATTAAGTGCATTATGTCGATTGTAGGTAATAAGCTGATCAGGAGCTAGATCTGGAGCTGGATCTGGAGTAGGATCTAAAGCCGGATCAGGAATAATGGGAGTTGCAACAAAGCTGGAGTAGAAGGCTTAGATTAGATGTAGGAATAATAATGTAAGGGAGTTAAAGGTTTGCTATGCTATTAAGTAGGAATAAAGCAGTAAAATGTGAAGAGCTTAGATCCATCCTAGCCCTAAGATAGCCTAGAGACTTCCCCAAGCCTTAACAACCCTTAGATTAGGTCACAACACCCTAGGAAGCCCTAAAATCCTAGTTCCAACCCTTATCTGGATGTCTAGATAAGTTATAGGATGTCCAGGACCCTTACCCATCTCCCGTACACCTCAAACCCACTTCTACAGTGTTATTGGTTGTCCAAACACTTTGTCAGACGTCCAATTTCTGCAGAATACCCAAAACAGAACCCAAAATCCCTCCTGACTCTGATTGGACGTCCAGACAACAAGTCTGGACTTCATATTTTTTAGTACAAGACGTCTGATATTGCACTCCAGATCCTGTTTTGAGATTTAAGCCTTGATCTTGGATCTCTAGGTCCCTAAACCCAATTCCAACCCCATAGGAACCTAAATTAAGGTGCCTTAACCCTAGTACATCACCTCTAGACCTCCCTAAGGACCTAATTAGGTCCTCACTAAACCTAATTGACTTGGATCTTAGTCAATTCCATCAGCCTATTCAATTGGACTCATTGAGTCCAATTGAGCCCTGATCTCAGCACACTGTCCAATTGGACTCAGTGAGAGTCCAATTGACCTAGACCTAAATTAATTTAGTTGTTCTACTCTCATTTAAGTTTCCACACACCCAGTTAAACTTGTATTAAGTTTAATTACACTTTACCTTAGTGAATTAGGGTTTATAACCCCAATTTGAGACATACCTTGACCTAAACCCACTAGAACCTAACCTAATCAACTTAGCCACCAAAGTTTTGATCCACACACACCCACACACACCATCCACATGAAAATACCTAGCATAGAGTTCTCTAGAACTCTCTACCATGTGTGGTTACCTTGGTTGCCAAAATTAGCAACCAAGAGCCATTCAATTTTTAGATCCACATTTGGTGGATCTAAAAACCACCATCCATCCTCTCTCTCTCACTCTCCCATGAGCTCCCACCATAGGCCTCTCTAGAGAATTCCATAATTCTCTAGAGAGCTCCCCTTAGGTCTATAAAAAGACCTAAGGGGTGGCCATTTGCACCCATTCACTTCCTTGGCAAATTCACATCCCTTGGCTTCTATTGGCACCACTCACCTCATTAGCTCCATAAATGCCCACCTTCACTTAGGTCAGCTACTCCACCTCCATGAGCTCACCACCATCATGGAGGACATCATGCCGGGATGCTGGATCAACCCTGCCTCTCTCCAAGGGTCGGCCTAAGCTACATTGGCCACCCCTCATTCTTCTCCCAACCTCTCCAAGGCCATCGGGGACCACCCCTGAATGCCCTTTGTTCTGCTAGATTTAATTTATGCTCTCCATAATTTTTACTGCTTTTATTACTGCTTAGTAGCATAGCCTTATTCTCCCCCAATGATGCATGCAAAATCCCCCCGTAGATTCTTGTATGCGATCATTTTTTGGTAGCTGGATTTACATTTTTAAGCATTCATGTACAAGCTTTCTTCTACCTTCCATGTTGCAAACACTCTCTTGAATGAATAAAAGATATATTTTTATATATATGTCTATGTGTTGAGAATCACCATGAGCTTACTGTAATATCTTTTGAGTGATTAATGTTGCTTGTTTCTAACTCCTAATATTCTTGCAACAAAGTATGTCGTACCTAAATACGTAATAATCACGAACCGGCATGTGATTCTAAACAAAGTAGAGCAATAGAAGATCGATTTTAGAAGTAAAAGAAAATGCCTCCCAGAGATGAATGACTGGGACTCAAGTCTCGTAATTTTTCAAACTTAATTTTTGATGAATGTTTTTGCACGACTATACTACGATTTGCAACGAATTTCAAAATGCGTGAAATCGGCTTCTATCACCCCTACACGATAGAGCGTCCCCATGGGTTACAGGGTTTCCCCTACCCGACCTCTCTTGTCACTGAGATTCCAGGTAGACCAGAATGGGGACCTTGACCTCTTAAGTCTACCACTTTTATTTCAACGGTGCTTTAGGGTTTTCACTTGAACTTTAGATGTTTTGATGTTGTAACGTAATTTGGAGGTTGGTTGACTCAAGGGGTCAAGTTTACCTGACCTATCCTAAAGATGGCAGAATGATTCTAGGCTTGGGACCTAGAGACCACCCTGATTTGACTCACAGTTTATTAGGTCCAAGATTTTTTAAGATTCAAGTGCTATTAGAGCTCAATTTTTAGGGTTTGTCTTTTTTAGATCTCTTCAATCAATGGCTTGGGTAGCGCACTAATGCGGGAGGGTTTATTTCCTTTTAACCAGGTCTGTGTGCCTAGCACTCCAAAAACCCTACTGTTGAAACCCTAATTTGGTTCTATTTCTAATCCTCTTTTTCACAAAAGTTCTCTTTGGACTCAAAAAAAAATAAGAAGTGTGTTGTTCGCAGAGATTAAGCGTGATTTCTATTAGGCACAAAAATTTTGTGGGATAGGATCTCTAAAAAATCGCTTCCACTTCAATAAGTTTTTAAAAATTTTCGCAAAATTAGGAAACCTTTGCCTTAAATATGGTAATTACTATAAAAAGAAAGCAATTGATTCCTAAGTTGGTTTCTTCCTTTTGCCTTTCAAGGGTTAGGCGATGGATTTTAGAGAAGAAGAGAGGTAAACTGCCCTGGAGAGGTTGACTTGCGTAGGAGATTTCTTCTCTTGAAACACCTAGCAAGATCACAATAAAATCAATAGGGCAAGTTAGTGTTCAACATAGTCAAAAAGAATGTAGAGACTAGTGATAAATTGTACGTTGCTCCCCGGCAACGGTGCCAAAATGTTATATCGCTTTGTCGGGCTTTTTAGATGAGTATAAGTCAGTCGCATTGTAGTATAGGTGACCAAGCATTGATAATAAATAAGAATTTATTACTCGAAAACCTGAGTATCAGAGGTCGAACACACGGAGCAAATGGAATTTATTCACTAATCTCAATAATGTAATTAAACATTTAGAGTTACTCAAAACCTAATTTAGAATATAAATGCAAGAGTGTAAGAGTCAAAATTGTAGCAAAATAGAATTGGACGTTTGATTCTATAATCCGAAGTCTTAAAAAGATATTTCTCTTTAAGCTTTTATTTCCTTCTCCTTAAGTCTTCTCTTTTCTGCTTTCTTTCTTCCTTCTTTCTCCGCTATGTTCTGCTTTTGCCTTTCTCCTCTTTCTGTCTCTACTTGTCTTCTTCTTCAGCTGCTCTTCTTCCTTCTTAGCTTTATTTTTCTTCCTTCTCGTTGGCACAGTGTCTTTCTCCTTCTTCTTCTGCCTTGTTCTTCTTTTTCTTCCTCAGCTTTGCCTCTACTACAGTGCTGCTCCTTCCCTTGGCTTTAGCCTTGATTTCCTTCAACCTTAGCTCTCCTTTGACTTTCTCTTCTTCTCTTTAGCCTTCCTTCCTCTTCCTTTCTGCGGCTAAGTGTCTTAGCTTCACCTTGCCTTAGGTACGCCTTCCTCTTCCTTCTTCTCTACTTCTTCCCTACACATGCACAAACAGTAGCAAAACCTAACCCCCTACCCTCTTCGTGCATCTCACTCTCTCTATTTCTCTCTTCGGTATGCTCTCCCAGAGCCGGGCAATTGGGTCGAGTATCGCATGCCCGGGTCCAGGCACACCGGTGTGGGTGTGATGCGCGAGGAGTGCTAGGTTAGGTAATTGGGTTGGGTGCCAGGTCTGCCGGGGAAGGTCACAGACGAGGCGTGAGAGGATGAGAGACCTCACCCTTGTGTTACTTGAGGCAACTAACCCAAAGCACAAAATCAATTTTTCCTTCGCTCTGCACTCGTACATTCATGAGGTGGGACTATGTCCCACCTGCTTCTACTCTCGCATCCCCAGGGGTGTCGCGCTCAATTGCTGGTGCTGTAGAGTGTTGGGACTTCAATTGCAAGGCATGAGGGGTTCGCGAAGGGAGCCCACGCACCTGGGAATCTAACGCTTGCAGTGCACGGTTTGGAGCGAAGCCTTGCGACCTTCATGCTGTGTGCTTTAATGGCGGCAGGTGCTCAGGTCTGACACACACAAACATGGCCTTGTGGCCCCATTAAAATACATGGGAAGCTTCACTGTGTCAAGGCGAAGTTGGGACGGTAGGTGGCAAGCTGCGGGGCAGCCTAGGCGTGCGTGCCTAGGTCACCCTATGGCCGTGCTTATGGGTTAGGTCGGGGGATGTTTAGGGAGGTGATGGTGGTCGATGGATGGGCAGAAGGTGATGAGTGGACTGTGGCAGAGGTAGTGAGGTATCTGGCGAGGCGTGTGGAGGTGTGGAGCGGTGGAGGCACCTCGCCAGTGGGTTGCCGGAGATGGAGAAGATGGTGGTGGACAGTGGCTGCGAGGGGTCAAAAGGGAAAATAGAGAGAGGGGATTTTAAGAGGGGATAGAGAGGAGTAATTCTAACCTAACTAAGTGGACAAAGGGGGAGAGATGGCTACTGGCTGTACCTATTGTCGCCGAAGAAGATGGTGTCCACGGGAGGGATGACGGTGACGACAGCGGGGCTAGAGGTGCGCGCGTGGGTGTGGCGCATCGTGGAGGAAGGTGGTGAAGGTGGCCCTACCACTGGTATGGTGGCAGAGCAATGAGAAAGAGGAGGGAGGCTTGCCAAAGCTCGCTGGACTTCCTGATCGGAGGAGAAGAAGATGAAATTGGGGTGGATCTCTAGCCAAGTCGAGCTGAAGAGATGCGGTCGGAGGTGGTGGTGCTTTTATAGTTGCTAGCAGGGGCTTTTGTGCTTGGAAGACAAGCTTCCAAGCGCGTGAGTCCTCGCCAGAGAAGGAATCAGTTGGAGACCCAAATCTCTCGTGCGTTCACATGAGAGATTGGGTGCAAATCAGAAATTGCAATCGAGCTCAGATGGAAGGGAATTCCTCAGAGAATCTCCCTTCCAAATCTGGGAGATCTCTGAGGGAATGGGGAGTACTCCCCCTAAATTCCTTGTCAGAGTAGGATTTCTCCCCATTAATGGTGGAGGGACTTGTTTGTAAGAGTGGCGAGGAAGTTATGGGGGCTATGCAATAATTTTCAAAAGATAGGGGCCAGAATGTAATTGGGTGGACTATTTTGCAAAGTAGGTCCAAATGACCTCCCCTTAGGTCTAAATTTTGGTACAAACCTAATTTAGACATAAGAAATCCAATGATGAAGTTGGATTTTAGGTTTGACCACGTTTGATTGGACATTTTACACAAAAACCTAAATTAGGTCAAATAATGAGATGAGACCCTAATCTAGGTCAAAGAGGTTTCAAAAGCTGAGTTGAAGGTTCTAAACCCTAGGGGATATTTTTCCATGAATTTTAGAGGGTTTAGTTGATTTTTATCCTGATCATAACCTTGTTGAATTAAGCGAGTCTATTTTAGGGTTACAGAATGTCATTTAATTCTTGAATTGCACAATAACACATTTCTGATTGAACCAACCCGCTCTTTATCTTATTCAGACCATTTGACCTATGTTTTGTCTCTGAGAAATCCCGTTTATGTACTGCAATGGTAAAATTGCAGTTTTAACCTTTGTTTCATGTTTTCTTCTCAGAACATTAACTCCTTGAATTAGGTCCTTCTCCAGGTTATGTAGGAGCTCTTATACTCTTTCATAGGTCAAACTGAGCTAGTTAGGGCTCATGATGAGGCTCTCATCACCATCCTTTGATTATATTACCTTTAGGTCATCACCACCTTTTGAACAATCCGAAATGACCTATTATCAGGAAGGGTATAATGAATCTCAATTCGTTAACTCCTCTACGCTGATCCCAAACTCGCCCAACCCTGCACCAAGTCATTTGGTTTAGGTTAACCAGGTTCAAAACAAGGTTTTGGCTAACTTGAGGAATACCATACAATCTTTAGAAGTTCAGCCAATACCTTGCATTGAAAAGTTAGAGCCTCTGATTGAGATGATTGATGATTTAAACAAGTATTTGTTGGATTGGCTCCAGGATGTTAAGGATAAGAACCCGGGTGAGTTTCTACTTGGGAAGATAGTGAAATTGAGGATGAGATTTGTGGTTGCTTTAGTTCAATCTTGAGATGATTCCCAGGATGAACTCCCTTCAAGAGAGCCAATGTCAGAACCCGCTCAGGCACCTGTTGGGGGGACACGTGTTACAAGGCTGACCATATTGAATTAGAGCAACCAATTAAGGATGATCTGATTTCTTCACCTGAGATCTATGAGCCAGGGTACGAGGAAACGTATGTCTCCATGGATTAGAAAGTGACAAATGATTTTGGGACATACATTAATAAGGATCTTGATTTCTTTGATTCTGATGGTGAAGATTTACGTTGCGAAGTCTCACATGAGTTTACAGAACGTGATTTTTGTGAGACGATTGGGCCTGAGGAATCTGATAGATCATTTGATAGCCCAATAACTGAGGAAATTGATCTTATTAGGGTTCACCTTACGGATCCAAACTCGCATTTTCTTGAGGATTCAATCAAATGTCCTGATTGTCAGTTACACCCCATTGAGCTTATCGATGATTCTGTTTTTGAGATAACAAGACCCAAGTCAATTCTGATTCAGCCACATCTTTTAGACTTGGAGATTTCAGACGGGGTGATTAATATGCAAGAGGTATCGAAACTTGACATTCTGAATGAGGAGAACAGAAACTGGGAAGTTCTAATTTGGGAAGCAAACTTTGGAGGAAATAGAAGACTAAGTCTGAGGGTTCCAATTCATCTGAAACCATCAAACCAGGACCCTTATGACATCTATTCTGAGGATGTCCAACCCAAGCACACATTCATTGATTATCCTTTGGAGCTTGAATTCTCTGTAACCCGACTTTTTTGTCTTGGGTTGCATCCTCATAAATCGCAGGCCTGACCCCGCTTGCATACTGATTTTAGGTTTTGGGTAATTATTATCTAGAACCTTAGATATTCTCGATTATGGGGTATGGGTCTGCACCACAATCTGGTCCACATCTGTGGACATCTGCTGGCAGGTCAGAGGCTTTTTCTTTTTATTTTGATTCTAATCTACACCTGTGAATTCTTCATTTCTCTTCTTTGTATAGTGTGCCTAGCTGAAGGTACTAAATTCAGCACATATATAGTTTTTTTGTTTATCTCAGAGCGGACTCGACATTCACGCAATTCAGGTATTTTCTACTCTATTCCACTCTGTTTTATGTCTTTTTAATATAATGAGGACATTGCATTAGATAGGCATGGGAGGTGGATATTCATCTTTGAATTAATTCGTCAACTCCATAGATTTGTTTTATTTTCTTTTATTTATAAAAAAAAAATTATGGAATTAGGAAAGAGAACTTGGGTTTAAGAAAATTTTCAATCTTAGGAAATACTACATTATGATATGAACACGAAGACCCTTCAGGTCTTGAAACTTAATCAGCCTGTGTATCCACTAAAATGTGGATTTGCTTTTCGAGTCCTCACCAACCTGAAATTCTATTTTAATTCGAGTGAATAAGTTTGGGTGATAAGTACATGACTTATCAACCCGCCCTCTAATTTGAGGGAACTTTAAGCCTAAGGCATTTACACACTATCTTGTCACTAACTCGTTAATCCACGGTTCTAACAGAAATTGGGTAGCTAATAAACCTTCTAAGGTGATATGGCTGGCAAGTTATCATGGGTAACAGCCCATAGGTAGGTTGTCCAGAGCCCAGTCACTGGACCATCCTCTTCTTGCTGCCTTTAGGTAAATCTTAGACCAGGGAAGCTACCTACTTAAAAAAAAAAAGAGAAACAGAGAGCAGAAAAGAAAAGAAAATAAAAGAAATAAGCCACACTTCGTCACACGAGTATGGCTGGCAAGTTGTCGATGGTAACAGCTCATTGACTGGTTGTCCAAAACCCAGCTCAATAAATGCACTGAAAATTTCCAAAACACTTAAGAAGAAGTGGAGAAGTAGAATAAACAGTGGAGATATGCACTAGATTCACCCTTGTGTTGACATCGTAAAAATAAAAGTAGGGAAAAAGCTACCGGTTGTAAAGATACACCTTTAGGTAGAATTATCTTTTTAAGGTCACCTAGAGGCGTAGAAATTCGAAGTCTATTTTTATTGCCGATCAACGAGTCTCACATTCACAATAAGATGCTTAGAACTTAGGGTTCTCAGCAAATCTTGGGTAAGTTGAATGGTCGAAGAAAACCACTCTTAAACCCTAAAACTCAAAAATCCAAAAAAACTAGAAAAGAAGAAAAAGAGAAAAAGAAATTTTTCTTTGAATAAGGTGAGGGCTTGAGGTGGTCTGCATTTTGGCAGATTCCCAGGCACTGTTGTGTCTTTGAAAGTTCAGATCCTAAGTAAACATTTTCTTAATGATTGAAAATAACTCATTCCCAAATAATCCAACCTGATTCTTTTATAAATAACATGTAGTTTTTGTTAAGGACTAGTAAAATATAGGCATGAGGGTATGATGTAAACATGTTTACATGACTTAAGATGTCTATTTATGCATGTTCTTAAGCATAGGATTGCATTACATACTATAAATATTGCATAGCATGCATCATCTTGCATTTAGATTAGCTTGAATAAAATGGAGGTTAATTATCTCTTTTTATGTTCAAGGATAAAGAAAATTTTTATCGAGGCCTCGAATATAAGATCCAACCATACAGCTTTGATCAGGGAGACGATTGGAGTTCAATGACTCCAAGATCACCCTAATCAGACATCTATAGCATCATATAGAGACTGGGGCCATCAATACGACTCTAAGATCAAGAGCAAGATGGTATGAATCCACACTTCAAACGACAAATCCGACCGCACGAATGGATTTGGATCGACGATCGTAGCCTAATGGAGCGAAAATCAACTCAATCCGATAACCGTGGCACCATCTACATCATCCATAAGATGGACGGCCAAGATGATGCCACGTGGCGCCATCTCGACTACCCAAATTGGCCCAGCTGATTTTGGAGACAACTGCACCCTTCTACCACGCATTGGATCATGGCCGTTGGATCGCCATCCAACGGCCATGGGCAGCCACGCCTCAATTCAACCGCGTGCCCATTTCCCCTCTGCAGCATAATGGGTGAGAGTGCTTGAGTGAAGGAGAGGCACGGGATCGATTCATGATGAGAAGGCGAGCAGGTGTGAGCGAGCTGGTGCGAGGAGAGTTGGATTGCAATCGGTCAGCCGCGAGCACTCAATAGCGCCCACGCGCTATTACATGCCTATGCATGACATGCCATCAGATGCGGGCGAGCGCGCGGTTGAGGTGCGACGAGAGCGCATTTCAGCCGTTCGATCTCGAGATCAAACGACTGAGAATCGAAGGATGTGAGTGCGCGTTTCATGCGTGGGAGGCGAGCAGGTAGCACACGTCGCCCACGACTGAGGCTTTAGCAATGGTTTTATCCATCACTAAAGACCCCTTATTTAATATTTTGAGATTAAAAAGACCAAATTGCCCTTACTTCTTGCAACTATAAAAGGTGACCGCTTCCATATGAAATTTTCATCCCTTCTTTCTCTTCTCTCCCTCTCCAAAGCTCAAGAGAAGCTTGTCCTGCACCCGGGATGCTTCTCAAGAGATAAAGTCTAATTTTCATCCCCCTTTTGTAAGTGGATCCCACGGTGACAATGACATGCTACCCCATTCCCGTTCTTCTCACTTCGTCCTCCTTCGTCTTGCTCCATTTCTCATCTTCCAGGCGTCGTCCCATCCGACTCATCCTCAAAGCGACCGTCGAGGAGGATAATTCTCTCTCCATTCTTTTTAATGCTTTCTAGAGTAGATTTACTGCTTTCTAGTATAATCATTTTCTACTTTCTAGTCATAATGTTTAGTGTAACGAACAATCTCTTTGATAATGAATTCCATGTTCATTCTACATCTCTTTTTGGTTTTTGTTTGTAATATTCTCTCTCTCTCATTCTCTCTTTTTCTTCTATTTAGTGTAAATAGATAGATAGTTTCTAATCAATTAATTTACTTTGTGACAAATAAATTAAATGCGTATTTTTAAATCAAACGTCCGCCTCCCTAAGTTTGACCTGGGATTTCTATTATGGTATAAATTTTATTTGTTGAACACGAGTTTTTCACTTTCAAACTACGACAGGTTTTTCAAAACCAAACACGATAGCATAGCAACTCGTAGCTTCAACAGACCCCATTACTATGCATTAGCTTTACCATTGGATATTTTGGTGTCACACATCCTTCATAAAAATAAAATTGACCTCTCTGATTTTATTCCTCTCAGAAAATTGGTCTATTTTAAATGGTCCACTCTCCAAAAAATGAGAGTGAAATCTGCTAGAGAGGAATCCTCCAGTGATGAAGAAGAAGAAGTTGATCCAAATGCTCAATCTTCTTCTCATCCACCTCCTGAATCATCCTCCACTTTCATTCCTATAACCTACCCATATCCAGAAGTAGAAACACCTTGGGTAAATCTATCTAATGTGTCTAGAATTGATCCTAATTTGATAAACACCTTCAACTACATTAGTCAAAATTTAACCAATCTAAAATTTGCCTTCCGTCACATGGAATGCAAATTCCATGATCTTTCTCTTTCTATTGAATCCTCCCATGTCACTTCTTCCACTCAACAACCTAAACAAAGGAAGCAGACTCAACCCAAAGCACATCAAGAGTACAGTGAAAGAAGGCAGAAGCATTTTCAAGATCCATCTCATGTATCAATGGCGGAAGAAGAACCTATTCTTCATGATGAAGAATAAGGAGAAGAAGACATGGAAGAAGAAGTTTCTTATGGAGAGAGTGATGATGATGATGAAGATGAAGACGACAATGATGATGATGAAGACAATGATGACGACAACAATGATGTTGATGATGATGATGGTGGTGGTGGTGGTGGACATGTGCAAAAGCTAATTAGCAAAAGTCCTAGAAATTAGCTTAATTTTTTTATTTTGATGCTTGTTAAATTTGTATGACATTTCAGGCAATTCTATGTTAAGTTTGTTTCAAGACCTATCTTTATGAACTTTTTCATGTTATGATTCATGTTTATGAAAAATTGTTGCTTATTCATGTATCATGTTTCATTCTTGTTATTTATTTATCTTTTTGCTTGCTTGACAAAAAGGGGGAGAAATAATTGATAATTCATATTTAAAATAGGGAGAGCTTAGTTTGAGGAGGAGGTTTTTCACTCCTTGTGGAGATTTTTATTCTACTCTTATTAAGTCTCTATTTATTCTTAAATATGAGTATTATCTTGTTTGTTTTGTCAACACCAAAAAGGGGGAGATTGTTGGAACCTAGTTCCATTTCTCTTCTGTGTTTTGGTGTTAACAAAACCATGGTAAAATCTAATGTGTTTATGAAGTATTATAGGTCAAAAGAACTTATGGAGGCAAGCAACAAGATTGCATTTGGAAGAAGAAGATTAGAAGACTAGTTTTTATTGTATTTATTAATTTTGTAGAATCTTTGTACGTCTCTTAACAAGTAAAACAAAGTCTAAAAGTTAAAAACAGAGTAGAGATAATTAGGGTTCAAAAAATCATTCATTTACTCGTTTCAAAACTCAAAATCGATTTTTTCAAAATCAAGTTGTTTAGAGTAAGTTGGATTTCTCTAAAAACTGACTTAAAACTTACAAAATGTGGTACTTATAGCAAGTACCAGTACTGGTCATAAGTACCGGTACATGCTAGGCATAGGTTTGGGCCTAAGTCCCAAACTGTGAGCAACAAGTACCGGTACTCATCATGAGTATTGGTACCAAGTGGTCACAGTTTGTGCACTTGGTTTTTGCCTGGACCTTACAAGTATCGGTACATGTAGGTCACTGAACCCAAATATGTGAGTCACAAGTACGGGTACTCATCATGAGTACCGATACCTGATGGCTTAGTTGGGATGACTATAAGCAGTCAGTATCGATACCAACTAACCATTGTGACCAACCTGAATGGCTATTTTGCAATTAAACTTATCCTTAAACTTCCTAAATTACCTCTAACGGCTAGTAAACGTAGGGAAGGTGCTTTGTGGGTTATATAAGCACTCCTTGAGTGTCTTTTGCATACAACCAAAAAGCAAAAACTTTTGTCTTTGCCTACACCTTCATTTCTCATATTACTAGCTGCAAAAGAGCTTGTCTTGTTGCAATTCTCTCAAGGCCATTCTCCACTTGCAACAAGCCTTCAAGGAGATCGTGTTCTCTGAAAAATCCATTTGTTTTATGCCTCAATTTTCCCGTTAGATCAATTTATATACTCTAATTAAGCTATATAATTGTTGGAGACTTAGGGATTAGTTGTAAGCTCTTATTTGTATTTTTCTTACACCTGTATCTTTATTTCTTTTCTATATCTTGTAATTGGGTTGAGGTAACCCGTTAATTACCTCAGGTTTTAGTAAATTGATTCCCTCTAGGTTGAGGGAATCGGGTTAAAAATCTTAAGTTGGAAGACTTAGGTAGTGGAGTACCCAAGTGAGGGGAACCACTATATATCTTGTACATTTTGTGGTTTGCTTTGTGTTGCAATTTTTTTTTACCACACTATTCATCCCCCCCTTCTAGTGTGCTTGTGATTTACAGATCCTACAAGATCATGTGAGATGCATCTAACTATGCAGTGGGTGCAGTACTTGGGTAGAAAATAGATGGAAAACCCATGTCATCTACTACTCTAGTAAGACACTTGATGAGACTCAGCGTAACTACACAGTTACTGAGAAAGAGCTGCTAGCCATAGTATTTGGCCTTGAAAATTTTCAATCTTATCTTTTGGGTTCCCGTGTTATCATATACTTAGATCACATTACAGTAAGGCACCTCCTCACGAAGAAGGACACGAAGCCTTGACTAATCCGTTGGATCTTGCTGTTGCAAAAATTTGACCTCGATTTGCAACAAGGTGGGAAGACAGAACATGGTAGCTAATCACTTGTCCCACCTCCTTCTGATATTATTGACCCTTCCAGACCTATTATAAAATACTTTCTTGATGAGCACCTCCTGACTATCAGTGTGAGGCTTACTTAGTATGTTGATTTGGTTAATTACTTGGAATCACACCAGATCCCATTTGATTGGCTGAAGGCCAAGAAGGACAAGTTTCTTTCTAATGCCAAGTACTACTTATGGGAAGATCCGTACATCTTCCGCATTGGTGCTGATCAGATCATCAGACGATGCATCCCAGACGCTGAAAGTCAGGACATTCTGTCCTTCCGCCATAACCAAGCCTTTGGCAGACACTTTTCCGGATATAAAACTGCAGTTAAAGTCCTCTAGTGTGGCTTTTATTGGCCTACAATCATCAAGGACACATACGAGTACTGTAAGGCGTGCACTCGTTGCCAGACATTGGGCAACATGAGCCATCGCGATATGATGCCATTACAACTAATTCTCGTATGTAAAATCTTCGATATATGGGGGATTGATTTTATGGGACCCTTCCCTAAGTCAGATGGCTTCGAATACATTCTTCTCATGGTGGACTACGTGTTCAAATGGATCGAAGCCATCCTGACTCGAACCAACGATCACAAGGTTGTAATCAGATTCATTCACTAGAACATCTTTTCATGGTTCGGCTTCTCGCATGCTATTATCTCTAATGGAGGGACCCATTTCATGAATGCTTAGTTTAGATCTCTGATGACCAAGTACGGGGTGTCACACCGAATCTCGACTCCTTATCACCCCCAAACCAACGGACTAGCTGAGCTATCAAATCGGGAGATCAAGAAAATCCTTTAGGTCACTGTTCGACCTGAAAGGAAAGACTGGTCGTTTCGACTTCTGGAAGCTTTGTGGGCCTATAGGATCGCCCACAAGACCCAATTAGGTATGTCTCAATTTAGATTGGTGTACGGGAAGGCATGTCACCTCCCCGTCGAGATGGAGCATAAAGCCTATTGGGAAGTACGGAAGTGCAATTTAGATCTTTCTAAGGCTGGAACCCATCGACTACTTCAAATGAGTGAGATCGAGGAACTACACAATGACGTATACGAGAACTTACGAATTTACAAAGAATAGGTAAAAGCCTTCTAGGACAAACACATATTCAGAAAGATCTTTCATCTTGGTCAAAAGGTCCTACTCTTTGATGCCAAAATGAAATTATTCCCAGGCAAACTCAGATCGAAATGGATTGGACCATACCTTGTCTGATGTGTTTTCGGAAATGGAGCCATCGAAATCAGTCAACCCAACCTTGATTCTAAATGTTTTATTGTGAATGGTCAGCGACTCAAGTCGTTCATTGAACTTACTGATACAAACTTGGCTGAGGTATCGTTTGATCTCCATTCTCCCTGAGCTTATTGCACCCAGTTGACGGCGTTAAACTCAACGCTTAACGGGAGGCAATCCGTCATTTTCTTGAAAAACCCGAAACCCTTTTGACACATCTCTTTGCTAAACTCATATTGCAATTTAGGGTTCATCCATTAGTGTAGTCAACTCCACCTCTGAGATTCGTACTAGAGCTTGAAATCATCTACAACAGTCATCCTGACCCATCCACCCAACCTTTGAACTTGTTCTAATGTACGATCTAAGCTAAACTCGAATCCACCTAATTTACAATGAGGACATTACAAATCATAGGCATGGGGGGGTATTAAAGTGCAAAATGCCGTGAGAATCAATTCACAATAAGGGTTTCACCAAAAAAAAAAAGGAGGCTGAGGAAAAAGGAGAGCCATTTTTGAAAAGGAGGGAAGAAAAATTGAAAAGAGAAGAAAGGAGCAAAAAGATGAAAGAAATTGAGTCCCTTCAAGGTAATATGGAACTTACCTAACTTCTAGGTTGGATCGAATGATGAATTAAGGCCTGAAAGGGTAAAACTTAAGGGATTAGTGGCAAATATCGACCTTAGGCCTCTTGGATCTATATTGGATTTAAAAATTCACGTACTCTTCAAGATCTGGATTAATCCTCAAGAGGTTGGGGAAAATGCAAGGCTTATGTATTAGGTTTAAGGCTTAGGGAGTATTCGACCCCGTTAACTGACCTCTGGTTTGTGAGACTTGAAAACTTAAGCACCCTAAGTCACACATAGTTTAGTTCAGTGCGCTTTAAAAGATGAAATCATACCAAAGAGCATTTAAACTATTCTGAAAATGGTCCTAAGATCTAGGTTAGGAGTGGCTCGAAAACACAAGGTGATTTGGATGAATTCCCAGCACGGAGAGGCGGGAAGTTTCCCTCGAAGATGCACAATAACATATCGTCTCCTCGGTGCAAATAGCTTACTGGGGGCATGTAAGCACCTTGTAATGGTTCAGATGCCATGGGTGGGATTATCCTGAAATCTGGATTGCCAGGGTCTGGATTTAGCTATAGAATGCCATGGGCGGCACTATCCCAAAGTGTTGAAAGCCAAGGTTCTGGTGCTTGCCATGGGTGGTGTTATCTCGAAGCATCGATTGCTAAGGACCCTTCGAGGATTGATGGTGGGGGCAAGGAATCCGATATGGACCGTGTTTGGGGCAAATCTGAGGATGGATCTAAGGAAAAATATAATGAAAAGATAAGAGAGAGAAAGCTCTCCACAAATAAAAATCTCCTTCTATCTCTCTTACAAAATGTACTGGCAAACTGAACTGGACTTACCATGTTTTAAGCAAGAGTGCTTTAACTGCTAGGTTCAACAAACCTTGGGTTAGTTCCTGCGGGCCTTAGAAACCTTCACAACGGATTGAGGTGAAAGCTAGTCAGGTCTAGATCTAGGCTGGTACTTGAGTACCTCTAGGCCAATTGTTGGTATTAAGATCTGATTCCTAGAGATGCAGTTGAGTAGGGCATCTTGATGGTTACATCTGACCTAGATATTTAGTTTGATTCATATGGTTTTGCTAAGGGACTAGCCAAAGCTAGGCATGGGGGTTTGATGGGAACACCATCATAAGCCATAATTAGCTCAATTTGATATGATAAAGTCAATAAAATCTCATACATAAGGTCTTTTGGGCAGGTTAAATTATTTTGAGAAGAAAAGAAGAAGATTGGGTTATTTCTGTAATTGTACCAGCAATTCATAAATGCAGGATAACCATGGGGTATTTCACGGGTTCATTAAGGGTTATATAGTCATTAATGGTTAATAAGGGGGTTCATGCAGACAGGAATGGATTTTCACACATTTCGGGAATTAAATGACATTTGAAACCCTAAAAATAGACCCGCTTAATCTACTAAAGTTCTGGTCAGGATAAAATTCACCAAAATCTTCTAAAATTCATATAAAAATAATCTCTAGGGTTTGGTACCTTCAATTTGACCATTAGAACCTGTCTTAACCCAAAACAAAGCCACAGGCAGACTATTACTCTAATTTGAGTTTTTGCATAAATTACCTAATAAACTAGGTCAAAACAAAAATTCAACCTGACCATTGGATTCCTTATGCCCAAATTAGGTTTATATCAAAACTTCGGCCCAATCTGAGATTATTTCAACCTAGTTTGGATTTTGGTCCAAGTCTGATTTTCTTTATCTCAAATGGCCCCTCAGCTTTCTAATTTCTTTCACAAAACCCCAAAACTTTATCATCTTCTTCTTCAAAATGGTCCCTTCTACACATAACACCTAATCCTAAAGCTCCGGCAACAACCAATCAAGGATTTCTCCTTGATTGATTGATGAAACTTCCTCAAATTTGAACCGGAGATCCTTCTTGAAATCCTCTTCCAATCAGACCGATTCTTGAGCTTCAACTCTTTCCCAATCTCTCATGCGAACGCATGAGAGATTTGGGTTTCCAAATTTGACAAACCTTCTAAGCTTTCAAAGCTTGATTCCCAAGCTTAAACTGACTCCCTAAGGCCTATATAAGGATCCCCATGGCACACCGATCCTTCTATGCTCGAATTCGACCGGAACCACCCTCAATTCCTCCCTCCTCTCTGGTCAAATAGCTCCTTGACGTTCGACGATCTCCTCTAACTCCATTCTTCATCCGTTCGCAATACTGATGATGGATTTATCCTTCCCTCTCTCTTCTACATCTTGTTGTACCCGCCGATGCCCCTAACTACATCTTCCTTGCAGTTTCCTACCCACCAGAGCATCTTCATCCTCGGTGCCAGCCATACCAGAACCGATTTTGCCTCTACTCCCCGTCGTCTATTAACCATTCAGATAAGTTCTCTAGCATCTCTACTTCACAACTACACCAACCACACTTCATTTCGACCGCCGACTCGCTTGCACGCCCTCCGTCTTCCACCTCGCCGACATACCTCCAACGAGTTCGTATGGCCACCTTGCTCCACCAAATTGGTCGCCACTTATCCCTACACCTCTGCCTCGATCCGAGGAGCAAAAGCCCTAACTTAGTTAGGTTGATTGCCCCTCCAAACTCTGCACCCAACACAACGCCTTCTGCACCAACATACCGAGGTCATACGAACTTTTCACTCACTCGCATGCATTGCTACATTCACCAACATGTTCTTCATCTTCATACAGAGCTCCTGAACTTGTTTAACATGGTTGAGAGGCCATTTTGTTTGTTTCAGGTCTTTAGGTCCTCTCCGCCATTAACGAGCGAGTTCAAGCTCCCTTGAAGCTTGCGTTAGGTCTTGCCAGCCCCAGTTCTCAACTCTAGCTGCTGTGGAATCATCCCAGGATCGCTCTTGGACCACCAATTGGAGAGTTTGACTACAGCTTGACCTCAAATTCGGCAAAGGAATGCTTGCTTCCAGCTGCGCGAAGAAGGGAGCTATTTTAGTCCCACATCGAAAGTGGGCAAGCAACTGAAGCGGTACAAAAGGAAAACGTGTTCTGGGCTTATCGCCTCAGAACACGAGGTGAGGTCTCATTAGCCCTCATGCTCACTCACTGACCTACCTATGCTCTCACACCTCAATTGCAACCCACGCTCGCAGCCCTGGTCCCGAGTACGTGGATCCTCAAATACCTGATTACCCGAGCATTCGACTGGACATTGAGAAAGAGAAGGGGAAGAGAGAGAGAGCACGGGATTAAGGGGGTTTTTTCTCTTGTAGGAACTTGTGCGACACTTAGTTGCGAGAAGAAGAAAAGAGATAGAGCCAAAGAAAGGCAGAGAAAGAAGAGAAGAAGAAGAGGAAGCATCCAAAGAGAAGTATAGTGCCTTTGCACTATAGCATCTTAGCACTTAAGCCATCTGATAAGGAGTTCTAATAGTGTATTGTGCACTTGGCTTGCTTAATTGATACTATTCGTATATTTGCTATTATCGTAAAAGGGTAATTGGTGATTCAAATCACCATTTTACCCTATTATTTTTGCACATTGATACTTGAATTCTTGATATATCATTCTCGAATAATTCTGAATTAAGTTTCGGTTGAAATAACTCATATATTTGATTCAAATTGTGATCTTGAGATTAATTGTAAAACTTTCTCCTTACATTCGACCTTGGATTTCTTTCAAGTATAAATTATATTTGTTGACGTGCTATTTTCGGCTATATTACAACGAAGTGATTTTAAAACCCCAATTCAGTGCATTGAACAGTTCTGGTCAGGATAAAATTCACCTAAACCTTCTAAAAAACATAGAAAAATATTCTATATGGTTTGGTATCCTTAATTTGACCATCTGAATCCATTTTGACCTAAAATAGAGTCTTGGACAGGAAGTTTCCCTAATTTGGGTTTCTACATAGATTACCCAGTCAAACTTGGTCAAAACCAAAATCCGACATCACCATCAGATTCCTTGAGTCCAAATTAAGTCTGTACCAAAATTCTTGCTCAATCACAGATCATTTTGACCTATTTTGCATTTTGGTCCATTCAAACTCTTTCTTTCTCACATGCACCCCTAACTTTCGAAAATCATTACAAAGACCCCCCAACTTCATTGTCTTCTTCACATTTGGGTCCCTACCACCATGCTAAGTGTGAACCCATGTAGCCGAGTTCTCTATCAGAGATTCATCCCTGATTACTTGGCCAATCCCATCCAAAATTGGAAGGAACAACCCTAAGGAGTTTCTTGATCAATTAAACCTAATCCTAAACTCCAAATCTCGTTGTAGAGCTCATGCGAAATCCTTGAAAGCAAGAATTCCTAGCCCTTGATTTTTGAGCTTTCAAGCTTTCCAAGCTTGGAAGCTCGTCTAATGGCCTATATAAGACCCTCCTCGCTTACCTTACCTCCTTAGCGAGTTTTTGAGCCACAGTTTCTCTTCTTTCCCTTCCTCCAGCTCGCTCCAACTCATCTCTGGTGACCTTCTACCTCCAACCTCTTTGCCGGCTGCCACATACAATAGGCGGTTGGATCTAACTTCCCTCTTCATTCCACACCTCGCCATACCTGCGAGGCACTTCCTAACCCCTTCGTCATCGCCATCTCTATCACTGGAGCCTTCACCTTCTCCGACGCTGGCCATACCACAACCGATGCCGATTCCATCCTCCTTCATCCGATAGCTAGTCCCCTTGACTCATCATCATCTACTCATCATCACTGCTCCTCCAAAACTCGACTTCAACTGCTCATGTGCCCGCTTTGACTCCGTCTTCCACCTTGCCGACATGCCTCGAGCGAGCTTTTATGCCCGCTCTACGACACCAATCCACTCGCTATCGACCTCCACACTATCGCCGTGTCTGTGCAAGCAAAACCCCTCAAGAAATTGAGGGGATTGCTGTGCCGATTGCTCCACCGAACACCGCTCCCTTTGCCTTCATATTTCACCTTCGCTAGCCACTTACGATGACCTTCACGACATGCCACCACCACCACCTCCTTTGCCGCACTTGCATGAAGCTTCTGAGCTTCTTTGACATGGCTGCAAGGTAGTGTTTCATGTTTCAGGTCATCACACTCGGCTTCCATTGATAGAGCTCCTTCAAGAGACCTTGGAGCTGTGTTCTTGACATAGCAACTCCAAGTCTCACCTCCAAGAAACGTGGATTCCCTCCAGGCATCCTTCCAAGCTCACAGTTGGCAGAGAATAAGCCCCCTTTGACCGCAATTGGAAGCCTCGCCAGCTATTGCGATGCTGCATCAGAATAGGGTCTAGATAGTCCCACATTGTGGGATTAGAAGATCGCAGTGCCGCATAAATTATTTTTGTGCCTACGACCCCTCGTTCAGTACATGAGGGGTCCGGTCCCTTAATGCACACATTCACTCCTCGGCTACCACCACACCCAATAGCCCTGGTCAATCGGATCCCCGAATACCTGGATAGCGACCTATTTAGGCGAGTTAAAGAGAAAGCGAAGAGGAGGGAGGGGGTTTTGCTCTCTGTGAGAAGGCCCCAACACTTAGTCGCAGAAGAGGTTGAGGGACCCTTGTGCATGAAAGAAGAAGAACAAGAACTGAAGGAGAAAAGAGGAAAGGCACTGTAGCAGAGCCTCTATTCAAGCATTTGAGTGTGTTGCTCGACGTCTGATCCTGCTGATTTGTTATTTATCTACGTGGATTATTTGATTGAGTCTTACTGTTCACATATTTAGGATTATTGTGAGGGGTAATTGGTGATTTAAAACATTATTTTACCCCATTCTTTTTGCATTTTGATATTGATTCTCATATATATATTATTCTTGAATGGAATTATTATTTAAATATGTGCTAGAATTGTGATCCTTGAGATTAAATTGCAATACTTGCTCCCTATGTTCGACCTCGGATTTTCTGACAATTCTTTGAGATATAAATTGTATCAATTTTCAAGCTATTTCAGCTATATTACAACGAAGCGATTTTAAAACCCTATTCTAGCCTCGTTAACATTTTTGGCGCCGTTGCCGGGGAGCAACGCACAATTTGATTTCATTGATTACAATTTCTGACCTTGGTACTAACTTGACTTATCTCTTTTATTGTGGTTTGTGCAAGGTACACAGGAGAAGACTGGCCTCACGACAACCACTCCAAGGGCAGGTAATCTCATTTCCATCTCCATAAGCCCCTATTTTTGGAAAAAGATAAGAAAGGGAAATCAATTAGGCCAACTTGCATTCCTTATTTAGAATTAATCTCTTCTGAGTTGCCTAACTTGATCTATTTAGAAACCCTTCTCCAAGATTCTTGCACCTACTAGGCATTTAAGATACTTAGGGCTACTCACCTTCTTGATTGACCCCTAGGTGCCAAATTTGGAAGGAACTGATTGGACCAAATAAGAGCCGCATTAGGGTTTCCATCTTAGGGTTGAGAAAACACACTTGCCTGAAATAAAAAGAATCTACCTTCCCACATTGTGAGTTGCCTAAACCATTGATTGAACTTACAAAATCAAGCAAACCTTAAAATCAAGCTCTAATTATCCACTTGAATCTTAAAATTGGGACCTAAATCTCAAGACAAATCAGGTGAAGTTGATCCACCTTGCGAAGTCAACCAATCTTCAAATTAGGTCACCAAGCACAAATCAACTCTAAAGTTCAAGTGGAATTCTAAGCACCTTAATTCAGATTTAAAATTTGTTCGACTTAAGAGGTCAAATAACTTATTTTGGTCTATTTGGATCTGCGGTGACAAGGAAGATTGGGTGGGGAAACCCGATAACCCGTGGGGATGCTCTACTGTGTAAGGGTCTTTGTGGGGCTCCTCCTTCTTGGCTGCCCAATTACTTCTCAGGTGAGCAATTTTCTGATCAAGAGGTATCATCCACCTCAAACCTCCATAGTCATCCAAAAATATTTAGGTGTCTTGATTGGGTCCATCACATTTTCTGGCCCTTATCTCATCCTCTAGTGTATGTTTGGGAGGAGATCCTTGAGACCACCCTTGAGGCCTCCATTAGCTCTTCACTCCCGTCGAGGCCAAGCCTCGACCCCTTTGCATGTACAAATTCCTGATTAAATTGACATCTCCTCCAAGTCTTCCATTTCTGAGCCCATATCTCCAGCCACAGCCATGGAACCCCATGGAGAAGAACTTGACCTTCAACATCAATTTCATGACCTCAAAGATCAATTCAATGCCTACATCAACCCACCACAGCATCCTCAAATGCGAGATCACTACAATCCTGCTGTGGTAGAAATCGAGGCTCGAGTGCAAATCCCTGCGAGAGGACCTGAGGTGGAGCTCAAGCCAAGTATGCTTCATAAAATCTTGAAATTCCATGGCTTGAACTCCGAGGATCCCTTCCAGCACATTAAGCATCTAAAGATTTTGGCCCAGACCTTTGAGCCAAACATGCATAATCGAGTTAGCTTACTAATGAAAATGTTCTCCTTCTCTCTTTTGGATAAAGTAGCTCATTGGTTTCAGACTCTTACTCATCCGATCACCACTTGGGAAGAACTTCAGACCGCTTTCCTACAAAAATTCTTTCCCATTGGTCGGACGAATGCTATGCGGTAGCAAATCACATGCACTTCTCGCAAGGAGCGGGGGAACCTCTACATGAGGCATGGGATTATTTTCTAGATCTCATGTGCAAGTGCCCCCATCACAGATTTCCAAAATAGGAACAAGTCCAGCCTTTTTACCATGGGCTCCGTGACGATATCAAACTCTTTGTCAATGCAACCTATGGTGTCAAAATCATGGGTCAGCATGAAGACACGATTTGGAGAATTCTCAAGAACATGTGCGAGAACTCCCTAAACAATGAGTCATTCGGTGTGTAATACCGGAGGACCACTCGCGCATTGACATATAATCGAAGGGTACATGAGACCCGAGGCCTATACACATTCGTTGATCTGGAGTTGGTAGCCAGTCAATTAGATAAGGTATCAATCATTGAGAAGAAAGTGGATGACATAACTCGACATCTACACCAACCCACCGCTGCACCACAAAGCCCATACATGCACCCGCCCTCAAGAAGGGAGGGTGTACACAAAATCTACTCTTCTCAAGGGATGGATGCCTATCCACCCCCTTCTAATTATGGTTTTGGAGGAAATTCAGGACCAACCTACTCTAGTTGGGGGAACTCTGAACCCTCTTCTCTGATTTCTTTGGAGCTCCTTAGACCTATGAGGATCTCCACTCCATCCAAAATAATCCATTCTCAAACACTTATAACCCTGGATGGCGCAATCACCCCAACTTTGCATGGTCAGGAAATAACCTAAACCCGAGACCTCAATTTCAACCCCGACCACAAAACCCACGACCTTATCAACCTACTCAACCAAGGCCCAATCAAAATTTCCAATCCAGGCCACCTAGGGAGGACCAAATGTCTCTGATTCTCCAAACCTTGGTTGACATGCAAAAACAACACAAAGAAGAAATCATAGAGGTTTGCAATCAATTGGCCCAGCTGGCAAATGCTCACCAGCCTGGTGCACTTCTTTCCCAACCTCTACCTAATCCAAATAATGTTCCAAACCAGAGGTGCATTATGAACCCAAATCATAGCCAAGCACACTATGTTTAATAGGCCCCTTCTACTCCACCTGACGGGATGGAAGTTTCAACATCATATTCTGGGTATTGGCAGCAGGTGTCTATTTTACCTAACCCAAACCAAGATCAAGTTGGACTTAACTCCGTCACCATCTGTAGTGGCAAAGCAACCCAGGATCCACTATTCCCTAGACATGACAAGCTTGAATATCCAGAACCCAACCCTAGATTGGTGATCCAGGACACCCCTATCCCAGATAAAGAGCTTGAACCAATTCTAGACGAACCAACTGAGGTTCCATTCCCTGAGGCCTTGACCAAGGGAAAGAGGAAACCCAAGACTGTGGCACTAGAGGATGACCTGGTCAAGCTTTTTGAACAGGTCCAAATAAACATCCCCTTGATGGATTCAATTCTCCACGTGCCAACTTACGCAAAATTTCTAAAAGATTTGTGTACACCTAAGCGAAAGCCACGAACTAAGGATGGGAGTCCGATCGTCTTGTTGGAGCAAGCTAGCTGCATCATTTTGAGCAAACTCCTACCTAAGGCAAAAGATCCTGGTGCCCCTCTAATCTCTAGCAAAATTGGTGATATAGAATTTGATCGAGCCTTATTGGATCTAGGAGCTTCCATAAATGATTTGTATGCATCTGAATAGCCTAAAATGTCTATTTATGCATGTTCTTAGTGTTGTAGAAGCATCATACATTGTAAATATTGCATAACATGCATCATCATGCATTTAGGTCAAAGTGTATAAATTATATAGTAATTTACTCTTTTTGGTGGTCAGGGACAGGCAATATTTAATCAGGGCCTCAGATTGAAGATCCAACTATACGGATCTGATCAGGGTGACGATTGGAGTTCAATGACTCCAAGATCGTCTCGATCACACTTCCGTAGCATAAGATGTAGTCCAAGAAATATTTTAAAGGTCAAGGGGCCAAGATGGTGTAAATCCGTACATCAGATGACAAATCTAACTACACGGATGGGTTTGAATCAATGATCGAAGCCCAATGGTGCAAAAATCGATCCAATCCAACATCTGTGGCACCATCTACAAGACATAGAAGATGGACGGCTAAGATGGCACCACGTGGTGCTATCCCAACCGCCTAACCGACCCAAGGACCCACCGCTACTATCTCTGTCCTCAATTGCACGGGCAATCTCAACCGTTGGATCAAGATCCAACGGCTGAGAGAGCTCGTCCCAAATCCACAAATGCGCCTCAAGTGACCACGTAGCTCAGTGGTCATGTGACTTCACTTGAAGAGGAAGTCACGGGTTCGAGCCCTTTCTCGCTTGAAATTGAGCGCAAGTGTAGGCACAACCAAATTCCTCCATTGGATTTGGATTGTGCAGCAGCAGGGGTGCCATGTGGCACGACAAATGAACGTCAAGTGTGAACACAGGCGATGACGCGCGATGTAACGCACCATCGCACGTGGGGGAGGCGTTATGATGGTGCGGCTGATCTCGTGGTCAGACGGCTGAGATCTTTTGAATGTGCGCAGGTTTTTTTAGTGCGGGGAGAGGTGAAGGCACGCACGTGCATCACTAGGCCCACATTCAGGCCTTTAGTGATGATAACACTACATTTTACTATGTTAATTCCGCCAAAAGGGGTCGATCTTAAGGGTAAACTGCACAGAAGACACAGGAATGGGAGCATTGCATGCATCGCACTTCAAGATTACTTATAGTACATTATTAATGGCCATGTGTACAAGTGCATGACAAAACAGGCCTCAGATGAGTGATCAGACTACACGAATGGATTCAGAGCGACGAATAGAGTCCAACGAACTCAAAATCGGCCAAATCCGACATCCGAAGCTCCCATAAATGACCCAAGAAGTTCTGATCGTTGATATGAAGATCAACGGGCATAAGGTGGCCACGTGGCAGCATCAGGAGCGCCTGCCCGCACACGCGATGTTGCCCCATCACACAAGATCTAATGATAGTCATCTGATCTCCATCGAATGGCTAACGATTGATGAAGAGGCGCGACCATCTGTGCCCGCAGCGCAACGGTCGCGCCCTCGCCTCGCACGAAGGAGGCGCGGGCTTGAATCGCCCGCTGCAGCCATCCGCTGATTTCTCCCACGATCTCCATTGAGCAATCTAAATAGCGCTACGCAACACGTTCTCAGGCGTCGATCATCCATGCGCACGCCCACGTCGGTTGACGACGCTTGCGCACACGCGCGCTCGAGGCGCAATCCAAGCGCACCCATCGTGAAGGCCTCAGTCGTCCAATCTTCAATTGGATGGCCTACAACGCACGCACATAGATCGCGCGTGAAGAAGAACGGGCTCGCATGAGCGACCGCTGGGCAGGGTGCTTCACAGACGTTTTGGGAAGGGTTTTATTGACGTCACAGATGTTGCTAAAACCCCTTCTTCATTTGGAAAGACCTTCTCCCCATTTACACCCCTTCCAACCACCCATGGAAGGCATTCAAGACCTTTGCAAGTGTTCTACCCCACTCCTAGCCACCTTAGCACTCTTTTGTAAGCGGCAGAGTCGACGAGCCGCTGACAGAGCCAACCTCCACCGTCGTGGCTGCCTTACCAACTCCTCTTTCTCTCTCTCTCTCATTAGCTTAGCTTTATCTTACTTAAGCATTCATCTATTATTGTAATTGTAAAACTCAAAGTTGCATGATTAAATGATGACGTTTCTTATTTAGCTATTATCTCTCTCTTGTTATCAAGTCTTCCTTAGCTTAAAGTTGCATGAATTTACTGAACAACAAACTCTAACCCTACTCTTTCTCTCTCTCTTTTTCTTTCTCTTTCTCTTGCTTTTCTCTCGCATTGTTTTCACAAGAAAAACCCATTATTTCCGTGACACTAAGTGACAGAAAAACCTGATTTTCACGCTTCCTTGTGTTCGACACTCGGACTAACGTCTGTTTCTTGATTTAAAATCGGCGCTGCGAGCACGAACTATAACGACCCTTTTAAACAAATACGTCTCTCGCGCGACAGTTTTTGGCGTCGTTGCCGGGGAGGCAACGGATTTATTTTGTCACTTCCATTTTACATCCATGCTCACATCATCTAACTCCTTATCTCCTTCTACTTGATGGTTGCAGGAATTCAATGCTTGGACTATGAAGTAGTGCAACTCATGACGGTAACAAGGGAGTAAGTGCAACAAGGACCGGTCATGAGTATTTCTTCACTCGTGGTTGTTTGCTTGCTTAAAAATCTAAAAAAAATTGTAAAATTGAAAAAAAAATTGACGTGGTGCATGATTGCCTGATCCACATCCTTAACACATCACCCAACAAAAAAAAAATACACTCTAACATTCTGAATGACCTAAGCTTCTTGGAGTGTTCTTCTTTCTTTTTGAGTGGTGTTTCTGAAGCCACCTTGAATTGACATGGGCCGCACCACTCAACCCTAAAATTAACTCATCTGGTAGCAGTTGCATGAACACTAGGATGAGAACTCTAGGGTTTTAGAGCCTCTTCACATCAAAGGAAATCTACTCTCATAAATTGTGTGCAAAACTTGACGTGCCCACCTGAAACTTGTCTGAAAACATTAAGACACGTCAATCCTAAAAGACACAAAAGTAAGGATGAAACATTAAAAGACACATCTTTAAAAAAAAAATCCTTGCTTGAAAACCATGTTTTGATGGGAGCACACACACTGGAATTGGAAAACTAAGAGGCACTACTCCAATCAACGCCTCATCATATAACCCTAGCACAAGCACTATCCTAGCCCTTTTAAAATAGAGTAGACGTACCCTAGGCAGGACTGGGTTAAGTCTCGAGAGGCGTGGTTTTGTTCGTTGGGCACTTGGCTTTCATTCCCTTAGTAGAATTTGGTGACTAGGCTGCGGGGAAGTGTCAAACGACTGCAGTTGTGGGGTCTATGGAACCGGTGGTGCAAGCCAAAGGAAGAACCTTCCCTACAATCCCCTCGTAATCAACCTGGCCAGATTAGCTTTAGGAAGGGAAGTCCAGTGCTTATGGACTTAATCGCCCCTTTGGAGATTTCTAGGTCCCCTAAGGAATACACCATAAGGACTAGGCTTGTTTGCTTGGTTGTACACACACACTCTCGCATCTGTCACTCTCCACATCCCCTCCTATTCTTCTCTAGTGTATGAATGGGAGACGATCACTGCATCCCGAGTTATTTGTTTTGGGACGGGAATCCAGGCGACCTGATTCTGCTAGAGACATGGCTGAACCCAGAGTAGATGAGGTTGAGGACCAACCCGCACCAGACACAATGGCCATCATCCAGGCCCAGATTAATGCAAACCACCGGCTTCAGCAGCAACAAATCCATACCATCATGCAAGCCATACACCGGTTGTAGAACCCATAGGGGCAACCGCCACTTGACCCACCACCATTCCAGGACCAACCTAGACCCCTCCACGACTTCTACAATCCTTCCGCTATTTGAGTTGAGCCACACCATAGGATCCCTGAAGGGGGAGATGATTTTGAGCTGAAACCAAATGTCCTAAGTCTAATTCAAATCCATTTCCATGGAAGCTCAAATGAAGACCCCTTCCAACACCTAGAGGATCTTGACCGAATCGCCTAAATTGTGAAACCTAGGAACATTAGCCTTGACATTGTTTTGATTAAAATGTTTCCCTTCTCACTGAGAGACAAAGCATCTCATTGGCTTAAAACCCTGGGTAGACCCATCACCACCTGGGAAGAACTGAGACATGCATTCTTAAAGAAATTCTTCCCCATAGGAAAGACCAATGCCCTCAGAAGAGCCATTACTACCTTTACACTCCACGGTGGGGAATAGTTCCATGAGGCGTGGGAAAGATTTTATGAACTGTTGAGGAAATGCCCACACCACGAAGTACCAAGGTGGCAATTGGCCCAGATCTTCTACCATGGTCTGGACAGCAACCTACGAAACTTCGTCGATGCCTCATGTGGGGGGAACATCCTAAATAAAGACGAGGAGAGTGCATTTAAGCTCTTTGAGTCTATGAGCGAAAATTCGCTCAACAATGCCTCCATGACCCAGTTTAGCTGATCCAGTCAACCCCGAGGTGGGATTTATGAGGTACAAGCAAATTTTGGAATGGTTGACATGGATATCTGATTGCGCAGCAATCATAGGTCTTAATTGGCCTAGATTAAGCTAAGACTTAGCATAAATTAGGGTTATTCATGCATGCATACGCATTATCTGCATCTTTGCTGCTTTCCTTTAGCTATGAATAAAATAATGTTGTAATGTGTTGATTAAGTATATTATGTCGATTGCAGGCAATAAGCAGATTTGGAGCTGGATCTGGAGCAAGATCTGAAGCTGGATCTGAAATAACGGGAGTTGTGGCAGAGCTGGAGCAGAAGGCCTAGTTTAGATGTAGGAATAATAATGTAAGGGGGTTAAAGGTTTTCTATTCTACTAAGTAGAAATAAAGCAGTAAAATGTGAAGAGCTTAGGTCCATCCTAGCCCTAGGATAGCCTAGAGACTTCCCCAAGCCTTAGCCACCCTTAAATTAGGTCACAACACCCTAGGAAGCCCTAAAACCCTAGTTCCAACCCTTCTCTGGACATCCTGATAAGTTTTAAGACGTACAGGACCCTTAGCCAACTCCCGCACACTTCAAACCCACTTCTGCAGTGTTATTGGACGTCCAGACACTTTGTCAGACATCTAATTTCTACAGAATACCCAAAACAGAACCCGAAACCCCTCCTGACTCTGATTGGACGTCCAGACAACAAGTCTTGACTTCTGATTTTTGAGTATAAGACGTATGATTCTATAATTAGACATCTGATACTGCTCTCCAATTCCTGTTTTGAGATTTAAGCTTTGATCTTGGATCTCTAGGTCCCTAAACCCAATTACAACCCCATAGGAACCTAAATTAAGGTGCCCTAACCCTAGTACATCACCTCTAGACCTCCCTAAGGACCTAATTAGGTCCTCACTAAACCTAATTGACTTGGATCTTAGTCAATTCCATCAGCCTATTCAATTGGACTCATTGAGTCCAATTGAGCCTGATCTCAGCACACACTGTCCAATTGGACTCAGTGAGAGTCCAATTGACCTAGACCTGACTTAATTGATTTGTTTTACTCTCAATTAAGTTTTCACACACCCAATTAAACTTGTATTAAGTTTAATTGAACTTTACCTTAGTGAATTATGGTTTATAACCCTAATTTGGGACATACCTTGACCTATACCCACTAGAACCTAACCTAATCAACCTAGCCACCTAAGTTTTGACCCACACACACCCACACACACCATCCACACGAAAATACCTAGCCTAGAGTTCTCTATAACTCTCTACCATGTGTGGTTGCCTTGGTTACCAAAAATAGCAACCAAGAGCCATTCAATTTTTAGATCCACATTTGGTGGATCTAAAAACCACCATCCACCCTCTCTTTCTCACTCTCCCACGAGCTCCCACCAAAGGCCTCTCTAGAGAATTCCATAATTCTCTAGAGAGCTTCCATTGGGTCTATAAAAAGACCCCATGGGTGGCTATTTGCACCCATTCACTTCTTTGGCAATTGCACTCCATTGGTGCCACTCACTCCACCTCCACGAGCTCACTACCACCACCATGGAGGACACCATGCCGGGATGCTGGATCAACCCTTCCTCTCTCCAAGGGTCGGCCTAAGCTACATTGGCCGCCCCTCATTCTCTTCTCGACCACTCCAAGGCCATCGGGGACCACCCCTGAATGCCCTCTATTCTTCTAGCTCTATATCATGCTCTTCATAATTTTTATTTCTTTCATTTACTGCTTAGTAGAGTAGTCTTACTTCTCCCCCAATGATGCGTGCGAAATCTCCCCGTTGATTCTTGTATGCAATCGTTTTCTAGTAGTTAGATTTAATTTTAAGCATTGATGTATAAGCTTTCCTCTAGATTTCCTTGTACAACTCTCCCACGATGAATGAAATTTCATTATATATATATATCTCTTATGTGTTTGAAATCACCTTGAGCTAAATGATTATCATATTTGCGTGATTTAAGTGCCTGTTCTTTAACCGCTTATATATTACGCACCAGCATGTCGTTTAAATAAAGTAGAGCGGCTTTAAGATCGATTTCAAAAACGAAAACAATGCCTCCTAAAGACGAACGACCGGGACTCAAGTCTCGTTATTTTACAAAATAATATTTTTGACGAACGTTTCAAATGCGCGAAAATGGCTCTCCGTCAATATCATTGCCAAGAAATTATATCGAGTGGAGTTGGTGAATAAAAAGATAGATGAGCTACTGAACCAGGCCAGGAACCCGTTACAGACCTTCTCCCTAGTAAAGGGAGCTCATAATATTGACCTGGTCCAACCCTTAAGCCAACTGAACCTAGAACAACCCCTAATTATGTTCCAAGGAGGGGCCTTTGCTCCCTCAACCCTTGATTACTCTCTTCCCTCCCCCTCGACATCTGCTATCCATGAAGATGTACAGGCTGTCCAAGGTTATGCTAAACTTGACCCTTTCTCCAACACTTACAACATCGGCTGGCATAATCACACAAACTTTGGTTGGACAAACCAGAAACCACCTCAATTCTAGAACTAGCCCAGGCCAAATCAGTAGCCAAACTTTCCCCCTATCAGCAAGGACCACCAGTTAGACCCCCATATAATCAAAATAGGGCAACCCTTCCCCCACAAAACCAAATGGACACCCTGATAAAGATAATGGCTGAAATGAACCAGAAACATCAGGAGGAAATGGCTTTAATAAAGGGACAGTTAAGCCAGCTGTTGGACTATAAACAATAAGATCACTGCCTTCCTAGCCACAACCGAACCCATGAAACATGATTAACAGAGGCCCTAATTTGCAAGGGTTCCAAGGCAATCCCGAGCAGGCTCACATGGTCCAGCCAGCCCCACAAACACCCCCTGGGTTTGGTGCTTCTTCGTCCTCGTCTTCTCAAGGATCAACCCATGGTCCTAATGCCTCTGCAAATGCGGTAACCTTGAGAAGCGGCACCAAAACCCAGGATCCCAAATGGCCGACTCTTCCAGAGACTTCACCTTCTGAAACACCCGACTCAGAAGAGGCACTGGAAAAACCCATGACCCAGAAATAGATCCTATCCACATTCAGACACCATATCCCGAGGCCTTAGAGACAATCAAGAAGAAAAGTGTTGTGGAAATCGAGGAGCTTTTGGAGATCTTTAAGCAGGTTCAGATTAATATTCCACTCCTTGAAGCCGTCAAACACATCCTGGCTTGCGCCAAGTTTCTAAAGGATGCCTGTACACCCAAACATAGGTTAAGACCTCAAGCACCTAGGAAGGTTGTGCTCTCAGAGCAAGAAAGTTCCGTAATATCAAGCAACCTTTCACTCAAGCGAACTGACCCCGAAGCACCCATAATATCCTGCAATATCGGGGACATGACATTTCATGGAGTGCTCCTGGATTTAGGTGCTTCCATCAATTTGATTCCGACAACCCTATACCACCAATTTGAATTCGGAGAATTGACACCCACACCTGTTACCATCCAATTGGCGGATAGATCTGTGAAAACCCTAAAGGGGGTTGTTGAGGACGTAATTGTGCGGGTCAAGGACTTCTATTTTCCGATCGACATTTTGGTGCTTGACATGGAAGTCCCTTAACATCTACAGAACACACCCATCATCCTAGGCAGACCCTTCTTAGCTACAGCTAAGGAAAACATCAATTGTGACACGAGATGCATGGAAATTGCCTTCGAAGACAAGAAAATGTAGTTGGATATCTTCCGGGAAACCAAGTCTTTTGATCGCAACTGTATCGAGGAATACGACCCCGTGGAACCTTTGGTCGAGGAATGCCTCACCCTTAGTTCTGTCTCGGACCACCAATCCTGTAACAACTGTTCTGTCCGATCGCCATCTATACCCATGGACCTCTGTAAGGCTGATTACCATCAACCAACACCATTCAAGGAAATTGATGTTGATCAACTTCCACCTTTCCCTATTCCATCAAACATTGTTCCACCCACACCTGAACTAAAGCCGCTACTTGAGAATCTCAAGTATGTCTTCCTGGGACCTAACCAGACCTTCCTCGTAATTATCAATGCCAACTTAACTAGGGATTAGGAACTTAGATTGACAGCAACCCTATCAGAACACAGGGCTTCCATTGGCTGGACTATTTTAGATTTAAGAGGAATTAGCCCCACCTATTGTACCCACAAGATTTACCTAGAAGATGGGGCGCGACCCTCCCGTCAGATGCAGAGACGGTTAAACCCAAATATGCAGGAGGTCGTTAAGAAGGAAATTATCAAGTGGCTTGACACTGACATCATCTATCCCATCTCTGATAGCCCCTGGGTGAGCCCCACTCAAGTGGTTCTGAAGAAAGTCGGGCTCACCGTTGTCACCAATGAACGTGGCGAATCCATCCCCACCCGCACCACCACCGCATGGCGGGTGTGTATTGATTACCGGAAACTCAATGAAGCAACCAAGAAGGATCATTTCCCCCAACCATTCATCGACCAGATTCTTGAAAGATTGGTAGGGCAAAAGTATTTTTGCATCCTGGATGGACATTCAGGATATAACCAAGTCGAAATTGCTCCTGAAGATCAAGAGAAGACCACATCCACTTGCCCGTACGGCATGTTTGCATTTCGTCGTATGCCATTCAAGTTATGCAACGCACTAGCTACCTTTCAGCATTGCATGCTAGCCATTTTCTCAGAAATGGTGGGTGAATACCTGGAGGTCTTTATGGATGATTTCTCTGTATTTGGAAATTCATTCGACCACTATTTGAGCAACTTAGAGAAAATCCTGAAATGATGCATTGAGGTTAATTTGGTGTTAAGTTGGGAAAAGAGCCATTTCATGGTTCAAGAAGGAATCGTCCTTGGTCACATCGTGTCACATAGGGCATTGAGGTGGATTAGGCTAAAGTTGATTTGATTTCCAAACTTCCTTCGCCTAGCTCGGTCCGGCAGATCTGTTTGTTCCTTGGACATGTTGGCTTCTATCGAAGGTTCATCAAAGACTTCTCCAAGCTTTCCAAACCCTTAACCGACCTTCTGGCCAATGGCGCCTTATTCCACATGACCTCTAATTACATCTAGGCTTACCACACCCTCCGGGACTTAGTCTCCACAGCACCTGTACTTCAGCCCCCGGATTGGTCCCAGGACTTTGAGATCATGTGTGATGCATCAGATTTTGCCATAGGCACTGTCCTGGGACAAAGACAAGACAAGAAAGCCATGGTGATCTACTATGTGAGTAAGATGTTGGACGAGGCCTGACGAAATTATACGGTCACAGAGAAAGAATTGCTCGCTGTAGTTTTTGGACTTGAAAAGTTTCGATCTTACCTTCTGGGATCCCACGTGACCATCTATACGAACCATTCATCCATCCGGCACCTGTTGGCTAAAAAGGATGCAAAGCCTAGGCTCATAGATGGATCTTGCTCTTCAGGAATTTGACCTGGAAATCCACGACAAAGTCGGGTCAAAGAATGTGGTAGCTAACCACCTATCCAGACTTCACCCAGACCACATTGGACCCTCCCTGCCTTTATCCGATACCTTTCCCGATGAACACATTCTGGCTATGCAAGACAAGAAACTACCTTGGTATGCTGACTATGTCAACTACCTAGTTGTAGGACAGACCCCGTACAGCTGGTCCAGATAGTAACGGGACAAGTTCTTGGCCGAGGCCAAGCATTATTTCTGGGATGATCCCATGTTGTTTCGCCTCTGTGCTGACCATATCATCAGGAGGTGTATCCTTAAGGATGAAGTTCAGAGTGTGCTATCTTTTTGTCATGACCAAGCTTGTGGTGGCCACTTCTTAGGAAAGAAAATGGCTGCAAAGGTTCTACAGTCTGGATTTTACTGGCCTTCCTTATTTAAGGATGCACGCAATGTCACTAAGACTTGCTCTCGCTGCCAGACTCTGGAGATCATGACCAGAAAAGATATGATGCCCCTCCAGCCCATTTTGATTATTGAGATCTTCGACGTTTGGGGTATTGATTTTATGGGCCCTTCCTACCATCCAACGGCTTTGAGTACATCTTAGTCTCGGTAGACTATCTCTCTAAATGGATTGAAACCGTTGCCACCTGTTGATGTGATCATAAGGCTGTCATGGACTTTGTTAAGAAAAACATCTTTTCCAGGTTTAGTATACCAAAGGCCATGATCAGTGATGGTGGAAGTCATTTTATCCACGCCCAGTTCCATGCCCTACTCAGAAAATACAGGGTCAACCACCGCATTGCTACCCCGTATCATCTGCAAACAAATGGATAGACTAAGGTCTCAAACAGGCAGATCAAGAATATTCTACAGAAGACTGTGAGACCTGACATGAAGGATTGGTTCGCACGACTGGATGATGCCTTGTGGGCATATCGGACCGCTTTCAAGACACCGATCGGCACGTCTCCTTATCACCTGGTCTTTGGCAAAGCTTGCCACCTTCCTGTCGAGTTGGAACACCTGGCTTACTGGGTCGTTAAGCAGTGTAACATGGATCCCCAGTTAGTCGATGCGTAGAGGGTGCTCCAACTCTCTGAGCTCGAGGAAATTCGTCGGGACACTTTTGAGAACAGTCGGCTATACAAGGAAAAAATGAAAGCCGTCCACGATCGACTCATCCATAGAAAAACCTTCTAGCCTAATCAGCAAGTCTAGCTTTTTGATGCCCGTCTAAAACTCTTTCTAAATATATATATATGTATATTTACATACATTAAAGCAAGGATTTAGGCGATTCGTATTTTGGAAAACACCTGGGCGTTCCTTAGTCTTTGTGGATTAAGATCTTAGTATATTTCCTCCTATTAACAAGTGACGAGGTGTCTAAGTAATTACTTCTTAAATTCTGATAGAAAATAAAGGCTAGAATAAACCTTGCTAGGGACTAGCAAGGAGTAAGCATGGGGGTATGATAACACTGGACAAGGAGGTGATAATTCAGTTAAATAGGTCCCATCTTAAGAATAAAAGGTACAACATAAGTAGAATGGGAGCATTGCATGCATCATATGTCAAGATTGCTTATAAAATAGTATTAATGGCCATTTGTATGAGCACTTATCAAAGCAAGCCTCAGATGAGAAATCAGACTGCATGGATGGATTCAGAACGACGAACGGAGTCCAACGGACTCAAAATCAGCTAAATTCGACATCCGAAGCTCCCACAATGGGCCCAAGAAGTTCTGACCATTGATCTGATGATCAACAGCCCATGGCACGCCACGTGGCACCCTCTCACCACGTCCAGATCTTCACCTTCACCCGGAGGACAGATCTCAGCCGTCGATCTCTGATCGAATGGCTGAGAACCGCACGCACACCCACACTCGCCATGACAAAGCAGCAGGCGTAGCGCAGCGGTTGGAGCGCACTCCCGTGCTCACGCGACGCGGGTTCGAGTCGCGCGGAGAGGAAATGCAGAGACGACGATGCACGTGGGAGAAATTGGGCCGCCCAATCAGCAACGGATGGACGAGATCGCGAGACGTGGTGCTCGCAGATGCGCCCTGGCCAGACGCGTGCGATGACGCGGGCGCAAGGGCGCGATACAAGCGAGTGCCTCACGCGAGATCCCAGTCATCCAATCTTCGATAGGACAGCTTGTGGCACGCACACACTGATCGAGCACGAGGAAGAACGACTGTGGGCGAGCGACCGGCAGGCAGGGGTCTTCACCGACATTTTGGGAAGGGTTTTAGCGATGTCCCGGACGTAGCTAAAACCCCTTCTTCATTTAGAAAGCCCTTCTCCCTATTTAAACCCCTTCCAACTACCCATTCAAGGAATTCACTCCACTTGCAACTACTCAACCCCTCTCCTAGCTACCTTTAAGCTCTTTTGTAATCGTCGGAGATGATGAGCTGTTGACGGAGCCCTCTCCACCACCGAGGCTGCCTTGCTGCCCTCCCTCTCTCTCTTTCTTCCCTTCTTTTAAGCTTTACTTTATTTATGTTTAAGCATGTATCTAGTATTGTAATTATGAACTAAAGTTGCATGATTAATGAAGTTATTTTCTATTCAGTTGCTTGCTCTACGTTTTATTCAAGTTGCATGATACGAATGAAACAATTCTAACCCTAATCTCTCTCTCTCTGTCGCTTTTCACCCATGCCTTTTTGCAAGCAAAACCCCACGATTTTCGTGATAATAAGTGACAAGAAAAATCTGATTTTTATGCCTCCCTGAGACCGACACTCGAACTCACATCCGTTTCTTTACTTTAAAACCGACATCGCAAGTGTAAACTATAACGACACTTCCAACAACACGCGCACGTGCACGTCAGTTTTTGGCGCCGTTGTCGGAGAGGCAACGAATTTGTTTTGTCACTTCTATTTTACATCCATTCTCACATCGTCTAATGCCTTGTCCCCTTTTACTTGATGGTTACAGGAATTCGGCACTTAGACGGCGAAGCAGCGCAACCCATGACGGTAAATGGGAGTAGGCGCAACAAGGACCGGTCGTGAGTAGTTCTTCACTCATGATTGTTTGCTTGCTTGAAAAACTAAAAAAAAATGTAAAATAAAAAAAAATTGACGTGGTGTATGATTACCTGATCCACATCCTTAAGACATCACCCAATAAAAAAATGTATACTCTAACATTCTGAATAAATTCTTGGAGTGTTCTTTTTTCTTTTTGAGTGGTGTTTGCGAAGCCACCTTGGATTGACTTGGGCCGCACCACTCCACCCTAAAAATGACTCATCTAATAGAAGCTGCATAATCATTAGGATGAGTACATTAGGGTTTTAGATCCTCTACAGAATAAAAGGAAATCTACTTTCACCAAATTGTGTGCAAAAATTGACGTACCCACTGAAACTTGTCTGAAAACATTAAGACACGTCAACCCTAAAAGACACTAAAGTAATGATGAAACATTAAAAGACACTGCATCTTGAAAAAAATCCTTGCTTGAAAACCATGTTTTGATAGAAGCACACACACTGAAAGTGTAAAACTAAGAGGCATCACCCCAATCAATGCCTCATCACATAACCCTAGCACAAGCACTATCCTAGCCATTTTAAAATTGAGTAGACGTGCCCTAGGCAGGACTGAATTAAGTCTCGAGAGGCGAGGTTTTGTTCGCTGGGCACTTGGCTTTCATTCCCTTGGTAGAATCTGATGACTAGGCTGCGGGGAAATGTCAAACGATCGCGGTTGTGGGGTCTATGGAACCGGCGGCGCAAGCCAAAGGAAGAACCTTCCCTGCAATCCCCTTGTAATCAACCTGACCAGATTAGCCTTGGGAAGGGGAGTCTAGTGCTTACAGACTTAATCACCCTTTTCAAGATTTCTAGGTCTCCTAAGGAAATACACCATAAAGACTAGGCTTGTTTGCTTGATTGAACACACACTTCTTGCATCTGTCGCTCTCTGCATCCCCTCCTGTTCTTCTCTAGTGTATGCACGGGAGATGCTCACTGCATCTCGAATTGTTTGTTTTGGGACGGGAATCCAGGCGACTTGATTCTGCTAGAAACATGGTTGAACCTAGGGTAGATGAGGTTGAGGACCAACCCCCACCAGACACAATGGCTATCATCCAATCCTAGATTAATGCAAACCACTGGCTTCAGCAACAACAAATTCACACCATCATGCAAGCCATACACCGGTTACAAAACCCATAAGGGCAACCACCACCACCTTTCCAAGTCCCACAAGGGCAACCGCCACCTGATCTGCCACCATTCTAGGATCACCCTAGGCCCCTCCACGACTTCTACAATCCTTCTACTATTAGAGTTGAGCCACACCTTAGGATCCCCAAAGGGGGAGATAATTTTGAGCTAAAACCAAATGTCTTAAGTCTGATCCAGAGCCACTTCCATGGAAACTCAAATGAGGACCCCTTCCAGCACCTAGAGGATCTTGACCAGATAGCACGAACTGTGAAACCTAGGAACATTAGCCTTGACATTGTTCTGATTAAGATGTTCCCCTTCTCGTTGAGAGACAAGGCTTCTCACTGGCTTAGAACCCTAGGTAGACCCATCACCACCTGGGAAGAACTGAGGCATGCATTTCTAAAGAAATTCTTCCCCATAGGAAAGACCAATGCCCTCAGAAGAGCTATTACTACCTTTACACTCCAGGGTGGGGAATAGTTCCATGAGGCATGGGAAATATTTAATGAACTCTTGAGGAAATGCCCACACCATGAAGTACCAAGGTGGCAATTGGCCTAGATTTTCTACCACGATCTGGATAGCAACCTATGGAACTTCGTCGATGCCTCATGTGGGGGGAACTTCATGAATAAGGATGAGGAGAGCGCGTTTGAGCTCTTTGAGTCTATGAGCGAAAATTCGCTCAACAATGCCTCCATGACCCAGTTTAACCAATCCAGTCAACCCCGTGGTGGGATTTATGAGGTACAGGCAAATTCTGAAATGGTTGACATGGACATCATTGCCAAGAAACTAGATCGAGTGGAATTGGTGGATAAAAAGATTGATGAGCTACTGAACCAAACCAGGAATCCATTACAGACCTTCTCCCTAGCAAAGGGAGCACATAATGTTGACATGGTCCAGCCCTTAAGTCAACTGAACTTGGAACAACCCTTGTTCACGTTTCAGGGAGGGACCTTTGCTCCCTCAACCCTTGATTACTCTCTTTCCTCCCCATCGACATCTACTATCCTTGAAGATGTACAGGCAGTCCAAGGTTATGCTAAACTTGACCCTTTCTCCAACACTTACAACACTGGCTGGCGTAATCACCCCAACTTGGGTTGGACAAACCAGAAACCATCGCAATTCCAAAACCAGCCCAGGCCAAATCAGTAGCCAAACTTGCCCCCTATCAGCAAGGACCACCAGTTAGACCCCCATATAATCAAAATAGGGCAACCCCTCCCCCACAAAACCAAATGGACACCCTAATAAAGATGATGGTTGAAATGAACTAGAAACATCAGGAGGAAATGGCCTTAGTAAAGGGGTAGTTAAGCCAACTTTTGGACTGCAAACAATAAGGATCCCTACCTTCCTAGCCACAATCGAACCCGTGAAATATAATTGACAGAGGCCCCAAGTCACAAGGATTCCAGGGCAATCCTAGGCAGGCTCACATGGTCCAGCCAGCCCCACAAACACCCCCTAGGTTTGGTGCTTCTTCGTCCTCGTCTTCTCAAGGATCGACCCATGGTCCCAATGCCTTTGCGAATGTGGTAACCTTGAGAAGAGGCACCAAAACCCAGGATCCCAAATGGCCGACTCTCCCTGAGACTTCACCCACTGAAATGCCCAGCTCAAAAGAGGCACCAGAAAAACCCAAGGACCTAGAAATAGACCCGATCCATGTTCATACACCCTACCCTGAGGCCTTGGAGACAATCAAGAAGAAGAAAAATGTTGTGGAAACTGAGGAGCTTTTGGAGATATTTAAGCAAGTACAGATTATTATTCCGCTCCTCGAAGTCATTAAGCGCATCCCGGCTTACGCCAAGTTTTTAAAGGATGCCTGTACACCCAAATGTAAGCCAAGACCTCAAGCACCTAGGAAGGTTGTGCTCTCCGAACAAGCAAGTTCCATAATATCAAGCAACCTTTTGCTCAAGCGAACTGACCCAGGAGCACCCCTGATTTCCTGCAATATCGGGGACATGACATTTGATAGAGCGCTCCTGGACTTAGGTGCTTCTATCAATCTGATTCCAACAACCCTGTACCACCAATTTGGTTTCGGAGAGTTGACACCCACACTTGTCACCATCCAGTTGGCTGATAGATTTGTGAAGACCCCGAAGGGGGTTGTCGAGGACGTGATTGTGCGGGTCAAGGACTTCTATTTCCCGGTCGACTTCTTGGTGCTCGACATAGAAGTCCCTGAAAAATTACAGAATGCACCTATAATCTTAGGTAGACCTTTCTTAGCTACGGCTAAGGCAAACATTAATTGTGACACGGGATGTATGGAAGTCACCTTCGGAGACAAGAAAATGCAATTGGATATCTTCCGGGCGACAAAGTCTTTTGATTGTGATTGTGTTGAGGAACATGATCCTGTGGAAACTCTTGTCGAGGAATGCCTTACCCTTAGTTCTGTCTTAGACCACCAAGCCTGTAATGACTATTTTGACCCGTCACTGTCGCTACCCGTGGACCTCTGTAAGGCTAATTTCCATCAAACAACACCATTTGAGGAGATCGATGTTGATCAACTCTCGCTTATCCCTTTTTCGTCAACCGTTGTTCCACCCGCACCAAAACTTAAGCCACTACCTGAGAATCTCAAGTATGTCTTCCTAGGACCTGACTAGACCTTCCCTGTGATTATTAATTCTCATCTAGCTAAGGATCAGGAACTCAAGTTGACTGCGACCCTTTCAGAACATCGGGCTGCCATTGGTTGGACTATTTCTGACTTGAGAGGAATTAACCCCACCTATTGCACCCATAAGATTTACCTGGAAGACGGGGCACAACCCTCCCTCTAGATGCAGAGATGATTAAACCCTAACATGCGGGAGGTCATTAAGAAAGAAATTATCAAGTGGCTTGACGCCGACATCATCTATCCTATCTCTTATAGCCCCTGGGTGAGCCCCACTCAAGTGGTTCCAAAGAAAGCTGGGCTCACTGTTGTCACCAACGAGCATGGCGAATCCATCCCCACCCGCACCACCACCGCATGGCGAGTGTGATTGATTACAGGAAGCTCAATGAAGCCACTAAGAAGGATCATTTCCCCTTTCCATTCATTGACCAGATCCTTGAAAGATTGGCAGGGCAAAAGTATTTTTGCTTCCTAGATGGATATTCAGGATATAACCAAGTCGCAATTGCTCCGGAAGATCAAGAGAAGACCACATTCACTTGCCCGTACGGCACGTTTGCATTCTGTCGAATGCCGTTCGGGTTAGGCAATGCACCTACTACCTTCCAATGTTGCATGCTAGCTATTTTTTCAGAAATGGTAGGTGAATACTTAGAGGTCTTTATGGATGATTTCTCTGTATTTGGGAATTCATTCGACTACTATTTGAGCAACTTGGAGAAAATCCTGAAATGATGTATCGAGGTTAATCTGGTGTTAAGTTGGGAAAAGAGCCATTTTATGGTTCAAGAAGGAATCGTCCTCGGTCACATCGTATTGCATAGGGGCATTGAGGTGGATCGAGCTAAGGTTGATTTGATTTCCAAACTTCCTCTGCCTAGCTCGGTCCGACAGATTCGCTCATTCTTGGGACTTGTTGGCTTCTACCGAAGGTTCATTAAAGACTTATCCAAGCTTTCCAAACCCTTAACTGACCTTCTGGCCAACGACGCCATATTCCACATGTCCTCTCATTACATCCAGGCTTATCACACCCTCTGGGACTTAGTCTCCACAGCACCTGTACTTCAACCCCCGGATTGGTCCCAGGACTTTGAGATTATGTGTGATGAATCAGATTTTCCCATAGGCACTGTCCTATGACAAAGACAAGACAAGAAACCCATGGTGATCTACTACGCGAGCAAAACATTGGACGAGGCCCAACGAAATTATACGGTCACAAAGAAAGAATTGCTCGCTATAGTCTTCGGGCTTGAGAAGTTCCGACCTTACCTGTTGGGATCCCAGGTGACCATCTATTCTGACCATTCAGCCATCCGGCACCTATTGGCTACAAAGAAAATGAAACCCAGGCTCATCAGATGGATCCTACTCTTGCAGGAATTTAACCTAGAAATCCATGACAAGGCCGGATCAAAGAATGTGGTGGCTGACCACTTGTCTAGACTTCACCCAGACCACATTGGACCCTCCCTGCCTTTATCTGACACCTTCCCCGATGAACACATTTTGGCTGTGCAAGATAAGAAACTACCTTGGTATGCTAACTATGTCAACTACCTAGTTGTAGGACAGACCTCGCACAACTGGACCAGACAGCAACAGGACAGGTTCTTGGCCGAGGCCAAGCACTATTTCTGGGATGATCCCATGTTGTTTCGCCTCTGTGTCGACCAGATCATCAGGAGGTGTATCCCCAAGAATGAAGTTCAGAGTGTGCTATCCTTCTGTCATGACCAAGCTTGTGGTGGCCACTTCTTTGGAAAGAAAACGGCTGCGAAGTTTCTGCAGTCTGGATTTTACTGGCCTTCCCTATTTAAGGATGCACACAACTTTGCCAAGACTTGCTCACACTGCCAAACACTGGGCACCATGACCAGAAAAGATATGATGCCCCTCTAGCCCATCTTAATTGTTGAAATCTTCGATGTTTAGGGTATTGATTTTATGGGCCCCTTTCCACCATCTAACAGTTTTGAGTACATCCTAGTCTCGGTAGACTATATTTCTAAATGGATTGAAGCCGTTGCCACCTACCGATGCGATCATAGGACTGTCATGGACTTTGTTAAACAGAACATCTTTTCCCGGTTTGGAATACCAAAGGCCATGATCAGTGATGGTGGAAGCCATTTTATTCACTCCCAATTCCGTGCCCTACTTAGAAAATACGGGGTTAACCACCGCATTGCTACCCCGTATCATCCGCAAACAAATGGGTAGACCGTGGTCTCAAATAGACAAATCAAGAATATTTTACAAAAGACTATGAGACCTAGTAGGAAAGACTGGTCCACACGACTAGATGATGCCTTGTGCGCATATAGGACCACTTTCAAGACCCCGATAGGCATGTCACCTTATCGCCTGGTCTTTGGCAAAGCCTGCCACCTTCCTGTCGAATTGGAACACTGGACCTACTGGGCTGTCAAGCAATGTCACATGGATTCCCAATTAGCCGGTGCGCAAAGGACACTCCAACTCTCTGATCTCGAAGAAATTCGTCAGGACACCTTTGAGAATAGTCAACTGTATAAGGAGAAAATGAAAGCCATCCATGACCGACTCATCCATAGAAAGAACTTTGAGCCTAACCAGCAAGTCTGGCTGTTCGATGCCCGCCTAAAACTCTTTCCAGGGAAACTCAGGTCCAAATGGACAGGACCATTTCGGGTGGTTAAGCCTCACTCTAATGGGGTGGTTGAAATCGCTGATCCAAACACTGGGCACACTTTTACAGTTAATGGTCAAGGATTGAAACACTTCGTATCCCAGGTTCCCCCAAAGGAGAGTGTCACCCTCATTAAGGGATGACACGAAGCACCGCCCAGCCTGAGGTGTTAAACTCAGCGCTTCCTGGGAGGCAACCCAGAGGATTCGGACTGATCCGATATTTTACATCACTCAGGTAATATCTTTTTGAACCCCTGTTGCATCCATGTATTTGCCAATGAGGACATTATCCAACTTAAGCATGGGGGAGGGTGGTAAATTGCACGATCCTGAGCTCAATTAATCAGTCTGAATAAAATAAAATTAAAAAAAAAAATTAAATTTAAGAAAAAAATTGAATTTAGGAAGAAACTTAGGCATTAGAAACTTGTCAATAGTGGGAAATAATACAAAAAGAACTTGGACACTAAGACTTTTCAGGCCTTCAAGCTTAATCAGCCCTAGTGTCCGTTAAAATATGGATTTAGCTTCAAATCCTTGCAACCTTAAGCTACTCTAATCCACCTACTAAATAAGTTGATAAGTATACGACTTATCAACTCACCCTCTAACTCAGAAGGACTTTGAGTCTAAGCATCTGCACACATTTTTGCATAAACTCACTCCTCGGAGATTTTGACATAAATTGGGTAGCTAATGAACTCTCTAGGGTGGTATGGCTGTGAAGTTGTCATGGGTAACAGCCCATTGATAGGTTGTCCAGAGCCCAGCCACGGGACCACTTCTTCTTCATTGCCTCTAGGTAAATTTGAGATCAGGGAAGCCACCTACAAAAAAAAAGAAAAAAAAAAGAAAAAAAAATAAACCACACTTCACCACATGAGTATGGTTGGCAAGTGATCGTGGGTAACAGCCCATTGGTCGATTGTTCAGAGCCCAGCTCAGTAATTGCACAAAAAGAACCAAAACACTTAAGGAAGAAGCGGGGAAGTAGTACAAGCCGAGGAGATATACACTGGAAAAATCCTTGTGTTGATCCCAACTAAAACAAATGTAGGGAGAAAGCTACCGATCGAACGAATACACCTTCAGGCAAAATACTTCCTCTTCCAGTCACCTAGGGGCATAGAAACCCGGAGTCTGTATGAATTATCGATTGAGTGAGTCTATCACGATCTTTACACTAAGATGCTTAGCACTTAGAGTTTTATCTGAGTTTTGGGTGGGTTGGGTAGCTGTAAAAAGTTACCAACCCACTCTGAATTCCAAAAAAATCTAAATATATATATATATGTATATTTACATACATTAAAGCAAGGATTTAGGCAATTCGTATTTTGGCAAACACCTGGGCGTTTCTTAGTCTTTGTGGATTAAGATCTTAGTATATTTCCTCCTATTGACAAGTGACGAGGTGTCTAAGTAATTACTTCTTAAATTCTGATAAAAAATAAAGGCTAGAATAAACCTTGCTAGGGTCTAGCAAGGAGTAAGCATGGGGGTATGATAACACTTCATCTTGGGGTGATAATTCTATTAAATAGGGCCCTTCTTAAGAATAAAAGGCACAGATAACACAGCATAAGTAGAATGGGAGCAATGCATGCATCATATGTCAAGATTGCTTATAAAATAGTATTAATGGCCATTTGTATGAGCACTTGTCAAAGCAAGCCTCAGATGAGCAATTGGACCACACGGATGGATTCAGAACAACGAACGGAGTCCAACGGACTCGAAATCGGCCAAATCCGACATCCAGAGCTCCCACAATGGGCCCAAGAAGTTCTGACCGTTGATCTGATGATCAACGGCCCATGGCACACCATGTGGCGCTCTCTCACCACGTCCAGATCACCACTTACACCTGGAGGACAGATCTCAGCCGTTGATCTCCAATCGAATGGCTGAGAACCACGCGCACGCCCACACTCGCCGTGACAAAGCAGCGGGTGTAGCGCAGCGATTGGAGCTCACAGCCACGCTCACGCGACGTAGGTTTGAGTCGCATGGAGCGAAAATGTAGAGACGAAGATGTGCGTCGGCGAAATTAGGCCACCCGATCAGCAACGGAAGATGAGATTGCGAGACGTGGCGTTCGTAGATGCACCATGGCCAAACACGCGTGATGACGCGGGCGCAAGGGCGCGATACAGGAGAGCGCCTCGCTCGAGATCCCAACCATCCGATCTTCGATTGGACGGCTTGTGGCACGCGCACACGGATCGAGCGCGAGGAAGAACGGTTGCAGGCAAGCGACCGGCGGGCAGGGGTCTTCACCGACATTTTTGGAAGGGTTTTAGCGATGTCCCGGACGTCGCTAAAACCCCTTCTTCATTTGGAAAGCCCTTCTCCATATTTAAACCCCTTCCAACCACCCATTTAAGGCATTCACTCCACTTGCAACTACTCTACCCCTCTCCTAGCTACCTTTAAGCTCTTTTATAATCACCAGAGATGACGAGCCATCGACGGAGCCCTCTCCACCACCGTAGCTGTTTCACCACCCTTCCTCTCTCTTTTTCTTCCCTTCTTTTAAGCTTTACTTTATTTATCCTTAAGCATGTGACGAGTCGATTTTCCGCTAAGCATTGTAGTATTTAAGTGGTGGAAAAATTGACTAATCAGCAATAAAAATAACCACTCACAGAAGAGCGGGTCATGCCCATAGGGAGGCAATTATGTAATAAACTCTCGATTATTTCTTATTCTTTCGGTTATGTGCGAAATCCCTAGTCAAATCTGACATAAAATGAGATGGAAAGAAGATTCACAATAACTCAAAAATAAAAGGGTATATGTGCAATTTTCCCTCACTGAAATCTTCAATAAATATATGATAATTTTATGTAATTTTCAATTGACATATACTAGATAAAATTGGTGCACATGTTAATCCCAAAACAAATCTTGAAATAGGTGAATAACAATAACGTGCAATTATCAAAAAGTATGAGTGTGCATTCGCAATTTTGCCATAATAAAATAATAATAAATCAAAAATCAAGTGTTGGCAATGGCAGCGAATGTAATATCTAATTGAAGGGAAAACAGAGCTTTCACTCTCTCTCCTCCTCGTGTGGCAGATGGTGCACCGACGACGGAGCTACTATGGGGGAAGGTTGACCGATGCGTGGGGATCACGATGATGGTGATAGAATGGCGAGAGGTGGCCGGAGGTGACCGGCGGGGGGAGGAGGGCCGCCGGCCTATTGGAGGAGAAGGCGACAGCCGCAGCTGTGAGTCTGGCTGCGCTCGGGTGCACACTTGCAAGGCACTAGTGGCGAGGGCGAGCACTTGCAGGAGGGGGCGCGCCTGCCTGCGAGGAGTGCTGGTGAAGCGAGGGTGTATGCCTGTGCGGGTGCATCAGCGGTGCCTACAGGGGCGGCTGCTGGCGATGGAGAGGGGTGCGGTGCGGTGCCTGCGGACCTGGCAGGGGTACTGGTGAGGCGAGGCGGGTAGCGAGGCAGAGCGGTTGCTGGTGCTGGAGAGGGGTGCGGTGCTTGCGGGCCTGGTAGGGGTGCGGGTGAGCGGGGCTCCTGAAGGCAGGCGCTGGTGGCAGGCAGGGCACCTGCGGGCGCTGCAGAAGTGTGTGCGCCTGCGTGTGCAGTTGGCGAGGGCGGAGCGGTGCCAGCAGGTGCGGCTGGAGAGGGAAGCTTGGTGTGCAGTGCTTGTGGAGTGGGGGGGGCGTTGTGCGTAGTGTGGCTGTGCAGCGCTTGCGGGCTGGTTGGAGGGTGATGGAAGATGAAGCGACTGCAGGTGCGGGAACAGGCTGAAGGGTAGGATGGGGTGCTTGGTGCACAATGCATGCGGTGGAGCAGTTCCCCGCTAGGGGGAAGATGCAGATCCTCCGAAGAATCGACGATCCTCTCTTTTTATCTCCTCCCCGGTGCAAGTTAAGGGATTTTCAAATCCCTTACTAAACATGGCCGACGCTGTTGGTGAGGTTGTTGATGGCCAGCCGTAGGTTGAGAAATTTGTGGGGGAAAATATTTTTTCTCCCCCTGTTCTTTTCCCCCATTGATCCTCCTCCCTCTTCGTCTCGATTATTAGCCGAATGAATAGATTAAGTGGAGAAGATGTAACAAATGCACTGTTGCGGGACCTGCATTCAACATAAACTAATTACATACTATGTTATTGAATGCGATAAAATAGATGCAAACTTAAATAATGATGCATGTAATCATTCTACAACTTAATGTAGTTATTAACAAACATACAATGTGAAAAGAGAATTACTTAGGCATAACAATAGTCCATTAGAATGGACTCATCAAATACCCCCATGCCTAAGATTTGCTAGTTCCTATCAAAAAAAATGAAAAATAATAGAAGTAATCAGAAGATTTCTTCTTTTCTTATTTCAAAACCTTAGAGATCCAGACAAATGTGAAGTGATACTAGCCTAAGTAACAAATCCAAGTGAAAAAGCCAATTTGCAATGGAAGTTCGTACTTCACCCTTGGTAAATATTGCTGTCCGGATAGGCAACTACTTCCCTCGGGGATAAAGTAGAGGATAATCTGTAATTTGACCCCGGTATTTGGCTTAGGTAGGAGATATCGAGTTGAATGGATTTGTATTTGGTGGCACACGCTCATCTGGTGCTACATATAGTCTAGTACTGCAGACTCTAGATCTCTAGACTATTAGACAAGTCAACTATGAGAGAGGCTACACAACTATGCTCTCTTGATGTTCCTAGGCACTCCCTCTTTTCTTTCTTTCTGAGATCACAAATCTCGCCAGATTTCGAAATTGTACTCACAATTTGGTTGCCTCATATGGCATCCACACTTCAATTAAAGTCCTAATAACTCTACAACTAAGTTAGAGTCCTGAACCAGTATTTGGGTAATCAGAAATACTTAAAGGTAGGTATGGGTCATATTTGGTGGAATGCGATAGGTGTTTTGTTGCCTCAGAAATAATGTTACATTATAACTTGGACCCTCTTTTTTTTTTGTAATATAAATATTTCTTCTTTTTCTTCTTTTCTTTTCTCTTTCTTTTTTTTTCTTTTCTTTTTTTTATAATATAAATCAACATAATACGACACAGAATTTTATTTATGAGGCATTATTCGGGATGATGATGGTCAAGAGGATATTGTGTGGCTTATTTGGTGGAAGTGCCTATTCTCGGCACCGGGAAGGAATGGATAGGATAGGCGTATTGCTAACCTTTGACACTAATACCCTCCTGGTGTTGGACCCGAATAGGTTGTTAATATGATGATTTTATCGTTGAAGTATGTATAGTGGTTAACCTAAATCGGACCTAACCATCTCTTTACAAAATTTTTAACCTGGCCTATTTGATTTTATCTTGGTTACTTTTAGGCCTAGGGTCGAACTCAGGGAAGTGGGGTTACAAGTCAAGTTTTTATGCCTTTCCTACAACAAGTCTCTTCCATTCGTTTATTATGTTTTTGGTATTTTTCTTATTTAGATTTTTTTCTGGTAATCTTTGTCCTTGAGGCACACCCTCAAAATTGAGTTATTGGTTTTGAGCCAAAACAGGGTTCTAAAATGGGTCTTGCTATTTGCAAGACGGAGTACCTGCAAGTCAAAGATTATCTTTTCTCTTTTATATATATATTTTTTATCTTTTTACTAACAGGAAAGCGAAACAGAAATAAAGTAAATACAGTATATATATATAGGTATATATTATATATGTATAAAGGGGTGTGGGTGGAGGCAGAGATGGAGTGTAGCACGATGTCGAGTCAGTCGTCGTCTAGAAAGACGCAACCAACAGGACGAGATGCCACGTGTAAGGTGTAGGATGGATGGTGGAAGATGAATGCGAACACGCTTTTTGTACGCGTGTATCGGGGAATATCAGCAATTGGTGCAGATATTCCCACGATACAGCGTAGGGTAAGTAACGTGAAAATATATATATATATATGTATGTATATATGTAAATATATTTATATGTATATATGGTTATAAATATATAGGCATATATATGTGTATATATATGTGTGTGTGTATATATATATATATAAGTATATGTATATATGTATGTAGCTATATATGTATATAACTATATGTATATATATATATATAGGTATGTAAATGCATATATATAAGTATATGTATAGATAGATATATGTATATATTTATATGTATGTATATTTATATATATGTATATGTATAAATGTATGTATAAGTATATGTGCATATATATGTATATATATATATATAAGTATATAGATATATGTATACTAACACTTAGTTATATAAATACTACTATATATATATAGATATAAGTATATATATATATATATATGTATATGTACATAAGTATATGTATATATGTATGTATATATATGTATATATATATAAGTATATAGAGATATATATATGTATGTATGTATACTAATACATAAATATATAGGTACTACTATATGTATAAATATAAGTATATATATATATATGTATGTATATTAATATATGTATATAAATATCAATATATATATGTATATAATAGTGTATAGGTGTGTGTGTGTGTGAAAGTGTGAGTGAATGTGTGTGCAAGCGTCGGTGAAGAGAGTGTTGTGAGGGAGAGTGAGAGAGAGGGCGGGGAAATGGCAGCTGCGCTGCTGGAGTGAAAGGCTGGAGCAGTTAGGGCATCTGAGCTACAGGGCCGTCGTTTGATGGTTTAGGTTCGCATGCAGGCGCGCATGCAAGCAGATAAGCGCACGCTAGAGGGCGAGGGTGCGGAGAGAAGACGCAGTGCACCGTGCTGTGCGAAGGCTAGAGCGAGCGCTCGCAGGCACGTGGGAAGGGATTGCACAGCACAGACGGGTGCGGGCGAAGGGAGTGGGTGAAGCAGATGCGCGGGCTCGTGCGGGCGGCACGGGCGGAGACGTGCAGGCGGGCGCGCGCACGGGCGAACGGCGGTAGCGGCGCGCCGGGTGACCGGTAAAGTGGGAAGCTTTCCAGTCACCCCACTATAGCGACAGTGTCACGCAGACTCGCGTGAACAGTGGCTACAGTGGTTGGTTGCGCCGTGCAACTGGGAGTTGAAGGTGGTGTGAGTGCTGCCGGCTCACGGCTGGCGCGTGAGGGAGAGGGTCTGCACCAGCCGATTACGAGCGCGGAGAAGCTCGCAACAGAGTGTGTGGTGAGGGAGGTGAGGGAGCCTGCAGCTTGCGCAGAGGCTTGCAGGTGCTGGCAGGGGTGCGGGGAAGCGCTTGGCTGGCCGCTGCAGAGGCGCGCAGAGGCCGATTGCAGGTGGGAGAGAGCGTGACATGGGGGAGAAGCGAGAGGCAGTGATGCTTGCAGGCAAACGTGGAGGGCGAAGGCAGCCTGCAGGCTTGCACAGAAAGAGGCTGGGTGGCTGCTGCTGCCTTGCCACAGCTGCCGCCTCTGCCTTGCTGCTGAGCTTCAGACCTTGAAGCTTGCGGCAATGGCTGAAGGTCTTCAAGCGGAAAAAAAAACTAGAAAGAGCCACCACACCCACCAGCTCTTTGAAGAGCTGGGCGGTGGTGGTCTCACTGTGGTGGTGTGCACCACAGTGAGGGCTCCTGCCCGCCAGGTGTCTCCTCGGAGGAGGAGGGTCGGCGTATGGAGGGAGAGGGAGGAGAGGACGGCCTGGAAGGAGAAGTTTTGCAGGTGGCTTTTTCTCTGTTAGACCAGGCTTTTGATGAAGGAGAAGCCGTGGCTTTAAATAGAAGATGGAAGCCATGCATGGCCATGCCCTGGCTGTGCATGGCTCATGCATGGCCTTGGCAGGGAGAGGCAGCCGCAGGGAAGGGCAGCTGCAGGGAATGGCGCACGAGGAAGAAAGACGCAGCCGCGGGAAGAGATTTCCAAATCAAATGGAAATAAAAATAAAGATGGGAATATTGCAAAGATGCACTTGAGGAAAAATGTAAAATGCAAGGCCGCTTATTTCATTCTCCTCTCCTCCCAATTAAATGCATGCATGCATGTATTTTTACAAATGCGATTATGGAACCCTAATATGCATAGGTAATGCTAGGAGATAGCACAAGAAGGCACTATTGCAGGTGTATTTTTGTGGTGCAATCATACCCCCATGCCTATCTTTTGCTAGTCCCTAGCAAAACACTTTTTGTAGTGTTTAGAAATGATCTTTAAGCTGAAGATTTTCTTCTGGGGTGACATAGGTGTGTTTATTGTTGGATATTGTGAGAACCAATTGTAGAGAAGACTACCAGTACTTTAAGTCTCACATGACAAAGATCATCTCTCGAACTAACCAGGACCCTTGATATTTAAACCTTAAGTATGATTTCCAGGATGCAGGAGGTTTTTGCCGTACTCGAGAGCTCAAGAGATTATGGCTTATGCTTAGTGAAGGATCAAGACTGACCAGATGAACATTAAGACTCAAGCCTAGGGTTTCACGAATTTTTAAGTAAAGGTTAGTTCCAGTTTCAGCCCGTGATTTCGGATTGACCCTTAAGAAGATGACGGAAAACTCAACTCCCATTTTCTGACATTTGTGGCTCACAGGAAAATAGTTTACTGACATTTGTGAGATATACTGACTTATTTGCAACTTTTTTTTTTTTAAACACGTGTCAGTATATCTCTTACAAATTTATTTGGAGGAGCACACTTTTCTTTTTGGTGGGAGAGTTTCTTTTTGGTAGAAAGAGTTTCTCCTAAACACAAGACTAAAACCTAGGATAAAAAGTCTACCTACACGCACAGGTAAGGACTCCACCTTCCCTAATGAACACTAGGGTTGGATCTTATGTTCACCTGGTCTTTCCTGATATGTGTAGTGTGAACCAAGTTTGCTTAAGCTCTCAAGTAAAAGCAAACCAACGGATCCTGTACTGGTGTCTCAAGTACAAGAATACATCCTTAGTTAGGAGAGATTCCAATCTATTTTGTCAATGCTCAAGTGAATTAAGCAGAGCCTGAGCGAATCAAGCTTCTGTGGCCTGGAAAGTCTTCAAAATAGAGGTTGAATATCCATAAACACTTATTGTATTTTTGTTTCAGCTTTCAGATCATTACTAAACACCATTTATATATATATTTTTTTTCTTTTTCTTTTTCTTGCATATTTATAAATAGGTGGAAACTGCATGATACCATAAAATACCTAGATCCTATGGATGCCTATCCACCCCCCCATGTCAAACAATGTTATGTCCTCATATGCATGCAGGGAAGGGTAGAGAAAGGATGATAGATCAGGTAACGAGAGCTGAAGTGCAGGGTATACAGTAGGGTTGTAGGGTGGGTGGATGGTGGGTGGTGAAAGATCTAGCATTTTCTGGCACGAGAGTGTCCCAGGCGGATCGGAGAACAAGTCAGGAAGAAGAAGTTGGCCTTCAGATTGGCCAAGAAGAGGGGATCTTTGGATAGATGGATCCAAAAAAGAATAGCCCCAGTGAGTAGGATATGGGCTCAAGGTCCCAATGTGGAGTTGCAAATCCGCCAGATTTGGCGGGAAAGAAAGGGCAATCCTGTCTTTAGGAGTGTGGACCGACGATGAGTAGCTCGGATATGACTCAGACCACGAGGTATGGGAAGCGAAGAAAACCTCGTCAGAAGTCTGGCCAGGAGAAGGTACGGGACAAGGGAGAGATGGGGAAACGTCACAGTATGTGTTGATCAAGCAGTCATCAGGTAATCCACAGCAGTCTAAATAGGTCCCAATTAGTCTCATACACGCACTGACGGTCATGTCCTCATTAGACGTGTCATCCTCGATGCAATCGCAATCAAAGTTCTTGGCTACCTTGAAGATGTTAAGCTTGATCTTTTTAGATCCAATGGCAATCTGAATACAGCCCGACTCGCAGTCGATAAGGGTGTGGGCTGTGGCCAAGAAAGGTCGACCAAGGATGATCGGAAAATCAGAAAGCAAGCTAGGAACTTCCATATCTAAAACAAGAAAGTCAACAGGAAAACAGAGACTGTTAACCCTAACCACCACGTCTTCCACCACACCCTTTGAGATTTTGACAGAACGATCTGCCAACTGTAACATGATAGGGGTGGGTTTCAGATTTCCCAAGGAAAATTTTTTGAGCATGATGGTCAGTATGAGATTTATGGAAGATCCTAGATCAAGCAAGGCACGGTTAGAACTGCAGCCTTGGATGCTACAGGAAATAAGCGGTGTGTCCAGATCTTTCTGCTTCGGTGGTAGGTTTGACAGTATAGCACAACTCGCATGAGGCGAGAGAACCACCAGATTCTTAGTTTTCTTTGACTGTCACTTGGGTGTTGTGTAGTCTTTGAAAAATCGGGCGACAGTAGGTAAGTGGTCGATAGCCTCGAGTGGGGGTACCTTGATTTCTACATCCCTGAACAAATTACGCAGGTTATCAAAGGCCTGCGTATCTTTCTTTTTGCCTTTTGGCTCCCTCAGTAGAGCCTCAGGGAATGGGACTGATTCTGACAATAATTTGGGTGTATCATCCTCTTGCGAATGCGGTGCACATCCTGAATGAGAGGGCGATGAAGAAGATGGGCCAGGATCAAGTCGAGGCGGATCGACAGTCTGCTTGCTGCTCCTCGTAGTGATAGCATTGGACAATGCAGGTCCAGTGGGATCATACGGCAGAGGAGGGTTCGCAATAAGGACATACGACTACGGTGCTGTAGCGGGATTAGCCTGAAATCCTGATGGAATGCTCGGAGCTTCCAGAATTTGATGAACCTGTCCCTGAGAAGGTTGTACCAGTGGTTGAGGACCACGGGGTATGAAGTTTTGCGGGTTTGGAATAGGTTGGGTGGGAAGAGTGCCCTGAGATCGAGTCGCCATGCGTAGTTGACTGATTTCAGCATTCTACCGCGCTAATTAGTGCTGAAGAGAGGTCATGTTCTCTTCATGGCGCTTTGACATATCCATCATCATTCGCATCAATTTGTCAAGAGGACTTGATGTGTGTTCTGCTTGCGATACGCAAGGGCCTGATGGCGGATTCGCCATAGGATTAGACTGGGCCCTTGGGATGACGGGTGCGGATGGTTGCATTGGTCCACCTGTGGGGTTTTGGCGCTGCAGGTTGTTGGACCATGCGAAATTCGGATGATTGCGCCACCTTGGGTTATAAGTGGCAGAGAATGGGTAATTCCCTAGGGCATAAGCGTCTTCTATGCCAGAAGACGCGTCCGCGTGTAAATATGCGTTAGAGCACATGGAGGCTTGGTCTTTCGTGTTGAAATACTGGCTCGCAGAAACCAATTCCACATGACTTACCGAGTTGCTCGGTGCGAAACTTGGTAAGGAAGGTCTTACGGGGTTTCTTGGGATAAGCCTGGTGTTGGAAGAATTTGGATTGTGATGAAGTGGTGAAGAGGTGGTGTTTGCCATAGAACAGGCGGGGTTGGCCAGAAGCTCGTCCAGCTTCTTGTGCACGACGAAGACTTCATCCAGTTTTTGTGCAATAAGGCTTAGATCAGTGGATGAATGGGAGGGTCCCATGTCAACTTTGTGGACATTTCGGGGCTGGCTGGTATGATTAAAGGAGACAATGGAAGTATTGTTCATCGAGTTTTCACTCATATTTTCAAACAATTCAAATGCTCCATTCTCGTCTTTATTCATAAAGTTCCCTCCGCAAGAAGCGTCTGCAATCTGCTTCAAAGTCTCATTTAGCCCGTAGTAGAAAATCTAGGCTATATGCCACTTAGGCAGACCGTGGTGTGGATACTTCTTGAGGAGGTCATTATACCTCTCCCATGCCTCATGAAATTGTTCGCCGTTTTGTTGCATAAATGAAGTGATAGCACGGTGAAGTGCATTGGTTCGCCCGATTGGGAAGGACTTCTTGAGAAACACTGTTCGCATCTCTTCCCAAAAGTGGATGGTTCTCCCAAGGGTGCGTAACCACTGCGATGCTTTATTCCGCAATGAAAATGAGAACATTTTCATGAGGACTATAGGTAACCCGACATTTCTTGGTTTAACGGTTTCAGCCAGTCAGGTTAGGTCTTCCAAGTGGAGAAAAGGATCTTCACTTGCATGACCATGAAAGTGAAAATTTATTAGGCCAATTATGTTCGATTTCAGTTCAAATTCGTCCCCTCCCATAGGGATCCGAATTTGTCCTATGGTCTCTGTAGCAGCGAGATTCTGATATGAGCTAAGAGACCTAGGCTCCTCCCGTTCAGGAGGGTTCTGCATTTCCTCCAATGTTTCCCGAATGGCTTCAATTCACTCGTTATACATTTCCATTTGGGCTTGGAGGCGGGTTATTGGATCTAAGGCTCCACCACCTGGTGGGTTCTGAGGGCAGTTTCCTCCCTCGGGATTTGGGGGTGGGCATGCAGCCATGTTTGTGGAGGAGGAGGACAATTCGGCTTGTTTTCTAGATTTATCAGTCAATTCAAATAGTTCAGGGTTTTGTGACCTCCTCCCAAACATGCACTACCACAGGAAGAATTGGGGGGATAAGAAGGGAAAAGAGATGAGAGAAATGGCGCCGCAAAGGTACACTTGATTACAAATCAATTCAATCAGATTCCTAACCTCTACAGTGTGCCGTTAGACCTAAACATTTAAGTTACCTACTATCACGAACTACGGAACCGAATGCGAGCACCGCGGAACCACCGGGCCAGATTGAAAGGCCGTTTGCCCCAGTCTTAGACACCTGATAGCACGCGGGAACCCTCACCAGAACATAGATGCTACACACAGGTAGTTAGACCTCTAATCCTTAGTAAGGGTCAAGTTACTACAAGTTTTAGTTAGGGGCTTAGGGTCAAGTGCTTTTGGAATGTGAAGGGCGTTGTTTACGGGTAATGCCCAAGTGATTGATTTTCAGAGTGTGTAAAACAAGCATGCAACGGGGAAATCTCTCTGAATTGAAGTTTTTATTGGTGAATGGTTTTTAGAGTTCAGCCTTAGGTAGTATGAATTTTAGGATTTCTCTAAATTACCAATTCAACCAATCTCCAGGTTTTACAAGAATACAGGTTTTCTTCTAAGCCCAACAAACCCTTCTTCAATATCAGTTGGTTAATGCATGCTAAAATGCAATGGGCTACCCTAAATGGAGATTTCTATGTGTGGATGCACGAATCAGTTTTATATTAGTGTGAAAGGGAGCTAAAGCACTTTAATTCAAGTGCTCCCAATCACCAGAAAGATTTCCACACACAAGGCTCAACCAGAAGATAAAGAAAATCAAATTGTTGGGGTTGAATTATTCGGGATCAAATCTTAGGCAAGTTGTAAAGTTGTGGTGGGGTTGGAATTAACTCAATTCCAAGTCTCCCCACCAAAAAGGTGATCCCGAATTGTAAATAAGTGAGGTAAAAGAGGGGTGCAACCAATCTTTTTATGTTTTCCTCAAGGAATGACTTCCCACGGCGAGAAATTCAAGAATCAAGATTCTTGGATTTTCTCTATGCGAAGTAAGGTGGGAAATCCTGGGGCAGTGGGAGTGAAGACAATCAATCAAACAAGTGAATTTTAATCCACTTGCCCCAAGAGATCCCAAGAAGCTTTTCTAGTTTTTTTAGTTTTTAGTTAGTTTTTTTTTTATTTTTTTTATTTTTATTAAGGTGACAAGTTAACCCTAGTTGCTAAGAAAAGAAGACCTACTTGTTCGGTAACGTGTGCAGAGCTCCAATGCGGTGTCGGCATCTTCACGCTCTCGTACTCGCCTTAGATCTGCTCACGTCTTTGACTTCGTCTGCCTACCTTCTCCTTGCACCAGGTTCACCTGCACACCAAAAACAGAGATACCCGTGAAGAGAGAAGAGAAAAATTGAAAGGAGTTGAATATAAACTTACTTGAAGGTGTACTTCCCTGGCAACGGCACCAGAAAAGGTTTCGTGTCGGACCCGAATAGGTTGTTAATATGATGATTTTATCGTTGAAGTATGTATAGTGGTTAACCTAAATCAGACCTAACCATCTCTTTACAAAATTTTTAACCTGGCCTATTTGATTTTATCTTGGTCACTTTTAGGCCCAGGGTCGAACTCAGAGAAGTGGGGTTACAAGTCAAGTTTCTACGCCTTTCCTACAACGAGTCTCTTCCATTTGTTTATTATGTTTTTGGTGTTTTTATTATTTAGATTTTTTTATGGTAAGCTTTGTCCTTGAGGCACACCCTCAAAATTGAGTTCTTGATTTTGAGCCAAAACAGGGTTCCAAAACGGGTCTTGCTATTCGCAAGATGGAGTACCTGCAAGTCAAAGATTATCTTTTCTCTTTTATATATATTTTTTTATCTTTTTACTAACAAGAAAGTGAAACAGAAATAAAGTAAATACAGTATATATATAGGTATATATTATATATGTATAAAGGGGTGGGGGTGGAGGCAGAGATGGAGTGTAGCACGATGTTGAGTCGGTCGTCGTCTAGAAAGACGCAACCAATAGGACGAGGTGCCATGTGTAAGGTGTAGGATGGATGGTGGAAGATGAATGCGAACACGCTTTTTGTATGCGTGTATCGGGGAATATCAACAACTGGTGCAGATATTCCCGCAATACAGCGTAGGGTAAGTAACGTGAAAAAATATATATGTATGTATGTATATATGTAAATATATTTATATGTATATATGGTTATAAATATATAGGTATATATATGTGTATATATATATATGTATATATATATATATATAAGTATATGTATATATGTATGTAGCTATATATGTATATAAGTATATGTATATATATATATATAGTTATGTAAATGTATATATATAAGTATATGTATAGATAGATATATGTATATATTTATATGTATGTATATTTATATATATATGTATATGTATAAATGTATGTATATATATGTATGTATAGGTATATGTGTATATATATGTGTGTATATATATATATATATATATATATAAGTATATATATATATGTATACTAACACTTAGTTATATAAATACTACTATATATATATAGATATAAGTACATATATATATAAATATGTATATGTATATAAGTATATGTATATATGTATATATATATATATATATAAGTATATATATATATATGTATATGTATGTATATATATGTATATAAATATATGTATATATATATCAATATATATGTATACGTATATATATATATGTATATAATAGTGTATAGGTGTGTGTGTGTGTGTGAAAGTGTGAGTGAATGTGTGTGCAAGCGTCTGTGAAGAGAGTGTTGTGAGGGAGAGTGAGAGAGAGAGAGCGGGGAAATGGCAGCCATGCTGCTGGAGTGAAAGGCTGGAGCGGGTAGGGCGTTTGAGCTGCAGGGCCATCGTCTGATGGTTCAAGTTCACATGCAGGCGCGCACTCACGCAGACAAGCTTATGCTAGAGGCCGAGGGTGCGGAGAGAAGTCGCAGTGCACCATGCTGTGTGAAGGCTGGAGCAGGCGCTCACAAGCGCGGGCGAAGGGAGTCCACGACACAGACGGGTGCGGGCGAAGGGAGTGGGCGAAACAGACGCGCGGGCTGGTGCGGGCGATGCTGGCGGAGACGTGCAGGCGGGCGCGCGCACGAGCAAACGGCGGTAGTGGCGCGCCGGGGGACCGGTAAAGTGAGAAGAATTTCGGTCACCCCACTGTAGCCATAGTGTTGCGCAGACTCGCATGAACAGTGGCTACAGTGGTCAGCCACGCCGCGCAACCGGGAGCTATAGGTGGTGTGAGTGCTGCCGGCTCGCGGCTAGCGCGCGAGGGAGAGGGTCTGTGCCGGCCGGTTGCGAGCACGGAGAAGCTCACGATAGAGCGCGCGGAGAGGGAGGCGAGGGTGCCTGCTGCTTGCGCGGAGGCTTGCAGGTGCTGGCAGGGGTGCGGGGAAGCACTTGGCCGGCCACTGCAGAGGCGCGCAGAGGTCGATTGCTGGCAGGAGAGAGCGCAACAGGGCGGAGAAGCGGGAGGCAGTGATGCCTGCAGGCGCGCGCGGAGGGCGAAGGCGGCCTGCAGGCTTGCGTGGAAAGAGGCTGGGCAGCTGCTGCTGCCTTGCCGCAGCTGCTGCCACTGCCTTGCCACTGAGCTTTAGACCTTGAAGCTTGCAGCAGTGGCTGAAGGTCTTCAAGCGGAAAAAAAAACTAGAAAGAGCCACCACGCCCACCGGCTCTTTGAAGAGCTAGGTGGTGGTGGTCTCACTGTGGTGGTGTGCACCACAGTGAGGGTTCCTGCCCTCCGGGTGTCTCCTCGGAGGAGGAGGGCCGGCGTATGGAGGGAGAGGGAGGAGAGGACGGCCTGGAAGGAGAAGTTCTGTAGGTGGTTTTTTCTCTGTTGGACCAGGCTTCTGATGAAGGAGAAGCCGTGGCTTTAAATAGAAGATGGAAGCCATGCACGACCATGCCCTGGTTGTGCATGGCTCATGCATGGCCTTGGCAGGGAGAGGCAGCCGTAGGGAAGGGCAGCTGCAGGGAATGGCGCGTAAGGAAGAAAGGTGCAGCCATGGGAAGAGATTTCCAAATCAAATGGAAATAAAAATAAAGATGGGAATATTGCAAAGATGCACTTGAGGAAAAATGTAAAATGCAAGGCCACTTATTTCATTCTCCTCTCCTCTCAATTAAATGCATGCATGCATGTATTTTTACAAATGCGATTATGGAACCCTAATATGCATAGGTAATGCTAGGAAATAGCACAAGAAGGCACTATTGCAGGTGTATTTTTGTGGTGCAATCACCTCCTTCAGCCAAGGACTCTATGAAGGATGATCGTAACCATCCACCATAGTTATAACTTTATTAAGACTCAATCTCTGTGTATCTGCCTTATTTGGTGACTCTCAGGAATTCACACAAAGTATGCACACAGGAGCAGAGAGTGAAAACTACGCCTAACTCTGAAGTATCATCATCTAATTATCCAAAACTTAAGAGTCCTTGCATTAGACTTAGCGCACCAGTAATCTCTCTACTTTCTTCTCACAAATATGAGGTGGATCTACTATAAGATAGTATGCCTGATTCCCTATGAACTGCCCAAGGGTTTAGTAGACTACAAATGCTTATTAGTTTTCCTCAAGGATCCATTACCAAGTCTACATGCACATGAAATAAATGTACTGGATTCTAACTTAAGAAATAATTCAGGAAGAAAAACCTCCCATGACAAAGGTATTTTGCTAGGGACTAACCCAATCAGCTCAAGAAAAGAGGATTTTTTTTTTATATGCTAACCTAAATGCATGAATACTTCCTAAAATGCAAATGCACCCTCCCATGCCTAAATCCTACAATGTCCCCATTATAAAATTAAAATAGGAGGAAAAAGGAAAAGCATCACCTAACACGGTGTTATTCTGATCGCTGGGTTGCCTCCCAACAGGCGCCGCATTTTCTGTCAGCAGCCAGACTTAGAAGGAACCTATAAGTCTGGTTCCAAATAGACAAAGTTAGGCCCTAAAAATACGCGTAACAATGCAAGCCTAGAAAATAGGTAGCCACAGATGTTGGCGAGCTGATGATGCAACGTAATACCAAATGCTCGCCAGAAGATATGAAAGCGAAGAACCTCGTTGGCTACCTTAGGATGTGTGGGAATAATAAACAGAGTATGAAAAGGGACTTCCCGAAACGGAATAAGTGGAGGGTAACAAGGATCCTCCAGAGCAGGACGGGTTTTAAAAGATATACACATAATTATTTCAAAGCCTTGAATGGTGAGAGTAAAAGTACAAGCATCAATCCACACTCGCCATTCTACCCGAGGATGTACTGGCCTGATATGTTCTCTAGAAACAATGTACATGAGCAGAGATCTGAGCCAAGGATCGGTTAGGGAGTATAAGGGTTGTTTGTAGTGTTGGAAGGTAATGGTTAAGTCCAATGAGGGTTTAGTCGGTGTTAGGTCTAATTCCAAGAATGATTTAGATTGTGTATACTCCCTAACAGTTGTAGACACTACATATTACCCTACCTAGCATTAATGATCGGAGTCATATTTGAATCAAGGGTAGACTCCAAATTACAACTCTTTGATGGCAGGGTCAAAATGTCAGAATCATTATCATTCAGCTCATCCCCAGATTTGTTTGGTTCACTCAAATTTTTGTCGGAGTGTATATGTGATTCATTAGGAGTTGGATCAGTATCCTCAATTATTCCCAAAGGAGGATCAGTCTTAATGTTTTGAAGCAAGCCTATATCATTGAATTCATCATTCTTCTCGGGGTATAAATCCTCAATTGACGTGTTTTGTCCCTGAGAGTCTACCATAGACTTCTCATTATTTTGTTTGTCCTCCTTTAATATCAACTCCTGCTTTGATGGAGGATGACTCTCAAAAGAAAGGAGGAATCTGGATTTTATCATATTATTTCTATCCTCTGGAGATAAATCCTCAAATAATAAATAATCCCCCTGTGATTCACTCCAGATTTTCAGTCCAGGTTCCTCTATTGGGGCATCCCCATCCTCTGAAATAGACTCTTCATATCCCTGAGACCAAAATTGATCTAATTCATCCTCCATTCCCTTAGGGTCACCTTCATTGGGTGCATTTAAATCCTCAGGATATTGAATGGTAGGTGTTGATTCCCTAAGTGGAGGGTTATGGGTAGGCTCACTAAGGGTAGAATGGGATTCCACCGAATAATCAATAGGGGAAGTGATAGGAACAATACAACCTTGACCTGGTTTGGTAGGGATAAAGAGAATACTGTCATTGGGGTCAAGGTCCTTAAGAGGTACCATCTTCCCTTGCTTTTGACTCCAATATAGTTCAGGTGAATAATCATTATGATCGTTGTCCTCTAGTGGCCGTGTCTCATTGGGAGAGTCTAAGTGATAGCTGCATAAAATTGGATCCCTATTGTCATTAGGTTCCTCAAAATTATTTTCATGATCATGGTCGTATGGGTAGGGATCAGAATTATTGGGAAGTGTGTAGCTAAGCTGTCTTATTTCTTCATTTTATTGTTGACTATTCCTCAACATCTCTCCCATTGATTCCATCATTTTCTTTTGCTGTTTTTGCATTTCTATCATAAAAGAGGAGAGGCTACTGTTATCAGGTTGGGGAGGATAGTCAATTTCAGGCTCTGGTTGCCTACGGGTATCAGTCCAACCTTGATACGGAAAATCATGAAGGGTGGAAGGGTTGGGTGTTTGCATGGAAGTAGGGATTTCAGGATTGGAAAATCTCGCTCCTAGGCTCTGCTCAAAAGTTGGAGTTATCAAGCCAGTACTCCCAGGATAAGAATGATCCCATGAATTATCAATGTACCCATCAAAGGATGGATACGCTCGGGGCATGGCATCCTGATTAAAAGATGGGAAGTATTGAGTCTGATAATCTAAATGATAGGAGTAAGGGTAATCCATTTCTTTAAGCAAAATAATTTTAATTCTCTTAAGATTTAGCAGAATTCAGAATACAAGCAGAAACTTCCTAGAGAGTTCTACTGTCAAAGCAAACACAAATTCAACGGGATCTTGTTTTTAGTAGATTATAGGTCTTAGAATTAAATGTTCAATTGGTGGCCAACCATGTTTTGCAAAAAAATTACGCTTCCTAGGCCAACCTTCGCTGGTGCCTATAACCTACTCGCAAGGGATGGAAGTCTCGAATCGAGCCCACACACGAGGAACCGAAGTAACTTGGTGGATAGGCTTATTGATTTCTGACTAACTTCCCTTGTGGTGCAAAAGAGGAGAGGTAGAAATTTATCTAGTGACCTTATGTGTAAGGTGCACAGTGTCTCAAGTATGCAAACATACGATCGTGTTTTGATTTTTGAAATTTCGCAAACAGGATCCTTTTACACACAATTTTCAGTCACAGATTTGAAGGTCCAACCTCTTAGCAGTCCCATTTTTTAAAGTGACCACTGAATTAATTTGATTCAAGCACTTTAGTGGTCTTAGATTTAGGTTCAATGCATATGCATGACAGGTAATTGATGCTCAAGAGAAGACGTACTTTACTCCAGCTTTCTTCGTGCAATCTATGAATGCAATGCAATAAAAATAAACTAGATGCTGCTCATTCAATCCTAGATGGTCATCCTATAGATATGCAGCTTCTAGTAGGCAGTTCGATTTATTCATTTATTTATTTATTATTAATAATAACAAACAGACCTAATCTACTAACTAATCGAAATGCAGTTCAAATAATCCTATAATCTAAATAAATGGGAACACGCTCCCATAAATATGCTCCCGCATATAAGAGCGATAAGAAATAAAGTGGCACTGGGAACACATTCCCAGAATACCCAACAAGGGTCCAAAAGACAAAAATTAAATTCTAATGTCTATCTAGACTAAATCTAACTAAGATCTACTGACTAAATCAGAAATAGGCTTCTCCGTAAGCCTATGTGCGTGGGATCAAGGCCCACGTGTTCCTGTTGCCATCCTCTAGGTGGCATCAAGGTCCACCAAAAAGATCGTCTCCGCCGTGTGCGTTGTTCAGGGTCAATGTCGTCACTTTGCTGCACCTGTAACCGTGTCAGATTCCTCGCATAGTAATAAAATGATCAGATGATTGCGCAACTCAGAATATTCAAAAAAAATAATAACGTGAATCTATTGCGTCTGTTGCCTCCCCAGCAACGGTGCCAATTTGACGAGTTGATTTTCTGCTAAGCGTTGTAGTATTTAAGTGGTGGAAAAATCTACTAATCAACAATAAAAATAACCTCTCACAGAAGAGGGGGTTGTGTCCACAGGGAAGCAATTATGCAATAATCTCTTGATTATTTCGTATTCTTTCGGTTAAGTGCGAAATCCCTAGTCAAATCTGACATAAAATGCGATGGAAAGAAGATTCACAATAACTCAAAAATATAAGGGTATATGTGCAATTTTCCCTCACTGAAATCTTCAATAAATATATGATAATTTTATGTAATTTTCAATTGACATGTACTAGAGAAAATTGGTGCATATGTTAATCCCAAAACCAATCTTGAAACAGGTGAATAACAATAACGTGCAATTATCAGAAAGTATGAGTGTGCATTCGTAATTTTTCCACAATAAAATAATAATAAATCAAAAATCAAGTGTTGGCAATGGCAGAAAATGTAATATCTAATTGAAGGGAAAAAAGAGCTTTCACTCTCTCTCCTCGCGTGGCAAATGGAGCACCGGCGACGGAGCTGCTTTGGGGGAAGGTTGACCGACGCGTGGGGATCACGATGACGGTGACAGAACGGCGAGAGGTGGCAGGAGGTGGTCGACGGGTGGAGGAGGGCCGCCGGCTTGTTGGAGGAGAAGGCGACAGTCGCAGCCGTGCGTCTGGCTGCGCTCAGGTGCATTCTTGCAGGGCGCTAGTGGCAAGGGCGAGCACCTGCGGGAGGGGGTGCACCTGCCTGCAGGGAGCACTGGTGAAGCGAGGGGGCGTGCCTGTGTGGGTGCATGAGCGGTGCCTATAGGGGTGGCTGCTGGCGATGGAGAGGGGTGCGGTGCCTGCGAGCTTGGCAGGGGCACGGGTGAGGTGAGGCGGGTGACGAGGCAGAGCGGCTGCTGGCGCTAGAGAGGGATGCGGTGCCTGCGGGCCTAGCAGGGGTGGTGGTGAGCGGTGCACTTGAAGGTGGGAACTGGTGGCAGGAAGAGTGCCTACGGGCGCTGTAGAAGGGTGCGCGCTTGCGTGCGTGGGTGGCGAGGGCGAAGCGGTGCCTGCAGGTGCTGCTGGAGAGGGAAGCTTGGTGTGCAGCACCTGCGGAGGGGGGGGTGCTATGTGCGGTGTGGTTGTGCAGCGCCTGCGGGCTGGTTGGAGGGCACGGTGGGCGGTGTGCACCTGCAGTGGAAGGGCGATGGAAGATGAAGCAACTGCAAGCGTAGGCATAAGCTGAAGGGCAGGATGGGGTGCTTGGTGCACAATGCACGTGGTGGAGCAGTTCCTCGCAGGCGGGAAGATGCAGATCCTCCAAAGAACCGATGATCCTCTCTTTTTATCTCCTCCCCAGCGCAAGTTAAGGGATTTTCAAATCCCTTACTAAACATGGCCGGCGCTGTTGGTGAGGTTGTTGATGGCCGACCGTAGGTTGAGAAATTTGTGGGGAAAATATCTTTTCTCCCCCTGTTCTTTTCCCCCATTGATCCTCCTCCCTCTTCTTCTCGATTATTAGCCGGATGGATAGATTAAGTGGAGAAGATGTAACAAGTGCGCTGTTGCGGGACCTGCATGAAACATAAACTAATTACATACTATGTTATAGAATGCGATAAAATAGATGTAAACTTAAATAATGATGCATGCAATCATTCTATAACTTAATATAGTTATTAACAAACATACAATGTTAAAAGAGAATTACTTAAGCGTAACAATAGTCCATTAGAATGGACTCATTAGCATGTATCTAATGTTGTAATTATGAACTAAAGCTGCATGATTAATGAAGTTGTTTTCTATTCAGTTGCTTGCTCTACGTTTTATTCAAGTTGCATGATATGAATGAAATAATTCTAACCCTATCACTCTCTCTCGCTCACTTTTCACCCATGCCTTTTCTCAAGCAAAATCCCACGATTTTCATGACAATAAGTGACAAGAAAAATCCAGTTTTTACGCCTCCCTGAGACTGACACTTGGACTCACATCAGTTTCTTTACTTTAAAGCCAACGTCGCAAGTGCAAACTATAACGTCACTTCCAACAACACGCGCACGCGCACGTCAATATCCTTTTGACCCTTGTGCATCCATGTATTTGTCAATGAGGACATTTTCCAACTTAAGCATGAGGGGGTGGTAAATTGCATGATTCTAAGTTCATTTAATTAGCTGAATAAAAAAAAAATTGAATGTAGGAAGAAAAACTTAGGCATTAGAAAATTGTCTATAGTGGGAAATAATACGGAAAGAACCTGAACACTTAGACTTTTCAGGCCTTCAGGTTCAATCAGCCCTACTGTCCATTAAAATATGGATTTAGATTTAAATCCTTGCAACCTTAATCTATTCTAACCCACCAACTAAATAAGGTGATAAGTATACTACTTATCAACTCACCCTCTAACTCAGAAGGACTTTTAGCCTAAGAATCTACACACATTTTTTGCATAGACTCACTCCTTGGAGATTTTGACAGAAATTGGGCAGCTAATGAACTTTCTAGGGTGGTATGGCTGGCAAGTTGTCGTGGGTAATAGCCCATTGGTAGGTTGTCCAGAGCCCAGCCACGGGACAACCTTCTCTTTATTGCCTCTAGGTAAATTTGAGATCAGGGAAGCCACCTACCAAATAAAAAAAAGAGAACAAAATAAACCACACTTCACCGCACAAGTATGGCTGGCAAGTGATCGTGGGTAACAACCCACTGGTCGGTTGTCCAGAATCCAACTCAGTAAATGCACAAAAAGAACCAAAACATTTAAGGAAGAAGCGAGGAAGTAGAGCAAGCTGGGGAGATATACACTGGAAAAATCCTTGCGTTGACCCCAAGTAAAACAAACGTAAGGAGAAAGCTACCGATCGAACAAATACACCTTTAGGCAAAACGCTTCCTTTTCCAGTCACCTAGGGGTGTAGAAATCAGAAGTCTATCTAAATTACTGTTGAGTGAGTCTATCACGATCTTCACACCAGGATGCTTAGCACTTAGAGTTTTTTCCAAGTTTTAGGTGGGTTGGTGTTCGTACGCTTTTGTGCGGGTTTTAAAGAGAATATCACATTGTAGTATAACCGACAAAACGTTCAAACAAATATAGAGAATTTTATTACTCGAAAAACTAGAGTCTCCGAGGTCGAACACAGGGAGCAATCTCAGTACTTTCAAAACCAAAGAATACAACTTTTAAAAGAAAGTAATTGATTAAAAGAGAGTTATATAAAAAGAATTTCTAAAAGAAAATAGAATTGGACGTCTGATTTCTATATCAGACGTCTTAAATGTAATCTTCTTTCTGTCTTCTGCCTTCTTCTTCTTTGTCTTCTCTGCTTCTTTTCTTGCGAAGGCTTCTTCTTCCTGCCTTTGTTCCTCTCTTGTCTTCCTTTTCTTTTTGGGCTTTTCTGCAGTCCTTCCTTCTCTCAGATCTCTGCCTTTCTCAACTTCCTTTCTTCAGAATTCCTTCTTCTTCTGCTCCTATTCCTTCGTTGTGCTTTCCTTCGAAGTTTTCTCCTTCCTTGTCTTCTCTGCGAGGGCTTCTCCTTCTTTCTCTGCTACACTCAGCCTCTTCTTCCTTCTTTTCTTCCCTTACTGCAGTGGCTAAGTGTTCGCTTCTTCCTCTGCTCCTTTCCTGCGCAAACCACAGCCAATGCAAAACCTACCCCCGTCCCTCTACCCAAACGTCTCTCTCTTTCTCTGCAACTCACTCAAGGACGCTCTCCCAGAGCCACACGGGTAATCGGGTCGGATTCGCACCCGGGACTAGGCACGCCTGCAGGTGGGTGATGCGCGAGGAGTGCGTAGGTTAGGGTCGGGTCGGATCCCGCCAGATCCACGAGGTGAAACCGCGGACGAGGCAGGCGTGGGTCAGGTGAGGGACCTCACCCCTGTGCTTTCGGAGGCAGTAAGCATAAAACACAAAAACAATTTAAACCATACCTGCGCGTTGCGTTTCGCCGATGTGGGACTATCTGGCCTGCCCCAATTTCTCACGCGCCCACAGAGGAGTCCTAGTGCAATTGCCAAGGCTGGGAGCTTCGCAGCGCGCCTTGCAGGCCCTGATTGTTTCGCAACACCTACGCGAGCCTGTCGTGCCTGGAGCTGCTGCACCTGGAGCTGCTGCACCTGGAGCTGCTTCGACCATCAATGGCGGCAGGAGCTGAACCCTGTCGAACACGAGCACGGCCTATTGGCCTAATCAGACTAGCTGTGCACCTTCGCCGTGGCACGACAAAGATGGTGCACGGTGCTGCAGGCTACAGGACGGCCTAGGCATGTGTGCCTAGGTCAACCTGTGGCCGGAAGTGTGAGGTTGTTCGGGGGACTGTGGTGGAGGTGTAGTAGGATGATGGATGGGCGGAAGTTGCTCCTGGTGGTGAGGTGGAGCTTACGAGAGGGTTGGCGAGCTGTGTGTAGGGGCAGAGTGGTGGGAGCGGCTCGCCAGAGGTCGGTCGGAGGCGAGGAAGGTGGAGGTGGTCAGGCACTGTCGGGGGGGGTAATTAACTAAAATAATAAGGGGAAAAAAGAGAGGAGAGGATGGAGAAGGTATCTGGAGTGGTTTGGGAGGAAGGGAGGTAGCGGGGTGGACGGCGCGTAACTGCCATCGTCGGGGAAGAAGCACCCTGAGGGAGGGAGCGGCGACGAAGACGAGGTCAGGGGCACGCGCGCCTGCTACTGCGCGACGCGGGAGGAAGAGGCGGAGTTGACTCTGTTGCTGGTATGGCAGCAGAGCGACGAGAAGGAGGGGAGGAGGTTGCCAGAGCTTGCGGGTCTCTTGGCTGGAGATGGGAGAGAGGGAAATTTGGGGGAATCTCCGTCAAAATCAAGCTGAGGATCTGCAGCCGGGTCAGGGGAGCCTTTTATAGGTGTTGGCCGAACCTTCTAGCGCGTGGAGATCGCGCAATCAATCTCTGCCAGCTCTCCGGAGATGGAAAGAGGGTGGATACCCAAATCTCTCGTGCGTTCGCACAAGAGATTGGGTTCACACCAGAGATTGTAATTGGCTTTAGAAGGAAGGGAATTCCTCAGAGAATCTCCCTTCCATTTCTGGGAGGGAATCTCTAAGGGATTAGAGAGGAATCCCTCTCTAAACCTCGCCGGAGATCGGTTCTGCCCTAACAATGGCGGCAGGACCTGATTGCAAAGGTGGTGAGGAACTTAGGGGGCTCTCTACAAAGATATTCAAAAGATAGGGACCAAATTATGATTTGGTTGTACTAAATTGTAAAGTAGGTCAAGATGACCTCCCCTTAGGTCCAAATTTTGGTATAAACCTAATTTGGACCTAGGGAATCCAATGGTGAAGTTGGATTTTAGGTTTGACCTTGTTTGACTGGATATTTTGCGTAAAAACCTAAATTAGGTTAATTGAAGAGCTAGGACCCTAATCTAGGTCAAACTGGGTTCCAAAGGCCAAATTAAGTGTTCTAAATCCTAGAGGATGTTTTTCCATGATTTTTAGAGGGTTTACTTGATTTTTATCCTGACCGAACCTTGTTAATTTAAGCGGGTCTCTTTTAGGGTTACCAAGTGTCATTTAATTCCTAGATTGCACATAAACCCATTTCTGATTGACTCAACCCAATTTTTATCTCACTTAGACCATTTGACCTATGTTTTGTCTCTGAGAAATCCCGTTTATGTACTGCAATGGTAAAATTGCAGTTTTAACCGTTATTTCATATTTTCTTCTCAGAGCACTTATTCCTTCAATTAAGCCTTCTTCTAGGTTATGTAGGAGCTTTTATCTTCTTTATTGGGTCAAAATGAGCTAGTTATGGCTCATGATGAGGTTCTCATCATACCCCCATGCCTAGCTTTTGCTAGTCTCTTATCAAAATTTCAAAGTTTTAACTTCCGTTCTAGACCCTGAGTGTCTGTCAACCATCATGATAAGTGCTTCTCCTTTTCTTTTGTGATTAGGTAGGAATGCCGACAATAGGCCTAGAGGTACTGAAGTACCAACCAAAATCCAGACTAGACCCGCTTTAGCCTTAGTCCTCCTCAAAGGTTTCTACGGCCCACAGAAACTAACCTAGGGTTTGTTGGACTCTGCGGTTAAAGCACCCGTGCTTGAGACATTTTTAGCCTAAGTTCAGTTTGCAGTGCGTTTTTTTTGTAAGAGAGAGATAGAAGATTTATTTGTTTGGAGAGCTTTTCTCTCTCTTTTCTTTTTATTTCTAGCTTCGGATTAGCTTCTCAACACGGTCTGTATCAGATTCCTCGTCCCCATCATCAATCCTCAAGGGTCCCTGGCTTTCGAGATTTCGAGATAATCCCGTCCATGGCAACCCCCAGAACCCTGGCTTTCGAGATTTCGAGATAATCTCACCCATGGTGTTCCGTGGCCGAATTCAGACCCTGGCGATCAACATTTCGGGATAATGCCACCCATGGTATCTGAACCAGCAGAGTGCTTACATGCCCCAGTAGGATATTTAAATATCCTAAGAGACAAGCACCGAAGAGACGATATGTTGTTACGCATCTTCGAGGGGAATTTCCCACCTCTCCGCGCTGGGAACTCGTCCAAATCAACTTGTGTTGATTGGCCGCTCCTAATCTAGGTGACTTTTTCAGAACATTAAATGCTTTTCGCGTGATTTGGATGTTTATGCACACTGAACCAGACTGTGTGTGAATGTGGGGTGCTTAGGTTACCGAATCCCACAAATCGGAAGTCAATTAACGAGGCCGAATACTTCCTAAGCCTTAGACCTAATACTCAAGCTTCGCATTTTCCTCAACCTCTTGATGATTATCCAGATTTTACCGGATACGTGAATTTTTAAGCTTAAGATTCTAGCCCAAGAGGCCTAAGACCAGTGTTCCCACTAATCTCTTGTTATGTTTCCTTAGCACTTTTTCTTTTTCTTGATTTGGTCTAGAACTTCAGTTAACCCCTTAATCTTTTACTAATGACTATTTCTCTTCATTTTCATTTTGTTCTCCTTTTTGTCATTTTACTCTTTTCCTTCTCTCATTTGTATGACCTTAAATTGTTCCTCCCCTCTATCAAGTCTCTTTTTTTTTTTTTAATGAAACCCTTTCTTGATATGAATTTCCTGACATTTTGCACTTTCATACCCCCCCATGCCTACGATTTGCAATGTCCCCATTGTAAATTAGGTGGGCTCGAATTCAGCTTAGTTCATTTATTAGGACAGGTGTGTGGTGAGTGAATGGGTCGAAATGACTTGTTGCGAACGATTTCTAGTCTCGGGCAGGGATACCTGAGGTGAAGTTGGCTGTTCTAATGGATGAACCCTAAAGTGCAATATGAATTCCGCATAGAGATGTCAGAAAAGGTTTCAGGTTTTTCAAAGAATGATGGGTTGCTTCCCGTTAAGCGCTGAGTTTTATGCCATCGGCTGGGCGCAATGAGCTCAAGAGGAATGGAGGGTAAAGGATGACTTAGCCAAATCTATATTGGTCATGTCAATGAGCGGCTTGAGTCTCTGACCATTCACGACAAAGGGTTCAGAATCGTGGCTGAGTGGGCTGATTTCAATGGCTCCATTTCTGAAGATTTGTCGGACTAGGTAGGGTCTGACCCACTTGGATCTTAGCTTCCCTGGGAATAATTTGAGTCAGGCATCAAAGCGTAAAACTTTCTGACAAGGATGAAAGATCTTTCTAGAAATGTGTTTGTCGTGAAAAGCTTTAACTCATTCTTTGTAAATTCGTGAGTTCTCATACGCATCGTGGTGTAATTCATCGATCTCGCTTATTTGAAGTCTTCTCTGGGTTCCAGCCTTAGAAAGATCCAAATTACAGGTCCGTACTGCCCAATAGGCTTTATGCTCCAACTTGACGGGGAGGTGACATGCCTTCCCGTACACTAGTATGAAGGGTGACATTCCTAATTGGGTCTTGTGGGCGGTCCTATAGGCCCACAATGCTTCTGGAAGCTGAGATGACCAATCTTTTCTATCAGGTTGAACAGTAACCTGAAGGATCTTCTTGATCTCTCGGTTAGATAGCTCAGCTTGACCATTGCTTTGGGGGTGGTAAGGAGTAGAGATTCGGTGTGACACCCCATATTTGGTCATCAGTGACCTGAACTGAGCGTTTGTAAAATGGGTCCCTCCGTCGGAAATTATGGCACGTGGAATCCCGAACCTTGAGAAAATGTTTTGATGAAGGAATTTTATAACGACTTTATGATTGTTGGTTCGGGTCAGAATGGCTTCTATCTACTTGGAAACATAGTCAACTACGAGTAAGATGTATTTGAAGCCATCCAAGATCAGGAAGGGTCCCATGAAATCAATCCCCCAAATATCAAAAATTTCGCATACCAAGATCGGGTGTAGAGGCATCATGTCTCAATGGCTCATGTTGCCCAGAGTCTGGCAACAGGAACATGCCTTACAGTGATCGTATGCATCCTTGAAAATTGTGGGCCAGTAAAAGCCACACTGGAGGACTTTTGATGCGATTTTATGTCCTGAAAAATTTCCACCGCATGCCTGGTCATGGCAGAATGAGAGTATGTCTTTGATTTCCACTTCTGCGACGCACCGTCGAATTATCTGATCAGCACCAATGCGGAATAGATAGGGGTCTTCCCATAGGTAATACTTGGCATCGAAACGCAATTTGTCCTTTTTGGCCTTCGGCCAATCAGGCGGAATCTGATTTGATGCCAGGTAATTAACTATATCAGCGAACCATGGAAGACTTGTACTGATAGTCAGGAGGTGCTCATCAGGAAAATGTTCTGTAATAGGTCCGGAAGGGTCGATTATTTCAGAAGGAAGGCGGGACAAGTGATCAGCTACCACATTCTGCTTTCCTGCCTTGTCGAGAATCTCGAGGTCAAATTCTTGCAACAGCAAGATCCATCGGATTAATCGAGGTTTCGCGTCCTTCTTTGCAAGGAGATGCCTCACAGCTATGTGATCCGAGTATATGATAACATGGGAACCCAGAAGGTATGATCTGAATTTTTCCAGGGCAAATACTACGGCCAGCAACTCTTTCTCAATAACCGTATAGTTACGCTGAGCCTCATCCAGTGTTTTGCTGGCGTAGTAAATGACCACAGGTTTCCCGTCAATTTTCTGCCCCAGAACTGCTCCTACAGTGAAGTTAGATGCATCGCACATGATCTCAAAGGGTTGAGACCAATCAGGGGACTGTAGGATCGGGGCTTGGGTGACTCGGTCACGTAGGATCTCAAATGCTTGAGTGCATTCCTTGGAAATTTCGAAAGGCCCATCCTTGGAGAGAAGATTGGTCAGGGGGCGCGCGATTTTGGAGAAATCAGGGATAAATCGACAGTAAAAACCGACGTGCCCCAAAAAAGGTCGGATGTCCTTAATCGAGCTAGGCATAGGGAGCTTGGAAATCAGGTTAACCTTATCTCGATCCACTTGGATGCCTTTCTCCGAGATTAAATGTCCCAGGACAATTCCCTCAGGCACGATGAAATGGCTCTTTTCCCAGGAAAGAACCAAATTCACCTCAATGCACCGCCTGAGTATTTGGACCAAGTGTTGGAGGCAATCGTCAAATGATTGCCCAAAAACTGAAAAGTCATCCATGAAAACTTCCAGATAATCACCTACCATATCTGAGAATATGGCAAGCATGCACAGCTGAAAAGTTGCAGGTGCATTGCAGAGACCGAAAGGCATCCTTTGAAACGCGTACGTCCCGAAGGGGCAGGTGAATGTGGTCTTTTCTTGGTCCTCTGGATGGATTGCCACCTGATTGTAACTGGAGTACCTGTCAAGAAAGCAGAAGAACCTATTTCCCGCTAGTTTTTCGAGGATCTGATCAATAAACGGTAGTGGGAAATGATCCTTCTTCATGGAGGAATTTAGTCTTCTGTAATCAATGCAAACTCTCCACGAGTTAGCTATTCGGGTTGGAATGACTTCTCCGGTTGCAGTCGTGATAATGGTAAGTCCTGCCTTTTTAGGCATCACTTGTATTGGACTCACCCAACTACTGTCGGAGATCGGGTAGATGATCCCTGCATCTAACCACTTTATGATCTCCTTTTTCACGACCTCTTGTAGATTAGGGTTTAGGCGTCTTTGCATTTCTCTTGAAGGGCGTGCACCTTCTTCTGTGTAGATTTGATGTGTGCAATATGAAGGGCTTATACCAGTCAAATCATCGAGAGTCCATCCAATGGCTCTTCGATGTTGTTGGAGAACAGAAATCAAACGGAGTTCCTGGTCAGGTGTGAGTCGAGAGTTGATAATCATAGGAAACATCTGATTTGAATCCAAAAAGACGTACTTCAGATGTTCGGGAAGGGGCTTGAGTTCCATGACAGGATTTTCAGCAGCAGCGGGCGGTTCGGGGTTTGTATTAGGAGCAATGGTAGGAGTCATAGGTGTGTCTAGATCACGTTCACACTTCTTTGTTAGCGGGTTTTGATTCTCAAGTGGTTGATCAGGGATAATCAGGTTGTCTTCTATATGCAATTCATCAACCACGGCTCTGACATCACATATTTCCTCTATAACCCCACAATTAATCCCTTGTTGGGCCTTAAAAATGTCAATCTTTAGGTTTTGGTTCCCAAATTTTAATTCTATCTGGCCCTCTTCGCAGTTTATGTTGGCCCTAGCAGTGGCCAAAAAGGGTCTCCCTAATATGATTGGTGTGTCTCTTGGGTTCTTAGGTGCATCCATGTCTAGTACTATGAAGTCCACCGGGAAATAGAAATCTCTTACCCTAACAATGACATCCTCGAGTATTCCTCTAGGTGACTTGATGGATTGATCGGCTAACTGCAATGTCACCTCAGTGGGTTTAAGTTCAGATTCTTCAAGGTGGTCAAGGAGGGATGTAGGTGTTAAATTTATAGAGGCACCTAGGTCTAGTAAGGCTCTATCAAATTGGGTTTCACCAATTTTACAGGAAATCAAGGGAGTTCTTGGGTCTTTAGCCTTGGGTGGGAGTTTGCTCAAGATGACAGAGCTGGCTTGCTCTGACAGTACAATTGGATTCCCATCCTTGGTTCGCGGCTTACGTTTAGGGGTACATATGTCTTTCAAGAATCTTGCGTAAGCCGGTATGTGGCGAATTGCATCCATCAATGGGATGTTTATCTGGACCTGTTCAAAGAGCTTGATCAGATCCTCCTCGGGAGCCATGGGTTTGGTTATTCTTTTTCCTTTGGTCAAGGCCTCAGGAAATGGGATCCTAGTTGGTTCCTCTAGGATAGGTCCAAGTTCTTGATCTAGGACGGTGGTATCTTGGATAACTATCCTAGGGTCTTGGCTATTATCAGGCTTGGAGTGGTTCGGATAATGTGGGTCTTGGGTTGTTATACCACTACGTGTTGTTACAGAGTTCAATCCGGCCTGATTTGGGTTAGGTAGGAGGGGTGGCTGCTGCTGAAATCCCGCATAAGATGTTGAAGCTTCCATCCCATCTGGAGATGGAGCAGTAGGGGCCTGATAAATCACATGTGTTTGGCCAGAATTTGGATTCATAACGTGCTTCTGGGTTAGCACGTTATTTGGGTTGGGCAGAGGTTACGACGGAAGGGTACCAGGTTGGCGGGAATTTGCCATCTGGGCCAGTTGGTTGCGAACCTCTATGATCTCATCCTTGTGCTGTTTTTGCATTGCCGCATTCGTCTTTTGAATGTCAGCTACTGCTTGAAGGATAAGAGTCATTTGATCCTGGTTTTGCCCAGATTGGTAGGTGGGATTGGGCCGAGGCTGAGGCGGCTGATATGGACGAGAGGCTTGTGGACGGGGTTGATATGGTGGTCTTTGAGAATTTCCCACCCACTGAAAGTTAGGATGATTTCGCCATCTAGGGTTGTAGGTATTGGAGAATGGGTCATTCTGGATGGCGTTGAGGTCCTCGTAGTTCTGAGGAGCCTCAGGAAAGTCAGAATACGAGAGTTTGGAGTTCCCCCAACTCGATTAGGATGGATCGGAGGTCACTCTGGTCCGAGAGGTAGACGGGGGTGGATATGGGTCCATCCCCTTGGCAGATTGGTGATAGATGTTTTGCACAGTTTCCCTTGCCAGAGGAGGTCGTGCAAAAGAGTTTTGCGTAGAGGTGGCTTGCTGCAAATGTCGAGTTAGCTCGTCCACCTTCTTTTCTATGATAGAAACCTTGTCCAACCGACTGGCCATCAGTTCCAAGTCGACAGAATTGGATAGGTCCTGCATCTTATGTGTCCCTCTCAGATTCGTCGATGCGCGGGCATTCGTCCTGTCGAATAAGCCCATGGAGTCATTATTTATGGAGTTCTCGCACATGTTTTCGAGAATCTCCCACATCGTGTCCTCATGTTGACCCATGATGTTTCCTCCGCACCTTGCATTGACGAATAAACGAATATCTTCATGGAGTCCCTGGTAAAAAGACTGGACTTGTTCCCACTTAGGAACTCCGTGATGAGGGCACTTTCGCATGAGATCTAAGAATCGATCCCAAGCTTCGTGAAGAGGTTCTCCTGGTTGTTGAGTGAAATGAGTGATCTGGTGGTGCAAGGCATTCGTCCGGCCAACGGGGAAGAATTTTTTCAAAAATTTGGACTGCAGTTCCTCCCATGTGTTGATCGGACGGGTCTGAGTCTGATACCAGTGTGCGGCCTTGTCCATGAGGGAGAACGAAAACATTTTCACGAGTAGGATATCCCGGTTTTGTATATCTGACCCGAAGGTCGGGGCCAAATGCTTGAGTTGTTTAATGTGTTGGAATGGATCCTCAGAGTTAAGCCCATGGAACTTTGGTATGGCATGAATCATATTGGGCTTCAGTTCAGAATCAGAACCTCCAATTGGGATTCGTACTCGAGGTTCGATCGCCACCGCAGCGGGATTATAGTGATCTCGCATCATAGGTCGCTACGGTGGGTTTACAAACTTCTGAAAGAGATCGTTAAGGCGTTGAAGTTGGTGTTCAAGGTTATTCTCCTCTTCAATGGGTTGTGCCATGATGGAAGAAGAAGGAGAACCAGGGTTTGAATCAGATGAAAGATTTATGTAGTGGGGTTGCTGCACAAACAAGGGCGTCGAGGCTTGGCCTCGACGAGAGTGGATTTCTAAAGGGGGTCTTAAGGGTGGTCTTAAGGACCTCCTACCGAACATGCACCGAAAGATGTGATGAGATTAGAAGGTGCTGGACCCAATCAAGACACCCAAAAATGGTTGGGTGACTATAGAGGTTTAGGGCGGATGGACCCCTTAGTCAGAAAGGTCGTCCACTTGAGAAATACCTGGGCAGCCAGAGAGGGAGAGTCCCGCAAAGACCCCTACACGGTAGAGCGTCCCCACGAGTTATAGGGTTTCCCCCACTCGACCTCTCTTGTCACTGCGGTTCCAGGTAGACCAGAATGGGGACCTTGACCTCTTAAGTCTACCTTATTTTTACTTTAAGATCAAGGTGCTTAATGTTCCACTTGAACTTTTAGGTATTTTCAGTGAAAAAGTGACCTAATTTTAAGGTTAGTTGACCCAAGGGATCAACTTCACCTTTTGTTCCTTTGAGAGTTTTTAGGTCCTTTTCTTTTATGGTTCAAAATGGATTAAAAGCCTGATTTGCTTAGGGTTCCTTTTGTATATATCTTTTCAAACAAGGTTTAGGCACACCTCTTTTTGGAAAAATTTATTTCTTTGTTTAAGAGAAGATGTGTCTCTAAAAACCCTAGCTTTGTAATTCTTAAATTGGCTCTAGTGGGTCCAATTTAGTTGCCTTAGAAATTAGCACCTTGGGCTCAATCAAGAAAGTTTTAGCCCTATTTGCCTTAGTTGGATGAACAGACAAAAAGTGTGTTGAAATGAAAATCAGGCAACTTGATGAGTTACTAAATATGAAACAGGTAGCCCTAAGTTGATTTTTCTTTTTTTCTTTTTTCTTTTTTTGAGAGGGTTAAGAGAGAGGTCATATGGAAATTACCTGTTCCTTGGAGTGTCTGTTGTGCAGCCGCTCTTCTTTCCTTTTTTCTCGACTTTCCCTGCTTGAACACAACAAGAGAGAGGAGTTTGGTCAAATATTGGATAAAAAAATTTGTAATCAAAAGCTTTAAAAGTGCCCGTTGCTCCCCGGCAACGGCGCCAAAATGTTCGTACGCTTTTGTGTGGGTTTTAAAGAGAATATCACGTCGTAGTATAACCGACAAAACGTTCAAACAAATATAGAGAATTTTATTACTCGTAAAACTAGAGTCTCCGAGGTCGAACACAGGGAGCAATCTCAGTACTTTCAAAACCAAAGAATACAACTTTTAAATGAATGTAATTGATTAAAAGAGTTCTATAAAAAGAATTTCTAAAAGAAAATAGAATTGGACGTCTGATTTCTATATCAGACATCTTAAATGTAATCTTCTTTCTCTCTTCTGCCTTCTTCTTCTTTGTCTTCTCTGCTTCTTTTCTTGTGAAGGCTTCTTCTTCCTACCTTTGTTCCTCTCTTGTCTTCCTTTTCTTTTTGGGCTTTTCTGCAATCCTTCCTTCTCTTAGATCTCTATCTTGCTCAACTTCCTTTCTTCAGAATTCCTTCTTCTTCTACTCCTGTTCCTTCTTTGTGCTTTCCTTCAAAGTTTTCTCCTTCCTTGTCTTCTCTGCGAGGGCTTCTCCTTCTGTCTTTGCTACACTCAGTGTAATGACCCGGTTCCCGAACCCCTACGAGACACGAGAACCGGACCAACTCAACTAATCCCAAGACCTAGTCGTCCAACGAGGAAGTAACCAAAAGAGCAGTAAAATAAACCACATTCAACATGAATATAACTAACAGTAAGAAAATACAGCAGCAAGGAAAGAAACTACTACAGTATATACCACCACAACAGTAGAACAACATTCATAACTAAATATGAACTGCAGGTAAAGAAAAGTACAGCGGAAACAAGAACTACTCACTATAACGAAACAAAAAGAGGTACAAGAAACAGTGGTAACTCTACTGGACCCTACTTGGCCCAGTGTCCTCTGCAACCGCTGACCCTGGCTGCTCAACACTTGGTCCTAAAAGGTAACGAGTGTAACACGTCAGCAAAACGCTGAGTAGAGTGGAAACTAAAACTAAAGAAACAGTAGAGTGTACAGTAGCTGTTAAGTTCTGTTACTTTCTTTATTTAAGTCTTTCAATAGTCTCACTATTTCATTTATTCCTCAGATCTTTTACTTGATCTCGAATGTTCCTCGTGGGATCGATCTTGATTGCAGTCTTTTCCAAAAAGTAGAAGTAGCACGTGGTGCTCTCATAGCCGGGAGAGTCCCCCGTGGTGATCCTACCCTTAGTCAACCACCCCAAGGTCACTGACAGACGTAACGGTGACTACGGCACGCACGATAAACGCACAAGTAGCTAACCCGCACTGGCACGCGGTCAGTCGTTTCCGTTAACGGGTGCGCCCAAAGCACAGCACGGAACCAGTCCAGAGCAGAGCCCTCTCAGTAACAGGGGTCCAACCCCTCCACAGTAACCAAACCGGGGCCTTGCCCCTCCACAATCCGCGCACCCTCGCCTGACTACCCTGGTTTGCCCCAGCGGGCCTAACAAGTCGGTGTGAGAGGCTAGCAGAACCCCGGGGCCCATGGGGTAGCTAGTACCTCCCTACACTAGTAGCTCTCCTCGGTACTACGTACGTGAGGGCCAGCAAGTCGGTACAGAGTGGCCAGTCCTAACCTCGGGTCCCTAGGGCGGCTAGCTCCGCTCTGCATTAAACAAGGGGACAGTCGCTCTCCTTGGTACTCCGTACTCAAGGGCCAGCTCACTTCCCCAAATCTATTCCATTCACTTTCCAGGAGTTCTACTCCTACTTCCCCACAGGGTTCCATCCTTTTTACTCAAACATCCAGGTTTCACTTTCCAATTTCACATTCTTATAATCCATGTTCTCAACCACGTTATTTATTCACAACAGGCAGCTGTTAATTCAAATTACAGGCAGCTTTGTATCTCTTTCCATTTTCCAGGACTGCAGTATTAAACATTCCACTAGTTTTCCCATCCTAGGATTCATGCCATATCCTAGGATCTATCATACAATCTAGTTTTCCAGCCCTAGGATTCATGCAACACCTAGGAGCTATCATTCCATCTATTTCTCATTCCTAGGATTCATGCAATGTCCTAGGTTCTATTTATGGTTCCATAATTTAACAGATTTTATTAATAACTTAAAGCCACTCTACTCAGCGTTTTGCTGACGTGTTACACTCGTTACCTTTCAGGACCAGGTGTTGAGCAGCCAGGGTCAGCGGCTGCAGAGGACGCTGGGCCAAGTAGGGTCCAGTAGAGTTACCACTGTTTCTTGTACCTCTTTTTGTTCCGTTATAGTGATTAGTTCTTATTTCCGCTGTACTTTTCTTTACCTGCAGTTCATATTTAGTTATGAATGTTGTTCTACTGTTGTGGTGGTATATACTGTAGTAGTTTCTTTCCTTGCTGCTGTATTTTCTTACTGTTAGTTATATTCATGTTGAATGTGGTTTATTTTACTGCTCTTTTGGTTACTTACTCGTTGGACGACTAGGTCTTGGGATTAGTTGAGTCGGTCCGGTTCTCGTGTCTCGTAGGGGCTCGGGAACTGGGTCGTTACAAGATGGTATCAGAGAATTACCTTGTTCAGCGTGGTTTCCCAGACGTCCAGAAGTCTACGGGGACGTCTGGCCTAGCTCACAGACGTCCGATGGTCACCCCGGACGTCTGGAGGTCGCTTCCGCCGTCTGGTACTACTGCCAGACGTCTGATTCGCGATGGATGGCGAATCACCGAGCCAGCGCACACCCATCTCCCTCACTCAGTACGGTTAGTCGACAGGAAGGAAGAAGGAGACGGAAAACTCACCTTTCAGACGTCTGGATGGTCTTCCAGACGTCGCCCTCGCCGTCTGGCTATCAACCCAGACGTCTGATTCTAGAAATTTTTCCAGAATCAGGGCTCCACTCGGCCTCCGCTCGCGACGTCGCCTGCTTCGCACCTCGCGCGCCTGCTGCTCAGACCGCAGCAGTCCCCCTCCGCGTCGCTCCGCGCCCCCTGCGCCCTCCGCCGACCGACCCTAGCAGCCCCGGCGAGCTCGCCCTCACGGCAGAGCTCCACTCTCGCACGCAGCACCACCTCCGCGCTCACTGCGGCCGCCACTGCCACCCTCGCGCTCGCGCTCACGCTCACTGGCTGAAGGAGAAGAGGGAGGAGATGGTGGTGACGGAAGTGAGGGGAGGCGTGGCCTTTAAGGCCGTGTGAGGAGGAGAGAGGACGCGACAGGGCGTCTGCAGCCGCAGGGAATAAACGAATATGCGGGTCTGCACGCTCAGACGCGCAGACGACCAGCGCGTGTGGAAGATAACGGATTTCCAGACGTCTGTAAACGATCCCAGACGTCTGCCCAGACTCAACCTCTTCTTCCTTCTTTTCTTCCGTTGCTGCAGTGGCTAAGTGTTCGCTTCTTCCTCTGCTCCTTCTTTCCTGCGCAAACCACAGCCAATGCAAAACCTACCCCCGTCCCTCTACCCAAACGTCTCTCTCTTTCTCTGCAACTCGCTCAAGGACGCTCTCCCAGAGCCACACGGGTAATCGGGTCGGATTCGCACCCGGGACCAGGCGCACCTGCAGGTGGGTGATGCGCGAGGAGTGCATAGGTTAGGGTCGGGTCGGATCCCGCCAGATCTGCGAGGTGAAACCGCGGACGAGGCAGGCGTGGGTCAGGTGAGGGACCTCACCCCTGTGCTTTCGGAGGCAGTAAGCATAAAACACAAATATAATTTAAACTATACCTGCACGTTGCGTTCGCCGATGTGGGATTATCTGGCCCGCCCCAATTTTGCGCGCGCCCGCAGAGGAGTCCTCGTACAATTACCAAGGATGGGAGCTTCGCAGTGCGCCTTGCAGGCCCTGATTGCTTCGCAACACCCGCGCGAGCCTACCGTGCCTGGAGCTGCTGCACCTGGAGCTGCTTCGACCGTCAATGGCGGCAGGAGCTTAACCCTGTCGAACACGAGCATCGCCTATTGGCCTAATCAGACTAGCTGGGCACCTTCGTCGTGGCACGGCGAAGATGGTGCACGGTGCTGCAGGCTGTAGGACAGCCTAGGCGTGCGTGCCTTGGTCAACCTGTGGCCGGAAGTGTGGGGTTGTTCGGGGGACTGTGGTGGAGGTGTAGAAGGATGATGGATGGGCGGAAGTTGCTCCTGGTGGTGAGGCGGAGCTTACGAGTGGGTTGGCGAGCTGTGTGGAGGGGCGGAGTGGTGGGAGCTGCTCGCCGGAGGTCGGTCGGAGGCGAGGAAGTTGGAGGTGGTCAGGCACTGTCGGGGGGGGGGGGTAATTAACTAAATAATAGGGGGAAAAAAGAGAGGAGAGGATGGAGAAGGTACCTGGAGTGGTTTGGAAGGAAGGGAGGTAGCGGGGTGGACGGCGCGTAACTGCCGTCGTCGGGGAAGAAGCACCCTGAGGGAGGGAGCGGCGATGAAGACGAGGTAAGGGGCACGTGCGCCTGGTACTACGTGACGCGAGAGGAAGAGGCGGAGTTGACTCTGTTGCTGGTATGGCAGCAGAGCAATGAGAAGGAGGGGAGGAGGTCGCCGGAGCTTGCGGGTCTCTTGGCCGGAGATGGGAGAGAGGGAAATTTGGGGGAATCTCCGTCAAAATCAAGCTGAGGATCTGCGGCGGGGTCTGGGGAGCCTTTTATAGGTGTTGGCCGAACCTTCTAGCGCGTGGAGATCGAGCAATCAATCTCTGCTGGCTCACCGGAGATGGAAAGAGGGTGGATACCCAAATCTCTCGTGTGTTCGCACGAGAGATTGGGTTCACAACAGAGATTGTAATTGGCTTTAGAAGGAAGGGAATTCCTCAGAGAATCTCCCTTCCATTTCTGGGAGGGAATCTCTGAGGGATTAGAGAGGAATCCCTCTCTAAACCTCGCCGGAGATCGGTTCTGCCCTAACAATGGTGGTAGGACCTGATTGCAAAGGTGGCGAGGAACTTAGGGGGCTCTCCGCAAAGATATTCAAAAGATAGGGACCAAATTATGATTTGGGTGTACTAAATTGCAAAGTAGGTCAAGATGACCTCCCCTTAGGTCCAAATTTTGGTATAAACCTAATTTGGACCGAAGGAATCCAATGGTGAAGTTGGATTTTAGGTTTGACCTTGTTTGACTGGACATTTTGCATAAAAACCCAAATTAGGTTAATTGAAGAGCTTGGACCCTAATCTAGGTCAAACTGGGTTCCAAAGGCCAAATTAAGTGTTCTAAACCCTAGAGGATGTTTTTCCATGATTTTTAGAGGGTTTACTTGATTTTTATCCTGACCGGAACCTTGTTAATTTAAGCGGATCTCTTTTAGGGTTACCAAGTGTCATTTAATTCCTAGATTGCACATAAACCCATTTCCGATTGACTCAACCCAATTTTTATCTCACTTAGACCATTTGACCTATGTTTTGTCTCTGAGAAATCCCGTTTATGTACTGCAATGGTAAAATTGCAGTTTTAACCTTTATTTCATATTTTCTTCTCAGAGCACTTATTCCTTCAATTAAGCCTTCTTCTAGGTTATGTAGGAGCTTTTATCTTCTTTATTGGGTCAAAATGAGCTAGTTATGGCTCATGGTGAGGTTCTCATACAGTTGGGTAGCCATAAAAATTTACCAATACACTCTTAACTCCCAAAATCTAAAAGTAAGAGAAGATGAAATATATATACATACCGTAAAGTAAGGATTCAGGCGATTCATAGTTTGGCAGACACCCGGATGCTGCTTAGTCCCTGTAGATCAGGATCTTAGTATATTTCCTCCTATTGACAAGTGATGAAATGTCCAAGTAATTACTTCTTAAATTCTGACTGGAAATAATGGCTAGAATAAACCTTGCTAGGGACTAGCAAGGTGTAAGCATGGGGGTATGATAACACTACATTCTACAATGTTAATTCTGCCAAAAGGGGTCGATCTTAAGGGTAAACTGCATAGAAGACACAGGAATGGTAGCATTACATGTATCGCACATCAAGATTACTTATAGTACATTAGTAATGGCCATGTGTACAAGTGCATGTCAAAATAGGCCTTAGATGAGCAATCGAACTGCACGGATGGATTCAAAGCGACGAACGGAGTCCAACGGACTCAAAATCGGTCAAATCTGACATCCGGAGCTCCCACAAATGACCCAAGAAGTTCTGACCATTGATCTGACGATCAACGGCCATGAGGTGGCCACGTGGCAGCATTAGGAGCAATCACCCGCACACACGACGTCGCCCCATCACACAAGATCTAATGACAGTTGCCCAATCTCCATCGAATGGCTAACGATTGATGAAGAGGCACAACCATCTGCGTCCATAGCACAACAGTCGCGCCCTCGCCTCGCACGAAGGAGGCGCAAGTTCGAATCGGCTGCTGCAGCCATCCACTGATTTCGCTCGCGTGCTCAAATTCAACCACTCGATTTCCATCGAGTAGTCTCGATAGTGCTACGCAACGCATCCTCAGGTGTCGATCATCCACGCACGTGCCTACGCCGATCAACGACGCCCACGCACATGCATGCTCGAGGCGCGATTCAAGTGCGCCCTTCATGAAGACCTCAGCTGTCCGATCTTCGATCAGATGGCCTACAACGCGTGCACACGGATCATGTGTAAAGAAGAACGGGCACATGCAAGCGACCGCTGGGCAGGGTGCTTCACCGACGTTTTGGGAAGTGTTCTAGCGACGTCTGGTTCTTCTTTTGGAAAGACCTCCTTATTTAAACCCCTTCCAACCACCCATGGAAGGCATTCAAGACCTTTGCAAGTGTTCTACCCCACTCCTAGCCACCTTAGCACTCTTTTGTAACCACCAGAGTCGACGAGCCGCCGATGGAGCCAACCTCCACCGCCGTGGCCGCCTTGCCGACTCCTCTTTCTCTCTCTCTCTCATTAGCTTAGCTTTATCTTACTTAAGTATTCATCTATTGTTGTAATTGTAAAACTCAAAGTTGCATGATTAAATGATGACGTTTCTTATTTAGCTATTATCTCTCTCTTGTTATCAAGTCTTCCTTAGCTTAAAGTTGCATGAATGTGCTGAACAATAAACTCTAACCCTACTCTTTCTCTCTCTCTTTTTCTTTCTCTTTCTCTCTCTTTTCTCCCACATTGTTTTCGCAAGCAAAACCTATTATTTCCGTGACACTAAGTGACAGAAAAACCCGATTTTCATGCCTCCCTGTGTTCGACACCCGGACTCACGTCCATTTCTTGATTTAAAACCAACGCTGCGAGCACGAACTATAACTACCCTTTTAAACAAATACGTCTCTCGTGCATCAAGTGACACTTAAATCTGTCACTAGAGGCCCTTGTATTAATGTTTTTAACTTGAAATGACCTATTTTCCCCCAACCTCTACACGTATAAAAAGGCCTATGCCACCCACATTTTATTCATCCCTTCCTTCACCTCTCTTCCTCTCCAAAGCTCTAAAGAAGCTTGTCTCAAACCCAGGATGCTCCTTTAGAGTTAAAAGGAAAAATTTTGTCCACTTCTCAACTCATTCGTGGAGCTCTCATGGTCCTCTTCTCACCCCCATTCCGGAGGTAGATCCCGCGACGACGACATGCTACCTCACCCCCAATTCTTCCAGCTTCATTCTCTGTCTCCCGTCTCCGCTCTCTATCTTCCAGGTGTCGCCCGTTCTAGCTCATCCTCCAAGCATCCGACGAGGAGGATAATTTCTCACCTCCCTTCTCTTTTACTACTTTCTAGAGTAGATTCTACTGCTTTCTAGTTATAATATTTCTCGCTTTCTAGTTGCAAAAACATTATCCAGTTTATAAAAGTGTTTTGTTCTCTCTCTCTTTCTCTAGTTTAGTATCAATTCATTGTGAGTATCTCGCCTTTAAACAAAAATTACAAAAAAATATAATGGTGGATTTCAAATCAACGTAGTTTCCTTGTGTTTGACTCGAAATTCTTTTCAATTTTTGGTAAAATTTATTTGTTGACGGTTTTCTTCGCAAATCATACTACAACGACGGGTTTTCCAAACTCAAATCTATTTGCGATGATTCTTTGTTTCAACATTTTGTCGCCATTGCTAGGGAGGCAATGAATCTCGATTTCCTTTCCTCATTTCCGTGCAGTTATCTATTTTCTAGCTTGCTTTTATTTCTTTTCTATTTTTTTGCAGGCACCTCAACAGGGAATCTTCAAGCTGTAGAAGGAGTAAAGTGCAGTTGAAGAAAACTATAAGTGCTCCCTATTTTTCCCCCTTCCATAGAGTTCATTTCATAGCCCTAATTCAAATCCTAATTAACCTAGGTGTTCTCATAAACCCTAGGATTAGTTTTGATTATTTGATTTCCACCTCAACCCATCTTACCCTCCATATATAAACTAAAAATTTAAAAAAAAAATTCAGAGGTACATAACCTCTTCTGATTTTCAAACTCAATTGGTCAATCGATCTTTGGAACCGGTACACAGACCCAAGCACATAATTGAGTAGAAATCAGATTAGGTAACCACTTGTGTGCCTAACTCAGTGGTGCATCAAGGCCAATTGTTTGAGTTGTTTGGGCTGCACCACATCATCTAAAATCAACTCATCAAGTAGCTTCCTCTTAGGGTTTATAATTTAGGTCAATACCAAGCACTCCACTTTACTTTTGATTTCAAAAGGAAAAGATCTTCACCCGTGTTTTGAAAATGTGGTTTGCCTCTTGAACTTGATTGAATTTACCTAATTCTAAACCCTAAAAGCTACTTAAGCAAGATTTGAACCTTAAAATCCACCCATCAAAATAATCTTGCTTGAAAACCCTGGTTGTGCATGCACTCACACATATTCAATCAGTCAATAAGGGCATAACCAATTTTAAGGGCCCATCACATTTCATAAGCACTACAATCCTAAGCCTAAGTTAAAACTGATTAGATGTTGACCTTAAGGATTGATTCACTCTTCGAGGCCCAGATTGAGATTGTTCATGATTAACCTGCTTGTACTAGTCAATCTGATGTTTAGCTAGGGGAGTAGCATCAAACGACTGTGGTTGGGTGGTACACTAGGAACCGGAGGTGCAAACTGAAGGAGAACCTTCTCTAGCCCCTCCTTCTAACTGTTGGGTTGATTGGATACAAGTAGAGTAAATCGCATATAATCTTAAGATGGATTCTGAGAGTCTATAGATCCTTAGGCTACCCAACTTAAGGATAGACTTGTTTTGTTGTGCTGCAGGGTTCTTATCCCTAGTCCTTCCAACCTCTTCCTAGTTTATGCTTGGAAGGAGGTCATTGAATCCCTGATTGGAAGGACCATTAGATCATTCTAAGAGGCGTAGATTGAATTTTGGCCAAATTAATCCCATGGCCAATCAACATCCTCCTTTACCTCAGAATCAACAAGAGATGTTTCAAAAGTAGTTGGAATAAATGCAGATAATGCAAGAATGGTTCTAGAGAATGCAGGGCACTCAGCCCTTGAAGGATTTTTATGATCCTTCAAATTATAGGGAATGTCCCATTGTCCAGATTCTTGCTGGAGGCATAGAAATCAAGCCCCAGGTGTTAAGCCTAATCAAACACTTTCATGGGCTTGGCTCTGAAGACCTGTTTCAGCATTTGGAGGACTTAACCACTTTGGTCCAGACCACCAAAGCACGAAACATGAATGAAGAGAAAATGATCATGAGGCTCTTTCCCCACTCTCTTAGGGATAAGGCTGTTCATTGGTACAGGACCATAAGAAGGCCAATAGCAACTTGGAACGATCTTAAATCGACTTTCTTAAAGAAATTCTTTCCAGTTGGGCATACTAATGCATTAAGGTAGGCGATTACTACTTTCACCTAGCGGCCAGGGGAGCAGTTTGATGTTGCCTAGGAGTGATTCTATGATTTATTGTGGAAGTGTCCATACCACAAGGTGTCGAAATGGCAACTCGTGCAGATCTTTTATCATAGGTTGACTAAGAAACTCAAAAATCATGTGGATGCTTCTTGCGGAGGCAATTTCCTCAACAAAGATGCAGATAGTGAGAATGATTTGTTTGAGGAAATGAGTGAAAATTCAATCAATCATGCCTCCATGGATACATTTAATCGGTCCCAACAACCCAGATCGAATGTTAATGAGGTCCATGACTCTCATTCATTCGATATGGAGCTGATTCATAACAAACTAGATAAGCTGGACCTGGTTACCAAAAGGATGGAGGAGTGGATGGCAGGAAACTTTGCAAATAATTCTCGATCCACTCAACACCAGAATTTGGGATTCCATTCTTCGCGAGCTCCTTCTAGATGGGAGTTTTTGAATCAACTAGATGTAGCTCAACCTATGAGCCAACATTGCTCGGAACCCCACGGGTTCCAAACTGGGGCCTTTGATCCCTCCCTTTCTTTCTCTCCATCCTCGCCCTATGAGGATGTCTATGCTGTATAGGAGAACGTTAGGTCCAACCCGTATTCCAATGCTTATAATCCTGGTTGAAGGAACCACCCTAACTTTTCCTAGAAAAATATGAGGTAGCAGACCCAATTCTGACCCAGCAACTATGCTCCATAAAGACCAATGAGTCAGGGTCATGTTTATACTTAGCTGCCCCCGAATTAGGTCAATCAGCCAGTTTGGACTGCTCGTCAACCCGTAAGGCAGGTTGATTTGAACCATCAGATGGTAGAGATGCAAGGATCTATGATCTAGCTCATGCAACAAATGAAAACCTCGCTGGACAACTTGCAAACCGGGATCATTGCTAACACTCGTCAACTCGGATCTTTGCCATCTCAACCTGTACCCAACCCGCGCAACATATAGAGTCTAGGCAATCAAGTCCAAGGGTATGGGAATTAGAGGGACCCACACACACATGCTCAGGTGGTTGAGCAGGGTTCTTCCTCTTCTGCTTCTTCATCAAATCTAGGGTTTTTGGCTAATCAAGCCCCTCCGATCTTTCCTAACCCTCCCTAAGACCCAAACCCGTATGCATCTGCCAACTCCGTTACTTTGAGGAGTGGAAGGAAAACCCAGGACCCACACCTACCCTGATCTAGTTAAGAAAATCCTGGTGAGCTTGAGGAAAGAAAGGAGAATTCTAAAGAAGAAATCAAGGCTCAGGAACCTGATTCCGAAGATCTGACCCATGTTCCTTTTCCTGAGGCCTTGATTAAACCTAGGAAGAAGAAGCCTGTTTATAGTAACGAGGAGCTCTTGAATATATTCAAGAATGTTGAAATCAATATCCCCCTCCTCGATGCTATCAAACACATACCGGCTTATACTAAATTCTTAAAGGATTTATGCACCCAGAAGCGTAAGCTGAGGGAATCTATTCCGAGGAAGGTGATACTCTCTGAGTAGGCTAGTTCTATTATCCTACATCACCTTCCTTCGAAAAAGAGAGATCCAAGTGCCCCTTTGATTTCATGTCTTATTGGAGATTACACTTTTGACCAAGCACTCTTGGATCTAGGTGCATCCATTAACCTAATTTTGACTTTTCTTTACAAGAAGTTCGGATTAGGTGAACTTCGGCCGACTTCAGTAATCTTAGAGGCATTATTGAGGATGTTATTGTCAAGGTTAAGGACTTCTATTTTCCTGTAGATTTCCCTATCCTTGACATAGATGTACCTGAGAATTTGAGGAACATGCCCATCATTCTGAGGCGTCTATTCCTGGCTACCACTAAGGCCAATATCAACTGTGAGAGTAGTAGCATGGAAATCACCTTTGGGAATCAGAAACTAAAATTGGATATTTTCAAGGCGATTAATAAATTTGAGGATTGTGGATTTATAGAGGAAGTCAAGGAAGATAATTTGAATATTGAGACATGTATGGCTGTATCTATTATTGAGAGTCCCTCTGGCACTAATGAACCCAACCCACAACCCTCCGTGGGAAACCCGCCACATTCTGAAGAGGTTGTTGATTTTGTTCACTTTCAACCTCTTCCTCTTGATCGTCCTGATGAATCTTCATTAACATTCTCCTTACCTTCCATCTTAGACCAACCCCAGGTCGAACTGAAACCATTGTCTGAGAGTTTGAAATATCAGTTTTTAGGACCTAAAAAAATGCTCCCTGTGATTATCAGTGCTACATTGACTAAGGAGTAGGAGATTAAACTGATCAAGGTCCTAAAAGAACACAAAGAGGCAATTGGTTAGACCATCCATGACCTTAGGGGGATTGAGCCATCTTATTGCAATTACAGAATTTTCATGGAAGATGGATCCCACCCTTCTTGCCAGATGCAAAGGAGACTAAACCCTAATATGAGAGAAGTGGTCAAGAAAGAAATAATTAAGTGGCTCGATGCAGGAATCATTTATCCGATCTCAGATAGTCCATGGGTAAGCCCTGTGCAAATTGTTCCCAAGAAAGCCGAGATTACCATTGTGACTAACGAGAAAGGAGAATCTGTCACAACTCGTTTAGCTTCCTCTTGGAGAGTGTATTGATTACAGGATGCTGAACACAGCCACCAAAAAGGATCATTTCCCTCTACCCTTCATCGATCAGATCCTTGAAAGATTATTCAGGAAAAAGTACTTCTACTTTCTGGGGATACAATCAACTCCCTATCCATCTCGAGGATTAGGAAAAGACGACTTTCACCTGTCCCCATGAAACCTTTGCTTTCCATAGAATGCCATTCAGGCTTTGCAATGCACCTGCGACTTTTCAAAGGCGTATGCTGGCCATATTTTCTGACATGGTGGGAGAGTTTATGGAAGTTTTCATGGACGATTTCTCCATTTTTGGAGACTCATTTGAATCTTGCCTGGTTAATCTCGAATTGATCCTTAAAAGATGCATCAAAACAAGATTGGTCCTTAGCTGGGAAAAGAGTTATTTCATGACACAAGAAGGTATCATCTTGGGTCATGTAATCTTTGAACGGGGAATTGAAGTTAACAAAGCTAAGGTTGATGCTATTTCTAAACTTCCTTCTCCCACATCTGTCAAACAAATCCGCTTATTTCTCGGTCATGTGGGATTTTATTAGAGGTTCATGAAGGACATCTCTAAGGTTGCTCGCCCTTTGAGCAACCTTCTTGCTAAAGATACGCCGTTTGATTTAAACGAATCATCCCGCAGGGCATTCAATTTTCTTTAAACGGCAGTCACTTGTGCTCCAGTGTTGCAACCACCGATCTGGACAGGCCCATTTGAGGTCATGACTGACGCTTCTGATTACGTGGTTGGGGTTGTTTTAGGTTAAAAGATCAACAGAAAGCCCTCTGTCATCTACTATGCTAGCAAAACTCTAGACAAGGCCAGAGGAATTACACTATTACTGAGAAGGAATTGCTAGGTATAGTATTTGCTTTAGAAAAATTAGGGCTTATCTCTTAGGGTCTCACGTCACAATTTTCATTGACCACTCGGCCTTGAGATATCTCTTGGCCAAAAAAGATGCTAAACCCTGGCTCATTCAATAGATTCTCTGCTTCAAGAATTCGATCTTGAAATCAAAGATAAATCCAAAGCACAGAATGTGGTGGTGGATCATCTTTCGAGGCTTCATTGTGATTCTTCTCATCTGGATATTTCGATTACTGATACTTTTCCGGACGAGACTATTCTGGAAGTTTCAGGTGTCCAAACCTCTTGGTTTGCAAATATGGTAAATTATTTGGCTGTTGGTCAAATCCCCCAGGATTGGACCAAGCAACAATGGGATAGACTTAAATCTAAAGCCAAATATTACTTCTGGGATGACCTTGAACTATATCGCATCGGCTCTAATCAGATTATTCGCTGATGTGTACCAGAGAATAACTTTCAAAGCATACTTGAGTTCTACCATGCATCTGCATGTGTACATTTTCTGGGAAAAATACAGCTGCAAAAATACTTCAATCTGGATTCTATTGGCCATCTTTATTTAAGGATGCCTAGGAATTCTTGAGGTCATGTTCTCGATGCCAGACACTTTGGAGCATAACCAAGAGAGATATGATGCCTCTAAACCCAATCCTTTCTGTCAAAATCTTCGATGTTTGCGGCATTGATTTCATGGGAACCTTCGTCCCTTCATTTGGACACCAGTACATTCTCGTTGCTGTTGATTACGATGTCCAAGTGGATAGTTGCTATTCCCACCCGAACAAATGACCACAAAGTGGTCATCGATTTCGTCAGAAAGAACATCTTCAATCGGTTCGGGATTCTGAGGGCCATCATCAGCGATGGTGGTACTCACTTCACAAATGCCCAGTTCCATAGTTTACTGACAAAATACGGGGTGGATCACAGAATCTCCACACCTTACCACCCTTGGACGAATGGACAGGCCGAGATCTCCAATCGAGAGATCAAGAATATCCTGTAGAAGACAGTTAGTCCTGATTGAAAAGATTGGACTCAAAAGCTTGGGGACACTCTTTGGGCCTACTGTACAGTGCACAAAACACCTATCGACATGTCACCATTTGATCTAGTGTATGGAAAGGCATGCGACTTACCCGTAGAGATTGAACACTGGGCATTCTGGGGCATCAAGAAATGCAACTTTGATCTCAGTTTAGCTGGAAAGACCAGGAAGCTCCAACTGTTTGAGTTGGAGGAGCTTAGAAACGATGCGTATGCGAATTCCAAGATCTATAAGGCTTGGACCAAAGCTCTTCATGACCAACTAATTTCCCGCAAGAGTTTTGAACCGAACAAGAAGGTCTAGCTCTTTGATTCTCGACTTAAGCTCTTTCCTGGCAAGCTTAGGTCAAAGTGGGACGGTCCATTCATAATCGATAGAATGTTTCCCAACGGAGCCATTGAGATCTCTGACCCAAAGACAAGTAATTCTTTTAAGGTCAACAAACAATGTCTGAAACCTTATGTTGACCGTGTTATTCCAGAACCCATCTCTGATAAGGTTGCCTTAACCTTAATGTGACTTCTTTAGCTGGACTTCGCCTAGCTGATGGCATTAAACTCAGCACTTGTACAGTTTGACTCAAAGTTGACCCAAGCATCATGGAATATAGGTGATATTTTCTTCATTCTACCCTGCTTCTCATGCATTTTATTTTCAATGAGGACATTGCATTAGCTAGGCATGGGGGGTGGATTCATTTCTAAATCATTTTGTCAGCTCTATGGAATTCTTGTAAATTCTACTTATTTTTCTCTTTATTAAAAAAGAAATTGAATTAGGAAAGAATAATTGGGTATTAGGATTTTTCAACCATAGGGAATAATATAGTAGGATTTGAACACGTAGACCCTTCAGGTCTTTGGTCTTAATCAGCCTGGGTGTCCACTAAATTGTGGATTTATTTATCGAGTCCTCACCATTTTGAATTTACTTCAATTTTATTTAAATAAATTGGGGTGATAAGGACATGACTTATAAACTCACCCTCTGATTTAAGGGGATTTTAAGTCTAAGCATCTACACATTATTTGCACTGACTCGCCTTTCGACAGTTTTAACGAAAATTGGGTAGTTAATGAACCTTCTAGGGTGGTATGGCTGGCAAGTTATCATGGGTAACAACGCATTGGTAGGTTCTCCAGAGCCTAGTCACATGACCATTCTTTTCCTACTGCCTTTAGGTAAATTTTAGATCAGGGAAGCCACCTACTTAAAGAAAGAAAAGAGAAAAGAAAAATATTCAAAAAGAAAAGAAAAAAATAGAAAAGGATAAAAGAAAAAATAAAGAAAAAAAAGAAAGAAATAAGCTACACTTCACCACACAAGTATGGCTGACAAGTTATCATGGGTAACAGCCCATTGGTAGGCTGTCCAGATCCCAGCTTAAGAAATGCATGTATAATTCCAAAACACTTAGGAAGAAGCAGAGAAGTAGAATAAGCCAGGGAGATATACATTGGGTTTTCTCTTGTGTTGACCCCCTAAAAAGTAAAAGTAGTGAGAAAGCTACCGGTCAAATAGATATACCTTTAGGTAGAATTTCTTTTCATGGTCACCTAGGGAAGAAGAAACCCGAAGTCCATTTTAATCACCAATCAGTGAGTCTATCACATTTCACACATAAAGATGCTTAGAACTTAGGGTTCTCTTCAAGTCTTTGGTGGGTTGAGTGGCCATAGAAAGCTGCTCCAAAACCCTAAACTCAAAAATCTAAAAAAAAATTAGAAAAGAAGAAAAAGATCCTTCTTTGAATAAGGCGAGGGCTTGAGGCGGTCTGCATTTTGGCAGACACCCGGGCGCTATTTTGTCTTTATAGTTCAGGTCCTTAGTAAAAATCTCCTAATGTTGAAGAATAACTTTTACCCAAGAAATCCGACCAAATTCTTTTATAAATAGCATATAGTTTTTGCTAGGGGCTAGCAAAAGATAGGCATGGGGGTGTGATGTGTATGCATCTGAATAGCCTAAAATGTCTATTTATGCATGTTCTTAGTGTTGTAGAAGCATCATACATTGTAAATATTGCATAACATGTATCATCATGCATTTAGGTCAAAGTGTATAAATTATATAGTAATTTACTCCTTTTAGTGGTTAGGGATAGGCAATATTTACTTAAGGCCTCAAATTGAACATCCAATCGCATGGATTTGATCAGGGCGACGATCGGAGTTCAACGACTCCAAGATCGCCCTGATCGAACTTTCGTAGCATCAGATGCAGTCTAAGAAAGATCAGAGGTCAAGGGGCCAAGATGGTGTAAATCTATACATCATATGACAAACCAACCACACAGATGGGTTCAGATCGGCGATCGCAGCCCAACGGTGTAAAAATCGATCCAATTCGACATCCGTGGCACCATCTACAAGACATAAAAGATGGACGGCTAAGATGGTGCCACGTGGCACCATCCCAGCCGCCTAACTGACCCAATGACCCACCGCTACTATCTCTCTCCTCAACTGTGCGGACGATCTCAGCTATTAGATCAAGATCTAACGGTTGAGAGAGCTCACTCCCAAATCCACAAATGCAAGTCAAGTTACCGCATAGCTTAGGGTCACACGACTTCACGTGAAGAGGGAGGCGTGGGTTCGAGCCCCGGCTCACTTTAAATCGAGCGCAAGCGCAGGTGCAGCCAAATTCCTCTGTCAGATTTGGATCGTGCAGCAGCGGGGGCACCACGTAGCATGACAGATGAACGTCAAGCATGAACACACGTGATGACGCACAATCCAATGTGCCATCGCATAAGGGGGAGACATTATGAAGGCGTGGCGTGATGCATTCTCATCCGTCGATCTTGCAATCAGACGGCTAAGTTCTTTTGAACGTGTGCAGGAGTTTTTGAGTGCGGGGAGAGGAGAAGACGTATGCGTGCATCACTAAGCCCACGTTCAGGCCCTTAGTGACGCTTAAATCCATCTCTAACGGCCTTTGTATTAGTGTTTTTAACTTGAATTGACCTATTTGCCCCCAACCTCTACACCTATAAAAAGGCCTACTCCATCCACATTTCATTCATCCCTTCCTTCACCTCTCTCCGTCTCCAAAGCTCTAAAGAAGCTTGTCCCAAACCCGGGATGCTCCTCTAGAGTTAAAAGCAAAAATTTTGTTCGCTTCTCATCTTGTTCGTGTTCTCGTGGTCGTCTTCTCACCCCCATTCCGGAAATGGATCCTGCGACGATGACGTCCTGCCTCGCCCCTAGTTCTTCTAGCTTCGTTCTCCATCTCCCGTCTCCACTCTTCATCTTCCAGGCATTGCTCGTTCCGGCTCATCCTCCAAGCAGCCGATGAGGTGGATAATTTCTCACCTCCCTTCTCTTTTACTACTTTCTAGAGTAGATTTTACTGCTTTCTAGTTGTAATATTCCTACTTTCTAGTTGTAAAAACATTATCCAGTTTATAAAAGCGTTTTGTTCTCTCTCTCTCTAGTTTAGTATTGATTCATTGTGAGTATCTCGCCTTTAAACAAAAATTACAAAAAAATATAATCGTGGATTTCAAATCGACGTAGCCTCCCCGTGTTCTACTCGGAATTCTTTTCAATTTTCGGTAAAATTTATTTGTTGATGGATTTCTTTGTAAATCATAATACAACGATAGGTTTTCCAAACTCAAATCTATTTGCGATGATTCTCCGCTTCAACAATAATGTTGATACCCACATCCCTAACTAGACTACTTTGAGGAATCTGAGCTTAAACCAACAAAGGTGACTTTGCAATTAGCAAATCGATCAATTAAGTCACCTAAAGGAATTCTTGAGGATGTTGTAGTTCGAATTCATGATTTCTACTTTCCGGTGGACTTTATCATATTAGACATGGATACTCCTGACAATTTGAAAAACACATCGATTATATTAGGAAGACCATTCCTAGCCACAGCTAGAGCAAACATAAATTGTGAAGAGGGCCAAATCGAGTTGAAATTTAGGAGCAAGACATTAAAGATTGATATCCTTAAAGCCCAAAAAGGAATTAATTGTGGGGTTCTTGAACATGTTTGCGATATCGGTTCTGTGGTTGAGGACTCGCTCATAGAGGAAAACTCGATTATTGCTGATACTCAACCACAAGAAGATCACGACCCACAGCTAAAGGAGCCTAGAAATGACCCAGATACAGCTACAGCTCCTACCTTTGCTTTTGAACCTCTCTAAACCTCCTGTTGCTACTGATAACCCTATTATGGAATTGAAGCCCCTACCAGATCATTTGAAATACGTCTTCTTAGGTTCAAATCACACATTTCCTGTGATCATCAATTCCTGACTTACCCTGGATCAGGAAACGAAATTGATTTTTGTCCTCCAGCAGAATCGTAGAGCCATTGGATGGACTCTCGATGATCTGACTGGTATCAGCCCCTCATACTGTACACATCACATCTACATTGAAGAGGGCTCACGACCATCTTGTGAGATGTTGAGACGACTTAATCCAAATCTACAAGATGTCCTGAAGAAAGAGATCATCAAGTGGTTAGATGCTGGGAGCATCTACCCAATATTTGACAGCCGTTGGGTGAGCCCGATCCAAGTTATGCTTAAGAAGCAGGGCTCATTGTAATCACGACAGAATCAGGAGAGACCATCCCGACCCGTATCGCAAACTTGAAGAAGACTAAATGCCTCAACAAAGAAGGAGCATTTCCCACTACCGTTTATTGATTAGATACTCGAGAAACTGGTGGGAAATCAGTTCTCTGTTTCCTAAACGGGTACTTTGGATACAATCAAGTGGCAATTCATCCTAAGGATCAAGAAATGACCACCTTCACCTGCCCCTATGGTACATATGCATTCCGTAGGATGCCATTTGGAATATGTAATGCACTTGCTACTTTTTAGTGGTGCATGCTAGCCATATTTTTGATATGGTAGGCGAGTACCTTGAAGTCTTCATGGATGACTTCTCTGTCTTCGGTGAATCTTTTGATGATTGCCTTCTTCATCTAGTCCAAATCCTCAAGCGATGCATTGATGTGAACCTGGTTCTTTCTTGGGAAAAGAGCCACTTCATGGTTCCTGAGGGCATAGTCCTGGGACATCTTATCTCCGAAAATGGTATCCAAGTTGACTGGGCTAAGGTAAATTTGATTTCCAAACTACCTGTGCCTAGCTCAGTCAAGGACATCAGATCTTTTTTAGGGCACGTCGATTTTTACCGTCGATTCATTCCTAATTTTTCCAAAATCATGCGCCCCCTGACAAGTCTTCTGTTAAAGGACACTCCATTCGAGATAATCGATGAGTGCGTTCACGCGTTTGAGATCTTATGTGATCGAGTCACTCAAGCACCTATCTTACAATCCCCTGACTAGTCTCAACCCTTTGAGATCATGTGCGATGCATCTGCCTACGTAGTGGGTGCAGTGCTTGGGCAGAAAATCGACGAGAAACCTGTAGTCACCTACTATGCTATCAAGACAAGTGACGAGGCTTAGCGTAACTACACAGTTACTGAGAAAGAGCTGCTAGATGTAGTATTTGGCTTAGAAAAATTCAACTCATAACATCTGGGTTCCTGTGTCATCTAATCTGATCACACTGCAGTGAGGCACTTACTCGCGAAGAAGGATGCAAAACCTTGACTAATCTACTGGATCTTGTTGTTACAAGAATTTGACCTTGAAATTCGTGACAAGGTAGGAAACAGAATGTGGTAGCTGACCACTTATCTCACCTTCCTTCTTCTGTTATCAACCCTTCTGAACCTATCACGGAACATTTTCCTGATGACTGCCTCCTGACTATTGGTACAGGAATTCCCTGGTACGCTAACATGGTGAATTACTTGGCATCCCACCAGATTCTATCTAATTAGCTGAAAGCCAAGAAAGACAAATTGCTTTCTGATGCCAAGTATTACATTTTGGAAGACCCATACCTCTTCCGCATTGGCGCTAATCAAATTATCAGATGTTGTGTTCCGGAAGCGGAAATACAGGACATCTTGTCCTTCTGCCATGACTAGGCCTATGGCAGATAGTTCTCTGGATATAAAACCGCAGTAAAGTCCTCCAGTGCAGCTTTTATTGGCCCACGATTTTCAAGGACACACACGATTACTAAAAGGCATGCAGTCGTTGCCAAACCTTGGGCAGCATGAGCCACCATGATATGATGCCTCTACAGCCGATCTTGTGTGTGAAATCTTCGATATCTGGGGAATTGATTTCATAGGCCCCTTCCCTAAATCCAATGGCTTTGAGTGCATTCCCCTCACTATGGACTACGTGTCCAAATGGATCGAAGCCATCCCAACCTGAACCAATGATCATAAGCTGGTAATCAAGTTCATTCACCAACACATCTTTTCCTGGTTCGGCGTTCCACGTGCCATCATTTCTGATGGAGGGACCCATTTCACAAATGCACAGTTTCGATCCCTTATGACAAAGTATGGGGTGTCACACCAAATCTCGACTCCTTATCATCCCTAGGGTAATGGATTGGCAGAATTGTCAAATAGGGAGATCAAGAAAATCCTTCAGGTCACTGTTTGGCCTGATAGGAAGGATTGGTTGGCCCACCTTCCAGAAGCTTTGTGGCCCTATAGGACTGCTCACAAAACCCAACAAGGCATGTCTCCTTTTAGACTCGTGTACTGGAAGGCATGTCACCTACCCGTCGAAATGGAGCACAAAGCTTATTAGGCAGTACGGAATGCAATCTAGATCTTTTGAAGGCTGGAGCCCACCAACGATTACAGATGAGTGAGATCGAGGAACTACACAATGACACGTATGAGAATTCCCGAATCTATAAAGAACGGGTTAAGGCCTTTCATGATAAACACATATCTCGCAAGACTTTCCAGCCTGGTCAAAAAGTACTCTTTGATGCCAAACTCAAACTCTTCCCAGGCAAACTCAGATCTAAATGGATTGGACCATTTCTAGTCCGATGTGCATTTGGAAATGGAGCTATAGAAATCAGTGAACTCAACCACAATTCTGAACCTTTTGTCATGAGTGGTCAAAGACTTAAACCGTTCGTCGAACTCACTGACACGAACTTGGCTGCATTATCTTTTGATCTCCATTCTCCCTGAGCTCATTGCGCCCAGCTGATTGCGTTAAACTTGGCACTTAATGGGAGGCAACTTGTCATCCTTTGAAAAAAATCAAAACCCTTTCAAAATATCTTTTTGTTAAATTCATATTGCACTTTAGGGTTCGTCCAATAGAACAACTGACTCTAGCTTTGGTACTTGTATCAAAGCTTGAAATGATCTGCAACAGTCATCCTGACCCATCCACCCACCCTTTGACCTTATTCTAATGTACAATCTAAGTTGAACTCGAACCCACCTAATTTACAATGAGGTCATTGCGAATTGTAGGCATGGGGGGTATTAAAGTGTAAAATGCTACGAAGATCAAATCACAAAAGGGTTTCATCAAAAAAAAAAGAGAGAGAGAGGAGGTTGAGAGAAAGGAAGACCCATTTGAGCTAAATGAAGAAAAAAGAGGGGATGAAAAAAAAAGAAGAAAAGGAGAAAAAAGAAAAAAAAAGAGGAAGAAAAGTGTCCCTTCAAAGTAAATATGGAACTTACCTAACTTCTAGGTTGGATCAAATGATGAATTAAGACCTGGAAGGCTAAAACTTAGGGAATTAGTGGTGGATACTGATCTTAGGCCTTTTGGATTTGTTCTAGGGTTTAAACACTCAGGTATTTGTTATGATCCGGATTAATCCTCAAGAGGTTGAGGAAAGTGCGAGGCTGATGTATTAGGTCTAAGACTTAGGGATTATTCAGCCCCGTTGCTTGCACTTTGGTTTGCGAGACTTGGTAACCTAAGCACCCAAAAATCACACACTTAGTCCAGTTCAATGGGTTTAATAAATAAAAATATGCTAAAAGTGTCTGTTTTGAAAAATCATCTCAAAGATCTAGCTTAGGAGCAGTTCGACAACACAAGTTGATTGGATGAGTTTCCGATGCGGAGAGGTGGGAAATTTCCCTCGAAGATGCGTAATAGTGTATCATCTCCTCGGTGCTTTTTTCCTAGGATATCTACATATCCTACCGGGGGCATGTAAGCAACTTGTACTGGTTCAAGTGCCATGGGGGGAATTATTCTAAAATGTCGATTGCTAGGGCCTGAATTTAGCTACAGAACATCATGGGCGACACTATCCCGAAGTGTCAAAAGCCAGAGTTCTAGGGGTTTCCATGGGCGGTGCTATCCTGAAGCATCGATTGCTAGGAACCCTTCGAGGATTGATGGTGGGGACAAGGAATCCGATACAGACCGTGTTTAGGGCCAATTCGAGGCTGGATCTAGGGAAACCTAAAAGGAAAAGAGAGAGAAAACTCTCCAAATGAAAAATATACTTCTACCCCTATCTCTTACAAAAAAATTGCAATGGTAAACTGAACTTGGACTTGTTACGTTTATGCACGGGTGCTTTAACCTCTGGGTTCAACGAACCTCTGGGTAGTTTTTGAGGGCCTTAGAAACCTTCACGACAGACTAAAGCTGAAGCTGGTCAGGTCTGGATCTTAGCTGGTACTTGAATATCTCTAGGCATATTATTAGTATTCTGATCTGATTACTAGAGTTGCAGCTTAGTAGGGCATCTTGACGGTTACATTCGACCTAAATAACTGGTTTGATCCATGGAATTTTTTGGTAGGGGACTAGAAAAAGCTAGGCATGGGGGTATGATGGGAAAACCATCATGAGCCCTAACTAGCCCAATTTGGTCTGATAAAGTTGATAAAAGCTCCTACATAACCATCAGAGGGTCATATATGCATAATGTTCTATTTTGAGAAGAAGAAACCAGAGTTATTTCTACAATTTTGACTGCATTTCATAAGTACAGAATAATGACAGGCAATTCTAGGGATTAATTACAGGTCAAATGGTCATTAATGTCTAATAAGAGGGCCCATGCAGATAGAAATGGGTTTTCACATATTTCAAGAATTAATGGACATCTGAAACCCTAATTTCAAGACCTGCTTAATTAACTGAGGTTATGGTCAGGATAAAATTCACCTAAACCTTCTAAAAAAACATAGAAAAATATTCTATAAGGTTTGGTATCCTTGATTTGACCATCTGAACCCATTTTGACCTAAAACAGAGTCTCAGATAGGAAGTTGCCCTAATTTGAGTTTCTGCATAAATTACCTAGTCAAACTTTGTCAAAACCAAAATCCGACCTCACCATCAAATTCCTTGGGTTCAAATTAGGTCTGCACCAGAATTTGAAGCGCTCAGGTAAAAGTGCCTCGTGAACAGAAGTTTCGGAGGAAGGTGGGGGTGGTGGCAGCCCATTCCCTCCCCTGTGTCCAGCGCCGCGTCCGTCGTGTGGTCCCACAGAGGACTCCCCCTTCGCAACCCCAGGGAGAGGCGCTCGGGGCGGTGGGTGGAGCTCCTCTCGCATAATATCTCGTATTAGCTGGGCGAGGTCCTGGGCCTAAATGCCTGGGAGCAGTTGCTGGTCCACTAAGGCGACGACAGCAGCACGCCCACCTCGCCGACCTCATCCTCACCGTGCCTGCGGCCCGCCTCGCTAGTCCCATGACGAGGCATCTCCTGCAAGGAGACGCGAAACAGAACGGAAACACATCAATATGGAACGATATCTAACGAAAAAGTCTAAGAGCTTATGCCAAAAGAAATGTTGTGGTGGCTACTCTAGTCATAGACATGTGAATTGGTTATTTTCCAGTCAGTTGGTTCACTTCTCGGGACGACCTTGTTCTGATACCATCTTGTAACGACCCGATTCCCGAATCCCTACGAGACGAGAATCGGACCGACTCGACTAATCCCAAGACCTAGTCGTCCAACGAGAAAGTAACCAAAAGAGCAGTAAAATGAACCACATTCAGCATGAATATAACTAGCAGTAACAAAATACAGCAGTAAGAAAAGGAAATACTACAGTATACACCACCACAACAGTAGAGCAGCAAATATGTACATAACATGAAGCTTACAATAAAGAAATACAGGGGTAAACAAGAAAACTGCTCACTACAGTGGAAGAAAAGTACAGAAGGTACTACAGGTAACTCTACTGGACCCTACTAGGCCCAGCGTCCTCTGCAGCCGCTGACCCTGGCTACTCAACACATGGTCATGAAAAGTAACGAGGGTAACACGTCAGCGAAACACTGAGTAGAGTGGCAACTAAAAGCTAAGGAAGCAGTAGAGTGTACAGTAGCTGTTATATTTTTACTTTCTTTATTTACGTCTTTCTATTATTTCACGATTGATTTATTTCTCAGATCCTTCACTTGATCTCGAATGTTCCTCGTGGGAAAGATCTTCATTGCAGTCTTTTCCGAAAAGTAGAAGTAACACGTGGTACTCTCCTGGCCGGGAGAGTCCCCCGTGGTGGTCCTACCCTCAGTCAACCACCCAAAGGTCGCTGACAGACGTAACGGCGACTACGGCACGCGCGATAAGCGCACGGGTAGCTACCCCGCACTGGCACGTGGTCAGTCGTTTCCGTTAACGGGTGCGCTCAAAACACAGCACGGAACCAGTATAGGGCAGAGCCCTCTTAGTAACAGGGGCCAACCCCTCCACAGTCCGCGCACCCTCGCCTGACTACCCTGGTTTGCCTAGTGGGCCTAACAAGTCGGTGTAGGAGGCTAGCAGAACCCCGGGGCCCGTGGGGTAGCTAGTGCTCTCCCTACACTAGTAGCTCTCCTCGGTACTGCGTACGCGAGGGCTAGCAAGTCGGTGTACAGTGGCCAAACCCACCCCGGTCTCAACCCGAGGGCGGCAAGCTCCCCTCTACACAAAGAGGTAAGGTGTGCTCTCGTTGGTACCACGTACCAAAGAGACAGCACACTTCTCTGTTTCACTTTCTCAGTTCCATTCTATTCTCTTTCCAGGAGTTCTACTCCTAATTCCCCGTAGGGTTCATGTTCTTTTCGTTTGGCCATTTAAGTTTCACCGTTCCAGTTTTACGTTCATACAACCCATGTTCTCAATCATATTTATTCATTCATAACAGGCAGCTGCTAATCAATTTACAGGCAGCTATTATTTCCTTTCTACTTTCCAAGACTATAATATTTATATATTTCACTAGTTTTCCTGTCCTAGGATTCATGCCGTACCCTAGGATCTATCATTCAATCTAGTTTTCCAGTCCTAGGATTCATGCAATACCCTAGGATCTATCATTCAATCTAGTTTCTCAGTCCTAGGGTTCATGCAGTGCCCTAGACTCTATTAATTATTCCACAATTGTAACAAATTTTGTTAAATAAATTAAAAGCCACTCTACCAGCGAAACCGGGAGTACTGGGGGCATGGTCAGCAATCCCACGTGGCTCCGCAACTCCCAAGACTGCAACGGAATGGGGTCCTAACACAGGAATCAATCACAAGGAGTTTCTCAGAATGGTATACAATTACAGTAAATGGGTAGGGGAATTTATTCTGGAAAGAATGCAACTCGAAACGCAGAAAACGGGCTCCGAACAGGCCCTCAACGGGTCAAAAACGATGAAATTGTCCAAAATCAGACGTCTGGAACCTCTTCCAGACGTCTTAAAAGGTTGATCATGTCGTACCTAAATTCTGCGCAGTCCTTCAGACGTCCAGAAGCCCGCTGGAACATCTGGCCTTGGTTTCCAGATGTCCGATCATCACTCCGGTCATCTGGAGATTCTCTCCGTCATATGGCACTGTAGCCAAACGTCTGATTCACGTGGCATGGCGACCGTCGTGCCCTCCCGAGCAGGACCTACGCACACAAACACCGGCTCTCAGCACGACGAAACGCAGAAGAAGTCACGGCGGATGGCTGCATGGCCATACATGCGCAGAAAGGAGAAGATATGAAATATCTTACCTGTCAGACGTCTGGACAGTCCTCCAGACGTCTTCGACGTCGTCTGGACATAAGTCCAGACGTCTGATTCTGGAAAATTTTCCAGAGCCAGAGCCCGATTCGCTCTCCGCCCGCGACGCACGGCCGCGCCGCGCCCCGTCCGCCTGCTGTTCGAGCTGCAGCAGCCCCTCCGCGACACCCTACGCCTGCCGCTCCTCTGCCAGCCGGCTCTAGCTGCCCTGACAAGCTCGCACCTCCGCGGTCGAGCTTCTTCTTCCTCTCACAACACTCCCTCCCACACGCCCGCTGCAGCCGCTGCTGCGCCCTCGCTCGCTCGCTCGCTCGAAGGGAGAAGGGAAGATGGTGGAGTGGGGGTGAGGGAGAGGGGGAGCATTCTTATAGGGCAGCTGCGGGAAGAGAGAGAAGGAAAGCGGCACCTACAGGGAGAGAAAACAAAGACTGTGGGTTCAGTCTACGCGCGCAGGCGCGCAAACGCAAACCCGTACGCCAAAAAAATTTATTATCAAACGTCTGTGAAGGGTTCCAGACGTCTGGGACACTCCCCAGACATCTTAAACTGCTTTTGACGCCCATGATTGTAACAAATATACACAAAGTAAAGGCATAAAAAACTATTCTAACCTAACTTTGTTAATTATGCACACGAGTTTCTAAGTGTTTACAACTAATTATATACACAATTAATTAATGCATTAAAACTATGTACAATCAAGGCACAAAAATATGATAACACTTATTTCTATCTAACATATGTATATACAATAATACTAAGCTAAGGAACTCATTTATTAACCATACACATGACATATATACAATATATATACTAACATAGAATACAACTATATAAATACATACTACTAACTACATACATAACTACTTATATATATATACATATATACAAAACCTTAAAAACATATATACAAAATAAGGTAAAAAAAGGGATTTAATTTATATAATACTTCACTATAACTTACATGTATTTAATACTCAATATATATATATAATATACACTAAACAAAATGATAGCGATGCCTTCGCGAGAGATAACCGGGTTTTATTGTTATCTCATTGTAATATAGCCGGTTATTGCCATCATTTCAAATATATAAATTTTTACTCGGAAAATAAAAGAGTTCCCGAGGTCGAACTCAGGGAGCAAACTGTATTTTAGAGATATACATGTTTCTTTTACAAAAATAAACAAAGAGAGAGAAAGAATGTGGTGTCTTTTTTTTTTCTCTTTGTTTCTCCTCGTTTCAGATCTTTTTCTTCTTAGTTCTGCAGAGGTGATCTTCTTTCTTTCTTCAGACCTCCTTCTTCCTTCTTTGTTCTTCAGATCTCCTTCTTTCTTCTTTTCTTTTTCCAGTCCGGACGTCGCCCCTCCTTCCTTCTTCTTTTCCCTTCAGGACGTCGTCTGATTTCCAAATCAGACGACTTAAACTGCCTGTTGCTACAGTCAGCTTCCTTCTTCTTCCGCGGTTCTTCTTCTTCACCTGTGCCGATGTGGGACTAAACGCAGACCTTTCCTCGCGTGCGCCTGCTGGGAGACCGCGGCCTGGCTTCTGCAGCTGCGGCTTTGATTTGCGTAGGTTGCTGGCTGGCTGCCTTTGCAAGACTCCCCGTAATCCGCAGCAGCTGGAGACCTGGAGTCCTCAAGCCTGGAGCGCGGGAGAAGCTGCTTCAATGTGCGTTAATGGCGGTCGAACCTCAAAACCTGTCGGACACGAATATGGCCTCTCGGCCTGATCAAACCACTGGGGAACCTTCGCCGTGGCACGGCAAAGGTGAGGAGCTGCTCGGCAGGCCGCAAGGTGGTGTCTGGCGGCAGCCCTAGGTTGGACTGCAACCGGAGGAATGGGTTTGTTCGGGGGAGTGTTACGGAGGTGTGGAGTGGCAGTGGAGGGGTGGGGGGTGCTCAGTGTGATGAGGCGGAGGTTCGGTGAGGGTCGGCGAGGTGTGTGAGGCTGTGGAGCGATGGGAACATCTCGCCGGAGGGTGGCCGGAGTCGAAGGGGGTGACGATGGTCAGGGTCGGTCGAGGGCGTAATTGAACAAATTGGAACCGGGGAAAGAAAGAGGAGAAAAAGGGGAGTAGTTCTAGCTTACTTGCAGTAACGAAGGGGGAGGAACAGGGCGACAGTCGTATCGACTGTCGCCGGAGAAGACGATGCTCAGGGAAAGGGGCGGCGGCGAGCAGAGAGCCGGAGAGACGCCAGCTGGGTGCGGCGTGACGCGGGAAGAGCAGGGGAGGAAGTCTCTGCTGCTAGTATTGCGGCAGAGCGAAGAGGAGAAGGGGGAGGAACCGCCGGAGCTGGTGAGCATCTGCCGGAGAGAGAAGAGAGGAAAGTTGGGGGTTTTCTCCGTCAGATCCGAGCTGCCCCGGTCGGTGGAGCGGCGGGGGGTATTTATGGAGATCAAACAGGGAGGAAGGCGGAGGGAGACGACGTGTCTCCCTCGCCGGAGGATGGCCGGAAACAAGAACCCATACCGTCCGTGCGTTCGCACGGCCGGTATGGTGGGTTATAACGACCAGGGGGGTGTCCCTGCGACGGCTGACGACGCAGGGCACCCCCGGTTTACTTGCCAGGTCCCCCCCCTCACCCTGCGCGGCGCCATGCTCCGCGCAAGGTCGCCGGAGCATGGTGCTGGCAGGTTTTGCAGGGGGGACCTGATCGCAAAGAACGAAGGAGAGTTAGGGGCCAAAATGCGAGGGTTCAAAAGTTGAGGGCCAAAGAGTAAATATATGAGGACCAAAGTGTAAAGTCGGTCAAGGGGGTTTCTTCTTAGGCTCAAGTTTTTATACATTTCTAATTAGGACCTAAGGAATCTGATGGTGAATTTCATTTCTATATTAAACCTTGTTTGACCGGTCAATTTACGCAAACACCCAAATTAAGTTATTAATTGGGCATGGTTCTCAATGTAGGTCAAAATGGGTTCTGAAGGCCAAATTGAAGGTTCTAAACCCTAGAGATTATTTTTCTATGAATTTTAGAGGGTTTATTCTATTTTTACTTTGCCTCGAACCTTGTGAATTGAAGTGGGTTGTTTTAGGGTTACAAATTATCATTTAGTTTCTTGGAATTGCTGTAGCCCTTGCTAGATCATTTCATCCCACTTTTATTCTTATTAAGTTGCTTTGACCTATGTTTGGGCCATGAATTACCCTGTATGCAGATTATACTGGTGAAATTGCATTTTTACCCCTTATGACTTGTTTTCTCCTTAAACTCAGAATTCTCTGAGTTAAGCCTTTCCTTGAGTTATGTAGGAGCTTTTATCCTTTGTATTGGGTCAAAATGAGCTAGTTATGGCTCATGATGAGGTTCTCATCATACCCCCATGCCTAGCTTTTGCTAGTCCCTTAGCAAAAACCTAAGGTTTCAACCCTTGTTCTAGACCATGAAGTTTTTAATAGTTTTAGATAAGTGCCTTTTTTATTTGAGCATAGATTAGGTTAGAATGCTGACCATAGGCCTAAAAGGTACTCTAGTACCAATCAAGATCCAAATCTGTCTAGCCTTAGCTTCAGTCTTTAGCAAAGGTTTTTAAGGTCCACAAGAACTAACCTAAGGTTTATTGGACTTTGTGGTAAAAGCACTCGTGCTTGAAATGATTTTAGCCCTGGCTCAGTTCGCAGTGCGTTTTGTAAGAGAGATAGAAAGTTTTTCTGTTTGGAGAGTTTTCTCTCTCCTTTTCTTTTTAGTTCTAGCCTAGGATTGGCTTTTCAACACGGTCTGTATCAGATTCCTTGCTCCCATCATCAATCCTCAAGGGTTCCTGGCGATCGATGCTTCGAGATAGCACCGCCCATGGCAACCCCCGGAACCCTGGCTATTGAGATTTCGAGATAATCCCATCCATGATGTTCCGTGGCCGAATCCAGACCCTGGCAATTGACACTTCGAGATAATGCCATCCATGGAATCTGAACCAACAGAGTGCTTACATGCCCCCAGTAGGATATGTAAATATCCTAGGAGACAAGCACCGAGGAGATGATATTTTGTTACGCATCTTCGAGGGGATTTCCCGCCTCTCCGCGCTGGGAACTCGTCCAAATCAACTTGTGTTGATCGGCCACTCCTATTCTAGGTGTTCTTTTCAGAATTTTACGACGCTTCTGCGTGATTCTGATTTTTACGCTTACTGAACCAGGCTGTGTGTGAGGTTAGGGTGCTTAGGTTACCGAGTCCCGTAAACCAAAAATTAGTTAACGAGGCTGAATACTCCCTAAGCCTTAGACCTAATACTTCAGCTTTTCATTTTCCTCAACCTCTTGAGGAGTGTCCAGATCTTAATGGGTACTAAGAGTCTATTCAAGAATGCCTAAGGTTTGCATTCTTTACTAATCTCTTTGTGCACTTTTCTTGAATGAGGTCTAGAACTTAGGTTAATTCCTTAGTTCCTTACTAATGACTATCACTTTTCCTCATAATTTTGTGCTCCTTTTTCATTTTGTTTCTTTTCTCCAGAAAAATTTCCTTCTCCTCTTTTCCACTTATTCTTTTTCGAAAATTTTTTTTTTTTTTAATTTTTATGGTGTTTTTGGCATATGTGAATTTTTTTGTTTGAAACCTTTTCTTACAAGTTTTGCACTTTCATACCCCCCCATGCCTAAGATTTGCAATGTCCTCATTGTAACCTAGGGGGTCTCAGTTCATTCCTTAAGACAGAAATTTGGATGAGTGGATGGGTCGGGTTGAATTTTTGCGGACGATTTCAAATCCCAGATGCAAGCATCTGAGTTGGGGTCGGCTGTCTACAAGGGTGAACTTCGAGTGCTAAAAGGTGTCAGAACAAGTTTCAGGTTTACAAAGAGAATGACGGGCTGCCTCCCGTTAAGCGCTGAGTTTTACGCCATCGGCTGGGCGCAATAAGCTTAAGGGGAAAGGAGGATATAAGATGCCTCAGCCAAATCAGTAGAAGTTACATCAATGAACGGCTTGAGTCTCTGACCGTTCACGATGAAAGGTTCAGAATCGTGGCTGAGTGGACTGATTTCGATTACTCCATTTCCAAAAACCTGTCGGGCCAAATATGGTCCGACCCACTTAGATCTCAGTTTTCCTGGGAAGAGTTTGAGTCGGGCATCAAAGAGTAGGACCTTTTGACCAGGATGAAAGATCTTTCTCAAGATGTGTTTGTCGTGGAAGGCTTTAACCCGCTCCTTGTAGATTTGCGAGTTCTCGTACGCGTCTATGCGTAATTCATCGATCTCGCTGATTTGGAGTTTTCTGTGGGTCCCAGCCTTGGAAAGATCTAGATTACAGTTCCGTACTGCCCAATAGGCTTTATGCTCCAGTTCTACGGGAAGGTGGCATGCCTTTCCGTACACCAGTCTAAAGGGAGACATGCCCAATTGGGTCTTGTGGGCGGTCCTATAGGCCCACAATGCTTCTGGAAGTCGGGACGACCAGTCCTTCCTGTCAGGTTGAACAGTGACTTGCAGGATTTTCTTGATCTCCCGATTAGACAGCTCAGCTAGACCATTAGTTTGGGGGTGGTAAGGAGTAAAGATTCGGTGAGACACCCCGTATTTGGTCATCAGTGACCTAAACTGAGCATTTGTGAAATGGGTCCCCCCATCAGAGATTATTGCACGAGGAATCCCGAACCTTGAGAAAATGTGTTGATGAATGAATTTGAGAACGCTTTTGTGATCACAGGTTCGGGTCGGTATGGCTTCGATCCATTTGGACACGTAGTCCACAGCCAACAGAATGTATTCGAAACCATCCGAAACAGGAAAGGGGCCCATAAAATCAATCCCCCAAACATCAAAGATTTCGCATACTAGAATCGGTTGCATAGGCATCATGTTGCGATGGCTCATGTTGCCCAAAGTCTGGCAACGACCGCATGCCTTGCAATGACTGTATGCGTCTTTGAACAGTGTGGGCCAGTAAAAGCCGCACTGGAGGACTTTTGATGCGGTTTTATGTCCGGCAAAATGGCCACCGCATGCTTGGTCATGGCAGAAAGAGAGGATATTGTTGACTTCCCCTTCCGGGACACATCTCCGGATGATCTGATCGGCACCTATGCGGAAGAGGTACGGGTCTTCCCAGATGTAATACTTGGCATCGGAGCGTAATTTATCTTTCTTGGCCTTCGGCCAATCGGACGGGATCTGATGAGATGCCAAGTAATTTACTATATTAGCAAACCATGGAAGGCTAGTACCAATAGTCAGCAGGTGCTCATCGGGAAAATGCTCAGTGATGGGTCCGGAAGGGTCAATTATTTCAGAAGGAAGACGGGACAAGTGATCAGCTACCACGTTTTGCTTTCCCGCTTTGTCGCGAATCTCAAGGTCAAATTCTTGCAACAGCAAGATCCATCGGATCAATCGAGGTTTCGCGTCCTTCTTTGCAAGGAGATGCCTCACGGCTGTGTGATCCGAGTATATGATGACACGGGAACCCAGAAGGTATGATCTGAACTTTTCTAGGGCAAATACTACAGCTAGCAGCTCTTTCTCAGTAACTGTATAGTTACGCTGAGCCTCATCGAGTGTTTTGCTGGCGTAGTAAATGACCACAGGTTTCTTGTCAATTTTCTGCCCCAAAACCGCTCCTACAGCGAAGTCGGATGCATCACACATGATCACAAAGGGTTGAGACCAATCAGGGGACTGTAGGATCGGGGCTTGGGTGACTCGGTCACGCAGGATTTCAAATGCTTGAGTGCATTCCTTGGAGATTTCGAAGGGAACATCCTTGGAGAGAAGAGTGGTCAGGGGGCGTGCGATTTTTGAAAAATCAGGGATAAATCGTCGATAAAAACCGACATGCCCTAAAAAGGATCGGATGTCCCTGATCGAGCTAGGCATAGGAAGGTGAGAAATCAGATTAACCTTAGCTCGATCCACTTGGATACCTTTCTCCGAAATTGAGTGTCCCAGGACAATTCCCTCAGGCACCATGAAATGGCTCTTTTCCCAGGAAAGGACCAAATTCACATCGATGCACCGCCTGAGTATCTGGACCAAGTGTTGGAGGCAATCGTCGAATGATGCTCCGAAAACTGAAAAGTCATCCATGAAGACTTCTAGATAGTCACCTACCATATCTGAGAATATGGCAAGCATGCATCGCTGAAAAGTAGCGGGTGCATTGCAAAGACCGAAAGGCATCCTTCGGAAAGCGTATGTTCCGAAGGGGCAGGTGAACGTGGTCTTTTCTTGGTCCTCAGGATGGATTGCCACCTGGTTATACCTGGAGTACCCGTCAAGAAAGCAGAAGAACTTATTTCCCGCTAGTTTTTCGAGAATTTGATCAATGAAGGGTAGTGGGAAATGATCATTCTTCGTGGAGGAATTGAGTCGACGGTAATCTATACAGACTCTCCACGAGTTGGCTAATCGGGTAGGAATGATTTCTCCGGTCTCAGTCGTTATAGTGGTGAGTCCTGCCTTCTTGGGCACGACCTGAATTGGGCTCACCCAACGACTATCGGAGATCGGGTAGATGATTCCGGCATCTAACCATTTGATGATCTCCTTTTTCACGACCTCCTGCAGATTGGGGTTTAAGCGTCTCTGCATTTCACGAGAAGGTCGTGTGCCCTCTTCTGAATAGATATGATGAGTACAATAAGAGGGACTTATTCCATTCAGATCATCGAGAGTCCATCCGATGGCTCTGCGATGTTGCTGGAGGACAATAATCAGACGGGATTCCTGTTCAGGACTGAGGTTGGAATTGATAATCACAGGAAAGTTCTGATTAGAACCCAAAAATACGTATTTCAAGTGAGCGGGAAGGGGTTTCAGTTCGAGGATGGGGTTTTCAGCAGCAGCGGGTGGTTCGGTATAGATGTGAGGTTCAAGGGTGGGAGTTACTGGGTTGTTCATATCTGGATTCAACTCCTCTGTTTGCGGGTCAAGATCCTTCTGTGGTTGATGAGGCATAATCGAGTCATTCTGGAGGTGTGATTCATCAACCAAAGTCTTGATGTCACAAATTTGTTCGATGACGCCGCAATTAATTCCTTGTTGGGCCTTAAATATATCAATTTTCAATGTTTGATCTCCAAACTTAAGCTCTATTTGGCCCTTCTCACAGCTGATGTTGGCTCTAGCAGTAGCCAAGAAAGGTCTCCCTAGAATGATTGGTGTATCCCTAGGGTTCTCAGGTGCATCCATATCTAAGACTATAAAGTCCACTGGAAAATAGAAATCCCGTACTCTCACGATAACATCTTCGAGAATCCCTTTTGGTGACTTTATAGATCGATCTGCTAATTGTAATGTCACCTCGGTTGGTTTCAGCTCAGATTCTTCTAGATGGTCAAGTAAGGATGTGGGTATCAGGTTTATGGATGCACCCAAGTCTAACAATGCTCTATCAAATTGGGTACCACCTATCTTACAGGAAATCAGGGGAGTTCTAGGATCTTTTGCCTTGGGTGGGAGTCTACTAAGGATTACAGAGCTGGCTTGCTCTGACAGAACAATTGGGCTCCCTCCCTTGGTTCGCGGCTTACGCTGGGGTCTACATATATTCTTTAGAAATCGTGCGTAAGCTGGTACGTGGCGGATTGCATCCATCAAGGGGATGTTTATGTGGACCTGCTCAAAGAGCTTGACCAGGTCCTCCTCAGGGGCCACGGGTTTGGTGGTCTTCTTTCCCTTGGTCAGGGCCTCGGGAAACGGGATCTTGGTTGGTTCTTCTAGGATAGGTCCAGGTTGTGGATCTGGAACAACGGTACCTTGGATAACTATCCTAGGGTCATGGTTATCAGGCTGGGAGTGGTTTGGATAATGCGGGTCTTGAGTTGTCTTACCACTACGTGTTGTTACAGAATTTAATCCGGCCTGATTTTGGTTTGGGTTTGGTAGGAGGGGTGGCTGCTGCTGAAATCCCGCATAAGAAGTTGAGGCTTCCATCTCGTCTGGAGATGGAGCAGTAGGAGCCTGATAAATCCATTGGGCGTGGCCTAAATTTGGATTCATAACGCGCTTCTGGGTTGGCACGTTATTTGGGTTAGGAAGAGGTTGGGAAGGGAGTGTGCCTGGTTGGCGAGAATTTGCCAACTGGGCCAGTTGAGTTTTAACTTCTGTAAGCTCGTCCTTGTGCTGTTTCTGAATAGCCGCATTCGTTTTTTGAATGTCAGCCAGAGTCTGAAGGATTAAGGACATTTGATCTTGATTTGGCCCTGATGGATAAGTAGGGTTGGGCCGAGGCTGAGGCGGCTGGTAGTGATGAGAGGGCTGTGGGCGGGACTGAAAAGGTGGTCTTTGGGTTTGGGAATTTCCCGCCCACTGAAAATTGGGATGGTTTCGCCATCCAGGGTTGTAAGTGTTGGAGAATGGGTCGTTCTGGATGGCGTTGAGGTCCTCGCAGGTCTGAGGAACCTCCTGAGAATCAGGGAAAGGAGGAATGGAGTTCCCCCGGCTGGTGTAGAAAGGATCGGATGATCTTCTAGTCCAAGAATCAGATGGGGATGGATATGGATCCATCCCAGGGGAAGATCGGTGGAGGATGTTTTGCACAGTCTCCTGTGTGGAAGGAGGTTGTGCAAAGGAGTTTCGCGCGGAGGTGGCTCGCTGCAAGTGCTGAGTCAGCTCATCCACCTTCTTTTCAATAATTGAGACCTTGTCCAATCGACTGGCCATTAATTCCAGGTCGACTGATGCGGACAGGCCCTGCGTCTCATGTGCTCCCTTAAGATTCGTCGCTGCGCGGGTATTCGTCCTGTCGAATAATCCCATGGAGTCATTGTTGATGGAGTTCTCGCACATGTTTTCGAGAATCTCCCATACGGTGTCTTCATGTTGACCCATGATGTTTCCTCCGCAAGTTGCATTGACGAAAAGGCGGATGTCCTCACGGAGTCCCTGGTAAAAAGATTGGACTTGTTCCCATTTAGGAACTCCGTGATGGGGGCACTTCCTCATGAGATCCTGAAAACGATCCCATGCCTCATGAAGAGGTTCTCCAGATTGTTGAGTGAAGTGTGTAATCTGATGGCGCAAGGCGTTGGTCCGACCAACGGGAAAGAACTTTTTCAAAAACTCGGATTGAAGTTCTTCCCAAGTGTTGATCGGCCGGGTCTGCGTTTGATACCAATGGGCGGCCTTGTCCATAAGAGAAAAGGAGAACATCTTCATGAGAAGAATATCCCGATTTTGCGCATCTGATCCAAAAGTGTGGGCCAGATGCTTTAGCTGTTTGATGTGCTGGAAGGGATCTTCAGAATTAAGCCCATGGAATTTAGGTATAGCATGAATCATGTTGGGCTTTAGTTCGGAATCAGGTCCTCCAGTCGGGATTCTGACTCGAGGCTCAATGGCCACCGCAGCAGGATTGTAGTGGTCTCGCATCATAGGACGCTGTGGTGGGTGCACGAAGTTTTGGAAGAGGTCATTGAGTCGCTGGAGCTAGTGTTCCAGATTATTTTCTTCCTCAACTGGCTGAGCCATGATGGGGGAAGAAGAAGAACTTGGTTCTGAATCAGAAGAGAGAATAATGTGAGGGTGTTTCTGCACAAACACGGGCGTCGAGGCTTGGCCTTGACGAGAGCGAATTTCTAAAGGAGGTCTTAAGGGTGGTCTTAGAGACCTCCTTCCGTACATGCACAGTTGGAAGAGGTGAGTTTAGAAGGTGCTGGACCCAATCAAGGCACCCAAAAATGTGTTGGGTGACTATAGAGGTGCGGGGCAGATGGACCCCTTGATCAGAAAGATCGTCCACCTGAGAATTACCTGGGCAGCCAGAGAGGGAGAGTCCCGCGAAGACCCCTACACGGTAGAGCGTCCCCACGGGTTACAGGGTTTCCCCCACCCGACCTCTCTTGTCACTGCGAGTCCAGGTAGACCAGAATGGGGATCTTGACCTCTTAAGTCTACCAATTTTTGCTTAATGATCAGGGTGCTTAAAGTTATACTTGAACTCTTAGGTATTTTGAGTGAGAAAGTGACCTAATTTTAAGGTTGGTTGACCCAAGGAGTCAACTTCACCTCTTGTTCCTTTGAGAGCTTTTTGGGTCCTTTCTTTTAGGGTTCAAGTGTTTAGAGAGCCAATTGTTTTAGGTTTCCTTTGAATAGGTATTTTCAGACAAGGGCTTGGGCACACTTCATTTGGTTTTCTCAATTCTTGCTTACGGAGTGTGTCTCTAAATCCTTAGTGTTGGATCCTAGGTTGGCTCTACTTGGTCTAGTTAATTCTTTGTTGGGTAATTAGGGCTCAAGCAAGAATGTGTTAGCCCTTAAATACCCTTAATAGTGTGCAGGAATAATGAGTTGAAAACATGCAACTTTTATGGTTACTAAGTATGGAAGACAGGTTAGCCCTATATTGCTTGTTCTTTTCTTTCTTTTGAGTTTTAGGGGTTAATAGCGAGAGGAAAAAAAAATTACCTGTCCTCGGAGTGGTTGTTGTGCGGTTTCTTGTCTTCTTGGTTTCCTGTAGTTTTCTGCACAAAAGAGAGGAGATTATCAGAAATTAAAAAGAAACAGGAATGTTTACCTCTAGAATAGCCGTTGCTCCCCGGCAACGGCGCCAAATTGATAGCGATGCCTTCGCGAGAGATAACCGGGTTTTATTGTTATCTCATTGTAATATAGCCGGTTATTGCCATCATTTCAAATATATAAATTTTTACTCGGAAAATAAAAGAGTTCCCGAGGTCGAACTCAGGGAGCAAACTGTATTTTAGAGATATACATGTTTCTTTTACAAAAATAAACAAAGAGAGAGAAAGAATGTGGTGTCTTTTTTTTTCTCTTTGTTTCTCCTCGTTTCAGATCTTTTTCTTCTTAGTTCTGCAGAGGTGATCTTCTTTCTTTCTTCAGACCTCCTTCTTCCTTCTTTGTTCTTCAGATCTCCTTCTTTCTTCTTTTCTTTTTCCAGTCCGGACGTCACCCCTCCTTCCTTCTTCTTTTCCCTTCAGGACGTCGTCTGATTTCCAAATCAGACGACTTAAACTGCCTGTTGCTACAGTCAGCTTCCTTCTTCTTCCGCGGTTCTTCTTCTTCACCTGTGCCGATGTGGGACTAAACGCAGACCTTTCCTCGCGTGCGCCTGCTGGGAGACCGCGGCCTGGCTTCTGCAGCTGCGGCTTTGATTTGCGTAGGTTGCTGGCTGGCTGCCTTCGCAAGACTCCCCGTAATCCGCAGCAGCTGGAGACCTGGAGTCCTCAAGCCTGGAGCGCGGGAGAAGCTGCTTCAATGTGCGTTAATGGCGGTCGAACCTCAAAACCTGTCGGACACGAATATGGCCTCTCGGCCAGATCAAACCACTGGGGAACCTTCGCCGTGGCACGGCGAAGGTGAGGAGCTGCTCGGCAGGCCGCAAGGTGGTGTCTGGCGGCAGCCCTAGGTTGGACTGCAACCGGAGGAATGGGTTTGTTCGGGGGAGTGTTACGGAGGTGTGGAGTGGCAGTGGAGGGGTGGGGGGTGCTCAGTGTGATGAGGCGGAGGTTCGGTGAGGGTCGGCGAGGTGTGTGAGGCTGTGGAGCGATGGGAACATCTCGCCGGAGGGTGGCCGGAGTCGAAGGGGGTGACGATGGCAGGGTCGGTCGAGGGTGTAATTGAACAAATTGGAACCGGGGAAAGAAAGAGGAGAAAAAGGGGAGTAGTTCTAGCTTACTTGCAGGGACGAAGGGGGAGGAACAGGGCGACAGTCGTATCGACTGTCGTCGGAGAAGACGATGCTCAGGGAAAGGGGCGGCGGCGAGCAGAGAGCCGGAGAGACGCCAGCTGGGTGCGGCGTGATGCGGGAAGAGCAGGGGAGGAAGTCTCTGCTGCTGGTATTGCGGCAGAGCGAAGAGGAGAAGGGGGAGGAACCGCCGGAGCTGGTGAGCATCTGCCGGAGAGAGAAGAGAGGAAAGTTGGGGGTTTTCTCCGTCAGATCCGAGCTGCCCCGGTCGGTGGAGCGGCGGGGGGTATTTATGGATATCAAACAGGGAGGAAGGCGGAGGGAGACGACGTGTCTCCCTCGCCGGAGGATGGCCGGAAACAAGAACCCATACCGTCCGTGCGTTCGCACGGCCGGTATGGTGGGTTATAACGACCAGGGGGGTGTCCCTGCGACGGCTGACGACGCAGGGCACCCCCGGTTTACTTGCCAGGTCCCCCCCCTCACCCTGCGCGGCGCCATGCTCCGCGCAAGGTCGCCGGAGCATGGTGCTGGCAGGTTTTGCAGGGGGGACCTGATTGCAAAGAACGAAGGAGAGTTAGGGGCCAAAATGCGAGGGTTCAAAAGTTGAGGGCCAAAGAGTAAATATATGAGGACCAAAGTGTAAAGTCGGTCAAGGGGGTTTCTTCTTAGGCTCAAGTTTTTATACATGACTAATTAGGACCTAAGGAATCTGATGGTGAATTTCATTTCTATATTAAACCTTGTTTGACCGGTCAATTTACGCAAACACCCAAATTAAGTTATTAATTGGGCATGGTTCTCAATGTAGGTCAAAATGGGTTCTGAAGGCCAAATTGAAGGTTCTAAGCCCTAGAGATTATTTTTCTATGAATTTTAGAGGGTTTATTCTATTTTTACTTTGCCTCGAACCTTGTGAATTGAAGTGGGTTGTTTTAGGGTTACAAATTATCATTTAGTTTCTTGGAATTGCTGTAGCCCTTGCTAGATCATTTCATCCCACTTTTATTCTTATTAAGTTGCTTTGACCTATGTTTGGGCCATGAATTACCCTGTATGCAGATTTTACTGGTGAAATTGTATTTTTACCCCTTATGACTTATTTTCTCCTTAAACTCAGAATTCTCTGAGTTAAGCCTTTCCTTGAGTTATGTAGGAGCTTTTATCCTTTGTATTGGGTCAAAATGAGCTAGTTATGGCTCATGATGAGGTTCTCATCACAAAACAATACACATTCTTATATTTATACTATACTTAGCACACAATATACACATAGCACACACCCACAGCACATACATTAACATATACATGCACTACACCAACACTTAGCTTTGGTTTTAAGTTAACAGTTAATTGCTTGGGCCAAAAAATAATGGTGGTTTTTCATGCAGATCGATGGCCCAGTGGGCAAGAGTAGTCGCTACTAAGTCTACCCTACAGGGGAGACAAATGCCTAGATTTTGTTTAATTTAGGCCCAATATAGGCCCATTCACAGGCCCACGCCCTTTCCTCTCTCTCTCTCTCTCTCTCTCTCTCTCTCTCGAATGCAATGGTCTATGGGGAGCCGACCCTCGTATTGGCCGATAAGCTAATGAATGACTTTACATAAATATTGCAAGAAGTGCGCATCACCACACGATGTGGGACTAAACAGCCGCACTTATTAGTGCGCGCCAGCATGCTTTAATATAGAGTTGGACTGCTAATTACAGCTTAATTAATTATTTATTTTACAATTAAATTACAAAGGTGTGTAGCCAATACATAGGGCTATTAGATGGTATAATTAGTTTACCTTAATTAAATATATAATTATATTTAAAAATTAGTTAAAGTTACTCAAACTTGCATGTATAAATTAATGTTAATTACTTAACTAAAGTATATATTAATGAATTGATGGTACAATTGAATCTTAATTTAGTTAATTTATATAATTACAAAATTAATAAAGAGTTTTAGTTGATTTTAACTAATTTATTTATATATTTGCACATTTAAATACATGATTTTATAATATATACATAATTATACAATATACATAGTGTTTTATAGTATAAATAGGGTCATAAATATACTAAAAATAATTTAAATTATAATATATAATAATATAGTACAACTTACTTCATTAGTTAATTAATTTACTAATCTACATTAATTTAACTTAATAATATACTTTACTAACTTATATAAATATAAATATATACACTATCTACATAAATAAATAATATAGATGTATTAGTGTACATAATAATTATGGTTAATAGTATATTAAGTTATATATATATATTTATATACATATTAGTCTACACATATGGTTATAATTATATATACAGCTAAGTTATATACATATATTATAAATAATTGTACAATACACACACATATATATATTACTCTACTTTATAACTTAACATAAATCTTATTATAACTTAATTCCATATATATGTTATATATATATATATGTACACTTATTTACATATAACTTACTATATATTACAATATATACACATATATAAACTATATACATAGGTGTTTTTATAGGATTTTTGGGTTTTTTATACTTTTATTTTGGTTTTGTGTTTTATAGAAATAGAGAAAGAGAAGAGAAAGCTAGGAGACAAAAGGAAGGACTCTTTTTGATTTTTTTGTTTTGTTTTTCTTTATTTCTAACTTGCGAAGTTTAGACTTCTGTAGGTATGTTCTCCTAACTAGGGGTCTCGAAACCTAAATCTAAGGACTCAAACAACTAAACAATATCCCAATGTTACTCAAGACACATTTCATTTATTTATATCTATTTATTTTTGTGTTTTTCATGTAATTTTCGGTAATCAGCTGGAAATAGGAAAACCAAATATATAAAATTCAAATCGTGCCTTAAAAATGAAGTAAAGGTGTTAGATTTAAAGATTTAACTCTAATGAGCTTCTAGACATTCATTAAGATTAAAATCACACTCAAACTTAGGGTTTATACATTGAATTTCATATCAAATGCATTTCATTTAGTTAACAGGAATCTACATTACTGACAAAGGATTTAAAATAGAATTTACAAGCTTCCTACTTTAAGTTAAAATTAATTAACATTATAGGAATGCTTGTTCTATATTAGCATACTTCAGAAATTCATCTTGCTTCTATGTATATCAAGATCTACTTCAAATTTGTCATTAAAATTCCATTCAGACTATTAAACATCTGTTGCTGTCAGAATGAACATCAAACTGTTCTAGGGCTTTGATAAGGTTGTTCTAAAGTTTGTTAATGGCTTTAAAGGATGAATCTGTAGTATTCTTTCCCATAAAAATCCATACATATATATTTCTAGTCTAAAACCATATGAAATCTATGCTTAAAAACTTATTTAGGCTCATTCAAAGTATACATCAGTTGATGTTACTGATAACACATTTCAATCAGGATCGACAACTTAAAACCTTGAATCAAACACTTTAACTTGTGCATATCAATCTAAAATCATCTCAAATCCTTGTTTAAGACTTCATAATCATTAATTGAAAACTTACATCTCAAAACTTCTTCAGGCCTGGGCGATGGAACTATGCATACCAGATCTGAGTTAAAGCATTAAAACATTATGATAAATCATCATAAACATTCTTTTAATGGTCTAAAACTCTATAAAAATCCAATTAATGCTCAATGAAATCCAGAAACCTTAGATTAATCTCCTTTCGTTATAGACAACGTGAAAGAGAAGATTCAATTTAGGCTTTCAAATCATCGTAAAACCAAACTCAAGCCTTCATTAGGATACTTTAAACCTAATCCAACCTTCAGATAATAGATTATAATCATTTTTGATGGAATAAGGCTGTTGCCCACTTGGGCCTTTGATTTAGACTCACCATAATGATTTGATCATCCAAACATCCTGCACATTATTGATTAGTGTTCAAGGTGTTTAGGTGATCCTTAAAAAACATTTGGATCATCGCGAGAACCTTAATCCTTGCATCAGATTTTAATAGGCTCTCACTACCCAGGTGGAGAAGAAAACAATATTAATGTCTAAAATTGGGCATAAGTAAAATCCTCAGTCAATATCCATTAACTATAGCTCATACCTGTCGCAATCAATTCAATTTCATAGTCAAAAAGTTAATTCACTTGATTCAATCCAATCAAAACTAAATCACTTCATGAATTCTCCGATCAAGCATTAGAACCAAAATGTTGACGCACGAAACTCGACCGTGTTTTAACAGTTATTGTGTCGTAGTATAGGTGATCAAGCGTCGTCAACAAATAAAAGTTTTTATTACTCGAAAATCGGAGTATCCGAGGTTGAACACAGGGAGCAATCGGAATTTACTACTAATCTCAATGTAATTGATCACTTTAATTACTCAAAACTTTAATTCAAATGTAAATGCATGAGTTTGAAAAGCAATTATGGTAAAAAGAAAGAATTGGACGTCTGATCATGAGATCAGACGTCTTAAAAGATGTCTTTCCCTTCTTTGTTTCTTCTTCCTTTCTTCTTTCTCTACAGTGCCTTGCTTTTCTTCTGCCTTCTTTCTTTCTTCTCCTGCAGTGTCTCTCTACTTCTTTTCTTCTGTTTTGTTTGCTCTGTAGTTAGTTTCTCTCTCTGCGGGTCTTCATCCTTGGCTCTGCTTCCTTCAGTTCCTCTTCTCTGCCTTGCCTCTCTTGCTTCCTTGGCAGAACTTCTTTCCTTGCAGTGGCCAAGTGTTGGCTTCTTCCTCTCTTCTTTCTTTCTTGCACACAACACAGCCAAGGCAAAACCTACCCTTCTACCCACACCCACGCGTTTCTCTCTCTCTGTGAACCACTCTCAGGATGCTTTCCGAGAGTCGAGTTAACGGGTCGGATCGCGTGCTCGTGACCAGGCACACCGGTGTGTGGCTGATGCATGAGGTGTGCTCGGGGTTGGGTTGGATCGCGCCAAATCCTCGTGGTGAAATCGCGGATGAGGCGCCGTGAAGTAGGTGAGGGACCTCACCCCATGTGCGTTCGGAGGCACTGAAACCACACGACAAAAACTATCTAAACCACTCCACCTCTTTGTCAGTCCACGATGTGGGACTAAAGGTTGCTGCCTTCTCGCACGCATGCCCGCAGAAATCCTTCATGCAACTGCCACAGCTGCGGACGTCGCAGCGTCTCTTGCTTGGTCAGATAGCTTCGCCGTGCTTCCCCGAGTGAGCTACACCTAAAGCCTTGCGGTCCTGAAGCTTGGAGAAAGCTTGGAACTTCTTCGAGTCGCCATCAATGGCGGCAGGGGCTTGAGAACTGTCAGACATGAAACGAGCCTCTCGGCCTAATCAGATCACCGGGGGACCTTCGCCTTGTCACGACGAAGGTGAAGGGCAAGGTGGCAGGCCGCGGGGTGGCCTAGGCGTGCGTGCCTAGGTCACCCTGTGGCCGGGTGGATGGGTGTGTTCAGGGGTGCATTGTGGAGGTGTAGCGTGGCAGTGGAGGGGCGGAGTGTGTTCAATGTGGTGAGGCGGAACTTTTGCGATGGCCGGCGAGGCGTGTGGGGCTGCGGAGCGACGGGGGTGCCTCACCGGAGGGTGGCCGGAGATGAGGAAGGTGACGGTGGACGGCAGCGGTTGAGGGGCAATCAAGTGAAATAGAATGGGGAAAAGAAAGAGGGGAAGTTGTGGAGTAGTTCTAACCTAATTGTAGGGACGAAAGGGGTGGAGAGGCGGACAGCTGTACCTGCTGTCGCCAGAGAAGAAGATGCCCAGTGGGGGAGGATGGCGGCGACGACGGGTCTGAGGCAGCGTGCGCAGGTATTGCACGACGCGGAGGAGAATCAGGAAGAAGTCTCTGCCACTGGTTTTGTGGCATAGCGAAGAGGAAAGGAAAGAAAGCTCGGCGGAGCTCGCTGGGTACCCTGGTCGGGAAGGAAGAGATGAATCTGAGGTGAAACCCCAGCCAAGTTGAGATGAAAATGAGTGGCCGGGTTTGGGGGTTCTTTTATAGGCATTGGGCCGTGTGTTCAGAGCGTGGAGGGCACGCCTTTGTCTCCGACAGCTCGCCGGAGAAGGAAAGTGGGTGGATACCCAAATCCCTCATGCGTTCACATGAGAGATTGGGATCAAATCAGGGATCATGCTGGCCTCAGATGGAAAGGAATTCCTCAGAGAATCTCCCTTCCATTTCTGGGAGGGGATCTCTGAGGAATCAGAGAGTATTCCCTCTCTAATCCTCACTGGAGAAGGATTCTACCCCAATAATGGTGGAAGGACCTGATTGCAAGGTTGGCGAGGAAGTTAGGGGCTCTCTGTGATGATTTTCAAAAGTTAGGGACCAAATTGTGATTTGGGTGTACTGAATTGCAAAGTAGATCAATATGACCTCCCCTTAGTTCCAAATTCTGGTAAAAATCTAATTTGGACCTAAGGAATCCAATGGTGAAGTTGGATTTTATGTTTGACCCCATTTAACTAGACATTTTGCATAAAAACCCAAATTAGGTCAATTAATGAGCTAGGACCCTAATCTAGGTCAAACTAGGTTCCAAAGGCCAGATTAAGTGTTCTAAACCTTAGAGGATATTTTTCCATGATTTTTAGAGGGTTTAATTGATTTTTATCCTGACCGAAACCTTGTTAATTTAAGCGGATCTATTTTAGGGTTACCAAATGCCATTAATTCCTAAATTGCACATGAACCCATTTCTGATTGATTCAACCCACTTTTTATTTCATTTAGACCATTTGACCTATGTTTTGTCTCTGAGAAATCCCATTTATGTACTGCAATGGTAAAATTGCAGTTTTAACCTTTATCTCATGTTTTCTTCCCAGAATACTTATTCCTTCATTTAGGCCTTCTACTAGGTTATGTAGGAGCTTTTATTCTCTTTATTATGTCAAAATGAGCTAGTTATGGCTAATGATGAGGTTCTCATCACAAATCATGAGCAATCAATGGAATTAAACCAGATTCAGCTCAGAGAAGGGCCTTTGTGATCAACTAAGGTGAGTGGAAGAAACTGCAAGTGGTTTTAGCGTAATTGAGATCCAAAAGCTAGAAAGCTTCAAATCTCAATTGGCTTTGATGGGTGGTGTGATCAGTGGATAAAAATAGCGAGGAAAGAATGCGATTGTGATTATGAGATGAAGAAAAACACAAATGAATCAAAATGGATGAATGTAACATCCTCTCTGATCAGAATTGATTAAAGAGGGTAGATTGGCGGAGATCTAATACTAAGCTAATCTAAACTAATTCTAACTCAATTGAATAGTGAATCTAATTTAATCTAACTAATCTAGACTATCTAATCTAATAAAGTAATTAAATCTATCTAAAAAGTAGAAAATGTACTCTAAAAGATGAATGAGAACTCAAGGACCATGACTGATTGTCAGTGGTAATGAAGGGAGATGAGAAGCTTTTAGCGACAAAGATCTCGACTAGAGGAGCTCCAGATTGCCCTCAGGCATTGTCTGATCCTTAGCAGCGAGGATTGAAGGGAGTGAGGAACTAGCAGTTCTTGTCACAAGCCGCAAACAAATGGGAAGGACAACTAGAAGGGGACAAGGGTGACTAACTCGTAAGAGTGGGAGGGGAGTTGGTAACCTCGCATAGGGGCCTATGAGGCTCAATATATAGGCAATGGGAGCATGGGTGACCAGTAATAATGGGTAAAGGCTGTTTGAGATTTACGGTTGGGGAGAGGCTTAGGGTGTGCAAGAAAATTTGGGAGTGGAAGAGGGCTGTAGGATGTGATTTAGAGAGTAGTGCAAGGCTGTATGCATTGGTGATAGCCGAGAGAAAGAAGAACAACCATTAGATCTAGGAAGAGAGAATGAATGGCTGATATAACTCGTGTTCTTCATGAGGAACAACTGAAGAACAAGGTTGTTGCGAGTCTGTTTGGGTAATTTGAAGGGAGGCCCTTAAAGTGAAACAATGGGAAGATTGCCTTTGAAACCATAAGTGATAGGAATTCTAACCAGGAGGTCCTTGACCTTTACAAAGTGACCCCTGTGGTCTACAAAATAGTCCTTGGAATATTTTATGTAACGACCCGGTTCCCGAGTCCCTACGAGACACGAGAACCGGACCGACTCGACTAATCCCAAGACCTAGTCGTCCAACGAGGAAGTAACCAAAAGAAAGTAAAATAAACCACATTCAGCATGAATATAACTAACAGTAAGAAAGTACAGCAGTAAGGAAAGAAACTACTACAGTAGGTACCACCACAATAGTAAAACAACATTTATCATATAACAAGAATTGCAGGTAAAGAAGGTACAGCGGAAACAAAAACTACTCACTAGAACAGAAACAAAAGAGGTACAAAAGGCTATGGTAACTCTACTGGACCCTACTCGGCCCAGCGTCCTCTGCAGCCGCCGACCCTGGCTGCTCAACACCTGGTCCTGAAAAAGGTAGCGAGTGTAACACGTCAGCAAAACGCTGAGTAGAGTGGCAAACTAACTAAAGGCAACAGTAGAGTGTACAGTAGCTGTTATGTTCTATTACTTCCTTTATTCACATCTTTCAATTTTTCTCACTATTTCATTTATTTCTCAGATCCTTTACTTGATCTCGAATGTCCTCGTGGGAACGATCTTGATTGCAGTCTTTTCCAAAAGTAGAAGTAGCACGTGGTGCTCTCCTGGCCGGGAGAGTCCCTCGTGGTGATCCTACCCTCAGTCAACCACCCCAAGGTCACTGACAGACGTAACGGTGACTACGGCACGCGCGATAAATGCACAGGTAGCTAGCCCGCACTGGCACGCGGTCAGTCGTTTCCGTTAACGGGTGCGCCCAAAGCACAGCACGGAACCAGGGCAGAGCCCTCTCAGTAACAGGGGTCCAACCCCTCCACAGTAACCAAACCGGGGCCCTGCCCCTCCACAGTCCGCGCACCCTCGCCTGACTACCCTGGTTTGCCCTAGTGGGCCTAACAAGTCGGTGAAGGAGGCTAGCAGAACCCCGGGGCCCATGGGGTAGCTAGTACTCTCCTAACACTACTAGCTCTCCTCGGTACTACGTACACGAGGGCCAACAAGTCGGTACAGAGTGGCCAGTCCTAACCCCCAGGTCCCTGGGGTGGCTAGCTCAGCTCTGCACTAAACAGGGGGACAGTCGCTCTCCTTGGTACTCCGTACTCAAGGGCCAGCTCACTTCCCCAATTCTATTCCATTCGCTTTCCAGGAGTTCTACTCCTACTTCCCCGTAGGGTTCCAGAACATCTCATGTCTTACTTTCCAGTTTCACGTTCTTACAAACCATGATCCCAATCATATTTCTTTATTCATAACAGGCAGCTGTGAACTCAATTTACAAGCAGCTTCATATATTCCTTTCCATTTTTCCAAGACTGCATTATTATACATTCCACTAGTTTTTGCATCCTAGGATTCATGCCATATCCTAGGGTCTATCATACAATCTAGTTTTCCAGCCCTAGGATTCATGCAACACCTAGGAACTATCATTCCATATATTTCTCATTCCTAGGATTCATGCAATGTCCTAGGTTCTAGTTATGGTTCCATACTTTAACAAATTTTATTAATACTTAAAGCCACTCTACCAGGTACAACGGGAGTAATGGGGGCGTGATCGGGAATCCCGCGTGCCTCCGCGACTCTCAAGACTGCAACCGAACGAGGTCCTATCACAAGGATCAAACACAAGGAGTGTCTCAAAACAGTGTATAGCTACTGTAGACAGGTAGAGGAATTACTTCTGAAAAGAACGCAACTCGAATCGCGGAAAACGGAGCCCGAATGGGCCCTAAACGGGTCGAAAAAGACGATACTGTGCAAAATCAGACGTCTGGAACTCCTTCCAGATGTCTTAAAAAGTGGATCAGAGAATTACCTGTTCAGCGTGGTTTCCCAGACGTCCAGAAGTCTGCGGGGACGTCTGCCCTAGATCCCAGACGTCCGATGGTCCCTCCGGACGTCTGGAGGTCACTCCCGCCGTCTGGTACAACTTCTAGACGTCTGATTCGCAAAGGATGGCGAATCAGCGAACCTACGCACAGCCAACCCCCTCCCTCAGTACGGTCAGTCGACAAGAAGGAAGAAGAAGGCGGAAACTCACCTTTCAGACGTCTGTATGATCTTACAGACTTCGACCTTGCCGTCTGGCTATCAATCCAGACATCTGATTCTGGAAATTTTTCCAGAATCAGAACCCTGCTCGGCCTCCGCTCGAGACGCCGCCCGCGTCGCACCTCGCGCTCCTGCTGCTCAGACCGTAGCAGGTCCCTCTCCACGTCGCTCCGCGCCCCCTGCGCCCTCCGCTAGCCGGCCAAGCCGCTCCGGTGAGCTCGCCCTCATGGCAGAGCTCCGCCCTTGCATGCCGCACCTCCGCGCTCACTGCGGCCGTCGCTGCCGCCCTCGCGTCCGCTCGCTCTCGCGCACAGGAAGGAGAAGAAGGAGGAGACTGTGGAGACGGGAGGGGAGGCGTGGCCCTTTTAAGGCCACGCGAGGAGGAGAGAGGAGGTGGCAGGCCGCCTGCAGCCGCAGAGAGAAAAAAAGAGGGAATATGCGGTCTGCGCGCTCAGGCGCGCAGGCGACTCGCGTGTGTCGAAAATAACGGATTTCCAGACGTCTGGAAACGATCCCAGACGTCTTATCAGACGTCTGGTTGTGATCCCAGACGTCTTGTCCGACGTCTGAGCCACCTCCCAGACGTCTTAAAAGATGTCTGGGGCACACATTCGTTACATTTTATGTGCACAAAATGTGAAGGTTGAATATGTATGGAAGAACCTAAGTGTTAATGCACAAGTTTCAAGGTTAAAATGCTCTCAGAATGCAATGTAATTTTTATGGCATGTGTTTGAACATTTTGGAACATAATCTAACCATTAATTTGCTTATTCAAGCTTAATTTGTGTTCAATTTGTCATTTGAATCATATAAATGCATACTTAGGTATAGAATCTCTCAAAAGTGACTTAATTATACATTTTTAGCATAAAATTGGTGTTTTAGGTCATTTTCATTAATTCCTACACTTATTTCTTGTGTTAATTTGATAGCGTTTAACCTAGTTTCTAGCTTAACTTAAGCATTTTAGTTATGATGAGCCACACCTCATCAGTTCCTGAACTGGACTTACCCCTAACCTCTCTAGACTCACCTAGATTTGGCCTTATTTAGATTTGGCAACTTTCTCCTCACTTTTTTCTATCCTATTGTCAACCTCAATGATATATCTCCCCATCTAGGCCTTTTGGCCTCTTATTTATTTCCATCGGCTATTTCCACTCAGCTCTTAATCATTTTTCTTATTTTTTGTCCCGCCTTCTTATTCCTTACTCTTTCACATGCCTCCAACCCCCTCTAGTACATGTTCTATTTTCTTTTTGATTTTTGTTTATTTTTTCTATTATTTTTTTTGTAACACCCATATGTAACGAGGTGTTTTTCTGGTACCCATATGTAGCGAGGTACCTTTTTATTCTCCATAGCACCCATGTGTAGCATGGTGCTCTAACTCTCTAATGAGGTGTGGTTCATCGTAGCTAAAATGCCCAAGTTAAGCTAGAAACTAGGTTAAACACTATTTGATTAACATAATAAATGAGTTAAATGTGAGATTTAAGGAAAATGACCTAAAACAACAAATTCATGTTAAAAATGCATAATTAGGATAAATTAATTAGATATTCTATTTGCAAATGTAAATTGATGATCTAATTGATAATTGAACACACTTCTAAGACCAAAAGTACCAATCAAGAGTTGAAGTAACTTCTAAAATGTTCAAGTAAGCTTCAATAAAAATTTCATAGCATTTGGACATCATTAAGGCCTTGAAATCATGACATTACATTTAGGCCTTGAAATCATGACATTACATTTAGGTCATTAGGTTATTACATTTTATTCACCTTAAAACTCACTAGGGGCTATTTTGTAAGCTTTCAGGGATCACACTGCATTGATGTCCACCACTTTTGGGTTCTTGTATAAATATTCTACCCTTTCACTTCAAGGGTTATCATGTTATTTGCCCAATACACCTGATGCCTCCTTGTGCACTGTTCATCTTCTTCACTTGACATTGAACACAAACGAAACCTGACCATGCATCCTTGTTCCACTGATTCAATGGTGGAACCACGTCCATCCTTCGCACGCATTTGGGCGAAGAACATTTGCCTCCTCAAGATCCCATCCTATGATGGGATTTCATCCATTTTCTTCCCGCACTCCTCTCGAGCTCATTCCACTGTTGAAGCCTTAATCGACTAAACTCACCTCACGGTACTCTGATTCACTCCCTTGTCTAGATAGGTAGCGCCTCAGACCCCTGCATGCACTACTAGCTCCCTCCCTATTTGAGTTGGTCCTTCATCTACATCTCTGTCTTCTCTTCCTCCTTCATCAGGGTCGTTTGTGACAAAGGCAGCTCTTCTTCCTCAATTTCCTTACCGCAGCAAGCCACTGTGGACTTAGGGGCCCCATTCCTCAGCTAGAGATCTTCTCATCCTCCTTTGTCACTATAGTGACCAGTTGCAACCCAAGCATCTCATTCTTCCACTTAAACTAGGATTTAATGCTTTCTAGGATAGTTGTTAGTGTAGTGTAAATCAATTAGAGAAGAATTAGATAGTTAATTGACGGATTGACTGTTAGATCTAGGAGTAGATTAGATTAGTATCGATATAAATTGATCAGAGAGGTATTTTTCCACCTCCATTTCAATTCACTAATCTCCCTCTTCATCTCACAATCGCCTTCACTTGTTTTCCTTGCAGTTTAATCACCATTCACTCCTCCATCTAGGCCATTAACAGATCTGATGCCTTGAGTTCTTAGATCTGCTATATGTTCCAAATCCATTTGAAGGGGCCTCTCATGCACATCATTAATTCACAAAGGCCCTTTCTATGCTTTAGATTGAAGGAATTTGAGCATTTATTTTAAATTTGATTAGATATGTTGATCGAAGAAATTTTGGATGAATTTGGTTTGAATCTGATCTGAACGATCAAATTAAGTTTGTATTTGTTTGTGTGAATTAATTTAGATGGGCATGAGCTATTTTAATGAGATTTTCATTCATAATAGTGTTTATGCCAAATTTTTATCCCAAATCCTGAGTTTTGTTCTTCACAAGATAGCTAGAGCCAATGAAAATCAGTTGCATTGATTTAAGGCTCTAGCAATGATTCAATTGCTTTTAGAGAATCGCCAAACCTTCCTGAACACCAATTAATGGTGTGTAGGAAGTATAGGTGATTATATCACCTTAGCGATGCAAGATTAAACGCCCGATCTGGGGTGACATGAGTTCTTGATTCAAAGGGATTTTCAATCTGATATTTGAAGTCTACCTAAGATTTAGATGATCTTAATGGAGATTTTGAGTGATTGTGAAGTAGGTTTATTGTATAATTCAATGCAATGCTCTTATGTTGTCTACAACAAAGAGATTGGATTGAATTAAGGTTTCTAGAATTTGGAGGCTCAGAATCTGGGTGAAATGGTTTTAGATCATTAGAAAATGTTTTACACTGATTTTTAAGTGAATCTTAGTAGATTTGAGCATGAAAAGTGATTTGATGGAGTTTCAGCTCTTAGATATTATTTTTCAAATCTACGTGCAGTGTTTGAACCTCTGAATTGGATTTAATTAGTTCTAATTTTATGAATCAACATGTGCAGCAGCAATAGTTGTTGGTTTAGGTGACAACTTGAGATAGAAGCACGCAACTGCTGGGTTTTCATAAGAAGCAGTAATCGGTTGCTTAATTAGATAGTAATAATAGCAGTAGTAGCTATTGATTTTCTGAGTAGCAGTAGCTGTTGAAATCTATCAGCAGTGATTTATCTAGAAGAGGGTTTAAATTGGATTCTGAAGTCATTTTGAGGATTAAAGAATCTGACACTATTTTGTAACATTAGGAATTCATGTGAAGCATTCATGTACAGTTAATTGAATCAAATTTGTTTGAATTTCTTGTAGTTCTTATAAAAAAATTTCTCTGTCAGCATCTCATTACTTGTAAACTGTCCAATATGAGAATTTGACTAAAATTGAGTTGAAAATCATGTTTAATTGTTTACATAACTCTCATATGTTGTTTTGAATGTCTTTGAATGTTTAAACTTGCTGTCAAGCCCTTAGAACACACTTGAAGGCCTTAGGTTCTTTGAATGAAACTTCTTTAAGGCCACTTTTGGATGAATATTGAAAATATAAAAAACATGTAAAAAAATAAAATAAACCTGCCTTAAGTAAGATTAGGTATTTCTTTAAGTCTATGTGAAATTTTAAAGTATTCTGAACCCCGAGTTGGTGGAACATACAAGTCGACGATTCGGTCTACTATGAAATTCAATAAAAGAAATATATTAAAAAATATTAAAAGAAATTCTTCTTCTATCATCTCACCTCTTCTCCTACCTCTATTATATATATAAATGACATAAAAACTTGAAAATGCCCAAAATTACACAAAAATACCATGTATATAGTATTTATATTTGTAAATATGGACTATTTAATAATTTAAAAGTAAATATTGTAATATATGCAATTAATGTACATAAATAACTTATAATTTTATTATATATATTTAAATAAGTATTTAGGATGAGTTACTGTATACATAACTTTATTGTATAATTACATATTAACTTATAGTTGATTACATATACTTAAATTAAGATAATTATAAATAAGTATTTAAACCTGTATACTAGTATCTACTACTGTACATATGCATTGAAGTAATTATTATATAACTAATTATACTTGTATATTGATTTATTTATATAATTATTGTAGATAATTAGATTATTACGTTAATTAGGTAAATTATAATTTAAAATAAAATAAAATAGCAATTTAAGTTATTATTGAAGTAAGTCAGATTTTAAACTTGTATATTATTATTTTAAGTATTTTTAAGCTATTTGTAATATATATATACTGTATTATAGTATTTACACCTTAAATATGTACATATCTATTAAATAGATGTACATAAATGTATATAAATTAAAATAAATGTTCTAAAATAATTTAAAAATGTTTAATAAATACCTTATTATGTAAATTAACTATTTATAAAGTCAATTGTGTGATCAAATCATTAATTTATGCATTAATTAAGAATTTAGTTTATAAATCAACATGTACACAACACTAACTTTAAGTAATTTTTAAATATAATTAAATAAGTTAGTTTTATAAATTAAGTGTACTATTATGTTGTTACAACCCGGTTCCTAGATCCCTACAAGACCCGAGACCGGCTCGCCTCGACTAATCCCAAGACCTAGTCGTCCAATAAGAAATAACCAAAAGTAGGAAAATAAACCACATTCACACATGCAATACAACTAAGTAGAAGAAATGTACAAAGCAGTAAAGAAAATAGAACAGCTGTCTTAGTACATACCACAACAACAATAATGGAAAGCAGAATGGAAATAGAAGTAGCAGAACAATAACTAAGTGTCAATTACTTACTACAATAGTAGAGAAAAAAAAAGTGCTGAAGAAAGACTACGGCTGGACTCGACTGGGCCCAGCACCCTCTACAGCTGGGAACTTGGGCTGCTCAACTCCTAGTCCTAAACAGTGTTATGAAAAGACAGAGTTAGCGAACACTGAGTAGAGTGGTGTTTATATTATCTAAGTACAAAATAGTAAAAACAGCAAGTTTAATTCTCATTTCTATTTATCTATTTTATATGTTTTCGTTTCACCCATTTCTCAAAGTATCCAAATATTTCTTAATCTTGCATGTTCCTCGTGGGAACGATCTTGATTGCAATCTTTTCCATAGAGTAGAAGGTACACGTGGTGCTCTCCTGGCCGGGAGAGTCCCCTGTGGTAGTCCTACACCCAGTCAACCACCCCCAGGTCACAATCAAGACGTAGCAGTGACTACAGCACGCGTGATAAGAGCACAGGTAGCTACCCCGCACTAACACGCGGTCAGTCATTTCCACTAGTGGGTACGCCTAAACTACAACACGAAAAGTATAGGGCCTTGCCCTCTTATAATAGGGTTCTCGCCTCTTAGAACCAAATAGGGGTCTTACCCATCCATAGTCCACGCACCCTCGTCTGACTACCCCAGTTTACCCAGAGGGCCTAACAAGTCGATGTAGGGTGGCTAGTTGAATCCCGGGCCCCATAGGGTGGCTAGCTCCCTCCCTATACTAGTAGCTCGCCTCGGTACCACGTACTTGAGGGCCAATAGGAGTCAGTGTAGAGTGGCCAATCCTAACCCCAGGTCTCAACCCAAGGGAGGCTAGCTCCACTCTACACTAAAAGGGGAAAACTGCACTCCTTGTTACCACGTACTCAAGGGTCAGCACACTTTCCGTCTACATTCCAGATTCCGTTTATCCACAGGAGTTCTACTCCTAATTCCCCGTAGGGTTCATGCTCATGTTCACCTCATTTATTCAGATCCAGATCTCATGTTTCAAAATTCATTTCTCATCCATATACAGGCAGCTCATGTTTTCATAGTTTAATTATCAATAACATACAACTGGTGGTTCCACATGCAATTATTCATTAAATACAGGTAGCTCATATTCTAACAGGCAACTCGTAATTATAATACAGGCATTTGCTATCAATTTATCTTAACCACGCATGCAAGTAAACAGTATAGTACAAATAGGCTCATTCATTTCTCTACCCTAGGATTCATTCCACATCCCAGAGTTCCATTCAGCTATTTCAACCAAGCACATTCTTATTTAATTATTAATAACTGAATTAAACCACTCTACCGTCATGGGAGGAATGGGGGCATGTGCCGCAGATCTCGTCGTCTCCACGGGCCTCGAACACGCCACTGGCCAGTAACTTGTACCAGCAATAAATTACATTAGGCAAGGTCAAAACAGTAGATACTCAACACGAATACATAGAGGAACTTGAGTGGAAAACAATGATACTTCATTTGTGGAAATTTGATTCCGTTTAGGCCTTAAACAGGCCAAAAATTTGGTTTCTGATCTAAATCAGATGTCTGGGACTCTTCCTAGATGTCTTAAAAGACGACAAAACTCACCTTATTTTCCCTGCAACTAATTCAGACATCTGACTCCCTCTGCGGCCATCTGGGGATAGTTCTAGACATCGGACAAGGTCTTTGGTCATCTGGACGCACCTCTAGACGTCTGGTGATGTGGTCAGATGTCTAAAAGCTCATGGGAAAGCATTCCACACGCCTTCCCAATACTACACCTGCGTATGCAAATGTAGGCGTGGTTAGCTGACAACAACCCCTGCGCTACGATATGCATGGTGCAGGGAGATACGTACCTTGCGATATATGTGCTTTCAGATGTCTGGCCTTAGCTCCAGATGCCCAAGTACCTCGCCAGTCGTCCGAATTCCACTCCAGACGTCTGATATTGGAAAACTTCCAGTATCAAGAGCTCCTCGCAACTCGCTCCGCTTGCTCCTCCGCCCGCAGCAGCAGCTCTAGTCACTGTAGGAGCTTGAGCAGCTCCTCACTGGCTCCTCCTCGAGCTCCACCGAGCTCTTGCGGTTATCTTCCTCCTCCCAGTCCTCACTCCCGCGCACTCTCTAGCTCATGCTTCTCCTTGCTCTCACACCCTCACCGGTGGCTCCACTTCCTTGCCGCGGCTGTAGCAGAGGCGGAGGGAAAAATGACGGTCGCAGGAGAAGGTGGAGGTGGCGGTGGCTTTGGTGTGAGGTGGAGAGGAGAGGAGAAGGGAGGGTGTTACAACGCTCAATCAGGTTTTAAAATAAATGTTGTTCCGTTGTAGAACAGTCGATCAGACGTTATTAACAAACAAGAAGTTTTTATTACTCGAAAACCTAAGTATCTGAGGTCGAACACAGGAAGCAAATGGAATTTATTCACTAATCTCAATAATGTAATCTGAACACTTAAATCTACTCAAAGTCTAATTCAAAATAGAATGCAGGAGTTTATGAATATTAAAATGTAGCAATAATAGACGAGAAATTGAGAAGATTGGATAAAAGGTATTTGATTGCTTCTTCTCTGGGGCTTATTCTTCAGCTTCTTCTTTCTTCATTCTTTTCTTCTTCTTTAGTTTTCTCTGCCTTAGCTTCCTTCTTCTTCTTTCTTGATTTCTTCTCTGACATTGGTCTTCTTCTTCCTTGATTCCTCCTTCCTTCTTCTTTGCCTTTTGCTTTTGCCTTTTTCTTCTCTGACTTTGCCTTTTGCTTTCTCGGCCCTTGCCTTTCCTTCCTTAGCTCCTTTGCTACAGTGCTTTCTTCCTTTCCTTCTCTGTCTTCTGCCTTGATTCCTTCCTTCTTCTTCCTTGGCCTTGGCTTCCCTCTTTCTTCCTTGTCTTCTACCTTTTGCTTTCCTTCTTTCTCTTTCTTCTTCAGCTGCGCCTCTTCCTTAGTTGCTCCTGCCTTCAGCTCCCTTCTTTGCGGCTGCAGCTCAGCTTCCTCTTCTTTTCCTTCTTGGCTTCAGCCTTCTCTTCTTTCTCCTTCTTCAGCCCTTAAGCTTTGGCTCTTCTTTCCTTAGCTTCTCTACGGCTACACCTTCCTCTTCCTTTCTACTTTTCCCTGCACACACACACAAGTGCAAAACCTATCCCCTACCCTCCCCTGGTACACTCTCTCTGTTTCTCTCTTCGCTCTCTCAGAGCCAGCCGGGTAATCGAGTTGGGTTACGCGCACCCGGGTCCTGGTGCACCAGCGTGGGTGGTGAGCGAGGAGTGCAGGGTAAACGGGTCAGCCAGGTCTACATGGGTATGGGTTGCGGACGAGGCGGGTGGCATGGGCGAGGGGACCTCACCTCATGACTTGAGGCGACCAAAAAGAAATACAAATTCAATAAAAGGCACTCACCTCACTCTTGAGTTTCTGAGGTGGGACTAAAAGTTCCACCCACTTCGCTCGTGCATCCACGGGAGGACTTCGCTCAATTGCTGCAGCTGGGCTCTCCTTCAAGGCCAATTGCCTACTGGATGCGTGCGCAAGTCCAGCCCACACCTTCTAGACCTGGAGACTTGGAGCGGAGCGCTTGGGTTGAAGCTTGTGAGCTCCTTGCTTGTGCGTCAATAGCGGAACGGGGTCAGACTTGCAATCACTCCATACAGCCTTGCGGCCCCATTAGAACATATAGGTAGCTTCGCCGTGGCACGACGAAGGTGCCTAGGTGGATGGCTGGCCACGGGGTGGCCTAGGCATGCTTGCCTAGGTTGCCCTGTGGCCGTGTTAATGGGTGTGTTCGATGGGCGAGTGTGGAGGTGATGGAGGTCAATGAAGGGGCAGTGATGATCAGTGGGTGATGGCAGAGGTTGTGAGGGGTTTGGCGAGGTGGATGGAGGTATGGAGGTGACGGAGGCACCTCGCTGGTGGTTGGCCGGAGATGGGAACGATGGTGGTGGTTTATGGCGTCGAGGGGATAAAATAAGAAATAAATGAAGGGGAAATAAAGAGAGGAGAGAGGGGAAGAGTTCTAACCTGCTTTAGAGATGAAAGGAGGGAGGAGACGAGCGGCTCGTACCTATCATCGCCGGAGAAGATGAGTCTGGTGGAGGGAGAACAGCGACGACGATGGGGCTGGAGGCGCGCGCGTAGGTATTGCGCGATGCTGAGGAAGGAGATGAAGACAAGTTTGCCACTGGCATTGTGGCAGAGTGACGAGAAGGAGGAGGAGGAGTTGCCGGAGCCTGCAGGAAACCTGGCTGAAGGAGAGGGGAAGAAATTTGGGGTGATTCTCCGGCCAAGCCAAGCTGAAAATGTGCGACTGGAGATGAGTGTCTTTTTATAGGCACTGCTAGGGGCTCTTGTGCTTGGAAGGAAAGCTTCCAATAATAAGAGTCCTCACTGGAGTAGGAAATCCATGGGATACCCAAATCTCTTGAGCATTCGCACGAGAGATTGGGTGAGAATCAGAGCTTGGGATTTGTTTCACATGAAAGGGAATTCTTCAGAGAATCTCCCATCCAAATCTGGGAGATCTCTGAGGATTCGGGGAGAAATCCTCCTTAAATCCTCGCCGAAGTAGGACTCCTCCGCTTTAATGATGGAGGGACTTAATTGCAAAGGGTGGCATGGAAGTTAGGGGGGTTTACGAAATTGTTTTCAAAAGCTAGGGGTCAAAATGTAATTGGGTGGACTATTTTGCAAAGTAGGTCAAGGTAACCTCCCCTTAGGTCTAAATTTTGGTACAAACCTAATTTGGACATAAGGAATCCAATGGTGAAGTTGGATTTTATTTTTGATCATGTTTGACTAAACATTTTACACAATAACTCAAATTAGGTCAAATAATGAGCTAAGAACCCAATCTAGGTCAAAATAGGTTCCAAAGGCCAATTTGAAGGTTCTAAACCATAGGGGATATTTTTCCATGAATTTTAGAGGGCTTAGTTGATTTTTATCCTGACTAAAACCTTGTTGAATTAAGCAGGTCTATTTTAGGGTTACAAGATGTCATTTAATTCTTAGATTGCACATGAACCCATTTCTGATTGAACCAACTCACTTTTTATCTTATTAAGACCATTTGACCTATGTTTAGCCCCTGAGAAATCCCGTTGATGTACTGCAATGGTAAAATTATAGTTTTACTCGTTGTTTCATGTTTTCTTCTCAGAACATTTATTCCTTGAATTAGGCCCTTCTCTAGGTTATGTAGGAGCTTTGATTCTCTTTCTTAGGTCAAAATGAGCTCGTTATGGCTCATGATGATGTTATCATCATACCCCCATGGCTAGCTTTTGCTAGTCCCTTAGCAAAATTTCAAGGTTTTAACATGTGTTCTAGACCATGAGTTTCTTTCACCAGTTTATGACAAGTGCTTTTTCTTTTTCTTTTGTGACTAGGTTAGAATGCTAACAGTAGGCCTAGTGGTACTCAAGTACCAACCAAGATCCAGACCTGACCAGCTCTACCCTCGATCTTCTACAAAGGATTTTAAGGCCCATAGGAGCTATCTTAAGGTTCGTTGGACTCTGCGATTAAAGCACCCATGCTTGAGACATGTTTTAGCCTAGGTTCAGTTTGCAGTGCATTTTTGTAAGAGAGAGACAGAGGATTTATTTATTTGGAGAGTTTTCTCTCACTTTTCCTTTTATTTCTAGCTTCGAATTGGCTTCTCAACATGGTCTGTATCGGATTCCTCGTCCCCACCATCAATCCTCAAAGGTCCATGGAATCGATGCTTCATGCTAGCACTGCCCATGGCAACCCCCAGAACCCTGGCTTTCAAGATTTCGAGATAATCTCGCCCATGGCGTTCCTTGGCCGAATTCAGACCCTGGCAATCGACATTTCGTGATAATGCTGCCCATGGTATCTGAACCAGTAGAGTGCTTACATGCCCCTAGTAGGATATGTAAATATCCTAGGAGACAAGCAACGATATGTTGTTACGCATCTTCGAGGGGAATTTCCCACCTCTCCGTGTTGGGAACTTGTCCAAATCAACTTGTGTTGATCGGCCGCTCCTAATCTAAGAAACTTTTTTCATAATACTTAAACGCTTTTACGTTGATTTTGATAGTTATGCATACTGAATCAGACTGTGTGTGGATTGGGTTGCTTAGGTCACCAAGTCCCGCAACCCGAAGGTCAGTTAATGAGGTCGAATACTCCCTAAGCCTTAGACCTAATACTTAAGCTTCTCATTTTCCCCAACCTCTTGAGGATTATCCAGATCTTAGCGGATACGTGAATTTTTAAGCCTAAGAGTCTAGCCCAAAAGGACGAAGATTAGCATTCCTACTAATCTCTTTTTGTGTCTCATTAGCACTTTTTTCTCATTTTTCTTTTCTTGATGTGGTCTAGAACTTCAGTTAATTCCTTAATTTCTTACTAATGACTATTCTTTTTCTTTTCTTTTTGTGCTCCTTTTGACTTTTTGCTCTTTTCCTCCTCATGATTATGTGGTTTCAAAATTTTCTTCCCTCCTTTTTTTTTCTTCTTTTTCAAGATTTTTTTTATTTCTTTTTATTTTTTGGTATTTTCGGCATTTGTGATTTTTTTGTGAGAATCCTTCTAACTTTTCTTGGTTTTGTATGTTTGCACTTTACCACCCCCCCATGCCTATGTTTTGCAATGTCCTCATTGTAAATGGATGGTGTGAAATAGTGTTGGGTTCAAGGACTTGGAACAGGATATATCGGGTGGATGAATGGGTTAGGAAATGACTGATCCGGACTTTTTCAAGCTCTGGTACGTGTACTAGAGGTGGAATCGACTGGTCTAAGGCTGAACTCAAGGTGCAATAGATGTGGAGTACAGACGGATAATCTGACGGATCTCGGGTTTTTGGAATGATGGGTTGCCTCCCGTTAAGCGCTAAATTCAACTTCTTCAGCCGAGTGGAAAACGGTATGGAGAGGGAGTGGTCAAATCAGTGGAATTTTGTAGAACAAGCACCTTGATTAAGAGCCTGGTTGGTCCAACCAGGTGCTTGTTAAGATCAACAGGCTGATGATGCAGCTCAAACCCTATTAATCTGGTGGGTTGATAAATGTAGATCAACAGATGTGGAACCCACCATATGCTATGCGGCTAGGATGGATATGGAATTGTAAACTCGAGGTTTGGCTGAGTTGAATCAGCTCAGTCAGAGTAGGGATTCGTGAAGTAATCAGTGAATGAGGCGGAAACCCTACAAGGGTGATCAGAGAATGATGGATCATGTTTTTCAGTCTGATCAATACCCGAAACCTAGTATATGTGTGGAGTTGAATCATCTGCAAATGGCTTAGTGAGAGGTGAATTAGAATAGAAATTGAGTCCAGTTGCAAGTCAGGGTTGAAAATAGGTTTTGATGGGTTCTATATATTTGGAAGAGGTGGCTTCAATGAGAATTGTGTATGAGGGCTCTTCTGAAAACAAGTGGCAGGTGGTTTCGTGTAGAGAGTCCTCATAGTAACTTTCAAAGTCAAACGTGAATGCCTGAAGAGTGTTGATAGGATATTGGAAATCTGAATCGAGAAATGATTCGAATTCTGGGTTGCAATTACTGTCAGCATTTTTTGGTTTTGATTCCTAAGGATCGAAAAGAAACGATTCCATGTTACTGGAACCTGAACTAAAATCAGTGATCTCAGGAATTTGGACCTCAGAGTCAGAGTCGGAGAATGAATCATGTGAGCTGAGGTCGTAGATTGGCTCGTCGAAGTTGGGAGACAGAGTTTCTCCGAAATTATGGTAAGATTCGCAATCGTTGGAGATATTGTGAAAATCACATTCTGAATGAGATTCAAGATCATAAGTTCCACCATAGAATAAATCATATGATGTGGATTCAGCAGCCTCACTTGGGTCTAGCCTATATGTGAATTCTAGGCTAAAAAAGGTGTCCTTATATGATCTAGGCCCAGGTTCTAGGCTGTTAGGAAAGACCCAATTGAAACCCCACTCGTCCAACTCCTCTATTTCTGTATCGTAAATTAGCGTGACTTTCAAAAAATTGATTTGTCTCTCTGAGGATGTTGGAGAGGGATATTCATCAAATAGAAGCCCAGAATCATATTCTTCATTGAAAATTTGATCTTCTTCATACGGGGCCTTGTAATCTTCCCAATAAGTTTCAGATCCAGATTCTAGGCTTAGGATGTGGGTTGAATTACTAGAATCTAGGTCCGAATTACCTTCGAGGGTCACCTTATCAGAATAAGGGGCGGGATTTACACCCTCGGGAGGTTCGATTCTAATTTCATCATTGCAAGAGTCTTGGAATTCTATGCTTAGTGATCTATGGTCTTGGGCTAGCTCTACATTGTGTTTTCCTACAATTGGACCTTCCCAACCTACTTCATTATCAGGCAAATTGTATTCCATCTGGGTTGGGATTCCACAACCACTGTGTGCCTCAAACCCGAGATCTGGGAAATCAGATTGGTCCTCAACATTGTTCCAAGATGGCTAATTATCTATTTGGGGCGTATACGGGTATTGCTGGTCGATAATTTGTTTCAATAATCTCATTAACTCTTCCTATTTTTCAAGATCATCTTGGTGTTGTTCCCAAAGTACAGGATTTGTCATGCATTCGATGTATTCAAGGTTGTGCAATTTTTCTATCTCTATGTATCCTGTTATGAGCATGTCTCGGCTTGATCCTTTTGTGGCTTCAGTCAATAATACTTGGGCACAGTTTATGATGAAAGTTGTGGTTGTTGGTACACTAACCTGAATGCTTTCTACTGATGTTGAGGTTTTGTCTTCATTTTCATAGAATTCAAGGGCATCCTCAATCATCCTATCTCTCATGGATCTCCAGGATTCAAGTTTCTTGAAAGGTAGTCCTAAGTAGTTTGGCTGCATATTTGGATCAGGTGGTGGAATCAAGATGTAGAATTAGAATTTTGATGCAGAATCAAGTTGTGAAGCGATTAAATCTGAATAAAGAGTCCCACTAAAATTGTATGTGTGTGCTCTAAAGAGAAGAGAGGGAGTGGAGGTGTTTGTGACCCAATCGAGGCACCCAAAGATGTTTGGATGACTATGGAGGTTTGGGGTGGATGCTACCCCTGGATCAGAAAGTTGTCCACCTGAGAATTACTTAGGCAACCAGAAAGGAAGAGTCCCGCAAAGATCCCTACACGGTAGAGCATCCCCACGGGTTACAGGGTTTCCCCCACCCGACCTCTTTTGTCACTGAGATTCCAGGTAAACCGGAATGGGGACCTTGACCTCTTAAGTCTACCACTTTTATTTTAGAGGTGCTTTAGGGTTCCACTTGAACTTTAGGTGTTTTGATTTTGTGACCTAATTTCAAGGTTGGTCAACCCAAGGGGTCAACTTCACCTGACCTGCCCTAAAGATGGTAGAATGATTCTAGGTCAAGACCTGGAAAATCACCCTGATTTGACTCCTAGGTTATTAGGTCCAAGGTTTTTAAGATACAAGGAATTTTTAGAGCATTAATTTTAGGGTTTATCTTGTTTAGATCTTTTCACTCAAGGGTATGGGTAGCATACTGATGCAGGTGGATTTGTTCCTTTTATGCAATCATGTGTGAACTTGCACTTCAAAACCCTACTGTAGAAACCCTAATTTGGTTCTATTTCCAATCCTCTTTGCTTTTCAGAATTTCTCTTTGGACTTAAAACAAGAAGTGTGTAGTCCACGGAGATTCAGAGATTAAGCGTGATCTCTACTAGGCACAGGAAATTGTGGGGTAGGATCTCTAAAAATCACTCCAACTTCAATAAGTTTTGAAAAATTTTTGCAAAATCAGGAAGCTTTTTCCTTTAAAAGTGGTAATTACTATAGAAAGAAGGCAAGTGATTCCTAATTTGATTAGTTCTTTTTTTTTTGTCTTCCCAAGATTAGGAGATGGATTAAGGAAGAAGAGAGAATACCTATCCTGGAGTGGTTGATTTGCGCGGGATATTTCTCATGAAATACCTACAAAATCACAGCAAAACAAATAGGGCAAGTTAGTACTCAAATATAATAAAAAATAATGCAGAGATTAGTGATAAATTACACGTTCCTCCCTGGCAACGGTGCCAAAATGTTACAACGCCCGATCGGGTTTTAAAATAAATGCTATTGCGTTGTAGTACACTCGATCAGGTGTTATTAACAAATAAGAAGTTTTTATTACTTGAAAACCTAAGTATTCGAGGTCGAACACAGGGAGCAAATGGAATTTATTCACTAATCTCAATAATGTAATTTGAACACTTAAATCTACTCAAAGTCTAATTCAAAATAGAATGCAGGAGTTTATGAATATTAAAATGTAGCAATAATAGACGAGAAATTGAGAAGATTGGATAAAAAGTATTTGATTGCTTCTTCTCTGGGGCTTATTCTTCAGCTTCTTCTTTCTTCATTCTTTTCTTCTTCTTTAGTTTTCTCTGCCTTAGCTTCCTTCTTCTTCTTTCTTGATTTCTTCTCTGACATTGGTCTTCTTCTTCCTTGATTTCTCCTTCCTTCTTCTTTGCCTTTTGCTTTTGCCTTTTTCTTCTCTGACTTTGCCTTTTGCTTTCTCGGCCCTTGCCTTTCCTTCCTTAGCTCCTTTGCTACAGTGCTTTCTTCCTTTCCTTCTCTGTCTTCTGCCTTGATTCCTTCCTTCTTCTTCCTTGGCCTTGGCTTCCCTCTTTCTTCCTTGTCTTCTGCCTTTTGTTTTTCTTCTTTCTCTTTCTTCTTCAGCTGTGCCTCTTCCTTCCTTAGCCGCTCCTGCCTTCAGCTCCCTTCTTTGCGGCTGCAACTCAGCTTCCTCTTCTTTTCCTTCTTGGCTTTAGCCTTCTCTTCTTTCTCCTTCTTCAGCCCTTAAGCTTTGGCTCTTCCTTCCTTAGCTTCTTTGCAACTACACCTTCCACTTCCTTTCTTCTTTTCCCTGCACACACACATGAGTGCAAAACCTATCCCATACCCTCCCTGCGAACACTCTCTTTATTTCTCTCTTTGCTCTCTCAGAGCCAGCCAGGTAATCGGGTCAGGTTACGTGCACCCGGGTCCAGGCGCATCGGCGTAGGTGGTGCGTGAGGAGTGTAGGGCAAACGGGTCGGCCAGGTTTGCGTGGGTGTGGGTTGCAGATGAGGCGGGTGGCGTGGGTGAGGGGACCTCACCTCATGACTTAAGGCAACCAAAAAGAAACACAAATTCAATAAAAGGCACCCACCTCACTCCTGAGTTTCTGAGGTGGGACTAAAAGTCCCACTCGCTTCGCTCGCACATCCGTGGGAGGACTTCGCTCAATTGCTGCAGCTAGCTCTCCTTCAAGGCCAATTGCCTGCTGAATGCGTGCGCGAGTCCAACCCACACCTTCTGGACCTGGAGACCTGGAGCGGAGCACCTGGGTTGAAGCTTGTGAGCTCCTTGCTCGTATGTCAATGGCGAAAATGGGTCAAACCTGCGATCATTCCATACATCCTTGCGGCCCCATTAGAACTTACAGGTAGCTTCACCGTGGCATGGCGAAGGTGACTAGGTGGATGGCTGGCCACGGTGCGGCCAAGGCATGGGTGCCTAGGTCGCTCTGTCACCGTGTTAATGGGTGTGTTCGGTGGGCGAGTGCAGAGGTGACGGAGGTCGATGGAGGGGCGTATGATGATCATTGGGTGATGGCGGAGGTTGTGAGGGGTCTGGAGAGGTGGATGGAGGTGTGGAGGTGACGAAGGCACCTCGCCGATGGTTGGCCGGAGATGGGAACGATGGTGGTGGTATGCGGCGTCGAGGGGATAAAAATTGAAATAAATGAAGGGGAAATAAAGAGGGGAGAGAGGGGAAGAGTTCTAACCTACTTTAGAGACGAAAGGAGCGAGGAGGCGGGCGGCTCGTACCTACCGTCGCTAGAGAAGATGAGTCAAGTGGAGGGAGAACGACGGCGACAACGGGGTTGAAGGCGTGCGCGTGGGTATTGCGCGACGCGGAGGAAGGAGATGAAGACAGCTCTCCCACTGGTATTGTGGCAGAGTGACAAGAAGGAGGAGGAGGAGGAGGAGGAGCCTGCTGGACACCTGGCCGGAGGAGAGGGGAAGAAATTGGGGGTGATTCTCCAGCCAAGCCAAGCTGAAAATGTGCGGCCGGAGATGAGGGTCTTTTCATAGGCACTGCCAGGGGCTCTTGTGCTTCGAAGGAAAGCTTCCAAATGCAAGATTCCTCATCGGAGTAGGAAATCCATGGGATACCCAAATCTCTCGAGTGTTCACACGAGAGATTGGGTGTGAATCAGAGCGTGGGATTTGGTTCACAGTAAAGGAAATTCTTCAAAGAATCTCCCTTCCAAATCTGGGAGATCTCTGAGGATTTGTGGAGAAATCCTCCCCAAATCCTCGTCGGAGTAGTACTCCTCCACCTTAATGGTAGAGGGACCTAATTGCAAAGGGTGGCGAGGAAGTTAGGGGGTCTGCGAAATAGTTTCCAAAAGCTAGGGGTCAAAATGTAATTTGGTGGACTATTTTGCAAAGTAGGTCAAGGTGACCTCCCCTTAGGTACAAATTTTATTACAAACCTAATTTGGACCTAAGGAATCTAATGGTAAAGTTGAATTTTAGGTTTGACCATGTTTAGTTGGATATTTTACACAAAAACCCAAATTAGGTCAAATAATGGGCTAGGACCCCAATCTAGGTCAAAATAGGTTCCAAAGGATAATTTGAAGGTTCTAAGATGTAGGGGATATTTTTCCTTGAATTTTAGAGAGCTTAGTTGATTTTTATCCTGACCAAAACCTTATTGAATTGAGCAGGTCTGTTTTAGGGTTACAAGATGTCATTTAATTCTTAGATTGTACATGAACCCATTTCTGATTGAACCAACTCACTTTTTATCTTATTAAGAACATTTGACCTATGTTTAGACCCTGAGAAATCCCATTGATGTACTGCAATAGTAAAATTATAGTTTTACCCTTTGTTTCATGTTTTCTTCTCAAAACATTTATTACTTGAATTAGGCCCTTCTCTAGGTTATGTAGGAGCTTTTATTCTCTTTCTTAGGTTAAAATAAGCTAGTTATGGCTCATGATGATGTTATCATCAAAGGGGTTTATATAGGAGAGGGTTTAGGGTTTGGGTGAGGGTGCGGGGAGAGAGAAGGGCCTCTACGTGCTGCCCTCGCGCAGAGCGCAATGCGTAGTACGAAAAATTTCACTTTCAGACATCCGAGAACATGTCCAAACGTCTGGATAGACGTCTGACTGAAACTCCAGATGTCTTAAAAGGATAAAGTGTAATGGGTCATTACATCATAACAAACTTAAAGGAAGTTTCATCCCTGAAACTTGAGCTAGCTAGGGTACGGAAAAAGGAACGTAAAAATGCATAACAAACTTAAAGAGGACCGAAGTAGGTCCGGAAATACGTACCCTAAAAAAGCTCTAGGTACCGCTCTCGCATCGCCATCTCAGGCTCCCAGGTCGCCTCCTCACACCATCGGCTTCTCCATAGGACCTTCACCAGTGGTACCTACTTCCGTCTTAAACTCTGGACGACTCTGTCTAGTAACTGTACTAGTCTCCTGCGGTAGGTCAGGTCATCACCCACCTCGACGCTCTCATTGCTCAGAATGTGACTAGGATCAGCGACATACTTCCAGAGGTTGGACACGTGGAACACATCGTGCACTCCAAAAAGCTTGAAAGGGCAAGCCGGTAAGCAATGGGTCCCACCCACTCCAGGACCTCAAAGGGCCCCACAAACCTTAGCACAAGCTTCCCTTTCACCCCAAAATGCTGTAGGCCCTTCATGGGCGAAACACGGAGAAAGACGTGATCCCCAACCTCAAACTACAACTCTCTGCATTTCCGGTCAGCGTAACTCTTCTGCCTGCTCCTGACAGTGTAGAGTCGTCTGTGAATTTGCACTATCACCTCCTGACTCTCCCGGATCAGCTTGGGACCAACCTCCCACTTGGTCCCCACCTCGACCCAACTCAAGGGTGCAGTACACCTCCGTTCATACAGAGCCTCGTAAGGTGCCATGCTGATGCTTGAGTGGTAACTGTTATTATATGCAAACTCTGCCAGGGGTAAATGCTCCTCCCAAGATCCTCTCCAGTCTAGTACATAGGTGCGTAAAAGGTCCTTAAGTGTCTGTATGGTGCGCTCTGATTGCCCGTCCGTTTGGTGGTGGTAAGCGGTACTGAACTTCAAACGTGTCCCCAAAGCCTGCTAAAACTCAGCCCAGAACTGGGAAGTAAAATGGGTATCCCTGTTGGATACAATCTCTTGCGGAACTCCTTGCAGGCGTACCACATCTCGAATGTGCCTCTTTGCTAACTGTGCTGGTCCAAAGGTGACTTGGATTGGCAGAAAATGCGCCATCTTTGTCAACCTATCTATTATCACCCAGACTGTGTCGTGTCCCCACTGGGTAACTGGTAGACCCACCACTAAGTCCATGGTGATGCTCTCCCACTTCCACTCTGGCACAGGAAATGGCTGCAACAGCCCTGCAAGCCTCTAATGCTCGGCCTTCACCTGCTGGCACACTAAACACTGCTGCACAAACTAATCAACATCCTGATTCATCCCTCTCCACCAAAAGTCACATCTTAAATCATGATACATCTTTGTGTTCTCGAGATGTATGGTGAACCTGGACCCGTGCGCCTCAGCCAGGAGCTCTCTCAACAACTCCTCGTCCCTAGGAACGCATAAGCATCCCCTCATGTGCAGTATCTCATCTGTAAAGGAAAAGTCTCCTGGGTCCTTCATCAACACCCTATCTCACAATGTCTGTAAGTACAGATCTGTCATCTGCCCTGCGATGATGCAGTCTATCAGCTCTAGTTGCATCTGTCGTGTCACTGTCACTGTCCCACAATGCCCCTGTGACTCTCGGGGTTGCCAACTGGCCAACCCCTCCATAAGTCTCCAACTCTGTGCCTATAGACTGGCCAAGTGGGCGGGCACCTTCCGGCTCAAGGCGTCAGCCACCACATTGGCCTTCCCTAGGTGGTAGAGATGCTACAATCGTAGTCCTTCAGGAGCTCTAACCAACATCTCTGTCTCTTGTTAAGCTTCTTCTGGTCAAACAAGTACCTAAGGCTCTTATGATCCGTGAAAATCTTGAAAGTCTCACCATAAAGGTAGTGCCTCCATGTCTTCAACGCGAAGATGACAACTACCAGCTCTAAGTCATGGGTAGCGTAGCTATGCTCATGGGCTTCAGTTGCCGTGAAGCGTAAGCGATAACGTGACCCCACTACATGAGCACACCCCCTAACCCCTACAACGAAGAGTCTGTGTAAACCACAAAACCACCACTACTGTCTAGGATGGTAAGCACCGGAGCTGAGGTCAGTCTCTCCTTCAACTCCTGAAAACATGCCTCGCACTCATCTGTCAAGACAAAGGGAACGTCCTTTCGAGTCAGCTGGGTCATAAGATGCGCAATTAGAGAGAATCCTCTGATAAACCGCTAATAGTAACCTGTCAGCCCCAAAAAGCTACGTATCTCTGTCACTGTGCGTGGCCTCTCCCACCTGAGTATGGCCTCAACCTTGGTTGGATCCACAGCCAAACCATCCCCTGAAACCACGTGGCCCAAGAAAGTCACTTGCCTCAACCAAAACTCGCACTTACTGTACTTGGCATACAGCTTGTGCCACCTCAAGGTGTCTAGGATCATGCGTAAATACTGTCCATGCTGCACCTGATCCCTGTAGTAAACGAGCACATCGTTGATGAACACCACCACTAACTGGTCCAAGTACGGCCTGAAAGCCCGATTCATCAAATCCATAAAAGTAGTGGGGGCATTGGTCAACCCAAATGGCATGACCAAGAACTCGTAGTGCCCGTACCGGGTACAAAAAGCTATCTTGGAGACGTCAGTCTCCCTGATCCTCAACTGGTGGTAGCCTGGCCTTAGATCTATCTTGGAGAACACTATGGTGTCTCGCAACTGGTCGAAAAGGTCGTCAATCCTTGGCAGTGGATACTTGTTCTTGAAGGTGACCCTATTCAGTTGTCGGTAGTCGACACAAAGTCATGGGGTACCATCCTCCTTCTTCACAAATAGCATAGTGGCTCCCCACGGTGACACACTGGGCCTCACAAAGCCCTTCTCCAATAGGTCCTGTAGCGATGACTTGAGCTCTCGCAGCTCAAGCGGTGCCATCCGGTTTAGCGCAGTAGAAATGGGGTTGGTCCCCGGTACTAGTGAGATCTCAAACTCGATCTCACGCTAAGGCAGTAGTACTAGTAGCTCCTCTGGAAAAATGTTAGGGTACTCGCAAACCATCGGAATACTCTGAAAGTCAGCCATGTGGCTAGGCTCTGCCACTACATAGGCCAAAAAGCTCTCATACTCCTGGCTCAAAAGCCTCGCTGTCCGAAGCATGGAGATGCATCTGAAACCTCCGTCCACTAGCTGTCCGTGAAACTCAAAGGGAGGCAACTTTGGTATGGAGAAGACGATCTTCCTCCAAAAATAGTCCACCAGGGCATGATAGGCGGACAGCTAGTCCATCCCTAGGATCATGCCAAAATTCTCCATCTGTATGACAATCAGGTCAACGGGGAGGCTGTATTCCCCTATGCTGACCTCACAGTCCGTGTAGACCTCCTCAACTACAAACAACTGGCCACCTGGTCCTCTGATCACAAATGGATCCTCTAACATTACACTGCCCTACCCCAAACTGATGGCAAAACTCGTAGCAACGAAAGAGTGCATGGTGCCAGAATCAAAAAGTACGTATACTAATCTGCCAGAAATAGTAACCATACCTGCCACCACTGAACCTGAAGCCCTGGCATCTCTGTGTGTCAGGGCATTGATACGTCCCTCAGTCCTCGGTGCAGACGAGGCAGCTACACTCTAGGTCAGGTGAGCAGCCGCTGGCCGGTACCCTCCTTGTGACTGCTGCCCTCCCCCACATGCCTGGTGACCACGACCACCAGCTCAGCCTCCAGTGCTCGGTGCGAGAAGCATCTGCTGTGCTCTGGCCCTAAATGGGCAATCCCTCCTGATGTGGCCTGGCTGGCCACATTGGTAGCAGAGGGGAACACCACCTCCTCCCTCAGTTGGTCCCTGTTGGTGGCTGGGTGGGGGTCCGGTGCTGGCTACTGGCCCCTGTCTGGGGCCCCCAAAGGCCACTGATGGCCCTGCAAAATGAGACGGCTCTCCTGCGGGTGTCGTGTGCCTCCTCTCCCGATGGCCTTGAGAGTACTCTGGATGGTAGGGCCTCTTCCGTCCGTTGTCAGTGTCTCGCATGGCCGAGTTGGTCTCCTTATAGGTCATGGCTGCCTCAACCACACGAGAGAAAGTGGGCAGGTTTAGGGTTTTGACATACCCCGAATAGCAGGTCGGAGCCCCTTAGTAACCCTCCACAAGTGCTCCTCCTCAGTAGTCACAGTTGTCAAGGCAAAATGTGACAGCTCCAGAAAACACGTGCGGTACGCACTAACAGTCATCGTCCCCTGGTGGAGAGTGTGGAACTCCCGCCTCTTCTAGTCCTGCCAGGTCAGTGGACAGTACTGCTTACAGAAGAGAGTCACAAACTGGTCCCATGTCAGCTCTCTCCCCTCCTGGCCTCTGACTGCCCTCCACCACCTGTGTGCTACGCTCTCCAGCTGGTACATGGCAAAGGCCACGCGGCACTCCGCGGGAGGGCGAAGGGTGTCGAACACCTTCTCTATCTACTCCAGCTCGTCCTCTACCTTAGATGGGTCCTTATCCCCCTTGAAGGAGGGGGGCTTCAGCTTCCAGAACTGTTCGAAAAGCTCATGGTGCAACTGCAGTGGGGGAAGGGGCACACCTCCAAGCAAGAAGGGCTCGTGCTCGAAAGTGTTAGAGTGCGGTGGGGGCAGTGGAGGACCACCCCCTCCCCCTCCTGCTCATCCGTCACTGCGACGGTCTCTCTGTCCCATCGAGGACTCCCCCTCCACGTCCTCAGGGAGAGGTGCCCGTGGAGGCTGGTGGAGCTCCTCTCACACGATATCTTTGATCAACTAGGCGAGATCCTAGGCCTGAATGCCCGGGAGAAGAGGTGGGTCAACTGGTACCTCAGGTCTGGCACGCCCGCCCCTCCGACCTCGTCCACGACCGCAACCACGACCTGCCTCGAGAACTCCCCAACGAGGCATCTCCTGCAAGGTGACGCGAAAGATAGAATAAGAATGTCAACGATATCGAAAAAGACTTGGAACGAATATCAAAGCGATACGTTGTGGTGGCTATCCTAGTTAAATGCACATGAATGGTTATTCTCAAGACAATTGGTTCATTTCTCGGGATGACCTTGCTCTGATATCATCTTGTTACGACCCGATTCCGGGATCCCTATAGGACCCGAGATTGTCTCGCCTCGACTAATCCCAAGACCTAGTTGTCCAATAAGAAATAACCAAAAAGTAGGAAAATAAATCACATTCACACATACAATATAACTAAGTAGAAAAAATGTACAAAGTAGTAAAGAAAATAAAACAGCTGTCTCAATACATACCACCACAATAACAACAACGAAACGTGGAATGGAAACAGAAGTAGCAGAATAGTAACTAAGTGTCCATTACTTACTACAATAGTAGAGAAAAAGAAGGTGCTGAAGAAAGACTATGGCTGGACTCGACTGGGCCCAACACCCTCTGCAGTTGGGAATTCGTGCTGCTCAACTCCTGGTCCTGAACAGTGTTATGAAAAGACAAAGTTAGTGAACACTAAGTTGGGTGGTGTTTATATTATTTAAGTACAAAATAAAAAAATAATAGGTTTAATTCTCATTTCTATTTATCTATTTTATATGTTTCCATTTCACCCATTTCTCAAAGTATCTAGATATTTCTTGATCTTGCATGTTTCTCATGGGAGTGATCATGATTGCAGTCTTTTCCATAGAGTAGAAGGTACACGTGGTGCTCTCCTGGCCAGGAGAGTCCCCCGTGGTAGTCCTACACCCAGCCAACCACCCTGAGGTCACTGTCAAGATGTAGCTGTGACTACGGCATGCGTGATAAGCGAACGGGTAGCTACCCCGCACTGGCACGCGGTCAGTCATTTCCGCTAGTGGGTATGCCCAAAGTACAACATGCAATAGTATAAGGCCTTGCCCTCTCAGAATAGGGGTCTTGCCCCTCAGAACCAAACAGGTGTCTTGCCCCTCCACAGTCCGTGCACCCTCGTCTGACTACCTCGATTTGCCCAGAGGGCCTAACAAGTTGGTGTAGGGTGGCTAGCTCCCTCCCTACACTAGTAGCTCGCCTCGATACCACATATTTGAGGGCCAACAGGAGTTGGTGTAGAGTGGCTAATCCTAACCCTGGGTCTCAACCCAAGGGAGGCTAGCTTCGCTCTACACTAAAAGGGGATAGTTGCATTCCTTGGTACCACGTACTCAAGGGCCAGCACACGTCTCGTCTACATTCCAAATTCCATTTATCCACAGGAGTTCTACTCCTAATTCCCCGTAGGGTTCATGCTCATGTTCACCTCATTTATCCAGATCCAAATCTCATGTTTCAAAATTCATTTATCATCCATATACAGGCAGCTCATGTTTTCATAGTTCAATTATCAATAACATACAACTGGTGGTTCCACAAGAAATTATTCATTAAATGCAGATAGTTCATATTCTAACAGGCAAGTTGTAATTATAATACAGGCATTTGCTATCAATTTATCTTAACCACGCATGCAAGTAAACGGTACAGTACAAATAGGTTCATTCATTTCTCCACCCTAGGGTTCATTCCACATTCTAGAGTTCCATTCAGCTATTTCAACCAAGCACATTCTTATTTAATTATTAATAACTTAATTAAACCACTCTACCGAGTATCACGGGAGGAATGGGGGCTTGTGCTGTGAATCTCATCGTCTCCGCAGGCCTCGAACATGCCACCAGCTGGTAACCTATACCAGAGACTAATTACATTAGACGAGGTCAACATAGTAGATACTCAACACGAACACATAGAGGAACTCGAGTGGAAAACAACAATACTTTGTTTGCGGAAATTTGATTCTGTTTGGGCCTTAAACAAGCCAAAAACACGATTTCTGATCTAAATCAGACATTTGGGACTCTTCCCAGACATCCTAAAAGACGAAAAACTCACCTTATGTTCCCTACAGCTGATTCAGACGTCTAAACTCCCTCTGCGGTCGTTTGGGGATAGTTCTAGATGTCGGACAAGGTCTCCGATCGTCTGGACACACCTCTGTACGTCTGGTGATGTGATCAGACATCCAAAAGCATGTGGGAAAGCATTCCATGTGCCTTCCCAAAGCTGCACCTGCATATGCAAACACAAGCGCGGTCAGCCGACAATAGCCCCTACGCTGCGATATGCAAGGCGCAGGGAGATACGTACCTTGCAATATATGTGCTTTCAGACGTCTGGCCTTAGCTCCAGACATCCAGGTACCTTGCTAATAAACGCCAGTTTATCATCATTCTTATGCATTAAAAAAAACCTAGCTCTTAGGATTTTACTCTGCAAATGGGTTTTTGGGTTGCATTTAGGCATTAACTAGGTTAGGCATGCATTGCATTTTCTTTTTATTGTTTCAAGGTGTTTTTGTGAGTGTTAGGGATGAACAGATATACAGATCCCTAAAACCCTAGCACTCAAGAAGGAAAATGGTGAAGGAGGATCTCAGACTAGCTGGAACTCAGCTTGATCCAGCTCACCACAACTGAAACCTAGCTCACTTCAACTAGGGTTAGCTCATCTCAACTCCATTCAGCTAATCTCAGCTGAATGGCAGCTCAAGAGAGTTCATCTTAGCTCACCCTAGCTCAAGTCAGCTCAGATCTAGCTCAACCTAGTTGAGTCTAGCTCAGTTTAGCTCCCACTAGTCCACAGGGAGCTCTAGCTAGCTCAGCTGAGTTGACCAGAGTTCACCCCAACTCAGATCTAGCTACATCCAGCTCCACTCAACTCCAGCCAGCTGAAGAAGAACTCATCCCAGCTCAGGAAGCTCAAGTCCAGCTCCTGGGGACCCAGCTTAACCCAAGTTAATTGAGCTAAGCTACCTTAGTTGTCTAAATCAGCTCAATCCTCCCTGGGAGCACCAGACCCAGCTCATCTCAGTTCCATTCAACAGAAGCCATCTCACTTTCTCTTGGCTTAGTAGCTAGCAAAGAACTAGCAAGCTAAGCCAGCTGGAGTAGCCCCATGTTGACCTCTTCAGCAGCTGCCAACTCCACTTTAGCTCCAGACTCTTCAGAATCAGCTTCTCCCTCCAAACCCTAGCTCCAACACCTCCTCCTCTACTCCACCATTAGCTAAGCCAGCTTAGCTTAGCTTAGCTTAGCTTAGCTATGCTCCAGCTTCCTTGGCTTGTACCACCCAAAATGCCTACCTAACAACTCCACCCAATAGCTCCACCTAAGCTTGACATAAGCTAAACCTACTTGGTGCCAACCTAGCCTACCCACCACCTCCAAAAGACACCTAAAAGTGGTGCCAAAACCACCCTAACTACTCCCTTGTTGGCGCCACTTTTCCCTCCAAAAATCCCCTTCATCTCCACCACACATCTTCCCTTAAACCCATCTCCACCCTTAATCCCACCTTCTAGAAACCTCAAAGTTGGCGCCAACACATGGCACCTCTCCATGGTTGGCACCACTTTTAGGTGCCTCTTGACCAACCCAAACTACCCCCCTTGAACCCCTTAGGTGGCGCCAACAACCTTTAACCCTAGGATCATCTAACCACCTCCATCCTCCCATCTTAGCCCACCATTTCAAGAGGCACCTTAACCCCTCATCCTACCCTATTAAAAGACCACTACCCACCACCATTAAAACCATCCTTGGCTAAAAAATCCACTCTCATATTCTACCAAGAGCCCACGCCCAACAGAGAAGAAGAAGAAGATTAAGGGGATATTCTGTCCCCTTGGTTACTTCCCCTCTTCCCTTCTCTCTTGAGCCACACCAGCCAAAGGAGAAGCTAGGTAAGGAAGATCTTTGGAGGAGATCTTGAAGCTGGTCCACGCCACCTTGGAGGAGCTTTTGAGGGTGGTGCACACCCACCCCTTGGAGGAGAGCATTGAAGGTGGTAGCATCCACCTTGGAGGAGCTCTCAAGTAAGGAGAAGAAGGAGGCCCTCTTTTCAAGCCAAAGAGCAGCTAGGCTTGGAGCAAGAAGGCTCCCTTCTTCACCAAATTTTGCAAGTGGATTTGTGTTTCTTTTATTGCTTTTAAATTTTTTCATTTCTAGTAGAAGCATTCCTCTACTTATCTTTGAAAAGAACACAAATTCTAGTTAATCAAATTGCCTTCTTTTTAATTTTCTATTGCAATTGTTACTATTGTTCTAGCACTTATTCTACTTCCACTCCCTAATTACTCTAGGCCTCCACTTGCCTAGAGTGAGCTTAGGTAGTGGACTTTTTATCTCTTAAGTTTCAGCTTAGCATTTTAGGTGTTAGCACTTTTTCGTCACAATTCACACTTTGCCCGTATTATTTCAAAACACAAATATATATATATTTAAAATACCAAAAAGAAAGTTGAGATGTATTTTTAGCAAGAGAATTGAATTGCAATTTTTTCCTCCTTGGACGACCCTAGATACTCCCCTATCTAGGATATAAATTTAAAAGCGTATGCGAATTCGCGTGTTACAACGACGTTAAAAACCCACTTTTACAAATCACGCGTATTTTGCATCACTTTTTGGTGCCGTTGCCGGGGAGTCACGGCTTTGCTTATTCTTTCTTCTCTTGGTTGAAGTGGATCTTATCCCCTTCTCTTTCTTCTCTCTTGTGTGTGCAGGAACTACAGCGGGAAAGCGGGAATTTGAAAGCGAAAGCTCAAAGTTCCTTGTCGTCCCGCGAACATTCAAATTGGTTCTTCTTACTTGTCACACCTAACCTAAAAAACTACCAAAATACACTAAACTTGGCTTTCAAGACCCTAAACAACTTAATTAAGTGCAGTGGTGCATTTTAAAACTATTTGATTGCTTGTTTGCCCCATTGAGACCACTTCATTTCAAGTATTGGTGTTCTATTTTTCGGGTCTAGATTTCTGTCTGGAAGTGAAAAATCAATTATTAATATTACAGGCCTCCTAAAATCATAAAATTTTATAAAGTGATTCCAAATTAAGTTAGGAATATCGGTTCTAAATTTCAGATCAATTGGATTTTTATTTAATTTTTAAAAATTCATGGACTGCAGAGGGGACACACCCTCCAATCTTCCTATGTTGCTATAGTCTGTGAATTTTTAGAATTTTTATACTCATCCAATTTTTTTGAAATTTATCTTTCTAGAATCCTTGTGAAATTTTACACATTATATAAAATTACCAAAATTTTATGAGGTCAGTGGTAATACTAAAAAGTCCAAAATACCCACGGGTATCATTTCTAGATTTTGACACCAGTACAAGTAAAAATTCAAAATAATTATCAAACAAAATCCTAAAATCTTACAAATATTTTTTGTGGAATCCTTGTTTGATTCTCTTCAAATTAATGGTGTTTTTTGAATTGTTTGGACCACTACTTAATATAGAAAGCCTAAAAATAACTCATTGGTAGTTAAATTTCTGTCCTAAGACTAATTGGATTAGGGTTTCTTTTTTTTATTTTTAGAAACAAACAACAAAAGGAAACATATCTTTACCCATAAAACTTGATTTCCTCTTGTTTGTGGAATCTCAAACTTGTTTGAAAACTTAAAAAGAAAACCCTAAAAATACACTAAGTTAAATCCAATCCTAAAAGACAGAAATACAATAATTGTGTGACAACTTACTTTTCATTGGAGCCACTCTCCAATTCTTACACACACACAAAAAATTGAAATAATAGGGCATCAACCCAATAAACACCCTTTACATTCCGTGTGCACTATAGTATCCTAGACCTAACTAAAATTCGTAGCAACTTGACCCCTAAAGCTTCATCAACTTGGGATTGCTATATAGGTCTTAAGTTTTCTTTAGTTAATACCAATTCTGTCATCTATATCTGGTGTTCAGGCTGAGGGGCCGTGTCAAACGACCAGGCGTGGGTTTGTACAAGCACCTAGGATTTTCCCTGGGAAATGTTTGGGCCCAAACCTCCCCTTAAGCAACTTGGCTAGATTTGTTGACAGAATGGGTATTCACTATTGATTACTTATTTCCTACATAGACCAAGTCTTAGGTTTATTTTTAGGGAGTCACACTTAAGTTAGGTCTAGCTTTGTTTGATTGAATTGCACACCTTCTCTCATCTCTTTCTCTTCTCCTCCCCTCCAATTCTTCCCAAACAGTGCATGCACAGGCGATGGTTCCAAAAACCACACCTTAAGGGACCATATGATTTCAACCCTCGTAGAAAAAAGTCATTGTTTTCTTCCCCCTCCTCTTCAAAAAAAATGGAAAACCGAGGAAGCCGACAAAAAAAATCTGCTTCCACTTCTAACCCGTCTGTCAACCCACAAGCTGACTTCACCCTCCCTCACCTCCCTAACTTGGAGCAACTAGAAATACCAGCAGGGCCAGGTGGCCCTCCAATTATAACTCAAAATCCAAATCCCTTTGCATTAATGGTTGACCATTTGGTTCGACTACAACAAAATTAAGAAGATTTAGCTAGGGCTGTCACAAACCTGGCTAACCAAGGACAAAATCTACCACCCCGCCAACAGCCTGTCGTTCCTCTTAAGGATTTCTATGATCCTTCCAATTATGAGGAAAGACCAGGGGTGGTCATACCACAAGGGGATTTTGAGATCAAACTAACCATTCTAAACCTAATTAAACATTTCCATGGTCTTCCAAGAGAGGACCCTTTTTGTCATCTCGAGGAATTAACTGTCCTTGCTCAAACCACTCGTTCCCGCAATGTGCAGGAAGACGTGTGGTTAATGAGACTTTTTCCTCTCTCTCTCAAAGACAAAGCATCTCATTGGTTTAGAACAGTTGGGTGCCCTATTACCACCTGGCCCCAATTAAAAAGTGCTTTTCTTAAAAAAAATTTTCTGATCGGTCGAACGAATGCATTAAGAAGATCCATAATGATCTTTCAACAAAAAATTGGTGAACCCCTCCACGAAGCTTGGGAAAGATTTCAAGAACTTCTAAGAAGTTGTCCCCACCATGAAATTCCACAATGGCAGTTAATGCAGATCTTCTATCATGGATTAGAAGATCAATTGAAACGATTTGTGGATGCTTCATGTGGGGGCAATTTTCTTAATAAAGACGCCGAAAGTGCCTATCTCCTCTTTGAAGAAATAAGTGAAAACTCATTTAACATGACTTCAATGGACACTTTTGGCAGATCAAAACCCCAGACACGGAGTCCATGAAATTGACTCCAAATCCACCTCTGTTCCAGTCACTCAAGATGATCTATATATGTTAGCTCAACGACTGGATCAGATGCAAATTCACCAAAAGAAAATGGAAGAAAAGCTCATAAATAAACAAGCTCCACACGCTCACTCTCCACACATTAACCCCCCACACATTCTCCGAAGAGAAAATCTACATAACATTGATGCCATATCTGCTGGCCAGCAATTTCCGGCTGATTTCCTGCAAGATTTGACCAGGAATTTTGATCAAAATATTTTCGATCCCACCTCGGAAAATATTTATGCTCTCCAGGAGCAATTTAGAAACCCCTCCAACACTTCCAATCAAAACTGGAGCACTAACCCGAATCACTCCTGGAAAAACCCGAACCTGATTCCTTTTCCCAAACAAAACTATTTTGGGAATTATGGGCAACCTATGTATCAACTTGGACCATCCCAGGATGACATTAATAATCAGGTCATGAAAACTCTGCAAGGTATGCAGACTCAAATGACAGAAGTAACCCGCATGATTACCAACTTACAACACCAAGTTAAGGTTACTCCTGATCATCGACCTATTGGGAATTTACCTTCCCAACCCATGCCCAACCCAAATAATCAAAGGAATCAGTTCCAAGGTGGATATCACAGTCAACCCATTCAACCAGCACCTCAGCATCCACCAGGTTTCAATAATAGTCAGGCTTCCCGTCCTCATCCTAGAAACAACCAGACTGCAAATGCAGTGACTTTGAGGAATAGGAAAACCACTCACAATCCCCTGACTGTTAAAGAAACCCACTTTAATGAAACACAGATTAACTCTTCCCCATCTCCCCCTCCTATTGTTTAGGAACCAATTAATGCAAAACATGGAAAACCTGCTCCATTTCCACAAGCCCTCCACTCTTCAAATAAGAAAAAGAAAAAATCCAAGCCCACTGAGAAGGAATTAATGGATTTATTTGGGCAAGTAGAAATTAATATCCCTCTCCTAGATGCCATTAAATACATCCCTACTTATGCAAAATTCCTAAAAGATTTATGTACTCTGAAAAGGCAGCCCAGAAATTTAGAAAAGGTGATCCTTCCAGAGACAGTCAGCTCAGTTGTGCAGAGTCGACTGCCTCTTAAGAGAAAAGATCCTGGTGCCCCCCTAATTCAAGTTATCATTAATGATACCTCATTTGATCGCGCTTTGTTGGATTTTGGTGCCTCAATTAATCTTATCCCCATAGTTGTTTTTGAGGAATTTAAGATCGGTGAATTAAAGCCTGTTGAGGTTACTCTCCAATTAGCCGACCGATCTACAATTAAACCAAGGGGAATTGTTGAGGATGTTCTTATTCGGGTAAAAAATTGTCTATTCGCAGTAGACTTTTTAGTCCTGGACATAGAGGTACCAGAAGCACTATAGTTTGCCCCCATTATTCTTGGAAGAGCATTCTTAGCCACCGCCCGTGCAAATATTGATTGTGATTCTGGAAATATGAAGATCATGTGTGGTGGTCAATATGTAACCCTAGACATTTTTCAAGCTTCTAGGCGGTTCCAAGAACCAGATTTCTTTGATGATTCGGATTTAGAAATAGAAAACATTGTGGAGGAAACTTTGCAAATTTCCCATTTAAGTTCCTGTTTTGCCATCAATATGGTTCCTGAACAATCCACTTTTTCTCACCCTTCCACCCTAACCACATGTCCAGCTAACCTTCCAGCTGACCCTTTCACTCCTACCTCACCACTAACCCACAAAGCAGAAACTCTTTCGGAGCTGGGCCCACAATTGGAATTAAAACCTTTGCCCAACTCCCTTAAATATGTCTTCCTAGGTCCTAATCAGACCCTGCCCCTGATTATAAATTCTGGACTTACCGGGGCACAAGAGCACAAACTCCTCCAGGTTTTGAGTAAATATCGAAAAGCTATTAGCTGGACTCTTTCTGATCTTAAGGGTATTCATCCGTCCTATTGTACGTATCGTATATATTTAGAGGACGATTCTCGCCCCTCCCGCCAACCACAAAGGCGCTTGAACCCTATTATGCAGGAGGTGGTAAAAAAGTAGATTATTAAGTGGCTAGATGCTGATATCATCTACCCCATTTCTAACAGCTGCTGGGTTAGTCCAACGCAAGTTGTGCCCAAAAAGGCTAAACTAACAGTTGTCACTAATGATAATGGGGAGAATGTAGCCACTCGAACCACTTCTTCTTGGCGCATGTGTATTGATTACCGAAAATTAAACACCGCCACCAAGAAGGACCATTTCTCGCTCCCCTTTATTGATCAAATCTTGGAGCGGTTAGTCGGACGGGATTTTTACTGCTTTCTGGATGGTTATTCTGGCTATAATTAGGTAGTGGTTCATCCTGAGGGCCAAGACAAAACAACTTTCACCTGCCCCTTCGGAACCTTTGCTTTCCGAAGGATGCCCTTCGGTCTTTGCAATGCATCTGCGACTTTTCAAAGGTGCATTCTTGCAATTTTTTTAGACCTGGTAGGTGAATGTTTAGAAGTCTTTATGGATGACTTCTCTATTTTTGGAGATTCTTTTGACCATTGTCTCAAAAACCTTGAAAGAACTCTCCAAAAATGCATAAAAGTTAATCTGGTCCTCAGTTGGGAAAAAAGTCATTTCATGGTCCAAGGAGGTATTGTCTTGGGCCATGTTATTTCAAAACAAGGAATAGCGATAGATAAAGCAAAAATAGATGCTATATCTAAGCTCCCACCACCCACTACTGTCAAACAAATCAGATCCTTTTTGGGTCATGTGGGTTTCTACCGTTGATTTATACAAAATTTTTCCCAAATCTCCAAGCCCTTAAGTCAGCTTCTCACTAAAGATCAGCCATTTGATTTTAATGATAAGTGCCTCGAGAGTTTTTTGAGGTTGAAGAAAGAGGTTACTGAGGCACCAATATTTCAGGGACCTGATTGGAATAGTCCCTTTGAATTAATGACAGATGCCTTAGATTTTGCTGTAGGGGTCATTCTAGGGCAAAGAATTGGCAAGAAGTCCGTTGTGATCTATTATGCTAGCAAAACTCTTGATGATGCACAACGGAATTACACGGTTATTGAAAAGGAACTTCTTGCCATTGTATTTGCCTTAGAAAAATTTAGATCTTATCTGTTTGGGGTCACATGTCACTGTATATATCGACCACTCAGCAATTAAATATTTGCTGACAAAGAAAGATGCGAAACCCCGCCTTATCTGTTGGATTCTACTGCTCCAAGAATTTAACCTAGAAATCAAGGATAAGGCAGGATCGCACAATGTAGTGGCCGACCATCTCTCTCGTCTTATGACGAATGACATGACCCTACTAGATCAGTTCCCTAATGAAAGCATTTTAGCTGCTACTACCTTCCCTTGGTTTGCGCCCATCGCAAACTACCTAGCAACAGAACGAATCCTCGCTGATTGGCCAAAAACAAAACGAGATAAGTTCTTTGCTGATATTAAATATTATTTTTGGGAGGAGCCCAACCTTTTCCGCATTTGTGCCGATCAGGTCATTCGACGATGTGTCCCCAATTATGAAATCCATGATATTTTGACACATTGTCACTCAATGGCCTGTGCGGACATTTTTCGGGCAAGAAAACTGCAGCTAAAACCCTTAATGCGAGATTTTATTGGCCCAGCTTGCACAAAGATGCTCATGACTTTGTTCGATCCTATGTGCGTTGCTAGAGCATCGGCAACATGACTCGGAAAGATATGATGCCCCTTAATCCTATTTTAGAGGTTGAAATTTTTGATATTTGGGGCATCGACTTCATCGGACTGTTCATCAACTCTAGTGGGTATTTATATATATTAGTTGCAGTCGACTATGTTTCAAAATGGATAGAAGCAATACCCACCCACACTAGTGATCATCGTGTGGTTGTCGAATTTCTTAAGAAAAATATTTTCTAAAGATTCGGCATACCAAAAGCCATTATCAATGACGGAGGCTCACATTTCACCCACTCACAATTTAGTCACCTTCTTTCTAAATATAGGGTTAAGCATAAAATTTCCACACCTTATCACCCCCAAACAAATGGCCAGGCTGAAGTTTCTAGCTGGGAAATTAAAAATATTTTACAAAAGATGGTTAGGCTCGACCGTAAAGATTGGTCCACCAAATTGGACGACGCTTTATGAGCCTACCGTATCACTTTTAAAACCCTGCTCGGCATGTCTCCCTTCCGTCTGATTTTTGAGAAGGCATGCCATCTCCCGGTAGAATTAGAACATAGGGCTTTTTGGGCAATAAAACAACTCAACATGGATTTATTTGACATCGATACCCATAGGAAATTACAATTAACTAAATTGGAAGAATTACGTAATTTTTCTAATGCAAACGAGAGGATTTATAAAGACCGAACAAAGAAATTTCACGATAAATATATTGTTCGGAAACACTTTGATGTTAATCAACGCGTTTGGCTTTTCAATGCAAGATTACATCTTTTTCCTGGAAAATTAAAATCTAAATGGACCGACCCCTTTATTTTCCATGAAACATACCCATATGGCACTGTTGATCTTTTTGATCCAAAAACTAATTCGACCTTTCAAGTCAACAACCAATGTTTAAAGCCCTATTTTGATCATACGACTAAAATTCCATCTGAATCTTTTAATTTTACTGAGCCAGCCACCCCTGATCACTAATGCACACTACGCCCGGCTGAATGGCGTAAAAGATAGCACTGGATGGGAGGTAACCCATCATTTTTTCATGATTTCCTTTTTTCTTCTTCTTTTTCCAGGTTTTGATCATCCTAAATCTGACCGTTCTTCACTAAGGTGATCCCTTTTCCCTCCTAATGCATGAGGACATTGCATATCTTAAGCATGGGGGGTGTTTTTAAAATTTGACGACGATTTCGGATTTTCAAAACCTAAAAACATGCATTTTTCTTTAGTTATTTTATTTTTCTGCTTGCATACCAAAAAAAAAGTTGAAAACTTTTTTAGGAATTTTTTTTTTCGAGACTGAGGTTGAAATAATTCACTTTTGGGTACAATGGGATTTAATCTTTAACAAGCTAGGGATGAGGATGTGAATCTGATCATTAGAATTTCAGGGCCTATCTTTAGACTAGATCAGATATCCTTCTCTAAAATTCCACTTTAATTCATGATAGTTCAAGAGACTTGATCCTAGTTTGTAATGTGGAAAGTATTTGGCTTAGTTTTTTATTCAAAAACTTGCATTTCTTGAAGAACTTCTTGTGTCAATTTTCACACACAAGCCAACACCTAAAAATAATTAAAAATTTGAAAAACTTCCTTGTTTGGACTTAGTAAAAGTCTGAAGCAGATCATTGGTTTGAGTTCCCACCGTCGAGGAGGAAAATGCCTCTTTTGAGGATGCGATGTCAACATGTTACCGCCTCGGCACTGCTCCATATCTATATTTCATATCTTTAGATGGAGCATCAAAGAGCATTTCAGCAGCTCAAGTGTCTTGGACGGTGCTCTACCTAGAGTGTCAGAGCAAGAGCTTGAGTTTGTTTGGAGCGCCCCTGATAAATGCCAGTTTATCATCATTCTTATGCATTAAAACAAACCTAGCTCTTAGGATCTTACTCTGCAAACGGGTTTTTGGGCTGCATTTAGGCATAAATTAGGTTAGGCATGCATTGCATTTTTTATTTGTCTTTTTAATATGTTTTTATGAGTGTTAGGGATGTACAGATATGCAGATCCTTAAAATCCTAGCACTCAAGAAGGCAAATGGTAAAGGAGAAGCCCAGACTAGTTGGAACTTAGCTCAATCCAGCTCACCACAGCTGGAACCTAGCTCACTTGAACTAGGGTTAGCTCATCCCAGCTCCATTCAGCTAATCTCAGCTGAATGGTAGCTCAAGAGAGTTCACCTTAGCTCACCCTAGCTCAAGTCAGCTCAGATCCAGCTCAACTTAGCTGAGTCTAGCTCATCTCAGCCCCCACTAGTTCACAGGGAGCTCTAGCTAGCTCAGTTGAGTTGACAGGAGTTCACCCCAGCTCAGATCAAGCTACATCCAGCTCCACTCAACTCCAGCCAGCTGAAGAAGAACTCATCCCAGCTCAGGAAGCTCAAGTCCAGCTCCTGGGGACTTAGCTTAGCTCAGCTCAGTTGAGCTAAGCTACCTTAGCTGCCTCAACCAGCTTGATTCTCCCCGGGAGCACCAGACCTAGCTCACCTCAGCTCATTATGGTAGAAGCTATCTTACTTTAGCTCGGCTTAGTAGCTAGCAAAGAACTAGCAAGCTAAGCCAGCTAGAGTAGCTCCATGCCAGCCTCTTCAGCAGCAGCCAACTCCAATTTCAGCTCCAGACTTCTCCACCTCAGCTCCTCCCTCCAAACCCTAGCTCCAACACCTTCTCCTCTACTCCTCCATTAGCTAAGCTAGCTTATCTTAGCTTAGCTTAGCTTAGCTTAGCCATGCTCCAACTTCCTTGGCTTGTACCAACCCAAAAACCCACCTAACAACTCCACCCAACTAGCTCCACCTAAGCTCCACATAAGCTAACCTACTTGGCACCAACCTAACCTACCCACCACCACCAAAAGACACCTAAAAGTGGTGCCAAAAACTACCCCTAACCACCCCCTTAATGGCGCCACTTTTCCCTCCAAAACTCCCCCTCATCTCCACCACACAATTCCCCTTGAATCCATCTCCACCATCCACCTAACCCCCCTTCTAGAAGACCCCATGTTGGCGCCAAAATGGTGGTGTCTCTCCACCACCAAAAGACACCAACACCACCATAACCACCCCCTTTAAAACCCCTTGGGTTGGCGCCAACTCACCTTAGCCATAGGATCACCAACCACCTCCATCCTTCCATCCTAGCCCTCCATTTCAAGGGGCACCTTAACCCCCCATCCTACCCTATAAAAAGACCACTACCCACCACCATTCAAATCATCCTTGGCTAGAAAATTCACTCTCATATTCCACCTAGAATCCCACGTCCAAGAGAGAAGAAGAAGAAGAAGATTAAGGGGATATTCTGTCCCCTTGGTGCCTTCCCCTCTTCCCTTCTCTCTTGGGTCACTCCAGCCAAAGGAGAAGCCAGGCAAGGAAGATCTTTGGAGGAGATCTTGAAGGTGGTCCACGCCACCTTGGAGGAGATTTTGAGGGTGGTGCACGCCCACCCTTGGAGAGAGCATTGAAGGTGGAAGCTTCCACCTTGGAGGAGCTCTCAAGGAAGGAGAAGAAGGAGGCCCTCTTTTCAAGCCAAGGAGTAATTAGGCTTGGAGCAAGAAGACTCCCTTCTTCACCATTTTTGCAAGAGGATTTGTGTTTCTTTTCTTGCTTTTAGATTTGTTTAGTTCTAGTAGAAGCATTCCTCTACTTGTCCTTGAAAAGAACACTCATTCTAGTCAATCAAATTGCCTTCTTTTAGCTTTTTATTGCAGTTGTTACTTTTGGTTCTAGCACTTGTTCACCTCTTCATCCCAATTACTCTATGCCTCCACTTGCTTAGAGTGAGCTTAGGAAGAAGATATTTCTATCTTTTAAATTTTAGTTAAGCATTTGTAGGTGTTAGTACTTTTCGTTACAATTCGCATTTTGCCCTCGTCTTTTCAAAACAAAAAAATTACATATTGAAAAATATCAAAAAGAAAGTTGAAATCTATCTGTAAGCAAGAGGATTAATTTTGCAATTTTTGCCTCCTTGGACGACCCTAGATACTCCCCTATCTGGGATATAAATTTAAAAGTGAAAGCGGATTCACGTGTTACAACGACGTTAAAAACCCGCTTGTACAAATCACGCATATTTCGCTATCAGCCCCTTTTCCCCACATTGTGTTTTGGGGTTGTGAGCTCCTGGGTGGTGTCATGGATAGTGCTATCTTGAAGTACTGGCGCCAGAGCCCCCTCGAGGATTGGTAACGGGAATGATGATCCCGACACATCTGTTGTAGGACTAAGCTAAAAATAAGCATGGGAAAAAAAAAGTAATAATAAATAAACACGCCCTTATAAATGTTGGCTTTTCACAGGCACGGACACAAGGTTTTAAAGGATTTTGCAAGTTGCGAATCAGATTCATGAGCTAGAAAAATCATAAAAACAAAAATTTCAAGTCATCTGAATTAACAAGGGGTTAATTTGTGAATTTTCTGGAGGATATATTGATCCCATTTTGTCTAATAGTTGGATCCAAAACAAATCCCAATGTTTTTTTTTAACAAATCCTGTACCTCCAATGTTTAGATCAACCAGGGTCTCTTAATCTCTTTCTCCTCAAAAGTAGAAAAAAATTAGATTTCCCCGAAATTTTGTTTTCCAAAAAATTTGAAGCTTTGCTAAGAGACTAGCAAAATATAAGCATAGGGTTGTGATAAACGCCAGTTTATCATCATTCTTATGCATTAAAACAAACCTATCTCTTAGGATTTTACTCTGCAAATGGGTTTTTGGGTTGCATTTAGGCATTAACTAGGTTAGGCGTGCATTGCATTTTCTTTTTGTTGTTTTAATGTGTTTTTGTGAGTGTTAGGGATGAACAGATATACAGATCCCTAAAACCATATCACTCAAGAAGGAAAATGGTAAAGGAGGAGCTCAGACTAGTTGGAACTCAGCTTGATCCAGCTCACCACAGTTGGAACCTAGCTCACTTGAACTAGGGTTAGCTCATCTCAGCTCCATTTAGCTAATCTCAGCTGAATGGAAGCTCGACAGAGTTCATCTTAGCTCACCCTAGCTTAAGTCAGCTCAGATCCAGCTCAACCTAGTTGAGTCTAGCTCATTTTAGCTCCCACTAGTCCACAGGGGGCTCTAGCTAGCTCAGCTGAGTTGACCAGAGTTCACCCCAGCTCAGATCCAGCTACATCCAGCTCCACTCAACTCCAGCCAGCTGAAGAAGAACTCATCCCAGCTTAGGAAGCTCAAGTCCAGCTCCCGGGGACCTAGCTTAACCCAAGTTAATTGAGCTAAGCTACCTTAGTTGTCTCAACCAGCTCAATCCTCCCTGGGAGCACCAGACCCAGCTCACCTCAGCTCCATTCAATAGAAGCCAGCTCACTTTGGCTTGGCTTAGTAGCTAGAAAAGAACTAGCAAGCTAAGCCAGCTGGAGTAGCCCCATGTTGACCTCTTCAGCAGCTGCCAGCTCCACTTCAGCTCTGGACTCTTCAGAATCAGCTCCTCCCTCCAAACCCTAGCTCCAACACCTCCTCCCCTACTCCACCTTTAGCTAAGCTAGCTTAGCTTAGCTTAGCTAAGCTCCAACTTCCTTGGCTTGTACCACCTAGAAACCCTACCTAACAAGTCCACCAACTAGCTCCACATAAGCTAAACCTACTTGGCGCCAACCTAGCCTACCTACCACCTCCAAAAGACACCTAAAAGTGGTGCCAAAAACACCCTAACTACTCCCTTGTTGGCGCCACATTTCCCTCCAAAAAACCCTTCATCTCCACCACACATCTCCCCTTAAACCCATCTCCACCCTCCACATAATCCCACCTTCAAGAAACCTCAAAGTTGGCGCCAACCCATGGCACCTCTCCATGGTTGGTGCCACTTTTAGGTGCCTATTGACCAACCCTAACTACCCCACTTGCACCCTTAGGTGGCGCCAACAAACCTTAAACCTAGGATCATCTAACCACCTCCATCCTCCCATCTTAGCCCTCCATTTCAAGAGGCACCTTAACCCCTCATCCTACCCTATAAAAAGACCACTACCCACCACCTTTCAAACCATCCTTGGCTAGCAAATTCACTCTCATATTCTACCTAGAGCCCACGCCCAACAGAGAAGAAGAAGAAGAAGATTAAGGGGATATTCTGTCCCCTTGGTGCCTTCCCCTCTTCCCTTCTCTCTTGAGCCACGCTAGCCAAAGGAGAAGCTAGGCAAGGAAGATCTTTGGAGGAGATCTTGAAGTTGGTCCATGCCACCTTGGAGGAGCTTTTGAGGGTGGTGCATGCCCACCCCTTGGAGGAGAGCATTGAAGGTGGTAGCATCCACCTTGGAGGAGCTCTCAAGGAAGGAGAAGAAGGAGGCCCTCTTTTCAAGCCAAAGAGCAGCTAGGCTTGGAGCAAGAAGACTCCCTTCTTCACCAAATTTTGCAAGAGGATTTGTGTTTCTTTTATTGCTTTTAAATTTTTTCATTTCTAGTAGAAGCATTCCTCTACTTGTCTTTGAAAAGAACACAAATTCTAGTTAATCAAATTGCCTTCTTTTTAATTTTTTGTTGCAATTGTTACTATTGTTCTAGCACTTATTCTACTTCCACTCCCTAATTACTCTAGGCCTCCACTTGCCTAGAGTGAGCTTAGGTAGTGGACTTTTTAATCTCTTAAGTTTCAGCTTAGCATTTTAGGTGTAAGCAATTTTTTGTCACAATTCACACTTTGCCTGTATTATTTCCAAACACAAAATATATATATATTTAAAATACCAAAAAGAAAGTTGAGATGTACTTTTAACAAGAGAATTGAATTGCAATTTTTGCCTCCTTGGACGACCCTAGATACTCCCCTATCTAGGATATAAATTTAAAAGTGTATGCGAATTCGTATGCTACAACGACGTTAAAAACCCGCTTGTACAAATCGCATGCATTTCGCATCACTCACCAGTCGTCTGGACTCCACTCCAGACGTCTGATACTGGAAAACTTCCAGTATTAGTAACTCCTCGCAGCTCGCTCTGCTCGCTCCTCCACCTGTAGCGGTAGCTCCAACTGCTGCAAGAGCTTGAGCAGCTCCTCTCCGGCTCCTCTCTGAGCTCCGCTGAGCTCTTGCGGTTATCTTCCTCCTCCTCGCTCTCACTCCCACACACTCTCTAGCTCACACTCCTCCCAACTCTCACTCCCTCGCCGGTGGCTCCCCATCCTTGGCGCGGCTGCAGCAGAGGCGGAGGGAAAGATGATGGTCACAGGAGAAGGTGGAGGTGGCGGTGGATGTGGTGTGAGGAGGAGAGGAGAGGATAAGGGAAGGGTTTATATAGGAGAGGGTTCAGGGTTTGGGTGAGGGTGTGGGGAGAGAGAAGGGCCTCTACACACCGACTGCGTGTAGAACGCAAAGCGCAGTATGAAAAATTTCACTTTCAGATGTTCGGGAATGTGTCCAGTCTTCTTATTGAAACTCCAGACATCTTAAAAGGCTAAAGAGTAATGGGTCATTACATATGTAATCTTATATAAGTGCTTTCCAACCCAGTAATTTATTTTGAAATTGGACCTAATTAGGCACTCAATTTGGGGCCTCAACTCGGCCTTAGCGAATGCTTTGCATGCCAATTAAGCGCTGATATTTGGTGCCACATCGGTGGTGTGCAAACACCCTCAGCCATATAAAACGAAATCCATCCAGTGCCCTCTCAGTTGTCATGCACTAGGCACACATTTACCTGTTACCCATGTGCATATTATACAAGCATATATTGAGATATGATTGTGGGGTTGGGAGCCCTATTCTGTATAGTGCTTAGCTCAGTTCAATTGAGTCGGGTCTGGGTCGAATTAAATGCACAAAAAGCTACCTAATAAAGAACTAGGGGTTGGTTCAAAGTAGTGATCTAGTCCCACCCAAGTGGGTGCTATGTATTACACGAAATGAACTGGCTCCACCCACTTAAAAACCTAATTTTTATAAGTGAAGAGTTAAGTGAGGGTGAAAGTGAACCAAAAATGGCTAAGTGTGGAGCCTCAGTGTGAAGAGAGTGTGTAAGACTAAGTGTCCTAAAAGACTAAGTGTTGTGTGAGTTATAAGTGCAAAGTATAGTGTGGACAGTGTGTGAATACGTGTATATATGTATTTGTAAATATGTATAGTATAAGTACACAGTACAAGTATAGGTAAAACAAATAAAATGTGTATATGTACTGTATACATGTGTGTGTGCTGTATTTGTAAATATGTATAGTATATGAACATATGAGTGTTTTAGCATTTTATGTACATAAATCTTTGGTGACAGTTTTTGAAGGCTTTAGTGTCATTTAAGTATAGAATTATATAGTTATTTAGATAAGTTAAAGTTTTATATATTGTTGATATGATATATGTGTAGCATATAACAAGCACTATATATAGTGTATATACTTAGGTATTAATAGTGTATATTTATAAATAGATAAATTATAAATGTGTATATATAATGTAGTGAACATACATATATATATTTATATAAATATAGTTAGTGTATATATAGTTAGAGTATTTGTTTGCCTTAGGTTGTATATAATTTGTCTAGGGTTTAATATTAGTTACTAGGTTTGTATATATGCTAGTATAGTATATATGTTAGTATATTTGTTTAGTTATTTTTGTACCTAGACTTAGGTATTGAATTGTACATAACTAACATAGATTAGCTTGAGTAGTTTTTCATGCTTGTTTGATTGTAAATATGTTTAAGGCATTGTAGTTAGCACTAATTTATTTATTTTGTACATAATTAACCCAATTCAATTCATTCCTTGATTCATTGACTCATTTGTAAATACATTTGACATTTTTGGAATAAAAGAATATTTTTGGAACATAGAAAGTGATGTATATTAATAACTACCTCCCAGTGAACGACTTGGAATAAACCAGTAAACATTTTGTAAATGTTAAGACCCATGCTGTTTAAGCGTTTTAAGACATCTAGACTTTAGGTCAGACGTCTGGTAAGACATCTAGACTGTAGGTCAGACGTCTGGTAAGACGTCTGGACTCATTCCCAGACGTCTGAAAATCGAAAATCTTGGGTACAAACTCACGTTTGCACGCGTGCTGCGTGCAGACAGTACCCCTCAATTTTCCTCCTTCTTCTCTCTCTCTTTCATTCCCAGCAAAACCCTAAACACCCACCTTATATAAACCCCTCCACCTTCATTTACCCCACTTCCCAACCACCTTCCTTCTTCCCTCTAGCGAGAGTAGCAGAGCAAGCGAGAGTGGGGGAGTGGCGTGAGAAGGAGAGGAGGAGTAGCATGAGAAGGAGAGGAGGAGTTGAGCTTGCGAGCTCGCATGGGAGCTCATCGGTGAGCGCACGGCAGGAGCGGCTCGTGTGCAAGACGAAGGAGTGCGATGGGGAGGTCCTCCCCGACACTGCTGCAGCAGGAGCTATAGGCGAGAGGATGCGACGCAGCCACACGCGACATGAGAGGGCAGGAGCAGGTTCTGGATCTAGGTTTTTCCTAGAATCAGTCGACATCTGGAGGAGGTTCTAGATGTCTGAGGAGGAAGTCTCGCGAAGGTACATCCCTTTGCGGATATGGCCATGTAGGCCACTCCACCGATACACCTTTTGCATGTCGATTTGAGAAGATTGGATATCTGCGTGCAGGATTCCCTTCGGGAAGGCACGAGACACACCCTCCCACACATTTCAGACGTCTGGGTGACCTACCAGACGACAAGAAGCACTTCCAGACATTCGGAGAGGTGGTTGAACGTATGGAACTGGGTCCACATGGTCCTGAGGAGTTCCTGGACATCTGAGGATTGGCACAGGGCTTGAGGTATGGCACTAGACACTTTTAAGACATCTGGAAGTTGTTCCAGATGTTTGATTTGAGTCAGAAATGCTAGTTTTGACCTGTTTAGGATCTGTTTGGGATCTATTTTCCGCAATTAAGATACCGATGTTTTCCGTATGAATTCCTCTACTTGTTAAAAGACTTTCTATACTATTCTGAGTATTCTCTTGTGATTGATCCTTGTGATAGGACTTCATTCCATTGTGAGTTCGGGGCTTGCTGAGGCACGTGAGCCTACCGTTCAAGCCCCCACTACTCCTGGGTTTACTGGTAGAGTGGCTTCCCCTTAATTTATTTAAAACCTAAATGCATGTGTGGGATGAATGATTATAACCTAGGGTATGGCATGAATCCTACGACTAGAAATACTGAAATATTTGTATTGAATGAATGGATTACAGTCTTGAATGAGTACATAGAATGATAATGCCTGTAAATGAATAATAGTTGCCTGTGAATTATGTAGTACTTGTGCTAGTTAACTATTGCATGTAACTTTCCTGCCGCGCACGTGAAATGATATAATATGAGCTGCATGTATATAATTTGGAAATGAAAATGTGAATGTTGGAAACATGATCTACTTGTGAATAACCTGAATATGGAAATATGAACTATAGAATTACAAGTTGCATGGGTATAACCTGAGAATGGAAATAGAAATGATGAAACCTTGTATGGAATGGCATAAGGAATATGAGCATGAACCCTACAGGGAATTAGGAGTAGAGCTCTTGGAAATAAATGGAATGGATCTAGAAATGAGTTAGGAAGTGTGCTGGCCCTTGAGTACGTGGTACCAAGGGGAGCGCATGTTACCTCTTAGTGTAGAGGGGTGCTTGCCGCCTTTGGGTTGAGACCTGGGGTGGGTTTGGCCACTTTGCACCGACTCGGTGGCCCTCATGTACACTGTACCGGGGAGAGCTACTAGTGTAGAGAGAGAGCTAGCCACCCCATGGGGCCCGAGGTTCAGCTAGCTGCCCTACACCAACTTGTTAGGCCCACTGGGCAAACCAGGGTAGTCAGGCGAGGATGCGCGGACTGTGGAGGGGCGAGACCCCTGTTTGGTTCTTAGGGGCTAGACCCCTATTACTAAGAGGGCTAGGCCCTATACTAGTTTCGTACTGTACTTTGGGCTTACCCGCTAACAGAAACGACTGACCGCGTGCCAGTATAGGGTAGCTACTCGTGCGCTTATCGTGCATGTCGTAGTCACCATTGCGTCTATCCATGACCTTAGGGTGGTTGACTGAGTGTAAGATCACCACGAGGGACTTTCCCAGCTAGGAGAGCACCACGTGTGCCTTCTACTCTTCGGAAAAGACTACAATCAAGATCGTTCCCATGAGGAACATTTGAGATCAAGAAAGAGACCTAATAAATAAACGAAGTGGTGAAAAAGAATAATTAGTTAAAGAAAGTAATTGAAAAACAACAGCTACCTGTCCACCTTTACTGCTTTAGTTAGTTGGTTGCCACTCTACTTAGCGTTCGCTAATGTTGTGTACTCATAACCCCTTTTCAGGTCCAGGTGTTGAGCAGCCAGAGCCTACGGCTACAGAGGGTGCTGGGCCCAGTAAAGCCCAATAGTTGTAGCTTCTTGTTGTACTCTTTTCTATAGTAGTGAGTAGTCTCTTGCACCTTTGTACTCTTACATTCTGTACTTTATATTCTTGTGCCTAGTTACTTTTCTACTATTGTGGTGGTGTGTACTATAGTAGTTTTACTTCTTTACTGTCGTACTTTTGCTACTGTTAGTTGCTTAGCATAGTGAATGTGGTTTACTTTCCTGCTTTTTGGTTACTTTCTCGTTGGACGACTGGGTCTTGGGATTAGTTGAGTCAGTCCGATCTCGTGTCCTGTAGGGATTCGGGAATCGAGTCGTAACAGTAAATAAATAAAAATGATTGACAAGACATTTGTTTGCATTGTGATGCTATACTACAAAACAATGACACCATTAAAATCACACTATTTTTAGCATGTAGGTGGTTTTTCAGTGATCACCCTCCCACTCATTTTATTTAAACACTCCAACTCTTTTCTTGGTGAGTGGCTCTCATTCCTCCTAACAAGAGCCTCCCCTAAGCAAGACTTAGAAAGACTTGGGGCATAAGGTTGGGCTCTAGACACCCTACATCTGGGGGTTACTTGGACCAACATGCTAGCCATACCTCACAAAGATCTCTATTAGGTTTAGATATAATTAAGGTGCATTTACTTAGAGTCTCCAACCCTGACCTTGACGAAACCCATTGTAAGCCCATTGTGGTTGCCCAACTGTGCAAGCTCATGTGTATGTAAGGGGACACTTAGGTTACAGGGATCCCTAAACCACAGGTCGGAAATGGGAGTCAGATACTCCTTATGCTATTGACGTAGTACCTACACCTTTTAGTTTCCTCAAGAATTAGAAACAATCTATAGTTTAAGTACACAAGTTTTTAAGCCTCTAACAGGCCCAAAGGGTCTAAACTAAAGACTCTTCTTCAACCCCTTAAAGATTGCAACTTGGCTTGACTAATTTTATCTATCCTAACTTGGATTATGTCCTCAAGCGTACAATGTTAATTACTTTATTTTATTTCCTTATTTTTTATTTTTCCAAATTTTATTTTTCTTTTTTTCATAGCAATGTTGCAAAAAGGAAAACAAAATGCAATATGAACCCCCCATGCATAAATTGTACGTACAACGTCCTCATTGTAAAAAGGGAAAGATATCACATGGGATGGGATTTATTTGGATCGAGTTTCCTCCCAACAAGCTCTACCTTTAGGGTTAGCAGCCAAACAGTGGGGTACCTGCGAATCAGGTTGAGAAAATAGTTGAATTGGCCCTAAGAATATGCGTAAAAGGGAGGGCCCAGAAAATAAGTACTAAGATGTTGGCGAGCCAATTATGGAGAGTAATGCCAAATGCTCGCAAAACTAGAGTGAGAAGGAATTTCTCCTGGGCCACCTTTGTAGGTCTCAAGTGATAGATGTGAGTGGTGACCTTCGAAAGTGTAGGGAGAGGATAGCAAGGATCCTCTAATAGGAGAGGGTGAAGGTGAGGGGTTAAGAGTTGCCCTTAGGGTGTGGAAGTAAAATTAGTAGCAATAATCCACACTTGCAACTCCACTCTAGGATGTATTGGTCTGAAATTGTCCTCGCAGAGAATAAAAATGAGCAGAGACGTGAGCCAAGCATTGTCTAGGGAGTCTTTCTTTTGAGGTTGTGGGATGGTCATATGATCTAATGAAGGTTTAGTTGGTTCAGTGTCCAATCCTAGCAACCTTTCAAGTTCTTTAATATCATCCCTAGCAGTCCTGGTAAAAGAATCAATATCATCCTGCCAATCACTAGTGATCATATCAGTCAATGGAGTCAATTTTTCACCTTTGGGCTTAGGAAAAATAGTAGTTGGCTCTCAATTACATTCATTTGGTGGCAGGTTGGAAGCAACACAATCAAAAGTTTCTTTAAATTCATTAACGTCACCCCCAGGTTCTTTTCCATTGCTCAAATCCTCCCTGGGTAGTTTGTAAGATTCCTCAAGTGTAATGATCACTTCCATGTTTCCACATATTTCACGAGGAGGATCATTTTCAAAGATAGAAGTGGAGAGAAATCCGTTCTTAATTAAACTCTCAGAATCATCAGGGGATAGATCCTCAAACAATACATATTCACCCCTAGAATCACTCTACATTCTAAGTTTGGGTTCCTCACTTAATTCCTCATCCTCCTGAAAGATCACTACATCATATACCTGAGGCAAAAAGTCTTCAAGAATTTCATTTGTTATTTCAGATTCTTAGGGTACTCTATCTGGGGTGGTGGGTTTTCATGTGTGGTGTGCAACTCCTTAGATAAATGTAATTCAGGTGTAGACTCCCTAAGGGTGGGTTTAGGTTCCACCTCGAGATTTGTGGGGGGAGTGGAATTGACAACATGACTATGACCCAATTCATCGAATGTGAAGATGCTATTGTCAAGGTCAAGTTCTTCTAAGGGTACCAACTTCCCCTTTTTCTGACTCCAATAAAGTTCAATTGGGTATTCGACGTGATCTTCTTCATCCTTGAGTGGCCACATCTCATGATTGGAATCTTAAGTATAGCTACTCCTCATAAATGGGTCCCTATTTTCATTTAAATTATCAAAATAGCTTTGAGTATCAAGGACATAGGTGGAAGGACTAGGATCAACCCAAGGAGGGTAACTAAAGTGGCCATGATCACTTTCATCTTCCAAATTCTAAGTGTTCCTCAAGAGCTCTCCCAAAGTTTTATACATATCATTTTTAAATTTAAGAAACTCTAGATGAGAGGGAGAAATATTATAATCGACTTGGGGACGATCATTAGATTGGGTGTCTCTTTCCATAAGAGTTAGTGTCCACCCATTAGATGTAAAATCATAGAGGGGTTGGGCATTTCAATGTTATTCAGGATTTCAAGTGAGGTATATCCCACTCCTAGGTTCTGCTCACAACTTTGGGGATTAATCAGACCAGTATTCCCAAAGTGGGAATAAGGTGCATGCCATTAATAATCAGTATATCCACAAAAAGATGGATCATTGTGGGGCATGGGATCCAGTAGGGGTGTTTGTGGGTGTGGGTGTGAGTAAGAAGTAGTAGGGTAATGGTAGAAGTGGTTCATTCCCAACTTGCACCCAAAAACTCAACACCACAAACAAACACAATTCCAATTGGAACTTTCTTTTTGATCAATTGTAGGTCTTTAGAACTTAGATATCCACTTGGTGGTCAAACAATTTAATCAAGCATTACGTGCCTTGCTTGACCTATGTATGTGCCTAAGAACCTACTTGCAAGGGTTCCTAACCTAAAGTCGAGATGACTACACTGGCTCCCTGAGGCTTAAATGGAGACCAACTAGAATGACTGTTGTCTAGGTACCCTTGTGGTGATAGGAGATGTAGTAGAAGTCTCGAGTGACCCTATGTGAAATGCTCAAGTGCTTGTGTACATCGCATTGTAAAAGTTTGTTTTTGCTTGATTTTGTAAAACTACACACAAGTCCTCCAACACTTTAGCCATTTGATTTTTAGAGTCCTTTCTTTTAAGCAATCCCAATTGTTGATTAGGTGACCACTTGATTAATTGGATTCAAACACTTAGTGGTCTTAGAATTAAATCTCAATGCAGATGTAGATGCATGTCTAGCAACTTATGGAAAGATAGAACATATGCCTCCCTCCAGCTCTCTTCATCCATATATGTAGTGCAATGTGGTAAATAGAAATGTAACAATTAAAGCCTATATGGATGTCCTAGCAAGCAACTTCTAGCATCTATTTTTAGGTGATTTAAATTTGAAGCACTCAAAGATTGTTTCCTAGCTAGCATGCACATAACATCACCACATCACCCCATAGAAATAGTAAAGCCCTAACTTCTAAGTAAACGAGGCTAGACCTCCAAAAATGCACTAAAAAAAAAGGGCCTAAAAGAAATGGGGACACATCCCCCAAGAACTAGCCCCACTTAGTTACAAGTGCAAGAAAGAAAAATTAAATCAAATCTAACTAAGCCTAATCTAGGTGCTATGACTATCAAATTTAATCAGCTTCAAATCTGGGGTGTTGCTCCTCTACTTATGGTGTGCCTTGCTCGAGGTGCGAAGCTACATCGGTGCACCTATTTTTTGCCACAGAACAGCAAAGCAAGAATGGATTAGACACTGGAGTTTCAATTAGAGTCAAACATGAATGAAATTTTGTAGGATAGTATCTTTTCAAACAAGGCTCAAGCGTATATTATTTTCATAATTTTATCGGATCTTTTGATATTTTAACTGTATTTATTTTTGGAAGGTATGCAGTTTACCTGAAATGATACCTAGTTAAAAACTTGCGTGAAATCAGGAACTAACTACGCTCAAAATTTTTACTGATTTTTTTCAAGATGCTATACTTGATCTGAAATAATAGTAAAAAAATTTCATCCAAATCCTAGTTATATTCAACTTCTAAAAATTCATTGAAGTCGCGAAAACAGAACAAACATCCAGGTCTGACCCATTCGTAGTTTTTGATTTTTATATTTTTTTATATTGCAAATTAGAAAACCTACAATATACCGTTGGAAATCTATTTTCAAGATCTACAGCTCCACAAACTGTTGCAATTTTTGGACATACATAACATACTACATGAAATTTTAAAGCCGTCCAACAGATCTAGATCCGGAAATCTATGAAAGAAAACCCTAAATCAAAGCCAAAAGACCATCTAGATGCAACCTAAACCCTATCAACCCTAAAATAACCTATATGCTATGCACAAGAGATCGAATGAAAACCAGGAAGATGTTGAATGCCATCCCCAGGAAAGGCGCCATTTGATCACTTTGTTTTCACTATATAAAACAAATGTAAAATGTTTTCGCAGTAGCATCAAAAGCGAATCAAAACATTTTTTAATAGAACCCACGTATAGATTCTAGTGTTAATCCACAAGGAAGGCATCACATCAACATGGCTTTTCATTCAATGACATAAATCAAGTTCATACATCATGAGAAACACGAAAAAGAAATAGTAAGAATCAAGAAATGGCTTGTGTAGTTGATGGTGCCGCTCAATGCTGTTACCATCATGTGAAGCAGTGCTCCTCCTCCTCTTCGATGTGGTAGTGACGGTGACAGTTTCAACGTGGTGTGCATGCAGTGGAGTGTGGTGTGTACATGGTAGAGCATGGTATATATGCAATGGTGGTGATGCGTGGGAGGAGAGGAGGAGGAGGGTGATCATCGAGGAGGGGACGTCCCCCTCTCTTCTTCCCTTTCTCTTTGTGTGGGAGGAAAGAATGATCTTGCGATGGAATTCAAGAGGCCCTATATGGGGGCTTCCAACGAGCATTCAAGTCCCCCTTGAAATGTGGATCTCGTTCCCCCCAATTTTGACAAGTCTTCACTCGTGCATTCAAATACCAAAGCGATGGCCTCCAACCAAAAGAGAGGATTACAAGTCCAAAGAGAAAGGCCAACTGCCTTATTGGAAAGATCACTTTTCAACTAAGGCCAGGTGCTCCTTGGATTTTGTTTTGATCCAAGATGCCAAATTTGGCATTGATAATATTTCCCTACAAATGTAGAACATATGATTATTTGTAGAATATAAAGCAATGCAGAATGCTAGATAATACAATCAAGACCATATTCTTGCCCTAGCGTTTATTCTAAATCTAAATGCAACATATTATTTCTAATGTATAATTATTTGACACATCTAACTATGTAAAATTCAAGGAAATGCAACTAATGTTAAATATTAATGCATAAACTTATTCCATGACAAAATGCATATAGTAAGGGGTATTAATAATTACTAACTAACAATCTTAGGCCTGATATACATCCACAAAAGTTGACTTATCAGTGATCCTAGCCTTCTTCATGACTATATGAATAGGACTGACCTTCTTATTATTGGATATGGGATAGATTATCCTAGCATCCAATCATTTTATGATCTTTTTAACCACCTCCATCATGTTGGGATTAAATCTCCTTTGTATGTCTTTACACGGATTTACAAAATCAGTAATGTAAATTCAATGCATACAAATGGTAGGACCAATCAATTTTAAATTTGTTATAGTCCACTCGAATACCTCCTTATATTCTTTCAAACAATTCGCCAGCTTTTCTTGATCTACACTCAAGGTGGAGGATTAATCACTGGCAAAGTCTATTCCAATCCAAGGAAGTCATACTTATGGGTCTTTAGGAGAGGTTCTAACTCAAGTTCAAGAGATTTTCGTATACGGATGGGATCAAGGGTGTCTTTCCCTATTCGAGTAGCAACTCAGATTTTAAGGTCCATCGAGGGATTCATTGTTCTGTTTCAACTTCCAACAATGCCTTAAGTTCTTGAACATTATCCCAACATTCTTGAGAGTAATCAGTATAATCATTCTCAATCAAAGTTTACGAAAGGCCCTCATGTAAAATACTTGAGGCAAATTCGTCAATAATCTCCTCCACTGAATCAATCATGAAGCAATCATCATGGTCTGCTTATCTACAGGCGTTGAACACATTAAGACAAATTTTCTTATTCCCAAACCCAATCTTTAAAGCTCCTATTTTACAATTAGTGTAGGCATTTGTAGTGGTTAGGAAAGGTTGTCCTAAAATAATGGAGGGCCTTGTGGGTCGATTAAAGGGGTCTATATCAAGAATGAGGAAATCGACGGGAAAGAAAAAGTCTTCTACCTTAACTAAGACATCCTCTAACAATACCTTGGGTGTCCTCAAAGATCAATTAGTAACTTCTAACACCACATCACTCAGTTTTAGTTATCCACCTCCTAACAATTCATAAATCGAGCTAGGAAAAATATTAACCCCTACTCCAAGATCAAGGAGAGCCTCTTCTATTCATTGGTTTCCAATCACAACATAGATAAAAGGGGCTCCTGGGTCATTAAGTTTAAGAGGGATCAAGTTCTAGATAATAACACTGGCCTACTAGGGTAAGATGATCTTATTGGGGATTTGTTTTCTTATTTCCTCTTTTGAGTACACGAGTCCTTAAGGAATTTAGTATAGGATGGAATTCACTTCAAAGCTTCAAGGAAGGGCAGACTAATTTGAACTTTTTTGAATGTTTCCATAATTTCATCATCATCAAAGCATTCTACTTTCTAAAGAAGGGTTAAGCATTAAGGTCCTTCAATCTTTCAAGGAAGGGAGCTTTAGGTTGGTACAAAGAGGGGATTCTCTCAAATTAGATTGTGATTCTATGGCTTCCTCCTCTTCTTCCATATTAGCATTTTGTTAATCCTCTACAGAAGTGTTTTTGGGTGGATTTAGCTTCCTTCTTTTCCATTGCATAAGATTGATATGGCTTGTGCCTCGTTCTGAAAGGCTAACCCTTTCCCCTTAGGATTTTTCAATGGCTGGCCAGGTAGCTTCCCTTCCTCTCTGCTATTAAGGCCAATCATGAGGTGTCCAAGTTGTGATTGGTAGTCTGCTATAAATCTAGTGTGGGATTGCAACATTTGGTTGGACTCCTACATGGCTTTCAACATTACTTTCATCCCTTCCATCTCAAAGGATTAGGTCATTTATAGAGGATTTTGGAATTGCTAGTTCTGAAGGGGGTAGGGTTGCCTAGGTGGGTTGGATGGTTCAAGTTGTCTTCAGGAAAAATGGGGATGATTTCTCTACCTGGGATTAGAGGTATTTGAATGGGGTTATTGCTAGGTCAAGGAAATCCTTGAGTAGCATTTCCTACTCTTGAAGTAGATATGGGGACTGATTAGCTAAGTGGCATTTCAATGAGATGCGGTATGTGTTATGGCAAAGAGAGCACAGGTTGGGCATTGGAGTGTGTTTGGTGCATTGGTTAGGAATTCACATTCAATAATTTATCAAATTTCTGATTTAATAACTCCATTTGATATGTAAGATCTTGTGGAGCACCAACTTCATTCACATCCCTCCATTTTTGCAGCAAGATAGGAGATGGATCTGAATATGTAGTTGCAAGGTGGGTGGAATTTTCACTCAAGGTTTCAAATAAGTTCCAAGCCTTGTCATCAGTTTTGGTTAAGTTCCCGCACTAGTGGCATCTATGGTTTGTTCATGCTTCTCCGTCAAGGCGTTATAGAATCTCTCTACAATTTACCACTTAAGAACTTGATGAAGGAAGCATGATGAGAACCTCATCATGAGCCATAACTAGCTCATTTTGACCCAATACAAAGGATAAAAGCTCCTACATATCTCAAGGAAAAGCTTAACTCAGAGAATTCTGAGTTTGAGAAGAAAACCAGTCATAAGGGGTAAAAGTGTAATTTTACCAGTATAAACTGCATACAGGGTAATTCAGGGACCAAACACAGGTCAAAACAGCTTAATAAGAATAAAAGTGGGATGAGATGATCTAGCAAGGGCTACAGCACTTCCAAGGAACCAAATGATAATCTGTAACCCTAAAACAACCCACTTCAATTCACAAGGTTCGAGGCAAAGTAAAAATAGAATAAACCCTCTAAAATTCATAGAAAAATAATCTCTAGGGTTTAGAACCTTCAATTTGGCCTTTAGAACCCATTTTGACCTACATTGAGAACCATGCCCAATTAATAACTTAATTTGGGTTTTTGCGCAAATTGACCGGTCAAACAAGGTTTAATATGAAAATAAAATTCACCATCAGATTCCTTAGGTCCTAATTAGTCATGTATAAAAACTTGAGCCTAAGAAGAAACCTCCTTGACCGACTTCACACTTTGGTCCTCATATATTTACTCTTTGGCCCTCAACTTTTGAACCCTCGCATTTTGGCCCCTAACTCTCCTTCGTTCTTTGCAATCAGGTCCCTCCTGCAAAACCCTGCCAGCACCATGCTCCGGCGACCTTGCGCGGAGCATGGTGCCGCGCAGGGTGAGGTGAGGGACCTGGAAAGTAAACCGGGGGTGCCCTGCGTCGTCAGCCGTCGCAGGAGCACCCCCCTGGTCATTGTAGGCCACCATACCGGCCGTGCGAACGCACGGACGGTATGGGTTCATGTTCCGACCATTCTCCGGCGAGGGAGACACGTCGTCTCCCTCCGCCTTCCTCCCTGCTTCATCCCTATAAATACCCCCCGCCGCTCCACCGACGAGGGCAGCCTGGATCTGACGGAGAAAACCCCCAGCTTTCTTCTCTTCTTTCTCCGGCAGACGCTCACCAGCTCCGGCGGCTTCCTCCCCCTCCACCTCTTCGCTCTGCCGCACTACCAGCAGCAGAGACTTCCTCCCCTGCTCTTCCCGCGCCACGCCGCACCCAGCTGGCGCCTCTCCAGCCCTCTGCTCGCCGCCGCCCCTCTCCCTGAGCATCGTCTTCTCCGGCGACAGTCGATACGACTGTCGCCCTGTTCCTCCCCCTTCGTCCCTGCAAGTAAGTTAGACCTACTCCCCTTCTTCTCCTCTTTCTTTCCCCGCTTTCAATTTAGTCAATTAAACCCTCGACCGTTCCTGTTCACCCTCATCCTCTCCGCCTCCGACCACCCTCCGGCGAGCCGCTCCCATCACCTCAGCGACCCACACGGCTCGCCGACCACCGCAGAACCTCCGCCTCCTCACCCTGATCCTCTTCCGCCCCTCCACTTCCCACCAAACACCCTCTGCAGATCCACCGAACACACCCACTTCTTCGCTCACAGTTTGACCTAGGACGACCTGTTAGCTCCATCTCGCCCCCTGCAGACCCCCTGACCACCTTCGCCGTGCCACGGCGAAGGTCCCCCGCCTGTCTGATTTGGCCGAGAGGCCGTTCTATTGATTTCAGGTTCCAGGCCTTGACCGCCATTGGCGAGGAAGCTCGAAGCTTGCTTGAGGTTGCTCCAAGCCTAGATATCCCAGGTTGAAGACCTAGGCTGCGCGAAAGAGTCTTGCGCACACACCCTGGCCCTCAATTGGAGTTGCGAGCCTCAACAGCTGTTGCAATTGGAAGCACCATCCCTATTGCAGGCGTGAGAGAAAAGGGGTGCGCGGATAGTCCCACCTCGGGAATTTCTGAAGCCACACACCCACATAAATTGCAAAAGTGCCACCATCTGTTTGCCTCAGTTACCACGGGGTGAGGTCCCTCTCACCCGACCCGACCCGGCCTCGTCCGTGACCACGCTCCGCGGACCTGGCCCGACCCGATTAGACTGACCTGCACTCCTCGCCCACCACGCACGCCGGTGGGCCTGGACCCGGGCCTGACCCGAACCCGATTACCCGGTAGCGCTCTGGGAGAGCTTCCGAAGAGTGATTTCAGAGAGAGAGAGATACGCGGGGGAGGGGGGGTAGAGTAGGTTTTGCCTCTTGACGAAAAAATTCTGAAGTGTGCAGGCCAAAGAAGAAGAAGCAGACCCGCTGAAGAAGAAGGAGCTGCTGCACTGTAGCAAAGGCATCGTTAAGTCGTCTCAGCACCGGGGCAGACGACGGAAGGTCAGCAGCCAAAGAAGAAGAAGCAGACCCGCTGAAGAAGAAGGAAGAGCAACGGCCAACGCGAAAGAAGAAGAAGAACAAGGAGCTCTGAAGAAAGAAGAACATCACCAACGGAAGAACAGCAGGAAGAAGAAGAAGAGCACCACCATTGCAAGAGAAGAATATCACCTGAACAGAGAGAAAGAAGGAGATCTAAAGAAAGAGAGAAAGAAGTGCACCCCCCTCTGCAGAACAAAGAGAACAACAAATTCTCTCTCTCTCTTTATTTTTGTAAAAGAAACATGTATATCTCTAGAATACAACTTGCTCCCTGAGTTCGACCTCGGGAACTCTTTTATTTTTCCGAGTAAAAAAAAATTTATATTTGAAATGTTGGTAATAACCGGCTTTACTACAACGTTATAACAGAACCGACGTTTTCAAAGCACATCCTTAATAGGTCCTTGAATATTTCCTAGGTCTCATGGAATTGTTCTCCTTATAATGATTGGAATCTTCGACTCGTCCACAATGATTAGTCTTGCTCATTGGGACGTATCTTTTTAGAAATTTGACTCTCAGAGACAGCCATATAGATGCCTACATCCAAGGTATGATATAATGATAACATCATCATGAGCCATAACTAGCTTTAATTAGCCAAGATTAATTGACAAATGCTCCTACATAATCACCTAAGAGCCATAACTCACTGCATATCCATTATAAGAGGAATACATTAAATCAGGGTTAATTATGCAGTTTTAACAACATATCTTGATTTCAGAATAATCAAGGGATTTCCCAAGGGTTAATTGAAGGTCTAATGAGCATTAAAGCCTAACAAGAGGGTCCACACAGATAGAAATGGATTTTCACACATTCAGTGAATTAATAGTAACCTAAAGCCCTAATTTTAGACCCTCTTAAATAATAGAGGTTTTAGTTAGGATAAAATCCATCTAAACCTTCTAAAATTCATATAAAAATATTCCATAAGGTTTGGTAACCTTGGTTTGACCATCTGAACCTATTTTGACCTAAAATAGAGTCTCAGACGGAAAGTTGCCTAATTAGGGTTTCTATGCAAATTTTCCTATCAAACATGGTCAAAACTGAAATCCAACTTCACCATCAGATTCCTTGGATCAAAATTAGGTTTGTAGCAAAATTTGGGCCCAATTAGAGATCATCTTGAGCTAGTTTGCATTTTAGTCCAATCAGACCCCTCTTTTAATTAGTCCCTCAGCTTTTGAATTGCTTGCAGATTGGTCCCTAACTTTCTCATCATTCTTTGCAAATGGGTCCCTACCTCCATTAGTGTGAACACACCAAGCTTCGTCGAGATTCGAACGAGGATTTCTCGCTCGATTCTCAATCAAACTCTTCCAAAATTGAAAGGGAGATTTTTTGAGGAAATCCCTTCCAAATGAACTCGACCATGAACCCTGATTCCTTCCCAATCTCCCATGTGAACTCATGGAAGATGTTGGTATCCTATGTGCACGAAATAGTCGGATTTCGCAAGCTTGATTCCAAGCTTGGAACTCCTCTCTTAGGCCTATAAAAAGACCCAGGACAAGAATCCACCCTTCCTTAGTTAGGTTCAAGGCTAGAACGTCTTCCTCCTCTCTCACAGTCGACTCCAACCTACGCTCTGGTGGCCCTCTCGACCTCCCTCATCCGCGCCTTCAACGGTCAAATTGGAAGTGCAACGAACTTTTTCATCTTCCTCTGATGATGGCCAACCAAATCCCTGGCATCCTCAACCCTTTCTTCACCGCCGTTCGTCCATCGGAGTATTCTACTTCTCTGACGTCGGGCAATCATAGCCGGCGCTAGACCCTCATCTCTTCGTCTTGTAATTAGGTGAAACCTCTTCCTCATCTCCTTCTTAACCTCTCTAGCTCCTTTGCTTTCTCTTTCGCCTACCAACGCCGCCATTCACCCTCTGTCTTCCCCACGATTGGCCAAACTCCGGTGAGGCCTCCACAACTCCACAAGCCATCGCATGACATGCCGCTGGTCCCATAATCATCACCGTGAAACACTGAGCAAAAGCCCCCTACTTATTGGGACTTTCACTCACTCCACACATCCCTCGAACAAACCCACCATCGAAAGCCTTCGCCAATGTTGACAGACCTCCACAGTTAATGAAACATCTCGCCACCATCGCCATTACATTCCTTGTCTCATAGCGAGGCCTTTGAACTTTTTAATTGGGGCCTTTGGCCCATTTTTCTTGACTTGCAAGTCTTGTCGGAGCTCCTTCACACACCATCTTCCCCGACGTCATCCGCCTGCCTCCGGCCACTTCAGGCTCTGCTATCACTTCCTAGAGCTATGGACTCACACCACGTATCCACTTGCAACAGCAATTGAGAAAAAGCCACAGACATCAGACACGATTCGACACATCATCCTTGCCGGCACATGAGAAGGAAGCCTTGGTGCTTTAGTCCTACATAGTGGGATATCAGATCAACTGCAGCGCTTCTTAGGAAATTGTGCTAAGGCCTTACTGCCCAAGACACTGAGGGGTCGAGTCCCTCATTGCCCCCATGAACACCTGCTTACTCAACCTATGAGCACTCCTCGCCTATAATAACACGCCATAGGCCTGGTCCATGCTCTCGACTCGATAGCTCGGGTCTGACTATATGATGGGCCCTAAGAAAGGAGGGGGATTTGTGAGAGAGCGAGAGAGGGTTTTCCTCTTTAGGGCATACCCCTGTGCAACACTTAGCCACTCAAGGGAGTTGATTCCCTTGTGTTGTGAAGGAAAGAAGCCTTATGGAGAAGAAGGCTTTCATAGAGAAAGAAGAATGAGAAGATCTTTAAAGAAGAAGAAAGATTCTAAAGGAGAAGGGAAGCTTTGAGAAGAAAGAAGAAGACAGGCTCTCTGAAGAGCCATGTGTTCTTTTAAGACATATGATATGAACTGATTTGGTACTGTTAAATGATTTAAGTACTATGGTTTACATTGAATTCTGATTTGAATAAATTGAATACTTTGAATGCATACTTAACTAAGAGAATAAGTGGTAATTCAAATCACCATTATTTTGATTCTCTTTTCTTTTTTATTCTCTTTTCATTCATTGCATGTCTATTTTGTGATCAATTGATTGTGCTCATTGATTCTGAATGAGATTAATGTTGTGAATTCCATTATTTGTTCCCTATGTTCGACCTCGGACTCTTTTGTGATTCTGAGCATATAAATTTAATTATTTTCGAGCGATTGAGGCTTTACTGCAACGAAATGACTTAGAACTCCTCAATAGCCCTTGAACATGAGACCAATGTTTAGACTTGTCTTTTAAAGAGAATGGGAAGAGGTTTCACATCAAGGCCTTAAACCTTAGATCTTAACAGTAGAGCATACCTCAGAAAATTCATTTAGGTGTCAGTATAGATCCTCATGAACTGTGCAATAGAAGGATAGCAACAGTTGGCTGATGGTACTACTCTTAACCTCGTATGAAGGTAAATTTTCTTATGGTCTATGGATGTGATTTGCAGGGTATTCATTAGGTAAGAAACAGTCTTTCAATGCCTACGAAGGTGGCTCTCCTAGCTCTTATCCAGGAATTTTAGCCATCATGGTCCTAGGTTGGCTTTTCAAGAGTCTCTTGAGTTCTTCTTTGAATTCTAGCATAGGGTTCAATGACCTACACCCTAGTATACACCAATAGACAACAAGCAACAAACAAGGAGTATTTTTGAAAATTTTGTTTTTTAATTATTTTTTAATAGACAGTGAGAAGATAATATTGCAGTACAGTTAGGTGCTCTAACTGACTTATAGTGTGCCTATAGAAAACATATGTAAGGGGTAAGCACCACAAGGGTTCCTTACAAATGATGCCTATTACAATGCCTGCTAAACCCCCTTTCCTAGTTTAAGGCTTCTTACGAGTGAGATAGCTTTTTAACCTTTGACAAACCTCTTCCTAATGAACATGCAAATTCTTTATGCAAGCATTATGTCGCAACTGATGGGAACATCATCATGAGCCATAACTAGATCAATTGGATCTGATTAAGTCATTAAATGCTCCTACATAACCGCCAGAGAGACATAATTCACTGTAAATCCATTTTGAGGGAAATACAGTAAAATAGGGGTAAAACTATAATTTTAACAGTATATATCAATTGCAGTATAATCACTGGTTTTCTTAAGGGTTAATTAAGGGTCAAATGGTCTTAAAAGTCTAACAAGTGGGTTAACATAGACAGAAAAGGGTTTTCGCATGTTTTGAGAATTAAATGACTTCTGAAACCCAAGAAATAGACCCGCTTAATTAACTAAGGTTCTGGTTAGGATAAAATTCACCTAAACCCTATAAAATTCATAGAAAAATATCTAGGATTTGGTATGCCTAATTTGACCATCAGAACCTATCTTGACCCAAAATAGAACCACAAAAAGACTTTTACCCTAATTTAGGTAATTGTGTAAATTACCTAGTCAAACTAGGTCAAAACCAAAATCCAACTTCACCATTGATTTCCTTAGGTCCAAATTAAGTTTGTACCAAAATTTGGGTCCAATCTGAGATTGTCTTGGCCTAGTTTGCAATTTAGTCCTGTCTAATTCTTTTATCTCACACTCATCCCTTAACTTTCAAAATCCTTACAAATAGCCCCCCAACTTTGTTTTCTTCTTCACAAAAAGGTTCCTGTTGCCATGAAATCCTATTCCTACAATTCTGGCAACCTTTGATTGAAGAGAACCCCTTCTCTGATCAATCAATCCCTTCCAAAATTGGAAGGGAGATTCCTTGAGGAGTCCTCTTTCCATTGCACCCGTCCATGATCCCCAAAACCCTCCCAATCTCTCATGCAAACGCATGAGAGATTTGGGTATCATAGAGTTTCTAACTTCGGTGAGCTTTCCTAGCTTGGGAAGCTTGCTTTCCAAGCTCTAAACTCCATCTGGAGCCCTATAAAAGGACCTCCATGGCATTGCGCATTTTCTATGCTCGAATTTGGCTGGATTCCCCTTTGATTTCATCTCTCCTCATCCGACCGAAGCTCCTCGACCTTCGGCGAGCTCCTATGACTCCTTCCTTCGTTTGACCATAATACCAGCGGCAGATCCTCCTTTCCTGCCTTCCTCCGCTTCACATTATACTAGTGGACGCCTCTATCTCCATCCTTGTCATCCTGCCCTCATTGGAGTCTTCTTCTTTCCCGATGCCGACCACACCGCAACCGGCGTCGCCTCTACTCGCCTTCATCTGCCAAATACTTAGATAATTTCCTTAACTCCCCTACTTCATTTACACACCAACCACACTTCATTTTGACCGTCATATCACCCCGAGCACCTTCACCTTCTTCCGCTCCGGCCACATCTCCGGTGAAGCGCCTCCACCGCTCCACCCTCCATATGCTTCACCACCGACTCCAAAAGCTCCACCGTGTCCCAAAGAGCAAAAGCCTTCTGGTTATTGAGGCTATTGGCCTCTCCTCAGTGCCACCGAACACCCCACCTTCGCACAGCCATCTCCATCATTGTTCAGCCACCACACACAACCATCCACCACACAACCACAACCAATGCACTCCACACCCTATGGCGAATGTTATGACCCGGTTCCTGAATCCCTCCAGGACATGAGAATCGGACCGACTCGACTGATCCCAACACCCAGTCGTCCAATGAGAAAGTAACCAAAAAGCAATAAAATAAATCACATTCACCAAGCAAGTAACTAATAGTAACAAAAGTACAGCAGTAAAGAAAAGAACTACTACAGTACATACCACCACAACAGTAGAGAATTTAAAATAGGTACAGAAATATGAAGTTTACAATAAAAGAGTACAAGGTGTAACAGAAATATTCACTACTACAGAAAATGGGTACAACAAAAGTACAACTACTGGGCTCTACTAGGCCCAGCACCCTCCACAGCCATAGGCTCTGGCTGCTCAACACCTGGTCCTGAAAAAGGTGACAAATATGACACGTCAGCAAAGCACTGAGTAGAGTGGCAACCAGCTAGCTAAAAAAAATAGTAAAGGTGGACAAGTAGCTGTTGGTTTTAATTTCTTTCTTTATTTCTCTATTTACTCTTTCTTGATTTATTTCTTAGGTATTTCTCTTAATTTCGATTGTTCCTCATGGGAACGATCTTGATTGTAGCCTTTTCCGAAAAGTAGAAGTAGCACGTGGTGCTCTCCTAGTCGGCAGAGTCCCCCATGGTGGTCCTACCCTCAGTCAACCACCCCAAGGTCACTGACCGACGTAATGGTGACTACGGCACATGCGATAAAGGCACGGGTAGCTACCCTGCACTAGCACGCGGTCAGTCGTTTCCGTTAACGGGTGCGCCCAAAGCACAGCACGGAACCAGTATAGGGCAGAGCCCTCTCAGTAACAGGGGTCTAGCCCCTCCACAGTAACCAAACAGGGGTCTTTCCCCTCCACAGTCCGCGCACCCTCGCTTGACTACCCTAGTTTGCCCAGTGGGCCTAACAAGTCGATGTAGGATGGCTAGCTGAACCCCGGGCCCCGTGGGGTGGCTAGCTCCCTCCCTACTCAAGTAGCTCTCCTCGGTACGGTGTACGCGAGGGATAAAAGTCAGTACAAAGTGGCCAGACGTAACCCCGGGTCCCTAGGGCGGCTAGCTCCACTCTGCACTAAATAGGGAGACAGTCGTTCTCCTTGATACTCCATACTCAAGGGCCAGCTCACTTCCCCATCCACTTTCCCAGTTCCATTCTATTTATTTTCCAAGAGCTCTACTCCTAATTCCCCATAGGGTTCATGCTCATATTTCTCAGGCTAAGCCATACTAGGTTTCATCATTTCAGTTTTATTCACATATAGCCCGTGTTTCCAACATTTAATATCAAGTTATATACAAGCAGCTCGAATTTAGTTTCCAAACAACAGGAATTACATGTAGCTGTTACTAGCAACAGTACTCTACATTTCATAGGCAACTGTTATCCAATTACAGGAAATTATCATTATTCTATCTACTTATCCAAGACTGCAATTCAGGCATTCAAGACATTCGTTTCAGTGTTTCTGTTCCTAGGATTCATGCCACAACCTAGGATCTATCATTCAATCTAGTTTTCAAGTCCTACGATTCATGCCATACCCTAGGATCTATCATTCAATCTAGTTTTCAGGTCCTAGGATTCGTGCCATACCCTAGGATCTATCATTTATTTCAGAGATGCATTAATGTTTGTAATTAACTAAGGGGAGCTACTCTACCTGCAAAATCGGGAGTAATGGGGGCATGATCGGCAAGCCCACGTGCCTCCGTAACCCCCAAAGTCGCAACAGAATGAGGTCCTACACAAGGATCAATCACAAGAAACCACTCAAAACATGATACAAGTATTTCAAACAGGTAGAGGAACTAATTCTGAGAAGAACGAAATCTTAAACGCGGAAATCGGACCTCGAACGAACCCTAAACGGGTCAAAAACGACAACTCTGACTCAAATCAGACATCTGGAATATCTTCCAGATGTCTTAAAAAGTGGTCCAGGTCATACCTCAATCTGCGCTACTCCTCAGACGTCCAGGGATCCTGTTGAACCGTTTGGACCCAGTTCCAGACGTCCGACCACCTCTCCGGACGTCTAGAGACACTCTCCGCCGTCTGGTGCCTTGCCTAGACATCTGAACTGCGTGGGAGGGTGTGTCCCCACGCCTTCCCAAAATGAATCTTGCACGCGCGACAAAAACTTCCTCAAGATGACACATCTCAAAACCTCGGTGGAACGGCCTGCGTGGCCGTATCCGCAAAAGGAGGTATAAGAGGAAATACTTACCTCACAGTCGTCTGGAGCTCCCTCCAGACATCGCCTACGTCGTCTGGATGTAGGTCCAGACATCTGATTCTCAGAAAAATTGCTAGAATCAGAACCTCCTTTGTCTCCTTCCCACTGCGCGCGGCCGCGCCGTGCTCGTTCGCCCACTGCCTAAGCTGCAGCAGCACCGGGGAAACCTCCCAAGCACCACACTCCTCTATGCGCCCGCCGGTCGGCCTCGAGCTGCTCTGGTGAGCTCTCTCCCTCACGGCACGTGTGCTCTCTCCTCTTCCTTCTCGCTGCACCTCTCCTCTCCGCCACTGCACCCGGTAGCAGCAGCGGCTCGCTCTCACTCTCGTGATCGCACTGGAGGAAGGAGATGGGTAGATGTGGTGAACGAGGGAGAGGGGAGGGAAGTATTTGTAGGCGTGGGGATGGCGTCTTCAGGTTGACTGGGGGAGAGAGAAAAAGAAGAGGGCGGCGGGTTTCAGTTTGCACGCGTGCCACACGCAGACTCGCGATCGTACTCACACAAAAATTTATTTCCAGATGTCTGGGAAGGTGTCTAGACATCTGACCAAACGTCTGGACCAACTCCCAGACATCTTAAAGTATTTTTGATGCCTTGGGTCTTAACAACATAACAAACTCAAAGGAAGTTTCATCCTCGAAACTTGCGCTAACTAGGGTGCGAAAAAAGAACAATATACGCATAACAAACTCAAAGAGGACCGAAGCCAGTCTGAAAAGATGTACCCTCAAAGTGCTTTGGGTACCGCTCCCGCATCGCCGCCTCAGGCTCCCAGGTAGCCTCCTCATACCGCTGGCTCCTCCACAAGACCTTCACCAGGGGTACTTGCTTCCGTCTCAGACTCCAAACGGCTCTGTCAAGAATCTGCACTGGCCGCTCGGGGTAGGTTAGGTCGTCACCCACCTCGATGCTCTCGTGGCTCAGAACATGACTGGGATCGGTGACGTACCTCCTGAGGTTGGACACATGGAACACGTCGCGCACACCAGAAAGTTGGGGAGGAAGGGCAAGCCTGTAAGCAACGGGTCCAACCCGCTCCAGGACCTCAAAGGGTCCCACGAACCTCGGCGCGAGCTTCCCTCTCACCCCAAACCGCTACAGGCCCTTCATGGGCGAAATGTGAAGGAAGATGTGGTCCCCAACCTCAAACTGCATCTCTCTGCATTTTCGATCTGCATAGCTCTTTTGTCTGCTCCTGACAATGCGAAGTCGCCTGTTGGTGTCGGACCCGAATAGGTTGTTAATATGGTGATTTTATCGTTGAAGTGTGTATAGTGGTTAACCTAAATTGGACCTAACCATCTCTTTACAAAATTTTTTAACCTGGCCTACTTGATTTTATCTTGGTCACTTTTAGGCCCAAGGTCGAATTCAGGGAAGTGGGGTTAGAAGTCAAGTTTCTACGCCTTTCCTACAACGAGTCTCTTCTGTTCGTTTATTATATTTTTGGTGTTTTTCTATTTATATTTTTTTCTGGTAATCTTTGTCCTTGAGGCACACCCTCAAAATTAAGTTCTTGGCTTTGAGCCAAAATAGGGTTCCAAAATAGGTCTTGCTATTCACAAGATGGAGTACCTGCAAGTCAAAGATTATCTTTTCTCTTTTATATATTTTTTTATCTTTTCACTAATAGGAAAGCGAAACAGAAATAAAGTAAATATAGTATATATATATAGGTATATATTATGTATATAAAGGGGTAGGGGTGGAGGCGGAGATGGAGTGTAGCACGGTGTTGAGTCGGTCATCGTATAGAAAGACGCAACCAACAGGTTGAAGTGCCACGTGTAAGGTGTAGGATGGATGGTGGAAGATGAATGCAAACACGCTTTCTGTACGCGTGTATCGGGAAATATCAGCAACTGGTGTAGATATTCCCGCGATACCACGTATGGTAAATAATGTGAAAATATATATATATATGTATGTAAATATATCTATATATATATATGTGGTTATAAATATATAGGTATATATATGTAGTTATATATGTATATATGTATGTGTATACATATATAGGTATGTAAATATATATATATAAGTATATGTATAGATAGATATATGTATAGGTCTATATATATATATATATATGTATAAATTTATATGTATATGTATGTATATGATACTATATAGATGTATATATATATGTGTATGTATATAGTAATATATGTATATATATGTATGTATATTTGTATGTATATATATATATAAGTATATGAGTATATGTATATATGTAAATATATATGTATATATATATATATAAGTATATAGATATATGTATATATATATATATGTATACTAATACTTAGTTATATAAATGCTACTATATATATAGATATAAGTATACATTTATATATATGTATATGTATATAAGTATATGTATATATGTATATATATAAGTATATAGATATATATATATATGTATGTATGTATACTAATACATAAGTATATAGGTACTACTATATGTATAAATATAAGTATATATATATATATGTATATATATATATGTATATAAATATATGTATATATATATCAATATATATATGTATACGTATATATATATATATATGTATGTATGTATGTATATATATATATATGTATGTATGTATGTATATAATAGTGTATAGGTGTGTGTGTGTATGGAAGTGTGAGTGTATGTGTGTGTGAACGTCGGTAAAGAGAGAGTGAGAGAGTGTTGTGAGAGAGAGTGAGAGAGAGAGAGAGCAGGAGAAAGACTGCTGGAGGTTAAGCCGTCTGCAGACCAATGGGAGTCATCCGGTGGCTCCCACGCGCGCGTAGGTCCGTATGCGTGCAAAGAATGTGCGTTGGAGGGAGTGGCATGGAGAGGAGGGGCCGCATCGCACAGCGCTACGCGGAGAGGCATACGCGGGCGAGTGGGTGATGCGGGCTCATGTGGGCGAGTGGGGTGGGTGAAGGTAGGTGCTGTGAGAGGCGGGCGCTCGTAGACGTACGCGGGCAGGTGCGGGCAACGCGGACCGAGACGCGCGCGTGGGCGAACGGTGGTAGCGGCGCGTCGGGTGACAGGATAGGTGAGAAGATTTCCGATCACCCCACTGTAGCCACAGTGTTCCGCAGACTGGCTTGAACAGTGGCTACAGTGTAAGGTCACGCCACGCAACTGGCAGCGGGCGATGCTGTGAGTGTGGACGGCTCAGCACGTGCAGTGGAGTGGCTTCGGTTGGTGGCTTGCAGGCGGAAGGTTGCGACAGAGCGCTCGGAGAGGGCTGTTGGCATGTGCGGTGGAGGGCAAGGGTGACCTGCTGCTTATGCGGAGGATTGCAGGTGCTGCTGGGGTGCGCTGGGGTGCTTGGCCGGCCACTGCAGAGGTGCATAGTGGCCGGTTGCGGGCGGAAGTGAGAGCGAGGTAGGGCGAAGAAGCAGGAGGCGATGGTGCCTGCAGGCATGCGCTGGAGGCGAGGGCGCCTGCAGGCCCGTGTGAAAGGGGCTGGGGCTGTTGCTGCTGCCGCTGAGCTTCGAGCTTCAGACCTTGAAGCCTTCGGCAATGGCTGAAGGTCTTCAAATGGTGAATCAAGAAAAGAGCCACCTTGCCCACCAGCTCTTCGAAGAGCTGGGAGGTGGTGGTCTCACTGTGGTGGGTGTGCACCACAGTGAGGGCTCCTATCCACCAGGTGTCTCCTCTAAGGAGGAGGACCGGCGTATGGAGGGAGAGGGGAGTGGATGGTGGCCTGGAAGTGAGCTACGTTGGGTTTTTGAAGTGGACGACTAGGCTCCTTTTGCAAGAAGGAGCCGCCCTCTTTTATAGAGGAAGAAGTCATGCACAGCTATGCCCTGGCTGTGCATGGCTTGCATGCGGCTGCAGGGAGAGGCTGGCATGGTTTGGCAGGGAGAGCATGAGCAGGGAATGGTGCGAAGAAGATGTTGTCATGCAATGTAGCTGCAGGAAGAAAAAGTCAAAAATGAAAAAGAAATAAAAAATGAAGATGGAAATTTGTGAGGCAGCAGTTGAGGAGAACTTGAATTGCGAGGCCCATTTATTCACTCTCTTCCCCTCTCAATTAAATGCATGTATGCATCTATATTCACAAATGCGACTATGTCTACCTAATATGCACTGATAATGCTAAGAAATAGCACAAGTTGGTACAATTGCAGGTGTATTTTTACGGTGCAATCATACCCCCATGCCTATCTTTTACTAGTCCCTAGCAAAATAGTATTTAGAAATGATCTTAAGCTGAAGATTTTCTTCTAAGGTGACAAAGGTGTGTTTATTGTTGGATATTGTGGGAACCAATTGTAGAGAAGACTACCAGTACTTTAAGTCTCACATGACAAAGATCATCTCTCGACTAACCAGGACTCTTGATATTTAAACCTTAAGTACGATTTCCAGGACCCAGGAGGTCTTTGCTGTACTCGAGAGCTCAAGAGATTATGGCTTGTGCTTAGTGAAGGATCAAGACTGACCAGATGAACATTAAGACTCAAGCCTAGGGTTTCATGAATTTTTAAGTAAAGGTTGGTCCCAGTTTCAGCTCATGTCTTCGGATTAACCCTTTAAAAAGATGACGGAAAACTCAACTCCCATTTTCTGATATTTATGGCTCAAGGAAAACATAACTTTTTGTAGGAAGATTTTACAGATATTTGTGAGATATACTGACTTATTTGCATCATCTTTTTTTTTTTTTTTGAAACACGTGTCAGTATATCTCTTGCAACATTATTTGGAGGAGCACACTTTTCTTTTTGGTGGGAGAGTTTCTTTTTGGTAGAAAGAGTCTCTCCTAAACACAAGACTAAAGCCTGGGATAAAAAGTCTACCTGCATGCACAGGTAAGGACTCCACCTTCCCTAATGAACACTTGAGTTGGATCTTATGTTCACCTAGTCTTTCTTGATATGTGTAGTGTGAACCAAGTTTACTTAAGCTCTCAAGTAGAAGCAAACCAACAGATCCTGTACTGGTGTCTCAGGTACAAGAATACATCCTTAGTTAGGAGAGCTTCCTATCTATCTTGCCAATGCTCAAGTGGATTAAGCCGAGACTAAGCGAATCAAGCTTCTGTGGCCTGGAAAGTCTTCAAAACAGAGGTTGACTATCCATAAACACTTATTGTATTTTTGTTTCAGCTTTTAGATCATTACTAAACACCATTTTTATTATATATATATATTTGTTTTCTTCTTTTTCTTTTTCTTGAATATTTATAAATAGGTGGAAACTGCATGATACCATAAAATACTCAGATCCTATGGATGCCTATCCACCCCCCCATGCCAAACAATGCTATGTCCCCATATGCATGCAGGGAAAGGTAGAGAAAGGTTGGAAGATCGGGTAACGAAAATTGAGGTGCAGGGTATACAGCAGAGTGGTAGGGTGGGTGGTTGGTGGGCGGTGAAGAGAAAAGTGAAGTGATCATGATAGTGGCGTGAAAAGTGATGGTGGATGGTGAAAGGTCTGGCATTTCATGGGACGAGAGTGTCCCAGGCGGAACAGAAAACAAGTCAGGAGGAAGAAGTTGGCCCTCAGATTGGCCAAGAAGAGGGGCTTCTTGGATAGATATATCCAAAAAGGAATAGCCCCAGTGAGTAAGATGTGGGCTCAAGGTCCCAGTGTGGAATTGTAAATCCGCCTGATTTGGCAAGAAAGAAAGGGCAATCCGGTCTTCAGGAGTGTGGATCGGCGGTGAGTAGCCCGGATATGACTCAGACCGCAAGGTATGGGAAGCGGAGAAAACCTCGTCAGAAGTCTGGCCAGGAGAAGGTACAGGACAAGGGAGGGATGGGGGAATGTCACAATTTGTGTCAGTCAAGCAATCGTCAATGTTTTCAGGTAATCCACAGCAGTCAGAGTAGGTCCCAATTGGTCTGATACACGCGCTGACAGCCATGTCCTTGATAAATGCCAGTTTATCATCATTCTTATGAATTAAAACTAACCTAGCTCTTAGGATTTTACGCCGCAAACGGGTTTTTGGGCTGCATTTAGGCATAAATTGGGATAGGCATGCATTGCATTTTTTATTGTTGTTTTAATGTGTTTTTGTGAGTGTTAGGGATGTACAGATGCATAGATCCCTAAAACCCTAGCACTCAAGAAGGCAAATGGTGAAGGAGAAGCCCAGACTAATTGGAAGCCAGCTTGATCCAGCTCACCACAGATGAAACCTAGCTTACTTGAACTAGGGTTAGCTCATCCCAGCTCCATTTAGCTAATCTCAGCTAGATGGCAGCTCAAGAGAGTTCACCTTAGCTCACCCTAGCTCAAGTCAGCTCAGATCCAGCTCAACTTAGCTGAGTCTAGCTCATCTCAGCTCCCACTAGTTCACAGGGAGCTCTAGCTAGCTCAGCTGAGTTGATAGGAGTTCACCCCAGCTCAGGTCCAGCTACATCCAGCTCTACTCAACTCCGGCCAGCTAAAGATGACTTCATTCCAGCTTAGGAAGCTCAAGTCCAGCTCCCGAGGACTCAGCTTAGCTCAACTCAGTTGAGCTAAGATACCTTAGCTGCCTCACCCAGCTTGATCCTCCCCGGGAGCATTAGACCCAGCTCACCTCAACTCCTTTTAGCAGAAGCCAGCTTGCTTTAGCTTGGCTTAGTAGCTAGCAAAGAACTAGCAAGCTAAGCTAGCTAAGGTAGCTCCTTCCAGCTCTCTTCAGCAGCCACCAGCTCTAGTGCAGCTCAAGATAAATACCTCCAACTCTTCTCCCTGAAAACCTTAGCTCCAAATGCCTCCAACTCTCCTCCCTACTAGCTAAGCTAGCTAAGCTATTTAACTTAGCTAGTCCACCTCCATGGCACCAAAACCTACTACCCTACTACCTAAGCTCCAGCAAAAAGACCACCTACTCCTACTTTATTTTGGTGCCAACTATCCCTTCCATCACCACCCTACATCCACCATCAAAACCCATCTCAACCCTCCATTTTTTTCCCTCCAAAATTGCCTTCTAGACGGTATTTTTGGAGGGAAAACCAAGGCACCTCTTCATTTCCCTCCCATTTTTCCCTCCAAAAATAACCAAGCACCCCTTCATTTCCCTCCAAAAAGACACCATAACCACCCCCCTTCCCATCCTATAAATACCCTACCCTACCACCACATAATTCCCATCCTCCCTTAGTGTATTTTTCTACCTACATCCACCTATACCTACGCCCAAGGAGAAGGAGTAGAGAAGGAGATTAAAGGGGCACACCACCAGCCCTTTTGGTGCCTTCTTCTCCCCACTCTCTTCAACTTGGGCCACGCCAAGGAGGAGGACTCTTCCACTTCAAGGAGGACGGCCAGGCAAGGGAGAAGGACCTAGGGTGGACATCCACCCTTGGACAGAAGCTTAGGGCACACCCCCTTAAGGCTTGCGTTGGAGGACATCACCTTGGCAGAGCACTGCAAGGAAGGAGTTGAAGGACTCTTTTCAAGATTGGGAGCCACAAACCTTGGAGCAAGAAGCCCTCTTCTTCACCATCTATCTAGAGGATTTGTGTTTTCCTTTCTTTATGTCAATTTTCTAGTAGTAGAAGCATTCCTCTACTAGGCATTTTTGTTAAACACTTTTTTTTAATTATCTAGTTGCCTTCTTTGCAATTTCTTGTTTGCATTTCTACTTGCTTGTTTTTAGCATTCCTCACTCCCTCTCCCTAATTATTCTAGGCCTCTACTTTCCTAGAGTGAGCTTAGGGAGAGGCTCTACGTGCCACTTAGAAGTAGTATTTTAAATTGAAGTGTAAATCACCTTCCCGTCACCATTCCGCATGTTGTCTTAATTTAAAATAAAAAAATGATATATTGAAAAATACCAAAAAGAAAGTTGAGATTGTATTTCAAGCAAGAGAATCACTATTGCAAACATTTGGCCTCCTTGGACGACCTTAGATACTCCCCTATCTAGGAATATAAATTTAAGAGTTGATCGATTTTATGCGTTACAACGACGTATTTTAGCAAACCGCGTGAAATCGCTATCACTTTTTGGCGCCGTTGCCGGGGAGGCACGGCTTTGCATTAATTAATTTTCTCTTGCTTGAAGTAGATCTCATCCCCTTCTCTTTCTTTCTTTTGTGTGTGCAGGAACTACAGCGGGAAGGCGGGAATTTGGAAGCGAGAGCTCAAAGATCCTTTTCTTCCCGTGAAATTCAGGTTGGTTCCCCTTTCTTGTCACATTTAGGCTAAAAAACTACCAAAATACACTAAAATTGGCTTTCAGGACCCTAAACACTTTAATTAAGTGGAGTGGTGCATTATAAAATCCATTGTTTGCTTGTATGCTTCTTTAGCACCACTCCATTGCAAGTATTGGTGTTCTATTTTTCGGGTCCAGATTTCTGTCCGGACTTGAAAAATCGATTCCTAACACCAAAGGCATCCTAAAATCATAACATTTCATAGAGTGATTCCCAATTAAGTTAGGAACATCTGTTACAAAGTTCAGAACAATTGGATTTGTGTTTAATTTTTAAAAATTCGTGGACTGCAGAGGGGTCACACCCTCTAATCTTCCTATTTTGTTACTGTCCGCGAATTTTTAGAATTTTTATACTCATTCAATTTTTGTGAAATTTAGCTTTCTAGAATCCTTGTGAAATTTTACATATCACATAAAATCACAAGAATTTTCTGAGGTCAATGGTAATACTGAAAAGTCAACAATACCCATAGGTATCATTTCTGGACTTTGACACCAGTACAATTAAAAATTCAAAACAATTATCAAACAAATTCCTAAAATATTACAAAAATCTTTTCCAGAATCCTTGTTTGATTTTACTCAAGGTAGTGGTGTTGGTTGCATTGATTGGACCACTATCTATTCACAAAGCCTAAAAATAACTCATTGGTAGTTAAATTTCTGTCTTAGGGACAATTGGCTTAGGGTTTCTTTCTTTCTCTCTAGAGACTCAATTTAAAGGAAATATACAATCACTCATACAACTTGTTTACCTTTGATTGTGGATTTTCAAACTTGTTTGAAAATTTAACTAGAGAAACCCTAAAATACATTTAATTAAATCAAATCCTAAAAGACAAAAATACAAAAAAATTGTGTGACAACTTGATTTTCATTGGAGCCACTCTCCAATTCCTGCACACACACACACAAATCTAAATAACAGGGCAACATCCCAATAACGCCCTCCACATTCCATGTGCACTGTAGTATCCTATACCTAACTAAAATTTGTAGCAATTTGACCCCTAAGGTTTCATCAATTTAGGCTTGCTATATAGGATTTAAGTTTTCTCTAGTTAATACCAATTCTGTCATCTATATCTGGTGTTCAGGCTGAGGGGCCGTGTCAAACGGCCAGGCACGGGTTTGTACAAGCACCTGAGGATTTTCCTGGGAAACGCTTGGGCCCAAACCTCCCCTTAAGCAACTTGGCTAGATTTGTTGACAGAACGGGTATTCACTATTGATTACTTGTTTCCTTGGTAGACCAAGTCTTAGGTTAAATTCTAAGGAGTCACAATTAAGTTAGGTCTAGAATTTGATTGCTTGTGTGCACACTTCTCTCATCCCCATCTCTTCTCCTCCCCTGCCTTTTCTTCCATTTTGCACGGCGGCGGTCCAAAACTCCACACTTGGAGGGACCACTTGATTTTACCTCCCCAAAAAAGACTTTTCCTGCATTCTTCCTCTTCTCTCAAAATGGAAAATCAAAATTGGTCCTCTAACCCGCATGCTAATTTTTCTTTCCCCTATTTTTCCACCCAGGAGCTACTTAATCAGGCCCCTCCACCTAATCTCTACTCTATCATGGCTCAGCTACAAGTTAAGCAACAACAGTTGCGTAAGGATTTAACAAACCTAGCCAACCAAGGGAGTCCTGCCACACCTACCCAAGCTCCACACATTCCACATCTCACCCCTTTAAACACCCGCAAGAGAGAAAATTTGCATAAATCTCGTGCTGAGTATAATTATTATTCTGAGGCTTTCTATGGTTCAACAGGGAATTATGTTTATCCCAATCATCACCCCACCCAAAATGTCCCTACTTTCCAGGAGAAATTGAAAAATTCCTCTAATAGGGGAAATTATCCGGCTCACTCCTGGACCAATCCGGTTCCACACCAACAACAAAACCTGTTTGGAGGGTATGATTCTAATCAGACTTATCAATCTGGGCAATCTCAAGAAGACATTAATGCCCAGATGATGAAAACCCTGCAGGAGTTACAAGGAAAAACAAAGGAAATAACCCGTCTTATTAACAATCTCAATGATCAAATTGGGGATATTCCGACTCAAAAACCTGCAGGACACTCACCATCCCAACCCACACCAAACTTTATTAATCCCAGGAACCAACACCCAGGTGGATACCAACATCAGAACCACATGGTTCAGCCTCCTATTAACCCAATATCACAGCACCAACCCAGTTTCTATCAAAATCAGCCGCCCCCATCTCCTCCCAGTGACCACCAAGCTGCGTATGCAGAGACTTTGAGGAGTGAGGAAACCAACATGGATTTAAGGCCTTCACATTCAAATGATGAAACTGATTCTCAACCAATGCAGATTGACTCCCCTAACCTCAATAAGGAAGAAGAAAAAGAAATCCCAAAAACACCTGATTCAAACCCTATTTCCCACTCTCAAAAACTGCAATCCAACAATCCAAAATCAGAGCCCTCTGACCACAATCCTTTGGACTTATTTGAGCAAGTCAAGAGGAATATTCCCCTCCTAGATTCTCCCCATGCCTCTAAAAAATTTACTTCAAAAAGTCATGATCAGAATCTAGAAAGGTTGGTCCTTTCTAAGACAACCAACTCAGTTTTTCAGAGCATGCTGCCTTTCACAAAAAAGGACCAGGCCACATCGCTCATCTCAGTTGTCATAACTGACACCATTTTTTTTCGCGCCCCTCTCAACTTAGGTACCTCTAGTAATCTCATCCCCCCAGTCTTATTTGAGGAATTTCGATTCAGTGATTTAAAACCTCCTAAGGTTCAATTTCAATTGGAAGATCGATCTACCATTCAACCGCGGGGAGTTGTTGAGGATAGTATTATCAAGGTCTGAAATTGTCTATTTCCGGTAAATTTTCTAGTCCTTGACATAGAGGTACCTAAGGCTCTCATTAATACCATTCTTGGAAGACCCCTTTTGATTACCGCAACATCTAATATCCATTCTCATTCTGGGAAAATGAATATAAGTTGTAGTAACCAGACCTTCTCATTAGATTTATTTCTAGCTTCCAAGAGGTCCAGTGATCATAAAATTTTTGAGGATACTGATAATAAAATGGAAGCAGTATTTGAAAAGTATATGTTGATCCAATCTCATTCAGCTTTGACCACTATTGATCTAGATTTTATTGATTCTTATTCTAAGGATAATTATGTGGTCCAAGACTTTCCAGATCAACTAGGGTTTGACTTTCCCCCTTTTCATCTTCCTGATTTTTCACCAAAAATATCCACACTAACTTCACCCATCTTGCATATCACTAACTCCTTTCCCCTCCCTTTTCTATTGGACCTACCACCTGATCCACCTGAGTTTTGCCTTCATCATCAATTCAAACCATGGCTAGACCGGGGTCCTTTTTCCATTTCTCTATTTTATTTTGATCCCTTTATCTTTACCACTCATCTTTTTAGGGATCTTGAGGAAGACACTTTTATTAAAGACATTCAAGTGTCCAATTATTTACATGATTTTCTGTCTTCTGTGCATACCTTCACGCCCGGCTGAATGGCGTAAAAGATAGCACTGGATGGGAGGTAACCCATCAATTTTTCTTGCTTTCCTTTTTTTTTTTTCCTCTTTTTCCAGGTTTTGTTCCTCCTAAACCCGACCATTCTTCACTAAGGTGATCCCTTTTCCCTCCTAATGCATGAGGACATGGCATATCTTAAGCATGGGGGGGTGTTTTTAAATTTTACTATCGATTTAGGATTTTCAAAACCTAAAAACATGCATTTTTGTTTAATTTATTTCCTGCTTGCATACCCAAAAAAAATAAAAATGTTCAAAACTTTTTGAGGAAAAATTTTGAAATCGGGACTAAGGTCGAAAAATTCACTTTTGGTACAATGGGATTTAATCTTTAACAAACTAAGGATGAGGATATGGATCTGATCATTAGAATTCCAGGATCTATTTTAGACTAGATCAGATATCCTTCTCTAAAATTCCACCTGAACTCATGATAGTTCAGGTGACTTGATCCTATTTTGTAATATGGAAAGTATTTGACTTAGTTTCTGATTCAAGAACTTGCGGGTCTCAAGAAACTTCTTGTGTCAATTTTCATACACAAGCCAACACTTAAAAACAACTAAAAATTTGAAAAACTCCCTTGTTTGGATTTAGTAAAAGTCTGAAGCAGATCATTGGTTTGAGTTCCCACCGCCGAGAAGAAGGAAAATACCTTCTTTGAGGACGCGATGTCAACATGTTACCTCCTCGGCGCTACTCTATATCTATATTTCATATCTTTAGACGGAGCATTAAATCGCATTTCAGCAGCTCAAGTGTCTTGGACGGTGCTCTACCTATAGCATCGGAGCAAGAGCTTGAGTTTGCTTGGAGCGCCCCTTTTCACCGCATCGTGTTTTGGGGTTGTGAGCTCCTGGGTGGTGTCATGGACAGTGTTATCCCGAAGTACTGGTGCCAGAGCCCTCTCGAGGAATGGTAACGAGAATGATGATCCCGATACATCTGTTGTAAGACTAAGCTAAAAATAAGCATGGGGGAGAAAATAATAATAATAATAACATGTCCTTATAAATGTTGGCTTTTCACAAGCATAAACACAAGGTTTTAAAGGAATTTGCAAGTTGCGAATCAGATTCACGAGCCAGAAAAATCCTAAAAACAAACATTTCAAGTTATCTGAATTAACAAGGGGTTAATTTGTGAATTTTCTAGAGGATATATTGATCCCGTTCTGTCTAATGGTTGGATCCAAAAACAAATCCTGATGTTTACCTTCAACAAATCCTGTACCTCCTGTGTTTTAATCTACCAAGGTCCCTTAATCTCTTTTTCTCCTCAAAAGTCAAAAAAATTAGATTTCCCAAAAATTCCGTTTTCCAAAAAAATTAAAGTTTTGCTAAGAGACTAGCAAAAGATACGCATGGGGGTGTGATAAACACCAGTTTATCATCATTCTTATGCATTAAAACTAACCTAGCTCTTAGGATTTTACGCCGCAAACGGGTTCTTGGGCTGCATTTAGGCATAAATTAGGATAGGCATGCATTGCATTTTTTATTGTTGTTTTAATGTGTTTTTGTGTGTTAGGGATGTACAGATGCACAGATCCCTAAAACCCTAGCACTCAAGAAGGCAAATGGTGAAGGAGAAGCCCAGACTAGCTGGAACCCAGCTTGATCCAGCTCACCACAGCTGAAATCTAGCTTACTTGAACTAGGGTTAGCTCATCCCAGCTCCATTTAGCTAATCTCAGCTAGATGGCAGCTCAAGAGAGTTCACCTTAGCTCACCCTAGCTCAAGTCAGCTCAGATCCAGCTCAACTTAGCTGAGTCTAGCTCATCTCAGCTCCCACTAGTTCACAGGGAGCTCTAGCTAGCTCAGTTGAGTTGACAGGAGTTTACCCCAGCTTAGGTCCAGCTACATCCAGCTCTACTCAACTCCGGCCAGCTAAAGATGACTTCATTCCACCTTAGGAAGCTCAAGTCTAGCTTCCGAGGACTTAGCTTAGCTCAACTCAATTGAGCTAAGATACCTTAGCTGCCTCACCCAGCTTGATCCTCCCCGGGAGCATTAGACCCAGCTCACCTCAGCTCCTTTTAGCAGAAGCCAGCTTGCTTTAGCTTGGCTTAGTAGCTAGCAAAGAACTAGCAAGCTAAGCTAGCTAAGGTAGCTCCTTCCAGCTCTCTTCAACAGCCACCAGCTCTAGTGCAACTCAAGATAAATACCTCCAACTCTTCTCCCTGAAAACCTTAGCTCCAAATGCCTCCAACTCTACTCCCTACTAGCTAAGCTAGCTAAGCTATTTAACTTAGCTAGTCCACCTCCATGGCACCAAAACCTACTACCCTACCACCTAAGCTCCAGCAAAAAGACCACCTACTCCTACTTTATTTTGGTGCCAACTATCCCTTCCATCACCACCCTACATCCACCATCAAAACCCATCTCCACCCTCCATTTTTTTCCCTCCAAAATTGCCTTCTAGAAGGTATTTTTGGAGGGAAAACCAAGGCACCTCTTCATTTCCCTCCCATTTTTCCCTCCAAAAATAACCAAGCACCCCTTCATTTCCCTCCAAAAAAACACCATAACCACCCCCCTTCCCATCCTATAAATACCCTACCCTACCACCACATAATTCCCATCCTCCCTTAGTGTATTTTTCTACCTACATCCACCTATACCTACACCCAAGGAGAAGGAGTAGAGAAGGAGATTAAAGGGGCACACCACCAGCCCTTTTGGTGCCTTCTTCTCCCCACTCTCTTCAACTTGGGCCACGCCAAGGAGGAGGACTCTTCCACTTCAAGGAGGATGGCCAGGCAAGGGAGAAGGACCTAGGGTGGACATCAACCCTTGGAGAGAAGCTTAGGGCACGCCCCCTTAGGGCTTGCCTTGGAGGACATCACCTTGGCGGAGCACTGCAAGGAAGGAGTTGAAGGACTCTTTTCAAGATTGGGAGCCACCAACCTTGGAGCAAGAAGCCCTCTTCTTCACCATCTATCTAGAGGATTTGTGTTTTCCTTTCTTTATGTCAATTTTCTAGTAGTAGAAGCATTCCTCTACTAGGCATTTTTGTTAAACACTTTTTTTTAATTATCTAGTTGCCTTCTTTGCAATTTCTTGTTTGCATTTCTATTTGCTTGTTTTTAGCATTCCTCACTCCCTCTCCCTAATTATTCTAGGCCTCCACTTGCCTAGAGTGAGCTTAGGGAGAGGCTCTACTTGCCACTTAGAAGTAGTATTTTGAATTGAAGTGTAAATCACCTTCCCGTCACCATTCCGCATGTTGTCTTAATTTAAAACAAAAAAATGATATATTGAAAAATACCAAAAAAGAAAGTTGAGATTGTATTCCAAGCAAGAGAATCACTATTGCAAACATTTGGCCTCCTTGGACGACCCTAGATACTCCCCTATCTAGGAATATAAATTTAGGAGTTGATCGATTTTACGCATTACAACGACGTATTTTAACAAACCGCGTGAAAGCGCTCTCTGTCCTCGTCAAACGTGTCATCCTCGATACAATCGCAATCAAAGTTCTTGGCTTCCTTGAAGATGTTAAGCTTGAGCTTTTCAAATCCAACGACAATCTCAATACAACTCGACTCGCAGTCGATAAGGGCACGGTCTGTGGCCAAGAAAGGTCGACCAAGGATGATCGGACAATCAGAAAGTGAGCTAGGAACTTCCATATCTAAAACAAGAAAGTCAATAGGAAAACAGAGACTGTTGACCCTAACCACCACGTCTTCCACCACACCCTTTGGGATTTTGACAGAACGATCTGCCAACTGTAACGTGACAGGGGTGGGTTTTAGATTTACCAAGGAAATTTTTTTGAGCATGATGGTCGGTATAAGATTTATGGAAGATCCAAGATCAAGCAGGGTACGGTTAAAACTGCAGCCTTGGATGCTACAGGAAATAAGCGGTGTGCCTGGATCTTTCTGCTTCGGTTATAGATTTGACAGTATAGCACAACTCACATGAGGCGAGAGAACCACCGGATTTTTAGTTTTCTTTGATTATCTCCTGGGTGTTGTGTAGTCTTTGAAAAATCATGCGACAGTAGGTATGTGGTCGATAGCCTCGAGCAGGGGTACCTTGATTTCTACATCCCTGAACAAATTACACAGGTTATGAAAGGCCTGCGTATCTTTCTTCTTGCCTTTTGGCTCCCTCAATAGAGCCTCAAGGAATGGGACTGATTCTGGCACGAATTTGGGTGTATCATCCTCTCGCGAATGCGGTGCGCATCCTGAATGAGAGGGCGATGAAGAAGAAGACGAGCCAGGATCAAGTCGAGGCGGATCGACGGTCTGCTTACCACTCCTCGTAGTGATAGCATTGGACGATGCAGGTCCAGTGGTATCATACGGTAGAGGAGGGCTCGCAATGGGGACATAAGAGTGCGGTGCTGCAGCGGGATTAACCTGAAATCCCGGTGGAATGCTAGGAGCTTGCAGAATTTGATGAACCTATCCCTGAGAAGGTTGTACCTGTGGTTGCGGACCATGGGGTACGAAGTTTCACAGGTTTGGAACAGGTTGGGTTGGAAGAGTGCCATGAGATCGAGTCACCATGCGTAGTTGACTGATCTCAGAATCTACTGCGCCAATTGGTGCTGAAGAGAGGTCATGTTCTCTTCATGGCACTTTGACATATCCGTCATCATTTGCATCAATCTGTCAAGAGGACTTGATGCGTGTTCGGTTTGTGGTACGCAAGGGCCTGATGGCGGATTCGCCATAGGATTAGACTGGGCCCTTGGGATAACGGGTGCGGACGGTCGCATTGGTCCACCAGCGGGATTTTGGTGCTGCGGGTTGTTGGACCATGCGAAATTCGGATGATTACGCCAACCTGGGTTATAAATAGCAGAGAATGGTTGTTCCCCAGGGCGCAAGCATCTTCTATGCCAGAAGATGCGTTCGCATGTAAATACGCTTCTGAGGGTACTGAGGCTTGGTCCTCCATGTCAAAATATTGGCTTGCAGAAGCCAGTTCCACATGACCTACCGAGTCGCTCGGCGCGACACTCGGTAAGGAAGGTCTGATGGGGTTACTCGGGATAAGCCTGGTGCTGGAAGAATTTGGAATGTGACGAAGTGGTGAAGAGGGGGTGTTTGCCATAGAACGGGTGGGGTTGACCAGAAGCTCGTCCAGCTTCTTGTGCACGACGGAGACTTCATCCAATTTTTGTGCAATAAGGCTGAGATCAGTGGATGAATGGGAGGGTCCCGTGTCAACTTCGTGGACATTTCGGGGCTGGCTGGTATGATTAAAGGTGACAATGGAGGCATTGTTCATTGAGTTTTCACTCATATTTTCAAATAATTCACATGCTACATTCTCGTCTTTATTCATAAAGTTCCCTCCGCAAGAAGCGTCTACAATCTACTTCAAAGTCTCATTTAGCCCATAGTAGAAAATCTGGGCTATATGCCACTTAGGCAGATCGTGGTGCGGACACTTCCTGAGGAGGTCGTTATACCTCTCCCATGCCTCATGAAATTGTTCGCCGTTTTGTTGCGTAAATGAAGTGATGGCATGGTGAAGCGCATTGGTTCGCCGGATTGGGAAGAACTTCTTGAGAAACACTGTTCGCATCTCTTCCTAAGAGTGGATGGTTCTCCCAAGGGTGCGTAACCACTGCGACGCTTTATCCCGCAATGAAAATGGGAACATTTTCATGAGGACTATAGGTAACCCGATATTTCTAGGTTTAACAATTTCAGCCAATCGAGTTAGGTCTTCCAAGTGGAGAAAAGGATCTTCACTTGCAAGACCATGGAAGTGAAAATTTATCATGCCAATTATGTTGGGTTTTAATTCAAAGTCGTCCCCACCCATGGGGACCCAAATTTGTCCTATGGTCTTTGTAGCAGTGGGATTCTGATAGGAGCTAAGAGACTGTTCGTACGCTTTTGTGCGGGTTTTAAAGAGAATATCACGTTGTAGTATAACCGACAAAACGTTCAAACAAATATAGACAATTTTATTACTCGAAAAACTAGAGTCTTCGAGGTCGAACACAGGGAGCAATCTCAGTACTTTCAAAACCAAAGAATACAACTTTTAAATGAAAGTAATTGATTAAAAGAGAGTTATATAAAAAGAATTTCTAAAAGAAAATAGAATTGGACGTCTGATTTCTATATCAGACGTCTTAAATGTAATCTTCTTTCTCTCTTCTGCCTTCTTCTTCTTTGTCATCTCTGCTTCTTTTCTTGCGAAGGCTTCTTCTTCCTGCCTCTTTGTTCCTCTCTTGTCTTCCTTTTCTTTTTGGGCTTTTCTGCAGTCCTTCCTTCTCTCAGATCTCTGCCTTGCTCAGCTTCCTTTCTTCAGAATTCCTTCTTCTTCTGCTCCTGTTCCTTCTTTGCGCTTTCCTTCAAAGTTTTCTACTTCCTTGTCTTCTCTGCGAGGGCTTCTCCTTCTTTCTCTGCTACACTCAGCCTCTCTTCCTTCTTTTCTTCCCTTGCTGTAGTGGCTAAGTGTCTGCTTCTTCCTCTGCTCCTTTCCTGCGCAAACCACAGCCAATGCAAAACCTACCCCCGTCCTTCTACCCAAACGTCTCTCTCTTTCTCTGCAACTCACTCAAGGATGCTCTCCCAGAGCCACACGGGTAATCGGGTCGGATTCGCACCCGGGACCAGGCGCACCTGCAGGTGGGTGATGCGCGAGGAGTGCGTACGTTAGGGTTGGGTCGGATCCCGCCAGATCTGCGAGGTGAAACCGCAGATGAGGCAGGCGTGGGTCAGGTGAGGGACCTCACCCCTGTGCTTTCGAAGGCGGTAAGCATAAAACACAAAAATAATTTAAACCATACCTGCGCATTGCGTTTCGTCGATGTGGGACTATCTGGCCCGCCCCAATTTTGCGCACGCCTACAGAGGAGTCCTCGTGCAATTGCCAAGGCTGGGAGCTTCGCAGCGCGCCTTGTAGGCCCTGATTGCTTTGCAACACCCGCGCGAGCCTACCGTGCCTGGAACCTGGAGCTGCTGTGCCTAGAGCTGCTTCGACCGTCAATGGCGGCAGGAGCTGAACCCTGTCGAACATGAGCATGGCCTATTGGCCTAATCAGACTAGCTGGGCACCTTCGCCATGGCACGGCGAAGATGGTGCACGGTGTTGCAGGCCGCAGGATGGCCTAGGCATGCGTGCCTAGGTCAACTTGTGGCCGGAAGTGTGGGGTTGTTCGGGGGGTTGTGGTGGGGGTGTAGAAGGATGATGGATGGGCGGAAGTTGCTCCTGGTGGTGAGGCGGAGCTTACGAGAGGGTTGGCGAGCTGTGTGGAGGGGTGGAGTGGTGGGAGCGGCTCGCCGGAGGTCGGTCGGAGGCGAGGAAGATGGAGGTGGTCAGGCACTGTCGGGGGGGGTAATTAACTAAAATAATAGGGGGCAAAAAAGGAGAGGATGGAGAAGGTATTTGGAGTGGTTTGGAAGGAAGGGAGGCAGCGGGGTGGATGGCGTGTAACTGCCGTCGTCGGGGAAGAAGCACCCTGAGGGAGGGAGCGGCGACGAAGACGAGGTTAGGGGCACGCGTGCCTGGTACTGCGCGACGTGGGAGGAAGAGGCCGAGTTGACTCTGCTGCTGGTATGGCAGCAGAGCGACGAGAAGGAGGGGAGGAGGTCGCCAGAGCTTGCAGGTCTCTTGGCCTGAGATGGGAGAGAGGGAAATTTGGGGGAATCTCCGTCAAAATCAAGCTCCGGATCTGCGGTCGGGTCTGGGGAGCCTTTTATAGGTGTTGGCCGAACCTTCTAGTGCGTGGAGATCACGCAATCAATCTCTGCGGGCTCGCCGGAGATGGAAAGAGCGTGTATACCCAAATCTCTCGTGCGTTCGCACGAGAGATTGGGTTCACACCAGAGATTGTAATTGGCTTTAGAAGGAAGGGAATTCCTTAGAGAATCTCCCTTCCATTTCTGGGAGGGAATCTCTGAGGGATTAGAGACGAATCCCTCTCTAAACCTCGCCGGAGATCGGTTCTGCCCTAACAATGGCGGAAGGACCTGATTGCAAAGGTGGCGAGGAACTTAGTGGGCTCTCTGCAAAGATATTCAAAAGATAGGGACCAAATTGTGATTTGGGTGTACTAAATTGCAAAGTAGGTCAAGATGACCTCCCCTTAGGTCCAAATTTTGGTATAAACCTAATTTGGACCTAGGGAATCCAATGGTGAAGTTGGATTTTAGGTTTGACCTTGTTTGACTAGATATTTTGCATAAAAACCCAAATTAGGTTAATTGAAGAGCTAGGACCCTAATCTAGGTCAAACTAGGTTCCAAAGGCAAAATTAAGTGTTATAAACCCTAGAGGATGTTTTTCCATGATTTTTAGAGGGTTTACTTGATTTTTATCCTGACCGAAACCTTGTTAATTTAAGCGGGTCTCTTTTAGGGTTACCAAGTGTCATTTAATTCCTAGATTGCACATAAACCCATTTCTGATTGAATCAACCCAATTTTATCTCACTTAGACCATTTGACATATGGTTTGTCTTTGAGAAATCCTGTTTATGTACTGAAATGGTAAAATTACAGTTTTAACCTTTATTTCATGTTTTCTTCTCAGAGCACTTATTCCTTCAGTTAAGCCTTCTTCTAGGTTATGTAGAAGCTTTTATCTTCTTTATTGGGTCAAAATGAGCTAGTGATGGCTCATGATGAGGTTCTCATCAGAGACCTTGGCTCCTCCCGTTCGGAAGGGTTCTGCATTTCCTCCAATGTTTCCCGAATGGCTTCCATTTTCTCATTATACATTTCCATTTGGGCTTGGAGGCGGGTTATGGGATCTAAGGCTGCACCACCTGGTGGGTTCTGAGGGCGGTTTCCTCCCTCGGGATTTGGGGGTGGGCGTGCAGCCATGTTTGTGGAGGAGGAGGATGATTCGGCTTCTTTTCTAGATTTATCAGGCAATTCAAACAGTTCAGGATTTTGTGACCTCCTCCCAAACATGCACTACCACAGGAAGAATTGGGGAGATGAGAAGGGAAAAGAGATGAGAGAAATGACGCCACAAAGGTACACTTGATTACAAATCAATATAGTCAAATTCCTAACCTCTACAGCGTGCCCTTAGACCTAAAGATCTAAGTTACCTACTATCACGAACTACGGAATCGAATGCGAGCACCACGGAACCACCGGGCCAGATCAAAAGGCTGTTTTCCCCAGTCTTAGACACTCGATAGCACGCGGGAACCCTCACCAGCAGGTAGGCGCTACACGTAGGTAGTTAGACCTCCAATCCTTAGTAAGGGTCAAGTTACTACCAGTTTTAGTTAGAGGCTTAGGATCAAGTGCTTTTGGAATGTGAAGGGCATTGTTTACGGGTAATGACCAAGTGATTGATTTTCAGAGTGTGTAAAACAAGCATGCAACGGGGAAATCTCCCTGAATTGAAGTTTTTAATTGGTGAATGGGTTTTAGAGTTCAGCCTAAGTAGTATGAATTTTAGGATTTCGCTGAAATACCAATTCAACCAATCTCCGGGTTTTGTGAGAATACAAGTTTTCTTCTAAGCCCAACAAACCCTTCTTCAATATCAGTTGGTAAATGCATGCTACAATGGAATGGGCCTCCCTAAATGGAGATTTCTATGTGTGGATGCACAAATCAGTTTTAGAGTTTATGTGAAAGGGAGCCAAAGCACTTCAATTCAAGTGCCCCCAATCACCAAAAAGATTTCCACACACAAGGCTCAATCAATAGATAAAGAAACTAAAATTGTTGGTGTTGAAATATTTGGGATCGAATCTTAGGCAAGTTGAAAAGTTCGTGGTGGGGTTGGAATCAACTCAATTCCAAGTCTCCCCACCAAAAAGGTGATCCCGAATTGTAGATAAGTGAGGCAAAAGAGGGGTGCAATCAATCTTTTTGTGTTTGCCTCAAATAATACTTCACATGGCAAAAAATTCAAGAATCAAGATTCTAGGATTTTTGCTATGAGAAGTAGGGCAGGAAATCCTGGGGCAGTGGGAGTGAAGACAATCAATCAAACAAGTGAATTTTAGTCCACTTGCCCCAAGAGATCCCAAGAAGTTTTTCTAGTTTTTAGTTTTAATGATTTTTTTTTTTTACTAAGGTTACAAGTTAACCTAGGTTGCTAAGAAAGAAAGACTTACTTGTGCAACAACGTGTGCGGAGCTCCCATGCGGTGTCGGCGTCTTCACGCTCCCGTTCCCGCCTTGGATCTGCCTACGTCTCTGACATTGTCTGCCTCTCTTCTCCTCGCAACATGTTTACCTGCACACCAAAAACAGAGACACCCGTGAAGAGAGAAGAGAAAAAAATGAGAGGAATGGAATAGAAACTTACTTGAAGGTGCACTTCCCCGGCAACGGTGCCAGAAAAGGCATGGTGTCGGACCTAAATAGGTTGTTAATATCATGATTTTATCATTGAAGTGTGTATAGTGGTTAATCTAAATCAGACCTAACCATCTCTTTACAAAATTTTTTAACCTGGCCTACTTGATTTTATCTTGGTCACTTTTAGGCCTAGGGTCGAACTTAGGGAAGTGAGGTTACAAGTCAAGTTTCTACGCCTTTCCTACAACGAGTCTCTTTCGTTTGTTTATTGTGTTTTTGGTGTTTTTCTATTTAGATTTTTTTCTGGTAATCTTTGTCCTTGAGGCACACCCTCAAAATTAAGTTCTTGGCTTTGAGCTAAAATAAGGTTCCAAAACGGGTCTTGCTATTCTCAAGATGAAGTACCTGCAAGTCAAAGATTATCTTTTCTCTTTTATATATTTTTTTATCTTTTTACTAATAGGAAAGCGAAACAGAAATACAGTAAATATAGTATATATATATAGGTATATATTATGTATATAAAGGGGTGGCGGTGGAGGCTGAGATGGAGTGTAGCACGGTGTCGAGTCGGTCGTCGTATAGAAAGACGCAACCAATAGGATGAAGTGCCGCGTGTAAGGTGTAAGATGGATGGTGGAAGATGAATGCGAACACGCTTTTTGTATGCGTGTATCGGGAAATATTAGCAACTGGTGTAGATATTCCCGCGATACCACGTATGGTAAATAATGTGAAAATATATATATATATGTATGTAAATATATCTATATATATATGTGGTTATAAATATATAGGTATATATATGTAGTTATATATGTATATATGTATGTGTATACATATATAGGTATGTAAATATATATATATAGGTATATGTATAGATAGATATATGTATAGATCTATATATATATATATATATGTATAAATTTATATGTATATGTATGTATATGATACTATATAGATGTATATATATATGTGTATGTATATAGTAATATATGTATATATAGATATATGTAGATAAGTATACATATATATATATATATGTATGTATGTATAGTTATAGATATATATATGTATATATAAGTATGTATATTTGTATATATATATATATATATAAATATATAAGTATATAAGTATATGTATTTATGTAAATATATATGTATATATATATATAAGTATATAGATATATGTATATATATATATGTATACTAATACTTAGTTATATAAATACTACTATATATATAGATATAAGTATATATATATGTATATGTATATAAGTATATGTATATATGTATATATATATATATATGTATATATATAAGTATATAGATATATATATATGTGTATGTATGTATACTAATACATAAGTATATAGGTACTACTATATGTATAAATATAAGTATATATATATGTATGTATGTATATATATATATGTATATAAATATATGTATATATATATCAATATATATATGTATATAATAGTGTATAGGTGTGTGTGTGTGTGTATGGAAGTGTGAGTGTATGTGTGTGTGAGTGTCGGTAAGGAGAGAGTGAGAGAGTGTTGTGAGAGAGAGTGAGAGAGAGAGAGAGAGCGAGAGAGAGACTGCTGGAGGTTAAGCCGTCTGCAAACCAGTGGGCATCGTCTGGAGGCTCCCACGTGCTAGCAGACACGTATGCGCGTAGAGGACGTGCGCTGGAGTGAGTGGCACAGAGAGGAGGGGCCGCAGCGTACAGTGCTGCGAGGAGAGGCGTACACAGGCGAGTGGGTGACGCGAGCTCACATGGGCGAGTGGGGCGAGTGAAGGTAGGCACTGGGAGAGGCGGGCGCTCGCATACGTACGCGGGCGGGTATGGGCGACGCAGACCGAGATAAGTGAGAAGCTTTCCGGTCACCCTACTGTAGCCACAGTGTTCTGCAGACTGGCGTGAACAGTGGCTACAGTGTAAGGCCACGCCGCGCAACTGGCAACGGGTGGTGCTGTGAGTGCGGACAGCTCAGCGTGCATGGTGGAGTGGCTTTGGCTGGTGGCTTGCGGGCAGAAGGTTGTGACAGAGCACGCGGAGAGGGCTACTGGCATGTGCGGTGGAGGGCAAGGGCGACCTGCTGCTTGCGCGGAGTGTTGCGGGTGCTGCTGGGGTGCGCTGGGGTGCTTGGCCGGCCACTGCAGAGGTGCACAGTGGCCAGTTGCGGGCGGAAGCAAGAGCGCGACAGGGAGAAGAAGCGGAAGGCGATGGTGCCTGCAGGCACGCGCTGGAAGCGAGGGCGCCTGCAGGCGCATGCGGAAGGGGCTGGGGCTACTGCTGTTGCTGCCGCCTTGCCGCTGCTACTGCCACTGAGCTTCGAGATTCAGACCTTGAAGCCTGCGGCAATGGCTGAAGTTCTTTAAACGGTGAATCAAGAAAAGAGCCACCACGCCCACCGGCTCTTTCAAGAGCTGGGCGGTGGTGGTCTCACTGTGGTGGGTGTGCAACACAGTGAGGGCTCCTGTCCGCCGGGTGTCTCCTCTGAGGAGGAGGGCCGGCGTATGGTGGGAGAGGGGAGTGGATGGTGGCTTGGAAGTGAGCTACGTTGGGTTTTTGAAGTGGACGACCAGGCTCCTTTTGCAAGAAGGAGCCGCCCTCTTTTATAGAGGAAGAAGTCATGCACAGCCATGCCCTGGCTGTGCATGGCTTGCATGCGGCTGCAGGGAGAGGCTGGCATGGCTTGGCAGGGAGAGCATGAGTAGGGAATGGTGCGAAGAAGATGTTGTCATGCAATGTAGCCGCGGGAAGAAAAAGTCAAAAATCAAAAAGAAATAAAAAATGAAGATGGAAATTTGTGAGGCAGCACTTGAGGAAAATGTGAATTGCGAGGCCCATTCATTCACTCTCTTCCCCTCTTAATTAAATGCATGTATGCATCTATATTCACAAATGCGACTATGTCTACCTAATATGCACTGATAATGCTAGGAAATAACACAAGATGACACAATTGCAGGTGTATTTTTGCGGTGCAATCACCTGTGAATCTGCTCGATCACCTCCTGACTCTACCGGATTAGCCTGGGGCCAACCCCCCACTTGGTCCCCACCTCAACCCAACTCAAGGGTGCCATACACCTCTGTTCGTATAGAGCCTCGTAGGGTGACATGCCGATGCTCGAGTGATAACTGTTATTATATGCAAACTTCGCCAGGGGCAAGTGCTCCTCCCAAGAGCCCTCCAGTCTAGTACACGAGCACGCAAAAGGTCCTCAAGTGTCTGTTTCATGTGCTCAGACTATCCGTCCATCTAGGGGTGGTATGCTATACTGAACCTCAACCGCGTCCCCAGGACCTACTGAAACTCAGCCCAAAATTGGGATGTAGAACGGGTATCCTGGTCGGATACGATCTCCCGCGGAACTCCGTGTAGATGTACCACGTCGCGGATATACCTCTCTACCAACTGTGCTGGTCCCGAGGTGACTCGGATCGGCAAGAAACGTGCCATCTTCGTCAATCTGTCAACGATTACCCAGACTACGTCGTGTCCTCGCTGGGTAACGGGCAAGCCCACCACCAAGTCCATGGTGATGCTCTCCCACTTCCACTCTGGCACTGGAAGTGGCCCCGCAGGCCTATGATGCTCGCCCTTCACCTGCTGGCACACTAAACACTGCTATACGAATTCACCTACATCCCGCTTCATTCCCCTCCACCAAAAGTCGCGTCTCAAATCATGGTACATCTTTGTGCTTTCGGGATGTATGGTGAACCTAGAACCATGTGCCTTAGTCAGGAGCTCTCTCAACAGCTCCTCGTCCCTAGGAACGCACAAACGTCCCCTCATGCGCAGTACCTGGTCTGTGAAAGAGAAGTCCCTAGGGTCTCCTGACAGCACTCTGTCACGCAATGACTGTAAGTACGGGTCGGCCATCTGTCCTGTGATGTTGCGATCTATCAACTCTGGCCTTGTCTATCGTGTCACAGTCACTGCCCCACAGCGCCCCAATAACTCTAGGGGCCGCCAGCTGCCCATCTCTTCCATGAGGCTCCAACTCCGTGCCTTTAAACTGGCCAAGTGGGCGGGTGCCTTCCGACTCAAGGCATCAGCCACCACGTTGGCCTTTCCCGGGTGGTAGGAAATGTTGCAGTCATAGTCCTTTAGGAGCTCCAACCAACGTCTCTGTCTCATGTTGAGCTCCTTCTAATCGAATAAGTATCTGAGGCTCTTATGATCTGTGAAAACCTCAAAGGTCTCACCGTACAAGTAGTGCCTCCAAGTCTTTAGCGCGATGACGACAGCTGCCAGATCCAAGTCGTGGGTGGGGTAGCTATGCTCATGGGGCTTCAGTTGCTGTGAAGCGTAAGAAACAACGTGACCTCTCTGCATGAGCACACCCCCTAACCCCTACAAAGAGGCGTCCGTGTATATAACGAACCTACCATTACTATCTGGGATGGTGAGCACGGGAGCCAAAGTCAGCCTCTCCTTCAGCTCCTAAAAACATGCCTCACAAGCATCTGTCCAAGTAAAGGGCACGTCCTTCCGGGTTAGCTGCGTCATAGGACGTGCAATCTGCGAGAAGCCCTTGATAAATCACCTGTAGTAGCCTGTCAGTCCCAAGAAACTGCGGATCTCAGTAACTGTATGCGATCTCTCCCACCTGAGCACTGCCTCAACCTTGGCTGGGTCCACAGCCAAGCCATCCCCAGAGATCACATGACGCAAGAAAGTCACCTCCCTCAACCAGAACTCGCATTTGCTGTATTTGGCGTACAGCCTACGTCATCTCAGTGTGTCCAAAACCATCCGCAAGTGCTGTCCGTGCTGCACCTGATCTCGGGAATAGATGAGCACATCATCAATGAACACCACCATGAACTGGTCCAAGTACGATCTAAGCACCCGGTTCATCAAGTCCATAAAGGCAGTGAGGGCATTGGTCAGCCCAAACGGCATGACCAAAAACTCGTAATGTTCGTCCCGGGTACGGAAAGCTATCTTGGAGACATCTGCCTCCTTGATCCTCAACTGGTGGTATCCAGACCTCAAGTCTATCTTGGAGAATACTGTGGCACCTCGCAGTTGGTCAAACAAGTCATCAATCCTTGGCACTGGATACCTGTTCTTGATGGTAACCCTATTCAGCTGTCTGTAGTCCACACAAAGGTGTAGGGTACCATCCTTTTTCTTTACGAATAATACCGGGGCTCCACATGGAGATGCACTGGGCCTCACAAAGCCCTTCTCTAGAGGATTTTGCAACTGAGACTTAAGCTCTCGCAGCTCAAGTTGTGCCATCCTGTACGATGCTGTAGAAATGGGGTTGGTCCCCGATACCAGTGAGATCTCAAACATGATCTCACACTCTGGCGGTAGTCCTGGCAACTCATCTGGGAACACGTCGGGGTACTCTCTTACCACCGGGATACTCTAGAAGTCTGCCACAGGGCTGGGCTCCGCCACCACACAAGCTAACAAGCCCTCACACCCTTGGCCCAAAAGTCTCGACGCCCGAAGTGTAGAAATGCACCTGAAGCCTCTGTCCACTGGCTGCCCGTGGAACTCGAAGGAAGGCAACTTTGGTATGGAGAAGATGATCTTCCTCTCAAAGCAGTCCACCAAGGCGTGGTAAGCGGATAGCCAGCCCATCCCCAGAATTACGCCAAAATCCTCCATCTGTATCATAATTAGGTCAGCGGGAAGGTTGTATGGTCGGGCTCGAATAGGTTGTGTTAATATGGTGATTTTATCGTTGAAATGCGTATAGTGGTTAACCTAAATCGTGCCTAACCATCTCTTTACAAAATTTTTAACCTGGCCTACTTGATTTTATCTTGGTCACTTTTAGGCCTAGGGTCGAACTCAGGGAAGTGGGATTAGAGGTGAATAAGTTTCTATGTCTTTCCTACAACAAATCTCTTTCGTTCATTTATTATGTTTTTGATATTTTTCTATTTAATATTTTTTTTCTGATAATTTTTGTCCTTGAGGTACACCCTCAAAATTAGGTTCTTGGCTTTGAGCCAAATTAGGGTTTCAAAACTAGTCTTCATAAGACTGAGTACCTGCAAGTCAAGGATTATCTTTTCTCTTTTATATATATTTTTTTATCTTTTTAATGGCAGGAAAGAGAAATAGAAATAAGGTAAATATAGTATATATATATGTATATATTATATATGTGATGTAAACACATTTAGACTACTTAAGATGTCAATTTATGCATGTTCTTAAGCATAGGATTGCATTGCATGATATAAATATTGCATAACATGCATCATCTTGCATTTAGAGTAGTTTGAATAAAATGGAGGTTAATTGTCTCCTTTTATGTGCTTGGACAGGGCAAACATTTTATTAGGGCCTCGGATCAAAGATCCAACCATATGGATGTGATCAGGGCGACGATTTGAATTCAACGACTCCAAGATCGCCCTAATCAGACTTCCGTAGCATTAGATAGTGACCAGGGAACCCTAGAAGATCAAGGGCCAGGATGGTGTAAATCCATACTTCAAATGACAAATCTGACCACATGGATGAATTCAGATCGACGATCATAGCCTAACGACGCAAAAATTGAGTCAATCCGACATCCGTGGCACCATCTACAACATCTAGAAGATGGACGGCCAAGATGGCACCACGTGGCACCATCTCGGCTGCCCAAACGGCCGCATACAATTTCTGAAGGCTCCGCTTCCGCCCCCTCTCCGCCATTGGTCTCAATCCAACAGCTGTGGACAGCCGCGCCTAAAAGCGCCCGCTCGACCATCCGCGCCTCGTAGCGCAGCGGTCGAAGGCATTACAGCGAGCTGAGGACGCGCGTTCGAGCCGTAGCGAGGAGGCGAAGGGCGCGGGTGAGCAGGCGCAGGCGTGTGTCAGATTTTGATCGGACGGCCGTCTGCGCTCAATAGAGATCACGCACTATTGCACGTGCGGCAAGGACGTGCGATCATATGCGCTGAGCGGGCGCACGGCAACGGGCGATGGTGCATCTTAGGTCGTCCGATCTCACGATCGGACGACTGAGATCTGATGAATGTGGGCAGATGCATTGAGCACAGGTAGCTGAGGAGGCGCATGTGGGCGCGGGTGCTACACCCATGTTGGGGCTTTAGTGACAGTTTTATCCGTCACTAAAGACCCCTCATTTATTATTTTAAAGATGTAATGACCATTTTGCCCCCACTCCTTGCAACTATAAAAGGAGACCCCCTCCACATGAAATTCGGATCCCTTCCTTCTCTTCTCTACCTCTCCAAAGCTCAAGAGAAGCTTGTCCCACACCCGGGATGCTTCTCGCGAGATAAAATCCAAATTTTCGTCTCCCTTCGGTAGTGGATCCCGCGACGATGATGGCGTGCTGCTCCATTCCTGTTCTTCTGCTTCGTTCTCATTCGTCCTGCTTCGTCCTCCTTCGTCCAAGCATCGTCTCGTCCGGCTCATCCTCCAAGTGACCGTCGAGGAGAATTTCTCTCTCCCTATTCATTTTACTGCTTTCTAGTATAGATTTACTGCTTTCTAGAGTAGTTTTGCTCGTCCTCCAAGCGATCATCAAGGAGGACATTTCTCCCTCCATTCTTTTAATGCTTTCTAGAGTAAATTTATCGCTTTCTAGTGCAATTGTTTTATGCATTTTAGTTATAATGAACAATCTCCTTAATGATAAATTCTTTGTTTATTCTACATCTCATTTTGATTTCTATGTGTAATATTCTCTCTCTCTTACCCTCTCTCTCTCTTTTATTTATTATAAGTAATTAGATAGTTTTAAATTAAATTACTTCGTGACAAATAAAAAGAAACGCGTAGTTTTTAAATCAAACGTCCACCTCCCTGTGTTCGACCCGGAATTTTCATTTCGGTATAAATTTTATTTTTTGAACATGAATTCTTCGTTTTCAAGCTACAATGACAGATTTTTCAAAACCAAACACGTTAGCGTAGCAATTCGAGAGTTCAACATTTTGGCGCCGTTGCCAAGGAGGCAACGCTCTTTGGTTTCTCTTTGCATTTTCTAACTTACAAATCATTTACCTCACTTTTCTCCTTTCTTATTGTGATTGCAGGTACTCTTTCGAGACAGGCAAAAGCGGTAGATTGGAGTAAAGTGCTGTGGAAGGTTCTGTAAGTTATCCCCCACCTCCCACCCATTAGATTTCATTCCGCAACATAATAATTCAAACATCAATCAACCTAAGTGTTTTTATAAACTCTAAGGTTAGATTGTTTGTTATTTGACACCCATACTCACCCGAACCCCCACATTAGAAAAGAAAAATAAAAAAAAATCTCACAGAGGTACACAACCTCATCTGATTTTCAAACTCAACCGGTAAACCGATCTTAGGAGCCGGTAAACACATTCAAACACATAATTGAGTAGAAATTAGATTAGGTAATCATTTGTGTGCCTAATTAAGTGGTGCATCAGGCCAATTATTTGAGTTGATTGGGTCGCACCACTTCAAATAAAATAAACTCATCAAGTAGCTGCCAATTAGGTTCAACTCTTAGGGATTTACCAGGCACTCCACATTCTTTTTAAGCTTAAAAGGAAAACATTTTCACCCGTGCTTTCAAAACCTGGTGTGCCAACGAAACTTGTTTGAAAACACCTAAAGTTGAATCCTAAAAGCTACTAAGCAATATTTGAACCTCAAAATTCACCGCATCAAAAATAATCTTTCTTGAAAACCACTGGTTGTGCATGCACACATAGATCAATCAATCATTAAGGGCATGGCCCATTTAAAGGGCCCATCACATTCCAAAGCACATTCAAACGTAGCCCTAAATAAAACAGAGTAGATGTTGGCCTTAAGGATTGGACTCGCTCTTCAGAACCCAGAATGAGATTATTTTCGATTAGTCTGTTTCTACTATTCAATCTGATGTCTAGCTAGGGGAGCAGAATCAAATGATCGCGGCTGGGGGTATACTGGGAACCGGAAGTGCAAGCCGAAGAAAGAACCTTCTCCCCAGTCCCTCCTTCTAGCTGGTTGGGTTGAACAGACGGAAGTAAATCAAATCATTTCTTTATCTCAAGATGAGTTTTGAGAGTTTGTAGGTCTGTAGGCTAACCCACTTAAGGACAGGTTTGATTGTTTGTATTGCATGGCACCTTTCTTTCTCCCGTATCTCATGAAACCTTCCATATATTACACGCATTCCCATTCTTTCCCTCCCGTTGCGAATTATCCTCAACATGACGATTATCCCGACTCGTATTGTAATCAACCATTAGTTAATTGGGATAACTCAGATTGGGGATACAGTTCCGGACCTCCGTGTTTAGGGTCTAACCCTGAACACTTTGATTCTGATTTCTATCCTTCTCAGAGCTACATCGATTATAGATTGTCTTCCTTTCATGAACAACCTAATACGATCTACAATCAAGAAGGATACAGCGATCCTTACCCATCCTCTGATTTCACTGCCTTTAGGTCATCACCATCTTTTGAACAATCTGAAATGACCTATTATCAGGAAGGGTATAACGAATCTCAATTCGTTAATTCCTCTACATTGATGTCAAACCTGCCCAATCCTGAACTAACTCATTTGTTTCAGGTTAACCAAGTTCAAGATATGGTTCTGGCTAACTTGAGGAATATCATTCAATCTTTAGAAGTTCAGCCAATACCTTGCATTGAGAGATTGGAGCCCCTGATTGAAATGATTGATGATTTGAATAAGTCTTTGTTAGATTGGCTCCAGGATGTTAAGGATAAGAACTCGGGTGAGTTTCTACTTGGGAAATTAGCGAAATTGAGGATGAGATTCATGGTTGCTTTGATTCAATCTTGGGATGATTCCCAGGATGAACCTTCTTCAGGAAAGCTAATGACAGAACCCACTCAGGCACCTATTGGGGGGGACACATGTTACGAGGCTGACTAGATTGAATTAAAGCAACCAATTAAGGAAGATCTGATTTCTTCACCTAAGATCCCTGAGTCGGGGTACAAGGAAACGTATGTCTACTTGGAACAGAAAGTGAAAAATGATTTTAGGACATACATTGATACGGATCCTGATTTCTTTGATGGTGAAGATTCAAGTTGCGAAGTCTCACACAAGTTTTCTGAACACGATTTCTGTGAGACGATTGGGCCTGAGGAATCTGATAGATCATTTGATAGCCTAATAATTGAGGAAACTGATCTTATTAGGGCACACATTATGGATCCAAAATCGCATTTCTGGAGGAATCAATTCAATGCCCTGATTATCAGTTACACCCCGTTGAGCTTATCGATAATTTTGTTTCTGAGATAATTAGACCTAAGTCAATTCTGATTCTGCCACATCATTTAGACTTGGAGATTTCAGATGGGGTGATTAATATACAAGAGGTCCTAGAATTTGATATGCTGAATAAGGAGGATAGGAGCTGGGAAGTTCTAATTTGGGAAGTTAATTTTGGAGGAAATGGAAGATTGAGTCGAAGGGTTCCTTTTAAATTGAAACCATCAAATCAGAACCCTTACGACATTTATTTCGAGGATGTCAAACCTAAGCACGCATTCAATGATTATCCTTTTGAGCTTAATCTCTCTGTAACCCGACTTTTTGGTCTTGGGTTGCATCCTCACAAATCGCAGGCCCGACCCCGCTTGCATTCTGATTTTAGGTTTTGGGTAATTTTTATCCAAAACCTAAGATATTCTCGATTATGTGGGATGGGTCTGCACCACAATTTGGTCCACATCTGTGGACCTCTGTTGATAGGTCAGAGGATTCTTCTGTTTATTCTGATTCTGACCTGCACTTGTGAATTCTTCATTTCTTTTCTTTGTATAGTGTGCCTAGCTGAAGGCACTAAACTCAGCACATATACAGTTCTTTTTAGTTTTCATCTCGGAGCGGATCTGACATTCATGCAACTCAGGTGCTTTCTATGCTTTTCCACTCTGTTTTATGTCTTTTTAATATAATGAAGACATTGCATTAGATAGGCATGGGGGGGTGGATATTCATCTCTGAATTCATTCGTCATCTCCATAGATTTGTTTTATTTTCTTTTATTAAAAAAAATTTGGAATTAGGAAAGAGAATTTGGGTTTAAAAAAATTTTCAATCTTAGGAAGTACTACATTATGATTTGAACACAAAGACCCTTAAGGTCTTTGGACTTAATCAGCCCATGTATCCACTAAAATGTGGATTTGTTTTTTGAGTTCTCGCCAACCTGAATTTTATTTTAATTGGAGTAAATAAGTTTGGGTGATAAGTATACGACTTATCAACCCGCACTCTGATTTAAGGGAATTTTGAGTTTCTAGCATCTACACACTATCTTGTCACTGACTCGTTATTTGGTGATTTTAACAGAAATTGGGTAGCTAATGAACCTTCTAGGGTGATATGGCTGGCAAATTATCGTGGGTAACAACCCATAGGTAGGTTGTCCAGAGCCCAGTCACTGGATCTTTCTTTTTTTCCTGCCCTTAGGTAAATCTTAGATCAGGGAAGCCACCTACTTAAAAAAAAAATCAAAAAGAAAAGGAGAAAAGAGAAAAAGAAATAAGCCACACTTCCCGCACGAGTATGGCTGGCAAGTTGTCATGGTAACAGCTCATCGACTGGTTGTCCAGAACCCAGCTCAGTAATTGCACTAAAAATTCCCAAAACACTTAGGAAGAAGCAGAGAAGTAGAATAAATCAAGGAGATATACACTGGATTCACCCTTGTGTTGACCCCGTAAAAAATAAAAGTAGGGAGAATGCTACCGGTTGTAAAGATACACCTTTAGGTAGAATTCTTTTTGAGGTCACCTAGAGGCATAGAAATCCGAAGTCCGTTTTAATTGCCAGTTAATGAGTCTATCACAATCACAATAAGATGCTTAAAGCTTAGGGTTCTCATCAAATCTTGGGTGAGTTGAATGGCCGTAGAAAGCCACTCTTAAGCCCTAAAATTTGAAAATCCAAAAAATTTGAAAAAAAGAAAAAGAGAAAAAAGAAATTTTTCTTTGAATAAGGCGAGAGCTTGAGGTGGTCTGCATTTTGGCTAATACTTGGGTGCTGTTGTGTCTTTGAAAGTTCAGTTCCTAAGTAGACAATTTCTTAATGATTGAAAATAACTCTGGTCCAAATAATCCAACCTAATTCTTTTATAAATAGCATATAGTTTTTGCTAGGGACTAGCAAAAGATAGGCAAGGGGTTATGATGTAAATACATTTACACTACTTAAGATGTCTATTTATGCATGTTCTTAAGCATAGGATTGCATTGCATGATATAAATATTGCATAACATGCATCATCTTGCATTTAGAGTAGTTTGAATAAAATGGAGGTTAATTGTCTCCTTTTATGTGCTTGGATTGGGCAAACATTTTATCAGGGCCTCAGATCGAAGATCCAACCGTATGGATGTGATCAGGGCGACGAATGGAGTTCAACGACTCCAAGATCGCCCTACTCAGACATCCGTATCATCAGATAGTGACCGGGGAACCCTAGAAGATCAAGGGCCAGGATGGTGTAAATCCGTATTTAAAATGACAAATCCGACTGCAAGGATGAATTTGGATCGACGATCGCAGCCTAACGACGCAAAAATCAAGTCAATCCGACATCCGTGGCACCATCTACAACATCCAGAAGATGGAAGACCAAGCTGGCGCCACATGGCACCATCTTGGCCACCAAAATGGCTGCATACAATCTCTGAAGGCTCCACTTCCGCCCCCTCTCCACCGTTGGATCTCGATCCAACGGCTGTGGACAGCTGCACCTAAAGGCACCCGCTCGACCATCTGCGCCTCGTAGCACAGCGATCGAAGGCTTTACCGCGGGCTGAGGATGGGTGTTCGAGCTGCATCGAGGAGGTGAAGGGCGCGGGTGAGCGGGCGCGGGCGTGCGTCGGATTTTGATCGGACGGCCGTCTGCGCTCAATAGAGATCACGCGCTATTTCACGCCTGGCAAGGATGTGCGATCATAGGCGTTGGGCGGACATGCGGCAGTGGGCAATGGTGCATCTTAAGCCGTCCGATCTAGCGATCGAATGGCTGAGATCTGATGAACGTGGGCGGATGCGTTGAGTGGGGGCAGCTGAGGAGGAGCGCGTAGGCGCGGGTGCTACACCCACGTTGGGGCTTTAGTGACGGTTTTATCAGTCACTAAAGACCCCTCGTTTATTATTTTAAAGATGTAATGACCATTTTGCCCCCACTCCTTGCAACTATAAAAGGAGACCCACTCCACAAGAAATTCGGATCCCTTCCTTCTCTTCTCTACCTCTCCAAAGCTCAAGAGAAGCTTGTCCCACACCCGGGATGCTTCTCGCGAGATAAAGTCCAAATTTTCATCCCCCTTCAGAAGTGGATCCCGCGACGACGACGGCGTGCTGCTCCATTCCCGTTCTTCTGCTTCGTTCTCCTTCATCCTGCTTCGTCCTCCTTCGTCCAGGCGTCGTTCCGTCCGATTTGTCCTCCAAGCGACCGTCGAGGAGGATTTCTCTCTCCCTATTCTTTTTACTGCTTTCTAGTATAGATTTACTGCTTTCTAGAGTAGTTCTGCTCGTCCTCCAAGCGATCGTTGAGGAGGACATTTCTCCCTCCATTCTTTTAATGCTTTCTAGAGTAAATTTATCGCTTTCTAGTGCAATTGTTTTATGCTTTCTAGTTGTAATGAACAATCTCCTTAATGATAAATTCTTTGTTTATTTTACATCTCATTTTGATTTCTATGTGTAATATTCTCTCTCTCTTACCCTCTCTCTCTCTTCTATTTATTGTAAATAATTAGATAGTTTTAAATTAAATTACTTCGTGACAAATAAAAAGAAACACGTAGTTTTTAAGTCAAACGTCCGCCTCCCTGTGTTCGACCCGGAATTTTCATTTCAGTATAAATTTTATTTGTTGAAAACGAATTCTTCGTTTTCAATCTACAACGATAGGTTTTCCAAAGCCAAACACGTTAGCGTAGCAATTCGAGAGTTCAACAATATGTATATAGGGGTGGGGGTGGAGGTGGAAATGGCGTGTAGCACGGTGTCGAGTCGATCGTCGTCTAGGAAGACGCAACCAACAGGACGAAGTGCTGCGTGGAGTGTAGGATGGATGGGTGGAAGATGTGTGCGAAAAATGCTTTCTGTACGCGTGTATCGGGGAATATCAGCAACTGGTGCAGATATTCCCACGAAACCACGTATGGTAGGTGATATGAAAATATATATTTATGTATGTATATATGTAAATATATATCTATATGAATGTATATATATGGTTATAATTATATAGCTATATGTGTACTTATATATGTGTATATATATATGTATATATATATATAGATATGTAAATATATGTATAGATAGATGTATAGATATGTGTATATATATATATTTATAATTAGATAAATATGTATGTATATATAACTATATATATAGATATATATATATGTATATATATAATAATATATGTATATAGCTATATATATATGTATATGTATATATATATGTATAAGTATCTATCTATATAGATATATGCAGATATATATATATATTTATATATTTGTAATTATAGGCATATGTATATATGTATGTATATTTGTATATATATATGTATATATACTTATACTTAGTTATATAGGTACTAATATATGTATATAAATATATATAGATGTAAATATATATATGTATATATATATATAAGTATATAGTAGTGTATAAGTGAGAGTGTGTGTGTGCGAGAGTGTGTGTGTGTGTATGTGTCTGTAGAGAGAGTGAGAGAGTGCTATGAGAGAGAGAGAGAGAGAGATCGTCTGCTGAGGAAGAAGGCACGGGCGAGTTAAGTCATCCGCACGCTGTTGCCGTCATCTGATGCCACGTGCACACGCAGGCGCGAAGACGCTTGCGCACGCAGGAGGGAGTGAGCGCGAGGGAGAGGACTGCAGTGCACTGCGCTCTGTGGTGAGGCGGGTGCGGGCGAAGAAGTGGGTGAAGACGCGGGCGCAGAGAGAGACGTGGGCATAGGCGCTGGAGCAGGCGCGGGGAGAGATGCGGGCGCGCGCGGACGGGCTGGTGCCGGTAGCGGCATGGAGAGAGAGCGTCGGGTGACCGGATAAGTGAGAAACTTACCAGTCACCGCACTGTAGCCACAGTGTTCCGCTAACTAGCGTGAACAGTGGCTACAGTGTGTGCTCGGCTCACGCGACTGCCCACGTCCGGTTCAGCATGTGTTGGCGGTGTGGAGCGGCTGGTGCGCACACGGAAGAGGCTGCGCCGGCTGCTGGCTTGCGCAGAGAGAGGCAAGGGTGGTCTGCTAGCTTGCGCGAAGAGAGGCGAGGGCAGCCTGCAGGCGCACGCAGAGGGCACGGAATAGGCTCGTGAGGCGCGTGGAGGCCTGCGCTACTGCTAGCTACCGCTGCTTCTACTTGAGCTTCCAAGCTTGAAGCTCCTGCGATAATGGCGGAAATGGCTAAACGACGAAACAGAGAGAGAACCACCATGCCCACTAGCTCTTTAATGAGCTGGGTGGTGGTGGAACTCATAGTGGTGGTTGTGCACCACTGTGAGCGGCTCCTACCCGCAGAGTAGCTCCTCAGAAGGAGGAGAGGCTGCGTATGGAGGGGAGAGGGGAGGAGACAGCCTGGAGAAGAAAGTTGTTGTGTGTTTTTTTTTCCTTGTGTGGACCCGACTCAGTCACAAGAAACTGTGCCCTTTTTAAAAAAGAAGAAGGCAAGCACAGCCATGCCCTGGCTGTGCATGGCCGTGCATGGCTTGGCAGGGAGTGGCTGTGCAGAGCACGGTGCAAAGAGGAGCTGCCATGCCTTGCAGCCGCGGAGAAGAAATTCAAAATCAAATAGAAATAAAAAATAAAGATGGAAATTTTGCAAGGCAGCACTTGAAGAATTTGTCAATTACAAGGTCATTTATTTCACTCTCCTCCCCTCTCAAATAAATGCATGCATGCGTTTATTTTTACAAATGCGACTATGGTTACCTAATATACACTGGTAATGCTTGGAAATAGCACAAGTTGGCATAATTGTTGCTGTATTTTTGCTGTGCAATCAGTGTCCCCCAACACTGACCTCAGAACTTGTGTACACCTCCTCAGCCACAAACAGCTGACCACCCGGACCTCTGATCATGAACGGATCCTCTAACAACATACAGTCCTGCCCTAAGCTAACAGCAAAACTGGCAGCGACAAATGAGTGCGTAGCGCTGGAATTGAAAAGCATGTAAACAAGTCTGCCAAAAACTGAAACCATACCTGCCACCACTGATCTTGAAGCTCTGGCATCCCTGTGTGTCAGGGCGTTGATACGCCCCTCAGCCCTAGGTGTGGATGAAGTAGCCACACTCTGAGTCGGACGGGTAGCCCCCGACCGGTACCCTCCCTGGGACTGTTGTCCTCCTCCTCACTCCTGGAAATCGCGACCTCCTGCTCACCCTCTAGTGCTCGGCACGGGAAGCATCTGCTGACCTTAAGCTCTAGATGGGTAGTCCCTCATGATGTGGCATGGCTGGCCACAATGGTAGCAAAGGGGGACTCGACTCCCGCCCTCAGTGGGTCCCTGTTGACGGCTGGGCGAGGGTTTGGTGTTGGTAGTTGGCTCCTGTCGGGGGCCCCAAAAGGCCACTGATGGCCCCGCAAAGTGAGACAGCTCTCTCGCAGGGGCCACGTGCCTCCTCTCTCGTCGGCCCTGTGAGAAGTCTGGCTAGTAGGGCCTCTTCCACCCGCTGTCAGTGTCATGTGCGGATGACTTGGTTTCTTCATTTGTCATAGCTGCCTCCACCACCCTCGAGAACGTAGGCAGCTTCAGGGGTTTGACATACCCCTGAATAGCAGGTCGGAGCTCCTCGGTGAACCTCCAAAGGTGCTCCTCCTCGGTAGCCACAGCTATCGCTGTGAAATGAGACAGCTCCAGGAAATGCGTGCGGTACGTGCTCACGGTCATCGTCCCCTGGCGGAGAGTGTGGAACTCTTGCCTCGTCTAGTCCTGCCACGTCTGGGGGAAGTATTGCTGGCAGAAGAGGGTGACGAATTGGTCCCAAGTCAGCTCGTCCCTCTCCTGACCTCTGACCGCCCTCCACCACCTGTGTGCCACGCTCTCCAACTGGTACGTGGCAAAGGCCACGCGGTACTCCACAAGGGGGTGAAGGGTGTCAAATACCTTTTCAATCTGCTCGAGCCAGTCCTTCGCCTCGGTCAGGTCCTCATCCCCCTTGAAGGAGGGGGGCTTCAGCTTTCGAAACTGTCCAAAAAGCTGGTAGTGGCGATGAAGGGGAGACACTGGTACACCTCCTGGTAAAGAGACCTCATGCTCAGAAGTGCCGGAGGAAGGTGGGGACGGTGGAGGCCCACCCCCTCCCCCGCGTCCAGCGCTGTGTCCATCTCATGGTCCCACAGAGGACTCCCCCTCTGCAACCCCAAGAAGAGGCGCTCGTGGCGGTGGGTGAAGCTCCTCTCGCACGGTGTCCCGTATCAGCTGGGCGAGGTCCTAGGCCTGAATGCCTGGGAGCAGTGGCTGGTCAACTGAGGCGTCGGGCTCAACGCGCCCGCCCCTCCGACCTCGTCCTCGGACGTGTCCGCGGCCCACCTCGCTACCTCCTCGTCTAGTCATCTCCTGCAAGGAGACGCGAACACGGAATAGAAAAGATGTCAATACTAATCGATATTCAACGAAGGAACCTTAAAACAGATGTCAAAAGATACGTTGTGGTGGCTACTCTAGTTACAAGCACGTGAATTGGTTATTTTCCAGCCAGTTGGTTCACTTCTCGGGACGACCTTGCTCTGATACCATCTTGTTACGACTCAGTTCCCGAATCCCTACAGGAGATGAGAATCGGATCGACTCGACTGATCCCAAGACCCAGTCATCGAACGAGAAAGTAACCAAAAAGCAGTAAAATAAACCACATTCACCATGCAAGTAACAAACAGTAACAAAAGTACAGTAGTAAAAAAAAGAACTACTACAGTACATACCACCACAACAGTAGAGAATTTAAAACAGGTACAAAAATATGAAGTTTACAAAAAAAGAGTACAAGGTGTAATAGAAATACTCACTCCTACAGAAAATGGGTATAACAAAAGTACAAATATTGGGTTCTACTAGGCCCAGCACCCTCCGCAGCCGTAGGTTCTGGCTGCTCAACACCTGGTCCTGAAAAAGGTGACAAATATGACACGTCAGCGAAGTGCTGAGTAGAGTGGCAACCAGCTAGCTAAGAAAAACAGTAAAGGTGGACAAGTAGCTGTTGGTTTTAACTTCTTTCTTTATTTCTCTATTTACTCTTTCTTGATTTATTTCTCAGGTCTTTCTCTTGATCTCGAATGTTCCTCATGGGAACGATCTTGATTGCAGTCTTTTCCGAAAAGTAGAAGTAGCACGTGGTGCTCTCCTGGCTGGGAGAGTCCCCCATGGTGGTCCTACCCTCAGTCAACCACCACAAGGTCAATGACAGACGTAACGGTGACTATGGCACATGCGATAAACGCACGGGTAGCTACCCCGCACTAGCATGAGGTTAGTCATTTCCGTTAACGGGTGCGCCCAAAGCACAGCATGGAACCAGTATAGGGTAGAGCCCTCTCAGTAACAGGTGTCCAGCCCCTCCACAATAACCAAACAGGGGTCTTGCCCCTCCACAGTCCGTGCACCCTCGCCTGACTACCCTAGTTTGCCTAGTGGGCCTAACAAGTTGGTGTAGGACGGGTAGCTGAACCCCGGGTCCCGTGGGGTGGCTAGCTCCCTCCCTACACAAGTAGTTCTCCGTGGTACGATGTACGCGAGGGTCAAAAGTCGGTACAAAGTGGCCAGATCTAACCCCGGGTCCCTAGGGCGACTAGCTCCGCTCTGCACTAAACAGGGGGACAGTCTCTCTCCTTGGTACTCCGTACTCAATGGCCAGCTCACTTCTCCATCCACTTTCCCAGTTCCATTCTATTTATTTTCCAAGAGCTCTACTCCTAATTCCCCGTAGGGTTCATGCTCATATTTCTCAGGCCAAGCCATACTAGGTTTCATCATTTCAGTTTTATTCATGCCCGTGTTTCCAACATTTAATATCAATTTATATACAAGCAGCTCGAATTTAGTTTCCAAACAACAGGAATTGCATGTAGCAGTTACTAGCAACAGTACTCTACAATTCACAGGCAGCTGTTATCCAATTACAGGCAATTATCATTATTCTATCTACTTATCCAAGACTGCAATTCAGGCATTCAAGACATTCGTTTCAATGTTTCTGTTCCTAGGATTCTTGCCACACCCTAGGATCTATCATTCAATCTAGTTTTCAGGTCCTAGGATTCATGCCATACCCTAGGATCTATCATTCAATCTAGTTTTCAGGTCCTAGGATTCATGCCATACCCTAGAATCTATCATTTATTTGAGAGATGCATTAATGTTTGTAATTAACTAAAGGGAGCCACTCTACCAGCAAAATCGAGAGTAATGGGGGCGTGATCAGTAAGCCCACGTGCCTCTACAACCCCTAAAGTCGCAATAGAATGAGGTCCTACACATGGATCAATCATAAGAAACCACTCAGAACAGGATACAAGTAATTCAAACAAGTAAAGGAACTAATTCTGAGAGGAACGGAATCTTAAACGTGGAAATCGGACCTCGAACGGACCCTAAACGGGTCAAAAACGACAACTCTGACTCAAATCAGATGTTTGGAATATCTTCCAGACATCTTAAAAAGTGGTCCAGGTCATACCTCACTCTGCACTGCTCCTCAAACGTCTAGGGATCCTGCTGAACTGTCAGGACCCAGTTCCAGACGTCCAACCACCTCTCCGGACGTCTGGAGATGCTCTCCGTCGTCTGGTGCCTTGCCCAGACGTCTAAACTGCATGGGAGGGCATGTCCCCGCGCGACGAAAACTTCCTCAAGACGACACGTCTCAAAACCTCGGCGGAACGGCCTGCATGGCCGTATCTGCAAAAGGAGGTATAAGAGGAAATACTTTCCTCACAATCATCGGGAGCTCCCTCCAGACGTCGCCTATGTCGTCTGGATGTAGGTTCAGACGTCTGATTCTGGGAAAATTCCCAGAATTAGAACCTCCTTCATCTTCTTCCCGCTGCGTGCAGCCGCACCGCACTCGTCCGCCTGCTGCTTGAGCTGTAGCAGCACCGGGGGAACCTCCCCATCACCACGCTCCTCCGCGCGCCCACCGGTCGGCCTCGAGCTGCTCCGACGAGCTCTCTCCTCTTCCTTCTCGCTGCATGTAACGAACGCGTGCCCCAGACGCCTTTTAAGACGTCTGGGAGGTGGCCCAGACGTCTGACCAGACGTCTGGGATCACATCCAAACGTCTGACCAGACGTCCGGGATAGTTTCCAGACGTCTGGAGAACAGTTATGTTCGCACGGGAGATTCGTCTGCGCGCCTGTGCGCGCAGACCTGCGATTCCTCTCTCTCTCTCTCTGCGGCTGCAGGCGCACTGCGACCACCTTCTCTCTCCTCCTCGCGCGGCCTTAAAAAGGGGCATGCATCCCCTCCCGTCTCCACCGCCTTCTTCTTCTTCTCCTTCCTGTGCGCGAGAGCGAGCGGACGTGAGGGCGGCAGCGGCGGCAGCAGTGAGCGCGGAGGTGCGGCGTGCGAGGGCGGAGCTCTGCCGTGGGGGCGAGCTCGCCGGAGCGGCTTGGCCGGCTGGTGGAGGGCGCAGGGGGAGCGGAGCGACGCGGAGAGGGACCTGCTGTGGGCTGAGCAGCAGACGCGCGAGGTTCGACGCGGGCGGCGTCGTGAGCGGAGGCCGAGCAGGGCCCTGATTCTGGAAAAATTTCCAGAATCAGACGTCTGGATTTATATCCAGACGGCAAGGTCGACGTCTGTAAGATCATACAGACGTCTGAAAGGTGAGTTTCCACCTTCTTCTTCCTTCTTGTCGACTGACCGTACTGAGGGAGGGGGTTGGTTGTGCGCAGGTTCGCTGATTCGCCATCCTTTGCGAATCAGACGTCTGTAAGTTGTACCAGACGGTGGGAGTGACCTCCAGACGTCCTTAGTGACCATCGGACGTCTGGGATCTAGGCAGACGTCCCTGCAGACTTCTGGACGCCTGGGAAACCACGCTGAACAGGTAAATTCTCTGATCCACCGTTTAAGACGTCTGGAGGGAGTTCCAGACGTCTGATTTTGCACAGTATCATCTTTTTCGACCCGTTTACGGCCCGTTCGGGCTCCGTTTTCCGCGATTCGAGTTGCGTTCTTTTCAGAATTAATTCCTCTACTCGTCTACAGTAGCTATACACTATTTTGAGACACTCCTTGTGTTTGATCCTTGTGATAGGACCTCGTTCGGTTGCAGTCTTGAGAGTCGCGGAGGCGCGCGGGATTCCCGATCACGCCCCCATTACTCCCGTTGTACCTGGTAGAGTGGCTTAAGTTATTAATAAAATCTGTTAAAGTATGAAACCATAACTAGAATCTAGGACATTGCATGAATCCTAGGAATGAGAAATGTATGGAATGATAGCTCCTAGGTGATGCATGAATCCTAGGGCTGGAAAACTAGTTGTATGCTAGATCCTAGGATGTGGCATGAATCTTAGGATGGAAAAACTAGTGGAATGTATAATACTGCAGTCTTGGAAAAATGGAAAGGAATATAAAGCTGCCTGTAAATTGAATTAACAGCTGCCTGTTATGAATAAAGAAACATGTTTGAGATCATGGATTTTGAGAACGTGAATCTGGAAAGTGAAACATATGATGTTCTGAGATAAAGGGCTGGAACCCTACGGGGAATTAGGAGTGGAACTCCTGGAAAGAAAAAGGAATGGAACTGAGATGTAGTTTGTACTGTCTCTTAGGTACGCAGTACCAAGGGAAGTACCTGTACCTGTTTAGTGCAGAGTGGGGCCAGCCGCCCCAGGGACCCGGGGTTAGGATCTGCCGCTCTGTACCGACTTGTTGGACCTCGTGTACGTAGTACCGAGGAGAGCTAGTAGTGTTAGGAGAGTACTAGCTACCCCACGGGCCCCGGGGTTCTGCTAGCCTCCTTCACCGACTTGTTAGGCCCACTAGGGCAAACCAGGGTAGTCAGGCGAGGGTGCGCGGATTGTGGAGGGGCAAGGCCCCGGTTTGGTTACTGTGGAGGGGTTGGACCCCTGTTACTGAGAGGGCTCTGCCCTAGTTCCGTGCTGTGCTTTGGGCGCACCCGTTAACGGAAACGACTGACCGCGTGCCAGTGCGGGCTAGCTACCTGTGCGTTTATCGCGCGTGCCGTAGTCACCGTTACGTCTGTCAGTGACCTTGGGGTGGTTGACTGAGGGTAGGATCACCACGGGGGGACTCTCCCAGCCAGGAGAGCACCACGTGCTACTTCTACTTTTGGAAAAGACTGTAATCAAGATCGTTCCCACAAGGACATTCGAGATCAAGTAAAAGACCTGAGAAATAAATGAAATAGTGAGAAAAATTGAAAGATGTGAATAAAGGAAGTAATAGAACATAACAGCTACTGTACACTCTACTGTTGCCTTTAGTTAGTTTTCCACTCTACTCAGCGTTTTGCTGACGTGTTACACTCGTTACCTTTTTCAGGACCAGGTGTTGAGCAGCCAGGGTCGGCGGCTGCAGAGGACGCTGGGCCGAGTAGGGTCCAGTAGAGTTACCACAGCCTTTTTGTACCCCTTTTGTTTCTGTTCTAGTGAGTAGTTTTTGTTTCCGCTGTACCTTCTTTACCTGCAGTTCTTGTTATACGATAAATGCTGTTTTACTGTTGTGGTGGTACCTACTGTAGTAGTTTCTTTCCTTACTGCTGTACTTTCTTACTGTTAGTTATATTCATGCTGAATGTGGTTTATTTTACTGTCTTTTGGTTACTTCCTCGTTGGACGACTAGGTCTTGGGATTAGTCGAGTCGGTCCGGTTCTCGTGTCTCGTAGGGACTCGGGAACCGGGTCGTTACAAGATGGTATCAGAGCAAGGTCGTCCCGAGAAGTGAATCAACTGACTGGAAAATAACCAATTCACATGTTTATAGCTAGAGTAGCCACCACAACATATCTCTTGACATGAGCTCTTAGAAATTTTGTTAGGTACCGTCTGTTTTGACGTTTCCGTTTTGTTTCGCGTCTCCATTGTAGGAGATGCCGCGTCGTGGAGCTAGGAGGGTGGGCCGCAGGCGCGGCCGAGGTCAGGGCCCGGGGGACAGATGTGTTGGGCTTGGAATACATACTACCCTCCTCTTCTCCTGAGTATACCGTCTCGGGACCTCGTCCAACTGATTCGAGAGGTGGTTCGAGAAGAATTTCAGCTTCCACCCACGTTGCCACCCCCTCCCCCTTCAGAGCGTACGACAGGGGAGTTAGTGGTGGAACGAGATTTCCGCCGCCACACCAGGCGTGTTAGGAGAACTCAACGGAGACACGTGGCGTCTGCAGGAGAGCCGTCACGTTGTGTAGGGCCATCAGTGGCCTTTGGGGGCCCTCGACAGGGGCCAGTCGCCAGCACCGGACCCCCGCCTAGCCGACAGCAGGGACTCACTGAGGGCGGGAGTCGGTTTCCCCTCTGCTACCAGTGTGGCCAGCCGGGCCACGTCAGGAGGGACTGCCCATCTAGGGCAGGAGGTTAGTAGATACTTCCCGTGCAGAGCACTGGAGGGCGTGCAGGAGGCCGCGGTCCCCAGGCACGAGGAGGAGGACGGCAGTCGCGAGGAGGGTACCGGCCAGCACCTACCCGTCCGACGCAGAGTGTGGCTGCTTCGTCCGCACCTAGAGCTGAGGGGCGTATCAACGCCCTAACACACAGGGACGCCAGAGCATCGGGATCCGTGGTAGCAGGTATGGTTTCAGTTTCTGGCAGACCCGTTTACACGCTTTTCGATTCCGGCGCTACGCACTCGTTTGTCGCAGCCAGTTTCGCAGTTAGTTTGGACTAGGATTATACACTGTTAGAGAATCCGTTCGTAATCAGAGGTCCGAGTGGTCAGCTGTTTGTAGCTGAGGAGGTGTACACGGGTTGCGGGGTCAGCATCAGGGGACATAGCCTGCCAGCTGACCTGATTATGATACAGATGGAGGACTTTGGAGTGATTCTGGGGATGGATTGGCTGTCCGCTTACCACGCTTTGGTGGACTGTTTTGAGAGGAAGATCGTCTTCTCCATTCCAGAGTTGCCTTCTTTCAAGTTTCACGGATAGCCAGTGGACGGAGGTTTCAGGTGCATATCGGCACTTCGGGCGGTGAGACTTTTGAGCCAGGGGTGTGAGGGCTTCCTAGCTTGTGTGGTGGCAGAGCCCAACCCCGTGGCAAACTTCCAGAGCATCCCGGTGGTCAGAGAGTACCCCGACGTGTTTCCAGACGAGTTACCAGGACTACCGCCCGAGCGTGAGATCGAGTTTGAGATCTCACTAGTACCAGGGACCAGCCCCATCTCCACTGCGCCATACAGGATGGCACCGCTTGAGCTGCGAGAGCTCAAGTCCCAGTTGCAGGACCTTTTGGAGAAAGGTTTCTTGAGGCCCAGTGCGTCTCCCTGGGGAGCCCCAGTACTGTTTGTGAAGAAGAAGGATGGGACCCTACGCCTTTGTGTGGACTACCGACAGCTGAATAGGGTCACCATCAAGAACAGATATCCGCTGCCGAGGATTGACGATTTGTTTGACCAGTTGCGGGGTGCCACGGTGTTTTCCAAGATCGACTTGAGGTCTGGATACCACCAGTTGAGGATCAGGGAGACCGACGTCTCCAAGACAGCTTTCCGCACCCGGTACGGACACTACGAGTTTTTGGTCATGCCGTTTGGGCTGACCAATGCCCCCGCTGCTTTCATGGACCTGATGAACCGGGTGTTTAGACCGTACTTGGACCAGCTTGTGGTGGTTTTCATAGATGATGTACTCATCTATTCTAGAGATCGGACGCAGCACGGACAACACTTGCGGATGGTTCTGGACACTCTGAGACGACACAGGCTGTACGCCAAATACAGCAAGTGCGAGTTCTGGTTGAGGGAGGTGACCTTTTTGGGTCATGTGATCTCTGGAGACGGCCTGGCGGTGGACCCCGCCAAGGTCGAGGCAGTGCTCAGGTGGGAGAGACTGCGTTCAGTCACTGAGATTCGCAGTTTCCTGGGACTGGCAGGTTACTACAGACGGTTCATCAGAGGATTTTCACAGATTGCGCGTCCTATGACACAGTTGACCCGGAAGGATGTGCCTTTCGCTTGGACAGACGCCTGTGAGGCGTGTTTTCTGGAGCTGAAGGAGAGGTTGACCTCGGCTCCTGTGCTCACCATCCCTGACAGTAGTGGCGGGTTCGTTGTGTACACGGACGCTTCCTTGCAGGGGTTAGGAGGTGTGCTCATGCAGAGGGGTCACGTGGTCGCTTACGCTTTGCGGCAACTGAAGCCCCATGAGCATACCTACCCTACCCACGATCTAGAGTTGGCAGCTGTTGTCTTCGCGCTGAAGACATGGAGGCACTACTTGTACGGTGAGACCTTCGAGATTTTTACAGATCACAAGAGCCTCAGATATCTTTTTGACCAGAAGGAGCTCAACATGAGACAGAGACGTTGGTTGGAGCTCCTGAAGGACTACGACTGCAGCATCTCCTACCACCCGGGAAAGGCCAATGTGGTGGCTGACGCCTTGAGCCGTAAGGCTCCCGCACGCTTGGCCAGTCTACAGTTACAGAGTTGGAGCCTTTTGGAGGAGGTGGGCAGTTGGCGACCTCTAGAGTTACGAGGGTACTGTGGGGCAGTGACGGTGACACGGCAGACCAGTCCAGAGTTGATAGACCGCATGATCACGGGACAGATGGCCGATCCGTACTTGCAGTCTTTGCGTGACAGAGTACTATCAGGGGACCCAGGGGACTTCTCTTTCACAGACCAGGTGTTACGCTTGAGGGGACGGTTGTGCGTCCCCAGAGACGAGGAGCTGTTGAGAGAGCTCCTGACTGAGGCACACGGTTCCAGATTCACCATACACCCCGGAAACACGAAAATGTACCATGACTTGAGACGCGAGTTCTGGTGGAGAGGGATGAAGCAGGATGTGGGTGAGTTTGTGCAGCAGTGCTTAGTGTGCCAGCAGGTGAAAGCCGAGCATCAGAGGCCTGCAGGGCCGCTTCAGCCGCTTCCAGTGCCAGAGTGGAAGTGGGAGAGCATCACCATGGACTTGGTGGTGGGCTTACCTGTTACCCAGCGAGGACACGACGCAGTCTGGGTAATAGTGGATAGATTGACGAAGACGGCACGATTCTTGCCGATCCGAGTCACTTTGGGACCAGCACAGTTGGCAGAGAGGTATATCCATGATGTGGTGCGACTACACGGAGTTCCGCGGGAGATCGTATCCGACCGGGATACCCGCTTTACGTCCCAGTTTTGGGCTGAGTTTCAGCAGGCTTTGGGGACGAGGTTGAGGTTTAGCAAGGCTTACCACCCCCAGACGGACGGACAGTCGGAACGCACGATACAGACACTTGAGGACCTTTTGCGTGCCTGTGTACTAGACTGGAGGGGCTCTTGGGAGGAGCACCTGCCCCTGGCGGAGTTTGCATACAACAACAGTTATCACTCGAGCATCGGCAAGGCTCCCTACGAGGCTCTGTACGGACGGAAATGCACGGCACCCTTGAGTTGGGTTGAGGTGGGGACCAAGTGGGAGGTTGGGCCCAGGTTGATCCGGCAGAGTCAGGAGGTAGTTAAGCAGATCCACAGACGACTCCGCACTGTCAGGAGCAGACAGAAGAGCTACGCGGATCGCAGACGCAGAGAGGTGCAGTTCGAGGTTGGGGACCACGTCTTCCTTCGTGTTTCGCCCATGAAGGGCTTACAGCGGTTTGGGGTGAGAGGGAAGCTCGCACCGAGGTTCGTGGGGCCCTTTGAGGTCCTGGAGCGGGTTGGACCCGTTGCTTACAGGCTTGCCCTTCCCCCGCAGCTTTCTGGTGTGCATGACGTGTTCCACGTGTCCAACCTCAGGAAGTACGTAGCCGATTCCAGTCACGTACTGAGTCACGAGAGCGTCGAGGTGAGCGACGACCTGACCTACCCCGAGCGGCCAGTGCAGATCCTAGATCGAGCCGTCCGCAGGTTGAGACGAAAGCAAGTACCCCTGGTAAAGGTTTTGTGGAGGAGCCAGCGGTACGAGGAGGCTACCTGGGAGCCTGAGGAGGCAATGCGGGAGCGGTACCCGGAGCTTTTCGCGGGTACATCTTTTCGGACCAGCTTCGGTTCTCTTTGAGTTTGTTATGGTTAGTTGGACATCTTTTTCCCGCACCCTAGTTGGCGCAAGTTTCGGGGACGAAACTTCCTTTGAGTTTGTTATATTGTAACGAACGCGTGCCCCAGACGCCTTTTAAGACGTCTGGGAGGTGGCCCAGACGTCTGGGATCACATCCAGATGTCTGACCAGACGTCCGGGATAGTTTCCAGACATCTGGAGAACAGTTATGTTCGCACGGGAGATTCGTCTGCGCGCCTATGCGCGCAGACCTGCGATTCCTCTCTCTCTCTGCGGCTGCAGGCGCGCTGCGACCACCTTCTCTCTCCTCCTCGCGCGGCCTTAAAAAGGGGCGCGCCTCCCCTCCCGTCTCCACCGCCTTCTTCTTCTTCTCCTTCCTATGCGCGAGAGCGAGCGGACACGAGGGCGGCAGCGGCGGCCGCAGTGAGCACGGAGGTGCGGCGTACGAGGGTGGAGCTCTGCCGTGGGGCGAGCTCGCCGGAGTGGCTTGGCCGGCTGGCGGAGGGCGCAGGGGGCGCGGAGCGACGCGGAGAGGGACCTGCTGCAGGCTGAGCAGCAGACGCGCGAGGTTCGACGCGGGCGGCGTCGCGAGCGGAGGCCGAGCAGGGCCCTGATTCTGGAAAAATTTCCAGAATCAGACGTCTGGATTTATATCCAGACGGCAAGGTCGACGTCTGTAAGATCATACAGACGTCTGAAAGGTGAGTTTCCGCCTTCTTCTTCCTGCTTGTCGACTGACCGTACTGAGGGAGGGGGTTGGCTGTGCGCAGGTTCGCTGATTCGCCATCCTTTGCGAATCAGACGTCTGTAAGTTGTACCAGACGGCAGGAGTGACCTCCAGACGTCCTTAGTGACCATCGGACGTCTGGGATCTAGGCAGACGTCCCTGCAGACTTCTGGACGTCTGGGAAACCACGCTGAACAGGTAAATTCTCTGATCCACCGTTTAAGACGTCTGAAGGGAGTTCCAGACGTCTGATTTTGCACAGTATCATCTTTTTCGACCCGTTTACGGCCCGTTCGGGCTCCGTTTTCCGCGATTCGAGTTGCGTTCTTTTCAGAATTAATTCCTCTACTCGTCTACAGTAGCTATACACTGTTTTGAGACACTCCTTGTGTTTGATCCTTGTGATAGGACCTCGTTCAGTTGCAGTCTTGAGAGTCGCGGAGGCGCGCGGGATTCCCGATCACGCCCCCATTACTCCCGTTGTACCTGGTAGAGTGGCTTAAGTTATTAATAAAATCTGTTAAAGTATGAAACCATAACTAGAATCTAGGACATTGCATGAATCCTAGGAATGAGAAATGTATGGAATGATAGCTCCTAGGTGATGCATGAATCCTAGGGCTGGAAAACTAGTTGTATGCTAGATCCTAGGATGTGGCATGAATCTTAGGATGGAAAAACTAGTGGAATGTATAATACTGCAGTCTTGGAAAAATGGAAAGGAATATAAAGCTGCCTGTAAATTGAATTAACAGTTGCCTGTTATGAATAAAGAAACATGTTTGAGATCATGGATTTTGAGAACGTGAATCTGGAAAGTGAAACATATGATGTTCTGAGATAAAGAGCTGGAACCCTACGGGGAATTAGGAGTGGAACTCCTGGAAAGAAAAAGGAATAGAACTGAGATGTAGTTTGTACTGTCTCTTGGGTACGCAGTGCCAAGGGAAGTACCTGTACCTGTTTAGTGCAGAGTGGGGCCAGCCGCCCCAGGGACCCGGGGTTAGGATTGGCCGCTCTGTACCGACTTGTTGGCCCTCGTGTACGTAGTACCGAGGAGAGCTAGTAGTGTTAGGAGAGTACTAGCTACCCCACGGGCCCCGGGGTTCTGCTTGCCTCCTTCACCGACTTGTTAGGCCCACTAGGGCAAACCAGGGTAGTCAGGCGAGGGTGCGCGGACTGTGGAGGGGCAAGGCCCCGGTTTGGTTACTGTGGAGGGGTTGGACCCCTGTTACTGAGAGGGCTCTGCCCTGGTTCCGTGCTGTGCTTTGGGCGCACCCGTTAACGGAAACGACTGACCGCGTGCCAATGCGGGCTAGCTACCTGTGCTTTTATCGCGCGTGCCGTAGTCACCGTTACGTCTGTCAGTGACCTTGGGGTGGTTGACTGAGGGTAGGATCACCACAGGGGGACTCTCCCGGCCAGGAGAGCACCACGTGCTACTTCTACTTTTGGAAAAGACTGTAATCAAGATCGTTCCCACGAGGACATTCGAGATGAAGTAAAAGACCTGAGAAATAAATGAAATAGTGAGAAAAATTGAAAGATGTGAATAAAGGAAGTAATAGAACATAACAGCTACTGTACACTCTACTGTTGCCTTTAGTTAGTTTGCCACTCTACTCAGCGTTTTGCTGACGTGTTACACTCGTTACCTTTTTCAGGACCAGGTGTTGAGCAGCCAGGGTCGGCGGCTGCAGAGGACGCTGGGCCGAGTAGGGTCCAGTAGAGTTACCACAGCCTTTTTGTACCCCTTTTGTTTCTGTTCTAGTGAGTAGTTTTTGTTTCCGCTGTACCTTCTTTACCTGCAGTTCTTGTTATATGATAAATGCTGTTTTACTGTTGTGGTGGTACCTACTGTAGTAGTTTCTTTCCTTATTGCTGTACTTTCTTACTGTTAGTTATATTCATGCTGAATGTGGTTTATTTTACTGTCTTTTGGTTACTTACTCGTTGGACGACTAGGTCTTGGGATTAGTCGAGTTGGTCCGGTTCTCGTGTCTCGTAGGGACTCGGGAACCGGGTCGTTACACTGCACCTCTCCTCTCCACCACTACACCCGACAGCAGCAGTGGCTCGCTCTAACTCTCGCTCTCGCGCTCGCACTGGAGGAAGGAGGAGACAGGTAGATGTGGTGAACGAGGGAGAGGGGAGGGAAGTATTTGCAGGCATGGGGAAGGCGTCTGTAGGTCAGTGAGGGGAGAGAGAAAAAGAAGAGGGCGGCAGGTTTCAGTCTGCACATGGCACACGCGTAGACTCACGATCGTACGCACGCAAAAAGTTATTTCCAGACATCTGGGAAGGCTTCCAGACGTCTGGACCAACTCCCAGACATGTGAAAGTGTTTTTGATGCCTCGGGTCTTAACAGTGAAGCTCCTGAACCTATTTAACAGGGCTGAGAGGCCATATTTTGAATTTTAGGTGTTCGCTCCCCCGCCTCCATGGATGTAGCTTCGAGGGAAGCTTGAAGCCTTCTCCAGCTGTTGCAAGTCCCAGGTGAAGCCTCTAGGTGACGCGGAACATCTCCAGGGAGGTCTCCAAGTCGTCAATTAAGGATCTCTACAGCTGCAGCTCTCTCAATTGGATGCATCATCCACTACAGCTGCACGCAGAAGAACCCTATGGGATTAGTCCCACATTGGGCATTGAAAGATGCATGGCACCTCATAAGAGGATTTTGTCACACGGGCATATTACCTCAACTAAACACAGGGGGTGAGGTCCCCGCTCACCCTTCACCTGCTCCTCACCCGTGACCCATCCCCCGCAGCCTGACACTGACCCGACTCGCCTAAGCCCTGTCCACACCTCAGCTGCGATATCACACCTGCAGCCCTGGTCCTGGGTACACTTAGATCCAAATCCGATTGCCTGAGGCTCTAGGAGAGCGGATCCTAGAGTGAGAAAGAGAGAGAGTGCGTGGGGGAAGGGGGTTTGCTCTGACGACCAATGGCTGACACTTAGCCATTTGAAGAAGGAAACCCTTCCCCTTGTGCGAGAAGAGAAGGAAGAAGGAGAGGAAGCCAAAGAAGAGAGAGAAGAGAAGAGGAGTTGAAGAAGGAGAAAGAAGAATAGTAGAAGTGGACTGTGCACTTATCCTACGTGAATTTATATTGACTAGTACTATTCAAATATTTGATATTATTGTGAGGGGTAATTGCTGATTCAAATGACCATTTTACCTCATTCTTTTGCACTATTTGACATTCGCTTTCATTTATATATCAATACTGCTTGGAATTCTGTTATAAGTTGCTCGTATATTTGTTTGCATTGCAATCTTGAGAATCATTTTACTAATTACTCCCTGTGTTTGACCTCGGACTTCCATTCGAGTATAAATTCTATTTGTTTTTTGCGGTGATTCCATCTATACTTCAATGCATTGATTTTAAAATCTGATTCAGAGTGACTAACAACAACCAATGTGTCAAACAACATAAGTGATTTGAAAATGAAACCCAAGCCTTTATCATACCATAAGTTTTAGGATTCTGCTTGAAATTAACTACTTTTAATAGTTCTCACTACTTAGATTTCTTAACTTCAATGAAAGTGATAATTCATTTTCTTTACATTGAATCCAATGCAAGAACAGGTAGCTCAATTCATGAACAAGTAGCTTAAGAGAGACAAGAACATGTACCATACTCTTGCACTCTTCTTAAATGCAAATTAATTGAAAAATGAAAACTAGCAGGTGAAATGAAATTCCAAAATGAGTGCCTATGATATGCTACTTCTACTTGGAATGAATTTTTTTGAGTAAATTTTCAATTTTATTTTTCAAGCAAACACACAATCAAACTAACTAAAATAGCTAGGGAGAAAAAGAGTACAGACAAAGAAAAGAGTTCAAAGTCTAATTACAAGAGAAAATCATAATGTAAACTCTCCTGATGTACGATCTGGATCGCTCGTTAATTATGGTCAATTATCTTGTGGTAGTATAGCCGCAATTAAGACGAATGTCATTTTATTTATATACAATTTTTACTGATTTTATTTTAGGTCGCTTACTAGGAGACAATTATCAATATACATCACTCTATTATCCAAAAATAATCTTTTATTCCAAAAATGTCAATTTTATATACAAATGAATGAATAATGAATGAAAGAATCAACGAATTAATTAATCTAAGTCAATTATGTACAAAACTGAATTAATTAGTGTTAATGACAATGTCTCAGACATATTTACAAGTAGAAAGGCATTGAAAATCAATCTGAACTAATCTAGGTTAATTATGTACACTAACATCTAAACAATGCCGTAATATAGGCACAAAAATACTATAAACACTAACAAATACTATATACTATACTAACATATATAACTATGTACATCGACATCTCTAAATGTTACTAGAATGCCTTAAAAACATATATTTACAAAATAAGGCAAAGACAGTATATATATATACTAAACTAGATATACGTATATACTATTATACATTTATACTCTACACTTAACACATAACATAGATACATATCACACACAGCATATGTAGGCTTAACACACACTACACTCATATATAACACGTACTAGCCACACAAACTTAGCCAATTTTTACACGTGACATAACCTAAGTTACACTTAACCAAAAATTTGTTAATTGGCAGGCCCAACCTTTCGTGGAATCAACAACCCACTAGGGGCCAGATCGACCACTACTAATCTTGGGCCCTAATTTTTATTAGGTGATTTTGCATAGCTTTAGGTCCATATAGAACCAACAAGCAAGGCTCCTAGCCCACTTGCCTGTAGGCCCACATGCACACACACACCCACACACACGAATGCTCATTGTTTGCACCCTGCGATGTTGACTGGGAAGGTCATCAATGTAGTTATTTAAATAGGGGTGTAGGCATTTCAAAGTTTCCAATATGGCACTAAGTTTGGGTGCCAGATTAGCATGCTGCTGTGTGATTAATTGCTATCTTTAGGACTTAATTAAGGTATTAAATAAATAATTATTTTATAATTAAATTACATGATTACATAGCCAATATATAGGGCTACTTATTGGTATAATTTATTTACAATAATTAAATATAAAAAAATATATTTAAAAAAAATCTTAAAGTTAGAGATAAATACACATTAAGTTACTGTTTAATTCCTTAATTAAAGTATACATTAATAAATTAATTGTATAATTGGCTTATAAATTAGTTTATTTACATTATTAACTTATCATTAAGGATTTTTAATTCATTTTTAGTGATTTATTTCTATTTATACATATATACATAAATATATAGTATAAATACTACCCTACAGTATAAATAGGTTATAAATAAACTGAAATTATTGTAAATTAGATTATATAACTATATAACATAATTTACTTTAATACTTTATTAAATTACTAATTTAAATTATTTTAACTTACTAATATGCCTAATTAACTTATGAACATAATTAAATACAATATATAGATAAATAAATAAATAAATATAGGGGTACCTTACTATATATAATAATTACTTTAAGTTATTCTACAATTATAATTACAATTATAAATATATACATAGTTATTTACAAATATACATAGATTATGTACATATAATACAAATAAATAAATATAGAATTATATTATTATAGTATCTATTATATAACTTAACATAAATATTGATGGGAACACCATCATGAGCCATAACTAGCTCATTTTGGTCTGATAAAGTTGATAAAGCTCCTACATAACCATCAAAGGGTCATATAAGCATAATGTTCAATTTTAAGAAGATAAGAAACTAGGGTTAATTCTGCAACTTTAATCGCATTTCACAAATGCAGAATAACCATGAGATATTTTAGGGGTTTATTAAAGGTCATATGATCATTAATGTCTAATAAGTGGGTCCATGCAGACAGTAATGGGTTTTCATGCCTTACGAGAATTAAATGACATCTGAAATCCTAAAAACTGACCCGCTTAATTCACTAAGGTTATAGTCAGGATAAAATTCACATAAACCTTCTATAAATCATATAAAAATATTCTATAACGTTTGGTATCTTTAATTTGACTATTGAAACCCATTTTGACCTAAAATAGAGTCTCAAACAGATAAATGCCCTAATTTGGGTTTCTATGTAATTTACCTAGACAAAATTGATCAAGACCTAAATCTAACTTCACCATCAGATTTCTTGGGTTTAAATTAGGTTTATATCAAAATTTAGGCCCAATCAAAGATCACCTTGACCCAGTTTACATTCCAGTCCAGATAGACTCTTTTTATCACATAATGGCCCTTAGCTTTTTGAATTATTTACAAATAGGTGCCTAACTTTTTCATTGTCTTGACATTTAGGTCCCTACCTCTATTGTTGTGTCCGACGAGATTCGAGCGAGATTTTCTTGCTCGATTCTCAACCAAACAATCCTAAATTTGAACTAGAGATTGCCTGTGAAATTCTCTTCCAATTGAACCCAATCTTGATTCCTATTTCCTTCCCAATCTTCCAAACGAAAACATGGAAGATGTGGGTATCCCACAGGCATGTAATCTCGGAGCTTCCAAGCTTGGAATGCCCTTTTGAGGCCTATAAAAGAACCCTTGAGGATAAATCGTCCTCCTTAGCAAGTTTTGGTCAGAGAAAACCTTCTCTCTCCCTTCTCTGGCCACCTTTGAACTTAGCTTCGGTGACTCCCCCGCATCCTCCTCTTCTGGCCGTCCAACCATCAAATTGGATGGATTACCATCTTCCTCTCTTCATCACGGTCATCGCCAGCCAAAGCACGACTACCATCTCTACCTCTTGCTTCATCGCCGTCTCGCCATCTTCACCTTCTTCTCCAACTCTGGTCAGACACCACCAGAGTCTCCTACTCATTGTCCTCCTCTCTAAGCCTTTCTATTCCTTCCTCTCTCCCTACACTTTCTTTCACCACACCCATAAACCACTCACACCCACTATACTGCACACACCAACCCCATCTTCCCCACGGCCGACGAAACTTCGACGAGTTCGCCTGACTACCACACTTCACAAAATTCATCACCACCACTTCCAAAAGCTTCACCTCGACTCCGCCTACAAAATCCCTAAACCTATTTAGGGTTTTACCCACTCCATCACACCCCTGAACACCACCACCTACGCACCATCTTCCCAAGTCATCAGACCACCATAGGCACTTTCACTCCATAAAAACACCATCAGTGCACTTGTTAACGATCAACGAAGCTTCTGAGCCAATTCAATTGGGACACCAGGCCGTGTTCTTACTTTTTAGGTGATCGCCGGACCTCCGCCATCGCTTCGACTCCACAGACCTTGTCTGCAGTCCTCCAGCCACGATACCTCCAAGCAACACCAGGTGATCATTCTTATGCATTAAAAAAAACCTAGATCTTAGGATTTTACTTCGCAAATGGGTTTTTGGGTTGCATTTAAGCATAAATTAGGTTAAGCATGCATTGCATTTTTTATTTTATTTTTTTGATGTGTTTCTTGTAGTGTTAGGGATAAGCAAAGAGTTAGATCCCTAAAACCCTAGCACTCGAGAAGGCAACTGATGAAGTGGAAGCTCAATCAAGCTAGAACTCAACTAATTCCAACTCATCATGGCTGGATACCAGCTCCTTTGGACAAGGATTAGCTCCATTTAGCTCACCTTAGCTGAATGGTAGCTCAAGAGAGCTCACCTTAGCTTACCCTAGCTTAGGTCAACTCAGATCTAGCTCAACTTAGTTGAGTCTAGCTCATCTCAGCTCCCATTAGTTCATAGGAAGCTCTAGCTAGCTCAGCTAAATTGACTGGAGCTCACCTCAGCTCAGCCCCATCTCATTCCAGCTCCACACAGCTCATGGCAGCTAGACTCCATGCTAGTTGAGCTACTAGTAGCTTAGTTAGCTCTAGAGTTCTCATTAGAGGTAGTTCCAGCACAACCTAGCTCCGGCCAGGTTGAGGTCAGCTTAACTGAGCTCAACTACCCAGGCTTGGCTACTTACATAAGAATTAAGTAGCTGAGCTCAGTAGTTGAGCTCCCCTTGAAGCTGCCTCAGCAGACCCAGCTCCAGCATAGCTTCCATCAACTCTGGAGTCTTCTTTCCCAACTCTTCCTTCATGAAACCCTAGCTCCTCCACCTCTACTTTACTAGCTAAGTGATGGGAACACCATCGTGAGCCATAACTAGCTCATTTTGACCTAATTAAGTCAGTAAATGCTCCTACATAACCACCTGAAGGTCATAATTCATTGCATAACCATTCTGATAGAAAAATAAGAAACTAGGGTTAAAATTGCAAGTTTCCTAGCTTATCATGAATGCAATACAACCACAAGTTTTCTTAAGGGCTAAAAAAAGGTCAAATGGTCTTAATAAGATAACAGGTGGGTTAGATTAGACAGAAAAGATTTGTGTGTATTCTGAGAATTAAATGACTTTTAAAACCCTAAAAATAGATCCACTTAATTAACCAAGGCTCTGGTCGGGATAAAATTCACCTAAACCCTCTAAAAATCATAGAAAAATATTCTCTAGGGTTTAGTACCTTCAATTTGGCCATCAAAACCCATCTTGACCTAAAATGGAGTCTCAGATAGATATTTGTCGTAATTTAGATTTTTGCATAAATTACCCAATCAAATGTGGTCAAAATCAAATTCCAACTTCACCATTGGATTCCTTAGGTCCATATTACGTTTGTACCAAAACTTGGACCCAAGGAGAACTTGTCTTGACTGACTTTGCAAAAAAGTCCTATCTGATTACATTTATACCCCCAACTTTCAAAAACCCTTGCATTCATCCCCCTAACTTGTTCGTCATTTTCACAATTAGGTCCCTCCACCATTACTATGTAGGAAACCTACTCTAACGACCTTCAAGTTGGATTTTCTCCCTGATTGATTGATGAATCCCTTTTGAAATTGGCAGGGAGATTCATCAAGTAATCCTCTCCAATATAAGCCTAGTTAGATGCTCTGATTCTTTCCCAATCTCTCATGTGAATGCATGAGAGATTTGGGTCTTTTGAAGCTCCCAAATCCGATGAGCATTCCTTGCTTGGAAGCTTGGCTTCCAAGCACAAAACCCTCTCTATAGACCTATAAAAGACTTCCTTGGGTCCAACCGTTCTCAGCTTGAAATTGGGCCGGAACTCCCCCTCTTTGTCTCTCCTCTTCGATCGGAACTCTCCACAAGCTCTGGCGGTCTATCTTCGACTCCTCTCAATGCCCAACCACAAAACCAGTGGCGGGCATATCTCCCTCACCGTTCTCTGCATCAAGCAATACTAGCCGTCACCGTCCTTTCCCCGTCCTTTGCCGCTGCCTCTCCTATGAAGGTTTGTCTTCCGCACGTCCGGCAACCACACCAGCATGGGAATCCCTTCCCCTTTCATCCTTAGAGTAGATTCTTAGGTTTCCTATCTCTCTTACTTTCTCCCCCTCTCTTTATTTCCCAAAACTGACCACCAACGCTATTGAACACCTTCATCTCCTCCATCTCCGACGACTCCTCAGGTGAGGTGTTCCCACCGCTCTGCACCTCCATCCACCTCACCGACCACTCTACAACCTCCACTGCCCCTTCTCGCTCATTTCCCCTCACTCCATTCGCTCCATCATCCACCCAAAAACCTTCCCGAACAAACCCATCATCCCTGACTGTTCTCGTCACCATCCGTCCACCACAACCACCCTCGCTCCACGCCACTGCCACTGTTACATTTGCCGTGCCACGACAACCCTAGTAAGCATTCTGACCTGACCATAAGGCCACTTTTCTTGATTTCAAGTAGTAGGCCAAAACCTGCCATTGATGTCATGCTTCGAGTAAGCTTCAAGCTGCTCCAGGTCCTGCTATGCCCAGAGGATAGCTCCAGGCCATGCAAAACTAAGGCCTGTAGGAATCCAAGTCCTCGCGTGAGGGCTTCAGAAGCCGTAGCCCCATCAATTCGACTGGATACCCTGCTGGTGCACTGCGCGGAAGAAAGGTGGGACATTTAGTCCCACCTCGGATATGAAGAGTCACCTGCAGCCACATAAATTGAATATGTGAATGGGGTTGTTTGCCTCCAAACATTGAGGGTGAGGTCCTCCTTCACCTTCACCCAGCCTCGTCCGCGACACCTTACTCACGGACCTGGCCTGACCCGACTCGACCTGCACTCCTCGCTCACCACCGCACGCTGGTGAACCTGGACCTGGGTATGCGATAGGTCCGATTACCTGACCGATTGTGGCTTTGGGAGAGCGAGACTGAAATAGAGAGAGAAGAGAGGAGAGTTATGCGGGGAAAGGGGGGTTTTTGCCCTAGGATGTTTGGCTCCAATACTCAGCCGGATTCAGAAGGCAAAAAGGTCAAAGAAGAAGAAAGCCTAAAGAAGAAGAAGAAGGACTGCTGAGCTAAAGGCCTGAAAGGAATAGAAGGAGGTGCAAAGCAGGGATAGAGAAGAAGAAGAAGAAAGGAAGAATCAGAGAAAGAAAAGGAGGAAAAAGCATGCAGACAAAGGGGTACTGTAGCAAACGTCATCTAAGACGTTTGATTTCATTCTATCTCCTTTAGTCAATTTGAGTAACTATTCTATGTATTAGACTTATAATTGTTGATTCACATCACCATTATTTTGTCTAAAATTCTTTCTACTCTTCATATACTCATATGCTCTACATTGCACATTAGTTTTTGAGTAATATTTTGTGTTGAGATTACATTAATTGTTAAGATTAGTGTGTGAATTCCATTTGCTCCCTGTGTTCAACCTCAGAATCTTTTCGAGTAATAAAAATTGTATTTGTTTAAACGCTATTTCAGCTATACTTCAACGCAACACTTTTTAAACACTGACTTAGCGTGACAAACATTTTCGTGCCGTTGTTGAAGAGAAACATGCAATTCACCGCTATTCTCTGCATTAGTTGATTATATTTGAGCACTAACTTGTCCTATTTTCTTTATTGTGATTTTGCATGGTACTTCACGAGGAGATATTCCGTACAAATTAGCCAGTCCAGGGTAGGTAACTTCTCTATTCTTCCCTAGTCAACCTCCTAATCTTGGGAAGACAAAAAGGAAAAAAATCAATTAGGAACCACCTACCTTACTTTTCATAGTAATTATCATTTAAATGGCAAGTTTGCTGATTTGCGAATTTTTTTCAAATCTCATTAAAGTTGAAGCGATTCTATTTAGAGATCCTACCCCAAATTTATTATGCTTAATAGGGACTACGCTTAATTTCTAATCTTCTTGGACTACGCACTTCTTGTTTGATGTCCAAGGAGAACATTTTTGAAGAGCAAATTGGACTTGGAAATAGAACCAATTAGGGTTAGGAGTGCTAGTTCACATTTGCTTGCATAAAAGATAACAAACCCACCCGCATTTGTGTACTACCCAAGCCCTTGATTGAAAAGATCTAATCAAGAAAAACCCTACAATCAGGCTTTAAAGTCACTTGAACCCCAAAATCCTTGGACCTAATAACTTGGGAGTCAAATCAAGGTGATTTCTAGTTCTTAACCTAGAGTCATTCTACTATCTTTAGGGTAGGTCAGGTAAAGTTGGACTACATTGTAATCGAATCAACCTCCAAATTAGGTCACAAGTCAAATCAACTACTAATTCAAGTAAAACAAAGGCAAAAATTAGGACATAAAACTAATAGACTTAAGAGGTCAAGTTATCCATTTTGGTCTACCTGGACCCTCAGTGACAAGGAAGGTCGGGTGGGGGAAACCCTGTAACCTGTGGGGGTGCTCTACCGTGTAGGGGTCTTTGCAGGACTTTCCCTTCCTGGCTGCTCAGGTAATTCTCTGGTGGACGACTTTCCGATCTAGGGGTATCATCTGCACCAAACCTTTATAGTCATCCAAAAATCTTTAGGTGCCCTGCTTGGGTCAATATCACATCCAGTCCCTCATCCCTTCTATTTAGAGCACACACATATTTTTTCTTGGGAATCTTTTTCAAATCTAATCAATTTCGACCTAAACTTGAATTTTGATTCTACATCTTGATTTCACTATCTGATCAAAAAATGCAGCTTGGCAACTTAGGAAAACCATTGAAGAAACCTGAATCTCAAAGATCCATGAAAGATAGAATGGTTGAGGATGCCCTTCGATTTTATGAGATTGATTACAAAACCTCAAAATCAATTGAAGACATTTAGGTTAATGTATCGACAACAACAACCTTCATCATAAACTGTGCCCAATTATTACTAATAGAAGTAACAAAAGGATCAACCCGAGATATTCTCATAACAGGATCATCGAGATAGAAAAATTGCATAACTTTGAATATCTCCAATGCATGACAAATTCTGTACTTTGTGGAAAACACCAAGATGATCTTGAAATATGGGAAGAAATGATGAAATTGTTGAAACAAGTTATTGATCAAAAATACCTGTACATGTCCCAAACATTTAATGAAACATCTTGGAATAATATTGAGGATCAACATGATTTCCCAAATCCTAGGTTTGAGACACAAGGTTGTTGTGGATTCCCAACCCAGATAGAATATGATATGCCTGATCTTGAAATAGGTTGGGAGGTCCCAATTGCAGGAGAACACAATTTTGAGCTAGCCTTAGAAAACCAAAACCTTGGTTCACCAAGCATAGAATTCCTAGACTCCTGTAATAATGAGATTGAATCAGAACCTCTCGAGGGTGTAAATCCCACCCCTTACTCTGATAAGGTGACCCCCGAAGGCAATTCTAACCTAGATTCTAGTAAGTCAACCCACATCCTTAGCCTAGAATCTGGATCTGAATCTTCTTCGGATAATTACAAGGCCTCGTATGATGAAAATAAAAGTTTGAATTTGGATTATGATTCTGGGCCTTTATTTGATGAATGTACCTCTCCAACATCCTTAGAAATAAAGATTGATTTTTCGGAAGTCAGCCAATCTACGATACAGAAATCAAGGAGTTGGAAGAGTGGGGTTTTGATTGGGTCTTCCCTACAAGCCAAACACCCGAGCCCAGACCCAATAGGGACACCATTTTACGCTCGGAATCTACGAATAGGCTAGATCCAAGTCAGGTTGCTGAGTCTACATCTTGTGATTTACTCTGTGGTGGAACCTCTAATCTCGAATCAAATTCACAACTTGATTCTCGCAATTTCTCTGACGATTTCAAATCTTACTATGATTATGGAGAACCATTATTACCTAACGACTATGAGCCAATCTATGACCTCAGCACACATGATCCATTCTTCGACTCTAACTCTGAGGTCCCTAATCCCGAGATCATTGATTTAAATTTTGGTTCCATTGAGATGGAATCATTTCTTTTTGATACTCAAGAATCAGAAACAAAAAGTGCCGAGAGTGACTACAACCCAGAATTTGAATCTTTTCTTGACTCAGATTTTCTTCATCCTATAAACACTCTTCAAGCATTTACCTTTTTGTTTGATGGCTACTATGAGGACTCTCTAAATGAACCCACCTTTGAACCCTTACTAGAAGAGCCCCCGTACACAATTCTTATTAAGGCCACCTCTTCAACATATGCAGAACCTATTCAAACTCATTTTCAACCCCGACCCACAACCAGACTCAATTTCCATTCTGATTCCCCTCTAAATGAGCTAGTTGCAGACGATTCTCCTCCACAATTTTATTGGGTTTCGAACATCGATCAGACTACAAATCACACCCCATCCTTCTCTGATCACTCCAGTAGGGTTCTTACATCCTCCACTGATTCTTTTTCATTCAAGGATCCCTACTCTGACCAGGCTGATGCGACTCAGCCAGACCCTAGCTATACACTTCCATACCCTTTCAAGCTCCAAAGTATATGGTGGGTTCCACATCTCTTGATCTACATTTATTAACCCACCAGATTGATTGGATTTGGGCTGCATCATCAGCCTATTGATCTGAACAAGCACCTAGCTGGACTAACTAGGCTTTTGATCAAGGTGCCTATTCTGCAAAACTCATCTGATTTGACCACTCCTTCTCGATACCATTTCCCGCTTGGCTGAAGGCATTGAATTTAGCGCTTAATGGGAGGCAACCCGTCATTCCAAAAGACCCAAGATCCTTCTAATTATCCTTCTGTACTTCATGTCTATTGCACCCTGAGTTCGATTTTAGAACAGCCAATCCCACCTCTAGTACATGTGTCAGAGTTCGAAATCATCCGCAACATTCATTCTCAACACATTCGCCCACCCGATAATCCTGTTCTAATTCCTGAACCCAAAATTATTTCGTACCCTTTGTTTACAATGAGGACATTGCAAAACTTAGGCATGGGGGAGTGGTAAAGTGCAAGCATTCAAAAAAATCAAAGTTCGGAAGGATTTTCACAAAATATCACATATTCCAAAAATACAAAAAAAAATCCTTGAAAAAGAAAAAAAATAAGAGAGGAGAGGAAATTTTGATGGCATATCAGATTTTGAGAAAAAGGGGAAGAGATAAAAATGTCAAAAAAGGAGTACAATTCAAAAAGGAAAAGAGGTAGTCATTAGTAAAAGATTAAGGAATTGACTTAGTCCTAGAGCATATCAAAAGAAATAAAGACAAAAAAGTACTAATGAAATAGATAAGAGATTAGTAGGAATACTGATTTTAGGCCTCTTGGGCTGTAATCCTAGGATTAAAAATTCAAGTATCCGCTAAGATCTGGATAGTCCTCAAGAGGTTGGGGAAAATGCGAAGCTTAAGTATTAGGTCTAAGGATTAGGGATTATTCGACCTCGTTAGCTGACCTTTGGTTTGCAGGACTCGGTAAGCTAAGCATCCTAATCCACACATAGTCTAGTTCAGTGTGCCTAAGTATCAAAATCACGCAAATGCATATAAATTGTTCTAAAGAAGTCACCTAGATTAGGAGTGGCTGATCAACACAAGTTGATTTGGATGAGTTCCCGACACGGAGAGGTGGGAAATTCCCCTCGAAGATGCGTAATTACATCTCATCTCCTCTGTGCTTGTCTCCTAGGATGTCTATATATCCTATTGGGGGCATGTAAGCACCCTGTGCTAGTTCAGATGCCATGGGCAGCATTATCTCGAAATATCGATTGCCAGGGTCTGGATTTAGCTACATAACACCATGGGCGGGATTATCTCGAAATCTCGAAAGCTAGGGTTCTGGGGGTTGCCATGGGTGGTGCTATCTCGAAGCATCATTTGCTAGGGATCCTTTGAGAATTGATGATGGGTACTAGGAATCTGATACAGACCGTGTTGGGAAGCCAATCTGAAGCTAGAAATAAAAAGAAAAGAGAGAGAAAACTCTCCAAAAATGAAGAAAATTCCTCTTTCACTCTGACAAAAATGCACTGCAAACTGAACTAAGGCTAAAACATGTTACAAGCACTGGTGCTTTAACCACGGAGTTCAACGAACCTTAGGATAGTTCCTGTGGACCTTAGAAACCTTCGTGACAGATTGAGGCTAGAGCTAGTCCGGTCTAGATCTTGGTTGGTACTTGAGTACCTCTAGGCCTACTGTCGGCATTCTAACCTAATCTACAAAAGGAAGTACACATCAAAGCTTTTAAGCATCAAAAGATTTTATGGTCTAGAATCAAAGTTAATACCTTGAAATTTTGCTAAGGAACTAGCAAAAGCTAGGCATGGGGGTATGATGGAAACACCATCATGAACCATAACTAGCTCATTTTGACACAATTGAGTCAGTAAATGCTCCTACATAACCAACTAAAGGTGATAATTCATTGCATAACCACTCTGAGAGAAAAATAAGAAACTAGGGTTAAAATTATAATTTTCCCAGCTTATCATGAATGTAGCACAACCACAGATTTTCTTAAGGGCTAAAAAAAGGTCAAATGGTCTTAATAAGATAACAGGTGGGTTAGATCAGACAGAAAAGGATTTGTGTGTGTTCTGAGAATTAAATGACTTTTAAAACCCTAAAAACAGACCTACTTAATTAACCAAGGTTATGGTCAGGATAAAATTCACCTAAACTCTCTAAAAATCATAGAAAAATATTCTCTAGGGTTTAGTACCTTCAATCTAGCCATCAGAACCCATCTTGACCTAAAATGGAGTCTCAGACAGATATTTACCGTAATTTGGGTTTTTGCATAAATTATCCAATCAAATATGGTCAAAACCAAATTCTAACTTCACCATTGGATTCCTTAGGTCTATATTAGGTTTGTGCCAAAACTTGGACCCATGGTGAACTTGTCTTGACCTACTTTGCAAAAAAGTCCTGTCTGATTACATTTATACCCCCAACTTTCAAAAACCCTTGCATTCATCCCACTAACTTGTTCGTCATCTTCACAATTAGGTCCCTCCACCATTACTGTGTAGGAAACCTACTCCGACGACCTTCAAGTTGGATTTTCTCCATGATTGATTGATGAATCCCTTTTGAAATTGGCAGGGAGATTCATCAAGTAATCCTCTCCAATATAAGCCTGGCTAGATGCTCTGATTCTTTCCCAATCTCTCATGCGAACGCTTGAGAGATTTGGGTCTCTTGAAGCTCCCAAATCCGACGAGCATTCCTTTCTTCAAAGCTTGGCTTCCAAGCACAAAACTCCCTCTATAGATCTATAAAAGACTCCCTAGGGTCGAACCGTTCTCCCCAGCTTGAAATTGGGTCGGAGCTCCCCCTCTTCGTCTCTCCCCTTTAGCCGCAACTCTCCGCAAGCTCCGACAGTCTATCTCCGACTCCTCTCGTCGCCCAACCACAAAACCAGTGGCGGGCTTATCTCCCTCACCGTCCTCCGCGTCGAGCAATACCAGCCATCGTCGTCCTTTCCCCATCTTTGCCGCTGCCTCTCCTACGAAGGTTCGTCTTCCCCACGTCCGGCAACCACACCAACGTGGGAATCCCTTCCCCTTTCGTCCTTAGAGTAGACTCTTAGGTTCCCTATCTCTCTTACTTTTTCCCCCTCTCTTTATTTCCGAAAACCGACCACCAACGCTATTGAACACCTTCATCTCCTCCATCTCTAGCGACTCCTTAGGGGAGGTGTTCCCACCGCTACGCACCTCCATCCACCTCACCAACCACCCTAAAACCTCCACTGCCCCTTCTTGCTCATTTCCCCTTACTCTATTCGTTCCATCATCCACCCAAAAACCTTCCCGAACAAACCCATCATCCCCAACTATTCCCGTCACCGTCCGGCCACCACAGCCTCCCTCGCTCCACGCCACTGCCACCGTTACATTCTCCATGCCACGACGATCCTGCTAAGCATTCTGATGCGACCATAAGGCCCCTTTTCTTGATTTCAAGTAGCAGGCCAAAACTCGCCATTGACGCCGTGCTTCGAGCAAGCTTCAAGCTGCTCCAGGTCTTGCTACGCCTAGAGGATAGCTCTAAGCCATGCGAAACTGAGGCCTGCAGGTATCCAAGTCCTCGTGTGAGGGCTTCAGAAGCCATAGCCCCATTAATTCGACTGGATACCTTGCTGCTGTGCTGTTGAAGCTACGAGTTGCTATGCTAAGGTATTTGCTTTTGAAAAACCTGTCGTCGTAATGTGAAAGTGAAGAACTTGTGTTCAACAAATAAAATTTGTATCGAAATAGAAATCCTGGGTCAAACTCAGGGAGGCTACGTCGATCTATATTTGCAATTATATTTTTTTGAGTTTTTGTTGAAAATCAAAGTGACGTAATTACAATGAAGCACTACTAACAATCAAAATAAATGAAAGACAGAGAGAGATAGAAAACATGCACTCAATATTTCAAAATGTTTATACAATGAAACCAAAGAAAAATTACATTAGAAAGCGGGAAATCAGCTATACTAGAAAGTAGGAAAATTATACTCTAGAAATCTATAATGAAGAATGGGAGAGAGAAGTTATCCTCCTCGACGATCGTTTGGAGGACAAGCCAGACGAGACGCCGCTTGGATGAAGGAGGACGGAGTGGGAAGAAGGAGGTTGAGGCAGGAGGAACAAGAACGGGGCAACACGTCGTCGTCATCGCGAGATCCACTTCCGAAATGAGAGCGAATATTTGACTTTATCTCTTGAGGAGCATTGAGGGTGTGAGACAAGCTTCTCTTGAGCTTTGGAGAGGTAGAGGAGAGAAGGAAGGGATGAAGATTTCGTATGGAGGAGGTATCCTTTTATAGTTGCAAGGAATGAGGGCAATTTGGTCTTTTTAATCTCAAAACATTAAATCAGGGGTCTTTAATGATGGATAAAACCGTCGCTAAAGCCCCATCGTGGGCGACGTGCGTCGCCTGCTCACCTCCCGCGCATGCAACGCCTTTCCACGTTCATCAAATCTTGGTCGTTTGATCGTGAGATCGAACGGCTGAGAGCGCTCCTCGTTGCGCCTCCTCAATGCATGCTCGTGCGTGTGATCCAACGTCTTCACCGTGCGTCTAATTGCGCGCGAGCTCTATCGAGCATGCGCAGCCGCTCAACCGCGATCGAGCACTCCTCACGCTTGCTCGCCTGCGCGCCCCTCACCTTCTCCTTGCAGCTTGAACTTGTGACCAACCGTGAGCGAGCGCTTTATCCACTGCGCTATGCGCGAGGATGGGCGGGCAGGTCGATCTCTGAGCGTGCGATCAGGACCGTTGGATTGAGATCCAATGGTCAAGATAGCTCCTTCCAGCGATCCTTCAGAGTCTTCAAGCGTCGGTTGAGCTCCTCGCTCAGCCGTTCGATCTTGATCAAATGATGGAGATGTGTGGGCGCTAGAAGCTTCAGCGGTTGAGGGTGGCTGGTTGGGCGGTCGAGATGGCGCTACGTGGTGCCATCTTGGCCATCCATCTTTTGGATTATGTAGATGGTGCCACGAGTGTCAGATTAAGTCGATTTTCGCACCGTTAGACTGTGATCGTGGATCTGAATCCATCCGTGCAGTTGGATTTGTCGTTTGAAGTGTGGATTCACACCATCTTGGCTCTTGACCTTCTCAGGTTCCTCGATCTCTATCTGATGCTATAGGTGTCTAATTAGGGCAATTTTGGAGTCGTTGAACTCCAATCGTCGCCCTGATCACATCTGTATGGTTGGATCTTCAATTCGAGGCCCCAATAAAAATTTTTCCCTGTCCCTGAACATAAAAGGAGATAATTAACCTCCATTTTATTCAAACTAATCTAAATGCAAGATGATGCATGCTATGCAATATTTATAGTATGCAATGCAATTCTATGCTTAAGAACATGCATAAATAGACATCTTATGTAGTGTAAACATGCTTACATCACACACCCATGCCTATCTTTTGCTAGTCCCTAGCAAAAACTACATGCTATAAAAGAATTAGGTTGGATTATTTGGACATGAGTTATTTTCATCCATTAAGAAAATGTTTACTTAGGATCTGAACTTTCCAAAGACACAATAGTGCCTGAGTATCTGCCGAAATGCAGACCACCTCAAGCCCTCGCCTTATTCAAAGAAAAAAATTTTCTTTTTCTCTTTTTCTTCTTTTCTAATTTTTTTTGGATTTTCGAGTTTTAGGGCTTAGGAGTGGCTTTCTATGGCAATTCAACTAACCCAAGATTTGATAAGAACCCTAAGTTCTAAGAATCTTATTGTGAATGTGATAGACTCATTGATCGGCAGTTAAAACTAACTTCGGGTTTATACACCTCTAGGTAACCTTAAAAAGAGAATTTTCTCTAAAGGTGTATCTTTACAATCGGTAGCTTACTCCCTACTTTTATTTTTACGGGGTCAACACAAGGGTGAATCCAGTGTATATCTCCTTGGTTTATTCTACTTCTCCGCTTCTTCCTAAGTGTTTTGGAAATTTTCAGTGCATTTACTGAGCTAGGTTCTAGACAATCGGTCGATGAGCTGTTACCACCGATAACTTGCCAGCCATACTCGTGCGGCGAAGTGTGGCTTATTTCTTTTGTTTTCTCCTTTTCTTTTTCTTTTCTTTTTCACTTTCTTTTTCCTTTTTTTTTCTTTTCTTTTTTAAGTAGGTGGCTTCCCTGGTCTAAGATTTACCTAAAGGCAGTAAAAAGAGAATGGTCCAGTAACTGGGCTCTAGACAACCTACCTATGGGCTATTACCCACGATAACTTGTCAGCCATATCACCCTAGAAGGTTCATTACTACCCAATTTCCATTAAAATCTCCAAACAATGACTCAGTGCAAAGAAAGTGTGTAGATGCTTAAAACTCAAAGTTCCCTCAAATCAGAGGGTGGGTTGATAAGTTGTGTACTTATCATCCAAACTTATTTACTCCAATTACAATAGAATTAAGATTGGCGAGGACTCGAAAAATAAATCCACATTTTAGTGGATACACAGGCCGATTAAGTCCAAAGACCTGAAGGGTCTTTATGTTCAGATCCTAATGTAGTATTTCCTAAGATTGAAAAGTCCTAATGTCCAACTATTCCTTCCTAATTCATTTTTTTAATGTATAAATAAGAAGAGAAAAAAATAATTTATATGAATTTCACAAAGCTGACCAAATGATTCAAAAATGAATCCACCCCCCCATGCCTAGCTGATGCAATGTCCACATTGAGAAAGAGACATGAAAGAAAGGGTAGAGTATGAAAGATGTCACCTGAATATGAAGCTTGTGTCAGCTTTGTGTCATATGTACAACTGCTGACTTCAATGCCGTTAGCTAGGCGAAGTCCAGCCAAAGAAGTCACAGAATGCCTAGGGTAACCATGTCTGAGATAGGTTCTAGAAGAGTATGGTCAATAACAGGATTCAGACATTGACCGTTGACTTTAAATGTGTTACTCGTCTTTGGGTCAGAAATCTGAATGGCTCCATTTGAAAAAATCTGGTCAATTATGAATGGGCCATTTCATTTAGATCTAAGTTTGCAAGGAAAGAGCTTAAGTCTAGAATCGAATAACCAGACCTTCTGGTTTGGCTCAAAGCTCTTGCAGGAAATCAATTGATCATGTAGAGCTTTGGTCTGAGCCTTGTAGATCTTGGCATTCTCATATGCATCATTTCTAAGCTCTTTCAACTCAGATAATTGGAGTTTCCTGGTCTTTTCAGCTAAATTCAGATCTAAATTGCATTGTTTGTTATCCTAGAATGCCCTGTGTTCAATCTCTATGGGTAGATGGCACGCCTTTCCATACACCAAACGAAATGGAGACATGCCGATGGGCATTTTATACGCCATACGGTAGGCCCAAAGAGCATCCTCAAGCTTTTGAGTCCAGTCCTTGCGATCAGGCCTAACCATTTTCTGCAGAATGTTCTTGATCTCCCGATTAAAGATCTCAGCTTGTCCATTCGTCTGGGGATGGTAAGTTGTGGAAATTCGATGATTAACCCCGTATTTGGCCAACAAATTCTAGAATTGGGCATTAATAAAATGAGTGCCACCATCACTGATGATGGCTCTCGGAATCCTGAACCTACTGAAGATATTTTTCTTGACAAAATCGATGACCACCTTGTGGTCATTGGTTCGGGTGGGAATCGCCTCAATCCATTTGGACACATAATCAATAGCAACAAGAATGTATTGATGTCCAAATGAAGGGAGAAAGGGTCCCATGAAATCGATGCCCCAAACATCGAAAATTTTGATAGGAAGAATTGGGTTTAGGGGCATCATATCTCTCTTAGTTATGCTCCCGAGTGCCTGACATCGAGAACATGACCTTGAGAAATCCTGTGCATCCTTAAATAAAGATGGCCAATAGAAGCGAGATTGCAAGATTTTTGCAGCCATCTTTTTCCCAGAGAAATGTCCACCACACGTAGATGCATGGCAGAACTCGAGAATACTGTTGAATTCATTCTCTGGTACACATCGGTGAATAATCTGATCAGAGCCGATGCGGTAGAGTTCAGGGTCCTCTTAGAAGTAGTATTTGGCCTCAGATTTGAGTCTATCGCATTGTTGCTTGGTCCAATCTTGGGGGATTTGACCAACGGCCAAATAGTTAACAATGTCAGCAAACCACGGGGTTTGGACACCTGAAGCTATAAGGATAGCTTCGTCCGGAAAAGTGTCAACAATCGGGATGTTTGGACGAGAAGAATAACCTAGGAGTCTCGACAAATGATCCGCCACCACATTTTGCACCCCAGTTTTATCCTTGATTTCAAGATCAAATTCCTAAAGTAGAAGAATCCAACAAATAAGCTGGGGTTTGGCATCCTTTTTGGCCAAGAGATGTCTCAAGGCCGAGTGGTCGGTATAGATGAAAACATGAGACCCTAAGAGATAAGCCTTGAATTTTTCCAAAGCAAACACTACAGCTAGTAATTCCTTTTCAGTAACAGTGTAATTCCTCTCAGCTTCATCCAGAGTTTTACTAGAGTAGTAGATGACAGAGGGCTTTCTATCAATTTTCTGACCCAAGACAGCCCTGACTGCATAATTAGAAGCATCAGTCATGATTTCAAAAGGGGCTATCCAAATTGGTGGTTGTAATACTGGAGCACAAGTGACTGTCGTCTTCAGGAAATCAAATGCCTTTTGGCAAGATTCATCGAAAACAAACGGCATTTCTTTGGCAAGAAGATTGCTTAGGGGATGAGCAACCTTCGAGAAATCCTTGATGAATCTTCGATAGAATCCCACATGACCAAGAAATGATCGGATTTGTTTAATAGATGTGGGAGGAGGAAGTTTAGAGATATCATCAACCTTAGCTTTATCCACTTCGATTCCCCATTCAGAGATTACATGACCCAAGACGATGCCTTCTTGGGTCATGAAATGACTCTTTTCCCAGCTAAGGACCAATCATGTTTTGATACATCACTTAAGAATCATTTCCAGATTAGCCAAACAAGAGTCAAATGATTCTCTAAAAATAGAGAAATCATCCATGAAGACTTCCATAAACTCTCCCACCATGTCAGAGAATATGGCTAGCATACACCTTTGAAAAGCCGCAGGTGCATTGCATAAACCGAAAGGCATCCTATGGAAAGCAAAGGTTCTGTAGGGACAGGTGAAAGTAGTTTTTTCCTGATCCTTGGGATGGATAGGAACTTGATTGTATCCTAAGTAGCCATCAAGAAAACAGAAGTACTTCTGCCCGGCTAGTCTTTCCAAAATTTGATCGATGAAAGGCAAGGGAAAATTATCCTTTTTAGTGGGTGTGTTCAACTTCCTGTAATCAATACAAACCCTCTAAGAGGAAGCTGAACAAGTTGTGACAGATTCTCCTCTCTCATTAGTCACAACGGTAATCCCGGCTTTCTACGGAACAATCTGTACAGGACTTACCCAGGCATTGTCAGAGATTGGATAAATAATTCCTGCATCGAGCCACTTAATGATTTCCTTTTTGATCACTCTCGCATATTTTGATTTAATCTCCTCTACATCTAGCGAAAAGGGCGGGATCCATCTTTCAAGAATATTCTATGATTGCAGTAAGATGGCTCAATCCCCCTGAGGTCATGAATGGTCCACCCAATTGCCTCCTTGTGTTCCTTCAAAACCTTGATCAATTTACTCTCTTGCTCCTTTGTTAATTTAGCATTGATAATCACAGGGAGCATCTTCTAAGGTCCTAAAAATTGATATTTCAAATTCTCAGGCAATGGTTTCAGTTCAAGCTGGGGCGGGTTGATGATTGATGGTAAGGAAGATGCTGAAGACTCAACAAGAGGAAGAGGTTGTGAGTGAATAAAATTAATAACCTCTTCAAAAGATGGCAGGTCTGCCATAGAGGGTTGCGGGTCGAATTCGTCATCAAAGGAGGAACTTTCAATTGAAGAAACCATCAAACAAGTTTCAATGTTTTCATTATCCTTCTCAAGTTCCTCAATAAGTCCACAATCCTCAAATTTACTGATCGCCTTAAAAATATCCAATTTCATTCGTTGATCCCCAAAGGCGACTTCCATGCTACCGATTTCATAATTAATGTTGGCCTTAGCGGTAGCCAGGAATGGACGCCCTAGAATGATGGGCGTGTTCCTCAGATTTTCAGGTACATCCATGCCAAGGACAAGAAAATCTATAGGAAAATAGAAATCATTGACCTTAACTATAACATCTTCAATAACGCCATGCGGATTTATGACCGAGCAGTCTACTAACTACAGCGTTATTGAAGTTGGCTGAAGTTCACCTAATCCAAACTTCTTGTAAAGAGAAGTTGGAATTAGGTTGATGGATGTGATAGCGAAATACACGTGATTTGTAAAAGCAGTTTTTTAACGTCGTTGTAACACGCGAATCCGCTTTCGCTTTTAAAATTTATATCCTAGATAGGGGAGTATCTAGGGTCGTCCAAGGAGGCAAAAATTACAATAATGATTCTCTTGCTTGGAATACAATCTCAACTTTCTTTTTAATATTTTTCAATATGTAATTTTTTTGTATTTTAAAAAGACGAGGGCAAACGGCAGATTGTAGCGAAAAGAACTAACACCTACAAATGATTAAAAATCTAAAAGATAGAAATATCTTCTTCCTAAGCTCACTCTAGGCAAGTGTAGGCCTAGGGTAATTAGGAAGAAGAGGTGAAATAAGTGCTAGAACCAAAACAAACAACTGCAATAAAAAGCTTAAAAGAAGGCAATTTTTGATTGAGTAGAATGAGTGTTCTTTTCAAGGACAAGTAGAGGAAAGCTTCTACTAGAATTGAACAAATTAAAAGCAAGAAAAGAAACACAAATCCTCTTGTAACAATGGTGAAGAAGGTTGTCTTCTTGCTCCAAGCCTAGCTGCTCCTTGGCTTGGAAAGAGGGCCTCCTTCTTCTCCTTCCTTGAGAGCTCCTCCAAGGTGGAAGCTACCACCTTTAATGCTCTCTCCAAAGGGGTGGGCGTGCACCACCCTTAAAACTCCTCCAAGGTGGCGTGACCACCTTCAAGATCTCCTCCAAGATCTTCCTTTCCTGGCTTCTCCTTTGGCTGGCGTGACCCAAGAGAGAAGGGAAGAGGGGAAGGCACCAAGGGGACAGAATATCCCCTTAATCTTCTTCTTCTTCTTCTCTCTTGGACGTGGGATTCTTGGTGGAATATGAGAGTGAAATGGCTAGCCAAGGATGGCTTGAATGGTGGTGGGTAGTGGTCTTTTTATAGGGTAGGATGGGGGGTTAAGGTACCCCTTGAAATGGAGGGCTAGGATGGAAGGATGAGGGTGGTTGGTGATCCTATGGCTAGGGTTAGTTGGCGCCACCCCAAGGGGTGTTAAAGGGGGTGGTTATGGTGGTGTTGGTGTCTTTTGGTGGTGGTGGGTAGGTTAGGTTGGTGCCAAGTAGGTTAGCTTATGTGGAGCTTAGGTGGAGCTAGTTGGGTAGAGTTGGTAGGTGGGTTTTTGGGGTAGTACAAGCCAAGGAAGTTGGAGCATAGCTAAGTTAAGCTAAGCTAAGCTAAGCTAAGCTAGCTTAGCTAATGGAGGAGTAGAGGAGAAGGTGTTGGAGCTAGGGTTTGGAGGAGGGAGCTGAGGAGAAGAAGTCTGGAGCTGGAGCTGGAGCTGGCTGCTGCTGAAGAGGCTGGCATGGGGCTACTATAGCTGGCTTAGCTTGCTAGTTCTTTGCTAGTTGCTAAGCCAAGCTAAAGTGAGCTAGCTTCTACCAAAATGAGCTGAGGTGAGCTAGGTCTGGTGCTATCGGGGAGAATCAAGCTGGTTGAGGCAGCTAAGGTAGCTTAGCTCAACTGAGATGAGCTAAGCTGAATCCCCGGGAGCTGGACTTGAGCTTCCTGAGCTGAGATGAATTCTTCTTCAGCTGGCTGGAGTTGAGGGGAGCTGGATGTAGCTGGATCTGAGCTGGGGTGAACTCCTGTCAACTCAGCTGAGCTAGCTAGAGTTCCCTGTGAACTAGTGGGAGCTGAGGTGAGCTAGACTCAGCTAAGTTGAGCTGGATCTGAGCTGACTTGAGCTAGGGTGAGCTAAGGTGAACTCTCTTGAGCTGCCATCCAGCTGAGATTAGCTGAATGGAGCTGGGATGAGCTAACCCTAGTTCAAGTAAGCTAGGTTCCAGCTATGGTGAGCTGGATCAAGCTGGGTTCCAACTAGTCTGGGCTTCTCCTTCACCAATTGCCTTTTTGAGTGCTAGGGTTTTAGGGATCTGTGAATCTGTACATCCCTAACGCTCACAAAAACACATTAAAACAATAATAAAAAATGTAATGCATGCCTATCCTAATTTATGCCTAAATGCAGCCCAAAAACCCGTTTGCGGAGTAAAATCCTAAGAGCTAGGTTAGTTTTAAAGCATAAAAATGATGATAAACTGGTGTTTATCAGGATGCACCCAGATCCAAAAGTGCTCTATCAAATGTGTAATCTCCGATGACACAAGTGTTGGTGCTAGAGCACTACGATCGTTTATTTTGATGATAACAAAACACGTGTCATTTAACATTTGCACTTGAAGTTTTAGATTTTAGGTTAATTGCAAATGAAGACATGGTTAGACGGAGTTCGAGCTCGCATCTAGGATGGATTAGAGGAGCTTGACGGAGAACAGAGGAGCTTCGCGAGGAGTGATGGCTTGAAGAAGGAAGGAGATGAAGAATAAGATAGATTTCCTTTTCTTATACTCTATGTTTTTTTTGGTTTATTTTGTTGCTCTTTATTTTGTTACTTAGATTCATGTTAAAGAGTCTCAAAGAACCCTTATAGTAGTCTTAGGAACACCTGCACAAACCTAGAATACTTAAGTTTTATGTAAAGAACTTGGAAAACCAAACTAGGGTTCAAACAACCTTTTCAGACGTTTGATAAATACTTTTAAGATGTCTCACTGTTGACTCAGACGTCCGATTATGATTAGGCTGGACTTAGTTAGTTTTGTCTGATGAAATCAGACATCCAAACCTTAGTCCAAATGTCTTAGAAGATGTCTAATGTTTTTGCCAGACGTCCAATTAGTGGACCGTTGGCTGCCTTATCAAACATTGAAGGAAATGACCGTTGGCACGTATCAGACGTTCGTAGATGACACCAGACGTCTGATACATGACCGTTTTGCCTCGGCTGACCCAAGATCTCTTCTCAGAGATTTTATAGCTGTTGCACTCTCTTAGAAATCCATTCCCATATAAAAGTAGGTTTCCAGACATCCAGACATCACTCCAGACGTCCTGTATGTCGTCTGATGACAATTCACTAGAACCCTATTTAGATCTGATTCAAGTCAAGAAGGAAACCCGCCTAAAATCAGACATCTGACTTTGTTCCCATACATCTTAAACTAGTTTTCCAGATGTCTGATGCAAGGATCAGATGTTTGACAACTCTGTCAGTGTAATGATTAACCCTGATTTCAGCCTGATTCTTGGAGCTTGCACCCAACGGCTATGGAAGCCTTCCAAAGCCTTCCTAGAGCCCCTATAAATAGAGGAGAACCTTTGCCACTCAAACACACACCAAGTACAAGCATTTCCACATCCTTGTGTCAAATTGATCTATAGAAGAAGCTCTAGCTCTACAAGCACTCACTTCACCTAAGAGCTTCGTCCTGCTGTGCACTCGCTCTCCCGTTGTAGTTCATGAGAGCGTCGTTGTGCCATTGCTTAATTCATGCATCCGCATTATCGATGCACTTCCACCAAAGGGAAGCATTCTTACTCCTATAGAAGCTTAGTTTTAGAATATCTTTGTTGGCTCTATAGGACTAGTTGCAATTTACTTTGTTATTTAGTTAGGTATTTGCTTTGCGAATTCCTGTCTCCTTCGTGAGACAAAATCCTTCTCGTGAAGAGAATAGGTTTGAGGTATGCTACCCTCGTATAAAGTAGCGTGGTTGTAATTGAGGTTGTACTACCCTCGTTTTAAGTAGTACTTTAGTGGATTTGATCAACTTGGTTGATCGAAAAATCCTAACTCGAGAGGGTTAGGTGGTGGTTCTCACTCGGTTTGGGTTTCCACTTTAAAATCATTGTGTACATTGTGCGATTGTTATTTTGTGAGATTATTTATATTTTATTTCTGCATTTTATATTACGTCACGCTGATCTCACTCCCTCCAAGTAGGGAATTTACAATTGGTATCAGAGTAGGTTCTTGCAAAATAGGAGTAACACCCGGCAAGAAGATCATGGAGGGGAGCAGTTTCGTAATCTGGATCTCCGTGGGGCAGTCCACGACCAGTTCACCATTCTTCGACAGGAGCAACTACCCCTACTGGATGCTGCGGATGAATACTTGGCTTCAAGCCAATGACTTCACGATTTGGGCCAGGTGCGAGGCGCCATTTGACATCCCAGAGAAACCAGCGGGAGGCTACTTGCAACAACAAATTCGTGAACTCTCTTTGAACGCAAAGGCCATAAACGCCCTCTACTACGTGCTCAGCCCGAAGGAGTTCAACAGAATCTCGTAATGCGCCACCGCATACGAGATTTGGCACACACTTGAGGTAACTCACGAAGGTACCTCTAAGGTAAAAACTTCTAAAATAAATTTACTTTCTCAAGAATTTGAATCTTTTTCTATGAAGTCTAACGAATCTTTAAGTGAGATGAACACTAAGTTCACTCTCATTGTAAATAATTTGAAAGCTTTAGGGAAGACCTTCATCAAGGGGGAGCTTCAAGGAAAGCTACTTCGTTCCCTTGGACCAGAATGAGAGTAGAAGGTCACCGTGATTGAGGAAGCAAATGAGATGGAGGAGCTTAACATGGAAGATCTCCTAGGCAATCTTATGGCCTACGAGACAAAGCTAAATCAGAACAAGAAGGATACATCGGAGCCAAAGCCGAAGAAGTCCCTTGCATTCAGAGTTGCGTCGGATAGCGAGGTAAGTTCCGACGACGAAGACGTTAATATTTTACTTAAAGAGTTTTCCAAGTTTTGTAGGGAATCAAAGAAAGAAAGGAAGGAGAAGAAGGAAAGCCCGAGATGTTGCTACCACTGCAATGAGAAAGGACATCTACGGCCAGAATGCCCACTTCTCAAGAAGGAGAAGAAGAAGGAAAAGGAGAAGAATTCTAAGAAGAAGGCGTTACAAGCAACTTGGGATGACTCGAGCTCAAAAGAAGAAGAGCAGAACCCCGAGGAAGAAATCGCTTGCTTTGGTTTCATGGCCAGAGGAAGTGATAGCGACAGTGACAACTTCGACAATGAGATACATTCTGATTTACAAGATGCTTTTGATGAGCTATTTGAACTTAGTAAATCACTTAAGATAGAAAATAAAAATGTTAAAAAGAACCTTAGTTTTCTTAAAAATGAAAATGATAGGTTAGAAAAATAACTCAAGGTTCTAGAAACTAGTCCTAAGAATAATAACTTGCTATGAGAAAATAAAAAATTAATTAATGAAAATACTAAATTGATTGAAGAAAATGCTAGTCTAAAGTTAGAAATTTCTGATTTAAAAACTAAGATGAATATTATAGAAAAAGAAATTGCATGTCTTAGGGAAAATTCTAACAAATAAATCAACAAAGTAGAAAATTTGCATAGCTCTAAGGTTGAGAAAGGATCTCAGTCAAGGAGGCCCGCTAACAGATCCGGATCCAAGCTCACTTGGATATCGAAGAAAGATTTGGAATCTTGTTTTGTAGGTTTCAAGGGTGACTACAACACAAAAGACTGGAGCTACAAGCTCAAGGCTGGTCAACTCGAGTTGGGAGGACCAAAGAGTAGACCAAGGAAAAGGATAAGAAGATCGACGAGACGGCGAACAAATGATGGACCTGCCGTACGTCGTCCGCCAGACTGGAGACCAGCGTCGATGCTTGGGCCTCCAAGCTACGGATGGGAGTCCCATCCGATGTGGCATCCACCACCTCCATTTGGGCCATTTTATTGGCCATGGTAGGTGAGGTAAAATCCTTTACCCTATCCTTTTATCATTAGCATATAGATAGCGGGAGTTAAAATTATGAGCAAATTGTCAATTATTAAGGAGGAGATGTAAGTTAGCTAAATTTCCTTTAGTAAGTGGGAGAAAAATAATAGCTATCTTGTTGTTACAAAAAGGGGGAGGACACTACTCTTGTTAAAAATTCAACCCATTTATAAAAGAGCATGTTTTAAGGGGGAGTTCTAGGAAATTTAAAATCAATTAAACCTTTTTGATAATGTCAAAAAGGGGGAGGATTTTTTGCATTATTATTTATGACTTTGTCATCATCAAAAAGGGGGAGATTGTTGGTGCTAGAGCATCGCGGTCATTTATTTTGATGATAACAAAACATGTGTCATTTAACATTTGCACTTAAATTATTTTAGATTTCAAGTTAATTGCAAATGGAGACGTGGCTAGACGGAGTTCAAGCTTGTATCTAGGACGATTGGAGGAGCTTGACGGAGAACAGAGGAGCTTCGCGAAGAGCGATGGCTTGAAAAGGAATGAGATGAAGAATAGGATAGATTTCCTTTTCTTATACTCTATATTTTTTTTTGTTTATTTTGTTGCTCTTTATTTTGTTACTTAGATTCATGTTAAAGAGCCTCAAAGAACCCTTACAGTAGTCCTAGAAACTCCTGCACAAACCTAGGATACTTAAGTTTTATGTAAAGAACTTAGAAAACCAAACTAGGGTTCAAACATCCTTTTTAGACATCTGATAAATACTTTTAAGATGTCCGAATATGATTAGGCTAGACTTAGTTAGTTTTGTCTGATGAAATCAAACGTCCAGACCTTAGTCCAAACGTCTTAGAAGAAGTCTGATGTTTTTGCCAGACGTCCAATTAGTGAACCGTTGGTTGCCTTAGCAAACACTGAAGGAAATGACCGTTGGCTCGTATCAGACGTCCATAGAGGACACCAGACATCTGATACATGACCCTTTTGCCTCGGTTGACCCAAAATCTCTTCTCATAGATTTTTATAGCCGTTGCACTCTCTTGGAAATCCATTCCTGCAGAAAAGTAGGTTTCCAGACGTGCAGACATCACTCCAGACGTCCTGTATGTCATCTGATGACAATTCACTAGAACCCTGTTTAGATCTGATTCAAGTCAGGAAAGAAACCCACCTAAAATCAGACGTCTAACTTTGTTTCCAGACGTCTTAAACTAGTTCTCCAGATGTCCGATGCTAGGATTAGATGTCTGACAACTCTGTCAGTGCAATGATTAACCCTGATTTCAGCCTGATTTTCTTGGAGCTTGCACCCAACGGCTATGGAAGCCTTCCAAAGCCTTCCTAGAGCCTTTATAAATAGAGAACCTTTGCCACTCAAACACACACCAAGTACAAGCATTTCCACATCCTTGTGTCAAATTGATCTATAGAAGAAGCTCTAGCTCTACAAGCACTCACTTCACCTAGGAGCTTCGTCCTGCTGTGCACCCGCTCTCTCACCATAGTTCACGAGAGCATCGTTATGCCATTGCTTAGTTCATGCATCCGCGTCGTCGACGCACTTCCACCAAAGGGAAGCATTCTTACTCCTATAGAAGCTTATTTTTAGAATATCTTTGTTGGCTCTATAGGACTAGTTGTAATTTACTTTGTTATTTGGTTGGATATTCGCTTTGCGAATTCCAGTCTCCTTCGTGAGATAAAATCCTTCTCGTGAAGAGAAGGGGTTTGAGTTACGCTACCCTCGTATAAAGTAGCGTGGCTGTAATTGAGGTTGTACTACCCTCGTTTTAAGTAGTACGTTAGTGGATTTGATCAACTTGGTTGATCAGAAAATCCTAACTCAAGAGGGTTAGGTGGTGGTTTTCACCTGATTTGGGTTTCCACCTTAAAATCACTATGTACATTGTGCGATTGTTATTTTGTGAGATTGTTTATATTTTATTTCTGCATTTTATATTACGTCACGCTGATCTCACCCCCTCCAAGTAGGGAATTTACAACAAGAAATCAACGGAGCACCTGGATCTGTCTTTTTTTGAGGGTGGTGGTGCAGGATAACAGAACTAGCCTGCTCGGAGAGTACCACCTTCCTTGAAACAGATTTTCTCGACTTACCCTTTTGTGTACATAAATCCTTTAAAAATCTTGCATAAGCCGGTATATGCTTGATAGCATCAAGGAGCAGGATATTGATCTCAACATTCTTAAATAGATTCAGAAGCTCCTCATTGCTATCAACAGACTTCTTCTTCTTTGCTTTGATCAAGGCTTCAGGAAACGGAACATGAGTCAGATCTTTGGAATTAGGTTCTTGAGCCTTGATTTCTTCTCCAGAATTCTCCTCTCTGTCCTCAGGTTCTTCAGGATTCAGTTGATCAGAACAGTGTGGTTGTGGATCCTGAGTCTGCTTACCACTCCTCAAGGTGACAGAATTTGCAGATGCATAGGAGTTTAGGTCTTGGGGAGGGTTAGGAAAGATTGGAGGGGCTTGATTAGCCAGGAATTGTTGATTTGTAGAAGAAGAAGAAGAGGATGGACCCGGCTCAACCACCTGAGCATGTGCGTGTGGGTCCCTCTGATTTCCGTACCCATGGGGTTGGTTGCCCGGATTCATAATATTTCGTGGGTTGGGTATGGGTTGGGATGGTAGAGATCCGGGTTGATGAGACTTAGCAGTGAGCCCGGTCAACAAGTTGTCCAGTAGGTTTTCATTTGCTGCATGACCTGGAGCATGGATCCCTGCATCTCTACCATTTATCGGTTCAAATCAGCCTGCCCTGCGGGTTGACGGGCATTCTAAGCTGGCTGATTGACCTGATTTGGGGGAAACTGAGTATATACATGACCCTAACCCATTGGTCGTTGCGGAGCATAGTTGCAGGGTCGGAATTGGGTCTGTTGCCCCAGGTTTTTCCAAGAGAAGTTAGGGTGGTTTCTCCAACCCGAATTATAAGCATTAAAGGGTTGGATCTAACATTCTCTTGTACAGCACAGACATCCTCATAGGGTGAGGATGGCGAGAAAGAAAGGGAAGAATCAGAAAAACTGGGATCAAAGGCCCCAGTTTGGAACCCATGGTGTTCCGAAAAATGCTGACTCATAGGTTGAGCCGCATCAAGTTGATTCATGAACTCCCATCCAGAAGGAGCTCGTGAAGAATGGAATCCCAACTTTTGGGATTGAGTGGATCGAGAGTTGTTCATAGAATTTCCAACCATCCACTCTTCCATTCTCTTAGCAACGAAGTCCACCTTATCAAGTTTGTTACAAATCAATTCCATATCAAATGAATGAGAGTCATGGACTTCATTGACATTTGATCTGGACTGCTGGGACCGATTAAATGTATCCATGGAGGCATGATTGATTGAATTCTCGCTCATTTTCTCAAATAAATCGTGTGCACTATCTGCATCTTTATTGAGGAAATTGCCTCTGCAAGAAGCATCCACATGATTTCTGAGTTGCTCAGTCAACCCATGATAGAAGATCTGCACGAGTTGCCATTTTGGCACCTCGTGGTGTGGACACCTCCGCAATAGGTCCTGGAATTGCTCCCAAGCCACATGAAACTGTTCCCCTTGCCGCTGGGTAAAGGTAGTGATTGCCCATCTCAAGGCATTAGTACGTCCGACTGGGAAGAATTTCTTCAGAAAGGCTAATTTCAACTCATTCCAAGTTGCAATTGGTCTTCCTATTGTCCTATACCAATGTGTGGCCTTATCCCTAAGAGAGTGGGGGAAGAGCCTCATGATCATTTGCTCCTCATTTACGTTTTGTGCCTTGGTGGTCTGGACCAAAGTGGTCAAGTCCTCCAAGTGCTGAAACGGATCTTCGGAGTCAAGCCCATGATAATGTTTGATCAGGCTTAACACCTGAGGCTTGATTTCTACGTCGTCAGCTGAAATTTGGATGCCGGGACGTTCCCCATAATTTGAAGGATCACAAAAATCCTTCAAGGGCTGAGTGCCCTTCATTCTCTACATTTGTTCCAGCTACCTTCGGAATTCTTCCTGTGGATCTCTAGGCAGAGGAGGCTATTTGTTGGCCATGGTATCAATTTGACAAAAATCCAATTTACGCCTTCTAGAATACTCTAGTGGTCCTTTCAATCGGGGATTCAATGACCATCTTCCCAGCATAAACTAGGAGAAGGTCGGAAGGACTGGGGATAGGGACTCTACATCACAACAAACAAGGCTGTCCTTAAGTGGGGTAGCCTAAGGATCTACTGACTCCCAAAACCTGCCTTAAAATTATAAATGATTTACTCTACTTACGTCTGCTCAATCCAACCAGTTAGAAGGAGGGACTGTGGAGAAGGTTCTTCCTTCAACTTTCGCCTCTAGTTCCTAGTGTACCCCCTAGTCGTGGTCATTTGACGCTACTCCCCTAGCTAGACATCAGATTAATTAGTACAAGTAGGTTAATCAAAGACAATCTCAGACTAGGTCCTGAAGAGTGAATCAGACCTTAAGGCCAACATCTACTCAATTTTATTAAGGCTTGGGATTGTGGTGCTTATGGAATGTGATGGGCCCTTAAAATGGGTTGTGCCCTTAATGATTGATTGAGAATTGTGTAAGTGCTTGCACAACCAGGGTTTTCAAGCAAGATTATTTGTGATGCATGGATTTTAACGTTCAAATCTTGCTTAAGTAGCTTTTAGGGTTTCAAATTAGGTTGATTGCAATCAAGTTTCAAGGCAAACCAGGTTGTCAAACATGGGTGAAGATTGCTTTCCTTTAAAACTAGAAATAAAGTGGAGTGCCTGGAATAGACCTAGATTGAAAACCCTAATGAGGAGCTACTTGATGAGTTGATTTTAAGTAGAGTGGTGCAGCCCAAACAACTCAAACAACTGGCCACAAATGTACCACTAAGTTAGGCACACAAAGATGGTTAACCTAGAATGATTTCTACTCTTTTATGTGTTGCATTGTGTGTACCGGTTCCACAGATTAGAACCCGATTGAGTAGAAACAAATCAATTAGGTTAAGTGCCTTGAATGTTGGTGTACGTTGTGTATTTGTTGAAAATTTCCCACAAGATTAGCTTTTTGTTATTTTTTTTATAAACGAGGGTAGAATGAATGTGAGTGAGAATCCAAACCACCAAACTATTCTTAGGATTTATGCAAACACCTAGGTTAATTGGAATTTGGATTTAATGTGGCAAATGAAATCTATGGAGGGGGAAGAATGGGGAGCACTTACAGTTGTCTTCAACTGCACTTTACTCCGGTCTACCGCTTGATGATTCCCTAATGGAGGTCACTGCAAAACAATAGACACAAAAGAAAGTAAGTTAGAAAATAATAAAGTGCATAAAATGTGAAAAGAAGATAGGAAATCATTGCCTCCCCAGCAATGGTGCCAAAATGTTGAAGCTACGAGTTGCTATGCTAATGTATTTGGTTTTGAAAAACCTATCATCGTAGTGTGAAAGTGAAGAACTCGTGTTCAACAAATAAAATTTGTACTAGAATAGAAATCCTGGGTTGAACTCAGGGAGGCTACGTCGATCTATATTCGTAATTATATTTTTTTTAGAGATTTTGTTGAAAATCGAAGTGACGTATTTATAATGAAGCACTATTAACAATCAAAATAAATGAGAGAGAGAGAGAGAAAACATGCACTCAATATTTCAAAATGTTTATACAATGAAACCAAAGAAAAATTACATTAGAAAGAGGGAAATCAGCTACACTAGAAAGCAAGAAAATTCTACTCTAGAAAGCTGTAAAGAAGAATGGGAGAGAAAAGTTATCCTCCTCGACGATCGCTTGGAGGACGAGTCGGACGAGATGCCACCTGGATGAAGGAGGATGGAGTGGGAAGAAGGAGGTCGAGGCAGGAGGAACAAGAACGGGGCAGCACGTCATCGTCGTTGCGGGATCCACTACTGAAATGAGAGTGAAAATTTGACTTTATCTCTCGAGGAGCATCTCGGGTGTGGGACAAACTTCTCCTGAGCTTTGTAGAGGTAGAAAAGAGAAGGAATGGATGAAGATTTCGTATGGAGGAGGTCTCCTTTTATAGTTGCAAGGAATGAGGGTAATTTGGAATTTTTAATCTCAAAACATTAAATCAGGGGTCTTTAGTGATAAATAAAGCCGTCGCTAAAGCCCCATCGTGGGCGACGTGCGCCACCCACTTGCCTCCCGTGAATGCAACGCCTTTCCACGTTCATCAAATGAGTGCTCCTTGCCGCGCCTCCTCAGCACACGCTCGCACGTGTGATCCAGCATCTTCATCGTGTGTCTAATTGCGCGAGAGCTCTATCGAGCACGTGCAGCCGCTCGATCGCAATCGAGCGATCCTCACGCCCGCTTGCTCGCGTGCCCCTCACCTTCTCCTTGCGGCTCGAACCCACGCCCAACTGCGAGCGAGCGCTTTACCCACTGCACTACGCACGTGGATGGGTGGGTAGGTCGATCTCTGTGCGCGCGATCAGGACCATTGGATTGAGATCCAACAGTCCAGACAGCTCCTTCCAGCGATCCTTCAGAGTCTTCAAGCACCGGTTGAGCTCCTCTCTCAGCCGTTGAATCTTGATCCAACGGCGGAGATGCATGGGCTCTAGAAGCTTCAGCGGTTGAAGGTGGCTGGTTGGGTGGCCGAGATGGCACCACATGGCACCATCTTGGTTGTCCATCTTCTGGATTATGTAGATGGTGCCACGGATGTCAGATTAAGTCGATTTTCACGCCGTTAGGCTGCGATCGTCGATCTGAATCCATCCGTGCAGTCGGATTTGTCGTTTAAAGTGCAGATTCACACCATCTTGGCCCTTGATCTTCTAGGGTTCCTCGATCTCTATCTGATGCTACAGGTGTCTGATTAGGGTGATCTTGAAGTCGTTGAACTCCAATCGATGCCTTGATCACATCTGTATGGTTGGATCTTCGATCCGAAGCTCCAATAAAAATTTTTCCTTGTCCTTGAACATAAAAGGAGACAATTAACCTCCATTTTATTCAAACTAATCTAAATGCAAGATGATGCATGCTATGCAATATTTATAGTATGCAATGCAATTCTATGCTTAAGAACATGCATAAATAGACATCTTATGTAGTGTAAACATGTTTACATCATGCTAATTTTTTTTTTCTGTCTTCTTTTCAGGTTTACATTTGCGGGTAATCCGTTTTACTATTTTTGTTTTTGTAAGTATTTCTTAATCTTTTATTTTTTTGTTGCATTTAAAAATAAAAAAAATACAAAAATACATCTTTTCTGACTAGCAGTAGCATATTATAGGCATACACTTTTAGGAGTGCATATTTCCTACTAGTATTAAGAGCGATCTGACTTGGAAAATTTTTAAACTATTTTTCTCGCATCAGCGGGAAAACACTAGAAAACCCACGTAGATCCCTGTCCTTTGAGAATTAAAAAGACCACATATTTTTGTTTGAAAAGATATAAAAGGAGGCCATTGTAATTTAGTTGATATATTTTTGAAAAATATTAACTAAAAAGAGGAAGTAAAATTGGTGACTTAAATCTATTTGCAGAATGCATGTGGGTTTTTATATCGATATCGTCTATTGCATGCTATCACACACACAGCGCGATCACTAAAGTCACATGAGTCAATTTTTCTATCTCTCCTCTTTGCACCTCTTAGGATTTTGGTCGAAGATCAACAAGTCTGTCTCACTACTAGAGCCCCGGGGAGCCAGTAGTGAGCGGTCTTGATCCGAGACCTTAGACCTTTGAGCTTTAAGGTACGCACCTGCATAGACACATATTAGGATGCGTATTTTGATACTGTTACTCTATTTGTTTGCATCAAATTACTTTACGTATCTTAGGAATTTCTTCTTTCCTTTGAAAGAAGAGCAAAACCCGCATCTTTTGTGCTGTTTTGCAGGTTTTTTGTGCAGCTATTTTCTTATCGGTGGTGTGCGTGTGCCTTTGCACATTATTTTCCATTTATGGATGGGAGATGATCCTTGCATCCACCTCTTGCACCACCGTTGACAGGTGATCCTAGGCCGATTGCAGATAAGCAACCAATGGTTTTCCCGTCTGATCCATCTACTTCTATGTATCCAATGCAGAATCTTAATCCCGAGATCCCTTCTTCTTCTAGTCAGGGGGAGATGCCGCCTTTTGATGTTCATGAGGCTCTCCTGAACTAGAACCTTAGGATGCTAGAGCAAACAAGACAAATCAATTTATTAACAGCAGCCTTAAATAATCTACAAACTTTGCAAACCCGTTCTTCACCTCGACCTGAGGTGGGTTTTGAAAATCCTGATTACCAATCAATCATCCAAGGCCTCTACTTAGAGATTATTATAACCCATCTAATGCACAAGTAGAGCCTAATGTTAGGATTCCTATTGGGGAAAATGATCCAGAATTAAAGCCAAACATTATAGGTTTAATCCCTCACTTTCACGGATTTGCATCCGAGGATCCATTTCAACACATTGAAGATCTTAAAAATTTATCTCAAACTCTTGGTCCTCGAAATCAAAATAGGGAAATCTTACTAATGAAAATTTTCTCTTTTAGCCTTAAAGATAAAGCATCTTATTGGTATAGAACTATAGCAAGACCAATCTCATCTTGGGCTGAACTCGAATTTGCATTTTTGAAGAAATTCTTTCCAATTGGTCAAACCAATGCTTTAAGGCGAGCTATTACTACTTTCAATCAAAATCAAGGAGAACCAATTCATGAAGCGTGGGAACGTTTTCATGAATTGCAAAGGAAATGCCCACATCATGACATCCCTTGTTGGCAACTCATGCATATCTTTTATTATGGTTTACAAGAGGGCATTCGCAATCTAGTTGATGCCTCTTGTGGAGGGAATTTTCTAAATCGCGATGCAGAATCTACTTTAGAATTATTTGAAGGGATGGCGGAAAACTCGATCAACAATGCATCAATGTCGCAATTTTCGTGGGGCGCAAATACGAATCACCAAAATCCACATAAGGGCATTCATGAGATCGGTAATCTGTCCAGTTCAAAGGATTTAGAGATTATTGCAGAAAAATTGGACAAAGTAGATATCGTAGCAAAGCATCTCGACGAGGTTAGAAACACAATGAAGACTCTTACGCCTCTACTTGCTACGAATTTTGCGTATTTACCTATTTCACAAATTCCCGTGGGGAGGGAATTTGTGAATAATCTGGATTCTAGAGATTCATCTCCCTTGGGTTTTCTATCTACTCCTTCACCAACCCAAGGAGGGACCTTTGTCCCACAATCTTACCCACCCTTTTCCCCACCCTTTACTGTTGCAGAAAACACGCCATATCCTCTTGATTTAAATGCCATCCAGGGATACGCACCAAGATCAAACCCACATTCAAATTCCTATAATCCAAGATGGCGTAATCACCCTAATTTTTCTTGGTCTGACCATAAACAAAGACCATCATATCCGACTCTAACCAAACAAAACCTGCCTACATTATCGTTTCAGCAACACAATGCAAGGCCAGTTTACGCGGGTTCGCAAAACCCCGTAGGACCAAATAGAGATTCACAGCTAGACCAGATTTTGAGAGCTGTGACAGAGAGCCAGTGACAAAATGCTGAGGCTCTTGTTGAAGTCCAACAACAATGTTCTGCAGAATTGGCTGATCTTAGGGGTCAAATCACGCAATTAGCTGAATCTCGATAGCTAGGGACCCTTCCATCCTAGCTAATTCCAGACCCTAGGAATATCCAGCAAAGACAACACCCGGGAGTTCAAAATCTGAATCAGGGACATGTCCATCTCAATCAATTACCCCTGAATCCAAATCAAAATCAAAATATGAATCGACCTATTTCTAATCTTGATTTTGAGTATCTAAATCAACAGCAATTAGTTGCGAATCAACCATTAATTAATGATCTATCTTTCCAAAATTCACAAGCATCTTCTTCTTCAGCTACTTCTTCTCATGGGGGTATTAACTCTATTACAACCTGCTGTGGAACTTCCACTAGGGATCCAATTTTTCCAAGGAACCTATCCCAAGACCATAGTACATCTAGATTAACCCCTATTTCTACATCTGGAAGAGGTGTAGAACCCGATCCCGCAATTCCCGCTAATTCGCAAGATCAGGATAACACCTCAGTAGAATAGGAAATCCACGTCCCATTTCCAGAAGCTTTGAAGAAGACTAGGAAACAAAAATAACCTGTTACATTAGATGAAGATTTGATTAAGATTTTTGAACAGGTACATATTAATATCCCACTCCTAGATGCTATCAAACACATTCCGACTTACGCAAGATTTCTTAAGGAATTGTGTACTCCTAAGCATAAGTCGAAGAAAGGAAGTACTGTTGTACTTTCAGAGCATGTGAGCTCTATTATTTCAAGTACGCTTCCTTTACAAAAGAATGACCTAGGATCTCCATTTATTTCCTATATAATTGGGGGCCAGTGTTTTAATAGAGTCCTCCTAGATTTAGGAGCTTCTATTAACCTCATTCCTTTCTCTGTGGTAAAACATTTTCAAATGGAAAACCTTAAGTCTACCAATGTGACTTTACAATTAGCTGATAGATCTATTAAGTCACCAAAAGGAATGTTGGAGGATGTTATTGTAAGAATTCAGGATTTTTATTTCCCTGTAGATTTTATTGTTCTTGATATGGAAGTACCCGAACACATTAAAGACACCCCAATTATCTTAGGGAGACCCTTTTTGGCTACTGCAAAAGCCAACATTGATTGTGAATTAGGAAAGATTGAATTGAAATTTGGGGAGAAGACAATTAAGTTAGATATATTTAGAGCTTCTAGTGGATTTGATTGTGAATGGATTGAGGAAATAAAATCAATAGAAGTTTTTGAGGATGACATTAGTTCTTTAGATTTAGAAGACACATCTTTTGATATCCCATACCCTCAAAGCAATGAAACATTATTGGAATCTCTACTCAATCCCGAATTTGACTCTGAATCTGAATCACTTTTCACAATTGAGAATCCAGCCCCAAATCCTGCTGTTGATTCAACTCTTATGCTTGAATTGAAACCATTGCCTAATAATCTTAAATATGTATATCTCGAATCTGATCAAACATATCCTGTAATAATCAATTCTCATCTCTCTGAATCACAAGAATCCAAATTGATCAAAGTATTTCGAGATCACAAGAAGGCAATTGGGTGGACTTTACATGATCTCACCAGGATTAGCCCCAATTTTTGTACTCATCGCATATATATTGAAGATGGGGCACGACCTTCAAGAGAAGCTCAAAGACGCCTAAATCCTAATCTAAAGGAGGTCGTTAAGAAAGAAATAATCAAGTGGCTTGATGCTGATATTATTTATCCTATATCTGATAGCCCTTGGGTGAGTCCAATTCAAGTGGTACCCAAAAAGGTAGGACTCACCATAATCAAAACTGAATATGGAGAAACCATTCCCACACGAATTGAGAATTTGTGGCAGGTTTGTATAGATTATCGAAAACTGAATTCTGTTACAAAGAAGGACCATTTTCCTTTACCATTCATTGATCAAATCCTTGAGAGATTGGTTGGTAATAGGTTCTTCTGCTTTTTAGATGGTTACTCTTGATATAATGAAGTTGCAATTTATCCCGAAGATCAAGAGAAAATGACTTTCACCTGCCCCTTCGGAACCTTTGCTTTCCGAAGAATGCCATTTGGGCTTTGCAACGCACCTACGACTTTTCAGCGTTGCATGTTAGCCATTTTTACTGAAATGGTGGGTGAATATATGGAGGTTTTTATGGATGATTTTGTAGTCTTCGGGGAGACATTTGAAATTTGCTTAGATAATTTGTCGAAGGTTCTAAAAAGATGTATTGAGGTTAACTTTGTCCTTAGTTGGGAGAAGAGCCATTTTATGATTCCTGAGGGCATAGTACTTGGTCATCTCATATCTGAGCGGGGTATCCAAGTAGATTGAGCCAAGATAAATCAAATTGCAAATCTTCCAATTCCTGACTCGATCAAAGGCATTAGATCATTTCTCGGGCATGTGGGATTTTATAGAAGATTCATCCTTGATTTTTCAAAAATTGCCTGACCACTCACAAACCTCCTCACAAAGGATGAGATTTTTGAGATGGATGAGGAGTGTATTTTAGCATTTAAAAATTTGAGAGACAGAGTTACATAGGCTCCAATTTTGCAACCACCTAATTGGGATTTACCATTTGAAATCATGTGTGATGCATCAGATTATGCAATAGGAGCTATTTTAGGATAGAAAATTGAGAAGAATTCGGTGGTAATTTACTATGCTAGTAAAACATTGAATGAGACACAAAGGAATTACACAGTTATAGAGAAAGAGTTACTAGCAATAGTATTTGGATTAGAAAAATTTAGATCTTACATACTCGGATCTCAAATCATAGTGTACTCCGAACACTCAGCTATTCGACACCTTCTATCTAAGAAGGACACGAAACCTAGGTTAATTAGATGGATCTTGCTTTTGCAAGAATTTGACCAAGAAATTCATGATAAGGTGGGTAGGCAAAATGTTGTTGCAGATCATCTTTCCCGTCTTCCTTCTGATATAATTGAATCATCTCCACCAATCACAGAACACTTCCCTGATGAACATCTTTTGACTATATCCACAGATCTTCCTTGGTATGCAGATATTGTTAATTATTTGGTTACACATCAATTCCCGCCAGATTGGGACGAGAATCGCAAATCACGACTCAAAGCAGAAGCCAAATACTATTTTTGGGAAGATCCATATCTTTTTAGACTCTGTAATGATCAAATCATCAGGTGTTGTGTCACCTCTTCTGAGATTGATTCTATCGTATCTTTTTGTCACGACCAGGCCTGTGGTGGTCACTTTTCTGGTAGAAAGACCACTGCAAAAGTTTTGCAATGCGGGTTTTATTGGCCCACGTTATTTGCTGATTCTTAGACTTATTGTAAGGCATGTAGTCGTTGCCAAACACTTGGTGGCATGTCTCGGAAAGACATGATGCCTTTGAACCCGATTCTAGTCTGTGAAATCTTCGACATTTTGGGCACAGATTTTATGGGTCCGTTTCTATCCTCTTTTGGCTTCCATTATCTCGTTGGATTGAAGCCATACCCACATTCACAAACGACCATCGAGTTGTCATTCCTTTTATACAGAGTCACATTTTCGCTCGTTTTGGGGTACCTCGTGCTATTATTTCTGACAGCGGTTCCCATGTTGTTAACGCCTAGTGTAAACATTTACTTAGAAAATATGGGGTTACACATCGTATTTCTACACCTTACCATCCCCAGACTAATGGAAAAATTGAGGTCTCTAATCGGGAGATCAAAAAGATCCTTCAAGTGACAATTCGACCCGATAGGAAGGATTGGTCTTCCCATTTAGATGAGGCTTTGTGGGCTTATAGGACTGCCCACAAACACCAATAGGCATGTCACCATACAGACTTGTTTACGGGAAACCCTGTCATCTTCCCGTAGAAATTGAACACAAGGCCTATTGGGCAATTAAAGCCTGTAATTTAGACCTCTTGAAGGCTGGTGAAAATCGTTGTTTGCAGCTTAGTGAACTAGAATTACATCATGATTCCTATGAAAGTTCAAAGCTGTATAAGGAGAAACTTAAAGCCTTCCATGACAAATTCATTTCCCGTAAATCCTTTGCACCTGGTCAGAAGGTGTTGTTATTTGATGCCCATTTGAAGCTCTTCCCGGGTAAACTTATGTCTAAATGGCAAGGGCCATTTATTGTAGTTGGAGTCTTTGACAACGGAACTGTCGAATTCACTGAACCCAACAAGGATCAACCCTTCAAAGTCAATGGTCAACGTCTTAAACCTTTCTTGAAATCACATCCTTTGGGTCTTATTGGAGAATGTTACCGGCTCCACTAGATTTTTTTCTATCCATCCACCACACTTGTACATAGTTGTTTCCTGTTTTTACCCTTTTTGATTTTCTTATACACTTACTTTTAAAATTTCACTCCATATCATATTGATTACCTTCGTTTAGTCTAACTGACCACTCTGACCTTTGGTCAGACTTGAAATCGTCCACACAGAGATTTTTAATTTCCTCTATTCAACTCCTTCCATCACCCTATACTAAATGATGTGTAATATTTTTCACCCTTCTTACAATGAGGACATTATGAAATTTTGGCTTGGGGGGGTGTTGAAGTGAAATTTTCACTTTAAGTGTTAGTTTAAAAAATAAAAACACATAAAAATTAAATATCCACAAAATTTAAAAAATAGAAATTCCAAAAATGATAAAAATTTTAAAATATTCAAACATTTCATAAAAATTTGAAAATTTTTAAAAAATTTTCATATAAAAATTGAAAAAATCTTATATAAAAATAAAAATATATAAATACAAAAATTTGAAAAGAAAAATTCATAAAAATAATAAAAGGGGTTTATTCATTATTAAGAAAGAAGAAAAGAAGAAGAATGTATATATATATATTATAATTAAGAGCTTAATTTTCTTTTAGGTCAGAAGTTTAAAATGTCTATAGAATATATAAGTATTTAATAGCATTCAATTCTTAATTAGATTTTACCTTAAAAATTTTGTAAAAACACACTTTTGTGTTTAAAATTTTGAAAACAAGATTTTATTTGAATTTAGGAATCTTGTAAATCTTTTTAAGATTTGTTTTTCTATTCTTACTTGAATTAAGAAACTAAGTGTGTTAAGATTTAAACTTAAGTTTTGGAATTGCATTATAACTTTTTAATCAATTAGATTAAGTAATCCTTTTGCTTTTTGAAAATTTGATTTTGTCATGAAGTTAAGTAAAATGCCAGATATTCAAAGTTAATTAAATAGAGAGTTGGTAGAATTTTAGTTTAAAAAACTTACAAGCTAGAGATAAATAACTAGACTTCGTAAATTTTGTCTTGACTGATCCTATAGGAGGAAACTAAAAATTTGAAGAACCTAAGAGTAAAGGGCTTTGTTGTCCAAGCTCTGATTTGAGAGCTAAGTAACCTAAACATCTAAATTCACTCACATAGAATTGTCTTGTTGACATCTGAGACCGCGAAAACACTGAGGTTAAGAGATCAATTCTGAATCCTCTTTAGTCCAAGGATTTCCACGGGGCAGTTCTTGAAAGGGTGAAGGATGTGCCACTCACCTAGAAAAAGGATTTGGAGAATAATGATAGTAAGAAAAATGAGAAGGGGGGAAAAGAAAAGAAAAAAAAAGAAAAGAAAAAAATAAATAAAACACCCTGCAGTTAAGTGCCTTGTTAAAAATGGGTGCTTATGTAGTTTTTCCATAAATAAATAAAAGCATCTCAATACAAATGGAGGCTACCCTTCCTTCCATCAAAAATAAAAAGAACACCTCGCTACAAATGGGTGTTCTAACCTATAGAAATAGAAAAGAAAAAAAATATGGAGCAAAAATATTAGGAATAAGAGACCCAGTGGTCCACCGAGGAGATATATACAAAAAGTGTTGACCTCGGGATAGAAAACTGGTGGGGAGAAAGCAACCAAACCTGAGTAAGGCCAAGCGAAAGGCTTGAATTGGAATAATTGAGATTGAAAAGTGATGTCTTAAGATCTGGATTTTTGCAACTTTGGATGTCTTTAGGACAATTCTCTTCACTAAGCACAGATGTTTTAAAATCATAGCTACTGAACCTTGGTATTGGGCAGTGGAGCCTAAGAAATTGGGTTTTGAAGATTTTAAGTTGAGACCTAAAGGAGAAGAATTGACAGAATCCTAGGTCTAGAAGTTAATCTTTAGTGTTGTAGGCTAGTAAATTAGAGTTTTACTACTCTAAGTTTGATTAAAAATGAGTATCTGGTTAATTTACTTAAACTTATATTGATAAAAGTCAAATATCATAAACAAGGGATTAACTTAAATCTTTTGAGTTTTTGAGTTAAAATTTAATTCTCAATCCTTAAGTTTTGTTTTTCTTAAAACACTTTGTATTCTAATTTGAGTTAAGAATAGTTACAAAGATTAAGAGATTTTTGAAGAATTCTAATTCAGAATAAAATTCTTGTTTACAAATTATTTTAAGTGTGTTTTGAAAATGTTATAAGTATAAGTCTAAGTAAGAAAATTTTCACACATGCTCTATACATTAATCATTTATATTTAACCTTAAAAATTTCTGACCTAAGTTTTCCTCTACATAGTTACTATTTATAATAATTTAAACCCAAGTGCTTTAAATCATCATAGTCTTAGTTAATTTTGCTAGGGACTAGCAAAACTTTGGCTTGGGGGTATGATGAGACACTCATCATGATCTCTAATTACCCCTAATTAACTAGTCTTCCTAGTTAATTAGCTATGGTTATGAACATATAAGGGTCAATTATAGAATAAGGGATACTTAGTCAAGGACCTTAAAATAAGTTTAAAATGACATTTTATCATTCAATTAACATTATTAATAATCTAGTTAATAATTGGACTCGAAATCCTATTAATCATTTCTTTAATTAATAAGTTAAGTAACTTAAGTATAATGTATACCTAAGTATGTAATAACTTAAGTGATTTTACTTAATCTAATAAATTAACCTAAAAAGGTAAAAAATGTAAATTCAAGGTGAAAACATAATATTTACCTTATTTAATAACATATATAAAAATTGAAAAAGATCTAAATTAAAATAAACCTTCAAAACCTGGGTTTACATTTTAGTCCTTACTTTTCATTACAGTCGGGTCCTTATTTCTCACATAGGTCCTTAAGTTTTATTACTTCTAAGTCCCTCTTCTTCGTCTTCTTCTTCTTCTCCAGTAGAATGAATGGCTGGCAGCAGAGAGTCACCGCACCATGCGATCACCGCCCTGCCGACATCATTCCTCTTTGTCCAAGCTCTTGTAGCTTGCACTCACCGCCTCCACTTCATCCATCGGTCTGGATTAACTGAGAATCCTATTTTTCAGTGGGAGATAACCTCACCGTTGTCGAAGATGACGACGGAGGTTAAGCTCCTCGAGCTCCTTCTTCGGCCAGATCCCGCCACTCTCTTCACCGCAAACTGCTATAAATACCCCCTCACACCTCTGATTTTATTCAAGTTGGCTCCCTTCCCTCTTCTAACACTGTACCCGACTTCGATAGGCTATTTGTCCAAAACTTCAGTGACTTCCCATTCCATTTTCCGACTTCCTCCATCCATCTTAAGTAGCCGAGGAGATCCGCCGTGGTCTTCCGCACCTCTAACAAAGGCGCCGACCCTAGGATTCCTCCGCTCCACCTCAAATCCTCCTGCCGGAGATCTTTCTTCAACCCTCTGATTTCGTCGTCCACTATGAACCTTTGGCGGAACCCTATTGACCCCTTCGTCCAGGTAATAGTAGATTAGGAGTAGGAGTAGGAGTAGGCTAGCTTAGTTAGTTAGTTTAGTTAGTTAGATTAGAGTAATGTTAGATTTTAGTTTCATCTCCTTCGACTCCGGCGAGTTCCTTGAGCTCACCAGAGCTTCAATCTTGTCTTTTAACTCATTGCACACCTTCCTTTAACTTCCATGATCGCTTCTAAATCATTTAATCGTTTAATTAAATCACCTAAACGCCTAATTCAAATCTCACCTTCACCGACTACTGACACTATCTATGGTGACAGTAATCGGCCTAATTCCACCTCCATTGGGTTCTTTCATCACTTATTACCACTTATGAACCCTAATCAACATTATAATACCTATTATTATCATCTATAATTAAACGCCCACATCTTAATTAAGCTCCTGAGCTCGCTGTCCATGGCAGCTCAGGAATAGTTCAAACTATAAATTAAATACATATTTATGAATAATAACATCTATTGACTTGATTTAACCTCTCAACCGAGTGGTTAAGCAAGTCCTGAGCTTTAACCACTCAAATCTTTTAAGAAAATAATTTCACTATCAAATCTTAATTCTAATGGATAAATGAAGAATTAAAAGTGATACTGAGGTTCCTTGTAACCTCAGGATCCTTTTTGAATAAAAAATGTTTAGTTTTAACAATCTGTACATATAATTTTATATTTTTTGGACTCACCGGAGCTCTAGCGAGCTCCGACGAGCCATTCTTGAGTTTCAGCCTCTAAAACTTGCTGAGTAGCTCTAGAATAGTTTAATAAGGATCACTGATTGTTTTGAAGATATTTGTTTAAGGATTTAGCCACTGGAGCTATAGATGTAACTTCATCTTCTCCAACTCCGACGGAGTTGGAGAAGTCTGTTAGGAAAGATCTGAAGAGCATTTAGTGAGCTCAGAAGCTTCAATGCGATGCACTGAAGCTGTTTAAGTCTTCAAAACACTGTAGCAATCTTCCCATGACTCTATCGAACAAACATGTTTTCAAGTTCAGGCGGCGAGCCTGAATCCCTAGGAATCAAGGTTAGAACACAAATCTGAAGATCTGAATAAGTTCTGGATGATGAGAAGACTTTATTTGAGGCATTAATTTCTTGGGAGAAGATTTTAAACAGAAAGTCAAACTTGAGGCTTCCATAGTCAAATATGAGTCTAATAATGGAGATCTGAGCTCAAATTGAGATTTTGAGGAGTGAAAACTGTTTCTGAGATCTTATTTGATGATCTGAAAGTGATTAAAGTGAGCTCAGGTTAATGAATGTGTGAGTATTTAGTTTCTGCCAATTTGGGTTACTTTCAAACCCAAACCAACAGGAGAAGCATTCTGATGAAATTTAAACTTAAAACTTGCCCATATTGATCTGTTATAACCCTTAGAATTAATCTAAATTGATTAGAAACACTTTTAAGTGTCTGTTGCACTTATTGATGTCTGAAAAATCAAACTCTGAAGCTTTCAGAGAAGTAAAAAGCTTCTCTGGTGGTTCTGAAGGTCTTAAGAACTTAAAACCTATTCTAACAGATGCAGAATCACTTATAAAATATGTACAGACCTTTAAATAAAATAGAGAAGTTCATCTAAGGGCTCTCCTGACATAAATTTCATTTCCAGGCTAGTAAAAACCCCATAGGAACCCTAATTTCATCTTTTAAATTGAAAAGGAAAACATCATTAAAACATTAAATTGACCCTACAATTGTGTAGATTACCCTTAGAGCTTTCCAACAAACTTGAAATCACTCAATTTGAAGCTCTGGGTAAAAAGTTATGAACATTTGAATTCGGGTCTGGAAGGGGTAGGATAGTCCCACCTCGGTTGTTCATGATGCGCGCCTGGGGATAAAGGCAATTTGTTTCTCTGGCAATGCAGTCGTTAGCAATCGCCACACCCGTTACCGATTCCATCTGATCTGAGCATTTTATGTGTGTGTGTGCTGGCTTATGCCTGCGGGTGTGCGCCCTTGGGGGTGTGTGAATGAGAATGTGCCCTGGGAGGGCGAGAGTGGCCTGGGAGGCTGGGTTGAGCCGATATGGCTGAAAATTGTGAACCGATAAACAAATGAACCAAAAAGAAACCTAATTAAGATTAGGCGAGGACCGAGTAGGGTCTGGTCCCACCCTAGTCTCAGGGTGCTGTGTATCCTCTAAATGACCTCACCTCAAATAAAATAACTTTTGGTTAAAAAAGTAAAAAAAACTCGATTCGGCTGAAGAACTTAGGGAAAAAGAGAAGCCGTTGAAGGATGTTATGTTAAAATGCTAAGTGTTGAAGCTGAAAGCTAAAGAAGGAGCACAGGTGCTAAGGAGTGTTAAGGAAAAGAGACTAAGGAACAAAGGAGAAAACTAAGGGAAGAAGAGAAGGTAGGAGACTAAGAGAAAAAGAATAAGAGATAGGAAGAAAAGAAGAAAGGTAAGAAAAGAGTTCGAAAGATAGAGAAGAAAATAAAAGAAAGAAAGAAGAAGATGAGAGGCTGAAGAAGATTAAATGAAGGATATTATTTTTCTTGCATAATTACTTTTTGTTCTTAATTGTAAAAAGGCATGTTTTAATAGGATAAGTTTTAATTGCCTTATTTTCTTGGAATGAAATACAATTGAAAAACTAGCATGTTTACTTGTTAATAAAGTAGATCATTTTGAGTAAATATGTTTTGCATATGGAATTTTGTATATCCTTTATAGTTTAAATATTTTGACAAAATTCATATTTTAAAAATCAAACTAGTTATACCTCCTAAACTTATAGAAATAAAAGAAAATTTGTGAATTTGGAGAAAATTATTATACCTCCCAGTGAACGGCCTGGACTTAACCAGTAAAAATTTCTAAAATGTTAGGTTAATTCGACCCTATACTACACAACCGACACAACTTCGAGTTAACCTAAGTGATTAGTGATTTCTTCTACTCTTAATTAAGTGAAATTAATTTAATTACTGAGTTGAGTGAAAACCACGCATCAGCTGTGCGGAAGAAAGGTGGGACATTTAGTCCCACCTCGGATACGAGGAGTCACCTGCAGCCACATAAATTGAATAAGTGAATGGGCATGTTTGCCTCCAAACACTGAGGGTGAGGTCCTCCTTCACCTTCACTCGGCCTCGTCGGCGACACCTCACCCGTGGACTTGGCCTGACCCGACCCGACTTGCATTCCTTGCTCACCACCGCTCACCAGTGAGCCTGGACCCAGGTATGTGGTAGGTCTAATTACCCGACTGACTGTGGCTCTGGGAGTGTGACACTAAAATAGAGAGAGAAGAGAGGAGAGTTACATGGGGAAAGGGGGGCTTTTGCCCTGAGAAGTTTAGGTCCAACACTTAGCCGGATTCAAAAGGCAGAAAGGCCAGAGAAGAAGCCTAAAGAAGAAGGACTGCTGAGCTAAAGGCCTAAGAAGAATAGAAGAAGGAGGAGCAAAACAGAGATAGAGAAGAAGAAGAAGAAAGGAAGAATCAGAGAAATAAAAGAAGGAAAAAGCATGCAGACAAAGGGGTACTGTAGCAAACTTCACTTAAGACGTCTGATTTTATTCTCTCTCCTTTAGTCAATTTGAGTAACTATTTTATGTATTAGACTTATAATTGGTGATTCACATCACCATTATTTTGTCTAAAATTCTTTTTACTCTTCATATACTCATATGCTCTACATTGGACATTAGTTTCTGAGTAATATTTTTTGTTCAAATTACATTAATTGTTATGATTAGTGTATGAATTCCATTTGCTCCCTGTGTTCGACCTTGGAATCTTTTCAAGTAATAAAAATTATATTTGTTTGAATGCTATTTCAGCTATACTACAACGCAACACTTTTTAAACATCAACTTAGAGCGACGAACACTAAGCTAGCTTAGCTAGCTTAGCTAAGCTCCAGCTCCACCCAAAAATCCATGGTTGTCCACTCCACCTTAACCCTAAGCTTAACCTAACCCAACCCTTTTTGGCGCCAACTCACCATAACTACCACCCTATACACCCCTTCATGTTGGCCCTAAATAGCCCTATACGCCCCTTCATATTGGCACCAACATGAACCCCATCCTAGCCCTACACCTCTCCCTCTATCCCCATCTAAACTGTACACCTAGCCCCTGCTAGAAGCCCACTAGTGGCGCCAACCCTAAGCTACCATAACCAACCCTAAACCACCACTATTTTGGCACCAAAACACTACCCACACCCTTCCATCTTGGCTCCACCTATATCTACCCTTAATCCCATAACCACCACCATAAAAAGCCATCCTAGCCTTCCCTTATGTCCATGCCAACCCTACCCCTTTAACCACACTAAAGTGGGCACCAACTCTCCCCTAACCACACCTACTCATACCTTTTCAAGTTGAACCAACACACTCTAGCCCTTCATCTCATAACCACCACCACATAACTCCATCTCCACCCTAAAACACACCTAACTAAACCCTTAACCCTAGCAACCACATAGGGTTGGCACCAACCACCAAGTACCCTTCCATTTTGGCGCCAACAACCCTAGCCCTAGGATCCTATAACCACCATCTATCCCCCATCATAACCATCCATCCTATAACCAACCCTACCCCCTCCTACTCCTATAAAAACCCCCTACCACCACCATTAAAATCCAACCTTGGCTACATTTCTTCTACCCATATTTCCACCTACATAGAAGGTCAAGAGAAGAGGAAGAAAAAGAAGATTAAGGGGATACTCTGTCCCCTTGGTGCCTTCCCCTCTTCTCTTCTCTCTTGACTTCACTCCAGCCAAGGGAAGCAGCCAGGTATTAGAAGGAAACCTAGGGTGCACACCTACCCTAGGAGGAGGAGTGAAGGGTGGTACACAACCACGCTTGGAGGAGGAATCAAAGGTGGCCCATGCCACCTTAAGAGGAGCTTCTGAAGGTGGAATTGCATCCACCTTGGATGAGATCAAGAACTCCCCCCTTGGGCGTGCTAGGAGCTTGCCAGGTAAAGGAGAACAAGGGACCTTCTTTTCAAGCCAAGGTGCAACTTGACTTGGAGAATGAGGAGCTTCACCTTCTTCATCATCAACAACAATTAAAGGATTTTGTTTCTTCTTTATTTTTCTTTTCTTTAGAAGCTTTCCTATACTTGTAGACAATTTCCTTTCATATAGAAAAAGTTGCCTTCATTTCTTGTTGCATATTTTTGCACAACTTGCTTTATCTTAGTATAATCTCACTCTCTCTTTGTAATTAACCTAGGCCTTGACGTGCCTATGTTGAGCTTAGAAAGAGGGTAATTTTGTCACTTAGATTTTAGCATCTTAATTGTGGTACTTTTTCCCATCAACAGCTTTGTATTTGCTCCTTTATTTCAAAAACCCAAAAGAAAAATGATATATTGAAAAACAACAAAAAGAAAGGTGATTTCTACTTTTCAAGCAAGAGATTGATTTTGCAAAATATCCCCTTCTTGGATGACCCTAGATACTTCCCTATCTAGGTTAGAAATTTTAAAAGCGAAATGAATTTACATGTTACAATGATTTCCAAAACCTTAATTAACAAATCGCGTATTTTTGCTAGCAAGCCTCGTGGTTTACTCCCAGGTGCATCTCCAAGTTCCCAATTGGAGCCTTCATCCACAGTTGCGACCGCAATCAGAGTTCCAACCTCCAGCTGCATGCGAAGAAGATTGTGGGACGAATAGTCCCACATCGTAAAGTCTGAAGTCTCTCGTGCAAGATAAAAGGGATTTCCGATACCTGTTGTTCGCCCATGAACACAAGGGTCAGGTTCCTTACTCCTGTGCATTCCTTACCTGCCTCCACGCCGATGGGTCTAGTCCTGTTCATGCCCGATTACTTGGCTAAACCCAGGTTTCTGAGAAAAGAAGAAGAGGAAAGAGAGAGGAGGGTTTTCCCTTCATACCTTTTGTTCTCTATACTTAGCTAATTTGAAGAGGCCTTTGCCTCTGTGTTGTGCTGTGATGTGCCTCTCTCTTGAGGCTTCACGAAGGAGAGAGGAGGCCTTTGCCTCTTCTGTGGAGCTGTGTTCTGCTAGTTCTAAAGATACTATTAGATCATTTAACTTGGTTGACGTGGAATATTGGTTGATAATCACTGTTGATACATTTGATATATTTGAAACTTAACATTAAAAGGGTTAATTGGTGATTCAAATCACCATTTTAGCCCATCATTTTTGTACATTGATACTTGAATTATTGATATATCATTTTTGAATAGTTCTAAATAAAGTTTTGGTTGCAATTGCTTATATATTTTACTTGGAATTGTGATTTTAAGATTGATTTGCTACTTGCTCCCTGCATTCGACGTCAGATTTCCATTCGAGCATAATTTGTATTTGTTTTAGTACTTTATCGGCTATACTGCAACGTATCATTTTTAAAACCTCGATTCAGAGCGATAAACAAATACTTACTTAAATAAATAGAATAGATATATAAGTTATTTATATACATTATATATATAAGTTATTATAAACACTTAATTCAATATTATTTACAAGTACAAGTACTATATACCTGGTTATTTTTATGGTTTTCTGAACTTTTTCATATTTTTATTTTCTTTTTATGTTTTATAAAGATAAGGGAAGAGGGAAGAAAGGAGAGAAGAAAAGAAGAACTCTTTTTGTTGTTTTTGTATATTTTTCTTTATTTACAAACTAGAGAATACTAGAACTTCTAGTAGTATGTTCTCCTAACTAGGAAACTCAAAACCTAATGTTGAATGCACGAATTGCTACGCTAACGTGTTTGGTTTTGGAAAACCTGTCATTGCAGTTTGAAAGCGAAGAACTCGTGTTCAACAAATAAAATTTATACCGAAATGAAAATTCAGGGTCGAACACAGGGAGGCATTTAAAAACTACGCGTTTGTTTTTATTTGTCACAAAGTAATTCAATTTAAAACTATCTAATTATTTACAATAAATAGAAGAGAGAGAGAGTAAGAGAGAGAGAGAATATTACAAACATAAATCAAAATGAGATGTAGAATAAACAGGGAATTCATCATTAAGGAGATTGTTTGTTTCACTATTACTACTAGAAAGCAGAAAATAATTACACTAGAAAGCGATAAATTTACTCTACAAAGCATTAAAAGAATGGAGGGAGAAATGCCCTCCTCAACGATCGCTTAGAGGATGAACAGAACTACTCTAGAAAGCAGTAAATCTATACTAGAAAGCAGTAAAAAGAATAGGGAGAGAGATATCCTCCTCGACGGTCGCTTAGAGGATGAGCCGGATGAGATGACTCCTGGATGAAGGAGGACGAAGCAGGACGAAGGAGGACGAAGCAGAAGAATGGGAACAGAACAGCACGTTGTCGTCGTCGCGGGATCCACTTCCGAAGGGGGACAAAAATTTGGACTTTATCTCGCGAGAAGCATCCCGGGTGTGGGATAAGCTTCTCTTGAGCTTTGGAGAGGTAGAGAAGAGAAGGAAGGGATGAGAATTTCATGTGGAGGGGGTCTCCTTTTATAGTTGCAAGGAGTGGGGGCAAATTGCTCATTACGTCTTTAAAATATTAAATAAGGGATCTTTAGTGACGGATAAAACCGTCACTAAAGCCCCAACGTGGGCGTAGTGACTGCTGCCCACGCACACTTGCTCAACTGCTCTCTCTGTCAACGCATCAACACATTCAACAAATCTCAGCCATCCGATCACGAGATCGGATGGCTTAAGATGCACCTCCCCCGCTCCTTGCTGTGCGCTCGCCCGCATTTGATGGCACGTCCTCGCCTCGCGTGAAATAGGGCATGGGCGCTATTGGAAGATCTGAGTTGCTCGCAGCCGATTGGGCGGTCGCCTTTAATCGCGCGCCCGTAGATCGCGATTCGAACCCACGTCTTGTGAACGCGGAGCGCCTCGCGACTGCTGCGCTATGGAGCGTGGATGGTCGAGCAGACGTTTTGAGGTGCAGCCGTTCATAGCCATTGGATCGAGATCTAACGGCGGAGAGGGGCGGATGCGGAGGCTTCAGTGGTTGCACGCGGGTGTTTGGGCAGCCAAAATGGAGCCACGTGGCACCATCTTGGCCATCCATCTTCTAGATGCTGTAGATGGTGCCACGAGTGTCGGATTGACTCGATTTTTACGTTGTAAGGCTGCGATCATCGATCTGAATTCATCCATGCAGTCGGATTTTTCATTTAAAATGCTAATTTACACCATCCTAGCCCTTGATCTTCTAGGGTTCCTCGGTCACTATTTGATGCTACAGATGCCTGATTAGGGCAGTCTTGGAATCGTTGAACTCCAATCGTTGCCCTGATCACATCTGTACGGTTGGATCTTCGATCGAGGCCCTGATAAAAAGTTTTCCCTGTCCAAGTACATAAAAGGAGACAATTAACCTTCATTTTATTCAAACAACTCTAAATGCAAGATGATGCATGTTATGCAATATTTATATCATGCAATGCAATCCTATGCTTAAGAACATGCATAAATAGACATCTTAAGTAGTGTAAATGTGTTTACATCATACCCCCATGCCTATCTTTTGCTAGTCCCTGGCAAAAACTATATGCTATTTATAAAAGAATTAGGTTGTATTATTTGGGCATGAGTTATTTTCAATCATTAAGAAATTGTCCACTTAGGATCTGAACTTTCAAAGACACAACAATGCCCGAGTATCTGCCAAAATGCAGACCGCCTCAAGCCCTTGCCGTATTCAAAGAAAATTTTCTTTTTCTCTTTTTCCTCTTTTCTAATTTTTTTGATTTTAAAATTTTAGGGTTTAAGAGTGGCTTTCTACGACCATTCAACTCACCCAAGATTTGATGAGAATCCTAAGTTTTAAGCATCTTATTGTGAATGTGATAGACTCGTTGACCGACAATTAAAACAGACTTCGAATTTCTACGCCTCTAGGTGACCTAAAACGAATTCTGCCTAAAGGTGTATCTTTACAACCGGTAGCTTTCTCCCTACGTTTATTTTTTTACGAGGTCAACACAAGGGTGAATCCAGTGTATATCTCCCCAGTTTATTCTACTTCACTTCTTCCTAAGTGTTTTGGAAATTTTTAGTGCATTTATTGAGCTGGGTTCTGGACAATCGGTCGATGAGCTATTACCACCGGCAACTTACCAGCCATACTCGTGTCGGAAGTGTGGTTTATTTCTTTTTTTTCTTTTCTCCTTTTCTTTTTGATTTTTTTTCTTTTTTCTTCTCTTTTTTTTTTAAGTAGGTGGGTTCCCTGGTCTAAGATTTACCTAAGGGCAGGAAAAAGAGAAAGGTCCAGTGACTGGGCTCTGGACAACCTACCTATGGGCTGTTACCCATGATAACTTGCCAACCATATCACCCTAGAAGGTTCATTAGCTACCCAATTTCCGTTAAAATCGCCGAACGAGTCAGTGACAAGATAGTGTGTAGATGCTAGAAACTCAAAATTCCCTCAAATCAGAGGGCGGGTTGATAAGTCGTGTACTTATCACCCAAACTTATTTACTCCAATTAAAATAAAATTCAGGTTAGTGAGAACTTAAAAAAAAAATCCACATTTTAGTGGATACACGAGCTGATTAAGTCCAAAGACCTGAAGGGTCTTTGTGTTCAAATCATAATGTAGTATTTCCTAAGATTGAAAATTTTCTTAAACCCAAGTTCTCTTTCCTAATTCCAAAATTTTTTTTAATAAGGAAAATAAAATAAATCTACGGAGCTGACGAATGAATTCAGAGATGAATATCCACCCCCCTTTGCTATCTAATGTAATGTCCACATTGTATTAAAAATACATAAAATAGAGTGGAAAAGCGTAGAAAGCACCTGAATTGCGTGAATGTCAGGTTCACTCCGAGATGAAAACTACAAAGAACTGTATAAGTGATGAATTTAGTGCCTTCAGCTAGGCACACTATACAAAGAAGAGAAATGAAGAATTCACCGGTGCAGGTCAGAATCAAAATAAACAGAAGAAACCTCTGACCTGTCAGCAGAGGTCCACAGATGTGGACCAGATTATGGTGCAGACCCATACCCCATAATCGAGAATATCTTAGGTACTAGATAAAAATTACCCAAAACCTAAAATTAGTATGCAAGCGGGGTTGGGCCTGCGATTTATGAGGATGCAACCCAAGACCAAAAAGTCGGGTTACAAAGAAATTAAGCTCAAAAGGATGATCGTTGAATGTGTGCTTGGGTTTGACATCCTCAAAACAAATGTCGTAAGGGTCCTGGTTTGATAGTTTCAACTTAAAAGGAACCCTTCGACTCAATCTTCCATTTCCTCCAAAGTTAACTTCCCAAATTAGAACTTCCAAGCTCCTATCCTCCTCATTCAGAATGTTAAATTCCGAGACCTCTTGCATGTTAATCACCCCATCTAAAATCTTGAAGTCTAAATGATGTGGTAAATCAGAATTGACTTGGGTCTAATTATCTCAGAAATAGAATTATCGATAAGCTCAACGGGGTGTAACTGACAATCAGGGCATTGAATTGAACCCTTCAGAAAATGCGATTCTGGATCCGCAATGTGTGCCCTAGTAAGATCAGTTTCCTCAGTTATTGGGCTATCAAATGATCTATCAGATTCCTCAGGCCCAATCGTCTCACAGAAATTGTGTTCAAAAAACTCACGTGAGACTTCGCAACTTGAACCTTCACCATCAAAGAAATTAGGATCCGTATCAATGTATGTCCCAAAATCATTTGTCACTTTCTGTTCTAAGGAAACGTACATTTCCTCGTACCCCGGCTCAGGGATCTAAGGTGAAGAAATCAGATCATCCTTAATTGGTTGCTTTAATTCAATCTGGTCAGCCTCGTAACACATGTCCCCCCCAACAAGTGCCTGAGCGAGTTTTGTCATTGGCTTTCCTGAAGAGGGTTCATCCTGGGAATCATCCCATGATTGAATCAAAGTGTTACGACCCGATTCTAGAATCCCTACGAGACACGAGAATCGGATCGACTCGACTGATCCCAGGACCCAGTTGTCCAACGAAAAAGTAACCAAAAGAGCAGTAAAATAAACCACATTCACCATGTATATAAGTAGCAGTAACAAAATACAGCAGTAAAGAAAAGAACTACTACAGTATACACCACCACAACAGTAAAGAAATAAACAAGTACATAAACATGATGTTTACAATAAAAGAGTACAGAGGTAGTAGAAACTACTCACTACAACAGAAGGAAAGGTACAGTGGGTACTACACAAGTAAAAACTACTGGGCTCTACTAGGCCTAGCACCCTCTACTGCCGTCGGCTCTAGCAGCTCAACACCTGGTCCTAAAAAGGTGACAAAGGTGGCACGTCAGCAAAACACTGAGTAGAGTGGCAACCAAAAGCTAAGAAAAGATTAAGGTGGACAGTAGTTGTTATATTTTTAATCTCTTTCTTTATTTTCTGTTTACTCGTTATTGAGTTATTCCTCAGATATTTCTCTTGATCTCGAATGTTCCTCGTGGGACCGATCTTGATTGCAGTCTTTTCCGAAAAGTAGAAGTAACACGTGTTGCTCTCCTGGCTAGGAGAGTCCCCTGTGGTGGTCCTACCTTCAGTCAACCATCCCAAGGTCACTGACTGATGTAACAGTGAGTACGACACGCACGATAAACGCACGGGTAGCTACCCCGTACTGGCACGCGGTCAGTCATTTCCGTTAACGGGTGCACCCCAAAGCACAGCACGGAACCAGTATAGGGCAGAGCCCTCTCAGTAACAGGGGTCCAGCCCCTCCACAGTAACCAGACAGGGATCTTGCCCCTCCACAGTCCGCGCACCCTCGCCTGACTACCCTGGTTTGCCCAGTGGGCCTAACAAGTCGGTGTAGGAGGGCTAGCAGAACCCTAGGGCCCGTGGGGTAGCTAGTGCTCTCCCTACACTAGTAGCTCTCCTCGGTACTGTGTACACAAGGGCCAAAAGTTGGTACAAAGTGGCCAGACCTAACCTCGGGTCCCTGAGGCAGCTAGCTCCACTCTACACTAAATCGGGGGACAGTCGCTCTCCTTAGTACTCCGTACTAAAGGGCCAGCTCACTTCCCCAATTCTATTCCATTCACTTCTCAGGAGCTCTACTCCTAATTCCCTGTAGGGTTCATGCTCATTTTTTTTTAACTCAGCCAATTTAGGTTTCATCATTTTAGCTTTAATTTTCATATAGCCCATGTTCTCAACAGTAATTATCCATTCATAAATAGGCAACTGTTAACCAATTACAGGCACTTATCGTCTTCCTTTCTACTTTTCCAAGACTGCAATATATATATTCAATCTAGTTTTCCAGTCCTAGGATTCATGCCATATCCTAGGATCTATCATTCAATCTAGTTTTTCAGTCCTAGGATTCATGCAATACCCTGGGATCTATCATTCAATCTAGTTTTTCAGTCCTAGGATTCCTACAATACCCTAGATTCTATTAATTATTTCACAAGTACATAATTTTTTGATAAAAAATTAAAGGGGCCACTCTACCCGCAAAATCGGGAGTACTGGGGGTGTGATCGGCAAGGCCGCACGCCTTCGCAACCCCTAGAGCCGCAATGGAATGGGGTCCTAGCACAAGGATCAATTACAAGGAGCTACTCAGAACAGGATACAAATACTGTAAACAGGTAGAGGAACTAAATCTGAGAAGAACGAAACTTGAAACATGGAAATTAGACTTCGAACGGACCCTAAACGAGTTAAAAATGACAAGTCTGCCCAAAATCAGACGTATGGAACATCTTCCAGACGTCTTAAACGATGGCTCAGGTCATACCTTGATCCTGCGTAGTCCTTCAAACGTCCAGAATCCCACTGAGCCGTCTGGACTTAGTTTCTAGACGTCCAACTATCACTCCGGATGTCTGGGAATCCTCTCCGTCGTCTGGTGCTGTGTCCAGACGTCCGATCTATGTGGGAGGGCGTGCCCTTGTGCCTTCCCGAATGAGACCTGCACGCACACGCGATCGTCCTCAACACGAATGAGGCAGAACTCCTTAGCGGGACGGCTGCATGGCCGTACATGCGAAAATAGGAAGGTGGAAAAAATATCATACCTTTCAGACATCTGGACCTTCCTCCAGACGTCTCCTGCGTCGTCTGGACGTATGTCCAGACATCTGATTCTGGGAAATTTTCCTAGAATCAGGACCTCCTTGCCCTCTGCCTATAACACACGGCCGTGCCACGTCGCGCTCACCTACTGCCTGAGCTGCAGCAGCTCCTTCCCAACACCACGCTTCCACTGCACACCCGCCGGCAGGCCCAGGCTACTCCGGTGAGCTCGCACCCTCGCGATCTAGCTCTCTCCCTCTTGCAGCAGCCCCTCCTCCCCTCGCACTCACAGCAGCAGCTGCTACTGCCCTCGCCCGCTCACTCTCTTGCTGATAGGAAGAAGAAGAAGAAGAGGGTGGTGGAGTGAGGGTGAGAGAGAGGAGAGGGGGTATTTGAAGGCTACCATGGGGAGAGAGAGGGAAAAAGGTGGCTGCGCCTGCAGGGAGGAAGGAAAGAGAAGAAGGAGGGCGGCGGCTCAGTCTGCGCGCGCATGCACGTAGACGCGAACCTGTACGCCGAAAAAATTAAATTCTAGATGTCTGGGAAGGCTTCCAGACGTTTGACTAGACGTCTGGACCAATTCGCAGATGTCTTAAATGACGTTTGATGCCAAGGTCATAACAACATAACAAACTCAAAGGAAGTTTCATCCTCGAAACTTGCGCTAACTAGGGTGCGGAAAAGAACGATATATATATAGCAAAATCAAAGAGGATCAAAGCTGGTCAGAAAAGATGTACCTGCAAAAATCTCTGGCTACCACTCCCGCATCGCCGCCTCAGGCTCCCAGGTAGCCTCCTCGTACCGCTGGCTCCTCCACAAAACCTTCACCAGGGGTACTTGCTTCTGTCTCAGACTGCGGATGGGTCTGTCGAGAATCTACACTGGCTGCTTGGGGTAGGTCAGGTCATCGCCCACCTCGACGTTCTCATGACTCAAGACGTGACTGGGATCGACGACGTACTTCCTGAGGATGGACACGTGGAACACGTCGTGCACACCAGAAAGCTAGGGAGGAAGGGCAAGCATGTAAGCAACGGGTCCAACCTGCTCCAGGACCTCAAAGGGTCCCACGAACCTCAGCACGAGCTTCCCTCTCACCCCAAACCGCTGTAGACCCTTCATGGCCGAAACGCGAAGGAAGACGTGGTCCCCAACCTCCAACCGCACCTCTCTGCGTTTTCGATCTACATAGCTCTTTTGTCTGCTCCTGATAGTGCGGAGTCGCCTGTGAAGCTGCTCGACTACCTCCTGACTCTGCCGAATTAGCCTGGGGCCAACCTCCCACTTGGTCCCCACCTCAACCCAACTCAAGGGTGTCGTACACCTCCGTCTGTACAGAGCCTCATAGGGTGCCATGCCGATGCTCGAGTGGTAACTGTTATTATATGCAAACTCCGCCAGGGGCAAGTGCTCCTCCCAAGAGCCTCTCCAGTCCCGTACACAAGCACGAAAAGGTCCTCAAGTGTCTGTATCATGCGCTCAGACTGTCTGTCCATCTGGGGGTGGTAAGATGTACTGAACCTCTACCGCGTCCCTAGGGCCTGCTGAAACTCAGCCCAAAACTGGGACGTAAAGCGGGTATCCCGGTCGGATACGATCTCCCGCGGAACTCCATGTAGACGTACCACATCACGGATATACCCCTCTGCCAACTGTGCTGGTCCCAAGGTGACTCGGATCGGCAAGAAATGCGCCGTCTTCATCAATCTGTCAACGACTACCCAGACTGTGTCGTGTCCTCGCTGGGTAACAGGTAAGCCCACCACTAAATCCATGGTGATGCTCTCCCACTTCCATTCTAGCACTGGAAGTGGCTATAGCGGCCCTGCAGGCCTCTGATGCTCGGCTTTCACCTACTGGCACACTAAACACTACTGCACGAATTCACCCACATCCCGCTTCATCCCCCTCCACCAAAAGTCATGTCTCAAGTCATGGTACATCTTCGTGTTTCCGGGATGTATGGTGAATCTGGAACTGTGTGCCTCAGTTAGGAGCTCTCTCAACAACTCCTCATCTTTGGGAACGCACAGACTTCCCCTCATGTGCAGCACCTGGTCGGTAAAAGAGAAGTCCCCAGGGTCTCCTGACAGTACTCTATCACGCAAGGACTGCAAGTACGGGTCGGCCATCTGTCCTGTGATGATGCGATCTATCAGCTCTGGCCTCGTCTATCACATCACAGTCACTGCCCCACAGTGTCCCCGTAACTTTAGTGGTTGCCATCTCCTCCAAGAGGCTTCAACTCTGCACCTGTAAACTGGCCAAGTGTGTGGGTGCCTGATGGGTCGGCCCAAATAGGTTGTTAATATGATATTTTTATCGTTGAAATGTGTATAGTGGTTAACCTAATTCAGACCTAACCATCTCTTTACAAAATTTTTAACCTGGCCTAATTGATTTTATCTTGTCACTTTTAGGCCCAGGGTCGAACTCAGGGAAGTGGGGTTCAAGTCGAGTTTCTACGTTTTCCTTAAAACGCGTCTCTTCCGTTCGTTTATTCTGTTTTTGGTATTTTTCTTATTTAGGTTTTTTTCTGGTAATCCTTGTTCTTGAGGCACACCCTCAAAATTGTGTCCTTGGCTTTTAGCCAAAACAGAGTTTCAAAACACGTCTTGCTACTTGCAAGACGGGGTACCTGCAAATCAAAGATTATCTTTTCACTTTTATACCTTCTTTTATCTTTTTACTAAGAAGGAAGCTAACAGATAGAAAGTAAATATAGTAGCTATAGATATATATTTATATGTAGTATATATATAAAGGGGTGGGGGTGGAGGTGACGATGGAGTGTAGCACTATGTCTAGTCAGTCGACGTCTAGAGAGACGCAACCAACACGACTAGGTGCCGCGTGGAGTGTGGATGGAGGATGGATGATGTATGGGACCACGCTTTTTTTTGTACGCGTGTATCAGGGAATATCAGCAGCTGGTGCAGATATCCCCGCGATACAGCGTATAATAAATAACATGAAAGTATATGTACATATGTATGTATATAAGTAAATATATCTATATATATATATAAATGTATAGTTATATATGTATAGATATATATATATATAGATATATATGTGTATATATATGTATATAAGTATATATATATATATTACTATATATATGTATATATATATATGTATATAAGTATATATGTATCTAGATATATATGTATATATATATGTGTATATGTATAAGTATATAGATATGTATATATATATATATGTATATGAGTATGTGTATATATATATATATATTATATATGTATATGTATATATATATTATATTATATGTATGTATACATAACTATATAGATATACTATGTATATATAAATATATATATATATATATATGTATATATGTTACTATGAGTGTGTGTGTGTGTGTGTCGGTGAATGGGTGTGTGGGTGTTGCTGTAAGTTAAATAAAAGAGAGAGAGAGAGAGAGCGGGCGGCAGAGAGGGAAAGAGCGGGCGGGAGAGCTAGTGATGGCGTGAGCTAAGACGTCTGCAGATGGCTGCCGACGTCTGATGGTCGCGGATGCAGGCGCGTCTTCGCGCGGAGAAGGTGAGGCGTCTGCAGGCCGGGTGCGAGGAAGGAGAGCGGGCGATGGCGTGCTCGGAGAGGGCGGCGGGGAGTCTGCAGTCGGTCGCGGAGGGTTGCAGAGGTTGGCAGGGGGCGGCGAGAGGGCCTGGCCGGCCGCTGCAGTGCGCGCAGCGGCCGGTCGCGGGTGGAATGACAGAGGCGACAGAGCAGAGGCGGAGGCGGGGAACGGGCCTGCAGGCGCGCACGAAGACGACGGGCAGGCGAAGGCGCGGAGGAGCGAGCGTGGAGGAGGTTCTGCAGTGGTCGCGGAGGGTCGCGGGGGTCGGCGCGAGGCCGTAGCCGGCCGCTGCAGTGCGCGCGGCGGCCGATCGCGGGTGGAATTGCGGGGTGGACAGAACGGAGACGGAGGCGGGGAACGGGCCTGCAGGCGCGCGCGAAGGGTTGCGCGCCTGCGGGGAAGGTCGCGGAGGAGGCGGGGGGTGCTGCTGCTGCTGCTGTTGCCGCGGTTTAGCTGCTGCTGCTGCTGCTTCAAGCTTCGGAGCTTGAAGCGGCAGCAATGGCGTGGAGACGAAAACGAAGAGAAAAGAAAACACCACGCCCACCTGCTCGTTGAAGAGCTGGGCGGTGGTGTTCCCACTGTGGTGTGAGCACCACAGTGGGTTCTCCTGCTCGCCGGGTGCCTCCTCGACGGAGGGCCGGCGTATGGGAGGGGAGAACGGTGGAGAGGAAGGTGGTGGACTGCAGGGTGGCATTTTGCAGCAGCTCGCCCCTCCCTTTCGTCGCGAGGAAGAGCTGCGGCTTTATAGAGGAGGAGAGCATGGCGGGGAGGCATGGCAGTAGCAGGGAGAGGTGCGGAGAGTGGCAGCTGCAGGGAGTGGCACGGGAAGGACAGCAGGGAGAGGCGCATGGCGTGGACGAAATTCAGCCGTGGGAAGAAGAAAAACCGTGGGAAGAAGAAAGAAAGATGAAAATAAAATATGAGAGGGGACTTTTGCAAAGAGACACTTGAGAAAAAAAATAATTATGCCAGCCATTTATTCATTTCTCCTCCTCTCATGATTAAATGCATGCATGCAACCGTTTTTACAAATGCGACAATAGGATTATAATATACATAGTTAATGCTAGGAAATAGCATAAGAAGGCATTATTAAAGGCGTGTTTTGAGGTGCAAACATATACCCCCATGCCTATCTTTTGCTAGTCCCTAGCAAAACTGTATTTAGAAATAATCTTAAGTTGAAGATTTTCTTCCGAGGTGATATAGGTGTGTTTATTATCGAATATTGTGAGAACCAATTGTAAAGAAGACTACCAGTACTTTAAGTTTCACATGAGATAGATCATCTCTCAACTAACCAGGACTCTTGATATTTAAACCTTAAGTACGATTTCCAGAACCCAGGAGGTTTTTGCCGTACTCGAGAGCTCAAGAGGTTATGGTTTGTGCATAGTGAAGGATCAAGACTGACCAGATGAACCTTAAGACTCACTCCCAGGGTTTCACGAATTTTTAAGTACAGGTTGGTCCCAATTTCAGCTCGTGTTTTCGGATTGACCCTTAAGATGATTACGGAAAACTCAACTCCCATTTTCGAAAAACAAATTGTACAGACATTTATGAGATATACTGACTCTTTTGCAACATCTTTTTTTTTTTTTTTTTAAACATATGTCAGTATATCTCTTACAACACATTTTGAAAGCGCACACTTTTTTTTCTTTTTTTTTTCTTTTTGGTGGGAGAGTTTCTTTTTGGTGGAAAGAGCCACTCCTAAACACAAGACTAAAGCTTGGGATAAAAAGTCTACCTGCACGCACAGGTAAGGACTCCACCTTTCCTAATGAACACTAGGGTTGGATCTTATGTTCACCTGATCTTTCCTGATATGTGTAGTGTGAACCAAGTTTACTTAAGCTCTCAAGAAAAAGCAAACCAACGAATCCTGTACTGGTGTCTCAGGTACAAGAAACGTTCTTAGTTAGGAGAGATTTTGATCTATTTCGTCAATGCTTTAAGTGAATTAAGCCGAGCCTGAGCGAATCAAGCTTCTGTGGCCTGGAAATTCTTCAAAACAGAGGTTGAATATCCATAAACACTTATTGTATTCTTTGTTTCAGCTTTTAGATCATTACTAAACACCATTTATTACTAATATATATATATATTTTTTTCTTTTCTTTTTTCTTTTTCTTGCATATTTATAAATAGGTGGTAATTGTCTGATACCATAAAATACCCGGATCCTATGGATGCCTATCCACCCCCCCATGACAAACAATGCTATGTCCTCATATGCATGCAGGGAAAGGCAGAGAACGGACGACAGATCGGGTAACAGGAGCTGAGGTTCAGGGTATAAATCACGGTGGAAGGGTGGGTGGATGGTGGGTGGTGAAGAGAAAAGCGAAGTAATCGCGATAGAGGCGTGAAAAGTAATGGTGGATGGTGAGAGATTTGGCGTTTTCTGGGACGAGAGTGTCCCAGGCGGATCAGAAAACAGATCAGGAAGAAGAAGTTGGCCCTTAGATTGGCCAAGAAGGGGGGCTTTTTGGATAGATGGATCCAAAAGGGAATAGCCCCGGTGAGTAAGATGTGGGCTCAAGGTCCCAGTGTGGATTTGCAAATCCGCCTGATTTAGCGGGAAAGAAAGGGCAATCCGGTCTTCCATAGTGTGGACCGGCGGTGAGCAGCCCGGCAATGACTCAGACCACGAGGTATGGGAAGCGGAGAAAACCTCGTCAGAAGTCTGGTCAGGAGAAGGTACAGGAATAGGGAGGGATTGGGGAACGTCACAGTTTGTGTTGGTCAGGCAATCGTCAGGTAATTCGCAGCAGTCAGAATCGGCTCCAATTAGTTCGATACACGTACTGACAGTCACGTCCTCGTCAGACGTGTCATCCTTGATGTAATCGCTATCAGCATGAGAGTGCGATGCTGCAGCGGGATTAACCTGAAATCCCGAAGGAATACTCGGAGCTTGCAGAATTTGATGAACCTGTTCCTGAGAAGGTTGTACCTGTGGTTGCGGACCACAGGGTACAAAGTTTTGCGGGTTTGGAACAGGTTGGGCGGGAAAAGTGCCCTGAGATCGAGTCGCCATGCTTAGTTGACTGATCTCAGCATTCTGCTGCGCCAAATGCTGAAGAGAGGTCATGTTTTCTTTATGGCGCTTTGACATTTCCGTCATCATTCGCATCAATTTATCAAGAGGTTTTGATGCGTGTTTGGTTTTCTGTACACAAGGGCCTGATGGCAGATTTACCAAAGGATTAGACTGGGCCCTTGGGATGACGGGTGCGGACGATCGCATTGGTCCACCAGCGGGGTTTCGACGCTGCGGGTTGTTGGACCATGCAAAATTGGGATGATTGTGCCACCCTGGGTTATACGTGGCAGAAAACGGGTTATTCCCCAGGGTGCAGGCATCTTCTATGCCAGAAGACGTGTCCGCATATGTGTCCGAGTACACGGAGGCTTGGTCCTCCGTGTTGAAATACTGGCTCACAGAAGCCAGTTCCACATGACTTACCGAGTCGCTTGGCACGACACTCGATAAGGAAGGTCTTGCAGGGTTTCTCGGGATAAGCCTGGTGTTGAAAGAATTGAAATTGTGACGAAGTGGTGAGGCGGGGGTGTGTGCCATGTTTGTGGAGGAGGAGGAGGATTCGACTTGTTTTCTAGATTTATCAGTCAATACAAGCAATTCAGGGTTTTGTGACCTCCTCCCAAACATGCACTACCGTAGGAAGAATTGGGGAGATGAGAAGGGAAAAGGGATGAGAGAAATGACACCGCAAAGGTACACTTGATTACAAATCAATACAGTCAAGTTCCTAACCTCTACAGTGTGCCCTTAGACCTAAAGATCTAAGTTACCTACTATCACGAACTACGGAACCGAATGCGAGCACCGCGGAACCACCGGGCCAGATTGAAAGGCCGTTTTCCCCAGTCTTAGACACCCGATAGCACGCGGGAACTCTCACCAGCACGTAGTCGCTACACACAGGTAGTTAGACCTCCAATCCTTAGTAAGGGTCAAGTTACTACCAGTTTTAATTAGAGGCTTAGGGTCAAGTGCTTTTGGAATGTGAAGGGCGTTGTTTACGGGTAATGCCCAAGTGATTGATTTTAAGAGTGTGTAAGAACAAGCATGCAACGGGGAAATCTCCCCGAATTGAAGTTTTTATTGGCGAATGGTTTTTAGAGTTCAGCCTTAAGTAGTATGAATTTTAGGGTTTTGTTGAATTACCAATTCAACCAATCTCCAGGTTTTGCAAGAATACAGGTTTTCTTTCTAAAGCCCAAGAAACCCTTCTTCAATTATCAGTTAGTTAATGCATGCTAAAATGCAATGGGCTACCATAAATGGAGATTTCTAAGTGTGGATGCACGAATCAGTTTTATATCAATGTGACAGGGAGCCAAAGCACTTCAATTCAAGTGCTCCCAATCACCAGAAATGATTTCCACACACAAGGCTTCAACCAAAAGATAAAGAAAATAAAATTGTTGGGGTTGAAGTATTCAGGATCGAATCATAGGCAAATTTGAAAAGTCGTGGTGGGGTTGGAATCAACTCAATTCCAAGTCTCCCCACCAAAAATGTGATCCTGAATTAAAGATAAGTGAGGCAAAAGAGGGATACAAGCAATCTTTTTCTTTGCCTCAAAGAATACTTCCCACGGCGAAAAATATAAGAATGAAGATTCTCGGATTTTCGCTATGCGAAGTAAGGTGGGAAATCCCGGGCAGTGGGAGTGAAGACAACCAATCAATCAAGTGAATTTTAATCCACTTGCCCTCAAGAAATCCCAAGAAGTTTTTCTAGTTTTTAGTTTTAAATTTTTTTTTCTTTTTTTGTGGTGGCAAGTTAACCCTAATTTGACGAGAAAAGAAAACCTACTTGTTCAGCAACGTGTGCGAAGCTCCAATGCGATGTCGGCGTCTTCACGCTCTCGTTCCCGCCTTGGATCTGCTCACGTCCTCGACTTCGTTAGCCTTCTTCTCCTTCCACCAGGTTCACCTACACACCAAAAACAATAATACCCGTGAAGAGAGAAGAGACAAATCTAAAGGAATTGGATAGAAACTTACTCGAAAGCGCACCTCCCCGGCAACGGCGCCAGAAAAGTTATGATGGGTCGGCCCAAATAGGTTGTTAATACGATATTTTTATCGTTGAAATGTGTATAGTGGTTAACCTAATTCAGACCTAACCATCTCTTTACAAAATTTTTAACCTGGCCTAATTGATTTTATCTTGTCACTTTTAGGCCCAGGGTCGAACTCAGGGAAGTGGGGTTCAAGTCGAGTTTCTACGTTTTCCTTAAAACGCGTCTCTTCCGTTCGTTTATTCTGTTTTTGGTATTTTTCTTATTTAGGTTTTTTTCTGGTAATCCTTGTTCTTGAGGCACACCCTCAAAATTGTGTCCTTGGCTTTTAGCCAAAACAGAGTTTCAAAACACGTCTTGCTACTTGCAAGACGGGTTACCTGCAAATCAAAGATTATCTTTTCACTTTTATACCTTTTTTTATCTTTTTACTAAGAAGGAAGCTAACAGATAGAAAGTAAATATAGTAGCTATAGATATATATTTATATGTAGTATATATATAATGGGGTGGGGGTGGAGGTGACGATGGAGTGTAGCACTATGTCTAGTCAGTCGACGTCTAGAGAGACGCAACCAACACGACTAGGTGCCGCGTGGAGTGTGGATGGAGGATGGATGATGTATGGGACCACGCTTTTTTTTGTACGCGTGTATCAGGGAATATCAGCAACTGGTGCAGATATCCCCGCGATACAGCGTATAATAAATAACATGAAAGTATATGTACATATGTATGTATATAAGTAAATATATCTATATATATATATAAATGTATAGTTATATATGTATAGATATATATATATATAGATATATATGTGTATATATATGTATATAAGTATATATATATATATATTACTATATATATGTATATATATATATGTATATAAGTATATATGTATCTAGATATATATGTATATATATATGTGTATATGTATAAGTATATAGATACGTATATATATATATATGTATATGAGTATGTGTATATATATATATATATTATATATGTATATGTATATATATATTATATTATATGTATGTATACATAACTATATAGATATACTATGTATATATAAATATATATATATATATATATATATATGTATATATGTTACTATGAGTGTGTGTGTGTGTGTGTCGGTGAATGGGTGTGTGGGTGTTGCTGTAAGTTAAATAAAAGAGAGAGAGAGAGAGAGCGGGCGGGAGAGCTAGTGATGGCGTGAGCTAAGACGTCTGCAGATGGCTGCCGACGTCTGATGGTCGCGGATGCAGGCGCATCTTCACGCGGAGAAGGTGAGGCGTCTGCAGGCCGGGTGCGAGGAAGGAGAGCAGGCGATGGCGTGCTCGGAGAGGGCGGCGGGGAGTCTGCAGTCGGTCGCGGAGGGTTGCAGAGGTTGGCAGGGGGCGGCGAGAGGGCCTGGCCGGCCGCTGCAGTGCGCGCAGCGGCCGGTCGCGGGTGGAATGGCAGAGGCGACAGAGCAGAGGCGGAGGCGGGGAACGGGCCTGCAGGCGCGCGCGAAGACGACGGGCAGGCGAAGGCGCGGAGGAGCGAGCGTGGAGGAGGTTCTGCAGTGGTCGCGGAGGGTCGCGGGGGTCGGCGCGAGGCCGTAGCCGGCCGCTGCAGTGCGCGCGGCGGCCGATCGCGGGTGGAATTGCGGGGTGGACAGAACGGAGACGGAGGCGGGGAACGGGCCTGCAGGCGCGCGCGGAGGGTTGCGCGCCTGCGGGGAAGGTCGCGGAGGAGGCGGGGGGTGCTGCTGCTGCTGCTGTTGCCGCGGTTTAGCTGCTGCTGCTGCTGCTTCAAGCTTCGGAGCTTGAAGCGGCAGCAATGGCGTGGAGACGAAAACGAAGAGAAAAGAAAACACCATGCCCACGTGCTCGTTGAAGAGCTGGGCGGTGGTGTTCCCACTGTGGTGGTGAGCACCACAGTGGGTTCTCCTGCTCGCCGGGTGCCTCCTCGACGGAGGGCCGGCGTATGGGAGGGGAGAACGGTGGAGAGGAAGGTGGTGGACTGCAGGGTGGCGTTTTGCAGCAGCTCGCCCCTCCCTTTCGTCGCGAGGAAGAGCTGCGGCTTTATAGAGGAGGAGAGCATGGCGGGGAGGCATGGCAGTAGCAGGGAGAGGCGCGGAGAGTGGCAGCTGCAGGGAGAGGCGCGGGAAGGACAACAGGGAGAGGCGCATGGCGTGGACGAAATTCAGCCGCGGGAAGAAGAAAAACCGTGGGAAGAAGAAAGAAAGATGAAAATAAAATATGGAGAGGGGACTTTTGCAAAGAGACACTTGAGAAAAAAAAGAATTATGCCAGCCATTTATTCATTTCTCCTCCTCTCATGATTAAATGCATGCATGCAACCGTTTTACAAATGCGACAATAGGATTATAATATACATAGTTAATGCTAGGAAATAGCATAAGAAGGCATTATTAAAGGCGTGTTTTGAGGTGCAAACAGTGCCTTCCGACTCAAGGCATCAGCCACCACGTTAGCCTTTCCCGGGTGGTAGGAAATGCTGCAGTCATAGTCCTTCAGGAGCTCCAACCAACATCTCTGTCTCATGTTGAGCTCCTTCTGATCAAACAAGTATCTGAGGCTCTTGTGATCTGTGAAAATCTCGAAGGTCTCACCGTACAAGTAGTGCCTCCAGGTCTTCAGCGCAAAGACGACAGCTGCCAGCTCCAGGTCCTGGGTAAGGTAGCTATGCTCATGGGGCTTCAGTTGCTGCAAAGCGTAAGCGACAACGTGACCGCTCTACATGAGCACACCCCCTAACCCCTGCAAAGAGGCATCCGTGTACACAACGAACCCGCCACTACTGTCTAGGATGGTGAGCACGGGAGCCGAAGTCAGCCTCTCCTTCAACTCCTGAAAACACGCCTCACAGGCGTCTGTCCAAGTAAAGGGCACGTCCTTCCAGATCAACTGTGTCATAGGACGTGCAATCTATGAAAAGCCCCTGATAAATCGCCTGTAGTAGCCTACCAGTCCTAAGAAACTGCGAATCTCAGTGACCGTACGCGGTCTCTCCTACTTGAGCACTGCCTCGACCTTGGCTGGGTCCACAGCCAAGCCATCCCCAGAGATCACATGACCTAAGAAGGTCACCACCCTCAACCAGAACTCGCACTTGCTGTATTTGGCGTACAGCCTACGTCGTCTCAATGTGTCCAAAACCATCCGCAAGTGCTGTCCATGCTGTGTCTGATCTCGGGAATAGATGAGCACATCATCAATTAATACCACCACGAACTGGTCCAAGTACGGTCTAAACACCTGGTTTAGTAAGTCCATGAAGGCAGTGGGAGCATTGGTCAGCCCAAACGGCATGACCAGAAACTCGTAGTGTTCGTACCGGGTGCGGAAAGCTGTCTTGGAGACGTCTGCCTCCTTGATCCTAAACTGGTGGTATCCAGACCTCAAGTCGATCTTGGAGAACACCGTGGCACCTCGCAGCTAGTCAAACAAGTCATTAATCCTCAGCAGCGGATACCTATTCTTGATGGTGACCCTATTCAGCTGTCAGTAGTCCACACAAAGGCGTAGGGTACCATCCTTCTTCTTTACAAACAGTACCGGGGCTCCCTAAGGAGATGCACTGGGCCTCACAAAGCCCTTCTCCAAAACATCCTGCAATTGAGACTTGAGCTCTCGTAGCTCAAGTGGTGCCATCCTGTACGGTGCTGTGGAGATGGGGCTGGTCCCTAGAACCAGTGAGATCTCAAACTCAATCTCACGCTCGGGCGGTGGTCCTGGAAACTCGTTTGGAAACACGTTGGGGTACTCTCTGACCATCGGGATACTCTGGAAGTCTGCCACAAGGCTGGGCTCTGCCACCACACAAGCTAGGAAACCCTCACACCCTAGGCTCAAAAGTCTCGCCGCCCGAAGTGCAGAAATGCATCTGAAGCCTCCGTCCACTGGCTGCCCGTGGAACTCGAAAGAAGGCAACTCCGGTATGGAGAAGACGATCTTTCTCTCAAAGTAGTCCACCAAGGTATGGTAAGCGGACAGCCAGTCCATCGCCTGAATTACGCCAAAGTCCTCCATCTGTATCATAATCAGGTCAGCAGGAAGGTTGTGTCCCCCAACACTTACCTCGCAACCCGTGTATACCTCCTCAGCTACAAACAGCTGACCACTCGGACCTCTGATCATGAACGGATCCTCTAACAGCATACAATCCTGCCCCAAACAAACCACGAAACTGGCGGCAACAAATGAGTGCGTAGCACCGGAATCGAAAAGCGTGTAAATGAGTCTGCCGAAAACTGAAACCATACCTGCCACCACTGATCCCAAAGCTTTGGCATCCCTGTGTGTCAGGGCGTTGATATGCCCCTCAACCCTAGGTGCGGACGTAGCAACCACACTTTGCATCGGACAGGTAGCTACTAGCCGGTACCCTCCCCGTGACTGCTGTCCTCCTCCTCGCGCCTGGAAACCGTGGCCTCCTACTCGCCCTCCAGTGCTCGGCACGGGAAGCATCTGCTAACCTCCTGCCCTAGATGGGTAGTCCCTCCTGTTGTGGCCCGGCTGGCCACACTAGTAGCAGAGGGGAACCAGACTCCCGCCCTCAGTGGGTCCCTGCTGTCGGCTGGGCGGGGGTCCGGTGCTAGCAGCTGGCCCCTGTCGAGGGCCCCCAAAGGCCACTGATGGCCCTGTAAAATGTGATGGCTCTCCTGCGGGTGCCACGTGTCTCCTCTTTCGTCAACCTTGTGAGAAGTCTGGCTGATAGGGCCTCTTCCGTCCGCTGTTAGTATCCCGCGCGGACGGGTTGGTCTCTTTGTATGTCATAGCTGCCTCCACCACCCTTGAGAACGTAGGTAGCTTCAGGGGTTTGACATAACCCTGAATCGCAGGCCGAAGCCCCTCGGTGAACCTCCAAAGGGGCTCCTCCTCAGTGGCCACTGCTATCGCGACGAAGCGAAACAGCTCCAGAAAACGCGTGCGGTATGCATTCACTGTCATCGTCCCCTGGCGGAGAGTGTGGAACTCCCGCCTCCTCTGGTCCTGCCACGTCTAGGGAAAGTACTGCTCGTAGAAGAGGGTGACGAACTGGTCCCAGGTCGGCTCTCCCCTCTCCTGTCCCCTGACCGCCCTCCACCACCTGTGTGCCGCACTCTCCAGCTGGTATGTGGCAAAGGCCACACGACACTCCACCGGGGGGTGAAGGGTGTCAAAAACCTTCTCGATCTGCTCGAGCCAGTCCTCCGCCTCGGTCAGGTCCACATCCACTTGAAGGAGGGGGGCTTCAGCTCTCGAAATTGTCCGAAAAGCTCGAAGTGGCACTGTAGTGGAGATGCTGGTGCACCTCCAGGTAAAGAAGCCTCGTGCGCAGAAGTGTCGGAGGAAGGTGGGGGCGGTGGCGGCCCATCCCCTCCCCCGCGTCCAGTGCCATGTCCATCGCGTGGTCCCACAGAGGACTCCCCCTCCGCAGCCCCAGGGAGAGGCGCTCGTGGCGGCGGGTGGAGCTCCTCTTGCACGATGTCCCGTATCAGCTGGGCAAGGTCCTGGGCCTGAATCCCCGGGAGTAGTGGCTGGTCCACTGAAACGTCAACCTCAACGTGCCCACCCCTCCGACCTCGTCCTCGGCCGCGCCCGCAGCCTGCCTCGCTAGTCCCACGTCGAGGAATCTCCTGCAAGGAGATGCGAATACGGAACGAAAACACGTCAATACGAAACGATATCTAACGGAGAAGTCTAAGAACGTATGTCAAAAGAAACGTTGTGGTGGCTACTCTAGTTACAGACACGTGAATTGGTTATTTTCCAGTCAGTTGGTTCACTTCTCAAAACGACCTTACTCTGATACCATCTTGTTATGACCCGATTCCCGAATCCGTATGAGACACGATAATCAAACCAACTCGACTGGTCCCAAGACCCAGTCATCCAACAAAAAAGTAACCAAAAGAGCAGTAAAATAAATCACATTCACCATGTATATAACTAGCAGTAACAAAATACAGTAGTAAAGAAAAGAACTACTACAGTATACACCACCACAACAGTAAAGAAATAAACAGGTACATAAACATGATATTTACAATAAAAGAATACAGAGGTAACAGAAACTACTCACTACAACAGAAGGAAAGTTACAGTGGGTACTACACAAGTAAAAACTACTGGGCTCTACTAGGCCCAGCACCCTCTACAGCCGCCGGCTCTGGCTGCTCAACACCTGGTCCTGAAAAGGTGGCACGTCAGCGAAATGCTGATTAGAGTGGCAACCAAAAGCTAAGAAAATAGTAAGGTGGACAGTAGCTGTTATATTTTTAATCTCTTTCTTTATTTTCTGTTTACTCGTTATTGAGTTATTCGTCAGATCTTTCACTTAATCTCGAATGTTCCTCATGGGAACAATCTTGATTGCAGTCTTTTCCGAAAAGTAGAAGTAACATGTGGTGCTCTCCTGGCCAGGAGAGTCCCCCGTGGTGGTCCTACCCTCAGTCAACCACCCCAAGGTCACTGACAGACGTAACGGTGACTACGGCACGCGCGATAAACGCATGGGTAGCTACCTCGCACCAACACGCGGTCAGTTGTTTCCGTTAACAGGTGCGCCCCAAAGCACAGCACGGAAACAGTATAAGGCATAGCCCTCTCAATAATAGGGGTCCAGCCCCTCCACAGTAACCAGACAGGGGTCTTGCCCCTCCACAGTCCACGCACCCTCGCCTGACTACCTTGGTTTGCCGAATGGGACTAACAAGTCGGTGTAGGATGGCTAGCAGAACCTTGGGGCCCATGGGGTAGCTAGTGCTCTCCCTACACTAGTAGCTCTCTTCGGTACTGTGTACACGAGGGTCAAAAGTTGGTACAAAGTGGCCAGACCTAACCCCAGGTCCCTGGGGCGGCTAGCTCCGCTCTGCATTAAACCGGGGGACAGTCGCTCTCCTTGGTACTCCATACTCAAGGGCCAGCAGACTTCCCCAATTCTATTCCATTCACTTCTTAGGAGCTCTACACCTAATTCCCCGCAGGGTTCATGCTCATTTTTCTTTAACTCAGCCAATTTAGGTTTCATCATTTCAGCTTTAATTTTCATATAGCCCATGTTCTCAACAGTAATTATCCATTCATAAACAGCCAACTGTTAACCAATTACAGGCAGTTATCGTCTTCCCTTCTACTTTTCCAAGACTACAATACATATATTCAATCTAGTTTTCCAGTCCTAGGATTCATGCCATATCCTAGGATCTATCATTCAATCTAGTTTTTCAGTCCTAGGATCCATCATTCAATCTAGTTTTTCAGTCCTAGGATTCCTGTGATACCCTAGATTCTATTAATTATTTCACAAGTACATAATTTTTTAATAAATAATTAAAGGGGCCACTCCACCCGCAAAATCGGGATTACTGGGGGCGTGATCGACAAGCCCGCACGCCTCCGCAACCCCCAGAGCTGCAATGGCATGGGGTCCTAACACAAGGATCAATTACAAGGAGCTACAAAGAACGGGATACAAATACTGCAAACAGGTAGAGGAACTAAATCTGAGAAGAACGAAACTTGAATCACAGAAAATGAACTTCGAACGGACCCTAAACGGGTCAAAAATGACAAGTCTGCCCAAAATCAGACGTCTGGAACATCTTCCAGACGTCTTAAATGATGGCTCAAGTCATACCTTGATCCTACGCTGTCCTCCAGATGTCCAGAATCCCACTGAACCGTCTGGACTTAGTTTCTAGACGTCCAACTATCACTCCGGACATCTGGAGACCCTCTCCGTCGTCTGGTGCTGTGCCCAGACGTCCAATCTGTGTGTGAGGGCGTGCCCTTGTGCCTTCCCAAACGAGACCTACATGCACACGTGATCGTCCTCAACACGAATGAGGCAGAACTCCTTGGCGAGACGGCTGCATGGCCGTACACGTGAAAATAGGAAGGTGGAAAAAATATCGTACCTTTCAGACGTCTGGACGTTCCTCCAGACGTCTCTTGCATCGTCTGGACGTATGTCCAGACGTCTGATTTTGGGAAATTTTCCCAGAATCCGGACCTCATCGCCCTCCGCCTGCAGTGCACGGCAGTGCCACGCTGCTCTCGCCTGCTGCTTGAGTTGCAGCAGCTCCTTCCCAACACCACGCTTTCGTTGCACACCCACCGGTCGGCCTTGGTTGCTCCAGTGAGCTCGCACCCTCACGATCTAGCTCTCTCCCTCTCGCAGTAGCCCCTCCTCCCCACGCACTCACAGCAGCAGCTGCTGCTGCCCTCGCTCGCTCACTCTCTCATTGACAGGAAGAAGAAGAAGAAGAGGGTGGTGGAGTGAGGGTGAGAGAGAGGAGAGGGGGTATTTGAAGGCTGTCATGGGGAGAGAGAGAGAATAAGGTGGCTGCACTTGCAGGGAGGAAGGAAATAGAAGGAGGGCGGTGGTTCAGTCTGCGCGTGCATGTGCGCAAACGTGAACCCATATGCCGAAAAAATTAAATTCCAAACGTCTGGGAAGGCTTTCAGACGTCTGACTAGACATCTGGACCAATTCCCAGATGTCTTAAACGACGTTTGATGCCAGGGTCATAACATAAAGCAACCACAAATCTCATCCTCAATTTCGCTACTTTCCCAAGTAGAAACTCACCCGGGTTCTTATCCTTAACATCCTAAAGCCAATCCAACAACGACTTGTTCAAATCATCAATCATTTCAATCAGAGGCTCCAATCTCTCAATGCAAGGTATTGGCTGAACTTCTAAAGATAGTATGATATTCCGCAAGTTAGCCAGAACCTTATCTTGAACCTGGTTAACCTGAACCAAATGAGTTGGTTCAGGGTTGGGTGGGTTTGGTATCAATGCAGGGGAATTAACAAATTGAGATTCGTTATACCCTTCCTGATAATAGGTCATTTCAGATTGTTCAAAAGGTGGTGATGACCTAAAGGCAGTGAAATCAGAGGATGGGTAAGATCAGTGTATCCTTCTTGATTGTAGATCATATTAGGTTGTTCATGAAAGGATGACAATCTATAATCGATGTGGCTCTAAGAAGGATAGAAATCACAATCAAAGTGTTCAGGGTTAAACCTAAACACGGAGGTTCGGAACTATATCCCCAATCCGAGTTATCCCAACTAACTGATGGTTGATTGCAATACAAGTCGGGATAATCATCATGTTGAGGATAATTCACAACAGGAGGAAAAGAGCGGGAATGTGTGTAATATGCGGAAGGATTCATGAGAACTGGGAGGAAGAAAGGCACCCTACAATACAAACAATCAAACCTGTCCTTAAGTAGGTTAGCCTACAGACCTACAGACTCCCAAAACCTGTCTTGAGATAGAGAAATGATTTGATCTACTTCTATCTGTTCAATCCAACCAGTTAGAAGGAGGGACTGGGGAGAAGGTTCTTCCTTCGGCTTGCGCCTCTAGTTCCTAGTGTACCCCCTAGCCGCGATCATTTGATTCTGCTCCCCTAGCTAGACATCAGATTGAACAGTAGAAATAAACTAATCGAAAATAATCTCGTTCTAGGTTCTAAAGAGCGAGTCCAATCCATAAGGCCAACGTCTACTCTGTTTTATTTAGGGCTAGGTTTGAATGTGCTTTGGAATGTGATAGGCCCTTTAAATGGGTTGTGCCCTTAATGATTGATTGATTTGTGTGTGCGTGCACAACAAATGGTTTTTAAGCAAGATTATTTTTTGATGTGGTGAATTTGAAAGTTCAAATCTTGCTTAGTAGCTTTTAGGATTTAACTTTAGGTATTTTCAAACAAGTTTCGTTGGCACACCAGGTTTTGCAAGCACAGGTAAAGATGTTTTCCTTTAAAATTTGAAAGAATGTGGAGTGCCTGGTAAATTCCTAAGAGTTGAACCTAAGTGGTAGCTACTTGATGAGTTAATTTTAATTGAAGTGGTGCGGTCCAATCAACTCAAACAATTGGCCTATTGCACCACTTAATTTGGCACACAAGTGATCACCTAATCTGATTTCTACTCAATTATGTGTTTTAATGTGTGTACCGGCTCCAAAGATCGGTTTACCGGTTGAGTTTGAAAATCAGATGAGGTTGTGTACCTCTATGAGATTTTTTTTTTAATTTTCTTTTTTTTAATGTGGGGGTTGGGGTGGTTGTTGGTGTCAAACAACAAACAATCTAACCTTAGAGTTTATAAGAACACCTAGGTTGATTGATGTTTGAATTATTATGTTGTGGAATGAAATCTAATGGGTGGGAGGTGGGGGATAACTCACAGAACATTCCACAGCACTTTCCTCCGATCTATTGCTTTTGCCTGTCTCGAAAGAGTACCTACAATTACAATAAGAAAGGAGAAAAGTGTTGTAAATGATTTGTAAGTTACAAAATGTGAAGACAAATCAAAGATCATCGCCTCCCTGGCAACGGAGCCAAAATGTTGAACGCACGAATTGCTATGCTAATGTGTTTGGCTTTGGAAAACCTGTCATTCCAGTTTGAAAGCAAAGAACTCGTGCTCAACAAATAAAATTTACACCGAAATGAAAATTCCGGGTCGAACATAGGGATGCGGACGTTTGATTTAAAAACTATGCATTTGTTTTTATTTGTCACAAAGTAATTCAATTTAAAACTATCTAATTATTTACAATAAATAGAAGAGAGAGAGTGTGTGTGAGAGAGAGAATATTACAAACAGAAATCAAAATGAGATGTAGAATAAACAGGGAATTCATCATTAAGGAGATTGTTTGTTTCACTATTATTACTAGAAAGCAGAAAACAATTACACTAGAAAGCGATAAATTTACTCTAGAAAGCATTAAAAGAATAGAGGGAGAAATGTCCTCCTCGACGATCGCTTAGAGGACGAACAGAACTACTCTAGAAAGCAGTAAATCTATACTAGAAAGCAGTAAAAAGAATAGGGAGAGAGATATCCTCCTCGACGGTCGCTTGGAGGATGAGCTGGACGGGACGATGCCTGGACGAAAGAGGACGAAGCAGGACGAAGGAGGACGAAGCAGAAGAACGGGAATGGAATAGCACGTCGTCGTCATCGCGGGATCCACTTTTGAAGGGGGACGAAAATTTAGACTTTATCTCACGAGAAGCATCCCGGGTGTGGGACAAGCTTGAACTCACGAATTACTACGCTAACATGTTTGGTTTTGGAAAACCTGTCGTTGTAGTTTGAAAGCGAAGAACTCGTGTTCAACAAATAAAATTTATACCAAAATGAAAATTCCGGGTCGAACACGAGGAGGCAGACGTTTGATTTAAAAACTACGCATTTGTTTTTATTTGTCACAAAGTAATTCAATTTAAAACTATCTAATTATTTACAATAAATAGAAGAGAGAGAGAGTGTGTGAGAGAGAGAATATTACAAACAGAAATCAAAACGAGATGTAGAATAAACAGGAAATTCATCATTAAGGAGATTGTTTGTTTCACTATTACTACTAGAAAGTAGAAAACAATTACACTAGAAAGTGATAAATTTACTCTAGAAAGCATTAAAAGAATGAAGAGAGAAATGTCCTCCTCGACGATTGCTTAGAGGACGAACAAAATTACTCTAGAAAGCAGTAAAAAGAATAGGGACAGAGATATCCTCCTCGACGGTCGCTTGGAGGAAGAGACGGACGAGACAATGCCTGGATGAAGGAGGACGAAGCAAGATGAAGGAGGACAAAGCAGAAGAATGGGAATGGAACAGCACATCGTCGTCATCGTGGGATCCACTTCCGAAGGGGGATGAAAATTTGAACTTTATCTCGCAAGAAGCATCCAGGGTGTGGGACAAGCTTCTCTTGAGCTTTGGAGAGGTAGAGAAGAGAAGGAAGGGATGAGAATTTCATGTGGAGGGGGTCTCCTTTTATAGTTGCAAGGAGTGGGGGCAAATTGCTCATTACATCTTTAAAACATTAAATTGGGGGTCTTTAGTGACGGATAAAACCATCACTAAAGCCCAACGTGGGTGTAGTGGCCACTGCCCACGCACGCCCGCTCAGCTGCTCTCTCTCTCAACGCATCCGCATGTTCAACAAATCTCAGCCTTCCGATCACGAGATCAGACGGCTTAAGATGCGCCTCCCCAGCTCCACGCTGCTCGCCCACCTGCGTTCGATGGTGCATCCTCGCCTCGCGTGAAATAGCACGAGGGTGCTATTGGAAGATCTAAGCCACCCATAGCCGATTGAGCGGTCACCTTTAATCGCACACGCCCGCAGATCGCGATTCGAACCTGCGTCTTGTGAACGCGGAGCGCCTAGCAACTGCTGCGCTACGGAGCGCGAATGGTCGAGCGGACGTTTTGAGGTGCAGCCGTTCACAACCGTTGGATCGAGATCGAACGACGGAGAGGGGGTGGATGCAGAGGCTACAATGGTTGCATTGGGTGTTTGGGCGGCCGAGATGGCGCCATCTTGGCCGTCCATCTTCTGGATGTTGTAGATGGTGCCACGGGTGTCGGATTGACTCGATTTTTGCGTCATTAGGCTACGATCGTCGATCCGAATTCATCTGTGAGGTCAGATTTGTCATTTGAAGTGCGGATTTACACCATCCTATCCCTTGATCTTCTAGGGTTCCCCGGTTACTATTTGATGCTACAGATGCCTGATTAGGGCGATCTTGGAATCGTTGAACTCCAATCGTTGCCCTGATCACATCTGTACGGTTGGATCTTCGATCCGAGGCCCTGATAAAAAGTTTTCCCTATCCAAGCACATAAAAGGAGACAATTAACCTCCGTTTTATTCAAACAACTCTAAATGCAAGATGATGCATGTTATGCAATATTTATATCATGCAATGCAATCCTATGCTTAAGAACATGCATAAATAGACATCTTAAGTAGTGTAAATGTGTTTACATCACCTAATATAACTTCACTAATGAGAGACTCATCATAGCTCCTAATTATCATTAATTAACTAGTTTCCTTAGTTAATTAACTAAGAATACATTAATTACAGGGTTAATTATACTATAGGGGTTAAAACACCAAGGACCTCCAAAATAAGTTAAAATACTAAATTAAATATTAATTAATCATAATAATAATAATTTAATCAATAATGTGGACTCAATTAATGATCATTTAGCTACATATTTAGTATTTAAACTAACTTAATTAATATTAAGAACTAATTATGTAATTAACTTAATTAATCTAATCATTTAAATAAATATAGCTAAAAAGGCAAAGATGTAATTTCATGGCATAAATGTAATATTTACCTAATTTATAATAATATATAAAAAGTTGAAAAATAAATAAATTAAAATAATTCTTAAAACTCACTATTTACGTTTAGGTGCTTAATTTCTATTTCATGTGACTCCTTTATAGTTACAATCAGGTCCTTTTTCTTACAAACATACCCCTATATACATCTTCACCGTCTTCTTCATCTTCATCTTTTCCACGGATAGTCCACAATTGTCGGTCTTCGTATTGCTTTTTCACCGTCGATTTGACGACGAAATACCACCGCCATTGCCGCCCAGCTTCTGCTTACCACCTTTTCCTCATCTGATGGACCGGATTACCCTTAAATCCTAATTAACCTACGTGATTAACTTCACCAGCATTGGAGATGACGTCGGTGAGTTACAATGAACCTAGACCTATTCCCGTCCAAGTATACCACCTTTGACCACCTCCTCTATCTATAAATACTCCCCTACCCCTCCGATTACAAGAGTCAACTCCCTACCCTCTTTTCCCATTGTAGTCCTCCATAGGCTATTCATCCCCTATCTTCGGTGACTTCTTCGCCTTCCCTCTGGTTTTCTCCGAGTACCTACACCTCCCTCCGATCTCCGTCATCCTTCGCCGCGTCTCCAGACAAGGCCACTACTCCAGCACTTCTTCCTACACCACACATTTCATCATCGCCGGAGCTCTATTCTTCCCCTCTGTTTCCTCCTCCATTATGAACATCAACGGAGTCTTCTGACCTCTTTCGTCCAGGTAACAGTAGAATTAGGATCTTAGAATAGTGTAGATTAGCTTAGATTAGCTAGATAGTTAATTTAGGTTAGTTTATGTGATGATTTGAACCCATCTTCTCTGACTCTGGAAAGCTCCTCGAGCTTGACTGAAGCTTTCTTTTATCTTTTTGACACATGGATCACCTTCTCCACTACTTCATAATCACTTCTATTTCATCAGTTGCTTAATTTGATCAACATATCACGCCTAATCCACTCACCTTCACCTAACACCTCTACTGTCCATGGAGGCTCAGAAGGAGTTCTTTCACTTAATTCCACATACATTGAGCTTCGTCATACCTTCTTTAACCTTTCCCCTCACTCAATTGAGTGGGATCAATTTCTTTGAGCTTGTTTGAACTCATATTTGATTCACAAGGCATTCTTGTTAATCCTTTGTTTCTAATCACTAATTGACTTAATTGAAGTGATCTTAAGGTTTCTTGTGACCTTAGGAATCTTTTGAACCATCTCTTGATTAGTTTCATGGAGATTTTATCTCGTTCATCCTAAATCGGCCTTCACCGGAGATCCGGCGAGCTCCAGAGATCCTAAGTCAGAGCCATAGCCTCTGGAACTCTCTGAGAAGCTCCAGATTGCTTCTCTATAATCATAGGATCAGGAATCAATAATTAGATTTGTGTTAAAGTGATGATTACTCTCTGCCTATCATCATCTTCTCCAACATCGGTGGAGTTGGAGAGGCACACCTGTTGAGAGTTAGGGTTCAAAATTAGGTTCTTAAGCTTGTAGAGACCTTATAGAACATATGCTAACCCTCACTTAAGTCTTGCAATCTCTGAGTTATTCTGACGAACAACCTACTATTCAAGCCCAGGTGACAGTGTCTGAGAGCACTATAGGAGAGTTCAAAATAGGGATTTGAGGTGTTGAATGAATTCCTCATGATCATTTTAGTCTTTCTGGATAGTTTGATTGAAGCTGAGGATCTTTGTTTTGAAAATCAACTTTTCAGGTTCTTTAGTCAAATCTGAGTTATTCTTGAGCTTTAAAGGTTTGATACTTTGATTTGATGGTGGATTCAAGTTCATGTAATGGTTGTAAGTCATTTAGAATATATTTGGATGAGATTTATTGAAGAGCCTGGAAGATTCCATTATCTGTGCGCTTTGGGTTTAAACAGGAACCCAAAGCTATTCATCGTGTTCTTGATGAGATTTGAACTCAAATCTAACCCAGATTTGTCATGTTGTTTCTTCTAAATTGATTCAAAACTCTTCTACACACTTTAATCTATCGTTTGGGTAGATTGAACATTGAAATTAGAGTTATGAGCTTTAGATTCGAAGCTCTCAAGATTCTGAGCTTTCCTGAACTTCCCAAACCTTTCTCTCACTTCTAATCCTTGTGGAATGCAATATGCAGCATTCTAGATCTCTCAATTGAGAGATATTTCCTCTCTGCAGGTCAATTGACCTAAAATTCATCGCTTGAAGCTTACTTAGGCCATGGCAACAGTGCCATGTCCTCCATTAAATCCGTGGATCAAAAATGATCCAATCACCAAATTGGTGGTAAAATCGTGTAGTCAAGTCTTAGATCTTTCCAACGAGTTATCATACGCTCGAATTAGTCCATTGTGTTGGTGCCAGAGCACCATGATCATTTATTTTGATGATAACAAAACACTTGTTATTTAACATTTGCTTTTGAGTCTTAGTTTTTAGGTCAAATTGCAAATGGAGACAAGTGTAGAGACGAAGTTCGAGCTCGCATCCATGGCGGATTGGAGGAGCTTGACAGAGAAGAAGGAGCTTCACGAGGAGCAAAAGAATGAAGTCAAAAGAATAGGATAGATGTCATTTCTATCTTGTACTTTGTATCTCTTTGTTATTTACACTTTTATTTCTTAGTAGCATGTTAAAGTGCCTCAAAGTACCCTCAAAGTAGTCTTAGGAACACCTACACAACCCTAGAATACTTATTCCGTAGAGAACTTAGAAAGCCTAAATAGACATTAGACAGCTTGATCAGATGTCCAATCTGGAAATTAGACGTCAGATCTTAACTTTTAAGACATCTGATTGTTAAATCAGACATCCAATAACTGAAGCTGGACTTAGTAGGTTTTGTCTATTGAAATCAAACATCCAGACCTTAGTCTAGATGTCTCAGAAGACGTCTGAAGGCTGTGCCAGACATCCAATTAGTGGAACGTTGGCTAACAAAGTGAACATTGAGGAAAATGACCTTTAGGCTTCTATCAGACGTTCATAGAGGACCCCAGACATCTGATATGTGACCGTTGAGCCTCAATTGAGCTAAAATCACTTGTCTTTAGGATTATAGCCGTTTAAGCTCTTGGGAATCCATTCCTACACTTAATTAGGTTTCCAAATGTCTAGGCCTAGTGCCAGACATCCTGTATGTCGTCTGATGATTTTACACTAGAACCCTATTTAGGTTTGAACTAAGTCAGGAAGGAAACCTGCCTGGATTTAGACGTCTGACTTAGTTCCCAGACTTCCTAAGAGTGACTTCCAGACATCTGATCATTTTCCCAGACATCTGATGACCCTATCAGAATCATTAATGATTCTGATTGCAGCTTGCCTTTCCTTGGGATGAACCTTAACGGCTACCAAAGGCTTCTAAGGCCTTCCAAAGCCTTCTTACGCCACCTATAAATAGAGGAGTAGCCCTCCATTGTTTAGACACATCAAGCAACACATTTTCTAGATCTTTTGTATCCAAGAGAAGTAGAAGAAGTATTAGCTCTCATAAGCTTCATTTCTACATCAAGAGAGCATCATCTTCGCTATGCACCTGCTCTCACTCTGCAATTATGAGAGCGACATAGCGCCTAAGCATGGTTCACGCATCGGTGTCAAGCTGATTGTTGAACGTATACAAATCGCTACGCTAACGTGTTTGGTTTTGGAAAACCTATCGCTGTAGTTTGAAAGCGAAGAATTCACGTTCAACAAATAAAATTTATGCCGAAATTGAAATTTTGGGTCGAACACAGGGAGGCGGACGTTTGATTTAAAAACTACGTGATTCTTTTTATTAGGCACAAAGTAATTCAATTTAAAACTATCTAAGTATCTACAACAAATAGAAGAGAGAGAGAGGGTAAGAGAGAGAGAGAGAATATTACACATAGAAATTAAAATGAGATGTAGAATAAACAAAGAATTTATCATTGAGGAGATTGTTCATTACAATTAGAAAGCATAAAACAATTACACTAGAAAGTGATAAATTTACTCTAGAAAGCATTAAAAGAATGGAGGGAGAAATGTCCTCCTCGACGATTGCTTGGAGGACGAGCAGAACTACACTAGAAAGTAGTAAATCTATACTAGAAAACAGTAAAAAGAATAGGGAGAGAGAAATCCTCCTCGACGGTTGCTTGGAGGACGAGCCGGACGGGACGACGCCTGGACAAAGGAGAACGAAGCAGGACTAAGGAGGACGAAGCAGAAGAATGGGAACGGAGCAGCACGCCGTCATCGTCGCAGGATCCACTTCCGAAGGGGAACGAAAATTTGGACTTTATCTCGCGAGAAGCATCCCGGGTGTGGGACAAGCTTCTCTTGAGCGTTGGAGGGGTAGAGAGGAGAAGGAAGGGATCAGAATTTCGTATGGAGGGGGTCTCCTTTTATAGTTGCAAGGAGTGGGGGCAAAATAGACATTACAACTTCAAAATAATAAATGAGGGGTCTTTAGTGACGGATAAAACCGTCGCTAAGGCCCCCAACGTGGGCGTAGCTTCCGCGCCCACGCGCGCCCGCTCAGCTGCCCGAGCATGCAACGGACGGCTTAAGTCACGCCATCACCCGCTGCGCTTCGCGCCCATTCCCATGCGATCGCGCGTCCATGCCGCGCGTGTAATAGTGCGTAGGCACTATCGGGCACGCATAGTCGTTGGATCTCCATCTGAAGCTCCACACGCCTCAATTGCCCGCGCCTTCTAGCTTCTCGCTGCGGCTCGAACTTGCACCCGCCGCTCGCGAAAGTGCGCTCGACCGCTGCACTATGGGGCGCGGATGGTCGAGCGGACACTTTTAGGCGCGGCCGACCACAGCTGTTGGATCAAGATCCAATGGCGGAGAGCGGGGGGGTACGGGGCCTTCGTAGAATGCGTGCGGCCGTTTGGGCAGTCGAGATGGCACCACGTGGCGCCATCTTGGTCGTCCATCTTCTAGAAGTTGTAGACGGTGCCACGAATGTCGGATTGACTCGATTTTTGCGTCGTTTCGCTGCGATCGTCGATCCGAATTAATCCGTGCGGTCGGATTTGTCATTTGAAGTGTGGATTTTCACCATCCTGGCCCTTGATCTTTTAGGGTTCCTCGGTCACTATCTGATGCTACAGATGCTTGATTAGGGCGATCTTAGAGTCGTTGAACTCCAATCGCCGCCCTGATCACATCCATGTAGTTGGATCTTTGATCCGAGGCCCCGATTAAATGTTTGCCCTGTCCAAGCACATAAAAGAAGACAATTAACCTACATTTTATTCAAACTACTTTAAATGCAAGATGAAGCATGTTATGCAATATTTATATCATGAAATGCAATCCTATGCTTAAGAACATCCAAAAATAGACATTTTAAGTAGTGTAAATGTGTTTACATCATACCCCCATGCCTATCTTTTGCTAGTCCCTCGCAAAAACTATATGCTATTTATAAAAGAATTAGGTTGGATTATTTGGACCTGAGTTATTTTCAATCATTAAGAAATTGTCTACTTAGGAACTGAACTTTCAAAGATACAACAGCGCCCGGGTATCAGCCAAAATGCAAACTGTCTCAAGCCCTCGCCTTTTTCAAAGAAAAATTTCTTTTTCTCTTTTTACTCTTTTCTGATTTTTTTTTTGGATTTTCAAATTTTAGGGTTTAAGAGTGGCTTTCTACGGCCATTCAACTCACCCAAGATTTGATGAGAACCCTAAGTTTTAAGCATCTTATTGTGATTGTGATAGACTCATTGACCAGCAATTAAAACAGACTTCGGATTTCTATGCCTCTAGGTGACCTCAAAAAAAACTTCTACTAAAGGTGTATCTTTACAACTGGTATCTTTCTCCCTACTTTTATTTTTTACGAGGTCAACACAAGGGTGAATCCAGTGTATATCTCCCCGGTTTATTCTACTTCTTTGCTTCTTCCTAAGTGTTTGGGGAAATTTTAGTGCATTTACTGAGCTGGGTTCTGGACAACCGGTCGATGAGCTGTTACCACCGACAACTTGCCAGCCATACTCGTGCGGCGAAGTGTGGCTTATTTCTTTCTTTTCTTTTCTTTTTCTCCTTTGATTTTTTTTTCTTTTTTTTTTTTTTTTTTAAGTAGGTGGCTTCCCTGGTCTAAGATTTACCTAAAGGCAGCAAAAAAAGAAAGGTCCAGTGACTGGGCTCTGGACAACCTACCTATGGGCTGTTACCCACGATAACTTGCCAGCCATATCACCCTAGAAGGTTCATTAGCTACCCAATTTCCGCTAAAATCGCCGAACAACAAGTCAGTGCAAAGAAAGTGTGTAGATGCTTAAGACTTAAAATTTCCTCAAATCAGATGGCGGGTTGATAAGTCGTGTACTTATCACCCAAACTTATTTATTCCAATTATAATAGAATTAAGATGGCGAGGACTCAAAGACAAATCCACATTTTAGTGGATACACAGGCTAATTAAGTCCAAAGACCTGAAGGGTCTTTGTGTTCAGATCTTAATGTAGTATTTCCTAAGATTGAAAATTTTCTTAAACCCAAATTCTCTTTCCTAGTTTCGATTTCTTTTTTAATAAAAGAAAATAAAACAAATCTACGGAGCTGACGAATGAATTCAGAGATAAATATCCACCGCCCCATGCCTATCTAATGCAATATCCTCATTATATTAAAAAGACATAAAACAGAGTGGAAAAGCAAAGAAAGCACCTGAATTGCCTGAATATCAAGTCCACTCCGAGATGAATAATTAAAAAGAACTGTATATGTGTTGAGTTTAGTGCCTTCAGCTAGGCACACTATACAAAGAAGAGAAATGAAGAATTCACAAGTGCAGGTCAGAATTAAAATAAACAGAAGAATCCTTCGACCTGTCAACAGAGATCCACAGATGTGGACCAGATTGTGGTGCAGACCCACATCCCATAATCGAGAATATCTTAGGTTCTAGATAAAAATTACCCAAAACCTAAAATCAGAATGCAAGCGAGGTCGGGCCTGCGATTTATGAGGATGCAACCCAAGACCAAAAAGTCGGGTTACAGAGAATTGAAGCTCAAAAGGATAATCATTGAATGTGTGCTTGGGTTTGACATGCTCAAAACAAATGTCGTAGGGGTTTTGATTTGATGAATTTAGCTTAAAAGGAACCCTTCGACTCAATCTACCATTTCCTCCAAAATTAACTTCCCAAATCAGAACTTCCCAGCTCCTATCCTCCTCATTCAGCATATGAAATTCCAGGACCTCTTGCATGTTAATCACCCCGTCTGAAATCTCCAAGTCTAAATGATGTGGCAAAATCAGAATTGACTTGGGTCTAATTATCTCAGAAATAGAATTATGGATAAGCTCAACAGGGTGTAACTGATAATCAGGGCATTGAATTGATTCATCCAGAAAATGTAATCCTGGATCTGTAATGTGTGCCCTAAGATCAGTTTCCTCAGTTATTGGGCTATTAAATGATCTATCAGATTCCTCAGGCCCAATTGTCTCAATGAAATCATGTTCAGAAAACTTGCGTGAGACTTCGCAACTTGAATCTTCACCATCAAAGAAATCAGGATCCGTATCAACGTATGTCCCAAAATCAGTTGTCACTTTCTGTTCCAAGGAGACATGTTTCCTCGTAACTCGGCTCAGGGATCTCAAGTGAAGAAATCATATCATGCTTAATTGGTCACTTTAATTCAATCTGGTCAGCCTCGTAACACGTGTCCCCCCCAACAGGTGCCTGAGCGGGTTCTGTCATTGTTTTTCCTGAAGAGGGTTCATCTTGGGAATTATTCCAAGATTGAATCAAAGCAACCACGAATCTCATCCTCAATTTCGCTAATTTCCCAAGTAGAAACTCACTTGGGTTCTTATCCTTAACATCCTGGAGCCAATCCAATAAAGACTTATTCAAATCATCAATCATTTCAATCAGGGGCTCCAATCTCTCAATGCAAGGTATTGGCTGAACTTCTAAAGATTGAATGATATTCCTCAAGTTAGCCAGAACTTTATCTTGAACCTGGTTAACCTGAACCAAATTAGTTCGTTCAGGGTTGGGTGGGTTTGGGCTCAATGCAGGGGAATTAATGAATTGAGATTCGTTATACCCTTCCTGATAATAAGTCATTTCAGATTGTTGAAAAGATGGTGATGACCTAAAGGCAGTGAAATCAGAGGATGGGTAAGGATCGGTGTATCCTTCTTGATTGTAGATCGTATTAGGTTGTTCATGAAAGGAAGACAATCTATAATCGATGTAGCTCTGAGAAGGATAGAAATCAGAATCAAAGTGTTCAGGGTTAGACCCTAAACACGGGGGTCCGGAATTGTTTCCCTAATCCGAATTATCCCAACTAACTGATGGTTGATTATAGTACGAGTTGGGATAATCGTCATGTTGAGGATAAATCACAACAGGAGGGAAAGAGCAGGAATGCGTGAAATATGTGGAAGGATTCATGAGACACGGGAGGAAGAAAGGTGCCCTTCAATACAAACAATCAAACCTGTCCTTAAATGGGTTAGCCTACAGACCTACAGACTCCCAAAACCCGTCTTGAGATAAAGGAACGATTTGATCTACTTCTGTCTGTTCAATCCAACCAGTTAGAAGGAGGGACTGGGGAGAAGGTTCTTCCTTCGGCTTGCGCCTCCGGTTCCTAGTGTACCCCCCAGCCGTGATCGTTTGACTCTGCTCCCCTAGCTAGACATCAGATTGAACAGTAGAAACAGACTAATCGAAAATAATCTTGTTCTGGGTTCTGAAGAGCGAGTCCAATCCTTAAGGCCAACGTCTACTCTATTTTTTTTAGGACTAGGTTTGAATGTGCTTTTGAATGTGATGGGCCCTTTAAATGGGTTGTGCCCTTAATGATTGATTGATTTGTGTGTGCGTGCACAACTAGTGGTTTTCAAGCAAGATTAGTTTTGATGTGGTGAATTTTAAGGTTCAAATCTTGCTTAGTAGCTTTTATGATTCAACTTTAGGTATTTTCAAACAAGTTTCATTGGCACACCAAGTTTTACAAGCACTGGTGAAGATGCTTTCCTTTAAGGCTTAAAAAGAATGTGGAGTGCTTGGTAAATCCCTAAGAGTTGAACCTAAGTGGCAGCTACTTGATGGGTTGATTTTAATTGAAGTGGTGCAGCCCAAACAACTCGAACAACTGGCCACATATGCACCACTAAGTTAGGCACACAAAGATGGTTAACCTAGAATGATTTCTACTCTTTTATGAGTTGCTTTATGTGTACCGGTTCCATAGATCAGAACTCGGTTGAGTAGAAACAAATCAATTTGGTTAAGTGCCTTTGAATGTGGGTGTACGTTGTGTGTTAGTTGAAAATTGCCCCACAAAATTTTTTTGTTCTTTTTTTTATATAAATGAAGGTGGAATGAATATGAGTGAGAATCCAAACAACCAAACTATTCCTAGGATTTATGCAAACACCTCGGTTAATTGGAATTTGGATTCAATGTGGCGAATGAAATCTATGGAGGGGGAAAGAATGGGGGACAACTTACAAAAGCTTCCACAGCACTTTACTCCAATCTACCACTTTTGCTCGTCTCAAAAGAGTACTTGAAATTACAATAAGAAAGGAGAAAAGTGAAGTAAATGATTTGTAAGTTACAAAACGCGAAGAAAAATCAAAGAGCGTCACCTCCCCGGCAACGGCGCCAAAATGTTGAACGTATACGAATCGCTACGCTAACGTGTTTGGTTTTGGAAAACCTATAGCTGCAGTTTGAAAGCGAAGAATTCGTGTTTAACAAATAAAATTTATACCAAAATTGAAATTCTGGGTTGAACATAGGGAGGCGGACGTTTGATTTAAAAACTACACGTTTCTTTTTATTTGTCACGAAGTAATTCAATTTAAAACTATCTAAGTATCTACAACAAATAGAAGAGAGAGAGAGGGTAAGAGAGAGAGAGAGAATATTACACATAGAAATTAAAATGAGATGTAGAATAAACAAAGAATTTATCATTGAGGAGATTGTTCATTACAACTAGAAAGCATAAAACAATTACACTAGAAAGCGATAAATTTACTCTAGAAAGCATTAAAAGAATGGAGGGAGAAATGTCCTCCTCGACGATTGCTTGGAGGACGAGCAGAACTACACTAGAAAGCAGTAAATCTATACTAGAAAGCAGTAAAAAGAATAGGGAGAGAGAAATCCTCCTCGACGGTTGCTTGGAGGACGAGCCAGACAGGACGACGCCTGGACGAAGGAGAACGAAGTAGGACGAAGGAGGACGAAGCAGAAGAATGGGAATGGAGCAGCACGCCGTCGTCGTCGCGGGATCCACTTCCGAAGGGGAACGAAAATTTGGACTTTATCTCGCGAGAAGCATCCCGGGTGTGGGACAAGCTTCTCTTGAGCTTTGGATGGGTAGAGAGGAGAAGGAAGGGATCAGAATTTTGTATGGAGGGGGCCTCCTTTTATAGTTGCAAGGAGTGGGGGCAAAATTGACATTACAACTTAAAAATAATAATTGAGGGGTCTTTAGTGATGGATAAAACCGTCGCTAAAGCCCCAACGTGGGTGTTGAACGTGTACGAACCTATGCTAACGAGATTGGTTTTGGAAAACCTGTCGTTGTAGTTCGAAAGCGAAGAATTCGTATTCAACAAATAAAATTTATACCGAAATTAAAATTCTGGGTCGAACACAGGGAGGCGGACGTTTAATTTAAAAACTACGCGTTTCTTTTTATTTGTTACAGAATAATTCAATTTAAAACTATCTAATTATTTACAATAAATAGAAGAGAGAGAGAGTAAGAGAGAAAGGGAATATTACACAAAGAAATCAAAATGAGATGTAGAATAAACAAGGAATTTTTGCATTAAAGAGATTGTTCATTACAACTAGAAAGCATAAAACAATTACTCTAGAAGGTGATAAATTTACTCTAGAAAGCATAAAAAAATGGAGGGAGAAATGTCCTCCTCGACGGTTGCTTAGAGGACGAGTAGATTAATCTAGAAAGCAGTAAATCTATACTAGAAAGTGGTAAAAAGAATAGGGAGAGAGAAATCCTCCTCGACAGTTGCTTGGAGGACGAGCCGGACGGGACGACACCTGGATGAAGGAGAACGAAGCGGGACGAAGGAGGACGAAGCAACATGCCGTCGTCGTCGCGGGATCCACTTCCGAAGGGGAACGAAAATTGGACTTTATCTCGCGAGAAGCATCCCAGGTGTGGGACAAGCTTCTCTTGAGATTTGGAGGGGTAGAGAGGAGAAAGAAGGGATCAGAATTTCGTATGGAGGGGGTCTCCTTTTATAGTTGCAAGGAGTGGGGGCAAAATGGACATTACATCTTCAAAATAATAAATAAGGGGTCTTTAGTGACGATAAATCCGTCACTAAAGCCCCGACGTGGCCGTCGCCGCCACGCCCATGCGCGCCTCCTCGGCTACCCGCTCCTCAACGCTCGCGCACGTGCAGCGCTTTTCAGCCGTCCGATCGCGAGATCGGACGGCTTAAATCGCGTCCGCGCCCGCTGCAACCCACCCGCCTGCGCGTGCGATCGCGCGTTACGCGGGGCGTCCAATCATGCGTCCGCGCTATCGGGCTCCCGCCACCGCACGATCTCCATCTGACGCTCCACGCACCTCAATTACCCATGCCTTCAATCCCCTCACCGCGGCTCGAACCCGCGCCCCGCGCTCGCGTAAGCGCGCTCGACCGCTGCGCTGCGGGGCGCGGATGGTCGAGCGCACGTTTTAAGCGTCGGGCGGCCACAGCCGTTGGATCTCCATCTGACGGCGGAGAGCGATCGGGCGGGGGCCATCACAAAATGCCAGCGGCCGTTTGGGCAGCTGAGATGGCGCCACGTGGTGCCATCTTGGCCGTCCATCTTCTGGAAGTTGTAGATGGTGCCACGGATGTTGGATTGACTCGATTTTTGTGTCGTTGGGCTGCGATCGTCGATCCAAATTCATCCGTGTGATCGGATTTGTCATCTGAAGTGCGGATTTACACCATCCTGGCCCTTGATCTTCTAGGGTTCCCTGGTCTCTATCTGATGCTACGGATGCCTGATTAGGGCGATCTTGGAGTCGTTAAACTCCAATCGTCGCCCTGATCACGTCCATACGATTGGATCTTTGATCCGAGGCCCTGATAAAATGTTTGCCCTGTCCAAGCACATAAAAGGAGACAATTAACCTCCATTTTATTCAAACTACTCTAAATGCGAGATAATGCATGTTATGCAATATTTATATCATGAAATGCAATCCTATGCTTAAGAACATGCATAAATAGATATTTTAAGTAGTGTAAATGTGTTTACATCATACCCCCATGCCTATCTTTTGCTAGTCCCTAGCAAAAACTATATGCTATTTATAAAAGAATTAGGTTAGATTATTTGGACCTGAGTTATTTTCAATCATTAAGAAATTGTCTACTTAGGAACTGAACTTTCAAAGACACAACAGTGCCTGGGTATCAACCAAAATGCAGAATGCCTCAAGCCCTCACCTTATTCAAAGAAAATTTTCTTTTTCTTTTTACTCTTTTCTAATTTTTTTTTGGATTTTCAAATTTTAGGGTTTAAGAGTGGCTTTCTACGGCCATTTAACTCACCCAAGATTTGATGAGAACCCTAAGCTTTAAGCATCTTATTGTGATTTGTGATAGACTCGTTGATCGGTAATTAGGATGGACTTCAGATTTCTACGCCTCTAGGTGACCTCAAAAAGAATTCTGCCTAAAGTTGTATCTTTACAACCGGTAGCTTTCTCCCTACTTTTATTTTTTTACGGGGTCAACACAAGGGTGAATCCAGTGTATATCTCCTCGGTTTCTTTTTAGTGCATTTACTGAGTTGGGTTCTGGACAACCGGTCGATGAGCTGTTACCACCGACAACTTGCCAGCCATACTCGTGCGGCGAAGTGTGGCTTATTTCTTTTTTGTTCTTTTCTCCTTTTCTTTTTGATTTTTTTTTTTTTTAATTAGGTGGCTTCCCTGGTCTAAGATTTACCTAAGGGCAGGAAAAAAAGAGAAAGGTCCAGTGACTGGGCTCTGGACAACCTACCTATGGGCTGTTACCCACGATAACTTGCCAGCCATATCACCCTAGAAGGTTCATTAGCTATCCAATTTCCGTAAAAATCGCCAAACAACGAGTTAGTGCAAAGAAAGTGTGTAGATGCTTAAGACTTGAAGTTCCCTCAAATCAGAGGGCGGGTTGATAAGTCGTGTACTTATCACCCAAACTTATTTATTCCAATTACGAAAGAATTAAGATGGCGAGGACTTGAAAGACAAATCCACATTTTAGTGGATACACAGGCTGATTAAGTCCAAAGACCTGAAGGAACTTTGTGTTCAAATCATAATGTAGTATTTCCTAAGATTGAAAATTTTCTTAAACCCAAATTCTCTTTCCTAATTCCGAATTTTTTTTTATAAAAGAAAAAAACAAATCTACGGAGCTGACGAATGAATTCAGAGATGAATATCCACCCCCGCATGCCTATCTAATGCAATGTCCGCATTGTATTAAAAAGACATAAAACATAGTGGAAAAGCGTAGAAAGCACCTGAATTGCGTGAATGTCATGTCCGCTCCGAGATGAAAACGAAAAAGAACTGTATATGTGCTGAGTTTAGTGCCTTCAGCTAGGCACACTATACAAAGAAAAGAAATGAAGAATTCACAAGTGCAGGTCAAAATTAATATAAACAGAAGAATCCTCTGACCTATCAACAGCGGTCCACAGATGTGGACCAGATTGTGGTGCAGACCCATCCCCCATAATCGAGAATATCTTAGGTTCTGGATAAAAATTACCCAAAACCTAAAATCAGAATGCAAGAGGGGTCGGGCCTGCGATTTATGAGGATGTAACCCAAGGCCAAAATGTCGGGTTACAGAGAATTGAAGCTCAAAAGGATAATCGTTGAATGTGTGCTTGAGTTGAACATCCTCGAAACAAATGTCGTAAGGGTTCTGATTTGATGGTTTCAGCTTAAAAGGAACCCTTCGACTCAATCTTCCATTTCCTCCAAAATTGACTTCCCAAATCAGAACTTCCCCGCTCCTATCCTCCTCATTAAGTGTATCAAATTCCAAGACCTCTTGTATATTCATCACCCCGTCTGGAATCTCCAAGTCTAAATGATGTGGCAGAATCAAAATTGACTTGGGTCTAATTATCTCAGAATTAGAATCATCAATAAGCTCAACAGGGTGTAACTGATAATCAGGGCATTGAATTGATTCCTCTAGAAAATGCGATTCTGGATCCGTATCGTGTGCCCTAATAAGATCAGTTTCCTCAGTTATTGGGCTATCAAATGATCTATCAGATTCCTCAGGCCCAATCGTCTCACAAAAATCGTGATCTGAAAACTCGTGTGAGACTTCGCAACTTGAATCTTCACCATCAAAGAAATCAGGATCCGTATCAATGTATGTCCCAAAATCAGTTGTCACTTTGTGTTCCCAGGAGACATACATTTTCTCGTAACCCGGCTCAAGGATCTCAGGTGAAGAAATCAGGTCATCCTTAATTGGTTGCTTTAATTCAATCTGGTCAGCCTCGTAACAAGTGTCCCCCCCAACAGGTGCCTGAGCGGGTTTTGTCATTGGCTTTCCTGAAGAGGGTTCATCCTGGGAATCATCCCAAGATTGAATCAAAGCAACCATGAATCTCATCCTCAGTTTCGCTAATTTCCCAAGTAAAAACTCACCCGGGTTCTTATCCTTAACGTCCTGGAGCCAATCCAACAAAGACTTGTTTAAATCATCAATCATCTGAATCAGGGGCTCCAATCTCTCAATGCAAGGTGTTCGCTGAACTTCTAAAGATTGAATGATATTTCTCAAGTTAGCCAGAACCTTATCTTGAACCTGGTTAACCTGAACCAAATGAGTTGGTTCAAGATTGGGCGGGTTTGACATCAATGCAGAGGAATTAACGAATTGAGATTCGTTATACTCATCCTGATAATAGGTCATTTCAGATTGTTCAAAAGATGGTAATGACCTAAAGACAGTGAAATCAGAGGATTGGTAAGGATCAGTGTATCCTTCTTGATTGTAGATCGTATTAGGTTATTCATGAAAGGAGGATGATCTATAATCGATGTAGCTCTGAGAAGGATAAAAATCAGAATCAAAGTGTTCAGGGTTAGACCCTAAACACGGGGGTCCGGAATTGTATCCCCAATCCGAATTATCCCAACTAACTGATGGTCGATTACAATACGAGTTGGGATAATCATCATGTTGAGGATAATTTACAACAGGAGGGAAAGAGTGGGAATGCGTGAAATATGTGGAAGGATTCATGATACACGGGAGGAAGAAAGGTGCCCTGCAATACAAACAATCAAACCTGTCCTTAAATAGGTTAGCCTAAAGACCTACAGACTCTCAAAACCCGTCTTGAGATAAAGGAACGATTTGATCTACTTCCGTCTGTTCAATCCAACCAGTTAGAAGGAGGGACTGGGGAGAAGGTTCTTCCTTCGGCTTGCACCTCCAGTTCCTAGTGTACCCCCTAGCCGCGATCGTTGGACTCTGCTCCCCTAGCTAGACATCAGATTGAACAGTAGAAACAGACTAATAAAAAATAATCTCGTTCTGGGTTCTGAAGAGCGAGTCCAATCCTTAAGGCCAACGTCTACTCTGTTTTATTTAGGGCTAGGTTTGAATGTGCTTTGGAATGTGATGGGCCCTTTAAATGGGTTGTGCCCTTAATGATTGATTGATTTGTGTGTGAGTGCACAACCAGTGGTTTTCAAGCAAGATTATTTTTGATGTGGTGAATTTTAAGATTCAAATCTTGCTTAGTAGCTTTTAGGATTCAACTTTAGGTGTTTTCAATCAAGTTTCGTTGGCACACCAAGTTTTACAAGCACAGGTGAAGATGTTTTCCTTTAAAGCTTAAAAAGAATGTGGAGTGCCTGGTAAATCCCTAAGAGTTGAACCTAATAGGCAGCTACTTGGTGAGTTTGTTTTATTTGAAGTGGCACGGCCCAAACAACTCAAACAATTGGCCACAAATGCACCACTAAGTTAGGCACACAAAGATGGTTAACCTAGAATGATTTCTACTCTTTTATGTGTTGCTTTATGTGTACCGGTCCCACAGATCAGAACCTGGTTGAGTAGAAACAAATCAATTCGGTTAAGTGCCTTTAAATGTGGGTGTACATTGTGTATTTGTTGAAAATTGCTCCACAAAATTATCTTTTTGCTTTTTTTTATATAAATGAAGGTGGAATGAATGTGAGTGAGAATCCAAACAACCAAACTATTCCTAGGATTTATGCAAACACCTAGGTTAGTTGAAATTTGGATTCAATGTGGCGAATGAAATCTATGGAGGGGGAAAGAATGGGGGATAACTTACAAAACCTTCCACAGCACTTTACTCCAATCTACCGCTTTTGCTTGCCTCAAAAGAGTACCTGCAATTACAATAAGAAAGGAGAAAAGTGAGGTAAATGATTTGTAAGTTACAAAACGCGAAGAGAAATCAAAGATCGTTGCCTCCCCGGCAACGGCGCCAACATGTTGAACGTGTACGAACCTACGCTAACGAGATTGGTTTTGGAAAACCTGTCGTTGTAGTTCGAAAGCGAAGAATTCGTGTTCAACAAATAAAATTTATACCGAAATTAAAATTCTGGGTCGAACACAGGTAGGCGGACGTTTGATTTGAAAACTACGCCTTTCCTTTTATTTGTTATAGAATAATTCAATTTAGAACTATCTAATTATTTACAATAAATAGAAGAGAGAGAGAGTAAGAGAGAAAGAGAATATTACACAGAGAAATCAAAATGAGATGTAGAATAAACAAGGAATTTTTGCATTGAAGAGATTGTTCATTACAACTAGAAAGCATAAAACAATTACTCTAGAAAGTGATAAATTTACTCTAGAAAGCATTAAAAGAATGGAGGGAGAAATGTCCTCCTCGACGGTTGCTTAGAGGACGAGTAGATTAATCTAGAAAGCAGTAAATCTATACTAGAAAGCGGTAAAAAGAATAGGGAGAGAGAAATCCTCCTCGACGGTTGCTTAGAGGACGAGCCGGACGGGACGACGCCTGGATGAAGGAGAACGAAGCGGGACGAAGGAGGACGAAGCAGAAGAACGGGAACGAAGCAACACGCCGTCGTCGTCGCGGGATCCACTTCCGAAGGGGAACGAAAATTGGACTTTATCTCGCGAGAAGCATCCCGGGTGTGGGACAAGCTTCTCTTGAGCTTTGGAGGGGTAGAGAGGAGAAAGAAGGGATCAAAATTTCGTATGGAGGGGGTCTCCTTTTATAGTTGCAAGGAGTGGGGGCAAAATGGACATTACATCTTCAAAATAATAAATAAGGGGTCTTCAGTGACGGATAAATCCGTCACTAAAGCCCCGACGTTGCCGTCGCCGCCGTGCCCACGTGAGCCTCCTCGGCTACCCACTCCTCAACGCTCGTGCACATCCAGCGCTTTTCAGCCGTCCGATCGCGAGATCGGACAACTTAAATCGCGTCCGCGCCCGCTGCAACCCGCCCGCCTGCGCGTGCGATCGCACGTTACGCGGGGCGTCCAATCGCGCGTCGGCGCTATCAGGCGCCCGCGACTGCACGATCTCCATCCGACGCTCCACGCGCCTCAATTACCCACGCCTTCAATCCCCTCACCGCGGCTCGAACCCGCGCCCCGCACTCGCGTAAGCGCGCTCGACCACTGCGCTGCGGGGCGCGGATGGTCGAGCGCACGTTTTAAGCGTCGGGTGGCCACAGCTGTTGGATCTCCATCTGACAGCGAAGAGCAATCTGTGGGGGCCTTCACAAAATGCCAGCGGCCGTTCGGGCAGCTGAGATGGTGCCACGTGGGGCCATCTTGGCCATCCATCTTTTGGAAGTTGTAGATGGTGCCACGGATGTCGGATTGACTCCATTTTTGTGTCGTTGGGATGCGATCGTCGATCCGAATTCATCCATGCGGTCGGATTTGTCATCTGAAGTGCGGATTTACACCATCCTAGCCCTTGATCTTCTAGGGTTCCCCGATCTCTATCTGATGCTACAGATGCCTGATTAGGGCGACCTTGGAGTCGTTAAACTCCAATCGTCACCCTGATCACATCCATACGGTTGGATGTTTGATCCGAGGCCCCGATAAAATGTTTGTCCTGTCCAAGCACATAAAAGGAGACAATTAACCTCCATTTTATTCAAACTACTGTAAATGCGAGATGATGCATGTTATGCAATATTTATATCATGAAATGCAATCCTATGCTTAAGAACATGCATAAATAGACATTTTAAGTAGTGTAAATGTGTTTACATCAGTGGGCGTAGCTTTCGCGCCCACGCGCACCCGCTCTGCTGCCCGTGCATGCAACGGCTTCCCACGTCCTTTGAATCTCAGCCGTCCGATCGCAAGATCGGACGGCTTAATTCACGCCATCACCCGCTGCGCTGTGCGCCCATCCGCGTGCGATCGCGCATCCATGCCGCACGTGTAATAGCGCGTTGGCGCTATCGGGCACGCGCAGCCATTGGATCTCCATCTGACGCTCCACGTGCCTCAATTGCCCGCGCCTTCCAGTCCCTCGCTGCGGCTCGAACTCGCGCCCGACGCTCACGAAAGTGCACTCGACCGCTGCGCTATGGGGCGCGGATGGTCGAGCGGACGCTTTTAGGCGCGGCCGACCACAGCCATTGGATCAAGATCCAACGGCGGAGAGCAGGTGGGTGCGGGGCCTTCGTAGAATGCGTGCGGCCGTTTGGGCGGTCGATATGACACCACGTGGTGCCATCTTGGTCGTCCATCTTCTGGAAGTTGTAGATGGTGCCACGGATGTCAGATTGACTCGATTTTTGCGTCGTTTGGCTGCGATCGTCGATCTGAATTCATCCGTGCAGTCAGATTTGTCATCTGAAGTGCGGATTTTCACCATCCTGGCCCTTGATCTTCTAGGGTTCCCCGATCACTATCTGATGCTACGGATGCCGGATTAGGGCGATCTTAGAGTCATTAAACTCCAATCGCCACCCTGATCACATCCATACAGTTGGATCTTTGATCCGAGCCCCGATTAAATGTTTGCCCTGTCTAAGCACATAAAAGGAGACAATTAACCTCTATTTTATTCAAACTACTCTAAATGCAAGATGATGCATGTTATGCAATATTTATATCATGAAATGCAATCCTATGCTTAAGAACATGCAAAAATAGACATTTTAAGTAGTGTAAATGTGTTTACATCATCGACGCACTTCCAGCAAAGGGAAGCAATCTTTACCTATAGTAGCTAAGTTTAGGATTCATATTTTGTGTCTCTATAGGAGTGTATTGTATTCTAACATTGTTATTTGGTTTGGTATTCTCTTTGCGAATTTCCATCTCCTTCTTAAGATAAAAACCTCATGAAGAGAAGGGGTTTGAGGAACGTTACCCTCATACTTGAAGCATGGTTGTATTGAGGTTGAGTCACCCTCATTTTAAATGACTCGATTAGTGGATTTTGATCAACTTGGTTGATCGGAAAATCCTAACTCGAGAGGGTTAGGTGGTGATTTTCACCCGATTTGGGTTTCCACCAAAAAATTTCTTGTGCATATTGTGTGATTGCTTTTTGTGTGAGATTGTTCATTTTGCTTCCGCACTTTATTTTTATCTTGTAAATCTCACCCCCTCCTGTAGGGATCTACATTTGGTATCAGAGTAGGTTTTTACTTTAAGGAGTAACATTCGCGGAAGATCAAATCATGAAGGGAAGCATCTTCGCAACAAGGCAATCGGAGGGGCAGTCTACAGTCCAACCAGTGTACTTCGATGGAAAGAACTACAGCTATTGGAAGTTGCGGATGAAGATGTGGCTTCAAGCCACCGACTTCACTCTATGGGGGCATTGTGAAGCCCCATACGAAGTCTCGGTGAGACCAGAAAGAGGCTATTCGCAGCAGCAAACCCATGAGCTTTCCCTTAATGTAAAAGCTATGAATGCATTGTACTACGCACTAAGCTCGGAAGAGTTCAATCGGATATCTCAATGCACCACTGCATATGAGGTATGGCATACTTTAGAGGTAACGCATGAAGGTACGTCCAAGGTAAGATCCTCTAAAATAAATATTTTATCCCAAGAGTTTTAATCTTTCTCGATGAAATCTAATGAGTCGTCAAGTAAGATAACACTAGGTTTACTACCATTGTGAATGAATTGAAAGCTTTAGGGAAGACCTTCATCAAGGGGGAGCTTCAAGGCAAGCTACTTCGTTCACTCGGACTAGAGTGGGAATAGAAGGTCACCACTATTGAGGAGGCGAATAACGTAGAGGAGCTCAACATGGAGGATCTCCTAGGCAATCTCATGGCCTACGAGATGAAGTTGAAGCAGAAGGACACTCCAGAACCAAGGCCGAGGAAGTCTCTCGCCTTCAGAGCCTCATTGGATAGCGAGGTAAGTTCCGATGATGAGGACTTTAAGTTTTTACTTAAAAAATTTTCCAAGTTTTGTAGGGATTCAAAGAAAGAAAAGAAGGGTAGCCTGAGACGTTGCTATAACTGCAATGGAAAAGGTCATCTTCGACCTAAGTGCCCTCTTCTCAAGAAGGTGAAGGAGAAGGAGAAGAAATATAGAAGGAAGGCATTCCAAGTCACTTGGGATGACTCAAGCTCAGAGGAAGAAGAGGAAAAATCTGAAAAGAAGAATGAAACCGCTTGCATGGGTTTCATGGCAATCACAGAAAGCAACAGCGACAACAACGACAATGAGGTAAATTCTAAACTCCAAGATGCCTTTGATGAACTCTATGAAATTAGTAAATCATTAAAGGTAGAAAATAAAAGCATAAAAAAGAATCTTAGTTTCCTTAAAACAGAAAATGAGAGATTAGAAAAAGAACTTAAGAATCTTGAAACTAGTTCTAGTCCTAAGGATAATAACTTGTTAGAAAATAGAGACCTAATCAATGAAAATAGTAAATTGATTGAGGAAAACACAAGTTTAAAAATTAAAATTTCTAGCTTAAAAACCAAGATGCATGCTATTGAAGATGAACTTACATGTCTTAGGGAGAAATCAAATAATTTGATCAATAACATAGAAAATTTGTTTAGCCCTAAAGTTGAGAAAGGATCTCCTTTAAGGAGACCAACTGATAAATCTAGATCCAAGCTCACTTCGATACCAAAAAGTCAACTAGAATCTTATTTTGTAGGTTATAAAGATTTCAACATCTAAGATTGGACCTACAAGATGAAGAACAGCCAACTCAAGTTTGAAGGACCAAGGAGTAGACCAAGGAGAAGGATGAGAAGATCGACGAGATGATGAACAACCAACTAAGCCGTCGCACATCGACCGTTAGATTGGAGATCGACGCCAATGCCCGGACCTCCAATCTACGGATGGGAACCCCATCTAGTTTGGCATCCACCGCCATTTGGGCCATTCTATTGGCCATAGTGGGTGAGGTAAAACCTCTTAACCTTATCTTTTATCTATAGCATGTAGATAGGGGGAGATTATTAAGATTAATGAGCTTTTTGTCAATCATTAAGGGGGAGAACTTGTTAAGTTAGCTATATTTCTTTTAGAAAGGGGGAGAAAAATATATAGCTATCTTGTTATTACAAAAAGGGGGAGAACATTATTCGTGTTAAAAGAAATTTAACCCAAAACTAGAAGAGCATGTTTTAAGGGAGAGTTTAGGAGAATTAAAATTGATAGAAACCTTTTTGATAATGTCAAAAAGGGGGAGAATTTTATGTATTATAATTTTTGGGTTTTTCATCATCAAAAAGGGAAAATTATTAGTGCTAAAGCACCATGATCATTTATTTTGATGATAACAAAACACTTGTTATTTAACATTTGCTTTTAAGTCCTAGTTTTCAGGTCAAATTACAAATGGAGACAAGTATAGAGACGAAGTTCGAGCTCACATCCATGGCAAATTGGAGGAGCTTGACGAAGAAGGAGCTTCGCGAGGAGCGAAGCGTGAAGTCAGAAGAATAGGATAGATGTCTTTTCTATCTTTTACTTTGTATCTCTTTGTTATTTGCTCTTTTATTTCTTAGTAGCATGTTAAAGAGACTCAAAGTACCCTCAAAGTAGTCCTAGGAACACCTGCATAACCATAGGATACTTATTTTGTAGAGAACTTAGAAAACCTAAATTGACATCAGATAACCTGATCAGACGTTCAATCTGGAAATTAGACATCTGATCTTAACTTTTAAGACGTCTGACTGTTAAATCAGACATCCAATAACTTAGGCTAGACTTAGTAGGTTTTGTCTGTTTAAATCAGACATCTAGACCTTAGTCCAGACGTCTCAGAAGATGTCTGATGGCTGTGCCAGACGTCCAACTAGTGGAACATTGGCTAACAAAGTGAACGTTAACGAAAATGACCTTGAGGCTTCTATCAAACATCCGTAGAGGATCCCAAACGTCTGATATGTGACCGTTGAGCCTCGATTGAGCTGAAATCACTTGTCTTTAGGATTATAGCCGTTTAGGCTCTTGAGAATCCATTCCTTCACTTAATTAGGTTTCCAGACGTTTAGACCTAGTGCCAGACATCCTATATGTCGTCTGATGGTTTTACACTAGAACCTTGTTTAGGTCTGAACCAAGTTAGGAAGGAAACCCACCTGGATTTAGACATCTGACTTAGTTACTTGACGTCTTAAGAGTGACTTCCAGATGTCTGATCTTTTTCCCAGATGTCTAATGACTCTTTCAGAATCATTAATGATTCTGATTGCGGCTTACGTTGCCTTAGGATGAACCCTAACGGCTACCTAAGGCTTCTAAGGCCTTCCAAAGCCTTCTTAGGCCACCTATAAATAGAGGAGTAGCCCTCCCTTGTTTAGATACACCAAGCAACATATTTTTCACATCTTTGTGTCCAAGAGAAGTAGAAGAAGTACTAGCTCTCACAAGTTTCAGTTCTACACCAAGAGAGCATCATCTTCGCTGTGCACCTACTCTCACTCTGCAATTGCAAGAGTGACATAGCGCCTACATGTGGTTCACGCATCCGTGTCAAGTTGACGCACTTTCAGCAAAGGGATAAATCTTTACCTATAGTAGCTAAGTTTAGGATTGATACTTTGTGGCTCTGTAGGAGTGTATTGTATTCTATCTTTGTTATTTGGTTGGGTATTCACTTTGCAAATTCCCATCTCCTTTGTGAGACAAAAACCTTCTCGTGAAGAGAAGGGGTTTGAGGAACGCTACCCTGGTACTTATAGCATGGTTGTATTGAGGTTGAGTCACCCTCATTTTAAGTGACTCGATTAGTGGATTTTGATTGACTTAGTTGATCAGGAAATTCTAACTCAAGAGGATTAGGTGGTGGTTCTCACCCGATTTGGGTTTCCACCTAAAAATTTCTTGTGCATATTATGTGATTACTTTTTGTGTGAGATTGTTCATTTTGCTTCCGTACCTTATTTTTATCCCTTAAATCCCACCCCCTCTGGTAGGGATTTACACATTGTGTTGCTTGGAATCCTTGGCCGAATTCACCAGCCGGAACACACTACGTGAGGGAGGAGGGCTAGATTTAGTCCCACCTCGAAAGTCTTGGAGCATGTGACGTGCACTTGTGTAAGCAGGCCTGTGTGAGAGTGTGGGCCTAATGGGCCTGGTACTGTGCATATGTAGAAATAACTAAAATCCAGCTAAATTAACTAGGCCTGGGCTCGAGTAGGGTCTGGTCCCACCCCTAGTGGGTGCTGCATATCCCTGAAAGAGCTTAGGCCACCCATTAAACAATTTTTGTTAAGTGTTAAGTACGGGTTAAGGGGTTGAAATTGACTAAGTGTGGAGAAGAGAGTGCACTGTGAGAAAGAAAAGAGAGGAAAAGAGTCTGAGTTAAGAGGTGGAAAGAAAGGGAGAGAAGGTTTACAAAGAGTTAAATATGAAGAGAAGAAGAGAGAGAATAAAGAGGCGTTTAAGTGTAGAGAGAGAGAAGCATGAGCGGAGAAAATGAGTTAAGTAAAGAAATAAAAGAGTGAAGAATGGATTAAAGAGAGGAAAAGGCTGAGAAATTAAGTAAAGAGAGAATGGAAGAGATTTAAGAAAGAAGAAAGAAGTTGAAAATCAAAAGAGAAGAGTTGAGAGATGAAAGAGAGAAGCACAAGTATAGAGAATTGAAGAGAAATGAATATGAGAAACAGACGTTTGACATTATAATTAGACGTCCAATTTTAATTTTTAAGTTGTCTGAAAATTGCAAGATACGTCTAATAGTCAAAGTCTGAAGGTTGAGAGAGAAGTGTTTGAGCTTTATTTTGTGACAAATGCCATTTTGTATTCATTGTAATTTATTTTATGCCTTACATTTGTAATAATCATTCCTTTACTTTTGTCATTCATTATAAATCATTCATGTACTTGCCTTTTATTAATGGAATAGTTACATGTTTTAACTGTTGAATTTTATGTGCAATTATTCATGTGCCTAACATATTTTGTATTTATTGAAGTAATTAGGTATTCGTCAACTTAAATAATTAAAATGGTGAATTAAATTACATTTATTAATCTCAGTGAACGATCTAGACTCAACCAGTTAAAAAGAAATTAAATCTAAAATGTTAGGTTAGCTTGATCCTAAATTACAATTAACGACAACGATTTAACAAATCAAGTTAACCTAAGTCCATTCTTTATGCAATTAATTAAGACTATAGCCTTAATTAACTGTGTTGAGAATTGAACGAACATTCACACACACCTAAAACTAATCCTAATTTAACTCAAGACACATTTATTTTATTTATTTAAACTTATTTTTGTATTTTTCTTGTATTTACAAATTGGACAAAATGTGGCTTAAATGGAGTTAAAACATGAAACTCAAGCCATGAAAATCAGTTTCAGGTGCTGGAAATGAAAGGTAAGGTTGTCAAAACATCTAGCAATCATTCTACAATAGAATTGAGCATGAAAACATGATTTCTAACATCAAATTTCATCAAAATCAAAGTTTGGATAGATTTACATATTAAACTACTGCTGACAGTGGTTTTCAACTAGCAATTACATGCTCTTTTCAATCCATATTTAAGCTATGATAATACATGAATGCTTGTTACATTAAGTTTTATCATTATAATATATCAAACAACTTGATAGAACCTAGAATCAATTCAAATCATGACCCAACTTCATTCAATCATGTGTAGCTACTACTGATGGTAATGCCATCATTCATCATAACTAACTTAAATTAGTCGAAATCAAGAGATAAACGCGCCTAAATGATTGCTTGAGGTCCATAATTCCACTCTGATCTGATTTGAGAAGATAAGAAAATAGGGTTAATTCTGTTGTTTTAACAGCACATCACAAATGAAGATTAATCATGGGGTTGCTCAAGGGTTAATTAAAGGTTAAATGAACATAAAAGATTACGAAGGGAGCTTACACTGACAGAATCAGGGTTTCACACATTTCGAGGATGAAAACAAGACTAAAAACCCTAATTATTAGCACACTTGAATTAAAAGCATTCTAGTCAAGATAAAATCAATTTAAACCTCCTAAAATTCATGGAAAAATATTCTAAGTGGTTTGGCACCTTTACTTTGACCATCTAGGCCCATTTTGACCTAGAACAGAGATTTAGATGGGAATTTGCCTTGATTTAGGCTTTTATGAAAGTTACCCAGTCAAACATGATCAAAACTCAAATCCAAATTTACCATTAGATTCCTTGGGTTTAAATTAACTTAACACCAAAATTTGGATCTAATCAGAGTCCATCTTGACCTAGTTTGCATTTTAGTCCCTAAAAACTCTATTTTGCACATCTAGATCCCTAGGTTTCAAGTTTATTACAAAAACCCCCCTAACTTTCTCATCTTCTTCACATTTCAGTCCCTACTACCATGATTAGGCCTAAATGTACCCATACCCAAATCTTTGATTGAAGATTTCTTCTTCAACACAACACCACATACCTCCAAAATTGGAGGGATTAGTCACGAGATCCTACACTATCAATTAATCACAATCTCTTGCCCCAATTTGAAGCATAGACCTCAGGTGAAGCTTGGAAATTTTCAAACTTGCACTTGCCAAAATCTCAACTCCCATGTGCGAATTTTTCCAAATCAAGGTCTGATTAACATCTATATGAGTTCATTGCTCCACAATCAAGACAAGTCCGATTACAAGCCAAATGACCTCTTCTTCCTCTTCTCTGGCCGCCTCCACCGCAACTTTGGTGAGATCCCTCGATCCCTTCTCTTCGGCCACTCAATGGTCAAATCGAGTGGCCCAATACCTTCCCAAAGTTCATTTTCTCCTTGCCAATCACAGTGGGGGCCTCTTCGAACTTCATCCTCACCGCCCAACCTCATCGGATGCATTCGTCCCTTCCACATCTGGCAAACCATGCAGACATGGTATTCCGGCCCCTTTCGTCCAACAAATAGGTCCTTTCAGTCCCTCTCCCTCTCTAGACTAGGTTTAACCTCTTCTCACCCTAATTCGACCACTGTACCACCTTCTCCCTCTCCATCTTCTTTGTGGCCGACGAAGCTCTGGCAAGCTTCGTCTGGTCAATACACTCTACCAAACTCGCAACCACCACCACCACAACCTTCGTCTAATCCTAAGGATCAAAAGTTCCAACTTTATTAGAGCTTTTGACCCCTGGAGACCCCTGTCAACGGAACCCATAACCCACTATCATCTCCGACACCGACCACACTCCATAGACCCCCAAACACCAAGCTGACACCACTGACACCCTCCTCGCCCCACTGCGACGCACAGGGACCATTTAATTTGAGCTTATAGCCAATATTTTGCTATTTCAGGTGTCATCGGCGAGTTCCACTCCTCCGCCTCCGTCCACCGTCCTCCGATCGTCATTACACCACTGCCACCCTCAATCGTAGTGGCCTCACTTTGCGAGGCCATTTGCACCGTCAATCGAGTAATGGACCTTGGCACCAGCTTCAATTGGAGGATGATCTCCTCAACACACGCACGAAGAAGATGGCACTCTTTAGTGCCACACCGTATATGTGAAACTTAGATAGCTGCATAAAAGGAATTCATGTCATTGTTTAGTTGCCTCGAAACACTGGGGGTGAGGTCCCTGCTCACCTCAGCTCTCACTCCTCACCCATAATCACGTGCCCATAGGTCTGGTCACTTTGCTCTGGATCTGATTACCCGTTAACTCATATACCTCTATCTAGTCTAGATTTGAGGAGAGAGAAGGAAAGAAAGCTTTTTGAGTAGGGAGGGGGTGGTTTTGCACTGTAACACCTCGGGGTGCATGCCAACACTTAGGCAATTTCTAAGATCTGAGGGCTGCTGTGCTTGGTGACTTAAGTCGCCTAACCTTGGTGTTCGACGTTTGATTATGGCTTTATTGAAGTTACTGTGAAATTATTTGATAACTTAGCTGACGTGAATATTTGAGGGTTACTGTTGAGAAATTGAATTAGCTTGAGATTACTGTTGCTATTAGGAATTGTGCTTAATTGTGGAGATTAATTGGTCGTTCACACCACCATTTTTAGTTCTCTAATTATATTTTTGTCCGATTAAGTTTGAGATACAATTTGCTACTAATTGAATATATTTTTTAGCAGATTATTTATTCATTGCATATCTTTATTGTGATTAATTATTGTGCTCATTTATTTATCATATTTTGACTAGTGATTGAATTCCATATTTTCTCCCTGCGAATGACCTCGGAACTCACGATTTTTTGAGGACTTATAAATTTAAATGTTATCGATTCGATTTTCGTCACTATACTGCATGTTTTACTCCCACTAAAACTGTGACGATCTTCGAGTGTTCAACATTTTGGCACGGTTGCCAAGGTGCAACGTGCAATTCACCACTAGTCATATTATTATTGTGTTGATTTCTAACTTGCTCTATCTGCTTTGTTTTGCTATTGCGAGGTACATCATGAGGAAATCTTCTGCTCAATCAACCTCTCCAGGGGCAGGTAAAATTTCTCTTCTTCCCTAATCACCTCTTAATCTTTGGAAGAGAAAAAAAAACAAATCAATTAGGATCCACTTGCCCTACTTTCCTAGTAATTATCATTTAATGGTAAAGAATTTCTTGAATTGTGAGAGTGATTATAATTAGATTGAAGTTGGTACGATTTGATTAGAGATTCCCCATCCACATCTCCTATACCTATTAGGGATTCGCGCTAAAATTTCTCAACATCTTAGACTTCTTACTTTCTTGTTTGAGTCCAAGGTGTCATATTTGGAATCAAATTGGACTTGAAATAGAGCCAATCTAGGGTTTCAACAATAGGGTTTTGAAGTATTAGTACACATTTGCATGTAATTAAGGAAATTGATCTTATCACATTTCTGTGCTACCCAAGCCCTTGTTTGAATTGATCTATTCAAGTGAACCCTAAAATTAAGGCTCTAAATTCACTTGAATTATAAAAGTTGGGACCTAATAACCTGAGACCCAATTCAGGATGATTTGGGTGTTTTGACCCAAATTTCATCTTCAACCTTAGGACAGGTAAGGTGAAGTGGGTTCACTTTGTGAATCAATCAACCGACAAATTAGGTCACAAATTGAAAGAACTTCTAAATCAAGTGAAATTCAAGGTACAATTAAAGCTAAAATTGGTAGACTTGGGTCTTAATTCATACATTCCGGTCTACTTGGAACCTTAGTGACAAGGATGGTCAGGTGGGGGAAACCCTGAACTCGTGGGGATGCTCTACCATGTAGGGGTCTTTGCAGGACTCTCCCTTCTTGGCTACCCAAGTAATTCTCAGGTGTGGAATTTTGATCAAGAGGCCCATTTGCCTCAAACAGCCTTAGTCATCCAAAATTTTTTGGGTGTCTTGATTGGGTCCAAGACACATCTAGTCCCTCATGTATTCTTTAGTGCACACACACAAGAGAGGTCCCACACACAAGAGAGGTCCCTAGGTCTAACCTAGAGGCCTCCATTAGAGTTGATCTTGTGGGTGAAATTTTTTCTAATCTGATCATATCAATCTGGTCCTGAATTTGATTCTTCATCCTGATCCACCACCTGATTTGGAAGTGCAACCTAACAACATAGGAAAAATGTGCAAGAAAGTTGAATCCTGCATGAGCATCAAAGAGAAAATGATTGAGGCTGCCCTTAGACATAGGGAAGAATTTGACAGGACCTCAGATCCCCTTAGCAGAATTCAGGTTAATGTGCCAGAAACAACAAACCTCATTATGAACTGTGCCAGAATGATGTTGACACAAATGATACATGGTTCAACCTAGGATGCTCTTTTATCATAATACAGTGAATTGTTGAGATTACATAACACTATCTACAATGATTAACAAATCCACCACTTTGGGAAATACACCAGGGTCTCATTGAGAAACATGGGTATATGCTACAAATGTTGCAACAAGCCATTGATAAAAAATACCCACATCACCACTTAGAAATTGATGAGACATCCTGGAACAATTTTGAGGATCAATGTAATTTCCTAGAGCCTGGGTACGAAAATGAAGGTTGTTATGGACCCCCAACCTAAATCGAACCAAAATTTGATTTTTTGCAAAATGGCAAACCTGATCAAGATATGGGTTGGGAGGATCCATGATAAGTCCACTTTCGTGGACCATTATTTGGCCTAAGTACTTTCTAATTAGTTATTCTTATTTGTTAATTAATTAGGAATTATATGGCAATTTATCTTAGTCTGCATAGAATTTTATACATCAATTTGACATTTAATAACATATGATATGATAATATAATTTATCTAATGAATGTAGGCTAGGTGAAGAGTCCAGATGTGAAATTCTGCGTCTATAAGATGTCTGGAGATCAGTATGGACGTCTGGGAAATTGTCATCATAAGTTCCTATTTCTACATATTTTAAGACGTCTGATGATGAAGTCAGACGTCTGATTTAGAATAGCCAATGCTTATCCATCAGTTTCAACCACTCGCGATGTTCACAAGTGGTTGGCGAAGTCGGCGGCAGGCAGAACAGATGGGGGGATTTTTATAAAGATAGAAAACCCGCCCACCAGGAAAATAGATACTCACCCCTTGGTGGGGACCTCCTCCATCGTCTCCATCATGGCTCAACCATACACCGGGCATTGAGTGAACACTGTGAATCACTATGAGCTTCCACTGCGGCCACCTCTTCATCCTCCTAGGAGGCAGCGAGCGTGGTGACAGCCGCTAGCTGCTGCCTTCACCGTGCCATCCCACCACAACCATGCACATGCTGCTCATGCCACCACTACAAACCACTCCCCAAGCAGCCTCACCGCACGTGCTACCCCCTCACCACGCACAGCCAGACCACGCGTGCTACCCCCATACCGCACGCAGCCACACCACTCACAGCCACACAATCCCTCTCCTCCATCTTCTTCCTTTATTTCTTCTTCCGCTTCTTCCTTCCACTGCCACCTGCAACTCCAACGGAAGAACCCAAAGTGCAGCCCGCCCCCCTCACTGACCACGCCACCTTGGGCCATCTCCTTCACCAAAACAACTGGAGTGCTCACCTCAACCTTACGAGGGTAGCCATGCCCTCAAAAAACGGCCACGACAGCCCTCGATGCCGGTGAGCAGCATCCGTCGCACCAGCCTTCCTCGACACCAGCCAGGCCAATGGCCGCCACTCGCCAGCACGTCACCACCATCGCGAAGGCCGCACCTCAGAGACCCACCACCAATGACCACACCGTCCGTCGTCTCCTCCTCTACACGTGTGAGCAGGGGATTCGTTTCCCCTGTTTTGCTACAGTAACGGGCATATTAATATTTACGTTACCTGCCATTGTGGAAAACACTATTTCTTATTTATCTTATTATTATATTACGATAGATTTTCATGCATGTCCCTCAATTCTAATTGAATTGCATATAGTCAAATTCATCTCATGAATAAGCAAGCATGTATATTTGTTATAGGGAACAAATTCTGATTTAATTAAATTTGATGATGCTTGTCAGTATTAAGATCGTAATTCAGGTATGTCATTGGTGGTGATTTTGCATGTACACCCTTACATTATTGATTAATTCTTTAAATCAAGAAATTATGCTGAAAACACGTGTACCAGTTAGTATGCATATACATTGAGATTCCTGAATAAACAAGACATGATTCACTAGTTTAAATAGGCTAATTCCTCCCTGTGGAGACGACCTAACTATTTTCGTGGTTAGATTTTGAGAATTAAATGATTTGAAAAGCGATTTTCTACCACGCGACATATTATAACGACGCAACATTTTATGTTACAAATTTTATCGAAAATGAAGATCACTCTTTTAACTGGAGCCGTTGCCAGGGAGGAAACATGCCTATTAATTATTTTGGGAATTTTATGTTATTTTTATGCTATTTTGAAAGCTTTTCTGAATTACTAATTGTGGATCTTCTTCTATGCAAAAGCATGCAACAAACGTGGTGGGCGCACACGATGGAGGTGATCTTTTTGGTGGACCTTGATGCCACCTAGAGGCCAGCAACGGGTGCTTGTGGGCCTTGATCCCACACACATATGCGTATGGAGGAGCCTTTTTCTGATTTAGTCATTAGATCTTAGTTTAGATTTAGTTTAGATAGACATTGGAACTTAATTTCTATTTTTGGACCCTTGTTGGGCATTTTTGGGAATGTGTTCCCAGTGTTTCTTTATTTCTTATCGCTCTTGTATGCGGGAGCGTATTTTTGGGAGTGTGTTCCCATTTTATTTAGAGTATAGGATTATTTGAATTATTTAAACTGCATATAGGTTAATTAGTTAGTTAGTTATATTAGGTTTGATTGCTTAATATTTATTTAAATATATATATATATTGAACTGCCTGCTGGAAGCTGCATATCAATAGGGCAAACATCTAGGACTGAATGAGCAACATCTAGTTTATCTTAATTGCATTGCAGTCATTCCTGCATTGAAGAAAGCTGGAGTAAGGTACGTCTTTTTCTTGAGCATCAATTACTTGTCATGCATTTGCATTGAACATAAATCTACGACCACTAAAGTAGTTGAATCAAATTAATTCAGTGGTCACTTTAAAAATTGTGACTGCTAAGAGGTTGGACCTTAAAATTTGACTTAAAATTGTATGCAAAAGGATCTTGGTTGCGAGATTTCAAAACTCAAAACACAAACGTATGATTGCACACCTGAGACACTGTGCACCTCACACATAAGGTCACTAGATAAATTTCTACCTCTCCTCTTTGCACCACAAGGGAAGTTAGTCGGAAATCAACAAGCTTATCCACCAAGTTACTTTGGTTCCTCGTGCGTGGGCTCAATTCGAGACTTCCATCCCTTAAGAGTAGGTTGTACGCACCAACGAAGGTTGGCCTAGGAAGCGTAATTCTTGCAAAACTTGTTTGGCCACCAACTAAATAGCTAAGGCCTAGAATCTACTAAAAATAGATCCCATTGTATTTGCAGTTATTTTGATAGTGGTAGAACTCTCTAGGAAGTTTCTGATTTCTTTTAATTCTTAAGAGAGTTTAACCAATTTAATTGAAAGAAATGGACTATCCTTACTGCTGTCATTTTAACTAGGATCCCATGCCCCGAGCATATCCATCCTTTGATGGGTACATTGACAATTCATGGGATCATTCTTATTCCTATCCTAAGTGTACTGGTCCGATAACTCCCACTTTTGAGTAGAGCCTATGAGCAAACTTTTTCAACCTTGGAATCCCTACTACTATGCAAACACCCAACCATCCCACCCTTCATGATTTTCTGTATCGAGGTTGGATTGATACCCCTAGGCAACCAGAGCCTGAGATTGACTATTCTCCCCAATCTGATAGTAGTAGCCTCTCCTCTTTTATGATAGAAATGCAAAAACAACAAAAGGAAATGATGGAAACTATGGGAGAGATGTTGAGGAATAGTCAACAATTGAACAAAGAAATTAGACAGCTTAGCTATGCTCTTCCTAGTAATTCTGATCCCTACCCATACGACCGTGATCATGAAAATAATTCTGAGGAAACCAATGACAATAGGGATCCCGTTTGACGTAGCTATCACTTAGACTCTCCCAATGAGACACGGCCACTAGAGGAGAACGGTCCTAGTAATTATCCACCTGAGCTATATTAGAGTCAAAAGAAAGGGAAGATGGTACCTCTTGAGGACCTTGACCCTAATGACAGTATTGTCCTTACCCTTGATAACATGGATCAAGGTCATATTGTTCATAGCACTTCCCCTATTAATTATCTGGTGGAACCCCATTTTACCCTTAGTGAGCCTAATCCTAACCCTCCACCTAGGGAATCAACACCTACCATTCAGCATTCTAAGGATTTAAATGCACCCAATGAAGGTGACCCTAAGGGAATGGAGGATGAATTAGATCAATTTTGGTCTCACGGATATAAAGAGTCTATTTAGAGGATGAGGATGACCCAATGGAGGAACCCAGATTGAGAATTTGGAGTGAATCACAGAGGGACTATGAGTTATTTGGGGACTTGCCCCTTGAGGATATAAATAATCTGGTGAAATTCGGATTCCTCCCTTCTTTCGATTTTGAGAGTCATCCTCCACATACCTAGGAGTTGATATTCTAGGAGGACAAACATAATAGTAAGAAGCCTAGGAGAGATTCTCGAGGACAAAACATGTCAATTGAGGATTTATGCCTCGAGAAGAACAAAGAATTGAGTGATATAGGCTTACTCCAAAACATTAAGACAGATCCTCTAGAAATAATTGAGGATATTGATCCAACTCCTCTCTTTACTGATGAAACACATATACACCCCGACAAAAACTCAAGTGAACCAAAAGAATCTTGGGATGAAATTAGTGATAATGACTATGTTGCTTCAACTCTACCATCAAAGGAATTTAATTTGGAGTCCACCATTGATTCATATATACTGGAAGGTAAAAATATGACTCCGATCATTAATGATAGGTAGGGTGATGTGAATTTTTCTGCAATAATTGTTAGGGAGAATACACAATCTGAATCATTGTTGGAATTGTACTTGACACCGACTAAGCCCTCATTGGACTTAATCATTACCTTTCAACACTACAAATAACCCTTACACTCCCTAACTAATCCTTGGCTTAGGTCTCTGCTCACATACATTCTTTATGGGGAGCATATCAGGCCAGTACATCCTCGGGTAGAATGGTGAGTTTCGACTGATGCTTATACATTTACTCTCGCCATTCAAGGGTTTAAAATAATTATGTTTATATCTTTGAAAACCCATCCTACTTTGGAGGATCCTTGTTATCCTCCACTTATTCCGTTTTGGGAGGTCCCTTTTCATATTACTGTTGTTATCCCTAGACCTCCCCAGGTAGCCTACAAGGTTCTCTATTTTCATATCTTCTAGCGAGCATTTGGAATCACGCTGTATCATCAGCTCGCCAACATCCATGGCTACTTATTTTCTAGGCCCACGCTGTTACGCATATTTTTAGGGCCTAGCTTTTTCTGTTTGGAACCAGACTTACGGTTCCCTATAAGTTTGGCTGCTGACAAAAAATGCAACACTTGTTGGGAGGCAACCCAGCATTCTGAATAACACCATCTTCAAGTGATTTCCTTCCTTTCTCCCCTTGTTTTAATTTTACAATGAGGACATTGTAGGATTTAGGCATGGGGGGTGCACTTTGCATTTTAGGAAATATTCATGCATTTAGGTTAGCATATAAAAAAAAAAATCTTTTCTTGAGCTGAACTAGTTAGTCCCTAGCAAAACATTTTTGTCATGGAAGTGTCATTAGAGATTTTTCTTCTTAAATTATTTCTTAAGTTTAGAATCCAGTACATTTACTTCACTTGCATGTAGACTAGGTAATGGATCTTTGAAGAAAACCAATAAGCATTTTTAGTCTACTGAACCCTTGGACAGTTAATATGGAGTCAGGCATACTATCTTCTATTAGATCCACCTCATATTTGTGAGAAGAAAGTAGAGAGATTACTGATGCGCTAAGTCTAGTGCAAAGACTCTTAAGTTGTGGACAATTAAATGATGATACCTCAGGGTTAGGCATAATTTTCACTCTCTATTCCTGTGTGCGTACATTGTGTGAATTCCTGAGAGTCACCAAATAAGGCAGATACATAGAGATTGAGTCTTAATAAAACTATGACTATGGTGGATAGTTATGACTGTCCTTCATAGAGTCCTTGGCTGAAGGAGGGTAATAGAGTCAAAGGTCAGAAATACGCTTGTTCTATCCATTCCTTCCTGGTGCTGAGAGTAGGCACTTCCACCAAATAAGACACACAATATCCTCATGACCATCATCATCCCTAATAATGCCTAATAAATAAAGTCTACGTCGTGTTATGTTGATTTATAAAGAAAGAAAAAAAAAGAGAAGAAAATAATTATGTTTAAAAAAAAAGAGAAAAGAGAGAGAGAGAAAAGGAAAAGAAAAGAGTCCAAGTTTATAGTTTTATCTTCATGACGATATGTTTGAGACAACAAAAACACCCATCGCGATCCACCAAAGATGACCCATACCTACCTTTCAGTATTTCTGATTGCCCGAATACTGGCTGAGGACTCTAACTTAGTTGTAGAGTTATTAGGACTTTACTTGAAGTGTGAAAGCCATGTGAGGCCACCAAACAGTGAGTACATTTACAAAATCTGGTGAGATTGGTGAATCTCAGAAAGAAAAGAAGGAAAAGAGTGAGCACAAAGGAACATCAAGAGAGCACAGTGTTCAGCCTCTCTCTGGGTTGACTCAATTGATAGTCTGGAGTGTTAGAGTCTGCGGTACTAGACTACAGGTAGCACTAGACGAGTGTGAGCCACCAAATATAAATCCAATCAACTCAATATCTCCTACCTAAGCCAAAAAGTCAGGGTCAAACTACATATTATTTTCTGCTTTATCTCTGAGGGAAGTAGTTGCCTATCCTAATAAAATGTTTACCAAAGGTTAAGTACAAACTTTAAATATAAGTCGGCTTTTCACTTGGATCTGTTACCTAGGCTACTATCACTTCACTTTAGTCTGGATCTCTGAATTTTTGGAATAAGGGAAGAAGAAATCTTTTGGCTACTTTCACTTTTGCTCGGGACTAGCAAAACCTAGGCATGGGGGCATTTGATAAGTCCACTTTCGTGGACCATTATTTAGCCTGAGTACTTTCTAATTAGTTATTCTTATTTGTTAATTAATTAGGAATTATATGGCAATTCGTCTTAGTCTGCATATAATTTTATATATCAATTTTACATTTAATAACATATGGTATGATAATATAATTTATCTGACGAATGCAGGCTAGACGAAGAGTCCAGACATGCAATTCTACGTCTATAAGATGTCTGGAGATCAGTATGGAATTCTGGGAAATTGTCATCATAAGTTCTTATTTCTACATATTTTAAGACATCTGATGATGAAGTCAGACGTCAGATTTAGAACGACCAATGCTTATCCATCAGTTTCAACCACTCGCGATGTTCGCAAGTGGTTGCCGAAGCTAGCGGCAAGTGGAACAGATGTGGGGATTTTTATAAAGATAGAAAACCCACGCACTAGAAAGAAAGATCTTCTCTCCCCCTAGCGGGGATCTCCTCCATCATCTCCACCATGGCTCAAGCGTACACCGTAAAACGAGTGAACACTATGAATCACTACGAGCTTCCACTGTGGCCACCTCTTCATCCTCCTAGGCGGCAGCAAGCGTGGTGACAACTGCGTGTCGCTGCCTTCACTATGCCATCCTGCCACAGCTGCCCATGCACTGTGCACACCACCACTGCAGACCACTCCCCAAGCAGCCTCACCGCACGCGCTACTCCCTCACCGCACGTAGCCAGACCATGCATGCTACCCCCACACCGTGCATAGCCAAACCGCGTGCGCTACCCCCTCATCGCGCGCAGCCACACCACGCACCGCCACACAATCCCTCTCCTCCATCTTCTTCCTTTTTTTCTTCTTCCACTTCTTCCTTCCACCGCCACCTGCAACTCCAATGGAAGAACCCAAAGTGTAGCCTGCTACCCTTGCTGGCCACGCCACCTCGGGCCATCTCCTCTGCCGAAATAATCGGAGTGCTCGCCTCGACCTCACGAGGGTAGCCACACCCTCAAAAAATGGCCATGGCAGCCCTCGACACCAGCCAAACCTCCGGCCACCACTCGCTGGCTAATGTAAACATGTTTATATTACATAAAATGTCTATTTATGCATGTTCTTAAGCATAGAATTGCATTACATACTATAGATATTGCATAGCAAGTATCATCTTGCATTTAGATTAGTTTTAATAAAATGAAGGTTAATTGTCTCCTTTTATGTTCAGGGATAGGGCAGCTTTTATCGGGGCCTCGGATCGAAGATCCAACTGTACAGCTCTGATCAAGGTAACGATTGGAGTTCAACGACTCCAAGATCGCCCTAATCAACATCTATAGCATCAGATAGAGACCGAGGAACCCTAGAAGATTAAGGGCTAAGATGGTGTGAATCCACACTTCAGGCGACAAATCCGATCACACGGATGGATTTGGATCAATGATCACAGCCTAACGGCATGAAAATCGACTCAATCCGACAATCGTGGCACCATCTACATCATCCAGAAGATGGACGACCAAGATGGCACCACGTGGCTCCATCTCAGTTGCCCAACAAGCTGCATGCACTTGCTGCACCTTCTCTTCTTCATCTGAGTGTCGCTTCTTCGCTGTTGGATGCTCATCCAACGGCTGCGGGGAGCACACTCACGTTTCATGAGTGCGACACAAACGCGTCGATAGTGCATTGGTTGAACGTGCTTTCTCGAAGCATGGATGCGGGTTTGAGCCGCGAGGAGCGAGAGCTGAGACGCGGGCGAGCGGGCGCACTTGATCTCTTGATGGTGATCCAGTGGCCACGCGTGGTCAATCCAGATCACGTGCCATCGCATGCCCGCGGGTAACGCAGGATCGCACGTGTAGGCACGCGATGTGGAGGCGTGACGAGGATCTGTCTTAGCCGTTCGATCTCATGATCGAACGACCGAGATTTAAAGGACATGATGAGGGTTGCACCTTGAGGAGATGAGCGAGCACGTGTGCACCGCCACTACGCCCACTTTTGGACCTTTAGCGACGGATTTATCCGTCACTAAATGTCTTGAATTAATTATTTTCAACTTAAAAAGACCAAATTGCCCTCACTCCTTGCAACTATAAAAGGAGACCCCCTCCATACAAAATTCTGATCCCTTCCTTCTCTTCTCTCCCTCTCCAAAGCTCAAGAGAAGCTTGTCCCACACCCGGGATGCTTCTCAAGAGATAAAGTCAAATTTTTGCCCCCATTTCAGAAGTGGATCCTGCGACGAAGACGACGTGCTACTTCATTCCTGTTCTTCCTACTTCATCCTCTTTCTTCTTGCTCCGTTCCCCGTCTTCTAGGCGTCGTCCCGTCTGGCTCGTCCTCCAAGCGATCGTCGACGAGGATATCTCTCTCTCCATTCTTTTTACTACTTTCTAGAGTAGATTTACTGCTTTCTAGAGTAGAATTTTCCTGCTTTCTAGTATAATCATTTCCCGCTTTCTAGTCGTAATGAGTAGTGTAACGAACAACCTCTTTGATAATGAAATCCATGTTCATTCTACATCCCTTTTTGCTTTTGTTTGTAATATTCTCTCTCTCTTCTATTTATTGTAAATAGATAGATAGTTTCCAATCATTTATTCTGCTTCGTGACAAATAAAACAAATGCATATTTCTAATCAAACATTTGCCTCCCTGAGTTCGACTTGGGATTTCTATTCCGATATAAATTTTATTTGCTAAACACGAGTTCTTTGCTTTCAAACTACAACGATAGGTTTTCAAAACCAAATTCAAAAGCGTAGTAACCCGTAGCTTCAACATTTTGGTGCTGTTGCCGGGGAGGCGACGCTCTTTGATTTTTTTTTCACATTTTCCAACTTACGAATCATTTACCTCACTTCTCTCTTTTCTTTTTGTGATTGCAGGTACTCTTTTGAGACGAGCAAAAGCGCTAGATTGGAGTAAAGTATTGTTGAAGGTTCTGTAAGTTTTACCCCACCTCCCACCCATTAGATTTCATTCCACCATGTAATAAAAGAAACATAAATCAACCTAGGTATTCTTATAAACTCTAAGGTTAGTTTTGTTCGTTTGTTTGACACCTACACCCGCCCCAACCTCCACATTTAAAAGGAGAAAAAAAAATTTAAAAAAAATCTCACAAAGGTACACAACCTCATCTGATTTTCAAACTCAATCGGTAAACCGATCTTTGGAACGGGTACACACATCCAAACACATAATTGAGTAGAAATCAGATTAAGTAATCATTTGTGTGCCTAATTAAGTGGTGCAATAGGCCAATTATTTGAGTTACTTGGGCTGCACCACTTCAATTAAAATTAACTCATCAAGTAGCTGCCACATAGAGTCAACTCATAGGGATTTACCAGGCACTCCACATTCTTTTAAGTTTCAAAGGAAAACATATTCACCTATGCTTTCAAAACCTAGTGTGCCAACAAAACTTGGTTGAAAATACCTAAAGTTGAATCCTAAAAGCTACTAAGCAAGATCTGAACTCTAAAATTCACCACATCAAAAATAATCTTGATTGAAAATCACTGGTTGTGGATGCAGACACACATCAATCAATCATTAAGGGCACAACCCAGATAAAGGGCCCATCACATTCCAAAGCACATTCAAACCTAGCCCTAAATAAAATAGAGTAGATGTTGGCCTTAAGGATTCGACTCGCTCTTCGGAGCCCAGAACGAGATTATTTTCGATTAGTCTGTTTCTACTATTCAATCTGATGTCTAGCTAGGGGAGCAGAATCAAACGATCACGGCTGGGGGGTACACTAGGAACCAGAGGCGTAAGCTGAAGGAAGAACCTTCTCCCCAGTCCCTCCTTTTAACTGGTTGGATTGAGTAGATAGAAGTAGATCAAATCGTTTCTTTCTCTCAAGACGGGTTCTGGGAGTCTATAGATCTTTAGGCTGGCCCACTTAAGGATAGGTTTGATTGCTTGTATTGCAGAGAGCCTTTCTTCCTCCCGTCTATCATGAATCCTTCCACATTTTATACGCATTCCCGCTCTTTCCCTCCTGTTATGAGTTATCCTCAACATGACGATTATCTCGACTCGTACTGTAATCAACCATTGATTAGTCGGGATAACTCAGATTGGGGATACAGTTCTGGACCTCCATGTTTAGGGTCTAACCCTGAACACTATGATTGTGATTTCTATTCTTCTCAGAGCCACATCGATTATAGATTGCCACCCTTTCACGGACAGCCTAATATGATCTATAATCAAGAAGGATACATTGATTCTTACCCATCCTCTGAATACACTGCCTTTAGGTCATCACCACCTTTTGAACAATCTAAAATGACCTATTATCAAGAAGGGTATAATGAATCTCAATTCGTTAACTCCTCTGCACTGATCCAAACCTGCCCAACCCTGAACCAAGTCATTTGGTTTAGGTTAAATAGGTTCAAGATAAGGTTTTGGCTAACTTGAGGAATACCATACAATCTTTAGAAGTTCAACCAATACCTTGCATTGAAAAATTGGAGCCCTTGATTGAGATGATTGATGATTTGAACAAATATTTGTTGGATTAGCTCCAGGATGTTAAGGATAAGAACCCGGGTGAGTTTCTACTTGGGAAGTTAGCGAAATTGAGAATGAGATTTGTGATTACTTTAGTTCAATCGTGGGATGATTCCCAGGATGAACCCCCTTCAGGAGAGCTAATGTCAGAACCCTCTTAGGCACCTGTTGGGGGGACACGTGTTACGAGGCTGACCAGATTGAATTAAAGCAACCAATTAAGAATGATCTAATTTCTTCACCTGAAATCCCTGAGTCGGGGTATGAGGAAACGTATGTCCCCATGGACCAGAAAGTGATAGATGATTTTGGGACATACATTAATACAGATTTCGATTTCTTTGATTCTGATGGTGAAGATTCAATTTACGAAGTCTCATGTGAGTTTACAGAACACGATTTCTGTGAGACGGTTGGGCCTGAGGAATCTAATAGATCATTTGATGACCCAATAACTGAGGAAACTGATCTTATTGGGCTCACAAGATGGATTCAGAATCACATTTTCTGAAGGAAATAATTCAATGCCCCGATTGTTAGTTACACCCCATTGAGCTTATTGACGATTTTGTTTTTGAGATAACTAAACCCAAGTCAATTCTGATTCAGCCACATCTTTTAGACTTGGAAATTTTAGATGGGGTGATTAATATGCAGGAGGTCCTAGAATTTGATATTCTAAATGAGGAGGATAGGAGCTGGGAAATTTTGATTTGGGAAGCAAACTCTGGAGGAAGTAGAAGACCAAGCCTAAGGGTTCCAATTCATCTAAAACCATCAAACTAGGACCCTTACGACATTTGTTCTGAGGATGTCCAACCTAAGCACACATTCATTGATTATCCTTTTGATCTTGAATTCTTTGTAACCTGACTCTTTGGTCTTGGGTTGCATCCTCATAAATCGCAGACTCGACCCCCCTTGCATACTGATTTTAGGTTTTGGGTAATTTTTATCCAGAACCTTAGATATTCTCAATCATGGGGTATGGGTCTGCACCACAATCTGGTCCACATCTGTGGACATCTGCTGACAGGTCTTAAAGTGAATCTTTTTATTCTGATTCTGACCTGCACCTGTGAATTCTTTATTTCTCTTCTTTGTATAGTGTGCCTAGCTGGAGGCACTAAATTCAACACATATACAGTTTTTCTTTATCTCAGAGCGAACCTGTAATTCACACAATTCAGGTGCTTTCTACTCTATTCCACTCTGTTTTATGCCTTTTTAATATAATGAAGACATTGCACTAGATAGGCATGGGGGTGGATATTCATCGTTGAATTATTTCGTCAGCTCCATAGATTCGTTTTATTTTCTTTTATTTAGTTAAAAAAAAATTTGAATTAGGAAGGAATACATAGACATTAGGACTTTTCAATCTTAGGAAATATTACATTAGGATTTGAATGCAAAGACCCTTCAGGTCTTTGAGCTTAATCAGCTCGGGTATCCACTAAAATGTGGATTCATTTTTTGAGTCCTCGCCAACCTGAATTCTATTTTAATTTGAGTAAATAAGTTTAGGTGATAAGTACATGACTTATCAACCCGCCCTCTGATTTGAGGAAACTTTAAATCTAAAGCATCTACACACTTTCTTTTCACTGACTCGTTGTTCGATGGTTTTAACGGAAATTGGGTAGCTAATGAACCTTCTAGGGTGATATGGCTGACAAGTTATGATGGGTAATAGCCCATAGGTAGGTTGTCTAGAGCCCAGTCACTGGACCATTCTCTTCTTACTGCCTTTAGGTAAATCTTAGGCTAGGTAAGCCACCTACTTAAGAAAGAAAAAGTCAAAAAGAGAAAAGAAAAAGAAAATAAAAGAAAGAAACCACACTTCGCCGCACAAGTATGGCTGGCAAGTTGTCAGTGGTAATAGCTCATCGACCGGTTGTCCAAAACCTAGCTCAAGAAATGCACTGAAAATTCCCAAAACATTTAGGAAGAAGTGGAGAAGTAGAATAAATCGGAGAGATATACACTAGATTCACCCTTGCGTTGAGCACATAAAAATAAAAATAGGGAGAAAGCTATCAGTTGAAGAGATACACCTTTAGGCAGAACACTCTTTTTAAGGTCACCTAGAGGCGTAAAAACCCGAAGTCCATTCTAATTGCCAATCGACGAGTCTATCACATTCACAATAAGATGCTTAGAACTTAAGGTTTTCATCAAATTTTGGGTGAGTTGAATGGCCGTAGAAAGCCACTCTTAAACCCTAAACTCAAAAAAATCCAAAAAAATTAGAAAAGAAGAAAAAGGGAAAAAGAAAATTTTCATTGAATAAGGCGAGGGCTTGAGGTGGTCTGCATTTTAGTAGATACCCGGGCACTGTTGTGTCTTTGAAAGTTCAGATCCTAAGTAAACATTTTCTTAATGATTGAAAATAACATATGCCCAAATAATCCAACCTAATTCTTTTATACATAGCATATAGTTTTTGCTAGGGACTAGCAAAAGATAGGCATGGGGGTGTGATGTAAACATGTTTATATTACATAAAATGTCTATTTATGCATGTTCTTAAGCATAGAATTGCATTACATACTATGAATATTGCATAACATGCATCATCTTGCATTTAGATTAGTTTTAATAAAATGGAGGTTAATTGTCTCCTTTTATGTTCAGGGATAGGGTAACCTTTTATCAGGGCCTCGGATCGAAGATCCAGCCATACAGATCTAATCAAGGCAACGATTGGAGTTCAACGACTCCAAAATCGCCCTAATTAGACATCTGTAGCATCAGATAGAGATCGACGAACCCTAGAAGATCAAGGGCTAAGATGGTATGAATCCGCACTTTAGACAACAAATCCGACAGCATGAATGGATTTAGATCAACGATCGTAGCCTAACGACGCAAAAATTGACTCAATCCGACAACCGTGGCACCATCTACATCATCCATAAGATGGACGGCCAAGATGGCACCATGTGACGCCATCTTAGTTGCCTAACAGGCCGCATGCACCCACCGCACCTTCTCTTCTTCATCTGAGCATCGCTTCTCCACTGTTGGATGCTCATCCAACGGTTGCGGAGCGCGCACGCACATTTCATGAGCGCGACACAAACGCACTGATAGCGCGTTGGTCGAATGCGCTTTTGTGAAGGATGGATGCGGGTTCGAGCCGCGAGGAGCGAGAGCTGAGACACGGGCGAGCAGGCACGCTTGACTGCCCGATGGTGATCTAGCGGCCACATGTGCTCAATCCAGATCACGCGCCATCACACACTCACATGTAACATGGGATTGCATGCGTAGGCATGTGATGAGGAGGCACGGCGAGGATCTCTCTCAGCTGTTAGATCTAACGATCGAACGGCCGAGATTTGAAGGATGTGAATGAGCGTTGCGCCTTAAGGAGATGAGCGGGCATGCGCACACTTCCACTACGCCCATGTTCGGACCTTTAGCAATGGATTTATCCATCACTAATGGTCTTGAATTAATGATTTTCAACTTAAAAAGACCAAATTGCCCTCACTCCTTGCAACTATAAAGGTGACCCCCTCCATACAAAATTCTGATCCCTTCTCTTCTCTTCTCTCCCTCTCCAAAGCTCAAGAGAAGCTTGTCCCACACCCGGGATGCTTCTCAAGAGATAAAGTCAAATTTCGCCCCCATTTCGGAAGCGGATCCTGCGACGATGATGACATGCTACTTCGTTCCCATTCTTCTCGCTTCGTCCTCCTTCTTCCTGCTCCGTTCCCCATCTTTCAGGCGTCGTCCCGCCCAGCTTGTCCTTCAAGAGATCGTCGACGAGGATATCTCTCTCTCCATTCCTTTTACTACTTTCTAGAGTAGATTTACTGCTTTCTAGAGTAGAATTTTCCTGCTTTCTAGTGTAATCATTTCCTACTTTCTAGTCGTAATGAGTAGTGTAACAAGCAACCTCTTTGATAATGAAATCCATGTTCATTCTACATCCCTTTTTGCTTTTGTTTGTAATATTCTCTCTCTCTCTCTTCTATTTATTGTAAGTAGATAGATAGTTTTCAATCATCTATTTTGCTTCATGAAAAATAAAACAAATGCATATTTCTAATCAAACGTCCGCCTCCCTGAGTTCGACCCAGGATTTCTATTCCAGTATAAATTTTATTTGTTGAACACGAGTTCTTCGCTTTCAAACTACAATGACAAGTTTTCAAAACCAAATTCAAAAATGTAGTAACCCGTAGCTTCAACACCAGGGCATCACCACCGTCACGAAGGCCGCACCTCAGAGATCCACCACCAATGACCACACCGTCCGTCGTCTCCTCCTCCGTGCGTGTGAGCAGGGGATTCGTTTCCCCTGTTTTGCTACAGTAATGGGCATATTAATATTTACGTTACCTACCATTGTGGAAAACACTATTTACTTATTTATCTTATTATTATATTACGATAGATCTTCATGCATGTCCCTCAATTCTAAATGAATTGCATACAGTCAAATTCATCTCATGAATAAGCAAGCATGTATATTTGTTATAGGGAACAAATTCTGATTTAATTAAATTTGATGATGCTTGTCAGTATTAAGATCGTAATTCAGGTATGTCATTGGTGGTGATTTTGCATGTACACCCTTACATTATTGATTAATTCTTTAAATCAAGAAATTATGTTGAAAACACGTGCACTAGTTAGTATGCATACACATTGAGATTCCCAAATAAACAAGACATGATTCACTAGTTTAAATAGGCTAATTCCTCCCTGTGGAGATGACCTAACTATTTTCATGGTTAGATTTTGAGAATTAAATGATTTGAAAAGCGATTTTCTACCACACGACATATTATAACGATGCAACATTTTATGTTACAAATTTTATCGAAAATGAAGATCGCTCTTTCAATCCAGTTACAGGTGTTCCTGATTATGAGCCAGCCATAGGTAGTGTGAGTTGATCCATCATGCTTAGACTTCCCAAATACCTGTGATGAGTTTAATTCATAATCTCTCAATGATGTAACTCCCGCACCTTATCCTTTTAAGGTATTCCTCAAGAGTTATTCTAACATCCCAATAGAACCAAGTTTAGATTCTAGTGACCCAATTCCTACACCTAACCTAAAATCTAGATCTAAGCCTAATTGGGATGATCATGAGGCCCAATGCAATGAGAACCATATTTTAGATTTGAATTATGATTTTGGGCCTATATTTGATGATTATACCTCTCCAGACTCCTTATAGGAATGAATTGACTTTTTGGAAGTCACACCAATTTACGATGCAAAATCAGAGGAGTTGGAAGAGTTGGGATTTGATTGGATCTACCCTAGGTGCCTAGAACCCGAGCCTATGCTTAATAAGGTATCCATGTGATCTTAGAATTTGAGACTAGGTTAGACCAAAGTCAGGTTGATGATTCCATGCATCTTGATTTATTCTGTAGTGGAAATCCTGATCTTGAATCAAGTTTAGAAATTGTTTGTCGCAAATTCTTCGATGATTTTGAATCATACTCTAATTTTAGAGAACCATTGTTTCCAGATTATTATGAACTTGTTTACGACATTAGTATCCATGATCCATTCTTTGATTCTGATTCTAAGGCCAATGATTTGAAACTTGAAGTAGCTCTACCTCCAACACTAGATCTAAAGCCATTCAGAAATCAATCCCAACCTCAACTAGCCACTAGAATCAATTTCTATTCTGATTCACCTCTTTCTGATTTGTTCGCATATGATTCACCACCACAATTCTATAGGGATTGGACATTGATCAAACTAATAACCACATTTTGTCCACCTCTAATCCTACCAATAGGATTCGTACATTCTCAATAGATCAATTATTTTGAGGACCCCTACTTTGATTCGGTTGAGCCAATATAGCCAATCCCCATTTCACATTTCCACACCTTTGTGTGCCACAAATCAACTGGTGTACTCCACACCTACTGATTCACATTCCTCAACTCACTAGACTGATTGGGTTTAGTTTGCATCATCAGCCAATTGATCTGAACAAGCACCTGGTTGGACCAACCAAACTACTCATCAGGGTGTTTGTTCTAGAAAATTTCTCCAATCTGACCACTCCTCCTTGACCACCTTCTGCTCGACTGAAGGCATTGAATTTAGCACTTAATGGGAGGCAACCTGTCATTCCAAAAAATCTGAGATCCTTCTGGTCATCTTTTTAAACTGCATTCCTATTGCACTTTAGAGTTCAACTTTAAAACAACCGACTCCACCTTTGATACTTTTATTAGAGCTTGAAATCATCCGCAACAATTATCCTAATCCATTCACCCACCCTTTGACCGTGTTCTAACCATTGAACCAAGCTTAATCATACCCACCTGGTTTACAATGAGGACATTGCAAAACTTAGGCATGGGGGTTATTAAACTGCAAAACAAATGGGAAATTCAATTTTCTGAGGGTTCTCACAAAAAATACATATAAAAAAAAATGGGGAAAGGGGAACAAAATTTTATGAACTGAATGAAAAATATATCTTGAGAAGAAAAAGAGGAGGAAATACAAAGAATGTCAAAGGAGTAAAATCAAAGAAAATTTGATAGTCCTAGAAATTAATTATAGGATCTACTTAAATTTTAGACCAAATCAAAATAAGGTTTAAATCTTAAATTGCTAGAGCCAAGGAGATAAGTAAAGAGTGCTGATCTTAGGCCTCTTGAGCCTATTCTAGGGCTTAAACACTCACATATTTGTTAAGATCTGGATTAATCCTCAAGAAGTTGAGGAATGTGAAGATGATGCATTAAGTCTAAGGCTTAGGGATTGTTCGACCTCGTTGCCTGCCCATTGATTTACAGGAGTTAGTAACCTAAGCACCCAAAAATCACACATCGGTCTGGTTCAGTGCACTTAATGAAGAAAAATGCCAAAAGTGTTCTATTTTGGAAAGGTTTTCTTGAAGATCTGGCTTAGAAGCAACTCTAAGACACAAGTTGATTAGACAAGTTCCTGGTGTGGAGTGGTGGAATGAAAATACTCCCCTCAAAGATGTGTTATAACATATGATCTCCTCGGTGCTTATCTCCTAGGATATCAAAATATCCTACTAGGGGCATGTAAGCACCTTGTGTTGGTTTAGGTGTCATGGGAGAGATTATCCCGAAATTTCGATTGCTAGGGCTTGAATTTAGCTACAGAACACCATGGGTGATACTATCCTGAAGTGTCGAAAGCCAGGGTTCTGGGGGTTTCCAGGGGCGGTGCTATACCGAAGCATCAAAAGCTAGGGACCCTTTGAGGATTAATAGTGGGGATAAGAAATCTGATACAGACCGTGTTGAAGGCCAATCTAATGTTGGATTTAGGATAATATAGAAGGAAAAGAGAGAAAATTCTCAAAATAAATATCCCTCTCTATCTCTCTTATCAAAAATGCACTGGTAAACTAAACCTAGACTTGCTACCTCTACGCACGAGTGCTTTAATGTTGGGGTCAACGAACCTCTAAGTAGTTTTTGTGGGCCTTAGAAACCTTCGCAGCAGACCCAAGGCTAAGGTTGGTGAAGCCTAAATCTTGGCTATTACTTGAGTACCTCTAGGCCTATTGTTGGTATTTTGATATGATTTCTAGAGAAAAGTCATAGAAAGGCATCTGAACATCAAAAACATGTCTAGAGATCTAGTTCTTTGCATAGGATTTTGCTAGGGACTAGAAAAAGTTAGGCATGAAGGTATGATGGTAATGCCATCATTCATCATAACCAACTTAAATTAGTCAGAATCAAGAGATAAATGCTCCTAAATGATTGCCTAAGGTCCATAATTCCACTCTGATCTTATTTGATAAGAAGACAAGAAAATAAGATTAATTTTTTTGTTTTGGCAGCACATCACAAATTTAGATTAACCATGGGGTTTCTCAAGGGTTAATTAAAGGTCAAATGAACATAAAAGACCATGAAGTAAGCTCACATTGATAGAATCAGGGTTTCAAGCATTTCGAGAATGAAAATAGGACTGAAAACCCTAATTATCAGCCACACTTGAATTGAAAGGGTTTTAGTTAGGATAAAATCAATGTAAACCTCTTAAAATTCATGAAAAAATATTCTAACAGGTTTGACACTTTCACTTTGACCATCTAGATCCATTTTGACATATAACCGAGATTCAGATGGGAATTTGCCTTGATTTGGGATTATATGCAATTTACCTAGTCAAATGTGGTCAAAACTCAAATTCAAGTTCACTATTAGATTCTTTGTGTCCAAATTAGGCTAACACCAAAATTTGGACCCAATCGGAGTCCATCTTGATCTAGTTTGCATTTTTATCCCTAAAAATTCTATTTCTCACATCCAGACCCCTATGTTTCGAGTTTATTTTAAAAAACCCCTAACTTGATCATCTTCTTCACATTTCAGTCTCTGCCTCCATGAGTAGTGTGAACAGACCCAAACATACGCAAACCCGAATCTTTGATTGAGGATTTCTTCTTCAACTCAACACCAAATCACTCTAAAATTGGAGGGATTGGTCATGAGATCCTACACTATCAATTAATCACAATCTCTTGCCCCAATTTGAAGCATAGACATCAGGTGAAGCTTGGAAATTTCCAAACTTGCACTTGCCAAAATCTTGACTCCCATGTACGAATTCTTTTAAGTCAAGATTTGATTGACATCTATATAAGTTCCTCATTGCTCCACGATCAAGACGAGTTCGGTTATAGGCCAAACGATCACTTCTTCCTCTTCTCTGGCCTCCTCCATCGTGAGTTCGGTGAGTTCCCACGATCCCTTCTCTTCAGCCACTCAATGGTCAAATCGAGTGGCCCAATGCCTTCCCCAAGTTCATCCACTCCTCGCTAATCATAGTGGGGGCCTCTTCGACCTTCATCCATGCTGCCCAACCTCACTAGAGCCATTTGTCCATTCCACATCTGGCAAGCCATGCCAGTGTGGAATTCCACCCCCTTTCGTCTAATAAATAGGTCCTTTTAGTCGCTCACCCTCTCTAGACTAGGTTCAACCCCTTCTCACCCCAATTCGACCACTATACCACCTTCTCCCTCTCCATCTTCTTCGTGGCCGGTGAAGCTCTAGCGAGCTTTGTCCGATCGCTACACTCCACCAAACTCACAACCACCACAACCATGATCTTCCTCTCATCCCAGGGATCAAAAGCCCTAACTCAATTGGAGCTTTCGACCCTTGGAGACCCCTGTCAACTGAACCCATAACCCACTGTCATCTAAAACACTAACCATACTCCACAAACCCCCAAACACCAAGTTGAGAATGCCGTCACCCTCCTCGCCTCACAGTGACACTTAGGGACCATTTAATTTGGGCTTATAGCCTATATTTTACTATTTTAGGTGTCACTAGCGAGCTCCACTCATCCGCCTCCATCTGTCGTCCTTCGACTGTCATCGCCAATTCTGCCACCCTCAATCAAAGTGGCCGCATCTCGTGAGGGCATCTGCACCTTCAATCGAGGAACGAACCTCGGTAGCAGCTTCAATTGGAGGAGCATCTCCCTAGTAAGCGTGCGAAGAAGATGGCACTTTGTAGTGCCACATCGTATTCGTGAAACTTAGATAGCTGCATAAAGGAATTCGTGTCATTGCTTAGCTACCTTGAAACACTGGGGGTAAGGTCCCTGCTCACCTCAGCCCTCACTCCTCACCTGTGATCACATGCTCATGGGTCTATTCACCATGCTCTGGATCCAATTACCCATTAACCCGTATACCTATACCCGGTCCGGATTTAAGGAGAGAGAAGGAAAGAAAGGTTTCTGAGGAGGGAGGGGGTGGGTTTGCACTATAGCACCTCGAGGTGCATGCCAACACTTAGGCAATTTCTGAGATCTGAGGGCTGTTGTGCTTGGTGACTTAAGTTGTCTGACCTTGGTGTCCAATGTCAGATTGTGGCTTTGTAGAAGTTACTGTGGAATTATTTGAGAACTTAGCTGACTTGGATAAGTGATTTGAGGGTTACTATTGAGAAATTGAATTGGCTTGAGACTACTGTTGGTATTAGGAATTATGCCTAATTGAAGAGATTAATTGGTGGTTCAAACCACCATTTTTAGTTCTCTAATTATATTTTTGTTCCATTAATTCTGAGATATAATTTGCTACTAATTGAATATCTTTTTGAATAGACTATTTATTCATTGCATATATTTATTCTGATTAATTATTGTGCTCATTTATTTATCATATTTTGACTAATGATTGAATTCCATATTTACTCCTTGCGAATAACCTCAGAACTCATAGCTTTTCGAGTACTTATAAATTTAAATGTTATCGATTCAATTTTTATCACTATACTACGATGCATTTTACTCCCACTAAAACTATGAATCAGACCTTCTCAGGTCAGATTTGAAGCACATCAAGGCATTCTCTTATCTGGGAAACAGGATCCAAACACTGTCCAGTCCAAAAAAATCATTTCATTCGAACTCACCTAAAATCTGGAATTAAATCCCATTGAAAATCGATCGAATAGAGAAAGAGCATCTACTATTGTCAAAACAATTCAGGTCTGATCACAACCTTAAAATCCCAGTTTCAGTTGTCGCAAACCATCTCTGGAAAGTCTAGAACTTAAAACAAATAAGATTTGAAATCACAAATTCATAAAATCCATAATTGATTCCTTTCCCTATGCTATGGACAACATGAAGGGAGATCAAAATAGGTGTCCAAATCACTTTAAAACCTCATTCAGGCCTTCATAAGAACATATCAAATCTCATGCAAACTCTGATCATCGGATTGAAAACTTTAGAATCAATTGAAGATGTCGCCCAGGTGGGTTTGTAGTCATTGATTGCTGAGATGATTTGATCATCTTACAACTTCTCACATCATTGTTTGGTGTTCAGGGAGGTACTATGATTATCTGGAAACCAATAGGTCATTGTGAGGACCTCAAATCCATGCATTGGATTTTCATTGGTTCCTCATTACCTGAGTGATGAACACTAACATGGACTACGACAAAAATTGGGCTTGAGCTTAAGAGGCAATTAAAGCTAAATCCAAATAACTCACACCCATCGCAATCAAGCCAATTACACTGTTATAAACTCAATTTGATCGATTAAACCTGATTAAAATACATTACTCCAAAAATTCATCAATCAAGCACGGGGATCAAATCATAATAAATCGATCAAATTGATTCAATTCAAATCAAAGGGAGGGTCCTTGTGATCAAATGAAGCCAGTGGAGAGACCCTCAAGTGGAATTAAGTGCACTTGAGATCTAAAAGCTAGAGAGCTTTAGATTTAAAGTGGTTGTGATGGAGGATGGGTGAATTGCGACCAAAATAGTGAGAGAAGTGAATGAATGTGATCGTGAAGTATGGGGGAAGGAGAATGGATTAAAACGACAAAGTGGATTCACCTTTGTGATCAGAATTGATCAGAGAGGTCCAATCGGTAGATTCTATCACTGCCATTAATCTACTTCTAATTCTAAGTAATTGAATGATGAACTCTAATCTAATTTATCCAATTAAACTAGGAAAGCATTAAATCAAACTAATAAAACTGTAAATCTATCTAATAAAGTGGTAAATCTAATCTAACAGTGGAAGGAGTTGTCCAAGAGCCATCGGTCGTCGACCAATGGAGACGAAAGGGAAGGTGCCTCCAGGGGAAAAAGGTGGTGTCCTAGATCTACCAGCCATCGACCAATGACGAGTGAAGGAGGAAGAAGACCTATGCTGTCACCACAAGTGACGAAGGGGAAATTAGAGTTGGAGGAATTGACAAAGGGATCAGCTCAGGGGGGAGGGAGTCGATAAGGGATCCAAGGTTGCTGGGGAGCTCCTTAAATAGTCATGAGGAAGATCTGGTCACCGCATTAGTAGGCCATAGACATTGAGCAAGGAAGGGCTTGGATGAGTTTAGAGATGCATGGGAAAGATTTGCAATAAAAGAGGATCATTTGATGTGATCTAGGAGGTGGCGCAAAGGTGCTTGCACTAGGGATCAACAATTGGTGGAAGATCCACCATTGATCAGGTGGAGAGGAGAATGGACTAAGGAGAAGGCGTGAGTTCTACACATGCTACAGTAACAAGAGGTGCGAGCTTCCCAAGTGTATTTGTGCAATTGCACCAATGCCCTTATAGTGAACCAGTGTGGAATTTTCAAAGGTACTTGTAAGTGATTGAAATGATAACCAGCAGGTCCCTGGAAGCTTATAAACAGGTCCTTGCTGAGTTTTTATGTGAATAGATGAATATACATGAAGGACCTATAGGTAAAACTTTGATTTCAAGGCCCTAATGAGGTCACAATGCAATGAAACTTTTATGGCAACTATTTGAACATATTAGAAGTTAATCCCACAATTTATTTGTACTTTAAAGCTCAAAATTGTGTTCAATTGGTCATTTAGGACATCCATGTACTTAATTAATAGATAATCTCTCAAAAGTGACCTAATTATGAATTTTTAGCACAAATTTGATGTTTTAGTTAATTTCCATTAATTCTGACACTTAACCTATTTATCATGTTAATAAGATAGCATTTAACCTAGATTCTAGCTTAACTTTGGCATTTTAACTATGATGAGCCACACCTCATCATCTCCCTCACCAAAAAAAAGTACTAATTTGTTCTAAGCTCTCAAACTTCTGATTCTTTGCTTCCTTACATCCATCAAGTGCTCCTCTTGTTGTTCACCAACTACTTGAGCCACCCCATAATTCAAGCAAGTGAGTACCTGTGGAAACAAATGAAACAAAGATAAATTCTTATGCAAAACCTATCTAATAAAGATGTAAACATGAATGTGGATGTAAGGAAAGGCTAATATCAGTAAATAAACGATCTAACATGCCCAAGATATGCCATGAAACCTTTCCAGCAACGATGCCAAAAATTTATGTCACTCAGTGTCATAATGGATAATTTTAAATAACTGACTTTTGAAAGATGGTAGAAGTGGTAAGTCAAGTTGAATTATTAGAGATATCAAAAATCTTAAAGCCCAAATAAAAATTATTTATATTAAGATATCTGATTTTATGGAATCAATTAAGAAGATACTTTCCATCAATTATCAATATAAATTACATAACAATCACTCAATTTTCATAAAAAAAATAAAATAATGAAATGTTTGAATAGCTACCACCATAAAAATGGTGGTCCTTAAAAGTATTCCATATAAGAAATTTGTTAATATGTAGTATTACAAAAAAAAAATGAGTTGACCATAAGAGAAATAAATGACCTTTGAGAATTAATTGTGGGGATGGATATACTATAGGCACATACGTTCCATTACAAAATCTTGTAATTTCAATGTTAATATGTTGTAACAAATAAATTAAGTATTCATCTGTAATAACTAAACATGTATTTTATAATAGAAATATGTGTATATTGTAACAAATATAAAAGTACAAAATATGTAACCAAAAATTGTAATACAAAAATTACCTTACATGTATGATTGTAATAAAAGATTGTATTATAAAATTATGTTGCATGCATACTTGTAATACAAAATTTTATTGTAAATTTCGATTATAAAATTGTAATACCAAATCAGGTTATGTGCACACTTGTAATATAAATTGGCCTATACACTTCGATTATGAAAATTATAAAACAAAAATATGTTGTACACTTCGATTATGAAAATTGTAATACAAAATTGTGTTACATGCACACTTGTAATACAAAATTGCATTGTATACTTTGGTTAATAATTGAAATATAAAATTACGTTACATACACATTTGTAATATAAAATTATGTTGTATACTTTGGTTACAAAAATTGTAATACAAATTAATTTGCATGCACACTTGTAATATAGGTTGGTTTGTACACATTTATTACGAAAATTGTATTACAAAATTATGTTACATGAACACTTGTAATGCAAAATGTGTTGTATACTTTGGTTATGAAATTTGTAATACAAAAATACATTACATGTAGATTTGTACAAAAAATGAGATTTTTACTTTGGTTGTAAAAATTATAAAGTTACGTGAACACTTGTAATACATAAAATGTGAAGAATTTGCTATCACATAAAGACAAAAAAAAAGTAATGAAGAGAAAATAAAGTAATGAAAATTGAAAACACCATAACGAGATGAATGTTAGTTTCCATACTCGGAAATGTCATAAATGAATGTAATAATATTGATTGATACAATTCCATAAAAATCATAGTGGTTTATGAAACCACTGAATAAAAAGGTATGGTGATGTCATCAAATAAAAGAATGATCCGAGAGATGAAATTATGTGGCTTTTGAAGGGTTTATGAGTATTGTACTCATAGAATACTTTCTCTCTCTCTATATATATATCTATATAAAGATATATATATATAGGGGACGTATCCAGTGAGCACGGTGCTTAAAAGATAAGAAATAAGCATAGCATCTTAGGCATCTAGAGAAAATCCAATGATTATAACAAAAACAACCAAATATAACCATGGTGATTTTCACTAGCAGCGAAGATAATAGGATCTTCCAATAATAGATGAAAAGAAATCTTAACGTGATTAAGCACTATTAATATGAAAATTAAGCATTACTATAAATAGGTTATTTTAAAATGGTAATATAGCAATCAATATTAGATAACTATAACATAAAAAATGAAAATCTTGGAGTATCCTTTTAAAGGAACAAAAATAGCTACAAACAAGTTTTAAAAAATTAAACAACTTGTAGCGAGCCTTAATATGTGTTGTAAATCCAAACACGAATAATTTTAACAAGTAAACTACCTAAGTGTAACATAAAAACTTCTCTCTAATGAAACCAATTGTAGTTGTAAAAAAATTGACCCTATCAAAATTGTAATACAAAAGTTGTGATACGAGAATGCACATAAATAATGATTTGAGATAATTCACGTACTGATATAAAAGAAGAAAGTGTAATACAAGAGAACAAGTGATTCTATGAGACTCAGTCGCTTTGGGGAATACTACATGATTGTAATACAGTAAATGGTACAAAGGGGTGGCGTCCTCCACACGCAGCTCACAATAAAAATATATAATGCAAAATGCACCCATTGATAAATGAGTTGTAATACAATTTTAAAATACATAAATTACATGAGGAATGACTAGTGGTAGATGGAAAATGAGGCGTGTAAGTGATGTCATAAATTAATGTATTTGGAAAATAAGTGAAAGAAATGTAATACAAAGTTATAAAACACCACAATGTACATAAATAGTGAGTTGTGACCATTCACGTCGTGAACTAGGAGACAAAGGTGTAGTATACTAGAACAAATGATCAAATAGAGATAGTGGTACGTTGGGAACTACTACAATGATGTAATATTGAAAAGGGTACAAAAAGGCACGTGGCCCACAATAAATATATCGTGCAAAATGCATTAATTGATGGATGTGTTCTAATACAAACTTTTAATACATAAATTAAGTGAGGAGTGATGGCTGATAGATGGGAAATGACGTGCATCAGTGATGAGACAAATTAATGTATTTGTAAAGTAAGTGATGGAAAGATTGTAATACAAATATGAACAAAGATGGGTGATGTCACAAGGCAAATCCTGGCATAAGAGTCATATAGGATTAAATGTTCAAATAAAGGCTATGACATGTTGAGAAATTCTGCAAGGTTGTAATACAAAAAAGTAATTAGATATACATGAGTTGTGATACACATTTTAAAATAAAAAAATTTTAAAAAAGGTTACTGTTGTTATAGAGAAATGAGTCTAGGTAACATGTATGGAAAGAAGGTTGTTGCAAACATACCAACAAACGTAGCCTTTCGTCTTCATTCCATTGCAAACGAGAGCAAACCAAAGAAGGAGAGCTTCTGGAAGGAGTGAAGCATCAGGACATTAACATGTGTGAACAAAAACAATGATCAAGATAAGTAAAAAGACTTCTTCATATGTTATCTTTGAAACCAAAATATCTTGCTTTGAGTTGATTGCAAAGAAAAAGTTGTTATTCTACGGTTTCATACAAAAATGGATGTTTTAGAAAATTTTAATGTATCTGATTAGGTTGAACATTTAGATGAAATAATATAAGGTGCGAATAAAAATAGGGATTGCTTGGAAAAAGGTGAGGGTGATTGTTGAAGATGATTAAAATAAAAAGGTATTGCAACAAAAATAACTAATAAACGTAATAAATAATTTGTAACATGCATTCCTGTTCTAATATATAGAGATATGGACCAACGCAGGGAATCAAGCAACATTGAAGACAAAAAAAAAATCAAATGCAAACGGGGAACATACATCTTCGCAAGAGAAACAAGATAGGGAAAGTATGCCAAATATACATTGCAGGTCCCAAGATTCTGGGAATGCTGAGGAGACAAAAAGGAAAAGCGATTATATTTTATTTCTCTTACATAGATATAACTTGTATTACATAATATATGTTATGAAAAGTAACAATGCATGTTTTTTTGAAAATAATTAAATTTGACATTGCTCGTGACATAATTGTCGTATAACTTTTTGTGATACATCTTTGAATTACCTTTGCATTACTTGTGTTACAATTATCGTAAGATTTTATAGATACCGAGAAAGTCACACATAGGTGCTACATACAATATTTTAAGGATTTCCTTGATAAGCACCCACTCAGTGCCAAGCAAAAGGAACTCCTTGAGAAAGCATCATTCCATCGTCTAGTAGTAGGCAAGATAAATGTGGGCACCAAAACTCTGAGATGGATGGTAGATCAATATGCTCGTGAAAGGAAATTCTTGTTAAGGGATAGAATTGTGGAATTCTCCAATGACAATATTGGACTCATACTAGGAATACCCAGTAGTGGGTACGATATTAAATTGAATGATAAGAGTCTTCAGTGGCAAAGCTACTACCACGAAACAATATTCAAAAAGATGAGACACTTGGACAGGAGAAACATAGAACCAATAATACATACATATCATCAGTATGAAGATGATAGGTCCATGTACATTTTTGTTACCGGAATGATATGCCTAATGTTCACAACATTCTTATTCCCTGATTCGGGGTACTCATTCCCAAGAATATTGCTGAACTACATCGATTCACTCGAGGACACAAGGTACTACAATTGGTCTGCAGTGATCGCCAAGTTCATATTGTTGAGAATGAGGGAGATGGCAAGGCAACTTGCTTCCAAGGAGGAGAACACATCATGTCACTTGCTTGGGTACATAAATTGATGTGTGGCCTACTTGTATGTAAGTATTCTAATATAAAAAGATGTTGTTAAACATGATGTTGCATTATGGTTGGCTATTAATACATTTAATTGACTGAAATAATATGTAGGTGTGGATGTTGGAGCACTACTTCAAAGATTCATACGTAAATCGAGACTTGAGACCAAGATTGAGGAAGTGGACGAGCCAAGCAATCGTTAACTAAGGGACATGACTAACATCAAAGATGATGTGGTATGTTTAGATACATTGTGTTCTTAACATAAATGATTTTATTTGTATTACAAATTATATGAACTAAGGCGATATAAAATTTTTTAAATTGTTCACAGATTGCAACAAATCTCGTTCTTGAAAAGAACGAGATGTTCAAAGTGGGGGCAAATTATTACATTTTTCACTTGAGACCTTTCAGGCAAAGGGATTCTTGCATAGAAAACCTTTTTAGATCATTGATGCTCCAGGTGATTTGGTACCTGTTGTATGGCTGAATCAAGGGGATTTAAAAGATGCATTCGTTGTAGTAATAATTCCTCAAAAATAGCTCAAACAATAGATAAAATTTATTACTCGAATTTAAGTCCAAGGTCGTTCGCTGGGAAAAAATATCGATTTCACGTGCTAATCTCAACAAATAATGTTAATGAACACAATTAATTACTCAAAATCTAATATGCAATGTATGGCATGAGTATATGATGATTCGAAAGAAATCTCGACAAAATAATGGTGATTTGGATCATCAATTATAAGTCTAACACATAGAACAATTACTCAAATATAATCAAATGAAGGAGCAGATGATCAGAAAGCTGACGTCTTAAAAGACATTGCTACAGTACTCCTCTTTGATTTTCTTCTGCCTACTTCTTGCCTTCTCTTTCTCTTCTTCTTCTTTCTCTGTGTGCACAGGTCCTCTTCTTCTTCTTTCTTCCTTGCCTTCTCTTTTCCTTCGTATACAAGAGGAAAGGCTTCGATTTTTGGCTAAGTCTTACCCAATACACAACAGAGCAAAACCCCCCTTAACCCCGCGCTCTCTATTTCTTTCTTCCACTCCTCTTCTTAGGGATAACCAGGTAGTCGGGTATCGGATCAGAGTGCACCCGGGACCAAGGTTGCGGGTGTGGATCACAGCCGAGGTGTGGGTATAGTTTAGGCAGGTAATCGGGTCAGAGCCAGGCCTACGTGGACAGTGTCACGGGCGAGGCATGTGAGGGTAACGAGGGACCTCACCCCCTGTGTGACTTGAGGCGATAGGCCGTATGCTAAAAAATAACTTATGTCACCATGGGCGCTCTTTAGCAAACAATGTGGGACTAAAGTCCCACACCCTCTTCGCGTACAGTTGCAGCTGGGTGGTCCATCCAATTGAAGGTGAAAAGGAGGTGGTCTCCTCCAATTAATAGCCTAGGCGGACCGCTGAGTTGATTCCGCACCTCCTGGACAAAGGGCCTGGAGCTTTCGTGGCTTGGAGCATGAAGAACAAGGCGGGGATGATGGCGGCGATGGTGGAGCACCGGTGAAACCTGAAAAGCATGGATATGGTCTCATAGCCTAATTAAACAAATTCAAGACTTTCGCCAAACCACGACGAATGTGTGGGTGGTGGTCTTGTGGCGTGAGAGGGCGTGAGGTGGTCGGACAAGGTCGAAGTAGGTCACGTGAAGGTGGGTTGTTTGGGAGACGGTTTGGGTGTGTGGTGGAGCGAAATAGGAGAGGGGTTTTGATGGGTGAGTTGTGGTGAAGGTTGTGAGGTGGTTGGCGAGGCGGGTGGAGGGGTGTAGATATGGGGGTGCCTCGTCGGATGAGTGGCCGGAGATAGGGAAGACGAGGGTGATTAACAGCGTCGAGGGGATATTTTTGATTTTTGAGGGTGTAAAACTAACCTAAGAGAATTAAGGAAGCTAAACTAACCCTAATCTAATGGATGAAAGGGGGAGAATGCCACCAGCTTTGATCGGCCGATGTCAGGGAAGAAAGTACTCCGGTGGAGGTAGGATGGCGACGACAACAGAGGTTGGGAAGCTCCTATTGGTACAACCAAGAGAGGAAGAAGTCGAGGGGAAGGAATCCACCACTAGAATTGCGGATGGACGACGAAGGATATCAAGAGGAGTTGTCAGAGCTTGCGGAGTTTCTGGGCAGGAGCGGAGAGAGGAAGGGTGGTTTCACGACCGAAATTCATTCTTGGAGAGGATGGGAAGGCCCTGGGGATATTTATATAGGCAGTAGAGGGCGGTTGAAGCTTGGAATCCAAGCTTTCAACCTTGGAAGGTTCGTTAGAGTAGGAAACCCAAATCTCTCATGCGTTCGCATGAGAGATTGGGAAGGTCTTGGAGGGCAAGATCTGATTCGTTGAAAAGGGAATTCCATAAGGAGTCTTCGGTTCTAATTTGAGACTGTTTCATCAATCAATCAAGGAGAAATCCTTGGTCGATTGTCATCTGAGATTTAGGATTAGGAGTTCATGTGCGGTGGGGACCTTTTTGTGAAGAAGAAAGATAAGCTGGGGGGCTTTTTGTCAGGAATTCAAAAGCTAAGGGGCTATTGGAGATAAAGAAAGTCAGACTTGGACTAAAGTGCAAAATAGGTCGAAACAATCTCCGATTGGGACCAAATTTTGATAAAAATCTAATTTGGACCTAAGGAATCTAATGGTAAAGTTGGATTTTGGTTTTGATCTCATTTGACAAGGTAATTTATGCAAAAAACCCAAATTAGGGCATAGGTTGTCTGTGAGTCTGTTTTAGGTCAAAATAGGTTCTGATGGTCAATTCAAGGATGCTAAACCCTAGATAATATTTTTCTATGAATTTTAAAGGGTTTAGGTGAATTTTATCCTGACCAAAACCTTAGTTAATTAAGCGAGTCTACTTTTAGGGTTTCAGAAGTCATTTAATTCTCAAAATGCGTGAAAACCCATTTCTGTCTACATGGACCTACTTGTTAGACATTTAAGACCATTTGACCTTTAATTAACCCCTGAGAAATCCCATGATTACTCTACAATTGAGATAACTGCTAGAGAGATGTAATTCACTACAAATCCATTTTGAGAGAATAACAAGAAAATAGGGGTAAAACTGCAGTTTTACCCCTATTTTCTTGTTATTCTCTCAAAATGGATTTGTAGTGAATTACATCTCTCTAGCAGTTATGTAAGAGCATTTAATGATGGAATATGACTAAATAAAGTTAGATATTGTTGATGATGACATTATCATCATACCCCCATGATAAACATGTATAAATTCATTGTAAAATGCTTATTTGTGATAGTTCCTAGGCTTAGCACTGCATATCATGATATAAATATCGCATAGCATGCATCATTCTGCATTTAGAGTAATTGTTTATATTTTAGGTTAATTAGGTCCTTTTTATGGTTAGGAGAAAAGAGGATTTATCTCAGGGCCTCTAATGGACGATCAGACCATACGGATCTGATTGGGACGACGATCGGAGATTAACGCCTCTGAAATCGTCCAGATTGGAGTCCCGTAGCATCACATTAAGCCTGAGGAAGATCCATGGATAGGGGGCAATGCGACATCCATACGGGTTTCGGATGGAAAATCCGACCGTACGGATGGATCCAGAGCGACGATCGCAGTCCGGCATCGTAGGAATCATCCTTATTTGAGCACTGTGGCACCCTCTACAACAAGAAGAAGGCGGACGACCCAGATGGTGCCACGTGGCACCATCCAGGTCGCCCAAACCCGGCTAGTAGCTACCACCCACTCTCCCTCACCATCTACGCCATTAATCCTAGCCGTTGGATAAAGATCCAATGGCTATGAAGCGTCTGCACCGATTTCTTCCTCGCGACATAAAGGGCGACGCAGCGCACTGGTTGACGAAGCGGTTTGCAAAGGAGGGGCGCGGGTTCGATTCCCCGCAACCCCTCCAATTTGCAATTGGGCGGGCACTTGGAGCGTAGTGCAGCGGCAACGGCAGCGCACACGCGCACGTGCTGGCCAATGCATTGGAAGCGCGCACGCAAGCGCACAGCACACGTGCACGTAGCTGGGCACGCGCGGTTAGGGCACGTGATGAGCGAGGCAGGCGGCGCGGGTGTAAGGGCGGTTGGCGCCAGCTTTCAGCGATAGCTGGGCTGACCTACAGCGATGCTTATAGCCGTCACTATTTCATTGCAAGCTAGTAGAGCCAGCTATGGACGTGGGTGGAGGTGAGCTGTCTACAGCAACGTTTCCAGCGACGGTCTGGAGGTTGCTAGAGGTCCTTTATCCATTTTTAGCCACTTCTCCACCACTATAAAAAGACCTTCACCCCCTCCCTTCCAAGCCATCTCTACCTACTCTACTTCCACCTACTCCCAAGCTCTAGCAAGCCTACCAATGCTCCATTAGAGCTTATTCTCAAGCTCCTAAGCTGCCTATTAGTGTAGCAAACCTCTACCCCGCCAAATACTCCTCCAACTTCCCATCTCCCTTCATAGGTCACCTTGGAGCCGTCCTCTCACCTCTATTCCGGTAGCAGATCAACTCCGTCTTCTCACTTCCATTCCAGAGCTACGCCGAAGCTTTCCTCAACCTAACGTCCTCCAGCATCTCACCTCCATCGTCCCGCTCCTCACCTCCTTCACCCGAGCTTCCGCCAGGCGCCGTCGTCTCGCCGAATAGCTGATTCGGGAGATTTCCTCTCACCTCCCTTTCTTTTTATGCTTTTATAGTTCATTGTAATCGACATTTAATTGATACACATATCATATTTGTTCCACATCTTTATCTTGTGAATCATTTGCTTGTCTTTTATTTCAAAAACACAAAACAAATAACAAAACTCAAAAATACCAAAAAGAAACGAATCGAAGCGCAATTTTCAAGTAAAGTAAACGTCGCCTCCCTGTGTTCGACCCAGGACTCCCTTGGAGTTTCGGTATAAATTTTATCTGATCGACATGTTTTGAAACTATGACGATGGGTTACTTGTAACCCCGATTTCTAACACGCGAAACACGGCACGACCATTTTTGGCGCCGTTGCCGGGGAGGCAATGGAATTTACTTTATTGTTTATTACGTTTCTTTGCATTTACATGGCATTAACCCTGTTTGTCTTTGATCTACTATCTTGCAGGTATCCTAGCATGGAGATCCAAGTGCGGTAGACTGGAGTAAAGTGCGGGTAGAGTTTTTTGTAAGTGTCCCCCACACCACCCCCACCTTAGTTTTCATTCCATAACCGAATAACTCAAACCCAAATCAACTTAGGTGCTTTTTATGAACCCTAGGATAGATTTGGTTGTTTGTTTGCCACCTCCACTCACCTCGCCATCCACATAAATAAAAATAAAAAAATAGAAAAAAGTGTTATCTGATTGTGGGATTTTCTGTAAGCTACACACTTAACACCCACAACTTCTCTCCCTAAGGCACACAATCACATCGATTCTACCACTTAACCGGGATCTGACCTGTGGACTCGGTACATTAATTTAACACACAAATAAGTGAGTAGAAATCTGAATAGGTTAAAAATTTCTGTGTGCCTTAACTAAGTGGTGCAATAGATTGAACTGTTTAGGCCGCACCACTTAAGATAAAAGCAATTCATCAAGTAGCTTGCCACTTAGGGTTGATTCTTAGGGCTAAACCAGGCACTCCACATTATTTTTGATTTTTAAAGGAACATATCATTACCCGTGCTTTCAAAACTTGGAGTGTTATACTAAACCTTGATTGAACCAACCTAAGAATTAAACCCTAAAAGCTACTAAACAAGGTTGAACCCTAAAAGACACATCATCAGATAACCTTGTTTGAGAACCCTGGTTATGCACACACACACATTTTAACTGATCATTAAGGGCACAACCCATGTAAAGGGCCCATCACATTCCTGAAGCACCATTGTCCCAAGCCTAACTAAAATTGATTAGACGTTGGCCCTAAGGACTGGTTCGCTCATCGGGATCCAGATTGAGATTGTTCACGATTAACCTGCTTATACTAGTCAATCTGATGTCTAGCTAGGGGAGTAGCGTCAAACGACCGTGGTTGGGGGGTACACTAGGAACCGGAGGCGCAAGCCAAAGGAAGAACCTTCTCCCCAGTCCCTCCTTCTAACTGGTTGGATTGCCTGGTGATGATAAGCGTTCGGTTTCTACCGGTTTCGTGTTATGTCGTTGTAGTAAAGCCGGTTGTTACCAACGTTTTCATATAAAATTTTTTACTCGGAAAAATAAAAGAGTTCCCGAGGTCGAACTCAGGGAGCAAGTTGTATTCTAGAGATATACAAGTTCTATTACAAAAATAAAGAGAGAGAGAGAGATGAAAATTTGGCTTCTTCTTCTTTTCTTTTTTCTTCCTCTTTGTCTTTGGTTCTTCCTGTTCTTCTTCTTCTTCTTCTTCTTCTTCTTTTTCTTCTACTTTCTTCAGATCTTCCCCTCGTGCTCTTCTTCTTCTGTTCTTCCTTGTTTCCTTTCTTTCTTTTTCGTCAGATCGTCTTCTTCTTTTCTTGCTTCTTGCTTCTCTTCATTCCTTCTTCTTCTTTGTCTTCACCTGCCTTGACCTCTCTTTTTCTTCTTTCGCGATGGCCGTTGATCTTCCTTCTTCTTCAGCCTGTCTTCTTTCCTGCTCTGGCTGCTGACCTTCCGTCGTCTGCCCCGGTGCTGAGACGACTTAACGATGCCTTCGCTACAGTGCAGCAGCTCCTTCTTCTTCAGCGGGTCTGCTTCTTCTTCTTTGGCCTGCACACTTCAGAGTTTATTCGTCAAGGCAAAAACCTACTCTACCCCCCTCCCCCGCGTATCTCTCTCTCTGACATCACTCATCGGAAGCTCTCCCAGAGCGCTACCGGGTAATCGGGTTCGGGTCAGGCCCGGGTCCAGGCCCACCGGCGTGCGTGGTGGGCGAGGAGTGCAGGTCAGTCTAATCGGGTCGGGCCAGGTCCGCGGAGCGTGGTCACGGACGAGGCCGAGTCGGGTCGGGTCGGGTGAGAGGGACCTCACCCCGTGGTAACTGAGGCAAACAGCATAAGGCAGTTTTTGCCTTTATGCGTCCCCGCGCCTTCGAGAGGTTCCGAGGTGGGACTAAATGTCCCACCCCAATTCTCTCACGCCTGCAGCAGGGATGGCGCTTCCAATTGTATCAGCTGTTGAGGCGCATAGCTCCAATTGAGGGCCAGGGTGTGTGCGCGAGACTCTTCCGCGCTGGCCGTGGCTTTTCAACCTGGGATATCTCGGCTTGAAGCAACCTCGAGCAGGCTTCGAGCTTCCTCGCCAATGGCGGTCAAGGCCTGGAACCTGAAATCAATAGAACGGCCTCTCGGCCAAATCAGACAGGCGGGGGACCTTCGCCGTGGCACGGCGAAGGTGGTCAGGGGGTCTGCAGGGGGCGAGATGGAGCTGTCAGGTCGTCCTAGGTCAAACTGTGAGCGAGGGAGTGGGTGTGTTCGGTGGGTCTGCAGAGGGTGTTTGGTGGGAAGTGGAGGGGCGGAAGAGGATCAGGGTGAGGAGGCGGAAGTTCTGCGGTGGTCGGCGAGCCGTGTGGGTCGCTGAGGTGATGGGAGCGGCTCGCCGGAGGGTGGTCGGAGGCGGAGAGGATGAGGGTGAACAGGGTCGGTAGAGGGCTTAATTGACTAATTCGAAAGCGGGGAAAGAAAGAGGAGGAGAAGGGGAGTAAGTCTAACTTAACTGCAGGGACGAAGGGGGAGGAACAGGGCGACAGTCGTATCGACTGTCGCCGGAGAAGACGGTGCCCAGTGGGGGAAGGACGGCGGTGACGACGGGGCAGTGGCAGCGCGCGCCGGTATTGCGCGACGCGGAAAGAGCAGGGGAAGAAATCTCTGCTGCTGGTATTGCGGCAGAGCGAAGAGGAGGAGGAGGAAGAACCGCCGGAGCTGGTGGGCGTCTGCCGGAGTGAGAAGAGAGGAAAATTGGGGGTTTTCTCCGTCAGATCCAGGCTGCCTTCGTCGGTGGAGCGGCGGGGGGTATTTATAGGGTTGAAGCAGGGAGGAAGGCGGAGGGAGACGACGTGTCTCCCTCGCCGGAGAATGGTCGGAATACGAACCCATACCGTCCGTGCGTTCGCACGGCCGGTATGGGGGGCTACAATGACCAAGGGGGTGCTCCTGCGACGGCTGACGACGCAGGGCACCCCTGGTACACTTGCCAGGTCCTCCACCTCACCCTGCGCGGCGCCATGCTCCGCGCAAGGTCGCCGGAGCATGGTGCTGGCAGGGTTTTGCAGGAGGGACCTGTTTGCAAAGAACGAAGGAGAGTTAGGGGCCTAAATGCGAGGGTTCAAAAGTTGAGGGCCAAAGAGTAAATATATGAGGACCAAAGTGTAAAGTCGGTCAAGGAGGTTTCTTCTTAGGCTCAAGTTTTTATACATGACTAATTAGAACCTAAGGAATCTGATGGTAAATTTCATTTCCATATTAAACCTTGTTTGACCGGTCAATTTGCGTAAAGACCCAAATTAAGTTATTAATTGGGCATGGTTCTCAATGTAGGTCAAAATGGGTTCTAAAGGCCAAATTGAAGGTTCTAAACCCTAGAGATTATTTTTCTATGAATTTTAGAGGGTTTATTCTATTTTTACTTTGCCTCGAACCTTGTGAATTGAAGTGGGTTGTTTTAGGGTTACAGATTATCATTTGGTTCCTTGGAAGTGCTGTAGCCCTTGCTAGATCATCTCATCCCACTTTTATTCTTATTAAGTTGTTTTGACCTATGTTTGGGACCTGAATTACCCTGTATGCAGATTATACTGGTAAAATTGCACTTTTACCCCTTATGACTTGTTTTCTTCTCAAACTCAGAATTCTCTGAGTTAAGCTTTTCCTTGAGATATGTAGGAGCTTTTATCCTTTGTATTGGGTCAAAATGAGCTAGTTATGGCTCATGATGAGGTTCTCATCATACCCCCATGCCTAGCTTTTGCTAGTCCCTTAGCAAAAAACTTAAGGTTTCAACCCTTGTTCTAGACCATGAAGTTTTTTAATGGTTTTAGATAAGTGCCTTTTTATTTGAGCATAGATTAGGTTAGAATGCTGACCATAGGCCTAAAAGATACTCTAGTACCAATCAAGATCCAAATCTGTCTAGCCTTAGCCTCAGTCTTTTAGCAAAGGTTTTTAAGGCCCGCAAGAACTAACCTAAGGTTTATTGGACTTCGTGGTTAAAGCACCCGTGCTTGAAATGATTTTAGCCCTGGCTCAGTTCGCAGTGCGTTTTGTAAGAGAGAGATAGAAAGTTTTTTTTCTGTTTGGAGAGTTTTCTCTCTCTTTTTCTTTTTAGTTCTAGCCTAGGATTGGCTTTTCAACACGGTCTGTATCAGATTCCTTGCTCCCATCATCAATCCTCAAGGGTTCCTGGCGATCGATGCTTCGAGATAGCACCGCCCATGGCAACCCCCGGAACCCTGGCTATTGAGATTTCGAGATAATCCCATCCATGGTATTCCGTGGCCGAATCCAGACCCTGGCAATTGACACTTCGAGATAATGCCATCCATGGAATCTGAACCAGCAGAGTGCTTACATGCCCCCCGTAGGATATGCAAATATCCTAAGAGACAAGCACCGAGGAGATGATATTTTGTTACGCATCTTCGAGGGGATTTCCCGCCTCTCCGCGCTGGGAACTCGTCCAAATCAACTTGTGTTGATCGGCCATTCCTATTCTAGGTGTTCTTTTCAGATTTTTGCGACGCTTCTGCGTGATTCTGATTTTTATGCTTACTGAACCAGGCTGTGTGTGAGATTAGGGTGCTTAGGTTACTGAGTCCCGTAAACCAAAAATTAGTTAACGAGGCCGAATACTCCCTAAGCCTTAGACCTAATACTTCAGCTTTTCATTTTCCTCAACCTCTTGAGGAGTGTCCAGATCTTAATGGGTACTAAGAGTCTATTCAAGAATGCCTAAGGTTTGCATTCTTACTAATCTCATTTGCACTTTTCAGTTATTTTCTTGAATGAGGTCTAGATCTTAGGTTAATTCCTTAGTTTCTTACTAATGACTATCACTCTTTTCTTATAATTTTGTGCTCCTTTTTCATTTTGTTTCTTCTCTCCTTCACAAAATTTTCCTTCTCCTCTTTTCCTCTTATTCTTTTTCGAAAAAATTTTTTAATTTTTATGGTATTTTTGGCATAAGTGAATTTTTTGTTTGAAACCTTTTCTTACGAGTTTTTGCACTTTCATACCCCCCCATGCCTAAGATTTGCAATGTCCTCATTGTAACCTAGGGGTTTTTATTCAACAAAGTTCATACATTAGGATAGCTGTTTTGATGAGTGAATGGGTCGGGGTGACTGTTGCGGACGATTTCTAATCTCAGATGCAAGCACCTGAGGTGGAGTCGGCTGTCCTAAGGTGTGAACTTCAAGTGCAAAAAGCTGTCAGAACACGTTTCAGGTTTTCAAAGAGAATGACGGGCTGCCTCCCGTTGAGCGCTAAATTTGATGCCTTCAGCCAAGCGGGAAATGCGATGGAGAGGGGATGGTCAAATCAGCAGAGTTTTGTAAGACAAGCACCTTGATTAAGAGCCTGGTTGGTCCAACCAGGTGCTTGTTCAGATCAACAGGCTGATGATGCAGCCCAAACCCAATCAATCTGGTGGGTTGATAGATGTGGATAAAAAGGTGTGGAGCCCACCAGAAATTATGAAGCTCAGATGGATGTGGAAGTGTAAACGCAGGATTTGGCTGTGCCGAATCAGCCTGGTCAGAGTAGGGACCCGTAGGATAATCAGTGGTTGATGCAGGAACCCTACAGGGGTGATCAGAGAATGATAGAGCATGGTATGTAGTCTGATCAATGTTCGAAACCCGATGTGGAAATGCAATCGGCTCGGTGAGAGGTGAATCAGCATAGAGACTGACTCCGGTTGCGGGTCGGGGTTTGGAAGAGGTTTTGATCCGTTCTGTGTGTGCGGATGAGGTGGCCATTGTGTACGAGGGCTCTTCTAGAGACGGATGATAGGTGGTTTCCTGTAGAGAGTCCTCTGGGTAACTATCAAATGCCGGAAGAGTGTTTGTAGGATGAAAGAAATCGGATTCGAGAAATAATTTGGATTCTGGGTTGCAATCACTCTTGGCATTTTCTGTTTTTGGTTCCTGAGGATCGAAAAGGAATGATTCTGTGTTATCAGTGATCTCGGGAATCAGGACCTCAGAGTCAGAGTCAGAGTCATGTGAACTGAGGTCGTAGATAGGCCTGGCGTGTTCAGGAAGGGGAGTCTCTCCGCAATTATAGTCAGATCTGAAATTGTCGGAGAGTTGGCGAAAATGATCATGAATTCCACCACAGCAGAAATCATCAGATGTGGAATCAGCAGCCTGATTGGGTTCTAGCCTATATATCACTTCTGGGCTCAAAAAGATGTTCTGTTCAAGCTCTAAGCTGGTAGGATAGACCCCATTAAAACCTTGCTCATCCAAATCCTCAGTTTCTGTATCATAAATTGGCATGTTTTCTGAAAAATCGATCAGATTTCCTGAGGATGTTGGAAAAGGACATTCATCAAATAGAGGCCCGGAATCATATTCTGTAAAAATTTGATCTTTCTCATAAGGGGCCTCATAATCTTCCCAATAAGTTTCAGATCTAGGTTCTAGGCTTAGGATGTGGGTAGAATTATTAGAACCTAAGTCCGAATAACCTTCGAGGGTTACCTTATCAAAACAAGGGGCGGAATTTATACCCTCCAGAGGTTCAATTCCAATCTTGTCATTGCAGGAGTCTTGGAGTTCTAAGCTTGGTGATTTACGGCCTAGGGTTGGCTCAGCATTGTGTTCTCCTGCAATATCCCAACCTAATTCAACATTGTCTTCTATCTGGGTTGGGATTTTACAACCACTTTGTGCCTCAATCCCGAGATCTGGGAAACTGAATTGTTCCTTACTACTGTTCCAAGATGGTTCATCCTCTGTTTCTGGTTTATACGGGTATTTCTGGTTGATAATTTGTTCTACTGATTTCATCATTTCTACCCGTTTTATAAGGGCATCTTGGTGTTGTTCCCAAAGTACAGGATTTGTCAAGCATTGAAGGTATTCAGATTGGTGTAATTTTTCCATCTCAATGTATCCTGTCATGAGTATATCTCGGGTTGATCCTTTTGAAATTCCAGTTAATAGAATTTGGGCACAGTTTATGATGAAGGATGTGGTTGTTGGGACATCAACCTGAATATCTCCTATTGGTGTTGAGGTTTTTTCTTCTTTTTCATAGAATCTTATGGCATCCTCGATCATTCTATCTTTCATAGATCTCCGATATTCAGGTTTCTTGAATGGTAGTCTTGCTAGGTAATTAGGCTGCATAATTGGATCAGGTGGTGGAATCAAAGTTTGAATTAAGATGGAAGAAGGGGATTTTGTTCAGAATCAGCGGAAAGAGGGGCTATGTGAATGATTTCTGCAAAAACAAAGGAGCCGAGGCTTAGCCTCGGGAAGAGTGAATTTCTATAGGAGGTTTCAAGGACCTCCTGAAAAGTACTGAAGGGCTGGATGAGATAAGCAGGTGCTGGACCCAATCAAGACACCCAAAAATTGTTGGGTGACTGTAGAGGTTCGGGGCAGATGGACCCCTTGATCAGAAAGATCGTCCACCTGAGAATTACCTGGGCAGCCAGAGAGGGAGAGTCCCGCGAAGACCCCTACACGGTAGAGCGTCCCCACGGGTTACAGGGTTTCCCCCACCCGACCTCTCTTGTCACTGCGGTTCCAGGTAGACCAGAATGGGGATCTTGACCTCTTAAGTCTACCAATTTTAAGATCAGGGTGCTTAAGGTTTTCACTTGAACTTTAGTCTTTTAAGTGCAAAGAGTGACCTAATTTAAGGTTGGTTGACCCAAGGGGTCAACTTTACCTCTTGTTTTCTTTGAGAGCTTTTAGGTCCTGTCTTTTAGGGTTCAAGTGTTTAGAGAGCCAATTGTTTTAGATTTTCTTTGAATAGGTATTTTCAGACAAGGGCTTGGGCACACTTCATTTGGTTTTCTCAATTCTTGCTTAAGGAGTGTGTCTCTAAATCCCTAGTGTTGGATCCTAGGTTGGCTCTACTTGGTCCAGTTAATTCTTTGTTGGGTAATTAGGGCTCAAGCAAGAATGTGTTAGCCCTTAAATACCCTTAATAGTGTGCAGAAATAATGAGTTGAAAACATGCAACTTTTATGGTTACTAAATATGGAAGACAGGTTAGCCCTATATTGCTTGTTCTTTTCTTTTCTTCCTCTTTAGAGTGTAGGGGTTAATAGTGAGAGAAAAGATTTTACCTGTCTTCGGAGTGGTTGTGTGGTTGCTTGTCTTCTTGAGTTCCTGTAGCTGCACAAAAGATAGGAGATTGTCAGAACTTAAAAGAAACAGGAATGTTTACCTCTAGAATAGCCGTTGCTCCCCGGCAGCGGCGCCAAAATGATGATAAGCGTTCGGTTTCTACCGGTTTCGTGTTATGTCGTTGTAGTAAAGCCGGTTGTTACCAACGTTTTCATATAAAATTTTTTACTCGGAAAAATAAAAGAGTTCCCGAGGTCGAACTCAGGGAGCAAGTTGTATTCTAGAGATATACAAGTTCTATTACAAAAATAAAGAGAGAGAGAGAGATGAAAATTTGGCTTCTTCTTCTTTTCTTTTTTCTTCCTCTTTGTCTTTGGTTCTTCCTGTTCTTCTTCTTCTTCTTCTTCTTCTTCTTCTTTTTCTTCTACTTTCTTCAGATCTTCCCCTCGTGCTCTTCTTCTTCTGTTCTTCCTTGTTTCCTTTCTTTCTTTTTCGTCAGATCGTCTTCTTCTTTTCTTGCTTCTTGCTTCTCTTCATTCCTTCTTCTTCTTTGTCTTCACCTGCCTTGACCTCTCTTTTTCTTCTTTCGCGATGGCCGTTGATCTTCCTTCTTCTTCAGCCTGTCTTCTTTCCTGCTCTGGCTGCTGACCTTCCGTCGTCTGCCCCGGTGCTGAGACGACTTAACGATGCCTTCGCTACAGTGCAGCAGCTCCTTCTTCTTCAGCGGGTCTGCTTCTTCTTCTTTGGCCTGCACACTTCAGAGTTTATTCGTCAAGGCAAAAACCTACTCTACCCCCCTCCCCCGCGTATCTCTCTCTCTGACATCACTCATCGGAAGCTCTCCCAGAGCGCTACCGGGTAATCGGGTTCGGGTCAGGCCCGGGTCCAGGCCCACCGGCGTGCGTGGTGGGCGAGGAGTGCAGGTCAGTCTAATCGGGTCGGGCCAGGTCCGCGGAGCGTGGTCACGGACGAGGCCGAGTCGGGTCGGGTCGGGTGAGAGGGACCTCACCCCGTGGTAACTGAGGCAAACAGCATAAGGCAGTTTTTGCCTTTATGCGTCCCCGCGCCTTCGAGAGGTTCCGAGGTGGGACTAAATGTCCCACCCCAATTCTCTCACGCCTGCAGCAGGGATGGCGCTTCCAATTGTATCAGCTGTTGAGGCGCATAGCTCCAATTGAGGGCCAGGGTGTGTGCGCGAGACTCTTCCGCGCTGGCCGTGGCTTTTCAACCTGGGATATCTCGGCTTGAAGCAACCTCGAGCAGGCTTCGAGCTTCCTCGCCAATGGCGGTCAAGGCCTGGAACCTGAAATCAATAGAACGGCCTCTCGGCCAAATCAGATAGGCGGGGGACCTTCGCCGTGGCACGGCGAAGGTGGTCAGGGGGTCTGCAGGGGGCGAGATGGAGCTGTCAGGTCGTCCTAGGTCAAACTGTGAGCGAGGGAGTGGGTGTGTTCGGTGGGTCTGCAGAGGGTGTTTGGTGGGAAGTGGAGGGGCGGAAGAGGATCAGGGTGAGGAGGCGGAAGTTCTGCGGTGGTCGGCGAGCCGTGTGGGTCGCTGAGGTGATGGGAGCGGCTCGCCGGAGGGTGGTCGGAGGCGGAGAGGATGAGGGTGAACAGGGTCGGTAGAGGGCTTAATTGACTAATTCGAAAGTGGGGAAAGAAAGAGGAGGAGAAGGGGAGTAAGTCTAACTTAACTGCAGGGACGAAGGGGGAGGAACAGGGCGACAGTCGTATCGACTGTCGCCGGAGAAGACGGTGCCCAGTGGGGGAAGGACGGCGGTGACGACGGGGCAGAGGCAGCGCGCGCCGGTATTGCGCGACGCGGAAAGAGCAGGGGAAGAAATCTCTGCTGCTGGTATTGCGGCAGAGCGAAGAGGAGGAGGAGGAAGAACCGCCGGAGCTGGTGGGCGTCTGCCGGAGTGAGAAGAGAGGAAAATTGGGGGTTTTCTCCGTCAGATCCAGGCTGCCTTCGTCGGTGGAGCGGCGGGGGGTATTTATAGGGTTGAAGCAGGGAGGAAGGCGAAGGGAGACGACGTGTCTCCCTCGCCGGAGAATGGTCGGAATACGAACCCATACCGTCCGTGCGTTCGCACGGCCGGTATGGGGGGCTACAATGACCAAGGGGGTGCTCCTGCGACGGCTGACGACGCAGGGCACCCCTGGTACACTTGCCAGGTCCTCCACCTCACCCTGCGCGGCGCCATGCTCCGCGCAAGGTCGCCGGAGCATGGTGCTGGCAGGGTTTTGCAGGAGGGACCTGTTTGCAAAGAACGAAGGAGAGTTAGGGGCCTAAATGCGAGGGTTCAAAAGTTGAGGGCCAAAGAGTAAATATATGAGGACCAAAGTGTAAAGTCGGTCAAGGAGGTTTCTTCTTAGGCTCAAGTTTTTATACATGACTAATTAGAACCTAAGGAATCTGATGGTAAATTTCATTTCCATATTAAACCTTGTTTGACCGGTCAATTTGCGTAAAGACCCAAATTAAGTTATTAATTGGGCATGGTTCTCAATGTAGGTCAAAATGGGTTCTAAAGGCCAAATTGAAGGTTCTAAACCCTAGAGATTATTTTTCTATGAATTTTAGAGGGTTTATTCTATTTTTACTTTGCCTCGAACCTTGTGAATTGAAGTGGGTTGTTTTAGGGTTACAGATTATCATTTGGTTCCTTGGAAGTGCTGTAGCCCTTGCTAGATCATCTCATCCCACTTTTATTCTTATTAAGTTGTTTTGACCTATGTTTGGGCCCTGAATTACCCTGTATGCAGATTATACTGGTAAAATTGCACTTTTACCCCTTATGACTTGTTTTCTTCTCAAACTCAGAATTCTCTGAGTTAAGCTTTTCCTTGAGATATGTAGGAGCTTTTATCCTTTGTATTGGGTCAAAATGAGCTAGTTATGGCTCATGATGAGGTTCTCATCACCTGGACATAAGTAGAGTAAATCATCTATAATCTTAGGACGGATTCTAAGAGTCTGTAGACCTTTAGGCTACCCAAACTAAGGACAGGCTTGTATTTTTGTATTGCAGGGCTCCTTTCACTTCTGATTTCCCTCGTTAGTTCACCATGTACCCTTCCACATCCTACACATATTTCACATCCTATCCTCCTACCACCACTTATCCCCAAGATGATTACTATCGCGACTTGACTTATAATTACCCATCCACTAGCCAGGATGACTTTGATTGGGGATATGAATTCGAACCTCAGTGTCCAGGGCCTAACCCTGGACAACAAGACTATGATTATTATCCTTCCCAGAGCTATAATGATTATGGATCTCCATCCTTTAATGACTAAACCAACCCGATCTACAATCAGGAAGGATATAATGATTATAACACCTACCCTCCCCAGTATTCCATTGAAAATAGGTCATCACCCTTCTTTGAACAATCCAAGATGACCTACTACCAGGGAGGAACCCGAGAACCTCGACATCTTGACTCCCCTAGATTTAATGTGAACCGACCCAAACTTGAACCGAACCAGTCGGTTCAGGTGAACTAGATCCAGGATAGGGTGTTGGCTAATTTGAGGAACACTATACAATCTTTAGAAGCTCAGCCAACACCATGCACTGAAGCACTGGAGCCTATGATCAAAATGATTGATGAACTTAATAGTTCTCTATTGGATTTGCTCCAAAGTGTTAAGGATAGGGACTTGGGTGAGTTCCTTCTTGGGAAATTGTTGAGGTTGAGGATGAAATTTGTGCTTGCACTAGTCAAATCTTGGGCTGATTCTCAAGATGAACCCCCTTTAGGAGAGCCAATGTTTGAACCTGCTCAGGCGCCTGTCGGGGGGGATACATTTTCTGAGATTGGGGATGACCAGGATGGGCTAGAGCAACCATTTGAGGATGAACCGATTGATTCACCCGAGATCCCCGAGCCAGGGAGCAAGGAAAAATATGTCTCCACGGACCATGAAATGACATATGATCTTGAGACATATATAAATGAGGATCATGGATTCTTTGACTCTGAGGGTGAAGAATCTTTTGGTGAAGTCTCACTTGAACTTAAGAAAGAGGATTTTAGTGAGACAAATGGGCTTAAGGAATCTGACAAACCAGTTGATAGCCCAATTATTGAAGATTTAGATTCGATTGGGGTTAACTTGGAGGATCCGAATCTTGATGATTCAATCAGTGACCCCAGTCCTCATCTGTACCCCGAAGAGCTGACTTCTGAGATCATTGTGCCCAAGTCAATCTTGATTCAGCCACGATTTCTGGACTTGGGGGAATCATATGGGGTGAATAATATGCTAGAGGTCTCGAAGCCTGAGCCCTTGATGTTGGAGGATAGAATTGTTGAAATAAAGATTTGGGAGGCTAATTTTGAGGGAAGTTTGATCTTGGATCTAAGGGTACCTATTGACTTAAAACCACCTACTTTCTACTAGGACGCTTACGATATCTTTCACGTGCAACCCAACCTCGAAATAACTGATTATTTTTCTGAGCTAGATGTTAAGTGGACAACCGCACCTATTGAACCATCTTTACCCATTGTCCGACACTTTGGTATTGGGTTGCACACCACTAAATCGCAAGCCTGGCCCTGCAAACACAACCTTCTGTTCTGGGTGATTTTCATCCAGAACCTGAGAACCACTTGACCCTGGGGCATGGGTCTGCACCTTAATCTCGTCCACATCTGTGGACATCTTCTGCTGGCAGGTTTCAGGATCAATATTTTGATTTTGATTCTGAATCGCACTTGTGAATTCTCAATCTCTTCATTGTATGTATGCTATGCCTAGCTGAAGGCATTAAACTTAGCACGTGTGTATACACCCTTCTCTCTGCAGAGCTGACTAGATTTTCACGACACTCAGGTGATGTTCTATTTACTTTACCCTTTTCATGTCTTTATTTTTACAATGAGGACATTACATCATTTAGGCATGGGGGGGTGGATAATCAATTCCTGAAATCATTATGTTAACTCCGTAGAATTTCTTTTAGTTTCTTATAAAATAAAAAAAATGAAAATTAAGAAAAAAAAGAAACAAATTAGGAAAAGAGAACTTAGGCATTTGGAAGTTATTAACTTTAGGAAATGATATGATAGGACCTAAACACTTAGACTCTTCAGGTCTTCGAGCTTAATTAGCCCAGGTGTCCACTCGAATGTGGACTTAATCTCGAGTCCTCGCCAATTAAAATTCATTTTAAGTTGGTAAATAAATTGGGATGATAAGTATATGACTTATCAACCCACCCTCTGATTTGGGGGGATTTTAAGGCTAAGCATCTACACACTATTCGCACTGACTCACTTTCCGGTGGTTTTTACGGAAATTGGGTAGCTAATGGACCGACTTGGGTGGTATGGCTGGCAAGTTATCGGTGGTAACAGCTCATCAGCCGGTTGTCCAGAGCCCAACCACAAGACCATTTTCGTTGTACTGTCTTTAGGTAAATCTTAGATCAGGGAAGCCACCTACTTAGAAAAAAGAGAAAAAAAAAGAAACACCCAAAAAGAAAAAAATAGAAAAAGGAGAAAATAAAAAAAGAAAATAATATAGCCACACTTCACCGCACGAGTATGGCTGGCAAGTGGTCGTGGGTAACAGCCCATTGGCCGATTGTCCAAAGCCCAGCTCATAAAAATGCACAATAATTCCCAAAACATGTAGGGAAGAAGCGGGGAAGTAGAATAAACCGGGGAGATATACACTGGGTTCGCCCTTGTATTGACCCCATAAATAAAAGAAGTAGGGAGAAAGCTACTGATCGTAAAGATAAACCTTTAGGCAAGGTCACCTAGGGTCGTAGAAATCCGAAGTTCGTCTTAACGGCCGTTTTGTGAGTCTATCACTTTTTCACAAAGATGCTTAGTAGTTAGAGTCCTTTTCGAGTCTTGGGCGGGTCAGGTAGCCGTAAAAGTTATCTCGGAACTCACAAACTCCAAAAGTACAAAAAATTAGAAAAGAAGAAAAATAAAAAAATATATATTTCCTCCCTTCTCAAATAAGGCAAGAACTTGGGCGGTCTGCATTTTGGTAGACACCCGGGTACTGTTGAGTCTTCGTAGTTTAGAACCTTAGTTGAAATTTTCTATTGTTAGTAAACAACTTAGGTCTAAGCGATCTAATCCTAATTTTGATTTTATACATAGCATGTAGTTTAATTTTGCTAGGGACTAGCAAAAGATAAGCATGGGGGTATGATAAACACGTATAAATTCATCCTAAAATGCTTATTTGCGATAGTTCCTAAGCTTAGCACTGCATATCATGATATAAATATCGCATAGCATGCATCATTCTGCATTTAGAGTAGTTATTTATATTTTAGGTTAATTAGGTCCGTTTTATGGTTAGGAGAAAAGAGGATTTATCTCAGGGCCTCGAATGGACGATGATACCATACGGATCTAATCGGGACGACGATCGGAGATTAACACCACTAAAATCGTCCAGATCGAAGTCCCATAGCATCACACTAAGCCCGAGGAAGATCAACTGCCAGGAGGCAATGCGATCATCCATATAGGTTTCGGATGGAAAATCCGATCATACAGATGGATCTAGAGCGACGATCGCAGTCCGGCATCTTAGGAATCATCCCGATCTGAGCACCGTGGCACCCTCTACAAGAAGAAGAAGACGGACGGCCCAGATGGCGCCACGTGGCACCATCCAGGCCACCCAAACCCGGCCAGTAGCCATCGCCCACTCTCCCTCATCATCTACGCCGTTAATCCTAGCCGTTGGATCAAGATCCAATGGCTGGGAAGCACCTGCACCGATTTCTTCCTCCCGACACAAAGGGTGACGGGGTGCACTGGTTGACGAAGTGGTTTTCAAAGGAGGGGCACGGGTTCGATTCCCCGCAGCCCCTCCAATTTGCAATTGGGCAGGCACTTGGAGCGTAGCGCAGCGGCAGCGGCAGCGCACGCGTGCACGTGCGGGCCAGCGCATTGCAAGCACGCACGCCAGCGCACAGCACATGTGCACAGAGCTGGGTGCACACGGTCAGTGCGCGTGATGAGCGGGGCAGGCAGCGCGGGCGCAAGGGTGGTTGGCGCCAGCTTTCAGCAATAGCTGGACTGACCTACAACGATGCTTACAGCCGTCACTGTTTCATTGCAAGCCAGCAGAGCCAACTATGGGCGTGGGTGGAGGTGAGCTGTCTACAACAACGTTTCCAGCGATGGTCTGGAGGTCGCTAGAGGTCCTTTATCCATTTTTAGCCTCTTCTCCACCACTATAAAAGGCCTTCACCCCTTCCCTTCCAAGCCATCTCTACATACTCTACTCCCACCTACTCCCAAGCTCTAGCAAGCCTACCAACGCTCCATTAGAGCTTGTTCTCAAGCTCCCAAGGTGCCTATTAGTGTAGCAAACCTCTACCCCACCGAATACTCCTCAAACTTCCCATCTCCCTTCATAGGTCACCTTGGAGCCATCCTCTCACCTCCATTCCAGTAGCAGATCAACTCTGTCTTCTCACCTCCATTCTGGAGCTACGCCGAAGCTTTCCTCAACCTAACGTCCACCAGCATCTCACCTCCGTCGTCCCACTCCTCACCTCCTTCGTCCGAGCTTCCACCAGGTGCCGTTGTCTCGCTAAACGGCCGATTCAGGAGATTTCCTCTCACCTCCCTTTCTTTTTATGCTTTTATAGTTCATTGTAATCGACATTGAATTGATACACATATCATATTTGTTCCACATCTTTATCTTGTGAATCATTTGCTTGTCTTTTATTTCAAAAACACAAAAAAAATAACAAAACTCGAAAATACCAAAAAGAAACGAATCGAAGCACGGTTTTCAAGTAAAGTAAACGTCACCTCTCTATGTTCGACCTGGGACTCCCTTGGAGTTTCGGTATAAATTTTATCTGATCGACGTGTTTTGCAACTACGATGATGGGTTACTTGTAACCCTGATTTCTAACACGCGAAACATGGCATGACCACCCCATGCCTAACTTTTGTAGTCCCTTAGCAAAATCTCACAGAATTAACTCAAATTCTAGACCATGTGTTCAGATCTCTGATGTGTGCTTTCTTTTGTTGATTAGGTTAGAATGCTAACAATAGAACTAGAGGTACTCAAGTACCAACCATGATCTAGACCTGACCAACTTTAGCCTCAGTCTGCCACGAAGGTTTCTAAGGCCCACAGGAACTAACCTAAGGTTCGTTGGACTCCGCGGTTAAAGCACCCATGCTTAAAATATGGTTAGTCCCAGTTCAATTTGTAGTGAGTTTTTGTAAGAGAGAGATAGAAGATTTTTTTTTTTGCATTTTTTTGGAGAGTTTTCTCTATCTTTTTCTTCTTTATTTCTAGCTTCGGATTGGCTTTACAACACGGTCTGTATTGGATTCATAGCTCCCACCATCAATCCTCGCAAGGTCCTTAGCTTTCAATGCTTCGAGATAGCACCGTCCATGGCAACTCCTAGAACCTTGGCTTTCGACACTTTGAGATAGTGCCGCCCATGGCGTTCTGTAGCTAAATTCAGGCCCTGGCAATCGACATTTTACGATAATCCTGCCCATGGCACCTGAATCAGCACAAGGTGCTTACGTGCCCCTGGTAGGATATTTAGATATCCTAGGAGACAAGCTTCGAGGAGACGGTATGTTATTGCGCATCTTCAAGGAGAATTTCTTGCCTCTCCATGTCGGGAACTCATCCAAATCAACTTGTGTTGATAAGTCACTCCTAATCTAAGTGGCTTTTCATAACAGAATTAACGCATTTGCGTGATTTTGATAATTAAGCGCACTAAACCAGACTGTGTGTGGATTAGGGTGCTTAGGTTACTAAGTCCCACAAACCAGAGGTCAGTTAACGATGTCAAATAATCCCTAAGCCTTAGACCTAATGCTTAAGCTTTGCATTTTCCTTAAACTCTTGAGGACTATCCAGATCTTAACGGATACTTGAATTCTTAAGCCTAAACACAACCAAAGAGGTCTAAGATCAGCACTAATACTAATCTTCGTATCTCTTAGCACTTTTTGACTTTTATTTCTTTCTTTTGATTTGGTCTAGAACTTAAATAGATTCCATAATCTTTTACTAATGACTAAATCTTTTTGTTTCAAATTGTTGCTCCTTTTTGACATTTAAATCACCTCCTCTCTCCCCTTCAAGAATGATATGCATTCAATTTTTCAAAATTTCCTCCCTTCTCCCAATTTTTTTATTTTTTTGGTTTTTTGGAATATGTATTTTTTGTGAGAACCCTTCCGAAACTTGAATTTTTATGTGTTTGCACTTTAACACCCCCCATGCCTAAGTTTTGCAATGTCATTGTAAATGGAGGGTATGAAATAGTTAGGGTTCAAGAGTTAGAACAGGTTCAACAGGTGAGCGAATGGGTTGGGATGACTGTTGCGGATGATTTCATGTTCTGGTACAAGTACTAAAGGTGGAATCGACTGTTCTAAAATTGAACTCGAAGTACAATAGACGTGAAGTACAAAAGGATAACCAGAAGGATCTTGGATTTTTGGAATGACGGGTTGCCTCCCGTTAAGCACTAAATTCAATGCCTTTAGCCAAGTAGAAAATGGTCATGGAGAAGGAGTGGTTAAATTAGATGAATTTTGTAGAACAAGCACCTTGATCAGTAGCCTAGTTGGTCCAACCAGGTGCTTATTCAGATCAGTAGGTTGATGATGCAACCTAAACCCAATCAATCTGGCAGGTTGATATATGTGGATCAAGAGATGCGGTGCCCACCAAATACTGTAAAGCTTGGAATGATGTGGAAGTGACAAACTAGGGTTTGGCTGAGTCGGATCAGCCTAGTCAAAGTAAGGATCCTCAAAAGAGAATGAATTAGTGGAGTAAGTGAGATCCCTACGAGAGTGATCAAAGAAGGATGGGATGTGATTAGTAGTCTGATCAAAGTCCGAAACCTGATCAAAATGTGGTGAGGAATCATATACTACCGAATCATCGAGAGGAGAGTCACAGTAGAAATTGAGTCCAGTTGCAGGTCAGGGTTGAAAATGGGTTTTGGAAGGTTCTGTACATGTAGAAGAAGTGTTTTCTTTTGAATCATTGACCTCAACCTCAGAATCAAAAGATGGGTTGTGTTTACTAAGGTCGTAAACTGGTTTGGAGTCATTAGGAAACAACAGTTCTGCAAAATCAGGGTAACATTCGAAATCATTGGAGAACTTGCAAGAATCATGTTCTGAATCTGATTCGAGATCAGAGGTTCTACCACTGAGTAAATCAAGATTTGGAGAAGCAGCAACCTGACTTGGGTCTAGCCTATTTTTAGATTCGGAGCTCACAAAGGTGTCCCTATTAGGCATGGGCTCAGTTTCTTGGCTTGTAGGGAAGACCCAATCACAACCCAACTCTTCCAGCTCCTCAGTTTCTGTATAGTAGATCGATGTGACTTTCGAAAATGAATCTGTATCTCTGAGGATGTTGGAGAGGTGCACTAATCAAATATAGGTCTAGAATCAAAATCTAGATTCAAAATCTGATTTCCATCACATTGAACCTTGTAATCATCCTGATAAGGCTTAGATCCAAATTCTAAGATAAGGGTGTGGGTTGGATCACTAGAATCTAGGTTGGGCTCTATAGGGATGTTAGAATTGCTCTCGAGAGTCACCTTATCAGAATAAGGGATGGAATTTATATCCTCAAGAGGTTCTGATTCAATCTTAGTATCACAGGTGTCTGGGAAATCTAAGCTCGGTGAACAAGGCTTTTGTATCTCTAGGGCTAGCTTGAGATCTAGAACACCTGCAATTGGATCCTCCCAACCCTCATCAAGATCAGGAATGTCAATTGCTATGAAATTTGAATCTGAATTCATTTAGGTTGGGTATCCACAACAACTATTAGCATTGAACCCAGGATTTTGGGAAATTGTGTTGATCATTAGACTTACTCCAAGATGTTTTATTAACTTCTGACAGGTATTTTTGATCAATGGTTCTATATAGCTTATTCAGCAATTCTCCCTATATTTCTAAAAATTCTTGGAGTTTTTCTGGAAATGAAGGGTTTGACCAACATTGCAGACACTCATTGTTGTGTAATTTCACCAATTCACTGTGTTCTACTAGTAGATTATCCTTGGTTGAACCGTGGTTCATTTGTATCCATATTATCCCTGCACAGTTTGCGATGATGTCTGTTGCTTTTAGAAATTTTTCCTGAATGTCCCTTTTTTAATATTCTTCATGGTTTCTATAAGCATTCTCAATTATCTTTTCTTTCATGCTCATTTGGGACTCAGGTTTCTTAAACAGTCTTCCTATATAGCCAGGCTGCATTTTTTTTGAATCAAATCGTGGAATCAAGATGTAGAATCAAAACTCAAGATTAGATTTGAAGCTGATTAGATTAGATTTAGAAATCCCCAAGAAGATCAAATGAGGCCTCTTAGGTTAAAAACCTAATAGCCTTCCTGTGTATGTGTTCTAAATAGAAGGGATGAGGGACTAGATGTGAATTTTGACCCAATCAAGACACCTAAAGATTTTTGGATGACTAAGGCAATTTCAAGGAGGATGTTACCTCTGAATCAGAAATTCGCACACCTGAGAATTACCTAGGTAGCCAGGAAGGGAGAGCTCAACAATGACCCCTACACGGTAGAGCGTTCCCACAGGTTACAGGGTTTCCCCCACCCAACCTTCCTTGTCACTGAGGTTCCAGGTAGATCGGAATGTACGAACTTAAGACTATAAGTCTACCAGTTTTATGTCCTAATTTGTGCCTTTGATTTCACTTGATTAGAAGTTAATTTAACTTGTGACCTAATTTGGAGGTTGGTTGGCCTACAATGTAGACCAACTTCACCTGACCTACCCTAAAGATGGCAGATGAGATCTAGGTCAAGACCTAGAAATCACCCTGATTTTACTCCTAGGTTATTAGGTCCAAGATTTTAGGATTCAAGTGAAATTAGAGCTTGCTTTTTAGGATTTTTCTTGATTAGATCTTTTCAACCAAGGGTTTGGGTAGCATACAAATGTGGGAGGGTTATTTCTTTTTATGTAGGCAAGTGTGAACTAGCACTCCAAAATCCTAAAATTGAAACCCTAATTAGCTTTATTTTGCATCCAATTTAATCTTAACTTGTTCACCTTAGGATTCAAGCAAGAATGATGTTAGCCTAAAGTGATTTAGAAATTACGTGTAGTCCCTAATAGGTGCAGGAAAATAAGGTAGGGAATCTCCTAATAGAATCGTCTCAAGCTTCAATCAGATTTGAAAAAAAAATTTCGCAAATCAGGATACTTGCCTTTTAAATGATAATTACTCTGAAAAATAAGATAGGTGATTCATAATTGATTGTTTCCTTTTTGTCTTCCCAAGATTAGGAGGTTGATTAGGGAATAATAGAGAAGTTACCTACCATGGAGTAGTTGATTTGCATGGAAGATCTCCTCGTGAAGTACCTCTCAAAATCACAAGAAACAAAATAGGGCAAGTTAGTGCTCAAGTATAATCAAAATATAGTAGGGGAATAGTGGTGAATTGCACGTTGCTCCTTGGCAATGACGTCGAAATGTTGTACGGCTGAATGGAGGGGATTTAAAAGATGCATTCGTTGTAGTAATAATTTCTCAAAAATAGCTCAAACAACAGATAAAATTTATTACTCGAATTTAAGTCCGAGATCATTCGCTGGGAACAAATATCGAATTCACGCACTAATCTCAATAAATAATGTAAATGAGCATAATTAATTACTCAAAATCTAATATGCAATGTATGGCATGAGTATATGATGAGTCAAAAGAAATCTAGACAAAATAATGGTGATTTGGATCACCAATTATAAGTCTAACACATAAAACAATTACTCAAATATAATCAAATGAAGGAGCAGATGATCAAAACTCAAACATCTTAAAAGGTCTTGCTATAGTACTCTTCGATTTTCTTCTACCTACTTCTTGCCTTCTTTTTCTCTTCTTCTTCTTCTTTCTCTGCGTGCACAAGCCCTCTTCTTCTTTCTTCCTTGCATTCTCTTTTCCTTTGTACACAGGGGGAAAGGCTTCGATTTTTGGCTAAGTGTTACCCAGTACACAATAGAGCAAAACCCCCTTAACCCTGCACTCTCTCTTTCTTTCTTCCTCTCCTTCTCTTCTCAGGGATAACCGGGTAGTTGGGTATCGGATCAGAGTGCACCTGGGACCAGAGCTGCGGGCGTGGATCGCAGCCGAGGTGTGGGTATAACTTAGGCGGGTAATTGGGTCAGAGCCAAGTCCGCGTGGACAATGTCATGGGTGAGGCATGTGAGGATAGCAGGGGACCTCACCCCCCTGTGTGACTTGAGGCAATAGGCCGTATGCGCAAAAATAACTTATGTCACCGCAGTCGCTCTTTAGCAAAAGATGTGGGACTAAAGTCCCACACTCTCTTTGCGTGAAGCTGCAGCTGGGTGGTCCATCCAATTGAAGGTGAAGAGGAGGTGGTCTCCTCCAACTAATAGCCTGGGCAGACCCCTGAGTTGATTCCGCACCTCCTGGAGAAAGGGCCCAGAGCTTTCGTGGCTTGGAGCTTAAAGAATAAGGCGAGGATGATGGCGGCGATGGTGGAACACCGGTGAAACCTGAAAAGCATGGATACGGCCTCATGACCGAATTAAACAAGTTAAAGACCTTTGCCGGACCACGGCGAATGTGTGGGTGGTGGTCTTGTGGCGTGAGAGAGCGTGAGGTGGTCAGATGAGGTCAGAGTAGGTCACGTGAAGGTGGGTTGTTCAGGAGACGGTTTGGGTGTGCAGTGAGCGAAATAAGAGAGGGGTTTTGATGGGTGAATCGTGGTGAAGGTTGTGAGGTGGTTGGCGAGGCGGATGGAGGGGTGTAGTGATGGGGGCGCCTTGTCGGAGGAGTGGCCGGAGATGGGGAAGATGGGGATGATTGACGGCATTGAGGGGATATTTTTGGTTTTTAAGGGTGTAAAACTAACCTAAGAGAACTAAGGAAGCTAAACTAACCTTAATATAATGGACGAAAGGGGGAGAATGCCACTGCTTTAATCGGTCGATGTAGGGGAAGAAAGTACTCTGGTGGAGGTAGGACAACGATGATGACGGATGTTGGGAAGCTCCTGTTAATTCGGCCAAGAGCTAAAGAAGACGAGGGGAAGGAATCCACCGCTGGTATTGCGGACAGACGATGAAGGAGATCAGGAGGAGTCGCTGGAGCTTGCAGAGTTTCTCGCCCAGAGCAGAGAGAGGAAGGGGTGTTTCACGGCTAGAATTCAAGCTTGGAGAGGATGGAAAGGCCTGGGGATCTTTATATAGGCAGTAGAGGGCGGTTGAAGATTAGAATGCCAGCTTTCAACCTTGGAAGGTTCGTCAGAGTAGGAAACTCAAATCTCTCATGCGTTCTCATGAGAGATTGGGAAGGTCTTGGAGGGCAAGATCTGATTCGTTGAAAAGGGAATTCCGTAAGGAGTCTCTGGTTCTAATTTGAGACTGTTTCATCAATCAATCAAGGAGAAATCCTTGGTTGATTGTCATCGGAGCTTTAGGATTAGAAGTTCACGTGTGGCGGGGACCTTCTTATGAAGAAGAAGAAGAAGCTGTGGGGCTTTTTGTAAGGAATTCAAAAGTTGAGGGGCTATTGGAGATAAAGAAACTCAAACTTGGACCAAAGTGCAAAATAGGTCAAAATAATCTCAGATTGGGTCCAAATTTTGATACAATTCTAATTTGGACCTAAGGAATCCAATGATGAAGTTGGATTTTGGTTTTGACCTCGTTTGACTGGATAATTTATACAGAAAAACCAAATTAGGGCATAGGTCTGTCTGTGAGTCTGTTTTAGGTCAAAATAGGTTCTGATGGTCAATTCAAGGATGCCAAACCTTAGAGAATATTTTTATATAAATTTTAGAAGGTTTAGATGAATTTTATCCTGACAAAAACCTTATTTAATTAAGAGGGTCTATTTTTAGGATTTCAGAAGTCATTTAATTCTCAAAACATTTGAAAATCCATTTCTGTCTGTATAGACCTACTTGTTAGATATTTAAGATCATTTGACCTTTAATTAACCCCTAAGAAATCTTGTGATTATTCTACATTTGAGATATGCTATTAAAACTGTAATTTTATCCCTACTTTCTTGTTATTCTCTCCGAATGGATTTGTAGTGAATTACATCTCTCTGACGATTATGTAGGAGCATTTAATGATGGAATATGACTAAATAAAGCTAGATATGGTTGATGATGATGTTATCATCAGTACCTCATATAGCAGATGTGCATGCTGAGGAGGGACCCTGCAAGAGGGAGACCTGCAATTTAGAGATAAGGGCTCTGAGTGATGAGCTCAATGATGTAAACAAGAGGTTGGCTAGCCTATAGGTGGAGATCAACAAAGTGAAGAAGGATAATGAGAGGTTGGTGTTTGAAAGTAGAAATACAAAGAAACAAAGGGACTTCGAGGCTCAAACCTTCGACATATCTCTCGAAAAAGATACAGAGGGACAAGTCTCAAGAAAGTTGGATACAAATTTTGAAGCCCCATCATTTGACTTGGGGTTAACACAGGAATGTGGTGAGGAAGAAAATAAGAAAGACAAAGGTAGGGAGGGTGAAGGAGATGTCGAGATTGAGGAAGAAGAAATGGAAGATAGCGATGCTACGTGCAAGGCTGGTGGGGGTGGGGGTGGGGGGAGAAAAAGATTAAAGGACATTGAGAAGGATGAAAGATTGACAACAATAAAGAAGGGATGAACACCAAGCTCGATGGTGGAGAGGATCAAATAATGAACAAAGAAAGAAAAGACAAAGGTTGAATCAAATATTGACAATGTGGTGAAGAACATTGAAAGGGAGGAGGGATTTGAGAGTGAAGATCAACAAGGAAAAAGGGTACATAAGAAGGCAAGAAAACAAAAAAATGTAGAAAAGGAGTTAGTTAAGGTTGAGGACAATGGAGTGGGTGATGGAGGGAGGGAAACTGCAGCTGAGCAACAAAGGAAGCCGTGTATAGAGTTAACTGTGAATGACGATGTCAATAGTGATGCAGTAAGTAATTAATAGTATAGATCATTTATGTAATGACCATTGCTAACAACTATTGCATGATTATGATTATGTCAATGACCCCTAACCTTTGAATTATAATATAATTATAACATATGTAGTACCTATGTGATCCACTTGATGATAACAATGGGCGGCATCAGGTTAGTGAGGAGGTGAACAAGATAATCTAGGCATTTCTCCGGGATCCAGCGGATAGGTAAGAATACATAATGTATAGTTCTTTTGATGTGTTAACTTCAAGAGTTAAATAAATGTAATGCAATATGTTGTAGGCTAAATAGAAATTATCATACGCCACTGGATAATTACTTCAGGGGGCAACATATACACAACCTGCTGTATGGAGGAATGATTGAGGACATGGTAAATCATTACTTTTTAAAGAGTAATCTTACTATTTCAGTAGAAGAGATACTACATTAACAACGTCGAGCAACTTCTTGAATAATTGATAATAATGTAGATATTTATATTACATCATTGTGATACTGAATAAGACACTGATGAAAAATTGGTGAAATTGTATTACACATATGTCCAATTGTATTACAATTTGAGAATTACTTCTCACATAGAGATATTGAAGTTAATAGTGGAGCTTTGTATTATTAGGTATTGTATTACACTAAGAGATGATGTGAAACCCATGTCATTACAAAAAGCTGCATAAATGTAATACACCAATCTACTCTGTTGTAATACAGCATTATTTCCTTGTTTGAATGTGAATACATATAATACATCCACAAATTTATAATATAGTAACATCTATATTTTTTGTTACAGCATTATGGTACTGAATAATACATTGATGGAAAATTGGTGAAAATGTATTACACATATGTACAATTGTATTACAAGATGAGAATTACTTCTTACATATAGATATTTATTTTAATGGTGGAATTTTGTATTATTAGATATTGTAATACGTGATCTACTCCTATTGTAATACAATATTATTTCCTTGATTGCATTTGAATACATATAATACGTTCAGAAATTTATAATTAGGTAAATATGGTATTAAACTAAGACCCTACTGATCATATAGAAAGTATAAAAATCATATAAATTCAAAAAAACAATTCCTATCATGCTGTTGTGATACAATATATTTGATTTTGATGGTCAAGCATATCATAGATGCATATATGGATTATCTTTTCTTCAAAAAGTCCATGCTGACCGGAGGAGAGGTTCCATTCTTCTTTGCATCACTAACAATAATGGTAATGTAATACATAGGTTATATCTTTTATATATATGATACAATAGTACCAAAATTGCTTAACATTTGTAACCTATAGAGTCTGATAAAGAACAAGGCAAATACATTGACAAGGGATGAACATGAGATGTTGTCGGAGATCTTCCTTGCTAGGCCAAGTAGCTATGGTGTCATTAGGAAAGCATTTTTTCCAGTGCATCTGCCTAGGCATTGGATCTTGCTTGTTGCTTACTTCGAGTCAAAAGAGTACAAGGTTTACAACTCATTGCGAAACAATTGGAGAAGTAGGCAAGAAGCATTTAGATGAGTAAGTTACATATGACTAACTAATAAAGTCTATCATACAAATATAAAGTATAAAATCTAATTGCATTATTTTTTGATACTTCCAGAAAGATATTGCAACCAAATTCTTTACAATGAACATGCCATCCATCAATACCAGACGATGGAAGATCAACTTCGTTGCATAATTACTGCAACAACCAGACACAAGTATAGATTGTGAGGTTTATCTTCTGAAGTATATGGAGATGATTTGTGAAGATAGACCAATCAGATTTGACTATGCTAACATAGGGAAATTCAGAGCTAAGATCATTGCAATTCTGTTGGAATGTGGAAATGAGGAAAACAATCAACTTGCTTTTCAGCTGCTTACAAGGATGAAGAAATGATGGGACTTAGTGATATTAATTAGATATTTCAAGTATAAACATTAGTTCTATACATGTTTTTATTACTTTTTGAGTGGCTGAACTTGTGATGAGAAGCGATGTGAACATCATTTTTTGCATGGTTTTTGTCTTTGATAAACAATGAAAAGCTTGTGATTATATCCATAAACATAAGTTTTCCAGATTTCATAGAATTAATGATACTGAGTATATGGTTTAGCAATACCTTGTAGGCATATCCCATAATATGAATGATTACTTATTCTTTTAAAATTAAAGCTTGTTGATGGGGTTTTGAACTATTTATTTTCCTTTGTTAAATTGATTGTATATTATGAGTGATTATATGATACTTAACTGCAATATGTGGTTGTTGGTATATAACTGATATTTGATTTACAATGGACCATTGAAAAAGCGTGTTCTCAAAAGGTTAAATACAAGTATTTGGGCATGTGCAGAAAAAAGACATACAATGCTATCCCTTGAAATTGTAATACAAAAATATGTACCTTTTTCTAATACATTTACAAGGTACTTTTTGTAATGCAAAACAAAGATTGTAATATATATCGCCATAATACATGCGTTAAATTTAGTGTGTCACAAAAAAGTATCCTATGATATATGTAATTCCTAACACAACTTCTGGAGCAATCAACTATTAAATATTAATATAATGCGAAGAATTGTTGGTGCTAGTACATCACGATCATTTATTTTGATGATAACAAAACACATGTCTTTTAACATTTGCTTTTGAGTCTTAGTTTTCATATCAAATTGCAAATGAAAATGTGTTAGGACAGAGTTCAAGCTCGCATCCATGGTGGATTGGAGGAGCTTGATGGAGAAGAAGGAGCTTCCCGAGGAGCGAAAGCATGAAGATAAGAATAGGATAAATTCTCTTTTCATGTATTCTTTTGTAATTCCTTTGTCCTTTATTCTTTGTATCTAGATATGTGTTAAAGAGCCTCAAAGTACCCTCAAAGTAGTCCTACGAATACTTGCACTACCCTAGGATACTTAGGTTTTCTGTAGAGAGCTTAGAAAACCAAAATAGGGTTCTATCAGCCTAATCAGATGTCTAATCTGGAAATTAGATGTCAAATAATGACTTTTAAGATATCTGACTGTTGACTCAAATGTCCAATAACTTAGGCTGAACTTAGTGTTGGTGCTAGAGCACCACGATCATTTGTTTTGATGATAACAAAACACGCGTCATTTAACATTTGCACTTGGAGTCTTAGATTTCAGGACAATTGCAAATGGAGACGTGACCAGACGAAGTTCGAGCTCGCATCCAGGATGGATTGGAGGAGCTTGATGGAAAACAGAGGAGATTCGCAAGGAGTGATAGATTGAAGAAGGAAGGAGATGAAGAATAGGATAGATTTCCTTCTCTAGTACTCCTTGTATTTTTCATTTCTTTTGTTTCTCTTTATTTTTGTTACTTAGATTCATGTTAAAGAGCCTCAAAGTACCCTAACAGTAGTCCTAGGAACACCGGCACAACCCTAGGATACTTAGGTTTTCTGTAGAGAACTTAGAAAACCAATATAGGGTTCAAACAACATTTCCAGATGTCTAATTCCAAAATCAGACGTCGGATAATGTGTTTTAAGACGTCTGACTATTGATTCAGACGTCTGATAACATTTAGGCTGGACTTGTTTTTCTGTCTGATGAAATCAGACGTCTAGACCTTAGACCAGACGTCTTAGAAGACGTATGATGACTTTACCAGACGTCCAAGTAGTGGACCATTGGCTGGCTCAGCAAACACGCAAGGATATGACCATTAGATCCTTATCAGATGTCCTTAGGCCTTTCCAGACGTCTGATAAATGACCATTTTACCTCGGCTAACCCAAAATCTCTTCTTAGAGATTTTCTAGCTGTTGCACTCTCTTGGAAATCCATTCCCACGAAAAATTAGGTTTCCAGACGTCCAAACATAGTGCCAGACGTCCTGTATGTCGTCTGATGGACTTGCACTAGAACCCTGTTTAAATCTGATCCAAGTCAGGAAGAGACTTGCCCAAAATCAGACGTCTGACCTTATTTTCAGACATCTTAAAGTGATCTTCCAGACGTCTGATGCCAGGATCAGATGTCTGATAACCCTGTCAGTGCAATCATTGTTCTTGATTTCGGCCTGATTCTCTTGGACTTTGCTCCCAACGGCTATGGAAGCTTTCCTAAGCCTTCCAAAGCCTTCCTAAGGCCTCTATAAATAGAGGGGAACCTTTTACACACTAAGAGACACCAAAATACACCCAAGCAACATACTTTCTACTCTTTTGTGTCCTAGAGAAGCTCTTGCTTTCCAAGCTCAAGTACTACATCTTGAGAGCATCAAGCTGTTGAGCACCTGCTCTCCCGCCGTAGTTCACGAGAGAAACGTTGCGCCGTCGCGTGGCTCACGCACCCGCGTCATCGATTCGATGCACTCCTTGCAAAGGGGAGTTTCCTAATTCCTATAGAAGCTCAGGTTAAAAATTACTTTGTTGGCTTTATAGGATTATTTGTTATTTTATCTTTGTTATTTGGTTGGGTATTCGCTTTGCAAATCTCGTCTCCTTCGAGGGACAAAATCCTTCTCGTGAAGAGAAGGGGTTGAGGAACGCTACCCTCGCACTTGTAGCGTGGTTGTAATTGAGGTTGAATCACCCTCGTTTAAAGTGATTCGTTTAGTGGATTTGATCAACTTAGTTGATCGGAAAATCCTAACTCGAGAGGGTTAGGTGGTGGTTTTCACCCGATTTGGGTTTCCACCTAAAAATTATTGTGTACATTGTGTGATTGATTTTTTGTGAGATTGCTTTACATTATATTCCGCATTTTTTATGTCACGCTGATCTCACCCCCTCCGAGTAGGGAAATTACACTTAGAAGGTTCTGTCTGATGAAATCAAACGACCAGACCTTATTCCAAACGTCTTAGAAGACATCTGATGGTTGTACCTAACATCTAATTAGTGGAACATTGGCTACCAAAGTAAACGTTGAGGATTAAGACCGTCAGGCTTATATCAGACGTCCATAGAGGACCCCAAATGTCTGATATGTGATCGTTTTTGCCTCTACTGACCTAAAATCACCTTTGAGAGATTTTCTAGCCGTTAACCTACCTTGGGAATCCATTCCCACTGTACAATAGGTTTCCAGACGTCCAGACCTAGTGCTAGATGTCCTGTACATCGTCTGATGTTTATACACTAGAACCCTGTTTAGGTCTGAACCAAGCTAGGAAGGAAACCTACCTAGAATCAGACATCTGACTTAGCTCCCAAACATCTTAAACAAGTTTTCCAGACATCTGATACCTGGACCAGACATCTGATGACCCTGTCAGAATGACAATTGATTCTAATTATGGCCTATTTTGCCTTGGGTTCAACCCCAATGGCTATGGAAGCTTTCTAATGGCTTCCAAAGCCTTCCTAGGCCCTCTATAAATAGAGGACCCTTGCCTTGTAGAAACACACCTTGAATAGCATTTCCACATCTTTTGTGTCCAAGTCAAATAGAAGATCTTGCTATCCATTTCGCCATTCCAAATCTAGAGAGCTTCAATCCAGTTGCGCACCCGCTCTCCCTCTGCGATATGAGAGCGACGAAGCTCCACTGTGTGGTTCACGCACCCTCATCGTCACATTGACGCACTTCTACCAAAAGGAAGTTTCCTAACTCCTACTGAAGCTAGGTTTTAATATTTATGGCTCTATAGGATTGTTGTACTTTTATTGTTCTTTGGTTTGAGTATTTTCTTTGCGAATTCCTATCTTCATCGAGAGATAAAATACTCCTTGCGAAGAGGAGTGATTTTGAGGTATGGTACCCTCGAGTATAAAGTAGCGTGGTTGTACTGAGGTTGAACTACCCTCGGCTTAAGTATTTCGTTTAGTGGATTTGATCAACTTTATCGATCGAGAAATTCTAACTCGAGAGGGTTAGATGGTGGTTTTCACACGGTTTGGGTTTCCACCAAAAAATACTTGTGTAAATTGTGTGATTGCTCTTTTTGTGAGATTGTTATCTTTTTATTCCGCATTATATACGTCACACATATCTCACCCCCTTCCGTAGGGAAATTACAATTGGTATCAGAGCAGGTTTCCACCTTCTAGGAGTAACATCCATGGAAGATCCAATGGAGGGGAGCAGTTCCATGACGAGGATTTTGGAGGGGCAGTCTACCACTAGACCACCATTCTTTGACGGAAACAACTACCCATACTGGAAGCTGCAAATGAAGACTTGGCTACAAGCCAACGACTTCACCATCTGGGCCAGATGCGAGACGCCGTTCGACATCCCAGAAAGACCCGTTGCAGGATACTCGCAGTAGTAGATCCGGGAACTCTTGCTCAATGCAAAGATGTTGAACGCGTCGTATTGTGCATTCAGCCAGGAGGAGTTCAATAGAATCTCGCAATGCGCCACCACATATGAGATTTGGCACACACTTGAGGTAACTCACAAGGGTACCTCTAAGGTAAAAACCTCTAAACTCAATTTACGTTCACAAGAATTTGAATCTTTTCTATGAAATATAATGAGTCTTTGAGTGAGATGAACACTAGGTTCACTCTCATAGTAAATAATCTTAAGCCATTAGAAAAGACCTTCATTAAGGGGGAGCTTCAAGGGAAGCTTCTTCATTCCCTAGGACTGGAGTGGGAACAGAAGGTCACCACCATCAAGGAGGTGAACGAGGTAGAGGAGCTCAACATGGAGGATCTCCTAGGCAATCTGATGGCCTATGAGACAAAGCTGAAGTAGAAAAAGAGGGGTACACCAGAGCCAAAATTGAAGAAGACCCTCGCATTCAAAGCCACTTTAGATAAAGAGGTAGGTTCTAATGAAAAAAGATTTTAAAATTTTACTTAAAAATTTTTCCAAGTTTTGTAGGGATTCCAAGAGAGAAAAGAAAGAAAAGGAGCAAAGTAGCTCGAGATGTTGCTACCATTACAATGAAAGGGTCATCTACGACCAAAATGCCCTCTTTTCAAGAAGAAGAAGAAGAAGGCATTCCAAGCAACTTGGGATGACTCAAGCTCGGAGGAAGAAGAGAATCCCGAGGAAGAAATTGCCTGCATGGGTTTCATGGCGACAACGGGTGACAATGAAAGCAACTTCGACAGTGAGGTACATTTCGATTTACAAGATGCTTTTAATGAGCTATTTGAAGTTAGTAAATTGAAAGAGCGATCTTCATTTTCGATAATATTTGTAACATAAAATGACGTGCGCTTTAGTATATCGCGTAGTAGAAAATCGCTTTTCAAAACATTTAATGTTCAAAACTAACCAGGAAAATAGTTAGGTCATATCCACAGGGAGGAATAAGCCTATTGAACTCGTGAGTGATGCTTCGTTTATTCAGGATATCAATGGGTGCACATTCTGACTAGCGCAACTTATTTCCAATATAAATGCTCATTTTAATCAATTGATAAGGAATGTAGGTATTTATATGCAAAATTACCATAATATAATATTCTAAATAATGACCTTGGTAATAGAAAACAATGTCGATATTAATCTCCTACCTAATAACACCAATTTACAATAACCAATATCTCATGTTTTATGTCATTCATAAGAAGAACTCAATCTATGTAATTCAAATTAAAGAGAGGGATGACCATGCAATTTTAGCCAAATATTATATAAGATAAATAAATGAATAGTGCTTTTTCACAATGGCAAAATCTGTAATTTTTAATTCACCCAAAAACAGAGGATTCTCTCCTCTTGGCCGTGCATGCACTTGAGGCCATGGAGGGCAGCAAAGCTTTCGGTGAAGGTTAGCTGGCTCGAGGGGATCCTGTTGGTGATAGTGGCATCGACGTTGGCGGTTGGAGGTGGCCGGCCGGAGGAGATGGAACTCATCGGCAGTGAGGGCTGTCGACGGTGACCGATGGTCGCTGGCATCAATGTGCATGGTCGAGGGTGGCTAGAGGCTCGAGGCGAGGTTGATGGCGTCAACTGTCCTAAGCTTCGTGGCCTGTGGTGTCTGTTGCGTGTGGAGAGGTCACGGAGGAGTTTGGGTTCTTCTTTGTGGAGAAGATGAACAGTGCGCTCTAGATTGCTGCAGCGGCTGATGGTGCGAGGGCGTGCACGCGCGTGAGGCATACACAAGGGTGTGGTTGCTAGTGCACGCACGGGTGTGCGCAATGTGGTGGTGGTGGTGCTGAGTGCGAATGCGGTGTTGGCAGTGGTGGGTTGCTCTGTGGGTTGAGAAGAGGAAGAAGGGAAACGGAGAAGAGGGAAGGGTGGGTGGTTGACGAGTGCACGCTGTCACCGTGCACTTGTCGATGGTGAAGGCAACAGGGTACACCCAACTCACAGCGCAAGCAAGAGATGCACGGTGAATGTTGAGCCACGGCGGAGACGATGGAGGAGGTCCTCGCCAGGGGGAGAGGTTTATCGCTTCCTCTCTGTTGGCCCATTTTTGAAATCTCTGCAGTTGACTTCTGCAACCACTCGCGAAAATTGCGAGTGGTTGAAATCGATGGATAAGTCATGTCCGTTTAGCCATTATACGTTTGATAAAAACATTAGACGTTAAAATATTTGGTTAGCAAGGAGTCCATGCTGGAAGTTCCAGACGTCCAGACTAGAATCCAGACATCTTAAAATGGGACTTTAGATGTCTGACTGCTGCCTTCAAGTGTCTTGTACCTAGCCTACATCCACTAAATGATTATCATAGCATATCATATGGTATTAAGCATAAAATTGGTGCATAAGATGATATACAGACTATGTTGAATTCCCCCTTAATTCCTAATCAAATATTAACTAAGAATGACTAATTAAAGAGTACTTAGGCCAAATAATGGTTCACAAAAGTAGACTTATCATAAATCACTTAAGATAGAAAATAAAAACTTTAAAAAGAATCTTAGTTTTCTTAAAAGTGAAAATGAAAGATTAGAATTGAAACTTAAAGACCTAGAAAATAGTTCTAGTACTAATAATGACATTTTGTTGCTAGAAAATAAAGACCTAATAAATGAAAATAGTAAGTTGATTGAAGAGAACACTAATTTAAAACTAGAAGTTTCTAGTTTAAAAACCAAGATGCATATTATAGAAATGGAAATTACATGCCTTAGGGAAAACTCCAACAAATTGATAAATAAAGTAGATAATCTGTCTAGCCCTAAGGTTGAGAAAGGATCGCCTTCAAGGAGACCCGCTAACAGATCCGAATCCAAGCTAACTTGGATACCAAAAAGACAAGTAGAATCTTGTTTTGTAGGCTTCAAAGGAGACTACAACATCAAAGATTGGACCTACAAGATGGAGAATGGTCTACTCAAGCTAGGTGAACCAACATCAAGACCAAGGAGGAAGACCAGAAGATCGACGAGAAGACCGACGAGATGGCAAACAAATAATCGAATTGTAACATGTCGACCGTCCGATTGGAGATCGGCGCCGATGCCCAGACCTCCAAGCTACGGATGGGAACCCCATCTGGTTTGGCATCCACCTCCATTTGGGCCATTCTAGTGGCCATGGTAGGTGAGGAAACCCTTAACCCTATCTTTTTATCATTAGCATATAGATAGGGGGAGTTAAAATTAATGAGCTATTTATCAATCATTAAGAGGGAGGTGTTAAGTTAGCTATATTTCCTTTAGAAAGGGGGAGAAAAATATATAGCTATCTTATTACTACAAAAAGGGGGAGAACATTATTCTTGATTAAAAGAAATTTAACCCAAAACCTAGAAGAGCATGTTTTAAGGGGGAGTTTAGGAGAATTAAAATTGATAAAAACCTTTTTGATAATGTCAAAAAGGGGGAGAATTTTTTGGATTATTTTTTATGATTTTGTCATCATCAAAAAGGGGGAGATTGTTGGTGCTAGTGCATCATGATCGTTTATTTTGATGATAACAAAACACGTGTGTTTTAATATTTGCTTTAGAGTCTTAGTTTTTAGGTCAAATTGCAAATGGAAACGTGTTTAAACGGAGTTCAAGCTTGCATCCATGGTGGATTGGAGGAGCTTGATGGAGAAGGAGCTTCGCAAGGAGCGAAAGCATGAAGAGAAGAATAGGATAGATTCACTTTTCATGTATTCTTTTGTAATTCCTTTGCTCTTTATTCTTTGTGTCTAGATATGTGTTAAAGAGCCTCAAAGTACCCTTAAAGTAGTCCTCGGAACACTTGCACTATCCTAGGATACTTATGTTTTCTAATAGAGAGCTTAGGAAACCAAAATATGGTTCTGTCAGCCTAATCAGACGTCTAATTTGGAAATCAGACATCTGATAGTGACTTTTAAGACGTCTGACTGTTGACACAGACGTCCAATAACTTAGGCTGAACTTAGAAGGTTCTGTCTGATGAAATCAGACGACCAAATCTTATTCCAGACGTCTTAAAAGATGTCAGATGGTTGTGCCAGACATTCAATTAGTGGAACGTTGGCTACCAAAGTAAACGTTGAGGATTATGACTGTGAGACTTATAACAGACGTCCGTAGAGGACCCTTGACATTTGATATGTGACCATTTTTGCCTCGACTGACCCAAAATCACCTTTGAGAGATTTTCTAGCCTTTAACCTATCTTGGGAATCCATTCCCACTGTCAATAGGTTTCCAAACGTCCAAACGTAGTGCCAGACGTCCTGTACGTCGTTTGATGTTTATACACTAGAACCCTATTTAGGTTTGAACCAAGTCAGGAAGGAAACCCGCCTAAAATCAGACATCTGACTTAGCTCCCAGACATCTTAAGCAAGTTTTCCAGACATCAAATACCTGGACCAGATGTCTAATGACCCTGTTAGAATCATAGTTGATTCTGATTACGGCCTGTTTTACCTTGGGTTCAACCCTAACGGCTATGGAAGCTTTCTAAGGGCTTCCAAAGCCTTCCTAGGCCCTCTATAAATAGAGGAGGACCCTTGTCTTGTAGAAACACACCTTGAATAGAATTTCCACATCTTTTGTGTCCAAGTCAAATAGAAGATCTTGCTCTTCATTTTGCCATTCCAAATCTAGAGAGCTTCAATCTAGTTGCGCACCCGCTCTCCCTCTGCGATATGAGAGCGATGAAGCGTCGCCGTGTGGTTCACGCACCCGCATTGTCACATCAATGCACTTCCACCAAAGGAAGTTTCCTAACTCCTATAGAAGCTAGGTTTTAATATTTGCGGCTCTATAAGATTGTTGTACTTTTATTGTTCCTTGGTTTAAGTATTTGCTTTGGAAATTCTCATCTCCATCGAGGGACAAAATACTCCTTGTGAAGTGGAGTGGTTTTGAGGTACGCTACCCTTGAGTATAAAGTAGCATGGTTGTACTGAGGTTGAACTACCCTCATTTTAAGTAGTTCGTTTACTGGATTTGATCAACTTTGTCGATTGGGAAATCCTAACTCGAGAGGGCTAGGTGGTGGTTTTCACCCGGTTTGGATTTCCACCTAAAAATACTTGTGTAAATTGTGTGATTTCTCTTTTTGTGAGATTGTTATCTTTTTATTTCGCATTATATACGTCACGCATATCTCACCCCCTCCTGTCAGGAAATTACAAGAATAAGTTGTGCAATATGATTAAAAAAAAAGAATATCATAGAAAATAGCAAAAATAGAAAAAAACAAAATCCACACTAAAAAAGTGTTCGCAACAACAAAGCTTCCAAAAAAAGATAAAAATGTCTAAACATATTGTAATCATTCCATCCTAAGCCTTGAGTCTTCACGCACATTGTCCACTCTAGAGATAAAAAGGAAAGAAAAAATATTTAGAATGTTTATCAAAGCTATATGAGAGATATGGACCAAAAATTAAAAAAAAATTACTTTGAGTATTCGGAAGATGAAGAAGATTGCTTCTTCGGGCAATTACTTGAGTCATGTCCAACATTGAACTTCAGGAAATATTTACACTAACGTCCTTTGCCTTGCTTTTGCTCTGAAATGGGCTTCAACCTACTGTTGCCTAATTTTGGTCTTCCACTGTTACCACTGCCCATCGTTTTTGCAACTTTGGGTTCTCTGATCTTTATGCAACCAACTGATGATAAATTGATAGATCATGAGATAGGAAGTTCATCAGTTGAAATTTTGTCATTGACCAATCTATGAATCTCAGAAGAAGTGTACTCAATTAGTTCCTTAGCCTTGACAAATGTATCCTCAAACTTCAGTGCTTCATTTATGAGATTGGAGCAAAGGTGGTGAAGCTCCTTGGAATCATCATTGTGGCCGGAAACTTTGTAAATGGGATATGCACCTGATTTCTTTATGTTATTCTTCCACCTTGGAAGGATATAGCAATCATCTAGCTTGCAAATGTTCATGTGTTTCAGGATGGCAAATATGTGTTTACAAGGTATTCCAAAAAAGTCCATTGACCTGCAATCACATCGATATGCAATTGGAGATCTGCAAAAGAAAACTTCATTATTGTTACAGATCGATCCAATAGTTGAGACCTTGAACCTTGATCCAGGTTCATCCATTGATGTATCAAGAACGTTAAGCAGCAATCAATCGTTAATTTCCCTTTGAACCTCAAAGAATACCGATTTAGTATATATATCTGCAATCTGCCTCTCCAAATTCCATGTTGTGTGTAGTATAGGACATCTCATTATAGAATCATTATCCATTACATTCTCATTCTCCCTTAATCTATTTAAAGCCGACTGAAACCTGCATATAAATTCGTATAAGGTGTTTTTCCTCGTTAGCGAGCTATTTAAAAATGAATGTAGACTCTCACTTCGTTGCGTTGTTTTCAATCCAACAAAGAATCTATTGCACATGTAAGTTGGAACCCACCTACTTTTGATGTCAAATATTCAATTGCACCATTTGTTACCTGAAAGGTTGCACTTTTCAATAGTCTCCTACCAACGGATATCAAAATCAATTGAATCTTTTGTATGCCATATCAAATCACTCAAGTCTCCAATTGCACCAAAATAATCGTTTGAAAAACAATCTTTGTGCTGAATTTGTTGACAATATGCCATGCACAAAAATGATGTATGGCGTTTGGGAAACAAGATGAAGCTGCAGCTTGAATAGAAGGGTCCTGATCAGTGGCTTTAGACAATGGATGTGTATCAACGACAATGATGAAGTGAGAAAACAACCATTCAAAATATTCCTTTGACTCATTCATTAACAACCCATTAGCAAAAATAATTGTTCTCCTGTGGTGGTTTACACTGCAGAATGTAGCAAATATAAGTTTATACTTGTTGGTGTTATATGTTGTGTCAAAGGACAATACATCAACAAATATCTATAATCTTGCAATGACACGGGGTCGATCCACATGCAACTATTTAGGCATTGCTCTTCGTCGATGACGTAATCATAGGAAAATTCAGGTGTGGACTTCTTACAGTACTCAAAATGATCTATGAGCATTTGTGCATCATGCCCAGAAATCCCCTTCCTTTCATCCCTCTTCAGGTTGTAAATGTCTCTCACAACGTTTGCAGTGGTTTGCTACATGATCACCAACGCCATCGTGCTTTACAATGAAGTCTATCTGTTCGTTGACGGGAATATCCACGTCGCACATTGTGTCAAGAATAACTTTTGTATGGTCCATTATCTTCTTGATCGATTTCAAATATCTCCTTTTACTTGGAGAGGAAATCAGGTGGTTGTGGTCATCGATGAATTTTTGTACCACCACTTGTTGGTGGAAAAATCCAACTTTATGGTCATTTTGGCTAAACAACCTGTCCTATGTGTATCAAACTTCCTTTTAATGTTCTTCTTAGAAAGTGAAATGGATTCAGGAAAAGGATCTACAAATGATGCTGATTTGCTAGTTAAAACATCAATTGACCTCTCTGACAACCCTTTAGAGCAACATACAAATTTCTTATACGATAGAACCTTCACTTTGGATATCTTATCTATGGAAAACTTTGTACTGCTCTTACAAATACTGAAACCATGATAAATAGCATATTGCTCGTACAGTATCTTAACTTCTGGTACAGAATTGAATTCCATACAAATTATGAGTTTTGAAACCTGCATTCCATCTCTTTAAGATAAATCATTGTCCGAGTCTTCAACATGAATGACAATTGTGTTGGAAATTGAAATGGATATAATAATGCATTAGTATAATATAATGATATATTTTAGAATAACAACTAAATGCTGTGTTGTATGATAGATATGTAAACAATTGACATGCAACATTTAAAAAGCATATATATTTGTAATATAACAAATTTGCTATATTACAAAGGGGCAGTAATGTTGCATTGTAATTCAACCCACTTAATAATACCAGCCAGCAATTGAATTCACCAAAGTTGTAGTACATGTTTTTCACTATATTCCATAAAAAAAATTGAATGTTTAAGGTGTATTTCTATATTAAATAATCATAATATGGAAAAAAAACTGATTGAATTTTTTAGGCATAGTTCTACATTAAATAATCATGATATTGTTGTGATACAATTATTCATGGAATTGCATGGTAGATGCATGAACGATTAGAATGAAATAATTATAAAAGTAAAAAGATGCAACACATTTGTTGTATTACAAATAAATTTTCATCAATTGGCATGCAATGTTTAAAAAAAAACCTCAATGTTTAAGATGTATTTATACCTTAAATAATCATAAAAGAGTTATAATGTTTAAAAAGCATATATGTGTGTAATACAAAAAATTTGGTGTATTACAAAAAGGCAATAATGTTATATTGTCATGCAACCCACTTGATAATATCATGCAGTAGTTGAGTTCACCAAAGAAATTGTAATACATGTTTTTCACCATATTACATAAAAAAAATTGAATGTTTAAGGTATATTTCTATATTAAATAATCATGATATGGAAAAAAAAACTAATTGAATTTTTGAGGTGTAGTTCTGCATTAAATAATCATGATATTGTTGTGATACAATTATTCATGGAATTGCATGGTAGATGCATGAACGATTAGAATGCAACGATTATAAAATTAAAAAATGTAATGCATTTGTTTTATTACAAATAAATTTTCATCAATTGGCATGCAACATTTAAAAAAAAAAAAAACTAAATGTTTAAGGTGTATTTATACTTTAAATAATCATGAAAGAGTTGTAATATTTAAAAAGCATGTATGTGTGTAATAGAACAAATTTGTTGTATTACAAAAAGGCAATAACGTTACATTGTCATGCAACCCACTTAATAATATCATGCAGCAGTTGAGTTCACCAAAGAAGTAGTAATACATGTTTTTCATTGTATTACGTAAAAAAATTGAATGTTTAAGGTGCATTTCTATATTAAATAATCATGATACGGAAAAAAACTGATTGAATTTTTAAGACGTAGTTCTGCATTAAATAATCATGATATTGTTGTGATACAATTTTCATGGAATTGCATGGTAGATGCATGAATGATTAGAATGCAACAATTATAAAAGTAAAAAGATGTAATGCATTTGTCGTATTACAAATAAATTTTCATCATCTGGCTTGCAACGTTTTAAAAAAAAAAAGAATGTTTAAGGTGTATTTATACTCTAAATAATCATGAAAGAGTTGTAATATTTAAAAAGCATGTATGTGTGTAATACAACAAATTTGTTGTCTTACAAAAGGCAATAACGTTACATTGTCATGCAACTCACTTAATAATATCATGTAGTAGTTGAGTTCACCAAGAAAATTGTAATACATGTATTCCCTGAATTACGCAAAAAAGAAAACTGAATGTTTAAAGTGAATTCTACATTAAATAATTATGAAAGTGTTGTAATACAATGGTCCACTGTATTGCATAGTTTATGTATGAACGACTATTATGCAATAATTAATAAGGCAAAAAGATGTAATGCAACAATAAAAAATGTTAAAAGATGTAATATAGCTTATCTGCTGTATTACAAAAAAGATGAACAATGATCAAAAAGTAAAAAAAAATTTACCTGCCTTACTAAGCAACGATGAAACGTAATTCATTATGGTAGAATGCATAGTTGAAACATCATCTAACGAAGATTCAAAGGAACCGCGATTAAGATCATATATTGGTATGCTAATAGATCAACCTGCAATAAATAATAAATGATGATTACACAGTGATCATACCACATGAGAATGTAAACAAACAAATAAAGCATAAAAAAATGAAGATTAGACCAAAGATTGTATACACAAAAACAAACCTTCCTTCCTCTTTCAGATATCAAAAATTCCAAATGCTATGCAACAAGTACAACGATAAAATGATTGATCATACAACATGAAAGCCTAAACAAACAAATAAAGCATAAAAAAAATGAAGATCAGACCAAAGATTGTATACACGAAAACAAACATTCCTTCCTCTTTCAGATATCAAAAATTCCAAATGCTGTACAACAACTATAATGATAAAATGACTATAACGAAGAAATTTGAAAGAATAGTTATTCATAGGCATAAGAGAGATAATATATCAACAACAAACAAAATGTCCGTTAATTATGGTGTATGACCAAAAAAACAAAAGGATAAAAAATAACAAGATCCATAAATTAAGACATGGAAGATGGTTTTGCAAAACCACTTAAATTTGAAATAAGCGGGTTCATCCAGAAGGACCATGATCATACGGTGGAGGATATATGCTCATTTGGTATTTTGTGAGCACTGTGTTCACTAGATAATTTCCCTATATATATATGTGTGTGTGTGTGTGTGTATATTTATAGGAAATGTATCTAGAGAGCATAGTGCTCACAAATACCCAAATAAGCATCCATTTGTAACCATCAGACCTTTGCCTGCTCTTAATGAAACCACTACTATAATCGTGTAGTGGTTTTACCCATCACCAATGTTGTGTCAGAAAATCGTCGCAAAAAGATTTAAGGTTTGAAAACTCGTTGTCGTAATGTAATTTGCAAGAAAAATCCATAAACAGATAATTTTAACCGAAACTCAAAAGGAATTCCAGGTCAAACACAGGGAGGCAGATATTTGATCAAAAATCGCATTTGATTTGCTATCATGAAGCAGATTAGCTGGTTGAATTGAATCTACACTAGCTATTTACTTAAAGAATAAATAATAGAAGAGAGAGAAAGAATAATAAAAATAAAGACAAAATAGTGAGAGAATGAACAAATATTTTATAATCATTGAATCAAGTTTATTACTTCTAATGACTACACTAGAAAGCAGGAAATCTATACTAGAAAGCAATAAAAGATAAAATGGAGAGAGGTTATCCTCCTTGACGGCTACTTGAAGGACGAGCCACATTGTCGGAGCACCCGGATGAAGGTGGTGAGATGCTAGATGAAGGAGAACGATGACGGATGACAGGGTAGGGCAACATCATAGCAGGATCCGCTTCCTGAATGGTGGTATGAAGACAACCGCAGGCACTCCACGAACGGGGATGAGAAAGTGGAAAAATTTTAATTTTAACTCTAATGGAGCATCCCGGGTTTGGGACAAGCTCTTAGAGCTTTGGAGGGGGTGAGAGAAGAGAGGAAGGGATGAAGAAAGTGTGGGTGTTGTAGGGCCTTTTATAGGTGAAAATTAAGGGGAAAAAAAGTTCATTTTACACTTTAAACATTAATGTAAGGGTCTTTAGTGACGGATATAACCATCACTAAAGCCCTAAATGGGGCATAGGTCGCCTGCCTGCGTGCCTCCTCTTCCTCCTTTGTACTCAACATTCACACATGAACAGACTATCTCAGATGTCCATCTTGCATCTGATGGCTCAGATTGCCTCGTGTCCATGCCTTCATCTTCTCTTCTTCAACGTTTAACTCCACGATCTCGTGATCTCAGCCATCCAATCACGAAATCGGAAGACTTAAGAAGCATCTGTGCCTCATCGTGCACCCACGTCTAATCAAGCATTCGAATGCACGTCATCACACACGTGCACGATCCGTTCCCATCCGTGCTACCACATTGTGCCTTGCTCGCCATCTGATCGCAATCCAACATCCAATTGAGCAACATCCTATGCGTGCTTCTTGATTTGAGGCGATGAGTGGCTTGATCTCATGACCTCTGCGTTGCCCACAAGTGCAACAAATGTGCCATCTCCTCGAATTGTCTCAAAGACGAAGGCATGCGCATTCGCTCTTGACTATTGGATTTCAATCCGACGGTCGAGATTTGATGATCGGCTAAAGAGAGAAAGCAGCAACGGTGGCCTTTGGGCTGGTTTGGACGGTTAGGATGGTGCCACATGGCACCATCCTAGCCGTGCATCTTCATATGCTCTTAGGTAGTGCCACAGATGTTGAATTGGACCAATTTTCGTGCCGTTAGGCTGCGATCGTCAATCCAAACCTATCCGTGCAGTTGGATTCCCTTGACCTCTAATCTTTCTCGGACTGCATCTGATGCTACGAAAGTCTGATCGGGGCGATCTCGGAGTCGTTGAACTCTGATTGTCACCCTGATCATATTCATACAGTTGGATCTTCAATCGGAGGCCTGATATGATATTACCCTATTTCCTAACCACAAAAAGAGAAAATTAACCTAAAATTTATACAACCTAACCTAAATGTATAATGATGCATGTTATGCAATATTTATAATGTATGATGCAACTATATGCCTAAGAACATGCATAAATAGACGATTTATGTGATATAAACATGTTGACATCACACCCCCATGCCTATCTTTTGCTAGTCCCTAACAAAACTACATACTATTTATAAGAGAACTAGGTCAGATTTCTTGGGAAAAAGTTATTTTTTAATACTTAGGGATTTCAACTAAGACCTTAATTATAGAGACAAAATAGCACCTAGGTGTTTGCCAAAATGTAGACTGCCTCAAACCCTCGCCTTAGCCAAAGAAGGATTTTTTTCTTTTTCTTTTCTAATTTTTTTTTAATTTTTGAGTTTAGCGTTTCGAAGCAGCTTTCTACGGCTACTCAACCCACCCAAGACTTGATTCAAACTCTAAGTTCTAAGCATCTTCTCGTGTGAAGTGTTAGACTCATTAATTGGCAATCAAAATAGACTTCGGGTTTCTATGCCCTTAGGTGACCTTAAAAGAAATTCTGCCTAAAGGTGTATCTATTTGACCAGTAGCTTTCTCCCTACTTTTATTTTTATGGGGTCAACACAAGGGTGAACCTAGTGTATATCTCCTCGATTTATTCTACTTCCCTGCTTTTTCCTAAGTATTTAGGAATTATACATGCATTTCCTGAGCTAGGATTTGGACAACTGATCGATGAGATGTTACCACCAACAACTTGCTAGCCATACTCGTGCGGTAAAGTGTGGCTTATTTCTTTTTTTCTTGTCTTTTCTCCTTTTCTATTTTTTATCTTTCCCTTTTTTTGGATATTTTCTTTTTTTTTCTTTAAGTAGGTGGCTTCTCTGATCTAAGATTGACCTAAAGGCAGCACGAAGAGATTGGCCATGTGGCTAGGCTCTAGAAAACCTACCAATGGGCTATTACCCACGATAACTTGGCAACTATACCACCCTAGAATGTTCATTAGCTACCCAATTTTCGTTAAATTCCACCGAAAAGTGAGACAGTGCAAATAGTGTGTAGATGCTTAGACTTAAAGTCCCCTCACATCAAAGGGTGGGTTGATAAGTCGTGTACTTATCACCCTAACTTATTTAACCAATTTAAAAAAAAATTTCAAATGGTAAGGACTTAATAAACAAATCCACATTTTAGTGGACACCCGGGTTGATTAAGCCCTAAGACCTAAAGGATCTATTCAGGTCTTACAATATTATTTCTTAAAGTTAAAATTTTCTAAAGCCCAAGCTCTCTTTCCCTAATTCAAATTTTTTTTTCAAAATAAAGAGAAAATAAAAAGAATTAATAGAGCTAACAAGATGATTCAGATAATGATATCCATCCCCTCATGCCTATCTAATGCAATGTCCTCATTGTATTAAAAGACAAAATAAAGTGGAGTAGAGAAGAAAGCACCTGAATTTCGTGATTACCCAGTCAGCTCCAAGATCAAAATTGACTATATATGTGTTAAGTTTAGTGCCTTTAGCTAGGCATACTATAAAAATAAAGAAGAAATAAAGAATTCATAGGTGCAGGTTAGAATCAGAATAAAAAGATTCACCTCAGGGCCTGCCAGCAGATGTCCACAAACGTGGATGAGGTTGTGTTGCAGACCCATGCCCCATGGTCGAGTGTATCTAAGGTTCTGGATAAAAATTATCTAAAATCGAAGATCAGCGTGCAAGCATGGTCGGGCCTACGATTTGTGAGGATGCAACCCAAGACCAAAAAGTTAGATTACAGAGAAATTAAGCTTAAAAGGATAATCAATGAATTTATGCTCGGGTTACACATCCTCAGAATAAAAAATGTCCTAAGGGTCCTGATAGAAGGTTAAGGGTTTTAGGCAAATAGGAATGCTTAGACTCGATCTTCTGCTTCCTCCAGAATTGGCTTCCCATATCATCATTTCCCAATTCCCATCCTCCACAATCAGTATTTCAAATTTCGAGACCTCCTGCATATTAATCACCCCATCTGAAATTTCCATGTCTAAGAGTTGTGACTAAATCAAAATTGACTTCGGTTGAATGATCTCAAGAACAAAATCATCATTATGCTTAATGGGGTGTGATTGAGGAATGGGGCTTTGAATTGAATCCTTCATGAAAGCATCTGACTCCACCATGCGAGCCCCAACAAGATCAAATTCCTCATTTTTAGGCCCATCAAATGATTCATTGAATTTCTTAGACCCAGTCGTCTCACTGAAATCGTGTGCTATAAACTCAGGTAAGACTTCGCACAATGATTCTTCACCTTCAGAATCAAAGAATTTTGAATCCTCATTAATGTATGTCTCAAATCATCAATCACTTTCTGTTCCATGGAGACATATGTTTCCTCATACCGTAGCTTAGGAATCTCAGGTGAGGAAATCAATTCATCCTTATTTGATTGCTCTAGAACAACTTGGTCAACCCTAGTCTCATAAAATGTGTCTCCCCTTACAGGTGCCTGAGTAGATTTTGACATTGGCTCTCCTGACAGGGGTTCATCCTGGGAATCATCCCAAGATTAGACTAAAGCAATCACAAATCTCATCCTCAATTTTGATAACTTCCCAAGTAAAAACTCACTTAGGTCCTTATCCTTAACATCCTGGAGCCAATCCAACAAATTCTTGTCAAGATCATCAATCATTTCAATCAGAGGCTCCAATTCTTCAGGGCAAGGTGTTGGCTGAGCTTCTAAAGATTGTATGGTATTCCTTAAGTTAGCCAACACCTTATCCTAGACCTGGTTAACCTAAACCAAATGGTTTGGTTCAGGGTTAGGTGGGTTTGGGTTCAATGTAGGGGAGTCAATGAATTGAGGTTCTTGATACCCTCCCTGATAATGGGTCATTTCGGGTTGTCCATAAGGGGGTGATGACCTATACACAGTGTAATTTGGGGAAGGGTAAGGATCAACATATCCTTCATGATTGTAGATCATATTAGGTTATCCAAATGAGGGCAGTGATCTATAATCGATGTAGCTCAGAGAAGGATAAGAATCAAGATCATGGTGTCCAGGGTTAGACCCTGAACACGAAGGTCCGGAAATGTATCCCCAATCAGGATTATCCCAACTAGAAGATTGATGAGAATAAATCTAGTTGGGATAATAATCATCTTGGGAATAGGTAGTGGTGGGAGGGTAGGAATGGAAATGCAAAAAGGATGTGGAAGGATCCATGATAGAACGGAAGGAAAAAAAGTGCCCTACAATGCAAACAATCAAACTTGTCCTTAAGGGGCTAGCCTAACGACCTACAGACTCTCAGAACCCCTCTTGAGATGAAGAAATGATTTGATCTACTTCGTTCCGGTCAATCCAACCAGTTAGAGGGGGGGCTAAGGAGAAGGTTCTTCCATTGGCTTTCACCTTAGGTTCCTTTGATACCCCCCAACCACAATCATTTGATTCTGCTCCCCTAGCTAGTCATCAGATTGAACGGTAGAAGCAGATTAATCGAAAATAATCTCGATCTAGGCTTCAAAGAGCAAGTCCAATCCTTAAGGCCAACGTCTACTTTGTTTTAATTAGGGTTAGGTTTGAATGTGATTTTAAATGTGATGAGCCCTTTTAACTGAGTTGTGCCCTTAATGATCAGTTAACATGTGTGTGCATGCCCAACCAATGGTTTTCAAGCAAGATTATTTTTGGATGCAGTGAATTTTAGTGTTTAAATCTTGCTTAGTAGCTTTTAGGATTCAACTTTAGGTATATACAATCAAGTTTAGTTGGCACGCCAGGTTTTGAAAGCACAGGTGAAGATGTTTTCCTTTGAAATCAAACTAAAAATTTGGAGTGCCTGGTTTAGTCCTAAAAGTTGAACCTATTTGGCAGCTACTTGATGAGCTATTTTTTGTTGAAGTGGTGCAGCCCAAACAACTCAAACAATTGGCCTGATGCACCACTTAATTAGGCACATAAGTGATTATTTAATCTGATTTCTACTCAATTATGTGTTGATGAGTGTACTGGTCCCGAAGATCGGGTTACTGGTTAAGTATGAAGAATCAAAAGAGGTTGTGTACCACTGTAAGATTTTTTTTTAAATTTTTCTTTCATATAAGGAGGGTGAGGTGGGTAGAAGTGTCAAACAAATAATCAAAACTAACCTTAGAGTTTATGCAACCTCCTAGGTTAATTAGGGTTTGTGTTATTAGGTGGTGAAATGAAATTTAGTGGGTGGGGAGGTGGGATTACTTACAGACCCTTCAGCAACAATTTGCTCCAATCTACTGCTTTTTCCCTCCTTGTGAGAGTACCTGCAATCATAATAAGGAAAGAAGTGAGGTAAATGATCAATAAGTCAGAAAACGTGAAAAGTTAAAGAGCGTCGCCTCCCTAGCAATGGTGTCAAAATGTTGTGTCGAAAAATCATCGCAAAAAGATTTGAGTTTTGAAAACCCGTTATCGTAGCGTAATTTGCAAAAAAAATCCATCAACAGATAAATTTAATCGAAACTCAAAAGGAATTCTCGGTCGAACACAGGGAGTCGGATGTTTGATCAAAAACTGTGCTTGATTTGTTGTCACGAAGCAGATTAGCTGATGGAATTGAATCTACAGTAGCTATCTACTTAAAGAATAAAGAATAGAAGAGCGAGAAAGAATAATACAAATAAAGAAAAAATAGAGAGAGAATGAATAGGTATTTCATAATCATTGAATCAAGTTCATTACATCTAATGACTACATTAGAAAGTGGAAAATCTATACTTTAATAAAAGAGAAGGTGGAGTGATGAGAACCTCATCATGAGTCCTAACTGGCTCATTTTGACCTGAGAAAGTGAACAAAAGCTCCTACATAACCTAAAGGAAGGCCTAATTCAAGGGATTACTGTTCTGGGAAGAAAATATGAAATAAAGGGTAAAACTGTAATTTTACCATTGCAGTGCATCAACGGGATTTCTTAGGAGCTAAACATAGGTCAATTGGACTTAATAAGAGGAAAGTGGGATGGTTCAGTCAGAAAAAGGTCAGTGTGAGACTAAGAATTAAATGACATTCTATAATCCTAAAATAAGCCTACTTAATTTGAAAAGGTTTTGGTCAGGATAAAAATCAACTAAATTGTCTAAAATTCATGGAAAAATATCCCTTAGGATTTAGAACCTTCAAATTGGCCTTTGGAACCTATTTTGACCTAGATAGGTGTCCTAGCTCAGTTTTTGACCTAATTTAGGTTTTTATGCAAAATGTCTAGTCAAACATTGTCAAAACAAAAATCCAACTTACCATTGGATTCCTTAGGTCAAAATTAGGTTCATACCAAAATTTGGGCCTAAGGGAAGGTCATCTTGACCTACTTTGCAAAATAGTCCACCTAATTACATTTGGACCCCCATCTTTTGAAAATCCTTATACTGACCCCCCTATGTTCCTCTGCACTCTTTACATTCAGGTCCCTCCACCATTACAGCGGAGGAATCCTACTTCGGCGAGGATTTGAGGAGGATATCTCCCTGAATCCTCAGAGATCTCCACCAAGATTTGGAAGGGAGATTCTCTGAGAACTTCCCTACCGTCTAAACAGGATCCCAAGATTGGATTTACACCAAATCTCTCGGGCGAATGCTCGAGAGATTTGGGTGGCTTATGCAATTTCCATCTCCGACGAGATCTTTGCACTTGGAAGCTTGCCTTCCAAGCACAAAGGTCTCATCTAGCAGCTATAAAAGGACCCCCAGTCCTTGCCGCATCTTCCAAGCTTGATTTGGCTGCAGATACACCCCTAACTTCCTCCACCCTCATCTCCGGCCAACTGCCCACAAGCTCCGACAATCCCTCCTTCCTCCTCTCGTTGCTCTACCACAATACCAATGGTAGAGTTATCTCCTCCTTGCTCCTTCGTGTCGCGCCATACCAGCGCGTGCCTCTCCGACTCCTTCCTCGTCGTCGTCATCCTCACCTCAGGGCCTTCTTCTCCGACGACGGCACCTACGCGCTGCTCGTCGTCCGCCTTTCCCCCTTCGTCCAATTACCCTCAGTAAGCTCGTCTCTCTCTACTCTTCATTTTCCCTCATTCAATTTCATAATACACCCCTCGATAGCCACTGTCCACCTCCATCTCCCTCATCTCCGACACCACCGATGAGGCACCACCGTCGCTTCACCCCTCCACATGCCTCGCCACCTACCTTAGAACTTTCGCCCTCACTCACTGATCACCATCCACTCCTCCACTGACCGCCACACACGCCCCATGATTGCACAACAAAAATACACCAATAAAAGTGCCATCTTGTGTTATTTCCTAGCATTGCCATTGCATATTAGGTAGCCATAGTCACATTTGTAAAAATAAACGCATGCATGCATTTATTTGAGAGGGGAGGAGAGTGAATAAATTGGCCTTGTAATGAACGTATTCAAGTGCTGCCTCACAAAATCTCCATCTTCATTTTTTTTATTTAGCTTTGAACTTCTTCCTCTCTGCACGGCTCAGGGCATGGCTTGCTCTTCGTGCCATTCTCTGCCACAGCTTACCTTGCCAGCCACATGCACAGCCATGCACAGCCCAGGGCATGGCCGTGCTTGCCTCCTTCCTCTTTAAAAATGGCGTAGCCATCTTCCTTGTGGGGAGCCTGGTCCAACACATCGACAACATCTCCTTCCTCCAGGCCATCTCCTCCCCTCTCCCCTCCATACGCAACCTCTCTTCCTCCTGAGGAGCTACGCTGTGGGCAGGAGTAGCTCACAGTGGTACACGACTACCACTGTGAGTCCCACCACTGCCCAGCTCATCAAAGAGCCGATGGGCATGGTGGTTCACCTCTCAATTTTTGTCGTTCCAGCCCTTTCCGCCATTGCCACAGAATCGAGCTTTGAAGCTCAACCGCAGCAGCAGCTAGGCACCGGTCGCCCCACACAGCGCGCAACCCCCTGCACGCACGCCAGTAGCCAGCGTAGCTCCTTCCGCGCATGCGCCAGCCCCCTCCACAGCCCCCGCGCATGCTGAACTAGGCGTAGCCGGTCGGCCGAGTCGAGCGCGCACTGTAGCTACTGTTCACGCTAGAGAGCGCGACACTGTAGCTACAGTGCGGTGACTGAAAAGTTTCTCACTTATCCAGTCACCGCACGCTCTCTCTCCACGCCGCAACCGCCTCTAGCCCGCACCCACGTCTCTCCACGTGCCCGCTCCAACGCCTGTGCCCGCGTCTCTCCCAGTTCCCGCTTCTTCGCCAGCATTCCCCTCAGCGCGTAGTGCGTTACGCTGCACCCTCACACTGCTCCCTCCTGTGCCGACCTGCGCTTATGTGCGCCTGCATCTGCGCATGTACGCTCCTACGTGCACCACCAGACGTCGGCTGAAGCCTCCAGACGACTTAACTAGCAGCACCTTCTCTCACAGCCACTCTCTCACTCCCTCCCACAGACACATACACACACTCACTCACTTGTACATGCCTATATACATACTTATATGTATATATACATATATATATATATCTACATATTAGTACCTATACAATTATATATAAGTATATATACATAAGTACATACATATATATATATCTATATATTTTTATATATATATTTATACACATATATATACATATATATACACACATATATACATATATATCTATAGATATAAATACATATATATATATATATCTACATATATCTATATACATATATACATATATATATCTATATACATATATTACTATATATATATATATACATATATATATCTACATCTATATAGTTATATATACATACATATATATCTAATTATAAATACATATATATATATATACATACACCTATCTATATATATATTTACATATCTTTATATATATACATATACATATATATATATATATAACTACCTATACACCTATATAATTATAACCCTATCTATATATATACATATAAATATATAGTTACCCTCGTATCACCTACCCCGCATTATATCGTGGGAATATCTGCACCAGTTGCTGATATTCCCTGATACCCGCATACCGAAAGCATCTCCACACACACCTTCCACCCATCCATCCTACACTCCACACGGCACTTCGTCTTGTTGGTTGCATCTTCCTAGACGACGATCAACTCGACACCGTGCTATATGCCATTTCCACCTCCACCCCCACCCCTATATATATAATATATATATATACTATATTTATCTTATTTCTATTTCTCTTTCCTGCTATTAAAAAGATAAAAAAAATATATACAAAAGATAATCCTTGACTTACAGGTACTCAGTCTTGCGATAGCAAGACCAGTTTTGGAACCCTAATTTGGCTCAAAGCCAAGAACCTGATTTTGAGGGTGTACCTCAAGGACAAAAATTATCAGAAAAAAATCGTAAATAGAAAAAACACCAAAAACATAATAAACGAACGGAAGAGATTCGTTGTAGGAAAGGTGTAGAAACTTATTCACCTCTAATCCCGCTTCCCTGAGTTCGACCTTGGGCCTAAAAGTGACCAAGATAAAACCAAGTAGGCCAGGTTAAAAATTTTGTAAAAAGATGGTTAGGCTCGATTTAGGTCAACCACTATACTCATTTCAATGATTAAATGACCATATTAACACAACCTATCCGAGCTCGACCACACTTTTTTTGGCGTCGTTGCCAGGGATGTGAGCATTCATGTAAGTTTCTACTCCATTCCTTTAATTTTTCTCTCCCCACACCCTTCTCTTCATGGGTGTTTCTATTTGTTGGTGTGCAGGTGAACCAGTTGCAAGGAGAAGGCAGGCAGACGAAGTCGAAGACGTGGGAAGATCCAAGGAGGGAACGAGAGCATGAAGTCGCCGGCACCGCACTGGAGCTTCACCCACGTTGCTAAATAGGTAGGTCTTTCTTTCTTAGCAACTTAGGTCAACTTGTCACCTTAATAAAAAAAAAAAAACTAAAAACACTTCTTGGGATCTCTTGTGGAAGTGGATTAAAAATCACTTGTTTGATTGTTTGCCATCACTCCCACCGCCCCGAGATTTCCCGCCAAACTTCGCATAGCGAAGATCCAAGAATCTTGATTCTTGAATCTTTCGCCGTGTAAAGTATTCTTTGAGGCAAAAATAAAAGATTGATTGCCATCCCTCTTTGCCTCATTTATCTACAATTCAGGATCACATTTTTGGTGGGGAGACTTGGAATTGAGTTGATTCCAACCCCACCACGACCTTTCACATGCCTAAGATTTGATCCCGAATACTTCAACCCCAACACTTTGATTTTTTTTATCTTATGGTTGAGCCTTGTGTGTGGAAAATCATTTTAGTGATTGGGAGCACTTGAATTGAAGTGCTTTGGCTCCCTTTCACACTAATCTAAAATTGACTTGTGCATCCACACATAGAAATCTCCATCTAGGGAAGCCCATTGCATTTTAGCATGCATTAACCAACTGACATTGAATAAGGGTTTGTTGGGCTTAGGAAAAAACTTGTATTCTCTCAAAACCTAGAGATTGGTTGAATTGGTAATTCAGCGAAATCCTAAAATCCATACTACTTAAGGCTGAAACTCTAAAAATCATTCACCAATTCAAACTTCAATCTGGGGAGATTTCCCCATTGCATGCTTGGTTTACACACTTTATAAAATCAACCACTTGAGCATTACTCGTAAATAACGCCCTTCACATTCCAAAAGCACTTGATCCTAAGCCTCTAACTAAAATTGGTAGCAACTTGTCCCTTATTAAGGATTGGGGGTCTAACTACTTGCGTGTAGCGCCTACATGCTGGTGAGGGTTCCCACGTGCTATCGAGTATCTAAGACTGGGGCAAACGGTCTTTCAATCTGGCTCGGTGGTTCCACGGTGCTCGCATTCGGTTCCGTAGGTTGTGATAGTAGGTAACTTAGATCTTTAGGTCTAAGGGCACATTGTAGAGGTTAGGAATTTGATTGTATTGATTTGTCATCAAGTGTACCTTTGTGGCATCATTTCTCTCATCTCCTTTCCCTTCGTATCCCCCCAATTCTTCTTGCAGTAGTGCATGTTTAGGAGGAGGTCACAAAACCCTGAACTGTGTGAATTGTCTGATAATTTTAGAAAAGAAGCCGAATTGTCCTCCTCCTCCACAAACATGGCTGCACGCCCACCCCCAAATCACGAGGGAGGAAACCGCCCTCAAAACCCACCAGGTGGTGGAGCCTTGGATCCCATAACCCGCCTCCAAGTCCAAATGGAAATGTATAATGAACAAATTGAAGCCATTAGGGAAACATTGGAGGAAATGTAGAACCCTCCCGAACGGGAGGAGCCTAGGTCTCTTAGCTCCTATCAGAATCCCATTGCTATAGAGACCATGGGACAAATTCGGGTCCCCATGGGCAAGGACGACTTTGAGTTGAAACCTAATGTAATTGGCCTGATAAATTTTCACTTCCATGGTCTTGCAAGTGAAGATCCTTTTCTCCACTTGGAAGACCTAACCCGATTGGCTGAAACAGTTAAACCAAGAAATATCGGGTTACTAATAGTCCTCATGAAAATGTTCCCGTTTTCATTGCGGGATAAAGTGTTGTAGTGGTTACGCACCCTTGGGAGAACCATCCACTCTTGGGAAGAGATGCAAACAGCGTTTCTCAAGAAGTTCTTCCCAATCGGGCGAACCATTGCATTTCGCCATGCTATCACTTCCTTTACGCAACAAAACGACAAACAGTTTCATGAGGCATGGGAGACATATAATGACCTCCTCAGGAAGTGTCCGCACCACGGTCTGCCTAATGGCATATAGCCCAGATTTTCTATTATGGGCAAAATGAGACTTTGAAGCAGATTGTAGATGCTTCCTGCGGAGGGAATTTCATGAATAAAGACAAGAATGGAGCATTCAAATTATTTGAAAATTTGAGTGAAAACTCAATGAACAATGCTTCCATTGTCGCCTTTAATCGCACTAGCCTGCCCCGTAATGTCCACGAAGTTGACATGGGACCCTCCCATTCATCCATTGATCTCAGCCTTATCACATAGAAATTGGATGAAGTCTCCTTCGTGCACAAGAAGCTGGACGAGCTTCTGGCCAACGCCGCCCATTCTATGGCAAACACCCCCACCTCACCACTTCGTCACAATTCCAATTCTTCCAACACCAGGCTTATCCCGAGAAACCCCGTAAGACCTTCCTTACCGAGTGTTGCGCCGAGAGATTCGATAAGTCATGTGGATCTGGCTTCTGTAAGCCAGTATTTTGACACGGAGGACCAAGCCTCCGTGTGCTTGGAAGCATATTTACATGCGGACTTGTCTTCTGGCATAGAAGATGCTTACACCCTGGGGAACAACCTGTTCTCTACCACTTATAACCTAGGGTGGCGAAATCATCCGAACTTCGCATGGTCCAGCAACCCACAGCGCCAAAACCTCGCTGGTGGACCAATGCGACCGTCCGCACCCATCATCCCAAGGGCCTAGTCTAATCCTATGGCGAATCTGCCATCAGGTCCTTGTGTACCGCAAACAGAACACACATCAAATCCTCTTGATAAATTGATGCGAATGATGATGGAAATGTCAAAGTGCCATGAAGAGAACATGACCTCTCTTCAGCACCAATTGGCGCAGCAGAATGCTGAGATCAGTCAACTATGCATGGCAACTCGATCTCAGGGCACTCTTCTAGCCCAACCTATTCCCAACCTGCGAAATTTCATACCCCGTGGTCCTCAACCATAGGTACGACCTTATCAGGGGCAGGTTCATCAGATTCTACAAGATCTGAGCATTCCACCAAGATTTCCAGCTAATCTCGCTGCAGCACCTCACTCTTATGTCCCTATTGTGAACCCTCCTCCACCTTATGATCCCACTGGACCCACATTGTCCAATGCGATCACTACGAGGAGCGGTAAGCAGATCGTCGATCCGCCTCGACCTGTCCTGGCCCATCTTCTTCATTGCCCTCTCATTTGGGATGCGAGTCGCATTCGTGAGAGGACAATACACCTAAATTGGTGCCAGAATTAGTCCCATTCCCTGAGGCTCTACTGAAGGAGCCAAAAGGCAAGAAGAAGGATATGTAGGCCTTTGATAACCTGCGTAATTTATTCAGGGATGTTGAAATCAAGGTACCCCTACTCGAGGCTATCGACCACATACCTACTGTAGCCCGATTTTTCAAAGACTACACAACACCCAGGCGACATTCAAAGAAAACTAAGAATCTGGTGGTTCTCTCACCTCATGCGAGTTGTGCTATACTGTTAAATCTACCACCGAAGCAGAAAGATTAGGGAACACCGCTTATTTCTTGTAGCATCCAAGGATGCAATTTTAACCGTGCCCTGCTTGATCTAGGATCTTCCATCAATCTTATACCAACCATCATGCTCGAAAAATTTTCCTTGGGAAATCTGAAACCCACCCCTGTCACATTACAGTTGGCAGATCATTCTGTCAAAATTCCAAAGGGTGTGGTGGAAGACGTGGTGGTTAGGGTCAACAGTCTCTGTTTTCCTGTTGACTTTCTTGTTTTAGATATGGAAGTTCCTCGCTCACTTTCTGATTGTCCGATCATCCTTGGTTGACCTTTCTTGGCCACAGCCTGTGCCCATATTGACTGTGAGTCGGGCTGTATTGAGATTGCCATTGGATCTGAGAAGCTCAAGGTTAACATCTTCAAGGAAGCCAAGAACTTTGATTGTGATTGCATCGAGGATGACACGTCTGACGAGGACAGTGCTGTCAGCACTTGTATCGGACTAATTGGGACCTATTCTGACTGCTGCAGACTGCCTTTAAACACTGATGCTTGCCTGACCGACACATATTGTGACATTCCCCCATCCCTCCCTATTCCCGTACCTTCTCCTGACCAGACTTCGGACGAGGTTTTCTCCACTTCCCATACCTCGTGGTCTGAGTCATATCCAGGCTACTCACCGCCGGTCCACACTCTTGAAGATAGGATTGCCCTTTCTTTCCCACCAAATCAGGCGGAGTTGCAACTCCACACTGGGACCTTGAGCCCACATACTACCCACTGGGGCTATTCCTTCTTGGATCCATTTATCCAAGAAGCCCCTCCTCTTGGCCAATCTGAGGGCCAACTTCTTCCTCCTGACTTATTTTCCGATCCGCCTGGGACACTCTCGTCCCAAGAAATGCCAGATCTTTCACCATCCACTCCCGAGCTGAAAGAGCTGCCTAATACACTTAAGTATGTTTTCTTGGGGCCAAATGAAATGCTCCCCATAATCATTAGTTCAAAATTGACCAGGGAGCAAGAGTGCAAACTAACGAAGGTCCTTATGGAACACAAGGTAGCCATTGGATGGTTTTTATCAGACTTAACTAGCATTAGCCCCTCCTACTGCACTCACCGTATATATACGGAGGAGGAGGCTTGACCTTCCTGCGAGATGCAGCGACGTCTCAACCCTAACATGTGGGAGGTCATTAAGAAGGAAATTATTAAGTGGCTGGATGCAGGTATAATCTACCCGATCAGTGATAGCCCCTCGGTCAGTCCGATTCACGTCATGCCCAAAAAGGCGGGACTCACCATCCGTGTCAATGACAGGGGCGAATCCATCCCCACATGCACTCCTACATCTTGGAGAGTGTGTGTAGATTATAGGAAACTCAATGCTGCAACTAAGAAAGATCACTTTCCGCTACCTTTCATTTACCAAATCCTGGAGCAGTTAGCGAGAAATAAATTTTTCTGTTTCCTGGATGGATTCTTAGGATATAACCAGGTGGCAATTGACCCCCGGGACCAAGAGAAAACCACCTTTACCTGCCCCTTCGGCACCTTCTCATTTAGAAGGATGCCATTCGGACTTTGTAACACGCCAGCAACTTTCCAGAGATGTATGTTGGTGATTTTCCATGACATGGTGGGTGACTTTCTCGAGGTCTTCATGGATGATTGTCTTGCCAACCTGATCTGTATCCTTAGGAGATGTATTGATGTAAACCTCATGCTTTCCTGGGAAAAAATTCATTTTATGGTACACGGGGGAATTGTTCTCGGACATATCATCTCCGATAGGGGTATCGAGGTTGACAGAGGTAAGCTTGATGTAATTGCTAATTTACCTATGCCTGGCTCTGTCAAACAAATCCGCTCCTTCCTGGGACATGTCGGTTTCTATAGGAGATTCATCAAAGATTTCTCCAAGATTTCTCGACCTTTAATTCATCTCCTATCGACCGATGTACCCTTCGATATGGGCCCCGACTACATACGAGCATTCACGCAGCTGCGTAATGCTGTCACAAGGCGCCTGTTCTCCAGCCACCTGATTGGTCCCTCGACTTTGAACTCATGTGTGATGCTTCCGACCTTGTAGTCAGAGCCATCTTGGGACAAAGATGCGATAGACACCCCTTTGTGGTGTACTACGCTAGTAAGATGTTGGACGAGGCCCAGCGTAATTATACTACCACTGAGAAAGAACTACTGGTGGTCATCTTTGGGATGGAAAAATTTTGCTCTTACCTTCTGGGCTCACACGTTATTGTTTTCACTGATCACGTGGCCATTCGCCATCTCATGCATAAGAAGGATGCCAAGCCTAGACTGATTCGTTGGATCCTTCTGCTCTAAGAATTTGACATTGAGATCCGCGATAAGGTCGGAGCCCAGAATGTTGTGGCTGATCATCTTTCTAGACTGGACCCTGACCATATTGGACTTACTCTACCGATTAATGAGATTTTTCCCGTTGAGCACCTATTGGCAATTAATGTGGCAAGTGGACCTTGGTATGCCAACATTGCCAATTACCTTGCTTCTGGATCCCTTCCATGTGGCTGGCCTAAAAACCAGCACGAGCGTCTCATGGCAGAAGCAAAGTATTATTTCTGGGATAATCCACTTTTTTTTCGAATAGGTGCTAATCAAATCATCCGTCGCTGTATTCCTGACAGCGAATTCCCCAGTGTGCTATCCTTTTGCCACGATCAGGCCTGCGGAGGCCATTTCTCTGGGAGGAAAACTGTAGCCAAGGTGTTGCAGTATGATTTCTTTTGGCCCTCCCTTCACCAGGATGCACACAATTATGCCAAACATTGCACTAGGTGCCAGTTGTTAGGGTCAATGTCACGTCGTGACATGATGCCCTTGCAACCCATCCTAGCAGCGGAAATCTTCGACATTTGGGGAATTGATTTCATGGGTCCCTTTCCTCCTTCCAACGGCTTCGAATTTATCCTCGTGGCTGTTGATTATGTTTCGAAATGGATCGAGGCTATTCCCACGTGTCGTGCTGACCATGTTATATCCACTTGATTTGTCAAAGACCACATCTTTGCATGCTTTGGGATTCCTCGAGCCATTATCTCGGATGGAGGAAGCCATTTTACCCATGCTTCTTTTCGGGCACTTCTGAGGAAATACGGAGTCCACCATCGTATTGCATCCCCATATCATCCTCAGACGAACAGCCAGGAAGAGGTGTCAAACCGGCAAATCAAGCAAATTCTCCAGAAAGCGGTTCGGCCTGACCGTAAGGATTGGTCCGACAAGTTGATTGGCGCACTTTGGGCATATTAGACCGCCTTCAAGGCTCCCCTTGGTATGTCTCCTTATAGAATCATTTACGGGAAGCCTTGTCATTTGCCCGTGGAGTTGGAACATCGCGCTTATTGGGCGGTTCGCCAATGTAACCTCGACTCAGACCTGTGTGGTCGAGAAAGGAAACTCCAACTCCAGGAGCTGGAAGAGCTCCGTCGTGAAGCCTATGATTCTGCCTTAACTTTCAAGCAACGCACTAAAGCTTTTCACGACAGCCGTATTCGGCGGAAGGAATTTGAGCCATCTCAGCAAGTTTGGATCTACAATGCCGGCTCAAATTCTTTCATGGGAAATTGAAGTCCAAATGGACTGGTCCTTTTCTAGTCTCGAGACCATTTCCCAACGGGGCCGTTGAGATTGAAGATCCCAAATCTGGGCATAAATTTACGGTCAATGGGCAGTGTTTGAAACCCTATCTTACTCATGAACCTGCCCTCGTTGGAGAAGCTGTTGCCCTGCTGAAGGGTAACTAATGTTGTGCCTCATTCTGAGTCCAGTTGGGGATGTTAAATTCAGCGTTCGTTGGGAGGCACCCCAACAACACTTCGCCACTGTCATGCTCACTTCACTTTTCACTTCACCACCCACCATCCACCCACCCTACCACCCTGCTGTATCCCTGCACCTCAGCTCTCGTTACCCGATCTTTCGTCCTTCCTCTACCCTACCCTGCATGCATATGAGGACATAGCATCATTTGGCATGGGGGGGTGGATAGGCATCCATAGGATCTGGGTATTTTATGGTATCATGCAGTTTCCATCTATCTATAAATAAGTAAAAAAAAAAATGATGTTTTGTAATGATCTGAAGGCTGAAACAAAAATACAATAAGTGTTTATGGATATTCAACCACTGTTTTGAAGACTTTCTAGGCCACAGAAGCTTGATTCGCTTAGGCTTGGCTTAATTCACTTGAGCATTGACAAGATAGATCGGAATCTCTCCTAACAAAGGATGTATTCTTGTATCTGAGACACCAATACAGGATTCGTTGGTTTGCTTCTACTCGAGAGCCTAAGTAATCTTGGTTCACACTACACATATCAAGAAAGACCAGGTGAACATAAGATCCAACCCTAGTGTTCATTAGGGAAGGTGGAGTCCTTACCTGTGTGCGTAGGTAGACTTTTTATCTTAGGCTTTAGTCTTGTGTTTAGGAGAGACTCTTTCCACCAAAAGGAAACTCTCCCACCAAAAGAAAAGTGTGCTCCTCCAAATAAAGATGTAAGAGATATACTGACACGTGTTTTTTAAAAAAAAAAAAAGGATGCAAATAAGTCAGTATATCTCGCAAATGTCTGTAAAGTCTCCCCCCTACAAAAGTTCTTCAGGGCAAGTTACAAATACACTGTTTTCTTTGAGCCACAAATGTAATAAAATGGAAGTTGAGTTTTCCGTCATCTTTTTAAGGGTCAATCCATAGACACGAGCTGAAACTGGGACCAACCTGCACTTAAAAATTCGTGAAATCTTGGGCTTGAGTTTTAATGTTCATCTAGTCAGTCTTGATCCTTCACTATGCACGAGACAATCTCTTGAGCTCTCGAGTATGGCAAAAACCTCCTGGGTCCTGGAAATTGTACTTAAGGTTTAAATATCAAGAGTCCAGGTTAGTTGAGAAATGGTCTATGTCATGTAAGACTTAAAGTACTGGTAGTCTTCCCTACAATTGGTTCTCACAATATCCAACAAATAAACACACCTATGTCACCTCAGAAGAAAATCTTCAGCTTAAGATCATTTCAAAATATAGTACAAAATGTTTTGCTAGGGACTAGCAAAAGATAGACATGGGGGTATGTTTGCACAGCAAAAATACACCAATAAAAGTGCCATCTTGTGTTATTTCCTAGCATTGCCATTGCATAATAGGTAGCCATAGTTGCATTTGTAAAAATAAACGCATGCATGCATTTATTTGAGAGGGGAGGAGAGTGAATAAATTGGCCTTATAATTAACGTATTCTTCAAGTGCTGCCTCGCAAAATCTCCATCTTCACTTTTTATTTGGCTTTGAACTTCTTCCTCTCTGCGGGGCTTAGGGCATGGCTTGCTCTTCGCGCAATTCTCTGCCACAGCTTGCCTTGCTAGCCACGCACAGCCCAGGGCATGGCTGTGCTTGCCTCCTTCCTCTTTAGAAAGGGCACAGCCATCTTCCTTGTGGGGAGCCTGGTCCAACACACCGACAGCATCTCCTTCCTCCAGGCCATCTCCTCCCCTCTCCCCTCGATACGCAGACTCTCTTCCTCCTGAGGAGCTACGTTGTGGGCAAGCGCAGCTCACAGTGGTACACGACTACCACTGTGAGTCCCACCACTACCCAGCTCATCAAAGAGCCGGTGGGCGTGGTGGTTCACCTCTCTATTTTCGTCATTCCAGCCCTTTCCGCCATTGCCACAGAGTCGAGCTTTGAAGCATAACCGCAGCAGCAGCTAGGCACCGGCCACCCCACGTATTATGCAAGCTCCTGGCGCATGCCAACAGTCGGCGCAGCTCCTTCCACACGCGCGCCAGCCTGCTCCACAGCGCCCGCGCACGCTGAACTGGGCGCAGCCGGTCGCTCGAGCCGAGCGCGCACTATAGCTACTGTTCACACTATAGAGCACGACATTGTAGCTACAGTGTGGTGACTGGAAAGTTTCTCACTTATCTGGTCACTGCATGCTCTCTCTCCCCACCGCAACCACCTCCAGCCCGCACCCGCGTCTCTCCCCACACCCGCGTCTCTCCCAGCACCCACTTCTTCGCCCGCGTTCCCCTCAGTGCGCAACGCGGTGCGCTGCACCATGCAGTGTGCTGCGTTACACCCTCACACCGCTCCCTCTTGTGCGCGCCTGCGCTTGCGCGCACCTGTGCCTGCGCGTGCACTCTCCTGCGCGTGCCACCAGACGTCGGCTGAAGCCTCCAGACGACTTAACTAGCAGCGCCCTCTCTCACAGCCACTCTCTCACTCCCTCCTGCAGACACATACACACACACATGCACACTCTCTCTCATACACACACACTCATTTGTGCATGCCTATATACATACTTATATATATATACATATATATATTTACATATATATATATACATATATATATCTACATATTAGTACCTATACAATTATATATAAGTATATATACATACGTACATACATACATACATATATATATATCTATATATTTATATATATATATTTATACACATATATATACATATATATACACACATATATACATATATATCTATAGATATAAATACATATATATATATATATATCTTTCTACATATATCTATATACATAAATTACTATATATATATACATATATATATCTACATCTATATAGTTATATATACATACATATATATCTAATTATAAATACATATATATATATGTATATACATACATCTATCTTATATATATTTGCATATCTTTATATATATATACATATACATATATATATATATATATATAACTACATATACACCTATATAATTATAACCCTATCTATATATATACATATAAATATATACTTACCCTCGTATCACCTACCCCGCATTATATCGTGGGAGTATCTGCACCAGTTGCTGATATTCCCCGATACTCGCATATAGAAAGCATCTCCACACACACCTTCCACCCATCCATCCTACACTCCACGCGGCACTTCGTCCTGTTGGTTGCGTCTTCCTAGATGACGATCAACTCGACACCGTGCTATACGCCATTTCCACCTCCACGCCCACCCCTATATATATATATAATATATATATACTATATTTATCTTATTTCTATTTCTCTTTCCTGCTATTAAAAAGATAAAAAAAATATATACAAAAGAGAAAAGATAATCCTTGACTTGCAGGTACTCAGTCTTGCGAATAGCAAGACCAATTTTGGAACCCTAATTTGGCTCAAAGCCAAGAACCTGATTTTGAGGGTGTACCTCAAGGACAAAAATTATCAGAAAAAAATCATAAATAGAAAAAACACCAAAAATATAATAAACGAATGGAAGAGATTCATTGTAGGAAAGGCATAGAAACTTATTCACCTCTAATCCCGCTTCCCTAAGTTCGACCCTAGGCCTAAAAGTGACCAAGAAAAAACCAAGTAGGCCAGGTTAAAAATTTTGTAAAAAGATGGTTAGGCTCGATTTAGGTTAACCACTATACTCATTTCAACGATTAAATCACCATATTAACACAACCTATCTGAGCCCGACCACCCCACACCATTACCGGACACACTCACCTTCATGGCCACAGAGCAACCTAGGCACGCATGCCTAGGCCATCCCATGGCCAGCCAACCACCGTCTCAACTTCGCCATGACACGACGAAGCTTCCTAAGGCATTTGACAGGGCTGTGAGGCCATATTCGTGCATTTCAGGTTTGACCCCTCTGCCGCCATTAGCGAAGGTGCGAAGGAGCTTGCTCGCGAGCTCCAGGTCGTCCCACTCCAGGCAGAGGCATTGCAGGTGCGTGGAATCCCTCTACGAGTCATTCGCACCTGGCAATTAGAGGCATTAGCGACTGCAGCTACCTCAATTGAGCGAGACTTCTTCCCTACAGGTGCGCGAAGAAGTGGGTGGGACTTTAGTCCCACCTCGGAAATGCTTGGTGCTGGTGCACGCGTTTTATTATTTTTGTGTTTCTATCTTACCGCCTCAAGGAACACGGGGTGAGGTCCCTCGCCCACTCCACCTACCTCATCCGTAGCCACTCCTATGCGAACCTGGTACCCGACCTGTATACGTTGCACTCCTCGCGCACCACCCACGCCAGTGTGCCTTGACCCGGGCACACGTAACCCGACTCGTATACCCGATTGGCTGGCTCTGGGAGAGCGAAGAAAGAAATAGAAAGTGACGTGGGGAAGGGTAGGGGTAGGTTTTACTCTATGCTGTGCAGGGAAAGAAAGAAGGAGCTGAGGAAGAGAAGGCAAGCTGAAGGCAAGAGAGGCTAAGGAAGGAAGGAGAAGGAAGGACTTGGAGGTAGAAGTTGAAGGAGCGGCTAAGGAAGGAAGGAGAAAGCACTATAGCCGCAAAAGCAGAGGTTGAAGAAGGAAGAAAGACTTGAAGGCAGAAGAAGAGGCAAAGCAAAGGTAGAGAAGAAACTGAAGCCAAGGGTAGAGAAAGAAGAGGCTAAAGAAAGAAGGAAGTGGTGTGGCCAAGAAGGACCAAAGGCAAAGAATAGAAGAAAAAGAAGAGAGGTAGAGAAAGAGTGGCCGCAGAGAATTAAAGGCAGAGAAAAAGTTATGGAAATAGGAGAAGAGAAGAAAGAAGAAGCCATCAGAGAGAGAAAATTCCTTTTTACATCTTTTATTCTCTCTTTAGCTTTCATATACATTGAATTTCATTGATATTATTGTGGAACATTATATTTTGAGTAATTTGAGATTGTGATTTTAGTTTTTAAAATGTCAATTTGCTCCCTGTGTTCGACCTCGGATACCTAGGTTTTTGAGTGATAAATTCTTATTTGTTTTCGAGGCGATTTCATTTATACTGCAACGAACATCTTTTAAAACCCCGATTTCGCCCCATTAACATTTTGGTGCCGTTGCCGGGGAGCAACGGACATTTTAGAAACTTTCATCACAATCTCTAATTTAGTACTGACCTAATCTCTCTCTTTTGCTGTGTTTGTTTCAAGGGAAGAAAAGAAAAGAAAAGCAGCCACACAACAACCACACCAAGGAATAGGTAAATCATCATTGCCCACTCTCTTAATCCCCTAAAAATCTGAAAAGGAAAATAAAGAAAAGTCAATCTAGGGGTACCTGCTTCCATATTTAGTAATTCACAAAAGTTGCTTGATTTTTACTTTCAACACATTTTGAATTGCACATCCATTTAAGGTAACTAGGGCTAACACCTTCTTGATTGAGCCCTAGATACCAATTTTTGAGGCAACTAAATTGGACCAAATTGAGCCAACCTAAGGATTTCAATCTAGGATTTTAGAGACACATCTTCTTTTAAGCAAATAATCAAAAATTTCAAAAGGAGGTGTGCCTAAGCCTTGTTTGAAAAGATCTATTCAAGAGAAACTCTAAGCAAATCAGGCTCTTAATCCATTTAAACCCTAAAAGAAAGGACCTAAAAGCTCTTAAAGGAACAAAAAGGTGAACTTGACCCTTTGGGTCAACCAACCTTAAAATTAGGTTACTTTTTGCACTCAAAAAACCTAAAGTTCAAGTGGAACCCTAAGCACCTTGATCTTAATTAAAAGTGGTAGACCTAAGAGGTCAAGGTCCTCATTCTGATCTACCTGGAATCTCAGTGACAAGAGAGGTTGGGTGGGGGAAACCTTGTAACTCGTGGGGACTCTCTACCATGTAGGGGTCTTTGCGTGACTCTCCCTCTCTGGCTGCCCAGGTATTTCTCAAGTGGACGGCCTTTCTAACTAAGGGGTATCATCCGCCCCGAACCTCTATAGTCACCCAACAATTTTTGGGTGTCTCGATTGGGTCCAGCACATTCTGATCTCATAAAATCCTTCAGTGCATGTTTGGTAGGAGATCCTTAAGACCATCCTTAAGACCTCCTTTAGAAATCCACTCCCACTAAGGCCAAGCCTCGACGCCCTTGTTTGTGCAGCAACCCCACCACATAGATCTCTCTTCTTATTCAGAACCTAGTTCTCCTTCTTCCATAATGGCACAACCCATTGAAGAAGAGAACAACCTTGAGCACCAACTTCAGCACCTAAATGATCTCTTCTAAAACTTTGTAAACCCACCGCAGCATCCTATGATGCGAGATCACTATAATCCCGCTGCGGTGGCAATCGAGCCTCGAGTCCAAATCCCGAATGGAGGTCTTGATTTTGAACTGAAGCCCAATATGATTCATGCCATACCAAAATTCCATGGGCTTAACTTCGAGGATCCATTCTAGCACATCAAGCAGCTCAAGCATCTGGCCTAGACCTTCGGGTCAGATGCACAAAATCAGGATATTCTGCTCATGAAGATATTTTCTTTCTCCTTCATGGACAAGGCTGCTCATTGGTATCAAACTCAGACTCGTCCGATCAACACATGGGTCAAACTTCAGTCCAAATTATTGAAGAAGCTCTTCCCCATTGGCCGGACAAATGCCTTGCACCACCAGATCACTCATTTCACTCAACAATCGGGAGAACCTCTTCATGAGGCATGGGATCGATTCTTAGATCTCATGCAAAAGTGCCTCCATCATGGAGTTCCTAAATGGGAACAAGTCCAATCTTTTTACCAGGGACTCCGTGAAGACATTCGATTATTCGTCAATGCAACCTGCAGAGGAAACATCATGGGTCAATATGAGGACACGGTGTGGGAGATTCTCGAAAATATGTGTGAGAACTCCATCAATAATGACTCCATGGGCTTATTTGACTGGACGAATGCCCATACATCGATGAATCTTAGGGGAGCACATGAGATGCAGGGCCTGTCGGCATCCATCGACTTGGAGTTAATGGCTAGTCAGTTGGACAAGGTCCCTATCATAGAGAAGAAGGTGGACGAGCTGACTCGGCATCTACAGCGAACCACCTCTGCGCAAAACTCGTTTGCATAGCCACCTCTTACAAGAGAAATTGTGCAGAACATCTATCACCGATCTTCTTAAGGGATGGACTCATATCCACCCCCATCTGACTCTAGGACTGGAGGGACCTCCGATCCACTCTATTCTAGTTGGGGGAACTTTGAACCCTCGTACTTTGATTTTCCTAAAGCTCCTCCGACCTGCAAGGACCTCAACGCCATCCAGAATGACCCATTCTCCAATACCTACAACCCTAGATGGTGGAATCATCCCAACTTCCAGTGGGCGGGAAATTCTCAAAATCAAAGACCACCTTATCAACCCCATCCACAAGCTCCTTGTCCATATCAGCCTCCTCAGCCTCGTCCTAACACCACCTATCAATCTAGGCCAAACCAGGATCACATGTCTCTTATCCTTCAAGCACTGGCTGACATTCAAAAGATGAATGCGGCAATGTAGAAACAGCACAAGGACGAGATCACAGAGGTTTGCAATCAACTCACCCAGATGGTGAATTCTCGCCAACCTAGCACCCTTCCTTCACAACCTCTGCTGAACTCAAATAACGTGCCGACCCAGAGGCGCATTATGAACCCAAATCTAGGGTATGCACTAATGATTTATCAGGCCCCTTCTGTTCCATCACCCGACGGGATGGAAGCTTCGACATCTTACGCAGGATATCAACAACAGCCACCCATCTTACCAAACCTAAACCAAAACCAAGCAGGATTAAACTCCGTAACAACCCGTAGTGGTAAAACAACTCAAGACCCACCTTATCCAAACCACTCCAAGCTTGGTAGTAACCCAAACCCTAGGATAGTAATCCAGGATACCCCTATCCCAGATCAAGAACCTGGACCTATTCTAGAGGAACCAACCAAGGTTCCATATCCCGAGGCCTTGACCAAGGGAAAGAGGATAGCCAAACTCGTGGCTCCTAAGGAGGATCTGCTTAAGCTCTTTGAACAGGTCCAAATAAACATCCCATTGATGGATGCAATCCGCCATGTACCGGCTTACGCACAATTTCTAAAAGACATGTGTACACCCAAGCGTAAGCTGTAAACCAAAAGTGGGAGTCTGATCGTACTGCCAAAGCAAGCCAGCTCTGTAATCTTGAGTAAGCTCCCACCTAAGGCTAAAGAGCTAGGTACTCCCCTGATTTCATGTACAATTGGTGATACCCAATTTGACAGAGCCTTGTTAGACCTAGGTGCCTCCATAAACCTAATACCTACATCCCTCCTTGACCACCTTGAAGAATCCGAGCTTAAATCGACAGAGATGACATTGCAGTTAATCGATCGATCCATCAAGTCACCTAAAGGAATACTCGAGGATGTCATTGTTAGGGTACGGGATTTCTATTTCCCGGTGGATTTTATAGTCATGGATATGGATCACCTAAGAACCCAAGGGATACACCGATTATACTAGGGAAACCTTTTTTGGCCACTGCTAGGGCCAACATAAATTGTGAGGAGGGCCAAATAGAATTAAAATTTGGGAACCAAACTCTGAAGATTGACATCTTTAAGGCCCAACAAGGGATTAATTGTAGTGTTATTTAATAAATATGTGATATCAAAGCCGTGGTTGATGAATCGCATATCGAGGACAACCTGATTATCCCCAATCAACCACCAGAAGATCAAAACATGCAAACAGAGGAGCCTGAACCTGACCTAGATACACCCATAACTCCGACCCGTGTTCCTGACACACACCCTGAACAGTCCGCTGTTGCGGATAATCCCGTCCTGGAACTCAAGCCCCTTCTCGATCATCTAAAGTACGTCTTTTTAGGTTCCAATCAGACATTTCCTGTGATTATCAACTCTAGACTCACACCTGACCAGGAATCCCGTCTGATTACTATTCTCTAGCAACATCATAGAGCCATTGGATGGATTCTCGATGACTTGACTGGCACAAGCCCCTTTTATTGCACACATCAAACTACACCGAAGAGGGAGCATGACCTTCGTGAGAAATGCAGAGACGTTTGAACCCTAATCTGCAGGAGGTCGTGAAAAAGGAGATCATCAAGTGGTTAGATGCAGGGATCATCTACCTAATCTCCGACAGTTGCTGGGTGAGTCCAATCCAGGTTGTGCCTAAAAAGGCAAGACTCACCATCATCATGACTGAAACCAGAGAGGTCATATCGACCCGTATAGCTAACTCATGGAGAGTCTGCATTGATTATAGAAGACTCAATTCCTCCACGAAGAAGGATCATTTTCCACTATCGTTTATTGATCAGATTCTCGAGAAACTAGCGGGAAATAGGTTCTGCTTTCTTGATGAGTACTCCGGTTATAACCAAGTGGCAATCCATCCTAAGGACCAAGAAAAGACCACTTTCACCCAACCCTTCGAGACGTATGCATTCCGAAGGATGACGTTCGGTCTCTGCAATGCACCTGCAACTTTTCAGTGGTGCATGCTTGCCATATTCTCAAATACGGTAGGTGATTATCTGGAAGTCTTCATGGATGACTTTTCAATTTTTGGAGCATCATTTGATGATTTCCTCCAGCACTTGGTCCAAATACTCAGGCGATGCATTGACATGAATCTGGTTCTTTTCTGGGAAAAGAGCCATTTCATGGTGCCTGAGGGAATCATCCTTGGACATTTGATTTCGGAGAAAGGCATCCAAGTCAATCTAGCCAAGGGTAACTTGATTTCCAAACTCCCTATGCCTAGCTCGATCAAGGACATCCAATCTTTTCTGGGGCACATCAATTTCTACCATTGATTTATCCCTGATTTTTCAAAAATCGCACACCCTTTGACTACTCTTCTCTCTAAGGATGTACCTTTCGAAATCTCCAAGGAATGCACTTAAGCATTTGAGATCCTTCGTGACCGAGTCACCCAAGCCCCGATCCTACAGTCCCCTGATTGGTTTCAACCCTTTGAGATCATGTGCGATGCATCTAATTTCGCTATGGGGCAGTTTTGGGGTAGAAAATTGATGGAAAACCTGTGGTCATTTACTATGCTAGCAAAACACTTGACGAGGCTCAGCGTAACTACATGGTTATTGAGAAAAAGCTGCTAGTCGTAGTATTTGCCCTAAAAAAATTCAGATCTTATCTCCTGGGTTCTCGTGTTATCATCTACTCGGATCACACGACTGTGAGGCATCTCCTTGCAAAGAAGGACGTGAAACCTAGATTAATCCGCTGGATCTTGCTGTTGCAAGAATTCGACCTCGAGATTCACAATAAAGTGGGAAAACAGAATGTGGTAGCTGATCACTTGTCCTGCCTTCCTTCTGAGATCATTAACCCTTCTGAACCCATCATGGAACATTTTCCTGATGAGCACCTCCTAACTATCGATACAGGGCTTCCATGGTTTGCTAACATAGTAAACTACTTCGCATCACATCAGATCCCATCTGATTGGTCGAAGGCCAAGAAGGACAAATTGCGTTTCGATGCCAAGTATTACCTTTGGGAAGACCCGTATCTATTCCGCATTGGTGCTGATCAAATTATCCGACGATGTGTCGTGGAAGTGGAAATCAAAGGCATACTCTCTTTCTACCATGACCAGGCATGCGGTCAACATTTTTCAGGACATAAAACTGCATCAAAAGTCCTCCAGTGTGGCTTTTACTAGCCCACAATCTTCAAGCATGCATACAATCACTGTAAGGCATGTACCCATTGCTAGACCTTGGGCAACATGAGCCATCAAGACATGATGCTTTTACAACCGATTCTAGTATGCGAGATCTTCGACATTTGAGGGATTGATTTTATGGGACCCTTCCCAATCTCGAACGGCTTCGAATATATTTTACTCGCTGTTGACTATGTGTCCAAGTGGATCGAAGCCATTCTGACCCAAACCAGTTATCACAAAGTTGTTATCAAGTTCATTCACCAAAACATCTTCTCACGGTTCAAGATTCCACGTGCAATAATTTTCGATGGAGGGACCCATTTCACAAACGCTCACTTCATGTCACTGATGACCAAATACGGGGTGTCGCACCGAATCTCTACTCCTTACCACCCCCAAACTAATGGTCTAGCTGAGCTATCAAATCGGGAGATCAAGAAAATCCTCGAGGTTACTGTTCGACCTGATAGGAAGGATTGGTTGTCTCTGCTTCTAGAAACATTGTGGGCTTATAGATCACCCACAAGACCCAATTCGGTATGTCTCCCTTCAAATTGGTGTACGGGAAGGCGTGTCACCTCCCCGTTGAATTGGAGCATAAAGCTTATTGGGCAGTACGGAATTGCAACTTAGATCTTTCTAAGGCTGGAACCCATAGAAAGCTTTAGATGAGCAAGATCGTTGAATTATGCCACGACGTGTATGAGAATTCATGAATCTACAAAGAGTGGGTTAAAGCCTTTCACGACAAGCACATATCTAGAAAGATCTTTCATCCTAGCTAGAAGGTCCTACTCTTTGATGCTCGACTCAAATTATTCCCAGGAAAGCTACGATCTAAATGGATCAGACCCTACCTAGTCCGACAAATCTTTGGAAATGGAGCCGTTGAGATCAATCCACTCAACCACGATTCCGAACCCTTCGTCGTGAATGGTCAAAGACTCAAACCGTTCATTGATATGACCGATACAGATTTGGCTGAGACATCCTTTATCCTCCATTCTCCCCGAGCTCATTGCGCCCAGCCGATGGTGTAAAACTCAGCACTTAACAGGAGGCAACCTGTCATTCTTTGAAAAACCTGAAACCTTTCCTGACAATTCTATGCTGAATTCATATTGCACTTTAGGGTTCATCCATTAGAATAGCTGACTCCACCTCAGGTACCCGTACCCGAGTCTAGAAATCGTCCGCAATAGTCACCTCGACCCGTTCATTCACCCAACACCTGTCCTAATGAATGAACTAAGCTGAATTCGAACCCACCTAATTTACAATGGGGACATTGCAAATTGTAGGCATGGAGGGGTATGAAAGTGCAAAATGTCATGAAAACTCATATCAAAAAAATGTTTCAACAAAAAAATCACATATCACAAAAAACACAAAAAAATTGAAAAATCTTGAAAAAGAACAAAAAATTGAGGGGGGAGAGAAAATTTTTAAGGCTATACAAAACATGAGGAGGAAAAAGAGCAAAATGACAAAAAAGGAGCACAAAATGAAAAAGAAAAAGAATAGTCATTAGTAAGAGATTATGAGATTAACTAAAGTTCTAGACTACATCAAGAAAAAAGAGAAAAATGAGAAAAAGTGCTAAAGAGACACAAAAAGAGATTAATAGGAACGCTGACCTTAGGCCTTTTGGCCTAGACTCTTAGGCTTAAAAATTCATGTATCTGCTAAGATCTGGATAATCCTCAAGAGGTTAGGAAAAATGCAAAGCTTAAGTATTAGGTCTAAGGCTTAGGGATTATTCGACCTCATTAACTGACCTTCAGTTTACGAGACTCGGTAACCTAAGCACCCCAATCCACACACAGTCTGGTTCAGTGTGCATAAATATCAAAATCATGCAAAAGCGTTTTAATGTTCTGAAAAAAGTTGCCTAGATTAGGAGTGGCCGATCAACACAAGTTGATTTGGATGACTTCCCAATGCAGAGAGGCGGGAAATTCCCCTCAAAGATGCGTAACAACATATTGTCTCCTGGGTGTATGTCTCTTAGGATATTTACATATCCTACCAAGGGCATGTAAGCACTCTGCTGGTTCAGATACCATGGGCGACATTATCACAAAATGTTGATTGCCAGGGTCTGAATTTGGCCACGGAACGCCATGGGAGGGATTATCTCGAAATCTCGAAAGCTAAGGTTCTGGGGGTTGCCATGGGCGGTGTTATGACAAAGCATCGATTGCCAGGGACCTTTGAGGATTGATGATGGGGACGAGGAATTCGATACAGATCATGTTGAGAAGCCAATCTGAAGCTAGAGATAAAAATAAAAGAGAGAGAAAACTCTCCAAACAAATGAATCCTCTGTCTCTCTCTTATAAAAATGCACTGCAAACTGAACCAAGGCAAAAAATGTCTTAAGCACAAGTGCTTTAACCGTGGAGTCCAACGAACCTTAGGATAGTTTTTGCAAGCCTTAAAAACCCTCACGGAGGACCAAGGCTAAAGTTGGTCTGGTCCGGATTTTGGTTGGTGCTTTAGTACCTCTAGGCCTATTGTTGGCATTCTGACCTAATCACAAAAGAAGAAAATGTACTTATCATAACTGGTGAAAAAAACTCATGGTCTAGAACAGACATTAAAACCTTAAAATTTTGCTAAGGGACTAGCAGAAGCTAGGCATGGGGGTATGATGAGAACCTTATAATGAGTCCTAATTGGCTTATTTTGACCTAAGAAAGTGAACAAAAGCTCCTACATAACCTAAAAGAAGGCCTAATTCAAGGGATTACTGTTTTGGGAAGAAAAAATGAAATAAAGGGTAAAACTGCAATTTTACCATTGTAGTACATCAACAGAATTTCTCAAGGGCTAAACATAGGTCAGTTGGACTTAATCAGAGAAAAAGTGCGATAGTTCAGTCAAAAAAGGGTTATTGTGAGATCTAAGAATTAAATGACATTCTATAATCCTAAAACAAACCCACTTAATTTCACAAGGTTTTGGTGAGGATAAAAATCAACTAAACCCTCTAAAATTCATGAAAAAATATCCTCTAAGGTTTAGAACCTTCAAATTGGCCTTTGGAACCTATTTTGACCTAGATAGCGGTCCTTGCTCAGTTTTTGACCTAATTTGGATTTTTGTGCAAAATATGCAGTCAAACATGGTCAAACATAAAATCCAACTTCACCATTGGATTCCTTAGGTCCAAATTAGGTTCGTACCAAAATTTGGGCCTAAGGGAAGGTCACCTTGACCTACTTTGAAAAATAGTCACCCAATTGCATTTTGACCCCTAACTTTTGAAAATCCTTGCACTGACCCCCCTATCTTCCTCACCACTCTTTGCATTCAAGTCCCTTCGCCATTACAGCAGAGGAATCCTACTCCGGTGAGGATTTGAGGAGGATATCTCCCGGAACCCTCAAAGATCTCCCAGATTTGGAAGGGAGATTCTCTGAGGATTTCCCCATCGTCTAAACAGGATCCCAAGATTGGATTTATACCAAATCTCTCGTGTGAACGCTCGAGAGATTTGGGTGTCTTACGCACCTTCCATCTCCGATGAGATCTTTGCACTTGGAAGCTTTCCTTCCAAGCACAAAGGTCACGGCCAGCAGCTATAAAAGGACCCCTGGTCCTTGCCGCATCTTCCAAGCTTGATTTGGCCGCAGATACAACCCTAATTTCCTCCTCCCTCATCTCCGGACAACTGCCCACAAGCTCCAACGATCCCTCCTCTCTCCTCTCTCCGCTTTGCCATAATACCAATGGTAGAGTTATCTCTACCTTGCTCCTCCGCGTCACACTGTACCAACAAACGCCTCTCCGACTCCTTCCTCATCGCCGTCATCCTTACCGCAGGGCCTTCTTCTCCGATGATGGCACCTACACGTCGCTCATCCTTCGCCTTTCCCCCTTCGTCCAATTACCCTCAGTAAGCTCCTCTCTCTCTACTCTTCATTTTCCCTCATTCAATTTCATAATACACCCCTCGATAGCCACTGTCCACCTCTGTCTCCCTCATCTCTGGCAGACCACCGGCGAGGCGCAACAGTCGCTTCACCTGTCCACATGCCTCGCCACCTACCTTAGAACTTTCGCCCTCACTCATTGATCAGCATCCACTCCTCCACTGACCGCCACACACGCCCCACACCCTCACCGGAGACATGCACCTTCACGGCCACAGAGCGACCTAGGCACGTACGCCTAGGCCATCCCGCGGCCAACCAACCATCGTCTCAACTTCACCGCGACACGGCGAAGCTTCCCAAGGCATTTGATATGGCCGTGAGGCCATATTCATGCATTTTAGGTTTTACCCCTCCACCGCCATTAGCGAAGGTGCGAAGGAGCTTGCTCGCGAGCACCAGGTCATCCCACTCCAGGTAGAGGCATTGCGGGTGCACAAAATCCCTCTACGAGTCATTTGCACCTAGCAATAGAGGCATTAGCAACTACAACTGCCTCAATTGAGCAAGACTTCTTCCCTACAGGCGCATGAAGAAGCAGGTGGGACTTTAGTCCCACCTTGGAAATGCTTGGTGCAGGTGCACGCTTTTTATTATTTTTGTGTTTCTACCTTACCGCCTTAAGTAACACGGAGTGAGGTCCCTCGTCCACTCCACCTGCCTCGTTTATGGCCACTCCTACGTAGACCTAGTACTCGACCCATATACCCTGCACTCCTCGCGCACCATTCACGCCAGTGTGCCTAGACCCAGGCACACGTAACTTGACCCGTATACCCGATTGGCTAGCTTTGGGAGAGCGAAGAGAGAAATAGAGAGAGAGTGACGCGGGGAAGGGTAGGGGTAGGTTTTGCTCTGTGCTGTGCAGGGAAAGAAAGAAGGAGCTGAGGAAGCGAAGGCAAGCTGAAGGTAGGAGCGGCTAAGGAAGGAGAAGTAAGGACTTGGAGGTAGAAACTGAAGGAGTGGCTAAGGAAGGAGAAAGCACTATAGATGCAGAAGCAGAGGTTGAAGAAGGAAGAAAGACTTAAAGGCAGAAGTAGAGGCGAAGCAAAGGCAAAGAAGAAACTGAATCCAAGGGTAGAAAAAGAAGAGGCTGAAGAAAGAAGAAGGAAGAGGAGCGGCCAAGAAGGACCAAAGGCAAAGAACAAAAGAAAAAGAAGAGAGGCAGAGAAAGAGTGGCTACAGAGAATTAAAGGCAGAGAAAAAGCTAAGGAAACAAGAGAAGAAAGAGAAGAAAGAAGAAGCCATCAAAGAGAGAGAAAATTCCTTTTTACATCTTTTATTCTCTGTTTAGCTTTCATATACATTGAATTTCATTGATATTATTGTGGAACATTATATTTTGAGTAATTTGAGATTGTGATTTTAGTTTTTAAAATACCAATTTGCTCCTTGTGTTCGACCTCGAATACCTAGGTTTTCGAGTAATAAATTCTTATTTGTTTTCGAGGCGATTTCATTTATACTGCAACGAACATCTTTTAAAACCCCGATTTTGCCCCGTTAACATGGAAAGAGTTATCCTCCTCAACGGTTGCTTGGAGGATGAGCTGCATTGACGAAGCGCCTGGACGAAGGTGGTGAGATGTTGGACAAAGGAGAACGACGACGAACAATGGAGGATGGGGCAAGGCGACGTCACAGTAGGATCCGCTTCTCGAATGGCGGTGAGAAGATAACCGAGAGCACTCCACAAATGGGGATGTGAAGGTTGAAAAATTCTAATTTTAACTCAAATGGAGCATCCCAGGTTTGGGACAAGCTCCTAGAGTTGAGGGGGTGAGAGAAGAGAGGAAGGGATGAAGAAGTGTGGAGGTCGTAAGGACTTTTAGAGGTGAACATTGAGGGGGCAAAAAGGTCATTTTACACTTTAAACTTTAATGTAAGGGTCTTTAGTGACGAATGTAACTGTCACTAAAGCCTTAAACGTGGGTGTAGGTCACCCATCCACGTGCCTCCTCTTCTTCCTCTACACTCAACATTCATGCACGAACAGACGATCTCAGCTATCCAACTCGCATCTAACAGCTCAAATTGCCTCGTGCCCGTGCCTTCGTCTTCTCTTCAACGCTTAAGCCCACGATCTTGCGATCTCAGCTGTCCGATTGCGAAATCAGTTGGCTTAAGATGCATCCACGCCTCATCATGCGCTCATGTCTGATCGAGCGCTTGAATGAGCATCATCGCATGCGTACACGATCCATACCCATCTGTGCTACCACATCATGCCTTTCCTACCATTTGATCACAATCCAACGGCCAATTGAGCCGTGCCCTATGCATGCTTGTTGATTTGAGGCAATTCACAGTTCGATCTCGCGAGCTCCGCGTCGCCCAGAAGCGTGCAACCAATGTGCCATTGCCTCGAATTGTCTCAAAGACGAAGGCATGCACATCCACTCCTGACTGTTGGATTTCAATTTGACGGTTAAGATTTGGTGATCGACTAAAGAGAGAGCAGTAGGGGCAGGCTTTGAGCTGGTTTGGACGATTAGGATGGTGCCACGTGGCACCATCCTGGCCGTCCACCTTCATATGCTAGTAGGTAGCACCACGGATGTCTAATTGGATCGATTTTCACTCCGTTAGGCTACGATCATCGATTCGAACCATCCGTGCAGTTGGATTCATCATCTGAACTACGAATTTACACCACTTGGCCCCTTGACCTCTGATCTTTCTCGAATGGCATCTGGTGCTATGAAAGTCTAATTGGGGCAATCTTGGAGCCGTTGAACTATGATTGTCACCCTGATCAGATCCATACAGTTGGACTTTCAATACAAGGCCCTAATGTAATATTGCCCCATTTCCTGACCACAAAAAGAAAAGATTAACCTAAAATTTATATAACCTAACCTAAATGTATGATGATGCATGTTATGCAATATTTATAATGTATGATGCAACTATACGCCTAAGAGCATGCATAAATAGATGGTTTATGTGATATAAACATGTTTACATCAACCAAATAAAACAATAACTTTTTGGAAATTTTCATTTTACGTTATATATAGATATTTCATTTTTGGAAGATTATCTTAATTCTCATACGAAATCTTCTCATAGTTTGTTATTTTACAGCATGCTTTACATGAGTTTCATGGTATCTATTATTTCATCTTTCATATAACACTACGAGTCATATATATAAACCAATTAATTTATGTACCACGTATCTTTTGTATTACAAGCACCATATGATTTTTTATTATATCATTTAAAATAAATATTTACATTTTTGTTGTATTACAGCATATAAATTGGTGTTTACAATTTAATATACTTGTTACAACATAGCTACTATTTTGTTACAAATTATGTTCCAATTGTTACAACTGTAATGCTTATTCCTCACAAATATTTTTATTAGACATTACAACGCATGTACTTTGCTATTACAATGTAAATTTATTTCTAACATGTATGATACATATTTTTTATGAATGAATGATGAGATTTGTTAGATGTTTATAAATCAATATTCCCAATGTATTACATCTTTATGTCCTATTATAACTTTTGAAATACATTTCCTCTTTTAATATGTCAATATGGTTGTATTACAAGATTTTAGTATAATACATAATACATTAGTTGTCATTAATATATCCTATTATCCCTTGGTGTGGTATATTATATGTCATGTTTTGTATTACAAACTCATGTTTATTATTCATTTGTCTTAACCATTAATGTTTACAATTTAATATATTTGTTACAGCATGACTACTATTTCGTTATAACTGCAATGCTTATTCATTACAAATGTTCTTATTTGACATTACAATGCACGTACTTTGGTGTTACAATATAAATTTGTTTTTAACACATATGATACATTATTTTTTACAACAAAATGAATGATGAGATTCGTGAGATGAGTTTTTATTAGTTGCATTATATACCATCTAATTATTGCAATCATGAGTTTTTCTATATTTAAACCTTATATTATGAACATCGTATTCATTTTAGCAATTATTTTAGTATCTATTTATAGTATATATGGTTTGATTAGATTTAACGCTTTTTAGGAATTGTTTTATTTCAAACAACATACAAGCCTTTTTTTTTTAGAAACATCCATTATTTTTTTTGGAATGTAAAACCATCATTGTTACATTTGGTGGTTTTGCTTTGGTACATGGGATTTCAATTTAATGGTCACCATCTTGTGCTCATATGTATATTTTTAAGCACAATGCTCTTTGGATAGGCCCCCTATATATATATGGGGGGCTTATCCACTAAGCATAATGCTTATAAATTGGAAAATAAGCCTGATATTTGGACCATCACAATTACATCGAACGATGAAAACGAAAACCACCCATACTAATGATGGTGGTTTTGTATTGTTACATTATTGTTATCATGTTAAGTTGCCTCGATCGTATTTTAAAATCTCACGTCTTAGTATAGTTGGTTAAGGTGAATCAAACATTTAAAATTTATAATACTCAAATTAGAAAAGAAATTCAAGGTCATCTCTGAGAGCAAGCTTAATGCACAATTATCACTGTTTTTAAATTTTAAGTCCAGGAACTAGATATGATAAATTAATATTTTAGTTTCAAACCTAGTTCAAAAATGTGGAGAGAATTGTCAATAAGTTTTGCATGGAAATTTGAATAGATTAGGATTTCTATAATCATTTAATGCTAAATAAGAGGGCGACTATTGTGATGAAGCATTAAGTAATGTAATTAATATCTGAAGAAAGTTATTAGTGTAATAAAATCCCTTATAGAAAGTTAATTCTTAACATATAAAAAGAATATTCAATTTGGTCCCTGAGATTTAAGATTAGGTCCTTGGAAATATTTTTGTACAGGTCCTTTTCTTACATGTTAGTCCCTGAGACTTTCTTTCTTCTGTGATTGGGTCCCTGCAGCTTACTTTTTCTCTCGATCGGGCCCCTGCCATCATCAAGAGCTCAAGCTCCTCCTTAATGTAGTAGTAGGTGGAGTTGGTCATGCGGCTTCAAGGATTTGGAGTCCCTGCCAGAGATCCAAAAAGCTTCGTGTGGCTTCACAAAGCCTTCATGTGTAGTTTGCCTGGTCGTAGGGAGTCGAAGAGGGCCGGTTGGAGGTTAGCGTTGATGGGTTGGCCGGTGATGGTGGTTTGAAGTGAGGAGTGGTGAAGCTTGAAATCGAGGAGTCAAGGAGCTTCAGTGGACTCCTCTGAACATGATGGTGGTGGTGGATTGCTACGTTGAGGCCAAAGGAGCTTGGGTGGATCGACGAGGGTGCGGCCGGCAGTGCTTCTCTGATGGGTGTGGTGGTGTCAAAAGCCCGAATTGGGAGAGGGCTTTTGCTCCTCTCGTCAAGGCTGTGCTAGTGGGGTGGCCAACGAAGTAGGAGGTGATGTGGAGTGTCGTGATGAGTTTGCCGGAGTGGTGGCCAGTGGCGTCGTCGCCCACGAAGAAGATGATGGAGAAGAAGTGGTTGTGTGGTCAAAACCTGCAAGGAGAAATCCTAAAGGGATCTAGAGGAAGAGAGGAAGCAAGAGGGGTACCTGAGAGAGGGCGAGGTGGATGGAGAAGCATATAGACGTGGTGGCCAGATGCATGGAAGAAGAAGAGGATGGCAGAGGGTTTTGGGGCTGAGGAAGGGATAGAGGAGCCATGTCCTTTGATGGGGAGCACGGTGAGGAAGAGAGGAAGGCGATCGTGGCCTCATTTGATGGCGAGGATCGATGGATGGAGGGGTCCAAAAAGGTCCCAAGGTACTTCAATGGCGATGTGCAGGAGAGGTGGAAGAAGGGTGTTGCACCCGCTATTTTCAGATGCCTAGCATCAGAGGAGGTGGCTGGATATTAATAGAGCAGCCTCCATGCTATTGAGGGTCGGTGGTTGCACGAACCTCGCCAGAGTTGCGTGGCTGGCGGAGTCGGAGGTGGAAGGTGGGGTTATTGCTGGAAGGGGGTTGAAGAAGATTCAGTGGTGCTTCCAAAGCTAGCTAGTGACGAGAAAGAAAGGGGGAATTTCAACGAATTAGGCATAAATTCGTGCTCATGAATGAACGACCTTTTATATAGAGGTGATTTCCTTTATAATTGAGCCAAAAATCACATGATTTGACTTGCGATTTGGCTGAATATGGAGCTTGAAATATTGATCTCGTCAACAAAGAAATCGAGCAAATTGGAGCTCGAGAAGGATCTCAATGGATTGGTCTTGATCTATAGAACAATATCGCCAAATTTGGCGAGATTTGATTGAGATTTCCTCAATCAATTTGATAATTGACTTAAGGCAATCATGGGTTCTTTCTCCATCTGCTGCTGATGCATTTGGTAATGAAGGAGAAGAAGAAGATGGAGGCAGGGGATTAAATGCAATAGAAATCAAAACTTAGGGGTACTTATGTAAAAATAAAAGTAAACTGGGCTAGAATGCAAACTAGGTCAAGATAAACTTCGGTTGGGCTCAAAATTTGGGGTTAACCTAATTTGGACCCAAGGAATCTAATGGTGATATTATATTTTGGTTTTGACATATTTTGACTAGGTAATTTACATGGTGGCCCAACAATAGGGTAGATTCTCACTTGGGTCTTTATTTTTGGTCAAAATGGGCTTCTTTGGTCAAAGTGAAGGTTTCAAACCTTATAGAATATTTTTCAATGATTTTTAGGAGGTTTATATTACATTTATTTCTACCATAACCCGTTTAATTGAAGTGAGGCTGTAATTAGGATTTTTATCACCTGTCAACACAATAGAAAGCTTGAGTGAACCTAGGATGGGCAACCGTGAGGGAGGTTTTAGGCGATAGGGGTCTTGACAGTTCTCTGGTGGTCATGGGATGGGAGGTGCTTGGAGAGGAGATCGTGGTGGATGGGGATGGTAGAGGGACGGTCGTGTAAGCGGAGGTTGGAAGGATTCCCAAAAAGCAAAGGAGCCGAGCCTTGTTTTCTACCGGTGTAGGGAGAGGGGGTGTATGGCAAGAGAATGCCAGAATGCCCTTATTTGTCTCGTGTGTGGAGGCCTCAATCATTGGAGGGCTTCTTGCAAGCGGGTGTTGAAGGAGAGTTGGGGTCGGAAAGGAGGATGGCACACCCAAACCCTAATGGGGGGCCATCTACGTGTAGAGAGAAGATACAAGCATCGGTTCATCCTGATATGAAGGCAGGAAGAAACCGTCCATCGCCTCCTTCAGTCCCTCCATCGATGGATGTTGAAGTTCCCCTCTCGCTGGAGGTACTGGTTGCTGATGTTAACATCATCATCAACCATATCTAGCTTTATTTAGTCATAATCAATTGATAAATTCTCCTACATAATTGCCAAAGGACCGTAATTCACTGCACATCCTCTCTGAGAGTTTAACATGAAACCAGGGTTAAAACTATAATTTTACCATCATATCATGAATGCAGAAAAATCATCATTTTTCCCAGGGGTTTATTAAAGGGAAAATATTCATTAAAGTCTAACAAGAGGGTCCATGCTGACAAAAATGGGTTTTTACGCGTTACGAGAATTAACGGACATCTGAAATCATAAAAGCAGACCCACTTAATTAACTGAGGTTCTGTTTAGGATAAAATTCACCTAAAGCCTCTAAAATTCATAGAAAAATATTTTCTAGGGTTTAGCATCCTTGATTTGACCATCAGAGCTCATTTTGACCTAAAACAAAGTCTTAGACAGATAATTACCCTAATTTGGGTTTTCTCATAAATTATCTAGTCAAACTTTGTCAAAACCTAAATCTGACTTCACCATCAGATTCCTTGGGTCAAAATTAGGTTTTTACCAAAATTTGGGCCCAATAAAAAATCATCGACTTAGTTTGCATTTTGGTCCAGTCTGACTCTTTCTCTCTCATTTATGCCCTTAACTTTTGAAATATTTTCATAAAGCCCCCCATATTTGTCATCATCTTCACACAAAGGTCCCTGCCTCCTTCCTTCAAGCCAATTCCTAAACCCACCGAGAAGCAGACCTTCAATTAAGGAAAGATCTCTGATCCTTCAATCAATCTCCTCCAAAATTGGAAGGAGTGTTCCTCACATGATTCCCGATCATCTAAACAACTTCTTGGACTTGGAATCAAAGCCAAAAGTTGTTGTGAACCTTCAAAATTTTATGGATTCTGCACCTAAAATTTCGAAGCTCGTCGTGCTTCTTCTCTTATTTGCAGTAGGTCCTAAGCTCTATATAAGCTTCGCCTCAACTTCCTTACCTCTTTAGCTAGGTTTTGGCCTAAAAACCCTCTTCAAACTCCTTCCCCTGCCATCTCTGACTTAGCTCCGGTGAGCTCCTCCCTCCATCATCCTACAGCCTCCCAACGGCCAAATTGGGAGTGCTACATTCCTCACCTCCTTCGTCCGCTCCTCGACGACCAACTTAGGGGCTCCTAGATCTCCCTCTTCCTCACCGCACCTCCACCGGAGTTTTCACCTTCCCCAAAGCCTACCAATCAATGCTACTACCATCCTTGCCTTTTCGTCCATTAGTTTAGGACCCTTCGCTTTCTCCCTCTCTCTACTCTCTTTCCCCCTCGTTATCCTCTTGTTTCAACCCATGGTCACTGGCCTCCCCCTCCATCTTCCTTCGCTCCGACCGAGCTCAAGTGAGGTTGAGAGCTCACTACACAGCACCGTTTGCCTCACCACAACTTCCAAAAGCATCGCCGACCTGCATACTTCAAAACTCCTCTTCTATTTCACCCTATCTCCCACTCACAACCACTACCGAACAACCCATCGTCTGCACTACCTTCTCGCCTTCATCTGGCCACCACACACCTTTGCGCACTCAATCCACACCGCCACCACCTTCGTCGTGCCTCGGCGAAGACTTCAGAGCTATTTAATTGGGGCAATAGGCCCATATTCATGAAGTGCAGGTCCTCACTCCCGCAACCATTGATGACCATCTGCTCCAACCTCAAAGGTCATGTTCTAGCCACATTCTTCATGGCTGCCACTTCCAGGTGATGTGGAAGTGCTCCAGGAAAGCTTCCAAGTCTTTAACATGAAGAGATAGCAGCTATCCCTACCTCAATTAACCATGCCATCCATATGTCGTTGCTGCCTGAATGCGAGGAAGAGATGTGGGAATATAGTCCCACATCTTTGAGGGAGGTGCACTCAGCCATGCATAAAAGCAAAAAATGCCTAGCCCCTTTGCCCAGTACACGGGGGTCGGGTCCCCATTTACCCTTACTTGCCTACATACCCACCTAAGTGCAATCCTCACTTGCAACACCACACCCGCAAGCCTGGTCAATCGGATCCCCAAATACCCGATTATATGCCTGATTTGTCTGAAAGAAGAAGAGGAAAGAAAGAGAGAAGGTGGGGAGGGGGTTTTACTCTCTTGTTCGTGCGGCCAATAGTTAACCGCTGGAGGGATTTCATCCTTATGCTGCTCTGAAAGAAGAAGAAAACCTGAAGAAGGGAAGGAGTCACTGTAGCAAGGCAACATTTAAGTCGTCTGATATTCATGACTAATGTCTGATGAGGCTGATTTAGCTTGATACATTTATCTACGTGGGATTAAAACTTATGTGGTTTAAACCACTATTCATTTAGTTGATATTATTGAGTAGTTAATATATATGTGCTTAGAATAATAATTGGTGATTTAAATCACCATTATTTTGTCTTAGTTATCTTTTTGGTCTTGAAATTCATTGAGCTTCATTAAATATCAAATGTGACAGATTAATATTCATTGATTATCGTTATTATGATCAAATTCCTCTGCTCATTCATGTTTTAATTCAAGATTACTGTGTGAATTCCTATTTGTTCCCTGTGTTCGACCTCGGACTTCACTTTTAGATATTCGAGATATAAATTGTATTTGTTGAAGGGTGATTTAGGAGACTTTACAATAACGAGACTTTAATCTCCTGAAAAGACATGTCAACAGTTGCGAAGATGCTCCTGCATGGAGCACTGATCAGGGAAATCATGTGTGGTCCTTCCTTGTTGGAGCACCTTTGGGAGGTGGTAAACTCTCTCTTTCATTCTCGTTGTGGAAGGTTGCTATTTTAGGGCCTCTTGATTCCTTGTTTTTTGTCTGGGCAAAGCTGATTTCGAGTGACTGAAGTTCAGATCTTCCTTGGTGGGGGACCTGATGGTGTTATGGAGGCTAGTCTCTCCCTTTGATGGTGCTCTATTGAAAAGGCCACCCCAACGTGTCTTTGTGAGAAGTGGGTTGTAGCTATACGAGGATTTCCTCTTCATCTTCAATTGACGACCAGGGTTTCACAGGTGGTGTCAGGTTTGGCCAGTTGAAGGAGGGAATGATGGTTGGGTTGCTGGAGGGGGATGGTTCCATGGTGTAGGTTGAAGCCACTCTTAAGCAGGAGGGACCCTTTCTTGATACGGTTATATTGAGATGTTGAGGGTCATTGTGGTTGCTACATCTGTAGGTGGAGGAGCAGCCAATTCATCCTCAAAAATCAATGAAGGAAGATGATGGCAGGGAGCATCACAAGGCTGAGGGGATGCAATGGAGGGAGGTGTCATGTGAGGAGGTGAAGAATAGTGGGGGGGTGGGGGGGGTGGGGGGGTTGAAGAAGAGCAAGGATGGGGATGATTAGTCGAAGGGGGAAGTGGAAGGAGGTGCACCTGATGCTATGGAAGGGGTGGTGGGGTCTAGTGCTTTGGTGGTGAGAGAGGTGAGGGGTGGTAGTAGTGTGCCGGATGGTGGGGAGGGAGGAGATTAGTGATGGGCCAACATTTAATGCTGAGGCAGGTGTAATCTTTTAGGCAGGGTCTTCTTCTCAGGGAGGAGGTAATAAAAAGGGAAGATATGTTGGCTTGCTCCTATCGTGTTTTAAAATTCATTTTGCATCGTAGTATAGTTGATAGAAGCACATTTACATTCAAAATTTATAACTCGAAATAATTGAGAAAATTCGAGGTGATATCTAGGAGCAATCTAATGTGCAACTATCACTATCTTGTAGGCCTCTCAAAATCTTACAGTTCACAATTATAATTATAATATTCAAGATAAAATCAAGTGCAAAGAAAATCATTCATTTAATGCTTAATTCAAGAGAGTGATAAACAATGATGTTTGAATAAGTCAATGCACTCAAAGCTCTAGAAAAATATTACCAATAGTGATTGATCAAGTTATGGCAGTTGACAATATATTCCAAGTTAAAATGTAATTGCATCTCAATCATTTAATGCTTAAAATAGTCAATCATTAATGAACTGAATTCTAACTAATCCATAGAATATTGTTTAAACATAATAATGTAAATAAACCACGAGATATTCAGAAGTAAAATTGAATTATAAATCAATCAAATCTGATTTTCGAATCAGCCCTTCCAAGTAGATCTTGTCTTACGTTTCAGTCCCTGATAGCTTGCAAATGTACCCTTATGAAATTGCATGCAGGTCCCTACCATCTTTCAAGTTGGTCCATGCTAACTTTACTTCTTTCTCAATCCAGTCCCTACGTGCTGGGAGGAGGAACTCTTCTTCACCTTTGTGTTCGCCGACTAGTCTCGTCGGAACATGGCCGGAATCATGCTGCCGCAATCGCACGGCTCCGACGAAGGGCGGCAGGCGATTGTCGGAGGAGGACTGACTTGATGGCGGCCTCAGATCTTTGGTTGGAGTGGTGGAAAAAGGGGGAAATAGTGGAGGAAGTTGGCAGCTCCGACGAAGGTCGAGGAAGCTTCTCAGTGTGCGAAACTCCTCTTTGACGATCGGTGATCGCTTCGCATGTCGGCACATAGCTTTTCACTAAGCTTGGGTGCATGCGGATGACTAGAGGTGGTGCTGCAATGAGGCCAGATAAGTGCCGGTGTGGGTTGATCGGCCGCAGTGGAGATTGCGTCAAAGCTCTAGGTCGAGAAGCTTCGTTGGAGGTTGCTGAAGGTGATGGCGGTGGCTATTGGCTGCAACGAGGTCGTGGGGTGGATGGCAGCCAGTGAGGGTGGACGGAGTGGTGAGGAGTGCTTGCTGGAATTAGTGTCGGCCCGTGGCTGGAGGGTGGCCATGCGTGGGGAAGGAGATGGAGGGGGAGGGGTTGCTTGGCTTGAAACCTAAATCTAAGGTGTCTATTCTAATGTAGAAGGAGAGAAGAGGAGTTACCTAGGAAGATGAGAGGAGGTCGAAGAGGGGGCTGGCGTGCCTACCGGACTTGGAGAAGGAGGAGACGACATGGAAATTTGGAGCGACGAGGGGGTAGATGAGCCGCCTCCTGTGATGGGGAGAATGGCGATGACGAGAAGAGATGAAGCCCTCAACCAATTTCTTCCGAGGAGTGATATAGGATGGAGATTGAGAAGCTCCAAGGTTGGCGTTAATGGCAGTGCTCATGGAGGAAGAAGGAAGGGAGTTACGCTCACTAAAACTCGAAGACTTGCAATGGCGTAAGGAGAGGAAGGTTTATGCTTGTTGGCACGTAAGGAGAGGGCCGGAGGTTGCGCGAACAACCTCGCCGGAGTTGCATGGCCGCCGAAGTCGGAGGTAGAAGGTGGAGGTGTTGACGGGGACTATTTTGCAAGAAAATTGAAAGTTAAGGTGGCATTTGTAAAGAAATCAATAATTAAGGACCAAAATGCAAAGTTGACCAAGATGAAGTCTAAATGAACACAAATTTTTATGATAGCCTAATTTGGACATAAAAAAGTTGATGGTGACTTCAATTTTGAGTTTTGATGTTGCTTGCATGGTCAATTTACATTTAGATCCAGAATGTAACAAATATCTGTCTATGATTCTATTTTAGGTCAAAACGAGTTCCAATCATCAAATTGACTGTGCCAAACCTTATAGAATATTTTTAATTGATTTTTAGAAGGTTTAGATTGCATTTACTTCCATTTGAACAGCTTTAATTGAAGTGGGGCTGAATTTAGGATTTTTTATTAAAATTAAACATTCATTTTGAATGTTAATCCAGAATTACTCAATACCAACCCACTTTTAAGATATTTAAGCTAAATTGACCTTTAATTAAGCACAGGTTTACCCTCCAGCTATTCTGCATTTATAATTGTTCATGAAAATTGCAGAATTAACCCCTTTTTCTATTAATTCCTCTCTCGTCAACCCTGATTGAGTTATACCCTTCAATGTATTAATTAGGTGAATTTAACCTTAGAACATAGATAAATTAGGTTAGTTATAGAGAATGATAGTGATGCCATCATATCCTGATGCCTACCATTTGCTAGTCCCTTAGCAAATTCTAGAGTTAAGCATATATTTTCATTGTAAGGATATTTTTTGACATTCAGCTCAAAGATTTGTCTCTCTTCTTCTTCCAATTTTATTTTTCCTTTTTTTTATTGGGATTTGAAAAAAAGTGGGACTTTGGTTGTGTTTTTAGAATAATGTAGTTACAGGATTTTGTTAAAGATAAGACATCAGAATGAATCTTCTGGATCCTTAGGTTGGCATAATCAGGACCTACGTATCAACTCAAGAACTCAACTAATCTATCCTTTTCTGGTTCTTACAAACCCCAAAACCCATTTTCATAGTTAGAGCCTCCTTGACCTAAGAACTCGTACTGCGGCTTGCATGACCTTGAAAATCCAAGTGTCCGTGCTTTTGTGGTAAGCCAACTTTATTTATTTTGCGGTGTCGTTAAAAGACTTATTTAATATGACAGAACGAATGCATTTTTTTGCTCCCCCATACCTACACTTAGATCAGCTCTAATATAGTTGTGTCAGGATCATCATTCCCATCACCAAATCCGCAATGAGAGCTTTGGCGCCAACACTCATGAGAGCATTGTCCATGACACACCCCTGAAGCTCACAACCCCAAAGAAAAAGCGTTGTAAGCGGTGCTCCAAGCAGGCTTAGGCTCACACCCCGATGATTCGAGATATCATCGTTCGAGACACCTAAGCTGCGAAATGTGCTCTATATGCTCTGTATAAAGATATGTGATTAAGATTCAGAGCGAGCATCGAGGTTGTGACATATTTTCATCATGTCATCAAGGAAACTTTTCATTCTCGATGGTGGGAACTCAAACCAATCAACTGCCTCAAACTTTCACCAAGACTAAAGTGTGGGAAATTATTTACTTTTTTTTTTTTTTTTGAGATTGTTGGATTTTGTGTGTGTAGCAATTTTGACACTTGGTTTCCAAAAGTCATTCAAGATTTTGAACGAGAACCGAGCCAAGTACTACTCAGGTTGCTAAACAGACTTTAGAACTGAAAACCATCAAGGGTAAAAAAGGAGTTCTTTGAGAGATAAACTGATTTGTTCTAAATTTTTAGACCTGAAAAGTATAACAAAAGGATCCTTAGACTCAATCCTAAGTCTGTTAAAAATGAAATCCCTTGTGTACCTTTTTAGACATAATGTACAACCTTAGTCCTTTTTTTCTTAAAATCTCTTTCTTTTCTTTTTCTTTTTTTTAAACTATATGTATTTTTTGTGAGAACCTTTCAAACATGAATTTCAGATAATTGCACTTTAACCCCCCATGCTTAAGTTTTGCAATGCCCTCATTGCAAACAAGATGGGTTCACATTCAGCTTAGTTCATAATTTTAGAATAGGTTTAAGGATGGGTGGGCGGGTCAGAAATGACTGTTCTTAAATTAGGAACTTTAAAGTGCAGTATGAGTGATTTGTACAAAGAAGATAAGAAAGGTCTTGGGTTTTTCAGATGACAGGTTGCTTCTCGTTAAGTGTTGAATTTAGTGCCTTCAGCTGGGCAAAAGATGTCAAGTGACGGAGTAATCAAATTGGAAGAATTTTGTAAAACAAGCACCATAATAATTAGCATGACTGGTCCAACCAGGTGCTTCTTTAGATCAACTTGTTGATTGTGCAGGCCAAAGCCAATGAGTCTGGTGGGTTGGAAAATGTGAATCAAAAGATATGGAGCCCACCAGGTGCAGTTCGATTCAGAAAGATTTAGAAATAAAAAGTGATAATTTGGCTACACAAGCTTAGCCAGCTCAGCGTAGGGGTCCTCAAAAGATAATGGATTAGTGAAAAATATAAGAACCCTAATGATGGGATCAGAAATGATTTGTAGTTGATTCTCAATTTGATAGATGTCCCATTCATCGTCAAACCAAGGAGGAAATATATTCCCCACCAAATTGGAATGAAGTGATTCAAGATACGAATGAGTTTTGGTGGAGTTATGTGGCAGGGACCAGTTGCTAAGAATCTTAAGAAACCCTTCCTGAGAGGTCTTCTGATCAAGTGGTGCAACTGCTTTGAATTCCCAATCAATGGCTTTAGAATTAGAGTCAAAGAATGGGTCATAGATATTGAGGTCATAAATTGGACTGTAATTTTCTGGAAACAAGGATTCTCCTAAATCTAAATAGGGTTTAAAATCAGCATCAGCATAGGAGAATCCAGAAGAATACTGGTGATAAGATTTTTCTGAACCTGATCAGAATTATGATCACCTTCTCGTGAAAAATCAAAATCAACTGAGTTATCAACCTGAAATTGGTCTAACCTAGATTCTGATGCCAAATTGATTGGAATTTCATCATCAAGTACAGGCTTGGTTTCTGGAAATCTAGGGAAGATCCAATTAAATCCTGGCTCTTTAGATTCCTCTGATTCTATATCATAAATCGACCCCAATTCGAATAAATTGCTATGCTCGTCCAATGTATCTGGAGAGATTTTGTCATCAAAATTTAGCTCATCAAAATCCTGATATTTCAATTCTAAGATTTCATTCGCTTCTGATTGAGCCTTATCATTATCCCAAATAGGTTCGGATCTAAATTCTAGGTTGAAAATAGGAATTGGGTTACTAGAATCAACATTTAGCATAATTGGGATATCAGAATTTTGCTCGAGGAAGATCTTACCAAGATAAGGTGTTGGAGTTACATCCTCAAGGAATTCAGAATCAAATTCATTACAGGTGTTTGGGCTTGCTGCTCGAGGTAAATCAACCTCAAAAGCTTTGGTTGTTGGTTCAAAATCAAAAACACCTGTAATGGAATCCTTCCAACCCAAAAATTGATTTTCAATATCAGGTAATTCATTATAATCATCATTTAATTCAAATCGGGTTGGGGATTCAGCATAGAACCCATCCTCTTGGTACTTAGGATTGGAAAAATTTGGGTTATCCTCAAAATTATCCCAAGATTCATAATCAAGATCTAGGTGGGGGTCTGCATATTTTTTTTCAATCAATTTTTTGAGTTGATCCAACAAATCCCCACATTGTTCAAAGAAATCTTGGTCTTTTTCCCATAATTCCATATTTGCAAGATATTGCATTCCCTTAGTTCTATGTAATTTTCTTATAGCTCTCATCTATTCCAAGAGGGTCTCCCGATTTAAACCACATGAAATTTGAGTTGCAATCATCTGAATGTGGTTCATAATTGGGTTCACAATGCTGGGTTCACTAGCATGATTTCTACTAATGGGTTTTGAGGTTCTGAAAAATTCTTCATTACATCTGATAGCATCCTCAATCATTCGATCCTTCATACTTATACGGGGTTCAGGGCTAGTGGCCATTTCCTTAATTTTTCAGGTTGATTTCCAAATGATTGAATCAGGTCAGGTGGTGGACCAGAAAATGATGACTCGAATTTAGTTTCAGATTGATCAAAAGAGAATTTGACTGGATCAGACACACACACACAACAATCAGGGCTCGATCTCGATTCAGATTATATTCTAACGGAGGCCTTAAGGTAAGTCTTAAAGACCCCCTTCTGTGCAGGTACTATAGAAAAGATGAGAGGGACTAGAAATGAGTAGGACCCAATCAAGGCACCCAAATTAATTGGATGACTATGGTTGATTTCAGGCAAATGAACCTCTTGATCACAAATCCACCCGCCCGAGAATTACTTGGGCAGCCAGAAAGGGAGAGTCTCGCAAAGACCCTTACATAATAGAGCACCCCACGGGTTACAGGGTTTCCCCCACCCGACCTTTCGTGTCACTGTGGTTCCAAGTAGACCAGATACGTGTGAATTAAGCCCTAAGTCTACCAGTTTTAAGGCCTAATTGTACAAGTGCCTTTAATTATCACTTTATTTAGAATTTGATTTCAAATTGTGACCTAATTTTAGGTTGATTGATTCATAATGTGAACCAATTTCACCTGACCTATCCTATAATTAAAGGATGAAATCCAGGTTAACTCACCCAAACCACCCTTGATTTGGTTCGCAAATAGGTTATTAAGCCTCAATTTTAGGGTTCAAGTGATTATAAAACTTGATTTTAGGCCTGATTTTATGGTTTGAATTTTTAAATCAATTCAAACAAGGGCTTGAGTAACACACAATGAAGGAAGATATTTACTTTATAACGTTGCACATGTGTACTACAAATCAAAACCCTAGAATTTTGAATCCCAAATAGGCTCTAAATGGAGTCCAGTTCAATTTAAATTAAGTAGCCTTTAGACTCAATCAAGAAGGTGTTAGTCCAATGGCTCCAATTAATCTCAATAAGTCCCTATTAGGCATAGGAATTAGGGTTTGGGTGTATCAAATCCATAATCAAATCTCTTTAATCACAGTTAATTCTCAGATAAGTCAAGAATAACTTGCCACAATTGGTATTTCTAAGAAAATATGGCAAGGTTGAATCCTAATCTTTCTTTGTGACCCCTTTTATTTTATTTATATTAGGAAAGAGGGGATTAAGAAGATAGGAGAGAGAGCTACCTGCAGTAGAGTGGTTGTCCAGAGATTAGAGAAGCCAGATGCCCTCAATCATATTTAATTTGCAAAACAACCAAAACAAGGCCAATATGTCAAAAATCAGAAATAAAATAAAAAATAATAGTGATAAGTACACGTTGCTCCCAGGCAACAGCGCCAAAATGTTGACGTGCTCCTACCATGTTTTAAAATTCATTTTGCATCGTAGTATAGTCAATAGAAGTGCGTTTACATTCAAAATTTATATCTCGAATTAATTGAGAAAATTCGAGGTCATCTCTGGGAGCAATCTAATGTACGACTATCACTATCTCGTAGGCTTCTCAAATTCTTACAGTTCACAATCGCAGTTATAATATTCAAGATAAAATCAACTACAAAGAAAATCAGTCATTTAATGCTTAATTCAAGAGAGTGATCAACAATGATGCTTGAATAAATCAATGCACTCAAAGCTCTAGAAAAATATTACTAATAGTGCTTGATTAAGTTATGGCAATCGACAATCTATTCCAAGTTAAAATGTAATTACATATCAATCATTTAATGCTTAAAATAGTTAATCATTAATGAACTAAATTCTAACTAATCCATAGAATATTGTTTGAACACAATAATGTAAATAAACCACGAGATATTCAAAAGTAAAATTGAATCGTAAATCAATCAAATCTGATTTTTGAATCAGCCCTTCCAAGTAGATCTTGTCTTACGTTTCAGTCCCTGATAGCTTGCAAATGTACCCCTATGAAATTGCATGCAGGTCCCTACCTTCTTTCAAGTTGGTCCCCGCCAACTTTACTTCTTTCTCAATCTAGTCTTTACGTGCTGGGAGGAGGAACTCTTCTTCAGCTTGTGTTCCCTGGCTAGTCTCGCTGGAACATGGCCGGAATCATGCTGCTGCGATCGCACGGCTCCGGCGAAGGGTAGCAAACGATTGTCAGTGGAGGACCAACTTGATGGCGGCCTCAGATCTTTGGTTGGAGTGGTGGAAAAAGGGGATATTGTAAACATATTTACACTACTTAAGATGTCTATTTATGCATGTTCTTAAGCATAGGATTGCATTGCATGCTATAAATATTGCATAACATGCATCATCTTGCATTTAGAGTAGTTTGAATAAAATGGAGGTTAATTGTCTCCTTTTATGTGCTTGGATAGGGAAAACATTTTATCGGGGCCTCGAATCAAAGATCCAACCGTATGGATGTGATCAAGGCGACGATTGGAGTTCAACGACTCCAAGATCGCCCTAATCAGGCATCCGTAGCATCAGTTAGTTACCGGGGAACCCTAGAAGATCAAGGGCCATGATGGTGTAAATCCTCACTTCAAATGACAAATCCAACCACACGGATGAATTCAGATCGACGATTGCAGTCTAACGACGCAAAAATCAAGTCAATCCGACATCCGTGGCACCATCTACAACACCCACAAGATGGACGGCCAAGATGGTGCCACGTGGCACCATCTCGGCTGCCCAAATGGTCTCATGCAATCACTGAAGTCCCTGCGTCCGCTCTCTCTCCATAGTTGGATCTCGATCCAACGGCTGTGGACAGTCGCACCTAAAAGCGTTCGCTTGACCATCCGCGCCCCGTAGCGCAGCGGTCGAAGGCGTTATCGCAAGCTGTAGCTGCGGGTTTGAGCTACAGCGAAGGGGAGAAGGGCACGGGCGTGCATTGGATCATCATCGGCCAGCTTAGATCTTCCAATAGTGGCCACGTGCTATTTCACGCGAGGCGGGAACGCGCCATCGTACGCGCTGGGCAGGCATGCAGCAGCGGGCGAAGGCGCATCTTAAGCCGTCCGATCTCGCGATCGGACAGCTGTGGATGGAAGAACGTGCAGTGGGCATTGAGCATAGGCAGCTGAGGAGGCGCGTGTGGGGAGCGCCCACTACACCCACATTGGGGCTTTAGCGACGGTTTTATCCGTCACTAAAGACCCCTCATTTAATGTTTTAAAGATGTAATGACCAATTTGCTCCCACTCCTTGCAACTATAAAAAAAGACCCCCTCCATACGAAATTCTCATCCCTTCCTTCTCTTCTCTATCTCTCCAAAGCTCAAGAGAAGTTTGTCAAACACCCGGGATGCTCCTCGCGAGATAAAGTCCAAATTTTCGTCCCCCTTCTGAAGTGGATCCTGCGATGACGACGGCATGCTGCTCTGTTCTCGTTCTTCTGCTTCATCCTCCTTCGTCCTGCTCCGTCCTCCTTCATCCAGGCGTCGTCCCGTCCGGCTCGTCCTCCAAGCAATCGTCGAGGAGGATAATTTCTCTCTCCCATTCTTCTTTACAGCTTTTCTAGTGTAGAATTTTCCTACTTTCTAGTGTAGCCGATTTCCCACTTTTTAGTGTAATTTTTATTTGGTTTGATTGTATAAACATTTTGAAATATTGAATGCATGTTCTCTTTCTCTCTCTCTCTCTTTCTTCCTTTTAGTCTGATAGCTTCATTGTAATTATATCTTCTTGCTTTTCAAAAATTCTAAAAAAAAAATATAATTGCGAATATAGATCGATGTAGCCTTCCCTGTGTTCTACCCGGAATTCAAATTTCAGTATAAATTTTATTTGTTGAACACGAATTCTTCGCTTTCAAGCTACAACGACAGGTTTTCCAAAACCAAACACGTTAGCGTAGCAATTCGAGAGTTCAACATTTTGGCACCGTTGCCAGGGAGGCAACGATTTCCGATCTTCTTTTCTCATTTCTTGCACTTTATTGTTTTCTAACTTGCTTTCTCTTATGTCTATTGTTTTGCAGAGACCTCCATCAAGGAATCAACAAGCGATAGACTGGAGTAAAGTGCAGATGAAGACAACTGTAAGTGCTCCCCATTTTTCCCCCTCCATAGATTTCATTTGCCACAATAAATCCAAATTCCAATTAACCTAGGTGTTTGAATAAATCTTAGGAATAGTTTGGTTGTTTGGATTTTCACTCACATTCATTCCACCTTCATTCATAAAAAAAATAACAAAAAGATAATCTTGTGGGGTAATTTTCAACAAACACACAACACACACCCACATTCAAGGCACTTAATCAACTTGATTTGTTTCTACTCAATCGGGTTCTGATCTGTGGAACCGGTACACACAAAGCAACACATAACAGAGTAGAAATCATTCTAGGTTAACCATCATTGATGCCTAACTTAGTGGTGCAATTGTGGCCAATTGTTTGAGTTGTTTAGGCTGCACCACTCTATTTAAAACCAACTCATCAAGTAACTCCTCCTTAGGGTTTTCAATCTAGGTATATTCCAGGCACTCCACTTTCTTTCTGATTTTAAAGGAAAACAATTTTCACCCGTGTTTTACAATTTAGTTTGCCTAGAAACTTGATTGCAATTCACCTAATTTGAAACCCTAAAAGCTACTTAAGCAAGATTTGAACATTAAAATTCACGCATTATAAATAATCTTGCTTGAAAACCCTGGTTGTGCACGCACTTACATAAATCTCAATCAATCATTAAGGGCACAACCCATTGTAAGGGCCCATCACATTCCATAAGCACCACAATCCCAGGCCTTAATAAAATTGAGTAGACGTTGGCCTTAAGGTTTGATTCACTCCTTAGGGCTCAGTTTGAGATTGTTTTTGATTAACCTACTTGTACTGATTAATCTGATGTCTAGCTAGGGGAGTAGCGTCAAACGACCGCGGCTGGGGTGGTACACTAGGAACCTTAGGCGAAAGTCGAAGGAAGAACCTTCTCCCCAGTCCCTCCTAACTGGTTGGATTAAACAGACGCAAGTAGAGTAAATCATTTACAGTCTTAAGGCAGGTTTTGGGAGTCAGTAGATCCTTAGGCTACCTCACTTAAGGACAGCCTTGTTTTGTTATGCTGCAGGGTCCCTATCCCCAGTCCTTTCGACCTTCTCCTAGTTTATGCTGGGAAGACAGTCATTGAATCCTCGATTGGAAGGACCATTAGAACATTCTAGGAGGCGCAAATTGGATTTTGGTCAATTTGATCCCATGGCCAAACAACAGCCTCCTATGCTTGGAAATCCACAGGAAGAATTTCGAAGGCAGCTGGAACAAATGCAGAGAATGCAGGAATGGTTCCAGAGAATGCAAGGCGCTCAACCCTTGAAGGATTTTTATGATCCCTTCAAATTAAGGGGAACGTCCTGGCATCCATATTCCAACCGGTGATGTAGAAATCAAGCCCCAGGTGTTAAGCCTGATTAAACATTATCATGGGCTTGGCTTCGAAGATCCGTTTCAGCACTTGGAGGACTTGACCACTTTGGTCCAGACCACCAAGGCTCGAAATGTAAACAAGGAGCAAATGATCATGAGGCTCTTCCCCCACTCTCTTAGGGATAAGGTCGCTCATTGGTATAGGACAATAGGAAGACCAATTACAACTTGGACTGAGTTGAAATCGGCCTTTCTGAAGAAATTCTTCCCAGTCGGACATACCAATGCTTTGAGACGGGCAATCACTACCTTTACCCAGCGGCCGGGGGAGCAGTTTCATGTGGCCTGGGAGCGATTCCAGGACTTATTGTGGAGGTGTCCACACCATGAGGTGCCAAAATGGCAACTCGTGCAGATCTTCTATCATGGGTTGACTGAGCAACTTAGAAATCATGTGGATGCTTCTTGCGGAGGCAATTTCCTCAATAAAGATGCAGATAGTGCACATGATTTATTTGAGGAAATGAGTGAGAATTCAATTAATCATGCCTCCATGGATACTTTTAACCAGTCCTAGTAGCCCAGATCAAATGTTAATGAAGTCCATGACTCTCATTCATTTGATATGGAATTGATTTGTAACAAACTTGATAAGGTGGACTTGGTTGCTAAAAGAATGGAAGAGTAGATGGCTGGCAATTCTATGAACAATTCTTGATCCACTCAATCCCAAAATTCAGGACTCCATTCCTCACGAGCTCCTTCTGGACGGGAGTTCGTGAATCAACTCGATGCGGCTCAACCTATGAGTCAGCATTTTTCGGAACCCCACGGGTTCCCAACTGGGGCCTTTGATCCCATTTTTTCTGATCCTTCCTTTTCTTTTTCTCCATCCTCACCTTATGAGGATGTCTGCACTGTACAAGAGAATGTTAGATCCAACCCCTACTCGAATGCCTATAATCCAGGTTGGAGAAACCACCCTAACTTCTCTTGGGAAAATCCGAGGCAACTGACCCATTTCCGACTCGGCAATTATGCTCCGCAACGACCAATGGGTTAGGGTCAAGTATATACTCAATTGCCTTCGAATCAAGTCAATCAGCCAGCTTGGAATGCCAGTCAACTTGCAGGGCCGGCTGATTTGAACCGTCAAATGGTAGAGATGCAAGGATCTATGCTCTAGCTCATGCAGCAAATGAAAAATTCGCTGGACAACTTGCAATCTGGGCTCATTGCTAACTCTCGTCAACCCAAATCTCTACCATCCCAACCCGTACCCAACCCGCGAAATATTATGAATTCAGGCAATCAAGCCCAAGGGTACGGAAATCAGAGGGACCCACATGCACATGCTCAAGTGGTTGAGTAGGGTTCCTCATCATCTTCTTCTTCTGCAAATCAACAATTCATGGTTAATCAAGCCCCTCCAATCTTTCCTAACCCTCCCCAAGACCCAAATTCTTACGCATCTACAAATTCTGTCACTTTGAGAAGTGGTAAGAAGACTCAGGATCCACAACCACACTGTTCTGATCTTTTGAATCCTAAAGAACCTGAGGAGAGAGAGGAGAATTCTAGAGGAGAAATCAAGGCTCAGGAACCTGATTCCATAGATCTAACTCATGTTCCTTTTCCTGAAGCCTTAACTAAATCAAACAAGAAGAAGTCTGTTGATAGCAATGAGGAGCTTCTAAATTTATTTAAGAATGTTGAGATCAATATCCCGTTCCTTGATGCTATCAAGCACATACCGGCTTACGCAAGATTTTTAAAGGAATTATGTACACAAAAGCATAAGTCAAGAGAATCTGTTCTGAGAAAGGTGGTACTCTCCGAGCAGGCTAGTTCTGTTATCCTGCACTACCTCCCTCAAAAAAAGAGAGAACCTAGTGCTCCATTGATTTCTTGCGTTATTGAAGATTACACATTTGATAGATCACTTTTGGATCTCAGTGCATCCATCAACCTAATTCCGACTTCTCTCTATGAGAAGTTTGGGTTAGGTGAACTTCGGCCAACTTCAATAACGCTATAGTTAGCAGACCGTTCGGTCACAATCCCGCGAGGCGTTATTGAAGATGTAATAGTTAAGGTCAAGGATTTCTATTTTCCTGTAGATTTCCTTATCCTTGACATGGATGTACCTGATAATCTGAGGAACACGCCCATCATTCTGGGGCGTCCGTTCTTGGCTACTGCAAAGGCCAACATTAATTGTGAAAGCGATAGCATGGAAATCGTCTTTGGGGATCAACGAATGAAATTGGATATTTTTAAGGCGATCAACAAATTTGAGGATTGTGGATTTATTGAGGAACTTGATGAGGATAATGATAATATTTAAACTTGTTTGACAATTTCTTCAATCGAAAGTTCCTCTTTGGATGATAAATTTGACCTGCAACCCTCTTTGGCTGACCTGACATCTTCGGAAGAGGTTATTGATTTTGTTCACTCACAACCTCTTCCTCTTATTGAATCTTCAGCATCTACCCTACCATCAATCATCAATCCACCCCAGCTTGAATTGAAACCATTGCCCGAGAATTTGAAATATCAATTTTTAGGACCTCAGAATATGCTCCCTATGATTATCAGTGCTAAATTGACAAAGGAACAAGAGATTAAATTGATCAAGGCCCTAAAGGAATATAAGGAGGCAATTGGTTGGACCATTCATGACCTCAGAGGGATCGAGCCATCTTACTGTAATCATAGAATATTTTTGGAAGATGGATCCCGCCCTTCTCGCCAGATGCAAAGGAGATTGAATCCAAATATGCAAGAAGTGGTCAAAAAGGAAATCATCAAGTGGCTCGATGCAGGAATTATTTATCCAATCTCTGACAGTCCCTGGGTAAGTCCCGTTCAGATTGTTCCAAAGACAGCTGGGATTACTATTGTGACTAATGAGAGAGGAGAATCTGTCACAACTCGTTCAGCTTCCTCTTGGAGAGTTTGTATTGATTACAGGAAGTTGAATACAGCCACTAAAAAGGATCATTTTCCCCTGCCCTTCATCGATCAAATCTTGGAAAAATTAGCCGGGCAGAAGTACTTCTGTTTTCTTGATGGCTACTCGGGATACAACCAAGTTCTTATCCATCCTGAGGATCAGGAAAAAACTACTTTCACCTATCCCTACAGAACCTTTGCTTTTCGTAGGATGCCTTTCAGGTTATGCAATGCACCTACGACTTTTCAAAGGTGTATGCTAGCCATATTTTCTGACATGGTGGGAGAGTTTATGGAAGTCTTCATGGATGATTTCTCTATTTTCGGAGAATCATTTGACTCTTGTTTGGCTAATTTGGAAATGATTCTTAAGCGATGTATCAAGACACGACTGGTCCTTAGCTGGGAAAAGAGTCATTTCATGACACAAGAGGGCATCGTTTTGGGTCATGTAATCTTTGAACGGGGAATTGAAGTGGACAAAGCTAAGGTTGATGCTATCGCTAAACTTCCTCCTCCCACATCTGTTAAACAAATCAGATCATTTCTTGGCCATGTGGGATGTTATCGAAGATTCATCAAGGATTTCTTGAAGGTTGCTCGTCCTTTGAGCAATCTTCTTGCCAAAGAAATGCCGTTTGTTTTTGACGAATCATGCCGAAAGGCATTTGATTTCCTGAAAATGGCAGTCACCTATGCTCCAATTTTGCAACCACCAATTTGGACAACCCCTTTTGAGATCATGACTGACGCTTCTGATTATGTGGTCGGGGCTATCTTGGGTCAGAAAATTGATCGAAAGCCCTCTGTCATCTACTACGCTAGTAAAACTCTGGATGAAGTTCAGAGGAATTACACTGTTACTAGAAAGGAATTACTAGCTGTAGTGTTTGCTTTGGAAAAATTTAGGACTTATCTCTTAGGGTCTCATGTTATCATCTATACCGACCACTCGGCCTTGAGACATCTCTTGGCCAAAAAGGATGCTAAACCCTGACTTATTCGGTGGATTCTTCTTCTTCAAGAATTTGATCTTGAAATCAAGGATAAAATTGGGGTACAAAATGTTGTAGCGGATGATTTTTCGAAACTCCTAGGTGATTCTTCTTGTCCGGACATTCCGATTGCTGACACTTTTCTGGATGAAACTATTCTTACAGTTTTAGGTGTCCACACCCCATGGTTTGCTGACATTGTTAACTATTTGGCTGTTGGTCAAATCCCCCAGGATTGGACCAAGCAACAACGGGATAGACTCAAATCTGAGGCCAAATACTATTTCTGGGAGGACCTTGAACTGTATCGCATCGGCTCTGATCAGATTATTCACCGATGCATACCGGAGAATAAATTCAACAGTATACTCGAGTTCTGCCATGCATCTGGGTGTGGTGGACATTTCTCCGGGAAAAAGACGGCTGCAAAAATCTTGCAATCTGGCTTCTATTGGCTGTCTTTATTCAAGGATGCCCAGGATTTCTCAAGGTCATGTTCTCGATGTCAGACATTCAGGAGCATAACTAAGAGAGACATGATGCCCCTAAACCTGATTCTTCCTGTCGAAATTTTTGATGTTTGGGGCATCGATTTCATGGGACCCTTTATCCCTTCATTTGGACATCAACACATTCTTGTTGTTGTTGATTATGTGTCCAAATGGATTGAGGCGATTCCCACCGGAACCAATGACCACAAGGTGGTCATCAATTTTGTCAAGAAAAATATCTTCAGTAGGTTCGGGATTCCGAGGGCTATCATCAGTGATGGTGGCACTCATTTTACTAATGCCCAATTCTAAAATTTATTGGCCAAATACGGGGTTAATCACCGAATTTCCACACCTTACCATCCCCAGACGAATGGACAAGCCAAGATCTCCAATCGAGAGATCAAGAACATTCTGCAAAAAATGGTTAGGCCTGATCTCAAGAATTGGACTCAAAAGCTTGAGGACACTCTTTGGGCCTACCATACGGCATATAAAACGCCCATCGGCATGTCTCCATTCCGTTTGGTGTATGGAAAGGCATGCCATCTACTTGTAGAGATTGAACATAGGGCATTCTAGGCAATCAAACAATGCAATTTAGATCTGAATCTAGCTGGGAAGACCAAGAAACTCCAACTATCTGAGTTGGAGGAGCTTAGAAATGATGCTTATGAGAATGCCAAGATCTACAAGGCTCGGACTAAAGCTCTACATGATCAATTGATTTCCCACAAGAGCTTTGAGCCAAACCAGAAGGTCTGGTTATTTGATTCTAAACTTAAGCTCTTTCCTGGCAAACTTAGATCTAAATGGAATGGCCCATTCATAATTGATCAGATTTTTCCAAATGGTGCCGTTCAGATTTCTGACCCAAAGACGGGTAACACCTTTAAAGTCAACGGTCAACGTCTGAAGCCTGTTGTTGACCGTATTCTTCTAGAACCCATCTCAGACTCTATTGCTCTAGCCATTCTGTGACTTCTTTGGCTGGACTTCGCCTAGCTGACGGCATTAAACTCAGCAGTTGTACATATGACACAAGGCTGATACGAGCTTTATATTCAGGTGACATATTTCATATTCTACCCTTTCTTTCATGTCTCTTTTTCAATGAGGACATTGCATTAGCTAGGCATGGGGGGGTGGATTTATTTTTGAATTATTTGGTCAGCTTTGTGAAATCCATATAAATTATTTTTCTCTTCTTATTTATATAAAAAAAAATCAAAATTAGGAAGGATTAGTTGGACATTAGGACTTTTCAATCCTAAGAAATTTTACATTAGGATCTGAATACAAAGACCCTTCAGGTCTTTGGATGTAATTATCCCATGTATCCACTAAAATGTGGATTTGTCTTTCAAGTCCTCGCCATCTTAATTCTATCGTAATTGGAATAAATAAGTTTAGGTGATAAGTACACGACTTATCAACCCACCCTCTGATTTGAGGGAATTTCTGAGTTTTAAGCATCTACACACTTTCTTTACACTAACTCGTTGTTCAGCGATTCTAATGGAAATTGGATAGCTAATGAACCTTCTGGGGTGATATGGCTGGCAAGTTATCGTGGGTAACAGCCCATAGGTAGGTTGTCCAGAGCCCAGTCACTGGACCTTTCTCTTTTTCCTGCCCTTAGGTAAATCTTAGACCAGGGAAGCCACCTACTTAAAAAAAAAAAGATAAAAAAATAAAAAAGGAGAAAAGAAAAAAAAGAAATAAGCCACACTTCGCCGCACAAGTATGGCTGGCAAGTTGTCGGTGGTAACAGCTCATCGATCGGTTGTCCAGAACCCAGCTCAGTAAATGCACTAAAAAAAATTCCTAAAACACTTAGGAAGAAGCGGAGAAGTAGAATAAACCGGGGAGATATACATTGGATTCACCCTTGTGTTGACCCCGTAAAAAAATAAAAGTAGGGAAAAAGCTACCGATTGTAATGATACACCTTTAGGTAGAATTCTTTTTAGGTCACCTAGAGGCATAGAAATCCGAAGTCCGTTTTCATTGCCAGTCAACGAGTCTATCACAATCACAATAAGATGCTTAAAACTTAGGATTCTCATCAAATCTTGGGTGAGTTGAATGGTCGTAGAAAGCCACTATTAAACCCTAAAATTTAAAAATCCAAAAAAATTAGAAAAGAGGAAAAAGAAATTTTTCTTTGAATATGGCGAGGGTTTGAGGCGGTCTGCATTTTGGCAGATACTCGAGCACGATTATGTCTTTGAAAGTTCAGATCCTAAGTAGACAATTTCTTAATGATTGAAAATAACTCAAGCCCAAATAATCCAACCTAATTCTTTTATAAATAGCATATAGTTTTTGCTAGGGACTAGCAAAAGATAGGCATGGGGGTATGATGTAAACATATTTATACTACTTAAGATGTCAATTTATGCATGTTCCTAAGCATAGGATTGCATTGCATGCTATAAATATTGTATAACATGCATCATCTTGCATTTAGAGTAGTTTGAATAAAATGGAGGTTAATTGTCTCCTTTTATGTGCTTGGATAGGGCAAACATTTTATCGGGGCCTCGGATCGAAGATCCAACCGTATGGATGTGATCAGGGCGACGATTGGAGTTCAACGACTCCAAGATTGCCCTAATCAGGCATCCGTAGCATCAGTTAGTGACCAGGGAACCTTAGAAGATCAAGGGCCATGATTGTGTAAATCCGCACTTCAAATGACAAATCCAACCGCACGGATGAATTCGGATCGACGATCGCAGCCCAGCGATGCAAAAATCGAGTCAATCCGACATCCGTGGCACCATCTACAACACCCAGAAGATAGCAATTCGAGAGTTCAACAGGGGGAAATGGCAAAGGAAGTTGGCGGCTTCGACGAAGGTTGAGGAAGCTTCTTAGTGTGCGAAACTCCTCTTTGACAATCGTTGATCGCTTCGCATGCCCCCACGTAGCTTCTAGCTATGCTTGGGAGCATGCGGATGGCTGGAGGTGGTGCTACAACGAGGTCGGATAAGCGTCAGTGTGGGTTGATAGGCCGCAGTGGAGATTGCATCAAAGCTCTCAACCAAAGGGTCGAGAAGCTTTGTTGGAGGTTACTGAAGGTGATGGTGGTGGCTATTGGCTACAATGAGGTGATGGGGTGGATGGCAGCTAGTGAGGGTAGACGGAGTGGTGAGGAGTGCTCGCCAGAATTAGCGTCAGTGCGTGGTCGAAGGGTGGCCGTGCGTGGGGAAGATGGAGGGGGAGGGGTTGCTTAGCTTGAAACCTAAATCTAAGGGGTCTATTCTAATCTAGAAGAAGAAGGAAAGAAGAGGAGTTACCTAGAAGGAGGAGAGCAAGGAGAAGAGGGGCCGACGTGCCCACCAGGCTTAGAGAAGGAGGAGGAGACGACGTGGAAGTTTGGAGCGACGAGGGGGTAGATGAACCGCCTCCTGTGATAAGGAGAATGGCGACGATGAGAAGAGATGAAGCCCTCAACCAATTTCTTCAGAGGAGCGGCGGAGTATGGAGACTGAGAAGCTCCAAGGTTGGCGTTAATGGTGGCGCTCATGGAGGAAGAAGGAAGGGAGTTATGCTCACCAAAACTCAATGACTTGCAACGACGTGAGGTGAGGAAGGTTTATAGCTTGTTGGCTCGCAAGGAGAGGGCCAGAGGTTGCGCGAACAACCTCGCCGGAGTTGCATGGCTAGCGGAGTTGGAGATGGAAGGTGGAGAAGGTGTTGGTGGGGACTATTTTGCAAGAAAATTGAAAGCTAAGGGGGCATTTGTAAAGAAATCAATAATTAAGGACCAAGATGAAAAGTTGACCAAGATGAAGTCTAAATGAACCTAATTTTTTTGGTAGCCTAATTTGGACATAAGGAAGTTGATGGTGACTTCAATTTTGGGTTTTGATGCCTCTTGCATGATCAATTTATGTTTAGATCCAAAATGTACCAAATATCCGTCTATGATTCTATTTTAGGTCAAAACGAGATTTGATCGTCAAATTGACTATGCCAAACCTTATAAAATATTTTTAATTGATTTTTAGAAGGTTTAGATTGCATTTACTTCCATCAAAACTGATTTAATTGAAGTGGGGTTGAATTTAGGATTTTGTATTAGAATTAAACATTCAATTTGAATGTTAATCCTAAATTACTCAATACCAACCCACTTTTAGGATATTTAAGCTCAATTGACCTTTAATTAAGCATAGGCTTACCCTCCAGCTATTCTACATTTATAACTGTTCGTGAAAGTTGTAGAATTAACCCCTTTTCTATTAATTCCCCTCTTCAACCTTGATTGAGTTATACCCTTCAATGTATTAATTAGGTGAATTTAACTTTAGAACTTAGCTAAATTAAGTTAGTTATAGAGAATGATGGCGATGCCATCAAGATACAACTTAAGGAGTAGGGGCACAATCAGTTCAGCTTGGATTGATAAGGAAACAGTAGCCAAGGTAGTTGGTGTGATTCGCACGAGGGGGTGAACTCAGCTTTCTCATGCTAAGGATCTTGACATAGAATGTGCATGGGCTACGTGATAGAGCTCGGTGTGGGGTGCTAGCCAGATATTTGAGAGAGTGGGAGGTGGACTATTATCTCATGTATGAGACACACGTGGAGGGAGTGGGTACATCTGTGTGGCAGCCGATGTTGCTGGACGGTCATGGTGAGGTTAGACATGTCCAGGTAGTGGGTCGATCAGGTGGTCTGTGCATTTAGTGAAGGACAGGCATCCTGCAATTGAGAGACTTGTGGTATGCTTCCTTCTCTATTACATGCAAGTTTTGCAGGGTGGTTGACGACAGAGAATTCTTTATGACATGCATATATGGGCCATGCATTCAGAGAGACAGGCCACAACTGTGGAATGAGTCGAGGGAAGCATCTATCCAGGTTCAGGGTGGGGTGTGGTTGGTTGGTGGGGATTTCAATGCCACGCTTATGTCCTCTGATTGACTAGATAGGCGTACAAATTCCTCCACCTTTGGGTTCCAGAGGTTGGTGGATGAGTTGGAATTAGTGGATCTCCTTGTCATAGGTGTCTCATACACGTGGTGTAATGGCAATGGTCAGATGTCAAGAATTGACAGGTTCCTTTGCAGTGTGGAGATGATGGGGCTCTTCCAGTTGGCGTCTATGGTGGCTATGAAATGGCCTTTCTCAGATCATACTCCCATACTCTATGGTGGAGAGGGGGTCTCCACACGCACTTGCTTTAAATTCTAGCACTCCTGGCTGTCAGAGGAGGGGTTCAGAGAGATGGTCTCTTCTTAGTGGACATCACAGGTTGATGTTGGCACAGCTACACAGAGTTTGTCGTCCAAACTAAGGGGGCTACGCCATGTTCTTTTTGAGTACCGCAAGTTCGTTGCTATCACCAGAGCGCAAAGGCATTAGGAGGCATTGGATGGTGTGCACAGTCTGGATGTGAAGGAGGAAGTGGGCGTTTTGTCTGAGGAGGAGGTGTTTCGGCATAAGGCCTTGCAGGAGGCTATGGCACAGGAGGATTTGAAGAGGGAGGTAGACTGGAGGCAGAAGTCCAAATAGATTTGTTTAAAGGAGGGCAATTCCAACACTCAATTTTTTCATGGAGTTGCCAGTGCAAGGAGACAAAATCAGATTGTCAAGCTGGGGTATGCAGGTGAGGTGGCTGAGTGTTTAGAGCACTGGATCGGTATTTAATAATGTTGCGTTGTAGTATAGCCGAAAAAACGTTCAAAACAAATACAATTTTATTACTTGAATTTAAAGTCCGAGGTCGAACATAGAGAGCAAATGAAATTCACGCACTAAGCTCAATAATAAGTGCAAATTGAACATATAATACTACTCAAAATCTAATTAAAAATATAAAGCATGAGTATATGAAGAATAAGAATAATTGTAAATAAAACAATGGAGAGCTTATGAAAAAATGCTACAGTGCTTTGCTCTGATTTTAACTTCTTCTTTCTCTTCCCTTCTCTTCTCTTTAGCTGCTCCTTTCTTCTTTGTTCTCTGGCTTCTCCTTCCTTTCTTTGCTTAAGCCTGCGGTCCTTTTTCTCTGGCCCTTTTCTTCCTTTACTTTTTCTCTGACTTTCTTCTTTCTTCTCTTTCTCTGCCTTCTGCTTCTTCTTCTTTAACTTCTTCTGTGCCTTGCGAACCTCATCTTCTTCCTTCTTCTTTGGCCATTCTCCTTCCTTCTTCTTCTTCCTTCTTTTCTCTACCTTAGCTTCTCTACATCCTTATCATCTCCTTCCTCTTCTTCAGCTTTGCTTCTCCTCCTCTTAGCCTGCAGAGCAAAACCTACCTCCTACCCACGCGAACTCTCCTCTCCTTTCTCTCTTAGGCTCTGCTCTCCTAGAGCCATGCTTCTCAGGTAATCAGGTCGGGTATGCACCTGGGACCAGGCCCACTGGTGTGCATTAGTGGGCGAGGTGTGCTAGTCGGGTCAGGTCAAGACTAGGTCGGCGGGGCGTGGTCGTGGATGAGGCTAGTCGATCGGGTGAGAGGGACCTCACCCCGTGAGTTGGAGGCAATAAGCCTCTGGCAGAAATTCCTTTTATGCGCACCCACCCGCTTGTCCAGTTCCAAGGTGGGACTAAATGTCCCACCTCCCTTACATGCGCCGTAGCAGCTATGTCCTCTTCAATTCGCGAAGTTGCAAGGGCTTGTGGCTCCAATTGGGAACCTGAGTGCGTTCGTGCCTCAAGTCCGTGTCACCTGGGCCTTTCTCCTGGAGCAGCAGTAGCTGGAGCCCAACATGCGAGCTTCAAGCTTCTTCGTTCATGGCGGCCGGTGGTCAGGTACCTATAAACATGAGAACGACCGTGTGGCCCCGTCAAAACGTCCAGGGAGCTTCACCGAGTCACGATGAGTGTACTGCGGTTGCTGGCATGGCGTGGGGATGACTATGGTGACATGCCTAGGGTTCTCTGTGGCTATGTGAGTGCGTATGTTTGGGGGTGTTTTTGAGTGGTCAACGGAGAGATTGGAGTAGGGGGAAATGATCAGTGAGTTGAGGCGGAGGTTGTAGGGTGGTTGGTGAGGTAGATGAAGGTGTGGAGCAATGAGGGCACCTCACTAGAGGTATGGCCTGAGGTGGAGAAGGTGATGGTAATCAGTGGCATCGAGGGGTGTTTTTGAGAAATAGAAGGAATGGGAGTAGAAGAGAGAGAGTCTAATACCTACCTCTAAAGATGAAGGGGACAAGAGAGGCGTCTGGGCTGGTACAGCAAATGTCGGAGATGAAGATCTCCGTAGATGAGGCGGTGGCAAAGATGAGGGTAGAGGCGGCATCGGCCGGTGTTGCACGACGTGGACGATGAAAAGGAAGACAACCCAACCATTGGTATTGTGGTTGGGAAATGAATGAGTGAGGGAAGAACCGTTAGAGCTTCCAGAAGTGTTGTGGTCGACGAGGAGAGAAGAATGTTGGGGATTCTGGCCCAATTCTAAGCTAGGGAGATGCGATTGAACCTGGGGCATCTTAAATAGGCCTCTGGGGAAGGATTTGTGCTTGGAAGCCATGCTTCCAAGCAAGGTATGATGGCCAGAGTTGGAAGCTTCAAAAAGACCCAAATCTCTCATGCGTTCACATGAGAGATTGGGTAACAATCATAGATCAACAGGTTCAGATTGGAGATTACTTAGAGAATCTCCCTTCCCATTTTGGGAGGGATTCTCTGAGCAATCAAAGAGGGATCTCCTTCTAATGCTCACCGGAGTAGGATTCCTCCGCTATAATGGTAGAGGGACCTATTTGTGAAGATGATAAGAAAATTAGGGGGCTGAATGTAAAGGTTTTCGAAAGATAGGTGTAGAAATGTAATCAGGTTGGACCTATATGCAACGTGAGTCAAGATGAGTTCCCTTTAGGTCCAAATTTTGGTAAAAATATAATTTTGACCTAAGGAATCCAATGGTGAAGTTGTAGTTTGGGTTTGACCACGTTTGACTGGATAATTTACGTAAAAACCTAATTTAGGGCAAATATTTGTCTAAGACCCCATTCTAGGTCAAAATGGGTTCTAATGGCCAAATTGAAAGTTCTAAGCCCTAGAGAATATTTTTCTATGATTTTTAGAGGGTTTAAGTGAATTTTATTTTGACCAAAACCTTGTTTAATCAAGTTGGTATGTTTTAGGGTTACAAGAAGTCATTTAATTCCTAGAACTCACACGAACCCTTTTCTATTTGATTTAACTAACTTATTATCCTGTTAAGACCTGTTGATCTTTATTTAGCCCTTGAGAAAACCCATGGTTGCACTGCAATGGTAAAATTATAGTTTTACGCCTTGTTTCTTGCTTTTCTCTTAGAAAGGTTATTTAGTGAATTATGACCTCCAGTTGGGTATGTAGGAACTTTTATTCTCTTTATTGGGTCAAAATGAGCTAGTTAGGGCTCATGATGGTGTTCCCATCACTAAGTCTGAGGGGGCTATTCGGGAGATGGAGAATAGGTATTTTTTTGATATGACCAGATTTGGTTGTAGGGGTGGATGGAGGCTTCACTCTTTATATATGCCAGTCCTGGATGAGGAGGTTGGAAGCATGCTTTGTAGCACCATTTATGAGGTAGAGATTGTGGAAGCGTTGAAGGGGCTTAAGGCAGAGGGGTCTCCTGGACCTGAGAGTTTCCCTATCCTTTTTTATAGGGAATTCTGAACCACGGTGAGAGATGTGTTGAGGGTGGTAGAGAAGTTCCAGAGGTGCAATGCTAGGCTGGAGAAGATTAATAGGTCACTCCTGTTCTTGCTTCCTAAGAAACTTGGAGGGGTGCAGTGTTTGGATTTCCATTCTATTACCTTTTCCAACTCTATTTACTTGGTGATTTGTAAGGTTCTGGCGAATAGATTGAGGGTGGTGTTTCCAGAGTTGATCAGCCTGATCCAGTCAACTTTTTTGAAGGGGCGTTCCATGTAGGAATCCTTTATCCAGATGCAAGAGATGGTATCAGGTTGGAGACGCAAGAAGAAGGCTACCTTTCTCTTGAAGGTGGATTTTTCTAAGGCATATGACTCTATCTCATGGCCTTACTTGTGGGAGATCTTCAAGAGGAGGGGCTTTCTGAAGGTTTGGGTGTAGTGGATGAAGAGGTGGATTACTACTTCATCTCTTTCCCCATTGGTCAATGGCAGGCCTACTGATCAGTGGATCCAGCCATAGAAGGGGTGAAGCAGGGGTGTCTGCCTGTACCCTTGGTGTTTATCATGGAGGTGGATACTTTGGCACGTCTTACTTTTAAGGCATGTGAGGGGCGATTATTTCATGGATACACGTTAAGATGTAGTACCGCTTTGACGCCCATTTTGCAATATGGAGACAACATGATTTTGTCATAGAAGGTGGAGTCAAGGAGGCTGAGTGCATCAAGTATTTGGTGGATATCTTTGGTGAGCTTACTAGGCTAAAGATCAACAAGGCCAAGTCTTCGCTTGTCTGCTTTGGGGAAATGGTGCGCACATAGGATGGCATTTCTCAGATCTTATAGACATCAGTGGCTTCATTATCTATTTGCTACTTGGGTTTTCCCCTACGATTCAAGAAGATGAGAAGTCGGGATTGGAAGGATCTCTTGCAGAAGATGTCTTTGCGACTGTCTGGGTGGTGCGGTAGACTTTTCTCCAAGGGTGGACAGGTGATCTTGCTTAACTGTCTCCTTTTAGCCATGCCAATTTTCTTCTTTCGATGTTCAAACCACCAAGCACTGCCATTAAGAAGATGGAGGTGATGAGAAAGCGTTTCTTCTGGAAAGGGGCCATGCATGAAGGGTGCTTTCTTCAACTGATCAAGTGGAGGTGTATTTCCAGACCGAAGAAGGATGGTGGGTTGGGTGTGCGGCCCCTGAGAGAGTTTGGTGATTCCCTGCTGTTAAAGTGGGGTATTGTTATTCTAAAGGGGGAGGATGGCTTGTGGCAAAAAGTGATCAGGGATTCGTATGGGGAGCATGACTTGATGGATGGGATGGTGCATCCGGCCATGCCTTCTCCTTTTTGGGGGTCTGTGTTTGCAGCCATCCAAAATGAGTTGACGTCATTCTCCCCTAGCCTGGGTGATGGTTGTATCTTTCATTTCTGGAAGGATAACTGGAGCAGTTGTGGGTTGTTCTCATATTTATATCGTCACTCCTTTGGTAGGGCAGACAACGAGGAGGCCAGAGTGAAAGATTGGTGGGTTAATGCTTCTAAGAGGTGGAGATCGCCTATGCAGGGGGAGTTTTATGTTGGTAGAGCAGCTAAGGAGTATGGCAGGATAATGGAAGCGTTGGAGACCTTTCGGCCACGGGTTGGTGTTGACTGTTTGGTTTGGAAGGGGGGTGGTTACACCCCTTCCAAGGCTTATTTGGAGGATGATATGCATGTGCAGGTATGTGGTGCGATATGGAAGATTAAAGTTCCCTTGAAGGTGCAAGCCTTCTTGTGGCTTGCGAGGAGAGGGGCTTGTGACGGGATCCTTCTGGCAAAGAATCATGGGAATGCCTCCTACTTGCCCTCTCTGTTGTTTTGGTGATGATGACATTTGTCATATGATGGGGGCGTGCCTTGTGGTTGATGAGGTGTGGTGCAGAGTTTTTTCTTCACCTTTGTCGACGTGGGACAACCTATGAAGGAATCTTTCAGACTCTTCCAAGCCCCAGGTTGGTATGGCTATTGTGTTGTGGGCTCCATGAAGGGCCAAGAATGATGTTATTTTCAACAATAGTAGGTGTTGGGTGGAGAATATATGTTGTGATGCAAATGCATGTATGAGCATATGGCTCTTTAACTTGTAATTCTTTCCTTATGAAGTAATAAAAATGGACGACTACTACTTGTGGTAGTGGTCCTTTCTTTCTCTAAAAAAAAAATTATTACATTAATCCTCACATCGTAGAAAACCCTGATTTGATTAATGTGAGCCCACTTCTTGGAAATTTAAGTTCATTTGATCATCAATTAACTCCTCATTCATTCTGCATTCGTGATTTCTCATTGAAACAACATAATTAACAGAATTTCTCATCTTCTTCTCGCATTCATTTCAGAACTGAATTACAACCCTCATATATTTATTCAGGAGCATTTATCATTGGATTCCAACTAAATTAGGTTAGTTATGATGGATGATGGTGTTACCATCAGTTATTGTCGAGAAACAACCAATAATATTGGAATTATATAAGCACGTGTAAGAAATTACTAAAAGAATAGCTGTAATAAAATCACTACTAATTGGAGATACTATAAATAGGGTCAGGACGTTTTGTGCTACATAATTCAAAAATAGAAATATGCGTCACCCTTAAAAGTTTACATGACAAATGTGCGAACATCTCTCCCATATCCTACAAATAGCATAAAACATGTTTAAAAATGTTAAAAAGGTTGTAACAAATACGATTAGTTGTAAATTTAAAGGAATCACATTGTAATTTTTGTACAGGTGTGTTGTAACCATATGGTCGATTTTTGTAAATTCAATCGATACGTGTTGTAACATGTGACAACTTAACAATCTTCTATTGTATTGTAATACACAAGTTTAAAAGAGTACTACAATAAATTAACCGCTTTACATGAGTTATGAATGGATCTATAATTTTGTAATACTAATGACTTTGTGCATGTGTGAGTTAAATAAAGATTAACAAGAATATTATCTATTGTATTACAAAATATTAATACAAAATAACACATCAAAAATGGATAATAGACAAGTCAGATAACTGACAACTTGTAACCATAAAAGTATATAACAATAGATTGTAAATGTTTTCAAAAAAAAAAAACCAATGGAATAGAAAATGACACAATCCTTATGTGTTACAAATGTGTAAGACAAAAAAAAACGTAAAGCTAATGACAGGGCACATCAGAGACTTGACGGTTAATGTGTAGGTTAAGTATCAGATTTGAAATGTGATAAAATACATGTCCTTTCATATTCCCTCCTCTTCAGGCAAACGCACCTTCAACGAAGAGAAGATTCTCGAAGCAAAGGGGAACAAGAAGGAAATCTAGTCACCTTCTCAACAAGGATTAAGGTTTGTATGAAAACTCTATTCACATCATGAACCTAGTTTTTCTCTTACTGAAATATTTTTTCAAATAACTTGTTAAAGATTCGAATGATGCTTACAAGAGTATAGCAAGAGAAGTTAGGAATAATGGTTTTAGGGTTGAATGAGTGAGCACAACTGCTCTATTACCAATAAGTGAAGATGAATGTTTCTTGAATGTGCATAGTAATGTGTTGTTAATGCATGTGTAAACATATACTCCATATGTATTGCGATTATTATGGAGAAAAAAAAAAAGACAAATAATGGCGATTATAGAATATAATAAATTTGTTATACACAATCTTTGTATGTAGGTATTGAAGGGTTATGATGGAGCAGTCCAAACCTTCAGGAAGCAAGGGGGGTAGTCGCATCCAATGGGGGTGGAAACAACAAGAATAAAACTTCATCTAAAGAGCAAAATACATCTGAGAGTAAGTAAGATAGGGGGAGCACATCAGAAGCACCGCAGAAAACTACAAGACCTGCAAAGGATGTGCATGCATGGAAAAAGGGAGTTTGTAAGTATATAATCTTCACATTCTCCATCTGAACTACACTATTTAATATCATAAGAAGATAAAACATGTGGTGGATGTTTATTAGTTTACAGTGATATTCCTACAAAACATGTGATTAATAAATATTAATATAGAAGGTCTTGAATAAATATAGATGAGGAGAAAGTCACCCATCGCTACTATTTACAACACTTTAAAGACTTTGTAGATAAGCATCTATTATCTGATAAATAAAGGGAACTCTTGGAAAAAACTACCTTCCATCGACTAATAGGTGTGGGTAAAATAAGTGTTGAAACCAAGGTACTAAAATGGATGATAGAGAGATATGCCGGTGATAGGAAGTTCCCGTTGGGTGAGAGAATTGTGGACTTTTTAAATGAGGATATAGGTTTGATACTAGGCATACCAAGTAGTGGATATGAAATAAAGGTACATGAGAAGAGCCTGCCATGGAAAAGCTTCTGCCTTGAGTCAATATTTAGAAAAGAGACATCTTGACAGGAGAAGCATTGGGCCAATATTACACATGTATTATCACTTTGAACATGATAGGTCGGTCTATATTTTCATTACAGCATTTATCTGCTTGATGTTCACTACCTTTCTGCTTCCTAATTTGGGGTACTCATTTCCTCGAATATTGTTGAATTACATTGATTCACTTGAGGATACGAAATATTTCAATTGGTCATCTGCTGTTGCTGAGTTTCTACTCATCAAGATGAGAGAGATGGCAAAAAAAAATTGTTTCAAAGGATGAGAACATAAGCTTTGGGTCCCTTGGATACATAAATGGTTGCATGGCATGTTTATATGTAAGTAACACAAATTTACAGTAACTCTTTTAGCATAATAGTTACATATTACATCTGATTGAAATTGTGTGAAATGAAAATTATGATACACATGTCTGGATGATTGAGCATTGCCTCAAAGATTCCTATATAAATAGGGATCTTTAACCCAAGCTTAGGAAATGGACTGGAGCAAACATCCTCAAGTTGAGGGACATAAATCACATTGGTGAAAATGTGGTAAGTTAATCGTTAAACCTCTTGAGTTTAATGATACTGCTATATATTGGTCATAGATGTTAATACTCATAAATGTAATACATCAGATAACAACAAACTTGGTTCCTAAAAAACATGAAATGTTCAAGGTTGGTGCCAATGACTACATCTTCTCACTCGAAACATTTGAGACAAAAGGTTTCCACATTAGGAGACCTCTTCATATCATTGATCCTAGGGTCGATTTGATTCCACTTAGGATCGAGGTGCCAAGGGAGCCATTTATGCCAATTACGACGAAGAGCCATGCAAGATGGGTACTTGCATTACAGAAATTAGGGCTCTGAAGGATGAGGTGAAGTACAAAAAAAAAATGGAGATTTTAAATAGGGGTATGGTGTACACGGGTCGAGTTCAACCCAAACCGCACCCGAAGCCAACCTGATTGGGTTGGGTTGGGTTGAAATTTTCCCAACCTGATAAAAAATGGGTTGGGTTGGGTTTGAGGTCTAATAAACCCAACCCAACCCGCAACCCGATACACATACACACATGAGAGTATAAATTAAAATTTTAAAGGAAAAAAAACTATCCTGTTTAAACTTGAAAGGAGACAAAAAAAATACACGCAAATAACGCACGCCACTCCCTCAATTTCACTTTTCCCTCTCCCTGTGTACTCTCCATTGTGAGCTTCTTTTCAATTTCCCTCCTACTTGCAAGCCCTAAACCGATCTTCCTCTTTCGTCATCGCCACCAACCTCTCTCGCAGCTCCCTTCTCGTTGGCGTCATTGTTCACGTCATCATCGCTCGAGGTTAGCATCTTCCTGCTTCCTCTCTTCCTCCTCTACATTAGTGATAGCCACCACCTCCCTTCACTAGAGCCATTGTCACTGCCACCGCCACCATCACCACACAGCCCACCACCCCTTCACCGACCATCCATTGTCGTCACTACTTTCCCTCTGCCCAGCCTGAGCCTACTACCAAAGTTGTTGGCCCAATTGTTTATCGCTCTAAATCAGATTTAAAAATTGATGGGTTGCAGTATAGATTGAATCAACCCGAAAAACAAATAGAATTTATACTCGAATGGAAGTTCGAGGTCGAACACAGGGAGCAATTAGCAAAATAATTCTCAAGATTGCAATTCAAGCACAATATAAGCAATTTATAATAGAAGTTCAAACAATAATGATATAAATGAAAGCGAATGTCAAATAATGCAAAAAGAATGGGGTAAAATGGTGATTTGAATCACCAATTACCCCTCACAATAATATCAAATATCTCAATAGTATCAATAAATTTAAATCCACATATGATAAGTGCACAGTGCACTTCTGTTGAATCTCAGAGGTACTGCTCTTCTTCTTTCTGTGCCTTGACTCTTCTCTTCCTCAGGATTCTCTTCTTCCTTCTCTTCTCGCACAAGGGGAAGGGTTTCTTCTTCAAATGACTAAGTATCAGCCGTTGGTCTTCAGAGTAAAACCCCTATCCCGCATGCTCTCTCTCTTTCTCTCTCTGGGATTTGCTCTCCCAGAGCCTTGGGTAATTGGATTCGGATCTAAGCGTACCTAGGACCAGGGCTGTGGGCGTGATACCGCAGCCGAGGAGTGAAGGCAGGTTAGGCGGGTTGGGTCAGTACCAGGCCCATGTGAGCAGTGTCACGAGCAAGGTGGTGTCGGGTGAGTGGGGACCGATGGGAACACCATCATGAGACATAACTAGCTCATTTTGATCCAATTAAGTCAGTAAATGCTCCTACATAACTGCCAGAGAGCCATATTCCATTGCAAAGTCATTCTAAGGGAAAGATAAGAAAATAGGGTTAAAACTGCAGTTTTACCATCATATCATGAATGCATTACAATCATGGTTTTCCCATGGGGATATTAAGGGTCAAATGGTCCTAAACGTCTAACAAGTGAGTTAGAATAGACAGAAAAGGGTTTACACGTGTTTTGAGAATTAAATGACTTTTGAAACCCTAAAAATAGACCCGCTTAATTAACTGAGGTTCTGGTCAGGATAAAATTCACCTAAACCCTCTAAAGTTTATATAAAAAATATTCTCTAGGGTTTGGAACCTTCAATTTGACCATTAGAACCCATCTTGACCAAAAATAGTCTCAGATAGATATTTGCCCTAATTTGGGTTTTTGCATAAATTACCCAGCCAAAATTGGTAAAAATATAAATGTAACTTCACCATTGGATTCCTTGGGTCGAAATTAGGCTTGTACCAAAATTTGGGTCCGATCTGAGATCATCTTGACCAAGTTTACATTTTGGTCCAATCAGAATCTTTCTATCTCATTCAAACCCCTAACTTTCTAATTCCTTACAAAAGGCCCCTATCTTTGTTGTCACTACTTGCAAATAGGTCCCTCCACCATTATCGTGGAGGAATCCTACTCCGGCGACCTTCGACTAGGAATTTCTCCCTGATTAATTAGTGAATCCCATCCAAAATTGGAAGGGAGATTCTTGAGAGATTTCCCTACAACTTAAGCTGCATCTTGGGCTCCAATCCTCGCCCAAATCCTAATGTGAACTCGTGGAACAATTGGGTTTCCCACTCCGACGACGATTCCTAGCTTGGAAGCTTGGCTTCCAAGCTCAAAACCCCCTCCTGAGCCCTATAAAAAGATCCACAGGGCACGACCGTGCATTTTCAGCAAGTTTTTGCCTAAGAAACCCTCCTCTACTCCATCTCCGGCCACCTTCAAACCTAACTTCGGCGACTCCTCTCCCCTCTCCTCCTCAGGCGGTCCAGCCATCAAATTTGATGGCCGACTAGCTTCCCCTAATCCTCACGAACCTCTCCTGCCAACGAGAGGTCGTGCATCTACCTCAGTCAACGTTGTCGCCTCGCTGCACCAACCTCCTTCTCCGACTCTGGTCGACCAACACCGAAGCCCTCTGCCGCCCTATTCTCTCACTAAGCCCTTCTTTAGCTCCCTCTCTCTTTCTATTTCATTTTCCTACCCTTACAGACACACACAATCGTCAACTGCGACCGCTCACCCTTACCTTCTTCGTCTCCAACCGCTCCTCTGGTGAGGTGTATTCGCCACTACACCCCTCCATCCACCTCGCTAACCACCTCATAATCTCCACCTCAACTCCACCAACCAAACCCCTCTCCGTATTTGCCATTCCATCCACCCAATATCCTCACCGAACAACCCACTTTCCAGCGTCCGTTCCCGACTCTGCCCGGTCATCTTACGCCCTCTCACGCCACAAGATCACCATCACTACACTCCTCGTCCACTGGCAATGCTTACAAGTTGTTTTAATGTGGCCAAAAGGCCGTGTTTGTGACATGCAGGTTCCGACGTCCACCACCATCGCCGCCATTACCGCCACCACGTTCTTCAAGCTCCAGGTCGTGCACGCCCTAGGTGACACCTCTAGGCAGTGCAGAATCTCCTAAGGACCACTCCCAGGTGGTCAATTGGAGACCACAACACATGCGGCTATGCCAATTGCGGACACATCTTCAGCTGCAGGCACTCACGAGAAGAGGCTTGTGGGATAGTCCCACATCGTTAGTTGAAGAGTGCACCACAGCGCATAAATTTAAAAAGTGTCTGGGGCTTATCGCCTCAGACACTTGGGGGCTGAGGTCCCCCACTCACCCACTCACCTGCACCTTGCCTATGACTCGTCCCCTGCGGGCCTGTCATAGACCTAACCCACCTAACCTGACTCCACTCCTCGGCTGCGATCACGCCCGCAACCCTAGACTTAGGTGCACTCTAGGTCCGAAACCCAATAACCCGGTACTATTGGAGGCTCTGGGAGAACGTGACCTAAGGAGAAAAAGAGAGGATCGTGTGTGCAGGCAGGGGGGTTTTGCTACAGAGAATAATGGCTAACAATTAGCCATTTGAAGAAGAATCCCCCTCTGTGTGTGAAGAAGAGAAAAGAAGAAGAACAGAAGGTAGACAAGGTAGGAGAAGCAGAGGACAAAAGAAGGAGAGCCATGCAGAAAGAAAGGCAGAAGAAGAAGAAGAAAAAGCAGAGAAGGAAAGAAAAGAAAAGAAGAAAGGTAGAAGAAGAAAGAAGGAAAGAAGACGACCTACACAAACAGAGAAGAGAAAAGAGGAAGAGTTTAAGCAGAAGAAAGAGATTTCTTTTAAATTCTTAATTGATATTGTGCATCTCTTAACTATCATTTTGCGGAGTAATTGGTGATTCAAATCACCATTTTACTCCATTCCTTTTACAGTATTGACATTAGCTTTCACTGATATATCATTATTGCTTGAAGTTTCATGATAAATACTGTGTTTAAATTACAATTTTGAGATTGAATTTTATATTACTCCCAGTGTTCGACCTCGGATTTAAAATTCAAGTAATAAATATTATTTATTTTTAAAGTGATTTCGGTTATACTACAACATAGCTTTTAAAACCTCGATTTCGCTTGCAAACAGGGACCTCACCCTCGTGTGTTGAGGCGATAAGCCTACAACACAAAATCAATTTATGCTGCGCCGTGCCCTCACAGATTTTCGAGGTGGGACTAAATCACACCCTTGTCTTTGTGTGGCTGGTAGCAGCAACGGTCTCCCAATTGGAGTTGAAGGAGCATACACTGCTTCCAATTGGATGGCTGGAGATGGACCTGGGAATCATGCGCGTCTCCTAAAGGGTGCACCTGGGGCCTTCAACTGGGAAGCAAGCTTCAACGCATGCTTGAAGCTCTGCGGTAATGGCATCATTGGTCAGCGAACCTGAAACACAAAGTATGGCCTTGTGGCCTTGTCAGAGAAGCTCAGTAGGATCACGAAGATGCAGCAAAGGCGTTGGTAGCGGTGGCGTGCTGTGAGAGGGGACAAAGATGGTTGGCAGAGGTAGATTAGGTTGGAGAATAGTGGGTTGTTCGGTGGGTAGTTAGGAGGGGTAATAGACCTAAGTAAGTTAGGTGTTTTGCTCCTTAGGTCGAGGCGGAGGTGTAGGGATGAACGATGGCCAATTTGGTGGAGCGTAGTGGCCGTGCAAACTTACCGGAGGTACGCCGACAAGGTGGAAGACGGAAGGCATTAGGGCGAGTCGACGATTGAATCGGAGTGTGGTTGGTGTGTGAATGAAGTACAGGAGTTAGGGAACTTATATAAGTGGTTGGCAGACGAAGGGGAGCAGAGGCGATGCCGGTTGTGATGTGGTCGGCATTGGGGAAGAAGGTGACTCCGATGGGGGTTGGACGGCAAGGATGGAGATAGAGGCAGTCGCTGGTATGGCACGACGTGGAGGAAGGCAGGGAAGGAGGATCTGTCGCTAGTATTGCGATCAGAGGAAGGAAGGATTCGTAGGAGCTCGTTGAATGTCGAGGAGCTTCGGCCAGATGAGGAGAGATGAAATCAGAGGGGAATACGGCTGAATTCGAGCGTGAGGAGAACGGCGAGGTCTGGGGAGTCTTATATAGGGCTCTAGAAGTCGATTTGCTTCCCAAGCAAGGAAAGTCACCGGAGTTGGAAATCTCTAAGATACCTGAATCTCTCATGTGCTCGCATGAGAGATTGGGAAGGTTGTAGGGCTTAGGATCTAGCTCAAAAGGAAGGGAATTCCTTAACGAACTTTCCTTTCAAATCTGAGAGGGATTCTTCAAGGAATCAAGGAGAACATGCCAAAACAAGCTCGTCGAAGTTGTAGGATTAGGATTTCATGGTGGAAGGAACCTATTTGAAGAAAATGATGATAAAGATAGGGACATTTTTGCAATAAATTCATAAGCTAAGGGGCCACGTGAAATAAAGAAAATCAAACTTGGACCAAAGTGCAAACTAGGTCGAAATAATCTCAGCTTAGGCCCAAATTTTGGTACAAACCTAATTTGGACCTAATGAATCCAATGGTGAAGTTGGATTTTGGTTTTGACCTAGTTTGACTAGGTAATTTGCATAATTACCCAAATTAGGGTAAATGTCTATCTGAGACTTTGTTTTAGGTCAAGATGGGTTCCAATGGTCAAATTGAATGTGCCAAACCCTAAAGAATATTTTTATATGATTGTCAAAGGGTTTAGGTGAATTTTATCTTGACAAGAACCTCAGTAGATTAAGCGGGTCTATTTTTAGGGTTTCAGATGTCCATTAATTCCTGTAATGCATGGAAACCCTTTTTTATCTGTTCTAACCCACTTATTAGACTCTTAACACCATTTGACCTTTGTTCCACCCTTGAGAGAACTTGCGGTTATTCTATTTTTGTGATAGAATGGTAAATTTGCATAAATAACCCTGTATTCTTGTCTTCTTCTCAAATTAATATTCTGTGCCCTTAAGACCTTCTGATGGATATGTAGGAGCTTTTATTGACTTAATCAGATCAAATTGAGCTAGTTATGGCTCATGATGATATTCCCATCATACCCCCATGCCTAGCTTTTGCTAGTCACTTAGCAAAACCATCTGAATCGAACCAGTTAGCTAGGTCAGATTTTAATCGTTAGGATGCCCTACTAGGCCGCATCTCCAGGAATCAGATCTTAATACCAATAAAAGGCCTAGAGGTACTCAAGTACCAGCCCAAACCCAGACCTGACTACCTTTTGCCTTGGTCCACCGCGAAGGTTTCTAAGGCTCGCAGGAACTAACCTAAGGTTCGTTGGACTTAGCAGGTAAAGCACCCATGCTTTAAACATGGTTAGTCCAGTTCAGTTTGCTAGTGCATTTTGAAAGAGACATAGAAGGGGAATTTGATTTGTGGAGAGCTTTCTCTCTCTTTCCTTTTCATTATATTTTTCCTTAAATCCATCCTCGGGTTGGCCCTGAACACGGTCTGTATCGAATTCCTTGTCCCCATCATCAATCCTCGTAGGGTCTCTGGCAATCGATGCTTCGAGGTAGCATCGCCCATGGCAACCCCCAAAACCTTAGCTTTCGAGATTTTAGGATAATCCTGCCCATGGCATTCTGTAGCTAAATCCAGACCCTGGCAATCAACATTTTGTGATAATGCCTCCCATGGCATCTGAACTAGCACAAGGTGCTTACATGCCCCCAGTAGGATATTTAGATATCCTAAGAGACAAGCACCGAGGAGACGGTATGTTATTGTGCATCTTCGAGGGAAATTTCTCGCCTCTCCGCACCAGGAACTCATTTAAATCAACTTGTGTTTTCAAGCCGCTCCTAATCTAGAACTTAGGACCTTTTCCAGAATAGATTAAATGCCTTTTGGCATGGTTTCATCTTTAGAGCGCACTAAACTAGACTGTATGTGATTTAGGGTGCTTAAGTTACGGAGTCCCGTAAACCAGAGGTTAGTTAACGGAGCCAAATAATCCCTAAGCCTTAGACCTAATATATAAGCTTTGCATTTTCCCCAACCTCTTGAGGATTAATCAGGATCTTGACAAGTACGTGAATGTTTAAATCCAATATAGATCCAAGAGGCCTAAGGTCGGTATTTGCCACTAATCCCTTAAGTTTTAGCCTTTCAGGTCTTAGTTCATCATTCAATTCAACCTAGAAGATAGGTAGGTTCCAAATTATTTCTAAGGGACTCAAATTTTTTCTTTTTCTTTGTGATCCTCTCTTCTCTTTTCAAATTTTCATTCCTCCTTTTCAAAAATGGCCCTTCTTTTTCTGCTCAACCTCTTTTTTATAAGAATATGTATTTTTTTTTTATGAAACCCTTTCTTGTGAAGTGATTCTCACAGTGTTTTGCACATTAATATGCCCCCATGCTTATGATTTGCAATGTCCTCATTGTAAATTAGGTGGGTTCGAATTCAGCTTAGATCGTACATTAGAATAGGTTTTGGGTGGGTGGATGGGTCGGGATGACTGTTGCGGGCAATTTCAAGCTCTGCTACAGGTACTAGAGGTGGAGTCAGCTATTCTAATGGACAAACCCTAAAGTGCAATATGAGTTCAGCATGGGATGTGTCAAGAAGGGTTTTGATTTTTTTAAAAAGATGACGGGTTGCCTCCCATTAAGCATTGAGTTTAACGCCATCAACCGGACGAAATATACTCAAGGAGAATGGAGATCAAATGATACCTCAACTAAGTTTGTATCAGTGAGTTCAATGAACGGCTTAAGTAGTTGGCCATTCACAATAAAAGGTTTAGAATCAAGGCTGGGTTGACTGATTTCAATGGCTCCATTTTCGAAAATCCATCGGATAAGATATAGTCCAATCCATTTCGATTTGAGTTTTCCTGGGAAGAGTTTTAGTTTGGCATCAAAGAGTAGGACTTTCTGACCAAGGTGAAAGATCTTTTTGGATATGTGCTTGTCGTGAAAGGCCTTAACCTGGTCTTTGTAAATTCGCGAGTTGTCGTACGCATCATTGCGTAGTTCATCGATCTCGCTCATTTGAAGCTATCTGTGGGTTCCTACCTTAGAAAGATCTAGATTACACTTCCGTACTGCACAATAGTCTTTGTGCTCCAACTCAACGAGGAGGTGACATGACTTCCCGTACACCAATCTGAAGGGAGACATGCCTAATTGGGTCTTGTGGGCGGTCCTGTAAGCCCACAAGGCTTTTGGAAGTCGAGACAACCAATCTTTCCTGTCAGGTTGTACAGTGACCTGAAGGATTTTGTTGATCTCCCGATTTGATAGCTCAACTAGACCATTGGTTTGGGGGTGATAAGGAGTAGAGATTCGGTGTGACACCCCGTACTTGGTCCTCAGTGATCTAAACTGAGCATTCGTGAAATGGGTCCCTCCATCAGAGATAATGGCACGTGGGATACCGAACCGTGAAAAGATATTCTAATGAATGAATTTGATTACCACTTTATGATCATTGGTTTAGGTCAGGATGGCTTTGATCCATTTGGACACGTAGTCAGCAGCTAGAAGAATGCACTCAAAGCCGTCCGAGATAGGGAAGGGTCCCATGAAATGAATCTCCCAAATATCGAAGATTTTGCATACAAGAATCGGCTGTAAAGGCATCATATCGCAGTGGCTCATGTTGCCCAAGGTCTGGCAACGAGTGCATGCCTTACAGTGATCATATGCATCCTTGAAAATTGTGGGCTAGTAAAGGCCACACTGGAGGACTTTTGATGCGATTTTATGTCTGGAGAAGTGTCCGCCGTAGGACTGGTCATGGCAGAAGGACAAAATGTCCAGAATTTTCGCTTCCGGGATGCACCATCTGATGATCTAATCAGCACCAATGTGGAAAAGGTATGGGTCTTCCAAGATGTAGTATTTGGCATCGGAAAGCAATTTGTCTTTCTTGGCCTTTGGCCAATCGGACGGGATCTGACATGATGCCAAGTAGTTCACCAAATCAGCAAACCAAGGCAGTCTCACACTAATAGTCAAGAGGCGCTCATCAGGAATGTGCTTGGTGATGGGTTTGGAAGGGTCAATAATGTCAGAAGGAAGGCGGGATAAGTGGTCAACTGCCACATTTTGCTTTCCTGCTTTATAGCGAATCTTGAGATCGAATTCTTGCAACAGCAAGATCTAGCGTATTATTCAAGGTTTCGCTTCCTTCTTCGCGAGGAGGTCTCACTGAAGTGTAATCCGAGTATATAATAACATGGGAACCCAAAAGATACAATCTGAATTTCTCCAGGGCAAATACTACGGTTAGTAGCTCTTTCTCAGTAACTTTGTAGTTACACTAAGCCTTGTCAAGTGTCTTGCTAGCATAGTAGATGACCATGGGTTTCCTATCTATTTTCTGCCCAAGTATCGCACCTACAGCATAATCAGATGCATCGCACATGATCTCAAAGGGTTGAGACTGATCGCACTTGTTTCGCGTGTTTGAAATCGGGGTTACGAGTAACCCGTCGTCGTAGTTGCAAAACTCGTGATCAAATAAATTTATACCGAAACACCAAGGGAGTCTCAGGTCAAACACAGGGAGGTGACGTTTACTTTGTATGAAAACTGCACTTCGATTTGTTTCTTTTTGGTGTTTTAGGGTTTTTTTTATTTTTGAAATAAAAGACAAGCAATCACAAGATAAAGATGGAATCAAATGTGATGTATTGCATGAATGTCTATTACAATAATCTACGAAAGCATAAAAGGGAGGGAGGTGAGAAGAAATCTCCTGAATCGGCTGTTTGGCGAGACGACGGTGCTTGGCGAAAGCTTGGATGAAGGAGGTGAGGAGCGGGATGACGGAGGTGAGATGCAGGAGGACGTCGAGTAGGGGAAAGCTTCAGTGTGGCTCCGAAATGGAGGTGAGAAAGCGGAGATGATCTGCTACCGGAATGGAGGTAGGAGGACGGCTCCAAGGTGACCTATGAATGGGGATGGGAAGATAGGGGAATATTTGGTGAGGTAGAGGTTCGCTACACCAATAGGAGACTTGGGATCTTGAGAGTAAGCTTTAATGGAGCGTTGGTAGGCTTGCTAGAGCTTAGGAGTAGGTGGGAGTAGAGTAGGTAGAGATGGCTTGGAAGGGAGGGGTATAGGTCCTTTTATAGTGGAGGAGAAGAGGCAAAAATAAGTATGGGACCATTAGCAACCTCCAGACCGTCGCTGGAAGTGTCGTTGCTCATGCTTGCTGGCGCACGTAGCTGGCCTTGCTGGTGTGCAAATAATTAGTGACGACTGTAATCATCGCTGAATTTCCACCGCAAACATCACTGAAGATAGCCCACACGCCCACTCTCTCAGGGATAAGGCCGCACATTGGTACCAGACTATAGGAAGGCCGATTGAAACTTAGGCTACTCCTAAGTCGACTTTCTTAAAGAAATTCTTCCCTATCGAAAGGACCAATGCCTTGCGACAGGTGATTACCACTTTTGCCTAGCTGCTGGGGGAGCCGTTTCATGGTGCCTAGGACTGATTCTAGGAACTTTTGAGGAAGGTCCACACCATGAGGTGCCGAAATGGCAACTCGTGTAGATTTTCTATCACGGGTTGGTTGAGCAACTCCGTAATCACGTGGACGCCTTCTGCAGAGGCAATTTCCTCAATAGGGATGCAGATAGCACATATGACTTGTTTGAGGAAATGAGTGAGAACTCAATTAATCACACCTCCATGGATACATTCAACCGGTCCCAACAACCTAGGTCAAGTGCTAATGAGATCCAGGATTCTCATTCATTTGACATGGAATTAATTTGTAATAAACTGGATAAAATGGACTTGGTTGCTAAGAGAATGGAAGAATGGGTGTCTAGGAATTCAGGAAACACTTCTATACCTACTCAATCACAGAATTTAGGATTCCATTCCTCACGAGCTCCCACAGGGCGGGAATTCATGAACCAACTTGATTCGACTCAACCTGTGAGCCAAGATTTCTCGGAACCTTATGGGTTCCAAACTAGGGCCTTTGATCCCAGTTTTTTTGATCCTTCCTTCTCTCCATCCTCGTCCTATGAGGATGCATATGCAATGTAGGAAGATGTTAGGTCCAACCCATATTCTAACACTTATAACTCGAGATGGAAGAATCAACCTAACTTCTCCTAGAAAAATCAAGGGCAACAGACCCAAACTCGACCCAACAACTATGCATCTCAAAGACCTATGGGTCAGGGTCAAGTATACACCCAGTTGCCCCTGAGACTGGTTACTCAGCCATCTTGGAATGCCCAACAATTCGTAAGGCAAGCTGATTTAAATCGGCAGATGGTGGAAATGCAAGGGTCCAAGCTTCAGCTTATGTAGCAAATGAAGACGTCATTGGATAACTTGCAATCCAGGTTAATTGTTGTAATGACTTGATTTCCGAGTCCCTACGAGACACGAGAATCGGATCGACTCGACTAATCCCAAGACCTAGTCATCCAATGAGGAAGTAACCAAAAGAGCAGAAAAATAAACCACATTCAGCATGAATATAACTAGCAGTAACAAAATATAGCAGTAAGAAAAGGAACTACTACAGTAGACACCACCGTAACAGTAGAACAACAAATATGTACATAACATGAAGCTTACAATAAATAAGTACAAGGAGTAACAAGGAAACTACTCACTACAGTGGAAGAAAAGTACAAAAAGAACTACGGGTAACTCTACTGGACCCTACTAGGCCCAGCGTCCTCTGCAGCCGCTGACCCTGGCTGCTCAACACCTGGTCCTGAAAAGTAATGAGTGTAACACGTCAGCGAAACGCTGAGTAGAGTGGCAACTAAAAGCTAAAGAAGCAGTAGAGTGTACAGTAGTTGTTATATTTTTTACTTTCTTTATTTACGTCTTTCTATTTTTTAACGATTTATTTATTTCTCAGATCCTTCACTTGATCTCGAATGTTCCTTGCGGGAACGATCTTGATTGCAGTCTTTTCCGAAAAGTAAAAGTAACACGTGGTGCTCTCCTGGCCGGGAGAGTCCCCCGTGGTGGTCCTACCCTCAGTCAACCACACCAAGGTCGCTAACAGACGTAACGGTGACTACGGCATGTGCGATAAGCGCACGGGTAGCTACCCCGCACTGGCACGCAATCAGTCGTTTCCGTTAATGGGTGCGCTCAAAACATAGCAAGGAACCAGTATAGGGCAGAGCCCTCTCAGTAACAGGGGTCCAACCCCTCCACAGTCCGCGTACCCTCGCTTGACTACCCTGGTTTGCCCAGTGGGCCTAACAAGTCGGTGTAGGAGGCTAACAGAACCCTGGGGCCCATGTGGTAGCTAGTGCTCTCCCTACACTAGTAGCTCTCCTTGGTATTGTGTACGCGAGGGCCAGCAAGTCGGTGTACAGTGGCCAAACCCACCCCGATCTCAACCTGAGGGCGGTAAGCTCCCCTCTACACTAAGAGGTAATGTGTGCTCTGTTTGGTACCACGTACCCAAGAGACAACACACTTCCACTTTTCACTTTCTCAGTTCCATTCTATTCTCCTTCCAGGAGTTCTACTCCTAATTCCCCGTAGGGTTCGTATTCTTTTTGTTTGGCCATTGTAGGTTTCACTGTTCCAGTCTTACGTCCATACAACCCATACTCTTAACCATATTTATTCATTCATAACAGGCAGAGTTATTAATTTTACAGGCAACTATTAATTCCTTTCCACTTTTCCAAGACTGCAATATATATATATATATATATTCCACTAGTTTTCCAGTCCTAGGATTCATGTCGTACCCTAGGATCTATCATTCAATCTAGTTTTCCAGTCCTAGGATTCATGCAATACCCTAGGGTCTATCATTCAATCTAGTTTCTCAGTCCTAGGGTTCATGCAATACCCTAGACTCTATTAATTGTTCTACAATTGTAACAAATTATGCTAAATAAATTAAAAGCCACTCTACCAGCTACAACGGGAGTACTGGGGGCGTGGTCGGCAATCCCGCGCGCCTCCGCAACCCCCAAGACTGCAATGGTACGGGGTCCTAACACAAGGATCAAACACAAGGAGTTTCTTAGAATGGTATACAATTACTGTAAACGGGTAGAGGATTTTATTCTGGAAAGAACGCAACTCGAAACGCAGAAAACGGACTCCGAACGAGCCCTAAACGGGTCAAAAACGACGAAACTGTCCAAAATTAGACGTCTGGAACCTCTTCCAGACGTCTTAAAAGGTGGGTCAAATTGTACCTTCGCTCTGTGTAGTCCTTTAGACATCCAGAAGCTTCCTGCAATGTCTGACCGCAGTTCGCAGACGTCCGATGGTCACCCAGGACGTCTGGAAGTCCTCTCCGTCGTCTGGCACTGCGGCCAGACGTCCGATTCACGTGGGATGACGAGTCCTCGTGCCCTCCCGAGCAGAACCTGCACGCACCCACACCTGCTCTCAGCACGACGGATCACAGACGAAGGCGCGGCGGACGGCTGCATGGCCGTATATGCGAAAAAGGAAGAAGATAGAAATATCTTACCTGTCAGACGTCTGGACAGTCCTCCAGACGTCTTCACCATCGTCTGGTCGTAAGCCCAGACGTCTGATTCTGGAAAATTTTCCAGAATCAGAGCCTGACTCGCTCTCCGCCCGAGAGCACGGCCGCGCCGTGCCCCGTCCACCTGCTGCCCGAGCTGCAGTAGCCCCTCAGCGACACTCCACGCCCGCTGCTCCCCCGTCGGCTGGCTCTGGCTGCCCCGGCAAGCTCGAGCCCTCACGGTCGAGCGTCTTCTTCTTCTCGCAACACCCCCCTCCCACACACTCACCGCGGCCACTGCTACCGCCGCTCGCTCGCTCGCTCGCTCGCGCTCTCGCACTAGTAGGGAGAAAGAGAAGAGGAAGGCGGGGGAGATGAGGGTGAGGGAGAGGGTGTCCTTATAAGGCCGCGCGGGGAGAGAGAGAAAGAGCTGTGTGCCTGCAGGAGGAGAGAGAGAAAAAGAGGGGCGAGAGCGGCGGGTACAGTCTGCGCACGCAGGCGCGCAGACGCAACCCCGTACGCCACAAAAATTGATTACCAGGTGTCTGGAAAGGGTTCCAGACGTCTGGCCAGACATTTGGGACACTTCCCAGACGTCTTAAAAGCCCATCTGATGCCTCGTTCTTAACAATATAACAAACTCAAAGGAAGTTTTATCCCTGAAACTTGCGCTAACTAGGGTGTAGGAAAGAGCAACATATATAAACATAACAAACTTAAAGAGGACCGAAGCTGGTCCTAAAAGACGTACCCATGAAGAGCTCCGGGTACCGCTCCCACATTGCCGCCTCAGGCTCCCAGGTAGCCTCCTCGTACCGCTGGCTCCTCCACAAAACCTTCACCAGGGGTACTTGCTTTCGTCTCAAACTGCGGATGGCTCGGTCAAGAATCTGTACTGGCCGCTCGGGGTAGGTCAGGTCGTCGCCCACCTCGACACTCTCGCGACTCGGTACATGATTGGGATCGGCAACGTACTTCCTGAGGTTGGACACGTGGAACACGTCATGTACACCAGAAAGCTGAGGGGGAAGGGCAAGTCTGTAAGCAACGGGTCCAACCCGCTCCAGGACCTCAAAGGGCCCCATGAACCTCGGCGCAAGCTTCCCTCTCACCCCAAACTGCTGTAGGCCCTTCATGGGCGAAACACGAAGGAAGACGTGGTCCCCAACCTCAAACTGCACCTCTCTGCGTCTCCGATCCGCATAGCTCTTCTACCTGCTCCTGACAATGAGGAGTCGCCTGTGGATCTACTCGACTACCTCCTGACTCTGCCGGATCAACCTGGGGCCAACCTCCCACTTGGTCCCCACCTCAACCCAACTCAAGGGGTGCCGTACACCTCCGTCCGTACAGAGCCTCGTAGGGAGCCATGCCGATGCTCGAGTGATAGCTGTTGTTGTATGCAAACTTTGCCAGGGGCAAGTGCTCCTCCCAAGAGCCCCTCCAGTCCAGTACACAGGCACGCAAAAGGTCCTCAAGTGTCTGTATCGTGCACTCATACTATCCGTCCATCTGGGGGTGGTAAGCTGTACTGAATCTCAACCGCGTCCCCAGGGCTTGCTGAAACTCAGCCCAAAACTGGGACGTAAAGCGGGTATCCCGGTCGGATATGATCTCCCGCGGAACTCCGTGTAGTCGTACCACGTCGCGGATATACCTCTCTACCAACTGTGTTGGTCCCAAAGTAACTCGGATCAGCAAGAATCGTGTCGTCTTCGTCAATCTATCCACAATTACCCAGACTGCGTCGTGTCCTCGCTGGGTAACAGGTAAACCCACCACCAAGTCCATGGTGATGCTCTCCCACTTCCACTCTGGCACTGGAAGCGGCTGTAGTGGCCCAGCAGGGTTCTGATGCTCGGCTTTCACCTGCTGGCACACTAAGCACTGCTGCACGAATTCACCCACATCCCGCTTCATCCCCCTCCACCAAAACTCGCATCTCAAGTCGTTGTACATCTTTGTGTTTCCGGGATGTATGGTGAATCTGGAACCATGTGCCTCAGTCAGGAGCTCTCTCAATAGCTCCTCGTCTCTAGGAACGCACAACCGTCCCCTCAGGCGCAGCACCTGGTCTGTGAAAGAGAAGTCCCCAGGGTCTCCTGACAGTACTCTGTCGCGCAAGGACTGCAAGTACGGATCGGCCATCTATCCTGTGATGATGCGGTCTATCAGCTCTGGCCTAGTCTGTCTTGTCACAGTCACTGCCCCACAGTGCCCCCGTAACTCTAGGGGTCGCCAACTGCCCACCTCCTCCAAAAGGCTCCAACTCTGTAACTGTAAACTCTCCAAGTGTGCAGGCGCCTTCCGGCTTAAGGCGTCAGCCACCACGTTGGCCTTTCCCGGGTGGTAGGAAATGCTGCAATCATAGTCCTTCAGGAGCTCCAACCAACGTCTCTGTCTCATGTTGAGCTCCCTCTGATCAAAAAGGTATCTGAGGCTCTTGTGATCTGTGAAAATCTCAAAGGTCTCACCGTACAAGTAGTGCCTCCAGGTCTTCAGCGCGAAGACGACAGCTGCCAGCTCCAGGTCATGGGTAGGGTAGGTATGCTCATGGGGCTTCAGTTGCCGCGAAGCGTAAGTGACAACGTGATCCCTCTGCATGAGGACACCCCCTAACCCCTGCAAGGAGGCGTCCGTGTACACAACGAACCCACCACTACTGTCAGGGATGGTGAGCATGGGAGCCGAAGTCAACCTCTCCTTCAGCTCTTGAAAACACGCCTCACAGGCATCTGTCCAAGCAAAGGGCACGTCCTTCTGGGTCAACTGTGTCATAGGACGCGCAATCTGTGAAAAGCCCTTGATGAACCGTCTGTAGTAGCCTGCCAGTCCCAGGAAACTGCGAATCTCTTTGACTGAACGCGGTCTCTCATACCTGAGCACTGCCTCGACCTTGGCTGGGTCCACCGCCAGGCCATCCCCAGAGATCACATGACCTAAGAAGGTCACCTCCCTCAACCAGAACTCGCACTTACTGTATTTGGCATATAGCCTACGTCGTCTCAGTGTGTCCAGAACCATCTGCAAGTGATGTCCGTGCTGCATCTGATCTCGCAAATAGATCAGTACGTCATCAATAAATACTACCACAAACTGGTCCAAGTATGGTCTAAACACCCGGTTCATCAGGTCCATGAAAGCAATGGGGGCATTGGTCAGCCCAAACGACATGACCAAAAACTCGTAGTGTCCGTACCAGGTGCAGAAAGCTGTCTTGGAGACGTCTGCCTCCCTGATCCTCAACTGGTGGTATCCAAACCTCAAATAGATCTTGGAGAACACCGTGGCCCCTCGCAACTGGTCAAACAAGTCGTCAATCCTCGGCAGCGGATATCTGTTCTTGATGGTGACCCTATTCAGCTGTCGATAGTCCACACAAAGGCGTAGGGTACTATCCTTCTTCTTCACAAACAGTACCGGGGCTCCCCAGGGAGACGCATTGGGCCTCACAAAGCCCTTCTCCAAAAGGTCCTGCAACTGAGACTTGAGCTCTCGTAGCTCAAGCGGTGCCATCCTATATGGTGCGGTGGAGATGGGGCTGGTCCCTGGTACCAGTGAGATCTAAAACTCGATCTCACGCTTGGGCGGTAATCCTGGTAACTCGTCTGGGAACACATCAATACGGAACGATATCTAATGAAAACGTCTAAGAGGTCATGTCAAAAGATATGTTGTGGTGGCTACTCTAGTTACAGACATGTGAATTGGTTATTTTCCAGTCAGTTGATTCACTTCTCGGGACGACCTTGCTCTGATACCATCTTGTAACGACCCGATTTCCGAGTCCCTATGAGACATGAGAATCGGACCCACTCGACTAATCCCAAGACCTAGTCGTCCAACGAGGAAGTAACCAAAATAGCAGTAAAATAAACCACATTCAGCATGAATATAACTAGCAGTAACAAAATACAGCAGTAAGAAAAGGAACTACTACAGTATACACCACCACAACAGTAGAAGAACAAATATGTACATAACATGAACCTTACAATAAAGAAGTACAAGGAGTAACAAGGAAACTACTCACTACAGTGGAAGAAAAGTACAAAAAGAACTGCGAGTAACTCTACTGGACCGTACTAGGCCCAGCATCCTCTGTAGCCGCTGACCCTGGCTGCTCAACACCTGGTCCTAAAAAGTAACGAGTGTAACATGTCAGCGAAACGCTGAGTAGAGTAGCAACTAAAAGCTAAAGAAGCAGTAGAGTGTACAGTAGTTGTTATATTTTTTACTTTCTTTATTTACGTCTTTCTATTTTCTAACGATTTATTTATTTCTCAGATCCTTCACTTGATCTCGAATGTTCCTCGCGGGAACGATCTTGATTGCAGTCTTTTCCGAAAAGTAAAAGTAACACGTGGTGCTCTCCTGGCCGGGAGAGTCCCCCGTGGTGGTCCTACCCTCAGTCAACCACACCAAGGTCGCTAACAGACGTAACGGTGACTACGGCACGTGCGATAAGCGCACGGGTAGCTACCCCGCACTGGCACGTGATCAGTCGTTTCCGTTAATGGGTGCGCTCAAAACACAGCAAGGAACCAGTATAGGGCAGAGCCCTCTCAGTAACAGGGGTCCAACCCCTCCACAGTCCGCGTACCCTCGCCTGACTACCCTTGTTTGCCCAGTGGGCCTAACAAGTCGGTGTAGGAGGCTAACAGAACCCCGGGGCCCGTGTGGTAGCTAGTGCTCTCCCTACACTAGTAGCTCTCCTCGGTACTGCGTATGCGAGGGCTAGCAGGTCGGTGTATAGTGGCCAAATCCACCCCAGTCTCAACCTGAGGGCGGCAAGCTCCCCTCTACACTAAGAGGTAATGTGTGCTCTCTTTGGTACCACGTACCCAAGAGACAACACACTTCCACGTTTCACTTTCTCAGTTCCATTCTATTCTCTTTCCAGGAGTTCTACTCCTAATTCCCCGTAGGGTTCGTATTCTTTTTGTTTGGCCATTGTAGGTTTCACTGTTCCAGTCTTACGTCCATACAACCCATATTCTTAACCATATTTATTCATTCATAACAGGCAGTTATTAATTTTACAGGCAGCTATTAATTCCTTTCCACTTTTCCAAGACTGCAATATATATATTCCACTAGTTTTCCTGTCCTAGGATTCATGCCGTACCCTAGGATCTATCATTCAATCTAGTTTTCCAGTCCTAGGATTCGTGCAATACCCTAGGGTCTATCATTCAATCTAGTTTCTCAATCCTAGGGTTCATGCAATACCCTAGACTCTATTAATTGTTCTACAATTGCAACAACTTATGCTAAATAAATTAAAAGCCACTCTACCAGCTACAACGGGAGTACTGGGGGCGTGGTTGGCAATCCCGCCTCCGCAACCCCCAAGACTACAATGGTACGGGGTCCTAACACATGGATTAAACACAAGGAGTTTCTCATAATGGTATACAATTACTGTAAACGGGTAGAGGATTTTATTCTGGAAAGAACGCAACTCAAAACGCGGAAAACGGACTCCGAATGGGCCCTAAACGGGTCGAAAACGACGAAACTGTCCAAAATCAGACATCTGGAACCTCTTCCAGACGTCTTAAAAGGTGGGTCAGATTGTACCTTCACTCTATGTAGTCCTTCAGACGTCCAGAAGCCTGCTGGAACGTCTGACCCCGGTTCGCAGACATCCGATGGTCACCCAGGACATCTGGAAGTCCTCTCCGTCGTTTAGCACTGTGGCCAGATGTCCGATTCACGTGGGATGACGAGTCCTCGCCCCTCCCGAGCAGAACCTGCACGCACCCACACCTGCTCTCAACACGACGGATCGCAGATGAAGGCGCGGCGGACTGTGCATGGCCGTAAGCCCATGCAGCCGTCTGGACAGTCCTCACGGTCCTGTCATACGTCTGGACAATCCTCCAGATGTCTTCATCGTCGTCTGGTCATAAGCCCAGACGTCTGATTTTGGAAAATTTTCCAGAATCGGAGCCCGCCTCACTCTCCGCCTGCAATGCACGGCCGCGCCCCGTCCGCCTGCTGCCCAAGCTGCAGCAGCCCCTCCGTGACACTCCACGCCCGTTGCTCCCCCGTCGGCCTACTCTAGCTGCCCTGGCAAGCTCGAGCCCTCACATTCGAGCATCTTCTTCTTCTCGTAACACCCCCCTCCTGCACACTCGCCGCGGCCGCTGCTGCCGCTACTCGCTCGCTCGCTCGCGCTCTCGCACTGGCAGGGAGAAAGAGAAGAGGAAGGCGGGGGAGATGAGGGTGAGGGAGAGGGAGAGGGCGTCCTTATAAGGTTGCGTAGGGAGAGAGAGAAAGAGCTGTGCACCTGTAGGAGGAGAGAGAGAAAAAGAGGGGCGAGAGCGGCGGGTGCAGTTTGCGCATGCAGGCGCGCAGACGCAACCCTGTACGCCGCAAAAATTGATTACCAGACGTCTGGAAAGGGTTCCAGACGTCTTAAAAGCCCATCTGATGCCTCGTTCTTAACAATTTCTAACACTCGACAACCTAGACCTCTACCATCCCAACCCATACCCAACCAGCACAACGTACAAAATCAGGGCAATAGAGCCCAAGGGTACGAGAATCAATGGGACTCACAGACACATGCTCAGGTGGTTGGGCAAGGTCCCTCATCATCTTCTTCTGATTACATGACTAACCAAGGCCCTCTAATCTTCACTAACCCACCTCAAGACCCAAACCCGTATGCCTCTGCAAACTCTGTCACCTTGAGAAGTGGAAAGCAAACTTGGGATCCTAAATTACCTTCTAGATGCCAAAACCCTAGGGAGCTTGAGAGAGAAGAGGAGGAGATTGAAGAAGACAATAAGGCCTAGGGATCGAAAATTGAAAATTCCACCAATATCCCATCCCCTGAAGCTCCTTGATGCTATTAAGCACATCTCGGCTTATGCTAAATTTTTGAAAGAACTATGTACCCAAAAGCGTAAACTGAGAGAACCCACTCCGAGGAAGGTGATTCTCTCTGAGCAGGCAACTTCTGTGATCTTGCATCACCTTCCTCAAAAGAAGAAAGATTCGGGTGCCCCCTTGATCTCATGCATTATTGGGGAATATACTTTTGATAGGGCACTATTGGATCTAGGTGCATCCATCAACCTAATCCCGACTTCTCTTTATGACAGGTTTAGGTTAGGTGAACTCAAGGCAACCTCAGTAATGCTACAATTAGTGAACCAATCGGTCACCACACCGAGAGGCATTATTGAGGATGTAATTGTCAAGGTGAAGGATTTCTATTTTCTTGTAGATTTCCTCATCCTTGACATGGATGTACCTAATGATTTGAGGAACACGCCCATCATTCTGGGGCGTCTGTTCCTAGCTACTGCCAAGGCCAACATAAACTGTGAAAGTGGTAGTATGGAGATTGCCTTTGGGTAAAGGAAATTAACTCTTGATATTTTTAAGGTGACAAGAGGATTTGACAATTGTGGATTCATTGAGGAGCTCGAGGATTAGGATCTCGAGACTTGTATGATAATCAGTGCACTCAAGGACTCCACCAGCTTTAGTGAGCCCAACCCACAACCCTCCATGGTAGACCTACCATATCTTGAAGAGGCTATTGATTTTGTTCATTCCTAGCCTCTTCCACTGGATTGTCCTAATGAATCTTCATCAGCATCCTCCCTATCTTCTATTCTAAACCCACCCTAGCTAGAATTAAAACCATTGCCCAAAAATTTGAGATATGAGTTCTTAGGACTTGAAAACATGCTCCTTATGATTATTAGTGCTAATTTGACTAAGGAGCAAGAATCAAAGTTAATTAAGGTCCTTAAGAACAACAAGGAGGCAATTGGTTGGACCATCCATGACCTTATGGGGATTGAGCCATTGTATTGTAATCATCGTATTTTCATGGAAGATGGATCCCGCCCTTTTCGCAAAATGCAAAGGAGACTAAACCCAAATATGCGAGAAGTGGCCAAGAAGGAGATAATCAAGTGGCTTGATGCTAGGATTATTCACCCAATCTCGGATAGTCCGTGGGTTAGCCCTGTTCAGATTATTCCCAAGTAGGTGAGAATAACCGTTACGACTAACGAGAAAGGGGAAACCTTCACCACTCATTCAACTTCTGCTTGGAGAGTCAGTATTGACTATAGGAAGCTAAACACAACCACTAAAAAGGATCACTTTCCCTTGCCATTCATCGATCAAATCCTTGAAAGGTTAGCTAGGCAAAAATACTTTTGCTTCCTGGACAGTTATTTGAGATATAACCAAGTCCCTATCCATCCTGAAGACCAGGAAAAGACAACCTTCACATGTCCCTATGGAACCTTTGCATTCCGTAGAATGCCTTTTGGGCTTTGCAATGCACCTGCAACTTTTCAAAGGTGCATGTTGGCCATCTTTTCTGACATGGTGGGAGATTGTCTTGAGGTATTCATGGATGATTTCTCCATTTTCAGAGATTCTTTTGAGTCTTGCCTAGCTAACTTGGAATTGATCCTCCAGAGATGCATCAAAACACGGCTAGTCCTTAGCTGGGAAAAGAGTCACTTTATGACTCAGGAAGGTATTGTCCTGGGTCATGTGGTTTCTAGTCGGGGTATTGAAGTTGATAAAGCTATGGTGGATGCTATCTCTAAACTTCCTCCACCTACATCCGAAAATAGATCCACTCTTTCCTTGGGCATGTGGGTTTTTACAAAAGATTCATTAAGGATTTCTCAAAGGTTGCTCGACCCTTAAGTAACCTTCTGGCCAAAGACATGTTGTTCGAGTTTGATGAATCATGCCATAAGGCATTTGATTTATTAAAAATGGCAGTCACCTGTGCCCTGGTGTTGCAACCATCGGTCTAGACAGCCCCATTTGAGATTATGGCTGATACATCTGATTATGCCGTCAAGGCTATCTTGGGTCAAAAGATTGAGAAAAAGCCCTCTGTGATTTACTACACTAGCAAGACTCTGGACGAGGCCCAGAGGAACTACACCGTTACTGAAAAAGAATTGCTAGCCATAGTTTTCGCTTTAAAAAAAATCAGGGTTTATCTGTTAGGTTCTCGTGTCATCATATATATCGACCACTCGACCTTGAAACATCTTTTGGCCAAAAATGATGCCAAACCTCAGCTTATTCGCTGGATTTTGCTACTTCAAGAATTCGATCTTGAAATCAGGGATAAGGATGGGGCACAAAATGTAGTGGTGGATAACCTCTCGAGAATCCTAATTGATTCTCCTAATCCTGATGTCCCGATCTCTGATACTTTTTGGGATGAGACTATCCTTACAGTCTTGGGTATCCGAACCCCCTAGTTTATGGATATTGTCAATTATTTGGTCGTTGGTGAAATCCCCCAGGATTAGACCAAACAACAATGGGATAAACTTGTGTCTGAGGCCAAATATTATTTTTGGGACGATCCCGAGCTATACCACATCGACACAGACTAGATTATTCGTCGATAAATCTCGAAAATTGAGTTCCATAGCATACTTGAGTTTTGTCATACATCTACGTGTGGTGGAAATTTTTCCTGGAAAAAGACGGTAGCAAAAATCTTGCAATTCGAATTCTATTGGCCGTCATTATTTAAGGATGCCCAAGAATTCTCAAAGCCATGCACCCGCTGCCAGACACTCGGGAACATGGCTAAGAGAGATATGATGCCCCTAAACCCAATTCTTTCCATCGAAATTTTCAACATTTGGGGCATCGACTTTATAGGAACCTTCCCTCCTTCATTTGTCCACTAGTATATTCTGGTCACTGTTGATTATGTGTCCAAATGGATTGAGGCAATTCCCACCTGGACCAATGACCACAAGGTGGTCATCGATTTTGTGAAGAAAAATATCTTCAGTCAGTTCGGGGTTCCCAGGGCAATTATCAGTGATGGTGGCACACATTTCACACATGCCCAGTTTCGGAATTTATTGGGGACATACGGGGTGAATCATAGGATTTCCACACCTTACCACCCTCAGACGAACGGACAGACCGAGGTCTCTAATCAGGTGATTAAAAACATTTTGCAGAAAACCATTAGGCCTGATAGGAAGAATTGGACCCAAAAGCTAGATGATGTTCTTTGGGCCTACCGTACGACGTACAAAATGCTTATCGGTATGTCTCCGTTTCATCTGGTGTTTGGTAAGGCATGCCACTTACCTATAGAACTTGAACACAGGACATTTTGGGCCATCAGGAAATGTAATGTGGACCTTGAGTTAGTCGGGAAAACCAGGAAACTCCAATTATCTGAGTTGGAGCTTTGAAATGATGCTTATGAAAATGCCAGAATCTATAAGGCAAGGACCAAAGCTCTCCATGACCAGATGATTTCACATAAGAGCTTTGAGCCGAACCAGAAGGTCTGGCTTTTCGATTGTTGATTGAAGCTTTTCCCTGGAAAACTCAGGTCTAAGTGGGACGGCCCGTTCATTATTGAGTGGATTTTCCCTAACAGGGCCGTCGTGACTGAAAGATGGGTAATATTTTCAAGGTCAACGGACAGTGTCTCAAACCCTTTGTCGACCACGTGCTCCCTGAACCTATCTCGAACAAGGTTGCCCCTACCTTGCCTTAACCAGTTGAAGGCACTAAACTCAATGATTGCATAGCAATCATGCAACCTAAAACACCTGAATTGAGCTAGATTCTAGAATAACTTCAAGTCAATGCATGCATAAGCATCGTAATTCGCATACTAGTTAGTTTATTAGTCACATAGATAATATCATCATTTTATGACCTAAAAGAGAGATGATTTTAATCGCAGATGATTCGAAGCCATGGATGTCAGATCAGACTAGACAAATCTGATTAGAACGATGACGGAAGTCCAATGCTTCTGAAATCGTCTCGATCAGACAACCAAAGCATCGTGTGCAGTCCATAGAAGAACAGAGATGATGGAGCCAAAGGACAAAGATCCGAGCCTCAGATGAAGAATCCAACCACATGGATGAATCTGGATCGACGATCGCAATCCAACGGTGCAAAAATCAACTCGATCGGTGGTCTACAGCACCAGATACAAAGAAAAGAAGATGGATGGCCATGATGGCACCATGTGGCACCATCACAGTCGCTCCCTCACCACCGCCCCATCTAGGAAGGCTGCATCACACGCTGTGGCCTGTCGGATCTTCATCCAACGACCATGAGCGCACCACGTCGCCCCCCAGACTGGATAAGCATAAATAGAAATAAACAAGTATATATAACAAAAGGTTTGCGTAGCGCATTGGCTCGCCCGCGCGCGTGCATGCGCGGGATGTGGGTTTGAGCCCTGCATTGCGCAAAATTGAAGCGAGCATGCGTGGGCGCAATTGTGTGCGATTGTAAGGCGTAGGTGCGCCGATGTGGCACGATCAAAGCGCGTAGCGGGTACGTGTGATCTGATGCAGTTACTTCGACTCTAAGGCAGCAACGCTAGTTATGATCGGACAGCTGACGTTAAGGCGAGATTAAGGCTTGAGCAGCGAGAAGGAAAAGACAAAGAAGCGGGAGAGGAGGATCCAGAGCCGTGCGATCTTTGATCCATTGCTTCAGCGGCTGCCACGTGTTGCCACCAGAGCAAATCCGAGCGTAGAAGGCTTTTTGAAGGCTATTTTGATGCCAAATTAGAGCCATTGATCTTCCGATCGATGAATCTGATTAGCCAAAGGGTTGTTGCATGAGATTAAGGGTTAAAATACCCTTTTTACCCTCCATCAAAACTATAAAAGAAGGCCCAGGGCCCCCAATTGAGGGCATCAACTTAGAATCTCTCTCTCCCATCAACTCTAGATCTCTTGTACCGTCTTCTCTACAATTCTCCATCCTGGCACTCTGGATCTGAGGTGCTGTCGCATCTCGCACAAGCATCCCACAAGTGACGTCGTTTCTCTGCCACTTTCTTCTCCCTCTCTCTCTCCCTATTTCTATCTATCTATCTGTCTCTATTAGCATTTTCTACTGTGAAAAACTTATCTAATTGCAATAAAATTCTGATTCTCTAAATATCTACTTTATACATATATACATATATATATATATCTAGTTAGAATTACTTTTATTGAAATGCTTCTGCAAAAATCGAGATTGCCTCCCTGCCAACGACTTGGCATTCACTGGAGTTTTATAAATTTATTTGTCGACGTGTTTTCACGCTATACTACAACTAAACAACTTTTAAAAAGTGAATTACGTGCCGGACAAGTTGGCGCCATTGCCAAGGAGGCAACAAAAATTTTTGAAACTTTTCGGTGAGTATTTGAGATTTCTAACTCGCTACATTTTTTGTTGATTTCGTGTGTCCAGGAAACGAAATCTGAACCAAACACAACAACGGAGAAAGTGTGGATTTGAACCTGAAGTAAGTACCCATAGTTTAGATTAGTTAGATTTAGGATTTGCTTGAACCCTAGGATTAGTTAGAATTTGTTTGCTTATTTAAAATAAAAAAAAATATTTCTCTTGATTTCGTGCTAAAATAAAACTTTATCTTAAAAATTCAATTTCTGAAGATCTATACGTTAAAAAATTCTCAAACTTTTACTAGATGTAGATTTCAAAGTCAGTAACAATATATATAAATTTTGTGGCAAGTAGAGTTATATAAAAATTTTAAAAATTCACATACTGATCTATTATCAATACAGATTTTGTTCCTGATTTTTTAGAGTTCAAAATATCATAGGAATTTTTATATAACTCCGATTGAAGTGAAATTAGCGATACTGAATTTCTGAGAAAGTCAAGAATTTTATAAAAATCTGAGAAAAATAGTTTTTGCTCATTTGATTGCACAACTTATCTAATCACGAACTGGGGGTCAAAATAGATTACAAAACTCTCAGTACAGTTTAAATCTAAAAAAAATAGAAAACATGCATTAAAATTCTTGAAAAAATATTTTATGAGTGCCTAGTTAGTGGTGCAATAAGGACTAATTGATTTTATTGCTTGGTGACACCACTCATCATTTTGGACCAAAGAGAATCATTTAGAACAATTTGTGCTTAGGGTTTCATGCTAAGAATAGAGCACACTTGCATTTTCATACTTAAAGAAAATCTATCAAACAAATTAGGATTTGCAAACCTTTTCTGTGCGTCATCAGAACCTTGGTTGAAAATATTTAATCAAGTGAACCCTAAAACATGCTAACACAAGCATTTGAATCTTAAAAGATACTTCATCATAAAAATTTGCTTGTGAACCCTTTGCCTGCTCACTTCACAGCTCTAAAATCAGTTTTAAGGGCAAACACCCCCCTAACGCCCATCATATTCTAAAAGAACATCAAACCCAAGCCTAAAATTGAGTAGACGTGCCCTAGGTAGGACTAATAGACTTAGGGACTTGAAACTAGATTGGGCTAAGGTCAAGGCCTTGCCTACTTGGACCCACTGGTGACAAGAAAGGTTGGTGCGGTAACTGTGTTAACCTTTAGTGGTGTCCCGCCATGTGGGGTGTCCTAAGGGGTCCCACCCTTCTAGCCAGCCAAGTAATTTAAGGGTTAATCTAACCCAGTCATGTTTTGGGGAGCCAAAATCAGGTTTAATTAGGGTTGATACTCTAAGGACTAGTTTGATTGCTTGCATTAAGCGGGTAGGGTTTCTCTCATCTGTCTTCTCTCTCATCTACAGACATTCTTCTAGTGCATGTAAGGTAGAAGATCTCAAAATCCTGATTTGTTACCACCATTAGAAAGAAATCCTAGGAGAAGACATATTTATCCAGGATCTGAATCTAAACCCTCTACAATGGCTAGTCATCATGAGGATGAAGAGATCGATGAACAAAATCTGGATCCTATGACTCTCTTACAAAGGCAGATCAGTAAGCAAGGCCAGCATCATGCCCGACAGATGGAAGTTATAGTGCAGGCCATCACTTGACTCCAAAACAGAAGGGCAGACCGACCCCTCCGTGACTTTTATAACCCTCCTAATGCCCAACCTGAACCCTTTGTTAGGGTACCTCAGGATGGGGAAGATTTTGAACTCAAACCTCAGATCATTAACTTAATTCCCCACTTCCATGGCCATGAGTCAGATGACCCCTTCCACCACCTTGAAGAGCTCCTACACATAGGAAGAACTTTTGTCCCTAGGAACATGAATGAAGGCACCCTAATGATGAAAATGTTCCCATTCTCCTTGAAAGATATAGCTACACATTGGTTGAGGACAATTGGTAGACCAATCCTAACTTGGGAAGACCTGAGAAGCACATTCCTAAAGAAATTCTTCCCTGTAGGAAAAACTAATGCCCTTAGATGTGCCATAACAACCTTTAAGCAGAATCCTAGGGAACAACTACTTGAGGCCTAGGAGAGATTTAATGATTTAGCTAGGAAATGCGCACATCATGGGATTCCTAAGTGGCACATGGCCCACATTTTCTATTATGGGTTGAGTGATAATCTAAAGAATTTTGTTGATGCGACATGTAGGGGCAATTTCCTGAGTCGAGATGCTGCGAGAGCCTTTCAATTGTTTGAGAATATGAGTGAAAATTCCCTCAACAATGCCTCAATGTCCACCTTTAACAGAGCTAATCAACCAAGAAGCGGAGTTTATGAAGTTAACAATAATTCAAACCTGGTTGATTTAGAGCTAATTGCACAACGATTAGATAAGGTGGAACTCATGGGAAAGAATGTGGAGAATTTGGATAAGAAACTAGATAATCTTCTAAAGGGCGAGAATTCCTTAGGTACACAATCCAGATTAAATCCTATGCCTACCCAAGGAGTGCCTATATTAACCCACAACCAATTCCCCAACCCACTAGGTTAGGAATCAGTGCACAACATTAATGACTTAACAATGGCTCCACCTATGAGCCAACTGTGCTTGGACCCATCTCTTTCTAGGTACCAATGAGGGACCTTGATGCCCTCGAATTTTGAACTAGGTAGCCCAATGCCTAGTTGTCTTGAGGATGTGAATGCACTCCAGGGTTACACTAGAAATGAGCCTTATTCAAACTCTTACAACCCTTGATGACATAACCATCCTAACATTGCTTGGTCAAATCAGAAACCCACCCGGGGTCCTAACTTGACTAAGCCAAACACTTATGGGCAACCTAGTAGGTATACACAACCACACACATATCTGTTGGTGCTAGAGCACCACGATCATTTGTTTTGATGATAACAAAACACGTGTTATTTAACATTTGCAATTTGAGTTCTAGATTTCAGGTCAATTGCAAATGTCGACGTGTTTAGACGGAGTTCAAGCTCGCATCCAGGACGGATTGGAGGAGCTTGACGGAAAACACAGGAGGTTCGCGTGGAGCGAAAGATTGGAGATGGAAGACAAGAAGAATAGGATAGATTCTTTTTTTATCCTTTCATGTATCTCTTGTATTTATTTTCTTGCTCTTTTTGATTCCTTAGAACATTATGTTAAAGAGCCTCAAAGTACCCTAAAAGTAGTCCTAGGAACACCTGCACAACCCTAGGATACTTAGGTTTTCTGTAGAATACTTAGAAAACCAATATAGGGTTCAAACAGCACTTCCAGACGTCTAATTCACAAATCAGATGTCTGATAAAGAATTTTAAGACGTCTGACTGTTGTTTCAGACGTCTGATAACTGTTAGGCTGGACGTAGTTAGTTCTGTCTGATGAAATCAGACGTCCAGACCTTAGACCAGACGTCTTAGGAGACGTCTGATGACTTTGCCAGACGTCCAGTTAGTGGACCGTTGGCTGGCTTAGAAGACACTCAAGAATATGACCGTTAGAGCCTTATCAGACGTCCATAGGGATTAACAGACGTCTGATAAATGACCGTTTTGCCTCGGCTGACCCAAAATCTCTTCTCAGAGATTTTCTAGCCGTTGCAACGTTTGGAAATCAATTCCCACAGTAAAACTAGGTTTCCAGACGTCCATACTTAGTGCCAGACGTCCTGTATGTCATCTGATGGACTTGCACAAAAACCCTGTTTAGATCTGATTCAAGTCAGGAAGAAACCCGCATAGAATCAGACGTCTTAAAGTGGCCTTCCAGACGTCTGATGCCAGAGTTAGACGTCTGATAACCCTGTCAAATGCAATCATTGTCCTGATTTCGGCCTGATTCTCTTGGGCTTTGCACCCAACGGCTATGGAAGCTTTTTCAAGCCTTCCAAAGCCTTCCTAAGGCCTCTATAAATAGAGTGGAACCTTTGTAACACAAATACACAAGAAGAGAAACATAAGAGACACTTAGAAATACACTTGGATACACTTAGCTGCACATTTTCACACTCTTGTGTCCAAAGCAAAGACTCTCTTGCTCTCCAAGCTCAAGCTCCATCATCTTGAGAGCATTCAACCGTTGCGCACCCGCTCTCCCGGCGTTGATTACGAGAGCGACGTAGCGCCATCGCGTGGCACACGCACCGCGTCATCGTCGACGCACTCCTTGCAAAGGGGAGTTTCCTATTTCCTATAGAAGCTAGGTTTAATTTTGTTGGCTCTATAGGACTGTTGTTTTATTTTATCTTTGTATTTTGGTTGGGTATTCGCTTTGCGAATTCCCGTCTCCTTCGTGGGACAAAATCCTTCTCGTGGAGAGAAGGGGTTGAGGAACACTACCCTCGTACTTGTAGCGTGGTTGTACTGAGGTTGAATCACCCTCGTTCAAAGTGATTCGTTTAGTGGATTTTGATCAACTTGGTTGATCGGAAAATCCTAACTCGAGAGGGTTAGGTGGTGGTTTTCACCCGGTTTGGGTTTCCACCTAAAAATACCTGTGTACATTTTGCGATTGATTTTTGGGAGATTGCTTTATATTTTTAGTTCCGCAATTTTATTACGTCACCCCTCCTGGTAGGGAACCTTCAATTGGTATCAGAGCAGGTCTCGCAAAATCGACGTTACAAACCGGCGAGGATCTAGATCATGGAGGGAAGCATAGCCGCAGTCAGAATCTCCGAAGGGCAATCCACCGTCCGACCACCCTATTTCGACGGGAGGGACTTCGGATATTGGAAGTTGAGGATGAAGACGTGGCTTCAAGCCACGGACTTCGCTCTATGGGGACGTTGCGAAGACTCATACGAGATCCCGGAGCGACCGGATGCAGGCTACTCGCAGCTGCAGATTCAAGATCTCTCACTCAACGCAAAGGTAATGAATGCCTTGTATTGCGCGTTGAGTCCGAAAGAATTCGAACGAATCCAAGAGTGCACCACCGCTCACGAGATATGGAGGAGGTTGGAAGGCACTCATGAGGAGACGAGTTCGGAAGAAGATCTCGGAGAGAAGGAAACCACGTGCCTTGGTTTCATGGCAATCGGAGAAAGCGACATCGACAGCGAAAGCGACTCTGACAATGAGGTAAACCTGGATTTACAAGAAGCTTTTAATGAACTTTTTGAGATTAGTAAATCACTTAGGGTAGAAAATAAAAGTATTAAGAAGAACCTTAGTTTTCTTAAAAATGAAAATGATAGGTTAGAAAAACAACTTAAGGACATAGAAGCTAGTCCTAAGGATGATAACCTATTATTAGATAATCATAACCTCATCAATGAAAATAATAAATTGATTGAGGAAAATGTTAGTCTAAAATTAGAAATTTCATATTTAAAGACTAAAATGAACATTATAGAAAAAGAAATTGCATGTCTTAAGGAAAATTCTAACAAATTAATCAACAAAGTAGACAAGTTTTATAGCCCTAAGGTTGAGAAAGGATCTCCATCAAGGAGACCCTCTAACAAATCCGGATCCAAGCCCACTTGGATACCGAAAAAAGAATTAGAATCTTGTTTTGTAGGGTTCAGGGATGACTACAACATAAAGGACTGGACCTACAAGCTCAAGGCTGGTCAACTTAAGTTGGGAGAACCAATGAGTAGACCAAGGAGGAGAAGAAGAAGACCGACGAGACGGCGAACAAACGACAGACCCGCCGCACGTCGACCACCAGATTGGAGACCGACGCCGATGCCCGGGCCTCCAAGCTACGGATGGGAGCCCCATCCGATGTGGCATCCACCACCACCATTCGGGCCATTTTATTGGCCATGGTAGGTGAGGTAAAACCCTTTACCCTATCTTTGTTTATCAGTAGCATTTAGATAGGGGGAGTTAAAGTTTATGAGCTAATTGTCAATTTTTAAGGGGGAGAAATAAGGTAGCTAAATTTCCTTTAGTAAGGGGGAGAAAAATAATAGCTATCTTGTTGTTACAAAAAGGGGGAGAATATCACCTTTGTTAAAATAAACTCATAGAAGAGCATGTTTTAAGGGGGAGTTATAGGAAATGTAAAACCAATTAAACCTTTTTGATAATGTCAAAAAGGGGGAGGATTTTTATGCATTACTATTTACGATTTTGTCATCATCAAAAAGGGGGAGATTGTTGGTGCTAGAGCACCACGATCATTTGTTTTGATGATAAAAAAACACGTGTTATTTAACATTTGCAATTTGAGTTCTAGATTTCAGGTCAATTGCAAATGTCGACGTGTTTAGACGGAGTTCAAGCTCGCATCCAGGACGGATTGGAGGAGCTTGACGGAAAACACAGGAGGTTCGCATGGAGCGAAAGATTGGAGATGGAAGACAAGAAGAATAGGATAGATTCTTTTTTTATCCTTTCATGTATCTCTTGTATTTATTTTCTTGCTCTTTTTGATTCCTTAGAACATTATGTTAAAGAGCCTCAAAGTACCCTAAAAGTAGTCCTAGGAACACCTGCACAACCCTAGGATACTTAGGTTTTCTGTAGAATACCTAGAAAACCAATATAGGGTTCAAACAGCACTTCCAGACGTCTAATTCACAAATCAGACGTCTGATAAAGAATTTTAAGACGTCTGACTGTTGTTTCAGACGTCTGATAACTGTTAGGCTGGACGTAGTTAGTTCTGTCTGATGAAATCAGACGTCCAGACCTTAGACCAGACGTCTTAGGAGACATCTGATGACTTTGCCAGACGTCCAGTTAGTGGACCGTTGGCTGGCTTAGAAGACACTCAAGAATATGACCGTTAGAGCCTTATCAGACGTCCATAGGGATTAACAGACGTCTGATAAATGACCGTTTTGCCTCGGCTGACCCAAAATCTCTTCTCAGAGATTTTCTAGCCGTTGCAACGTTTGGAAATCAATTCCCACAGTAAAACTAGGTTTCCAGACATCCATACTTAGTGCCAGACGTCCTGTATGTCGTCTGATGGACTTGCACAAAAACCCTGTTTAGATCTGATTCAAGTCAGGAAGAAACCCGCATAGAATCAGACGTCTGACCTTGGAATCAGACGTCTTAAAGTGGCCTTCCAGACGTCTGATGCCAGAGTTAGACGTCTGATAACCCTGTCAAATGCAATCATTGTCCTGATTTCGGCCTGATTCTCTTGGGCTTTGCACCCAACGGCTATGGAAGCTTTTCCAAGCCTTCCAAAGCCTTCCTAAGGCCTCTATAAATAGAGGGGAACCTTTGTAACACAAATACACAAGAAGAGAAACATAAGAGACACTTAGAAATACACTTGGATACACTTAGCTACACATTTTCACACTCTTGTGTCCAAAGAAAAGACTCTCTTGCTCTCCAAGCTCAAGCTCCATCATCTTGAGAGCATTCAACCGTTGCGCACCCGCTCTCCCGGCGTTGATTACGAGAGCGACGTAGCGCCATCGCGTGGCACACGCACCGCGTCATCGTCGACGCACTCCTTGCAAAGGGGAGTTTCCTATTTCCTATAGAAGCTAGGTTTAATTTTGTTGGCTCTATAGGACTGTTGTTTTATTTTATCTTTGTATTTTGGTTGGGTATTCGCTTTGCGAATTCCCGTCTCCTTCGTGGGACAAAATCCTTCTCGTGGAGAGAAGGGGTTGAGGAACGCTACCCTCGTACTTGTAGCGTGGTTGTACTGAGGTTGAATCACCCTCGTTCAAAGTGATTTGTTTAGTGGATTTTGATCAACTTGGTTGATCGGAAAATCCTAACTCGAGAGGGTTAGGTGGTGGTTTTCACCCGGTTTGGGTTTCCACCTAAAAATACCTGTGTACATTTTGCGATTGATTTTTGGGAGATTGCTTTATATTTTTATTTCCGCAATTTTATTACGTCACCCCTCCTGGTAGGGAACCTTCAATATCAACCACAACCTACTTAGGAAAACCAGCCCTCTGATTTAAGTCTGGTCCTCAAAGAAATGAAAGAGATGAATTTGAGACATAAGGAAGAAATGAATCAATTAAGGACAGAATTGATGGGACAACTAGACTAGCTAGTAGATGCTAGACAACACGAGATGCTACCATCCCAACCTATCCCAAACCCAAGAAACTTCAATAGGTTTAATTAGCATAACACACAAGAGCAACAAGCACACCTAATTCAACCTACTTCCCATCACCCACCAGGTTTTGTTAACCCTAACCCAACCCAGGTTCAACCCATTTTGCAAAACCCACCTTACCCTTCTAACCCTAATGCACATGCTTGTGCTGTCACTTTGAGAAGTGAGAAACAAATCCAAGATCCTTCTACATCAAAATCTTTCCAAGATCTTGAGGAGCCTGAATCTAACTTGGGAAACCAAACTAATTCAGAAAACAAGACTCAGCATTTTAATACTCATGATTTTTCTCAAGCACCTTTTCCTGAAGCCTTGATCGAACCCAAGGAAAAGAAAACTGATCAATCCAAGGAGTGGCTTGAGATTCTAAAGCAAGTCCAGGTAAATATACCACTCTTTGAGGCTATTGAGAACATCCCAGCCTGTGCGAAATTTCTGAAGGAAATATGCACACCGAAACACCAAGCCAAATCATCAAAAAGGGTAGTGATTTCTGAACAAGTCAGTGCCATCATCCTAAACAAGCTCCCTCCTAAAAGGAAAGATCCAGGGACCCCCTTAATTTCATGTGAAATAGATGGATTCATCCTGGATCGAGCCTTGCTAGACCTTGGTGCCTCCTCCACATCCTTCGCTCACCTTCAAATCCCCCCCCCGCATGGCTCGAACGCGCGTCGCGTGGATGCGGGTGTGCACGCTTACTGTTGCGCCACGCCCGCGCTTTTGTCGTGACGATCGCGGGCGGGCGTGCGGATCTCGGCCGTTCGATCGAAGATCGATGGCCGAGATTTGTCCTCGGCTGGCTGAAGGCGTGCATGCAGTGGGGGCGGGGCTGACATGGCATAATCTGGGTCGTTGATCTCCAGATCAACGATCAGAACTTCTTGGGCCCATTGTAGGAGCTCCGGATATCGGATTTGGCCGATCTTGAGTCCATTGGACTCCGTTCGTCGTTCTGAATCCACCCGTGCGGTTCGATTGCTATCTGAGGCCTACTTTGACAAATGATTAAACAAATGGCCATTAATACAGTTTATAAGCAATCTTGGTACATGATGCATGCAATGCTCCTATTCTACTTATGTTGTGCCTTTTATTCTAAAGATGGGCCATATTCAACATAATTATTACCCCCTTGTGTGGTGTTATCATAGATGCTTAGGCTTAAAGTCCTCCCAAATCAGAGGGTGGGTTGATAAGTTGTATACTTATCACCCCAATTTATTAGCCAAATTAAAAATGAATTTGAATTGGCGAGGACTCGAGACTAAGTCCACATTCGAGTGGACACCCGGGCTAATTAAGTTCGAAGACTTGAAGAGTCTAAGTATTCAGGTCTCAAAGTATCAATTCCTAAAGTTTGCAACTCCTAATGCTTAAGTTCTCATATCTTAATTCTAATTTTTTTTAATAGAATCAAAAAAGTAGGAAATTACTGTTACAGCTGACAAAAAGATTATAAGATATTTCCACCCCCACGCATATCTATCGCAATGTCCTCATTGTTCAAAATGAAAGCATGCAGGAGAGTAGAAGTGGAAGAATAGCACCTAGTTTCCTTGAGACTCTAGTCAGCTTGGAACAGTCTTTACATGTGCTGAGTGTTCGATGCGTAATTCATGTTTTAAAAGTTAATTACTTGTAGTATAGCATGAAAACACATCAACAAATAAATTTATAAAACTCCGATGAGTACCAGGTCATTCACAAGGAGGCAATCTCGATTTTTGCAGAAGCGTTTCAATAAAACTAATTCTAACTAGATATATATATATATGTATATATGTATAAAGCAGATATTCAGAGAATCAGAGATAGATAGATAGATAGAGAGAGAGAAGAAAGTGGCAGAGAAATGACATTGCTTGTGGGATGCTTGTGCAAGATGCAGCAGCACCTCAGATCCAGAGCGTCGGGATGGAGAATTGCAGAGAAGACGGTAGAAGAGAACTGGAGTTGATGGGAGATAGAGATTCTAAGTTGATGCCCTCAACTGGGGGCCCTGGGCCTTCTTTTATAGTTTTGATGGAGGGTAAAAAGGGTATTTTAACCCTTAATCTCGTGCAACAACCCTTTGGCTAACCAGATCCGTTGATCAGGAGATCGACGACTCTGATTTGGCCTCAAAATAGCCTTCAAAAAGCCTTCTACGCTCGATTTGCTTTGATGGCGACAGGTGGCAACTGCTAGAGCAATGGATCAAAGATCGCACAGCTCTAGATCCTTGTCTCCCGTGCATTCGTCTTTTCCTTCTTGTCGCTCAAGCCTTAATCCTACCTTAACGTCAGTTGTCTGATCATAACTAGTGCCGCTGCCTTAGCGTCAAAGCAATCGCGTCAAATCACACATACCCGCTATGCGCTCTGATCACGCCACGTCGGCGCACCTACGCCTTACAATCGCACGCAATTTCACCCATGCACGCTCGGTTCAATTTCACGCAATACAGGGCTCGAACCCGCACCACGCGCATGCACGCGCGCACCCGAGCTAATGCGCTACGCAAACTTTTTGTTATATATACTTGTTTATTTGTATTTATACTTATCCAATCTGGGTGGGTGATGTGGCACACTTGTGGACAATGGATGAAGATCTAACAACCCACAGCATGCAGTGTGGCCTTCCTAGATGGGGTGGTGGTGAGGGAGCGGCTGTGATGGCACCACATGGCTCCATCATGGCCGTCCATCTTCTTTTCTTTGTATCTGTTGCTGTAGACCTTTGATTGAGTTGATTTTTATGCCGTTGGACTATGATCGTCGATCCGGATTCATCCATGCGATTGGATTCTTCGTCTAAGGCTTAGATCTTTATCCTTTGGCTCCATCATCTTCGTTGTTCTATGAACTGCACACGATGCTCTGGTTGTTTGATCAAGACGATTTCGGAAGCGTTGGACTTCCGTCGTCATTCTGATCAGATCTATCTGGTCTGATCTGACATCCGTGACTTTGAATCATATGCGATTAAAATCATCTCACTTTTAGGTCATAAAATGATGATATTATCTATATGACTAATAAACTAACTAGTATGCGAATTACGATGCTTATGCATGCATTGACTCGAAGTTATGGTAAAATCTAGCTCAATTCAAGTGTTTTAGGTTGCATGATTGCTGTGCAATCACACCCCTATGCCTAAATCTTACTAGTCCCTAGCAAATGGAAGACTAAATGCAAAGTGATCCTACATGATAGATTTCTATCAAGAGTTTGACTAGAGATTTATGTCTTTTGTTTTCACCCAATACTTTAGTAATCCAGATAATTGTGAATGTGTTTTGTTGTAGTCTATGCAACGGATCCAAGTGAAAAGTCAATCCACATCTAAAGCTCATACTTGACCCTTAGTAAAAATTTATTGGGATAGGCAAACTTCTCCCCTCGGGGTTATAAGGTACCTATGTATTCAGCCCCGGCTTTTAGGTTAGGTAGAAGATTTTTTCTTTGAGTCAAGTGAATTTATTTTTGGTGGCTTACACTCATCTGGTGCTACATATAGACTAGTACTTTAGAACCTAGATTTCCAGATTGTTAAATAATTCAACTCAAAGGGAGGCGAGAAACTGTGCTCTCTTTAATTCCTTTGTACTCGTTCTCTCTCTTTCTTTCTCTTCCTTTTTCTTTTCCTTTTTCTTTTCAATCTCACCAGATTTATCAGTATATTTGGTGGTCTCTCCTGGCACTGACACTTTGATTAGGTTCTAATAACTCTACGACTAAGTCAGCATTCCTCAGCCTGTATTCAGGTGGCCAGAAATACAGAAAAGTAGGTTAAGGCTGTATTTGGTGGATCATGAGGGTGATGGGTGTTATTGCCTCAATACACTTGAAATAAACTCTAAAAACACTTATGGACTTTTTTTTTTTTGGTTTTTCTTTTTCTTTTCTACTCCTCTCTTTTTTTTCGTATATGTATATTTTTTTTCTATATGCATAGACATATATACCTTTTTTTTCCAGAAATCTACTAACGAAATATAGTAACACATACGACTTTTATTCACGAGGCATTATTCGGAATTGTGGGTGTTCATGAGGATATCAAGTGGCTTATTTGGTGGAAGTACCTATTCTCGGCACCAGGAAAGGAATGGATAGGACAATGCATTTCTGACCATGACATTAATACCCTCCTTCAGCCGAGGTTTCTGTAAAGGGTGGTCGTGACCATCCACCTTAGTCATAGTTTTACCAAAACTCGCTCTCTGTGTATTTTGCCTTATTTGGTGGCTCTCAAAAGATGTTTGCACTAAGAACTTGTATGCAGAAATCGAGAGCGAAAACTATGCCTAAATTCGAGTATCATTATCTCATTATCCGAAAGTTAAGATTCCTCATACTAGCCTTAGAGCACCAGTAAACTTTCTACTCTCATCTCACACGCATTTGGTGGATCTGTTAGAAGATAGTTTACCTGACTCCCTAATTACTATCCAAGGGCTTAGGAGAAGAAGCACTGCTTCTTCTTCGACAAACTAAAGATGTTTATCGGTCTTCACAGAGGATCCATTGCCAATTCTACGTGTAAGTGTGAAATTATACTGGATTATAAACTCAGGAATCAATTTAAGAATAAATCCCTAATAAAACCTTAATAAAAATTCTTTATGCCTAAATGCATTTTTTTCTTTTTTAGACATAAAGATAAGACATGCAATGTCCACCCCCCATGCCTATTCATTACAATGTCATTGAAATGTATGCATGAAAATCAAAATATAATAAGCAAGAGGAGGGGATATCACCTAACTATGCTTGTTAATCTAGGTCAGCGTGGATGCAAAAGATGTATGGCTACCAATAATGAATACTGGGTTCCCTGCCAGCTAGCGCTAAGTTTAATGTTATTTGCCAGACTTAAACCCAAAAATATGTGGTTCAATACTGTGGGTTAAGAGAAGAAGCAATAATAGTTGCAGGGGAATTCAAGATTAGTAGAAAGATATGATCATTTGGTCCCAGAATCAGTGATCTACAAATGCGGACCAGCTGATGATGCAACCCTATTCCAAAGAGTCTTTCTGATTTGGAATATGAAATAGGGTCAGGTGGATGAGGTTGAAGATGCAGAGCATGTTCGTTAATCCAGTTCCATAGATCAAAAAGAGGTGGTAGAGGGTCTGGATTGAGATCATGATTGAGATTTAGATCTGGTTCCAAATCAAAATCATAAGGATCTTCATAATGGTAATTGATATCAAAAATCATGAGTTCTCCAGGCTCTGGGTCATATGAAGATAGTGGTAGAGTTGTGTGGAATTCATCAAAATCTTCATCAAAAATTTCCTCTTCCTCATCTGAAGTCACTTCTTCTAAGTCAAGCCATCCATTTGAACCAGTTGGCTTATAAGTGCTTCCCCAGTCCATTATGTGTCGAACTTCTTCTTCTGAGGTTACTTCCTCGTTCATGTCCTTAGATTGCCCATTTTCTTGAACTCCCTCAGAATTCAAAAGTTCTTGAATTTCAAGGTGGATGTACTGAGGATTCTTTATATTATCATCTAATTCATCATAAGTTACTCCCAGAAGTTTCTCAATCTTAGTAATGTCCTATTCAATTTGATTTTCCATGGGAGATGGTAGATCAGAATTATCCTCAAGTACATCCCCTTCTTTCCCTTCATGCTGGTCTTGAGCTTTGGCAGGATTTGGATCATCTTTAGTATGGATTGCCAACACTTGTTCAATTGTTTCTACAACGTCAATGACACCACAGTTCACCTTATTCTTTTGGGAAGTTTTAAAGATATTGAGTTGACAATTTTTCCTTCCAGAGGTGATGTGCATAACCCCCATCTTACAGTTGATTAGGGCCTTGGCTGTGGCAAAGAAAGGTCTCCCTAAGATTATCGGGGTGTGGTTCAAGCTTTCTGATGACTCTATATCTAGAATAAGGAAGTCCACAGGGTACTCAAAATACCTCACTTTTATAATCACATTCTGTAAAAGGCCCTTTGAAATTTTGGTTGACCTATCAGCAAGCTGAAGGATTACATCAGTGTGTTGCAAGGGGCCTAAATTCAATTGGGCCACCCGATCAGCAGCGGGCAGCCAGGATCTCGCCACGCGGCGCGACCGCAGCGCACGAGCGCCCACGCACGCGTGGAGACGCGCGCGCGCACGCATGCCCGAGGCGCGATCTCAACGCAGGCGAGGAAGACTCTCAGCTGTCCGATCTTCGATCGGACGGCTCTCGTTCAGCGGCCACGGATCGTGCGAGGAGAAGGAACGGGGCGAGCGGCTGACCGGCGGTGAGAGGGCTACACCGACGCTTTTGGAAGAGGTTTTAGCGACGTTCTGGATGTCGCTAAACGCCCTTCTTCTTTTAGGAAGCCCTTAACTCTATTTAAACCCCCTCCAACAACCATTCAAGGCATTCACTCCCCCTTGCAACTACTCCACTCTTCTCTTAATCGCCGGAGACGACGAGCCGCCGACGGAGCCTCCTCCACCACCGTGGTTGCCTCGTCGCTCTCCACTCTCTCTCTCTCTTTCTCTCTCTCTTAAGCTTTCCATTACTTTTGTTGAAGCATGTATTTAATGTTGTAAGTTATGAACTACGAATGCATGTTTAATGAAGTTATTTTCCGTTCAATTGCCATTTTAATTTCTGTTCAAGTTGCATGATCAAAACCAAGAGCTTTCTAACCCTAAACTCTCTCTCTATCTCTCTCTTTTGCTTTTCAAAAATCGCATCTTTCATAAGCAAAACTCCGTCTTTTCCATGACAACAACTGATAAACAAAAATCCGATTTCCACGCCTCCCTGAGACCGACACTCGGACTCACCTCCGTTTACTTCTTTTAAAACCGACGTATCAAGTGCGACTATAACGACACCTCTTAACACACACGCACAAAGACACGTCAGTTTTTGGTGCCGTTGCCGGGGAGGCAACGGATTTGTTTTATCACCTCCATTCCACACTCATTCTCACATCATCTAATGCCATATTTTCCTTTTTACTTGATGGTTGCAGGAATTCAGCACATAGACGGTGAAGCGACGCATTCCATGACGGTAGCAAGGGAGTAGGCACCTCGAGGACCGATAGTGAGTAACCTGTCTCTCATTGTTTGCTTGCATGAAAAAGCTAAAAAAATTGTAAAAACTGAAAAAAATTGGCGTGGTGTATGATTACTTGACCCACATCCTTAACACATCACCCCACAAAAAATGTACACTCTAACATTCTGAATAAATTCTTGGAGTGTTATTTTTTTTTTCTTGAGTAGTGTTTGCGAAGCCATCGTGAATTCACCTGGGCCGCACCACTCAACACCTAAAACTGACTCATCTAATAGAAGTTGCATGATCATTAGGATGAGTACACTAGGGTTTTAGAGCCTCTACAAAAGAAAAGGAAATCTACTTTCACCAAGTTGTGTGCAGAACTTGACGTGCCCACTGAAACTTGTTTGAAAACATTAAGACACGTCAACCCTAAAAAGTACTAAAGTAAGGATGAAACACTAAAAGGCACCACATCTTAACAAATCCTTGCTTGAAAATCATGTTTTGCTAGAAGCACACACTTTGAAAGTGGAAAATTAAGAGGCACCACCCCAATCAACGCCTCATCACATCACCCTAACCACAAGCACTATCCTAACCCTTTAAAACTGAGTAGACGTGCCCTAGGCAGGACTGAGTTAAGTCTCAAAAGGTGAGGTTTTGTTCGCTAGGCACTTGGCTTTCATTCCCTTGGTAGAATCTGGTGACTAGGCTGCGGGGCAATGTCAAACGACCGCGGTTGTGGGGTCTATGGAACCGGAGGCACAAGCCCAAGGAAGAACCTTCCCTGCAATCCCCTCATAATCAACCTGGCCAGATTAGCCTTGGGAAGGGGAGTCCAGTGCTTACGGACTTAATCACCCTTTGTGAGATTTCTAGGTCTCCTGAGGAATACACCATAAGGACTAGGCTTGGGTGATTGATTGAAACACATTTCTCACATTTGTCGCCCTCCGTATCCCCTCCTGTTCTTCTCTAGTGTATGCACGGGAGGCGCTCACTGCATCCCGAGTTGTGTGTTTTGGGGCAAGAATATAGGCGACGTAATTCTGTTGAAAACATGGCTGAACCTAGGGTAGATGAGGCTGAGGATCAACCCCTACCTGATGCTATGGCCATCATCCAAGCTCAAATCAATGCTAACCATCGGCTTCAGCAACAACAAATCCATACCATCATGCAAGCCATACAATGGTTACAGAACCCACAACAACAACCACCACCACCTTTCCACGACATACCAGGGCAACCACCACTTGATTTACTGCCATTTCAAGACCAGCCAAGACCCCTCCGTGATTTCTATAACCCTTCTGCTATTAGAGTCGAGCCACACCTTAGGATCCCCGAGGGGGGAGATGATTTTGAGGTAAAATCGAATGTCTTAAGTCTGATCCAGAGCCACTTTCATGGAAGCTCAAATGAGGACCCCTTTCAGCACCTAGAGGATCTCGATCGCATAGCACGAACGGTGAAACCTAGGAACATTAGCCTTGACATTGTTCTAATCAAGATGTTCCCTTTCTCATTAAGAGACAAGGCTTCTCAATGGCTTAGAACCCTAGGTAGACCCATCACCACCTGGGAAGAACTGAGGCATGCATTTTTAAAGAAATTCTTCCCCATAGGAAAGACCAATGCCCTTAGAAGAGCTATCACTACCTTCACACTCTAGGGTGGGGAACAATTTCATGAGGCGTGGGAAAGATTTAATGAACTTTTGAGGAAATGCCCACACCACGAAGTTCCAAGGTGGCAATTGGCCCAGATCTTCTACCACGGTCTGGACAGCAACCTACAAAACTTCGTTGATGCCTCATGCGGGGGAAACTTCCTAAACAAAGATGAGGAGAGCACGTTTGAGCTCTTTGAGTCTATGAGCGAGAATTCGCTCAACAATGCCTCCATGAACCAGTTTAACTGGTCCAGTCAACCCCGTGGCGTGATTTATGAGGTGCAAGCAAATTCTGGAATGGTTGACATGGACATCATTGCCAAAAAGTTGGATCGAGTGGAATTGGTGGACAAAAAGATTGATGAGCTACTGAATCAGACCAGGAACCCCTTGCAGACTTTCTCCCTAGCAAAGGGAGCACATAATGTTGACCTGGTCCAGCCCTTCACCCAACTGAACCTGGAACAACCCCTGACCATGTTCCAGGGAGGGACCTTTGCTCCCTCGACCCTTGATTACTCCCTTCCCTCTTCATCAACATCGGCTATCCTAGAAGATGTGCAAGCCGTCCAAGGATATGCGAAACCTGACCCTTTCTCCAACACTTACAACACCGGCTGGCGTAACCACCCCAACTTTGGTTGGACAAACCAGAAACCACCGCAATTCCAAAACCAGCCCAGGCCAAACCAGCAGCCACACTTGCCCCCTATTAGCAAGGACCACCAGTTAGACCCCAATATAACCAGAATAGGGAGGCCCCTCCCCGACAAAACTAAATGGATACCTTAATAAAGATGATGGCTGACATGAACCAGAAACATCAAGAGGAAATGGCCTTGGTAAAGGGACAGTTAAGCCAACTCTTGGACTGTAAACAACAAGGATCCCTACCTTCCCAACCACAACCGAACCTGCGAAATATAATTAGCAGAGGCCCCAATTCGCAAAGGTTCCAAAGCAACGCCGGGCAGGCTCACATGGTCCAGCCAGCCTCACAAACACCTCCTGGGTTTGGCGCTTCTTCGTCCTCATCTTCTCAAGGATCACCCCAATGCCTCTGCAAATGAGGTGACCTTGAGAAGTGGCACCAAAACCCAGGATCCCAAATGGCCAACTCCCCCCGAGACTTTACCTGTTGAAATACCTGACTCAGAAGAGGCACCAACCAAGGACCCAGACATGGAACCAATCGACATTCAGACACCCTACCCTGAGGCCTTGGAAACAATTAAGAAAAAGAAGAATACTGTGGAAACTAAGGAGCTGTTGGAAATTTTTAAGCAAGTACAGATTAATATTCCACTCCTAGAAGCCGTCAAACACATCCCTGCTTACGCCAAGTTCTTAAAGGATGCCTGTACACCCAAGCGTGAGCCGAGACCGCAAGCACCTAGGAAGGTTGTACTTTCTGAGCAAGCAAGTTCCGTGATATCAAGTAACCTTCCACTCAAGCGAACTAACCTAGGAGCGCCCCTGATTTCCTGCAATATCGGGGACATGACGTTTGATAGAGCGCTCCTGGACCTAGGTGCTTCTATCAATCTAATTCCAACAACCCTGTACCACCAATTTGGTTTTGGGGAGCTGACACCAACCCCTGTCACCATCCAGCTGGCTGATAGATCTGTGAAAACCTCGAAGGGGGTTGTCGAGGACGTAATTGTACGGGTCAAGGACTTCTATTTCCCAGTCGACTTTTTGGTGCTCGACATGGAAGTCCCTGAAAAATTACAGAATGCACCATAATTTTAGGCAGACCTTTCTTAGCTACGGCTAAAGCAAACATTGATTGCGACACGGGATGTATGGAAATCGCCTTCGGGGACAGGAAAATGCAATTGGATATCTTCTGTGCGACAAAGTCTTTTGATTGCGATTACATTGAGGAACATGATCCCGTGAAAAATTTAATCGAGGAATACCTCACCCTCAATTCTGTCTCAGACCACCAAACCCGTAGTTCTGACCCGTCACCATCATTACCTGTGGACCTCTGTAAGGCTGAGTACCATCACATGACACCATTTGAAGAAATCGATGTTGATCAACTACCGCCCTTTCCCTTCCCATCAACTATGGTCCCACCCACACCCGAACTTAAACCATTGCCCGAGAATCTCAAGTACGTCTTCTTGGGACCTGACCAGACCTTCCCAGTGATTATTAATTCTCATCTAACCAAGGATCAGGAACTCAGGTTGACTGCGACCCTTTCAGAACATCGAGCCGCCATTGGTTGGACCATTTCAGATTTAAGAGGAATTAGCCCCACCTATTGCACCCACAAGATTTACCTGGAAGACGCGGCCCGACCTTCCCGCCAGATGCAGAGACGTTTAAACCCTAACATGCTGGAGGTCGTTAAAAAAGAAATCATCAAGTGGCTTGACGCCGACATCATCTACCCTATCTCTGATAGCCCCTCGGTGAGCCCCACTCAAGTGGTTCCAAAGAAAGCTGGGCTCACCGTTGTCACCAATGATCATGGCGAATCCATCCCCACCCACACCACTACTGCATGGCGGGTGTGTATTGATTATAGGAAGCTTAATGAAGCCACTAAGAAGGACCACTTCCCCTTGCCATTCATTGACCAAATCCTTGAAAGATTGGTAGGGCAGAAGTATTTTTGCTTCATGGATGGATATTCAGGATATAACCAAGTCGCAATTGCTCCAGAAGATCAGGAAAAGACCACATTCACTTGCCCGTATGGCATGTTTGCATTCCGTCGAATGTCGTTCGGGTTATGCAACGCACCTGCAACCTTCCAACGTTGCATGCTAGCCATTTTTTCAGAAATGGTGGGTGAATACTTGGAGGTCTTTATGGATGATTTCTCTGTATTCGGGAATTCATTCAACCATTGTCTGAGCAACTTGGAGAAAATCCTAAAACGATGTATCGAGGTTAACTTGGTGTTAAGTTGGGAAAAGAGCCATTTTATGGTTCAAGAAGGAATTGTCCTCGGTCACATTGTCTCGCATAGGGGTATCGAGGTAGATTGAGCTAAGGTTGATTTAATTTCCAAACTTCCTCCACCTAGTTTGGTCCGGCAGATTCGCTCCTTCCTAGGATATGTTGGCTTCTACCAAAGGTTCATCAAAGACTTTTCCAAGCTTTCAAAACCCTTGACCAACCTTCTAGCCAACGACGCCATATTCCACATGTCTCCTGATTGCATCCAGGCTTATCACACTCTCCGGGACTTAGTCTCCACCGCACCTGTACTTCAACCCCCAGACTAGTCCCAGGACTTTGAGATTATGTGTGATGCATCAGATTTTTCCATAGGCACTGTCCTGGGACAAAGGCAAGACAAGAAGCCCATGTGATCTACTACGCGAGCAAAACGTTGGACGAGGCCCAACGTAATTATACCGTCACAGAAAAAGAGTTGCTCGCTGTAGTATTTGGACTTGAAAAATTCCGCTCATACTTGCTAGGGTCCCACATGACTATTTACACTGACCATTCAGCCATCCGGCACCTGTTGGCCAAAAAGGACGCAAAGCCCAGGCTCATCAGATGGATCCTACTTTTGTAGGAATTTGACCTAGAAATCCGAGACAAGGCTGGATCGAAAAATGTGGTGGCTGACCACTTGTCGAGACTTCATCCAGATCACATTGGACCCTCCCTACCTCTATATGATACCTTCCCTAATGAACACATCCTAGCCGTGCAAGACAAGAAAATGCCATGGTATGCTAATTACGTCAATTACCTAGTTATAGGACAAACCCCGCATAGCTGGTCTAGACAACAACGGGACAGGTTCTTGGCTAAGGCCAAGCACTATTTCTGGGATGATCCCATGTTGTTTCGCCTCTGTGCTGATCAGATCATCAGAAGGTGTAACCCTGAAGATGAAGTTCAGAGTGTGCTTTCCTTTTGTCATGACCAAGCATGTGGCGGCCACTTCTCTGGAAAGAAAACAGCTGCAAAAGTGTTGCAGTGTGGATTTTATTGGCCATCCCTATTTAAGGATGCACACATCTTTGCCAAAACTTGCTCACGCTGCCAAACACTGGGGACAATGACCAAGAAAGATATGATGCCCCTTCAGCCCATTTAGATTGTCGAAATCTTCGACGTTTGGGGTATCGATTTTATGGGCCCCTTTCCACCATCCAACGGCTTCGAGTACATCCTGGTCTCAGTAGACTATGTTTCCAAATGGATTGAAGTCGTCGCCACCCGACGATGCGATCACTAAGACTGTCATGGACTTTGTGAAGAAGAACATCTTTTCCCGGTTTGGAATACCCAAGGCCATGAACAGTGACGGTGGAAGCCATTTTATCCATTCCCAATTCCGTGCCCTACTTAGAAAATATGGGGTAAACCACCGCATTGCCACCCCGTATCATCCACAAACAAATGGGCAGACTGAGGTCTCCAATAGACAAATCAAGAACATTTTACAAAAGACTGTGAGACCTGACAAGAAAGACTGGTCCAAACGACTTGATGATGCCCTGTGGGCATACAGGACCGCTTTCAAGACCTCGATAGGCATGTCGCCTTATCGCCTGGTTTTTGGCAAGGCCTGCCATCTTCCTGTCGAATTAGAACACCGGGCTTACTGGGCTGTCAAGCAGTGTAACATGGATCCCCAGTTAGCCGGTGCGCAGAGGATGCTGCAATTATCTGAGCTCGAAGAAATCCGTCGGGACACCTTTGACAATAGTCGACTATATAAGGAGAAAATGAAAGCCGTCCACGACCGACTCATTCATAGAAAAACCTTTGAGCCTAACCAGCAAGTTTGGGTATTTGATGCACGCCTAAAACTCTTCCCAGGGAAACTCAGGTCCAAATGGACAGGACCATTTCGGGTGGTTAAGCCTTATTCTAATGGGGCGGTTGAAATCGCTGATCTTAACACTGGACACACTTTTACAGTTAATGGTCAAAGATTGAAGCATTTCCTAGCCCAGGTACCCCCCAAGGAAAGTGTCACCCTCGTTGAGGGCTGACACCGAGCACCGCCCAGCTGGAGGCGTTAAACTCAGCGCTTCCTGGGAGGCAACCCAGAGGATTCAGACTGATCTGGTAGTTTATGTCACTCAGGTACTATCTTTTTGAACCCTTTTGCATCATGTATCTACCAATGAGGACATTGTCCAACTTAAGCATAGGGGGTGGTAAATTGCATAATCCTGAGCTCAATTAATCAGTCTGAATGAATAAATTAATTAAAAAAAAATTTAGGAAGAAAACTTAGGCATTAGAAACTTGTCAATAGTGGGAAATAATACAGAAAGAACTTAAATACTTAGACTTTTCAGGCCTTCAAGCTTAATCAGCCCTGGTGTCCGTTAAAATATGGATTTAGCGGCGAATCCTTGCAACCTTAAGCTATTCTAATCCACCTACTAAATAATGTAATAAGTATGCGACTTATTAACTCACCCTCTAACTCAGAAAAACTTTTAGTCTAAACATCTGCACACATTTTTGCACAGACTCACTTCTTGGAGATTTTGACAGAAATTTGGTAGCTAATGAACTCTCTAAGGTGGTATGGCTGGCAAGTTGTTGTGGGTAACAGCCCATTGGCAGGTTGTCTAGAACCCAGCCATAGGCCATTTCTTTTTTGTTGCCTTTAGGTACATTTGAGATCAGGGAAGCCACCTACAAAAAAAAAAAAGGACAAGAAGAAAAGAAAATAAACTACACTTCACCGCACAAGTATGGCTGGCAAGTAATCGTGGGTAATAGCCCATTGGTCAGTTGTCCAGAGCCCAGCTCAATAATTACACAAAAAAGACCAAAACACCTAAGGAAGAAGCGGGGAAGTAGTACAAGCCGGGGAGATATACACTGGAAAAATCCTTGTGTTGACCCTAATTAAAACAAATGTAGGGAGAAAGCTACCAATCGAACAAATATACCTTCAGGCAAATTTGTTTCCTTTTTCGGTCACCTAGAGGCATAGAAACTCGAAGTCTGTCTCAATTACCGTTAAGTGAGTCTATCACAACATTCAAACCAAGATGCTTAGCACTTAGGGTTTTGACCGAGTTTTGGGTGGGTTGGGGAGCCGTAAAAAGTTACCAACCCACACTGAATTCTGAAAAAAATTCTTAAAAAATATATATACGTATGTATTGTTATATATACATTAAAGCAAGGATTCGGGCGATTCGTATTTTGGCAGACACCCGAGCGCTGCATAGTCTTTGTAGATTAAGATCTGCACATATTTCCTCTTATTGACAAGTAACGAAGTGCCTAAGCAATTACTTCTTGAATTCTACAAGGAAATAAAGACTAGAATAAACCTTGCTAGGGACTAGCAAAGAGTAAGCATGGGGGTATGATAACACCACACAAGGGGGTAATAATTATGTTGAATATGGCCCATTTTTAGAATAAAGGCACAACATAAGCAGAATAGGAGCATTGCATGCATCATGTACCAAGATTGCTTATAAACTGTATTAATGGTCATTTGTGTAAGAATTTGTCAAAGCAGGCCTCAGATGAGCAATCAGACCCCACAGATGGATTTAGAACGACGAACGGAGTCCAACGGACTCAAGATTGGCCAAATCCGACATTCGGAGCTCCTACAATGGGCCCAAGAAGTTCTGACCGTTGATCTGGAGATCAATGGCCCAGATTGTGCCACATCAGCCCTACGCCCGCATCCACGCGACGCGCGTTCGAGCCGCGCGGGGGGGATTTGAAGGCGGGCGAAGGGCGCGGAGAAATTAGGCCGCCCCATCAGCAGCGGGCGGCCAGGATCTCGCCACGTGGCGCGACCGCAGCGCACTAGTGCCCACGCGTGCGTGCACGCCGGGCGGAGACGCACGCGCACACGTGCACCCGAGGAGCGATCTCAGCGCGGGTGAGGAAGACTTTCAGCTATCCGATCTTCGATCGAACGGCTCTCGTTTAGCGGCCACGGATCATGAGAGGATAAGGAATGGGGCGGGCGGCTGACCGGCGACGAGACGGCTACATCGACGCTTTTGGAAGAGATTTTAGCGGCGCTCTGGATGTCGCTAAAGCCCCTTCTTTTAGGAAGCCCTTAACTCTGTTTAAACCCCCTCCAACCACCATTCAAGGCATTCACTCCCCCTTGCAACTACTCCACTCTTCTCTTAGTTAGCTTTAGGCACTCTTGTAATCGCCGGAGACGACGAGCCACCGACGGTGCCTCCTCCACCGCCGTGGCTGCCTCGTCGCTCTCCACTCTCTCTCTCTCTCTCTCTCTTAAGCTTTCCATTACTTTTGTTGAAGCATGTATTTAATGTTGTAAGTTATGAACTACGAATGCCTGTTTAATGAAGTTATTTTCCATTCAATTGCCATTTTAATTTCTATTCAAGTTGCATGATCAAAACCAAGAGCTTTCTAACCCTAAACTCTCTCTCTCTCTATCTTTCTCTCTCTCTTATCAAAAATTGCATCTTTTGCAAGCAAAACTCCACCTTTTCCGTGACAACAAGTGATAAACAAAAATCCGATTTCCACGCCTCCCTGAGACCGACACTCGAACTCACCTCCATTTACTTCTTTTAAAACCGACGTATCAAGTGCGACTATAACGACACCTCTTAACACACACACACAAAAGCACGTCAACCTACACACTTTTTTTACACTGACACATACCCGCATAGCGGGTACGGGTGATCTGACGCGGTTGCTTCGACGCTACGACAGCGGCACTAGTTACGATCGAACTACTGACGTTAAGGTGGGATTAAGGCTTGAGCAGTGAGAAGGAAAAGACGAAGGCACGAGAGAAGAGGATCCAGAGCCGTGCGATCTTTGATCCATCGCACTAGCAGCTACCACGTGTCGCCACCAGAGCAAATCTGAGCGTAGAAGGCTTTTTGAAGGCTATTTTGAGGCCAAATCAGAGCCGTCGATCTCCCGATCGACGGATCTGATTAGCCAAAGGGTTGCTTCACAAGATTAAGGATTAAAATACCCTTTTTACCCTCCATCAAAACTATAAAAGAAGGCCCAGGGCCCCCAATTGAGGGCATCAACTTAGAATCTCTCTCTCCCATCAACTCTAGATCTCTTGTACCGTCTTCTCTGCAATTCTCCATCCTGGCACTCTGGATCTGAGGTGCTGTCGCATCTCGCACAAGCATCCCACAAGTGGCGTCGTTTCTCTGCCACTTTCTTCTCTCTCTCTTTCTATCTATCTATCTGTCACTATTAGCATTTTCTACTGTGAAAAACTTTATCTAATTGCAATAAAAATCTGATTCTCTGAATATCTTCTTTATACATATATACATACATATATATATATCTAGTTAGAATTAGTTTTATTGAAACGCTTCTGCAAAAATCGAGATTGCCTCCCTACAAACAACCTAGCACTCATTGGAGTTTTATAAATTTATTTGTCGACATGTTTTCACACTATACTACAACTTAACAACTTTTAAAACACGAATTACGCGTCAGACGCTCAACACATGTAAAGACTATTCCAAGCTAACTAGAGTCACACGGAAACCAGGTGCTATTCTTCCACTTCTACTCTCCTGCATGCTTTCATTTTGAACAATGAGGACATTGCGATAGATATGCATGTGGGGTGGAAATATCTTATAATCTCTTTCTCAGCTGTAACAATAATTTCCTATTTTTTTGATTCTATTAAAAAAAAATTAGAATTAGGAGACGAGAACTTAGGCATTAGGAGTCACAAACTTTAGGAATTGATACTTTGAGACCTGAATGCTTAGACTCTTCAGGTCTTTGGACTTAATTAGCCCGGGTGTCCACTCGAATGTGGACTTAGTCTCGAGTCCTCACCAATTCAAATTCATTTTTAATTTGGCTAATAAATTGGGATGATAAGTATACGACTTATCAACCCGCCCTCTGATTTGGGGAGACTTTAAGCCTAAGCATCTACACACTTTTTTTTTACACTGACACACTTTTCGACGATTTCTTCGAAAATTGGGCAGTTAATGAACTATCTAGGGTGGTGATGTAAACACATTTACACTACTTAAAATGTCTATTTATGCATGTTCTTAAGCATAGGATTGCATAACATGCATCATCTTGCATTTAGAGTAGTTTGAATAAAATGGAGGTTAATTGTCTCCTTTTATGTGCTTGGACAGGGTAAATATTTTATCGGAACCTCGGATCAAAGATCCAACCGTATGGATGTGATCAGGGTGGCGATTGGAGTTCAACAACTACAAGATCGCCCTAATCAGGCATCTATAGCATCAGATAGTGACCGGGGAACCCTAGAAGATCAAGGGCCAGGATGGTGAAAATCCACACTTCAGATGACAAATCCGACCACACGGATGAATTCGGATCGACGATCATAGCCCAACGACGCAAAAATTGAGTCAATCCGACATCCGTGGCACCATCTACAACTTCCAGAAGATGGACGGCCAAGATGGCTCCACGTGGCGCCATCTCGACCGCCCAAACTGCCGCATGCATTCTACGAAGGCCCCACACCCGCACCCGCCTAAAAGCGTCCGCTCGACCATCCGTGCCCCATAGCGCAGCGGTCGAGCGCGCTTTTGCGAGCTGCAGGCGCGAGTTCGAGCCGCAACGAGGGGCTGGAAGGCGTGGGAAATTGAGGCGTGTGGCGCGTCAGATGGAGATCCAATGGTTGCGCACGCCTGATAGCGCCGACTCGCTATTAAATGCGCGGCATTGACGTGCGATCGCACGCGGATGGGCACGCAGTGCAGCAGGTGATGGCGTGACTTAAGCTGTCCGATCTTGCGATCAGACGGCTGAGATTCAAAGGACGTGGGAAGCCGTTGCGTGCGCGGGCAGCTGAAGCGGCGCGCATGGGCGTGGAAGCTACACCCACGTTGGGGGCTTTAGTGATGGATTTATCCATCACTAAAGACCCCTCATTCATTATTTTGAAGTTGTAATGTCCATTTTGCCCCCACTCCTTGCAACTACAAAAGGAGACCCCCTTCATACGAAATTCTCATCCCTTCCTTCTCTCTATGACTCCAAAGCTCAAGAGAAACTTGTCCCACACCCGAGATGCTTCTCGCGAGATAAAGTCCAAATTTTCGTTCCCCTTCGGAAGTGGATCCCGCGACGACGACGGCGTGCTGCTTCGTTCCCATTCTTTTGCTTCGTCCTCCTTCGTCCTGCTTCGTTCCCCTTCGTCCAGGCGTCGTCCTATCTGGCTCGTCCTCCAAGCAACCGTCGAGGAGGATTTCTCTCCCTATTCTTTTTACTACTTTCTAGTATAGATTTACTGCTTTCTAGTGTAGTTTTGCTCGTCCTCCAAGCAATTGTCGAGGAGGATATTTCTCCCTCCATTCTTTTAATGCTTTATAGAGTAAATTTATTGCTTTCTAGTGTAATTGTTTTATGCTTTCTAGTTGTAATGAACAATCTCCTCAATGATAAATTCCTTGTTTATTTCACATCTCATTTTGATTTCTCGGTGTAATATTCTCTTTCTCTCTTACTCTCTCTCTCTCTTCTATTTATTGTAAATAATTAGATAGTTTTAAATTGAATTATTCCCTGAAAAATAAAAAGAAACACGTAGTTTTTAAATCAAACATCTGCCTCCCTGTGTTCGACCTAGAATTTCAATTTCGGTATAAATTTTATTTGTTGAACATGAATTCTTCGCTTTCAAGCTACAACGACAGGTTTTCCAAAACCAAACATGTTAGCGTAGCGATTCGTGCACGTTCAACAGGTGGTATGGCTGGCAAGTTGTTTGTAGAAATAGCTCATCGACAAGTTATCCAGAGCCCAGTCACAAGATCATTTTCGTTGTACTGCCTCTAGGTAAATCTTAGATTAAGGAAGCCACCTACTTAAAAAAAAAACAAAGAAAAGGAAAAAGAATATATATATAGAAAAAGGAGAAAAAAATAAAAGAATAAACAAAACCACACTTCACCGCACAAGTGTGGCTGGCAAGTTGCCAGGGGTAACAGCCCAATCGCCGATTGTCCAGAACCCAGCTCACAAAAAAATGCACAATAATTCCCAAAACACTTAGGGAAGAAGCAGGGAAGTAGAATAAACTAGGGAGATATACACTGGGTTCGCCCTTATGTTGACCTCATAAACAAAAGAAGTAGGGAGAAAGCTATCAATCGAAAAGATAAACCTTTAGGCAAGGTCACCTAGGGTCGTAGAAACCCGAAGTTTGTTTCAACGGCCACCTAGTGAGTCTTTCACTATTTTCACAAGAAGCTTAGCTCTTAGATTCCTTTTTGAGTCTTGGGCAGGTTGGGTAGCCATAAAAAGTTACCCCAAAACTCTTAAACTCCAAAAGTGGAAAAAATTAGAAAATAAGAAAATTAAAAAAATGTATCTTCCCATTTCAATAAGGCGAGGACTTGGGCAGTTTGCATTCTGGCAGACACCTGGGTACTATTGAGTTTTCGTTGTTTAGGACCTTAGTTGAAATCTTCTATTGTTAATAAACGACTTAGGCCTAAGCAATCTAAACCTAATTCTGCTTTTATACATGGCATGTAGTTTAATTTTGCTAGGGACTAGCAAAAGATAGGCATTGGGGGTATGACGTAAACACATCTATTTGGGTTAAAATGCCTATTCGTGCATGTTCCTAGGCTTAGATTTGCATTTCATGTTATAAATATTGCATAGCATGCATCATTTTGCATTTAGAGTAGTTGTATATAATTTAGGTTAATTGCATCCTTTTTGTGGTCAGGAGAGAATGATATTTATTTCGAAGCCTCGGATTGATGACCAAACCGTACGGATCTGATCAAGATGATGATCGGAGTCTAAAGCATCTGAAATCGCCTTTATCGGAGTCCCATAACACCATATGTAGTTCGAGGAAGATCAACGGCAAAGGGAATATGTGACGTAATTCGGAGCTTCAAACGACAAATCCGACCACGCAGATGGATTCGGGTCGACGATCGCAGCTCAACGACATAAAAAATCGACTCAATCCGACATCTGTAGCAGCCCCCACAATGAAAAGAAGATGGACGGCCCAGATCGTGCCACATGGTGCAACCCAGGCCGCCCATGCGCACGCACATGCCACCGCACCCGCACAGCAACGTGGGTGCACACGCGCACAGCCGTAGTGCACGTAGCGCGCGAAGGCGGGCGACACGACGCGTGGAGTGCACGCAAGCACATTTGCAGCGTGGGCGCGTGGGCTATCTTCAGCGACATTTGCAATGAATCTTCAACGACGTTTATGACCGTCACTAAATGTCCGGTATACATATTTGATTCTTTCCTCCACTATAAAAGGACCCTTACCCCTCCCATTTTTCTTCATCTCTTCCTTTCTTCTTCTCACCACCTCCAAGGCTCTAGAGAGAGCTTGTCCCAAGCCCAGGATGCTCCTCTAGAGTAGAAAATCAAATAGTTTTCCCTCCGCTCATCCCCATTTGTGGAGCATCCCGTGGTCGTCCTCTCACAGCCCTTCAGGAAGAAGATCCTCACCATGACGCTGTCCTGCCCCATCCTCCATCCCCCGGCTCCAACCTCCTTCGTCTCGCTCCTCACCACCTTCCTCCAGGTGACGTTAGAGCGAGTCATCCTTCGAGCGACCGTCGAGGGGGATTTCTCTCACCTCATTCTATCTTTTTACGCTTTCATAGTGTAGATTTTCTACTTTCGTAGTGCAACAAACATTCATTTATAAATAGATGATTATTTCTCTCTTTCTCTCTCTCTCTTATATTGTTGCAAGTAGATTAGCTACAAGTCATCAACCTGATCTCTTGCTTGCTAAAAATACCAAAAAAATTAGAAAAGAAAAAAATGACCAAAAACAAATAAAAGAGAAACGCGGATTTTCAAAACCAAACGTTCGCCTCCTCGTGTTTGACCTGGGACTCACCTTTCGAGTTTCGGTTAAAAATTTTACCTGAAAGATGCGTTTTGCGAGCTACAATGACAGGTCCTCCAAACCCCTAATTTTAATTCACGAAATGTGCCCCCATCATTTTGGCAAAATGATCGAGCACGCTTCGCGAATTAAAATCGGGGTTCAGAGAACTCGTCGTCGTAGCTTGCAAAACGTGTCTATCAGATAAAATTTATAACTGAACCTCAAAAAGTGAGTCTTGAGTCGAACATGGGAAGGCAAACGTTTGGTTTTATAAAAATCCACGCTTTGCTTTTATTTGTTTTTGGTCGTTTTTGTCTTTTTTAACTTTTTTTGGTATTTTTAATAGGGAAAGAGATCAGGTCGATGAAATCTAGCTAATCTACTTGCAAAATAAAAGGAAAAGAGAGAGAGAGAGAGGGACAATCACATATATTTCTGAATCAATGTTTTCTACAACTAAGAAAGTGGGAAAAACTACACTAGAAAGCAGTAAAGGTAGATGGAGATGAGAAAATCCCCCTTGACAGTTGTTCGGAGGACGACTCGCTCTGACGTCGCCTGGAGGAAGGTGGTGAGGAGCGGGACGAAGGAGGATGGAGCCGGAGGGCGGGGCAAGACGGCATCGCGACGAGGATCTTCTTCCCGAAGGGCGGTGAGAGGACGGCCACGGGATGCTCCATGAATGAGGATGAGAGGTAGGAAAATATTTGGTTTTCTACTCTAGAGGAGCATCCCGGGCTTGGGATAAGCTCTCTCTAGAGCCTTGGAGGTGGTGAGAGGAAGGAAGGAAGAGATGAAGAAAAATAGGAGGGGTAGGGGTCCTTTTATAGTGGAGGAAAGAATCAAATTCGTATATATGACATTTAGTGATTGTCATAAATGTCACTGAAGATCCACCGCAAACGTCGTTGAAGATAGCCTACGCTGCCGCTGCGTTAGCGCACGTTGTACGCACCCTTGTCGCACGCGCACGGGCGAAACACGCTATTGCCTCCGCGCGCTCGCGCGCCCACGCTACTGTGCACATGCGGTGGCACGTGTGTGCACATGGGTGGCCTGGGTTGTGCCATGTGGCGTGATCTGAGCCATCCATCTTCTTTTCATTGTAGGGGCTGCTACAGAGGTTGGATTGAGTCGATTTTCACGCGATTGGGTTACAATCGTCGACCCGAATCCATCCGCACAGTCAGATTTGTCGTTTGAAACTCCGAATTATGTCACCTAGTCCCTTGGCCGTTGATCTTCCTCGGACTGCATATGGAGCTACGGGATTCCGATCAAGGAAATTTTGGAGGCATTGGACTTCGATCGTCATCCTGATATGATCCGTACAGTCGGATCGTCAATCTGAGGCTCCGAAATAAATCTCCTTCTCTCCTAACCACAAAAAGGACATAATTAACCTAAAATATACAAACTACTCTAAATGTTCCGGGATAACTTTTTACAACTACCCGACCTGCCCAAGACTCGAAAAGGACTCTAACTGCTATGCATCGTGTGAAAAGACTGAAAGACTCACTAGGTAGCCATTAAAATGGACTTCGGGTTTCTACGAACCTAAGTGACCTTGCCTAGAGGTTTATCTCTTCGAACGGTAGCTTTCTCCCTACTTCTTTTATTTATAAGGTCAACACAAGGGCAAACCCAGTGTATATCTCCCCGGTTTATTCTACTTCCCCGCTTCTTCCCTAAGTGTTTTGAGAATTATTGTGCTTTTTTTTTTGTAAGCTGAGTTCTGGACAACTGGCCAAAGGGCTGTTACCCAAGATAACTTGCCAGCCATACTCGTGTAGAAAAGTGTGGTTTTATTTCTTTTTCTCCCTTTTCTTTTCTTTTGTTTTTTTTAAGTAGCTGGCTTTCCTGATCTAAGATTTACCTAAAGGCAGTACAATGAAAATGGTCTTGTGACTAGGCTCTCGACAACCAGCCGATGAGCTGTTGATGAGTCCATTTTAATGGACTATTGTTACGCCTAAGTTGACTCTATTGTTACATTTTATGTTTGTTAATAACCACATTAGGTCATAAAATGATTGCATGCATCATTACTTAAGTTTACATTTATTCTATTGCATTCTATAACTTATTATGTAATTATTTTATATTTCATGCAGGTCTCACACACAGCGCATCCTATGCATCTCCTCCACTTAATCCACTCCATCAGGCTAATTTAAGAGTTAACAAGTAATCGGGAAAGTGAGAGAGGAGGATTAATTATGAAAGAGACTAGGGGGTGAAATGAATTTCCCCCTCCCCCAACAGTCGGTTGACCTCAATAAAGCCTCCCCCAACAGTGGCTGGCCTCAACCAACCCAAAACAGTCGCCGGCCAATTTTAGTAAGGGATTTGAAAATCCCTTGACTTGCACCGGGGAGGAAGAGCTGATGGGGGGAGGAGATAAAAGAGAAGCTGTGGGGATTCCCTCCATCATCACCTCTACCTTCCCCACCGTGGAGAGGGCATACACTGTGGAATTGGCATACACCGTGAACCCCACCACGTTCGTCATCGCCCCTCCTCCACATCGATTGTATGTGCACTGTGGCAGAGTGCATGTGCCCATTGCCATTCTCCAATCATCATCCTTCTTCTCCTCCCTCTTTTTCTTCTTCCTGAAAGAACCCATCATCGTCGACGATCATCACTCCCACGCACAGCCGCCCGTTAATCGCGGCCATGCACCCTCGCGCAGCCATGCGCCAGCAGGCAGCCATGCACCAGCAGGCAGTCCACGCACCTTTGCACGGCCATGCACTCGCAAGCAGCATGCCCGTAGGAAACCATACCCGTGTGCACATGCAACACCTTCGCACAGCCACATCTGCAGGCAGCAGATCCCCTCGCGTGCTCTTGTGCGTGCCCTCGTGTGCCCCTGTGCGTATGCCATCACGCAGCCATGCGCGACCACGGCAACGACAGCAGCTCTTCCTCCTCTCCATGCACTGTTCGTTTTCTCCGTCAACCAACAGAGAAGAACCCAACGTCGACGCTACTCCTCTCCACGCAGCCGTCACCACAGCCATCCGTTCTTCGCACCGTCGACACCACCAGACCCACCTCGACTCCACATGCTCGCCCACGCTAGCGGTAGTGCCTCCAGCAGCCCACACACGCACGTTGGGAAGCCGCCACCGGCAAGCTTCTTCTCCACCAGCCAGCCACCTCTGGCCATCTCCGTCAACGTCGCGACCTCCATCGAATCGGCCTCGTCTTCCTCAACCTCCCTCGCTCGTCAGCAGACGGCCGGCCTTCCCTCTTCACGCGTGAGGAAGAGTGAGGAGAAATCATTTGTTTTGGGTACCATTAAAAATTACAAATCCTTCCATTGTGGACAACACTATTCACTTATTTATCTTATTATTATATTACAGTAGAGTTGCATGAATGTCCCTTAATTCTAATTAAATTGCATGCAGTCACTTTCATCTCATGACTAAGCAAACATGTACCCTTGTTATGGGGAACAAATTCTAATTTAATTAAATTTGATGATGCTTGTCAGTATTAAGATAGCAATTCTGGTATTTCCATGGTGGTGATTTTGCATGTGCACTAATTGCGCAGCAATCATATGTCTTAATTGACCTAAATTAGGCTAGGACTTAGCATAAGTTAGGGTTATTCATGCATGCATACGCATTATCTGCATCTTTACTGCTTTCCTTTAGCTATGCATAAAATAATGTTATAATGTGCTGATTAAGTGCATTATGTCGATTGCAGGGAATAAGCTGATCAAGAGCTAGTTCTGAAGCTGGATCAGGAATAACAGGAGTTGGACCAGAGCTGGAGCAGAAGGCCTAGTTTAGATGTAGGAATAATAATGTAAGGGGGTTAAAAGTTTGCTATTCTATTAAGTAGGAATAAAACAGTAAAATGTGAAGAGCTTAGGTCCATCCTAGCCCTAGGATAGCCTAGAGACTTCCCCAAGCCTTAGCCACCCATAGATTAGGTCACAACACCATAGGAAGCCCTAAAACCCTAGTTCCAACCCTTCTCTGGACGTCCAGATAAGTTTTAAGATGTCCAGGACCCTTAGCCAACTCCCGCACACTTCAAACCCACTTCTGCAGTGTTATTGGACGTCCAGACACTTTGTTAGACGTCCAATTTCTACAGAATACCCAAAACAGAACCCGAAATCCTTCCTGACTCTGATTGGACGTCCAAACAACAAGTCTGGACTTCTGATTTTTTAGTATAAGAAGTCTGATTCTATAATTAGACGTCTGATACTGCTCTCCAATTCCTGTTTTGAGACTTAAGCCTTGATCTTGGATCTCTAGGTCCCTAAACCCAATTCCAACCCTATAGGAACCTAAATTAAGGTGCCCTAACCCTAGTACATCACCTCTAGACCTCCCTAAGGACCTAATTAGGTCCTCACTAAACCTAATTGACTTGGATCTTAGTCAAGTCCATCAGGCTATTCAATTGGACTCATTGAGTCCAATTGAGCCCTGATCTCAGCACACATTGTCCAATTGGACTCAGTGAGAGTCCAATTGACCTAGATCTGACTTAATTGAGTTGTTTTACTCTCAATTAAGTTTCCACACACCTAATTAAACTTGTATTAAGTTTAATTGCACTTTACCTTAGTGAATTAGGGTTTATAACCCTAATTTGAGACCTACCTTGACCTAAACCCATTAGAACCCAACCTAATCAACCTAGCCACCTAAGTTTCGACCCACACACACCCACACACACCATCCACAGAAAAATATCTAGCCTAGAGTTCTTTAGAACTCTCTACCATGTGTGGTTGCCTTGGTTGCCAAAAATAGCAACCAAGAGCCATTCAATTTTTAGATCCACATTTGGTGGATCTAAAAACCACCATCCACCCTCTCTCTCTCACTCTCCCACGAGCTCCCACCATAGGCCTCTCTAGAGAGTTCCATAATTCTCTAGAGAGCTTCCATTGGGTCTATAAAAAGACCCCATGGGTGGCCATTGGCACCCATTCACTCCCTTGGCAATTGCTCTCCATTGGTGCCATTCACGCCACCTCCACTCAGCCACTCACTCCACCTCCACGAGCTCACTACCACCACCATGGAGGACACCATGCCGGGATGCTGGATCAACCCTACCTCTCTCCAAGGGTAGGCCTAAGCTACATTGGCCGCCCCTCATTCTCCTCTCGACTACTCCAAGGCCATCAGGGACCACCCCTGAATGCCCTCTATTCTTTTAGCTCTAGATCATGCTATTCATAATTTTTATTGCTTTCATTTACTGCTTAGTAGAGTAGTCTTACTTCTCCCCCAATGATGCATGCGAAATCCCCCCGTTGATTCTTGTATGCAATCATTTTCTGGTAGTTAGATTTAATTTTAAGCATTGATGTATAAGCTTTCCTCTAGATTTCCTTGTGCAACAACTCTCCCATGATGAATGAAATTTCATTTTATATATATATATATCTTATGTGTTTGAAATCAACTTGAGCTGAATGATTATCATATTTGAGTGATTTAAGTGCCTGCTCTTTAACCGCCTATATATTACGCACAAGCATGTCGTTTAAATAAAGTAGAGCGGCTTTAAGATCGATTTCAAAAACAAAAACAACGCCTCCCAGAGACGAACGACCGGGACTCAAGTCTCGTTATCTTCAAAAATCAAATCTTTGACGAATGTTTTTGCATGACTATACTATGATTTTCGACGACTTTCAAATGCGAGAAAACGGCTTTCTGTCATGCACCCTCATATTCTTGATTAATTATCTAGACTGAGAATTTATGCTGAAAATGAGATCACTAGTTAGCACGCACATCCGTTGATATTCCCAATTATTTGATGCATCATTACTCATTTTTAATAAGCTAATCCCTCCTTGTGGAGATGACCTAACGCTTCGTGGTTAGATTCTGAGAATTAAAATATTTTGAAAAGCGATTTTCTGCCACATGATTAAATACGACATGTCATTTTATGTTAAAGTTTTCAACGAAAATGAAGATTGCACTTTCAAATGGCGCTGTTGCCAGTGAGGAAACATGCCTATTAATTTTTTTCGGGAATTTTATGTTATTTTTATGCTATTTTAAAAGCTTTTATGAATTATTGACATTGGTTCTCTTTATGTGCACAAATCGAACGACGAATGCAACGGGCGTGCACAGCAGAGACGATCTTTTTGGTGGACCTTGACGCCACTTGGAGGCCAGCAACAGGAGCACGTGGGCCTTGATCCCATGCACGTAGGCTTACGGAGGAGACTTTTTCTGATTTAGTCATTAGATCTTAGTTTAGATTTAATTTAGAGAACTTAATTTCCGTCTTTGTGACCCTTGTTGAGTATTTTTGGGAATGTGTTCCTAGTGTTTCTTTATTTCTTATCGCTCTTGTATGCAGGAGCGTGTTTTCGGGAGCGTGTTCCCATTTATTTAGATTATAGGATTATTCGAATTGTTTGAATTGCATCTTGGTTAGTTAGTTAGATTAGGTTTGTTTGTTTATTATTATTAAATATATATATATATATATTTGAACTGCCTACTACAAGCTGCATATCTATAGGATGACCATCTAGGACTGAATGAGCAGCATCTAGTTTATCTTTACTTCATTGCATACATTTTTGCATGAAGAAAGCTAGAGTAAAGTACATCTTCTCTTTACCATCAAATACTTGTCATGCATTTGCGTTGGACTTAACTTCAAGACCACTAAAGTGTTTGAATCAGGTTAATTCAGTGGTTACTTTAAAAATTGGGATTGTTAAGAGAGTGGACCATAAAATCTGTGACTTCAAATTGTGTGAAAAGGATCTTGTTTGAAAGATTTCAAAACTCAAAATGCGAACGTGTGTTGCACATATGAGACACTGTGTACATCACACATAAGGTTACTAGATAAATTTCTACCTCTCCTCTTTTACACCACAAGGGAAGTTAGTCGGAAATCAACAAGCCTATCCACCAAGTTACTTCGATTCCTCATGTGTGGGCTCGATTTAAGACTTCCTTCCCTTGCGAGTACGTTATAAGCACCAACGAAGGTTGGCCTAGGAAGTGTAATTCTTGCAAAACTTGTTTGGCCACCAACTGAACATTTAATTCTAAGACCTACAATCTACAAAAAATAGATCCCACAGGATTTACGTTTGTTTTGACAGCGATAGACTCTCTAGAAAGTTTCTGCTTGTGTTCTGATTTCTTCTAAATCCTAAGAGAGTTAAAACTGTTTGGCTTAAAGAAATTAATCACCCTTACTCCTATCATTTAGATTATCAAAGTCAATACTTCCCATCTTTTAACCAGGATCCCATGCTCCAAGCGTATTCATCCTTTGATGGGTACATTAACAATTCATGGGATCATTCTTATTCTTATCCTGGGAGTACTGACCCGATAACTTCCACTCTTGAGCAAAGCCTAGGAGCGGGATTTTCCAACCCTGGAATCCCTACTTCTATGCAAACACCCAACCCTCCCACCCTTCATGATTTTCTGTATCGAGGTTGGACCGATACCCCTAGGCAACCAGAGCCTGAAATTGACTATCCTCCCCAACCTGATGGTAGTAGCCTCTCCTCTTTTATGATAGAAATGCAAAAACAACAAAAGGAAATGATGGAATCTATGGGAGAGATGTTGAGGAATAGTCAACAATTAAACAAAGAAATAAGACAGCTTTGCTATGCTCTTCCCAGTAATTCTGATCCCTACCCATACGACCGTGATCATGAAAATAATTCTGAGGAAACCAATGACAATAGGGATCCAGTTTTACATAGCTATCACTTAGACTCTCCCAATGAGACACGGCCACTAGAGGAGAACAATCCTAGTGATTATCCACCCGAGCTATATTGGAGTCAAAAGAAAGGGAAGATTGTACCTCTTGAGAACCTTGACCCCAATGATAGTATTTTCCTTACCCCTACTAACCCGGGTCAAGGTCGTATTGTTCATAACACTTCCCCTATTAATTATCTGGTGGAATCCCATTCTACCCTTAGTGAGCTTGATCCTGACCCTCCACTTAAGGAATCAACACCTACCATTCAGCATTCTCAGGATTTAAATGCACCCAATGAAGGTGACCCTAAGGGAATGGAGGATGAATTAGATCAATTTTGGTCTCAGGGATATAAAGAGTCTATTTTAGAGGATGAGGATGACCCAATGGAGGAACCCAGACTGAAAATCTGGAGTGAATCATAGGGGAATTATGTGTTATTTGAGGACTTGCCCCCTGAGGATATAAATAATCTAGTGAAATCCAGATTCCTCCCTTCTTTCGATTTTGAGAGTCATCCTCTGCAAAATCAAGAGTTGATATTGGAGGAAGGCAAACACAATAGTGAGAAGCCTAGGGGAGACTCTCGAGGACAAAACATGTCAATTGAGGATTTATGCCCCGAGAAGAACAAACAATTGAGTGATATAGGCTTGCTCCAAAACATTAAGACTGATCTGTCTTCAGGAATAATTAAGGATATTGATCCAACTCCTCCCTTTACTGGTGAATCACATATACACCCCGACAAAAACTCAAGTGAATCCGGGGATGAAATTAATGATAATGATTCTATTATTTCATCCCTGCCATCAAAGAAATATAATTTGGAGTCTACCATTGATTCACATATACTGGAAGATGAAAATATGACTCTGATCATTAATGCTAGGCAGGGTAACGTGAATTTGTCTACAATTGTTAAGAAGATACACAATCTGAACGTTATTGGAATTGGACCTGACACCGACTAAGCCCTCATTGGACTTAATCATTACCTTCCAACACTATAAACAACCCTTACACTCCCTAACCAATCCTTAGCTCAGATCTCTGCTCATGTACATTCTTTCTGGAGAACATATTAAGCCAGTACATCCTCAGGTAGAATGGCGAGTGTGGATTGATGGTTGTACTTTTAGTTTTGCCATTCAAGGGTTTGAAATAATAATGTTTATATCTTTTAAAACCCATCCTGCTTTGGAGGATCCTTGTTATCCTCCATTTATTCCGTTTCGGGAGGTCCCTTTTCATATTCCTTTTGTTATTCCTAGACCTCCCCAGGTAGCCAACGAGGTTTTCCGCTTTCATATCTTCTGGCAAGAATTTGGGATTACGTTGCATCATCAGCACCTTAACATCCGTGGCTACCTATTTTCTAGGCCTATGCTGTTATGCATATTTTTAGGGCCTAACTTTTTCTGTCTGGAACCAGACTTACAGGTTCCTTATAAGTCTAGCAGCTAACAGAAAATACAGTGCTTGTTGGGAGGCAACCTAGCGTTCTGAATAACACCATTATTAGGTGATTTCCTTCCATTCTCCCCCTATTTTAATTTTTACAATGAGGACATTATAAGATTTAGGCATGGGGGGGTGCATTTTGCATTTTAGGAAGTATTCATGCATTTAGGTTAGCATATAAAAGAAAAATTCTTTTCTTGAGCTGAATGGGTTAGTCCCTAGCAAAACATCTTTGTCATGGAGGTTTTGCTTCTTGAATTATTTCTTAAGCTTAGAATCCAGTACATTTACTTTACTTGCACGTAGACTGGGTAATGGATCTTTGAAGAAAACCAATAAGCATTTTTAGTCTACTGAACCCTTGGACAGTTAATAGGGAGTCAGGAATACTATCTTCTAGTAGATCCACCTCATATTTGTGAGAAGAAAGTAGAGAGATTACTGGTGCGCTAAGTCTAGTGCAATGACTCTTAAGTTTTGGACAATTAGATGATGATACTTCAGAGTTAGGCATAGCTTTTGCTCTCTGTTCCTGCGTGCATACGTTGTGTGAATTCCTAAAAGTCATCAAATAAGGCTGATACACAGAGATTGAGTCTTAATAAAGCTATGACTATGGTGGATGGTTACGACCGTCCTTCATAGAGTCTTTGCTAAAGGAGGGTAATAGTGTCAAAGGTCAGAAATACGTCTGTCCTATCCATTCCTTCCCGGTGTCGAGAATAGGCACCTCCACCAAATAAACCACACAATATCCTCTTGACCATCATCATCCCTAATAATCCCTCATAAATAAAAGTCTGTGTCGTGTTATGTTGATTTATAAAGAAAGAAAAAGGAAAAAAAAATTATATATATAAAAAAAAGAAGAAAAAGAGAAAAGAGTCTAAGTTTACAGTTTTATCTTCATGACAATGTTTCTGAGGCAACAAAAACACCCATCGCGATCCACCAAATATGACCCATACCTACCTTTTAGTATTTCTGATCGCCCGAATACTGGCTGAGGACTCTAACTTAGTTGTAGAATTATTAGGACTTTAATTAAAGTGTGAATGCCATGTGAGGCCACCAAACAGTGAGTACACTTACTAAATCTGGCGATATTTGTGATCTTAGAAAGAAAAGAAAGAAAAGAGTGAGCACCAAGGAACATTAAGAGAGCACAATTGTTTAGCCTCTCTGAGTTGACTTGTTTAATAGTCTAGAGATCTAGAGTCTGTAGTACTAGATTACATGTAGCACCAGATGAGTGTGTGCCACCAAATACGTATCCATTAAACTCAGTTTCTCCTACCTAAGCCAAAAAGCCAGGGTCAATTTATAGATTATTTTCTACTTTATCCTGGAGGGAAGTAGTTGCCTATCCTTATAGAAATATTTACTAAGGCATAAGTACGAACTGCAAATGTAAGTTGGTTATTTTCACTTGGATCCGTTACCTAGGCTATTATCACTTCACATTTGTCTGGATCTCTAAAGTTTTGAAATAAGAAAAGAAGAAATCTTCTTATTACTTCTATTATTTTTTCATTTTCGCTAGAGAATAGCAAATCTTAGGCATGGGGGTATTTGATGAGTCCATTTTAATGAACTATTGTTATGCCTAGGTTAACTCTACTCTTACATTTTATGTTTGTTAATAACCACATTAGGTCATAAAATGATTGCATGCATCATTACTTAAGTTTACATTTATTCTATTGCATTCTATAACTTATTATGTAATTATTTTATATTTCATGCAGGTCTCGCACACAGCGCACCCTATGCATCTCTTCCACTTAATCCACTCCATCAAGCTAATTTAAGAGTTAACAAATAATCGAGAAAGTGAGAGAGGAGGAGGATTAATTTTGCAAGAGACCAGGGGGGTGAAATGAATTTCCCCCTCCCCCAATAGCCGACCGACCTCAACAAAGCCTCCCCCAATAGCCGCCGGCCTCAACCAACCCAAAAAAGCCACTGCCCAATTTTAGTAAGGGATTTGAAAATCCCTTGACTTGCGTTGGGGAGGAAGAGCGGATGGGGGGAGGAGATAAAAGAGAAGCTGCGAGGATTCCCTCCATCATCACCTCTACCTTCCCCACCGTAGAGAGGGCATACACTGTGGAATTGGCATACACTGTGAACCCCACTGATAGAGCGATTTTCACTTTGAATAATTAATATTGAGATAATAAATCATTGTAGCACAAAAGGTGGTGGAAAATCTCTCAATCAAAGATTTAACAGATATGAATTTAAACCACAATAATGGATGTCGTATCCACAAGGAGGACTAGGCCAATAAATTCACGAGTCAAGGAATGCACAGTTCGCAAACTCTTCTGCAACTTTAATGCGAGGAAAATGCTATTTTAAATGAAGTTTGCAATTTCTTTAAAAGTTCAGGGGTGTTTATGAAATTTTCATGTCAGAAATTAAGCCCCAAAAATATGTGTAAGATGCATGTGTATTGGCTTACCATGTGAATTCAACTTTCATGCAATTCTAATTTCAAATTCAAGATAGAAACATGCACATAACACAAATAAAATAATTTCAAGAAAATCTGAGTGCATCAGTGCAATGTGGCTAGAATAAATTATTAATATAAACTTAACAATGGTAGTGAATGTAATTATTAATAGAGGGAAAAATAGAGGATTTCTCCTCTCTCCTCCTTGCGTGTGCGGTCGTGCATGGTTGGCCACGAGAGTCGGCAGGGAGGTACGGCTTGATGAGAGCTACGCAACGACGGTGACGTGGCGTCCGGAGGTGGCCCGCGGAGGTGGCTGGAGCACCGGCCTGTTGGAGGAGACGGAGACTACTGCAGCCACACGGCTGGCTGTGAAGGCGCTGGTGGGTGCGGCGCGCGCCTGTGGGTGCGGGCAAGCGGTGCTTCACTTGCCTATGGAGCGGGTGAGCGTGGCGGTCAGCAGATGGGCGTGCGGGCGCTACGGTGAGGTAGGTCTAGCGCTTGCAAGTCCCGCTGGAGGTGATGGTGCTGCACCTAAAGTCGTAGGTGCGCTGTAGTGGGTGCTTGGCAGACGCGGCTAGGGCAAGGGTTAACGGTTGCAGGCTTGGTGCGGGGTGCCTGCGATTGCGCTGAAGGAAGGTGAGCGGTGAGGCATGCGAGCATGCTGAAGGGAGGTGCGCCTGCAGTGAGGCGCGTAGTTGGGAGTGCCTGCGGGCGTGGCTGGAGGTGGATGTGCTTGCAGATGGCGGTGAAGGTGAACAGTGCCTTTAAGCACGGCTGGAGGGAGATGCTGTGCGGTAGAGGCACGTGGTGGGGAGCCAGCCGACGGGTGTGCGCAAGGTGGTGCGGTTGGATGTGCTGAGTACACAGTGCATGTGGTGGAGAAGGAGCGGTGGAGAAGATAGAGCCCTTCCCCGCAAGGGGAGAAGATTGATTTCCAGTCCACACCGCCTCCTCTCTTTTTTAACTCTTCTCTCTCTCCGCGTGTGCCAATCAAGGGATTTTTTAAGTCCCTTTTCTATTTTTGGCTAGCGGGCGTTGGAGGAGACGGTCGGAGGAAAGGGAAAAGTTTCACCAGTTGTTTGGGAAATTTGCTCCCCAACCCTTGCTCTTTCTAAATATAATACCTGCACATAAAAATAATAAAATCATTACATATTAATTTATAGAATGTTATAAACGTAAATCATGATGCGTACAATTCTTCTACAACTTAATTGAAATTATTAACACACCTACAAGGTACGATTAAAGGTACTTAGGCTTAATATTAGTCCATTAAAATGTACTCATCAAATACCCCCATGCCTAAGATTTGCTAGTCCCTAGCAAAAATGAAAAATAATAGAAGTAATCAGAAGATTCTTCTTTTCTTACTTCAAAACTTTAGAAATCCAGACAAATGTGAAATGTTGATAGCCTAGGTAACAGATCCAAGTGAAAGAGTCGATTCGCATTGGGAGTTCGTACATTACCCTTGGCAAAAATTTCTGTCGAGACAGGCAACTACTTCCCTCAGGGATAAAGCAGATAATAATCTGTAATTTGACCCCGGCATTTGGCTTAGGTAGGAGATATCAAGTTGAATGGATTTGTATTTGGTGGCACACACTCAACTGATGCTACATATAGTCTAGTACTGTAGACTCTAGCTCTCTAGACTATTTGACAAGTCAACTCTGAGAGAGGCTACACAATTATGCTCTCTTGATGTTCCTGTGCACTCTCTCTTTTCTTTCTTTCTGAGATCACGAATCTCGCCAGATTTAGAAATTGTACTCACTATTTGGTGGCCTCACATGGCATCCACACTTCAATTAAATTCCTAATAACTCTATAACTAAGAGTTCTCAACCAGCATTTAGGCGATCAGAAATACTAGAAGGTAGGTATGGGTCATATTTGGTGGAACGCGATAGGTGTTCTACTGCCTCAGAAATAGTGTTACATCATAAACTTGGACTTTATTTTTTTATTATTATTTTTTATTATTTTTTATTTTGTAATATAACTATTTCTTTTTTCTCTTTATTATTATTATTTTTTTCTTCTTGTTTTTGTTTCTTTTTCAATCAACACAACACAATACGGACTTTTATTTATGAGGCATTATTAGGGATGATGATGGTCAAGAGGAAGTTGTGTGGCTTATTTGGTGGAAGTGCCTATTCTCGGCACCGGGAAGGAATGGATAGGACAGGCGTATTTTTGACCTTTGACACTATTACACTCCTTCAGCTGAGGACTCTATGAAGGACGGTCGTAACCATCTACCATAGTTATAGCTTTATTAAGACTCAATCTCCATGTATCTACCTTATTCGGTGACTCTCAGGAATTCACTCAAAGTATGCACACAGGAACAGAGAGTGAGAACTACGCCTAACTCTGAAGTATCATCATCTAATTATCCAAAACTTAAGATTCCTTGCACTAGACTTAGCGCACTAGTAATCTCTCTACTTTCTTCTCACAAATATGAGGTCGATCTATTGGACGATAGTATGCCTTACTCCCTATGAACTATCCAAGGGTTCAGTAGACTTACAAATGCTCATTGGTTTTCCTCAAGGATCCATTGCCAAGTTTACTTGCACGTGAAATAAATGTACTGGATTCTAAACTTAAGAAATAATTTCGGAAGAAGAACCTCCAATAACAAAGGTATTTTGCTAGGGACTAACCTATTTTGCTCAATTTTTTTTTTTATACTAACCTAAATGCATGAATACTTCCTAAAATGCAAATGCACTCCCCCCATGCCTAAATCCTACAATGTCCCCATTGTAAAATTAAAATAGGAGGAGAAAGGAAAAATATCACCTGACACAGTTTGCTGGGTTGCCTCCCAACAAGCGTTGCATTTTCTATCAGCAGTCAGACTAAGAAGGAACCTATAAGTCTGGTTCCAAACAAACAAAGTTAGGCCCTAAAAATATTCGTAACAGTGTAGGCCTAGAAAATAGGTAACCATAGATGTTGGTGAGATGATGATGCAATGTAATTCCAAATGTTCGCCAGAAGAAATGAAAATAGAAAATCTCATTGGCTACCTTGGGAGGTCTAGGAATAATAAACGAAATATGAAAAGGGACCTCCCAAAACAGACTAAGTGGAGGATAACAAGGATCCTCCAGAGCAGGACAAGTTTTAAAAGATATACACATAATTAGTTCAAACCCTTGAATGGCGAGAGTAAAAGTACAAGCATCAATCCACACTCGCCATTCTACTCTAGGATGTAGTGGCCTGATATATTCTCCAGAAAGAATATACATGAGTAGAGATCTGAGCCAAGGATCGGTTAGGGAGTATAAGGGTTGTTTGTAGCATTGGAAGGTAATGGTTAAGTCCAATGAGGGCTTAGTTGGTGTTAGGTTCAATTCCAACAATGATTCAGATTGTGTATACTCCCTAACAGTAGTAGACAACTTCAAGTTATCCTGCCTAGCATTAATGATCGGAGTCATATTTGAATCAAGGGTAGACTTCAAATTACAACTTTTTGATGGCAAGGTCAAAATGTAAGAATCATTATCATTCAGCTCATCCCAAGATTCGTTTGGTTCGCTCAAATATTTGTCGGGGTGTATATGTGATTCATTAGGAGTTGGATCAGTATCCTTAATTATTTCTAAAGGAGGATCAGTCTTAATATTTTGGAGGAAGCCAATATCATTGAATTCATCATTCTTCTCGGGGTATAAATCCTCAATTGACGTGTTTTGTTCCCGAGAGTCTCCCATAGACTTCTCATTATTTTGTTTGTCCTCCTCTAATATTAACTCCTGTTTTGATGGAGGATGACTCTTAAAAGAAAGGAGGAATCTGGATTTAATCATATTATTTCTACCCTCTGGAGGTAAATCCTCAAATGATAAATAATTCTCCTATGATTCACTCCAGATTTTCAGTCCAGGTTCCTCTGTTGGGGTATCCTCATCCTCTGAATTAGACTCTTCATATCCCTAAGACTAGAATTGATCATCCTCTATTCCCTTAGGGTCAACTTCATTAGGTGCATTTGAATCCTCAGAATATTGAATGGTAGGTGTTGATTCCCTAAGTGGAGGGTCTAGAGTAGGCTCACTAAGAGTAGAATGGGATTCCACCAAATAATCAAGAGGGGAAGTGATAGGAACAATATAACCTTGACCCGGGTTGGTAGGGGTAAGGAGAATACCGTCATTGGGGTCAAGGTCCTCAAGAGATACCATCTTCCCTTGCTTTTGATTCTAATGTAGTTCAAGTGGATAATCACTATGATCATTGTGCTCTAGTGGCCGTGTCTCATTGGGAGAGTCTAAGTGATAGCTACATAAAATTGGATCCCTATTGTCATTAGGTTCCTCAAAATTATTTTCATGATCATGATCGTAGGGATCAGGACTATTAGGAAGTGTGTAGCTAAGTTGTCTTATTTCTTCATTTAAGTGTTGACTATTCCTCAACATCTCTCCCATTGATTCCATTATTTCCTTTTGCTATTTTTGCATTTCTATCATAAAAGAGGAGAGGCTACTATTATTAAGTTGGAGAGGATAGTCAATTTCAGGCTCTGGTTGCCTAGGGGTACCGGTCTAACCTCGATACAGAAAATCATGAAGGGTGGGAGGGTTGGGTGTTTGCATGGAAGTATGGATTTCAGGATTGGAAAATCCCGCTCCTAGGCTCTGCTCAAATGTGGGAGTTATCAAGCCGGTACTCCCAGGGTAAGAATGAGAATGATCCCATGAATTGTTAATGTACCAATCAAAGGATGGATACGCTCGGAGCATGGGATCCTGATTAAAAGTTGGGAAGTATTGACTCTAATAATCTGAATGATAGGAGTAAGAGTAATCCATTTCTTTAAGCAAAACAATTTTAACTCTCTTAGGATTTAGCAAAATTCAGAATATAAGCAGAAAACTTCCTAGAGAGTTCTATTGTCAAAGCAAACGCAAATTCAACAGGATCTATTTTTAGTAGATTGTAGGTCTTAGAGTTATATGTTTAGTTGGTGGCCAAACAAGTTTTGCAAAAATTACGCTTCCTAGGCCAACCTTCGTCGGTGCCTATAACCTACTCGCAAGGGATGGAAGTCTCGAATCGAGCCCACACACGAGGAACCGAAGTAACTTGGTGGATAGGCTTGTTGATTTCTGACTAACTCCCCTTGTGGTGCAAAAGAGGAGAGGTAGAAATTTATCTAGTGACCTTATGTGAGGTGCACAGTGTCTCAAGTGTGCAAACATACGATCGTGTTTTGATTTTTTTTTAAATTCCGCAAATAGGATCCTTTTGCACATAATTTGTAGTCACATATTCTAAAGTCCAACCTCTTAACAGTCCCAATTAGTTTAAAGTGACCACTGAATTAATTTGATTCAAGCACTTTAGTGGTCTTAGATTTAGGTTCAATGCATATGCATGACAAGTAATTAATGCTCAAGAGAAGGCGTACCTTACTCTAGCTTTCTTCATGCAGTAATGAATGCAATGCAATAAAAATAAACTAGATGCTGCTCATTCAGTCCTAGATGGTCGTCCTATAGATATGCAGCTACTAGCAGGCAGTTCAAATTTTTTTTTTTATATACTAAACAAATAGACTTAATCTAACTAACTAATCGAAATTCAGTTCACATAGTTCAAATAATCGTATAATCTAAATAAATGGGAACATGCTCCCGAAAATACGCTCCCGCATACAAGAGCGATAAGAAATAAAATGGCACTAGGAATACGTTTCCAAAAATACCCAACAAGGGTCCAAAAGATAGAAATTAAATTCTAATGTCTATCTAACTAAATCTAACTAAGACCTACTGCCTAAATCAGAAATAGGCTTCTCCGTAAGCCTATGTGCATGGGATCAAGGCCCACGTGTTCCTGTTGCCATCCTCCAGGTGGCTTCAAGGTCCACCAAAAAGATCGTCTTCGCCGTACATGTCGTTCAGGTTCAATGTCGTCGCTTTGCTACGCCTCGTCGTCGTGTCAAATTCCTCGCACAATAATAAAAAAAAATGATTAGATGATTGCGCAACTCATAATATTCCGAAAATAATAACGTGAATTTACTGCGTCTGTTGCCTCCCCGGCAACAGCGCTAATTTGATAGAGCGATTTTCACTTTGAATAATTAATATTAAGATAATAAATCGTTGTAGCACAAAAGGTGGTGGAAAATCTCTCAATCAAAGATTTAACAGATATGAATTTAAACCACAATAACGAATGTCATATCCACAAGGAGGACTAGGCCAATAAATTCACGAGTCAAGGAATGCACAGTTCGCAAACTCTTCTGCAACTTTAATGCGAGGAAAATGCTCTTTTAAATGAAGTTTGTAATTTCTTTAAAAGTTCAGGGGTGTTTATGCAATTTTCACGTCAGAAATTAAGCCCCAAAAATGTGTGTAAGATGCATGTGTACTGGCTTATCATGTGAATTCAACTTTCATGTAATTCTAATTTAAAATTCAAGATAGAAACATGCACATAACACAAATAAAATAATTTCAAGAAAATCTGAGTGCATCAATGAAATGTGGCTAGAATAAATTATTAATATAAACTTGACAATGGCATTGAATGTAATTATTAATAGAGGGAAAAATAGAGGATTTCTCCTCTCCTCCTTGGCCGCGCACGGTTGGTCGCGAGAGTTGGTAGGGAGGTGCGGCTTGACGAGAGCTACACAACGGTGGTGACGTGGCGTCCGGAGGTGGCCGACGGAGGTGGCCGAAGCATCGGCCTGTTGGAGGAGACGGAGACTGTTGCAGCTGCACAACTAGTTGTGAAGGCGCTGGCGGGTGCGGCATGCGCCTGTGGGTGCAGGTGCGGGCGAGCGGTGCTGCGCCTGCCTATGGAGCGGGTGAGCGTGGCGGTCAGCAGATGGGCGTGCAAGCACCTGCTGGTGCAGTAGCACCTGCCTATGGAGCGGGTGAGCATGGCGGTCAGCAGATGGGCGTGCGGGCGCTGCGGTGAGGCGGGTCCAGCGCCTGTAGGTCCTGCTAGAGGTGATGGTGCTACGCATGAAGGTGTAGGCACGCTGCAGTGGGCTCTTGGCGGACGCGGCTGGAGCAAGGGTAAACGGCTGCAGGCTTGGTGCAGGGTGCTTGCGATTGCGCTGAAGGAAGGTGAGCGGTGAGGCGTGCGGGCATGCTGAAGGGAGGTGCACCTGCAGTGAGGTTTGCGATTGGGAGTGCCTACAGGCGCGGCTGGAGGTGGATGTGCCTGCAGATGGCAGTGAAGGCGCAAAGCGCCTTTAGATGCGGCTGGAGGGAGATGCTGTGTGGGAGAGGCGTACGGTGGGGAGCTAACCGACGGGCGTGCGCAAGGTGGTGCGGTTGGGTGCGCTGAGTACACAGTGCATGCGGTGGAGGAGCGGTGGAGAAGATAGAGCCTTTCCCCGCAATGGGGGGAAGATTGATTTCCAGTCAACGCTGCCTCCTCTCTTTTCTAACTCTTCTCTCTCTCCGCGTGCGCCAATCAAGGGATTTTTTAAATCCCTTTTCGATTTTTGGCCGGCAGGCGTTGGAGGAGATGGCCAGAGGAAAGGGAAAAGCTCCGCCGGTTGTTGGGGAAATTTGCTCCCCAACCCTTGCTCTTTCTAAATATAATACTTGCACATAAAAACAACAAGATCATTACATATTAAGTTATAGAATGTTATAAACGTAAATCATGATGTGTACAATTCTTCTACAACTTAGTTGCAATTTTTAACAGACCTACAAGGTACGATTAAAGGTACTTAGGCTTAATATTAGTCCATTAAAATGGACTCATCACCCACCACGTTCGTCATCGCCCCTCCTCCACATCGATTGTATGTGCAATGTGCCAGAGTGCATGTACCCATTGCCATCCTCCAATCATCATCCCTCTTCTCCTTCTTTTTCTTCTTCCTAAAAGAACCCATCATCATCGACGACCGTCACTCCCACGCACAGCCGCCCCCCAGCTGCGGCCACACACCTTCGCGCGGCCACACATCCGCAGGCAGCCACACACCCATAGGCAAGCCACGCACCATCGTGCAGCCACACACCCGCAGGCAGCACAACCGCAGGCAGCCATACCTGTGTACGCGTGCAACACCTTCGCGCAGCCACGCCCACCGACAGCGCATCCCCTCGCGCGCTCTTGTGAGTGACTTCACGTGCCCTTATCCATGCGCTATCGTGCAGCCATGCGCGGCCACGGCAACGGCAGCAGCTCTTCCTCCTCTCCATGCACTGTTCGTCTTCTCCGTTAGCCAATAAAGAAGAACCCAACATTGACGCCACTCCTCTCCACGCAGCCGTCACCACAGCCATCCGTTCTTCATGCCGTCGATGCCACCTGACCCACCTCGACTCCACGTGCTCGCCCACGCCCGCAGCAGCGCCTCCCATAGCCCACGCACGCACGCTGGGAAACCACCGCCAGCGAGCTTCTTCTCCACCAGTCGGCCACCTCCGGCCATCTTCGTCGATGCCACGACCTCCATCGGATCAACCTCGTCTTCCTCAACCTCCCTCACTTATCAGCGGACGGTCGGCCTTCCCTCTTCATGTGCGAGGAAGAGAGAGGAGAAACCCTCTGTTTTGGGTACCATTAAAAATTACGAATCCTACCATTGTGGACAACACTATTCACTTATTTATCTTATTATTATATTACGGTAGAATTGCATGAATGTCCCTCAATTCTAATTGAATTGCATGTAGTCACATTCATCTCATGACTAAGCAAACATGTATCCTTGTTATGGGGAACAAATTCTGATTTAATTAAATTTGATGATGCTTGTCAGTATTAAGATAGCAATTCTAGTATTTCCATGGTGGTGATTTTGCATGTGCACCCTCATATTCTTGATTAATTATCTAGATTGAAAATTTATGCTGAAAATGAGAGCACTAGTTAGCATGCACATCTGTTGATATTCCCGATTATTTGATGCATCATTACTCATTTTTAATAGGCTAATTCCTCCTTGTGGAGACTACCTAACGCTTCGTGGTTAGATTTTGAGAATTAAAATATTTTGAAAAGTGATTTTCTACCACGCGATTAAATACAACGACACGTCATTTTATGTTAAAGTTTTCAACGAAAATGAAGATCACTCTTTCAGTTGTTACCACTGACAACTTGCCAGCCATACCACCCTAGATAGTTCATTAGCTACCCAATTTCCAAAGAAACTACTGAAAATTGTGTAGATGCTTAGGCTTAAAGGGCCCCCAAATCAGAGGGTGGGTTGATAAGTAGCATACTTTTCATCCCAATTTATTTACCAAATTAAAATGTATTTTAATTGGCGAGGACTCAAGACTAAGTCCACATTCGAGTGAACACCTGGGCTAATTAAGCCTGAAGACCTAAAGAGTCTAAGTGTTTAGGTTCTCTCGTGTCATTTCCTAAATTTAATAATGCCTAAAAGCCTAAGTTCTCTTCTCCTAATTCTATTTTTTTTTAATTTTCTCTTTTTTATAAGAAACTAAAAGAAATTCTACGGAGTTAAAAAAATGATTTTAGGATAAAGTATCCACCTCGCCATGCCTAAATGATGCAATGTCCTCATTGAAAAAATAGAGACATGAAAAGGACGAAGTAAACAAAATATCACTTGAATTTCGTGATAACCCGATCAGCTCCATAGAGAGAAGAGAGTATACACATGTGCTAAGTTTAATACCTTCAGCTGGGCATAATACACATACAGAGAAGAAGTTGAGAATTCACAAGTACGGGTCAGAATCAAAATAAAAATATTTATCCTCAGACCCACCAACAGAATATGTCCACAGATGTGGACCAAGTTATGGTGCAAACCCATGCCCTAGGGTCGAGTGGTTCTCAAGTTCTGGGTCAAAATCACCCAGAACCTAAGATTATTGTGTTTGCGGGGCTGGGCCTACGATTTTGTGGTGTGCAGCCCAAGACCAAAGTGTTGGACAACGGGTAAAGATGGTTCAATAGATTCAGATGTCCTCTTAACATTCAGCTCAGAAAAATAATCAATTATTTTGAGCTTGGGTTGCATGTGAATGATATTGTAAGGGTCCTGGTAGAAAGTAGGTGGTTTCAAGTCAACAGGAACCCTTAGATCCAAAATCAAAGTTCCCTCAAAATTAGCTTCCCAGATTTTTAATTCCAGCTTCCTATCCTCCGAAATCAATGTTTTTGGGACCTCCAAATTATTGTACACCCCATCTAAAGTACCCAAGTCCAACAATTATGGCTGAATCAGGATTGACTTGGGTTTGGTGATCACAAAAATATCATCAATCAATTCTTTAGGGTGTATTTGAGGAATGGGGCTACTGATCGAATCATCAGGATTCAAATCGTCCAAGTTAGCCCCAACATGATCATAATCTTCAATGATCGGGCTATCAAATAGTTCATCATACTCCTTGAGCCCGATTGTCTCACTAGAATCCTCTTCCTTAAGTTCAAATGAGACTTCACCAAAAGATTCTTCACCCTCAAAATCAAAGAATTCATGATCCTCATTTATATATGTCTCAAAATCGATTATCATTTCCTGGTTCAAAGAGACATTTTTTCTCGCTCCCTGGCTCGAGGATCTCAGGTGAATCAATCGATTCATCCTCAATGGGTTGCTCTAGCCCAACCTGGTCATCCTCGATTTCAGAAAATGTATCCCCCCCAACAGGCTCTTAAGCGGGTTCTGACATTGGCTCTCCTGAAGGGGTTCATCTTGAGAATCATCCCAAGATTTGACTAGGGCAACCACAAATTTCATCCTCAACCTTGATAATTTCCCAAATAGAAACTTACCCAGGTCCCTATCCCTAACATTTTGGAGCAAATCCAATAGAGAACTATTAAGTTCATCAATCATTTTAATCATAGGCTCCAATGCTTCAGTGCATGGTGTTGGCTAAGCTTCTAAAGATTGTATAATGTTTCTCAAATTACCTGAACCGACTGGTTTGGTTCAGGGTTGGGTGGGTTCAGGTTAAATCTAGGGGAGTCAAGATATCGAGGTTCTCGGGTCCCTCCCTGATAGTAGGTCATTTCAGGTTGTTTAAACGATGGTGTGACCTATATTCAGTGGAATACTGGGGAGGGTAGGTGTTATAATCATTATATCCTTCCTTATTGTAGATCGGGTTGGTTTGGTTATCAAAGGATGGAGATCCATAATCATTGTAGGTTTGGGAAGGATAGTAATCATAGTCTTGTTGTCCAGGGTTAGGCCCTAGACACTGAGGTCCGTATTCATATCCCCAATCAAAGTCATCCCAGCTAGTGGATGGGTAATTACAAGCCAAGTCGGAATAGCAATCATTTTGGGGATAAGTGGTGGTAGAAGGATAGGATTGGAAGTGTGTGAAAGATGTGGAAGGATAATTGTGGACTAGGAGGGAAAACAGAAGAGAGAAAGGTGCCCAACAGTACAAACAACCAAACCTTTCCTTATGTGGGTAGCTTAAAGACCTACAAACTCCCAGGACCCATGTTGAGATTATAAATGATTTTGTCTACTTTTATTCGGTCAATCCAACCAGTTATAAGAAGGGACTAGGGAGAAGGTTCTTCCTTTGGCTTACGCCTTCAGTTCCTAGTGTACCCCCAGCCGTGGTCGTTTGATGCTACTCCCCTAGCTAGACATCAGATGGACCAACAGAAGCAGATTAATCGAAAAAAATCTCAGTCTGAGCCCTGAAGAGCGAATCAATCCTTAAGGCCAACATCTACTCAATTTTAGTTAGGCTTGGGATGATTGTGCTCTTGGAATGTGATGGGCCCTTTAGATGGGTTGTGCCCTTAATGATTAATTCAAATGTATGTGCATGCACAACCAAGGTTTACAAACAATGTTATTTGACGATGTGTCTTCTAAAGTTCAACCTTGTTTAGTAGCTTTTAGGGTTTAATCTTTAGGTGTATTCAATCAAGGTTCAGTTGAACACTCCAAGTTTTGAAAGCACTGGTGTTGATATATTCCTTTAGAAATCAGAAAAAATGTGAAGTGCCTAGTTCAGCCCTAAAAATCAACCCTAAGAGGCAAGCTACTTGATGGATTAGTTTCAAATTGAGTGGTGCAGCCCAAACAACTCAAGCAATTGGCCTATTACACCACTTAGTTAAGGCACACAAGAATGTTTGACCTATTCAGATTTCTACTCACTTATTTATGTGTTGAGTTAAGTGTACCGGGTCCACAGGTCAGATCCTAGTTAAGTGGTAGAATCGATGTGATTGTGCGCCTTAGGGTGAGAAGTTGTGGGTATTAAGTGTATAGCTTTCAGAAAATCCCACAAGAGAAGAGTATCTTTTTTTGTTTTTTATATATGCAGGGGTGAGATCAGTGGAGGTGGCAAACAAACAACCAAATCTATCCTAGGGTTTATAAAAAGCACCTAAGTTGATTTGGGTTTGAGTTATTAGTGTGGTGAATGAACTAGTGGGTGGGGAAGTGGGGGGAAACTTACAGAACCTTCATCCGCACTTTTCTCCGATCTAACCGCTTTGACCCGCTTCGGAAGAGTACCTACAATCACAGTAAGATCAGAGGAAAATGAGATAAAAGTTAGGTAAGCCAGAAAAAGATGTGAGAAAAACCAAAGAGCATTTCCTCCCCGGCAATGGCACCAAAATGATCGAGTGCGCTTCGCGAATTAAAATCGGGGTTCGGAGAACCCATCGGCGTAACTCACAAAACATGTCTATTAGATAAAATTTATAACCGAAACTCAAAAAGTGAGTCTCGGGTTAAACACGGGGAGGCGAACATTTGGTTTTATAAAAATCCATGCTTTGCTTTTATTTGTTTTTGGTCGTTTTTGCCTTTTTTAATTTTTTTGGTATTTTTAATAGGGTAAGAGATCAGGTCGATGAAATCTTGCTAATCTACTTGCAGAATAAAAAGAAAAGAGAGAGAGAGGAACAATCACATATATTTCTGAATCCAATGTTTTCTATAACTAAGAAAGCAGGAAAAACTACACTAGAAAGCAGTAAAGATAGATGGAGATGAGAAAATCTCCCTCAATATTTGCTCGGAGGATGACTTGCTCTAACATCGCCTGGAGGAAGGTGGTGAGGAGCAGAACGAAGGAGGGCAGAGCTGGAGGATGGAGGGCGGGGCAAGACGGCGTCGCGGCGAGGATCATTTTCCCAAAGGGTGGTGAGAGGATGGCCACGGGATGCTCCACAAATGCAGATGAGAGGCAGGAAAATATTTGGTTTTCTACTCTAAAGGAGCATCCCGGGCTTGGGACAAGTTCTCTCTAGAGCCTTGGAGGTGGTAAGAGGAGGAAAGGAAGAGATGAAGAAAAATGGGAGGGGTAGGGGTCCTTTTATAGTGGAGGAAAGAATCAAATTAGTATATAGGAATTTAGTGATGGTCATAAACATCGCTAAACATCTGCCACAAACGTCACTGAAGACAGCTCGCACTGTTGCTGCATTGGTGCGTGCAGTATGCACCCTTGTCACGCACGCACATGCGATACGCGCCGTTGCCTACGCACGCACGCTGCGCTATTGTGCGCACACGTGCACCTGTGCTGCTGTGCGCGTGCAGTGGCGTGTGCGTGCGCATGGGTCGCCTGGGTTGCGCCATGTGGCGTGATCTGGGCCGTCCATCTTCTTTTCATTGTAGGGGATGCTATAGAGGTCGAATTGAGTCAATTTTTGCGCCGTTGGGCTACGATCATCGAACCAAATTCATCCATGTGGTCGGATTTTTCATTTGAAACTTCGAATTACATCACCTCGTCCGTTGTCCGTTGATCTTCCTCGAACTGCATATGGTGCTACGAGACTCCGATAAAGGCGGTTTCGGAGGCGTTGGACTCTGATTGTTGTCGTGATCAGATTCGTACGGTTGGATCGTCAATCTGAGGCTCCAAAATAAATTTCCTTCTCTCCTGACCACAAAAAGGACATAATTAACCTAAATTATATACAACTACTCTAAATGCAGAATGATGCATGCTATGCAATATTTATAACATGAAATGCAAATCTAAGCCTAGGAACATGCATGAACAAGCATTTTAACCCAAATAGATGTGTTTACATCAGAGACCAATCAGGGGACTGCAGGATAGGTGCTTGGGTAACTCGATCACGTAGGATCTCAAACACATGAGTGCACTCCTCGATAATTTCAAAGGGGACATCCTTGGAGAGAAGATTAGCTAGGGGGCACACGATTTTCGAGAAATTGGGAATGAATCGAGGGTGAAAACTAACGTGCCCCAGAAAGGATTAGATGTCCTTGACCGAGCTAGGCATAGGGAGCTTGGAAATCAGATTCATCTTGGCTCGATCAACCTAGATGCCTTTTTCAGAGATGAGATGTCCTAGGACAATTCCCTCAAGTACCACTAAGTGGCTCTTTTCCCAGAAAAGAAGCAAATTCACATTGATGCATCGCCTGAGGATTTGGACCAAGTGCAAGAGGCAATCATCAAACGATTCCCCAAATACCGAGAAGTCATCCATGAAGACTTCAAGGTATTCACCTACCATATCTGAGAATATGGCAAGCATGCATCGCTGAAAAGTAGCAGGTGCATTGCAGAGATCGAATGGCATCCTCCAAAATGCAAACGTCCCAAAGGGGCAGGTGAAGGAGTCTTCTCTTGGTCCTCAGGACTAGTTGCAACGTGGTTATAACTAGAGTACCCATCTAAAAAGCAGAAGAATCGATTTCCCGCTAGTTTCTCGAGTATCTGATCAATGAATGGTAGTGGGAAATGATCCTTCTTCGTGGAGGAATTGAGCCTTCTGTAATCAATGCAGACTCTCCATAAGTTACTATACGGGTCGGAATAGTTTCTCCAATTTCAGTTGTGATCACGGTGAGTCCTGCCTTCTTAGGCACAACTTGGATTGGACTCACCCATCGACTGTCGGAGATCAGGTAGATGATCCCTGCATCTAACCACTTGATGATCTCCTTTTTCATGACATCCTGCAAATTTGGATTTAGGTGTCTCTGCATTTCACGGGATGGTCATGAGCCCACTTTAGTATAGATGTGGTGTGTGCAATATGAGGGGCTGATGCTAGTCAGATCATCGAGAGCCCATCTAATGGCTCTCCGATGCTGCTGGAGGACAGTAATCAAGCGTGTTTCCTAATCATATGTGTGTCAAGAGTCGATAATCATAGGAAACATCTGATTAAAACCCAAAAAGACGTATTTGAGATGGTCAGGGAGGGATTTCAATTCCATAACAGGATTATCAGCAGCAGCAGGTAGTTCAGGATGGGTGTCAGGAGCAAAGGAGCTATGGGCGTGTTTAGGTTAGGTTCATACTCCTCTAATGGGTGTTTAAGAAATTTTGGTACAAACCTAATTAGAACCTAAGGAATCCAATGGTGAAGTTGGATTTTGGGTTTGACCACGTTTCACTGGGCAATTTAAGAAAAAACCCAATTGAGGGTAAATAGCTATCTATGACCCCATTCTAGGTCAAGCTGGGTTCCAATGGCCAAATTGAAGGTTCTAAACCATAGAGAATATTTTTCTATGAAATTTAGAGGGTTTAGGTGAATTTTATACTGACCAGAACCTTGGTTAATCAAGCGGGTCTGTTTTAGGATTTCAAGAAGTCATTTAATTCACAGGGTACACACAAACCCTTTTTTGTCAAATCCAACCCACTTTTTATCTTGTTAAGACCTTTTAACCTATGTTTAGCCCTTGAGAAAACATGTTGTACTACAATGGTAAAATTATAGTTTTACCCCTTATTTCTTGCTTTTCTCTCAAAAAGTTTATTCAGTGAGTTATGACCTGCAGTTGGTTAAGTAGAAGCATTTATTCTCTTCATTGGGTAAAAATGAGCTGGTTAGGGCTTATGATGGTGTTCCCATTGATGTAAACATGTTTAAATTACATAAAATGTCTATTTATGCATGTCTTAAGCATAAAATTGCATTACATACTATAAATATTGCATAGCATGCATCATCTTTCATTTAGATTACTTTAAATAAAATGGAGGTTAATTCTCTCCTTTTATGTTCAAGGACAGGGCCACTTTTTATTAAGGCCTCGGATCGAAGATCCAATCATACAAGTCTGATTAGGGCAACGATTGGAGTTCAACGACTCCAAGATCACCCTAATTGAATATCCATAGCATCAAATAGAGGCTGAGGAACCCTAGAAGATTAAGGGCCAAGATGGTGTGAATCCGCACTTCAGATGACACATCCAACTGCACAGATTGATTCGAATCGACGATCGCAGCCTAACGGTGTGAAAATCGACTCAATCCGATACCCGTGGCACCATCTACATCATCCAAAAGATGGACGGCCAATGGCGCCACGTGGTGCCATCTCAACCACCCAACCGGCCGCCCTCAACCTTTGAAGCTTCTAGCACCCACGCCTCTTCGCCGTTGGATCACGATCCAATGGCTTAGAGTGGATCCCAACCGGCGCTCTCAATCACTGAAGGCCATTTGAAGACACAGCCTTGACCGTTGGATCTCAATCCAATGGTCTAGATCATGTGCACCTAACGCATGTCGCCCGCCCATCCACGCACGCAGCATAGTGGAAAAGGCATTCAGCTGTGATTAGGCATGGATTCGAGCCGCGAGGAGCATGCAGTTGGGCACAGGTGAGCGGGTGAATTCGACCGTGTGATGGGGATCGAACGGCTACGCGTGCTCAAACAAGTCCATGAGCCATCGTACGCCCCTGCGTGACGTGGGATCGCACGCGCTAGGCGCGCGTTGAGGCACTGCGGTTATCAATCTTAAGCCGTCTGATCTTACGATCAGATGGTCGAAGATTGATGAACGTGGGTGGTGAGGGAGATGAGTGGATGGCTAGGGTGGCGCACGTCGCCCACGACCTGGGCTTTAGTGACGCTTAATTCTATCACTAAAGGCCACTCATTTAATATTTTAAAATTCTAATGTCCATAATGCCCTCACTCCTTGCAACTATAAAAGTAGACCCCCTCTATACGAAATTTTGATCCCTTCCTTCTCTTCTCTCTCTCTCCAAAGCTCAATAGAAGCTTGTCCCACACCCAGGATGCTTTTCAAGAGATAAAGTCAAATTTTCGCCCTCATTTTGAAAGCGGATCCCATGACGATGACGACATGTTGCTCCATTCTCGTTCTTCCTACCTCTCCCTCCTTCTCGCTCCGTCCTTCGTCTTCCAGGCGTCATCTCGTCTAGCTCATCCTCCAAGCGATCGTCAAGGAGGATAACTTCTCTCTCCCATTCCCTTTTTCCTACTTTCTAAAGTAGAATTTTCTTGCTTTGTAGTGTAATTTCTCGCTTGCCTAATTGTGTAAACAATTTGAAGTATTAAATGAATGTTTTCTCTCCCTCTCGCTTATTCTGATTGTTTATAGTGCTTCATTGTAATTACTCCACTTTTCAACAAAAACACAAAAAAAATATAATTGTGAATTTAGATCGATGTAGCCTCCCTGAGTTTGACCCGGGATTTCTATTCCGGTATAAATTTTATTTTTTGAACACGAGTTCTTCGCTTTCAAACTACAAGACAGGTTTTCAAAACCAACTACGATAGCGTAGTAACCCATAGCTTCAACATTTTGGAGCCGTTGCTGGGGAGGCGATGCTCTTTGATTTTTTTTTCGCATTTTCCAACTTAGAAATCATTTACCTCACTTTTCTCCTTTCTTATTGTGATTACAGGTACTCTTTTGAGATGAGCAAAAGCGGTAGATCAGAGCAGAGTGCTGTTGAAGGTTCTATAAGTTTTTCCCCACTGCCCACCCATTCGATTTCATTCCACCACATAATAACACAAACATAAATCAACCTAGGTGTTCTTATAAACTCTAAGGTTAGTTTTGTTTGTTTGTTTGGCACCTATACCTGCCTCAACCTTCACATTTAAAAAAAAAAAAATTTTAAAAATCTCACAGAGGTACATAACCTCATCTGATTTTCAAACTCAACCGGTAAATTGATCTTTGGAACCAGTACATACATTGATTATAACATCATCATGAGTCCTAACTAGCTCATTTTGATCTAAGAAAGAGAATAAAAGCTCCTACATAACCTGGAGAAGGGCCTAATTCAAGGAATAAAATGTTCTGAGAAGAAAACATGAAACAAAGGGTAAAACTACAATTATACCATTTCAGTACATCAACGGGATTTCTCAGGGGCTAAACATAGGTCAAATGGTCTAAACAAGATAAAAAGTAGGTTGGTTCAGTCAGAAAAGGGTTCATGTGCAATCTGAAAATTAAATGACTTCTTGTAACCCTAAAACAGACTCACTTAATTCCACAAGGTTTTGTTTAGGATAAAAATCAAATAAACCCTCTAAAATTCATGGAAAAATATCCTCTAGGGTTTATAACCTTCAAATTGGCCTTTGGAACCTATTTTGACCTAAATTGAGGTCCTAGCTAATTATTTGACCTAATTTGGATTTTTGTGTAAAATGTCCAGTCAAACATTGTAAAACCTAAAATACAACATCACCATTGGATTCTTTATGTCCAAATTAGATTTGTACCAAAATTTGGACCTGAGGGAAGGTCACCTTGACCTACTTTGCAAAATAATCCACCCAATTACATTTTAATCCCTAGCTTTTGAAAACTATTACGTAGACCCCATTAACTTCCTCACCACCATTTGCAATTAGGTCCCTCCACCATTAAAGCGGAGGATTCCTACTCCAGAGAGGATTTGAGGAAGATTTCTCCCCGAATACTCAGAGATCTCCTCCCAGATTTGAAAGGGAGATTCTCTAAGGAATTCCCTTTCGTTTGAATGCAATTACGTGGTCTGATTTGCACCCAATCTCTCTTGCGAACGCATGAGAGATGTGGGTATCATTCCCACCTTCCATCTCCGGTGAGGACTCTTGTGCTTGGAAGCTTGCCTTCCAAGTACAAAAGCCTCTGTCAGTGCCTATAAAAGGACCCTCATCTCCGGCCGCACATTTTCAGCTTGGCTTGGCTGGAGAATCACCCCCAATTTCTTCCCTTCTCCTCCGACCAAGTGTCCAACAAGCTCCAGCAATTCCTCCTCCTTCTCATCACTCTGCCATAATACCAGTGGCAGAGACATCTTCATCTCCTTCCTTCGCATCGTGCATTACCCACGCACGCTCCTCCAACCCCTTCGTCGTCGCCGTTCTCCTTCCACTGGACTCATCTTCTCCGGTGATGGTAGGTACGAGCCGCCCGCCTCCTCCCTCCTTTCATCTCTAAAGTAGGTTAGAATTCTTCCTCTCCCTCATCTCTTTATTTCCCTACTCTTTATCTTCACTTTAAACCCCTCGACGCCGCAAACTACCACCATCGTTCCCATCTCCAGCCAACCACCGGCGAGGTGCCTCCGTCACCTCCACACCTCCATCCACCTCTTCAGACCCTTTAAAACCTCCGCCATCACCCACTGACCATCGTTCGCCCCTTCACTGACCGCCAACACTTCCCCAAGTGCCCACCGACTAAACCCTTCTTCACGACCACAGAGCGACCTAAGCACGCATGCCTAGGCCGCCCCGCGGCCAGCCACCCACCGCTTCACCTTCTCTGTGACACTGCGAAGCTTCCCACGTGGTTTGACAAGGCTGCAAGGCTGTATTGAGTGATCGCAGGTCAGACCCCCTTGCCGCCATTGAAGCACGAGCAAGCTTGACTGCCCCCTGGAAATCCAGCTTGTGGAGCTGCTTCCCTCCATGATCTTCTTGCTGAGTGTTACTCCAATTTTGCAAGAACTTGCTTTGATACCAATTGTAGTTTCCTGCTAGGAGGGGGTGAGATATGCGTGACGTAATATAAAGTGCGGAATTAAAATAGACAATCTCACAAAAAATAAGCAATCACACAATAGGCACAAGTATGTTTAGGTGGAAACCCAAATCAGGTGAAAACCACCACCCAATCCTCTCGAGTTAGGATTTCCCGATTGACCTAGTCGATCAAATCCACTAAACCTAGTCACTTAAACGAGGGTGACTGAACCTCAATTATAACCACACTACTTAGACCGAGGGTAGTGTACCTCAACACCCCTTCTCTTCACAAGAAGGAATTTGTCTTGCGAAGAAGACAGGAATTCGCAAAGCGAATACCCAACCAAAGACAATATAAAGTACAACAATCCTATAGAGCCTTAAATATGTAATCCTAGCTTCTATAGGAGTTAGGAAACTTCCCTTTGGTGGAAGTGCGTCGAAGTGACGACACGGATGCGTGAACCATGCTTTGGCACAACAGCACTCTCGTAATGTCGGCGGGAGAGCAGGTGCACAGCAGGACGAAGCTCTTAGGTGTGAAGTGAGTGCTTGTAGAGCTAGAGCTTCTCCTATTTTATCTTCTTCTTTTAGACACAAGTGAGTGGAAATATTCTAGCAAGGGTGTCTTGGGTGTGTTTTATAAGAGAAGGGGTCCTCCTCTATTTATAGAGGACCTAGGAAGGCTTTGGAAGGCCTTAGAAGGCTTCCATAGCCGTTGGGGTTGAACCCAAGGCAAAACAGGCTGTAGTCAGAATTAATCATGATTTTGACAGGGTCATCAAATGTCTGGTCCTAGCATCAGACGTCAGGAAAATCAGTTTAAGACATCTGGAAACTAAGTCAGATGTCTGATTTTAGGCGGGTTTCCTTCCTGACTTGAATCAGACCTAAACAGGGTTCTAATGAAAGTCCATCAGATGACACACAGGACGTCTGGCACAAGGTCTGGACATCTGGAAACCTATTTGTTCTATGGAAATGGATTCCCAACGAGTCTAACGGCTATAAAATCTATGAAGGAAGATTTTGGGTCAGTTGAGGCAAAATGGTCATGTATCAGACGTCTGATACGAGCTAACGGTCATTCCCTTAACATTTGCTAAGGAAGCCAACGGTCCACTAATTGGACATCTGGCAAAAGCATCACACGTCTCCTAAAACATCTGGACTAAGGTCTGGACGTCTGATTTAATCAGACAGAACTAACTAAGTCCAGCCTAAATAATCGGATGTCTGAGTCAACAGTCAGACATCTTAAAAGTTTTTATCAGATGTCTGAAAAGGCTGTCTAATCCCTATTTTGGTTTTCTAAGTTCTCTATAGAAAACCTAAGTATCCTAGGGTAGTGCAGGTGTTCCTAGGACTACTTTAAGGATCTTTTGAGGCTCTTTAACAGATATTCTAAGAAATAAAAAGAGCAAGGATATAAAGACAAAAGTACATAGAAAAAGATAAATAGAAATTTATCCTATTCTTCTTGTCCTTCCATCTTCAAGCTTTTGCTCCTCGCGAAGCTCCTCCGCCTTTGTCCAGCTCCTCCAATCTGCCATGGATAAGAGCTAGAACTCCATCTAAACACATGTCTCCATTTGCAATTTGACCTGAAAACTAGGACTCAAAAGCAAATGTTAAAAGACAAGTGTTTTGTTATTATCAAAATAAACGATCGTGGTGCTCTAGTACCAACACATTGGTCTGTGGAAATTACTTTATTTTTTTGGGTTTGGTGTAGATAGACATATCATCATCAAATGGTTAGGTTGACTTTTTATTAGTTTTAATGTAGATCAGTATAGATCTTGTAATTAATGGCCTAGATAAATTTCTACGTAATGCCAGTTTGTAATATTGGCATCAACCACTTTATATATTTTTTTGGTTATAAATTTCACTTTTGTATTAATTATTGGTCCAACCAAACCCATTTAGATTTTGTTATACATTGTGAGATTGTGTTACAATATATGTATCTTCAAATTACTGATATGTTTCATCTTTAAATTTAAAGATATGAGTAACATTTCATGATATTTAGTGATGAGACCTTATGCATAAAGGTTAACAAAAAATAACTTAATTCTTAATTACAACATTTCTTCCTCCATCTATCTTAACGTAATACAACATCGTTTTGTATTACAAAAAAAACATCCAATAGGTTGTATTACACATGATATGCAATCAAAATTAACTTAAGCACTTCAGATATAAAACATAAGTTTCAATTACAACTCATTCGTCATCCATCGATCTTAACATAATACAACATTTCTTCGTGTTATAAAAAATACATTGAATAAGATGTATTACACATGATATGCATTCAAAGTAGTTGAAGCATTGCATCAAGATCATGTATTACATCGTTAAATGGACGAATGCTAACTGCAATGTACATGTTTGCATTGGTTATTTTTAACATAATTATCGCAATACAATCGCATTATAGTATAGTTTGTTTACATGATACCAAATCGCATCTTTGTAGTGCATTTTAATATTGAAGTACTTAATGTACATGTCGCAATAAGCTACAAGATGAAACCAATTACATCACCCCATTTTTAAAGGACATGTAATACACAATAATGCATCATGTTCCAGGAGTGTACCATGCTATTATATAATGTACATTCCCAATAACATTAGAAAGGTGACTCCAAAGGAATTTATTGCATAATGTCTAACCATATGATAAGGACATAATGCAAAAAAACATAATAACTAATGGAACTTGGCAAAAATGCCTTATAGACATAGTTGCTTAAAAGCTATATAACTTTCACGTAGAATAGAAGATATGAGGAGAGCAACTCATTCACTTCCAAAGCTTATGTCATGTAATTGATTTAAAGGCCTGCAAAAAGAATAATAAACACTACAATAAAAGACTTACATAAACATACAAAAGGAATTACGGCATAAATTATTAATAAATTATACTAAACATAATTTTAACTTACATCGGAGAAGAAGTTCTGACAATAGATAGTTTTTTTGGGCAATTCCTAGAATCATGACCAACATTAAACTTCAAGCAAAATTTGCACTGACGACCTTTGCTCTATCTTTGTTATGTGATAGGCTTCAAATGACTACTACCTGATTTTGGTTTTCCACTATTAACACTATCCTTTGTCTTCTACTCCTTGATCTTTAAACTACAAATTGGAGAAACGTCGATTGATCGTGATACAAGTGGTTAATCAATCAAAACTTTGACGTTGATCATTTCATTAATCTATTGAATAGCAAGTTCGATCAATTCCTTTGCCTTGGATAACATGTCCTCGTACTTCAGTGCCTTGTTTATTAATTTTGAATAGAGAAGATGTAAGTCTTTAGCGGCAGCACTATGTCTAGAAACCTTGTAAATGGGATATGTACTTGCTTTCTTAATGTTGCTCCTCCATCTCGGAAGAATATATGATTCATCAACTATGCATATATTCATATATTTGAACACCGCAAATATATGTTTACAAGGTATGCTAGAAAAATCCATTAATCTACAATCATATAAATATGCCCTTGCATTCATACAAAAATAAACTTCATTATAGTGTTGCGGCAATCCAATGTTTGTTACATTAAATGTTGAACCTGGTTCATCGATCGATGTATCAACAACATTGAGATGTAAACACTCCATTATTTCGCTCTACACTTAAAAAAATAATGTTTTGGTGTAAACATCTGAAAGTTGCTTTTCCACATTCCATGAAGTCTGCAAAAGGGGTCGTCCCGTAATACAATCACTGTCCATTGCATTCTCATTTTCTCTGATTCTATTTGTTGCTGATTGAAACCTGCATATGAACTCGGATAATGTATTCTGCTTCGTTATCGAGCTATTTGAAAAAGAATGTAAACTCTCACTTCATTGTGTGGTCTTCATTATAGCGAAGAAGTGATTGCACATGTAGGCTGGTACCCACTTGCTTCTAATCTCAAATATTGAGTTAAGCCATTTGTTTTGTGATAGGTTCAACTTCTCAACAATGCACTCCCATTGCAAATCAAATTCATTTTGATCTTTGCAATGCCATATAATCTTGCTTAGTTCAGATACTGTTGCCCCACTAGAGTTAGAGAAATCAACTTTTGAACTAAATTTATTAACAATGTGCCATACACAAAAGCGATGCACCGTATTTGGGAAGCACGATGAAATTGCAGCAACTATTGATGGATCTTGATCAATAACTATGGACAACGGATATGTGCCAACTTCATCATTGAAATGATTAAAAAGCCACTCAAATGAATCCTTCGATTCACTCATCAACAAGCCATTTGCAAAAATAACAGTTCTCTTGTGGTGGTTTAGCCCACAAAATGTAGCAAACATAAGCTTGTATTTATTCATACTATATGTTGTATCAAAGAAAAGTACATCTCCAAATAATTTTTAATCCTGAAGTGAGATCGTGTCCATCCACATGCAGCATAATGAGCATTGGTCTTCGTCAACAGAATAATCTTAGAAGAAATCCATAGTACACCTCTTACAGTACTCAAAGTAATCTATAAGCATTTCTTCATCAAGACCTGAAATTTTTTTCCTATCATCCCTCTTCATATTGTAAATGTCCCTCACAATGTTAGTTACATGGTCACCAACACCACCATGTTTTGCAATAAAAGCAACCTGCTTGTTAACAGGTATATCAACATCGAACATTATTGTGTCAAATATCACTTTAGTGTGATATGTTATCTTCTTAATAGGTTTCAAGTATCTCCTCTTACTGGGGAAAGATATGGGGTGGTTGTGGTCATCATGGAAATTTTTAACCTCCCACTTGTTGGTATAAAAATTCAGCTCAACAATCATCTTTCCTAAACATCCGGTTCTATGTGTTACAACCCGGTTCCCGAATCCCTACGAGATACGAGAATCAGACCGACTCGACTAATCCCAAGACCCAGTCGTCCAACGAGAAAGTAACCAAAAGAGCAGTAAAATAAACCACATTTACCATGTATATAACTAGCAGTAACAAAATACAGTAGTAAAGAAAAGAAATACTGCAATATACACCACCACAACAGGAAAGAAATAAACATGTACATAAACATGAAGCTTACAATGAAAAGAGTACAGAGGTAACAGAAACTACTCACAACAACAGAAAGAAAAGTATAGTGGGTACTACACAAGTAACACTACTGGGCTCTACTAGGTCCAGCGCCCTCTGCAGCCGCCAACTCAGGCTGCTCAACACCTGGTCCTGAAAAGGTAACAAAGGTGACACGTCAGCAAAACACTGAGTAGAGTGGCAACTAAAAGCTAAGAAACAGTAAGGTGAACAGTAGCTGTTATATTTTTAATTTCTTTCTTTATATTTTCTGTTTACTCCTTATTGAATTTTCCCTCAGATTCTTCTTTTGATCTTGAATGTTCCTCATGGGAACGATCTTGATAGCAGTCTTTTCCGAAAAGTAGAAGTAGCACATGGTGCTCTCCTAGCGGGAGAGTCCCCCGTGGTGGTCCTACCCTCAGTCAACCACCCCAAGGTCATTGACAGACGTAACGGTGACTACGGCACGCGTGATAAACGCACGGGTAGCTACCCCGCACTGGCACGCGGTCAGTTTTTTCCGTTAACGGGTGTGCCCAAAGCACATCACGGAACTAGTATAGGGTAGAGCCCTCTCAGTAACAGGGGTCCAGCCCCTCCACAGTAACCAAATAGGGGTCTTGCCCCTCCACAGTCCGTGCACCCTCGTCTGACTACCCTGGTTTGCCCAGTGGGCCGAACAAGTCGGTGTAGGAGGGCTAGCAGAACCCCGGGGCCCGTGGGGCAGCTAGTGCTCTCCCTACACTAGTAGATCTCCTCGGTACTGTGTACAAGAGGGCCAAAGTCAGTACAAAGTGGCTAGACCTACCCCAGGTCCCTGGGGTGGCTAGCTCCGCTTTGCACTAAACAGGGGGACAGTCGCTCTCCTTGGTACTCCGTACTCAAGGGCCAGCTCACTTCCCCAATTCTATTCCATTCACTTTCCAGGAGTTCTACTCCTAATTCTCCATAGGGTTCGTGCTCTTTCAAATCAGCCAATTTAGGTTTCATCTTTTCAGCTTTAAATTTATATAGCCCATGTTCCCAACCGTAATTATTCATTCATAATCAGGCAACTATTAACCAATTACAGGCAGTTATTGTTTCCTTTCTACTTTTCCAAAACTGCAATGTATATATATTCAATCTAGTTTTCCAGTCCAAGGATTCATGCCATGTCTTAAGATCTATCATTCAATCTAGTTTTCCAGTCCTAGGATTCATGCATTACCCTAGGATCTATCATTCATTCTAGTTTTTCATTCCTAGGGTTCATGCAATACCCTAGACTCTATTAATTATTTCACAAGTGTATAATTTTTGATAAATAATTGAAAAGGGCCACTCTACCCTCAAAACTGGGAGTACTAGGGGCATAATCGGCAAGCCTGCGTGCCTCCGCAACCCCCAGAGCCACAACGGAACGGGGTCCTAACACAAGGATCAAAGACAAGGAGCTACTCAGAATAGCATACGATTACTGTAAACAGGTAGAGGAACTAAATCTGAGAAGACTGAAACTTGAAACGTGGAAAACGGACTCCGAACGGACCCTAAATGGGTCAAAAACGACAAGTCTGCCCAAAATCAAATGTCTGGAACTTCTTCCAGACGTCTTAAATGATCGCTCAGGTCATACCTTGATCTGCGCGGTCCTTTAGACGTCCAGAAGCTCGCTGAACCGTCTGGACTTAGTTTCTAGATGTCCGACTGTCACTCCGGACGTCTGGAGACCCTCTCCGTCATCTGGTGCTGTGCCCAGATGTCCGATCTGGGTGGGATGGCGTGCCCTTGCGCCTTCCCGAACAAATCCTGCACACACAAGCACCCGTTCTCAACACGAAAGGATGCAGAAGACTTCGGCGAAATGGCTACATGGCCGTACACGCGAAAGAAGAAGAAGATAAAAATAATGTACCTTTCAGACATCTAGACCTTCCTCTAGACGTCTCCTACGTCGTCTGGACGTAAGTCTAGATGTCTGATTCTAGGAAATTTTCCCAGAATCAGAACCTTCTCGCTCTTCGCCGGTAGTGCACGGCTATGCCGTGCCGCGTCCGCCTGCTGCCTGAGCTGCAGCAGCTCTTCCCCAGCACCACACGCTTGCTGCGCACCCGCCGATCGGCTCTGGCTGCTCCACCGAGCTCGCACACTCGCGGTCAAGCTCCCTCTTCCACTCGCAGCAGCCCCTACTCCCCACACACTCGCAGCAGCCACTGCTGCCGCTCTCACCCGCTCGCTCTCTCGCTGACAGGGGGAAGAAGAAGAAGAAGGCAGTGGAGTGAGGGTGAGGGAGAGGGAGAGGCGTATTTGAAGGCAGCGCGGGGAGAGAGAAAGAGGAAAAGGCTGCTTCTGTAGGGAGGGAGGAAAGAGAAGAAGGAGGGTAGCGGGTTCAGTCTGCATGCGCATGCGCGCAGACGCGAACCCGTATGCCGAAAAAATTTAATTCCAGACATCTGGGAAGGCTTCCAGACGTCTGACCAGACGTCTGGACCACTTCCCAGACATCTTAAACGACGCTTGATGCCCCGGGTTATAACACTATGTATACCAAACTTCTTCATGTTGCTCTTAGATGGAGATATTGAAATAGGAAATGGGTATGAAAATGATGTTATCTTACTACTTAATACATCAAGGGATCTCTTTGAGAAACCTTCGGAACAACATACAAACTTCTTGTACGATAAGACCTTAGCTTTGCTAATCTTTTCTATAGAAAACTTCAAGCTGCTCTTACAAATACTAAAATCACATGAATCGCTTCCGAAATAGAATTACACTCCATACCAGTTCTGGGTTTCAAGGAGTCATTATCATCTTCAGTGCACATCTCACAATCAGAATGTTCAACAACAATAAGTGGCTGCTGTGCGCCTCTAGATGAGACGATTGTGTACATGTTAGTACATTGTTAAATAGTATGCGTAATGATAATGATAAATTGTAATACAGGAAATCATTACAAAAAAGTAAGTTGAATATGACAGGTTTAGAAGCATTACTCAGTGTTGACTACTAAATGTACTGATTATTTGAAAGTATTACAATGCAAAACACAATAATAACAAAATATTTGTCACGATCAGTTTTTTGTATTACAACAGACAACATTTTATGATGTACACCAATTATATCGACCAACATATTAACGTCACTGGTGGGTTGTTTTTGTAATACAAAACAACAAATCCATGTTGTAATATAAACATGAGATACTTAAAAACTCCTGCATTTGAATCATGTATTGCCGGTGTGTATTTACAAAAAAGAGAGTCTAATTCATTTTATCAAAGATCATTGTAATACAAAACAGCACATTCATATTGTAATATAGAACATGAGAAACTTGAAACATCTTTCATTTGAATCATTTAATGCGGGTATATTTTACAAAAAAATGTACCTGATTTGTTTTATCAAAGATTATTGTAATAGAAACCGACGTGTTTCAAATTGTAATACAGAACATGAGAAACTTAGAGTCTCTTGCATTTGAATCATGTAATACTGGTATATTTTATAAAAAAAATTGTCTGATAAACATGCATTCATATTCATAGACGAAAGCATTCTTAAACACCATAATCATATGTACTCTTCAAAAGCATTCATGCCTTGAGTTACAACACGTTTCTTATACCAAGATGATCGTTTATGGATTCAATATCATTGCGAGGATTGGTAGCTGTTGATGGTTCGTCATCTAAAAATGAATCATCCGAAGGAGAAAGAATATTATCCATTGATGTGACTGTAGTGTACACTGCAACAAAAGAAAAGCAGTAATACTAAATTTGACATAACAAAAATACTTTAGATTGAATAGTAATCTACTGAGTATACATAAAAAATAGAGACATGCACGTAACTTTAGAACTCTGGGATGGTTGTTGGTTATGTTGTGGAAGAACATACAATTTGGAAGAAAGTTTTTGAATCATAATAGAGAATATCTTCCATTAACTAATTAACGTTTATCCCGATGAGTTACTAAAAGTATGCATAACAATAAAAATCACCAGCGTAGAATACAGAATGGAATAGTAGTTTTATGATATCATCAAAAAATTCGTAAAATGGATTCATCAAGGTAAATTTGGATCGAACAGTCATAAGTGCATATTTAGTGGTTTCTGAGCATAGTGCTCAATGGATAATTTTCCTATATATATATGTGTGTGTATGTATACATATATATATGAGGATTGAGAGCGTGCAGGTGGCTTGCACATAAGTTACGTACAGGTATGGTAATATCTCTCATCACGAGTAATGTTTTAGATTGAAAATTTGGGGATTGAGATCACTCAATATGAATATGTTATGCATCAAATTTGAAACTAATTCAACATTCCTAGCACATACATCAAGGGAGGCTCATTTTTTATGGCCTAAGTATCACGAAATTTGACCATGTTGGATGTATATGTTAGGAGTGTCGGATTGACTTCAAATTTGGTGCATAACATGTTCATATGAAATGATCTCAATCCCCAAATTTCAATCCAAATCATTACTCGTGGTGGGAGATATTGCTACACCTGCACATACCTTACGTGCATGTCACCTACACGCTCTCTTTTTCCTATATATATATGTAAGCAGGTATGTATGTATGTATGTATTGTGTTTTGATTCTATGCACATTATGTGTGTTTAATTAGTGCATTTGTGTGATGAGTGACGTGAGTGCTGTTAGTGTGCGTTAGACATGTGTGTTATCATGGGTGTGTTGAGTGATGGTGTGATTAATGTGTGTGTTATTGTGTGGAGTGATTGAGTTGTCACGTGTGGAGTGTGTGATTTGTGTTAATGTGTGTGTTGGGATGGAATGATTTTGGGTTAGTGAAGGTGAGTTAATAGTGTATAATTGAGTGGGAAGGTTATGTGAGTGGTAACGGGCAGTGGTGGAGAAAAGTATGACATCTTAGTGACCCCTTCATGACATCGATGGCTCCTTACTTGGGGTTATGCTTGTAAATACTCTAAATACTTAACCTTCGTTAATATTCCTTTTATTTATTTCTTTATTCCTGCATTTAGATAAAAATAGTACAAAAATATTATAAATACATACTTTAGTGACACTAAATAATGTATAAATAACACTAAACATGAACTAGTTATGCAAACTATGGTAACCTGTAGTCCCCAATTCAAAGTATTAATTAGTTATTTGGTTTAGACATGATGGTGGGTGATTCAAGATGCGATGAATTCTCAATTTTTGCATATATCATGCATGCTTATTTTCTCTAACTATGCCATTCATTTATGTGTTAAGATTAAACATCGAAGATATATTTTATCTCTCTTGGATATTTTTATGATTCTCCTTTTTTGGACATTATAGAGGCCTTAGAGATAGCCTCATAGATGAAAGAGTGATGAAGCTAAAGAAGATGGCAAAAAGGGCCAAAAAGTATCGATTAGTGAAATAATAGCCTAAGTAGGGGGCATGATTGCAAAATGAGAAAAAATAAATATAAGGAAGATTGTCCCACATAAGAGGTACTTAGAGAGCACATGCACGGCATGCATGAGAGAAGGAGTTGTTTGGTTCGAAGGCACAAGAAAAATGAAGGAAAAAACATTTAAAACCCATTTAAGGTTTGGAGGTGGCATTCAATAGAATTCCTTGGCTGAAGTTAAGATATTATTAGAATCGGGAGTTATCATGAATCTAAAACAATTAATTATTTAATCCTCTTCTAAGCCCTCTCCATCTATCTACACTAGTCATCATCTTCACCTGCATTTATCTTCTTTGGTCCTCAGTGCTCTTTCATTTCTCTATCTCTCAATTAAACTGTAACGATCCAAGTCTAGATTTGAGTCTAATTAAGAAAAACTGACCTTTACAACTTATTGGGTGGTGACTCTATAGTTATTAGTATTAATTATATCAATTAGAGTCAATTTCGAGGGTGCATGCATATAAATATCATAATATAGTGGGTCTGGGAGCAATGCATACATATAGTATAATCACTATATTAAGATTTCTTGAAATTAACATTTAATAGTCAAGTTGTACAAGTGTATATTGAAATAGGTCATAGATGAGCACTCTAGCCGCACGAATGGATTTAGGATGAAAATCAGAGTCTAATGGCTTTGAAATCACCTTAATCCAACCTCCGTAGCTCCCACAACAAGCTTGGGAAGTTTTGATCGTTGATCTGACGATCAACGACCCATAATGAGCCATGTGACGCTATCTCAATACTCCATCCCATGCCAACAGTGCCTTCTTCTTCTCCTCAGCATGCGAGCATGCAAGATCTCCACCATGCAATCTCCATCTAATGATCCTCGTCGCACTACACCCTCCCTCTCCCTCAGCCACATGATTGGCAATAGACGGCCGAGATCTGATCATCCACGGTCATAGCTCAGCGAAAGGGCACATTCCCTTAAGAGCAGGGGATGTGGGATCAAATCGCGATCTATGCTCCCCTCGCTTGCAAATTGCACATCAATTCAATCGCTCGACTTGCCATCAACAGCTTGGACGTGGCCACGTTGCCTGCGCATGATCGTACGATCTCGAGGACACATTGGCAAGCAAATCTCCACTGTTGAAGGCGTGATCTCTAGGCATAGAAAGCACCACATGGCCAGCGTAGATGCACAATATCGTGAGCGAACAATCTTAGCGTGCGTAAAGAGGTGCGATTGAGGATGCTCCTTAGTCATCAAATGTGAGGATTAACGATCCTTGTGCAGCCACGCCAGCCATGTGTTCGCGAGTGCATGTTAGCATATGCACACACTTGTGGGCACCAGTTCATGCGCTAACGATGGTCTAGCACGATTCAAGGCTGTTCCAGGCATGATTTGGGGGTGGTTCAAGGTAGAATCTTGGTGTTTTTAACCTATAAAAGAACCCTATGGTCTCCTCTTGCAACATATCTTCTCCACAAGCATTTGTCACCTTCTAGAGCTTCAACGCAAGTCCCTGAAGCCACCGAGTTACCGACGAAGCTTCCTCCACCACCGTGGCTGCCTCGACTCACTTATGGTTCTTCATTAGCTTATGTTTTACATTCTATTCAACCATTTCTCTAATTTTTATGATAATGTTTGTAAGACGATTTTGATAATTTGTAGAAGTAATTTTTTATGGTATCCTAGTGTTATTCTTATGCATTCTGAATTACGCATCTACTTCCTATGCTTGTGTTGCAATCACTACATTTTGTGGTTATCTTTGTTGATGCATAACTAGCTACTATAATCTCCACCACATTTCTAACTCTACTCTCTCTCTATTTTTCATGCAAGCAGAAAAAATAAAATATCATGTGGCAATAAACATAAGAGACTAAAAGATTCGATTTCTCACCTCCTTGTGCTTGACACTTGGACTCACTGTCCAACCCTTTCTAAAGTTGATGTCGTAATCACCTACTACAACGAACAAATTAACTTAGCACATTTTCCAACATCATTGGGTATGGATCCCATAGATCCAAACAATCACCCAAAATGTTTAAACCCAAGTTACCAAGTAGTAATTCTCAATGCTTTCTATCCCACTGCTCACTTTCCTGAGTTTACGATGCAGAACTATTTTTGGGGTATTACAACCTTCACTTGAAATCTTAACATTTTCATCAGGGTTCGATACTTCCAGTTGTAGTGCCAGTTTTGCCTCATGGCATGCTCTTTTGCCATCCCAAGGGCAGCTCTTTCCTCCTACTAGAGGGAGTTTGTCTCTGATACCATTTTGTAACGACCCAAGCCTAGACTCAAGTCTAATCGAGCAAAACTGGCTTTGACAACTTGTTGGGTATGGGTCCAATGGACCCAAGCAACCACCCAAAATGCTTAAGCCCAAGTTACCAAGTAGTAATTCTCAATCCTTTATATCCCACTACTCACTTTCATTTATGATGTGGGACTATTCTTTGCTACTTAAGAAGGAAAACATCAAAGGAGATCTATCGGAAGTCCTACTTGGATTTTATTGGTCACAATAGTAAGAGCAAGTGTAAAAAATCAAGTGCGACTTCAAGAGAAAGAAATAAAGATAATCAAACATGGTACACAATGATTTGTAGTGGAAAACCCATTTAGGTAAAAACCACTATCTAAGCTCCCAAGCTTAGAATTTTCCCGTTCACATTAATCAAATCCAATAGTATGAGATAGTTAACGGATTATCTCAACCCCATACAAAACCCCAAGGTAAAGACTAAGTCACCATAACCCAATACAATTTCGAGATGATTATTAGGTCATCTCATCTAAGTACAAATGAGAAACAGGGAATACAATTATTGGCACAATATGAACACATTGAAATATTCTTACAATATTCCTATGCCTCCAAGAGATGCTTCTAAATGACTAAATTCTGCCCAGGTGGAGGTGAGGCTTGGTTTGAAGGAGAAAATGAGGAATTGATCTTTGTGCATATAAGATGATATATATTGTTGTATATTAGAAGAGTGGCAAAAGGTTCTATTTATAGACTTCTTAACAGTCTTATTTCAAAAAGTAGTTGTTAGGTTCATAATTAGAAAGAATCTACTTCAAATCAATCCAAATCAAAAAATAGTATTTTCTCCAATGGTCGGTCGTACTAGTGCAAAACATGATGTATTGGTGCAAGTAGCTCACAATTTTTCCTTGAGAGAAAATTGAGCCAACAACTGTATGTCACATGTACGAGGAGAGGGGGGGCACTCGGTGTTTGGCAATGGAGTGACGCTCTTTGCAGAGGTTGCAATCAACCGCACCATAGTGATGGAGCCTAAAGGTGGAGAGGGGAGTGGAACTCTACACTAAAGGTGAAAGGAGTGCTAGAAATTGGAGGTGAGAAAGGAATTGGGGGTTAAAGCTAGAGCTCATGGAGGTGGAGGTGGTAAGGGGTTGACGTTGAGGGTTGTGGTGGTAAAGGTGGTGGGTTGGTGCTAAGAGTGCCAAGGGTCTAGAGCTAGCAATGGAGGTGAGAAGGGAATAGGAGGTCAGTGTTAGAGATGGTAGTGGCAATGGACTTGTGGTGGAGGTGGTAGTGGGCCAGAGGTGGTACTAGAGGTTGCGCTAAAGGTGGTGGTAGGGACTTGGAGGTGGGTGTCGAAGGTGTCATTAAAGGTGGATCATGGAGGTAGGTGGAGGCTGGAAGTGAGGTTAGGGTCTCTGAGGTGATTAGGAAATGGGGATGGGAGCTAGGGACCAAGGACTCCACAAAAACAAAGAATGCCACCTTATGGGTAAAGGATAATTGGTTGCTCATGGTAGGGAAGTTAGAGTGGGAGTGGAGGGATTCTCTTTCAGGCATTTTATATGATATGCTCTTGAGTTATTTCTTTTTCATATTATGTGTAATGTGTGTGCCCGTGTCCCTCTCTCTCTCTCTCACTATATATATATATATATATAGGTTCTTTAAATTTCGTGGGTGGCGTAAAAACTGAGATCAATGTAGTCAATTATGTCGATCATCTCCCCTGAAAGTTGGCTAGCTACCTCTCATTTTGTTTTAGGATTCTTATGTGGGTCATAGGATTTGGAAAAGAAATCGTTCCTAATTTGAAATTCGTTCTTTCCATGATCCCTCTTCATTGAGATTGATCATATATATATATATACTATTGTTATTTCGGATTATGGATCATATTGGATCAGATTATGTATAATATAAAATTTTATAAATTATGAATTGGATTAGATTAGTAAGGTCTCAATTTAAGTGGAACCCAACTAAAATAAATTAATAATTTTCTAATTCAATCAACCTATAATAAAAAAAATTCAATCCAATCTAATCCAAATATTTGGATTGGAACAAATTAGATTATAAATCAACCCAATGCATGTACACTACTGACTAGCCCATACTCCTCGAAGTAGGAAAGCTTGATTGAATCCTCACAAAGATTTGACGGCAACTTTCTTCTGCCTTGGCCCATATGGACATTCATGGGAGGACCACTAGCTAACTACACCCAAAGGGAAATGGAGTCACATGCCATTCATGGGAACCCAACGTTGTTTCCTGTTCTTGTGCTTAAGCATGCTAACTTAGGTGCTATTTGGTTACCGAGTTAAGAGACTTAACCTAGCAACTAACCCCCCATCGCTTACTCTGACATTTCCCCATCTACCTCGGCGCAAGTTTAATCCTTGGAGGCTGTGTGATAACATTGCATAAGGGGGTGATAAGTATGTTGAATATGGCCCATCTTAAGAATAAAAGGCATAACATAAGTATAATGGGAGCAATGCATGCATCATGTACCAAGATTACTTATAAAACTGTATTAATGGCCATTTGTATAAGCATTTGTCAAAGCAAGCCTCAGATAAGTAATCGGACTGCACGGATGGATTCAGAACGACGAACGGAGTCCAACGGACTCAAGATCGGCCAAATCCGACATCCGGAGCTCCTACAATGGGCCCAAGAAGTTCTGACCATTGATTTGGAGATCAACGGCCCATATCGCGCCACGTCAGCACCGCCCCACAGCGCGTCGCGCCTTCATCAAGCCAAGATCAGATCTTGGCCATCGATCTTCAATTGAACGGCCGAGACTTGCGCACCCGCCCGCGGTCGCCGCGACAAAGCGCGGGTGTGGCGCAACGGTTAGCGCGCACGCCCACACCCACGTGACATGGGTTCGAGCCGCGCGGAGTGGGAATTGAAGACGGGAGGCAGGTGCGGAGAAATTGGGCCGCCCGATCAGTAGCGGGCGGCCAGGATCTTGCCACGCAGCACGACCGCAGCTCACGAGCATCCACGCGCGTGCGCACGTCGGGCGATGACGCGCGCGCACACGCGCGCCTGAGGTGCGATCCCAGCGCAGTCGAGGAGGATTTATAAGATCGGACGGCCCTCGTTCAACAGCCAAGGATCGTGCGAGGAGAAGAAATGGGGCAGGCGGCTGACCAGCGGATGGAGGGCTTCACTGACGCTTTTGGGAGTGGTTTTAGTGACTCTCTGGACGTCGCTAAATCCCCTTCTTTTAGGAAGCCCTTAACCCTATTTATACCCCCTCCAACCACTCATTCAATCCATCCACTCCCCTTGCAACTACTCCACCCCTCTCTTAGCTAGCTTTAGGACCTCTTGTAATCGTCGGAGATGACGAGCCACCGACGAAGCCTTCTCCACCGCCGTGGCTGCCTCGTCGCTCTCCACACTCTCTCTCTCTCTCTTAAAGCTTTCTATTACTTTTGTTGAAGCATGTATTTAATGTTGTAAGCTATGAACTACAAGTGCATGATTAATGAAATTATTTTCCGTTCAGTTGTCATTTTAATTTCTATTCAAATTGCATGATCAAATAAAGAACTTTCTAACCCTAAACCCTCTCTCCCTCTCTATCTCTCTCTCGCTTTTTAAAACCGCATCTTTCGCAAGCAAAACTCCGCACTTTCTGTGACAACAAGTGATAAGCAAAAATCCGATTTCCACGCCTCCCTGGGACCGACACTCAGACTCACCTCCGTTTACTTATTTTAAAATCGATGTTGCAAGTGCGACTATAACGACACTCCTTAACACACATGCACAACGACACGTCAGTTTTTGGCACCGTTGCCGTGGAGGCAACGGATTTGTTTTATCACCTCCATTCCACATTCATCCTCACATCGTCTAATGCCCTATTTTCCTTTTTACTTGATGGTTGCCGGAATTCAGCACGTGGACGGCAAAGCAATGCATCCCACGATGGTAGCAAGGGAATAGGCACTACGAGGAATGATAGTGAGTAATCTCTCTCTCATTGTTTGCTTGAGTGAAAAAAAAAACTAAAAAAAATTGGAAAAATTGAAAAAAATTGGCGTGGTGTATGATTGCTTGACCACATCCTTAACACATCACCCCACAAAAAAAATGTACACTCTAACATTCTGAATAAATTCTTGGAGTGTTTTTTTCTTTTTCTTGAGTGGTGTTTGCGAAGCCACCATGAGTTGACCTGGGCCGCACCACTCAACCCTAAAACTGACTCATCAAATAGAAGCTGCATGATCATTAGGATGAGTACACTAGGGTTTTAGAGCCTCTACAGAATAAAAAGGAAATCTACTTTCACCAAATTGTGTGTAGAACTTGACGTGTCCACTGAAACTTGTTTGAAAACATTATGACACGTCAACCCTAAAAACTACTAAAGTAAGGATGAAACACTAAAAGACACCACATCTTAACAAATCCTTGCTTGAAAACCATGTTTTACTAGAAGCACACACCTTGAAAGTGGAAAATTAAGATGCACCACCCCAATCAACGCCTCATCACATAACCCTAAGCACAAGCATTATCCTAGCCCTTTAAAACTGAGTAGACGTGCCCTAGGCAGGACTGAGTTAAGTCTCAAAAGGTGAGGTTTTCTTCGCTAGGCACTTGGCTTTCATTCCCTTGGTAGAATTTGGTGACTAGGCTGCGGGGCAGTGTCAAACAACCGCAGTTGTGGGGTCTATGGAACCGAAGGCGCAAGCCAAAGGAAGAACCTTCCCTGCAATCCCCTCGTAATCAACCTAGCCAGATTAGCCTTGGGAAGGGGAGTCCAGTGCTTATGGACTTAATCACCCTTTGTCAGATTTCTAGGTCTCCTAAGGAATACACCATAAGGACTAGGCTTGTGTGCTTGATTGAAACATATTTCTCGCATCTATCGCCCTCCGCATCCCCTCCTGTTCTTCTCTAGTGTATGCATGGGAGACGCTCACTGCCTCCCAAGTTGTGTGTTTTGGGGTAGGAATCTAGGCGACGTAATTCTGTTGAAAACATGGCTGAACCTAGGGTAGATGAGGCTGAGGATCAACCCCCACTAGACGCTATGGCCATCATCCAAGCTCAAATCAATGCTAACCATCAGCTTCAGCAACAACAAATCCACACCATCATGCAAGCCATACAACGGTTACAGAACCCACAAGAACAACCACCACCACCTTTCCAAGACATACCAGGGCAACCACCACTTGATTTACCGCCATTTCAGGATCAGCCGAGGCCCCTCCGTGATTTCTATAATCCTTCAGCTATTAGAGTCAAACCACACCTTAGGATCCCCGAGGGGGGAGATGATTTTGAGCTAAAACGAATGTCTTAAGTCTGATCCAGAGCCACTTTCATGGAAGCTCAAATGAGGACCCCTTTCAGCACCTAGAGGATCTCGACCGCATAGCACGAACTGTGAAACCTAGGAACATTAGCCTTGACATTGTTCTAATCAAGATGTTCCCTTTCTCATTAAGAGACAAGGCTTCTTATTGGCTTAGAACCCTAGGTAGACCCATCACCACTTGGGAAGAACTGAGGCATGCATTTTTAAAGAAATTCTTCCCCATAGGAAAGACCAATGCCCTCAGAAGAGCTATCACTACCTTCACACTTCAGGGTGGGGAACAATTTCATGAGGCGTGGGAAAGATTTAATGAACTTTTGAGGAAATGCCCACACCACGAAGTTCCAAGGTGGCAATTGGCCCAAATCTTCTACCACGGTCTGGACAGCAACCTACGGAACTTCGTCGATGCCTCATGCAGGGGAAACTTCCTAAACAAAGACGAGGAGAGCGCATTTGAGCTCTTTGAGTCTATGAGCGAGAATTCACTCAACAATGCCTCCATGAACCAGTTTAACAGGTCCAATCAACCCCGTGGCGGGATTTATGAGGTGTAAGCAAATTCTGGAATGGTTGACATGGACATCATTGCCAAAAAGTTGGATCGAGTGGAATTGGTGGACAAAAAGATTGATGAGCTACTGAATCAGACCAGGAACCCCTTGCAGACTTTCTCCCTAGCAAAGGGAGCACATAATGTTGACCTGGTCCAGCCCTTCACCCAACTGAACCTGGAACAACCCCTGACCATGTTCTAGGGAGGGACCTTTGCTCCCTCGACCCTTGATTACTCCCTTCCCTCTTCATCAACATCGGCTATCCTAGAAGATGTGCAAGCCGTCCAAGGATATGCGAAACCTGACCCTTTCTCCAACACTTACAACACCGGCTGGCGTAACCACCCCAACTTTGGTTGGACAAACTAGAAACCACCGCAATTCCAAAACCAGCCTAGGCCAAACCAGCAACCACACTTGCCCCCCTATCAGCAAAGACCACCAGTTAGACCCCAATATAACTAGAATAGGGTGGCCCGTCCCCCACAAAACCAAATGGATACCCTAATAAAGATGATGGCTGACATGAACCAGAAACATCAAGAGGAAATGGCCTTCGTAAAGGGACAGTTATGCCAACTCTTGGACTGTAAACAACAAGGATCCCTACCTTCCCTACCATAACCGAACCCGCGAAACATAATTAACAAAGGCCCCAATTCGCAAGGGTTCCAAAGCAACCCCAGGCAGGCTCACATGGTCCAGCCAGCCCGCAAACACCTCCTGGGTTTGGCGCTTCTTCGTCCTCGTCTTCTCAAGGATCACCCCATGGCCCCAATGCCTCTGCCAATGCGGTGACCTTGAGAAGCGGCACCAAAACCCAGGATCCCAAATGGTTGACTTTACCTATTGAAATACCCGACTCAGAAGAGGCACCAACCAAGGACCCAGACATGGAACCAATCCACATTCAGACACCCTACCCTGAGGCCTTGGAAACAATCAAGAAAAAGAAGAATATTGTGGAAACTGAGCTGTTGGAAATTTTTAAGCAAGTACAGAATAATATTCCGCTCCTAGAAGCCGTAAAACACATCCCTGCTTACGCCATGTTTTTAAAGGATGCCTGTACACCCAAGCGTAAGTCGAGACCTCAAGCACCTAGGAAGGTTGTACTCTCTGAGCAAGCAAGTTTCGTGATATCAAGCAACCTTCCACTCAAGCGAACTGACCAAGGAGCGCCCCTGATTTCCTGCAATATCGGGGACATGACGTTTGATAGAGCGCTCCTGGACCTAGGTACTTCTATCAACCTAATTCCTACCACCATGTACCACCAATTTGGTTTTGGGGAGCTGACACCAACCCCTGTCACCATCCAGCTGGCTGATAGATCAGTGAAAACCCGAAGGGGGTTGCCGAGGACGTGATTGTATGGGTCAAGGACTTCTATTTCCTGGTCGACTTTTTGGTGCTCGACATGGAAGTCCCTGAAAAATTACAGAACGCACCCATAATCTTAGGCAGACCTTTCTTAGCTACGTCTAAAGCAAACATTGATTGCGACACGGGATGTATGGAAATTGCCTTCGGAGATAGGAAAATGCAATTGGATATCTTCCGGGTGACAAAGTCTTTTGATTGTGATTACATTGAGGAACATGATCCCGTGGAAACTTTAATCGAAGAATGCCTCACCCTCAGTTCTGTCTCAGACCACCAAACTCGTAGTGACTGTTCTGACCCGTCACCATCATTACCCATGGACCTCTGTAAGGCTGAGTACCATCACACGACACCTTTGAAGAGATCGATGTTGATCAACTCCCGCCCTTTCCCTTCCCATCGACTGTGGTCCCACCCACACCTGAACTTAAACCATTGCCCGAGAATCTCAAGTACATCTTCTTGGGACCTGACTAGACCTTCCCCGTGATTATTAATTCTCGTCTAACCAAGGATCAAGAACTCAGGTTGACTGTGACCCTTTCAGAACATCGGGCCGCCATTGGTTGGACCATTTCGGATTTAAGAGGAATTAGCCCCACCTATTGCACCCACAAGATTTACCTGGAAGACGAGGCCCGACCTTCCCGCCAGATGCAGAGACGTTTAAACCCAAACATGCGGGAGGTCGTTAAAAAAGAAATTATCAAGTGGCTTGACGCCGACATCATCTACCCAATCTCCGATAGCCCCTGGGTGAGCCCCACTCAGGTGGTTCCAAAGAAGGCTGGGCTCACCGTTGTCACCAATGATCATGGTGAATCCAACCCCACCCGCACCACCACCGCATGGCGGGTGTGTATTGATTATAGGAAGCTTAATGAAGCCACTAAGAAGGACCACTTCCCCTTGCCATTCATTGACCAAATCCTTGAAAGATTGGCCGGGCAGAAGTATTTTTGCTTCCTGGATGGATATTCAGGATATAACCAAGTCACAATTACTCCAGAAGATCAGGAAAAGACCACATTCACTTGCTCGTATGGCACGTTTGCATTCCTTCGAATGCCATTCGGGTTATGCAACGCACCTGTGACCTTCCAACGTTGCATGCTAGCCATTTTTTCAGAAATGGTGGGTGAATACTTAGAGGTCTTTATGGATGATTTCTCTATGTTCGGGAATTCAATCGACCATTGTTTGAGCAACTTGGAGAAAATCCTAAAACGATGTATCGAGGTTAACTTGGTGTTAAGTTGGGAAAAGAGCCATTTTATGGTTCAAAAAGGAATTATCCTCGGTCACATCTTTTCGCATAGGGGCATCAAGGTAGATTGAGCTAAGGTTGATTTAATTTCCAAACTTCCTCCACCTAGTTCGGTCTGGCAGATTCGCTCCTTCCTAGGACATGTTGGCTTCTACCGAAGGTTCATTAAAGACTTTTCCAAGCTTTCCAAACCCTTGACCGACCTTCTAGCCAACGACGCCATATTCCACATGTCTCCTGATTGCATCCAGGCCTACCACACCCTCCGGGATTTAGTCTCCACCGCACCTGTACTTCAACCCCCAGACTGGTCCCAGGACTTTGAGATTATGTGTGATGCATTAGATTTTGCCATAGGCGCTGTCCTGGGACAAAGGCAAGACAAGAACCCCGTGGTGATCTACTACGCGAGCAAAACGTTGGACGAGGCCCAACGTAATTATACTATCACAGAGAAAGAGTTGCTCGTTGTAGTCTTTGGACTTGAAAAATTCCGATCGTACTTGCTGGGATCCCACGTGACTATTTACACTGACCATTCAGCCATCCGGCACCTGTTGGCCAAAAAGGACACAAAACCCAGGCTCATCAGATGGATCCTGCTTTTGCAGGAATTTGACCTGGAAATCCGAGACAACGCCGGATCGAAAAATGTGGTTGCTGACCACCTGTCGAGACTTCATCCAGACCACATTGGACCCTCCCTACCTCTATCTGACGCCTTCCCTGATGAACACATCCTAGCCGTGCAAGACAAGAAAATGCCATGGTATACTGACTACGTCAATTACCTGGTTGTAGGACAAACCCCACACAACTGGTCCAGACAGCAACGGGATAGGTTCTTGGCTGAGGCCAAGCACTATTTCTAAGATGATCCCATGCTGTTTCACCTCTGTACTGATCAGATCATCAAGAGGTGTATCCCCGAAGACGAAGTTCAGAGTGTGCTTTCCTTTTGTCATGACCAAGCGTGTGGCGGCCACTTCTCTGGAAAGAAAATAGTTGCAAAAGTTTTGCAGTCTGGATTTTACTGGCCGTCCCTTTTTAAGGATGCACAAATCTTTGCCAAGACTTGCTCACGCTACCAAACACTGGGGACCATGACCAAGAAAGATATGATGCCCCTTCAGCCCATTTTGATTGTCGAAATCTTCAATGTTTGGGGTATCGATTTTATGGGCCCCTTTCCACCATCCAACGGCTTCGAGTACATCCTAGTCTCGGTAGACTATGTTTCCAAATGGATTGAAGCCGTTGCCACCCGACGATGCGATCACAGGACTATCATGGACTTTGTTAAGAAGAACATCTTTTCCCAATTTGGAATACCCAAAGCCATGATCAGTGATGGTGGAAGCCATTTTATCCATTCCCAGTTCCGTGCCCTACTTAGAAAATACAGGGTAAACCACCGCATTTCCACCCCGTATCATCCACAAACAAATGGGCAGACTGAGGTCTCCAATAGACAAATCAAGAACATTTTACAGAAGACTGTGAGACCTGACAGGAAAGACTGGTCCACACGACTTGATGATGCCCTGTGGGCATACAGGATCACTTTCAAGACCCCGATAGGCATGTCGCCTTATCGTCTGGTCCTTGGCAAAGCCTGCCATCTTCCTATCGAATTGGAACATCGAGCTTACTGGGCTGTCAAGCAATGTAACATGGATCCCCAGTTAGCCGGTGCGCAGAGGACGCTTCAATTATCTGAGCTCGAAGAAATTCGTCGGGACGCCTTTGACAATAGTCGACTGTATAAGGAGAAAATGATGTTGAGCGCTTACGAACACTACGCTAACGTGTTCAGTTTTGGAAAACCTGTCGTTGTAGTTCAAAAGCAAACAATTCGTGTTCAACAAATAAAATTTATACTGAAATTAAAATGTCGGGTCGAACACAAGGAGGCGGATGTTTGATTTAAAAACTACGCGTTTCCTTTTATTTGTCACAGAATAATTCAATTTAAAACTATCTAATTATTTACAATAAATAGAAGAGAGAGAGAGTAAGAGAGAAAGAGAATATTACACAGAGAAATCAAAATGAGATTTAGAATAAACAAGGAATTTTTCATTGAGGAGATTGTTCATTACAACTAGAAAGCATAAAACAATTACTCTAGAAAGCGATAAATTTACTCTAGAAAGTATTAAAAGAATGGAGGGAGAAATGTCCTCCTCGACGATTGCTTGGAGGATGAACAAAACTACACTAGAAAGCAGTAAATTTATACTAGAAAGCAGTAAAAAGAATAGGGAAAGAGAAATCCTCCTCGACGGTTGCTTGGAGGACGAGCCAGACGGGACGACGCCTGGACGAAGGCGAATGAAGCAGGACGAAGGAGGACGAAGCAGAAGAACGGGAACGAAGCAGCACTCTGTCATCATCGCGGGATCCACTTCAGAAGGGGAACGAAAATTGGACTTTATCTCGCGAGAAGCATCCCTGGTGTGGGACAAACTTCTCTTGAGCTTTGGAGGGGTAGAGAGGAGAAGGAAGGGATGAGAATTTCGTATGGAGGGGATCTCCTTTTATAGTTGCAAGGAGTGGGGGCAAAATGGACATTACAACTTCAAAATAATAAATGAGGGGTCTTTAGTGACGGATAAACCCGCCGCTAAAGCCTCCAACGTGGGCGTAGCTTCCGCGCCTACGCGCGCCTGCTCAGCTGCCCGCGCACGCAATGCTTACGCACGACCGCTGGTTCTTAGCCTCCGATCGCGAGATCGGATGGCTTAGATCGCGCTTCACTCGCTACAGCCCACCTGCCTGGCGCATCCGATTGCGTGTCCGCGCCACGCGTTCAATCGCGCATCGGCGCGTGCGGCCGTCCGATCTCCATCTGACGCTCCATGCGCCCGATAGCTTGCACCCAATTTGAGGCTCGCGGGACTCGATCCCACGACCTCCGCTTCGCCCGCGGCTGCGTCTCCGCTGCGCTACGCCGTCGAGAAGGTCGCAAGGATGATTTTAAAGCGCCGCGTCCACAACCATTGGATCGAGATCCAACGGCGGAGAGGGGGTGGGTGTGCGGTCTTCATGGAATGTAGGTGGCCGTTTGGGCGACCGAGATGGGACCACGTGGTGCCATCTTGGCCGTCCATCTTCTAGAAGTTGTAGATGGTGCCACGGATGCCGGATTGACTCGATTTTTGTGTCGTTGAGCTGCGATCGTCGATCCAAATTCATCCGTACGGTCGGATTTATCATCTGAAGTGCGAATTTTCACCATCCTGACCCTTGATCTTCTAGGGTTCCCCGATCACTATCTGATGATACGGATGCCTGATTAGGGCGATCTTGGAGTCTTGAACTCCAATCGTCGCCCTAATCACATCCATACGGTTGGATCTTTGATCCGAGGCCCCGATAAAATATTTGCCCTGTCCAAGCACATAAAAGGAGACAATTAACCTCCATTTTATTCAAATTACTCTAAATGCAAGATGATGCATGTTATGCAATATTTATATCATGAAATGAAATCCTATGCTTAAGAACATGCATAAATAGACATTTTAAGTAGTGTAAATGTGTTTACATCATACCCCCATGCCTATCTTTTGCTAGTCCCTAGCAAAAACTATATGCTATTTATAAAAGAATTAGGTTGGATTATTTGGACCTGAGTTATTTTCAATCATTAAGAAATTGTCTACTTAGGAACTGAACTTTCAAAGACACAACAGCGCCCGGGTATCAGCCAAAATGCAGACCACCTCAAGCCCTCGCCTTATTCAAAGAAAATTTTCTTTTTCTCTTTTTACGCTTTTCTAATTTTTTTGGATTTTCAAATTTTAGGGTTTAAGAGTGGCTTTCTACGGCCATTCAACTCACCCAAGATTTGATGAGAACCCTAAGTTTTAAGCATCTTATTGTGATTGTGATAGACTCGTTGACCGGTAATTAAAACGGACTTCGGATTTCTACGCCTCTAGGTGACCTTAAAAAGACTTCTGCCTAAAGGTGTATCTTTACAACCGGTAGCTTTCTCCCTACTTTTATTTTTTTACGGGGTCAACACAAGGATGAATCCAGTGTATATCTCCCCGATTTATTCTACTTCTCCGCTTCTTCCTAAGTGTTTTGGGAATTTTTAGTGCATTTTCTGAGCTGGGTTCTGGACAACCGGTCGATGAGCTGTTACCACCGATAACTTGCCAGCCATACTCGTGCGGCGAAGTGTGGCTTATTTCTTTTTGTTCTTTTCTCCTTTTCTTTTTGATTTTTTTTTTTTAAATAAGTGGCTTCCCTGGTCTACGATTTACCTAAGGGCAGGAAAAAGAGAAAGGTGCAGTGACTGGACTCTGGACAACCTACCTATGGGCTGTTACCCATGATAACTTGCCAGCCATATCACCCTAGAAGGTTCATTAGCTACCCAATTTCAGTTAAAATCATCGAACAACGAGTCAGTGCAAAGAAAGTGTGTAGATGCTTAAGACTCAAAATTCCCTCAAATCAGAGGGCGGGTTGATAAGTCATGTACTTATCACCCAAACTTTATTTACTCTAATTAAAATAAAATTCAAGTTGGCGAGAACTCGAAAAACAAATCTACATTTTAGTGGATACACGGGCTGATTAAGTTCAAAGACCTGAAGGGTCTTTGTGTTCAGATCTTAATGTAGTATTTCTTAAGATTGAAAATTTTCTTAAACCCAAATTCTCTTTCCTAATTCTGATTTTTTTTTATATAAAAAAAATAAAACAAATCTACGGAGCTGACGAATGAATTCAGAGATAAATATCCACCCCCCCATGCCTATCTAATGCAATGTCCTCATTGTATTAAAAAGACATAAAATAGAGTGGAAAAGCGTAGAAAGCACCTGAATTGCGTGAATGTCAGGTCTGCTCTGAGATGAAAATGAAAAAGAACTATATATGTGCTGAGTTTAGTGCCTTCAACTAGGCACACTATACAAGGAAAAGAAATGAAGAATTCACAAGTGCAGGTCAGAATTAGAATAAACAGAAGAATCCTCTGACCTGTCAACAGAGGTCCATAGATGTGGACCAGATTGTGGTGCAGACCCACACCCCATAATCGAGAATATCTTTGGTTCTGGATAAAAATTACCCAAAACCTAAAATCAAAATGTAAGCGGGGTCGGGCCTGCGATTATGAGGATGCAACCCAAGACCAAAAAGTCGGGTTACAGATAATTGAAGCTCAAAAGGATAATCATTGAATGTGTGCTTGAGTTTGACATCCTCGAAACAAATGTCGTAAGGGTTCTGATTTGATGGTTTCAGCTTAAAAGGAACCCTTCGACTCAATCTTCTATTTCCTCCAAAATTAACTTCCCAAATCAGAACTTCCCAGCTCCTATCCACCTCACTCAGCATATCAAATTCCAGGACCTCTTGTATATTCATCACCCCATCTGAAATCTCCAAGTCTAAATGATGTGGCAGAATCAAAATTGACTTGGGTCTAATTATCTCAGAATTAGAATCATCAATAAGCTCAATAGGGTGTAACTGATAATTAGGGCATTGAATTAATTCCTCCAAAAAATGTGATTCTAGATCCGTAATGTGTGCCCTAATAAGATCAGTTTCCTCAGTTATTGGGCTATCAAATGATCTATCAGATTCCTCAGGCCCAATTGTCTCACAGAAATCATGTTCAGAAAACTCGCGTGAGACTTTGCAACTTGAATCTTCACCATCAGGATCCGTATCAATGTATGTCCCAAAATCATGTCACTTTCTGTTCCAAGGAGACATACGTTTCCTCGTAACCTGGCTTAGGGATCTCAGGTGAAGAAATTAGATCATCCTTAATTAGTTGTTTTAATTCAATCTGGTTAGCCTCGTAACACGTGTCCCCCCAACAGGTGCCTGAGCGGGTTCTGTCATTGGCTTTCCTGAAGAGGGTTCATCCTAGGAATTATTCCAAGATTGAATCAAAGCAACCACAAATCTCATCCTCAATTTCGCTAATTTCCCAAGTAGAAACTCACCCAGGTTCTTATCCTTAACATCCTGGAGCCAATCCAACAAAGACTTATTTAAATCATCAATCATTTCAATCAGGGGCTCCAATCTCTCAATGCAAGGTATTGGCTAAACTTCTAAAGATTGAATGATATTCCTCAAGTTAGCCAGAACCTTATCTTGAACCTGGTTAACCTAAACCAAATGAGTTGGTTCAGGGTTGGGTGGGTTTGGGCTTAATGCAAGGGAATTAACGAATTGAGATTCGTTATACCCTTCCTGATAATAGGTCATTTCAGATTATTGAAAAGATGGTGATGACCTAAAGGCAGTGAAATCAGAGGATGGGTAAGGATCGGTGTATCCTTCTTGATTATAGATCGTATTAGGTTGTGCATGAAAGGAAGACAATCTATAATCGATGTAGCTCTGAGAAGGATAGAAATCAGAATCAAAGTGTTCAGGGTTAGACCCTAAACACGAGGGTCCGGAATTGTATCCCCAATTAGAATTATCCCAACTGACTGATGGTTGATTACAATATGAGTTGGGATAATCGTCATGTTGAGGATAATTCACAACAGGAGGGAAAGAGTGGGAATGTATGAAATATGTGGAAGGATTCATGAGACATAGGAGGAAGAAAGGTGTCCTGCAATACAAACAATCAAACCTGTCCTTAAATGGGTTAGCCTAAAGACCTACAGACTCTCAAAACCCGTCTTGAGATAAAGGAACGATTTGATCTACTTCTGTCTGTTCAATCCAACCAGTTAGAAGGAGAGACTGGGGAGAAGGTTCTTCCTTCAGCTTGTGCCTCTGGTTCCTAGTGTACCCCCCAGCCGCGATCGTTTGACTTTGCTCCCCTAGCTAGACATCAAATTGAACAATAGAAATAGACTAATCGAAAATAATCTCGTTCTGAGTTCTGAAGAGCGAGTTCAATCCTTAAGGCCAACGTCTACTCTATTTTATTTAGGGCTAGGTTTGAATGTGCTTTGGAATGTGATGGGCCCTTTAAATGGGTTGTGCCCTTAATGATTGATTGATTTGTGTGTGCGTGCACAACCAGTGGTTTTCAAGCAAGATTGTTTTTGATGTGGTGAATTTTAAGGTTCAAATCTTGCTTAGTAGCTTTTAGGATTCAACTTTAGGTATTCTCAAACAAGTTTCATTGGCACACTAAGTTTTACAAGAACGGGTGAAAATATTTTCCTTTGAAGCTTAAAAAGAATGTGGAGTGCCTGGTAAATCCCTAAGAGTTGAACCTAATTGGTAGCTACTTGATGAGTTAATTTTAATTGAAGTGATGCGGCCCAAACAACTCAAACAAATGGCCCCATATGCACCACTAAGTTAGGCATACAAAGATGGTTAACCTAGAATGATTTCTACTCTTTTATGTGTTGCTTTATGTGTACCAGTTCCACAGATCAGAACTCGGTTGAGTAGAAACAAATCAATTTGGTTAAGTGCCTTTAAATGTGGGTGTACGTTGTGTGTTTGTTGAAAATTGCCCCACAGAATTATCTTTTTATTTTTTTATTTTTATATAAATGAAGGTGGAATGAATGTGAGTGAGAATCCAAACAACCAAACTATTCCTAGGATTTATGCAAACACCTAGGTTAATTGGAATTTGGATTCAATGTGGCAAATGAAATCTATGGAGGGGGAAAGAATGGGGGATAACTTACAAAACCTTCCATAGCACTTTACTCCAATCTACCGCTTTTGCTCATCTCAAAAGAGTACCTGCAATTACAATAAGAAAGGAGAAAAGTGAGGTAAATGATTTGTAAGTTACAAAACGCGAAGAGAAATCAAAGAGCTTCGCCTCCCCGGCAACGGCGTCAAAATGTTGAACGTATTACGAACACTACGCTAACGTGTTCGGTTTTGGAAAACCTGTCGTTGTAGTTCGAAAGCGAAGAATTCATGTTCAACAAACAAAATTTATACCGAAATTAAAATTCCGGGTCGAACACAGGGAGGCGAACGTTTGATTTAAAAACTACACGTTTCTTTTTATTTGTCACAGAATAATTCAATTTAAAACTATCTAATTATTTACAATAAATAGAAGAGAGAGAGAGAGTAAGAGAGAAAGAGAATATTACACAGAGAAATCAAAATGAGATGTAGAATAAACAAGGAATTTTTCATTGAGGAGATTGTTCATTACAACTTGAAAGCATAAAATAATTACTCTAGAAAGCACTAAATTTACTCTAGAAAGCATTAAAAGAATGGAGGGAGAAATGTCCTCCTCAACGATTGCTTGGAGGACGAACAAAACTACACTAGAAAGCAGTAAATTTATACTAGAAAGCAGTAAAAAGAATAGGGAGAGAGAAATCCTCCTCGACGGTTGCTTGGAGGACGAGCCGGACGGGACAATGCCTAGATGAAGGAGAACGAAGCAGGACGAAGGAGGACGAAGCAAAAGAACGGGAACGAAGCAGCACGCTTTCGTCGTCGCGGGATCCACTTCCGAAGGGGAACAAAAATTGGACTTTATCTCGCAAGAAGCATCCCGGGTGTGGGACAAGCTTCTCTTGAGCTTTGGAGGGGTAGAGAGGAGAAGGAAGGGATGAGAATTTCGTATGGAGGGAATCTCCTTTTATAGTTGCAAGGAGTGGGGGCAAAATGGACATTACAACTTCAAAATAATAAATGAGGGGTCTTTAGTGACTGATAAAACCGTCGCTAAAGCCCCCAACGTGGGCGTAGCTTCTGTGCCCACGTGCGCCCGCTCAGCTGCCCGCGCGTGCAACGCTTGCGCACGACCGCTGGTTCTTAGCCGTCCGATCCGAGATCGGACGGCTTAGATCGTGCTTCACCCGCTGCAGCCCGCCCGCCTGGCGCGTCCGATTACGCGTCCGCGCCGCGCATTCAATCACTCATCAGCACTATTGGGCGCGCGCGGCCATCCGATCTCCATCTGACGCTCCACGTGCCCGATAGCTTGCGCCCAATTTGAGGCTCGCGGGACTCAATCCCGTGACCTCCGCTTCGCCCGCGGCTGCGTCTCCGCTGCACTACGCCGTCGAGAAGGTCGCAGGGATGATTTTAAAGCACCGTGTCCACGATCCAACGGCGGAGAGGGGGCGGGTGCATGGTCTTCATGGAATGTAGGTGGTCGTTTGGGCGGCCGAGATGGCGCCACGTGGTGCCATCTTGGTCTTCCATCTTCTGGAAGTTGTAGATGGTGCCACGGATGCTGGATTGACTCGATTTTTGTGTCGTTGAGCTGCGATCATCGATCCGAATTCATCTGTGCGGTCGGATTTGTCATCTGAAGTGTGGATTTTCACCATCCTAGCCCTTGATCTTCTACGATTCCTCGGTCACTATCTGATGCTACAGATGCCTGATTAGGGTGATCTTGGAGTCGTTGAACTCCAATCGTCGCCCTGATCACATCCATACGGTTGGATCTTTGATCCGAGGCCCCGATAAAATGTTTGCCCTGTCCAAGCACATAAAAAGAGACAATTAACCTCCATTTTATTCAAACTACTCTAAATGCAAGATGATGCATGTTATGCAATATTTATATCATGAAATGCAATCCTATGCTTAAGAACATGCATAAATAGACATTTTAAGTAGTGTAAATGTGTTTACATTAGGACGCCTTTGACAATAGTCGATTGTATAAGTAGAAAATGAAAGCCATCCACGATCGACTCATTCATAGAAAAACCTTTGAGCCTAATCTGCAAGTTTGGCTGTTTGATGCACACCTGAAACACTTCCTAGGGAAACTCAGGTCCAAATGGATAGGACCATTTCGGGTGGTTAAGCCCTATTCTAATGGGGCGGTTGAAATCGCTGATCTTAACACTGGGCACACTTTTACAGTTAATGGTCAAAGATTGAAGCATTTCCTGGCCCAGGTACCCCCCAAGGAAAGTGTCACCCTCGTTGAGGGTTGACACCGAGCACCGCCCAGTTGGAGGCGTTAAACTCAACACTTCCTGGGAGGCAACCCAGAGGATTCAAACTAATCTGGTAGTTTACGTCACTCAGGTACTATCTTTTTGAACCCTTTTTGCATCCATGTACTTGTCAATGAGGACATTGTCCAACTTAAGCATGGGGGGGTGGTAAATTGCATAATCCTGAGCTCAATTAATCAGTCTGAATGAATAAATAAATTAAATTAAAAAAAAATTGAATTTAGGAAGAAAACTTAGGCATTAGAAACTTGTCAATAATGAGAAATAATACAAAAAGAACTTAAACACTTAGACTTTTCAGGCCTTCAGGCTTAATCAGCCCCGGTGTCCATTAAAATATGGATTTAGAGGCAAATCCTTGCAACCTTAAGCTATTCTAATCCACCTACTAAATAAGGTAATAAGTATACGACTTATCAACTCATCTTCTAACTCAGAAAAACTTTGAGTCTAAGCATCTGCACACATTTTTGCACAGACTCACATCTCGGAGATTTTGACAGAAATTGGGTAGCTAATGAACTCTCTAGGGTGGTATGGCTGGCAAGTTGTCATGGGTAGCAGCCCATTGGCAGGTTGTCCAGAACCCAGCCACAGGCCATTTCTTTTTCATTGCCTCTAGGTACATTTGAGATCAGGGAAGCCACCTACGAAAATAAAAAAAATGAAAAAAAGGGAAGAAGAAGAAAAGAAAATAAACCACACTTCACCGCGCAAGCATGGCTGGCAAGTGATCGTGGGTAACAGCCCATTGGTTGGTTGTCCAGAGCCCTGCTCAATAATTGCACAAAAAAGACCAAAACACCTAAAGAAGAAGCGGGGAAGTAGTATAAGCCGGGGAGATATACACTGGAAAAATCCTTGTGTTGACCCCAATTAAAACAAATGTAGGGAAAAAGCTACCAATCGAATAAATACACCTTCAGGAAAAAATTTATTTCCTTTTCCGGTCACCTAGAGGCATAGAAACCCGAAGTTTGTCTCAATTACCGTTAAGTGAGTCTATCACAACATTCACACCAAGATGCTTAGCACTTAGGGTTTTGACCAAGTTTTGGGTGGGTTGGGTAGCCGTAAAAAGTTACCAACCCACACTGAATTTCGAAAAAAATTCTAAAAAATATATATATACATATACATATGTATAGTTATATACATTAAAGCAAGGATTCGGGCGATTCGTATTTTGGCAGACACCCGAGCGCTGCTTAGTCTTTGTAGATTAAGATCTTCGTATATTTCCTCTTATTGACATGTAACGAAGTGTCTAAGTAATTACTTCTTAAATTCTGAAAGGAAATAAAAGCTAGAATAAACCTTGCTAGGGACTAGCAAGGAGTAAGCATGGGGGTATGATAACACTGCATAAGGGGGTGATAAGTATGTTGAATATGGCCCATCTTAAGAATAAAAGGCATAACATAAGTAGAATGGGAGCATTGCATGCATCATGTACCAAGATTGCTTATAAAACTATATTAATGGCCATTTGTGTAAGCATTTGTCAAAGCAGACCTCAGATGAGTAATTGGACCGCACGGATGGATTCAAAACGATGAACGGAGTCCAACAGACTCAAGATCGGCCAAATCCGACATCCGGAGCTCCTACAATGGGCCCAAGAAGTTCTAACTGTTGATCTGGAGATCAATGGCCCATATCGCGCCACGTCAGCACCGCCCCACCGCGCGCCGCACCTTCATCACTGTGAAATAAAGATAGCCCACCTAACTTACTTCGCCCATGGAGAAGTTAACCCATTGCCCTTCATATCGTCTCTCCCCTTGGCAGTCGAGGCGACTGATGTGTACCCCCTTAATGGCGATTGGGAACCTCCCCGGAGTTGTCAATTGCAATTGTCGTGTGATGTTGGTTAAGGAATCGGTTGATGTGGTTGATGTGGTTGACATTGTCATCGTTATAAGATTTCTCAGTTCTTTAATTTATTGGTGAGGGTTTCGTTGAAATAGGCGATCTTTATTGATTTAGGGGTAGATATTTTGGATTTCATTGATTAGGGCTTGTTTGCCCCTAATTTTTAGGGTTTGGTTGAAGTTGGTTTTTGTCAATGGAGAGTGGTTTTGGTTTTTGTGAGTGTTGGAGTACATTTTCTTTGTTGGGTAGGGTTCTAAGGGTTGTTCTTTTATGCTGTTCTTGTGAGTGTTGTGCTATGCTTCTGCCATTAGGGTTTGACTTCGAAAGTGTTAGTAAGAGTGTTTAGGAGGACTTCTCAACATTTCCCTATCTTAGCTTTTTGTGTGGTTCCTTTATGGGTAATGTCAGGCCTTTTTAAAAGTTTTCAATTGTGGTATATGCTTTACAGTGAGTTATCTGTTGTGGGATGGTAGAGGGTTCCCATTTGTGAGTGAATGAGGTGGTTGCAATGTTCAATCCCTTTCTATAGGCTACTGCTGCTTGATATCTCCCATCTTATGAGAATCTTGCCTATTAATCTCCCATCTATGGTTGATGACAACCATAGAGTGTGTGATGAGTTGATACCTTCCTGTTGGTTGTCTTCCCTACTTTATACTATTGACATGGCAGGGGCTCCTGATGATAACGTCATCATCAGCCATATCTAGCTTTAATTAATCATAATCAATAGATAAATACTCCTACATAATCATCAGAACACCGTAGTTCACTGCAAATCCATTCTGAGAGATTAACATAAAAACAAAGGTAAAACTGCAAGTTTAACATAATATCCTAAATGTAGAACAATCACGGGGTTTCCCAGGGGTTAAATGAAGGTCAAATGGTCAGAAATGTCTAATAAGTGGGTTTATACAGAACAAAATGGGTTTTCACATGTTTTAAAATTTAATGGACACCTGAAATCCTAAAGACTGACCCACTTAATTAACTGAGATTCTGATTAGGATAAAATTCACCTAAACCTTCTAAAAATCATAAAAAAGTATTCCCTAAGGTTTGGTATACTTGCTTTGTCCATTGGAACCCAATTTGACGTAAAATAGAGTCTCAGACAGACAGTTGCCCTAATTTAGGTTTTTGCATAAATTACCTAGTAAAAATTGGTCAAAATCAAAATTCGACTTCGCCATCAGATTCCTTAGGTCCAAATTAGGTTTGTACGAAAATTTAGGCTCAATTAGAAGTCATCTTGACATAGTTTGCATTTTGATCCAGTCTGACTCTTTCTCTCTCATTTATGCCCTTAACTTTTGAAATATTTGCATAAAGCCCCCCAGCTTTGTCATCATCTTCACACAAAAGCCCTTTCTGCCATTGAGGTCAAACCCGACCTCCAAGCAACCTTAACTAACCTAAATCCTACTCTAATGGCAATCAAATCCGACCAAAATTGGTGGGATTGATGTTCACACATAGGCGAACAATCTGGGATCAATTTGGAGTTCCAAATTCCAATAGATTGCTCATGTGAACACACGAGAATCTTGGGTTCTTTTCCTTCAAGCCCAAGCATTGAAAGTCCTTCTTTCTTGATCCAGAGCTTTCCCTAAAGCTCTATAAAGAGCCAACGTGCACAACCTTCTCTCCCTAACAAGGTTTGGAGCCAAAAACTTCTTCCAAACCCTACCTCCAGCCCCTCTCCGACCAAGCTCCAGCAGCCTCCTTCCCCATCTTCCTAGAGGCAACCAAAGGCCAAATTGGCCTGCCCATCCTCTTCATCATCTTCCTCCGCACCTCGCTGTTATGAATCGTAGAGCGTGTTTTGATATGAAAAAGTGTCATAGTATAGTGCACAATATGATCAAACAAAAAATATTTTCTAAAGATAACGAGTCTTTGAGTCCCGATCGTTCGTCTCTAGGAGGCGTTTGTTTTACTTTTGAATTTGATCGTTTACCGCTCTACTTTGTTTAAAATCGCACGCCGATTTCCAATCTTCGGATTAAGATTTCACCACTTCTATTATGAACCCTGATTACGTGCGCATGTGTTAAATAGATCACAAAGGTGAAAGTGTGAGTTTCTGTGCGCACAATTCTAGTGAAGTAGTGGCTGTTTACAGAAAATGCATCTATAGTTAGATTTTCTATATTTTCTGGAACCGACATGCTTGCTGCGAAATATAAGTGAAAAACAGGAAACTTGAATCACATAGAAAGGATGCCAACCAATAAGCTCATGGTGATTTCAAAACATAGAGATGTAGATAAAAATGTATCTTTCATTCATTCATTTGGAAAAGTGTTTGCAACATGAAACGTAGAGGAAAGCTTGTACAGGAATGTTTAAAAATGTAAATCTAGCTACCAGAAAATAATCGCATACAGGAATCGACGGGGGGATTTTGCATGCATCATTGGGGGAGAATAAGGACTACACTACTAAGCAGTAAATGAAAGTAGTAATGTAAAGAGCTAGTTACTAATCTATCAGAAAGTGAGGGCATTCAAAGGTGGGCTCCGATGGCCTTGGAATGGTTGAGAGGAGGAGGGGCGGCCAATGGTGCTTAGGCTAGCCCTTGAAGAGAGGTTGGAGAAGTGATCCAGCATCCTGACATGGAGATGGTGGCCTCCATGGTGGTGCTCCACCCGTGGAGATGGAGTGGAAGTGGCTAGCCTAAGTGGAGGTGGGTGTGAATGGAGCCAAGCATGTATGGCTAAGAGTGGATGGGTGTCATGAATGTGGATGGGTGCAAGTGGCCACCACTTAGGTATTTTTATAGACCTAAGGGAGTCTCTCTAGAGAAGTGTGGAACTCTCTAGAGAGAGTCCAAGAGTGTCCGGCCAAGAGAGATAGAGGTGGTTTCGTAGATCCACCATTTGTGGATCTAAGAATTGAATGCCTCTTGGTTGCTAAATTTGGCAACCAAGAGTTGGCGCCACTTTAAGAGAGTTTTAGAGAACTCTAGAGGAGTGTGTGTGCATGAATGGGCGTATGTGTGTGTGTGTGTGGTCGTGCCCTAGGTGTCTAAGAGGTCTAGGTTAGGTCCTAAGAGGTTTGGGTAGGTGTATGCCTTGAATTAGGGTTGCAAACCCTAATTGCTAAGGAGAAATTGCAATTAAACTTAACCTAAGTTTAATTGAATGAGTGTGAACCTAATTGAGAGTGGAATAACTCAATTAGGTTGGGCTTAGGTCAATTGGACTCTCACTAAGTCCAATTGGACTTGTATGGGTTGAGATCTGAGCTCAATTGGACCCAATGAGTCCAATTGGCTTAGGTGATGGTAATTGACTTTGATATAAGTCAATTGGGTTTTGTGAGGACCTAATTAGGTCCTTAGGTAGGCCTAGAGGTGATGTACTAGGGTTAGGACACCTTTATTTAGGTTCCTATGGGGTTGGGATTAGGTCTAGGGAGCCAAAGATCCAAGATCAAGGCTTGAATCTCAAAACAAGGACTGGAGACTAGTTCCAGATGTCCAAAAACATGATCAAACGACTTATACTCAAAAATTAGAAGTCCAGACTTTAGTTCTGGATGTCCAATCTGAGTCAGGGGGGATTCTAGGTTCTGTTTTGTGTATTCTGCAGAAATTGGATGTCTGACAAAGTGTCTGGACGTCCAATAACACTGCAGAAGTGGGTTTAAGGTGTGCAGGAGATGGCTAAGGGTTCTGGACGTCCTATAACTTATCTGGACGTCCAGATAAGGGTTGGAACTAGGGTTTTAGGGCTTCCTAGGGGCTGTGACCTAATCTAAGGGTGGCTAAGGCTTGGGGAAGTCTCTAGGCTATCCTAGGGCTAGGATGGACCTAAGCTCTTCACATTTTACTACTTTATTCCTACTTAATAGAATAGCAAACCTTAACTCCCTTACATCAATATTCCCTACATCTAATCTAAGTCTTCTACTCCAGCTCTGCTACAACAATCGTTATTCCTGATCCAGCTTCAGATCCAGCTCCAGATCCAGCTCCTGATCAGCTTATTGCCTCCAATTGACATAATGCATTTAATAGGCACATTATAACAACATTTTATGCATATCTAAAAGAAAGCAGTAAAGATGCAAATAATGCTTATGCATGCATGAACTACCTTAACTTATGCTAAGTCCTAGCCTAATTTAGGTCAATTAAGACCTATGATTGCTACGCAATCACTCGCCCATCAAAGCGAGGGTCGTCCTCTCCCTGTCTTCGTCGCCGTCCTCCTCCGAAGTTCTCTTCCATGGCGCCAACCAATCAAAGTCGACATTCTCCTACCCCTTTTGTCCAATTAGCTTAGTTAATTAGGTTTCTCTCTTAGTCTACTCTCTTTTCCTCTACCAAAAACCAAAAATAAACCCTCAACGGCGTCACCAACCACCTTCTTCCTCTGCTCCAGCCACATCTCCGACGAGGCCCTCCCGTCACTCCATCGCACCACACGCCTCACCAACACTCCAACAAGCTCCGCCACTCATCCCTGCACAAAACCCTTCTCCTATTTCATTCTCTCGACCACTTAAACCCCCCGTCAACCAACCCACCTTCGCATGCCACTTTTTGTCATTTCCAGACCTTCACGACACTTCTCGCTCCACACCATGACCACCACCACATTCACTGTGCCCCGGTGACCCTTCTGAGCTTATTTGATGTGGCCGAGAGGTCGTATTCTTCTATTTCAGGTTCGACTGAAGCTCTGCCATAGCCTTCACATCTCCAGCATCACCTTCAGTTCTCTGGCACTGAAAGCTCCAGGTCACGTGGGTGACTCCCAGGACCACTTCCAAGTCCTTCATTGAATCCTTCGGCCTAGCAGTTGCCTCAATTGGGAGAAGCATCATAGCAAGTGCACACGAAGAGAAGTGGGATTGATTAGTCCCACATCGTAGAGGGAGGAGGTGCGACTGTCGCATATATTGATTTTGTGATTTCGGCTGGTTTCCTCAAGACACACTAGGGGTGAGGTCCCCGCACACCTGCACACGACCCAACCCACCTAACTATACACACCTTTATTATGACCCCACGCACGTAGCCCTGGTCACCCAGATCTGTATACCCGATTGTAGCCTAGCTTTGAGAGAAGAGGAAGGGAAGGAAGGAAGTGAGAGAGAGAGTAGGGGAGGGGAGGGTTTTGCTCCTGAAGGATTTGAACGACACTTATTCATTGAAGAGATGAGTTCCTCTTGTGAGAAGGAGCTAAAGGCAGAAGAAGAAGGAGAATTAAGAAGAAGAACAAAAGAAGAAGATCAGAGGAAAAGCACTGTAGCAGGTGATAAACATGTATAAATTCAACATAAAATGCTTATTTGTGATAGTCCCTAGGCTTAGCATTGCATATCATGATATAAATATTGCATAGCATGCATCATTTTGCATTTAGAGTAGTTGTTTATATTTTTGGTTAATTAGGTCCTTTTTATGGTCAGGAGAAGAGAGGATTTATCTCAGGGCCTCGGATTGACGATCAGACCATACAGATCTGATCAGGACGACGATCGGAGATTAACGCCTCTGAAATCGTCTAGATCGGAGTCCCGTAGCATCACATTAAGCCTGAGGAAGATCAACAGCCAGGGGGCAATGCGACATCTATATGGGCTTCGGATGGAAAATCTGACCATACGGATGGATCCGGAGTGACGATCGCAATCCGGCATCACAAAAATCATCCCGATCTGAGCACCGTGGCACCCTCTGCAAGAAGAAGAAGACGGACGGCCCAGATGGCGCCACGTGGTGCCATCCAGGTCGCCCAAACCCGGCCAGCAGCCACCGCCCACTCTCCCTCATCATCTACACTGTTAATCTTAGCCGTTGGATCAAGATCCAATGGCTGGGAAGCGTCTGCACCGATTTCTTCCACGCGACACAAAGGGCGACGTGGCGCACTGGTTGACGCAGCAGTTTGCAAAGGAGGGGTGCGGGTTCGATTCCCTATAGCCCCTGCAATTTGCAATTGGGCGGGCACTTGGAGTGCAGTGCAGCGGCAGCGGCAGCGGTAGCGCGCGCATGCACACGCGGGCCAGCGCATTGCAAGCGTGCACGCCAACGTACAGCACACGCGCACACAGCTGGGAGCGAGCGATCAGCACGCGTGAAGAGCGGGGCAGGCGGTGTGGGCGCAAGGGGGCGGTTGGCGCCAGCTTTCAGCGACAGCTGGACTGACCTACAGCGATGCTTGCAGCCGTAGCTGTTTCATTGCAAGCCAGCAGAGCCAGCTATGGGCGTGGGTGGAGGTGAGCTGTCTACAGCAACGTTTCCAGCGACGGTCTGGAAATCGCTAGAGGTCCTTTATCCATTTTTAGCCTCTTCTCCACCACTATAAAAGGGCCTTCACCGCCTCCCTTCCAAGCCATCTCTACCTACTCTACTCCCACCTACTCCCAAGCTCTAGCAAACCTACCAACGCTCCATTAGAACTTGTTCTCAAGCTCCCAAGGTGCCTATTAGTGTAGCGAAACTCTGCCCCACCAAATACTCCTCCAACTTCCCATCTCCCTTCATAGGTCACCTTGGAGCCGTCCTCTCACCTCCATTCCAGTAGCAGCTCAACTCCATCTTCTCACCTCCATTCTGGAGCTACGCCGAAGCTTTCCTCAACCCAACGTCCTCCAACATCTCACCTCCGTCATCCAGCTCCTCACCTCCTTCATCCGAGCTTCCACCAGGCGCCGTCGTCTCGCCGAACAGCCGATTTTTATATGCTCCTCTCACCTCCCTCTTTTTATATGCTTTCATAGTTTCTTGTAATTGACATTAGAAGTAATATATATCAGATTTGTTCCAGATCTCAATCTTGTGATACATTTTCTTGATTTCTTTTATTACAAAAATACAAAAAAATATCAAAACCTTAAAATACCAAAAAGAAATGAAATGAAGCATGATTTTCAATAAAGAAAACGTTGCCTCCCTGTGTTCGACCCGGGACTCCCTTGGAGTTTCGATATAAATTTTATTTAATCGACATGTTTTGCAACTACGATGATAGGTTACTTGTAACCCCTATTTCTAACACGTGAAGCACGCACGACCATTTTGGTGCCGTTGCCAGGGAGGCAACGAAATTTACTTTATTGTTTATTTCGTTTCTTTGCATTTACATAGCACTAACCCTACTTGTCTTTGATCTACTGTCTTGAAGGTACCCTAGCATGGAGATCCAAGTGCGGTAGATCGGAGTAAAGTGCGGGTAGAGTACTCTGTAAGTGTCCCCCACTTTCGCCCCCCCCCCCACTGGTTCATTTTGCCACAATCATAACCAAGACCCAATCTACTTAGGTGTTTGCATAAACCCTACGATAGAATTGTTTGTCTTGTTTTCCACCTTCACCCATCTCACCCACATCTTATAAAGAAAAAACAAAAAGATATTTCTGTGGGACAAATCAATTTACACACTCTATACACCCACATTTGAGGCATATAATCGGACTTGATTTTTCATCTACTCAATCGGGTTTCCGACCTGTGGACCCAGTACACGAATTCAACACATAAAAGAGTAGAAATCATATTAGGTTAACCAAATTTCTGTGTGCCTTAACTAAGTGGTGCAATAGGCTAATTGATTGAACTGTTTGGGCCTCACCACTTAAGATAAAAGCGATTCATCAAGTAGCTTACCACTTAGGGTTGATTCTTAGGGCTGAACCAGGCACTTCACATTTTTTTTTGATTTCTAAAGGAATATATCATCACCAATGCTTGCAAAACTTGGAGTGTTTTCCTAAACTTGATTGAATATACCTAAGATTAAACCCTAAAAGCTACTAAACAAGGTTGAACTCTAAAAGACACATCATTAAATAACCTTGTTTGCAAACCCTAGTTGTGCACACACACATATTTTAACTGATCATTAAGGGCACAACCCATCTAAAGGGCCCATCACATTCCTGAAGCACAATTTTCCCAAGCCTAACTAAAATTGATTAGACGTTGGCCCTAAGGACTGGTTCGCTTGTCGGGATCCAGATTAAGATTGTTCATGATTAACCTACTTATACTAGTCAATCTAATGTCTAGCTAGGGGAGTAGCGTCAAACGACCACAGCTGGGGGGTATACTAGGAACCGGAGGTGCAAGCCAAAGGAAGAACCTTCTCCCCAGTCCCTCCTTCTAACTGGTTGGATTGCCTGGACATAAGTAAAGTAAATCGTCTATAATCTTAGGATGGATTCTGAGAGTCTGTAGACCTTTAGGCTACCCAAACTAAGGACAGGCTTGTATTTTTGTATTGCAGGGCTCCTTTCTCTCTTGATTTCCCTCCTTACTTCACCATGTACACTTCCACATCCTACACACATTTCACACCCTATCCTCCTACCACCACTTATCCCCAAGATGATTACTCTTCCGACTTGACTTATAATTATCCATCCACTAGCCAGGATGACTTTGATTGGGGATATGAATCCGGACCTCAGTGCCCAGGGCCTAACCTTGGACAACAAGACTATGATTATTATCCTTCCTAGAGCTATAATGATTATGGATCTCCATCCTTTGATGACCAAACCAACCAGATCTACAATCAGGAAGGATATAATGATTATAACAGCTACCCTCCCCAGTATTCCATTGAAAATAGGTCATCACCCTTCTTTGAACAATCCATGACGACCTACTACCAGGGAGGAACTCGAGAACCTCGACATCTTGACTCCCCTAGATTTAATCTGAACCCACCCAAACCTGAATCGAACCAGTCGATTCAGGTGAACCAGATCCAAGATAGGGTGTTGGCTAATTTGAGGAACACTATACAATCTTTAGAAGCTCAGCCAACACCATGCACTGAAGCACTGGAGCCTATGATCAAAATGATTGATGAACTTAATAGTTCTCTATTGGATTTGCTCCAAAGTGTTATGGATAGGGACTTGGGTGAGTTCCTTCTTGGGAAATTGTCGAGGTTGAGGATGAAATTTGTGGTTGCACTAGTCAAATCTTGGGATGATTCTCAAGATGAACCCCCTTCAGGAGAGCCAATGTTTGAACGCACTCAGGCACCTACCGGGGGGGATACATTTTCTGAGACTGGGGATGACCAGGATGGGCTAGAACAACCATTCGAGGATGAACCGATTGATTCACCCGAGATCCTCGAGCCAGGGAGAGAGGAAAAATGTCTTCACAGACCATGAAATGACATATGATTTTAAGACATATATAAATGAGGATCATCAATTCTTTGACTCTGAGGGTGAAGAATCTTTTGGCGAAGTCTCACTTGAACTTAAGGAAGAGGATTTTAGTGAGACAAATGGGCTTGAGGAATCTGATAAACCAGTTGATAGCCCAATTATTGAAGATTTGAATTTAGTTGGGGTTAACTTGGAGGATCCGAATCTTGATGATTCAATCAGTGACCCCAGTCCTCATCTTCACCCTGAAGAGATGACTTCTGAGATCTTTGTGCTCAAGTCAATCTTGATTCAGCCACGATTTCTGGACTTAGGAGAATCATATGGGGTGAATAATATGCTAGAGGTCCCAAAGCCTATGCCCTTGATTTTGGAGGATAGAATTGTTGAAATAAAGATTTAGGAGGCTAATTCTGAGGGAAGTTTGATTTTGGATCTAAGGGTACCTATTAAATTAAAACCACCTACTTTCTACCAGGACCCTTACGATATCTTTCACATGCAACCCAAGCTCGAAATAACTGATTATTTTTCTAATCTAGATGTTAAGTGGACAACCACACCTATTGAACCATCTTTACCTGTTGTCTGACACTTTGGTCTTGGGTTGCACACCACTAAACCGCAAGCCCGGCCCTGCAAACACAACAACCTTCGGTTCTGGGTGATTTTCATCCAGAACCTGAGAACCACTCGACCCTAGGGCATGGGTCTGCACCTTAATCTCGTCCACATCTGTGGACATCTTCTGCTGGCGGGTTTCAGGATCAATATTTTGATTTTGATTCTGAACCACACTTGTGAATTCTCAATCTCTTCTTTGTATGTATGCTATGCCTAGTTGAAGGCATTAAACTTAGCACGTGTGTATACACCCTTCTCTCTGCGGAGCTGACCAGATTTTCACGACACTCAGGTGATGTTCTATTTACTTTACCCTTTTCATGTCTTTATTTTTACAATGAGGACATTGCATCATTTAGGCATGGGGGGATGGATAATCAATTCCTGAAATCATTACGTTAACTCCGTAGAATTTCTTTTAGTTTCTTATAAAGTTAAAAAAAAATTAAAATTAAAAAAAAAGAAAGAAATTAGGAAAAGATAACTTAGGCATTTGGAAGTTATTAACTTTAGGAAATGATATGATAGGACTTAAACACTTAGACTCTTCAGGTCTTCAGGCTTAAATTAGCCCGGGTATCCACTCGAATGTGGACTTAGTCTCAAGTCCTCTCCAATTAAAATTCATTTTAAGTTGGTAAATAAATTGAGATGATAAGTATACAACTTATCAACTCACCCTCTGATTTGGGGGGATTTTAAGGCTAAGCATCTACACACTATTCGCACTGACTCACTTTTCGACGATTTTTACAGAAATTGGGTAGCTAATGGACCGACTTGGGTGGTATGGTTGGCAAGTTGTCGGTGGTAACAGCTCATCAGCCAGTTGTCTAGAGCCCAACCACAAGACCATTTTCATTGTACTGCTTTTAGGTAAATCTTAGATCAGGGAAGCCACCTACTTATTAAAAAAAAATAGAGAAACACTCAAAAAGAAAAGAAAAAAAAAAGAGGAGAAAAAGAAAAGGAGAAAAAAAATACAAATACCACACTTCTCCGCACGAGTATGGCTGGCAAGTTGTCGGTGGTAATAGCTCATCGGCTGGTTGTCCAGAACCCAGCTCACAAAAAAAAAATGCACAATAATTCCCAAAACACTTAGCGAAGAAGCGGGGAAGTAGAATAAACTAGGGAGATATACACTGGATTCACCCTTGTGTTGACCCCATAAATAAAGGAAGTAGGGAGAAAGCTATCGATCGTAAAGATAAACCTTTAGGCAAGGTCACCTAGGGTCGTAGAAACCTGAAGTCCATCTTAATAGCCGTTTTGTGAGTCTATCACTTTTTCACAAAGATGCTTAGTACTTAGAATCCTTTTCGAGTCTAGGGCGGGTCGGGTAGCTGTAAAAAGTTATCCCGTAACTCTCAAACTCCAAAAGTACAAAAAAATTTGAAAAGAAGAAAAATAAAAAAATATATATATTTCTTCCCTTCTCAAATAAGGCAAGAACTTAGGCGGTCTGCATTTTGGCAGACACCCGGGTACTATTGAGTCTTCGTAGTTTAGAACCCTAGTTTAAATTTTCTATTGTTAGTAAATGACTTAGGCCTAAGTGATCTAATCCTAATTTTGATTTTATACATAGCATGTAGTTTAATTTTGCTAGGGACTAGCAAAAGATAAGCATGGTGGTATGATAAACATGTATAAATTCATCGTAAAATGCTTATTTGTGATAGTTCCTAGGCTTAGCATTGCATATCATGATATAAATATCGCATAGCATGCATCATTTTGCATTTAGAGTAGTTGTTTATATTTTTGGTTAATTAGGTCCTTTTTATGGTCAGGAGAAGAGAGGATTTATCTCAGGGCCTCAGATGGACGATCAAACCATACAGATTTGATCAGGACGACAATCGGAGATTAACGCCTCTGAAATCATCCAGATCGGAGTCCCGTAGCATCACATTAAGCCCGAGGAAGATCAATGGCTAGGGGGCAATGTGACATCCATACGAGCTTCGGATGGAAAATCCGACCGTATGGATGGATCCGAAGCGATGATCGCAGTCCGGCATTGCAAAAATCATCCCGATCTGAGCACCGTGGCACCCTCTGCAAGAAGAAGAAGAAGACGGACGGCCCAGATGGCGCCACGTGGCGCCATCCAGGTCGCCTAAACCCGGCCAGCAACCACCGCCCACTCTCCCTCATCATCTACACCGTTAATCTTAGCCGTTGGATCTTGATCCAATGGCTGGGAAGCGTCTGCACCAATTTCTTCCACGCGACACAAAGGGTGACGTGGCGCACTGGTTGACGCAGCGGTTTGCAAAGGAGGGGCGTGGGTTCGATTCCATGCATCCCCTCCAATTTGCAATTGGGCGGGCACCTGGAGTGCAGCGCAGCGGCAGCGGTAGCGGTAGCGCGCGCACGCACGCGCGGGCCAGCGCATTGCAAGCACGCACACCAGCGCACAACACACGTGCACACAGCTGGGTGTGCGCGATCAGCGCGTGTGAAGAGTGGGGCAGGCGGCACGGGCGCAACGGGGCGATTGGCGCCAGCTTTCAGCGATAGCTGGACTGACCTACAACGACGCTTATAGCCGTCGCTGTTTCATTGCAAGCTAGCAGAGCCAGCTATGGGCGTGGGTGGAGGTGAGCTGTCTACAGCAACGTTTCCAGCAACAGTCTGGTGGTCGCTAGAGGTCCTTTATCCATTTTTAGCCTCTTCTCCACCACTATAAAAGGGCCTTCACCCCCTCCCTTCCAAGCCATCTCTACCTACTCTACTCCCACCTACTCCCAAGCTCTAGCAAACCTACCAACACTCCATTAGAACTTGTTCTCAAGCTCCCAAGGTGCCTATTAGTGTAGCGAAACTCTGCCCCACCAAATACTCCTCCAACTTCCCATCTCCCTTCATAGGTCACCTTGGAGCCGTCCTCTCACCTCCATTCCGGTAGCAAATCAACTTCGTCTTCTCACCTCCATTCTGGAGCTACGCCGAAGCTTTCCTCAACCCGACGTCCTCCAACATCTCACCTCCGTCGTCCTGCTCCTCACCTCCTTCATCCGAGCTTCCGCCATGCGCCGTCATCTCGCCGAACAGCCAATTCGGGAAATTTCCTCTCACCTCCCTCTTTTTATATGCTTTCATAGTTTCTTGTAATTGACATTAGAAGTAATATATATCAGATTTGTTCCAGATCTCTATCTTGTGATACATTTGCTTGATTTCTTTTATTACAAAAATACAAAAAAAAATCAAAACCTTAAAATACCAAAAAGAAACGAAATGAAGTGCGATTTTCAATAAAGAAAACGCCGCCTCCCTGTGTTCGACCTGGGACTCCCTTGGAGTTTCGATATAAATTTTATTTGATCGACGTGTTTTGCAACTACGACGATAGGTTACTTGTAACCCCTGTTTCTACCACGCGAAGCACGCACGACCAGCAGGCGACATTTAAGTCGTTTGATTTGATATCCAGACATCTGATCACTATTCATTTATTTCATCTGCATTTTGTTGTTGATATACATGTGCTCAAGCTAATAATTGGTGATCTAAATCACCATTATTTTGTTCTAGGTATCTTTTTGTCATAGTTAACTCTTGATATACTCATGTTCTTATTGAATATCAGGTTTAAGTAGTAATTATTCATTGAATAACATTATTCTTGGCTTATTTCCTATGCTCATTTATACTTTAATTAAATATTAGCATGTGAATTCCATATTTTCTCCCTATGTTTAACCTTGGACTTGATTTAGATATTCGAGTTATAAATTTTATTTGTTGACAAGTGATTTCGGCTATGCTACAACAAAATGATTTGAAAACATCGATTTTGGCCACCAACAGCTCCTAGCCCAGCATGCTCTCATTGTGGCAGCATTAGCCATAATTTTTGGGAAGAAATTAAGTTCAAGGTCAGGAGGCAGCGTCTATATAAATGGCTACCTTCCTTGATGCTGTCACTTGGGTGGTCCTTCTAATCTACATAGAAGAGGAGGAAGAGGAGGGTAATAAGTTAACCAACCCCTCTTTAGCTGCAAGTACATTGTTTGGATTGTTTTGTTAAGATTTCATGATGTCATTTCAGGTGCTCGAGTTGCAGGGGGTCATGAACTTCTCTGACACTTGAGGAAATATCACAAGAAGGTTACGAAACAACTATTTCTAAGGTAATTGCAACAAACTTCTATTATGTTTTGTAAGGGTGGGATTTTATTTGCAGTGGAGTATATGTTTTGACATGTTCGCTATGTCTATCCGTCTGTTATGTTACTTTCGAATTTGAGTTAATGAATGACTGAAGAAAACACTATGAAGATGTGTTGAAGTCGTTGTCAGCTGTATTTCGTTAAGGGGGAAAATTATCTCTTATTAATCTGGTTTGAATGTCTGCTATTGGTGTAAGGGCTCGACTTCTCTTATTTTCTCATATCTGGGGTATGTTTAAAGGAGAAATATGTATTTGTGATTCTATTAGGAAAAATGATCTTAGATGTAGGGATTTTTATTGGCCCCATCAAGAGAAATGCGTTGACAACTCAGGTCATCATAGTTTACTTGTGAAGTAATGCATTCTATTTCCTATTGAATTTTGATGTATGACATTTGATTGCCAAATCTATTTAAACATTTAAATTGTTATTGTAACTTAATACATGCTAAGCATTGTGAGGAGGATGCAAGGTGTCTACCTTCCCCATCTGCCTAGGAGAAGTGGGGTAGAAGTGGGGAAGTCGACTTAAATTAAAATGGTTCTTATCACTTGGTGTCAAATAGCTTAGTTGGTCAGTAGGCTCATATCACCTTAGTGAAAATTGCAGATTCCCAGTTCGAGTCCCGATTTATCCATAAGAATAGGTTCACGAACTATCTATCCCCCATCCAAGATAAATGTCATCATCTTTTATTTAGGAAATCAAAGAAAACCTTACATCAGCGGTGTGCATTTTAGAAAAGAACGGGCAACGGCCTAAACAGGGACAAAGCTAAGATTTTTAGCTTAGGGTGGCCAACTAGAAATTCTATTGTAATGAATTATAATGCTTTCGTATGATATGGAAGGTAACTAATTTCAAATCACAAATTGCACTTAAAATATCACAACATGCTTAAACTATTATGTTGTAAATGCAAGTAAATAAGAAAAGACAAGTATAAAATAATTAAAATTAATACTTTCATGTCAATAATTTTCTCACACGATATAGAAATCAAATATAATAAATTTCATAGTCAACTAGAGATCTTCTTCGATTAGTTATTGATTTATGGTGTCAAGATAAGAATAAATAGTCTTACAATATATGGAAATGATAAAAAGAGATGACACTGCATACCAGAATACATAATCACTTAAAGCGTACTTGTTGAGACTTCAAATTATATTCATCTATAATATCTTATGTTGTAAACTTCTCTACATCTTCTTTCTCAATATATGTTACTAAGTAATTTTGAAGAAAATAATCTTTTATCTTATTATGATGTCTAGATTTAATTATCTTCATAGTTGAAAATGCCATCTCTGTTGTTGCAGTTGAAATTGGAAGGATTAAAACAAGCCAAACTAGTCTATTAATGAAATAATAATTTTCTGTCTATCCTATTTCCATTAATTTTTGACAAAGACCTGCCAGGTTGTTGACATTTTTCAAAATAGGATGTGTAGTGACATCGGACCTGTAATGTAGCAATTGTTTTTATAACTTGTGTTTCTCATGATCTAAGAAGTCTTCTGGATAAAAATCCTCTACCAGCTTGCATATGTTGATATTGTTGAATAGCTTGTAACCATCCCTTGGATCAAAAGCTGCACTAAGAATAAGGAGATCAGTAGCATCTTTTCTAAATTGGCCATTGAGTTCTAATAGTTGGGAGTCAACAATAGCAGTGAATATGTCTATGTGATAATGATGAAGCAAAGTAACATGTACTAATTGGCCATGAGGTCTTGTTCAATTTGCAACATAGAGAGAATCTATATTTGGCACATTAATTTTTTGTTTGTTACAAAATGATGTGGTCTTTACAAATAATGAATCCAAACCATTCTCTTTTACTTCTTGTAAATGATAATTTACTGAAGAAACAAGCTACATAACATTCAAAATATCTAAATTCTTTCGTTGTAAGGGATGGCATAGATAATCTACTATTCCCAAGATTTCTTCCACTACATGTAAGATAAGAACAAATTCAAAAGATGTAATAGCTTCAAATGCTTCATCCGCCTCTCCCCGTTGTGAATAATTATCCCCATCATTAATAATTGTCATAAGTACCTTACATACTGCACTATACATTCTAATGAAGCTGCATATTGATTTATAATGAGAACTCCAACAAGTCTTGCTTGGACATTGTAGGGTTCCAATTTAATTAAATCATATATCTTATTTAAGTTCATTTATAGAAAGTAAATATGCAATATCATTGGCTTGAGCAGCTTGTAATTCGTCATGACGTTTAGAAGAAGCATTTATAATGTTAACAACAAATGTTAATTTGTTGAAAAACTTGTGAGTTGGGATCACTTCTCTGGAAGCTATAACAAGGGCTAGTTGAAGGCGATGGGCTAAGCAATGAATGTAATATGCATATTTGCAGTCTCTCATAATTAATGCTTATAAGCCATTTCATTCGCCATGCATATTGCTAGCTCAATCATAACCTTGACCTCTTATTCTATAAATATTCAAATTGTTTTGTAAAAGTACTTCAAATAATTTATCTTTTAGAGTTGAAGCTTTTGTATCTGGCACATGAATTAAATCAAAGAAACACTCACACAAGAAACCATGTCTATCCACAAACTTGAGAATAATAGCCATCTACTCTCTAGTAGCCTCATCTCTAGCCTCATCTAGCCTCATCAATTATGACAAAGAACTTTGCATCTCTAATTTCTTCACGAATAGCATTCCTTACTTTGTTTCCAAATATTTGAAGAATTTCTTTTTGAACATCAGGTGATAACTATTTAGCATTTCCTAAAGTATTTTCCAATACCACACTGTCTACTTTGTCATTATAAGATGCTAGAAGCATTATTAGTTCAACAAAATTCCCTTGATATCTTGAGCAAATCTGGTCATCATTACCCCTAGATGCATATCCTTGAAATTCCAACAATCGTATGGTATCTATTGTTGTCTTAAGATGTAATCGGTTCACCTGAATTTGTCTTTGATCTTGCTTTTGAAGTATATGTTCTCTGTGTTGTGGTTTATTCATTAAATTCCTCAAATGTTCTTCTGCCATATTATGTGGTAATGTTTTTCCTCCAATATGATTTAAAAATGCACAATCTTTTTCACCGTTCACTTTTTCCCAATTTTTGAATCCACCTACAACGAAGACATTTGTCCCATGTCTAGAAGTTACTGGAGAAAAGAAGGCAAGGAAAATAAAATGCAGAATCTCTATAAGGAGAGTATTCTAACTAAGAATACTATTGAAACCAAGCTTTCTAAAATCGTCGACGGTGCTTTTCATTATCATTAAATGGGTATTCCTCATTAGATATTAAAAAGGCCCGAGACTAATATAAGTATGAATAATCTACTCCCTTTCTTCCACATGATGTTCCCAAATCTGCTTACGTAGTCTTGGATCTCATTCTAATGAACCAGTATCTATATTATGAATTTCAATTCTTTGAATTTTGGATGGTGGAGCTTCTTATTCTCTGAAATTGTTACAAATAGGCAAAATTTATGAACCATCATGATCACCTTGTTTTTCTTTGAAATATGATGTAATTGTCATCCTTTTTGCCATGCTTCAACCTAAATAAATTAAAATAAATTATAATGGCAAACTTGGGTCATAAAATGTAATAATACTATTGTTGCGTTGCTTTCGTCGAGTTTTAGGAAATACACGTTGTAGTACAGTAAGCAAAAACGATACAGCATTTAAAATTTATAAACTCGAAAATCACAAGTGAGTCTTAGGTCATTTGCAGGAAGCAAACTTGGAATTCACACACTAATCGCAATATAAAATAGATGAGCATAATGATTAATTGCCGCAAAAATATTCAATGAATAACAATATACTAAAAAATATATTCAATTAGAATCAAATAATGTACTCAAAAAAGAATAATAAAACCTAAAAATGGTGATTTAAATCACCAATTTAATCCCACAATTAACAAATATCCCAAAGATAATCTCAAGTCAATCACAGCTAAATTTCTCTACAGTGGTCTTGGACCACTTGCCACGTCAGACCAGTGTCAAATATGTCCACAGTAATTTCCAATCAGATGTCAGCACAAGAGCTAGACGACTTAAAGTCACTAAGCAATAGCAGCACAAGGCAAAGCCTTTGAAACGACTAAGTGTTCAGCGTAGAGGCATGTTTCCCGAGGCACATGTGCATGCACCTTGAGGCAAAACCATCCCCCACCCTCCTCAGATTTCCTTCTCTCTTCCTATCGGATTTCTAATTAGGTAATCGAGTCGAGTATAGGGTCCAAGCCCACCGTCAGTGGTGGTGGGCGAGGAGTGAGAGAGAGAGAGTGAGGGGACCTCACCCCTGTGAGAGGTGATAAGCCTATGTGAGGAATCCAATTTATGCATGTTTCTAAATTCGTAGCCCATGATGTAGGACTTTAATTCGTTGTTCTCCTCACGAAGCTGCAGGGGATTGGAGATGAAATCAGAGCTGTTGCTCTATTATCATGCTCAATTGAATGCTTGGATGACTTCGTGGCTTCAGTCTGCAACTCCTGGAGGTTGTCTCGAGGTTGTCTCGAGGTTCAAGGACGTCGGATAGCAGTGGACGGTGGAGGTTGTTGACGACGGCGAAGTTATCTCCGGTGAACCCTAAGATGCATTAATACGAGCTCTAAGCCCCAATTAGTAGGTTCATGAGCATTGTCGTGAGGTAGCGAGTGTGTTGGTGGTGGTGGTGAGGTGATTGAAGTGCTAGGGCAACCGGACGATGGAGGGGTGATCGGTGAGAGCATAGGTTGTTCGGCAGACATGTTCAGGGGTCAAAGCTCTCAATAAGTTGAGGGCTTTTGATCCTTGAACCATAGGGAAGGTTTTGATAGTGGTAGTGTAGCGTTTGGTGGAATGTAATGGGCGCACGCCTTCATTGGAGCCCTTGCTGGAGGCGAAGAAGACAGAGGGGAAGCAGTTGATTCGGTGGTCAAGTTAGGAAGATAAGAGGTTAGGGAGATGCTAGAGAGAGTGAGGGAGAGGGAGAGCTTAGCTATGAACAAAGGGGATGGCATTTGGCACCGGCACATCACAACCGACGCCGGAGACGAGGAATGCTCCTGTGATGAGGAATGGCGACGATGAAATGGTAGGCAGCCTCCACTTTGGCCGGCGAGAGGTGGAAGAAGAAGAGGGAGGCAAAGGCATTCCCAATTTGACCGTTGGAAGGCCGTAGGAGGATGGGGGAGGAAGTCACTAGAGCTACGGTGAAGCAGGCTAGGGAAGGAGCAGAAGAGGTCTTTTTAGCCTTAAACTGAGCTAAAGAAGAGCTTGGAATGTATGCGAGCTTTTATAGAGGAGTTCTAGACTCTTAGTTGCAAGGAATCAACATGAATTCCTCGCAAGGCAAGGAAATATCACTGAAATCACCAGTTTTCCCAAGCTTCTAAAGTTGATTTCGAGTCTTGGAATCAAGTCCAACGGATTGGGCAACTTCTCTAAATCAATCCCTCCAAATTTGGAGAGGTCTGGCTAAGGAATCAAGGAAGAATCCTTGATTGAAGGTTGGCGGGTGTGGGTTCACACCATTAATGGCAGCAGGGACCTGTTTGAAGAAAATGATGAGAAGTTAGGGACTTGAACATAATAAATCTGAAAGTTAGGGGCTTGGATGTGAAGAATAGAAAGTTTAGGGACTAAATTGCAAACTAGGTCAAGATAGACTCTGATTGAGCCCAAATTTCTATCTTGCCCTAATTTGGACCCAAGAAATCTAATGGTGAACTTCAATTTGAGTTTTGACCATGTTTGGCTAGGTAATTTGCACAAAAGCTCAAATTAGGGTAAAATCTCGTCTATGACTCTATTCTAGGTCAAAATAGGTTCAGATGGTCAAGCTAGGAATACCAAACCTCTTAGAATATTTTTCTATGAATTTTATCTTGACAATAACCTCTTCAATTTAAGTGGATTTGAAAGTAGGATTTTGTATATTGTTTCAGTTCTCAAAATGCACGAAACCTTGTTTCTATCAATACTGACACACTTTTTAGTCTTTAATGCTCATTTAACCTTTAATTAACCCTTGGGTGACCCTATGGTTACTCTGCATTCATAATGTGATGTTAAAATTGCAGAATTAACCCTGTTTTATTGATTTCTCCTTAAAATGGATTTAAGTCAAATTATTATCCTCAAGCGATTATTCAGGAACATTTATCTTTGGATTCTGACTAATTCAAGTTAGTTATGTTGGATGATGGTGTTACCATCAACTATATAACTACAAGTTTAGTACTAATAATGCCTCTAAAACCATTATTTTGTCCCCATAATGCTACTGCTACTTCATAATTCTAATTCCAAATACAAAAATCTAAACAAAAAGCACACTTCTAAAACAAACTATTTCCACCATAACATAAAACTTATAAAATAATAAAAACAAAGAACAATAACTAGTCTTAGCCCTTTATCCAAAAAAAAAAGAAGAGAGAAAGCATTGTATTCTTTCGTGACATGCTAATCAAATGCATCTAAATACTCATTGTAGCAATGAAAACAAAATGATCACATGAACTTAGACAACCAGTAATATGTAACTCGGCAAACAACCATCGCCTTGTCTAGTTGTCTTCATACTAGGTTCCCATGTGCAGAGCAATTTCATTCAAATAAAATTGATGCATTCGGTTCGATAAGCTTTGATTTGATGATGTATATCATAATTTGCAATTTCTGCACTTGAAAAAGTGGAGTATGAATATGGGTGCCCATTTTCCTTATACAGAATCTCAATCATGCAGTGGGTGAAGTATCCTATAGCCAGTGGCCAACATGATATGAAAATGTGACCACTGAGTAATGATAATCTTAGTCTGAGTCAAAAGAGTAAATGGTACCTGAGGGTAAGATTTGGCGATAAATCTTCTTATGTTCTATTTCATTACTGTGTGCAAATCGAATGAAGGAGAAGATAGGCTTCAGATGAGTTAGGACCCTGAACTTAACCAGAGAGAGTCACGCCGCCGCTAGAGAACACCACGTCATCGCCAATGTTGGAGAACATAGTGCCACCATTGATGTCGGAGAACACCGCACTCCGTGCCACTGATGCTGGAGAACACAGTGCCGCCGCCAATGCAAGAGATCAAAGAGGATGTCGGATGGAGGGGAGAGGGATGGGGAGTCCGCAACCTAGGGCTTGCTACTTGGGTGTGGCCGAGTTTTGAGCGTAGGGATGGAGAGGTTTGGGTGTGGCCAAGATATGTGGGAGAGGAAGTGAGTCAAGTGACGGTTGACATTCTTTTTAAGTGGAGCCATGGGATTTTCTTCAAAATATTACAACCGAAAATCCAAAAATCTTTGGAGGTGCACCCCCAATCCCTAGCCCTAAAATCCTTACATTCTCACTTAGGCCAAGAATTACATGAAGGTCCACAAACATCAAATTTTACTCGGTGTGTATCTTGGGCTCAAAATTACATAGCCTTTAGATGAAGCAATGTGCATAGGTCGTTGCATTAGTATAGGTTGGGCCATCCAATTAATATAGCTACCTATATATTAATATGTCTATTGATTTCTCGACCTATTATAGGGTGGGCATGGCCTACCTTTTATAGAATATGACCTTCATTTTACATGCCCAATGCCTGCAAATTATGTAGACGTTGTCTGCGGCCCTCGTATTCATGATGCCCAAACCACCTATCAAACCCATAGGCTGTTGTATCAAGTCACTTATCTAAACCAAAATACACAGCCTGTCTAATCTAAGCTTAATACCTCCCACCATCAAAATTAGCTTAATACCATAGCTTCGTTACCGACCGCTCGTTTGGGCTTACGCTCATCCAAAGAAAAATGCGTAGAACTATTGTGCTACTTATTTATAATTGACAAAACTACACAATCACAAGCCCCATTCTCCTTAATGTATTAATTTTATATTTAATTAGAAAATAAATGATTTATATTCTTCTACCCAAGCTAAATCGAAATTGAATTTAAAATATTACACCAAATTGGAGTCGAAACTCAAACGATGGCTGACTTACACTACCTGACTTAACGGGTTGGGAGTGCCCCATTTGAGCTTCCTCGAACTAATCGAGGGGGCGTGATTTCCAGCAATTGTGCTCACCACCAATTTGCCTAATAGAATTCGGGGTTATAAAAAGGAAAGAAAGCATTACTGGTATTTAAATTATTATTGATGATTGTTTTTGGTAAATCAAATACAATGCGTGACCTCACTCAAAATCTCATGTGCATCCCATAAAGTCAAACATCGCAGATGATTTTTTTGGTAATACATAAAAATCATCCGGGATTTTTTTTTGATGTAGAAGCAGAAATTACCTGTTGAATTACTTTACATTTCTCATAGCCCATTTGTTATCTGGCCCAAGTCATAATTCCCACCTGAGCCCAACCCAATTAGGCTGGACACCCACAGGCCCAGCAGCGTACCCATTCCCATTGCCTACACTACGGGCAAGCCGAATTGTGTTCTGTTACATGGCATCAACCAGTACACAGTTTCTCAGCAATGATATTTCGAATCGTAAGTGGCTGTAACCATCTGAGATTCTCAAAAGCATACCTGAACAGAACTCGCAGGAATCAACTTGTGGATCCCCTTGCTTAATTCCCGTCAAATGTGGCCTCTAACCATAACCACACAACAAAACACCAATCAAAGGTTCCTCCTGAACATGGTATGTCATCGAAAGCAACAACACTTCAGGGAATTGAAGAAGATGTTGAATGTCTCTTTAATTCGTGCTGGCTCTGATAAATCGATGGAATTGACGCATAATCCTAACACGATTCTCCGTCGATTCTGTGAAAAGAAAGTGTATACCAGTTATATGCAAAAGCAGTTGACGTCAAAATAGACGACGGAAGGCGGATATGACGCTATAGCTACCACCACAACTGTAGCCTGCAGTGAATGAGCTCTTTGCAATTCTCACTTGCTTCTATTAAAAGCATGTCAATCGAATTGCTCGGTGGCAATATAGTTTGGCTATGGTGAAGGGGATCCTTGGTTGACTCTTGAAACGTCCTTGAAGAATTTTTGGCGCATTTTTTTTTTTGGAATACTCAATTATAACTATCATTTTTATCAGTAAATTATTAATTAAGTTCTCCTGGTCATCCTTATAATTTATCCAGAGTGGTTTAATACTAGTAGTTATATATCCAACGTGGTGCAGGGCTAACTAGTTTGTATTTTGACAACTTGGACGACCAATGAATGCAGATAGACAACGTATTAGTTTCTGAAAAGGGTAAAATATATAAATATATAGTTACCATGGAAGTGGGTATAATAATTGGTAAAATTCAAGCATAGGAGAATATTTCTGAGAAGAATCCGGCATATCTATCATTAGACTGTGACTAATTTGAAATATGTGTTCTTGGGCATTTTTATTTTCTGTTATGGAGAAGGTGAAATTTGAAATAGGAGGATTTTGTTATTATATATCCATGAGAGGAACGTATGGAAAAGAATTGTTGGAAAACTCACATGCACAAGCACATTTTATTCCGACCATTACACATGCCATATTCACGCACTACCCATCTGGCATATTATATAAGCATTACACACTCCGTACTTGCCTTGGCATGTGTGCTACAGTGGTATGCAGCACATATGCTATGATGCTATGCAACACAAATGCTTTAACACTCATTTACATACCATTGTGTTATTAGTGTTACAAGAGTTGAAGTATATATATGAATGCTATAACATTAGTATTATTTGGCATTATATATGGTCGCACACTTCATCACTAATTCTACGGTTATCAAAATATGTATTCATCTTCTTTTTCCATGCCACCCATATGCAACTCCTCCATTATACCATTTCCTTCATCCTTCTGTCTTCTTTTCTACGTCCATGCATTGCCTATTCTCTTCCAAACAAAAATTGGGCTTTGCCATGAATTAATGATTGACACTCTTGTGGTAAAGGATATTGTTCATCCTCTTTTCATCCTTTTCTCACACAGTAACTCTTTTGCACCTCTACATAAGTCAAGCGGGAGAGGGACATGCATGTGTAGGTGCATGGAGAATGATGCTTCACAAGATGAGTTATGAGTTAGCTTTATGGTTGAGCAACTTGTGCCACCATGTTATCCTATCTTGGGCAAGCTGGTTCTCCTTAAGTCTCCCTAAGGCTTAATGGGGTTTGCTTCTTGTGAGGCTTCTAGATAGGCCTTTCCCCTCCACCTAGGGGTCTCTCGACCCATTGTCCTACTCTCTCTTGAGGTGAGGTTGTGGTAGAAGGTACCCAAGGTCAGTGCATCCCTACTTTGTTCTTGGTCGTAGCCATTTCTTTCTTTATTCCTTCTTTAACTCTTATCTAGGATTATTTTTAGATTTCCTATTATTATTGATCTTGCTGTGATTGGGTTTTTGTTTTATAGTGTCATAACTTTGTTTCCATAACGTTTCCTTGCCGTCCAACTTATTTCCTTTGACAAATTTGACATTTATGCTTTATTCTCTATCGTCTAAGACTTTTGCATGTGTTTTTATATCTGGATGGTTTTCTTAAGACTGTTGTAAAATTCCACTAGAGGGGGGGCGGGGTGAATAATGCAGAATAAAAATTCAATCAATCCCACAAAAGCATTCACCACAACTAGCACAAGGATCTTTAGGTAGAAACCCCAAGGGTAAAAACCACCACTTAAGCCTTCCTGGCTTAGGATTTTCCCGATCCACTAATTGTGTCACTTAAACAAGGGTGACACAACCTCAATACAACACACTACTTTAACCCTAGGATAGTGTACTTCAAACTATTTTTCTCAACGAAGAGTATTTTTTCTCACGGAGGAGACAGAAGTTCACAATGCAAATACTCAACCAAAGAAATGAAAGATACAACGACACCTATAGAAACACAAAATACAAATTTAACTATGCTCCTATAGGCCAAGGGCACTTCCCTGATATGGAAATGAATAGGAGTGAGTGGCACAGCCGGTTGGTGCTCTCGGATGTGAAGTGTGAGACTTTAAGAACTTGGACACTATCTTCTTCCTTTGATTTCTTCACAAAATGAGCCTAATAGTGGAAAGTATTATCTCAATGGCATTTTTTTCAATAAAGGAGAGGTCCTTCTCTATTTATAGAGGCCTTAGAAACCTTCAAGAAGGCTTAGGAGACGGCTCCTAGCCATTGGGATAGATTCCATGACAAATCAGGCTGAAATCAAGGTCATAATGACTCTAATAGTAGAATCAGTCGTTTGACAATATTTTTGGTCATTTGGCATGAGGGGTTAGAGTTCCTGATTTAGTTGGACGGAAATAGGGTTCTAGGTCAGATGTCTAGGTGCAAAATTGGACGTCTAATTCTAAAGGGGTTCTTCCTAGAATTGATCAGATCCAAACAGGGTTATAGTGTAACAAGGTCAGACATCTAACTGGACGTTTGACAGTAGTTCTGGATGTCTGAGACTAAGGGTGTTATGCGGGAATTGATTCATAAGAACCAACGGTTAAATTTGGTCTGACAACGTTGGATTTTGGTCTAATGTTTATTTATCAGATGTCTAACTACCTCTCTGGACGTCTAGGAACAATATTAAAATATTTTCTAAGTGGATTTGTGAAGATGTTGGTCTGACAGGATAATGATCCTATTATTGAATGTCAGTCAAAGTGATTAAATGCCTTGAAGGACATCTGGAGCAAGGTTAGGTCATATAAATACAAAGTTCAGAGACCAAGGTTTCTAACCTAGATTATTGGATGTCTGGCCAAAGATCAGATGACTTATGAGCTAAGATCCGACGTCTGGAAAGTACATTTGACATTTGATCAGGCAATCTAATTAGGTTTTGGCTTTCTAAGTCGGTTCTAAGAATTGCCTAAGTATCCTAAGATTGTGTAAGTATTCCTAGGACTAAGGGTGTTTATATTTTGAGCTCTTTACAATAATTCTAAAGAAATAATGAGCAAAAGAAAGACAAATACAAGAACATTGACAAAGAAACTTCTAAGTCTTACTCTTCTTCTTCAAGCTTTAACGCTCCATGATGCTTTTGTTCCCCCATCAAGCTCCTCCATGCTCCTTGATGGACTTGAGCTTGAGCTTCTCATACTTGCTTCCATTTGCATTTAATCTGAAACTATAAACTCAATGCAAATGTTAAAAAATAAGTGTTTTGTTATCATCAAAATCAATTATTGTAGTACACTTATGCCAACAATCTCCCCCTTTTTTATGATAACAAAACCATAAATAATACTAAAATTATCCCCCTTTTTGATGTTATCAGAACGGTTTAGTCAATTTTAATCAACTTATCCTATGGCTTCCCCTTAAAACATGCTCTTCTAAAATTGGGTTAACTCCCCCTTTTTGACATAATTATACAAGAGATGTATTTTTCTGAAATTCATTTACTACCTCATTTTGACATAACATAGCTCAAAAGGCTTTAAAATCTCCTCTTAAGTATATGCCTTTCTATGTATATTTTCAACTAACTATTTTTAAGGATAATCTCCCCCTTTTTAATGGAATAATTATTGCCTATAACAAGTTTAAACTTCTCCCCCTATCTTGATGCTAATTAGAAATAGATCATCAAAATCAAAGAAGTGTTTTACCTAACTTACTAAGGCCAATAATATGGCCCATATGGAGGTTGCCACATGCACTCACCTCTCCATCCATAGCTTTCAAATATGGGAAATGGTTGTTTGATTCCAGTTGTATTCCATTGGCCGCCTTACTATCCATCTCGGGTTTCTTCAGGTTCGTTGAGGCTTCTTAGATCCATTCTTTGGTCTTGCTAATTTGAGTTGTCCATCCTTTGATTTGTAAATCCAATTCTTCACATTGTAATTTCCTTGGAATCCTATAAAACAAAGTTCCAGTTGCTATTTTGGTATCCAAGTTAATTTGGATTCGAATTTGTTAGTGGGTTGATAACACTATATTTTACAATGTTAATTCTACCAAAAGGGGTCAGTCTTAAGGGTAAAATGCATAGAAGACACAGGAATGGGAGCATTGCATGCATCGCGCATCAAGATTACTTATAGTGCATTATTAATGGCCATGTATACAAGTGCATGTCAAAATAGGCCTCAGATGAGTGATTGGACCACACGGATGAATTCAGAGCGACGAACGGAGTCCAACGGACTCGAAATCAGCCAAATCCAACATCCGGAGCGCCTACAATTGGCCCAAGAAATCAGCCTCAAATCCAACATCCAGCTACCGTTGTATTTGTAAAACTTGAATTGCATGTTTAATATAGTGTTGATGTTACTTTGAGCAATGGCTATGATTTAAAAGATTCTAACCCTACTCTCTTTCTCTCTCTCTTTTTTTCTCTCACTCATTTTTCTACCACATCTTCTTGCAAGTAAAAACTCATTATCTCCGTGACATAAAGTCACAAAGAAAATATGATTTTTATGCCTCCCTGTGATCGACACTCAGATCACGCCCGTTTCTTCTTTTAAAACCGACGCTGCGAGCACAAACTATAATGACCCTTTTAAACAAACACGTTTTTCGCACGTTAGTTTTTGGCGCCATTGCCTGGGAGGCAATGGATTTATTTTGTCACTTCCATTTTACATCCATGATTACATCATCTAATGCCTTTTCTCCTTCTACTTGATGGTTGCAAGAATTCGGTGCTTGGATGCTGAAGCAGTGCAACTCGTGACGGTAAAGAGGGAGTAAGCGCAACAAGGACCGGTCGTGAGTAATTCTTCACCCGTGGTTGTTTGCTTGCCTAAAATCTAAAAAATTGTAAAATCAAAAAAAAATTGGCATGGTGCATGATTGCCTGATCCACATCCTTAACACATCACCCAACAAAAAAAATACACTCTAACATTCTTAATGACCTAAGGTTTTGGAGTGTTCTTCTTTCCTTTTGAGTGGTGTTTGCGAAGCTACCTTGAATTAACATGGGCCGCACCACTCAACCCTAGAAATCAACTCATCTAATAGCAGTTGCATGAACACTAGGATGAGCACTTTAGGGTTTTAAAGCCTCTTCACATCAAAGGAAATCTACTCTCATCAATTGTGTGCAAAACTTGACGTGCCCACCTGAAACTTGTCTGAAAACATTAAGACACGTCAACCCTAAAAGACACAAAAGTAAGGACAAAACATTAAAAGACACCACATCTTAAAAAAATCCTTCCTTGAAAATCATGTTTTGATAGGAGCACACACACTGGAATTGGAAAACTAAGAGGCACCACCCCAATCAATGCCTCATCACATAACCCTATCACAAGCACAATCCTAGCCCTTTTAAAATAGAGTAGACGTGCCCTAGGTAGGACTGGGTTAAGTCTCGAGAGATGTGGTTTTGTTCGTTGGGCACTTGGCTTTCATTCCCTTAGTAGAATCTGGTGACTAGGCTGCGGGGAAGTGTCAAACAACCACGGCTGTGGAGTCTATGGAACCGACGGCGCAAGCCAAAGGAAGAACCTTCCCTACAATCCCCTCGTAATCAACCTGGCCAGATTAGCTTTGGGAAGGAAAATCCAGTGCTTACGGACTTGATCACCCCTTTGGAGATTTCTAGGTCCCCTAAGGAATACACCATAAGGACTAGGCTTGTTTGCTTGATTGTACACACACACTTCTCGCATCTGTCTCTCTCTGCATCCCCTCTTGTTTTCTCTAGTGTATGCACGGGAGATGATCACTTCATCCTGAGTTGTTTGTTTTGGGACAGGAATCCAGATGACCTGATTCTGCTAGAGACATGGCTGAACCCAGAGTAGATGACGTTGAGGACCAACCCCCACCAGACACAATGGCCATCATCCAGGCCCAGATTAACGCAAACCACAGGCTTCAACAACAACAAATCCACACCATCATGCAAGCCATACACCGGTTGCAGAACCCACAGGGGCAACCACCACCACCTTTCCAAGGCCCACAAGGGCAACCGCCACTTGATCCACCACCATTCCAGGACCAACCTAGGCCCCTTCGCGACTTCTACAATCCTTCTGCTATTCGAATCGAGCCACACCCTAGGATCCCCGAAGGGGGAGATGATTTTGAACTGAAACCAAATATCCTAAGTCTAATTCAGAGCCACTTCCATGGAAGCTCAAATGAGGATCCCTTCTAACACCTAGATGATCTTGACCGGATCGCCCGGACTGTGAAACCTAGGAACATTAGCCTTGACATTTTTTTGATTAAGATGTTCCATTTCTCACTGAGAGACAAAGCATCTCACTAGCTTAGAACCCTAGGTAGACCCATCACCACCTGGGAAGAGCTGAGACATGCATTCTTAAAAAAATTCTTCCCTATAGAAAAAACCAACGCCCTCAGAAGAGCCATTACTACCTTTACACTTCAGGGCGGGGAACAGTTCCATGAGGCGTGGGAAAGATTTAATGAACTATTGAGGAAATGCCCACACCACGAAGTACCAAGGTGGCAATTGGCCCAGATCTTCTACCACGGTCTAGACAGCAACCTACGGAATTTCGTCGATGCCTCATGCGAGGGGAACTTCCTAAACAAAGACGAGGAGAGCGCATTTGAGCTCTTTGAGTCTATGAGTGAAAATTCACTCAATAATGCCTCCATGACCCAGTTTAGCCGATCCAGTCAACCTCGTGGTGGGATTTATGAGGTACAAGCAAATTCTGGAATGGTTGACATGGATATCATTGCTAAGAAATTGGATCGAGTGGAGTTGGTGGATAAAAAGATAGATGAGCTACTGAACCAGACCAGGAACCCGTTATAGACCTTCTCCCTAGCAAAGGGAGCTCACAATGTTGACCTGATCTAGCCCCTAAGCCAAATGAACCTGGAACAACCCCTGACCACGTTCCAGGGAGAGACCTTTGCTCCCTCAACCCTTGATTACTCTCTTCCCTCCTCCTCGACATCTACTATCCTTGAAGATGTACAGGCTGTCCAATGTTATGCCAACCCTGACCCTTTCTCCAACACTTACAACACCGGCTAGCGGAATCACCCAAACTTTGCTTGGACAAACCAGAAATTGCCTCAATTTTAGAACCAACCTAGGCCAAACCAACAGCCAAACCTGCCTCCCTATCAGTAAGGACCACTAGTTAGACCCCCATATAATCCGAATAGGGTGGCCCCTCCCACATAAAATCAAATGGACACCCTGATAAAGATGATGGCTGAAATGAGCCAGAAACATCAGGTGGAAATGACTTTAGTAAAGGGACAGTTAAGCCAGCTATTAGACTATAAACAATAAGGATCCCTGCCTTCCCAGCTACAATCGAACCTGCAAAACATGATTAATAGAGGCCCCAATTTACAAGGGTTCCAAGGTAATCCCGGGCAGGCTCACATGGTCCAGCTAGCCCCGCAAACACCCCCTGGGTTTGGTGCTTCTTCGTCCTCGTCTTCTCAAGGATCAACCCATGGTCCTAATGCCTCTGCAAATGCGGTAACCTTGAGAAGCAGCACGAAAATCCAAGATCCCAAATGGCTGACTCTTCTCAAGACTTCATCTTCTGAAACACCTGACTCAGAAGAGGCACTGGAAAAACCCAAGGACCCAGAAATAGATCCTATCCATGTTCAGACACCATATCCCGAGGCCTTAGAGACAATCAAGAAGAAGAAAAGTGTTGTGGAAATTGAGGAGCTTTTGGAAATTTAGCTTAATATTATGCTCCTTAAAGTCATTAAGCACATTCTGGCTTACGCCAAGTTTCTAGAGGATGCCTGTACACCCAAACGTAGGCCAAGACCTCAAGTACCTAGGAAGGTTGTGCTTTCAGAGCAAGCTAGTTCTGTAATATCAAGCAACCTTCCGCTCAAGCGAACTGACCCAGGAGCACCCCTGATATCCTGCAATATCGAGGACATGACATTTGATAGAGCATTCCTAGACTTAGGTGCTTCCGTCAATCTGATTCTGACAACCCTGTACCACCAATTTGGATTCGGAGAGTTGACACCCACACCTATTACCATCCAATTGGCTAATAGATTTGTGAAAACCCCAAAGGGGGTTGTCGAGGACATAATTGTACGGGTCAAGGACTTCTATTTTTCGGTCACTTTTTGGTGCTCGACATGGAAGTCCCTGAGCATCTACAGAACACACCCATCATCCTAGGCAGACCCTTCTTAGCTACAGCTAAGGCAAACATCGATTATGACACGGGATGTATGGAAATCGCCTTCGGAGACAAGAAAATGCAGTTGGATATCTTCCAGGTGGCCAAGTATTTTGATTGCGACTGTATTGATGAACACGATCCCGTGGAACCTTTGGTCGAGGAATGCCTCACCCTTAGTTCTGTCTCGGACTACCAATCCTGTCACAACTGTTCTGACCCATCACCATCTATACCCATGGACCTCTGTAGGGCTGATTACCATCAACCAACACCATTCGAGGAAATTGATGTTAATCAACTCCCGCCCTTCCCCTTTCCATCAAACATTGTTCCACCCACACCTGAACTAAAGCCGCTACCCGAGAATCTCAAGTATGTCTTCGTGGGACCTGACCAGACCTTCCCCGTAGTTATCAATGCCAACCTAACTAGGGATCAGGAACTTAGATTGACAGCAACCCTATCAGAACATAGGGCTGCCATTGGTTGGACTATTTCAAATCTAAGAGGAACTAGCCCCACCTATTGTACCCACAAGATCTACCTAGAAGATGAGGCACGACCCTCCCGTCAGATGCAGAGACGGTTAAACCCAAATATGTGGGAGGTCGTTAAGAAGGAAATTATCAAGTGGCTTGATGCCGACATCATCTATCCCATCTCCGATAGCCCCTAGGTGAGCCCCACTCAAGTGGTTCCGAAGAAAGCTGGGCTCACCGTTGTCACCAATGAACATGGCGAATCCATCCCCACTCGCACCACCACCGCATGGTGGGTATGTATTGATTATAGGAAACTCAATGAAGCAACCAAGAAAGATCATTTCCCCCTGCCATTCATCGACCAGATTCTTGAAAGATTGGCAGGGCAAAAGTATTTTTGCTTCCTGGATGGATATTCAGGATATAACCAAGTCGTAATTTCTCTTGAAGATCAAGAGAAGACCACATTCACTTGCCCATACGACACGTTTGCATTCCATCGTATGCCGTTCGGGTTGTGCAACGCACCCACTACCTTTCAACATTGCATGCTAGCCATTTTTTCAAAAATGGTGGGTGAATACTTGGAGGTCTTTATGGATGATTTCTCTATATTTGGGAATTCATTCAACCACTGTTTGAGCAACTTGGAGAAAATCCTGAAATGATGTATCGAGGTTAATTTATTGTTAAGTTGGGAAAAGAGCCATTTCATGGTTCAAGAAGAAATCATCCTCGGTCACATCGTATCACATAGGGGCATTGAGGTGGATCAGGCTAAAGTTGATTTGATTTCCAAACTTCCACCGCCTTGCTCAGTCTGGCAAATCCATTCGTTCCTGGGACATGTTGGCTTCTACCGAAGGTTCATCAAAAACTTCTCCAAGCTTTCCAAACCCTTCACCAACCTTCTGGCCAATGACGCCCTATTCCACATGACCTCTGATTGCATCCAGGCTTACCACACCCTCTGGGACTTAGTCTCCACAGCACCTGTACTTCAGCCCCTTGATTGATCCCAGGACTTTGAGATCATGTGTGATGCATCAGATTTTGCCATAGGCGCCGTCCTAGGACAAAGACAAGACAAGAAACCCATGGTGATCTACTATGTGAGCAAGATGTTGGACGAAGCCCAACAAAATTATACGCTCACAGAAAAAAAACTTCTCGCTGTAGTTTTTGGACTTGAAAAGTTCCGATCTTACCTTCTGGGATCCCACGTGACCATCTATACGGACCATTCATCCATCTAGCATCTGTTGGCTAAAAAGGATGCGAATCCCAGGCTCATTAGATGGATCCTGCTATTGCAAGAATTTAACTTGGAAATCCACGACAAAGCCGGATCAAAGAATGTGGTGGCTGACCACCTATCCAGATTCCACCCAGACCACATTGGGCCCTCCCTGCCTTTATCCGACACCTTTCCTGATGAGCACATTCTGGTTGTGCAAGACAAGAAACTACCTTAGTATGCTGACTATGTCAACTACCTAGTTGTAGGACAGGCCTCGCATAGTTGGTCCAAACAGCAACGGGACAAGTTCTTGGCCGAGGCCAAGCATTATTTCTAGGATGATCCCATGCTGTTTCGCCTCTGTGCCGACCAGATCATCAGGAGGTGTATCCCTAAGGACGAAGTTCAGAGTGTGCTATCTTTTTATCACAACCAGGCTTGTGGTGGCCACTTCTCAGAAAAGAAAACGGCTGCTAAGGTTCTACAGTCCGAATTTTACTGGACTTCCTTATTTAAGGATGCACACAATTTTGCTAAGACTTTCTCTCACTGCCAGACTCTAGGGACCATGACCAGAAAAGACATGATGTCCCTCCAGCCCATTTTGATTGTTGAGATCTTCCATGTTTAGGGTATTGATTTTATGGGCCCCTTCCCACCATCCAACGGCTTTGAGTACATCTTAGTCTCTGTAGATTATGTCTCCAAATGGATTGAAGCCATCGCCACTCGCCAATGCGATCATAAGGCTGTCATGGACTTTGTTAAGAAGAACATTTTTTCCCAGTTTGGAATACCAAAGGCCATGATCAGTGATGGTGAAAGTCATTTTATCCACACCCAACTCTGTGCCCTACTCAGAAAATACTGGGTTAACCACCACATTGCTATCCCGTATCATACGCAAACAAATGGGCAGACCGAGGTCTTAAACAGGTAGATCAAGAATATTCTACAAAAGACTGTGAGACCTGACAGGAAGGATTGGTCCGCATGACTGGATGATGCCCTATGGGCATACCGGACCGCTTTCAAGACCCCGATCGGCATGTCACCTTATCGCCTGGTCTTTGGCAAAGCTTGCCACCTTCCTGTTGAGTTGGAACACCGGGCTTACTAGGTCGTCAAGCAATGTAACATGGATCCCCAGTTAGCCGGTGCGTAGAGGACGCTCCAACCCTCCGAGCTTGAGGAAATTTGTCGGGACGCTTTTGAGAATAGTTGGCTATGCAAGGAGAAAATGAAAGCCGTCCATGACCAACTCATTCACAGAAAAGCCTTTGAGCCTAATCAGCAAGTTTGGCTTTTTGATGCCCGCCTAAAACTCTTTCCAGGGAAGCTCAGGTCTAAGTGGGCAGGACCATTTAGGGTGGTCAGGCCCTACTCCAATGGGGCAGTTGAAATCGATGATACGAACAATGGGCACACTTTCACAGTCAATGGCCAGAGATTGAAACACTTCCTCACCCTGGTTCCACCAAAGGAGGTTGTCACCCTCATTGAGGGATGACACGAAGCACTGCCCAGCTGGAGACATTAAACTCAACGCTTCCTAGGAGGCAACCCAGAAGATTCAGACTGATTTGGTATTGTACTTCACTCAGGTAATATCTTTCTGACCCCTGTTGCATCCATGTACTTGTCAATTAGGACATTGTCCAACTTAAGCATGGGGGGGTATTAAATTGCTTGATTCTGAGTTCATTTAATCAGTCTGAATAGAATAAAATAAAATAAAATTGAAAAAAAAAATTGAATTTAGGAAGAAAAACTTAGGCATTAGAAATTTGTCAATAGTGGGAAATAATACGAAAATAACCTGAACACTTAGACTTTTCAGGCCTTCAGGCTTAATCTGCCCTGGTGTCCATTAAAATATGGATTAGCTTCAAATCCTTGCAACCTTAATCTATTCTAATCCACCAACTAAATAAGGTGATAAGTATACGACTTATCAACTCACCCTCTAACTCAGAAGGACTTTTAGTCTAAGCATCTACACACATTTTTTGTATAGACTCACTGCTCGGAGATTCTGACAGAAATTGGGTAGCTAATGAACTTTTAGGGTGGTATTGCTGTCAAGTTGTCATGAGTAACAGCCCATTAGCAGGTTGTCTAGAACCCAACCACGACACCACCTTCTCTTTATTGCCTCTAGGTAAATTTGAGATCAAGGAAGCCGCCTACCAAATAAAAAAAAAAAGAGAAGAAGGAAAAAAGAGAACAAAATAAACCACACTTCACCGCATGAGTATCGCTAGCAAGTGATCGTGGGTAACAGTCCATTGGTCGGTTGTCCAGAACCCAGCTCAGTAAATGCACAAGAAGAACCAAAACACTTAAAGAAGAAGAGGGGAAGTAGAGCAAGCCGGGGAGATATACACTGGAAAAATCCTTATGTTGACCCCAAGTAAAACAAACGTAGGGAGAAAGTTACCGATCGAACAAATACACCTTCAGGCAAAACACTTCCTTTTTCGGTCACCTTGAGGTGTAGAAACCCGAAGTCTATCTAAATTACCGTTGAGTGAGTCTATCACAATCTTCACACTAGGATGCTTAGCACTTAGAGTTTTTTCCTAGTTTTGGGTGGGTTGGGTAGCCGTAAAAAGTTACCAACACACTCTTAACTCAAAAAATCTAAAAATAAGAAAAAAATGAAATATATATATGCATGCCTTAAAGCAAGGATTCAGGTGATTCATATTTTGACAGACACTCGAGTGCTGCTTAGTCCCTGTAGATCAGGATCTTAGTATATTTCCTCCTATTGGCAAGTGACAAAAAGTCCAAGTAATTACTTCTTAAATTCTGACTGGAAATAATGGCTAGAATAAACCTTGCTAGGGATTAGCAAGGTGTAAGCATGGGGGTATGATAACACTACATTTTATAATGTTAATTCTACCAAAAGGGGTCGGTCTTAAGGGTAAAATGCACAGAAGACACAGGAATGGGAGCATTGCATGCATCGCGCATCAAGATTACTTATAATGCATTATTAATGGCCATGTATACAAGTGCATGTCAAAACTGGCTTCAGATGAGCGATCGGACCGCACGAATGGATCTAGAGTGACGAACATAATCCAACGGAATCAAAATCAGCCAAATCCGACATTCGGAGCGCCCACAATTGGCCCAAGAAGTTCTGACCGTTGATCTGATGATCAACGGTCATGAAGCCGCCATGTGTCAGCATCCTCGTGCTCCTCAACCGCAGCGCAGCACCAGCGCTTCCACCACAAGAGGAATCTAAGCCATCCGATCTACGATCGGACGGCCTACAACGCACGCACACAGATCGTGTGTTAAGAGGAGGAATAGTGCGTGCGAGCGACCACTGGGTAGGGTGCTTCACCGACATTTTGGGAAGGGTTTTAGCGATGTCCTGGACGTCACTAAAACCCCTTTTTCATTTGGAAGGACCTTCTCCCTATTTAAACCCCTTCCAACCACCCATGGGAGGCCTTCAATTCATCTTCCAAGTGTTGTAACACCCTCCTAGCCCCCTTTAGCCCCTCTTGTAGTCAATGGAGTCGATGAGCCGCCGAAGGAGCCTCTCTCCACCGCCTTGGCCGCCTCACCATCTCCCCTCTCTCTCTCTTTCTTTCCCTTTAATCTAGCTTTACTTCCTTTTTATTCAAGCATTTAGCAACCATTGTATTTGTAAAACTTGAATTGCATGTTTAATATAGTGTTGATGTTACTTTGAGCAATGGCTATGATTTAAAAGACTCTAACGCTACTCTCTCTCTCTTTTTCTCTCTCTCACTCATTTTTCTATCATGTCTTCTTGCAAGCAAAAAATCGTTATCTCCGTGACATAAAGTGACAAAGAAAATCCAGTTTTTACGCCTTCCTGTGATTGACACTTGGACTCACGTCCATTTCTTCTTTAAAACCGATGTTGCGAGTATGAACTATAACGACCCTTTTAAACAAACACGTCTTTCGCACATCATGGGTCTCCTTAGTGGAGATTATTTCTCAACCTTTTGGCTTATGCTAGCCTCATAATAGCCAAGCCCAAATTTACTAGAAGTTGGCTTTTGATGGGTAATCAATTTGTCCAAATTTGCCTTCCCTTTAGTGAATTTGTCTAAATCATCAAGGAGTTGATTTGACTTCTCCTTGAGATGAGCTATTTCAAGTTCCAAATTTTGAATATTGCCTTTGAATTCTATAATGTCTTCTTTCAAAATATTATTTTCAAAGCTAAGTAAAGACTCATTTGATTTTATTTCCTTGATTTTCTCTAAATGAATTTTATTTTCAAAGCTAGTTCTTTAAACTTATCCAATAAAGACTTATTTTCATATTTAAGCTTCTTACATTCATTTTTAACAATCTTATATCAGAAAATAAAGATCCAAAGGCATCCTGGAGTTCTTCTATTGAAAAAGAGTCTACCTCTTTGTTGTCATTGTTTTCTTCTAGCTATCATCCATGATGGCCATGAAATCGATGCACGTGGTTTTATTCTTTGTTTCCTTCTTGAGTTCGTCCTCCTCCTCTGAGCTTGTGTCGTCCCATGTAGCTTGAAATGCCTTCTTCTTATGCTTCTTATCCTTTTTCTTCTCCTTCCTTAGGAGAGGGCATTCTGATCGAAGATGTCCTTTCTTGTTGAAATGATAGCAATGGATTGGGCTTTCCTTCTTTTCCTTCTTTCATTCCCTAAGCTTAAGAAACTTGAAAAACTTGTTAGCCAAAAAATCTAGTTCCTCGTCATCAAAACTTACCTTGCTATTCGATGCAACTTTGAAGGGAAGGTTCCTCATCTTTGGCTCCGATGTCTCCTTTTTCCTTTGCTTCATTTTATTTTCATAGGCCATGAGGTTGCCTAAGAGGTCATCCAAGTTGAGCTCCTCCACTTTGTGAGCTTCCTTAATGGCAATGACCTTTTGCTCCCACTCCAATCCAAGGGAATGTAAGGGCTTAGATTGGATTTCTCCTTGTATAAAGGTTTGTCCCTCACAATCAATGTGAACCTAGTATACATCTCATTCAAACTTTCATTACTCTTCATAGAAAAGGATTCGAACTCTTGTGAAAGTAAATTAATTTTGAAGGTGCTCACCTTTGATGAACCTTCATGTGTTACCTCGAGGGTCTACCAAATTTTGTAGGTTGTGGAGCATTACAAGGTCCAGTTGAACTCCTCTAGACTCAATGCATGGTACAATGCATTCATTGTCTTCCCATTGAGAGAGAGCTCGACTTGCTCTTGTGAGTACCCTCTTATGGGTTTCTCTAGGATGTCATAGGGAGTCTCAAATCGCTCCCAACTCGAGTAATCATTGAACTGCAACCTCATATGCATTCGAAGTTTCCAATATGCATAATTTTTACCTTCGAAATATGGTGGTCGCAGGTGGAGTATCCTTCGGATTGTCTCGTTACGAAGATGCTCCCCTCCATATTCTCGTCGATTTGTTACATCGATTTTTGAGTCCTCACTCTGATACCAAATAAAAATAGATTCGAATAAAAATTCAATAAATCCCATAAAAGAATTCACCACAAGTAGCATAAGAATTTTTAGATGGAAACCACAAGGGTAAAAACCACCACCTAAGTCTTCTCTACTTAGGATTTTCTTGATTGATCGAGTCAATCAAATCTACTAACCGTGTCACTTAAACGAGGGTGACACAACCTCAATACAACATACTACTTTAACCCAAGGGTAGTGTACTTCAAACCACTCTTCTCCACAAAAGCATTTTGTCTCACGAATGAGACGGGAGTTCGTAACGCGAACACCCAACCAAAGAAATGAAAGGTGTGAGTGGCGTAGTGGGTCGGTGCTCTCAGATGTGAAGTGTGAGGCTTTGAGAGCTTGGTCACTATCTTCTTCTGAGTTCTTCACAAAATGAAACTAATAGTGGAAAGTATTATCTCAAGGGTTTCTTTTCAACAAAGGAGAGGCCCTCCTCTATTTATAGAGACCTTAAGAGCCTTCAAGAAGGATTGGGAGAAGGCTCCTAGCTGTTAGGATAGATTCCAAGATAAATTAGGCTGAAATCAGGTTCATAATGGGGTTCTTCATAGAATGGATCAGATCCAAATATTGTTCTAGTGTAACAAGGTAAAACGTTTGATTGGACGTCTGAGACTAAAGGTGCTATGTGGGAATTGTATCTTAGGAACCAACGGTTAGATTTAGTTTGACAATGTTTGATTTTGGTCTAACATTTATTTATCAGATGTCTAAGAGTCTCTCTGGATGTTTAGGAACGATAATAAAATATTTCTAAGTGGATTCGCAAAGATGTTGGTCTAACAAGCAAATGATCTGATAAACGAGATTTTAATGCAAGAAAGATTGAGTTAAAAACCCGTCATTATAGTTGTGTAAAAACCTGCTAATCAAATAATTTTATTGAAACTCAAAGTGAGTCCTAAGTCAAAAATTGGGAAGCTACATTGATTATAAATCCGCGGTTATTTCTTTTTGTATTTTTTTTAATAACAAAAAGGATCACAATATGTCCAACTCTACATTATTCTATTTTACTAACAAAGTAAAGAGAAAAAAAAAGAATGAGAGAGAGCGAAAAAAATTACTTTTATAGCTAACAAATGTTTACTACAAAACTAATGCTAAAAATTGAAATCTACAGTTGAAAGCAGTAAAAAGATAGGGGAAGATAAATTATCCTTCTCGACAAATGCTTAGAGGACGAACCGATCAAATGATGCCTGGAGGAAGAAGAACGGAGATGGAAGAAGGATGAAATTGGAAGAATCGAGGATGAGGCAGGACGTCATCGTCGCGGGATCTGCTTGTGGAATAGGGGCAAGAAGACAACTGGCGAGAGCTCCACAAACAGGATAAGAAGTGGGGAAAATATTTGTTTCTTAACTATAGTGGAGCTTCCTGAAGCTTGGAAGCACTAGAGCGAGATTGAGAACTTGTGTTCTTAGCTCTTAGGAGAGGTGAGAAGAGAAGGAAGGGATGAAGAAATGTGTACGAGGGGTAAGCTATTTATAGATGAAGAATTGGGGGTAAAAGGGTAATTTCAGGGCCTTAATATTAATACAAGGCCTTTAGTGATGCATGCAAGCAATACTAAAGGCAAAGGTGGTTGTTGGTGCGTAAGTGATGAGGGCCATCGGATCTTTATCGTGTGGTTGGGATCAACGCACGTGCAACGCTTAGATCGCTTGCTCCAGATCTCCAACGGATGGCTGATAACGAATCTGGATGTCTTAACCCCATGCACGCATGCCAAATCACGCGTCTGATGGCACGCCATCTCGTGCATTTAGAGTGCTCGCCATTCGTAATGCCATGTCGCCGCCTTTGTAACGGCTCGATTGCGCAACAACAGTCAAATTTTAGCACTCGCACCTCTTCACCAATTAAGCCCACTCTACACGACTCGAACGTGTGCCCTTACTCTAAATAGGGTGTTCGCCCAACACACCATGCCCACAGATTGTCACAAAGACAATCCAAGGGTCAAATGCTCATGACTGTTGGGTGAAAATCCAACTGTCCACATCGATTATCACTTGAGAGAAGAGAAGGACTGGTGATGTGGTGAGATGGGGACCGCTGGATGAAAATCCAACGATCCACATCGAATCTTGAGTTGCCCCTTTGGAAAAAGCATGCATTGGCTGAGATGCATCTTAGCCATTAGATTGAAGTTCAACAGCTAAGATTAAACGTGGAGGTCTTCACATGCTGAGGCACGGATGGCACTGATCTTGACCATTGGATTTCAATCCAACGGCTGAGATAAAATGCAGAATGTGCCTTTGAGGAGGGGTGGTGGTGCTGAAATGGTTTGGAGGGCTAGGATGGTGCCACGTGGCACCATCTAAGTCATCCATCTTCTTTTGCTCATAGAAGGTGCCACGGATGTCAGATTGGACTGATTTTAGTGCCGTTGGACTGTGATCGTTGATCTGAACCCATTTTTGTGGTTGGATTCTTCATTTGAGGTCTATATTTTCGCCACCTTGCCTTGTTGCCTTTGATCTTCTGTGGCTTGTAGGAGATGTTACGAATGTCGGATTGGAGTGATTTCGGAGGAATTTGAGTCCAATCATCACTCTAACCACATCCGTACGATTAAATCTTCAATCTAAAGCCTAGAATGATGTCACCCTATCCTCTAGCTAATAAAATAAGAAAATTAATATACAATTGGTACAAGTTGATCTAAATGCAAGATGATGCATGTTATGTAATATTTATAATGCATGATGCTTCTATAGACTTCAAAACATGCATTAATAAGCAATTTAACATGGATAGATGTAGATTTATCACGATCCTATTATTGGACGTCTGTCAAGGTCATCAGACATCTAAACGGACATCTAGAACAAGGTTAGGTCATTTGAATACAAAGATCAGAGACCAACGTTTCCAACCTAGATTATTGGATGTTTGGCCAAAGATCAAACGTCTGGAAAGTAGATTTGATGTCTGATCAAGCAGTCTGATTAAGTTTTGGCCTTCTAAGTTGATTCTAAGAATTGCTTAAGTATCCTATGATTGTTTAAGTGTTTCTAGGACTAAGGGTGTTTATATTTTGATCTCTTTACAACAATTCTAAAGAAATAAAGAGCAAAAGAAAGACAAATACAAGAACATTGAAATAGAAATTTCTAAGTCATATTCTTCTTCTTCAGGCTTTCATTCCAACGCTCCACGATGCTTTTGTTCCCCCATCAAGCTCCTTCATGCTCCTTGATGGACTTGAGCTTGAGCTCCTCATACTTGCTTCCATTTGCATTTAATCTAAAACTATAAACTCAATGAAAATTTTAAAATACAAATGTTTTGTTATCATCAAAATCAATGATCGTGGTGCACTTGCACCAACATGTTGGGGATTGGGAAGGAATCGAACGGTTTGATCCCTAGTCCCTGGTGGCATCATGGAAGTGTAAAATTCGATCATTTAAAACTTTCTTCAAATTAGTAATCGAATCAATGTTTGGAAAACAAATTGTAGAAATCAAGAAATAGACACGACCTAGATTAACCAAAACCACATGGAAGATCTACCATCTTCCCGTTCTGGGTTCGTTACGAGCAGCAAGTTATACTAATGGGGTGGAGTAGTACAACACCCAAGTGTTGTATCTCCTTAAATAAGTCTTGACGTCATGGAAATCCCTTCTTCTTGGCAGGTAAATGAGACTTTTTGCACTGAGAACACTTAATCCTATCTGGTGCAACGCGAACTCTTTGTGCCTTGCAAACACCTTTGTGCCCCTGACATACCCAATGCCCCAAACCTCTAAGATCTTGGCCTAGCTATAAGGGAGCCTAATCCACAACCAAGCATCAATGGATGCCTAGCTAACTTGCTAGATGTCTGGAGACCCTCTTGGATGTCCATTAATGAAGCTAGTCATCCAGATTAAAAGCCCCCACATTCCTTTTTGTTATTCTAGATGTCTGAAGGGGCTCCAAAACTTCACGTAGAGCTTCAAGATGTCCAAAGATGAGGGAATCAGGAATGGGAAGGTCGCCTCTTTCTCTAGTCTCTCGATGGAAGTTTGTTACACATTTTTAAGGGAAAGATTAGGGTCTCTTAATATGATGGAGTCCCTTGGATTTCCATCCATGAGATGAGATTTATTCCTACTTGAATTGTATAGGATAAACCTATAACTATTTGGATATTTGAATTTAATATTCAGAAATTAATTAATTACAATCTAACCCTTGGATTTAACCTAATCAAATGAATCCCAATTAATTAGCAAATCAAATGCAATTTAACTTCTTAAACAACATTTAATTGATCCTATAAATAGGACCCCATCAAAATCCTTATCGGTTTCATTGTGCTAATAATGAAAAGTTTAGGACTCATGAAATTATGGCACTATGCCTCTTAAGTATTCCAAATACCAATAAATCCTTCATCGTGGAAGACATAAATAACCTCTCAGATTAAATCCCAAATTCATTGTTCAACCTATCACAGGTTGCATATTTTTCATGTTCTCCTTATATCATTAGGACAAAAACAAAGGCCAGCTCCTTTCCTAAAGGATTGCCTTCTTTTCTTTCATATGTGGGTCTGATCAGGATTCGTACAACCATGTATGGAATTTCATACTTCCCAATATATGCAAAGTGAGCATGTGTCTCTCGATTTGCTACGTACACTTACAATAGCAAATTTATGGGATCCTTTCAAGAGATCATGCGTCTCCTGTGCTTTCATATGCACACTGGCTTTCTAGTCTCAACATCAAGGTGGGTGCTTTGACTATCGATTTGTCAAATGTGCACATTCAAACACAAAGACTAATGGGAACACTATCATGAGCCCTAACTAGCTCATTTTGACCTAATGAAGAGAATAAATGCTCCTACATAACCAACTGAAGGCCATAATTTTCTGCATAACCTTTCTGAGAGAAACATAAGAAATAAGGGGTAAAATTGCAATTTTACCAATGCAGTACAACCACGCATTTTCTCAAGGGCTAAACAAAGGTCAAATGGTCTTAATAAGATAACAAGTGGGTAGGATTTGATAGAAAAGGGTTTATATGAGATCTGAGAATTAAATGACTATTGAAATCCTAAAAACATACCCACTTAATCAACCAAGGTTCTGGTCAGGATAAAATTCACTTAAACCCTCTAAAAATCATATAAAAATATTCTCTAAGATTTAGTATGTTCAATTTGGCCATTAGAACCCATTTTGACCTAAAATGGGGTCTTAGACAGATATTTGCCTAAATTTGGATTTTTGCACAAATTACCCAGTCAAACATGGTCAAAAACAATATCCAACTTCACCATTGGATTCCTTAGGTCCAAATTAAGTTTGTACCAAAATTTTGACCTAAGGAGAACTTGTCTTGACCTAGTTTGCAAAAAGGTCCTGTTTGATTACATTCTACCCCTAACTTTCAAAAATCCTTGCATTTAGCCCCCTAACTTCTTCATCATCTTTGCAAATAGGTCCCTCCACCATTATCGCGGAGGAATCCTACTGCAATGACCTTTGAAGGGATATTTCTCCTTGATTGCTTGGAGAATCTCCTCCAAAATTGGAAGGGAGATTCTTTGAGAAATTCCCTCCAAATGAACCCATCCATATGTCCTAATGCCCTCCCAATCTCTCATGTGAACACATGAGAGATTTGGGCCTCTTGAAAGCTTCCATCTCCAGTGAGTTTTCCTTGCTTGGAAGCTTGGCTTCCAAGCACAAAACCCCATCTGAAGACCTATTTAAGAAGCCCCAGATCCAACTGATTCTCCTCAGCTTGAAATTGGGTTGGTTTCACCTTTATTCCTCTCTCCCCTCTGGCCGCAACCCTCCGCAAGCTCTGGCAGCTTCTCCTTAGCTTCTTCATCACCCAACCACAATACTAGTGGCTGGGTTATCTCCACCACAGTCCTCTGCATCGGGCAATACCAGCCGATGTCATCCCTGCCCCATCTTCGCCGCCGCCTCACCTACGGAGATTTCATTTTCCCCATATCCGACAACCATACCGACGTGGGATTCCTTTCCCTTTCATCACTTAGAAGTAGGTTTTTAGGTCCCCTCTCTCTCTCACTTTCTTTCCCTCTCTCTATTTCCCAAAATCGACCACCGCCGCCACTGACCACCGTCACCTCCTCCATCTCTGACGACTCCTCCGACAAGGTGCTCCTGCCGCTACGCACCTCCATCCACCTTGCCGACCACCCTACAACTTCCACCGCAACCCCTGATCATTTCCCCTCACTCCAATCACTCCATCGACCACCCAAACACCTCACCGAACACACCCACTCACACGCACACAGTATGCCCTAGGCACACCACCACAGCCACCCTCACTCCATGCCATGGCCACCGTCACATTCGTCGTGCCACAGCGACCTTGCTGAGCATTTTGATGCAACCATTAGGCCCCTGTTCTTGATTTCAGGTAGCAAGTCAACGGTCGCCATTGCTGCCGAGCTTGAAGCCAACTTGAAGCTACGCCCAGGTCTTGTTGTCCCAGGCAGACACTCCCAGGATGCATGGAATTCCCTCATGCCCGCATCCAAGCTCTCAATTCCAACCGAAGGCCTCCATAGTTGTTACAATTGGAAGCCTTATCTGCTGCTACGGTGCGTGAAAGGAAGGTGGGATATTTAGTCCCACCTCGAAAATGGAAGGGCGCTTTCATGCGCATAAATTGAAAATCTGAAGAAGGTTGTTCGCCTCCAACACTGAGGGTGAGGTCCTCCTCCCCCTTCACCAGACTCGTCCATGACATTGCCCATGTGGACCTGGCCGACCCGACTACCCGCCTGACTTCACTCCTTGCTCACCACACACGCTGGTGAGCTTAGACCTGGGTATGCGATAGGTCCAATTACCAGACCAGCAGAGGCTCTAGTAGAGCGAGACTGAAATAGAAAAGAGAGAGAGAGGAGAGCTGCGTGGGCGAAGGGGAGTTTTTACTCTGAGAAGATTGCTCCGACACTTAGCCAGATTTAGAGGGCAAAGAAGGGCTGAAGGAAGAAGAGAAGAGAGGAAGAAGAGGAGACCACAGGGCTTAAGATAGAGGAAAAGAAGAAAGCCAAAGGTAGAAGGCAGAGAAAGAGAGGAAGAAGAGAGAAGAAGAAGAATTGAAGGTAGAATAAAGAAGAGAAAGAAGAAGAAAGGGCTCGCAAATGCAAAGGAAGAAGAAGGAAAAGGAAGAAGAAGCCAAAGATAGAAGCTGAGGAAGAAGAGAGGAAGAGAAGTACACAGAGAAAGAGAAGAAGAAGAAGAAAGGAAGAGGAGGACTGTAGCAAAGTCATTTAAGACGTTTGATTGTAAAATCAGATGTCTGAATTTATATTTCCTTCTTTAGTCGATTTGAGTAATCATTATTTTGTCTAAAACTCTTTTTACTCTTCATATACTCATATGCTCTACTTTCCTATTCAGTTTTTGAGTAATATTATGTGTTTAATTTGCATTTATTTTTGAGACTAGTATGTGAATTCCATTTGCTTCCTGTGTTCGACCTCGGAACTTTGTCGAGTAATAAAATTATATTTGTTTGAACGCTATTTCAATTGTACTACAACGCAATACTTTTTAAATCCCGACTTAGCGATTGAATATTTTGGCGCCGTTACCCGGGAGCAACGTACAATTCACCACTATTGTCTACATTATTTGATTATACTTGAGCACTAACTTACCCTATTTGCTTTATTGTGATTTTGCGAGGTACTTCATGAGATCTTCTACGCAAATCAACCACTCCAGGGTAGGTAACTTCTCTATACTTCCATAATCAACCTCCTAATATTGGGAAGACAAAAAGGAAACAATCAATTATGAATCACCTACCTTATTTTTCATAGTAATTATCATTTAAAAGGCAAGTTTCCTGATTTGTGAATTTTTTTTTCTTATTGAAGTTGAAGCGATTCTAGTTAGAGATCCTACACCAAATTTCCTGTGCCTATTAGGGACTATGCTTAATTTATAATCTTCTCGAACTACGCACTTCTTATTTGAAGTCCAAGGAGAACATTTTTGAAGATCAAAGTGGACTTGGAAATAAAGCCAATTAGGGTTTCCACATTAGGATTTTGGAGTGCTAGTTCACACTTGCTTGCATAAAAGGAAATAAACCCACCTGCATTTGTGTGCTACCCAAGCCCTTGATTGAAAAGATCTAATCAAGAAAACCCTAAAACCAGGCCCTAATCTCATTTGAACCCTAAAATCCTTGGACCTAATAACTTGGGAGTTAAATCAGGGTGATTTTGAGGTCTTGACCTAGAAGTTCATTCTGTTATCTTTAGGGCAGGTCAGGTAAAGTTGGACTACATTATAGGCCAACCAACCACCAAATTAGGTCACAAGTCAAATCAGCTGCTAATTCAAGTGAAGACAAAGGCACAAATTAGGACATAAAACTGGTAGACTTAAGAGGTCAAGTTATCCATTCTGGTCTACCTGGACCCTCAGTGACAAGGAAGGTCGGGTGGGGGAAACCCTGTAACTTGTGGGGGTGCTCTACCGTGTAGGGGTCTTTGTGGGACTCTCCCTTCTAGGCTGCTTAGGTAATTCTTAGGTGGACGACTTTCTGATCTAGGGGTATCATCTGCCCCGAACCTCTATAGTCATCCACAAATCTTTGTGTGCCTTGATTGGGTCAATACCACATCTAGTCCCTCATCCCTTTTATTTAGACCACACACACACAGATTTTCTTAGGGAGTTCTATTCAGATCAAATCACTTCATTCTGAATCTAAATTTTGATTCTACATCTTAATTCCACCATCTGATTCAAATATGCAGCCTGGTTACTTAGGAAAACCATTAAAGAAACCTGAATCACAAAGATCCATGAGAGATAGAATGGTTGAGGATGCCCTTAGATTTTATGAGATTGATTACAAAACCTCAAAACCAATTGAATACGTTCAGGTTGATGTATCAACAACAACAACCTTCATCATAAACTGTGCCCAATTATTATTAACAGAAGCAACGAAGGGATCAACCCGGGATATTCTCATAACAGGATACATCGAGGTAGAAAAATTGCATAACTTTGAATATCTCCAATGCATGACACATTCTGCACTTTGGGAAAAACACCAAGATGATCTTGAAAAATGGGAAGAGATGATGAAATTGTTGAAACAAGTTATCGATCACAAATACCCATACATGCCCCAAACAGTTAATGAAACATCTTGGAATAATATTGAGGATCAACATGATTTCCCAAATCCCAGGTTTGAGACACAAGGTTGTTGTGGATCCCCAACCTAGATAAAATATGATATGCCTGATCTTGAATTAGGTTGGGAGGTCCCGATTGTAGGAGAACACGATTTTGAGCCAACACTAGAAAACCAAAACCCTGGCATAGAATTCCTAGACTCCTGTAATAATGAAATTGAATAAGAACCTCTCGAGGGTGTAAATCCCACCCCTTATTCTGATAAAGTGCCCCCAAAGGTAATTCTGACCTAGATTCTAGTAATTCAACCCACCTCCTCAACCTAGAATCTGGATCGGAATCTTATTGGGATGAGTATAAGGCCCCGTATGACGACAATCAAAGTTTGAATTGGGATGATGATTCTGGGCCTTTATTTGATGAATGTATGTCTCCAACATCCTCAGAGATACAGATTGATTTTTCGGAAGTCACACCAATCTCTGATATAGAAATCGAGGAGTTGGAAGAGTGGGGTTTTGATTGGGTCTTCCCTACAAACCAAACACCCAAGCCCAGAACCAATAGGGACACCTTTTTAAGTTTGGAATCTACGAATAGGCTAGACCCAAGTCAGGTTGCTGAGTCTACATCTTGTGATTTATTCTGTGGTGGAACCTCTGATCTCGAATCAAATTCAGAACTTGATTCTCGCAATTTCTCCAACAATTTTGAATCTTACTATTACGGAGAACCTTTGTTTCCTGACAACTACGAGCCAATCTACGACCTCAGCACACATGATCCATTCTTCGACTCTGACTCTGAGGTCCCTAATCCTGAGATCATTGATTTAAATTCAGGTTCCATTGAGATGGAATCATTTCTTTTCTATCCTCAGGAATCAAAAACAAAAAGTGCCAAGAGTGACTACAATCCAGAATTCGAATCTTTTCTCGACTCTGATTTTCTTCATCCTATAAACACTCTTCAAGAATTTACCTTTGAGTTTGATGGCTACTATGAGGACTCTCTAAATGAACCCACCTTTGAACCCTTACTAGAAGATCCCTCATACACAATTCTTATTGATGCCACCACCTCCACAAATATAGAACCTATTCAAACCCATTTTCAACCCCGACCTGCAATCGGACTCAATTTCTATTCTGATTCCCCTCTTACTGAGTGGATTGCAGATGATTTGCCTCCACATCTTTATTGGGTTTTGGACATCAATCAGACTACAAATCAAGCCCCATCCTTCTCTGATCACTCCTGTAGGGTTCCTACATCCTCATTGGTTCTTTTTCATTTAAGGATCCCTACTCCGATCAGGCTGATTCGACTCAGCCAAACCCTAACTATACACTTCCATACTCTTTTGAGTTCCAAAGTATATGGTGGGTTCCACATCTCTTGATCTACATTTATCAATCCACCAGATTGATTGGGTTTGGGCTGCATCATCAGCCTGTTGATCTGAACAAGCACTTGTTTGGACCAACTAGCCTCTTATTCTGCAAAACTCTTCTGATTTGACCACTCCTCCATACCATTTTCTACTCGGCTGAAGGCATTGAATTTAGCATTTAATGGGAGGCAACCTGTCATTCCAAAAATCGAGATCCTTCTGATTATCCTTCTATACTTCACGTCTATTGCATCCTGAGTTCGATTTTAGAACAGTAGATCCCACCTATGGTGCACATGCCAGAGCTTGAAATCGTCTGCAACAGTCATTCCTGACCTGTTCACCACCCGATAATCCTATTTGAATTCTTGAACCCAAAACAATTTCACACCCTCCGTTTACAATGAGAACATTGCAAAACATAGGCATGTGGGGGTGGTAAAGTGCAAACATACAAAAAATTAAAGTTCGGAAGGGTTCTCACAAAAAAAATCACATATTCCAAAAATACCAAAAAAATTAAAAATTCTTGAAAAAGAACAAAAATGAGAGGAGAGGAAATTTTGATGGCACATTAGTTTTCAGGAGAAAAAGGGGAGGAGATAAAAATGTCAAAAGGGAGCATAAGTTGAAAAAAAAAGAAAAAGAGAAAGTCATTAGTAAGAAATTAAGGAATTAACTTAGTTCTAGACCATATCAAGAAAAAGAAAATGAAAGGCAAAAAGTGCTAACAAACAAAGAAGAGATTAGTAGGAACATTGATTTAAGGCCTCTTGGGCTGTGATCCTAGGCTTAAAAATTCAAGTACCCACTAAGATCTAGATAGTCCTCAAGAGGTTAGGGAAAATGCGAAGCTTAAGTATTAGGTCTAAGGCTTAGGGAGTATTCAGCCTCGTTAACTGACCTCTGGTTTGCAGCACTCAGTAACCTAGGCACCTCAATCCACACACACACACAGTTTGGTTCAGTGCGCATAAGTATCAAAATCACGCAAATGCATTTAAGTTCTTAAAAAGTCACCTAGATTAGGAGCGGCTGATCAACACAAGTTGATTTGGATGAGTTTCTGACGCGGAGAGGTGGGAAATTCCCCTCGAAGATGCGCAATAACATATCATCTCCTCGGTGCTTGTCTCCTAGGATATCTACATATCCTACCGAGGGCATGTAAGCACCCTGTGCTGGTTCAGATGCCATGAGTGACATTATCCTGAAATGTCAATTGTTAGGGTCTGGATTTAACTACAGAACACCATGGGCGGGATTATCTCGAAATCTCATAGGGTTCTGGGGGTTGCCATGGGCGGTGCTATCTCGAAGCATCGATTGTGATGTAAACACATTTATACTACTTAAGATATCTATTCATGCATGTTCTTAAGCATAGATTGCATTTCATGATATAAATATTGCATAACATGCATCATCTTACATGTAGAGTAGTTTGAATAAAATGGAGGTTAATTGTCTCCTTTTATGTGCTTGGACAGGGCAAACATTTTATCGGGGCCTCAGATCAAAGATCCAACCATATGGATGTGATCAGGGTGACGATTGGAGTTCAACGACTCCAAGATCGCCCTAATCAGGCATCCGTAGCATCAGATAGTGATCGGGGAACCCTAGAAGATCAAGGGTTAGGATGGTGTAAATCCGCACATTAGATGACAAATCCAACCGCACGGATGAATTCGGATCGACGATCGCAGCCCAACGACACAAAAATCGAGTCAATCCGACATCTGTGGCACCATCTACAACTTCAAGAAGATGAAGGCCAAGATGGCGCCATGTGGCGCCATCTCGACCGCACAAAAGACCGTTTACATTCTATGAAGCCCCACACCCGCTCGCTCTCCGCCGTTGGATCTTGATCCAACGGCTGTGGTCAGCCGTGCCTAAAAGCGTCTGCTCGACCATCCGCACCTCGTAGTGCAGCGGTCGAGCATGCTTACACGAGCGGCGGGCGCGGGTTTGAGCTGTAGCGAAGGGCTGGAAGGCACGGGCGATTGAGCGCGGGCGGGCGTTGGATCTTGATCGGATGGCTGCACGCGCCCGATAGCGTTCATGCGCGACTGAACGCGTGGCATTACGCACAATCGCACGCGTCAGGTGGGCGCAGTTGCGGGCGAAGATGCATCTTAAGCCGTCCGATCTCGCGATCGGACGGCTGAGAATCAAAGTGCGTCGGCGTAAGCGTTGTGCACGGGCAGCTGAGGAGCCGCGCATAGGCGCGGGAGCTACGCCCATGTTGGGGGCTTTAGTGACGGATTTATCCGCCACTAAAGACCCCTCATTTATTATTTTAAAGTTGTAATGACCATTTTGCCCCCACTCCTTGCAACTATAAAAGGAGACCCCCTCCATATGAAATTCTCATCCCTTCCTTCTCTTCTCTACCTCTCCAAAGCTCAAGAGAAGCTTGTCCCACAACTGGGATGCTTCTCGCGAGATAAAGTCCAAATTTTCGTCCCCCTTCGAAAGTGGATCTCGCGACGACGACAGCATGCTGCTCCGTTCTCGTTCTTCTGCTGGCTCGTCCTCAAGCGACCGTCGAGGAGGATTTCTCTCTCTCTATTCTTTTTACTATTTTCTAATATAGATTTACTGCTTTCTAGTGTAGTTCTGCTCGTCCTCCAAGCGATCGTCGAGGAGGACATTTCTCCTTCCATTCTTTTAATGCTTTCTAGAGTAAATTTATCGCTTTCTAGTGTAATTATTTTATGCTTTCTAGTTGTAATGAACAATCTTCTTAATGATAAATTTTTTGTTTATTCTACATCTCATTTTAATTTCTATGTGTAATATTCTCTCTCTCTCTCTTACCCTCTCTCTCTTCTATTTGTTGTAGATACTTAGATAGTTTTAAATTGAATTACTTCGTGACAAATAAAAAGAAGCGTGCAGTTTTTAAATCAAACGTCTGCCTCCCTGTGTTTGACCCGAAATTTCAATTTCGGTATAAATTTTATTTATTGAACACGAGTTCTTCACTTTCAAACTACAACGACAGGTTTTCCAAAACCAAACACGTTAGCATAGCAATTCGTAGCGTTCAACATTTTGGCATCGTTGCCGGGGAGCAATTCGTGCGTTCAACATTTTGGCGCTATTGCCGGGGAGCGATTCGTACGTCTCAACATTTTGGTGCCGTTTCTGGGGAGGCAACGATCTTTAATTTCTCTTCGCATTTTGTAACTTACAAATCATTTACCTCACTTTTCTCCTTTCTTATTGTAATTGCAGGTACTCTTTTGAGACGAGAAAAAGCGGTAGATTGGAGTAAAGTGCTGTGGAAGGTTTTGTAAGTTATCCCCCATTCTTTCCCCCTCCATAGATTTCATTCGCCACATTGAATCGAAATTCCAATTAACCTAGGTGTTTGCATAAATCCTAGGAATAGTTTGGTTGTTTGGATTCTCACTCACATTCATTCCACCTTCATTTATATAAAAATAAAAAATAAAAAGATAATTTTGTGGGGTAATTTTCAACAAACACACAACGTACATCCACATTCAAAGGCACTTAACCGAATTGATTTGTTTCTACTCAACCGGATTTTGATCTGTGGAACCGGTACACATAAAGCAACACATAAAAGAGTAGAAATCATTCTAGGTTAACCATCTTTGTGTGCCAAACTTAGTGGTGCATTTGTGGCCAGTTGTTTGAGTTGATTGGGCCGCACCACTTCAAATAAAATAAACTCATCAAGTAGTTGCCGATTAGGTTCAACTCTTAGGGATTTACCAGACACTCCACATTCTTTTTAAGCTTTAAAGGAAAACATTTTCACCTGTACTTGTAAAACCTGGTGTGCCAATGAAACTTGTTTGAAAATACCTAAAGTTGAATCCTAAAAGCTACTAAGCAAGATTTGAACCTTAAAATTCACCACATCAAAAATAATCTTGCTTGAAAACCACTGGTTGTGCACGCACACACAAATCAATCAATCATTAAGGGCACAACACATTTAAAGGGCCTATCACATTCCGAAGCACATTCAAACCTAGCCCTAAATAAAATAGAGTAGACGTTGGCCTTAAGGATTGAACTCGCTCTTCAGAATTCAGAACGAGATTATTTTCAATTAGTCTGTTTCTACTGTTCAATCTGATGTCTAGCTAGGGGAGTAGAGTCAAACAATCACGGCTGGGGGGTACACTAGGAACCGGAGGCGCAAGCCGAAGGAAGAACCTTCTCCCCAGTCCCTCCTTCTAACTAGTTGGATTGAACAGACGGAAGTAGATCAAATCGTTCCTTTATCTCAAGATGGGTTTCGGGAGTCTGTAGGTCTGTAGGCTCACCCATTTAAGGACAGGTTTGATTGTTTGTATTGTAGGGCACCTTTCTTCCTCCCGTGTATCATGAATCCTTCCACATATTTCACGCATTACCACTCTTTCCCTCCTGTTGTGAATTATCCTCAACATGACGATTATCCTGACTCGTACTGTAATCAACCATCAGTTAGTTGGGATAATTCGGATTGGGGATACAATTCCAGACCCCCGTGTTTAGGATCTAACCCTGAACACTTTGATTCTGATTTCTATCCTTCTCAGAGCTACATCGATTATAGATCGTCTTCCTTTCATGCACAACCTAATACGATCTACAATCATGAAGGATACACCAATCCTTACCCATCCTCTGATTTCACTGCCTTTAGGTCATCACCATCTTTTGAACAATCTGAAATGACCTATTATCAGGAAGGGTATAACGAATCTCAATTCGTTAATTCCTCTGCATTGATGTCAAACCCACCCAATCCTGAACCAACTCATTTGGTTCAGGTTAATCAGGTTCAAGATAAGGTTCTGGCTAACTTGAGGAATATCATTCAATCTTTAGAAGTTCAGCCAATACCTTGCATTGAGAGATTGGAGCCCCTGATTGAAATGATTGATGATTTGAATAAGTCTTTGTTGGATTGGCTCCAGGACATTAAGGATAAGCACCCAGGTGAGCTTCTACTTGGGAAATTAGCGAAATTGAGGATAAGATTCTTGGTTGCTTTTATTCAATCTTGGGATGATTCCCAGGATGAACCCTCTTCAGGAAAGCCAATGATAGAACCTGCTCAGGCACCTATTGAGGGGGACATGTGTTATGACCAGATTGAATTAAAGCGACCAATTAAGGAAGATCTGATTTCTTCACCTGAGATCCCTGAGCCGGGTTACGAGGAAACGTATATCTCCTTGGAATAGAAAGTGACAAATGATTTTGGGATATACATTGATACGGATCATGATTTCTTTGATGGTGAAGATTCAAGTTGCAAAGTCTCACGCGAGCTTTCTGAACACGATTTCTGTGAGACGATTGGGCATAAGGAATCTGATAGATCATTTGATAGCCCAATAATTGAGGAAACTGATCTTAGGCCACACATTACGGATCCAGAATTACATTTTCTGGAGGATTCAATTCAATGCCCTGATTATCAGTTTCACCCTGTTGAGCTTATTGATGATTCTAATTCTAAGATAATTAGACCCAAGTCAATTTTGATTCTGCCACATCATTTAGACTTGGAGATTTCAAACGGGGTGATAAATATACAAGAGGTCCTAGAATTTGATATGCTGAATGGGGAGGATAGGAGCTGGGAAGTTCTGATTTGGGAAGTTAATTTTGGAGGAAATGGAAGATGGAGTCGAAGGGTTCCTTTTAAGCTGAAACCATCAAATCAGAACCCTTACGACATTTGTTTCGAGGATATTCAACTCAAGCATACATTCAACGATTATCCTTTTGAGCTTCAATTCTCTGTAACCCAACTTTTTGGTCTTGGGTTGCATCCTCATAAATCGCAGGCCCGACCCCGCTTGCATTCTGATTTTAGGTTTTGGATAATTTTTATCCAGAACCTAGGATATTCTCGATTATGGGGAATGGGTCTACACCATAATCTGGTCCACATCTGTGGACCACTATTGTTAGGTCAGAAGATTCTTTTGTTTATTCTAATTCTGACCTGCACTTGTGAATTCTTCATCTCTTTTCTTTGTATAGTGTGCCTCGCTGAAGGCACTAAACTCAGCATATATACAGTTTTTCTTAGTTTTCATCTCGGAGCGGACCTGACATTCATGCAATTCAAGTGCTTTCTACGCTTGTCCACTCTATTTTATGTCTTTTTAATACAATGAGGACATTGCATTAAATAGGCATGGGGGGTGGATATTTATCTCTGAATTTATTCGTCAGCTCCATAGATTTGTTTTATTTTCTTTATAAAAAAAAAAATTGGAATTAGGAAAGACAAATTGGGTTTAAAAAAATTTTCAATCTTAGGAAATACTACATTATGATTTGAACACAAAGACCCTTCAGGTCTTTGGACTTAATTAGCCCGTGTATCCACTAAAATGTGGATTTATCTTTGAGTCCTCGCCATCTTAATTCTATCGTAATTGGAATAAATAAGTTTGTGTGATAAGTACATGACTTATCAACCCGCCCTCTGATTTGAGGGAATTTTGAGTTTCGAACATCTACACACTTTCTTTGCATTAACTCGTTGTTCGGTGATTTTAACGGAAATTAGGTAGCTAATGAACCTTCTAGGGTGATATGGCTGGTAAGTTATCCTGGGTAACAGCCCATAGGTAGGTTGTCTAGAACCCAGTCACTGATCTTTCTCTTTTTGCTACCTTTAGGTAAATCTTAGACCAGGGAAGCCACCTACTTAAAAAAAAAAAATCAAAAAGAAAAGAAGAAAAGAAAAAAAGAAATAAGCTACACTTCGCCGCACGAGTATGGCTGGCAAGTTGTCGGTGGTAACAACTCATCGACCGGTTGTCCAGAACCCAACTCAGTAAATGCACTAAAAATTCCCAAAACACTTAGGAAGAAGCAGAGAAGTAGAATAAATCGGGGAGATATACACTGGATTCACCCTTATGTTGACCCCGTTAAAAAATAAAAGTAGGGAGAAAGCTACCGGTTGTAAAGATACACCTTTAGGCAGAAGTCTTTTTGAGGTCACTTAAAGGCGTAGAAATCCGAAGTCCGTTTTAATTACCGGTCAACGAGTCTATCACAATCACAATAAGATGCTTAAAGCTTAGGGTTCTCATCAAATCTTGGGTGAGTTGAATGGCCGTAGAAAGCCACTCTTAAACCCTAAAATTTGAAAATCCAAAAAAAAAAAAAATAGAAAAGAGTAAAAAGAGAAAAAGAATTTTTCTTTGAATAAGGTGAGGGCATGAGGCGATCTGCATTTTAGCTGATACTCGGGCACTGTTGTGTCTTTGAAAGTTCAGTTCCTAAGTAGACAATTTCTTAATGATTGAAAATAACTTAGGTCCAAATAATCCAACCTAATTCTTTTATAAATAGCACATAGTTTTTGCTAGGGACTAGCAAAAGATAGGCATAAGGGTATGATGCAAACACATTTACACTACTTAAGATGTCTATTTATGCATGTTCTTAAGCATAGGATTGCATTTCATGATATAAATATTGCATAACATGCATCATCTTGCATTTAGAGTAGTTTGAATAAAATGGAGGTTAATTGTCTCCTTTTATGTGCTTGGATAGGGCAAACATATTATCAGGGCCTTGGATCAAAGATCCAACCATATGGATGTGATCAGGGTGACGATTGGAGTTCAACGACTCCAAGATCGCCCTAATCAGGCATCCGTAGCATCATATAGTGACCGGGGAACCCTAGACGATCAAGGGCCAAGATGGTGTAAATTCGCACTTTAGATGACAAATCCGACCGCACGGATGAATTCGGATCGACGATCGTAGCCCAACGACACAAAAATCGAGTCAATCCGACATCCGTGGCACCATCTACAACTTCCAGAAGATGGACGGCCAAGATGGCGCCATGTTGCGCCATCTCGGTCGCCCAAACGGCCGCTTACATTCTATGAAGCCCCGCACCTGCTCGCTCTCCGCCGTTGGATCTTGATCCAACAGCTGTGGTCAGCCGCGCCTAAAAGCGTCCGCTCGACCATAGGCGCCCCGTAGCGCAGCGGTCGAACGCGCTTACGCAAGCGGCGGGCGCGGGTTCGAGCCGCAACGAAGGGCTGGAAGGCGTGGGCGATTGAGCGCAGGCAGGCGTTGGATCTTGATCGGACGGCTGCACGCCCGATGGCATTCACGTGCGATTGAACGTGCAGCGTTACGAGCGATCGCACGAGCCAGGCAGGCGTAGCTGCGAGCGGAGATGCGTCTTAAGCTGTCCGATCTTGCGATCGGACGGCTGAGAATCAAAGTACATGGGTGTAAGCGTTGTGCGCGGCTGCTAAGGAGCCACACGTGGGCACGGGAGCTACACCAACGTTGGGGGCTTTAGTGACAGATTTATCCGTCACTAAAGACCCCTCATTTATTATTTTAAAGTTGTAATGACCATTTTGCCCCCACTCCTTGCAACTATAAAAGGAGACCCCCTCCATACGAAATTATCATCCCTTCCTTCTCTTCTTTACCTCTCCAAAGCTCAAGAGAAGCTTGTCCCACACCTAGGATGCTTCTCGCGAGATAAAGTCCAAATTTTCGTCCCCCTTCGGAAGTGGATCCCGCGACGACGACGGCATACTGCTCCGTTCCTGTTCTTCTACTTCGTCCTCCTTCGTCCAGGCGTCGTCCCGTTCAGCTCGTCCTCCAAGCGACCGTCGAGGAGGATTTCTCTCTCCCTATTCTTTTTACTGCTTTCTAATATAGATTTACTGCTTTCTAATGTAGTTCTGCTCGTCCTCCAAGCGATCGTCGAGGAGGACATTTCTCCCTCCATTCTTTTAATGCTTTCTAGAGTAAATTTATCACTTTCTAGTGTAATTGTTTTATGCTTTCTAGTTGTAATGAACAATCTTCTTAATGATAAATTCTTTGTTTATTCTACATCTCATTTTGATTTCTGTGTAATATTCTCTCTCTCTCTCTTACCCTCTCTCTCTCTGTTCTATTTGTTGTAGATACTTAGATAGTTTTAAATTGAATTACTTCGTGACAAATAAAAAGAAACGCGTAGTTTTTAAATCAAACGTCCGCCTTCCTGTATTCGACCTGGAATTTCAATTTCGGTATAAATTTTATTTGTTGAACATGAGTTCTTCGCTTTCAAACTACAACAACAGGTTTTCCAAAACCAAACACGTTAGCGTAGCAATTCGTAGCATTCAACAGATTGGCAAGGACCCTTCGAGGATTGATGATGCGGCTAGGAATCTGATATAGACCGAAGCTAGAAATAAAAAGAAACGAGAGAGAAAACTCTCCAAAAATAAAGAAAATTCCTTTGTCTCTCTCTTACAAAAATGCACTACAAACTGAATCGAGGCTAAAACATGTTACAAGCATAGGTGCTTTAATCGCGGAGTTTAAGGAACCTTAGGATAGTTCTTGTGGGTCTTAAAAACCTTCGTGGCAGACTGAAGCTAGAGTTGATCAGGTCCGGATCTTGGTTGGTACTTGAGTACCTATTGGCCTACTATCGGCATTCTAAGCTAATCTACAGAAGAAAGCACATAGCACAGTTTTGAGCATCAAAGGAACTTATGGTCTAGAATCAAAGTTACAACCTTAAAATTTTGCTAAGGGACTAGCAAAAGCTAGGCATGGGGGCATGATGGGAACACCATCATGAGCCTTAACTAGCTCATTTTGACCCAATGAAGAGAATAAATGCTCCTACATAACCAACTGAAGGTAATAATTCACTACATAACCTTTCTGAGAGAAATACAAGAAAGAAAGGATAAAACTGTAATTTACCAATGCAGTACAACCACGTGTTTTCTCAAGGGCTAAACAAAGGTCAAATGATCTTAATAAGAGAACAGTGGGGTACATTTGATAGAAAAGGGCTTATGTGAGATCTGAGAATTAAATGACTTTTGAAACCCTAAAAATAAACCCACTTGATCAACCAAGGTTCTGGTTAGGATAAAATTCACTTAAACCCTATAAAAATCATAGAGAAATATTCTCTAGGGTTTAGTACCTTCAATTTGGCCATTAGAATCCATTTTGATCTAAAATGAGATCTCAGACAGATATTTGCCCTAATTTGGATTTTTGCATAAATTACTTAGTCAAACATGGTCAAAACAAAAATCCAACTTCACCATTGAATTTCTTAGGTTCAAATTAGGTTTGTACTAAAATTTGGACCTAAGGAGAACTTGTCTTGACCTAGTTTGCAAAAAGATCTTATCTGATTACATTTCTACCCCTAACTTTCAAAAACCCTTGCATTTATCCCCCTAGCTTCTTCATCATCTTTTCAAATAGGTCCCTCCACCATTATCGTGGAGGAATCCTACTCCAACGACCTTTTAAGGGAGATTTCTCCCTGATTGCTTGGAGAATCTCCTCCAAAATTGGAAGGAAGATTCTCTGAGAAGTTCCCTCCAATATGAACCCATCCATATGTCCTAATTCCCTCCCAATCTCTCATGCGAATGCATGAGAGATTTGGGTCTCTTGAAAGCTTCCATCTTCGGTGAGTTTTCCTTGCTTGGTAGCTTGGCTTCCAAGCACAAAACCCTCTCTGAAGACCTATTAAAGAAGTCCCAGATCCAACCGATTCTCCTCAGCTTGAAATTGGGCCAGTTTCACCTCTATTCCTCTCTCCCCTCCGGCCGCAACCCTCCGCAAGCTCCGATGGCTTCTCCCTAGCTCCTTTGTTGCCCAACCACAATACCAGTGGCTAGATTATCTCCACCACAGTCCTCCGCGCCGGGCAATACCGACCGACGTCATCCCTGCCCCGTCTTCACCGCCGCCTCACCTACGGAGATTTCGTCTTCCCCACGTCCGACAACCATATCAGCGTGGGATTCCTTTCCCTTTCGTCACTTAGAAGTAGGTTTTTAGGTCCCCTCTCTCTCACACTTTCTTTCCCTCTCTCTATTTCCCAAAATCGACCACCAGCGCCACTGACCACCGTCACCTCCTCCATCTCCGGCGACTCCTCCGACAAGTTGCTCCCATCGCTATGCACCTCCATCCACCTCGCCGGCCACCCTACAACCTTTGCTGCAACTCCCTGATCATTTCCCCTCACTCCAATCACTCCATCGACCACCCAAACACCTCACCGAACACACCCACTCACATGCACATAGTACGCCCTAGGCGCACCACCACAGCCACCCTCGCTCCACGACACAGCCACCGTCACATTCGCCGTGCCACGGCGACCTTGCTAAGTGTTCTGATGCGGCCATTAGGCCCTTGTTCTTGATTTCAGGTAGCAGGTCAATGGTCGCCATTGCTACCAAGCTTGAAACCAGCTTGAAGCTACGCCCATGTCTTGCTGTCTTAGGCTGACACTCCCAGGATGCACAGAATTCCCTCATGCACGCATCCAAGCTCTCAATTCCAGTTGAAGGCCTCCATAGCTGCTACAATTGGAAGCCTTATCTGCTACTGCGGTGCGCGAAAGGAAGGTGGGATATTTAGTCTGAAACAGAATGACACTTTCATGCACATAAATTGAAAATATGAAGAAGGTTATTCACCTCCAACACTGAGGGTGAGGTCCTCCTCCCCCTTCACCGGACTCGTCTGTGGCATTGCCCACGCGGACCTGGCCGACCCGACTTCCCACTTGACTTTGCTCCTCGCTCACCACACATGCCTGTGATCCTGGATTCGGGTATGCGATAGGTCTGATTACCCGATAGGCAGAGGCTCTGGGAGAGCGAGACTGAAATAGAAAAGAGAGAGAGAGAGAGGAAAGCTATGCGGGGGAAGGGGGTTTTTGCTCTGAGAAGATTGCTCCGACACTTAGGCGGATTCAGAGGGCAAAGCAAGGCTGAAGGAAGAAGAGAAGAAAGGAAGAAGAGGAGGACCGTAGGGCTTAAGACAAAGGAAAAGAAGAAAGCCAAAGGCAGAAGGCAGAGAAAGAGAAGAAGAAGAAGAATTGAAGGAAGAAGAAAGAAGAGAAAGAAGAAAAGAGGGCTCACAAAGGCAAAGGAAGAAGAAGGAAAAAGAAGAAGAAGCCAAAGATAGAAGCTGAAGAAGAAGAGAGGAAGAGAAGTACACAGAGAAAGAGAAGAAGAAGAAGAAAGGAAGAGGAGGACTGTAGCAAAGTCATTTAAGACGTCTGATTGTAAAATCAGATGTCTAAATTTATATTTCCTTCTTTAGTCGATTTAAGTAACCATTATTTTGTCTAAAACTCTTTTTACTCTTCATATACTCATATGCTCTACTTTCCTATTCAGTTTTTGAGTAATATTATGTGTTCAATTTGCATTTATTGTTGAGACTAGTGTGTGAATTCCATTTGCTCCTTGTGTTCGACCTCGGAACTTTTTGAAATAATAAAATTGTATTTGTTTGAACGCTATTTCGACTGTACTACAATGCAACACTTTTTAAACCCCGACTCAGCACAATTAACAAAGACATATATCTATCTTAGGTCAGAGGATACACCTTCTCTTTGATAGTGATTAGAGATTGACTTCCACATCACTATCTTATCGAGTTAACTCTTTAACTCAACCTGCATGTTAGTCCCAAATCTTTATTCCTATGTAGAGGGTGTGCATCAAAGGCATCAGCAACCTCTAGTAAAGTTTGCCATCTCTTCTAAGACCAGAGATAATAGTTAGATATCATGATTGTTATTGATGACTTATCGAAATCCTTGATCCAAAGCATTTGGATCTTCGATACCTATCATTAGTATATCCATTATGGCAATAGTATATTCTCCCAATTGTATTGAGGGACCCATTTAACGATATTAGTGTGTCCACTTGATTTGATATTTAGATTCAAATCATCGATCAAGTGATTTGACTTAGGTTGGTTTGCTCAGGGCACATAACTCTAACAAACTTCTACTTGCCCTAAGAGTTAATCCTAAACTACTCATATTGCCAACTTGACACTCAAGTGGTTTACCATAAACCCTTGATCAATGAAAGTGTCACGCCATAGGCTAAAGTATTACATATGATAACTACTTTATCATACGTGGCGTCAAGTTTAAGATGAAGACATTTCTCTCTACAAGCATGCTCTTTGTGTAAAGAAACCATTTCTTTAAGAGTGATGTTATTATTATCATAGCAATAATGAGAGTTTTAGCAGGGGAAACCACATCAAATCCTTCCAAAAGACTTATATATCCACATCATCCTTGTGACAGCTTCATAAGATGCAACATATCCACTTTAGCTTTATATTGTGGTGTGTATGCTTCCGGAGCTGATACCACATTTGTCCACATTAGACGGTGGATGTTGTATCTCAACTCATTAAGATTGACTCAATTAGTGCATCCCAACTCATTGAGATTACCTTTTCCATCATTGCATTCCTTTCACAAAGAATGTTAAGGACAACTCTCCTTTTTATCCAAAGTGTCTTGTAGGTTGATAGCATTTTAACCTCCTACTGCTTTAGAATCTCCTTTTGAAACTATACTTGATTTGTATGCATTGATCGTGTAATTTACAAGAAGATAAAGAAGTATCAATGTATGCAAAACATAATTATTTATAAAAAATTACCAAACTCTCGAAATAAATAGAAATTAATATAGCACGAATTTGAGTCATTCTTAGGGAGGTAAATTTATCCAAATTACTTTCCATTAATTTAAACTATTTTTTTATTTTTGAATTTTTTATATTTTTTTTGAAATTTTACAATAAGATAAGAGAAGTATTCCTAATTATAACAATTAATCCTAAAATAGAAAAAATAAAATGTATGAAAAGTGAGAAACAACTAAAAATTAGGCATCTTAGGCATGTAGGTTCTCTAACGGAGGGGGTGAGATTTGCGTGATATATATAGAAATGCAGAAATGTAAAAATCAATCTCACAAAAGGATGCAATCATAAGTACACTATGATTTTTAGGTGGAAACCCAAATCAGGGTAAAAACCACCACATAAACTTCTTGGTTTAGGATTTCCCAATCAATCAAGTCGATCAAATCTACTAACATACTACTTAAACGAAGGTAGTACAACCTCTTACAACAACGCTACTTAAACGAGGGTAGCATACCTCAAACCCCTCCTCTTCACGAGGAGTATTTTGTCACACGAAGGAAACGAGAATTCATAAAGCAAATACCCAACCAAAAACAAATAAAATAACACAAACCTATAGAACCACAAAGTATAGTCTTAAACTTTGCTTCTATAGGCAATGGGTACTTTCCTAAGATGGAAGTGAAGTGCGCGATTCACGTGATGGCACCACGATGCTCTCGTATACATAGGCGGGAGTGCGGATGCACAGTGGGGAAGATGCTCTCAAGATGTAGACTAAGGCTTGAGCACTTCTCCTTTGATTCTAACTTCTCTTGGATACAAAATGTGTGGAAAGTAATGTTACTTGGTGTGTTTTGTCTTAAGAAGGGTGTTCCTCTATTTATAGAGGTCCTAAGAAGGGTTTAGAAGCCTCTTCTAGCCGTTGGAGGGATTCTCTAGTCGTTGGGAATTATCCCAAGGCAAATTAGGCTGAAATTAGAGCTATTTATGATTTTGACAGGGTTATCAGATATCTAGATCTACTATCAGACGTCTGGGTCATCATCTGATTTTATGGTCGAACGTTTAATCTAGAAGGGTGGATCAACTAGACGGTGTTAGATCAGAATGATCGTCTAAAGGTTACTTTTAAGATGTTTGGACTTAAGATCAGACATCTAATTCTAGACAAGTTTCCTTCCTATTTTTGTCCAGACCTAAACAAGGTTCTAGGTCTTATTGGTCAGATGACAAGTCAATCTTCTGGCACAAAGTCTGGATGTCTGAAAATGCAATCTTCTGCGGAAATGGATTTCCTAAGGGTAAATGGCTATAATCATCTAACAAAAAGGTGATCTAGGCCTAACGTCTACTTATCAGATGTCTGTGGATCATTATGGACATCTAAAAGTGTATGTAGGTCAGATTGAAGGTTAATCCTCTAAGATTAGTCTGATAAAGCCAATAGTCCTCTAGTTGGACATCTGGCATGGTCATCAGACGTCTTCTAAGACATCTGGACTAAGGGCTAGTCGTCTGATATCAATAGACAAAAATCATTAAGTCCATCCAAAGTGTTTGGACATCTAATCAAATAGTCAGGTGTCTTAAAGTCAAATATTAGACGTCTGATTTCCAAATTGGACATCTGATTAGGCTATATGATGCCTATTTTAGCTTTCTAAGTTCTCTACGAAAAAGCCTAAGGATCCTAGGTTTTTGTAGGTGTTCCTAGGACTATAGTTTAGTTACTATGAGGCCCTTTAACATATAATCTAGACAAAAAATAAAGAGCAAAAGAATAACAAAAGAATACATGAATAAAGTATCTATCCTATTTTTCACCTCCTTCCTTCTTAAAGCTTTCACTCCGAGCGAAGCTCCTTCTCCTACAACAAGCTCCTCCAATCTGCCATGAATGCGAGCTTGAGCTCCTTTACACTTGATATCCATTTGCATTTTCCTGAAACTCATAAACTCAAAGCCAATGTTAAATAACAAGTGTTTTGTTATCATCAAAATTAACGATCGTGGTGCCCTTGTACAAGTAGGGCATGACATTGATACAGATCCGATTTCAATTTTCTAAAGCCCTCTCAAAAAAAAATTAGAGACTAAGAAATTGAAGGTAGATAAAAGTAAATCACTAGAACAAAATTTTATTAAAGACAAATAATGTCAAATTACAAGTAAAGAAAGAGAGAAAGAGTAGAAAGAGAATGTCCTTGGGGAGGATCTTGGCATAATGGTGACAATGCAAGGGAGCTAGGACATTCGGTAGCGTGAAGAGGAGGGAATGTGCCCGAGGCCCCTTGTGCTCCAAAGCGAGGGAGAGGAATAGAGAAGTGAGGGAAGAAGAATGAATGAAAGATGTCTCTAAAGGAGGGTCATGAGGGGGTATTTATAGCCTTCGCAAGTCTCAAAATAATTAGGAATAAGTAAAATACATTACCTTTTAATTAACTAATTCTGTAGGGCCTTGAAAAGTTTAAATCCCATTAGGAATGGGATTTTCCCTTGATTTAGGGATAGGAGTTCTATTTGGGTTCTCTTTTCCTTTTCTTTCCTTTTGCTTCTTTTTTTCCTTTATTCCTCCGTTATTCCTTATACAAGCATCATTTTTTAATTCTGTCTGCACCACTAAGTTCCTTGTCTCGTTCTCTTTCATATAAGATCCTATATTAGGTATATTTTACTCATTGTTTCCTACATTTAAAAATTAAATAAATTGGATTATTTCTACATGCAAAATAAAAATTTGAAAAATACCCAAAAAATAGTAAAAAAATAGGGAAAAAATTATCCAAAATTATGTTGCAATCACACCCTCATGACTACACTTTGTTAGCCCTTAAGCAAAATAAAAACAAAATCATAAAACCTAACCTACTTTTATGGGAAACATAGTTGCATTTACCATAGGCAACAAGACTTTAAAACCCTAGGTTGCCTTGGTGGAGTTGTAATCTCTTGAGATTTTTTAACTGACATAGTTACAAAGTTGAAAACAAAATTGATAATCAATGAGTCTGAGCAGGGTTTTCTGACTTAGGAGGATTCAATCATTATTAACCCTGGAAAATATATGTGAAATCTAAACAAGAAAACTCAACAGTATTGGATTACCAACCGAAATATAAAATGCTTTGTCAAATCATATTTCAAACAACCTCAAACTTAGGTCTTAAGTATAGGTTTTTATGGCTCAAAAATCTATTCAAAGGTTTGTATAAAATCAGAAGGACTGTGCATCTGCGCATGTCATAACTGTTGAGATAAGTGGGCAACATATTCTAGAAAATTATGTTTTTGTTTGAGACACAAGGCTACTTGTCACTCCTCACAAACCTTGCCTTTGGAATTGCTTTACTACAAACTAGTAGCTTTCTTCCTCATTTTTTCTATCTCGAGATCAACACAAGATGGAAATCAGTGTATATCTCCTTGGTTGTGCTATTTGGTATCTTTTACTTTATTTTCATTTTTCATTACTATTTGTTCCTTCTCTCTCTTTTTTTCTTTTCTTCTTTCTTCTTCTTCTTGTTGTTTTCATTACTTTAGTTTCTCTTTTTCTACTCCATTTTTCTAGGGTAGGTGACTCTTTCGAATCTAATTCATGAGTACCCCTTAGGCAAGAATTTAGAGGAGATCAGGGTGCAAGGCTAAGATATAAACATTCGACATCTGGGGGAGAATCCAGTATAACATGTTAGCCATACTTGCAAAGGTCTTAGGATTATATAAGAAATTAAGTTTAAATTTTAAAGAATAGACCCTCAGTCAGATCTCACAGCTCTTAAAAAATTTAGCTTTCTATTGTTGATTGCCCACAAGTTAGTTAATTAATGTGTAAGTACAAATGATGAAATGCTTAGGCTTTAAACACATTAAATCCAGAGGGCGGAAAATAAGCCATATATTTCTATAATGTTAACTTAATACCTTAGTAAATCAGACTCGTCAATGACTTAGAATCAAATTCATATCTTGGTAAATACTTGATTTAATTAAATCGAAAATGGCCTGTAGAGTCTAAGTGAAAGATCTTTAATATTTTCATATGGTCAACTTCTCTTGAGAACCTAAGTAGGATCATTCTTCCCTAACTCAATACTCGACAAAACTTTGAGAAATAATTTCTTCTTTTATTTTTTCTTTCAAAAATCCAACAAAATTTCTAGAGATTAGATATATATGGAAAATTAGCAAAAATTACCCACCCTTATGCCTATTTCATGCAATGTTCTCATTGTATGCTCATAAATGTGCATGAAAAAGGGAAGATATTACTAAATGATTCTGAGTTGGTGTATTAAGGACCAATTAGCTCCATACCTACAAAATTAACATTATATACACACACACAAAATTGTGTTGGGTTGTCTTCCAACAAGCATTAAGTTTAACATCTTCAGCTAAACGTGGTATGAAAGTATAGTTGTTATTGATGACCATAGTTGAATATCATGATTGTTATTGATGACTTATTGAAATCCTAGATCTAAAGCATCTGGATCTTCGATACCTATCATCGGTACATTTAACATGACTACACTACATTCCCCCAATTATATTGAGGGAACCATCTAACTATATTAGTGTGTTCACGTGATCTAACATTTAGATTTGAATCACCGAGCGAGTGATTTGATTTATGTCAATTTGTTCAAGGAACGTAACTCCAACAAAGACTTGTTGAATACCTTGGATGCCTTTGTGACATATTTAACCCTTGATGTGCCTTATTAAATGTTTTTAGGTTTGCCAACTCCTTATCTCAATATAAGGCCATAGTCACCATATTATGCATCATCATGGAGAAAGAAGAGGAGTTGATACAATATTTGAAGAGGCTGGGAAAGGTTAATGAAAAGGAAGAGCCTAGTGAAATAGCCTTCGTTGAAGAACACACTAATCGTGAGGCTCGAAAATACTATCTCTACTTCAAGGTGTCATTCAATATACTTATTAAATAAAGGGGGCTAGTATAAATGGTAAGTAAGGCCTGGAAGTTTGATAGAGCTTTGCTTATACAAGATATAGAATATAGCTGCTTGGCAGCAAGATTTAAGAGTAAATAGGATGTAGAAATGATTTGGGTGAGAGCCCCTTGGCATTTTGAGGAAGATTTAATTATTTTCAAGAACACTAAACTGGGAACTTTGCCCTCAGAGTACAAGTTTGAAGTTGCAACTTCCTAAGTCTATGTGATGGATGTTCCACCAAATATTGGAACGCAAAAATGTGCTTGGAAGATGGTTAAATATTTAGGGAAAATGGTTGATTCTATCCTTAAAGCTGGCAGCAAAAGCTCTGTTATGGTAAAAGTAATGATAGATGTTATTGATGTTGGATGTTAATCCAAGATATGGACTTATATATGCATTAAGTAATCATATAATCAATCAGCATATAAAGGATTGTCATATAATGCCCATCACTAAAGTGATCAAATAAGGTTTTATTGAGGGCATGGGCATAAAATGAAAAGGGATTGGTGTGGTTATGTTATATATGTGTAGAGACCGATTTTGCAATTACAATTCCTCGATGGGCGAATTTGTAATTTTCTGATAGTAATTATTTTTGTCTAATTACTAATATGGAGAGGTTAGGTCCCCAAGGGTTTCACACCTTAATTCTCTTCACCTCCCCATCGAATGCTGAGAGAAAAAAGAGACCTGAGTGGCTGGCAGCTGCAAGTTTTGGAGAAGGTTTTCTCCTAATTACTCTCAATCTTAGGAAGGTAACTCGTGGGTTCTTGTTCTGTAAATAATATGAAGCTAGGTATGTCTTTTATACTCAATATATGTGAATAGATTCTGAATAGATTAGAGAAGCATGTTTATATTTCATTTATATGAATCATGCTTTTACATGAATGCATCTATTCATTTGTTATTCAGTCATACAACTGTTAGATCATATGTATGTTTAGATCTGGTCATTGGCATTCTCAGAAATGCATATACACAATCTGTAACCGTCGTAAGTACCGGTACTCAAGATGAGTACCGGTATTGTTGGAATACTATGTTTTGAACCACTAAGTAAACTGTAGGTTGCTTGTACTGGTACTCTTCATTTGTTTTGGCACATGAAAGCTCCAGATCGACTCCTGGATGACTTAAGTCCAAAATTGGGACTTACATGTACCGGTACTCATGATAAGTACCGGTACACATGAGTCCTAGATCAGGTTCTGGGCTTGAAGTCACCAGAACCTGTAGCTTACAAGTATCGATACTCGTCATGAGTACCGGTACTGGTAGGCTACAGGTGGTGTGTCCAGTACTCAACAAGTACCGGTACTCTTTATGAGTACCGATACTCGTTGAGACCAGTTCTTTCATGGAGTGATACTAGTACTCTATGAGTAACGGTACTCAACATGACCACCAGTACATAGTGAGTACTGGACAAGTACTCATTTGGACATGGGTTCTAAACTGTAACCCATAGGTATCGGTACTTGGCATCAGTACCGATACCCAATCGAAGGAACCCATAACTGTAACTCAAGCATACCGGTATTGGTCTACTAATATAGGTACCCAGTTAGTATGAAGTCCAGTTGAGATAAGTTGTTGTACAGGTCCATCCTAAGTTAGAGGTGAGTTAATTATAGTTAAGCCCCTAAGGGTTTAAGAATATCCCCAACAATTGATCTCCTAAAAAAATTCACTTGTTACAGAGATGATGATGGTTTAGCTATTTCTCACCCTGTGAAATATGAAAACCTTCCAAAGTTTTGTATGCTATGTGGTATGATAGGGCATGTGTATGCATGGTCCAAAGAGGTCCTAGAAGTTAAAAGGAGGGAGGATTCTTGACAGACGAAAAATTCAAGGACGAAAACTGAAGAACGAATCACATTGCGATATGGAGATGAAATTAAAGCTTTCAGTAGAATAAAAAGAAATGAAAGATTGAGGAGTTTAGGGAATTTTCAGGAATTAAATAGAGCGAGGAGGTCGCCACAAGGTGAAAGCACCAACTAGGTAGCTATTATTGTTTAAGTTTCTCCATCGAGGAAATCCTCCACCATTAATGATGATAGAGACAAGGATGTCTCGTTTGTTGAAGCTATTATGCGATGTAGACAGTTATTGTACTCCCTTCATCTTATTTGAATTTGGATTAGGTTTTGGCGGTTCCCCCTCTTGGGTCGATACCTTTCTTGCATAACGAACTCCCCACTTCCCAAAGCATACCCACCTGCCTCTGAGCTTCAAAGCAAGCCCTCCCACCTCTCTAAGTATCCCCTCCACCAAAAAACCCTTTATAGCTATCCTACTAGTCAAGTACCCTACCAAAAATCCCCAAACCACTACAAATGCTATTTTGGCATAAAAAACCTTCCACCTTCTAAACACTCTTTTGATAATGTTAACTCTTAGGCCCACCTCAGTTCCTACTCTTATCTTTCTCTATCCCCATGCCCCCTTTAAATAATAATCCCAATCTTCCCTCCTAGACGTCCCTGTGATAACTCTAACATCTTGTATAAAAAATATCCAACCCTTCTCGGATCCCCTCGTCCATAATCCCCCTACTTACCTAGTGGGTCCTCACTCCTTGGTCACAAATTCCATTTTTACAGATCCTTCATCAGATAGCACTTGTATCACTTCTCGCAAATTTATGCCCAATTTAGTAAGAAGGCCAAGATCCAAAGGATTGATGCAAACACTTCATCTCTATATAATGTTTCCATTAAAATGGAGCTAATGTGATTAAAGAGAATAGAATCAATTTAACTTGAAATGTTGGATGTGGAAGCTGAAACAAAGAAAAGGAAACTTATGGTGGATGATGTGGAGACCAAACCAATGGAGACTATTATAGTAAACGACTAGGGCTTGGATAGTTGACCCCCAACATCTACAAGGGGATAAATGAGAATATATATTATCTTGGAATTCGTAGAGGGTTAAGAGGTCCCTCTGCAATTCATCACCTGAAAAACCTATTGAGGGCTACTTTGCCAAATATTTGCTTTATTTTAGAATTTCATTGTAACTTGAAAAGAGTAGAGTGGTTGAAGAGTAAAATAAATAATTATCAGTGCTATGCTTTAGAATTAGATGCTCTCTTTGGTGGTTGATTCTTATGGTCAATGAGTCAATTGATGTGTAGCTAAGGCATGTACACAAGAACTATTTTTGGGTGGAATTGGTAGCATTTGGTTTTGTGTGATGGCACTTCTTATGCATTTATGGCTCCCCTTGTACTCATAAGAAGAAGGATTTTTGGCCAGGAATGACTCGATTGGTTGAGGGGCTGGAAATTTGTTAGTTATTGGATATTTTAATGCCATTTTATTTAAGGGTGAAAAATTAGGGGGAAAAGAGGCTAGAGTTTAAGATTATTGCTACCTTAGGGAATTTGCTGATGTAGTCAGACTAATGGATTTGAGTTATGCATGGCTAGCATTCACCTAGTCAAATAGAAGAAAGAATCCATCTGAATTGATTAGAGAGAGACTTGATAGAGGGCAAGCTATGTTTCAAGCGATAGATCGGTGTTTTAAGATTGTTGTATTATAGTATACCCAAAATAGTGCTCAAACAAATAAATTTTATTACTCTAAAAGGTTCCAAGGTCGAACATAGGGAGCAATATGGAATTTAAAGCTCAAGATCACAATTTAAATCAAGTATAAAGATTGCAATAAGAATAATGTTAGGATTAATATGCAAAAAGAATGGAGTAAAATGGTGATTGAAATCACCAATTACTCCTCACAAATAACACTTAAACCAAATCTCAAATATATGCAATTAAAGTATCAATATGATGTGATTTTGTTCTCTTCTCTTTCTGCTGGTTCTTCTTCTTCTTCTTTCTTTCTTCCTTTGTTGCTCAAGCCTTCTCCTTCTTCTCTATTGCGGCTCCCTCACTTCTTCTCTATTGCTCAAGCCTTCTTCTTCTTCTTCTTTGTTCGGCTACTTCACATAAGGGGAGCTTCTTGAATTGGCTAAGTGTCAGCCAACTTTCCAGAGAGCAAAACCCTCCCCCTACCCTGCATGATCTCTCCTTTTCTTTCTCTCTTAGGCTCCGCCCTCCCAGGGCCTCTCAATGGGTAACTGGGTTATCGGGTATACGCGCACTAGGGACCAGGGCTGCCTACAGTGGGTAGCAGCCGAGGAGTGCTTAGGTTAGGCGAGTTATCGGGCTGGCCAGATTCGCAAGGTCAAAGTCACAGACAAGGTGCTTGAGGGGTGCGTGTGGGGACCTCACCCCCTGTGCATGCTAAGGTGATAATGCTATTCGACTTTTTCAATTTATGTGCCTTCAACTACTCTGATGCTTCTGATGTGGGACTAAACCGCACCCCTTTCTTCGTGTGCATTTACAGCAAGGAGGTTCCTCTCATTGGCGTAGCTGGTGCACCTCTTCCACTCAATTGATGGCCTAGAGACCTGGAGCTGTGACTTCCGTGCGTCTTGGGACTGAAACCTGGGACGGAGCTAGCAAGAACACAGGCTTCGAGGTTGCATGAAGCTCTATTAATGGTGATGGTGGAGGAGAACATGAAAATCACAATATGGGCTTGTAGCCTCAATTAAACTAGTTCACAAGCTTTGCCAAACCACGGTGAATGAGTAGGGGTTGGTCTCGTGGTTAGTGGAGGTGTGTGGTGGTCTGCGGAGGTCAGAGGAGGAACGCGACAGTGGGTGTGTTTGGCGGAGCGGTGGAGAGGCTAATAGTCTCGAAGACCAGAGGGCTTTTGCTCTCTAGGACACAGCAGAGGTGTAGGGAGTGTTGGCGACGGGTATGGAGCGGTGTAGCGATGGGAGCACTTCACCAGAGGAGTGGCTAGACGCGGAAGGGATGACGGTGAACGGTCAGTAGCATGGTTGAAATTGAGTGCAGTTGAGATGTAAATGAAGTAGAGAAAGTAAGGGACTTATCTAGGTAGTTAGTAGATGATGGGGAGTCGAGGTGACGTCGATTGCAGTATGGTCGGCATCGGGGAAGAAACTACTCTTATGAGGGGTGGACGGCAAGGATGAAGGAGGTAGGGATGCCGGTGGGTGTTGCTCGATGCGGAAGAAGGCAAGGAAGAAGAATCTGTCGCTGGTATTGCAGTTAGACGATGAGGGGAGGCAAGGAGGGTCGCTAGAGCTTGAAGAGCAATTCGGCCGGAGGAGGAGAGAAGAATTTGAGGTTACTCCAGTCGAATTCAAGCTTGAGAGGTTCGGTATGAGGAGGTGCTTTTAGAGACCTCAGGAGGATGGTTAGAGCTTGGGAAGTAAGCTTCCCAAGCTTGGAACGCTCACCAGAGTTTGCAAATTCCTTGATACCCAAATCTCTCATGCATTCGCATGAGAGATTGGGTAGGTTTTAGGGCTTAGGATCTGGTTCAAAAGGAAAGGAATTTCTTGACAAACTTCCCTTTCAAATTTGAAAGGGATTTGTCAAGAAATCAGGGAGTTCTTTCCTTTTTAAGGTCGCCAGAGCAAGTAGGAATAGGTTTAATGGCGATAGGGACCTTTTTGTGAGAACAACGACAAAGTTAGGGAACTGTTTGAAAAGATTTTGAAAGTTAAGGGTAGAAATGTAATTAGACAGGACCAATTTGCAAACTAGGTCAAGATAAACCATCATGGGTCCAAATTTTGCTACAAACCTAATTTGGACCTAAGGAATCCAATGGTGAAGTTGGATTTTGGTTTTGACCACATCTGACTAAGTAATTTATGTGAAAACCTAAATTAAGGAAAATGTTTGTTTGTGACTCTGTTCTATGTCAAAACGGGTTCTGATGGTCAAATTGAAAGTTTCAAACCCTGGAGAATATTTTTCTATGAATTTTAGAGGGTTTAGGTGATTTTTATTCTGATCAGAACCTCAGTTAATTAAGCGGATCTGTTTTTAGGGTTTCAAAAAATCATTTAATTCTGAGAACACGTGCAAACCCTTTTCTGATTATTCTATCCCACTTGTTATCTTTTTAAGACCATTTGACCTTCATTCAACCCCTTAGAAAACCCGTGGTTGTACTGCATTCACGATATCTAGTAAAATTATAGTTTTAACCCTAGTTTCTTATTTTTTTCTCTCAGAATGACTATGTAGTGACATGTAGCTCTCTGGCAGTTATGCAGGAGCATTTACTAACTGATGAGAACCTCATCATGAGCCATAACTAGCTCATTTTGACCCAATACAAAGGATAAAAGCTCCTATATATCTCAAGGAAAGGCTTAACTCAGAGAATTCTGAGTTTGAGAAGAAAACCAGTCACAAGGGGTAAAAGTGCAATTTTACCAGTATAATCTGCATACAGGGTAATTCTGGGCCCAAACACAGGTCAAAACAGCTTAATAAGAATAAAAGTGGGATGAGATGATCTAGCAAGGGCTACAGCACTTCCAAGGAACCAAATGATAATCTGTAACCCTAAAACAACCCACTTCAATTCACAAGGTTCGAGGCAAAGTAAAAATAGAATAAACCCTCTAAAATTCATAGAAAAATAATCTCTAGGGTTTAGAACCTTCAATTTGGCCTTTAGAACCCATTTTGACCTACATTGAGAACCATGCCCAATTAATAACTTAATTTGGGTTTTTGCGCAAATTGACCGGTCAAACAAGGTTTAATATGAAAATAAAATTCACCATCAGATTCCTTAGGTCCTAATTAGTCATGTATAAAAACTTGAGCCTAAGAAGAAACCTCCTTGACCGAATTTACACTTTGGTCCTCATATATTTACTCTTTGGCCCTCAACTTTTGAACCCTCGCATTTAGGCCCCTAACTCTCCTTCGTTCTTTGCAAACAGGTCCCTCCTGCAAAACCCTGCCAGCACCATGCTCCGGCGACCTTGCGCGGAGCATGGCGCCGCGCAGGGTGAGGTGGAGGACCTGGCAAGTGTACCGGGGGTGCCCTGCGTCGTCAGCCGTCGCAGGAGCACCCCCATGGTCACTGTAGCCCCCCATACCGGCCGTGCGAACGCACGGACGGTATGGGTTCGAATTCCGACCATGCTCCGGCGAGGGAGACACGTCGTCTCCCTCCGCCTTCCTCCCTGCTACAACCCTATAAATACCCCCCGCCGCTCCACCGACCAAGGCAGCCTGGATCTGACGGAGAAAACCCCCAGCTTTCGTCTCTTCTTTCTCCGGCAGACGCTCACCAGCTCCGGCGACTTCCTCTCCCTCCACCTCTTCGCTCTGCCGCACTACCAGCAGCAAAGACCTCCTCCCCTGCTCTTCCCGCGCCACGCCGCACCCAGCTGGCGCCTCTCCAGCCTTCTGCTCGCCGCCGCCCCTCTCCCTGAGCATCATCTTCTCCGGCGACAGTCGATACGACTGTCGCCCTGTTCCTCCCCCTTCGTCCCTGCAGTTAAGTTAGACTTACTCCCCTTCTCCTCCTCTTTCTTTCCCCGCTTTCGATTTAGTCAATTAAGCCCTCTACCGACCCTGTTCACCCTCATCCTCTCCGCCTCCGACCACCCTCCGGCGAGCCGCTCCCATCACCTCAGCGACCCACACGGCTCGCCGACCACCGCAGAACTTCCGCCTCCTCACCCTGATCCTCTTCCGCCCCTCCACTTCCCATCAAACACCCTCTGCAGACCCACCGAACACACCCACTCCCTCGCTCACAGTCTGACCTAGGACGACCTAACAGCTCCATCACACCCCCTGCAGACCCCCTGACCACCTTCGCCGTGCCACGGCGAAGGTCCTCCGCCTGTCTGATTTGGCCGAGAGGCCGTGCCATTGGTTTCAGGTTCCAGGCCTTGGCCGCCATTGGCGAGGAAGCTCGAAGCCTGCTCGAGGTTGCTCCAAGCCGAGATATCCCAGATTGAATAGCCACGGCCAGCGCGGAAGAGTCTCACGCACACACCCTGGCCCTCGATTGGAGCTGTACGCCTCAACAGCCGATGCAATTGGGAGCACCATCCCTGCTGCAGGCGTAAGAAAATTGGGGTGGGACATTTAGTCCCACCTCGGAATCTCTCAAAGGCGCGCGGACACATAAATTGAAAAACTGCCGTATGCTGTTTGCCTCAGTTACCACGGGGTGAGGTCCCTCTCACCCGACCCGACCCGACTCGGCCTCGTCCGTGACCACGCTCCGCGGACCTGGCCCGACCCGATTAGACTGACCTGCACTCCTCGCCCACCACGCACGCCGGTGGGCCTGGACCCGGGCCTGATCCGAACCCGATTACCCGATAGCGCTCTGGGAGAGCTTCCGAAGAGTGATTTCAGAGAGAGAGAGATACGCGGGGGAAGGGGGTAGAGTAGGTTTTTGCCTTCTGATGAACTCTTGAGCGTGCAGGCACAGGTGAAGGACTGCGGAAGAAGAAGCAGCTGCACTGTAGCAACTGCTCAGTTAAGTCGTCGAAGCACCGGGCCAGACGACGGACAGCCAGCAGCCAGAGCAACACAGAAGGCAGGCTGAAGAAGAAGGAAGGGAGACTTAGTAGCCGAAGGCAGAAGCACCACGATTGCAGAAGAAGAAATGAAAAGAAGCAAGAAGCAAGAAAAGAAGAAGACGATCTGAAGAAAAAGAAAGAAAGGAAACAAGGAAGAACAGAAGAAGAAGAGCACGAGGGGAAAATCTGAAGAAAGCAGAAGAAAAAGAAGAAGAAGAAGAAGAACAGGAAGAACCAAAGACAAAGAGGAAGAAAGAAGAAAAGAAGCAGAAGCCAATTTTTCATCTCTCTCTCTCTCTTTATTTTTGTAATAGAATTTGTATATCTCTAGAATACAACTTGCTCCCTGAGTTCGACCTCGGGAACTCTTTTATTTTTCCGAGTAAAAAATTTTTTTATATGAAACGTTGGTAACAACCGGCTTTACTACAACGAATTAACAACGAAAACCGACGTTCCATCATTTTGGCGCCGCTGCCGGGGAGCAACGGCTATTCTAGAGGTAAACATTCCTGTATCTTTTAATTTCTGATAATCTCCTCTCTTTTATGCAGCTACAGGAACTCAAGAAGACAAGCAACCACACGACAACCACTCCGAAGACAGGTAAATCTTTTCTCTCACTATTAACCCCTACACTCTAAAGAGAAAGAAAAGAAAAGAACAAGCAATATAGGGCTAACCTGTCTTCCATATTTAGTAACCATAAAAGTTGCATGTTTTCAACTCATTATTTCTGCACACTATCAAGGGTATTTAAGGGCTAACACATTCTTGCTTGAGCCCTAATTACCCAACAAAGAATTAACTGGACCAAGTAGAGCCAACCTAGGATCCAACACTAGGGATTTAGAGACACACTACTTAACTCAAGAATTGAGAAAACCAAATGAAGTGTGCCCAAGCCCTTGTCTGAAAATACCTATACAAGAAAAATCCTAAACAATTGGCTCTCTCTAAACACTTGAACCCTAAAAGACAGGACCTAAAAGCTCTTAAAGAAAACAATAGGTAAAGTTGACCCCTTGGGTTAACCAACCTTAAATTAGGTCACTCTTTGCACCTAAAAAGACTAAAGTTCAAGTGAAACCTTAAACACCCTGATCTTAAAATTGGTAGACTTAAGAGGTCAAGATCCCCATTCTGGTCTACCTGGAACCGCAGTGACAAGAGAGGTCGGGTGGGGGAAACCCTGTAACCCGTGGGGACGCTCTACCGTGTAGGGGTCTTCGCGGGACTCTCCCTCTCTGGCTGCCCAGGTAATTCTCAGGTGGACGATCTTTCTGATCAAGGGGTCCATCTGCCCCGCACCTCTATAGTCACCCAACACATTTTTGGGTGTCTTGATTGGGTCCATCACCTTCTAAACTTACCTCTCCCAACTGTGCATGTACGGAAGGAGGTCTCTAAGACCACCCTTAAGACCTCCTTTAGAAATTCACTCTCGTCAAGGCCAAGCCTCGACGCCCGTGTTTGTGCAGCAACACCCTCACATTATTCTCTCTTCTGATTCAGAACCAAGTTCTTCTTCTTCCCCCATCATGGCTCAGCCAGTTGAGGAAGAAAATAATCTGGAACACCAGCTCCAGCGACTCAATGACCTCTTCCAAAACTTCGTGCACCCACCACAGCGTCCTATGATGCGGGACCACTACAATCCTGCTGCGGTGGCAATTGAGCCTCGAGTTAGAATCCCGATTGGAGGACCTGATTCCGAACTAAAGCCCAACATGATTCACGCTATACCTAAATTCCATGGGCTTAATTCTGAAGATCCCTTCCAGCACATCAAACAGCTTAAGCATCTGGCCCACACTTTTGGATCAGATGCGCAAAATCGGGATATTCTTCTCATGAAGATGTTCTCCTTTTCTCTTATGGACAAGGCCGCCCATTGGTATCAAACTCAGACCCGGCCGATCAACACTTGGGAAGAACTTCAATCCGAGTTTTTGAAAAAGTTCTTTCCCGTTGGTCGGACCAACGCCTTGCGCCATCAGATTACACACTTCACTCAACAATCAGGAGAACCTCTCCATGAGGCATGGGATCGTTTTCAGGATCTCATGAGGAAGTGCCCCCATCACGGAGTTCCTAAATGGGAACAAGTCCAATCTTTTTACCAGGGACTCCGTGAGGACATCCGCCTTTTCGTCAATGCAACCTGCGGAGGAAACATCATGGGTCAACATGAAGACACCGTATGGGAGATTCTCGAAAACATGTGCGAGAACTCCATCAACAATGACTCCATGGGATTATTCGACAGGACGAATACCCGCGCAGCGACGAATCTTAAGGGAGCACATGAGACGCAGGGCCTGTCCGCATCGGTCGACCTGGAATTAATGGCCAGTCGATTGGACAAGGTCTCAATTATTGAAAAGAAGGTGGATGAGCTGACTCAGCACTTGCAGCGAGCCACCTCTGCGCGTAACTCCTTTGCACAACCTCCTTCCACACAGGAGACTGTGCAAAACATCCTGCACCGATCCTCCCCTGGGATGGATCCATATCCGTCCCCATCTGATTCTTGGACTGGAAGATCATCCGATCCTTTCTTCACCAGCCGGGGGAACTCCATTCCCCCTTTCCCTGATTCTCAGGAGGTTCCTCAGACCTGCGAGAACCTCAACGCCATCCAGAACGACCCATTCTCCAACACTTACAACCCTGGATGGCGAAACCATCCAAATTTTCAGTGGGCGGGAAATTCTCAAACCCAAAGACCACCTTTTCAGTCCCGCCCACAGCCCTCTCATCACTACCAGCCACCTCAGCCTCGGCCCAACCCTACTTATCCATCAGGGCCAAATCAAGATCAAATGTCCTTAATCCTTCAGACTCTGGCTGACATTCAAAAATCGAATGCGGCCATTCAAAAACAGCACAAGGACGAGCTTACTGAAGTTAAAACTCAGCTGGCCCAGTTGGCAAATTCTCGCCAGCCAGGCACACTCCCTTCCCAACCCCTTCCTAACCCAAATAACGTGCCAACCCAGAAGCGCGTTATGAATCCAAATTTAGGCCACGCTCAATGGATTTATCAGGCCCCTACTGCCCCATCTCCAGACGAGATGGAAGCCTCTACTTCTCGTACGGGATTTCAGCAGCAGCCACCCCTCCTCCCAAATCCAAACCAAAATCAGGCCGGATTAAATTCTGTAACAACACGTAGTGGTAAGACAACTCAGGACCCGCGTTATCCAAACCACTCCCAGCCTGATAATCATGACCCTAGGATAGTTATCCAAGGTACCGCTGTTCCAGACCCACAACCAGGACCTATCCTAGAGGAACCAACCAAGATCCCGTTTCCCGAGGCCCTGACCAAGGGAAAGAAGACCACCAAACCCGTGGCCCCTGAGGAGGACCTGGTCAAGCTCTTTGAGCAGGTCCACATAAACATCCCCTTGATGGATGCAATCCACCACGTACCAGCTTACGCACGATTTCTAAAGAATATATGTACACCCCAGCGTAAGCCGCGAACCAAGGGAGGGAGCCCAATTGTTCTGTCAGAGCAAGCCAGCTCTGTAATCCTTAGTAGACTCCCACCCAAGGCAAAAGATCCTGGAACTCCCCTGATCTCCTGTAAGATAGGTGGTACCCAATTTGACAGAGCATTGTTAGACTTAGGTGCATCTATAAATCTGATACCCACATCCTTACTTGACCATCTGGAAGAATCTGAGCTGAAACCAACTGAGGTGACATTACAGTTAGCAGATCGATCTATAAAGTCACCAAAAGGGATTCTCGAGGATGTTATCGTAAGAGTGCGGGATTTCTATTTTCCAGTGGACTTTATAGTCTTAGACATGGATGCACCTGAGAACCCTAGGGATACACCAATCATTCTAGGGAGACCTTTCTTGGCTACTGCTAGAGCCAACATCAGCTGTGAGGAGGGCCAAATAGAGCTTAAGTTTGGAGATCAAACACTGAAAATTGATATATTTAAGGCCCAACAAGGAATTAATTGCGGCGTCATCGAGCAAATTTGTGACATCAAGACTTTGGTTGATGAACCACACCTCCAGAATGACTTGAGTATTCCTCATCAACCACAGAAGGATCTTGACCCGCAAATAGAGGAGTCAAATCCAGATGTGAACAACCCAATAACTCCCACCCTTGAACCTCACATCTATACTGAACCACCCGCTGCTGCTGAAAACCCCATCCTCGAACTGAAACCCCTTCCTGCTCATTTGAAATACATCTTTTTGGGTTCTAATCAGACCCTTCCTGTGATCATCAATTCCAACCTTAGTCCTGAACAGGAATCCCGTCTGATTGTTGTCCTCCAGCAACATCGCAGAGCCATCGGATGGACCCTCGATGATTTGACTGGAATAAGTCCCTCTTATTGTACTCATCATATCTATTCAGAAGAGGGCACACGACCTTCTCGTGAAATGCAGAGACGCTTAAATCCCAATCTGCAGGAGGTCGTGAAAAAGGAGATCATCAAGTGGTTAGATGCCGGGATCATCTACCCGATCTCCGATAGTCGTTGGGTGAGCCCAATTCAGGTCGTGCCTAAGAAGGCAGGACTCACCACTATAACGACTGAGACCGGAGAAATCATTCCTACCCGATTAGCCAACTCGTGGAGAGTCTGTATAGATTACCGTCGACTCAATTCCTCCACGAAGAAGGATCATTTCCCACTACCCTTCATTGATCAAATTCTCGAAAAACTAGCGGGAAATAGGTTCTTCTGCTTTCTTGACGGGTACTCCGGTTATAACCAGGTGGCAATCCATCCTGAGGACCAAGAAAAGACCACATTCACCTGCCCCTTCGGAACATACGCTTTCCGAAGGATGCCTTTCGGTCTTTGCAATGCACCCGCTACTTTTCAGCGATGCATGCTTGCCATATTCTCAGATATGGTAGGTGATTATCTGGAAGTCTTCATGGATGACTTTTCAGTTTTCGGAGCATCATTCGACGATTGCCTCCAGCACTTGGTCCAGATACTCAGACGGTGCATCGACGTGAATTTGGTTCTTTCCTGGGAAAAGAGCCATTTCATGGTGCCTGAGGGAATTGTCCTGGGACACTCAATTTCGGAGAAAGGTATCCATGTGGATCGAGCTAAGGTTAATCTGATTTCTCGCCTTCCTATGCCTAGCTCGATCAGGGACATCCGATCCTTTTTAGGGCATGTCGGTTTTTATCGACGATTTATCCCTGATTTTTCAAAAATCGCACGCCCCCTGACCACTCTTCTCTCCAAGGATGTTCCCTTCGAAATCTCCAGGGAATGCACTCAAGCATTTGAAATCCTGCGTGACCGAGTCACCCAAGCCCCGATCCTACAGTCCCCTGATTGGTCTCAACCCTTTGAGATCATGTGTGATGCATCCGACTTCGCTGTAGGAGCGGTTTTGGGGCAGAAAAATGACAAGAAACCTGTGGTCATTTACTACGCCAGCAAAACACTCGATGAGGCTCAGCGTAACTATACAGTTACTGAGAAAGAGCTGCTAGCTGTAGTATTTGCCCTAGAGAAATTCAGATCATACCTTCTGGGTTCCCATGTCATCATATACTCGGATCACACGGCTGTGAGGCATCTCCTTGCAAAGAAGGACGCGAAGCCTCGATTGATCCGATGGATCTTGCTGTTGCAAGAATTTGACCTCGAGATTCGCGATAAAGCGGGAAAACAAAACGTGGTAGCTGATCACTTGTCCCGTCTTCCTTCTGAAATGATAGACCCTTCCGGACCCATCACTGAGCATTTTCCCGATGAGCACCTGCTGACTATTGGTACTAGCCTTCCATGGTTTGCTAATATTGTAAATTACTTGGCATCTCATCAGACCCCGTCCGATTGGCCGAAGGCCAAGAAAGACAAATTACGCTCCGATGCCAAGTATTACATTTGGGAAGACCCGTACCTCTTCCGCATAGGTGCCGATCAGATCATCCGGAGATGTATCCCGGAAGGGGAAGTCAACAATATCCTCTCTTTCTGCCATGACCAGGCATGCGGTGGCCATTTTGCCGGGCATAAAACCGCATCAAAAGTCCTCCAGTGCGGCTTTTACTGGCCCACACTGTTCAAAGACGCATACAGTCATTACAAGGCATGCAGTCGTTGCCAGACTTTGGGCAACATGAGCCATCGCGACATGATGCCTATGCAACCGATTCTAGTATGCGAAATCTTTGATGTTTGGGGGATTGATTTTATGGGCCCCTTTCCTGTTTCGGATGGTTTCGAATACATTCTGTTGGCTGTGGACTACGTGTCCAAATGGATCGAAGCCATACCGACCCGAACCTGTGATCACAAAATCGTTCTCAAATTCATTCATCAACACATTTTCTCAAGGTTCGGGATTCCTCGTGCAATAATCTCTGATGGGGGGACCCATTTCACAAATGCTCAGTTTAGGTCACTGATGACCAAATACGGGGTGTCTCACCGAATCTCTACTCCTTACCACCCCCAAACTAATGGTCTAGCTGAGCTGTCGAATCGGGAGATCAAGAAAATCCTACAGGTCACTGTTCGACCTGACAGGAAGGACTGGTCGTCCCGACTTCCGGAAGCATTGTGGGCCTATAGGACCGCCCACAAGACCCAATTGGGCATGTCTCCCTTTAGATTGGTGTACGGAAAGGCATGCCACCTTCCCGTCGAACTGGAGCATAAAGCCTATTGGGCAGTACGGAACTGTAATCTAGATCTTTCTAAGGCTGGGACCCACAGAAAACTCCAAATCAGCGAGATCGATGAATTACGCACAGACGCGTACGAGAACTCGCAAATCTACAAGGAGCGGGTTAAAGCCTTCCACGACAAACACATCTCAAGAAAGATCTTCCATCCTGGTCAAAAGGTCCTACTCTTTGATGCCCGACTCAAACTCTTCCCAGGAAAACTGAGATCTAAGTGGGTCGGACCATATTTGGTCCGACAGGTTTTTGGAAATGGAGCAATCGAAATCAGTCCACTCAGCCACGATTCTGAACCTTTCATCGTGAATGGTCAAAGACTCAAGCCGTTCATTGATGTAACTTCTACTGATTTGGCTGAGGCATCTCATATCCTCCTTTCCCCTTGAGCTTATTGCGCCCAGCCGATGGCATAAAACTCAGCGCTTAACGGGAGGCAGCCCGTCATTCTCTTTGAAAACCTGAAACTTGTTCTGACACCTTTCAGCACTCGAAGTTCACCCTGAACTAACACCCCCTAGGTTACAATGAGGACATTGCAAATCTTAGGCATGGGGGGGTAGGAAAGTGCAAAAACTTGTAAGAAAAGGTTTCAAGCAAAAAAATTCACATATGCCAAAAATACCATAAAAATTAAAAAAAAAAAAAAAAAAAAAAAAAAAAAAAAAAAAAAATTTCAAAAAAGAATAAGAGGAAAAGAGGAAAAGGAAAATTTTGTGAAGGAGAAAAGAAACAAAATGAAAAAGGAGCACAAAATTATAAGAAAAGTTGATAGTCATTAGTAAGGAACTAAGGAATTAACCTAAGTTCTAGACCTCATTCAAGAAAATAACTGAAAAGTGCACAATGAGATTAGTAAGAATGCAAACCTTAGGCATTCTTGAATAGACTCTTAGTACTCATTAAGATCTGGACACTCCTCAAGAGGTTGAGGAAAATGAAAAGCTGAAGTATTAGGTCTAAGGCTTAGGGAGTATTCGGCCTCGTTAACTAATTTTTGGTTTACGGGACTCAGTAACCTAAGCACCCTAATCTCACACACAGCCTGGTTCAGTAAGCGTAAAAATCAGAATCACGCAGAAGCGTCGCAAAAATCTGAAAAGAACACCTAGAATAGGAACGGCCGATCAACACAAGTTGATTTGGACGAGTTCCCAGCGCGGAGAGGCGGGAAATCCCCTCGAAGATGCGTAACAAAATATCATCTCCTCGGTGCTTGTCTCTTAGGATATTTACATATCCTACGGGGGGCATGTAAGCACTCTGCTGGTTCAGATTCCATGGATGGCATTATCTCGAAATGTCAATTGCCAGGGTCTGGATTCGGCCACGGAATACCATGGATGGGATTATCTCGAAATCTCAATAGCCAGGGTTCCGGGGGTTGCCATGGGCGGTGCTATCTCGAAGCATCGATCGCCAGGAACCCTTGAGGATTGATGATGGGAGCAAGGAATCTGATACAGACCGTGTTGAAAAGCCAATCCTAGACTAGAACTAAAAAGAAAAAGAGAGAGAAAACTCTCCAAACAGAAAAAAACTTTCTATCTCTCTCTCTTACAAAACGCACTGCGAACTGAGCCAGGGCTAAAATCATTTCAAGCACGGGTGCTTTAACCACGAAGTCCAATAAACCTTAGGTTAGTTCTTGTGGGCCTTAAAAACCTTTGCTAAAAGACTGAGGCTAAGGCTAGACAGATTTGGATCTTGATTGGTACTAGAGTATCTTTTAGGCCTATGGTCAGCATTCTAACCTAATCTATGCTCAAATAAAAAAGCACTTATCTAAAACCATTGAAAACTTCATGGTCTAGAACAAGGGTTGAAACCTTAAGTTTTTTTTGCTAAGGGACTAGCAAAAGCTAGGCATGGGGGTATGATGAGAACCTCATCATGAGCCATAACTAGCTCATTTTGACCCAATACAAAGGATAAAAGCTCCTATATATCTCAAGGAAAGGCTTAACTCAGAGAATTCTGAGTTTGAGAAGAAAACCAGTCACAAGGGGTAAAAGTGCAATTTTACCAGTATAATCTGCATACAGGGTAATTCTGGGCCCAAACACAGGTCAAAACAGCTTAATAAGAATAAAAGTGGGATGAGATGATCTAGCAAGGGCTACAGCACTTCCAAGGAACCAAATGATAATCTGTAACCCTAAAACAACCCACTTCAATTCACAAGGTTCGAGGCAAAGTAAAAATAGAATAAACCCTCTAAAATTCATAGAAAAATAATCTCTAGGGTTTAGAACCTTCAATTTGGCCTTTAGAACCCATTTTGACCTACATTGAGAACCATGCCCAATTAATAACTTAATTTGGGTTTTTGCGCAAATTGACCGGTCAAACAAGGTTTAATATGAAAATAAAATTCACCATCAGATTCCTTAGGTCCTAATTAGTCATGTATAAAAACTTGAGCCTAAGAAGAAACCTCCTTGACCGAATTTACACTTTGGTCCTCATATATTTACTCTTTGGCCCTCAACTTTTGAACCCTCGCATTTAGGCCCCTAACTCTCCTTCGTTCTTTGCAAACAGGTCCCTCCTGCAAAACCCTGCCAGCACCATGCTCCGGCGACCTTGCGCGGAGCATGGCGCCGCGCAGGGTGAGGTGGAGGACCTGGCAAGTGTACCGGGGGTGCCCTGCGTCGTCAGCCGTCGCAGGAGCACCCCCATGGTCACTGTAGCCCCCCATACCGGCCGTGCGAACGCACGGACGGTATGGGTTCGAATTCCGACCATGCTCCGGCGAGGGAGACACGTCGTCTCCCTCCGCCTTCCTCCCTGCTACAACCCTATAAATACCCCCCGCCGCTCCACCGACCAAGGCAGCCTGGATCTGACGGAGAAAACCCCCAGCTTTCGTCTCTTCTTTCTCCGGCAGACGCTCACCAGCTCCGGCGACTTCCTCTCCCTCCACCTCTTCGCTCTGCCGCACTACCAGCAGCAAAGACCTCCTCCCCTGCTCTTCCCGCGCCACGCCGCACCCAGCTGGCGCCTCTCCAGCCTTCTGCTCGCCGCCGCCCCTCTCCCTGAGCATCATCTTCTCCGGCGACAGTCGATACGACTGTCGCCCTGTTCCTCCCCCTTCGTCCCTGCAGTTAAGTTAGACTTACTCCCCTTCTCCTCCTCTTTCTTTCCCCGCTTTCGATTTAGTCAATTAAGCCCTCTACCGACCCTGTTCACCCTCATCCTCTCCGCCTCCGACCACCCTCCGGCGAGCCGCTCCCATCACCTCAGCGACCCACACGGCTCGCCGACCACCGCAGAACTTCCGCCTCCTCACCCTGATCCTCTTCCGCCCCTCCACTTCCCATCAAACACCCTCTGCAGACCCACCGAACACACCCACTCCCTCGCTCACAGTCTGACCTAGGACGACCTAACAGCTCCATCACACCCCCTGCAGACCCCCTGACCACCTTCGCCGTGCCACGGCGAAGGTCCTCCGCCTGTCTGATTTGGCCGAGAGGCCGTGCCATTGGTTTCAGGTTCCAGGCCTTGGCCGCCATTGGCGAGGAAGCTCGAAGCCTGCTCGAGGTTGCTCCAAGCCGAGATATCCCAGATTGAATAGCCACGGCCAGCGCGGAAGAGTCTCACGCACACACCCTGGCCCTCGATTGGAGCTGTACGCCTCAACAGCCGATGCAATTGGGAGCACCATCCCTGCTGCAGGCGTAAGAAAATTGGGGTGGGACATTTAGTCCCACCTCGGAATCTCTCAAAGGCGCGCGGACACATAAATTGAAAAACTGCCGTATGCTGTTTGCCTCAGTTACCACGGGGTGAGGTCCCTCTCACCCGACCCGACCCGACTCGGCCTCGTCCGTGACCACGCTCCGCGGACCTGGCCCGACCCGATTAGACTGACCTGCACTCCTCGCCCACCACGCACGCCGGTGGGCCTGGACCCGGGCCTGATCCGAACCCGATTACCCGATAGCGCTCTGGGAGAGCTTCCGAAGAGTGATTTCAGAGAGAGAGAGATACGCGGGGGAAGGGGGTAGAGTAGGTTTTTGCCTTCTGATGAACTCTTGAGCGTGCAGGCACAGGTGAAGGACTGCGGAAGAAGAAGCAGCTGCACTGTAGCAACTGCTCAGTTAAGTCGTCGAAGCACCGGGCCAGACGACGGACAGCCAGCAGCCAGAGCAACACAGAAGGCAGGCTGAAGAAGAAGGAAGGGAGACTTAGTAGCCGAAGGCAGAAGCACCACGATTGCAGAAGAAGAAATGAAAAGAAGCAAGAAGCAAGAAAAGAAGAAGACGATCTGAAGAAAAAGAAAGAAAGGAAACAAGGAAGAACAGAAGAAGAAGAGCACGAGGGGAAAATCTGAAGAAAGCAGAAGAAAAAGAAGAAGAAGAAGAAGAACAGGAAGAACCAAAGACAAAGAGGAAGAAAGAAGAAAAGAAGCAGAAGCCAATTTTTCATCTCTCTCTCTCTCTTTATTTTTGTAATAGAATTTGTATATCTCTAGAATACAACTTGCTCCCTGAGTTCGACCTCGGGAACTCTTTTATTTTTCCGAGTAAAAAATTTTTTTATATGAAACGTTGGTAACAACCGGCTTTACTACAACGAATTAACAACGAAAACCGACGTTCCATCACTAACTTAATTGGGTCAAAATTGACTAGTTATTTCTCATGATGGTGTTCCCATTAGGACCTTGGTTTGAAGCTTTTCCTAAAGCAGGTGCGCTTTATCTTCTAGCTATAGGAAGCGATCGCTTGCCCATTTTACTTAAACTTCATAGAAATGCCAAAAAGGCACCAAAAACTTTGAAGTTTGAGTCATGGTGGCTTGAAGAAAAAAAATTTGGGGCAAAATTCAAGAACTTTGGGAAGAAGGAGAAGAGACTCTAATTAGTAAATTGGACCGTGTAAGCTTGAGCATTTCATGGTTGATAGCGAAGGGAATCAAGCCATGGAACATATAAATAGGAGAAATTGAAAGTGAACACCTTAGACTACAATAAAAGCAAACAGATGAGGAAGTATTGCTGAAAGAAGAAACTCTGCTAATGTTATGTTGACATATTCTCACTAGTTTATTTCTTATTATGATGCATGTTATTTACTTTTTATTTATTTTGGACATGTGATGTTTGATCAGAACTTTTTTTGTTGAACAGATATACCAGGAAAATATGTCGTTGTAATTCACGTTGTGGAAAAATCCCTAACAAAAATTTATTATTGAAAAATTAACTACGAAAAGTTAGATCATATCCACAGAGACACAATCAAATAAAACTCACGTGAAATTTTCATTCATTCCATGTTTCTCAAGTGGGAGAAATTATTTCATTCTCTAAATAATGTAGAGGGAGCGCAAAGAAATAAAACACTAGTGATAATGAAATAACGCAAGGGCAGAAAAGCAAAATGCACTCAATATATATGTATTAAACTAATAAATCAATCCCATAATCGACGTCATTGCATCTAATAGCCCTCTTCCTGTAGTAGAACTGGGGATGCGAGGTGGCTCACAGTCGCGCAACGAGGAGAGCTTGGCCGCTGGCAAGAAACTCGGAGGAGGTCGTTGGTGGTGAGGGGAACCTAACGGAGGTGACGGTGCGGTCGTCGGCGGTCGGTGGTGGCCGAACGACAAGGAGGTGGCCAGTGGAGATGATGGCTGCCGAAGGTGATCTACAGGCAGAGGAGCCGCTGCGCGCAGCCGCGAGTGGTCGAAGGCTCGAGGTCGTTGCTCTGGTAACGTTAGTGGAGAAGATGGTGGCCGGGAGTGGTGGCTGCGAGTAGGCGGCTGTCGGTGGTGATGGGTTCTTTTAACCTGTAACAGGGGTTGAAGAAGAAGAAGAAAACGAAGGAGAAGAGGAAGCGGTGGTGGTGTCGGCGTTGTCACCGCCGACCACGGTGGTGGTTCCCGGTGTGGAAGTCGCGATGGCAGATGTCAAGAGGATGAGCACAGTGCATGGTCACTGCACGGTGATGGTGGCATGTCAATGGCGTGGTCGAGACGAGGTGGTGGTTGGTGTAGTGGACGGCTTGCAGTAGTGGCATTGATGGCGCGGTGTAAGGAGGATGGAAATCATCATGATCGTTGGAGAGGATGAAGCAAGATCAAGGAAAGGTGATGAATGTCGAGGACGTTGATGGCTCGCGATGGCGTAGTCATGGGCACGCAGTCTTAGGGGAGGAAATGAATGTCTACGTGAGGGAGGGGTGAAGGATGAAGGGGATGCACTTGCTTGGATGCCCGGAGAGGCTCCCAAACGACTTAAGTCCTTCCCCCTGGTCCTGCGTGCATGTGGATTGAGAGGGTTCAGAGAGAGAGAGATAGGAGAGCGTGCGGGAGAGGATGGAAGGGGGGTCGTTCGAGTTGTGTCCATGGGTCTTCTTGGAAAAATCCCAAATAAAGTAGGGGAGGCGTCTGTGATTCCCATTGATTGAGGAAAGGAGAGGAATTAAAGAGAGGTGGAAACCAATTAGGTGGGTGTTTCTAAATTTTGAGAGAGATTCAAGATATATAGATGGCCTTCCCAAAAAATAATCGTGCATCAAACAAATTTGTAATTAATCCTACTATGTAATAGAGTACCTAACAAAAATAATGACATGCAGGAAATGTTAATTACAAGACTCAATTCATGTTATTCATATAATACCTGTTGTAAATCAAATTCATGCCCCAACAATCATGCATTTAAGCTCTACATTAGTCCACTAAAGTGGACCTATCGGTGTTACTTTCCCACACCTCTCCTCTATATAAAGGTTTGTAGGACTCTTTGGAATAATTAAGTCATTTGTTTCCTTTTCATTTGATATCAAAGCACCATTCCTAGACTGTGGCCCTAGTATTCCACCCAAGAAGGCCTCCTAAACCCTAACCACCCAAATCCCCTCCCTTTCTCCCTCACCGGGCTGCTGCTATCACCACTTATTGCTGCTATCACCGGTGGTTGCAAGGGCCACAACAGCCTTACCAGTGGTGCCAGGCAACACCGCCGGCCCCTTGTAAGGCCACCGGTGATTGCTTGAAGGGCAAGCAGCGACTACCAGAGCCACCGCTAATCCTCCAGCAGTCCATCGGTGACTTCTCACCGACCGACATGCAGATCACTGGTGAGGGTTCTCCTCTTCAAACGATAGTGAGGAGGAGTAGTGATCCTTAGATGGCTTCACTAGGGTGATTCCTCGTACTTTAGTGCTGCCCCGTCTAACTCTAGGGACTTTGATGAAGTTCTTGGTCTGATTTCCAGCCTATGTGTGCCTGGATTTTTTGATCAAGAGGTTTAACAATCTATTTTTCAAATATTTCTATGATATGAAATTAGAAATTCAAATTTATTTTTGGATTGATTGATCCTTGTCAAAGGCACAATGCCATCATTGAGAGGTTCAGAGGTGGCGTTGGATACTGCTAGTGCAACAAGGAAAGTGGAGTACATAGGCTTGATGCGTCAGGAGCATGACCGACCATGCTGTAGGATGGCTGGTGGACTTTGGAGCTTCACAATGTCTTTATGGCAATCAAGGTTATTTCCAAATGCTTAGTTCTATTTCATTGATGAGGATAGTGCATGTTGCTGACGGCAAACATGCTCCCATTGTTGGTTAGGGGGAGGTGTCTATAACCCCTACTTTACGACCATCGAGAGTATTACAAGTGCTTGATTTTCCAATGAGTCTATTATCGATGAGAAGGATCACAAAGGAACTTAACTGCAAGGTTATCTTTGATAATGTCGAGTGTATTGTCTAGGATAAGTTCACAGGGACGACCATTGCCAAAGGCACAAAGGAAAATGGTGTCAATCATCTTGGTTAAGAACCATTTATGAGAGTCAGCAGGTATGACGTGGGAGTGCCTTGCAGTGGTATGTTCGTCTAGGTTATTGATTGAGAAATTTTCGCTTTTGCAAACAAGAGTAATAAAAGTCAACAATAATGATGCGTCGTCGTAGTACAAAACATGGTGGAAAAATCCCAAATCAACAATTATAGTCAAATAAGAACGCATCAAATATGTAATCAACTCCAAATATGTGTCTCATCATCCACGAAAAAATAAATCAACAATGAACCACGAAAAAAATATGTTGTCTCCATAGGGAGGCAAGTAAACATAAATAGGTTCTGTATATGAGTTTAAAGTGATAAGCAGTGATTCCAATAATCAGAGAAAAAAATGAACTAAAGAAAATAAAAGTAAAATGCGGTAAGTCACGGTGGGAATATGCAGTCGCAGGTGTAATTTCCTACTTGGAGGGGTGAGATCAGCGTGACGTAAAAATGCGGAATAACAATCTCACAAAAGTAGACAATCACATAATGTACACAATTATTTTTAGGTGGAAACCCAACCCGGGTGAAAACCACCACCTAACCCTCTCGAGTTAGGATTTTACAATCAACCAAGTTGATCAAATCCACTAACGTACTACTTAAACGAGGGTAGTACAACCTCAATTACAACCACGCTACTTTATACGAGGGTAGCGTACCTTAAACCCCTTCTCTTCAAAAGAAGGATCTTATCTCACGAAGGAGATGAAAATTCGCAAAGTGAATACCCAACACAAGCAAAGTAAAATACAAGAATAGTCCTATAGAGCCAATAAAGTAGTTCTTAAACTAAGCTTCTGTAGGAGTTAAGATGCTTCGCTTTGGTGGAAGTACGTCGAATCGATGTCGCGGGCGTTGATTAGCCCATAGTTGTGGGCTATTTAAGTATTTAAGTGCCTACACATTAGGTTAATTCTAACATTTATTTAGTATAAATTACGATGTAAACAGATTAATTCATAGTTTTAATCTAATTACATAATCCATACATTGCATTCATATCTTAAGTGCATTTAGAATTAGCTTAGAATAGCATTCATCTAATTAGATAACCAATTAGGTATATTGTTTTTATTAACATAGAAGTTGACGGCCTATACATAAATAACCCTAATATTTTAATAATATTTTCTTTATTCGTCTTCTTTCAGAACGGCTGGCTGCCGCTCCAACGCCCGGTTGCTGCAGTGATGAAGCCATTCAAGGGGGAGCGGATGTGGTGGATCTGGTCGGCGGCTGATTTCAAAATTGTTCAAGACACTACAAAAGGAGCACGGAGGCAGCCGAGCTCAGAAGGCCTCCGCCACTGACCCACCACTGTGCAGAGAGAACCTCTCTCTTCCACTCCACACTGTCGGCCTCTACCGTGGCGGCGAGTCTCCACCACCGTGGGCGTGTGGTGTGACAGGCCACACCGCCATCCGGAGCTCGCCCGCATCACCGTGAGCACCCTAGCGTGCATCTTCCTCGCCGTCGTCGCAAACCACCACCGCCGAGCCACCGTGCAATCACCCTTTCAGTCACTTAAGACATCCGGGAAATTTCCCGGACGTCTGAAGTCCACCCCCACTCCAACAGCAATCTCCGTCCTCTCACTTCACTTCCACCACCCACGCCTGAAGTCTCCTGCAGACCACCGCCCACGCACAACCGCGCCAGCGCCCTCCTACAGACCCTCCGCTCACGCCATCTCCACACACTCACCGGCTGCAGCGCCCTCCTCAAACCGCGCCTGCAGACCCGCACAACCGAGCACGCCTCCTCCCGCGCTTGCCGCTTGCAAGCGCCATTCACTCGCGACTGCAGAGTCCTTCGCCCACGCGCCTGCACCCTCCAACAGCGCCTGCAGTCCACGCCGTTCACCACTGCGCCTGCAGAACCGCCAGCAGCGCCCTCCGCAGACCCTCCGCAGCGCACGCCATCCTCCAACCGTGCTGCAGCACCCTCCGTCGCGCTTGCAGAACCGCCTGCAGCGCCCTCTTCCTCGCGCCGGCAGACGAACGCCTGCCACGCCAGCCGCAGCAGTGCCCACGGCAGCAGCAGCAGCCACCCCCGCAGCAGCAGCAGGCGGCGGACTTCACGCCAACAGGCTGCGCAAGCTGCCGGCTGCAGCACCTCCGCCGGAGCTCGTCCGGCCACCTCCGACCGCCGCGCGACTCGCCGCCACCACCGATTCGAAGCCCTTGATCCAAGGGACCTCCTCCGAGCTTCCCGCGCCCGACCATCGGCTCCTCGTCGCGCAAGACAACGGGGAAAAATTCCCCTGTTTTGCTACAGTAAAACGTTAATTAAAATTTACATTTTCTGCCATTGCCACATTTTAATCATATTCTATTCACTCTGCATTGCGGAAAATATCCTGTAGTTTCTCATAATTGCCATTTCAGCATTGTTTCTTGCTTAAACCTTAATCTAAAGGCAATCTTGGCTTGGTTCTTGTCCAAATTGACTCCGAACAAACATTTTTAAGTGGCGCGAATTTTAATACGTTATTGCCTCCCTGTGGATACGACCCGCTCCTCTGCGAGTGGTTATTTCTTATTAAAAATTGATTAGTCGATTTTTCCACCACATTAAACTACAAACGACTTAAAAGCGAAAGATCGACCGGTCAAATGGTGCCATTGCCGGGGACGCAACAGACGCAATAATTTTATTTTGATTATTTGTCAATTGCACAGAGATTTGACCATTCATTATTTTCTTTTCTGTGCGAGAAAATTTATGCAAGAATCAGCCACTGTGAGAGGCGACCCTTGACGTCGCCAGACGAGAAGTGGACAAGCAATTTTGAAAGGAGGAGAAGGACGAGAACGCGACGGACACCATTGTATTTAATCGCTAATTTAATTAGAATAGAATTAAGACTGAAGACTTAATTTTTCATTACAGTTAGTTTGAAACCCTTGTTCTGGGGTAAATTTTGAGGGGTTTGTTCCCCAATTTTGTTTTGGACCCGTGTTGGGTAATTTTTGGGAGCCTGTTCCCTTTTATTTAGATTTAGGTTTATTTTTTTTTATTATTTCTTTTATTTGCTTGTTCATAAGTAGTTCTAAAAAAAAAACAGAAAAAGAAAAAAAATGAGCTGCCTGCTAGAAGCTGCCTGCCCTAGGACGAACCATTTAGGTCTGTATGAGCAGCCTCTAGATTTGCTTTTCTGCATTGCGTGCATTTGTGCATCGAAGATCGCTGGAGGCAAGGTATGCATTCTCTTACTTTGCATCCTATTTTTGATCACGCATTGCATTTGGGATTTAATGCGAAGACCACCTAATCTGTACTGAATAAATCTAACAAGTGGTCACATATTTTCTTTAGAAAAAGGACTAATTAAAGGAAGGACATTTTAAAAACCAAGGATTTGATTTTCAAACTTGGCGTGCGATTCAAAGTTCAAAATCTTTGACGGTGTATGCACACTTATTTCACCTGCACCACGGCACGTTTCTAGACACTCCTTAGGTTTGGAAATACTAGGACAAGAGCCCTCCTTTCGTTGGATTCTGAAGTGTTCGGAACTTGAGATCAAAGGTTTTGTAAATCCAAAGAGGGGGATACCCTGTCACGGATTTTTGGGGGTAGTTGAGGAGCACCGCGAAAGCACAGCTTCAAAGGAAGGCTTAGGCCTACTTGCATCCCTCGATCTTCCGTCTTTGGATTTACTTGACCATTTGAGATTTAGGGAAGATTACCTAAGTTCCAACTAGGTCTTTTTAGGCGAGCCGTAGGTTGACAATAGGCGCGTAATTGATTGGGTAATTTGTTTTGTCACCTACAATTTGAATTAAATTCAAAAGCCTAAATCTGTAAAGACCAAACAAGTCCGTTTGAATTGTGTTTGTAGTGCATGCTTGGTAGGCGTTCTCTTAGGAGACAACTTGTATTTGATCCTGAACCAGAAAGAATCCTAAGAAAAGACCTCCCAAGGGTAGAAATGGCCGGTCAAAGGAGCCTTAAGGAATATTTCATCCCAACCAACCAAGCTGGCCCAGCACTACGTAGACCTGGAGGGGATAATCCATATGAGATCAAAAGTAGTACCATATCCTTGCTACCCTCCTTTTATGGTACTACTAGGGAAGACCCTTACAGGCATATTGAGGAATTCACCGAGGTCTGTTCCACGGTGAAGCTGCAGGGCGTTACTGATGACGCTCAAATGCGGACCCTTTTTCCCTTCTCCCTAAAGGACAAAGCCAAGTATTGGTATCACACCCTTGATAATTTAAATACTTGGGATGCCCTGAAAAAGGAGTTTTTGAAGAAGTACTTCCCCATGAGCAAAACAAATCACTTTAGGAGGGAAATCATGAGTTTTGCTCAAAAGGATGGGGAAGCTTTCCATGATGCGTGGGAGCGCTTTAACGATTTGCTGAGACTTTGCCCACATCACCAGGTGCCTAAATGGCAACTGGTTGAAAGGTTCTACACCGGACTTAATGATTCTCATAGGCAAACTGTGGATGGTGCCTGTGCAGGAACCTTTCTATCTAAGACTGAGGATGAAGCTTGGAACTTATTTGATACTTTGAGTGAGAATTCTATTCACTTGAATTCTTCCTACATGGATAGAAAGCCCACTCTCATGCAAAGAAAGTTGGAGGCGAATGAAGCAAGGGAAACCCAGAATTTAGCTTATCAAATTCAATTACTGAATCAAAACATGGAAAGGCTTATGTCGAACCCGAGTTCATTCACACCTAACACCTCCACATCCCAAGCTTCCGAATGTGTAATTTGTCAAGGCAATACACACGCCACTGTGGATTGCCACTTAGCCTCCCAATTCCCTGAGCTTGTACAAGCAGATTTGAATGCCGCTCAAGGGTTCCGTCCAAGACCTCGTAATGATCCTTTCTCCAACACTTATAATGAGGGATGGAGGAACCACCCAAACTTTTCATGGAGACAAGGAAATGTCTCAAATTCAGGGAATTACAAACCGCAATCCTTTCAAAACCATCAAATGAACCAACCTCAGACCTTTGCCCAACCTAAAACCTCTGAGATGGATGAATTGAAGGCGATCTTGAAAACTATGCAAGAAAGTCAAAGTGCCATCATCCAATCTCATGACAAGGCTATACATGAGATGAAATCACAAATTGGACACCTTGTTGAGGCCGTTAGACAGAGGGAGACTGGGAAGTTTCCAAGTGCTGCTGAGGAAAATCCTAAAGGAAAAGGGATTGTCTTTAGGGAGCATGCTCAGGCGGTGACTATTCTGAGGAGTGGGAAAGAAATTTCCAAACCCGATGCTCCTATAGTCTCACCCCCTAAAAAAGCATCCACCCCGACTTTCACCCCCACCGAAGAAGATTTGCCCAAATCTTCTCCGCTTGAAATCACCTCACCGGAAGAAGTTGCCCCCGTTCCACCCCTTACTCGACATGACAACCCTTCCACCCAGAGATCGAGAGTGCCATTTCCAGAGCGCTTATCCACCTCTGGGCAGACTTCTGCTGGCTCATCTGGAGCCAAAGATAAGACGGATGAGATTATGGAAACTTTCAAGCAAGTGCAGATTAACCTGCCTTTGCTTGAAGCTATCAGGCAGATTCCGTCTTATGCCCGCTTCTTAAAGGACTTGTGCACGAAAAAGAGGCAATCTAGAAAACAGGTCCAGTCTAAAGTTGTCCTGCCTGATTCTGTTAGCTCAATTGTTCAACATGGCACACCTCCGAAACCTAAGGACCCAAGGGCCCCATATATCTCTGTAGTTATTGGTGACTTACAAATTGATGAGGCTCTGCTTGATCTGGGTGCGGGGGTGAACATCCTTCCGAGCTATGTATATGAACAACTTGGGGGAGGCAATCTGAAGCCTAGCCCTGTAGTCCTTCAAGTTGCTGATCGATCACTTAAGACACCACGGGGAATTTTGGAAGATGTCCTCGTAAGAGTGGAGGATTTCTTTTTTCCCGTTGACTTCTTAGTTTTGGACACTGACCCTACCAACAAGCCAACCAAACCCTCCATCATTTTGGGCCGCCCCTTCCTTGCAACTTCCCATGCTTCAATTAATTGCAATACTGGGGCATTGAAAATGGGCTTTGGGAATAGGAAAATCTGGCTTAATGTATTTGATGCTTACAAACAAGCTGGACTTGAGGATTGTTCTCAAGTTGAGGTGATAGATGACCTGATTGAAGAGGCAACTCCTGCAATGTTATGTGATGACCCCCTTCAGCATGTCATGCTAAATGAGCATTCTCATCTCTTGGAGGAATGTGAAGGGGATATACTAGAACTAGAGGAATTGCTAGGAGTTTCTGCTGAGTCTCTTCCCCCATCATTTCCGCCGAAGGCAGATTTGCTACCTGAGATGGGGACATCTATTATGAAACCCTCAACTATACAAGCCCCCAACCTTGAGTTGAAACCCCTCCCTGACACTCTCAAGTATGTTTTCCTAGGTGCCAATGATACGCTCCCAGTTATCATTTCGGCTGTGCTGTCTGAGGCACAGGAGGGAGCCTTGATTGAATGCCTGTCTAGGCATAAGGAAGCTATTGCTTGGAGCATTGCTGAAATTAAGGGTATAGACTCTACACTCTGCATGCACCACATTTATACTGATGATTCCATCAAGCCTTTTAGGGACATGCAGAGGCGTCTGAACCCTAATATGAGGGAGGTTGTAAAAAAGGAAATCCTGAAGTGGTTGGACGCTGGGATCATATATCCCATTGCTGATAGTAAATGGGTCAGTCCCATTCATGTGGTGCCAAAGAAGGCAGGCTTTACTGTGGAACTCAACGACCAAGGTGAACAAGTTGTCACTAGACCCTCAACTGGATGGAGGGTCTGTATTGATTACCGCAAGCTGAACACCGCTACCCAGAAGGATCACTTTCCTTTGCCTTTTATTGATCAAATTCTCGAAAATTGGCAGGGAATAAGTATTATTGCTTTCTCGATGGATATTCTGGGTACAATCAGGTGGCAGTCTTTCCTGATGACCAGGAAAAGACGACATTCACGAGTCCCTACGGTACTTTTGCATTCAGGCGTATGCCATTTGGATTATGTAATGCCCCTGCAACTTTCCAGCGGTGTATGATGTCTATCTTTTCGGACATGATTGACGAGTGTGTCGAAGTATTTATGGATGACTTCTCTATTTAAGGCTCGTCTTTCGACCAGTGTCTCCTGCACCTAGAGAATGTGTTGAAACGATGTAAGGAGACTGGTTTAGTCCTCAGCTGGGAGAAAAGTCACTTCATGGTACAGAAAGGAATTGTACTTGGGCATGTTGTATCTGAGCAAGGTTTGGAAGTAGATAAAGCCAAGATTGATTCTATTTCCAAACTTCCATTGCCTACGAATGTCAAACAGATTAGATCCTTTCTGGGCCATGCTGGCTTTTACAGGCGCTTTATTAAAAATTTTAGTAAGATTTCTAGGCCACTTTGTGACTTATTGGCGAAGGAATCTTCCTTCAGTTTTGATTCAAAGTGTGCCGAGGCCTTTCAAACTCTAAAGGAGGCCTTGATCTCTGCGCCTGTTCTCCAAGCTCCTGATTGGGCACTCCCATTTGAGCTTATGTGTGATGCTTCGGATTATGCAGTGGGAGCAGTCCTTGGACAAAGGGTTGAGGGAAGACCTCATGTGCTGCATTATGCAAGCAAGACTTTAACTGAACCTCAGCAAAACTACACCGTCACTGAAAAAGAATTACTTGCTGTAGTTTTTGCTCTGGAGAAGTTTAGGTCTTATTTACTTGGGTCTAAGGTGGTTATTTTTACTGATCATGCAGCAGTGAAACATCTCATTGCTAAGAAAGATTCTAAGCCACGTCTGATTAGGTGGATCTTACTCCTTCAAGAATTTGACTTGGAAATACGTGAAAAGAAAGGAGTAGAAAATGTTGTGGCTGACCACCTGTCTCGTCTTCCTCTTAACGACTCTATTTCTGAAGACATTCGCGAGACATTCCCCGATGAAACTCTGATGGCGGTAACACCAACTTTACCTTGGTATGCAGACATTGTAAATTACTTGGTCACTGGACAAACTCCTGGCTCTTGGGATAAGCAGAAAAGAAAGAGATTCATTTCTCAAGCGAGATATTTTCATTGGGAAGAGCCAGAATTATTTAGAATTGGACAAGACCAAGTTTTGAGACGTTGTGTGCCTGAAGAGGAACAACAAAGTGTGCTGACATTTTGCCATGCACTTCATTGTGGAGGACACTTTGGTGCTAAGAAAACTGCTTTTAAGGTTCTCCAGTCTGGTTTTTGGTGGCCTTCCTTATTTAAGGATTCTCATAATTTTGTTAAGGCCTGTATTAGATGTCAACGGACTGGAACGATTGGGAAGAAGAATGAAATGCCTCAACATCCTATTCAATCTGTTGAAATTTTTGATGTGTGGGGAATTGACTTTATGTGCCCCTTCCCGTCGTCCCATGGTTTTGAATATATCTTGGTGGCAGTTGATTATGTCTCTAAATGGATAGAGGCCATTCCGACGCGCACAAATGACCACTCTGTGGTTTTGAAATTTGTGAAGGCCAATATCATATCCCGTTTCGGCTGCCCCAAGACTATTATAAGTGATGGGGGACCTCATTTCTGAAACCACCACTTCAATCAGTTAATTAAGAGTTTGGGAGTGACACACAAGGTTGCTACCCCTTACCACCTTCAGACAAGTGGTCAGGTTGAAGTATCAAATAGGGAGATAAAAAATATTTTGGAAAAGACCGTTAGACCTGATAGGAAAGATTGGTCCCAAAAGCTCGATGATGCTTTGTGGGCTTATCGAACGGCCTATAAGACCCCTTTGGGTACTTCTCCCTTTCGGATTGTGTATGGAAAAGCATGCCATTTACCTGTTGAGTTGGAACATAAAGCACTTTGGGCTATTCGAAGTGTTAACATGGATTTAGAGAAGGCAAGTAAGGCACGATTTCTAGAATTAAGTGAGCTTGAGGAGCTGAGGAATGATGCTTATGACACCTCTCAAGCTTATAAAGAAAGAACTAAGGTCTTGCATGACAAGTTTATTCTTCGAAAGACCTTTGAACCCAACCAACAAGTCTGGCTTTTCAATTCCAGACTTAAGCTTTTTCCTGGGAAATTAAAATCTCGTTGGGATGGGCCTTACATAATCACCAAAGTATTCCCCCATGGAGCTGTGGAGATAAAAAATCCTTCCTCTTCAGAAACTCCCTTTATCGTCAACGGTCAACGGTTAAAACCGTACATAACTTTAGATGGCCATCTAGTTGACGAAGTCACTCTTAAGGAGCCTTAGCTCCTACTATTCTCCGCCTCAGGTAATATCTTCCTTTAGCTATTTTTGATTTTCAATGAGGACATTGTTTGAACCAGGCATGGGGGAGAGGACCTGAGGCATTTTGTTTATAGCATGCATTTATAAAAAAAAAAGAAAGAAAAAAAAAAAAGAAAAGAAAAAAAATATACATATATATATATAAAAAAAAAGAGGTTTTGAGCTTAACTGGCTAGATCTTGCCGTCTTAAGCAAATCAGAACTCTAGGGTAGACTAAGTTAATTCTAGGGTCAAACTTTAGAAGCTAAATAAGCTACTAGCTTTAGACCTTTAGGGTCCTTTGTGGACTTAAAAACTTAAGTAGGAGTTAAGTTGCGGACCATTCTTCAAGAGGTTGAGGAAGGGAAGCTAGGGTTTGAGTTAAAAGGTGGGGTAGTACCTGGAGTCTTATTCTACCTTTTGGTTTACGGGTCCTTGTAACCCAAGCATCCAAATTTTTCACACTTGGTCTGGTAATTAACTTAATTTCTGAAAAGAGATTTGGTTCTCTTAGTTTTGGCTTAAGAGAGGCTTGAAAACACATTTTGATTGGAAGAGTTCCCGCCGCAGGAGAGGTGGAGTATATACTCACCTTGAGGATGCGATGGTAACATATTACCTCCTCGGTGCTTGTCTCTTAGGATATCCATCCTACTGGGGGCATGTAAGCGCATTGCGCGGTTCAGGTACCATGGGCAGCCCTATCTCGAAGTGCCGATTGCCATAGGCCTGAATTCGCTTAAGAAATCCATGGGCGATACTATCTCGAAGTGTCGATTGCCAGGAGTTCTTGGGGTCGTTATGGGCGGTGCTATCTCGAAGCATCGAAAGCCAGGCACCCTTCGAGGTATGGTAATGGGGACAATGAATCCGACACAGACCGTGTTGATAGCTGATCTGAGGTTAGACTTAGAAGAATCAAAAAAAAAAAAAAAAAAAAAAGGTATATATATTAAAAAAAAAAAAATTCCTTTAACTCAAATAACTCGGACCAATGCAAAAGCACGGATGCTTTAATCTCAGGGATCAATAAACTTTAGGGTAGAGTCAGAAATCAAGGAAACTTGTGCTTGCAACTCGTCTTTAGCCGACCTAGTCTGTAACTTAGCAACTACTTAGGAACCTTGGGTTTAGAACCTGAACTTAATATGCTTCTAAAGGAAGACTAAGTGAGTTGACTAGTCTACTTAGAGTGCTAGGTTTCGCTTAATTTTGCTAGGGACTAGCAAAAACTAGGCATGGGGGTATTTGATTAGCCCATAGTTGTGGGCTATTTAAGTATTTAAGTGCCTACACATTAGGTTAATTCTAACATTTATTTAGTATAAATTAGGATGTAAATAGATTAATTCATACTTTTAATCTAATTACATAATCCATACATTGCATTCATATCTTAAGTGCATTTAGAATTACCTTAGAATAGCATTCATCTAATTAGATAACCAATTAGGTATATTGTTTTCATTAACATAGAAGTTGAGGGTCTATACATAAATAACCCTAATATTTTAATAATATTTTCTTTATTCGTCTTCTTTCAGAACGGCTGGCTGCCGCTCCAACGCCCGGCTGCTGCAATGATGAAGCCATTCAAGGGGGGGATGTGGTGGATCTGGTCGGCGGCTGATTTCAAAATTGTTCAAGACACTACAAAAGGAGCACGGAGGCAGCCGAGCTCAGAAGGCCTCCGCCACCGACCCACCACTGTGCAGAGAGAACCTCTCTCTTCCACTCCACACTGCCGGCCTCTACCGTGGCGGCGAGTCTCCACCACCGTGGGCGTGTGGTGTGACAGGCCACACCGCCATCCGGAGCTCGCCTGCATCACCGTGAGCACCCTAGCGTGCATCTTCCTCGCCGTCGTCGCAAACCACCACCGCCGAGCCACCGTGCAATCACCCTTTCAGTCACTTAAGACGTCTGGGAAATTTCCCGGACGTCTGAAGTCCACCCCCACTCCAGCAGCAATCTCCGTCCTCTCACTTCACTTCCACCACTCACGCCTGAAGTCTCCTGCAGACCACCGCCCACGCACAACCGCGCCAGCGCCCTCCTGCAGACCCTCCGCTCACGCCACCTCCACACACTCACCGGCTGCAGCGCCCTCCTCAAACCGCGCCTGCAGACCCGCACAACCGAGCACGCCTCCTCCCGCGCCTGCCGCTTGCAAGCGCCATTCACTCGCGACTGCAGAGTCCTTCGCCCACGCGCCTGCACCCTCCAACAGCGCCTGCAGTCCACGCCGTTCACCACTGCGCCTGCAGAACCACCAGCAGCGCCCTCCGCAGACCCTCCGCAGCGCACGCCATCCTCCAACCGCGCTGCTGCACCCTCCGTCGCGCTTGCAGAACCGCCTGCAGCGCCCTCTTCCCCGCGCCGGCAGACGAACGCCTGCCACGCCAGTCGCAGCAGTGCCCACGGCAGCAGCAGCAGCCACCCCCGCAGCAGCAGCAGGCGGCGGACTTCACGCCAATAGGCTGCGCAAGCTGCCGGCTGCAGCACCTCCGCCGGAGCTCGTCCGGCCACCTCCGACCGCCGCGCGACTCGCCGCCACCACCGATTCGAAGCCCTTGATCCAAGGGACCTCCTCCGAGCTTCCCGCGCCCGACCATCGGCTCCTCGTCGCGCAAGACAACGGGGAAAAATTCCCCTGTTTTGCTACAGTAAAACGTTAATTAAAATTTACATTTTCTGCCATTGCCACATTTTAATCATATTCTATTCACTCTGCATTGCGGAAAATATCCTATAGTTTCTCATAATTGCCATTTCAGCATTATTTCTTGCTTAAACCTTAATCTAAAGGCAATCTTGGCTTGGTTCTTGTCCAAATTGACTCCGAACAAACATTTTTAAGTGGCGCGAATTTTAATACGTTATTGCCTCCCTGTGGATACGACCCGCTCCTCTACGAGTGGTTATTTCTTATTAAAAATTGATTAGTCGATTTTTCCACCACATTAAACTACAAACGACTTAAAAGCGAAAGATCGACCGGTCAGGCGTGAACCACGCAATGGCGCAACGGTGCTCTTGTGAACTATGGCGGGAGAGCGGGTGCACAAATGATCGATGCTCTCTAGATGTAGAACTTAAGCTTGGAGAGCTAGAGCTTCAACTACTTCTCTTGGACACAAAAGATGTGGAAAGTGGTTTTCTTAGTGTGTCTTGGTGTGTGTTTGAGTGGAAAAGGTTCTCCTCTATTTATAGAGGTCCTAGGAAGGCTTCCATAGCCGTTGGGTGCAAGGTCCAAGAAAATCAAGATTAATCATTACACTGATAGGGTTATCAGACGTCTAGTCCTGGCATCGGATGTCTGGAAAACCAGTTTAAGATGTCTGGGAACAAAGTCAGACATCTAATTTTAGGTGGGTTTCCTTCTTGACTTGGATCAGATCTAAATAGGGTTCTAGTGAATTGTCATCAGACGACACACAGGACATCTGGAATGATTTCTGGACGTCTGGAAACCTATTTTTTTGTGGAAATGGATTCCCAAGGGAGTGCAACAGCTATAAAATCTCTGAGAAGAGATTTTGGGTTAGCCGAGGCAAAATGGTCATGTATCAGACGTCTGGGGTCCACTACAGACGTCCAATACGAGGCTAACTGTCATTTCCTTCAGTGTTTACTAAGGTAGCCAACGGTCCACTAATTGGATGTCTGGCAAAAACATCAGACGGCTTCTAAGATGTCTGGACTAAGGTTTAGACGTCTAATTTCATTAGATAGAACTAACTAAGTCCAGCCTAAATATTATCAGGCATTTGAGTCGACAATCAGACGTCTTAAAAGTCATTATCAGACATCTGATTTTCAGATTAGACGTCTGAAAAGGTTGTTTGAACCCTATTTTGATTTTCTAAGTTCTCTACAGAAAACCTAAGTATCCTAGGGTTGTGCAGGTGTTCCTAGGGCTACTGTTAAGGTACTTTGAGGTTCTTTAACATGATATTCTGAGAAACAAAAAGAGCAAGGAAATAAAGACAAAAGTACATAGGAAGAGATAAACAGAATTCTATCCTATTCTTCTTGTCTTTCCATCTTCAAGCTGTTGCTCCACGTGAAGCTCCTCTGTTCTCCATCAAGCTCCTCTAATTCATCCTGGATGTGAGCTCGAGCTCTGTCTAACCACGTCTCCATTTGCAATTAACCTGAAATCTAAGACTTCAAGTGCAAATGTTAAATGACACATGTTTTGTTATCATCAAAATAAACGATCGCGGTGCTCTAGCACCAACAATCACACCCTTTTTGATGATGACAAAATTATAAATAATAATGCAAAAAATCCTCCCCCTTTTTGACATTATCAAAAAGGTGCAATTGATTTTAAATTACTTATAACTCCCCCTTAAAACATGCTCTTCTATGAATTTCTTTCAGCAAGAGTAATGTCCTCCTGATGAGAACCTCATCATGAGCCATAACTAGCTCATTTTGACCTAATACAAAGGATAAAAGCTCCTACATAACTCAAGGGAAGGCTTAACTCAGAGAATTCTGAGTTTGAGAAGAAAATAAGTCATAAGGGGTAAAAATGCAATTTTACCAGTATAATCTGCATACAGGTCCAAACATAGGTCAAAAAAACCAAATAAGAAGGAAAGTGGGATGATCTGATAAGGGCTACAGCAATTCCAAGGAACTAAATGATAATCTGTAACCTTAAAACAAACCCACTTCAATTTGCGAGGTTCGAGGCAAAGTAAAAATAGAATAAACCCTCTAAAATTCATAGAAAAATAATCTCTAGGGTTTAGAACCTTCAATTTGGCCTTTGGAACCCTTTTTGACCTACATTGAGAACCATGCCCAATTAATAACTTAATTTGGGTTTTTGCGTAAATTGATCGGTCAAACAAGGTTTAATCTAGAAATAAAATTCATCATCATAATCCTTAGGTCCCAATTAGTCATGTATAAAAACTTGAGCCTAAGAGGAAACCTTCTTGACCAACTTTACACTTTGGTCCTCATTTATTTACTTTTTGGCCCTCAACTTTTGAACCCTCACATATCTGCCCCTAACTCTCCTTCGTTCTTTGCATTCAGGTCCCTCCTGCCAAAACCTGACCAGCACCATGCTCCGGCGACCTTGCACGGAGCATGGCGCCGCGCAGGGTAAGGGGGAGGGTCTGGTAAGACAACCGGGGGTGCCCTGCGTCGTCAGCCGTCGCAGGAACACCCCCTGGTCGCTGCAACCCACCATACCGGCCGTGCGAACGCACGGACGGTATGGGTCTCCATCTCCGGCGTCCTCCGGCAAGGGAGACACGTCGTCTCCCTCCGCCCTCCTCTCTGATTCTGCCTCTATAAATACACCCGTCGCTCCGCCGTTCTGGGTAGCTCGGTCCTAACGGAGAAACACCCCTACTTCCTCTCTTCCCACTCTGACAGGAAGCCCTCCAGCTCCGGCGGCCTCTCCCCTTCCTCCTCGTCGCTCTGCCGCACTACCAGCTGCAGGGTTGCCCTCCCTCGCTCTTCCCGCGCCACGCCGCACCCAGCTGGCGCCTCTCCGGCCCTCTCCTCGCCGCCGCCCCTTCCCCCGGGCATCTTCTTCTCCGGCGACAGTCGATACGACTGCCGCCTTGCTCCAGCCCCTTTCGTCTCCGTAGCTAGGTCAGAACTTCTCCCCATCTCCCCCTCTTTCTTTTCCTCACTGTCTTTTATTTGATTAAACCCTCGACCGCCCCTGTCCACCGTCACCCCCTTCGTCTCCGGCCAAACTCCGGCGAGACGCCCCGTCGCTCCACAGCCCCATACGCCTCGCCGACCCTCACAGAACCTCCGCCTCCTCACCCTGATCAACCTCCACCTCTCCACTTCCCGCCACTCGACCCCTGCAAACCCCCCGAACAAACCCACTTCTTCGCTCGCAGTTTGACCTAGGGCAACCCTCACGCTACGCCCCGCCGCCTACCAGACCCCCCACCACCTTCGCCGTGCCACGGCAAAGGTTCTCCGCGTATCTGATTAAGCCGAGAGGCCGTTCCTCTGTGGACAGGTATCTCTACCGCCGTCGCCATTGCTGCGTGGAAGGAGCACCTTCAACCTGCAGCTCCAGGTGCGATTCGCCCAGGTTCGACTCCCAGGCTGCGCGGGGCATCTCCGCGAATTGTCCCAGGCTTGCAGCTGGGGCAAAGGCCTCGCGTGCCACCGCGAACTCCTGCAGCGTCTTCAGCTGCGGGTGCCCAATTGGGGTGGGACATTTAGTCCCACCTCGGAACTTTTCAGGGGAGCGCGCCCGCATAAAGGCAAAAAGTGCCTTAGGTTCGTTGCCTCCTGAGCACGGGGTGAGGTCCCTCTCACTTACCCGCTCGACCCGGCCTCGTCCGCGACCACGCCCCGCGGACCTGGCCCGACCCGACTTTGACCTGCACTCCTCGCCCACCACGCACGCCGGTGGGCCTGGACCCGGGCACGGCCCGTACCCGAATACCCGACAGCTCTAGGAGAGCTTTCCTAAGAGCGGCTTCCGTGAGAGAGAAACGCGGGGGAGAGGGTAGAATTAGGTTTTGCCCCTCTGATCAAGCTGTGCAAGTGTGTAGGCAAGACGCCCGCTGAACAGAGAAGAAGGCCGACGAAAGCTGAAGGAAGGAGGAGCACCGAGCGGCACTGTAGCAGCGGCGATTTAAGTCGTCTGATTGGAAAATCAGACGACGTCCTGAAGGCAAAGAAGGAGAAGGAAGGCGAGGCAGAGGAGAACACAGAGAGGCCAAGTGAAGACTCTGCAAAAGAAGAAGAGCACGAGAAGAAGATCTGAAGAAAGGAAAAGAAGAAAGAAAGAAGAAGAAGAACAGGACCGCAAGGGAGAAGAAAAAGAAAGAGACGAGCAGCAACAAGAACTGAAAGAAGAAGAAGAACATCACTACTGCTGCAGATAAAGAAGAAGAGCAAAGGAAGAAAGCAGAAGAGCCAAGCAGAAGAGGAGAGGATAAGCAAAGAGAAAAGAAGAGAAGAAGAAAGAAGCCAACAAATTCTCTCTCTCTCTTTCTTTATTTTTGTAAAAGAAACTTGTACCCCTAGAATACAACTTGCTCCCTGAGTTCGACCTCGGGAACTCTTTATTTTCCGAGTAAAAAATTATATATTAGCAAATGATGGCAATAACTATTTGTACTACAACGACTTAAGAAAGCTAGTTGCTGCCACCGATTCGCCAGTTGGTGCCGTTGCCGGGGAGCAACGGCTATTCTAGAGATAATCAAATTCCTGTTTTTACATTGCTAACAATCTCTCCTTTGTTGTGCAGAAAAATACAAGAAAATCGAGAAGACAAGCAACCGCACGACAACCACTCCAAGGACAGGTAAAATTCTATCCTCTCAATCCCTAAATTCTAAAGAGGAAGAAAAGAAAAGAACAAGCAATATAGGTCTAACCTGTCTTCTATACTCAGTAAACCATCAAAAGTTGCATGTTTTCAACCCATTATTACTGCACACTATTAAGGGTATTTAAGGGCTAACACATTCTTGCTTGAACCCTAATTACCCAACAAAGAGCTAACTGGACCAAGTAGAGCCAACCTAGGATCCAACACTAGGGATTTAGAGACACACTCCTTAAGCAAGAATTGAGAAAACCAAATGAAGTGTGCCCAAGCCCTTGTCTGAAAATACCTATTCAAAGAAAACCTAAAACAATTGGCTCTCTAAAACACTTGAACCCTAAAAGACAAGACCCAAAAACTCTCAAAGGAAACAAGAGGTAAAGTTGCCCCCTTTGGGGCAACCAACCTTAAATTAGGTCACTCTTTGCACTCAAAGAACTAAAGTTCAAGTGTAACTTTAAGCACCCTAATCTTAACCTAAAATTGGTAGACTTAAGAGGTCAAGATCCCCATTCTGGTCTACCTGGAACCGCAGTGACAAGAGAGGTCGGGTGGGGGAAACCCTGTAACCCGTGGGGACGCTCTACCGTGTAGGGGTCTTTGCGGGACTCTCCCTCTCTGGCTGCCCAGGTAATTCTCAGGTGGACGATCTTTCTGATCAAGGGATCCATCTGCCCCGCACCTCTATAGTCACCCAACACATTTTTGGGTGTCTTGATTGGGTCCAGCACCTTCTAAACTCATCTCTTCCAACAGTGCATGTACGGTAGGAGGTCCTTAAGACCACCCTTAAGACCTCCTTTAGAAATTCACTCTCGTCAAGGCCAAGCCTCGACGCCCGTGTTTGTGCAGCAACCCCCTCACATTATTCTCTCTTCTGATTCAGAACCAAGTTCTTCTTCTTCCCCCATCATGGCTCAGCCAGTTGAGGAAGAAAACAATCTGGAGCACCAGCTCCAGTGACTCAATGACCTCTTCCAAAACTTCGTGCACCCACCACAGCGTCCTATGATGCGGGACCACTACAATCCTGCTGCGGTGGCTATTGAGCCTCGAGTCAGAATCCCGACTGGAGGACCTGATTCCGAATTGAAGCCCAACATGATTCATGCTATACCTAAATTCCATGGGCTTAATTCTGAAGATCCCTTCCAGCACATCAAACAGCTAAAGCATCTGGCCCAAACTTTTGGGTCAGATGCGCAAAATCGAGATATTCTTCTCATGAAGATGTTCTCCTTTTCTCTTATGGACAAGGCCGCCCATTGGTATCAAACTCAGACCCGGCCGATCAACACTTGGGAAGAACTTCAATCCGAGTTTTTGAAGAAGTTTTTTCCCGTTGGTCGGACCAATGCCTTGCGCCATCAGATTCCGCACTTCACTCAACAATCAGGAGAACCTCTCCATGAGGCATGGGATCGTTTCCAAGATCTCATGAGAAAGTTTCCCCATCACGGAGTTCCTAAATGGGAACAAGTCCAGTCTTTTTACCAGGGACTCCGTGAGGACATCCGTCTTTTCGTCAATGCAACCTGCGGAGGAAATATCACGGGTCAACATGAAGATACCGTGTGGGAGATTCTCGAAAACATGTGCGAGAACTCCATCAACAATGACTCCATGGGATTATTCGACAGGACGAATACCCGCGCATCGACGAATCTTAGGGGAGCACATGAGACGCAGGGCCTGTCCACATCAGTCGACCTGGAATTAATGGCCAGTCGATTGGACAAGGTCTCAATTATCGAAAAGAAGGTGGATGAGCTGACTCAGCATTTGCAGCGAGCCACCTCTGCGCATAACCCTTTCGCATAGCCTCCTTCCACAAGGGAAACTGTGCAAAACATTCTCCATCGACCTTCTCCTAGGATGGACCCATCATCCGAATCTTTGCCTGGTGGTCCTTCCGATTCCTTCTACACCTACCAGGGGAATTCCATTCCCTCTTTCTCTGACTCTCTGGAGGTTCCTCAGACCTGCGAGGACCTCCACGCTATCCAGAATGACCCATTCTCCAACACCTATAACCCTGGATGGCGAAACCATCCTAACTTTCAGTGGGCGGGAAATTCCCAAACCCAAAGATCATCCTTCCAACCCCACCCACAACCTCCTCGTCCTTACCAGCCGCCTCAGCCTCGGCCCAACCCTACTTACCCATCTGGGCCGAATCAGGATCAAATGTCCCTTATCCTTCAGACCCTGGCTGACATTCAAAGAACGAATGCGGCTATCCAAAAACAACATAAGGACGAACTTACAGAGGTCCGTAACCAATTGACCCAGTTGGCAAACTCTCGCCAGCCAGGTACTCTTCCCTCCCAACCTCTGCCTAATCCTAATAACGTGCCAACCCAGCGGCGCGTTATGAACCCAAACCCGGGCCATGCCCATATGATTTATCAGGCCCCCTCTGTTCCTTCACCTGACGGGATAGAGGCCTCCACTTCTTTTGCAGGTTACCAGCAGCAAGCTATCTTACCCAATCCCAACCAAAACCAGGCATGACTTAATTCCGTAACGACCCGTAGTGGTAAGGAAACCCAAGACCCACCTCATCCGAACCACTCCAAGCCGGGTATTGATCCCAAGCCTAGGACAGTAATCCAAGACGTCCCCACCCCTGTCCCGGATCCACAACCTGGACCTATCCTAGAAGAACCACCTAAGGTCCCGTTTCCCGAGGCCTTGACCAAGGGAAAGAAGACTACCAAACCCGTGGCCCCTGAGGAGGACCTGGTCAAGCTCTTTGAGCAGGTCCACATAAACATCCCCTTGATGGATGCAATCCGCCACGTACCAGCTTACGCACGATTTCTAAAGAATATTTGTACACCCCAGCGTAAGCCGCGAACCAAGGGAGGGAGCCTAATTGTTCTGTCAGAGCAAGCCAGCTCTGTAATCCTCAGTAGACTCCCACCCAAGGCAAAAGATCCTGGTACTCCCCTGATTTCCTACAAGATAGGTGGTACCCAATTTGATAGAGCATTGCTAGACTTGGGTGCATCCATAAACCTGATACCCACATCCTTACTTGACCATCTAGAAGAATCTGAGCTAAAACCAACTGAGGTGACATTACAATTAGCAGATCGATCTATAAAGTCACCAAAAGGGATTCTCAAGGATGTTATCGTAAGAGTGCGGGATTTCTATTTCCCAGTGGACTTTATAGTCTTAGATATGGACGCACCTGAGAACCCTAGGGATACACCAATCATTCTAGGGAGACCTTTCTTGGCTACTGCTAGAGCCAACATCAGCTGTGAGGAGGGCCAAATAGAGCTTAAGTTTGGAGATCAAACCCTAAAAATTGATATATTTAAGGCCCAACAAGGAATTAATTGCGGTGTCATCGAACAAATTTGTGACGTCAGGACTTTGGTTGATGAATCACACTTCCAGAATGACTCGATTATGCCTCATCAACCACAGAAGGATCTTGACCCGCAAACAGAGGAGTCGAATCCAGACATACACAACCCAGTAACTCCCACCCTTGAACCTCACATCTACATTGAACCACCCGCTGCTGCTGAAAACCCTATCCTCGAGTTAAAGCCTCTTCCTGCTCACTTGAAATACATCTCTTTGGGTTCCGATCAGACCCTTCCTGTGATTATCAATTCCAACCTCAATCCCAAACAGGAATCCCGTCTGATTACTATTCTCCAGCAACATCGCAGAGCCATCGGGTGGACTCTCGATGATTTGACTGGAATAAGTCCCTCCTATTGTACTCATCATATCTATTCAGAAGAGGGCACACGACCTTCTCGTGAAATGCAGAGACGCTTAAACCCAATCTGCAGGAGGTCATGAAAAAGGAGATCATCAAGTGGTTAGATGCCGGAATTATCTACCCGATCTCCGATAGTCGTTGGGTGAGCCCAATTCAGGTCGTGCCCAAGAAGGCAGGACTCACCACTATAACGACTGAGACCGGAGAAATCATTCCTACCCGACTAGCCAACTCGTGGAGAGTCTGTATAGATTACCGCCGACTCAATTCGTCCACGAAGAAGGATCATTTCCCACTACCCTTCATTGATCAAATTCTCGAAAAACTTGCGGGAAATAGGTTCTTCTGCTTTCTTGACGGGTACTCCGGTTATAACCAGGTGGCAATCCATCCTGAGGACCAAGAAAAGACCACGTTCACCTCCCCCTTCGGAACATACGCTTTCCGAAGGGTGCCTTTCGGTCTTTGCAATGCACCTGCTACTTTTCAGCGATGCATGCTTGCCATATTCTCAGATATGGTAGGTGATTATCTGGAAGTCTTCATGGATGACTTTTCAGTTTTCGGAGCATCATTCAACGATTGCCTCCAACACTTGGTCCAGATACTCAGGTGGTGCATCGATGTGAATTTGGTTCTTTCCTGGGAAAAGAGCCATTTCATGGTGCCTGAGGGAATTGTCCTGGGACACTCAATTTCGGAAAAAGGCATCCAGGTGGATCGAGCTAAGGTTGATCTGATTTCTCACCTTCCTATGCCTAGCTCGATCAAGGACATCCGATCTTTTTTGGGGCATGTCGGTTTTTATCGACGATTTATCCCTGATTTTTCAAAAATCGTGCGCCCCCTGACCACTCTTCTCTCCAAGGATGTACCTTTCAAAATTTCCAAGGAATGCACTCAAGCATTTGAAATCTTGCGTGACCGAGTCACCCAAGCCCCGATCCTACAGTCCCCTGATTGGTCTCAACCCTTTGAGATCATGTGCGATGCATCCGACTTCGCTGTAGGAGCGGTTTTGGGGCAGAAAATTGACGGGAAACCTGTGGTCATTTACTACGCCAGCAAAACACTCGATGAGGCTCAGCGTAACTATACAGTTACTGAGAAAGAGCTGCTAGCTGTAGTATTTGCCCTAGAAAAATTCAGATCGTACCTTCTGGGTTCCCGTGTCATCATATACTCGGATCACACAGCTGTGAGGCATCTCCTTGCAAAGAAGGACACGAAACCTTGATTAATCCGATGGATCTTGCTGTTGCAAGAATTTGACCTTGAGATTCGTGACAAAGCGGGAAAGCAAAATGTGGTAGCTGATCACTTGTCCCGTCTTCCTTCTGAATTAATTGACCCTTCCGGACCCATCACTGAGCATTTTCCCGATGAGCACCAGCTGACTATCAGTACTAGCCTTCCATGGTTTGCTAATGTAGTAAATTACTTGGCATCTCATCAGATCCCGTCCGATTGGCCGAAGGCCAAGAAGGACAAATTACGCTCCGATGCCAAGTATTACATTTGGGAAGACCCGTACCTCTTCCGCATAGGTGCTGATCAGATCATTCGGAGATGTGTCCCGGAAGAGGAAATCAGCAATGTCCTCTCTTTCTGCCATGACCAGGCATGCGGTGGCCATTTCGTCGGGAATAAAACCACAGCAAAAGTCCTCCAGTGCGGCTTTTACTGGCCCACACTGTTCAAAGACGCGTACAGTCACTGCAAGGCATGCAGTCGTTGCCAGACTTTAGGCAACATGGGCCATCGCGACATGATGCCTATGCAACCGATTCTAGTATGCGAAATCTTTGATGTTTGGGGGATTGATTTTATGGGCCCCTTTCCTATTTTGGATGGTTTCAAATACATTCTGTTGGTTGTGGACTACGTGTCCAAATGGATCGAAGCCATACCGACCCGAACCTGTGATTGCAAAGTCGTTCTCAAATTCATTCATCAAAACATTTTCTCAAGATTCGGGATTCCTCGTGCAATAATCTCTGATGGGGGGACCCATTTCACAAATGCTCAGTTTAGGTCACTGATGACCAAATATGGGGTGTCTCACCGAATCTCTACTCCTTATCACCCCCAAACTAATGGTCTAGCTGAGCTGTCTAATCGGGAGATCAAGAAAATCCTGCAAGTCACTGTTCGGCCTGACAGGAAGGACTGGTCGTCCCGACTTCCGGAAGCATTGTGGGCCTATAGGACTGCCCACAAAACCCAATTAGGCATGTCTCCCTTTAGACTGGTGTACAGAAAGGCGTGTCACCTTCCCGTCGAACTAGAGCATAAAGCCTATTGGACAGTACGGAACTGTAATCTAGATCTTTCCAAGGCTGGAACCCACAGAAAACTCCAAATCAGCGAGATCAATGAATTACGCTTAGACGCGTATGAGAACTCACGAATCTACAAGGAGCAGGTTAAAGCCTTCCATGACAAGCATATCTCAAGAAAGATCTTTCATCCGGGTCAAAAGGTCCTACTCTTTGATGCCCGACTAAAACTCTTCCCAGGAAAACTGAGATCCAAGTGGGTCGGACCATATTTGGTCCGACAGGTTTTTGGAAATGAAGTAATCGAAATCAGTCCACTCAGCCACAATTCCGAACCTTTCATCGTGAACGGTCAGAGACTCAAGCCGTTCATTGATGTGACTTCTACTGATTTGGCTGAAGCATCTTATATCCTCCATTCCCCTTGAGCTTATTGCGCCCAGCCGATGGCTTAAAACTCAGCGCTTAACGGGAGGCAACCCGTCATTTTCCTAAAAATCCAAAACCCTTTTCTGACACCTTTTTGCACTTAAGGTTCACCCTTGTAGACAGCCGACCCCACCTCAGATGCTTGCATCTGGGATTAGAAATCGTCCGCAAAATTCAACCCGACCCATTCACTCATCCAAATTTCTGTCTTAAGGGATGAACTAAGTTAAATAAAAACTCCTAGGTTACAATGAGGACATTGCAAATCTTAGGCATGGGGGGGTATGAAAGTGCAAAACTTGTAAGAAAAGGTTTCAAAAATAAAAATAAAAAAATAAAAAAATAAAAAATAATAAAAAATAATAAAAAAATAATAAAAAAATTTTCACATATGCCAAAAACACCATAAAAATTAAAAATTTTCGAAAAAGAATAAGAGGAAAAAAGGAGAAGGAAATTTTGTGAAGGAGAAGGAGAAAAGAAACAAAATGAAAAAGGAGCGCAAAAAGATTAAAGAAAAAGTGATAGCCATTAGTAAGGAACTAAGGAATTAACCTAAGTTCTAGACCTCATTCAAGAAAATAACTGAAAAGTGCATAATGAGATTAGTAAGAACGCAAACCTTAGGCATTCTTGAATAGACTCTTAGTACCCATTAAGATCTGGACACTCCTCAAGAGGTTGAGGAAAATGAAAAGCTGAAGTATTAGGTCTAAGGCTTAGGGAGTATTTGGCCTCATTAACTAATTTTTGATTTACGGGACTTAGTAACCTAAGCACCCTAACCTCACACACAGCCTGGTTCAGTAAGCGTAAAAATCAAAATCACGCAGAAGCATCGCAAAATTCTGAAAAGTACACCTAGAGTAGGAGCGGCCGACCAACACAAGTTGATTTGGACGAGTTCCCAGCATGGAGAGGCGGGAAATCCCCTCGAAGATGCGTAACAAATATCATCTCCTCGGTGCTTGTCTCTTAGGATATTCACATATCCTACTGGGGGCATGTAAGCACTCTGCTGGTTCAGATTCCATGGATGGCATTATCTCGAAGTGTCAATTGCTAGGGTCTGGATTCAGCCACGGAACACCATGGATGGGATTATCTCGAAATCTCAATAGCCAGGGTTCCGGGGGTTGCCATGGGCGGTGCTATCTCGAAGCATCGATCGCCAGGAACCCTTGAGGATTGATGATGGGAGCAATGAATCTGATACAGACCGTGTTGAAAAGCCCATCCTAAGCTAGAATTAAAAAGAAAAAGAGAGAGAACTCTCCAAATAGATAAATTTTCTCTCTCTCTTACAAAATGCACTGCGAACTGAGCCAGGGCTAGAATCATTTCAAGCACGGGTGCTTTAACCACAAAGTCCAATAGACCTTAGGTTAGTTCTTATGGGCCTTAAAAACCTTTGCTAAGGACTGAGGCTAAGGCTAGACAGATTTGGATCTTGATTGGTACTAGAGTACCTTTTAGGTCTATGGTCAGCATTCTAACCTAATCTAAGCTCAAATGAAAAAGCACTTATCTGAAGCTATTAAGAACTTCATGGTCTAGAACAAGGGTTGAAACCTTAAGTTTTTGCTAAGGGACTAGCAAAAGCTAGGCATGGGGGTATGATGAGAACCTCATCATGAGCCATAACTAGCTCATTTTGACCTAATACAAAGGATAAAAGCTCCTACATAACTCAAGGGAAGGCTTAACTCAGATAATTCTGAGTTTGAGAAGAAAACAAGTCATAAGGGGTAAAAATGCAATTTTACCAGTATAATCTGCATACAGGTCCAAACATAGGTCAAACAAACCAAATAAGAAGGAAAGTGGGATGATCTGATAAGGGCTACAGCAATTCCAAGGAACTAAATGATAATCTGTAACCTTAAAACAAACCCACTTCAATTCACGAGGTTCGAGGCAAAGTAAAAATATAATAAACCCTCTAAAATTCATAGAAAAATAATCTCTAGGGTTTAGAACCTTCAATTTGGCCTTCGGAACCCTTTTTGACCTACATTGAGAACTATGCCCAATTAATAACTTAATTTGGGTTTTTGCGTAAATTGACCAGTCAAACAAGGTTTAATCTAGAAATAAAATTCACCATCATAATCCTTAGGTCCCAATTAGTCATGTATAAAAACTTGAGCCTAAGAGGAAACCTTCTTGACCAACTTTACACTTTGGTCCTCATTTATTTACTTTTTGGCCCTCAACTTTTGAACCCTCACATTTCTGCCCCTAACTCTCCTTCGTTCTTTGCATTCAGGTCCCTCCTGCCAAAACCTGACCAGCACCAAGCTCCGGCGACCTTGCGCGGAGCATGGCGCCGCGCAGGGTAAGGGGGAGGGTCTGGTAAGACAACCGGGGGTGCCCTGCATCGTCAGCCGTCGCAGGAACACCCCCCTGGTCGCTGCAACCCACCATACCGGCCGTGCGAACACACGGACGGTATGGGTCTCCATCTCCGGCATCCTCCGGCGAGGGAGACACGTCGTCTCCCTCCGCCCTCCTCTCTGATTCCGCCTCTATAAATACCCACGTCGCTCCGCCGTTCTGGGCAGCTCGGTCCTGACGGAGAAAGACCCCCACTTCCTCTCTTCCCACTCCGACAGGAAGCCCTCCAGCTCCGGCAGCCTCTCCCCTTCCTCCTCGTCGCTCTGCCACACTACCAGCTGCAGGGTTGCCCTCCCTCGCTCTTCCCGCGCCACGCCGCACCCAGCTGGCGCCTCTCCGGCCCTCTCCTCGCCGCCGCGCCTTCCCTCGGGCATCTTCTTCTCCGGCGACAGTCGATACAACTGCCGCCTTGCTCCAGCCCCTTTCGTCTCCGTAGCTAGGTCAGAACTTCTCCCCATCTCCCCCTCTTTCTTTTCCTCACTGTCTTTTATTTGATTAAACCCTCGACCGCCCCTGTCCACCGTCACCCCCTTCGTCTCCGGCCAAACTCCGGCGAGACGCCCCCGTCGCTCCACAGCCCCATACGCCTCGCCGACCCTCACAGAACCTCCGCCTCCTCACCCTGATCAACCTCCGCCCTTCCACTTCCCGCCACTCACCCTCTGCAGACCCCCCGAACAAACCCACTTCTTCGCCCGTAGTTTGACCTAGGGCAACCCTCACGCTCCGCCCCGCCGCCTGCCAGACCCCCCACCACCTTCGCCGTGCCACGGCGAAGGTTCTCCGCGTATCTGATTAGGCCGAGAGGCCGTTCCTCTGTGGACAGGTATCTCGACCGCCGTCGCCATTGCTGCGTGGAAGGAGCACCTTCAACCTGCAACTCCAGGTGCGATTCGCCCAGGTTCGACTCCCAGGCTGCGCGGGGCATCTCCGCGAATTGTCCCAGGCTTGCAGCTGGGGCAAAGGCCTCGCGTGCCACCGCGAACTCCTGCAGCGTCTTCAGCTGCGGGCGCCCAATTGGGGTGGGACATTTAGTCCCACCTCGGAACTTTTCAGAGGAGCGCGCCCGCATAAAGGCAAAAAGTGCCTTAGGTTCGTTGCCTCCTGAGCACGGGGTGAGGTCCCTCTCACTTACCCGCTCGACCCGGCCTCGTCCGCGACCACGCCCCGCGGACCTGGTCCGACCCGACTTTGACCTGCACTCCTCGCCCACCACGCACGCCGGTGGGCCTGGACCCGGGCACGACCCGTACCTGAATACCCGGCAGCTCTGGGAGAGCTTTCCTAAGAGCAGCTTCCGTGAGAGAGAAACGCGGGGGAGAGGGTAGAATTAGGTTTTGCCCCTCTGATCAAGCTGTGCAAGTGTGTAGGCAAGACGCCTGCTGAACAGAGAAGAAGGCCGACGAAAGCTGAAGGAAGGAGGAGCACTGATCGGCACTGTAGCAGCGGCGGTAAGAAGGAGAAGGAAGGCGAGGCAGAGGAGAACACAGAGAGGCCAAGTGAAGACTCTGCAAAAGAAGAAGAGCACGAGAAGAAGATCTGAAGAAAGGAAAAGAAGAAAGAAAGAAGAAGAAGAAGAACAGGACCGCAAGGGAGAAGAAAAAGAAAGAGACGAGCAGAAACAAGAACTGAAAGAAGAAGAAGAACATCACTACTGCTGCAGATAAAGAAGAAGAGCAAAGGAAGAAAGCAGAAGAGCCAAGCAGAAGAGGAGAGGATAAGCAAAGAGAAAAGAAGAGAAGAAGAAAGAAGCCAACAAATTCTCTCTCTCTCTCTTTCCTTATTTTTGTAAAAGAAACTTGTACCCTAGAATACAACTTACTCCCTGAGTTCGACCTCGGGAACTCTTTATTTTCCGAGTAAAAAATTATATATTATCAAATGATGGCAATAACTATTTGTACTACAACGACTTAAGAAAAGCTAGTTGCTACCATCGTTTCGCCACCTCCCCCTTTTTGTAACAACAAGATAGCTATTATTTTTATCCCCCTTACTAAAGGAACTATAGCTAACTTACATCTCCCCCTTAATAATTGACAATAAGCTCATAATTTAAACTCCCCCTATCTATATGCTTAATGATAAAAGGATAGGGTAAAGGGTTTTACCTCACCTACCATGGCCAATAAAATGGCCCAAATGGAGGTGGTGGATGCCACATTGGATGGGGCTCCCATTCGTAGCTTGGAGGCCTTGGCATTGGCACTGGTCTCCAATCTAGCAGTCGACGTGCGACGGGTCCATCGTTTGTTCGCCATCTCGTCGGTCTTCTTATCCTTCTCCTTAGTCTTCTCGTTGGTCCTCCCAACTCGAGTTGACCAGCCTTGAGCTTGTAGGTCCAGTCCTTTGTATTGTAGTCACCCTTGAAACCTACAAAACAAGATTCCAAATCTTTCTTCAGTATCCAAGTGAGCTTGGATCCGGATCTGTTAGCGGGTCTCCTTGACGGAGATCTTTTCTCAACCTTAGGGCTATGCAAATCTTCTACTTTGTTGATTAATTTGTTAGAATTTTCCCTAAGACATGCGATTTCCTTTTCTATAATATTTATCTTAGTCTTTAAATCAGAAATTTCTAACTTTAGACTAGCATTTTCCTCAATCAATTTAGTATTTTTATTGATTAATTCTTTATTTTCTAATAACAAATTATTATCCTTAGGACTAGTTTCCAGATCTTTGAGCTATTTTTCTAACCTTTCATTTTCATTTTTAAGAAAACTAAAATTCTTTTTAATATTTTTATTTTCTACCTTAAGTGATTTACTAACTTCAAAAAGCTCATTAAAAGCATTTTGTAAATCGAAATTTACCTCATTGTCGGAGTCACTTCCACTTTCGCTGTCGCTTTCTCCTAAGGCCATGAAACCAAAGCAAGTGGTTTCATCCTTCTCAGGCTTTTCTTCTTCCTCTTCCTCCGAGCTCGAGTTGTCCCAAGTTGCTTGGAATGCCTTCTTCTTAGACTTCTACTTTTCCTTCTTTTTCTCCTTTTTGAGAAGAGGGCACTCTGGTCATAGATGCCTTTTCTCGTTGCAGTGGTATCAACGTCTTGGGCTTTCCTTCTTCTCCTTCTTTTCTTTCTTTGACTCCCTATAAAACTTGGAAAATTTCTTAAGTAAAATTTTAAAGTCTTCATCGTTGGAACTTACCTCACTATCTGATGCAGCTCTGAATGCAAGGGTCTTCTTTGATTTTAGCTTCGGTGTATCCTTCTTCTTCTGCTTTAGCTTTGTCTCGTAGGCCATTAGATTGTCTAGGAGATCCTCCATATTGAGCTCCTCCACTTCGTTTGCCTCCTCGATGGTGGTGACCTTCTGTTCCCACTCTAGTCTGAAGGAACGAAGAAGCTTCCCTTGAAGCTCCCCCTTGATGAAGGTTTTTCCTAAAGCTTTTACATTATTTACTATGAGAGTGAACCTAGTGTTCATCTCACTTAAAGATTCGTTAGACTTCATAGAAAAAGATTCAAATTCTTGAGAAAGTAAATTTATTTTAGAAGTCTTTACCTTTGAGGTACCTTCATGAGTTACCTCGAGTGTGTGCTAGATCTCGTATGCTATGGCGCATTGCGAGATTCTGTTAAACTCCTCTGGGCTCAAAGCGTAGTACGACGCATTCATAGCTTTCGCATTGAGTGAGAGTTCCCGGATCTGCTGTTGCGAGTATCCTGTGTCGGGTCGCTCCGGAATCTCGTATGGGGTTTCGCAACGTCCCCACAGAGCGAAGTCGGTGGCTTGAAGCCACATCCTCATCCTCAGCTTCCAATAGCTGTAGTTGTTTCCGTCAAAGTAGGGTGGTCGGACGGTGGACTGCCCCTCGGATATTCTGATCGCAGATGTCCTTCCCTCCATCTGATCTCTTGCTGGTGTGTAACGACGATCTGCAAGACCTGCTCTGATACCAATTGTAATTCCCTACTTGGAGGGGGTGAGATCAGCGTGACGTAAAAATGCGGAATAACAATCTCACAAAAATAGACAATCACACAATATACACAATTATTTTTAGGTGGAAACCCAACCCGAGTGAAAACCACCACCTAACCCTCTCGAGTTAGGATTTTCCAATCAACCAAATTAATCAAATCCACTAACGTACTACTTAAATGAGGGTAGTACAACCTCAATTACAACCACGCTACTTTATGTGAGGGTAGCGTACCTCAAACACCTCTTCACGAGAAGGATTTTGTCTCATGAAGGAGACGGGAGTCGCAAAGCGAATACCCAACACAAGCAAAGTAAAATACAAGAATAGTCCTATAGAGCCAACAAAGTAATTTTTAAACTGAGCTTCTATAGGAGTTAGGATGCTTCCCTTTGGTGGAAGTGCATCGAATCGATGACGCGGGTGCGTGAACCATGCAATGGCGCAACGGTGCTCTCGTGAACAATGGCGGGAGAGCGGGTGCACAAATGATCAATGCTCTCTAGATGTAGAACTTAAGCTTGAAGAGATAGGGCTTCAACTACTTCTCTTGGACACAAAAGATGTGGAAAGTGGTTTTCTTAGTGTGTCTTGGTGTGTGTTTGAGTGGCAAAGGTTCTCCTCTATTTATAGAGGCCCTAGGAAGGCTTTGGAAGGCCTTAGAAGGCTTCCATAGCCGTTGGGTGCAAGGTCCAAGAAAATTAGGCCGAAATCAGGATTAATCATTACACTGATAGGGTTATTAGACGTCTGATCCTGGCATCAGACGTCTAGAAAACCAATTGAAGACATCTGGATACAAAATCAGACGTCTGATTTTAGGCGGGTTTCCTTCCTGACTTGGATCAGATCTAAACAAGGTTCTAGTAAATTGTCATTAGACGACACACCGGGCATTTGGAATGATGTTTGGATGTCTAGAAACCTACTTTTCTACGGAAATGGATTCCCAAGGGAGTGCAACGACTATAAAATCTCTGAGAAGAGATTTTGGGTCAGCCGAGGCAAAACGGTCATGTATCAAACGTCTGGGGTCCTCTACAGACGTCTAATACGAGGCTAACTGTCATTTCCTTCAGTGTTTACTAAGGTAGCCAACAGTCCACTAATTGGATGTCTGGCAAAAACATCAGATGTCTTCTAAGGCATCTGGATTAAGGTCTGGACATCTGATTTCATCAGATAGAACTAAGTCCAGCCTAAACATTATCGGACGTCTGAGTCGACAGTCAGACGTCTTAAAAGTCATTATCAGACATCTGATTTTCAGATTAGATGTCTGAAAAGGTTGTTTGAACCCTATTTTGATTTTCTAAGTTCTCTACAGAAAACCTAAGTATCCTAGGGTTGTGCAGGTGTTCCTAGGACTACTATTATGGTACTTTGAGGCTTTTTAACGTGATATTCTAAGAAACAAAAAGAGCAAGGAAATAAAGACAAAAGTACATAGAAAGAGATAAATAGAATTCTATCCTATTCTTCTTGTCTTTCCTTCTTCAAGCTATCGTTCCACGCGAAGCTTCTCTGTTCTCCATCAAGCTCCTCCAATTCATCTTGGATGCAAGCTCGAACTCCGTCTAACCACGTCTCCATTTGCAATTAACCTGAAATCTAAGACTTCCAGTGCAAATGTTAAATGACACGTATTTTGTTATCATCAAAATAATTGATCGCAGTGCTCTAGCTCCAACAGCAGGTGTCGTGCAATGATGGGAAAGTCGAGGGAGAACATGGTTGATGAAGAGTTGTCAAAGAAGAGCACACGGTCGAAGTCGCGATGAAAGTACACAGTTCCAGATGCGATGATGGGAATGTTGAGGATGAGTTGTGGGCTAAGCATGTTGTTACCATGCTTCCCCACAAGAAACATAGTCGCAGAAGTCATGGTCGATGTGGAGACGACGTGGAGTCCTAGTGCTGGCTGTTGGTGCTGTTACCATTGACCACGGTGATGAGGGAAGTGGTGGTCCTCTGTGGGTCGGGGTGAGAAGAGGAGGGTTGTTGAGTTTCTTTTGTTGTAGTTTAAGAAAATATGCATTGTAGTATAGTCAACAAAAGCAAATCAGCATTTAAATTTATAAGTGCTCGAAAATAGAAATGAGTCCGAAGTCATTTGTAGGGAGTAAATGTGGAATTCACAACACTAATCGCAATATCAAATGATGAGTACAATAAGATATTCAGTGAATAATAGAGATTTACTCAAAATAACATTCAGTAATAGCAATTGCATCTCAAAAGTTGGTGGGATAAAAAGAAGATCCAAACCCTAAAAATGGTGATTTAAATCATCACTTAGATCCCTCATTTAAGCACATCCCAATGAAATCAATTTTGCTACAGTCGCTTTTCAACCACTTATTCAAATATCCATGTCAGATCAATAAGCCAACAGTGCCCTCAATCAGACATCAGCCCAAGGGCATTAGATGACTTAAGTTGCCAAGTCTCAACACATGGCACAGAACCAACATAGAGAATCAAAGCCAACACAATAAGCCTCTCAAAATATCGCTAAGTGTTGAGCATATAGGCATGAATTTTGAGGCATGAATAGTGCAAACCCCTCTCTCCTTAGATTTCTCTCTCAGATCTCACCCGGGTATAGATTAGGTAGGTAATCGGGTCGCGTACAGGGTCCAGACCCGCAGGTGTGAATCACGGATGAGGAGTGAAGGCTAAGGTGAGAGGGGACCTCACCCCGTGTGACTTAAGGCAATAAGCCAATGTCACTTATTCCTTTTATGTAGTTCTGGTAGCCCTTCCACTTACGAGGTGGGAATAAATGTCCCCTTCTCTTCACACATTTACAATAGAGTAAGCTTCTCTTAAATTGTAGCTGCTCACGTTGCTGCCTCTTTAAATTGGAGTTGCAGTTAGGTACTTCAAATGGAGCCACAACGCCTAGATGTGGAATCGAAGCCAGAGGTGGACGGAGCACAGCAGACAGAGGCAAATATGAACAGTGTTTTTAGTAGCTCTGGTGAGGGTATCTGATGACAAGAAAATGACTTCTCGGCCCAGTCAGAAGTGCTCAAGAGCTTCATCGTGTGAAGTCAAGTGCGATGGTGGTGGTTGGATGGCGTGCAGAGGTCGGAGAAGATGACTATGAGGTGGGTTGTTTAGTGGGGCATTTTAGTGGGTGTGAGGTGAAATTGATTGAGGGCTTTTGTGCAGGGAGGTGAAGTGGAGCTCTTGAAGGTGGTGGCATGGTGTTTGGAATGGTGTGGAGGCCATGCGAGCTCGCCAGAGCTTCGCCAACCGTAGAGAACATAGAGGGGGAGAGAGGCGTATGGTGGTTGGATTGGTGTGCTAAGGACCTAGATCTATACTAGAAAAGGAGAGGGAAAGGTAGAGCCTAATTATAAACGAAGGGCAAGGGAGATCCACACTAATTTGACTTGCCGACGTCGGAGGAGGTGAATGCTCCGGTGATGAGGAGTGGCGATGATGAAGAGGGAGGGCACTCCTGCTTTGGCTGACAAGGAGTAGACAAAGGTGAGGAAGAGGAAGACACTCTTAATTTGATGGTTGAGAGGCCGTAGGAGGACAGAGGAGGGTGTCGTCGGAGCTTTGGTCGGAGATGACCGGGGAAGAAGAGGAAGAGAGTTTTTGGCCTTAAACCTAGCTAAAGAGAACACTCTTACCTAGAGTTTAAATAGAGCGTGATGTGGCCTAGAAACATGTGAATTCTAGATGTTTACTCTATGGATTTGTGATGAGGTGTGGCTCATCATAGCTAAAATTCCCAAGTTAAGTTAGAAATTAAGCTAAACACTATTGAATTAACACATGAAAAGGGTTAAGTGTGGGAAATAGTGAAAAAGACCTAAAACATCAAATCTGTGTTAAAAATACTGAACTAAGTCATTAAATGAGATATTCTATTCATTAATATAAATTGATAATCCATTTGCACATTGAATAAACATTTGAGTTTAAAACTTTAAATCCAAAATAAAATTAACTTCCTTAATGTTCAATTAAGCTTAAATAAAAACTTGGTTGCATTTAGACATCATTAAGACCTTGCATTTATTAGATTACATATAGGTCCTCAGGTCGCATACATTTATTCATTTAAAAACCTTCCAGGGACCACTTTGATAACCATAAGGACCTATTTGCAAAATCTGAGGACAGCTTTGTAAAACTTCTTAGCCACTTATGGGCTTTGCTATTATTCTTCTACCCATTCACCCATAAGGGCTTCCCTGCAAAAACTCCAACACACCTATAGTCACGCGGGTCTACTATAGCCGAAGAACTCACCAAATCTCGACCGTCCATCTCTTATTCTTTGATCCTGTGGCCCTGTTCAAATCAAAGCTTCGCACACTTCGGCACCTGAGGTCACCACCTTGCCCAGATCCCATCCAATGGCCGAATTTTGATTTGGACCTCACACGCGGTCGCTATCCCATGTCCACCGCCCAAGACCTCGGTGCCTAATCGCACCACTGTAGTGCCTTGATCAGTGCCCTGCCTACTTAAGGAGCTTCCCTGACCCGCTCGCAGGGCTAACCAGCTCCCTCCCCTTGAGTGGTTCCCTTCATCCAACCCCTCAGCCTACCACCTCCTTTCTTCAATGGTCGGTGATTGCACAACAATCATGCAACCTAAATCACCTAAATTAAGCTAGATTCTAGCATAACTTAGGAATAATGCATTCATAGGCATCGTAATTGCATAATATCTAGTTTATGAGTCATATAGATAATATCGTCATTTTATGTGCTAATGAGAGATGATTTTAATCGCAGATGATTTGAAGTTGCGAATGTCAGATCAAACTGGACAGATCTAATCAGAACGACGACGGGAGTCCAACGTTTCTGAAATCGTCTCGATCAGACAACCAGAGCATCATGTGCAATCTATAAAAGAATGGAGATCATGGAGCCAAAGGACACAGATCTGAGCCTCAGATGAAGAATCCAACCATAGGGATGGATCCAGATCAACGATCGCAGTCCAACAATGCAAAAATCAACCCGATCGGAGGTCTACAGCACCTGCTACGAGGAAAGAAGATGGACTGCTACGATGGTGCCACATGGCACCATCACAACTGCCCCCTTATCGCCGCCCCATCTAGGAAGGTTACCCTTCGCACATTGTGGTCGTTGGATGGCCATCCAACAGCCACGAGCGAGCCACGTCGCCCATCCAACTACACCTCAATAAGGAAAGAAGAAACATCAGCCGTTGGATCTCCATCCAACGACTAAGGACAAATAGATGCAAAGTGGAAATCGTAACAAACTCACGCGTAGCACGTTGCTTCATGTGCTTGCACTGAAACAAGTGGTGTATGACAGAGCAATTTTCACTTTGAATAATTAATATTAAGATAATAAATCGTTGCAGCACAAAAGGTGGTGGAAAATCTCTCAATCAAAGATTAAACAGATATGAATTTAAACCACAATAACGGATGTCGTATCCACAGGGAGGAATAGACCAATAAATTCACGATAATTTTACCTCTTGTTTACTTAAAAGTGATTTCATTCATTCATCCTAATCCCAAAAAAAGAACACTAATAGATGAATCAAATAACCAATCTCTAATTTCTGAAAAGAGATGGACCAATCATGCAAATTCTCCTTTACTAGAATACTCCTATAAAATCAATCAACCCCAAATATTCAATGGCATCCAATGTGAAGCATAATATCACCATTTAATGTAAAGCTAATAGATGGGGGAAGATAATCATGCAATTTGATAAGCCAATTAATTGGAGTAGACTAAAGGGGCTTGGCTGTAAATTCATTCAATTAATGAAATAATAAATCAAAAATCAAGTTTTGGCAATGGCAGCACATGTAATATCTAATTGAAGGGAAAACAAAGCTTTCACTCTCTCTCCTCCTTGCGTGAGAGATGGAGCACCGGTGACGGAGCTGCTATGGGGGAAGCTTGACCGATGCGTGGGGATCACGATGACGGTGACAGAACGGTGAGAGGTGGCTGGAGGTGGCCAACAGGCGGAGGAGGGCCGCCAGCCTGTTTGAGGAGAAGGCGATAGCCGTGCGTCTGGCTACGCTCGGGTGAGTGCTTGCAGGGCACTGGTGGCGAGGGTGAGCACCTACGGGAGGGGGCGTGCAAGGTGTGAGTGCTGGAGGAGGGGAGGCACTCTGCAGTGGAGAAGGTGCGGTGCCTGTGGGCGGGGGCGCATAAGGTGTGAGTGCTGGAAGAGGGGAGGCACGCTGCGGTGGAGAAGGTGTGGTGCCTCCAGGCGCCTGCAGGGGCGCAGGTGAGGCGAGGCGGGTGCCTACAGGCTGCTTGAGCTGCGCTGTGTTGGTGCGGCCTGGCAGGAGCAGGAGGAACGTGTGCGCTGGAAGGAGGAAGCACCTGCAGGCGCGAGTGGGGCAGTGCTAGCACCTACAGGGCGCTGGTGGCGAGGGCGTGAGCACCTGTAGGCATTGGACACAGGTGCAGGTTGGAAGGTGATGGCGCTGGAAGGTGGGGTGTGGTGCCTGTGGGTGCCTGCAGGGGTGTGGGTGAGGCAAGGTGGGTGCTTGCAGGTTGCTTGAGCGGTGCTGTGCTGGTGCGGCCTGGCAGGTGCAGGGGGAACGCGTGCGCTGGAAGGGGAGGTGCGTTGATGGCACTGGAAGGGTGACACTTGCAGTAGAGGCTGTGGCTGGCGTTGGGTGCACAGTGCAAGCCTTCAAGCGTAGTGGATATCCCCTTAAGGGGGAGGAAGAAGACGATCTCCAGAAGAACTGACTGTTATGAACGCGTGCCCCAGACGTCTTTTAAGACGTCTGGGAGGTGGCCCAGACATCGGACTAGACGTCTGGGATCACATCCAGACGTCTGACCAGAAGTCTGGGATCGTTTGCAGACGTCTGGAAATCAGTTATTTTCGACACGCGCGGGTCGTCTGCGCGCCTGAGCGTGCAGACCCGCATATTCGTTATTCCCTCTGCTGCTGCAGATGCCCTGCCGCGATTCTCTCTCCTCCTCGCGCAGCCTTAAAAGGCCACGTGCTCCCTCCCGTCGCCTCCACCCCCTTTCCTCTTCTCCTTCCAGTGAGCGAGAGCGAGCACGAGAGCGGGCGCGGGGTTGCTGCGGCAGCGACGGCTGCAGTGAGCGCGGAGGGGGTGCTGCGTGCGAGAGCGACGCTCAGCCGTGAGGGTGAGCTCGCCGGGGCTGCCAGGGCCGGCCGGTGGGAAGTGCAGCGGGCGCGGAATGATGCGGGAGGCCTGCTGCGGTTCGAGCAGCAGGCGCACGAGGTGCGACGAGGCGCGGCGTCGCGAGTGGAGGGCGAGTCGCACCCTGGTTCTGGAAAAATTTCCAGAATCAGACGTCTGTGCTGATAGCCAGACGGCGGGGTCGACGTCTGGAAGACTGTCCAGAAGTCTGAAAGGTGAGTTTTCCGTCTTCTTCTTCCTTCCTGTCGACTGACCGTACTGAGGGAGAGAGATGGGTGTGCGCAGGTTTGGTGATTCGCTATCCAACGCGAATCAGACGTCTGGCTGTAGTACCAGACGGCGGGAGCGACCTCCAGACGTCCAGGGTGACCATCGGACGTCTGGGAGCTAGGCCAGACGTCCCCGCAGACTTCTGGACGTCTGGGAAACCACGGTGAACAAGGTAATTCTCTGATCCACTTTTTAAGACGTCTGGAAGAAGTTCCAGACGTCTGATTTTACACAATTTCGTCGTTTTCAAAACGTTTAGGGCCCGTTCGGGTTCCGTTTTCTGCGATTCGAGTTGCGTTCTTTTCAGAATTAATTCCTCTACCCGTCTACAGTAGCTATACACTGTTTTGAGACACTCCTTGTGTTTGATCCTTGTGATAGGACCCCGTTCCATTGCAGTCTCAGGGGTCGCGGAGGCACGCAGGATTCCCGACCATGCCCCCATTACTCCCGTTGTACCTGGTAGAGTGGCTTTAAGTTATTAATAAAATCTATTAAATTATGGAACCATAAATAGAACCTACGACATTGCATGAATCCTAGGAATGAGAAATAGATGGAATGATAGCTCCTAGGTGTTGCATGAATCCTAGGGCTGGAAAACTAGATTGTATCATAGATCCTAGGATATGGCATGAATCCTAGGATGGGAAAACTAGTGGAATGTATAATACTGCAGTCTTGGAAAATGGAAAGAGATATAAAGCTGCCTGTTGTGAATAAATAACGTGGTTGAGAACATGGATTGTAAGAATGTGAAACTGGAAAGTGAAACCTGGATGTTTGAGTAAAAAGGATGGAACCCTACGGGTGAATTAGGAATGGAACTCCTAGAAAGAGAAAGGAATGGAACTGAGATGTAGTTGTGTACTGTCTCTTGGGTACGTAGTACCAAGGGAAGTACCTGTACCTGTTTAGTGCGGAGTGGGGCCAGCCACCCCAGGGACCCGGGGTTAGGACCGGCCGCTCTGTACCGACTTGCTGGCCCTCGTGTACGTAGTACTGAGGAGAGCCACTAGTGTTAGGAGGGCACTAGCTACCCCACGGGCCCCGGGGTTCTGCTAGCCTCCTACACCGACTTGTTTAGGCCCACTGGGGCAAACCAGGGTAGTCAGGCAAGGGTGCGCGGACTGTGGAGGGGCAAGGCCTCGGTTTGGTTACTGTGGAGGTGTTGGACCCCTATTACTGAGAGGGCTCTGCCCTGGACTGGTTCCGTGCTGTGCTTTGGGCGCACCCGTTAACGGAAACGACTTACCGCGTGCCAGTACGGGTTAGCTACCTGTGTGTTTATCGCGCATGCCGTAGTCACCGTTACGTCTGTCAGTGACCTTGGGGTGGTTGACTGAGGGTAGGATCACCACGGGGGACTCTCCCGGCCAGGAGAGCACCACGTGCTACTTCTACTTTTTGGAAAAGACTGCAATCAAGATCGTTCCCACGAGGAACATTCGAGATCAAGAAAAAGATCTGAGGAATAAATGAAATAGTGAGACAATTGAAAGATGTGAATAAAGAAAGTAATCGAACATAACAGCTACTGTACACTCTACTGTTGTCTTTAGTTTAGTTGCCACTCTACTCAGCGTTTTGCTGACGTGTTACACTCGTTACCTTTTTCAGGACCAGGTGTTGAGCAACCAGGTTCAGCGGCTGCAGAGGACGCTGGGCCGAGTAGGGTCCAGTAGAGTTACCACTGTCTCTTGTACCTCTTTTTGTTCCGTTGTAGAGAGTAGTTCTTGTTTCCGCTGTACTTTCTTTACCTGCAGTTCAAATTATATTATGAATGTTGTTCTACTGTTGTGGTGGTACATACTGTGATAGTTTCTTTCCTTACTGCTGTACTTTCTTACTGTTAGTTATATTCATGCTGAATGTGGTTTATTTTACTACTCTTTTGGTTACTTCCTCGTTGGACGACTAGGTCTTGGGATTAGTTGAGTCGGTTCAGTTCTCGTGTCTCGTAGGGACTCGGGAACCGGGTCGTTACAAGATGGTATCAGTGCAAGGTCGTCCCGAGAAGTGAATCAACTGACTGTAGAATAACCAATTCACATGTTTATAACTAGAGTATCCACCACAACATATCTCTTGACATGAGCTCTTAGAAGTTTCGTTAGGTACCGTTTGTTTTGACGTTTTTCCATTTTGTTTCGCGTCTCCTTACAGGAGATGCCTCGTTGCGGGACTGGCGAGACTGGCCGCAGGCGCGGCCGAGGACGAGGTAGGCGAGGTGGACGTGCTATTGTTGACGTCTCGGTGGACCAGCCACCACTCCCGAGCATCCAGGCCCAGGACCTCGCCGGACTGATACGAGACATTGTACGAGAGGAGCTCCACCCACCGCCCCGAGCACCTCCTCCTGGAGCTGCAGAGGGGGAGTCCTCTGTGGGACCACGCGACGGACACGGCGCTGGACACGGGGGAGGGGATGGGCCACCGCAGCCCCCACCTTCCTCCGATACTTCTGGGCACGAGGTACCTTTGCCTGGAGGTGCACCAGCACCTCCCCTACAGCGCCACTTCGAGCTTTTCGGGCAGTTTCGGAAGCTGAAGCCCCCCTCCTTCAAGGGGGATGAGGACCCAACCGAGGCAAAGGACTGGCTTGAGTAGCTAGAGAAGATCTTCGACACCCTTCGCCCCCCGGTGGAGTGCCGCGTGGCCTTTGCCACGTACCAGCTGGAGAGTGCGGCACACCGGTGGTGGAGGGCGGTCCGGGGACAAGAGAGGGACGAGCCGACGTGGGACCAATTCGTCACCCTCTTCTACAAGCAGTACTTTCCCCAAACGTGGCAGGACCAGAGGAGGCGGGAGTTCCACACTCTCCGCCAAGGGACGATGACTGTGAGTGCGTACCGCACGCGTTTCTTGGAGCTGTCCTGCTTTGCAGTGACAGCGGTAGCCACTGAGGAGGAGCGCCTTTGGAGGTTCACCGAGGGGCTCCGGCCTGCGATCTGGGGGTATGTCAAACCCCTGAAGCTGCCTACATTTTCGAGGGTGGTAGAGGCAGCTATGACTTACGAGGAGACCAACCCGTCCGTGCGAGACACCGACGGCGGGAGGAAGAGGCCCTTCCAGCCAGACTTTTCACAGGGTCGGCGAGAATGGAGACACGTGGCATCCGCAGGAGAGCAATCACGTTGTGCAGGGCCATTAGTGGCCTTTGGGGGCCCTCGATAGGGGCCAGTCGCCAGCACCGGACCCCCGCCCAGCCGACAGCAGGGACCCACTGAGGGCGGGAGCCGGGTTCCCCTCTGTTACCAGTGTGGCCAGCTGGGCCACATCAGGAGGGACTGCCCGTCTAGGGCAGGAGGTCAGCAGATACTTCCCGAGCAGAGCACTGGAGGACGCGCAGGAGGCCGCGGTTCCCAGGCACGGGGAGGAGGACAGCAGTCGTGAGGAGGGTACCGGCCAGCACCTACCCGTCCGACACAGAGTGTGGCTGCTTCGTCTGCACCTAGAGCTGAAGGGCGTATCAACGCCTTGACACACAGGGACGCCAGAGCTTCGGGATCGGTGGTAGCAGGTATGGTTTCAGTTTCTGGCAGACTCGTTTACACGCTTTTCGATTCCGGTGCTACGTACTCATTTGTCGTAGCCAGTTTCGCAGTTAGTTTGGACCAGGATTATACACTGTTAGAGAATCCATTCGTAATCAGAGGTTCGAGTGGTCAGCTGTTTGTAGCTGAGGAGGTGTACACGGATTGCGAGGTCAGCGTCAGGGGACATAGCCTGCCAGCTGACCTGATTATGATACAGATGGAGGACTTTGGAGTGATTCTGGGGATGGATTGGTTGTCCGCTTACCACGCCTTGGTGGACTGTTTTGAGAGGAAGATTATCTTCTCCATTCCGGAGTTGCCTTCTTTCGTGTTTCACGGACAGCCAGTGGACGGAGGCTTCAGGTGCATTTCGGCACTTCGGGTGGCGAGACTTTTGAGCCATGGGTGTGAGGGCTTCCTAGCTTGTGTGGTGGCAGAGCCCAGCCCTGTGGCAGACTTCCAGAGCATCCCAGTGGTCAGAGAGTACCCTGACGTGTTTCCAGACAAGTTACCAGGACTATCGCCCGAGCGTGAGATCGAGTTTGAGATCTCACTAGTACCAGGGACCAGCCCCATCTCCACCACGCCATACATGATGGCACCGTTGGAGCTGCGAGAGCTCAAGTCTCAGTTGCAGGACCTTCTGGAGAAGGGTTTCGTGAGGCCCAGTGCGTCTCCCTGGGGAGCCCCGGTACTGTTTGTGAAGAAGAAGGATGGGACCTTACGCCTTTGTGTGGACTACCGACAGCTGAATAGGGTCACCATCAAGAACAGGTATCCACTACCGAGGATCGACGATTTGTTCGACCAGTTGCGGGGTGCCACGGTGTTTTCCTAGATAGACTTGAGGTCTGGATACCACCAGTTGAGGATCAGGGAGACCGACGTCTCCAAGACAGCTTTCCGCACCTGGTACGGACACTACGAGTTTTTGGTCATGTCGTTTGGGCTGACCAATGCCCCCGCTGCTTTCATGGACCTGATGAACCGGGTGTTTAGACCGTACTTGGACCAGTTCCTGGTGGTTTTCATAGATGATGTACTCATCTATTCTAGAGATCGGACACAACACGGACAGCACTTGCGGATGGTTCTGGACACTCTGAGACGACGCCGGCTGTACGCCAAATACAGCAAGTGTGAGTTCTGGTTGAGGGAGGTGACCTTCCTAGGTCATGTGATCTCTGGAGACGGCTTGGCGTGGGCCCAGCCAAGGTCGAGGCAGTGCTCAGGTGGGAGAGACCGCGTTCAGTTACTGAAATTCGCAGTTTCCTGGGACTGGCAGGCTACTACAGACGATTCATCAGAGGATTTTCACAGATTGCGCGTCCTATGACACAGTTGACCGGAAGGACGTGCCTTTCGCTTGGACAGACGCCTGTGAGGCGTGTTTTCTGGAGATGAAGGAGAGGTTGACCTCGGCTCCCGTGCTCACCATCCCAGACAGTAGTGGCGGGTTCGTTGTGTACACGGACGCCTCCTTGCAGGGGTTAGGAGGTGTGCTCATGCAGAGGGGTCACGTTGTCGCTTACGCTTCGCGGCAACTGAAGCCCCATGAGCATACCTACCCTACCCACGACTTAGAGTTGGCAGCTGTTGTCTTCGCGCTGAAGACCTGGAGGCACTACTTGTACGGTGAGACCTTCGAGATTTTCACAGATCACAAGAGCCTCAGATATCTTTTTGACCAGAAGGAGCTCAACATGAGACAGAGACGTTGGTTGGAGCTCCTGAAGGACTACGACTGCAGCATCTCCTACCACCCGGGAAAGGCCAATGTGGTGGCTGACGCCTTGAGCCGTAAGGCGCCCGCATGCTTGGCCAGTCTACAGTTACAGAGTTGGAGCCTTTTGGAGGAGGTGGGCAGTTGGCGACCTCTAGAGTTACGAGGGTACTGTGGGGCAGTGACGGTGACACGGCAGACTAGGCCAGAGCTGATAGACCGCATCAACACAGGACAGATGGCCGATCCGTACTTGCAGTCTTTGCACGACAGAGTACTGTCAGGAGACCCAGGGGATTTCTCTTTCACAGACTAGGTGCTACACTTGAAGGGACGGTTGTGCGTTCCCAGAGACGAGGAGCTATTGAGAGAGCTCCTGACTGAGGCACACAGTTCCAGATTCACCATACATCCCGGAAACACGAAAATGTACCACGACTTGAGACGCGAGTTTTGGTGGAGACGGATGAAGCGGGATGTGGGTGAGTTTGTGCAGCAGTGCTTAGTGTGCCAGCAGGTGAAAGCCAAGCATCAGAGGCCTGCAGGGCCGCTCCAGCCGCTTCCAGTGCCAGAGTGGAAGTGGGAGAGCATCGCCATGGACTTTGTGGTGGGCTTACCTGTTACCCAGCGAGGACACGACGCAGTCTGGGTAATAGTGGATAGACTGACGAAGACGGCGTGATTCTTGCCGATCTGAGTCACTTTGGGACCAGCACAGTTGGCAGAGAGGTATATCCGTGATGTGGTACGACTACACGGAGTTCTGCAAGAGATCGTATCCGACCGGGATACCCGCTTTACGTCCCAGTTTTGGGCTGAGTTTCAGCAGGCCTTGGGGACGAGGTTGAGGTTTAGCACGGCTTACTACCCCCAGACGGACAGACAGTCTGAGCGCACGATACAGACACTTGAAGACCTTTTGCATGCCTGTGTACTGGACTGGAGGGGCTCTTGGGAGGAGCACCTGCCCCTGGCAGAATTTGCATATAACAACAGTTATCACTCGAGCATCGGCATGGCTCCCTACGAGGCTCTGTACGGACGGAAGTTTACGGCACCCTTGAGTTGGGTTGAGGTGGGGACCAAGTGGGAGGTTGGCCCCAGGTTGATCCGGCAGAGTCAGGAGGTAGTCGAGCAGATCCACAGATGACTCCGCACTGTCAGGAGCAGACAGAAGAGCTACGCGGATCGGAGATGCAGAGAGGTGCAGTTTGAGGTTGGGGAGCACGTCTTCCTTCGTGTTTCGCCCATGAAGGGCCTACAGCTGTTTGGGGTGAGAGGGAAGCTTGCGCCAAGGTTCGTGGGGCCCTTTGAGGTCCTGGAGCGGGTTGGACCCATTGCTTACAGACTTGCCCTTCCCCCGCAGCTTTCTGGTGTGCACGACGTGTTCCACGTGTCCAACCTCAGGAAGTACATAGCAGATTCAAGTCACGTACTGAGTCACGAGAGTGTCGAGGTGGGCGACGACCTGACCTACCCCGAGCAGCCAGTGCAGATCCTAGACCGAGCCGTCCGCAGTTTGAGACGAAAGCAAGTACCCCTGGTAAAGGTTTTGTGGAGGAGCCAGCGGTATGAGGAGGCTACCTGGGAGCCTGAGGCGGCAATGCGGGAGCGGTACCTAGAGCTTTTCGCGGGTACGTCTATTCGGACCGGCTTCGGTCCTCTTTAAGTTTGTTATGGTTAATTGGACATCTTTTCCCGCACCCTAGTTGGCGCAAGTTTCAGGGACGAAACTTCCTTTGAGTTTGTTATATTGTTACGAACGCGTGCCCCAGACATCTTTTAAGACGTCTGGGATCACATCCAGACATCTGACCAGACGTCTGGGATCGTTTCCAGATGTCTGGAAATCAGTTATTTTTGACACGCGCAGGTCGTCTGCGCGCCTGAGCGCGCAGACCGGCATATTCGTTATTCCCTTTGCGGCTGCAGACACCCTGCCGCGATTCTCTCTCCTCCTCCCGTGGCCTTAAAAGGCCACGCGCTCCCTCCCGTCGCCTCCACCCCCTTTCCTCTTCTCCTTCCAGTGCGCGAGAGGGAGCGCGAGAGCGGGCGAGGGGTTGCTGCGGTGGCGACGGCCGCAGTGAGCGCGGAGGAGGTGCTACGTGCGAGAGCGGCGCTCAGCCGTGAGGGCGAGCTCGCCGGGGCTGCCAGGGCCAGCCGGTGGGAAGCGCAGCGGGCGCGGAACAACGTAGGAGGCCTGCTGCAGCTCGAGCAGCAGGCGCACGAGGTGTGACGAGGTGCGGCGTCGTGAGCGGAGGGCGAGTCGCGCCCTGGTTCTGGAAAAATTTCCAAAATCAGACGTCTGTGCTGATAGCCAGACGGCGGGGTCGACGTCCGGAAGACTGTCCAGACGTCTGAAAGGTGAGTTTTCCGTCTTCTTCTTCCTTCCTCTTGACTGACCGTATTGAGGGAGAGAGATGGGTGTGCGCAGGCTCGGTGATTCGCTATCCAACGCGAATCAGACATCTGGCTATAGTACCAGACGGCGGGAGCGACCTCCAGACTTCTGGGGTGACCATCGGATGTCTGGGAGCTAGGCCAGACGTCCCCACAGACTTCTGGACGTCTGGGAAACCACGGTGAACAAGGTAATTCTCTGATCCACTTTTTAAGACGTCTGATTTTACACAATTTCGTCGTTTTCAACCCGTTTAGGGCCCGTTCGGGTTCCGTTTTCCGTGATTCGAGTTGCGTTCTTTTCGGAATTAATTCCTCTACCCGTCTACAGTAGCTATACACTATTCTGAGACACTCCTTGTGTTTGATCCTTGTGATAGGACCCCGTTCCATTGCAGTCTCGGGGGTCGCAGAGGCACGCGGGATTCCCGACCACGCCCCCATTACTCCCGTTGTACCTGGTAGAGTGGCTTTAAGTTATTAATAAAATCTGTTAAATTATGGAACCATAAATAAAACCTAGGACATTGCATGAATCCTAGGAACGAGAAATAGATGGAATGATAGCTCCTAGGTGTTGCATGAATCCTAAGGCTGGAAAACTAGATTGTATCATAGATCCTAGGATATGGCATGAATCCTAGGATGGGAAAACTAGTGGAACGTATAATACTGCAGTCTTGGAAAATGGAAAGAGATACAAAGCTGCCTGTAATTTGAATTAACAGCTGCCTGTTGTGAATAAATAACGTGGTTGAGAACATGGATTATAAGAATGTGAAACTGGAAAGTGAAACCTGGATGTTTGAGTAAAAAGGATGGAACCCTACGGGGGAATTAGGAGTGGAACTCCTGGAAAGAGAAAGGAATGGAACTGAGATGTAGTTGTGTACTGTCGCTTGGGTACGTAGTACCAAGGAAAGTACCTGTACCTGTTTAGTGCAGAGTGGGGCCAGCGACCCCAGGGACCCGGGGTTAGGATCGGCCGCTCTGTACCGACTTGCTGGCCCTCGTGTACGTAGTACCGAGGAGAGCTACTAGTGTTAGGAGGGCACTAGCTACCCCACGGGCCCCGGGGTTCTGCTAGCCTCCTACACCGACTTGTTTAGGCCCACTGGGGCAAACCAGGGTAGTCAGGCGAGGGTGCACGGACTGTGGAGGGGCAAGGCCTCGGTTTGGTTACTGTGGAGGGGTTGGACCCCTGTTACTGAGAGGGCTCTGCCCTGGACTGGTTCCGTGCTGTGCTTTGGGCGCACCCGTTAACGGAAACGACTAACCACGTGCCAGTACGGGTTAGCTACCTGTGCGTTTATCGCGCGTGCCGTAGTCACCGTTACGTCTGTCAGTGACCTTGGGGTGGTTGAATGAGGGTAGGATCACCACGGGGGACTCTCCCGACCAGGAGAGCACCATGTGCTACTTCTACTTTTTGGAAAAGACTGCAATCAAGATCGTTCCCACGAGGAACATTCGAGATCAAGAAAAAGATCTGAGGAATAAATGAAATAGTGAGACAATTGAAAGATGTGAATAAAGAAAGTAATCGAACATAACAGCTACTGTACACTCTACTGTTGTCTTTAGTTTAGTTGCCACTCTACTCAGCGTTTTGCTGACGTGTTACACTCGTTACCTTTTTCAGGACCAGGTGTTGAGCAGCCAGGGTCAGCGGCTGCAGAGGACGCTGGGCCGAGTAGGGTCCAGTAGAGTTACCACTGTCTCTTGTACCTCTTTTTGTTCCATTGTAGAGAGTAGTTCTTGTTTCCGCTGTACTTTATTTACCTGCAGTTCAAATTATATTATGAATGTTGTTCTACTGTTGTGGTGGTACATACTGTGGTAGTTTCTTTCCTTACTGCTGTACTTTCTTACTGTTAGTTATATTCATGCTGAATGTGGTTTATTTTACTACTCTTTTGGTTACTTCCTCGTTGGACGACTAGGTCTTGGGATTAGTTGACTCGGTCCGGTTCTCGTGTCTCGTAGGGACTCGGGAACCGGGTCGTTACACTGACGATCCTCTCTTTTTATCCCCTCCCCCACACAAGTCAAGGGATTTTCAAATCCCTTACTAAACATGGCCGGCGCTGTTGGTGAGGTTGTTGATGGCCGGCCGTAGGTTGAGAAATTTGTGGTGGAAAATATCTTTTCTCCCCCTATTCTTTTCCACCATTGATCCTTGATTAGCCCATATTTATGAGCTATTTAAGTATTTCAGTGCCTAGACATTAGGTTAATTCTAACATTTATTTAGCATAAATTAGGATGTAAATAGATTAATTCATATTTCTAATTCAATTACATAATTCATGCATCTTATTCATATTTAAATGCATTAAGAATTAACTTAGAATTGCATTAATTAACTAATTAGGTACATTGCATGCATTAATTTAGGTTAACATAAAAGTTGAGGGTTTGTATATAAATAACCATAATATTTTATCATTATTTTTTATTCTTCTTCTACGTGCAACGGCTACATTTCTTCCTCCAGCTGCCGCAGTGAAGAACCCAACCAAGGAGGAGCAGATGTGTTGGATCTAGTCGGGCAGCTGATTTCAAAAGAGAGGAGGAGGCAGCCGAGCTCACTAGGCCTCCACCACTGACCCACCACTGTGTAGAGAGTTCTTCTCTCTTCCATTCCACACCGCCGGCCTGAACCATGGCGACAAGTCTCCTCCACCGTGGGCTTGTGGTGTGACAACCCACACCGCCATCCTAAGCTCGTTCGCATTACCGTGAGCACCTTAGCGTGCACCTCCCTCGCCGTCGTCACCAACAACCACCACCGCAGCCACTTCAATTTCACTCCTCAATCAGTTAAGACGTCTGGGAAGTTTCCTGGACGTCTGAAGCTCCTACATCACACCTTCATCTTCCTTCCCTGTCCTTAGTTCTTCTTCCATCAACTAGTCACAGCTACAGTACATGACCCTTCCATCCTCCAACACCATCCCCAGCTCACCCGCACGCCTGCAGCAGAGCCGCCCTTCTCCCGCGCCTGCAGTGCCTCCCGCCTATGCACGCAACAACAGGCCACGCGCACCGCCCGCCAGCAGCCTGCAGCAGCGTCAAACCCGCTTCCGCTCCAGTGCGCTCACCTACCTGCAGTGCCTTCCGCCAACAGCAGCGCACTCGCGCCTCCCGCCAGCAGTGCCACCCGCCAACAACAGCTGCAGCACCTTTGGCAGCCACCTTCGCCGGAGCTCTGTCCGGCCGGCTCCGACCACCGCGCGACTTGCCGCCACCACTCCTGCGAAGCCCTCGGTCCAAAGAACTTCCTCCGAGCTTCCCGCATCCGACCGTCCACTCTTCTTCGCGCACGGCCAAGGGGAATAAATCCCCTATTTTGCTACAGTGTCCATGCCATTAATAATTACATTTTCTACCATTGTCATCTTTTAATGATATTTTATTGATTCTGCATTGCAACAAATATCCTCTAGTTATTAAGAATTGCTATTTCAGCATGATTTCTTGATTCAACCTTAATCTGAAGGCAATTTTGGCTTGATTCTTGTCTAAACTAACTACGAACAAATGTTTTTAATCGGTGCAAATTTAAATACGTCATTTCTCCCTGTGGATACGACTCACTCTTCTGTGAGTGGTTATTTCTTTTTAAATATTGATTAGTCGATTGTTTTCCACCACATAAAACTACAAACGACTTTAAAGCGAACAATCGACTCGTCAAATAATTTCACCTAATTTTATTTTGATTATTTCTCAATTGCACAGTGATTTGACCATTTATTATTTTCTTTTCTGTGCGAGAAGTTTGTGTAAGAATCAGCCATTGTGAGAGGCGACCCTTGACGTCGCCAGAGGAGAATTGGTCGAGCTATTTTGAAAAGGAGGAGAAGGATGAGGATGCGACGGTCATCACTGTATATTTAGCCACTAATCTGATTAGAATAGAATTAAGACTTTAGATTTAATTTTTCATTGCATTTTGTTTGAAGCCCTTGTTCTGGAGTATTTTTTGAGGAGTTTGTTCCCCGATTTTGTTTTGGGTCCGTGTTGGGTAATTTTTGGGAGCCTGTTCCCTTTTCTTTAGATTTAGGTTTTTAGTTTATTGATTACAGTTATTTGCTTGTGCATAAGTAGTTAAAAATAAAATAAAATAAAACAAACGAGCTACCTGCTAGAAGCTGCCTGCCCCTAGGACGAACCATTTAGGTCTATATAAGCAGCCTCTAGATTTATTTCTCTGCATTGTGTGCATTCTCGCATCGTTGATTGCGGGAAGCAAGGTACTCATTTTCTTACTTTGCATCCTATTCTTGATCACGCATTGCATTTGGACTTAATGCGAAGACCACCTAATCTATATTGAATAAATTAAACAAGTGGTCACATATTTTCTAGAAAAAGGACTAATTAAAGGAGGGACATTTTAAAAATCAAGGATTTGATTTTCAAACTTGGCATGCGATTCAAAATTCAAAATCTTTTGCGGTGTATGCACAGTTATTTCACTTGCACCATGGCACGCTTCTAGACACTCCTTAGGTTTGGAAATACTAGGACAAGAGCCCTCCTATTGTTGGAGTCTAAAGTGTTCGGAACTTGAGATCAAAGGTTTTGTAAATCCAAAGAGGGGGATACCCTGTCATAGATTTTTGGGGGTAGTTGAGAAGCACCGCGAAAGCACAGCTTCAAAGGAAGGCTTAGGCCTACTTGCATCCCTCGATCTTCCATCTTTGGAGTTTTTCTACCATTTGAGATTTAGGGAAGAACACCTAAGCTCTAACTAGGTCTTCTTAGGCGAGCCATAGGTCGACAATAGGCATGTAAATTGATTGAACAAATTGTATTGTCACTTGTAATCTGACTTAAAATCAAAAGCCTAAATTGGGAAAGACCTAAAAGGTCCTTTTTGAATTGTGTTTTGCTTGGGGAATTTTGATTGAGGTGTGAGTTAGAATGGACCACATTGATTTTCATCCTTTCACATCTTGCCCACACCCTCACCCCCACTCTGCATCCTTTGATCCCAGACGCCGAGATGGTCCATCCCTTGATGGACATAATGACAATCATTGGGATCCGTTTTACTCCTATTATAGGAGTATTGGCCTGGTTAAGCCCCAAATCAGTGAGCAGAACCTAGGAGCGGGATTTGCTTTGCCCAATATCCCACATAGTATAGAAATGCCCAACCCACCCTCCCTGAAAAATTATAATGGTTGGACAAACACTCCTGGGTACTATAAGCCTGAGCCTGACTTCTCTCATGATAGAAATGACCTCTCCTCTTTGAAGATGGAAATACAGAAAATGCAAAACGAAATGATTGAATTGTTAGGAGAATCTTCGAGAGCAGGCCAACAAGAAAGAGATGAAATTAGCCACCCAATCTACCCCATTGAGGATGACGTACACCCCTCTACAATAGATGCATCTCCCGTGGGAGAGCTACACTTTAAGTTGGAGGGAAATTCTGGGGAGAATAGCTACTTTTCGAGGATCGATTTTGAAACCTCCCCATTAGATGACACTTCCTTGAGAAATCCACACCTTAGGTGAGAGGAAGATACACATGAAAGTAGCTATGCATTGGATGAAGAAAGGTGGCAACCCGAGGAAGATGATGATAAGGTTGAGTATCCACCTGAATTATATTGGAGTCAAAAGAAGGGAATGATGGTACCATTGGAAGACCTCGACCCAGATGCTAGTATTTTCGTGACATTTGATGAAGTGGGTCAAAGTCAAGTTGTTAATCCTACCCTCCCTTCTGATCACGATATGGAACTCAAGCCCACCCTTACGGAACCTAATCCTAAAGAAATTGACCTATCTGAGGAGTCTGATGTTACCAGTGTAAACCATTTACCTCAGATAGAGCACCCTAGGGGATCTGCTGAGATATTAAATGATTCTAGACATCGGGTATATGGTGAATTGTGTGATGAGGAGGAAGACGAATTATATGAGGAACCTACACTCAAGATTTGGAGTGACACTAAGGGTGATTATGTCTTATTTGAAGTGTTAGCCCCTGAGGATGTCACAAACTTGACCAAATTATGTTTCCTTAGCACACCCATTGATGATATTTCTCCTCATGATGAAATGATGGAAAATTTGGAAGCAATTTCTAAGATTTATGTGGATTCACATATAGACTCCAGGGAAGATTTGAGTAAAGAATAAAAACCCGAGGATGACATTGATAGGATAATCCCTAGATCTGTTGCTTCCAACCTGCCTTCATTCATTTCGAAGTCACCCTCTGATTCGCTTATATCTGAAAGTGAAATTGTGACTCCTGATGAAGAGCAGGAAGATACATGTGATGGTGCAAGGAATGCTAGGGATGAAATTGAGGATTTAGAAAGAGTGTTAGGGATGGACACTGAGCTAATTAAACCCAACCTAGATCTTATGGACATCCCGCAACCTCGTAACTTGGACACCCTAGACGATCCTTGCCTTAGAGAATTGCTCACTTTTGTTCTGACCAGGGGGCTTAACAGACCAATATTTCTCGTAATGGAGTATCGGGTATGGATTGATGATTTCTTTAGTCAGTTCATTACCCTGGGGGTTTATCTCTGCACCATTCCTTCCCCATTCTTTTTGGAGGATCCATCTTATCCTTCCCCTACCCCTTTGGAGGTTGTTATACCTGTTTATCCTTTAGAACCTCTTCTGGTGACCTGGGAAGATTTCATTCCCATTTTAGTTGGGCGAGCATTTGCTATTGGGATTCATCATCAGCTCGCCAACATCCTAGGATACCTATTTTCTAGGCCAACATTGCTTTGCTCTTTTTTAGGGCCTATTTATGCAATTCTTGAACCTGATTTGCAGGTTCTTTGGCTATTCAGCCCAGCTCTGACCCAGGTAATATCCTTCTATGCAATGAGGACATTGCAGAATTTAGTCATGGGGGGGTGTACTTGGGGATATACATAGCATAGTGCATTCATTGCATACATTTGCATAAAAAAAAAAGAGTTTTGAGCTTAATTGGATAGATCTTTCCGTCTTAAGCAAATCAAAACTCTAGGGTAGACTAAGTTAATTCTAGGGTCAAACTTTAGAAGCTAAATGAGCTACTAGCTTTAGACCTTTAGGGTCCTTTGTGGACTTAAAAACTTAAGTAGGAGTTAAGTTGCGGACCATTCCTCAAGAGGTTGAGGAAGGGAAGCTAGGGTTTGAGTTAAAAGGTGAGGTAGTACCTGGAGTCTTGTTCTACCTTTTGGTTTATGGGTCCTTGTAACCCAAGCATTCAAATTTTACACACTTGGTCTAGTAATTAACTTAATTTCTTTCTTTCTGAAAAGAGATTTGGTTCTCTTAGTTTTGACTTAGGAAAGGCTTGAAAACACATTTTGATTGGAAGAGTTCCCGCCGCAGGAGAGGTGGAGTATATACTCACCTTGAGGATGCGATGATAACATATTACCTCCTCAGCACTTGTCTCTTAGGATATCCATCCTACCGGGGGCATGTAAGCACATTGCATGGTTCAGGTATCATGGGCGGCCCTATCTCAAAGTGCCGATTGCCATAGGCCTGAATTCGCTTAAGAAATCCATGGGCGATACTATCTCGAAGTGTCGATTGCCAGGAGTTCTTGGGGTCGTTATGGGCGGTGCTATCTTGAAGCATCGAAAGACAAGCACCCTTCGAGGTATGGTAATGGGGACAATGAATCCAACACAGACCGTGTTGATAGCTGATCTGAGGTTAGACTTAGAAGAATAAAAAAAAAAATATATATATATATATATATATAAACTTTTTCCTTTAACTCAAATAACTCAGACCAATGCACAGGCATGGATGCTTTAATCTCAGGGATCAATAAACTTTAGGGTAGAGTCAGAAATTAGGGAAACTTGTGCCTACAACTCGTCTTTAGCTGACCTAGTCTGTAACTTAGAAACTACTTAGGAACCTTGGGTCTAAAGTCTGAACTTAATATGCTTCTGAAGGAAGACCAAGTGAGTTGACTAGTCTACTTGGAGTGCTAGGTTTCGCTTAATTTTGCTAGGGACAAGCAAAAACTAGGCATGGGGGTATTTGATTAGCCCATATTTGTGTGCTATTTAAGTATTTAAGTGCCTAGACATTAGGTTAATTCTAACATTTATTTAGCATAAATTAGGATGTAAATCGATTAATTCATATTTCTAATTCAATTACATAATTCATGCATCTTATTCATATTTAAATGCATTAAGAATTAACTTAGAATTGCATTAATTAACTAATTAGGTACATTGCATGCATTAATTTAGGTTGACATAAAAGTTGAGGGTTTGTATATAAATAACCATAATATTTTATCATTATTTTTTATTCTTCTTCTATGTGCAACGGCTACATTTCTTCCTCCAGCTGCCGCAGTGAAGAACCCAACCAAGGAGGAGCAGATGTGTTGGATCTAGTCGGGCAGCTGATTTCAAAAGAGAGGAGGAGGCAGCCGAGCTCACTAGGCCTCCACCACCGACCCACCACTGTGCAGAGAGTTCTTCTCTCTTCCATTCCACATCGTCGGCCTGAACCGTGGCGACGAGTCTCCTCCACCGTGGCCGTGTGGTGTGACAGCCCACACCGCCATCCTGAGCTCGTTCGCATTACCGTGAGCACCTTAGCGTGCACCTCCCTCGCCATCGTCACCAACAACCACCGCCGCAGCCACTGCAATTTCACTCCTCAGTTAGTTAAGACATCCAGGAAGTTTCCTGGACGTCTGAAGCTCCTACATCACACCTTCATCTTCCTTCCTTGTCCTTAACTCTTCTTCCAGCCACCGATCATAGCTACATCGCACGACCCTTCCATCCTCCAATGCCATCCCCAGCTCACCCACACGCCTGCAGCAGGGCCGCCCTTCTCCTGCACCTGCAGTGCCTCCCGCCTATGTACGCAACAACAGGCCACAAGCACCGCTCGCCAGCTGCCTGCAGCAGCGTCAAGCTCGCTTCCGCTCCAGTGCGCATACCCTCCTGCAGTGCCTTCTGCCAACAGCAGTGCATCCGCGCCTCCCGCTTGCAGTGCCACCCGCCAACAGCAGCTGCAGCACCGTTGGCAGCCACCTTCACCGGAGCTTCGTCCAGCCAGCTCCGACCACCGCACGACTCGCCACCACCACCGCTGCGAAGCCCTCAGTCCAAAGAACTTCCTCCGAGCTTCCCGTGTCCGGCCGTCCACTCTTCTTCGCGCACGGCCAAGGGGAATAAATCCCCTGTTTTGCTATAGTATCCATGCCATTAATAATTACATTTTCTGCCATTGTCATCTTTTAATGATATTTTATTGATTCTGCATTGCAACAAATATCCTCTAGTTATTAAGAATTGCTATTTCAGCATGATTTCTTGATTCAACCTTAATCTGAAGGCAATTTTGGCTTGATTCTTGTCTAAGCTAACTACGAACAAATGCTTTTAACTGATGCAAATTTAAATATTTCATTGCCTCCCTGTGGATACGACCCACTCTTCTGCGAGTGGTTATTTCTTTTTAAATATTGATTAGTCGATTTTTTCCACCACATAAAACTACAAACGACTTTAAAGCGAACAATTGACTCGTCAATCCTCCTCCCTCTTCTTGATTATTAACCGGATGGATAGATTAAGTGGAGAAGATGTAACGAGTGTGCTGTTGAGGGACCTACATGAAACATAAACTAATTACATACTATGTTATAGAATGCGATAAAATAGATGTAAACTTAAATAATGATACATGCAATCATTCTACAATTTAATGTAGTTATTAATAAACATACAATGTTAAAATAGAATTACTTAGGCGTAACAATAGTCCATTAGAATGGACTCATCAGTGTACGTTCGATCCGTGCCTTGCGCGAAATTGAAGGGCATTGGGCGCAGGCGCTATTGGCTGTCAGATGTCGAGCGGAGTGTGGTGATGCAACCACGTGGCAAAATGAGAGCGGATCGCGGATGAACGTGGGATCCAACATGCGTTTTCCCATGCGCTTCCTCGAAATAGAAGAGATGCGCGCCCACGTGAGCCGCCCAATCATGAGATCGGACTGCTGGGGATGAGGCACTCAGATTGAGCAAGTGGCGAGCACGAAATTGAAGTTGGCACGTGAGGAGCGGGAGTTGTCCGATCATGGATCAAGGGCTCTAAGCGTGCCACATGTCGAGCCCAGGTTGAATCCGTGCGTAGAGGGCATGTTGGAGGCTATTTTGAGTCTAGATCTGATCTGTTGATCTCCCGATCGACGGATCTGATTGCCCATGAGTTGTTACATGAGATAGAGGGCCAAAAGACCCTTTTTGCCCTCCATACAAGCTATAAAAGAAGGCCAGAGCCCCCCAGTTGAGGGCATCTCTTCCATCATCTCTAGATACAACTCTTCCACCTTCCTCCAGACCAAAGCTCTCCCTCTACAACTCCACTCCGACCTTCATCCCGGCGCACTGGATCTGAGGTGCTTCTGACGGAGAGAGTTTTACTTATTTATGATAGCAATAGAGGATATGTCGTTGTAATTAATGTGGTGGAAATCTCTCAATCAAATGATTAACATAGATATGAACTTAAACCACAATAAAGGTGTTGTATCCACAGGGAGGAACAGATTAATAAGTTCACAAAATATTTTTTCCTTTGTACTTATTCAATCACGTGCACAATCCGTGTTTAAATCTGATGTGAAACAAGGGGAAAAGAAAGAACACGTAATTATTTAGAAATGCAGGGATATGGATATAATTTTCCTTTCATGAAATAACTTGTAATGGCATGTAAAATAGTTGTATTTCAAAACATGGGGCTTTCTCTTTTAGGTCATGTGAGTGTATGGATTAGGTCTTATGCATTTATCACATCACCATTTAAAAGTTAAGTGCATGAAAGAAATACTATAACATGTAAGGGCATGCATGCAATTTCACTCAAATATATTAACCCACTAAATAATGCAATAGTGTTTGGCAATGGCACAAATGGTAATTTTTAATTTCACTAAAAACAGAGGAAAATTCCTCTCTTCTCCTTGCATACGTGAAGAGGCTCGGCTGGCTGCGAGGATCCTAGAAAAGGTGCGTCAGAGTGATGGCTTCACGTCGGTGTTCTCGACGTAGGTCGAGGTGGCCAGAGGTAGAAGTTGGCCGGCAGTGGAGCTTGCTGCGGGTTGGCTGTCGCCGCTACTGCTGGAATTGGAGGGGCACTGTGGCGTCTGCAGGATGCGCAAGGGGGGCTGTTGCCTATTGAAGGTTGGCGCGCAAGGGCCCTGGAGGGGCGTGGTGCCTTCTGTGCATTGGAGAGAGCGCGGATGCAGGGAGGTCGACGCGGGTGCGGGCGGTGGGTACAGGTTGGAAGGGCGCGGTGTGGGTGCATGAAGGTGCTGGAGGGGCGCGGCCCCTGCAGAGGGCACGCAAGGGCAGGCGGAGGGTGATGGCATGTGCGGTGCTTGCTGCTGCCTATTGTGCAGCGCCTGTGGGCACTGGTTGGAGGGTGCGGTGGACGGTGTGCACAGTGCACGCTGTGTGTACGGTGTATTGATGGCCTTTGATGTTCGCAGTGCACGCAGTGGATGATGGATGCCTCTTCAATCCCCTCCGCCTCTCCTCTATATCTCTTCTCTTCCACCTCCCGAGGGATTTTCAAAATCCTTTTCTAAAAATGGCCAACACCGTTTGCATTTGTTGAGGGAAGTTTTGAGGCCGACCGGAAGATGAGATATTTGTCAGGATGTGTTGCGGCTGGCATTTGTTGGGGGAATTTTACCCCCATCCCCTCCTTGTTCTTTCCAATATCATTCTTGCAACAAAACATAAAATAATTACATACTATAAAATGCAATAAAATAGATAAAAACTTAAGTAATGATGCATGCACTTATTTAATGACTTAATTTGATTATTAACAAACATACTATATTAGAATTGAAGTACTTAGCCATAACAATAGTCCATTAAAATGGACTCATCAAATACCCCCATGCCTAAGATTTGCTAGTCCTTAGTAAAAATAATAGAAATAATCAGAAGATTTCTTCTTTTCTTATTTCAAAACTTTAGAGATTCAGACAAATGTGAAGTGATGATAGCCTAGGTAACAGATCCACGTGAAAAGCCAATTCGCATTGGGAGTTTGTACTTCACCCTTGGTAAATATTTCTGTTGGGATAGGCAACTACTTCCCTCAGGAATAAAGCAGAAGATAATCTGTAATTTGACCCTGGCTTTTGGCTTAGGCAGGAGATATCGAGTTGAATGGATTTGTATTTGGTGGCACACACTCATCTGGTGCTACATGTAATCTAGTACTACAGACTCTAGATCTCTAGACTATTAGAAAAGTCAACTCAGAGAGAGGCTAAATAACTGTGCTCTCTTGATGTTCCTGGGCGCTCACTCTTTTCTTTCTTTCTGAGATCACAAATCTCGCCAGATTTAGTAATTGCACTCACTGTTTGGTGGCCTCACATGACATCCACACTTCAATTAAAGTTCTAATAACTCTACAACTAAGTTAGAGTCCTTAGCCAGTATTTAGGCAATCAGAAATACTGAAAGGTAGGTATGGTCATATTTAGTGGATCGCGATAGGTGTTCTGTTGCCTCGGAAACAATGTTACATTATAAACTTGGACTTTTTTTGTCTTCTTTTTCTTCCTTTCTTCTTGTTGTTTTTTTTTTTTGTAATATAATTGTTTCTTCTTTTTCTTCTTCTTTTCTTTTCTCTCTCTTTTTTTTATAAATCAACATAACATAACACAGACTTTTATTTATGAGGCATTATTAGGGATGATGATGGTCAAGAAAATATTGTGTGGCTTGTTTGGTGGAAGTACCTATTCCCGACACCGGGAAGGAATGGATAGGACAGGCATATTTCTGACCTTTAACACTATTACCCTCCTTCAGTCGAGGACTCTATGAAGGACGGTCATAACCATCCACCATAGTCATAGCTTTATTAAGACTCCATCTCTGTGTATCTGCCTTATTTGTTGACTCTCAGGAATTCACACAAAGTACGCACACAGGAATAAAGAGTGAAAACTATGCCTAACTCTGAAGTATCATCATATAATTGTCCAAAACTTAAGAGTCCTTGCACTAGACTTAGTGCACCAGCAATCTCTCTACTTTCATCTCACAAATATAAGGTGGATCTACTAGAAGATAGTATGCCTGACTCCCTATGAACTGTCCAAGGGTTCAGTAGACTACAAATGCTTATTGGTTTTCTTTAAGGATCCATTACCTAGTCTACGTGCATGTGAAATAAATGTACTAGATTCTAGACTTAAGAAATAATTCAAGAAGAAAAACCTCTAATGACAAAGGTATTTTGCTAGGGACTAACCCACTCAGCTTAAGAAAATAAGAGTTATATATATATATAAATATATATGTATGCAAATATTTATAAATGCTATAAACATTCTCAGGTTATACCCCCCCATGCCTAAGACTGACAATGTCCTCATTGGAAAAATGTAGACATAGAAGAATATCACCTGAGAAAGAGAGTGGGAGGAACTAAGGCTCCTCAAGCCGAAGTGCATCCAAAACCTGGCCATTTGAAAGAGTAATATAAGGTTTAAGTCGCTGGCCATTTACCTTAAAGCTCGCACCTGAAATGGGGCTTCGAATTTCTATAGCTCCATGAGAGAAAGTATTGATGACAACGTATGACCCATCCCAATGGGACTTGAGCTTTCCAGGAAATAATTTAAGTCTAGAATTGAAAAGCGAGACCCACTGGTTGAGCTCAAAAGTCTTTCTAATGGTGTGCTTATCATGGAAGACTTTTGTACGTTGCTTGTAAGCTTGAGAAGTTTCATAGGCTTCATTACGAAGCTCCTCAAGCTTACTTAATTCTAACATACGTGCCTTTCCTGCTTTATCCCGATTCAAGTTAACGTTTTTAATAGCCCAATAAGCTTTATGTTGGATTTCAAGGGGAAGGTGGCATGCTTTTCCGTAGACAAGACGGAAAGGAGACATGCCCAAGGGAGTCTTATACGCAATTCTGTAGGCCCAAAGAGAATCATTTAGTTTTTTAGACCAATCCTTCCGATCAGGCCTGACGGTTTTTTCTAAAATTCTATTAATCTCCCTATTAGACACTTCAACTTGTCCACTTGTTTGGGGATGATAAGGTGTGGCTATCATGTGGTTGACTACCAAATTTTGGAGTAGTCTTGTGAAGTGTACATTCTTAAAGTGAGGTCCTCCATCACTTATGATCGTCCTTGGGCACCCATACCGAGAAATGATATTAGCCTTAACAAAGCCCAAGACCACGAAATGGTCATTGGTTCGCGTGGGTATGGCATCTATCCATTTCGATACATAGTCTATAGCCACAAGGATGTATTCATATCCGAAGGACACAGGAAAGGGACCCATGAAATCAATGCCCCAAATATCAAAGATCTCAACAGGGAGGATAGGTTGTTGGGACATCTCATCCCTTTTTCCAATGGTTCCCGTCTGTTGGCAACGTTGACATGTGCCCACATACGTATGTGCATCTTGGAATAATGTGTGCCACCAAAAGCCAGACTAAAGAACCTTATGGGCAGTCTTCTTCCCACTAAAATGTCCCCCACAATGGAGGTCATGGCAGAAACTTAGAACACTTCTTTGTTCTTCATCAGGGATGCAACGGTGAAAAAGCTGGTCAAGGCCTACTTTAAAAAGCTTGGGTTCCTCCCAGTGATAAAATTTAGCGTTAGCAAGAAACCTATCTCGCTTCTGCTTGTCCCAAGTACTGGGGGTAATGCCCATGACCAGATAGTTCACTACATCAGCGAACCAAGGAGTTTTAGCTTTCACGTCCATCAAAGACTCATTAGGGAAAGTCTCTTAAATACCGTCAGCAGGGTTTGATGCCTCAATAGGGATACTAGACAAATGATAAACTACCACATTCTCAACTCCTTTCTTGTCTTTAATTTCCAGGTCAAATTCCTGGAGTAACAGAATCCAACGAATTAGGCGAGGTTTGGTGTCCTTTTTAGGAAGAAGATGCTTTAGGGCAGAATAATCAGTGAACACCACAACCTTGGATCCCAAAAGATAAGACCTAAACTTTTCCAGAGCAAATACTATAGCAAGTAGTTCCTTTTCAGTGACCAGGTAGTTTTGCTGAGGATTCGTAAGGGTCTTGCTGGCATAATGCAGCACATGAGGTTTGCCATCAACCCTTTGACCTAAAATCGCTCCCACTGCAAAATTAGAAGCATCTCACATAAGCTCAAATGGGAGGGTCCAATTTGGTGCTTGGAGAATCGGTGCGGTAATGAGGGCTTTCTTCAAAACTTGGAAAGCCTCGCCACATCTATTATCAAAATTGAAGGAGACATCCTTCGCTAACAGGTCGCAGAGTGGCTTAGAGATTTTACTGAAATCTCTAATGAAGCGCCTATAAAACCTAGCATGGCCAAGGAAAGATCTAACCTAACGAACATTGGCGGGCAATGGAAGCTTAGAGATGAAATCAATTTTTGTGGTGTCCACCTCTAATCCTCTCTTGGAAACTACATGCCCTAACACAATGTCGTATTGGACCATAAAGTAGCTTTTCTCCTAGCTAAGCACTAGCTTTGCCTCTTCGCAACGGGTTAAGACTTTATCAAGGTGCGAAAGGCATAGGTCAAACGACGAGCCATAAATGGAGAAGTCATCCATGAAAATTTCAACGAACTCGTCGATCATATCAGAAAAGATAGCCATCATACAACATTGGAAAGTGGTCGGAGCATTACATAACTCGAATGGCATTCGGCGGAACACAAAAGTGCCATATAGACTCGTGAAGGTGGTACGCTCCTGATCGTTAGGAAAAATGGCTATCTAATTATACTTAGAGTACCCGTCAAGAAAACAAAAGTACTTGTTTCCTGCCAATCGTTCCAGAATTTGATCAATAAACGGTAAAGGGAAATGGTCTTTCTGGGTAGCCGTGTTTAAACGGCGGTAATCAATGCAAACCCTCCAACCAGTTGAGGGTCTAGTGGTCACCAGTTCTCCTTGGTCATTCTCCTCCACAATGATTCCTGCCTTTTTAGGAACTACATGAATAGGACTGACCCATTTACTATCTGAAATGGGATAGATAATCCCTACATCCAACCATTTTATAATCTCCTTTTTAACAACCTCCCACATATTTGGATTGAGCCTTCTCTACATGTCAAGGAAAGGCTTCATGGACTCGTCCGTGTATATATGATGCATGCAAAGAGCCTTAATATCAGCAATTGACCAGGAAATTGCTTCCTTGTGCCTTTGTAAACACTCAAGTAGAGCTCCCTCCTGCAATTCAGATAATGCAGATGAGATAATAATGGGAAGCGTGTTATTAGGGCTAAGGAAAGCATATTTCAATGTGCTCTGGAGGGCTTTCAACTCCAACTCAAGAGCCTTTTGGATTGAGGGTTTTAGTTGAGATGTCCCTACCTCAGGTAGTGGATCTACCTTCACAGTCTAGGGTGGGGCCAGAGACTTAGTGTGTATCCCCATCAACTCTTCTAATTCGGGCATTTCCCTTTCAGTTTCTTTAATAATCGAGGGATGGTCCTTAGATATGACCTTCTGAAGGGGATCTCTACATAAGAGTGCTAGAGTAGTCTCTTCAATTATTTCATCAATGACCTCAATCTGAGAACAATCTTCAAATCCAGATTGCTTGTAAGTATCAAAAACATTCAACAAAATCTTTTTGTTCCCAAAGCCCATTTTAAGTTCCCCAGATCTACAATTTATAGAGGCATTGGCTGTGGCTAAGAAGGGGCATCCCAGAATAATGGATGGCTTTGTGGGCTTATTAGATGGGTCAGTATCAAGCACCAGAAAGTCAACAGGGAAGAAGAAATCCTCCACTCTCACAAGGACATCTTCCAACAATCCCCGTGGTGTCTTAAGTGATCTATCTGCAACCTGAAGGATTACTGGACTAGGCTTTAGCTTGCCTCCTCCCAAAAGGTCATAGATAGAGCTCGGTAGAATGTTCACCCCCGCACCCAGATCGAGCAAAGCCTCATCAATGTGTTGTTTACCTATAACCACTAAAATATACGGGGCCCCTGGGTCATTCATTTTGGGGGGTGTTCCATGCTGGAGAATCGAGCTAACATGGTTAGGCAGGATGACCTTGGCTTGGACTTGTTTCCTAGATCGATGCTTCTAGGTGCACAGGTCCTTCAGAAACTTGGCATAGGACGGGATCTGTTTAATAGCTTCCAACAGAGGCAGTTAATCTGGACTTGCCTAAAAGTATCCATAATCTCTTCCATCCTATCCTTAGCTCCAGACGAGCCAACAGAAGATTCCCCGGGAGCAGATAGGCACTCTGGATAGGGCACCCTCGGCTTCTGGGTAGAGGGGTCATCATGGTAGGAAAGGGGTGGTGGAAGGACGACATCCTCATTGTGGGTGATTTTGTGCGAGGAAGAGCAGTGTGGCTCTTCCTCGGTGGAGATGGAAGTCAGGTTAGGTGTGGAAGGGGAATTCTGAGACGTAACCGTAGGAGTGTTATCAGGCTTGTCAATCGTTTTTCCACTCCTCAATGCGGTCACTGCTTGGGCGTGCTCCCTGAATACAACCCCCTTTCCCTTAGGGTCCTCCTCAGAAGAGCTAGGCAGCTTCCCCGGATTACGTTGCCTAACTACCTCAGTAAGATGACCAATTTGGGATTGCATATCAGTAATCATCTTATTCTGAGATTGGATGACTATATTCTGATGCTCTTGCATTGCTTTCATCATGGCCTTCAGTTCATTCATCTCAGAGGGCTTATTCTGAGGAGGGTTTTCATAAGATGGTTGGTATATGGGCTGGGGAGGTAAGGGTCTTGTATTCCCTGAGTTAGAAGCATCACCTTACTTCCAAGAGAAGTTTGGATGGTTCCGCCACCCTGGATTATAGGTATTGGAATAAGGGTTATTGCAAGGGGGCAGAAACCTTGGGCCCCATTCAAGTCAGCCTGGATCAACTCAGGGAATTGATTTGCATGATGGCACTCTGCAGTGGCGTGCGTTGTGCTTTGGAAAATGGAGCATTCTCTTGAAGCCTGACAGATAGAGGCTGCTTGCAGGTTCATGCCGAGGTTTGCTAAAAGCCTATCAAAGTTTTTATTCAATAGTTGAATCTGATAAGCCAAATTGATAGAGGGATAACCGGGTTTTATTGTTATAGCGTTGTAGTATAGCCAGTTATTGCCATCATTTCAAATATATAATTTTTTTACTCGGAAAATAAAAGAGTTCCCGAGGTCGAACTCAGGGAGCAAGTTGTATTCTAGGGGTACAAGTTTCTTTTACAAAAATAAAGAAAGAGAGAGAAAGAATTTGTTGTCTTTTCTTCTTTTCTCTTTGCTTCTCCTCGTCTCAGATCTTCTGTTATCTTCTTCTTCTTTATCTGCAGTGGTGATGTTCTTCTTCTTTCTTTCAGCTGTTCCTGCTCTTCCTTTTTCTTCTGCAGAGCGGTCCTGTTCTTCTTCTTTTCCTTTCTTTCTTCTTTTCCTTTCTTCAGATCTTCTTCTCGTGCTTCTCTTCTTTCAGTTCTTCCCTTGTTCTTTTGTGTTCTCCTCTGCCTCGCCTTCTTCTGTTGTTCTTCAGATCTCCTTCTTTCTTCTTTCTTTTTCCTATCAGGGCGTCGTCTCTTCTTCTTTCTTCTTTTCCCTTTAGGACGTCGTATGATTTTCCAATCAGACGACTTAAACCGCTTGTTGCTACAGTGTCTCCCTCGGCTTCCTTCTTCTTCCGCGGTCCTTCTTCTTCACCTGTGCCTGCACACTTCAGAGTTTACGTCAGAGGACAAAACCTACTCTACCCCCTGCCCCTCCGTCTCTCTCTCACAGAAACCACTCTTGGGAAAGCTCTCCCAGAGCTGCAGGGTAGTCGGGTACGGGTCGCGCCCGGGTCCAGGCCCACCGGCGTGAGTGGTGGGCGAGGAGTGCAGGCCAGTCTAAGTCGGGTCGGGTCAGGTCCGCGGGGCGTGAGCGCGGACGAGACCGGGTAACCGAGCGGGTGAAGGGGACCTCACCCCGTGTGCTGAGGCAGTAAGCCTCCAGCACTTTTGCGCATTATACCGCTGCGCCTCTTCAGACTTTTCCGAGGTGGGACTAAATGTCCCACCCTAATTGAACGCCCGCAGCGGAGAAGGCAGCGGGCGATCGCGGCTTCACGCGAGGCCTTCGCCCCAGTTGCGAGCCTGATGCTTTGTCGAAATGCCTCGCAAGGCCTGGGAGTCGAATCTGGGCGTGGCGCGCCTGCAGCTGCAGGCGGAAGCAGCTCCTTCTGCACGGCAATGGCGGCGGAGGTCGGGTGGCCTGTTCACAGCAAAACGGCCTCTCGGCCTAATCAGAAGGTGCCGGGAGCTTCGCCAGAGTGCGGCGAAGCTCGTGTGGGTGGTGGCGAGGCGTGGGGCGGCGTGCAGGGGCTGCCCTAGGTTGGACTGTGGGTCGGAAGATGGGTTTGTTCGGTGGGGTTGCAGAGGGTGATGTGGGGGAGGTGGAAGGGCGGGGGTTGATTAGGATGAGGAGGCGGAGGTTCTGCGGTGGTCGGCGAGCCGTGTGGGTTGCTGGGGTGATGGGGAGGTTTCACCGGAGTTTGGCCGGAGACGAAGGGGGTGACGGTGGACAGGAGCGGTCGAGGGTTTAATCAAATAAAAGATAGTGAGGAAAAGAAAGAGGGGGAGATGGGGAGGAGTTCTGACCTAGCTACAGAGACGAAAGGGGAAGCAGCAGCGCGACAGCCGTATCGACTGTTGCCGGAGAAGAAGATGCCCAGGGGAAGGGGCGGCGGCGAGCAGAGAGCCGGAGAGGCGCCAGCTGGGTGCGGCGTGGCGCGGGAAGAGCAGGGGAAGAAGTCTCTGCTGCTGGTATTGCGGCAGAGCGAAGAGGAGGAGGAGGAGGAACCGCCGGAGCTGGTGGGCGTCTGCCGGAGTGAGAGGAGAGGAAAGTTGGGGGTTTTCTCCGTCAGATCCGAGCTGGGAAGAACGGTGGAGCGACGGGGGTATTTATAGGGACCGAATCAGGGAGGAAGGCGGAGGGAGACGACGTGTCTCCCTCGCCGGAGGACACCGGAGATGGAAACCCATACTGTCCGTGCATTCGCACGGCCGGTCTGGTGGGTTACAGCGACCAGGGGGGTGTCCCTGCGACAGCTGACGACGCAGGGCACCCCCGGTTTACTTGCCAGGCTCTCCCCCTCACCCTGCGCGGCGCCATGCTCCGCGCAAGGTCGCCGGAGCATGGTGCTGGCAGGTTTTGCAGGGGGGACCTGAACGCAAAGAACGAAGGAGAGTTAGGGGCCAAAATGCGAGGGTTCAAAAGTTGAGGGCCAAAAAGTAAATATATGAGGACCAAAGTGTAAAGTTGGTCAAGGAGGTTTCTTCTTAGGCTCAAGTTTTTATACATGACTAATTAGGACCTAAGGAATCTGATGGTGAATTTCATTTCTATATTAAACCTTGTTTGACCGGTCAATTTATGCGAAAACCCAAATTAAGTTATTAATTGGACATGGTTCTCAATGTAGGTCAAAATGGGTTCTGAAGGCCAAATTGAAGGTTCTAAACCCTAGAGATTATTTTTATATGAATTTTAGAGGGTTTATTCTATTTTTACTTTGCCTCGAACCTCGTGAATTGAAGTGGGTTGTTTTAGGGTTACAGATAATCATTTAGTTTCTTGGAATTGCTGTAGCCCTTGCTAGATCATTTCATCCCACTTTTATTCTTATTAAGTTGCTTTGACCTATGTTTGGGCCCTGAATTACCCTGTATGCAGATTATACTGGTAAAATTGCATTTTTACCCCTTATGACTTGTTTTCTCCTTAAACTCAGAATTCTCTGAGTTAAGTCTTTCCTTGAGTTATGTAGGAGCTTTTATCCTTTGTATTAGGTCAAAATGAGCTAGTTATGGCTCATGATGAGGTTCTCATCATACCCCCATGCCTAGCTTTTGCTAGTCCCTTAGCAAAAACTTAAGGTTTCAACCCTTGTTCTAGACCATGAAGTTTTTAATAGTTTTAGATAAGTGCCCTTTTTATTTGAGCATAGATTAGGTTAGAATGCTGACCATAGGCCTAAAAGGTACTCTAGTACCAATCAAGATCCAAATATGTCTAGCCTTAGCCTCAGTCTTTAGCAAAGGTTTTTAAGGTCCACAAGAACTAACCTAAGGTTTATTTGACTTTGTGGTTAAAGCACCCGTGCTTGAAATGATTTTAGCCCTGGCTCAGTTCGCAGTGCGTTTTGTAAGAGAGAGATAGAAAGTTTTTCTATTTGGAGAGTTTTCTCTCTCTTTTTCTTTTTAGTTCTAGCCTAGGATTGGCTTTTCAACACGGTCTGTATCAGATTCCTTGCTCCCATCATCAATCCTCAAGGGTTCCTGGCGATCGATGCTTCGAGATAGCACCGCCCATGGCAACCCCCGGAACCCTGGCTATTGAGATTTCGAGATAATCCCATCCATGGTGTTCCGTGGCCGAATCCAGACCCTGGCAATTGACACTTCGAGATAATGCTATCCATGGAATCTGAACCAGCAGAGTGCTTACATGCCCCCAGTAGGATATGTAAATATCCTAAGAGACAAGCACCGGGGAGATGATATTTTGTTACGCATCTTCGAGGGGATTTCCCGCCTCTCCACGCTGGGAACTCGTCCAAATCAACTTGTGTTGATCGGCCGCTCCTATTCTAGGTGTTCTTTTCAGAATTTTGCGACGCTTCTGCGTGATTCTGAATTTTACGCTTACTGAGCCAGGCTATGTGTGAGGTTAGGGTGCTTAGGTTACTGAGTCCCGTAAACCAAAGATTAGTTAATGAGGCCAAATACTCCCTAAGCCTTAGACCTAATACTTCAGCTTTTCATTTTCCTCAACCTCTTGAGGAGTGTCCAGATCTTAATGGGTACTAAGAGTCTATTCAAGAATGCCTAAGGTTTGCATTCTTACTAATCTCATTGTGCACTTTTCAGTTATTTTCTTGAATGAGGTCTAGAACTTAGGTTAATTCCTTAGTTCCTTACTAATGACTATCACCTTTTCTCATAATTTTGTGCTCCTTTTTCATTTTGTTTCTTTTCTCCTTCACAAAATTTCCTTCTCCTTTTATTCTTTTTCAAAAAATTTTTTAATTTTTATGGTGTTTTTGGCATATGTGAAATTTTTTTTGTTTGAAACCTTTTCTTACAAGTTTTGCACTTTCATACCCCCCCCCCCCAATGCCTAAGATTTGCAATGTCCTCATTGTAACCTAGGGGGTTTTTATTTAACTTAGTTCACTCCTTAAGACAGAAATTTGGATGAGTGAATGGGTCGGGGTGACTGTTGCGGACGATTTCTAATCTCAGATGCAAGCACCTGAGGTGGAGTCGGCTGTCTTAAAGTGTGAACTTCAAGTGCAAAAAGGTGTCAGAACAAGTTTCAGGTTTTCAAAGAGAATGACGGGCTGCCTCCCGTTAAGCGCTGAGTTTTACGCCATCGGCTGGGCGCAATAAGCTCAAGGGGAAAGGAGGATATAAGATGCTTCAGCCAAATCAGTAGAAGTTACATCAATGAACGGCTTGAGTCTCTGACCGTTCACGATGAAAGGTTCAGAATCGTGGCTGAGTGGACTGATTTCGATTGCTCCATTTCCAAAAACCTGTCGGACCAAATATGGTCCGACCCACTTGGATCTCAGTTTTCCTGGGAAGAGTTTTAGTCGGGCATCAAAGAGTAGGACCTTTTGACCAAGATGAAAGATCTTTCTCGAGATGTGTTTGTCGTGGAAGGCTTTAACCCGCTCCTTGTAGATTTGCGAGTTCTCGTACGCATCTAGGCGTAATTCATCGATCTCGCTGATTTGGAGTTTTCTGTGGGTCCCAGCCTTGGAAAGATCTAGATTACAGTTCCGTACTGCCCAATAGGCTTTATGCTCCAGTTCTACGGGAAGGTGGCATGCCTTTCCGTACACCAGTCTAAAGGGAGACATGCCCAATTGGGTCTTGTGGGCGGTCCTATAGGCCCACAATGCTTCCGGAAGTTGGGACGACCAGTCCTTCCTGTCAGGTCGAACAGTGACATGCAGGATTTTCTTGATCTCCCGATTAGACAGCTCAGCTAGACCATTAGTTTGGGGGTGGTAAGGAGTAGAGATTCGGTGAGACACCCCGTATTTGGTCATCAGTGACCTAAACTAAGCATTTGTGAAATGGGTCCCCCCATCAGAGATTATTGCACGAGGAATCCCGAACCTTGAGAAAATGTGTTGCTGAATGAATTTGAGAACGATTTTGTGATCACAGGTTCGGGTCGGTATGGCTTCGATCCATTTGGACACGTAGTCCACAGCCAACAGAATGTATTCGAAACCATCCGAAACAGGAAAGGGGCCCATAAAATCAATCCCCCAAACATCAAAGATTTCGCATACTAGAATCGGTTGCATAGGCATCATGTTGCGATGGCTCATGTTGCCCAAAGTCTGGCAACGACTGCATGCCTTGCAGTGATTGTATGCGTCTTTGAATAGTGTGGGCTAGTAAAAGCCGCACTGGAGGACTTTTGATGTGGTTTTATGCCCGGCGAAATGGCCACCGCATGCCTGGTCATGGCAGAAAGAGAGGATATTGTTGAATTCCCCTTCCGGGACACATCTCCGGATGATCTGATCAGCACCTATGCGGAAGAGGTACGGGTCTTCCCAAATGTAATACTTGGCATCGGAGCGTAATTTGTCTTTCTTGGCCTTCGGCCAATCGGACGGGATCTGATGAGATGCCAAGTAATTTACTACATTAGCAAACCATGGAAGGCTAGTACCAATAGTCAGCAGGTGCTCATCGGGAAAATGCTCAGTGATGGGTCCGGAAGGGTCAATTATTTCAGAAGGAAGACGGGACAAGTGATCAGCTACCACGTTTTGCTTTCCCGCTTTGTCGCGAATCTCAAGGTCAAATTCTTGCAACAGCAAGATCCATCGGATTAATCGAGGTTTTGCGTCCTTCTTTGCAAGGAGATGCCTCACAGCTGTGTGATCCGAGTATATGACGACACGGGAACCCAGAAGGTACAATCTGAACTTTTCTAGGGCAAATACTACAGCTAGCAGCTCTTTCTCAGTAACCGTATAGTTACGCTGAGCCTCATCGAGTGTTTTGCTGGCGTAGTAAATGGCCACAGGTTTCCTGTCAATTTTCTGCCCCAAAACCGCTCCTACAGCGAAGTCGGATGCATCGCACATGATCTCAAAGGGTTGAGACCAATCAGGGGACTGTAGGATCGGGGCTTGGGTGACTCGGTCACGCAGGATTTCAAATGCTTGAGTGCAATCCTTGGAAATTTCGAAAGGAACATCCTTGGAGAGAAGAGTGGTCAGGGGGCGCGCGATTTTTGAAAAATCAGGGATAAATCGTCGATAAAAACCGACATGCCCTAAAAAGGAACGGATGTCCCTGATCGAGCTAGGCATAGGAAGATGAGAAATCAGATTAACCTTAGCTCGATCGACTTGGATACCTTTCTCCGAAATTGAGTGTCCCAGGACAATTCCCTCAGGCACCATGAAATTTCTCTTTTCCCAGGAAAGAACCAAATTCACATCGATGCACCGCCTGAGTATCTGGACCAAGTGCTGGAAGCAATCGTCGAATGATGCTCCGAAAACTGAAAAGTCATCCATGAAGACTTCCAGATAATCACCTACCATATCTGAGAATATGGCAAGCATGCATCGCTGAAAAGTAGCGGGTGCATTGCAAAGATCGAAAGGCATCCTTCGGAAAGCGTATGTTCCGAAGGGGCAGGTGAACGTGGTCTTTTCTTGGTCCTCAGGATGGATTGCCACCTGGTTATAACCGGAGTACCCGTCAAGAAAGCAGAAGAACCTATTTCCCGCAAGTTTTTCGAGAATTTGATCAATGAAGGGTAGTGGGAAATGATCCTTCTTCGTGGAGGAATTTAGTCGGCGGTAATCTATACAGACTCTCCACGAGTTGGCTAATCGGGTAGGAATGATTTCTCCGGTCTCAGTCGTTATAGTGGTGAGTCCTGCCTTCTTGGGCACGACCTAAATTGGGCTCACCCAACGACTATCAGAGATCGGGTAGATGATCCCGGCATCTAACCACTTGATGATCTCCTTTTTCACGACCTCCTGCAGATTGGGGTTTAAGCGTCTCTGCATTTCACGAGAAGGTCGTGTGCCCTCTTCTGAATAGATATGATGAGTACAATAAGAGGGACTTATTCCAGTCAAATCATCGAGAGTCCATCCGATGGCTCTGCGATGTTGCTGGAGGACAACAATCAGACGGGATTCCTGTTCAGGACTGAGGTTGGAATTGATAATCACAGGAAGGGTCTGATTAGAACCCAAAAAGACGTATTTCAAGTGAGCAGGAAGGGGTTTCAGTTCGAGGATGGGGTTTTCAGCAGCAGCTGGTGGTTCAGTATAGATGTGAGGTTCAAGGGTGGGAGTTACTGGGTTGTTCATATCTGGATTCGACTCCTCTATTTGTGGGTCAAGATCCTTCTGTGGTTGATGAGGCATAATCGAGTCATTCTGGAGGTGTGATTCATCGACCAAAGTCTTGATGTCACAAATTTGTTCGATGACGCCACAATTAATTCCTTGTTGGGACTTAAATATATCAATTTTCAGTGTTTGATCTCCAAACTTAAGCTCTATTTGGCCCTCCTCACAGCTGATGTTGGCTCTAGCAGTAGCTAAGAAAGGTCTCCCTAGAATGATTGGTGTATCCCTAGGGTTCTCAGGTGCATCCATATCTAAGACTATAAAGTCCACTGGGAAATAGAAATCCCGCACTCTTACGATAACATCCTCGAGAATCCCTTTTGGTGACTTTATAGATCGATCTGCTAATTGTAATGTCACTTCGGTTGGTTTCAGCTCAGATTCTTCTAGATGGTCAAGTAAGGATGTGGGTATCAGGTTTATGGATGCACCCAATTCTAACAATGCTCTATCAAATTGGGTACCACCTATCTTACAGGAAATTAGGGGAGTCCCAGGATCTTTTGCCTTGGGTGGGAGCCTACTAAGGATTACAGAGCTGGCTTGCTCTGACAGAACAATTGGGCTCCCTCCCTTGGTTCGCGGCTTACGCTGGGGTGTACATATATTCTTTAGAAATCGTGCGTAAGCTGGTACGTGGCGGATTGCATCCATCAAGGGGATGTTTATGTGGACCTGCTCAAAGAGCATGACCAGGTCCTCCTCAGGGGCCACGGGTTTGGTGGTCTTCTTTCCCTTGGTCAGGGCCTCGGGAAACGGGATCTTGGTTGGTTCTTCTAGGATAGGTCCAGGTTGTGGATCCGGAACAGCGGTATCTTGGATAACTATCCTAGGGTCATGATTATCAGGCTTGGAGTGGTTTGGATAATGCGGGTCTTGAGTTGTTTTACCACTACGTGTTGTTACAGAATTTAATCCGGCCTGATTTTGGTTTGGGTTTGGTAGGAGGGGTGGCTGCTGCTGAAATTCCGCATAAGAAGTTGAGGCTTCCATCTCGTCTGGAGATGGAGCAGTAGGGGCCTGATAAATCCATTGGGCGTGGCCTAAATTTGGATTCATAACGCGCTTCTGGGTTGGCACGTTATTTGGGTTAGGAAGAGGTTGGGAAGGGAGTGTGCCTGGTTGGCGAGAATTTGCCAACTGGGCCAGTTGAGTTTTAACTTCTGTAAGCTCGTCCTTGTGCTGTTTTTGAATAGCCGCATTCGTTTTTTGAATGTCAGCCAGAGTCTGAAGGATTAGGGACATTTGATCCTGATTTGGCCCTGATGGATAAGTAGGGTTGGGCCGAGGCTGAGGCGGCTGGTAATGTCGAGAGGGCTGTGGGCGGGACTGAAAAGGTGGTCTTTGGGTTTGGGAATTTCCTGCCCACTGAAAATTGGGATGGTTTCGCCATCCAGGATTGTAAGTGTTGGAGAATGGGTCGTTCTGGATGGCGTTGAGGTCCTCGCAGGTCTGAGGAACCTCCTGAGAATCAGGGAAAGGGGGAATGGAGTTCCCCCGGCTGGTGTAGAAAGGATCGGATGATCCTCCGATCCAAGAATCAGATGGGGATGGATATGGATCCATCCCAGGGGAAGATCGGTGGAGGATGTTTTGCACAGTCTCCTGTGTGGAAGGAGGTTGTGCAAAGGAGTTACGCGCGGAGGTGGCTCGCTGCAAGTGCTGAGTCAGCTCATCCACCTTCTTTTCAATGATTGAGACCTTGTCCAATCGACTGGCCATTAATTCCAGGTCGACTGATGCGGACAGGCCCTGCGTGTCATGTGCTCCCTTAAGATTCGTCGTTGCGCGGGTATTCGTCCTGTCGAATAATCCCATGGAGTCATTGTTGATGGAGTTCTCGCACATGTTTTCGAGAATCTCCCATACGGTGTCTTCATGTTGACCCATGATGTTTCCTCCGCAAGTTGCATTGACGAAAAGGCGGATGTCCTCACGGAGTCCCTGGTAAAAAGATTGGACTTGTTCCCATTTAGGAACTCCGTGATGGGGGCACTTTCTCATGAGATCCTGAAAACGATCCCATGCCTCATGGAGAGGTTCTCCTGATTGTTGAGTGAAGTGTGTAATCTGATGGCGTAAGGCGTTGGTCCGACCAACGGGAAAAAACTTTTTCAAAAACTCGGATTGAAGTTCTTCCCAAGTGCTGATCGGCCGGGTCTGAGTTTGATACCAATGGGCGGCCTTGTCCATAAGAGAAAAGGAGAACATCTTCATGAGAAGAATATCCCGATTTTACGCATCTGATCCAAAAGTGTGGGCCAGATGCTTTAGCTGTTTGATGTGCTGGAAGGGATCTTCAGAATTAAGCCCATGGAATTTAGGTATAGCATGAATCATGTTGGGCTTTAATTCGGAATCAGGTCCTCCAGTCGGGATTCTAACTCGAGGCTTAATGGCCACCGCAGCAGGATTGTAGTGGTCCCGCATCATAGGACGCTGTGGTGGGTGCACGAAGTTTTGGAAGAGGTCATTGAGTCGCTGGAACTGGTGTTCCAGATTATTTTCTTCCTCAACTGGCTGAGCCATGATGGGGGAAGAAGAAGAACTTGGTTCTGAATCAGAAGAGAGAATAATGTGAGGGTGTTGCTGCACAAACACGGGCGTCGAGGCTTGGCCTTGACGAGAGCGAATTTCTAAAGGAGGTCTTAAGGGTGGTCTTAGGGACCTCCTTCCGTACATGCACTGTTGGAAGAGGTAAGTTTAGAAGGTGCTGGACCCAATCAAGACACCCAAAAATGTGTTGGGTGACTATAGAGGTGCGGGGCAGATGGACCCCTTGATCAGAAAGATCGTCCACCTGAGAATTACCTGGGCAGCCAGAGAGGGAGAGTCCCGCGAAGACCCCTACACAGTAGAGCGTCCCCACGGGTTACAGGGTTTCCCCCACCCGACCTCTCTTGTCACTGCGGTTCCAGGTAGACCAGAATGGGGATCTTGACCTCTTAAGTCTACCAATTTTAAGATCAGGGTGCTTAAGGTTTCACTTGAACTTTAGTCTTTTAAGTGCAAAGAGTGACCTAATTTAAGGTTGGTTGATCCAAGGGGTCAACTTTACCTCTTGTTTTCTTTGAGAGCTTTTAGGTCTTGTCTTTTAGGGTTCAAGTGTTTAGAGAGCCAATTGTTTTAGGTTTTCCTTTGAATAGGTATTTTCAATCAATGGTTTAGGCACACTTCTTTTGAATTTTCTTCATTCTTGATTTAAGTAGTGTGTCTCTAAAACCCTAATGTTGAATCTTATGTTGGCTCTACTTGGTCCAGTTAGTTCTTTGTTAGGTAATTAGGGCTCAAGCAAGAATGTGTTAGCCCTTAAATACCCTTAATAGTGTGCAGGACTAATGAGTTGAAAACATGCAACTCTTTATGGTTACTAAGTATGGAAGACAGGTTAGCCCTATATTGCTTGTTCTTTTCTTTTCTTCCTCTTTAGAGTTTAGGGGTTAATAGCGAGAGGAAAAATTTACCTGTCCTCGGAGTGGTTGTCGTGCGGTTGTTTGTCTTCTTGATTTCCTGTAGTTTTCTGCACAAAAGAGAGGAGATTATCAGAAATTAAAAAGAAACAGGAATGTTTACCTCTAGAATAGCCGTTGCTCCCCGGCAACGGCGCCAAAAATGATAGAGGGATAACCGGGTTTTATTGTTATAGCGTTGTAGTATAGCCAGTTATTGCCATCATTTCAAATATATAATTTTTTTACTCGGAAAATAAAAGAGTTCCCAAGGTCGAACTCAGGGAGCAAGTTGTATTCTAGGGGTACAAGTTTCTTTTACAAAAATAAAGAAAGAGAGAGAGAAAGAATTTGTTGTCTTTTCTTCTTTTCTCTTTGCTTCTCCTCATCTCAGATCTTCTGTTATCTTCTTCTTCTTTATCTGCAGTGGTGATGTTCTTCTTCTTTCTTTCAGCTGTTCCTGCTCTTCCTTTTTCTTCTGCAGAGCAGTCCTGTTCTTCTTCTTTTCCTTTCTTTCTTCTTTTCCTTTCTTCAGATCTTCTTCTCGTGCTTCTCTTCTTTCAGTTCTTCCCTTGTTCTTTTGTGTTCTCCTCTGCCTCGCCTTCTTCTGTTGTTCTTCAGATCTCCTTCTTTCTTCTTTCTTTTTCCTATCAGGGCGTCGTCTCTTCTTCTTTCTTCTTTTCCCATCAGGACGTCGTCTGATTTTCCAATCAGACGACTTAAACCGCTTGTTGCTACAGTGTCTCCCTCGGCTTCCTTCTTCTTCCGCGGTCCTTCTTCTTCACCTGTGCCTGCACACTTCAGAGTTTATGTCAGAGGACAAAACCTACTCTACCCCCCGCCCCTCCATCTCTCTCTCACATAAACCACTCTTGGGAAAGCTCTCCCAGAGCTACCGGGTAGTCGGGTACGGGTCGCGCCCGGGTCCAGGCCCACCGGCGTGAGTGGTGGGCGAGGAGTGCAGGCCAGTCTAAGTCGGGTCGGGTCAGGTCCGCGAGGCGTGAGCGCGGACGAGACCGGGTAACCGGGCGGGTGAAGGGGACCTCACCCCGTGTGCTGAGGCAGTAAGCCTCCAGCACTTTTGCTCCTTATACCGCTGCGCCTCTTCAGACTTTTCCGAGGTGGGACTAAATGTCCCACCCTAATTGAACGCCCACAGTGGAGAAGGCAGCGGGCGATCGTGGCTTCACGCGAGGCCTTCGCCCCAGCTGCGAGCCTGATGCTTTGTCGAAATGCCTCGCAAGGCCTGGGAGTCGAATCTGGGCGTGGCGCGCCTGTAGCTGCAGGCGGAAGCAGCTCCTTCTGCACGGCAATGGCGGCGGAGGTCGGGTGGCCTGTTCACAGCAAAACAGCCTCTCGGCCTAATCAGAAGGTGCCGGGAGCTTCGCCAGAGTGCGGCGAAGCTCGTGTGGGTGGTGGCGAGGCGTGGGGCGGCGTGCAGGGGCTGCCCTAGGTCGGACTGTGGGTCGGAAGATGGGTTTGTTCGGTGGGGTTGCAGAGGGTGATGTGGGGGAGGTGGAAGGGCGGGGGTTGATCAGGATGAGGAGGCGGAGGTTCTGCGGTGGTCGGCGAGCCGTGTGGGTTGCTGGGGTGATGGGGAGGTCTCGCCGGAGTTTGGCCGGAGACGAAGGGGGTGACGGTGGACAGGAGCGGTCGAGGGTTTAATCAAATAAAAGACAGTGAGGAAAAGAAAGAGGGGGAGATGGGGAGGAGTTCTGACCTAGCTATAGAGACGAAAGGGGAAGCAGCAGGGCGACAGTCGTATCGACTGTCGCCGGAGAAGAAGATGCCCAGGGGAAGGGGCGGCGGCGAGCAGAGAGCCGGAGAGGCGCCAGCTGGGTACGGCGTGGCGCGGGAAGAGCAGGGGAAGAAGTCTCTGCTGCTGGTATTGCGGCAGAGCGAAGAGGAGGAGGAGGAGGAACCGCCGGAGCTGGTGGGCGTCTGCCGGAGTGAGAGGAGAGGAAAGTTGGGGGTTTTCTCCGTCAGATCCGAGCTGGGAAGAACGGTGGAGCGACGGGGGTATTTATAGGGACCGAATCAGGGAGGAAGGCGGAGGGAGACGACGTGTCTCCCTCGCCGGAGGACGCCGGAGATGGAAACCCATACCGTCCGTGCGTTGCACGGCCGGTATGGTGGGTTACAGCGACCAGGGGGGTGTCCCTGCGACGGCTGACGACGCAGGGCACCCCCGGTTTACTTGCCAGGCTCTCCCCCTCACCCTGCGCGGCGCCATGCTCCGCGCAAGGTCGCCGGAGCATGGTGCTGGCAGGTTTTGCAGAGGGGACCTGAACGCAAAGAACGAAGGAGAGTTAGGGGCCAAAATGCGAGGGTTCAAAAGTTGAGGGCCAAAAAGTAAATATATGAGGACCAAAGTGTAAAGTTGGTCAAGGAGGTTTCTTCTTAGGCTCAAGTTTTTATACATGACTAATTAGGACCTAAGGAATCTGATGGTGAATTTCATTTCTATATTAAACCTTGTTTGACCGGTCAATTTATGCGAAAACCCAAATTAAGTTATTAATTGGGCATGGTTCTCAATGTAGGTCAAAATGGGTTCTGAAGGCCAAATTGAAGGTTCTAAACCCTAGAGATTATTTTTATATGAATTTTAGAGGGTTTATTCTATTTTTACTTTGCCTCGAACCTCGTGAATTGAAGTGGGTTGTTTTAGGGTTACAGATTATCATTTAGTTTCTTGGAATTGCTGTAGCCCTTGCTAGATCATTTCATCCCACTTTTATTCTTATTAAGTTGCTTTGACCTATGTTTGGGCCCTGAATTACCCTGTATGCATATTATACTGGTAAAATTGCATTTTTACCCCTTATGACTTGTTTTCTCCTTAAACTCAGAATTCTCTGAGTTAAGTCTTTCCTTGAGTTATGTAGGAGCTTTTATCCTTTGTATTAGGTCAAAATGAGCTAGTTATGGCTCATGATGAGGTTCTCATCACAAATCCTGAGAAGCCCCGGCTTCATGGGCCTCTATCTTCCTCTGCAAGATTGATGGTTTTCTTTCTTGATAGGCAGAGGACAAATGTATGGAGTTGTCGCTTAATGTTTCAAATAATGCTCAGGCTTCGTCCTCAGTTCTGGTCATGAAGGTTCCTGCATAGGCTGCATCAATGGTTTGACTATGTCTTTCAGATAATCCATCATAGAACCTTTCGACCAACTGCCATCTTAGCACCTAATGGTGGGGGCATAACCTAAGAAGGTCATTAAAGTGCTCCCAAGTCTCGTGAAATTGCTTCCCTTCCTGTTGAGTAAAACCCATAATCTCTCTTCTGTAATGGTTGGTTTTACTCATAGGAAAATACTTTTTCAAAAATTCTCCCTTAAATGTGGCCTAATCATTTACCCTTGCATCGAGGGTATGATACCAGTGCTTGGCCTTATCCTTTAAGGAGAAAGGAAATAGAGTCCTCATCAGGGCTTCATCAGTAAAGCCTCGGAGCTTCACCGTGGAACAGACCTCGGTGAATTCCTCCAAATGTCGGTAGGAGTCCTCCCTAGTAGTACCATAAAAGGAGGGAAATAAAGATATGGTACTGCTTTCGATCTCATACAGATTATCCCCTGCCGGTCATCTTAATGCTTGTGTCGGTTGGTTAGTTGGAATAAAATAGTCCCTTAGGGTCCTTTATTTATTTGCTCCTTGATCAGCCATTCCTTCTCTTTTCTCTCCTAGGTGAGCTCTCTTAAGAATTCTCTCACGCTCAGGATCAAACACTAGACTACCCTCAAGAGAGCATCTACCAAGCATACAAAACACAATTCAAGTTCTTATTAAGTAAGTGAAACCTCCACTCCAAAGATAAGTCAAAAGATCAAGACTTATCCCTCCGTTCCCACGTAAGTGGTATAAGAGGGGTGTGGGCTTGAAATCTTAACCTTCTTTGTTGCGGAGGTCGAATTAGTTAATATAAATGGCCAAACAAGTTTTTCACTGCAATTTGTGCCTTAATTCAACCTTCGAGTGCCCTAGGACCTATACTTTGCTTGGATGATACTCCCAGGTGATCAAGTGAGAAGTTACTCCAAGGATGAACAAAGGGATGCAAGTAGGGTGAACCCTTCTGATAACACTGCACAAGGGGGTGATAATTCAGTTAAATAGGGCCTATCTTAAGAATAAAAGGCACAACATAAGTAGAATGGGAGCATTGCATGCACATGTACCAAGATTGCTTATAAAACTGTATTAATGGCCATTTGTGTAAGTAATTGTCAAAGCAGGCCGCAGATGAGCAATCGGACCACACGGATGGATTCAGAATGACGAACGGAGTCCAACGGACTCAAGATTGGCCAAATCCGACATCCGGAGCTCCTACAATGGGCCCAAGAAGTTCCGATCGTTGATCTGGAGATCAACGGCCCTCATTGCGCCACGTCACCCCCACTCCACCGCCCGCCACCTCAACCGTCAACTGAGATCAAATCTCGGCCATCGATCTTCAATCGGATGGCCGAGAACCACGCAGCCTCCGCGACAAAGAGTGGGCGTGGCGCAACAGTTAGCGCGCATGCCTGCATGCACGCGACGCGGGTTCGAGCCGCGCGGTGCTTAAATTGAAGACGAAGGAAGCGCACGGCGCTCCCACAGATCATGAGCGCCTACGCGTGCGCGCACGCCGGGTGATGACGCCTGCGCACACGCGTGCCCGAGGCGTGATTCGAGTGCCTCCAAGAGACGATCTCAGCCGTCCGATCTTCGATCAGACGGCTCTCACGTAGCGGCCGCAGATTGAGTTCGAAGAAGAGTGACGCGGGCGATTGACCGGCGGGCTGGAGGGCTTCACCGACTCTTTTGGAGTGGTTTTAGCGACGTCCCAGACGTCGCTAAAGCCCCTTCTTCTTTGAGAAAGCCCTTAACCCTATTTAAACCCCCTCCAACCACTCATTCAAGGCATTCACTTCCCTTGCAACTACTCCACCCCTCTCTTAGCTAGCTTTAGGCCCTCTTATAATCACCGGAGACGACGAGATGCCGACGGAGCCTCCTCCACCGCCATAGCTGCCTCGTCGCTCTTCCCTCTCTCTCTCTCTCTCTCAAGCTTTCCATTACTTTTGTTTGAGCATGTATTTAATGTTGTAAGCTATGAACTAAAAGTGCATGATTTATGAAACTATTTTCTGTTCAGTTGTTATTTTAATTTCTGTTTAAGTTGCATGATCAAGCAAGAAACACTCTAACCCTAATCTCTCTCTATCTCTCTCTCTCGCTTTTCAAACTGCACTCTGCAAGCAAAACCCCGCGCTTTCTGTGACAACAAGTGATAAGAAAAATTTGATTTTCACGCCTCCCTGAGATCGACACTCAGACTCACCTCCGTTTATTTACTTTAAAAGTCGACGTTGCAAGTGCGACTATAACGACACTTCTTAACAAACGCACAAGCGCACGTCAGTTTTTGGCGCCGTTGCTGGGGAGGCAACGGATTTGTTTTGTCACCTCCATTCCACATTCATTCTCACATTGTCTAATGCGCTATTTTCCTTTTTACTTGGTGGTTGCAGGAATTCGGCTCGTGGATGGCGAAGCGACGCATTCCACGACGGTGACAAGGGTGTAGGCACAACAAGGACTGATAGTGAGTAATTCTTCTCTCATGATTGTTTGCTTGCGTGAAAAAATTAAAAAAATTGTAAAAATTGAAAAAAAATTTGCATGGTGTATGATTCTTGACCCACATCCTTAACACATCACCCAAAAAAAAAAAAGTACACTAACATCCGGAATAAATTCTTGGAGTGTTCTTTTCTTTTTCTTTTGAGTGGTGTTTGCGAAGCCATCGTGGGTTGACCTGGGCCGCACCACTCAACCCTAAAATCGACTCATCTAATAGAAGCTGCATGATCATTAGGATGAGTACATTAGGGTTTTCGAGCCTCTACAGAATAAAAGGAAATCTACTTTCACCGAATTATATGCAGAACTTGACGTGCCCACTGAAACTTGTCTGAAAACGTTAAGATACGTCAACCCTAAAAAGCATTAAAGTAAGGATGAAACACTAAAAGACACCACATCTTAAAAATCCTTGCTTGAAAATCATGTTTTGATAAAAGCACACACTTTGAAAGTGGAAAATTAAGAGGCACCACCCCAATCAACGCCTCATCACATAACCCTAGCACAAGCACTATCCTAGCCCTTTAAAACTGAGTAGACGTGCCCTAGGCAAGACTGAGTTAAGTCTCGAAAGGCGAGATTTTGTTCGCTGGGCACTTGGCTTTCATTCCCTTGGTAGAATCTGGTGACTAGGTTGCGGGGCAGTGTCAAACGACCGCGGTTGTGGGGTCTACGGAATCGAAGGCACAAGCCAAAGGAAGAACCTTCCCTGCAATCCCCTCGTAATCAACCTAGCCTGATTAGCCTTGGGAAGGGGAGTCCAGTGCTTACGGACTTAATCACCTTTTGTGAGATTTCTAGGTCTCCTAAGGAATACACCATAAGGACTAGGCTTGTGTGCTTGATTAAAACACATTTCTCGCATCTGTCGCCCTCCGCATCCCCTCCTATTCTTCTCTAGTGTATGCACGGGAGACGCTCGCTGCATCCCGAGTTGTGTGTTTTGGGGCAGGAATCTAGGCGACGTAATTCTATTGGAAACATGGTTGAACTTAGGGTAGATGAGGCTGAGGATCAACCCCCACCAGACACAATGGCCATCATCCAAGCCCAAATTAATGCAAACCACCGGCTTCAGCAACAATAAATCCACACCATCATGCAAGCCATGCAACGGTTACAGAACCCACAAGAGCAACCACCACTTGATATACCACCATTTCAGGATCATCCGAGGCCCCTCCGCGATTTCTATAATCCCTCTGCTATTAGAGTCGAGCTGCACCTTAGGATCCCCAAAGGGGGAGATGATTTTGAGCTGAAACCGAATGTCTTAAGTCTGATCCAGAATCACTTTCATGGAAGCTCAAATGAGGACCCCTTCCAGCATCTAGAAGATCTCGATCGCATAGCACGAACTGTGAAACCTAAGAACATTAGCCATGACATTGTTCTAATCAAGATGTTTCCCTTCTCATTAAGAGACAAGGCTTCTCATTGGCTTAGAACCCTAGGTAGACCCATCACCACTTGGGAAGAACTGAGGCATGCATTTTTAAAGAAATTCTTCCTCATAGGAAAGACCAATGCCCTCAGAAGAGCTATCACTACCTTTACACTCCAGGGTGGGGAACAATTTCATGAGGCGTAGGAAAGATTTAATGAACTCTTGAGGAAATACCCACACCATGAAGTGCCAAGGTGGCAATTGGCCCAGATTTTCTACCACAGTCTGGATAGCAACCTACGGAACTTCGTCGATGCCTCATGCGAGGGGAACTTCTTGAACAAAGATGAGGAGAGCGCGTTTGAGCTCTTTGAGTCTATGAGCGAGAATTCACTCAAAAATGCCTCCACGAACCAGTTCAATAGGTCCAGTCAACCCCGTGGAGGGATTTATGAGGTACAAGCAAATTCTGGAATGGTTGACATGGACATCATCGCCAAGAAACTGGATCGAGTGGAATTGGTGGACAAAAAGATTGATGAGCTACTGAACCAGACCAGGAACCCCTTACAGGCTTTCTCCCTAGCAAAGGGAGCACATAATGTTGACCTGGTCCAGCCCTTTACCCAACTGAACCTGGAACAACCCCTAACCACGTTCTAGGGAGGGACCTTTCCTCCCTCAACCCTTGATTACTCCCTTCCCTCTTCATCAACATCGACTATCCTAGAAGATGTGCAAGCTGTCCAAGGTTATGCGAAACCTGACCCTTTCTCCAACACTTACAACACTGGCTAGCGTAACCACCCCAACTTTGGCTGGACAAACCAGAAACCACTGCAATTCTAGAACCAGCCCAGGCCAAACCAGCAGCCACACTTGCCCCCTATCAGCAAGGACCACCAGTTAGACCCCAATATAATCAGAGTAGGGTGGCCCCTCCCCCACAAAACTAAATGGATACCCTAATAAAGATGATGGCTGACATGAACCAGAAACATTAGGAGGAAATGGCCTTGGTAAAGGGACAGTTAAGCCAACTCTTGGACTGTAAACAACAAGAATCCCTACCTTCCCAGCCACAATCGAACCCGTGAAACATAATTAATAGTGGCCCCAATTCGTAAGGGTTCCAAAGCAACCCCAGGAAGGCTCACATGGCCTAGCCAGCCCCGCAAACACCCCCTGGGTTTGGTGCTTCTTCGTCCTCATCTTCTCAACGATCAACCCATAGCCCCAATGCCTCTGCGAATGCGGTGACCTTGAGAAGCGGCACCAAAACCCAGGATCCCAAATGGCCGACTCTCCCTGAGACTTCACCCGCTGAAACACCCAACTCAGAAGAGGCACCAACCAAGGACCCAGAAATAGAACCAATCCACATCCAGACACCCTACCCTGAGGCCTTGGAAATAATCAAGAAAAAGAAGAATGTTGTGGAAACTGAGGAGCTGTTGGAAATCTTTAAGCAAGTACAAATTAATATTCCACTCCTTGAAGCTGTCAAACACATCCCTCCTTACGCCAAGTTTTTAAAGGATGCCTGTACACCTAAGCGTAAGCCGAGACCCCAAGCACCTAGGAAGGTTGTGCTCTCTGAACAAGCAAGTTTTGTAATATCAAGCAACCTTCCGCTCAAGCGAACTGACCCAGTAGCACCCCTGATTTCTTGCACTATCGGGGACATGACATTTGATAGAGCGCTCCTGGACTTAGGTGCTTCTATCAATCTGATTCCAACAACCCTGTATCACCAATTTGGTTTTGGAGAGTTGACACCAACCCCTGTCACCATCTAGCTGGCTGATAGATCAGTGAAAACCCCGAAGGGGGTTGTCGAGGACGTGATTGTACGGGTCAAAGACTTCTATTTCTCGGTCGACTTTTTGGTGCTCGACATGGAAGTCCCTAAAAAATTACAGAACACACCCATAATCTTAGGCAGACCTTTCTTAGCTACGGCTAAGGCAAACATTGATTGTGACATGGGATGTATGGAAATCGCCTTCGGGGACAGGAAAATGCAATTGGATATCTTTCAGGCGACAAAGTCTTTTGATTGCGATTGCGTTGAGGAACATGATCCCGTGGAAACGCTGATCGAGGAATGCCTCACCCTCAGTTTTGTATCAGACCACCAAACCCGTAATGATGGTTCGGACCCATCACTACCCATGGACCTCTGTAAGGCTGAGTACCATCACACAATACCATTTTAGGAGATCGATGTTGATCAACTCCCACCCTTTCCCTTTCCATCAACTGTGGTTCCACCCGCACCTGAACTTAAACCATTGCCCGAGAATCTCAAGTATGTCTTCTTGGGACCTGACCAGACCTTCCCAGTGATTACTAATTCTCATCTAACCAATGATCAGGAACTCAGGTTGACTGCGACCCTTTCAGAACATTGGGCCGCCATTGGTTGGACCATTTTGGACTTAAGAGGAATTAGCCCCACTTATTGCACCCATAAGATTTACCTGGAAGACGGGGCACGACCTTCTCGCCAAATGCAGAGACGTTTAAACCCAAACATGCGGGAGGTCATTAAGAAAGAAATTATCAAGTGGCTTGACGCCGACATCATCTACCCTATCTCCGATAGCCCCTGGGTGAGCCCCACTCAAGTGGTTCCCAAGAAAGCTGGGCTCACCGTTGTCACCAATGATCATGGCGAATCCATCCCCACCTGCACCACCACCGCATGGCGGGTATGTATTGATTATAGGAAGCTCAATGAAGCCACTAAGAAGGATCATTTCCCCTTGCCATTCATTGACCAAATCCTTGAAAGATTGGCAGGGCAGAAGTATTTTTGCTTCCTGGATGGATATTCAGGATATAACCAAGTTGCAATTGCTCCGGAGGACCAAGAAAAGACCACATTCACTTGCCCATACGGCACGTTTGCATTCTGTCGAATGCCGTTCGGGTTATGCAACGCACCTGCGACCTTCCAGCGTTGCATGCTAGCCATTTTTTCAGAAATGGTGGGTGAATACTTAGAGGTTTTTATGGATGATTTCTCTATATTCGGGAATTCATTCGACCATTGTCTGAGCAACTTGGAGAAAATCCTGAAATGATGTATCGAGGTTAATCTAGTGTTAAGTTGGGAAAATAGCCATTTCATGGTTCAAGAAGGAATTATCCTCAGGCACATCGTATCGTATAGGGGCATCGAGGTAGACCAAGCTAAGGATGATTTAATTTCCAAACTTCCTCCACCTAGCTCAGTCCGACAGATTCGCTCATTCCTAAGACATGTTGGCTTCTACCGAAGGTTCATTAAGGACTTTTCCAAGCTTTCCAAACCCTTGACCGACCTTCTAGCCAATGACTCCATATTCCACATGTCTTCTGATTGCATCAAGGCTTATCACACCCTTCGGGACTTAGTCTCCACCGCACCTGTACTTCAACCCCCAGACTGGTCCCAGGACTTTGAGATTATGTGTGATGCATCGAATTTCGCCATAGGCACTGTCCTGGGACAAAGGCAAGACAAAAAGCCCATGGTGATCTACTACGCGAGCAAAATGTTGGATGAGGCCCAACGAAATTATACGGTCACAGAGAAAGAGTTGCTTGCTGTAGTCTTCGGACTTGAAAAGTTTCGATCGTACTTACTGGGATCCCACGTGACTATTTACACTGACCATTCAGCCATCCGACACCTGTTGGCCAAGAAGGACGCAAAGCCTAGGCTCATCAGATGGATCCTGCTCTTGTAGGAATTTGACCTGAAAATCCGAGACAAGGCCGAATCAAAGAATGTAGTGGCTGACCACTTGTCTAGACTTCATTTAGACCACATTGGACCCTCCCTACCTCTATCTGATGCCTTCCCTGATGAACACATCCTGGCTGTGCAAGATAAGAAAATGCCATGGTATGCTGACTACGTCAACTACCTGGTTGTAGGACAAACCCCGCACAACTGGTCCAGATAGCAACGGGACAGGTTCTTGGCTGAGGCCAAGCACTATTTCTGGGATGATCCCATGTTGTTTCACCTCTGTGCTGACCAGATCATCAGGAGGTGTATCCCTGAAGAAAAAGTTTAGAGTGTGCTTTCCTTTTGTCATGACCAGGCTTGTGGTGGCCACTTCTCTGGAAAGAAAACGGCTGCAAAGGTTCTGCAGTCTGGATTTTACTGGCCATCCCTCTTTAAGGACGCACATAACTTTGCCAAGACTTGCTCACGCTGCCAAATGCTGGGGACCATGACCAAAAAAGATATGATGCCCCTCCAGCCCATCTTGATTGTCAAAATCTTCGACATTTGGGGTATCGATTTTATGGGCCCCTTTCCACCATCCAACGGCTTTGAGTACATCCTGGTCTCGGTAGACTATGTTTCCAAATGGATTGAAGCAGTCACCACCCGCCGATGTGATCACAGGACTGTCATGGACTTTGTTAAGAAGAAAATCTTTTCCCAGTTTAGAATACCCAAGGCCATGATCAGTGATGGTGGCAGCCATTTTATCCATTCCCAATTCCGTGCCCTACTTAGAAAATATGGGGTGAACCACCGCATTGCTACCCCGTATCATCCACAAACAAATGGGCAGACCGAGGTCTCAAATAGACAAATCAAGAACATTTTACAGAAGACTGTGAGACCTGATAGGAAAGACTGGTCCACACGACTTGATGATGCCCTGTGGGCATATAGGACCGCTTTCAAGACCTCGATAGGCATGTCGCCTTATCGCCTGGTCTTTGGCAAAGCTTGCCATCTTCCTGTCGAATTGGAACACCGGGCTTACTACACTGTCAAGCAATGTAACATGGATCCCCAGTTAGCTGGTGCGCAGTGGACTCTCCAATTATCTGAGCTCGAAGAAATTCGTCAGGACACTTTTGAAAATAGTCAACTTTATAAGGAGAAAATGAAAGCCGTCCACGACTGACTCATTCATAGAAAAACCTTTGAGCCTAACCAGCAAGTCTAGCTGTTTGACGCCCGCCTAAAACTCTTCTCGGGGAAACTCAGGTCCAAATGGACAGGACCATTTCAGGTGGTTAAGCCCTACTCTAATGGGGCAGTTGAAATCGCTGATCCTAACACTGGGTACACTTTTACAGTTAATGGTCAAAGATTGAAGCATTTCCTGGCCCAGGTTCCCCCAAAGGAGAGTGTCACCCTCGTTGAGGGCTGACACGGAGCACTGCCCAACTGGAGGCATTAAACTCAGTGCTTCCTGGGAGGCAACCCAGAGGATTCAGACTGATCTGGTATTTTACGTCACTCAGGTACTATCTTTTTGAACCCTTATGCATCCATGTACTTGCCAATGAGGACATTGTCCAACTTAAGCATGGGGGGGTGATAAATTGCATAATCCTGAGCTCATTAATCAGTCTGAATAAAAAAAAAAAATTTAGGAAGAAAACTTAGGCATTAGAAACTTGTCAATAGTGGGAAATAATACAAAAAAAGAACTTAAACACTTAGACTTTTCAGGCCTTCAGGCTTAATCAGCCCTGGTGTCCGTTAAAATATGGATTTAGCTTTGAATCCTTGCAACCTTAAGCCATTGTAATCCACCTACTAAATAAGGTGATAAGTATACGACTTATCAACTCACCCTCTCACTCAGAAAAGCTTTGAGTCTAAGCATCTGCACACATTTTTGCATAGACTCACTCCTCGGAGATTTTGACAGAAATTGGATAGCTAATGAACTTTCTAGGGTGGTATGGCTGGCAAGTTGTCGTGGGTAACAGCCCATTGGCAGGTTGTCCAGAGCCCAACCACAGACCATTTCTTCTTCATTGCCTCTAGGTACATTTGAGATCAGGGAAGCCACCTACGAAAAAAAAAAAAGAGAAGAAAGAAAATAAACCACACTTCACCGCACAAGTATGGCTGGCAAGTGATCATGGGTAACAACCCATTGGTCGGTTGTCCAGAGCCTATCTCAATAACTGCACAAAAAGAACCAAAACACTTAAGGAAGAAGCGGGGAAGTAGTACAAGCCGGGGAGATATACACTGGAAAAATCCTTGTGTTGACCCCAATCAAAATAAATGTAGGGAGAAAGCTACCAATCGAACAAATACACCTTCAGGCAAATATATTTCCTCTTTCGGTCACCTAGGGCCGTAGAAACCCGAAGTCTGTCTGGATTACCATTAAGTGAGTCTATCACAATCATCACACCAAGATGCTTAGCACTTAGGGTTTTGACCGAGTTTTGGGTGGGTTGGGTAGCCGTGAAAAGTTACCAATCCACAATAAATTTTGAAAAAAAAAATTCTAAAAATATATATATACATATACATATGTATAGTTATATACATTAAAGCAAGGATTCGGGCGATGCGTATTTTGGCAGACACCCGGGCACTGCTTAGTCTTTGTAGATTAAGATCTTCGTATATTTCCTCCTATTGACAAGTGACGAAGTGTCTAAGCAATTGCTTCTTAAATTCTGAAAGAAAATAAAGGCTAGAATAAACCTTGCTAGGGACTAGCAAGGAGTAAGCATGGGGCTATGATAACACTGGACAAGGAGGTGATAATTCAGTTAAATAGGGCCCATCTTAAGAATAAAAGGCACAACATAAGTAGAATGGGAGCATTGCATGCATCATGTACCAAGATTGCTTATAAAATTGTATTAATGGCCATTTGTGTAAGTACTTGTCAAAGCAGGCCGTAGATGAGCAATCGGACCGCACGGATGGATTCAGAACGACGAACGGAGTCCAATGGACTCAAAATTGGCCAAATCTGACATCCAGAGCTCCTACAATGGGCCCAAGAAGTTCTGACCGTTGATCTGGAGATCAACGGCCCTCATTGCGCGACGTCACCCCCGCTCCACCGCTCGCCACTTCAACCATCAGCTGAGATCAAATCTCGGCCATTGATCTTCGCGACAAAGCGCAGGCATGGCCGAGAACCGCGTAGCCTCCGCGACAAAGCGTGGGCGTGGCACAACGGTTAGCACGCACGCCCGCACTCATGTGACGCGGGTTCGAGCCGCGCGGTGCGTAAATTGAAGACGAAGGAAGTGCGCGGCGAAATTAGGCCACCCAATCAGCAGCAAGCGGCCGAGATCGCGCCACGCTGCGTGCCCATAGATCATAAGCGCCCATGCGTGCACGCACGTCGGGCAACGACGCCCGTGCACGTGCGCCAGAGGCGCGATCCGAGCGCCTCCAAGCGACGATCTCAATGGCTCTCATGCAGCGATCGCGGATTGAGCGTGAAGAAGAATGACGCGAGCGGTTGACCGGCGGGCTGGAGGGCTTCACCGACACTTTTGGAGTGGTTTTAGTGACGTCCCAGACGTCGCTAAATCCCCTTCTTCTTTTAGAAAGCCCTTAACCCTATTTAAACCCCCTCAACCACTCATTCAAGGCATTCACTTCCCTTGCAACTACTCCACCCCTCTCTTAGCTAGCTTTAGGCCCTCTTGTAATCGCTGGAGACGACGAGCCACCGACGGAGCCTCCTCCACTATCGTGGCTACCTCGTCGCTCTCCCCTCTCTCTCTCTCTCTTAAGCTTTCCATTACTTTTGTTTGAGCATGTATTTATTGTTGTAAGCTATGAACTAAAAGTGCATGATTAATGAAGCTATTTTCTGTTCAGTTGTTACTTTAATTTCTGTTTAAGTTGCATGATCAAGCAAGAAACACTCTAACCCTAATCTCTCTCTCTCTATATATCTCTCTCTCTCGCTTTTCAAACTACACCTCTGCAAGCAAAACCCCGCACTTTCCGTGACAACAAGTGATAAGAAAAATCCAATTTTCACGCCTCCCTGAGATCGACACTCGGACTCACCTCCGTTTATTTACTTTAAAAATCGACGTTGCAAGTGCGACTATAACAACACTTGTTAACACACGCACAAGCGCACGTCAGCTTCCTTTGAGGCGATGCGTATGTGGTGCCCCTTAACTACCCTTTTGTTCCTTTAAGGGGTGTCCCCCTCCGTGGAGTATCAAAACACTTGGTCAAAAGATAGTATCACCACCACTACAAAGAACAATAGGAGGGTTTGCACCGATAAAGAGATCAGTGCCTACAGCCTTAAGGATCGAGCCTTAGTGCGGTGCCTAATGTGCATGCTCAGTGTCAAAAGTGTGCAACACACCGCAAATCTTTGTAATTTCTTTTGCAATCGTAGACAAGTCCCTTAGAATCAGATCAAATGTGAATTGATTTTAGGGTTGAATCTGATTATCAGTTCCACTTTAGTTATGCGACCACTGAATTAGTAAATTCAACAACTTGGTGGTCTTGAATTTTAATTTGAATGCAAATGCGTGAACAGGAGCTGGATGCAAAAGTCAGAAAGGTGTACCTGTCTCCAGCAATCTTCGTGCTAATATGCTTGCAATGCAATAATAAGATCTAATGTGCTGCTCAATCACCCCTAAAAGCGTGCACCTAAAGGCATGCAATTTCTAAATAGGCAGCTCAATATTTTCTTTTGTTGGTTTTAAAGGCAAGCAAGTAGAAAATAGAATCACTCATGCAAAAAAAATGTAAACCCTAGTAGCTAAAGAATGTGGGGACAAACCCCCAAAAGTTCTGCCCCAATTCCTACAAGGGCGAAAAGATAGAAATGAATTTTGTGACGATGGAGAATCCCTTGTGAAAGCGGGATCCAGGTCTCCTACGTCTTTTCCTCGTGTGGCTTAGCTCGTGGTTGCTGTGGCCGCTCTGTTGCGTCTCGTCACCTCATTAGATTCTTCACACAATAAAAAAATTGATCAGACAATTGCACAACTCAGAATATTCAAAAATAATGAAGTGAATCTATTGTGTCTGTTGCCTCCCCGGCAACGATGATTTGACGGAGAGAGTTTCGCTTATTTGTGATAGCAATAGAGGATATGTCGTTGTAATTAATGTGGTGAAAATCTCTCAATCAAATGATTAACATAGATATGAATTTAAACCACAATAAAGGATGTCGTATCCACAGGGAGGAATAGATTAATAAGTTCACAAAATATTTTTTCCTTTGTACTTATTCAATCACGTGCACAATCCGTGTTTAAATCTGATGAGAAACAAGGGGAAAAGAAAGAACACGTAATTATTTAGAAATGCAGGGATATGGATATAATTTTCCTTTCATGAAATAACTTGTAATGGCATGTAAAATAGTTGTATTTCAAAACATGGGGCTTTCTCTTTTAGGTCATGTGAGTGTATGGATTAGGTCTTATGCATTTATCACATCACCATTTAAAAGTTAAGTGCATGAAAGAAATACTATAACATATAAGGGCATGCATGCAATTTCACTCAAATATATTAATCCACTAAATAATGCAATAGTGTTTGGCAATGGCACAAATGGTAATTTTTAATTTCACCAAAAATAGAGGAAAATTCCTCTCTCCTCCTTGCGCGTGTGAAGAGGCTCGACTGGCTGCGAGGATCCTGGGGAAGGTGCGTCAGAGTGATGGCGTCGGTGTTCTCGACGTGGGTCGAGGTGGCTAGAGGCAGAGGTTGGCCGGCGGCGGAGCTTGCTACAGGTTGGCTATTGTCGCTACTGCTGGCGGTGGAGGGTCACTGTGGTGTCTGCAGGATGCGCAAGGGGGGCTGCTGCCTGCTGAAGTTGCCGCGCAAGGGCGCTGGAGGGGCGTGGCGCCTGCTGTGCATTGGAGAGAGCGCGGGTGCAGGGAGGCCTACGTGGGTGTGGGTGGTGGGTGCAGGCTAGAAGGGCATGGTGTGGGCGTGCGAAGGTGTTGGACGGGCGTGGTGATGAGTCCATTAAAATGGATTAATATTAAGCCTAAGAATATTTAATCGTATAGTTTAGGTGTGTTAATAATGGCAATTAAGTTATAGAATATTTGTACACCTTATGATTTAAGTTTATAACATTCTATAACTTAATTATTTTGTTATTTTTATGTGCAGGTAACGCAGAAAGGACAAGGGTGGGGGGATAAATTCCCCAACACATCCCAGCCGCGATTCCTTCCCCCCTCCCCCACCGAACATTGGAGCAATCTTCTCCAATGCTCGCCGGCCAAAAACAGAAAGGGATTTGCAAATCCCTGAATTGGCTCACGGAGGGAGAGAGAGGACTTAAAAAGAGAAGAGGCGGCGTGCACAAAGAGAAATCTTTCCCCCTCGCAGGGAACTTCTTCACCGTGGAAAAGGCGAACCCTATGATCCAGCAGCGTGCACTGTGTCCTCTTCCCCCTTGCAGGGAAAAACCTTCACCAGTGCGCACGCCTCCGCCCGTGCACCTCTTCCTGCCACAAGCACCGCTCACCAACTGCCCGCACGCACCAGCGCACCCCTCATCTCCAGCCTCCTTGCTGCATCCACCAAGCCAGCGTGCCTCTCCCTCAACCGCTGCAGGCAACCGCATGCCATCACCAGCGCCTCTTGCTGCAGGCAGTTCTCTGCACCAGCGCGCACACGCGCCCCTGCAGCTTCCCTCCGCAAGCGCTTGCCCGCTCGCCATCTTCTAGCGCACGCACCAGCGCACCCCACTGCCAGTTGCACGCGTACTCCACCCTGTGCGCATCCACGCCGCGCCACTCCTTCCTGCAGAAGGCATTCATGCACCGCACAACAGATGCCGCACCCTCTCTACCTGCAAGTCTTCTCCACAGCGCACCTCCAACCACCTGCAGACTGCGACGGCAAGTGCATGCCCGCACACCAACGTGCGCGCGCACCCGCTAGCATAGCCACAGCAGCAGCTACGCCCTCTTGCTCCATAGGCCGGAGCTCCGGCCATCGCCACCGGCCGCCTCCGGCCACCTCCGTTGCCGCCGCTGCCACAGTCGGAAAGCTCTCAACCTCGCCGTCCTCTTGAGCCTCATATCGACCCCCGCGGTTCTCTCTCTCTCTCGCGAGGAGGAGAGAGTAGGAAAGCTCTATTTTTATCTTAATTAGAAATTACATTCAATGCCATTGCCACCAATTTGATTTTTTTATTATTATTATATTGTGGCAGAATTGCATTCAAACACTCATAGTTCTTCTTAATTGCATGGTACTGATATTAACTAGTTTAAAGGTTGATTTTGGGCTTAGTTTAAGTACTAATTGTTTTTAGTACACATCACGTGAAAACTGCATGAATTCATCTTAAATTTATTAAGGATTTCTGTGAGGGAAAACTACACTTACACCCTTAACTTTTTAGGTTATTACAAATCTACTTTCCTTCACATTTTAAGTCCGATTTGAAAAGGGATTTCGCACTATCCGAAATAACAATAAATAATTAAGTATTGATTGCATCATTGCCTCCCTGTGGACACGACCCACTCTTCTGCGAGTGGTTATTTTTATTATTTTGAATTAGTCTATTTTTCCACCACTTAAATACTATAACGCTAAGCGAAAAAGTTGACCATCAAAATTGGCGCCGTTGCCGGGGAGGCAACAAATGCAATAGATTTACTTTGTTGTTTTTAAATCTTTTGAGTTGCGAAATTATCTAATCATCTTTATTATTTTGCGAGGAATCTGACACAGCGACGAGGTGCAGCAAAGCGACGACTTTGAACGTGAACAACGTGCACGGCGGAGACGATCTTTTTGGTGGACCTTGACGCCACCTAGAGGCCAGAAACAGGAACACGTGGGCCTTGATCCCACTCACATATGCTTACTAAAAAGCCTATTTCTTATTTAGGCTGTAGGTCTTAGTTAGATTTAGTTAGATAGATATTAGAAGTTAATTACTGTCTTTTGGACCCTTGTTAGGTATTTTTGGGAATGTGTTCTCAGTGCTTCTTTATTTCTTGTCGCTCTTGTATGCAGGAGCGTATTTTTGGGAGCATGTTCCCATTTATTTAGATTCTAGAATTGTTTGAACTGCATGTTTGTTAGTTAGTTAGATTAGGTCTGTTTGTTATTGTTATTAAAAAAAAAAAGAAGAGAAAAATAATAATCGAACTGCCTGCTAGAAGCTGCATATATAGAGGACGATCATAGAGGATTGAATGAGCAGCATCTAGTTTATTTTTATTGCATTGCATTCATACACTGCATGAAGAAAGCTGGAGTAAGGTACGTCTTTTCTTGAGCATTAATTACTTGTCATGCATATGCATTGAACCTAAATCTAAGACCACTAAAGTGCTTGATTCAAATTAATTCAGTGGTCACTTTTTTTAAAAAAAAATTGGGACTGTTAAGAGGTTGGACTTTAAAATCTGTGACTGAAAATTGTGTGCAAAAGGATCCTGTTTGCGGAATTTCAAAAAATCAAAACACGATCGTATGCTTCCATACTTGAGACACTGTGCACCTCACACATAAGGTCACTAGATAAAATTCTACCTCTCCTCTTTTGCACCACAAGGGAAGTTAGTCGGAAATCAACAAGCCTATCCACCAAGTTACTTCGGTTCCTAGTGTGTGGGCTCGATTCGAGACTTCCATCCCTTGCGAGTAGGTTATAGGCACCAACGAAGGTTGGCCTAGGAAGCGTAACTTTTGCAAAACTTGTTTGGCCACCATCCAAACATATAACTCTAAGACCTACAATCTACTAAAAACAGATCCTGTTGAATTTGCGTTTGCTTTGACAATAGAACTCTCTAGAAGGTTTTCTGCTTATATTCTGAATTTTGCTAAAGCCTAAGAGAGTTAAAATTGTTTTACTTAATGAAATGGATTATTCTTACTCTTATCATTCAAATTATCAGAGTCAATACTTCCCATATTTTAATCAGGATCCCATGCTCCGAGCGTATCCATCCTTTGATGGGTACATTGATAATTCATGGGATCATTCTCATTCTTACCCTGGGAGTACTGGCTTGATAACTCCCACTTTTGAGCAGAGCCTAGGAGCGGGATTTTCTAATCCTGAAATCCCTATTTCCATGCAAACACCCAACCCTTCCACCCTTCATGATTTTTCGTATCGAGGTTGGACCGATACCCCTAGGCAATCAGAGCCTGAAATTGACTATCCTCCCCAACCTGATAATAGTAGCCTCTCCTCTTTTGTGATAGAAATGCAAAAACAACAAAAGGAAATAATGAAATTAATGGGAGAGATGTTGAGGAATAGTCAACAATTAAATGAAGAAATAAGATAACTTAGCTACACAGTTCCCAATAATCCTAATCCCTACCCATCCGATCATGATCATGAAAATAATTTTGAGGTACTTAATAGGGATCACTTAGACTCTCCCAATGGGACGTGGCCACTAGAGGACAACAATCATAGTGATTATCCACCTGAAATATATTGGAATCAAAAGCAAGGGAAGATTATTGTTCCTATCACTTCCCCTCTTGATTATTTGGTGGATTCCCATTCTACTCTTAGTGAGCCTACTCCTGACCCTCCACTTAGGGAATCAACACCTATCATTCAATATCCTGAGGATTCAAATGTACCTAATGAAGGTGACCCTAAGGGAATGGAGGATGATCAATTCTAGTCTCAGGGATATGAAGAGCCTAATTCAGAGGATGAGGATGCCCCAACAGAGGAACCTGGATTGAAAATCTGGAGTGAATCATAGGAGAATTATTTATCATTTAAGGATTTAGCTCCAGAGGATAGAAATAATATGATTAAATCCAGATTCCTCCTTTCTTTTGAGAGTCATCCTCCATCAAAACAGGAGTTGATATTAGAGGAGGACAAACAAAATGAGAAGTCTATGGGAGACTCTCGGGAACAAAACACATCATTTGAGGATTTATACCCCGAGAACAATAACGAATTCAATGATATAGGCTTCCTCCAAAATATTAAGATTGATCCTCCGTTAGAAATAATTGAAGATACTGATCCAACTCCTAATGAATCACATATACACCCTGACAAATATTTGAGTGAACCAAACGAATCTGGGGATGAGCTGAATGATAATGATTCTTACATTTTGACCCTGCCATCAAAAGATTGTAATTTGGAGTCTACCCTTGATTCAAATACTACTCCGATCATTAATGCTAGGCAGGATAACTTGAAGTTGTCTACAACTAGGGAGTGTACACAATCTGAATCATTGGAATTGGACCCAACTAAGCCCTCATTGGACTTAACCATTACAAACAACCCTTATACTCCCTAACCGATCTGTGGCTCAGATCTCTACTCATGTACATTCTTTTTGGAGACTATATCAGGCCAGTACATCCTAGAGTAGAATGGTGAGTATGGATCGATGCTTGTACTTTTACTCTCGCCATTCAAGGGTTTGAACTAATAATGATTATATCTTTTAAAACCCATCCTGCTTTGGAGGATCCTTCTTATCCTCCACTTATTCCATTTCAGGAGGCCTCTTTTCATATTCCCTTTCTTATTCCTAGACCTCCCCAGGTAGCCAACGAGACTTTCTGTTTTCATTTCTTCTGGCGAGCATTTGGAATTACATTGCATCATCAGCTCGCCAACATCCGTGGTTACCTGTTTTCTAGGCCTGCACTATTACGAATATTTTTAGGGCCTAACTGTGTTTGTTTGGAACCAGACTTATAGGTTCCTTCTTAGTCTGGCTGCTGACAACAAATGAAGTGCTCATTGGGAGGCAACCCAGTAGTCATCAGGTGATTTCTTTCCTTTCTCCTCCTGTTTTAATTTTACAATGGGGACATTGTAGGATTTAGGCATGGGGGAGTGCATTTGCATTTTAGGTGCATTCATGCATTTAGGTTAGCATATAAAAAAAAAATTCTCTTTTCTTGAGCTGATTGGGTTAGTCCCTAGCAGAATACCTTTGTCATTGGAGGTTTTTCTTAATGAATTATTTCTTAAGTTTAAAATCCAGTACATTTATTTCACATGTACGTAGACTTGGTAATGGATCCTTGAGGAAAATCAATGAGCATTTGTAGTCTACTGAACCCTTGGACAGTTCATAGAGAGTCAGGCATACTATCTTCTAGTAAATCCACCTCATATTTGTGAGAAGAAGTAGAGAGATTACTGGTGCGCTAAGTCTAGTGCAAGGACTCTTAAGTTCTGGACAATTAGATGATGATACTTCAGAGTTAGGCGTGGTTTTCACTCTCTGTCCCTGAGTGCATATTTTGTGTGAATTCCTGGGAGTCACTAAATAAGGTAGATACATAGAGATTGAGTCTTAATAAAGCAATAACTATGGTGGATGGTTACGACTATCCTTCATAGAGTTCTCAGGTGAAGGAGGGTAATAGTGTCAAAGGTCAAAAATACGCCTGTCCTATCCATTCCTTCTCGGTGCCGAGAATAGGCACTTCCACCAAATAAGTCACACAACTTCCTCTTGGTCGTCATCATCCCTAATAATGCCTCATAAATAAAAGTCTGTATCGTATTGTGCTGATTGAAAAAGAAACAAAAATAAGAAGAAATGAAAAAAAAGGAAGAGAGTAAAGAAGTAGAAAAAGAAGAAATAAAAAGAAGAAAAAGAAGAAAAAAAAGTTATATTGAAAGAAAAAAAAAAGTCAAAGTGTATGACTTAACAATGTTTCCGAGGCAACAAAACACCTATCGCGTTCCACCAAATATGACCCATACCTACCTTCTAGTATTTCTGATCGCCTGAATACTGGTTGAGAACTCTAACTTAGTTATAGAGTTATTAGGATTTTAATTGAAGTGTAGATGCCATGTGAGGCTACCAAATAGTGAGTATAATTTCTAATTCTGGCGAGATTCATGATCTCAGAAAGAAAGAAAAAAGAGAGTGCCCAGGAACATCAGGAGGGAACAGTTATGTAGCCTCTCTCAGAGTTGACTTGTCTAATAGTTTAGAGAGCTAGAGTCTGCAGTACTAGACTATATGTAGCACCAGTAGAGTGTGTGCCACCAAATACAAATCCATTCAACTTGTTATCTCTTACCTAAGCCAAACACCGGGGTTAAATTATAGATTATCGTCTGCTTTATCCCCAAGGGAAGTAGTTGCCTATCTCAACAGAAATTTTTGCCAAGGGTGATGTATGAACTCCTAATGCAAATCGGCTCTTTCACTTGGATCTGTTACCTAGGCTATCAGCACTTCATATTTGTCTGGATTTCTAAAGTTTTGAAATAATAAAAGAAGTCTTCTGATTACTTGTATTATTCATTTTTTCTAGGGACTAGCAAATCTTAGGCATGTGGGTATTTGATGAGTCCATTAAAATGGATTAATATTAAGCCTAAGAATATTTAATCGTATAGTTTAGGTGTGTTAATAATGGCAATTAAGTTATAGAATATTTGTACACCTTATGATTTAAGTTTATAACATTCTATAACTTAATTATTTTGTTATTTTTATGTGCAGGTAATAAAACGTAGAAAGGACAAGGGTGGGGGGATAAATTCCCCAACACATCCCAGCCGCGATTCTTTCCCTCCTCCCCCGCCGGACATTGGGGCAATCTTCTCCAACGCTTGCCGACCAAAAACAGAAAGGGATTTGCAAATCCCTGAATTGGCGTACGAAGGGAGAGAGAGGACTTAAAAAGAGAAGAGGTGGCGTGCACAAAGAGAAATCTTTCCCCCTCGCAGGGAACTTCTTCACCGTGGAAAAGGTGAACCCTGTGATCCAGCAGCGTGCACTGTGTCCTCTTCCCCCTTGCGAGGAAAAACCTTCACAGTGCGCACGCCTCCGCCCGTGCGTCCCTTCCTGCCACAAGCACCGCTCACCAACTGCCTGCGCGCACCAGCGCGCCCCTCATCTCCAGCCTCCTTGCTGCATCCACCAAGCCAGCGTGCCTCTCATTCAGCTGCTGCAGGCAACCGCACGCCATCACCAGCGCCTCCTGCTGCAGGCAGTTCTCTGCACCAGCGTGCACACGTGCCGCTGCAGCTTCCCTCCGCAAGCACCTGCCCGCTCGCCATCTTCCAGCGAGCGCACCAGCACGCCCCACCACCAGCTGTAGGCGTACTCCACCCTGCGTGCATGCACGCCGTGCCACTCTCCCTGCAGAAGGCGTTCACGCACCGCACAGCAGACGCCGCACCCTCTCTGCCTGCAAGTCTTCTCCGCAGCGCACCTCCAACCACCTGCAGACTGCGACAACAAGCGCATGCCCGCGCACCAACGCGCGCGCGTGCCCGCTCGCACAACCGCAGCAACAGCTACGCCCTCTTGCTCCACAGGCCGAAGCTCTGGCCACCACCGTCGGTTGCCTCCGGCCACCTCCGTCGCCGCCGCGGCCACCGTCGGAAAGCTCTCGACCTCGCCGTCCTCTTGAGCCTCATATCGACCCCCGCGGTTCTCTTTCTCTCTCGCGAGGAGGAGAGAGGAGGAAAGCTCTATTTTTATCTTAATTAGAAATTACATTCAATGCCATTGCCACCAATTTAATTTTATTATTATTATTATATTGTGGCAGAATTGCATTCAAACACTCATAGTTCTTCTTAATTGCATGGTACTGATATTAACTAGTTTAAAGGTTGATTTTGGGCTTAGTTTAAGCACTAATTATTTTTAGTACACATCAGGTGAAAACTGCATGAATTCATCTTAAATTTATTAAGGATTTTTGTGAGGGAAAACTACATTTACACCCTTAACTTTTTAGGTTATTACAAATCTACTTTCCTTCACATTTTAAGTCCGATTTGAAAAGGGATTTCGCACTATCCGAAATAACATTAAATAATTAAGTATTGATTTCATCATTGCCTCCCTATGGACACAACCCGCTCTTCTGCGAGTGGTTATTTTTATTATTTTTGATTAGTCGATTTTTCCACCACTTAAATACTATAACGCTAAGCGAAAAAGTCGTCTATCACGCGGCACCTGTAGAGGGCGTGCAAGGGTAGTGAAGAGCGTTGGTGCAGCGCATGGTGTGATCTCAAGAACAGGCGAGGGTGCGTTGTGGTGGGAGCACTGGTGGCGTGCCACAGGCAGTGCGGGCGCAGCGCCTGCGGGCGGCTACTAGGAACGTTGGTGGCTGGGCACTTGCGGAGGAGGCGCTGATGGGGGTGCGCGTGAACGCTGGATGCAGGGCGTAGGTGGCTTCTTGCATGTGGTGGAAGGCTTGGGTGCAGGCTGGCCTGTGCGGATGCGGGTGGTGGGTGCAGGCTGGAAGGGCGTGGTGTGGGTGTGCGAAGGTGCTGGAGGGGCACGGCGCCTCCAGAGGGCGCGTAAGGGCAGGCAGAGGATGATGGCATGCACGGTGCTTGCTGCTGCCTACTGTGCAGTGCCTGCAGGTGCTGGTTGGAGGGTGCGGTGGACGGTGTGCACGGTTGATGGATGGCCTTTGATGTTCGCAGTGCATGCAATGGATGATTGATGCCTCTCCTCTATATCTCTCTTCCGCCTCCCAAGGGATTTTCAAAATCCTTTTCTAGAAATGGCCAACACTGTTTGCATTTGTTGAGGGAAGTTTTGACACCGGCCGGAAGATGAGATATTTGTCGGGATGTGTTGCGGCTGGAATTTGTTGGGGGAATTTTACCCCCATCCCCTCCTTGTTCTTTCCAATATCATTCTTACAACAAAACATAAAATAATTACATACTATAAAATGCAATAAAATAGATAAAAACTCAAGTAATGATGCATGCACTTATTTAATGACTTAATTTGATTATTAACAAACATACTATATTAGAATTGAAGTACTTAGGCATAAAAATAGTCCATTAAAATGGACTCATCAGTTGCTGCATCTCGCACAAGCATCCTATAAGTGGCGTCGTCTCTCTGCCTCTTTCTATCTCTCTCTCTCTATCTCTCTATCTTCTATCTATCTATTTATTTATTTCTAGTAGCATTCTCTATTGTGAAAACTCTATCTAATTGCAAAAAAATCTAAACTTTTAAATGCATGATATCTGCTTTATACATATATACATATATATAAATATCTGTTTAGAGCAAGTTCTATTGAAAAGCTTCAGCATAAATTATGATTGCCTCCCTGCGAACGACCTGGTACTCACCGATTTTTATAAATTTATTTGTCAACGTATTTTCGCACTATACTACAACTAAATAATCTTTTAAAATGTGATTTACGTGCCGAATAGTCAATGACAGAGACCACTCTTCTCCCTCCTTCAATCACCTCTAGCCGTCAATCGGTGGACCTTGGACACCACCTTCGTCTATTAGCTAGATTTATTGCTTTCCTAGTGTAGTTTTCCTACTTTCTAGATTAATTATAGTAATAATTAGAGTAATTTAGGAGTAGATCAGATGTTAGAGATCAATTTTGATGATGGTTTAGTTTAGTTAGGAGTAGATTAGTGTAGATCCACGCTACCCTCTCTGATCAATTCAGATCAAAGAGGTGTTTTCCATTGCCATTTCAACGCATACAGCTTTCTCTTTGCTTAATGAATCGCTTTTGATTTTCCTCGCAATTTTATCCGTAATCCACCCCTACATCAAGGTCAAATTTAGATCTGAAGCCTTGGCTTCTAGAACTGAATTTGCACCAAAAACCCACTTGGGGGGTCTCCCATTCACTCCATAAGTTCTCAAAGTCCCCCCGATCTGATTTGATTGTCTCAAATTGTTCGATCATCTTACAAGTTGTTTTTAATGCCCAATCTTATGATTTGGTGATCATTTGGTTTTATTGGATTCAATTGAGCTTTTTGATGTTTTTAATTGCTTAATTAATTGTCAAGCAATGAATCCAATGCTTTGGATTTGGTTTTTAATTTGTGGATGAGCATGCACTTAATTTAAGTGTTATTTGGAGAGTTTGCCCAAGGATAATCAGTAAAACTGATTTTAGGTCAAACGAGGATCCAATTGATTTTAAGTTAATCACGAGATTATCTTGAACACCAATCAATGGTGTTTAAGCAGATCAGATGATTATTCAGATATCAACTCACATTAAATAGCCCAAATCAGGGCAACGTGGGTTTTTGATGTATTCAAAGTTTAGTCTGGAAATTATGTTCATCAATGGATTTTCATATTTCCAATCATGAATTTAAAGAGATTTTGGCAAATTTGATCTGCCAGAAGTTTTGTGGATTTTTATGTGCCTTAGATTATACCTTCTTAAGTTTGATTTAGGCTGATTTCTAGAGATCAGAAGCGACAGCTGTTGCTATTGAAATTGCAGCAAAGTTAAGATGTCTGGCACTTGGTTCCATCTTCTGATTTCAAATGGTTGTAGCTGCAGCAAATCAGATTTTTGTAGTTTTAGCTGTTGTTATGCAATTATTGTAGCAGCCACTATGTAGCTGTATTGGAGTTTGATCAGAGGTGTTTTTAGTTGGGAATTGAAGATTTTGAGGAGCTGACATGATTTGTAGTGTTGTGTTTTTCATACAAGCATTCATGTATTTGAGATGGATTTTAATTTGATTTGGAGTGCTTGTAATTTTAGTTTTGAATTTTTGTCAGCTACTTTTCTTGTGTAAAACAATCTAAAGGAAAATTTTAAATGAAACAGATTCAAAATTCAAATTTAACTACCCAAACATGTGTATTATAGTGTGCTGAGTGTTTTGAGAAGCTTTAACTGCATTCCCAACCACTAGAAAGGTTTTTAAGGCCTTAGGTTATGTTGGAAACACCCTTTGAGGCCCTAACTTGTGTGAACTTTGTAAATGAATAAACATTATAAAAAAATTTCAAAAAAATAAAATAGACCTATCTTGGTCGATATCATGTATATTTTAAGGTGTGTGCCAAGTTTCAAGGAATTCTAAACCCTCAGCTTGGTAGAACATATCAGTCGACGATTCAGTATACCTTGAAACTTAATAAAAAACATCAACTCCAAAAACACCAAAAATATCTCTTCTCTCTCATCTCTTTCATTCTCTCTTTTCCCTTATCTCTACTAAACCTATAAAACCCATAAAAATAAGAAAAACCTTAAAAACTCCTAAAAATACTATGTATACTATGTATATACTTGTATATACTAATTAAATCTAATCTATAAGTAATATTGTATAATATGTATAAAATATCTACAAATAGCTTGCATATGTATTCTATATAGTAAATTAAGTATTTAGGATAACTTATTGTATATATAACTTTATTATATTATTTTCTATTAATTTATATAACTTAAATGTATAATAACTAAGTAATTATATAAACATAGTTACATGCACATATCTATACCCAATGTTGTACATATGTATTTATATATGTATTATGAATAATATTATACCTGTAATGTAATTTATTTATATATATACAATAAATAATTAAGTTATTTAGTTAAATAGGTAATTTATTAAGTTAAAATAGAATAAATTAGTAAATTAAGTTAATAATGAGATAATTTATATTTTATATTTGCAATATGTTATAATAAGTATTTTCAGCATATTTATATCATATTTATACTGTATTATAATATTTATAATTTATTTAAAGTATAAATAGCTAAAACATGTATTGAAATCTATATAAATTAAAATAAAGCTTCTAAAATATAATAAAAATATGTAATTAATAATTTATTATGCATATTAGTATTGTACTAAGTCAATTTGATAATAATTAACTAATTTATACTACAATTAGCAAATTAAACCTTAATTTAATGTGTAAAAACTATAGATTTTACCTAATTTAATTATATAATAAAGTAACTTATTTTTATAAAGTAACTACATAATTATGTAGCCCTATGTAAGGGCTTTAAAGTCCCATAATTTAATTTTAATTTATAATAAATTATGGCCCTCAATTCGAGGGCCAAAAATTACAAATTAGTGCAACCTTGTGTAGGCAGTAGCACCTGAAGGGCGCTTCAGATAGTGCCATACTAGAAGCAGTGGAACGCGTGCATCGGCTTATTAAGTTTTTGTGATAGTGCCTTCTCAGTCATCACATGCGTCGGGTGCAGAACATTACTATCCCCTCTCTCTCTCTGATACTGATATAAGCATATGCATGTATGTGTGCGGTGCACTGGGCTGGGGGGTGTGCACTGTGCATGGGCCTGTGTGGGCTCAATAACGAGCATTGAATTAGATATAATGCACCTATAATGAACTAGGGTGGCCTTAGTAGAGGTCTGGTCCCACCCAGTAATAGGTGTTATGTATCCCTCGAAAAGGTCGCCCGCCAATTAAACCAATTTTTAGGTTAAAGGTTGAACCGAGCCAGTCTGAACTAGCTGTGAGAAGTGAAGAGGAGAAGAACGGCTGAAATTTGGCTAAGTATTAGCCCTCCCTATGACTTGTGTTATGTGTGCCTTAGTGTACTTTGTGTGTGTGCTTTGTTGAGTTGTGTCTGTACGCTGTGTTAGTGTGAGTTATGTGTGTGTTATGTGTTCATCTGTATATATGTATATATATATGTAAGTATATAATATACAATATATGTTGTATACGTATATAAATAATATAATATAATTTATACTGTAATAGTATAGATATAGTGTATATAGAATAGTAGTATGTTTGAGCTCTTATATGTATATATATAACACTAAGGGATTTAGTGACGAATACATCTGCCACTGTATATATATATATGTATGTTAGTATAAGTAGTTTTTGCCTTAGGTAGTATAAATATGTTACTAAGGCTACACTAACGTTTATATATGTCACTATACATAGGATTATATGTTAGTATAGATAAGTAGTTTTAGCCTATATTATGTATATAATTTTACTAAGGTTATAGCCACACTTATATAGGTTACTATATATATACTATGTGTTACTACATATGTTAGTATGTTATAATGAGATAGTATAGTAAATATTATTAACTATTTTGTGTACCTATACTTAGGTATCAACTATATTAGTTGTAAATAATTAACATAGAGTAGTTATACATAGTTTTTAATGCTTGTGTATACATTTGTTTCCAAGTATTGTAATGTGTTTTGATTCATTCTTTTGTACATAATTAACCAAATTCTTTTATTCGTTGATTCTTTCATTCATTTTCGTAAATAAAATCAATAATTTTTGTAATAAAAGAATATTTTGGACTTAGAGAGTGATGTATATCAATAACTGTCTCCCAGTGAATGACCTGGAATAAATCATTAAAAATTAAGTATATAAAAATAAAATTGATGTGACATCGATTTGTATTTGTGACATATCCTACAACGACATTTAAAACCCCTTTTTGTGCGAATCGGTCATCGATGATCAATTTGGCAAGTAGAAACCCACCAATTTCATGAACTTGCTGGAGCTTCTTGCTCCAAATCAAGACTTGAGATTGCATTCAAACGATTCTTCATGGTCTGAACACCAATCCCACCAATTTTGGTGGGATTTGGAGACGATTTGATGAGGATTTTCTTAAGTCAAAGTTGGCTATTTAACGCACTTCGATTATGTTTAAAAATGTGCATCGTAGTATAGGTGACCAAAGCGAATTAACATTTAAATTTATATAATGCGAAATAAAACTATATCCCGAGGTCGTCTCTGGGACCAAGCTAAAGCACGAATACCACTATTTGAGTTTATAGCCCTTGAACTAGATGTGATGTGATTAATTCAAAGCCCCTTTTTAACAAAATCTAGTTCTAAATGTAGACTCAAAATAAGGGAGATATAATAATGAGAAATCAACTTCGTAATTAAAATAATTAGGGTCTTTCTAATCATTTAATGCTTAATGAAATAATATAGAAATTATTGTGATTTAAACATTAACGATTCAAATAATGTTTGCAGAATAAATTAATGCCATAAAATCCCCAATTATCCAATAATCAAGGCAAGTCAATTATTAACCCAAAGCTACTACAATTTAGTCCTTGAAAATTTAGAAAGTATTGAGTCTCTTGCATTTGGGTCCCTATGAATTGCATTTAGGTCCCTACTCTTCTTTCTCTTCTCTTCTCTTCTCTTCTTCTTCGATGAAAGTTGCAGGAGGAGAAGGTGGAGATCGGTCGAGATGGTTCAAGGGCTAAAAGCTCATGCAAGTAAGCCACAAATCCTCCAGGGAGCGCCACGAAGCTTCTTGTGGAGTTTGAGCATGCGAGGTTGGCAAGAGAATTCACCGGCAGACTCGACATTGATGGGTCGGCCGGTGATGGTGGTTTGGTGCGAGGATCGTCGAAGCTACAAATTATGGGCCTAGTGAGCTTCGGCCGAACCTACTGAGGTGAGGTGATGGAGGCATCAATTTGTTGCAAGGAGGTCGGAGGAGGTGCGATGGACTCGAGGAAGTCGGCGGCGGTGAGGGTATCCAGTGGAGGTCGCAGACATCGATCCCTTCGATTGAGAGAGGGCTTCTGCTCCTCTCATCGAGGCAGTGCTCGTGGGGTGGTCGACGAAGCAGGAGGCGATGTGGAGCAGCGAGGCATGCTCACCAGATGTTGGCCAGAGAATTCGCTACCCTTGAGGAAGACGATGCGAACGGTGGGCATGCGGTGGTGGATCCTAGGTCTAAAGGAGGGAAAACTACCCTATAGGGAAAGGAGAAGATAAGAGAGTACTTGAGAGGAGAGGAGGATAGAGGAGTGATGAAGGAAGTCGGAAAGAAGAAGCAGCGAGTGAGTTTGGAGCGATGAAGGGGAGAAGGAACCGCTTCCTTTGTTGGGAAAACAACGACAATGAGAGGAAGAGGAGCCCTCAACCAATTTCAGTGAAGGTGCGGTAGAGAAATGAGGTTGAGAAGCTCCAAGGTTGGCATTAATGACAACACTCAAGGAGGAAGGAGGGGAGTTATGCTTGTCAAAACTGGACGAAATGCAACGGCGTAAGGTGGGGAAGCTTTATAGCTTGTTGACAAATGAGGAGAGGGGCGGCAGGTGCGTGAACCACCTCGCCAGAGTTTGCAGCCGGAGGTTGCGGAGGTGGAAGATGGAGGTGATGTTGGAGCCGGAGGTTGCAAGAAAATTGAAAGTTAGGGGGTCTTTTGTAATTAGATTGGGAATTAAGGGCCAAATTGTAAAGTTGACCAATATGATGTCCAAATGAGTCCAAATTTTTCTGGTAACCTAATTTAGGCATGAGGAATTTAATAGTGGCTTCAATTTTGGTTTTTGATGCTGTTTGAATGGTCAATTTATGTTTAGACCCAAAATGTACCAAATTTCCGCCTACAATTTTATTTTAGGTCGAAATGAGTTTCGATTATCAAATTGATTGTGTCAAATCTTATAAAATATTGTTAATTGATTTTTAGAAGTTTTAGATTACATTTATTTCCATTAGAATTATTTAAATTGAAGCGAGGTCGAAATTAGCCAATTTAATTAAGGATTAACACTCAATTTGAATGAAAATCCTAAATTACTCAATATCAACCCACTTTTAGGACATTTAAGCTCAATTAACCTTTGATTAATCATAATTTTTCCCTCTAGATTTTCTATATATATAATTGTTCATGAAAAATTTAGAGTTAACCCTTTTTTTAATTAATTCCTCTCTCTTCAGCCCTGATTGAGTTGTACCCTTTTGATGTGTTAACTTGGTGAATTTAACCTTAGAACTTAGCCAAATTATGTTAGATAAGAGGATAATGGTGATGCCATCATACCTCCATGCCTACCATTTGCTAGTCCCTTAGCAAATTCTCGAGTTCAGCACAGATTTTCAGCGTAAGGTATTTTTGACATTCAGCTAAAAAATATTCGTCTCTCTTCTTCCAACTTTATTACTTTTTTTCTTGTGATTAAAAGATAAGATGGGCTTTGGTTGTGTTTGTAGAATAATGTAGGTACGAAATTTTGTTAAAGATAAGACGTCAAAATGAATCTTTTGGATCCTATGGTTAGTATAATTAGGACCTGCATATCAATTCAAGAACTCAACTAAATACCCTTTTCTTGTTCTTACAAGCCCCAAAACACATTTTCGCAGTTAGAGCCTCCTTGACTTAAGAACTCATACCATAGCTTGCGTGACCTTGAAAATCCAAGTGTCAGTGCATTGTGATTAACGAACTTTATTTGCTTTGGAATGTCTTTAAAGACTTATTTAGAACGAATGCATTTTTTTTCTTTTTTTCTTTTTTTTTTTGCTCCCCCATACCTAGACTTGGATCAACCCTAATACAGTTGTGTCGGGATCATCATTCCCATCACCAAATCCTCGATGGGGGCTCTGGCGCCAGCACTCATGAGAGCACCGTCCATGACATACCTTAGAAGTTCATAACCCCAAACAAAAAACGTTGTAAGGGGTGCTCCTAGCGGGCTCAGGCTCATGCCTCGATGCTTTGAGATAGCACCATTCGAGACACCTGAGCTGTGAAATGTGCTCTATATGCTCTGTATAAAGATATGTGATTAGGATTCAGAGGGAACGCGAGGCGGTGACATATTTTCATCGTGTCATCAAAGGAAATTTTTCCTTCTCGACGGTGGGAACTCAAACCAATCAACTACCTTTGACTTTCACCAAGACTAAAGTGTAGGAAATTATTTACTTATGTAATAATAATAATAATTATTATTATTATTTTGTCTTTTTGAGATTGTAGCGGTTTTGACACTTGGTTTCCAAAAGTCACTCAAACTTTTGAATGAGGATAGAGCCGAGTACTACTCAAGTCGCTAAGCCAATTTCAGAACTCAGAATCGTCAAGGGTCAAAAAGGAGTTCTTTGAGAGATAGACTGATCTGGTCTAAATTTTTAGACCTGAAAAGTCTAACAAAAGGATCCTCAGACTCAATCCTAAGTCTATTAAATATGAAATCCCTTGTGTACCTTTTTAGAAATAATGTACAACCTTAGTCCCTTTCTTCTTAAAATCTCTTTTTCTCCTTTTCTTTTTTTGTTTTTGCACTAAAAGAATCTAAATGTATTTTTTTGTGAGAACATTTCAAACATTAATTTTAGATAATTGCACTTTAATACCCTCCATGCCTAAGTTTTGCAATGGCCTCATTGCAAACAGGATGGGTTCACATTCAGCTTAGTTCATTATTTTAAAATAGGTTTAAGGGTGGGTAGGTGAGTTGGAAATGACTATTCTTAAATTAGGAACTTTAAGGTGCAGTAAGAATGATTTGCTTAAAGAAGATAAGAAAGGTCTTGGGTTTTTGGAAAATGATGGGTTACCTCCCGTTAAGTGCTGAATTGAATGCCTTCAGCTGGGCGAAAGATATCAAACGACAAAGTAATCAACTTGGAAGAATTTTGTCACATAAGCACCTTGATAATTAGCCTAGTTGGTCCAACCATGTGATTGTTTAGATCAACTGGTTGGTTATGCAAACCAAAGCCAATGAGTCTGGTGGGTCAGAAAATGTGGATCGAAAGATGTGGAGCCTAGCAAGTGTAGTTCGGTTCAGAAAGATTTTGAGATAAAAGGAGATAATTTGTCTGCACAGGCTTAGCCAGTTCAGCATAGGGGTCCTCAAAGATAAAGGATTAGTGAAAAATATAGGAACCCTATTGATGGGATTAGAAATGATTTGCAGTTGGCTCTCATTTTGATCGATGTCCCATTCATCGTCAAATTGAGGTGGAAAATCAGGTCCAACCAGATCAGAATGAGATGATTCATGACATAAATGGGTTTCGGTGAAGTCATGTGGCAGAGTTCAATTGTTGAAAAGCTTAAGTAACCATTCTAGGGTGGTCTCCAGATTAGGTAGTGCAACTGCTTCATGCTCCACATCAATGACCTCAGAATCAGAATCAAAGAACGGGTCATGGATATTAAGGTCATAGATCAGGCTGTAATCCTCTGGAAACAAGGATTCTCTTGAATCAGAATAATGTTCAAAATTAGAATCTGCGTAGGAGAATCCAGAAGAATGTTGGTAAAGAGATTTTTCTGAACCTGAATCAGAATTATGACCACCTCCATAAGAAAAATCAAAATCAACTAAGTTATCAACATGAAATTGGTCTAACCTAGATTCTGATGCCAAGTTAATTGGGATTTCATCATCAGGTATAGGCTTGTCATCTGGAAATCTAGGGAGTTCCAACTAAATCCTAATTCTTCAGATTCCTTTAACTCTGTATCATAAATTAGTTCTAATTTGAATAAATCATTATGCTCGTCTGAGGAATCTGGAGAGATTTCATCATCAAAAATAGGTTCATCAAAATCTTTAAAATCCAAGATTTCATCCTCATCAGATTGAGACTGATAATCATCCCAAATAGGTTTAGATCCAGATTCTAGGTTAATTGTAGGAATTGGTTTGCTAGAATCTATATTTAGCTCAGTTGGGATATTAAAATTTTGCTCGAGGAAGACCTTACCAAGATAATGTGTCAGAGTTACATCCTCGAGGAATTCAGAATAAAATTTATTACAGGTGTTTGGACATTTTGTTCGAGTTGAAACAACCTCAAAATCTCTTATTACTGGTTCAAAATCAAGAATACCTGTAATGGAATCCTTCCAACCTAAAAGTTGATTTTCAATATCAGGTAATTCCTTAGAATCAAAATCATCATTTAATTAAAATCGGGTTGGGGATTCAGCATAAAACACATCTTCTTCGCACTCAGGATTGGAAAAATCTGGGTTATCTTAAAAAATATCCCAAGATTCATAATCAAGATTCGAGTAAGGGTCCTGATAATTTTCGTCAATCAATTTTTCAAGTTGATCCAACAAATCCCCATGTTGTTCAAAAAAATCTTGGTACTTATCCCATAATTTCGACTTGTAAGATATTGCATTCCCTCAGTTCTATGTAGTTTTCTTATAGCTCTCATCTGTTCCAAGAGGGCCTCCCGATTTGAACCACATGAAATCTAGGTTGCAATCATCTGATTGTGGTTCATAATTGGGTTCAGTATTTGGGGTTTACTAGCCTGATTTTCGCTAATGGGTTTTGAGGTTCTGAAAAATTCTTCATTACATCTAATAGCATCCTCAATCATTCGATCCTCCATGCTTTTTTGGGGTTTAGGGCTAGTGGACATTTCCTTAATTTAACAAGTTGATTTCCAAGTAAGGTTTTGAAAGCAAGTCAAGTGATGGATCATAAAATGAAGGTTCAAGTGTAGGTTCAAATTGATTAAAAGAGAATTTGACTGGATCAGAAACACACACAACAATCAGGGCTTGACCTCGATTCAGATTAGACTCTAATGGAGGCCTTCAGGTAAGTCTTAAAGATGCCCTTATGTGCGTGTATTACAGAAAAGATGAGAGGGGTTGGAAATGAATAGGACCTAATCAAGGCACCCAAATTAATTAGATGACTTTGGCTGATTTGAGGCAAATGGGCCCTTAGATCACAAATCCACCCGCCCGAGAATTACTTGGGCAGCCAGAAAGGGAGATTCCCACAAAGACCCTAATACGGTAGAGTGCCCCTACGAGTTACAAGGTTTCCCCCACCTGACCTTTCTTGTCACTGCAGTTCCAAGTAGACCAGATATGTGTGAATTAAGCCCTAAGTCTACCAATTTTAAGGCCTAATTGTGCATGTGCCTTTAATTATCACTTGATTAGAGTTTTATTCCAAATTTTGACCTAATTTTAGGTTGATTGATTCACAATGTGAACCAACTTCACCTAACCTATCCGATGATTAAAGGATGAAATCCAGGTTAACTCACCTGAACCACCCTTGATTTGGTTTGCAAATAGGTTTTTAAGCCTCAATTTTTGGGTTCAAGTGATTATAAAACCTGATTAGGGTTTGCATTTTTAAATCAATTCAAACAAAGGCTTGGGTAACAGATAATGTGGGAAGATATTTACTTTATAAAATTGCAAATGTGTACTAAAAATCAGAGCCCTAAAAGTGAAACCCTAATTTGGCTCTACAATGGAGTTTAGTTTGAAATTACGTAAGACATTAGACTCAATCAAGAAGGTGATAGTCCAAATGTGCTAAGCAATTTAAGTGTAAGTCCCAAATAGGCACAACCATTTAGGATTTTGGTGTATCTATTCTGCAATCAAATCTCACAATTAATTCTTAGAAAATAACTTGCCACAGTTGATAATTCTAGAATAATAAGGCGAGGGTGCGATCCTAGTTTTTCTTTTTTATTTTTGATATATACAGAGAAAAGGGATTAAGAAATAAAGAAGAGAAGTACATGCCCATGGTGTGGTTGTTCCTTTGATAAAGTGGTTGGCCCGGTTGGAGTAATTCCGCAACTCAACAGGTCTAGTCCAAGAAAATCAACAACCAAAGTAGAAGCAAATTAGTCAGAAATTAGAACTATTTATAAAATATATATAAAAATATGCATAATAATAGTGGTAAGAGCACATTGCTCCCAGATGCCAAAATGTTTAATGTGCTTCGATCGTGTTTAAAAATGTGTGTCGTAGTATAGGTGACTAAAGTGAATTAACATTTAAATTTATATTCCTTTCAAAAAAAATATTTAAATTTATATAACTCGAAATAAAACAGTATCCCAAGGTCATCTCCAGGAGCAAACTAAAGCACAAATACCACTATTTGAGTTTATAGTCCTGGACTAAATGCGATGCGATTAATTCAAAGCCCCTTTTCTACAAAATCTAGTTCAAAATGTAGACTCAAAATAAGGGAGACATAATAATGAGAAATCAACCTAGTAATTAAAATAATTAGGGTCTTTCTAATCAATTAATGCTTAATGAAATAATATAGAAATTATTGTGATTTACTCGAAATAAAACAGTATCCCAAGGTCATCTCTAGGAGCAAATTAAAGCACAGATACCACTATTTGAGTTTATAGTCCTGGACTAGACGTGATGTGATTAATTCAAAGCCCCTTTTCTACAAAATCTAGTTCAAAATGTAGACTCAAAATAAGGGAGACATAATAATGAGAAATCAACTTAGTAATTAAAATAATTAGGGTCTTTCTAATCAATTAATGCTTAATGAAATAATATAGAAATTATTGTGATTTAAACATTAACAATTCAAATAATGTTTGCAGAATAAATTAATGCCATAAAATCCCCAATTATCCAATAATTAAGGCAAGTCAATTATTAACCCAAAGCTGCTACAATTTAGTCCTTGAAAATTTAGAAAGTATTGAGTCTCTTGCATTTGGGTCCCTACAAATTACGTTCAGGTCCCTGCTCTTCTTCTTTCTCTTCTCTTCTCTTCTTTGATGAAAGTTGTAGGAGGAGAGGGTGGAGATCGGCCGAGATGTTTCAAGGGCTGAAAGCTCACGCAAGCAAGTTGCAAATCCTCTAGGTAGCGCCACGAAGCTTCTTGCAGAGTTTGAGCACGCGAGATTGGCCGGAGAATTCACCGACGGACTTGATGTTGATGGGTCGACCGATGATGGTGGTTTGGTGTGAGTAGCGTCGAAGCTCCAAACGAAGGGCCCAGCGAGCTTCGGCCAGACCCACTGGAGGTGATGTAGGCATCGATTTGTTGTGAGGAGGTCAGAGGAGGTGCAATGGAGTTGAGGAAGTCGACGATGATGAGGGTGTCTGGTGGAGGTTATGGACGGTCGATCCCTCCGATTGAGAAATGGCTTTTGCTCCTCTCGTCGAGGCAATGCTCGTGGGGTGGTTGACGAAGCGGGAGGTAGTGTGGAGCAGCAAGGCATGCTCACCAAATTTTGATCAGAGAATTCGTTGCCCTTGAGGAAGACGATGTGGACGGTAGGTGTGTGGTGGTGGATCCTAGGTCTAAAGGAGGGAAAACTACCTTATAGGGAGAGGAGAAGATAAGAGAGTACCTGGGAGGAGAGGAGGATGGACGAGTGAGGGAGGAGGTCGACTGGAGTACGCCACCTTGGAGAAGAAGTGGTGAGTAAGTTTGGAGCAATGAAGGGGAGAAGGAACTGCTTCCTTTGTTGGGAAAACAACGATGACGAGAGGAAGAGGAGCCCTTAACCAATTTTAGTGGAGGAGCGGTGGAGGAACAAGATTGACAAGCTCCAAGGTCGGCATTAATGGTGACGCTTGAGGATGACGGAGGGGAGTTACGCTAGCCAAAACTCGACGAAATGCAACGGCGTGAGGTGGGGAAGCTTTGTAGCTTATTGGAGCACGAGGAAAGGGGCGGCAGGTGCACGAACCAACTTGTCAGAGTTTACAGCTGGAGGTTGCGGAGGTGGAAGATGGAGGCGGTGCTAGCAGTGACAGATTTGCAAGAAAATTGAAAGTTAGGGGGTCTTTTGTAAATAGATCAAGAATTGAGGGCTAAATTGCAAAGTTGACCACTATGAAGTCCAAATGAGTCCAAATTTTTATGGTAACCTAATTTGGACATGAGAAATTTAATAATGACTTCAATTTTGGGTTTTGATGCTATTTGCATGGTCAATTTATGTTTAAACCCAAAGTATACCAAATTCCCACCTACAATTCTGCTTAGGTCGAAACGAGTTTTGATTATCAAATTGATTGTGCTAAATCTTATAAATTATTGTTAATTAATTTTTGAAAGTTTTAGATTACATTTATTTCCATCGAAATTGTTTAAATTGAAGCAGGGTCAAAATTAGCCAATTTAATTGAGGATTAAACTCAATTTGAATGAAAATCCTAAATTAATCTGTATCAACCCACTTTTAGGATATTTAATCTCAGTTGACCTTTGATTAATCATAATTTTTCCCTCTAGCTATTTTGCATTTTTAATTATTCGTAAAAATTACAAAATTAACCTTTTTTTTTATTAATTCCTCTCTCTTCACCTTGATTGACTTATACTCTTTTGATGTGTTAACTAGGTGAATTTAACCTTAGAACTTAGTCAAATGAGGTTAGACATAAAGGATAATGGCGATGCCATCATCAGCTATGTAGGTCAGTGATCATGAAATTGCGATAATGATAAATCTGTCGTCGTAGGTGCGAAAACAAGTCGCTTTAAATTTATAAAAATCGTCTCGGAAAAATACGAGAATAATGTTGAGAGTACGAGTCATCTCATAGGGAGGTAGGATATCTATAAAGTTTCCAACCTGGCCAAGTCAACTAATTTTTTTTTTAATTTTTTAATTTTTTATAATAAAAGTAAATAAATGAAACAAACACGGAGGCAAATACAAAGAGAACCCGTAAATGCAAATGAGAACTTTATTACTACTAGAAAGTCAAAATAGCATAGAATAACAAGAAGAGAAAAGAATCTCGGAGAGAAGTCCGATGAGGTCGTGACAGGGGTGGAGCAAGCTGTCGATGGTTGTTGGCGGAGAATGTGCATGGAGGCGAGAAGCTGAAGAAGATGTAAGTATGATGTGAAGATGCAAAGAAGTTGTGGGAAGAGTACGGGAATCGCTGAGTAATCAGAGGGTCGAGCAGCCATCGGAGGTCTAAGGTGCGTTGACCACGAGTTGAGAGAAAGAGGAGCGGAGGATGACGCTTGGAGAGGAAGAAGGCTAGAGGGAGCTCGCAGGCGTGGTGAAGATAAGAGGGCAGAGGTGTCAAGGGTGGCTTCAAGCAACGTAAGAACGAGAGAGAGGAAGAGGGTGTTGGGAGGTTTTGTCATAGCGAGAGAGGAGAGAATGAGAGGAAAGAGAGGGGTGCGTGCTGCTTTGGGAAGAGAGTGCCTGTGGTCATGAGGGAGAGGAGGAAGAGGTCGGAGAGGAATCGAGGGCCTTATGCATGCAGAGATCGTGAGATCATGGAAGAGAAATAGAGAGAGTAGCGGGAGCAGGGGTGGCGGATATTAATCGAATCAAATTAGAGAGATAGCCGGTGCATGATTTTATAAAGAGAGAAGCGGTGGAGAGGGTTACCTAGGATTTTTTTTTTTTTGGGATTTGTTGTAAGGAAATAGGATTTAAAGATAGGAGGGGATGTTTTGGTTGTTCGAAAAGATTACGTGGGATTTTTGTTGGGATCGAAAAGTCCGAGAAGGAGTACGGTGGAGGGATGGGATGTTACCACGAGGGAGGCAATTTGGTAGGATGAAATTTTTTTAATAGGAGAGAATATTGGGTGGAGTAAGCAGGATTGGAGGGGAAAGGTTTACGTGGGGCTTTGGGTGGATTTTTGTTGGAGGGATAAATAGGATATTATTGGGATTTTTTTTTGATGGAGTGGGTATGGGGCGTACGTAGGGGGTTTGGTGGATGGAGAACGTACGTGGATGTGTACGAGTATATTTAGGGGATGAAATGGGATTAAATGAAAGGTGGGTAAAATGTGTATGGGAATTTATTTGATAGCTTGGATAAATGTAGGTGGGTATAGAAATTAGGTTTCTAAATAGGCTAAGATCTAATTAATTTTGGGTTTTGAAAAATAGTTCAAATTCTCAGTGTAATTTATCTCAATCTAGTTTCTCCTCTATGTTACGCTTCAATCAGATTTATATCTGGTACCTACACATGTATAAGCAAAAATATCAAAGTACTAGATGTAAGTAACACCAAAAATTATAATTAAACTCTTAAAAATGTAATATTTACAAAATATTATAATGTAACTAATATAATATAATCTAATGTAATGTGAACTAATTTACTTTTAAACTAACAATAGTTAGCCATAAATTATGTAAATAAATATGGATATATCACACCTCCATACCTATCTTTTACTAATCCTCGAGCAAATGCAAGAATGAAAAATATATGATCCATGCTATTTACAACTTGACCCCAAAAGGACTAATTCTTTCTTTCTTTTTTTTATCATCAAGGGTTTACCAAAAGATTTCTTTTTGTCTTCTTTTAAAAATTTAGAGATCCAGACAACGTAAAAATGTAGTGATAGTAGCCTAAGTAATGGATCCAACTGAAAAGCCAACACGCACTTAAAGTCCGTACTTGACCCTCAGTAAAGGTTTTATTAGGATAGGCAAACTACTTCCCTCGGGGATAACATAGCAAGTAATCAGTGATTTGACTCCCACTTTTTGGCTTAGGTAGAAGATGCCAGAGTCAAATGATTTTATATTTTGTGGCTCACACTTATCTGGTGCTACATATAGCCTAACACTATAGACTCTAAATCTCAAGACTATCAAACAAATCACCCAAATAGGCTCAAAAACTATGATCCCCTTTTAGTTCCTTTGTACTTACTCTCACTTTTTTTTATTTTTTTTGTTTTTGTTTTGTTTTGTTTTTTTTTTGAGCTCGCAATTTCACCGAATTTTGTTAATGCATTCAATATTTGGTTGCCTCACATGGTATCAACACTTAAATTAAAGTTCTGATAATCCTATAACTAAGTCAGAATTCCTCAGCTCATATTCAGGCAGTCAGAAATACTGAAAGTAGGTATGGGTCATATTTGGTAGATCAAAATGATAGTGGATTTTGTTGCCTCGATGTAAATGACTCAAAAATGAAATAAACATAACTATGAACTCAACAGTCTTTTTTCTTTCTTTCAGACTCTCTTTCTCTCTTTATATATATATTTTTCTTTTTCTTTTGTTCTTTTTTCTTTTTCTCTCTTCTTTTTTTTTTAATATCAACACAGCGTAGCACACGTAAATTTTTATTCATGAGGCATTATTAGAGATAATGAGGTTCAAGAGGATATCGGGTGACTTATTTGGTGGAAGTGCCTATTCTCAGCACTGGGAAGGGATGGATAGGGCAGGCGTACTTCTGACCTTTGGCACTAATACCCCCCATCAGTCAAGGATTCCATGAAGGATAGTCATAACCATCCACTTTAGTTATAGTTTTATTAGAACTTAATCTTTACGTATTTTCCTTATTTGGTGGCTCTCAGGAATTCACAAATAATGTCCATACGTAGGAATTGAGAGCAAAAACTCTACCTGACTCTAAGGTATCATCATCCAATTATCCAGAACTTAAGAGTCCTTACACTAGACTTAGAGCACCAGTAGATACTCTACTCTCACCTCACAAATGTTTGGTGGATCTAATGAAAGATAGTTTGCCTGACTACCTAACTAACTATCTAAGGGTTCAGTAGAAGAAGCAGAGCTTCTCCTCGACAAACTAAAAATGTCTATTGATTTTCAAAAAGAATCCATTACAAAGTCTATGTGTAAGTGAAATAAATGTACTGGATTCTAAACTAAGAAACAATTCAAGAAGAAAATTCCCAATAAAACCTCTTTGGTAAAAATCTTTTGAATAAGTGCGTGAATGTAATATGAATAACTGCTATATATAAGTGTTTTTTTTTTCTGCAAATAGCTATATATATAATGCAAATGTATATATGCAAGATTGATGGAGACTAGATATAGGCAACTCAGCAAAAATTTACCCACTCTTCCATGCCTATTTCATGCAATGTCCTTATTGTATTCCAAAGAATAGAAAATAAGAATGAGAAAGGGAAGATATTACTTGAATAGCTCTGAATTATTCTTGTTTAAAACACTAGCTCCAACTTGAAAAGAAATTAACCTACTATGTATAAGCAAAAGGGGGTTGGGTTGCCTGCCAACAAGCGCTAAGTTTAATGCCTTCAGCCGGGAGTGCACCTCTTAGCAGTCTAAAAGTGCTACCTTCTCTAGGATAGGTCTAGATTCAATGTTCTCAATGTAAGGTTTCAGTTTCTGACCATTCATAGTGAAAGATTGACCTATCTTTGGGTCTGTGATCTCAAAGGCTCCATGTGAAAAGATATGTGTGATAGTATAAAGGCCATTCCATCTCGACCTGAGCCTTCTTGGGAATAAACATAACTTGGCATCAAACAACCAAACCCTCTGATTAGGTTCAAAGCTTTTTCTAGATATATGCATGTCATGGAAAGCTTTGGTTTTCTCATTATAAATCTGGGCATTCTCATAAGCACCATTATGAATCTCCTCAAGCTCAATCAACTACAACTTCCTATGCTTTCCTGCTTTATCCAGATGATAGTTGCATTCCTTAATTGCCCAATAGGCCCTATGTTCTATTTCTACAGGGAGGTAGCAGGCCTTACCAAACACTAAATGGTATGGTAACATTCCAATGGGGGTTTTATAGGTTGTACGGTAGGCCTAAAGTGCATCATCGAGCTTAGTACCCCAATCCTTCCTATCTGGTCTAACCATCTTCTATAATATATTCTTGATCTTCCTATTTGAAACCTCAGCCTGGCCATTTGTCTGTGGAAGGTAGGGTGCAGAAATCTTGTGTGTAACCCCGTATTTAGCAAGAAGGTTCCTAAACTGATTGTGTGAAATGGGTCTCTCCATCACTGATGATAGCTCTTGGCATCTCGAATCAGCTAAAGATCTTCTTAATAAACTCCATAACAACCTTGTGATCATTCATTTTAGTTGGGTTGCCTCAATCCATTTGGACTCATAATCCACAGCTAGGAGGACATACTGATATCCAAAGGATGGTGTAAAGGGTCCCATAAAGTCAATGTCCTAAACATCAAAGATCTCAACCATTAATATGTGGTTCAAGGGCATCATGTCTCTCCTAATCATGTTTCCTACAAATTGGCATTGGGGACATGACTTAGAGAATGTGTAGGCATCTTTGTGAATGCTAGGCCAATAAAATCCACTCTGTAACACTTTAGCGACTGTTTTCTTCCCTGAGAAGTGTCCTCCACAAGCAGAATTATGGCAAAATGTCAAAATACTATGGATTTCATTCTTGGGGACACATTTACAGATAATTTGATCAGCGCAAACTCTAAACAAGTTAGGATCCTCCCATAAGTAGTACTTGACCTTAGAATAAAATTTATCTTTTCTTTGCTTGGACCAATCATCAGGTATTAGCCCAATAGCCAAGTAATTCACAATATCAGTATACCAAGGGGTTTGGACATCTGAAATGGCTAAGATACTCTCCTCTGGGAAATAATAAAAAATAAGTATGGTTGGATGTGGATCCTCAACTAGAATCCGAGATAAATGATCGGTCACTACATTATATGCTCCTGCTTTATCTCTAATCTCTAAGTGAAATTCCTGAAGTAGGAGGATCCACCTAATTAGTCTTGGTTTGGGATCTTTCTTAGCTAACAGGTGTCTCAGAGTGGAGTGGTTAGTATAGATAATCGCATGGGATCCTAGAAGGTAAGCTCTTAACTTTTCTAAAGCAAAGACAACCGCTAACAACTCCTTCTCAGTGGTGATGTAATTCTTTTGAGTATCATCAAGAGTCCTACTAGCGTAGTAAATCACAACAAGATTCTTTTCTATTCTTTGACCCAAGATAGCACTAACAGCATAATCAGAGGCATCTCACATGATCTCAAAAGGTGAGTCCCAGTCAGAATGTTGTAAGATTGGTGCTTGAGTGACAGATTTCTTTAGTGTGTCAAAGGTCTTAAGACAATGATCATCAAAGTGGAAGTCTTGGTCTTTAGCTAAAAGGTTACTTAGAGGTCTAGTAATCTTTGAGAAGTCTTTGATGAACCTCTTATAAAAACCCACATGTCCTAGAAAGGATCTTACTTGCTTAAAAGATGTGGATGGTGGGAGTTTGGTGATCAAATCGACCTTAGCTCTATCCACCTCCATTCCCCTATTAGAGACCACATGTCCTAATATGATTTCTTCTTGGATCATAAAGTGGCTCTTCTCCCAGCTCAGAACTAGATTCACCTAATGCATTTCTTCAATACTCTCTAAAGATAGGCTAAATAGGAATCAAAGGAGTCCCCAAAGATAGAGAAATCAACCATAATAACATCCATAAAGTCTTTGATCATCTTTGAAAATATTGCCATCTTGCACCTTTGAAAAGTCGCAAGCACGTTAAAAGACCAAATGTCATTCCACGAAAAGCAAAAGTGCCATAGGGGCACGTGAATGTGATCTTCTCCTGATCTTTGAGACTTATGGCCACTTGATTGTATCCTGCATAGCCATCTAGAAAATAGAAGTATTTCTGACTAGCAAACTTCTCCAAAATCTGATCAATGAATGGTAAAGGAAAATGATCTGGCGTAGTGGTTGAATTTAGCTTCCTATAATCAATACAAACTCTCCACGAGGAAGCTATCCTAGTAGGTATAGACTACCCATGCTCATTAACAATCATGGTCAAACCAGCCTTTTTGGGAACAATCCGAATATGGCTAACCCATGGGCTATCAGATATGGGGTAGATAATTCCTACATCAAGCCACTTAATGATCTATTTTTTCACAACCTCTCGCATATTCGGATTTAATCTTGTTTGTAACTAGCAAGAAGGTTTAACTCCCTCTTCAAGATAAATGTGGTGAGTATAGTAAGAGGGCTTAATTCCTCGAAGGTCAGCTATGGTCCAACCAATTGCTATTTTATGATCTCCTAGGACTTGAATGAGTCTACATTCTTGTTCCCTACTTAGTTTGGCATTAATAATCACAGGAAGAGTTTGGTTTGGTCCTAGGAACACATACTTCAATGTATCGGGCAATGGTTTCAATTCAAGATGGGGTGGGATAAGGGTAGAGGGTGGGAGGGGTGTAGAGGGTGAATTAGGTAGTCTCTCCACTTGAAAAGTCCAAGGAGGTTGTGTGTTAGATGGGGCATGAACCTCTTGTGGGTCCTCTTCAATTATGGGTTCTTCAACCAAATGGATCGACAAGGACTGTTCAATCACTTTATCTACTTTTGCCAAGTTCCTCGATCAAATCACACTCCTCATCATCGAAAGTTCGGGATATCTTAAAAATATTGAGTTGCATCTTTTGATCTCCAAAGGCAATCTCCATTCTTGCAGTTTCACAATTAATATTAGCCTTGGCAATGACTAGAAAGGGTCTTCCTAAGATGATGGGTGTGTTGTGTAGTTTCTTTGGTACTTCCATGTCAAGGACGAGAAAATCAACAGGGAAATAGAAGCCCTTGACCTTAACAATCACATCCTCCACTATCCCCAGAGGAGTTTTAATGGATCGATCAGCTAATTGCAATGTAACACCAGTGGGTTTCAAATCACTGAGTCCAAATCTCTCAAAGAGCATAGTGGGGATCAAGTTTATGGATGCCCCTAAGTCAAGTATAGCCTTCTCAAAAGTCATGTCACCAATGACACAAGAAATCAATGGGGCTCTAGGATCTTTCTTCTTAGAAGGTAGATTCTTTAGAATTATGGAACTCACATGCTCGGAAAGAACCACCTTCCTAGGTGACTTGGTCCTAGCTTGATGCTTTTGAGCACAAAGGTCGTTGAGGAGTTTAGCCTAGGCAGAGATGTGTTTGATAGCATCGAGGACTGGGATGTTTATCTAGACCCGTTTAAACAATTCAAGCAACTCCTCATTGCTATATGGGTTCTTCCTTTTTGGTTTTAGTTTCTCTAAGGCTTTAGGGAATGGGATATGGGTGGGTATTTCAACCTCGGGCTCTTGAGCCTCAAGACTATCATCCTCTAATTTCCCATCCTCTTGTTCGAGCTTAGAATCATTTTGCGTTGGCCACATGGGATCCTGGGTGGTGGTCCCTGATGACTACAATTTTCAGTGTTAATATTATCAATTAGAGTCAATTTCGAAGGTACTCCTATGAAAATGACATATTAGAATGAGCTTGGGAACATTGAATGCATATTGCATGATCTTTACATTTTAATTGCTCAGAATCAATGGTTAATGATCTTGTGTACAAGTCCATATTGAAATAGGTCTTAAATGAGCAATCAAACCATACGAATGGATCTGGATCGACGAACGGAGTCCAACGGACTCAAAATCACCTCGATCTGACCTCCGTAGCTCCTACATCAAGCTTGAGAAATATCAATGGCCAGGGGGCAATGCGACATCCTTATGGGCTTTGGATAAAAATCCAACCATACAGATAGATTCGGAGCGACAATCGCAGTCTGGCAATGTAGGAATCATCTCGATCTAAGTACTGTGGCATCCTCTATAATAGAAAGATGATGGATGACCAAGAAGGTGTCACATGGCACCATCTGGGCTACCCAACACCGGCCATGAATGCCCAGCACCAGCTCCTCTTCATCCTCATCATCAAATCTCGATCGTTGGATCAAGATTCAATGACCAAGAAGCTGCTTCCACCGCATACCTTTGGATCCTCCTTGTGACCATTTCAAGGGCATGGCGTGGTGGTCCTGAGAGGAGATCTCAAGAGAGGGGTGCGGGTTCGAATCCCTGCGACCCCCATCAATTTGACAATTGAGGGACAACCAAGTTGCAGCGCTCGCTAGCATGCGCGTGTGTGGAGCAATGCAAAGAAACGTGCGAGGGAGTAGCATGCGTGCACGCAGTGTAGCACCAGCGCATGCATGCAGCACGATGCATGCGACATGGAGCGGGGCACACGAAGTAGCTATGAGTGGGAGCGGTAGCTTTGGTGACGTACACGATGGGTATTTAGCAACGAATTAAATGTCGCTATTGACCCAGTTATGAATTTGAGCCCTTTCTTCAACTATAAAAAGGGTCATACCCCTCCCATTTGCACCATGTTCTACCTAAGCAACTCCACTACTCCTTAGAGCTCCAAGCAAGGTTGTGAAGATGTCGAGCTATCGGCAAAAGCCCCTCTACCGCCGTAGCTACCTCACCTCTCCACTTAGCTTGTTTTTAGTTTATTATTTATGTTGCTTAAGCTTTCATCTACCGTTGTAGTTGTAGAACTGAATCATTTATGCAATATATTCTCTATTCTATTATCATATTTGTCTCTTTCATAGTTAGACATTCTCGCATCATCATAATGATTTTCTAACCATATCTCTCTCTTTCTCTCTCTCTCTCCCTATCTCTCTCTCTTTCTCTATTCATTTTGCAAGTGAACAAAACGACGAATTTTTGTGACATGAAAGCAATTAGCGGATTCAATACTTTGCCTCCCAGTGTTCGACACTCAGACTCACATCCAATTCTTCTAATTAAAATTGATATCGTAAAACATGCTACAACGAACGATTTAACACAAATGCGTTTCGTGATAGTCAGTCCCACTCCTTAAAGTAACGACATTCGCCATTGCATTTGGGTTCTGTGTGGGGTTTGGTAAAATTGGTTGACCCTATTGTGGGTTTTGGTTGAAGCCTGGTGGTTCTTGGTTCATCATGTTAACTTGGTTCTATTGAGACATTCTATTCTAGTTAAACCCTGAGTTTGAATTATTGCAGTTTTGGATGTTCCTAGGGTTTGGGATGGGTTATGAGGGGGGGTTCCATGTTGTCGTGAGTCAACAAGCTGGCTAAGTTGCCCCTTAATCTCATTCATGTCCTCTTGAGTCCTTCGATTCTGTTGATTGATCTGCTCTTGTTGCTTAGTCAAAATCTCACCCATCATTTTAATCAAAGATTCCATTTGGGTCGATTGGGTGGGTGGATGGAGACTTTGGACATAGCTTTGCCTTGAAGATTGACCTTGATTGAAAGAATTAGGATAAGGTTGTCTAATCTAGATTTGGTGGGGCACTTGTCCTGCCTTATGATTGGAACAAGATAAGTTTGGATGATTACACCATTTAGGATTGTAAGTATTAGAGAAGGGATCATTCTTAGAGTATCCTTGGATGGCCTAAACATCCTCGAATCCTGAGGATGGGTCGATCAAATAAGAAGAATTAGTATAAGCAGGAACAAAGGTTCCTTGTTGAGCTCCATAGGAAGGGTCCTGATATCTCAGGCCCATAGCATAAGTCAGATTTAGGTTGTGAAGATGCTCTCTTGCGGGAGTCTGTGCATAGTAGAGCAGGGAGGAGTGTGTCCCCTGATTAGGTATGGATTGGGTGGTCTTGATTGTGTTAAGAAATTCATTGAACTTCTTAGAGACTGTGGTTCCCAGCTTCTCACAAAGCTTTTCTAAGTCAACCTTGTTTGAGTTAGTTTGGAGTTCATACATTCCTCTTGGTTGATTAGTCCTTCCAAAGATGTTCATAGAGGATTGGTTGAGGGAGTTTTCACTTATGCTTTCAAATAGATCATATGCACTATCCTTGCCTTTATTTAAAAAGTTACCCCCACAAGCTGCGTCCACACAATTTCTTAATTGCTCATTAATTCCATAGTAAAAAATTTGGACTAAGTGCTACTTGGGTAAGCCATGGTGTGGACATTTTCTAGCTAAGTCAGTAAATCTTTCCTCAGCTTCATGGAGTTGTTCCCCAGATTGTTGAGTGAAGGTTGTAATGGCTCTCCTAAGGGCATTTGTTTTTCCAATAGGGAAGAATTTCCTAAGAAAGGCATTCTTTAGCTCATCCCATGTGTTGATGGGCTTTCCAATGGTTCTATACCAATGAGTAGCTTTGTCTCTTAAGGAGAAGGGGAAAAGTTTTATCATCAAGACATCAAGATTCATGCTCCTAGGTTTTATAGTTTGACCAAGGTTGGTAAGATCTTCAATGTGTTGAAATGGGTCTTCAGTGTTAAGTCCATGGAAATGGTTTTGAATAAGACCCATCCAATGGGATTTAAGTTCAGAATCATCCTCAGGAACCCTTACATGAGGTACGACATTGTAAGATGTGAGATCGTAAAAATCTCATAAGGGTCGAGGTTGTGGTTGGTTTTGGTTTCTATTGTTGAACCACCACTCAAACTGTTCATGCAGTTGCTCCATTAGCTTCTTCTGGTTTGGATTGGGTTGGTCAAGAAGTGGTGGATCTGTTGTTGAGGGCTTGTTGGAATTAGGTTTCCTCCTAGATTTGAAGTCTAAAGGTCCCTCTAATCTTAGTTTTCTTGATCTGGTACCATGCATGCACAATAAGTAATCAAGCAAGCAAACACAAGACAAGAGTGAATTTTACTTGCTTTTCTAAAAGATTTAATGTTTGTATGTGATCAAGCAAGTTCTTAACCAGTTACACACCTTAAATCAACCTATGGAGTGCCTTAAGACCTATACCTTGCTTAAGTGATATTCTCAAGTGATCTAGTGAGAAGTTACTCGAAAGATAGAATTAAGGGATGCAAGTAGGGCGAACCCTACCTTTAAGGCGATGTGTATGCGGTGCCTCTTAACTACCCTTTTGTTCCTTTAAGGGGTGTCCCCCTCTTTAAAGTATCAAAACATTGGGTCACAAGACAATACCACCACCACAAAGCAAAGTAGGAGGGTTTGCACCGATAAAGAGATCGATGCCTATAGCCTTAAGGGATCGAGACCTAGTGCGGTGCCTAGTGTGTGCTCATTGTGAGAGAAGTGTCAAGTAACACACACGGTAAAATCGCAATCAAGGCCTATAAGCACTCATGACGTGAATGATAGACGATAGTTTATCATCATTCTATGCATTAAAGCAAACCTAGCTCTTAGAGTTTTGCTCTGCAAATGGGTTTTTGGGCTACATTTTGGCATTAACTAGGTTAGGCATGCATTGCGTTTTCTTTTGTTGTTTTAATGTATTTTTGTGAGTGTTAGGATGAACAGATATACAGATCCCTAAAACCCTAGCACTCAAGAAGGCAAATGGTGAAGGAGGAGCTCAGACTAACTGGAACTCAGCTTGATCCAGCTCACCTCAGCTGGAACCTAGCTCACTTGGGCTAGGGTTAGCTCATCCAAGCTCCATTCAGCTAATCTCAGCTGAATGGCAGCTCAAGAGAGCTCATCTTAGCTCACCCTAGCTCAGGTCAGCTCAGATCCAGCTCAACCTAGTTGAGTCTAGCTCATCTCAGCTCCCACTAGTCCACAGGGAGCTCTAGCTAGCTCAGCTGAGTTGTCTGGAGTTCACCCTAGCTTAGATCCAGCTCTACTCAACTCCAGCCAACTAAAGAAGAACTCATCCCAGCTTGGGAAGCTCAAGTCCAGCTCCCAGGGACTCAGCTATCTCAACCAGCTCAATCCTCCCCGAGAGCACTAGACCTAGCTCACCTCAGCTCCATTCAACAGAAGCCAGCTCACTTTAGCTTGGTTTAGTAGCTAGAAAAGAACTAGCAAGCTAAGCCATCTAGAGTAGCCCCATGTTGACCTCTTCAGTAACTGCCAACTCCACTTCAGCTCCAGATTCTTCAGATCCAGCTCCTCCCTCCAAACCCTAGCTCCAACACCTCCTCCTCTACTCCACCATTAGCTAAGCTAGCTTAGCTTAGCTATGCTCCAACTCCCTTGGCTTTTACCACCTAAAAACCCTACCTAACAACTCCACCAACTAGCTCCACCTAAGCTCCACATAAGTACCCCTACTTCCACCTCACCTTGGCACCAACCTAGCCTACCCACTACTTCCAAAAGACACCATAAAGTGGTGCCAAAACCACCCTAACTACCTCCTTGTTGGCGCCACTTTTTCCCTCCAAAAACCCCCTTCATCTCCACCACACATCTTCCCTTAAACCCATCTCCACCATCCACATAATCCCCTCTTCTAGAAGCCTAGAAGTTGGCGCCAACCCATGGCACCTCTCCATGGTTGGTGCCACTTTTAGGTGTCCCTTGGCCACCCATAACCACCCCCCTTACACCCCTTAGGTGTCGCCAACCATCCTTAACCCTAGGATCACGTAACCACCTCCATCTTCCCATCTTAGCCCTCCATTTCAAGAGTCACCTTAACCCCTCATCCTACCCTATAAAAAGACCACTACCCACCACCATTCAAACCATCCTTGGCTAGCAAATTTCCTTTCATACTCTACCTAGAGCCCACGCCCAAGAGAGAAGAAGAAGAAGAAGATTAAGGAGATATTCTGTCCCTTTGGTGCCTTCCCCTCTTCCCTTCTCTCTTGTGCCCATGCCATCCACAGGAGGAGCCAGGCAAGGAAAATCTTTGGAGGAGGTCTTGAAGGTGGTCCATGCCACCTTGGAGGAAAGCTTGAGGGTGGTCCACGCCTACCTTTGGAGGAGAGCATTGAAGGTGGAAGCATCCACCTTGGAGGAGCTTTTAAGGAAGGAGAAGGAGACCCTCTTTTCAAGCCAAGGAGCAGCTAGGCTTGGAGCAAGAAGACTCCCTTCTTCACCAGATTTTGCAAGAGGATTTGTGTTTCTTTTATTGCTTTTATATTTTCCATTTCTAGTAGAAGCATTCCTCTACTTGTTTGTGTAGAGAACACAAATTTTGATTAATTGAATTGCCTTCTTTTTAATTTGTTATTGCAATTGTTACCTTTGTTCAAGCACTTGTTTCACTTCCACTCCCTAATTACTCTAGGCCTCCACTTGCCTAAAGTGAGCTTAGGTAGTGGACATTTTCTATCTCTTAAGTTTTAGCTAAGTAATTATAGGTGTTAGTACTTCTCGTCACAATTCACATTTTGCCATCATCATTTCAAAACTTCAAAAAATTACATATTTAAAATACCAAAAAGAAAGTTCAGATTTATTTTCTAAGCAAGAGAGTTGATTTACAAGCAACCCGTGTCCTTGGAAGACCCTAGATACTCCCCTATCTAGGAATATAAATTTAAAAGCGTATGCGAATTCGCGTACTACAATGACATTAAAAACCCGCTTTTACAAATCACGTGATTTTTCGCAACAGTGAATTTTAGGATTTCACCGTTAATTATTGAGTTTTATAATGTTCTCACTTAAAGGTATTTTCAATGCAAACAAGTGAGATTTTCAGTTAAGTCTTGAGAGAGATAGACATAGATGATAGGTAACTTAGAAGGGTAATGAAGGACGTACTTGTCTCCAGTAATCTTAAGAATGCAGATGCAATCACGTAATAAAAATTCTAAATGCTACTTATGCAAATCCTATCATGAATGCCAAAGGGTATGTAGCTTCTAGATAAGCATGATGGTTTTTTTTTTTTAATGCAAACAATCAAGCAAACAATCTAACTACGGATCTTAGAGAGAGAGAGATAGAGAGACAGAGAGTCCACAGTCGAAAATAATACAGTCCACAATATGCTCTCTCACCAACAACCTAGTACAAATAGTCTAAAAGAAAAAAATAAAAATATTCTAAACTACATTGCGCCTCGCATGCCTTGGTTGCGTCCCGCCTATGCGAATCTCCGCCTCTGCGACTCACTTTCGCAACTCGCCGAGATTTTGTCTTGCATATTTGGTACCTGCAAACAAATAGAGAAAGATGTGAGGCTCATGAACACTAAGTCAGGAAAGAAAATATCTCGAATATGTGCCTCCCCAGCAACAGTGCCAAAAACTGACCGTGAAATCACGATAATGATAAATTTGTTGTCGTAGGTGCAAAAACAAGTCACTTTAAATTTGTAAAAATCGTCTCCGAAAAATACGAGAATAATGTCGGGAGTATGAGTCATCTCACAGGGAGGTAGGGATATCTAGAAAGTTTCCAACCTAACCAAGTTAACTATTTTTTATTTTTTTATAATAAAAGCAAATAAATGAAACAAACATGGAGACAAATACAAAGAGAACCAGTAAATGCAAATAAGAACTTTATTACTACTAGAAAGTCAGAATAACATAGAATAACAAGAAGAAGAGAGAAAAGAATCTCAGAGAGAAGTCCAGCGAGGTCGTGACGGGTGTGGAGCAAGCTGTTGATGGTCGTCAATGGAGAATGTGCATGGAGGGGAGAAGTCGGAGAAGATGCAGGTACGATGCAGAGAAGCAGAGAAGTTATGGGAAGAGTACGAGAATCGTCGAGTAATCTATGGGTGGAGCGGCTGCCGGAGGTTAGAGGTGCGTCGGTCACGAGTTGAGAGAAAGAGGAGCGGTGGATGGCACTTGGAGAGGAAGAAGGCCAGAGGGAGCTCGCAGGCGTGGTGAAGACGAGAGGCCAGACATGTCGAGGGTGGCTTTGAGCAACGTAAGAACGAGAGAGAGGAAGAGGGTGTTGGGCGGTTTTGTCATAGCGAGAGAGGAGAGAACGAGAGGAAAGAGAGGGGTGAGTGCTACTGTGAGAAGAGAGTGGCTATGGTTGTGAGGGAGAGGAGGAAGAGGTTAGAGAGGAATCAAGGGCCTCATGCATGCGGAGACCGTGAGTTTGTGGAAGAGAGATAGAGAGAGTAGCGGGAGCGGGGGTGGTGGAATCAATCGAATCAAAATAGAGAGAGTCAGTGCATGGTTTTATAAAGGGGGGAGAGGTGGAGAGGGTTGATAAGTCCACTTTAGTGGATCATTATTTGGTCTAAGTACTCTCTAATTAGTTATTCTTAGTTGTTAATTAATTAGGAGTTATATGGCAATTCATCTCTGCATACAATTTTATGTATCAATTTTACACTTAATAACATATGATATGGTAACACAATTGTTTTGATGAATGTAGGCTAGGTGGAAGAGTCCAGACGTCCATTTTTGCGTCTATAAGACATCTAGAGATAAGGTCAGATGTTTGGGAATTGGCATCACAAACTCCTGACTCTACATTTTTTAAGATGTCTGGAGTGATAATCAGACGTTTGATGAAGAACCGCCCGTGCTTATCTACCATTCCAACCACTCGCAATCTTCACCAGTAGTTAGAGATGCTTGCGGCCAAAGGAAACCGAGGAGGATTTTTGTTTAAAAAGGAAAGCCACGACAACCTTAGAGATATCTTCTCCCCCAGTGGGGACCTCCTCCATCTCCACCACCATGCAACAAGCGTGCACCGTGAACCCCTGACGTACACTGTGGCCAAAAGCTTACTCCACCACACTCGCCACCCTCCAGACCCATAGGTGAGCATGGTGACAGCGTGTGCACCACCATGCCCTCGCTCACTGCCATCTTCTTCCTCCTTCTTCATCTACCTCCACCTTCTTCCACTACCCCTCTCCCACGCCAACACCACCACCTACAACTCAATCCAACCTCTCTCGCTGCACACCACCTCCAACCACTTCCATCACCTTCGGCCACCCTCTCCTAACCACCATCAACACCACCTCTTCCTTCTTCTTCTACTTCTTCAACCTCCTGCTGCTGCCTCTATCCCACGCCTGCACCACATGCAACGTCCACCCACGAGAACCCATCACCACCAACACATCCCACGCACTAGATCACTAATAGCATCCCCTCCATCACCATCATCAATGCCCACCACACCCCCTTCTCCATGCATGACAGCAATAGACCACACGCTCCAACTCTCGATGCTTCTTCTTCAACACTGTTCTTCTTCTCCAAGAGGAACCCAACGTCGGCCATCCATCGCTGATAACACCACACAAGGGGGTAATAATTATGTTGAATATATCCCATCTTTAGAATAAAAGGCACAACATAAGTAGAATAGGAGCATTGCATGCATCATGTACCAAGATTGCTTATAAACTGTATTAATGGCCATTTGTGTAAGCATTTGTCAAAGTAGGCCTCAGATGAGCAATCAGACCACACGGATGGATTCAGAACGACGAACGGAGTCCAACAGACTCAAGATCGGCCAAATCCGACATCCGAAGCTCCTACAATGGGCCCAAGAAGTTCTGACCGTTGATCTAGAGATCAACGGCCCAGATTGTGCCACATCAGCCCCGCCCCCACCGCACGCACGCCTTCAGCCAGCCGAGGACAAATCTCGGCCATCGATCTTCGATCTAACAGCCAAGATCCGCACACCTGCCCGCGGTCGTCGCGACAAAAGCGCAGGCGTGGCGCAACGGTTAGCGTGCACGACCGCATCCACGCGATGCGCATTCGAGCCGTGCGAGGGGGATTTGAAGGCGGGCGAAGGGCGTAGAGAAATTGGGCCACCCGATCAGTAGCGGGTGGCTAGGATCTTGCCACGCGGCATGACCGCAGCGCACGAGCGCCCACACACGTGCGCACGCCAGGCGGAGACGCGCCCGAGGCGCGATCTCAGCGTGGGCGAGGAAGACTCTCAGCCGTCCGATCTTCGATCGGACGGCTCTCGTTCAGCAGCCACGGATCGTGCGAGGAGAAGGAATGGAACTGGCGGCTGACCGACGGCGAGAGGGCTACACTGACACTTTTGGAAGCAGTGTTAGCAACGCTCTGGATGTCGCCAAAGCCCCTTCTTCTTTTAGGAAGCCCTTAACTCTATTTAAACCCCCTCCAACCACCATTTAAGGCATTCACTCCCCCTTGCAACTACTCCACTCCTCTCTTAGCTAGCTTTAGGCACTCTTGTAATCGCCGGAGATGACGAGCCACCGATGGAGCCTCCTCCACTGCCATGGCTGCCTCGTCGCTCTCCACTCTCTCTCTCTCTCTCTCTCTGTTAAGCTTTCCATTACTTTTGTTGAAGCATGTATTTAATGTTGTAAGTTATGAACTACGAATGCAGGTTTAATGAAGTTATTTTCCGTTCAATTGCCATTTTAATTTCTGTTCAAGTTGCATGATCAAATCCAAGAGCTTTCTAACTCTAAACTCTCTCTCTCTCGCTTTTCAAAACTGCATCTTTCGCAAGCAAAACTCCGCCTTTTCTGTGACAACAAGTGATAAACAAAAATCTGATTTCCACGCCTCTCTGAGACCGACACTCGGACTCACCTCTGTTTAATTATTTTAAAATCGACGTTGCAAGTGCGACTATAACGACACTCCTTAACACACACGCACAAAAGCACGTCAGTTTTTGGCGCCGTTGCCGAGGAGGCAACAGATTTGTTTTATCACCTCCATTCCACATTCATCGTCTAATGCCCTATTTTCCTTTTTACTTGACGGTTGCAGGAATTCAGCGCATGGACGGCGAAGCGACGCATCCCACGACGATAGCAAGGGAGTAGGCGCCATGAGGACCAATAGTGAGTAATCCCTCTCTCATTGTTTGCTTGCGTGAAAAAGCTAAAAGAAAAAATTGTAAAAACTGAAAAAAATTGCCGTCGTACATGATTTCTTGACCCACATCCTTAACACATCACCCCACAAAAAAATGTACACTCTAACATTCTGAATAAATTCTTGGAGTGTTCTTTTCTTTTTCTTGAGTGGTGTTTGTGAAGCCACCGTGAGTTGACCTGGGCCCCACCACTCAACCCTAAAACTGACTCATCTAATAGAAGCTGCATGATCATTAGGATGAGTACACTAGGGTTTTAGAGCCTCTACAAAAGAAAAGGAAATCTACTTTCACCAAGTTGTGTGCAGAACTTGACATGCCCACTAAAACTTGTTTGAAAACATTAAGACACGTCAACCCTAAAAAGTACTAAAGTAAGGATGAAACACTAAAAGGCACCACATCTTAACAAATCCTTGCTTGAAAACCATGTTTTCCTAGAAGCACACACTTTGAAAGTGGAAAATTAAGAGGCACCACCCCAATCAACGCCTCATCACATCACCCTAAGCACAAGCACTATCCTAACCCTTTAAAACTGAGTAGACGTGCCCTAGGCAGGACTGAGTTAAGTCTCAAAAGGTGAGTTTTGTTCGCTAGGCACTTGGCTTTCATTCCCTTGGTAGAATCTGGTGACTAGGCTGCGGGGTAGTGTCAAATGACCGCGGTTGTGGGGTTTATGGAACCGGAGGCGCAAGCCAAAGGAAGAACTTCCCTGCAATCCCCTCGTAATCAACCTGGCCAGATTAGCCTTGGGAAGGGGAGTCCAGTGCTTACGGAATTAATCACGCTTTGTGAGATTTCTAGGTCTCCTAAGGAATACATCATAAGGACTAGGCTTAGGTGCTTGATTGAAACACATTTCTCGCATCTGTCCCTCCTGTTCTTCTCTAGTGTATGCACAGGAGGCGCTCACTGCATCTCGAGTTGTGTGTTTTGGAGCAGGAATCTAGGAGATGTAATTCTGTTGAAAACATGGCTGAACCTAGGGTAGATGAGGCTGAGGATCAACCCCCACCTGATGCTATGGCCATCATCCAGGCTCAAATCAATGCTAACCATCGGCTCAGCAACAACAAATCCACACCATCATGCAAGCCATACAACGGTTACAGAACCCATAAGAATAACCACCACCACCTTTCCACGACATACCAGGACAACCACCACTTGATTTACCGCCATTTCTGGACCAGCCAAGACCCCTCCGTGATTTCTATAACCCTTCTGCTATTAGAGTCGAGCCACACCTTAGGATCCCTGAGGGGGGAGATGATTTTGAGCTAAAACCAAATGTCTTAAGTCTGATCCAGAGCCACTTTCATGGAAGCTCAAATGAGGACCCCTTTCAGCACCTAGAGGATCTCGACCGCATAGCACGAACGGTGAAACCTAGGAACATTAGCCTTGACATTGTTCTAATCAAGATGTTCCCTTTCTCATTAAGAGACAAGGCTTCTCATTGGCTTAGAACCCTAGGTAGACCCATCACCACCTGGGAAGAACTGAGGCATGCATTTTTAAAGAAATTCTTCCCCATAGGAAAGACTAATGCCCTCAGAAGAGCTATCACTACCTTCACACTCCAGGGTGGGGAACAATTTCATGAGGCGTGGGAAAGATTTAATGAACTTTTGAGGAAATGCCCACACCACGAAATTCCAAGGTGGCAATTGGCCCAAATCTTCTACCACAGTGTGGATAGCAACCTACGGAACTTCGTTGATGCCTCATGCGGGGGAAACTTCCTAAATAAAGATGAGGAGAGCGTGTTTGAGCTCTTTGAGTCTATGAGCGAGAATTCGCTCAACAATGCCTCCGTGAACCAATTTAACAGGTCCAGTCAACCCCGTGGCGGGATTTATGAGGTGAAAGCAAATTCTAGAATGGTTGACATGGACATCATTGCCAAAAAGTTGGATCGAGTGGAATTGGTGGACAAAAAGATTGATGAGCTACTGAATCAGACCAGGAAACCCTTGCAGACTTTCTCCCTAGCAAAGGGAGCACATAATGTTGACCTAGTCCAGCCCTTCACCCAACTGAGCCTGGAACAACCCCTGACCACGTTCCAGGGAGGGACCTTTGCTCCCTCGACCCTTGATTACTCCCTTCCCTCTTCATCGACATCGGCTATCCTAGAAGATGTGCAAGCCGCCGAAGGATATGCGAAACCTGACCCTTTCTCCAACACTTACAACACTGGCTGGCGTAACCACCCCAACTTTGGTTGGACAAACCAGAAACCACTGCAATTCCAAAACCAGCCCAAGCCAAACCAGCAGCCACACTTGCCCCCCTATCAGCAAGGACCACCAGTTAGACCCCAATATAACTAGAATAGGGCAGCCCTCCCCCACAAAACCAAATGGATACCTTAATAAAGATGATGGCTAACATGAACCAGAAACATCAGGAGGAAATGGCCTTGGTAAAGGGACAGTTAAGCCAACTCTTGGACTATAAACAACAAGGATCCCTACCTTCCCAACCACAACCGAACCCACGAAATATAATTAACAGAGGCCCCAATTCACAAGGGTTCCAAAGCAACGCCGGGCAGGCTCACATGGTCCAGCTAGCCCCGCAAACACCTCGTGGGTTTGGCGCTTCTTCGTCCTCGTCTTCTCAAGGATCACCCCATGGCCCCAATGCCTCTGCGAATGCGGTGACCTTGAGAAGCGGCACCAAAACCCAGGATCCCAAATGGCCGACTCCCCTCGAGACTTTACCTGTTGAAATACCCGACTCAGAAGAGGCACCAACCAAGGACTCAGACATGGAACCAATCCACATTCAGACACCCTACCCTGAGGCCTTGGAAACAATCAAGAAAAAGAAGAATACTGTGGAAACTGAGGAGCTATTGGAAATTTTTAAGCAAGTACATATTAATATTCCGCTCCTAGAAGCCGTCAAACACATCCCTGCTTACGCCAAGCTTTTAAAGGATGCCTGTATACCCAAGCGTAAGCCAAGACTGCAAGCACCTAGGAAGGTTGTACTTTTTGAGCAAGCAAGTTCCATGATATCAAGCAACCTTCCACTCAAGTGAACTGACCCAGGAGCGCCCCTGATTTCTTGCAATATCGGGGACATGAAGTTTGATAGAGCGTCCTGGACCTAGGTGCTTCTATCAATCTAATTCCAACAACCCTGTACCACCAATTTGGTTTTGGGGAGCTGACACCAACCCCTGTCACCATCCAGCTGGCTGATAGATCTGTGAAAACCCTGAAGAGGGTTGTCGAGGACGTAATTGTACGGGTCAAGGACTTCTATTTCCCAGTTGACTTTTTGGTGCTCGACATGGAAGACCCTGAAAAATTACAGAATGCACCCATAATTTTAGGCAGACCTTTCTTAGCTACGGCTAAAGCAAACATTGATTGCGACACGGGATGTATGGAAATCACCTTCGGGGACAGGAAAATGCAATTGGATATCTTCCGGGTGACAAAGTCTTTTGATTGCGATTACATTGAGGAAGATGATCCCGTGGAAACTTTAATCGAGGAATGCCTCACCCTCAGTTCTGTCTCAGACCACCAAACCTGTAGTTCTGACCCGTCACCATCATTACCCGTGGACCTCTGTAAGGCTGAGTATCATCACATGACACCATTTGAAGAGATCTATGTTGATCAACTACCGCCCTTTCCCTTCCCATCAACTGTGGTCCCAACCTCACCTGTACTTCAACCCCCAGACTGCTCCCAAGACTTTGAGATTATGTGTGATGCATCAGATTTTGCCATAGGCGCTGTCCTGGGACAAAGGCAAGACAAGAAGCCCATGGTGATCTACTACGCGAGAAAAATGTTGGACGAGGCCCAACGTAATTATACCGTCACAGAAAAAGAGTTGCTCGCTGTAGTATTTGGACTTGAAAAATTCCGCTCATACTTGCTGGGATCCTACGTGACTATTTACACTAACCATTCAGCCATCCGACACCTGTTGGCCAAAAAGGACACAAAGCCCAGGCTCATCAGATGGATCCTGCTTTTGCAGGAATTTGACCTAGAAATCTGAGACAAGGCCGGATCGAAAAATGTGATGGCTGACCACTTGTCGAGACTTCATCCAGACCACATTGGACCCTCCCTACCTCTATCTGATACCTTCCCTGATGAACACATCCTAGTCGTGCAAGACAAGAAAATGCCATGGTATGCTGACTACGTCAATTACCTGGTTATAGGACAAACCCCGCACAGCTGGTCTAGACAGCAATGGGACAGGTTCTTGGCTGAGGCCAAGCACTATTTCTAGGATGATCCTATGCTGTTTCACCTCTGTGCTGATCAGATCATTAGAAGGTGTATCCCTGAAGATGAAGTTCAGAGTGTTCTTTCCTTTTGTCACGACCAAGCATGTGGCGGCCACTTCTCTGGAAAGAAAGCAGCTGCAAAAGTGTTGCAGTCTGGATTTTACTGGCTGACCCTATTTAAGGATGCACACATCTTTGCCAAAACTTGCTCACGCTGCCAAACACTGGGGACAATGACCAAGAAAGATATGATGCCCTTTCAGCCCATTTTGATTGTCGAAATCTTCGACGTTTGGGGTATCGATTTTATGGGCCCCTTTCCACCATCCAACGGCTTCAAGTACATCCTGGTCTCAGTAGACTATGTTTCCAAATGGATTGAAGCCATCGCCATCCGACGATGCGATCACAAGACTGTCATGGACTTTGTGAAGAAGAACATCTTTTCCCGATTTGGAATACCCAAGGCCATGATCAGTGATGGTGGAAGCCATTTTATCCATTCCCAATTCCGTGCCCTACTTAGAAAATACAGGGTAAACCACCGCATTGCCACCCCGTATCATCCACGAACAAATGGGCAGACTGAGGTCTCCAATAGACAAATCAAGAACATTGTATAAAAGACTGTGAGACCTGACAGGAAAGACTGGTCCACACGACTTGATGATGCCCTGTGGGCATATAGGATAGCTTTCAAGACCCAGATAGGCATGTCACCTTATCGCCTGGTCTTCGGCAAGGCCTGCTGATGTAAACACATTTACACTACTTAAAATGTCTATTTATGCATGTTCTTAAGTATAGGATTGTATTTCATGATATAAATATTGCATAACATGCATCATCTTGCATTTAGAGCAGTTTGAATAAAATGAAGGTTAATTGTCTCCTTTTATGTGCTTGGATAGGGCAAACATTTTATCGGGGCCTTGGATCAAAGATCCAACCGTATGGATGTGATCAGGGTGACGATTGGAGTTCAACGACTCCAAGATCGCCCTAATCAGGCATCCGTAGCATCAGATAGTGACCGGGGAACCCTAGAAGATCAAGGGCCAGGATGGTGAAAATCCGCACTTCAGATGACAAATCCAACCACACGGATGAATTCAGATTGACGATCGTAGCCCGACACAAAAATCGAGTCAATCCAACATCCATGGCACCATCCACAACTTCCAGAAGATGGATGGCCAAGATGGCACCACGTGGCGCCATCTCAGCCACCCAAACGGCCTCTAGCACTGCCGCACCTTTTCTTCTTCAATCAGCGCATCGATTCTTCGCCGTTGGATCAAGATTCAACGGCTGTGGATGCGGCTGGCTAATTCATCCGCGCTGATCCAATGGCTATGGATGCGGCTGGCTAATTCATCTACGCGACCATTTCGAAGGCGTAGCGCAGCGGTGACGCAGCCGCGGGCGAAGCAGAGGTTGCGGGATCGAGTCCTGCGAGCCTCAAATTGGGCACAAGCAAGCAGGCCCGTGGAGCGTCAGATGGAGATCGGACCACCGCGCGCGCCTGATAGCGTCGACGCGCGATTGAACGCACGACGCGGATGCGCAATCTGACGTGCCAGGCGGGCGGGCTGTAGCGGGTGAAGCGCGATCTAAGCCGTCCGATCGTGAGAACCAGTGGATGTGCACAGGCGTTGCGCACGCGAGCAGGCGATCAGGCGCGCGCGAGCTGGCCACGATGCCCACGAAGGAGGCTTTAGCGACGGTTTTATCCGTCACTAAAGACCCCTTATTTATTATTTTGAAGTTGTAATGCCCATTTTGCCTCCACTCCTTCCAACTATAAAAGGAGACCCCCTCCATATGAAATTTTCATCCCTTCCTTCTCCTCTCTACCCCTCCAAAGCTCAAGAGAAGCTTGTCTACACCCGGGATGCTTCTCGCGAGATAAAGTCCAATTTTCGTTCCCCTTCGGAAGTGGATCCCGTGACGACGACGGCATGCTGCTTCGTTCCCGTTCTTCTGCTTCGTCCTCCTTCATCCTGCTTCGTTCTCCTTCGTCCAGGTGTTGTCCCGTCCGGCTCATCCCCCAAGCAACCGTCGAGGAAGATTTCTCTCTCCCTATTCTTTTTATTGCTTTCTAGTATAGATTTACTGCTTTCTAGTGTAGTTTTGTTCATCCTCCAAGCAATCGTCGAGGAGGACATTTCTCCCTCCATTCTTTTAATGTTCTCTAGAGTAAATTTATCGTTTTCTAGAGTAATTATTTTATGCTTTGTAGTTGTAAGAGTGAAATGAACAATCTCCTTAATAAAAAATTCCTTGTTTATTCTACATCTCATTTTGATTTCTCTGTGTAATATTCTCTTTCTCTCTTACTCTCTTTCTCTCTCTTCTATTTATTGTAAATAATTAGATAGTTTTAAATTGAATTATTCTGTGACAAATAAAAAGAAACGCGTAGTTTTTAAATCAAACGTCCGCCTCCCTGTGTTCGACCCGGAATTTTCATTTCGGTATAAATTTTATTTGTTGAACACGAATTCTTCGCTTTCAAACTACAACGACTGGTTTTCCAAAATCGAACACGTTAGCGTAGCGATTTGTTAACGTTCAACATTTTGACGCCGTTGTCGGGGAGGCAACGCTCTTTGATTTCTCTTTGCGTTTTGTAACTTACAAATCATTTACCTCACTTTTCTCCTTTCTTATTGTAATTGCAGGTACTCTTTTGAGACGAGCAAAAGCGGTAGATTGGAGTAAAGTACTGTGGAAGGTTTTGTAAGTTATCCCCCATTCTTTCCCCCTCCATAGATTTCATTCGCCACATTAAATCCAAATTCCAATTAACCTAGGTGTTTGCATAAATCCTAGGAATAGTTTAGTTGTTTGGATTTTCACTCACATTCATTCCACCTTCATTTAAAAAAAAATAAAAATAAAAAGATAATTTTGTGGGGTAATTTTCAACAAACACACAACATACACCCACATTCAAAGGCACTTAACCTAATTGATTTGTTTCTACTCAACCGGGTTCTGATCTGTGGAACCGGTACACATAAAGCAACACATAAAAGAGTAGAAATCATTCTAGGTTAACCATCTTTGTGTACCTAACTTAGTGGTGCATTTGTGGCCAGTTGCTTGAGTTATTTGGGCTGTACCACTTCAATTAAAATCAACTCATCAAGTAGCTGCCAATTAGGTTCAACTCTTAGGGATTTACCAGGCACTCCACATTCTTTTTAAACTTTAAAGGAAAACATCTTCACCTATGCTTGGAAAACCTGGTGTGCCAACGAAACTTGTTTGAAAACACCTAAAGTTGAATCCTAAAAGCTACTAAGCAAGATTTGAACCTTAAAATTCACCACATCAAAAATAATCTTGCTTGAAAACCACTGGTTGTGTACGCACACACAAATTAATCAATCATTAAGGGCACAACCCATTTAAAGGGCCCATCACATTCCAAAGCACATTCAAACCTAGCCCTAAATAAAACAAAGTAGACATTGTCCTTAAGGATTGAACTCGCTCTTCAGAACTTAGAACGAGATTATTTTCGATTAGTCTGTTTCTACTGTTCAATCTGATGTCTAGCTGGGGGAGCAGAGTCAAACGATCGTGGCTGGGGGGTACACTAGGAACCGGAGGCGCAAGCCGAAGGAAGAACCTTCTCCCCAGTCCCTCCTTCTAACTGGTTGGATTGAACAGACGGAAGTAGATCAAATCGTTCCTTTATCTCAAGATGGGTTTTGAGAGTCTGTAGGTCTTTAGGCTAACCCATTTAAGGACATGTTTGATTGTTTGTATTGCAGGGCACCTTTCTTCCTCCCGTGTCTCATGAATCTTTCCACATATTTCACGCATTCTCGCTCTTTCCCTCCTATTGTGAATTATCCTCAACATGACGATTAACCCAACTCATATTGTAATCAACCATCAGTTAGTTGGGATAATTCGAATTGGGGATACAATTCCAGACCTCTGTGTTTAGGGTCTAACCCTGAACACTTTCATTCTGATTTCTATCCTTCTCAGAACTACATCAATTATAGATCGTCTTCCTTTCATGAACAGCCTAATATGATCTACAATCAAGAAGGATATACCGATCCTTACCCATCCTCTTATTTCACTGCCTTTAGGTCATCACCATCTTTTCAACAATCTGAAATGACCTATTATCAGGAAGGGTATAACGAATCTCAATTTGTTAATTCCCCTGCATTGAGCCCAAACCCGCCCAACCCTGAACTGACTCATTTGGTTCAGGTTAACCAGGTTCAAGATAAGGTTCTGGCTAACATGAGGAATATCATTCAATCTTTAGAAGTTCAGCCAATACCTTGCATTGAGAGATTGGAGCCCCTAATTGAAATGATTGATGATTTAAACAAGTCTTTGTTGGATTGGCTCCAGGACGTTAAGGATAAGAACCCAGGTGAATTTCTACTTGGGAAATTAGTGAAATTGAGGATGAGATTCGTGGTTGCTTTGATTCAATCTTGGAATAATTCCCAAGATGAACCCTCTTCAGGAAAGCCAATGACAGAACCCGCTTAGGCACCTGTTGGGGGGGACACGTGTTGGCTGACCAGATTAAATTAAAGAAATCAATTAAGGATGATTTGATTTTTTCACCTAAGATCCCTGAGCCGGGTTACGAGGAAACATATGTCTCTGGGGAACACAAAGTGGCAACTGATTTTGGGACATACATTGATACGAATCCTGATGGTGAAGATTCAAGTTGCGAAGTCTCACGCGAGTTTTCTAAACACGATTTCTGTGAGACGATTGGGCCTAAGGAATCTGATAGATCATTTGATAGCCCAATAACTGAGGAAACTGATCTTATTAGGGCACACATTACGGATCCAGAATTACATTTTCTGGAGGATTCAATTCAATGCCCTGATTATCAGTTACACCCTGTTGAGCTTATTGATGATTCTAATTCTGAGATAATTAGACCCAAGTCAATTTTGATTCTGCCACATCATTTAGACTTGGAGATTTCAGACGGGGTGATGAATATACAACATGTCCTGGAATTTGATATGCTGAATGAGGAGGATAGGAGCTGGGAAGTTTTGATTTGGGAAGTTAATTTTGGAGGAAATGGAAGATTGAGTCGAAGGGTTCCTTTTAAGCTGAAACCATCAAATCAGAACCCTTACGACATTTGTTTCGAGGATGTTCAACTCAAGCACACATTCAACGATTATCCTTTTGAGCTTCAATTCTCTGTAACCCGACTTTTTGGTCTTGGGTTGCATCCTCATATATCGCAGGCTTGACCCCGCTTGCATTCTGATTTCAGGTTTTGGATAATTTTTATCCAGAACTTAAGATATTCTCGATTATGGGGTGTGGGTCTGCACCACAATCTGGTCCACATCTGTGGACCTCTTTTGATAGGTCAGAGGATTCTTCTGTTTATTTTAATTCTGACCTGCTCTTGTGAATTCTTCATTTCTTTTCTTTGTATAGTGTGCCTAGCTGAAGGCACTAAACTCAGCACGTATGCAGTTCTTTTTAATTTTTCATCTCAGAGCGGACTTGACATTCACGCAATTCAGGTGCTTTTTTCGCTTTTCCACTCTGTTTTATGTCTTTTTAATATAATGAGGACATTGCATTAGATAGGCATGGGGGGGTGGATATTTATCTCTGAATTCATTCGTCAGCTCCGTAGATTTATTTTCTTTTATTAAAAAAAAAATTGAAATTAGGAAAGAAAATTTGGGTTTAAGAAAATTTTCAATCTTAGGAAATACTACATTAAGATCTGAACACAAAGACCCTTCAGGTCTTTGGACTTAATTAGCCTGTGTATCCACTAAAATGTGGATTTGCCTTTGAGACCTCGCCATCTTAATTTTATTATAATTGGAATAAATAAGTTTGGGTGATAAGTATATGACTTATCAACCCACCCTCTGATTTGAGGGAATTTTGAGTCTTAAGCATTTGCACACTTTCTCTGTACTGACTCGTTGTTCGACGATTTTAATGAAAATTGGGTAGCTAATGAACATTCTAAGGTGATATGGCTGGCAAGTTATCGTGGGTAACAGCCTATAGGTAGGTTGTCCAGAGCCTAGTCACTGGACCTTTCTCTTTTTGCTGCCTTTAGGTAAATCTTAGACCAGAGAAGCCACCTACTAAAAAAAAAAAAATCAAAAAAAGAAAAGGAGAAAAGAACAAAAAGAAATAAGCCACACTTCGACGCACGAGTATGGCTGGCAAGTTGTCGGTGGTAACAGCTCATCGACCGGTTGTCCAGAACCCAGCTTAGAAAATGCACTAAAAATTCCCAAAACACTTAGGAAGAAGCGGAGAAGTAGAATAAATCGAGGAGATATACACTGGATTCACCCTTGTGTTGACCCCGTAAAAAAATAAAAGTAGGGAGAAAGCTACCAGTTGTAAAGGTACACCTTTAGGAATAATTCTTTTTGAGGTCACCTAGAGGCGTAGAAATCCGAAATCTGTTTTAATTGCTGGTCAACGAGTCTATCACAATCACAATAAGATGCTCAAAACTTAGGGTTCTCATCAAATCTTGGCTGAGTTGAATGACCGTAGAAAGCCACTCTTAAACCCTAAAATTTGAAAATCCAAAAAAATTAGAAAAGAGTAAAAAGAGAAAAAGAAATTTTTCTTTGAATAAGGCGAGGGCTTGAGGAGTCTGCATTTTGGTTGATACCCGGGCGCTATTATGTCTTTGAAAGTTCAGTTCCTAAGTAGACAATTTCTTAATGATTGAAAATAACTCAGGTCCAAATAATCCAACCTAATTCTTTTATAAATATCATATAGTTTTTGCTAGGGACTAGCAAAAGATAGGCATGGGGGTATGATGTAAACACATTTACACTACTTAAAATGTCTATTTATGCATGTTCTTAAGCATAGGATTGCATTTCATGATATAAATATTGCATAACATGCATCATCTTGCATTTAGAGTAGTTTGAATAAAATGGAGGTTAATTGTCTCCTTTTATGTGCTTGGATAGGGCAAACATTTTATTGGGGCCTTGGATCAAAGATCCAATCATATGGATGTGATCAGGGTAACGATTGGAGTTCAACGACTCCAAGATCGCCCTAATCAGGCATCCGTAGCATCAGATAGTGACCGGGGAACCGTAGAAGATCAAGGGCCAGGATGGCAAAAATCCACACTTCAGATGACAAATCCAACTGTACCGATGAATTCGGATTGACGATCGCAGCCCAACGACACAAAAATCGAGTCAATCCGACATCTGTGGCACCATCCACAACTTCCGAAAGATGGATGGCCAAGATGGTGCCACGTGGTGCCATCTCAGCCGCCCAAACGGCCTCTAGCACCGCCGCACCTTTTCTTCTTCAATCAGCGCGTCGATTCTCCACCGTTGGATCAAGATCGAACAGCTGTGGTTGCGGCTGGCTAATTCATCTACGCGACCATTTCGAATGCGTAGCGCAGCGGTGATGCAGCCGCAGGCGAAGCAGAGGTTGCGGGATCGAGTCCTGCGAGCCTCAAATTGGGTGCAAGCAAGCAGGCGCATGGAGCGTCAGATGGAGATCGGACGGCCGCGTGCGCCTGATAGAGCCGACGTGCTACGCGGACGTGCAATCTGACGCGCCAGGCGGGCGGGCTGCAGCGGGTGAAGCGCGATCTAAGCCGTCTGATCTGGCGATCGGACGGCTAAGAACCAGCGGACATGCGCAGGCGTTGCGCGCGCGAGCAGGCGATCAGGCACGCGCGAGCCGCCCACGACGCCCATGAAGGAGGCTTTAGCGATGGTTTTATCCGTCACTAAAGACCCCTTATTTATTATTTTGAAGTTGTAATGTCCATTTTGCCCCCACTCCTTGCAACTATAAAAGGAGAGCCCCTCCATACAAAATTTTCATCCCTTCCTTCTCCTCTCTACCCCTCCAAAGCTCAAGAGAAGCTTGTCTCACACCCAGGATGCTTCTCGCGAGATAAAGCCCAATTTTCGTTCCCCTTCGGAAGTGGATCCCGCAACGACGACGGCGTGCTGCTTCGTTCCCGTTCTTCTGCTTTGTCCTCCTTTGTCTTGCTTCGTTCTCCTTCGTCCAGGCGTCGTCCCGTCCGGCTCTTCCTCCAAGCAACCGTCGAGGAGGATTTCTCTCTCCTTATTCTTTTTACTGCTTTCTAGTATAGATTTACTGCTTTCTAGTGTAGTTTTGTTCGTCCTTCAAGCAATCGTGGAGGAGGACATTTCTCCCTCCATTCTTTTAATGCTTTTTAGAGTAAATTTATCGCTTTCTAGAGTAATTATTTTATTGTAGTTGTAAGAGTGAAATGAACAATCTCCTTAATGAAAAATTCCTTGTTTATTCTATATCTCATTTTGATTTCTCTGTGTAATATTCTCTTTCTCTCTTACTCTCTCTCTCTTCTATTTATTGTAAATAATTAGATAGTTTTAAATTGAATTATTCTGTGACAAATAAAAAGAAACGTGTAGTTTTTAAATCAAACGTCCGCCTCCCTGTGTTCGACCCGGAATTTTCATTTCGGTATAAATTTTATTTGTTGAACACGAATTCTTCGCTTTCGAACTACAACGATAGGTTTTCCAAAACCGAACACGTTAGCGTAGTGATTCGTTAACGTTCAACACCTACCATCTTCCTGTCGAATTGGAACACCAGGCTTACTGGGCTGTTAAGCAGTGTAACATGGATCCCTAGTTAGCCGGTGCGCAGAGGACGCTGCAATTATCTGAGCTCGAAGAAATCCGTCGGGAAGCCTTTGACAATAGTCGACTGTATAAAGAGAAAATGAAAGCCGTCCACGACCGACTCATTCATAGAGAAACCTTTGAGCCTAACCAGCAAGTTTGGCTATTTGATGCACGCCTAAAACTCTTCCCAGTGAAACTCAGGTCCAAATGGGCAGGACCATTTCGGGTGGTTAAGCCCTATTCTAATGGGGCGGTTGAAATCGCTGATCTTAACACTGGGCACACTTTTACAGTTAATGGTCAAAGATTGAAGCATTTCCTGGCCCAGGTACCCCCCAAGGAAAGTGTCACCCTCATTGAGGGCTGACACCGAGCACCGCCTAGCTGGAGGCGTTAAACTCAGTGCTTCCTAGGAGGCAACCCAGAGGATTCAGACTGATCTGGTAGTTTACGTCACTCAGGTACTATCTTTTTGAACCCTTTTGCATCATGTATCTGCCAATGAGGACATTGTCCAACTTAAGCATGGGGGGGTAGTAAATTGCATAATCCTGAGCTCAATTAATCAGTCTGAATGAATAAATTAACTAAAAAAAAAAAGGAAGAAAACTTAGGCATTAGAAACTTGTCAATAGTAGGAAATAATACAAAAAGAACTTAAACACTTAGACTTTTCAGGCCTTCAGGCTTAATCAGCCCTGGTGTCCGTTAAAATATGGATTTAGCAGCGAATCCTTGCAACCTTAAGCTATTCTAATCCACCTACTAAATAAGGTAATAAATATACGACTTATTAACTCACCCTCTAACTCAGAAAAACTTTGAGTCTAAGCATCTGCACACATTTTTGCACAGACTCACTTCTCGGAGATTTTGACAGAAATTGGGTAGCTAATGAACTCTCTAGGGTGGTATGGCTGGCAAGTTATCGTGGGTAACAGCCCATTGGCAGGTTGTCCAGAATCCAGCCATAGGCCATTTCTTTTTCGTTGCCTTTAGGTATATTTGAGATTAGGGAAGCCACCTACAAAAAAAAAAAGGACAAGAAGAAAAGAAAATAAACCACACATCACCGCACAAGTATGGCTGGCAAGTGATCGTGGGTAACAGCCCATTGGTCGGTTGTCCAGAGCCCAGCTCAATAATTGCACAAAAAAGATCAAAACACCTAAGGAAGAAGTGGGGAAGTAGTACAAGCCGGGGAGATATACACTGGAAAAATCCTTGGTTCACCCCAATTAAAACAAATGTAGGGAGAAAGCTACCAAGCGAACAAATACACTTTCAGGCAAATTTGTTTCCTTTTCCGGTCACCTAGAGGCGTAGAAACTCGAAGTTTGTCTCAATTACCATTAAGTGAGTCTATCACAACATTCACACCAAGATGCTTAGCACTTAGGGTTTTGACCGAGTTTTGGGTGGGTTGGGGAGCCGTAAAAAGTTACCAACCCACACTGAATTCTGAAAAAAAAAGTTCTTAAAAATATATATATACGTATGTATAGTTATATATACATTAAAGCAAGGATTCAGGCGATTCGTATTTTGGAAGACACCCGAGCGCTGCTTAGTCTTTGTAAATTAAGATCTGCGTATATTTCCTCTTATTGACAAGTAACAAAGTGCTTAAGTAATTACTTCTTGAATTCTGCAAGGAAATAAAGACTAGAATAAACCTTGCTAGGGACTAGCAAAGAGTAAGCATGGGGGTATGATAACACCACACAAGGGGGTAATAATTATGTTGAATATAGCCCATCTTTAGAATAAAAGGCACAACATAAGTAGAATAGGAGCATTGCATGCATCATGTACCAAGATTGGTTATAAACTGTATTAATGGCCATTTGTGTAAGCATTTGTCAAAGCAAACCTCAGATGAGCAATCGGACTGCACGGATGGATTCAGAATGATGAACGGAGTCCAACGAACTCAAGATCGGCTAGATCCGACATTCGGAGCTCCTACAATGGGCCCAAGAAGTTCTGACCATTGATCTGGAGATCAACGGCCCAAATTGTGCCACGTCAGCCCTGCCCCCACCGCACGCACGCCTTCAGCCAGCCGAGGACAAATCTCGGCCATCGATCTTCGATCGAACGGCCGAGATCCGCGTGCCCGCCCATGGTCGCCGCGACAAAAGCGCGGGCGTGATGCAACGGTTAGCGCGCACGCTCGCATCCACGCGACGCATGTTCGAGCCGCAAGGGGGGGGATTTGAAGGCGGGCGAAGGGCGCGGAGAAACTGGACCGCCTGATCAGCAGCAGGAGGCCAGGATCTCGCCACGTGGCGCGATCGCAGTGCACGAGTGCCCACGTGCGCGCGCACGCCGGGCGGAGACGCACGCGCACACGTGCGCCCGAGGCACGATCTCAGCACAGGCGAGGAAGACTCGAAGATCAGACGGCTCTCGTTCAGCGGCCATGGATCGTGCGAGGAGAAGGAATGGGGCGGGCGGCTGACCGGCAGCGAGAGGGCTACACCGACGCTTTTGGAAGCGGTTTTAGCGACGCTCTGGATGTCGCTAAAGCCCCTTCTTCTTTTAGGAAGCCCTTAACTCTATTTAAACCCCCTCCAACCACCATTCAAGGCATTCACTCCCCCTTTAAACCACTCCACTCCTCTCTTAGCTAGCTTTAGGCACTCTTGTAATCGCCGGAGACGACGAGCTACCGACGGAGCCTCCTCCACCGCCGTGGCTGCCTCATCGCTCTCCACTCTCTCTCTCTCTCTCTCTCTCTCTCTCTCAAGCTTTCCATTACTTTTGTTGAAGCATGTATTTAATGTTGTAAGTTATGAACTACGAATGCATGTTTAATGAAGTTATTTTTCGTTCAATTGCCATTTTAATTTTTGTTCAAGTTGCATGATCAAAATCAAGAGCTTTCTAACTCTAAACTCTCTCTATCTCTATCTCTCTCTCGCTTTTCAAAACCGCATCTTTCGCAAGCAAAACTCCGCCTTTTCTGTGACAACAAGTGGTAAACGAAAATTCGATTTCCATGCCTCCCTGAGATCGACACTCGGACTCACCTTCATTTAATTATTTTAAAACCGACGTTGCAAGTGCGACTATAACGACACTCAACACACACGCACAAAAGCACGTCAATCGCCATGTGCAGCCACCACCACGAACCTCAAAGCTTCGCGCCATCAATGCCAACAACCTTGTCTCAACCCCACGAGGGTAGCCACGTGCACGCGTGGGCAGCACCACTACATACTGCCATTCCACCATCGGAGTGTTCCTTTCTACCGTCCTTACTCCTCCAACAAGCAACTCCGCCATCGGTGGCCTCTTCTCCTCGTGCGAGCTAAGGGGAGAATATCCCCTATTTTGCTACAAGAAGTGCTTCAATAGTTATTACGGGTTTTGCCATTGCCAAAATACTATGACTTATTTAATTAGATTAATATATTAAGGAGAATTTGATAGATATCTTTCTACTCAATTAAAATTGCTTAAAGTTGAGTTCTTATGAATGATAGAGAGTATGGGATATTGGATATAATGAACGGGCTCCATCTTGTAGGAGATTAATATTTATGATCTTTACCAGTATCAAGATCACTCTTCACGTATTTATATGGTATTATATTATGGTGATTTTGCAGGTGCACACTTACATTTTTGATTAATTATTTAGATTGAGAACTTATGTTGGAAATAGTTGTACTAGTTAGTATGCGCACCCATTAATATTCTTGAATAAACGAGACATCACTCACGAATTTAATAGGTTAATTCTTTCTTGTTGAGATGACCTAATCCACTGTAATTAGATTGAATTATTAAATTTTTTGATAGCTGATTTTTCATCACAAAAAATTTACAACGATACGTCATTTAAAATTTCAACAAAAGGGAAGATCAACTTTTCAAGGGCTACATAGGATTTTTTTTTTTTTTTGGGATTTGTTGTATTGGAATAGAATTTGTAGATAGAAGGGGGTGTTTTGGTTGTTGGAAAAGGTTACGTGGGATTTTTGTTGGGATCAAAAAGTCGGAGTACGGTGGAGGGATGGGATATTATGAGGAGGGAGGACATATGGTAGGATGGAATTTTTTTAACAGGAGAGAATATTAGGAAAAGCTTACATGGGGCTTTCGGTGGATTTTTTTAGAGGGATAAATACGATATGATTAGGATTTTTTTTTTTTTTTGGGGAGTGGGTATAGGGTGTACGTAGTGGGTTTGTTGGATGGAGAACGTACGTGGATGTGCATGAGTATATTTAGGGTATAAAATGGGATTAAATGAAAGGTGGGTAAAATGTGTTTGGGAATTTATTTGCTAGCTTGGATAAGCATAAGTGGGTATGAAAATTGAGTTTTTAAATAGGTCAAAATCTAATCAGTTCTAGGTTTTGAGAAATAGTTTAACCGTAATTTATCTCAATCCAGCTTCTCCTTCGTGTTACGCTTCAATCAGATTTACACTTGGCACTTGCACATGTATAAGAAAAACTATTGAAGTATCAGATGTAAGTAGTAGCAAAATTATAATTAAATTCCTAAAAATATAATATTTACAAAATATTATAATGTAACTAATATAATCTAATCTAATGCAACATGAACTAATTTACTTTTAAACTAACAATAGTTAGGTATAAATTATGTAAATAAATATGGACATACCAGTCGGTTGACTCATCAATGGCAACAGGGACCAAAGTGTAAAGAAGATAAGAAAGTTATGGACTAAATTGTGAGAAACTTGAAAGTTAGGGGTTTGATTTTGAGAAATAAAGATTTTAGGAACTAAATTGCAAACTAGGTCAAGATAGACTTTGATTGGTCCCAAATTATGGTGTTAACCAAATTTTGGCCTAAGGAATCCAATGGTAAACTTGGATTTGAGTTTTGAGCACATTTGTTTAGGTAAATTGCATAGAAGCCTAAATCAAGGCAAAATCCTATCTGAAATACTGTTCTAGGTTAAAATGGGTTAGATGGTCAAACCAAAGGTACCAAACCTCTTGAAATATTTTTGAATGAATTTTAGGTGATTTAGATGAATTTTATCCTGACCAGAACATTTCCAATTCAAGCGGGGTTGATAATTAGGGTTTTGTGTACTGTTTTCACCCTTAAAATGCGTGAAACCCTATTTTAGTTAGTGTTGGCCCACTTCTTGGTATTTAATGACCAATTGACCTCTAATTAACCCCCTGGATGACCTCATGGTTACTTTGCATTCATTATGTGATGCTAAAACTGTAGAATTAACCCTATTTATTATTTTCTTCTCAAAATGGATCAAAATGGAATTATGGTTCTCAGGCGATCATTTAGGAGCATTTGTCTCTTGATTCTAATTAATTCAAGCTAGTTTTGGCAAACGATGGTGTTACCATCAAGGGTGAGCGCAGTCGTGCTGCTATCGGGGACAAGTACGCCTTGGTGGAGTAGTTGAGGGAGGTGGTTGCTACTGTTGTTGGTGTGGTCATGGTCTTCGGAGGATGGAGCAACAAAAGAGAAGCGAGGGTGGCTCGTGGCAAAGGAGGGTGGTCACGTGGTCGAGGACGACGGGCCCTACTACAGAGGTTGCAGTCGTCGAAGGAGGGCTCAATCCGAGCTCGAGAGGAGATGATGGTAACACCATCATCAGCCATAATCAGCTTATTTTGATCCAAATAATTCAGTAAATGCTCCTATAAAACTGCCAGAGAGCCATAAGTCACTGCATAACCATTCTGAGGGAAATACAAGAAAATAAGGTTAAAACTGCAGTTTTACCATCTTATCACGAATGCAGTACAATCATGGGTTTTCCCAGGGGGTAATTAAGGGTCAAATGATCCTTAAAGCTAACAAGTGGGTTAGAACAAGGAAAAAATTGTTTGCACGTGTTTTGAGAATTAAATGACTTTTGAAATCCTAAAAATAGAGTCACTTAATTAACTTACGTTCTAGTCATGATAAAATTTGGATAAACCCTCTAAAATTCATATAAAAATATTCTCTATGGTTTGGAACCTTCAATTTGATCATCAGAACCCATCTTGACCCAAAACAGAGTCCTAGACTGACATTTGCCCTAATTTAGGTTTTTGCATAAATTACCCAATCAAACAAGATCAAAACCTAAATATAACATCACCATTGGATTCCTTGGGTCAAAATTAGGTTTATACCAAAATTTGGGCCCAATATGAGATCATCTTGACCAAGTTTGCATTTTGGTCCAGTCAGACTCTTTTTATCTCATTCAGATCCTTAACTTTTGAATTCTCTTACAAATAGCCCCCTAACTTATTTATCTTCTTTAGAAATAGGTCCCCATTCCATTTTTGGAAGGTGAAACCTTCACCATTGAGTTTCGAGCAAGGATTCTCTCAATTCTCAATCAATCCCTCTCAAAATTGATATGGGGATTCCTTGGGAAATTTCCTTCCATTTGAGCCATTCCTTGGGCTCTAAGTCCTTCCCTAAAGGTCATTCTCAATCAATTCCTGGGAATCCATTGTTGCAACCACCTTCCAAGCTTGAAAGCTTCTTTCCAAGCTTGGAAGGGCATCCTATGGCCTATAAAAGAGACCCCAGGGCACGGCCGTACTCTTGAGCTAGTTTTGAGGCCAAAAACCCTCTTCCTAACCCAACCTCTGGCCTCCTCCAACCTTGCTTTGGCAAGCTCCTCCACTATCGTCCTACAACCTCCCAATGGCCAAATTGGGAGAGTCTTCTTTCTCCCTGATTTCCTTCGCCTCTCCAGAGCCAACTCAGAGGCGCCTTAGCCCCTTCATCCTCGCTGTCTCCCTCATCGGAGAACCTTTCGTCCACGACGCCAGCCAACCACAGCCGACACTGCCCTACCCCTTTCGTCTTGAGATTAGGTTCCAACGTTCCCTCATCTCCCCTACTCTTTTTCCCCTATTTATCCTTCTATTTCGATCCCTCGACACGCTGTTCACCTCCATCGTCCTTACCTCCGGCCACTCTTCTAGCAAGCCCATCTCACCACCACAGACCACCAATCAACTCACCGACAAGCCCACAACCTTCACCTCTCCACCCTCTTCAAAACCCCTCTTCCCATTCACTACTTCGCTCACCCAAATCACCCACCAAACAACCCACCTACTCACGACCATTTTCATCACCGTCAGGCCACCACCCTCACTCTCATCACATGTTGCACCCACCATTGCACTCGCCACTCCACAGTGATCCTTTCTGAGCCTTCAGCCAGGGTCGAGAGTCCATTTTGCTTGATTTCAGGTGTATCCCTAGCCACCATTAACGAAGAGCTTTAAAGAAGCTTTGAGCTTGCTTCAGGTCTCGACTGCCCTAGGTAGAAGTCCTAGGTTGTGCGGATTTGCTTCAGGCATTGCCCCAGGTGGTCAATTGGACGCTTGGACCTCACGAGCCACGGCAATCAAACGAAGGACGTCTACTGCAGATGCACGAAAAAGAGGGACATAGATAGTTCCACATTGGAGACTCACAAGAGGCCGACTGCGCATAAATTAAATTTCTCTCTATGTCTTAGTGCCTCAAGTCATAGGGGGTGAGGTCCCCTGCGCCCTCACATGCCTCGTCCGTGACATATACCCCGCGGACCTGGTGTGCCCGACCCGCCTAAGCCTTCATTCCTCGCTCACCATTCACAGCCGGTGAGCCTAGATTTGGGTGCGCGTACCGATTACCTGACTATACCCTTAGTAGCCCTGGGAGGGCGAAACCTAAGAGGAGAGAAAGAGAGAAAGAGCATGGGGCAGGGGAGGGTTTTTCCCTATGCAACACTTAGCCAAAACCTGTGATGGCTACCCTCTATGTGTGAAGAAAGAAAGAAGAAAAGAAGGCTTGAAGATAAGAAGTGATGTAAACACATTTATTGAGGGTAAAATGCCTATTCATGCATGTTCCTAGGCTTAGATTTGCATTTCATGTTATAAATATTGCATAGCATGCATCATTTTGCATTTAGAGTACTTGTATATAATTTAGGTTAATTGCATCCTTTTTATGGTTAGGAGAGAAGGATATTTATTTTGGAGCCTTAGATTGACGATCTGACCATACGGATGTGATCAAGACGACGATTGGAGTCCAACGCCTCTGAAATCGCCTCGATTGGAGTCCCGTACCACCATATGCAGTCTGAGGAAGATCAACGGCCAAGGGACTAGGAGACATAATTTGGAGCTTCAAATGATAAATCCGACTGTGCGGATGGATTCGAGTCGACCATCGTAGCCTAACGGCGTAAAAATTGACTCAATCCAACTTCTGTAGCAGCCCCTACAACAAGAAGAAGATGGACGGCCCAGACTACGTCATGTGGCATAGCCCAGGCTCCCAGTGCATGCACGCAGCGCTGCACGCATGCAGTAGCGTGGGTGCGCATGCGCACGTAGGTGTGCATGTGCACAGCGCAGTGCCAGTGCGTGAGCACACGCGCGCGGCAAGGCAAGGGAGTAGCGCCAACTATGTGTGAGCTGGACCTACAGCGACGAGTTGGACTTTCAGCGACGTTTACAGTTGTCGCTAATTATTCACGCGCTAGCAAAGCCAACTTTGGGCGTGAGCAGCATGAGCGGGCATGAGCTGTCTACATCGATGCTTCCAACGACGGTCTGGATGCCACTAATGGCCCCATAGCTATTTTTGCCTCTTCTCCTCCACTATAAAAGGACCTACACCCCCTCCCTTTCGAGCCATCTCTACCTACTCTACTCCCACCTACTCCCAAGCTCTAGCAAGCCTACCAACGCTCCATTAGAGCTTGTTCTGAAGCTCCCAAGGCTCCTATTAGTGTAGCAAACCTTTGCCCCACCAAATATTCATCCATATTCTCATCCCCATTCATAGGTCGCCTTGGAGCCGTCCTCCCACCTCCATTCTTGTTGCAGATCATCTCCATCTTCTCACCTCCATTCTGGAGCCACGCCGAAGCTTTCCTCAACCCGATGTCCTCCTGCATCTCACCTCCATCGTCTCTCTCCTCACCTCCTTCATCTGAGCTTCCGCCAGGCACCATTGTCTCATCCAACTGCCGATTCGGGAGATTTCCTCTCACCCCCCTCTCTTTTTCTGCTTTCATAGTTTATTGTAATTGAAATTGGAAATAATATATATTAGATTTGTTCCACATCTCTATCTTGTGATACGTTTGCTTTTTTTCTTTTATTTCAAAAATACAGGAAAATAACAAAATCCCAAAATACCAAAAAGAAATGAATCGAAGCGTGATTTTCAATAAAGTAAACATCGCCTCCCTGTGTTCGACCCGGGACTCCCTTGGAGTTTCAGTACAAATTTTATCTGATGGACGTTATTTGCAACTACGACGACGGGTTACTTGTAACCCTGATTTCTAACATGCGAAACACGCCCGACCATTTTGGTGCCATTGCCGGGGAGGCAATGGAATTTACTTTATTGTTTATTACATTTCTTTTCATTTACATAGCACTAACCCTATTTGTCTTTGATATACTATCTTGCAGGTACCCTAGCATGGAGATCTAAGTGTAGTAGACCAGAGTAAAAGTACGGGTAGAGTATTTTGTAAGTGTCCCCCACACCACCCCCATCTTAGTTTTCATTCCATAGCCTAATAACTCAAACCCAAATCAACTTAGGTGCTTTTTATAAACCCTAGGATAGATTTGGTTGTTTGTTTACCATCTCCACTCACCTCGCCATCCACACAAATAAAAAAAAGTGTTATCTGATTGTGAGATTTTCTGAACGCTACACACTTAAGACCCACAACTTCTTATCCTAAGGCGCACAATCGCTTTGATTCTACCACTTAATCGAGATCTAACCTGTGGACCCGGTACACTTCAACTAAATACACGAGTAGAAATTTAAATAGGTTAAGCATTCTTGTGTGCCTTAACTAAGTGATGCAATAGGCCAATTGATTGAGTTGTTTAGGCCGCACCACTCAATCTAAAACTGATCCATCAAGTAGCTTGCCACTTAGGGTTAATTCTTAGGGCTAAACTAGGCACTCCACATTATTTTTGATTTTTAAAGGAACATATCATCACTCGTGCTTTCAAAACTTTGAGTGTTCTACTAAACCTTGATTGAACCAACCTAAGAATTAAACCCTAAAAGCTACTAAACAAGGTTAAATCCTAAAAGACAAATCATAAAATAACCTTGTTTGACCCTTGTGTGCGGCCCTAGTTGTGCACGCACACACATTTTAACCGATCATTAAGGGCACAACCCATCTAAAGGGCCCATCATATTCCTGAAGCACCATTGTTCCAAGCCTAACTAAAATTGATTAGACGTTGGCCCTAAGGATTGGTTCGCTTGTCGGGATCCAGATTGAGATTGTTCACGATTAACCTGCTTATACTAGTCAATCTGATGTCTAGCTAGGGAAGTAGCGTCAAACGACTGCGGCTGGGGGTACACTAGGAATCAGAGGCGCAAGCCAAAGGAAGAACCTTCTCCCCAGTCCCTCCTTCTAATTGGTTGGATTGCTTGGACATAAGTAGAGTAAATCATCCATAATCTTAGGATGGATTCTGAGAGTCTGCAGACCTTTAGGCTACCCAACCTAGGGACAAGCTTGTATTTTTGTATTGCAGGACTCCTTTCTCTTTTAATTTCCCTCCTTCCTTCACCATGTACCCTTCCACATCCTACACACATTTCACATCCTATCCTCCTACCACCACTTACCCCCAAGATGATTACTATCCCGACTTAACTTGTAATTATCCATCCACTAGCCGGGATGACTTTGATTGGGAATATGAATCCGGACCTCAGTGTCCAGGGCCTAACCCTGGACAACAAGACTGTGATTACTATCCTTCCCAGAGCTACAATGATTATAGATCTCCATCCTTTGATGATCAACCTAACTAGATCTACAACCGTGAAGGATATGCTAATTATAACACTTACCCTCCCTAGAATTATGCTGAATTTAGATCGTCACTAACCTTTAAACAACCTGAAATGACCTACTATCAAGGAGGGACCCGAGAACCTCGACATCTTGACACCCTTAAATTTAACCTGAACCTACCCAAACCTGTACCGAACCAGTCGGTTCAGGTGAACCAGATCTAGGATAGGGTGTTGGCTAATTTGAGGAACACTATACAATCTTTAGAAGCTCAGCCAACACCATGCACTGAAGCACTAGAGCCTATGATCAAAATGATTGATGAACTTAATAGTTCTCTATTGGATTTACTCCAAAGTGTTAGGGATAGGGACCTGGGTGAGTTTCTTCTTGGGAAATTTTTGAGGTTGAGGATGAAATTTGTGGTTGTACTAGTCAAATCTTGGGACGATTCTCAAGATGAACCCCCTTCATGAGAGCTAATGTCTGAACCTACTTAGGTGCCTATCGGGGGGGATACATTTTCTGAGACTGGGGATGACCAGGTTGGGCTAGAGCAACCATTTGAGGATGAACCAATTAATTCACTCGAGATCCCCAATCCAGGGAGCGAGGAAAAATATGTCTCCACGGACCATGAAATGACGTATGATTTTGAGACATATATAAATGAGGATCATGGATTCTTTGACTCTGAGGGTGAAGAATCTTTTGGTGAAGTCTCACTTGAACTTAAGGAAGAGGATTTTAGTGGGACAAATGGGCTTGAGGAATCTGACGAACCAGTTGATAGCCCAACTATTGAAGATTTGGATTTGGTTGGGGCTAACTTGGAGGATTCGAATCCTCATTTACTAGAAGATTCAATCAATAGCCCCATTCCTCAACCACACCCCAAAGGGATTGATTTTGATTTGGAAATCATTGTACCCAAGTTAATCTTGAGTCAGCCACGATTTTTGGGCTTGGGAGAATCTTATGGGGTGAATGATATGTTTGAGGTCCCGAAACCTGAGCACCTGACGTTGGGGGAGAGGAATTTTGAAATGAAAATTTGGGAGGTTTATTTTGAGGGAAAAACAAATTTGGATATAAGGGTACCTATTGACCTGAAACCACCTATCTGCTATGAGGACCCTTATGATATCTTTCATGTGAAACCTAAGCTCGAAATAACTAATTATTTTTCTGAGCTTGATGTTAAGTGGACAACCGCACCTATTGAACCATCTTTACCTATTGTCTAGCACTTTGGTCTTGGGTTGCACACCACTAAACCACAGGCTTGGCCCCACAAATGCAACAACCTTCGGTTCTGGGTGATTTTCATCTAGAACCTGAGAACCACTCGATCTTGGGGCATGGGTTTGCACCATAATCTAGTCCACATCTGTGGACATCTTCTGCTGGCGGGTTTCAGAATCAATATTTTTATTTTGATTCTGACCCACACTTGTGAATTCTCAATTTCTTCCTTGTATGTATTTTATGCCTAGCTGAAGGTACTAAATTTAGCACATGTTTATATTTCACGTTCTTTGTGGAGTTGACCGGATTTTTACGACACTCAGGTGATATTCTGTTTACTCCTACCCTTTCATGTCTTTATTTTTACAATGAGGACATTGCATCATTTAGGCATGGGAGGGGTGGATAATCGATTCCTGAAATCATTATGTTAACTCCGTAGAATTTCTTTTACTTTCTTATAAAATTAAAAAAAATTTTGAAAATTTGAAAAGAGATAAAAAAAGAAAGAAATTAGGAAAAGAGAACTTAGGCATTTGGAAGTTATTAACTTTAGAAAATGATACGAGAGGACCTAAACACTTAGACTCTTTAGGTCTTTGGGCTTAATTAGCCCAGGTGTCCACTTGAATGTGGACTTAGTCTCGAGTCCACGCAAATTAAAATTCATTTTAATTTGGTAAATAATTTGGGATGATAAGTATGCGACTTATTAACCCGCCCTCTGATTTGGGGGGACTTTAAGCCTAAGCATCTACACACATTTTTTTACACTGACTCACTTTCCAACGGTTTTTACATAAATTGGGTAGCTAATGGATCGACTTGGGGGTATGGCTGGTAAGTTATCGGTGGTAACAGCTCATCGGTTGGTTGTCCAGAGCCCAGCCACAAGACCATTTTCATTGTATTGCCTTTAGGTAAATCTTAGATCAGGGAAGCCACCTACTTAGAAAAAAAAAAAGAAACACTCAAAAAGAAAAGAAAAAAAAAGAGAAAAAAAAGAAAATGGAGAAAATAAAAAAACAAATAAAGCCACACTTCACCACACGAGTATGGCTGGCAAGTTGTCGGTGGTAACAGCTTATCGGCCGGTTGTCCAGAACCCAGCTCAAAAAAAAAAAAAGCACAATAATTCCCAAAACACTTAGGGAAAAAGTGGGGAAGTAGAATAAACCGGGGAGATATACACTGGGTTCGCTCTTGTGTTGACCCCATAAATAAAAGAAGTAGGGAGAAAGCTACCGATCGTAAAGATAAACCTTTAAGCAAGGTCACCTAGGGTCATAGAAACCTGAAGTCTATCTTAACGGCCGTTTTGTGAGTCTATCACTTTTTCACAAAGATGCTTAGTACTTAGAGTCCTTTTCGAGTCTTGGGCAGGTCGGGTAGCCGTAAAAAGTTATCCTGGAACTCTCAAACTCCAAAAGTATAAAAAAATTAGAAAAGAAGAAAAATAATAAAAAAAAAGTATCTTCCCTTTTCAAATAAGGTGAGGACTTGGGCGGTCTACATTCTGGTAGGCACCTGAGTACTGTTGAGTTTTTGTAGTTTAGGACCTTAGTTGAAATTTTCTATTGTTAATAAACGACTTAGGCTTAAGCAATCTAATCTTAATTCTACTTTTATACATAGCATATAGTTTAATTTTGCTAGGGACTAGTAAAAGATAGTTATGGGGGTATGATGTAAACACATTTATTGAGGGCAAAATTCCTATTCATGCAAGTTCCTAGGCTTAGATTTGCATTTCATGTTATAAATATTGCATAGCATGCATCATTTTGCATTAGAGTACTTGTATATAATTTAGGTTAATTGCATCCTTTTTGTGATTAGAAGAGAAGGATATTTATTTCAGAGCCTCAGATTGACAATCCAACCATACAGATCTGATCAAGACAACGATCGGAGTCCAACGCCTCTGAAATCGCCTCGATCAGAGTTCCGTAGCACCGTATGCAGTCCGAGGAAGAACAACAGCCAAGGGACTGAGAGTCATAATTTGGAGCTTCAAATGATAAATCCGATCGAGTGGAAGGATTCGGGTCGATGATCGTAGCCTAACAGTGTGAAAATCGACTCAATTTGACCTCTATAGTAGCCCCTACAACAAGAAGATGGACGGCCCAAACTGCGCCACGTGCTGCAGCCTAGGCCGCCCAGCACATGCACATAGCACCGCACGCGTGCAGCAGTGCGGGTCCACCCGCACGTGCAGGTGTGCAAGCTATAAAAGGAGACCATTGAATTAATGTTTTTCAGGTGCGCACAGAATGGATAAATCCATCACTAAAGGTCCTGAATTAATGTTTTTCAAGTTGTAATGTCCGAAATGCCCCCACTCCTTGCAACTATAAAAGGAGACCCCTACCATACGGATTTCTCATCCCTTCCTTCTCTTCTCTCCCTCTCCAAAGCTCAAGAGAAGCTTGTCTCACACCTGGGATGCTCCTCAAGAGCTAAAACCAAGTTTTCGCCCCCGTTCCTGAAGCGAATCCTGCAACGACGACGATGTGCTGCCTTGTTCCTGTTCCTCCTATTTCAACCTCCTTCTTCCCGCTCCGTTCCTCGTCTCCCAGGCGTTGTCTCGTCCGCCTCATCCTCCAAGTGATCGTCGAGGAGGATAATTTCTCTCTCCCATTCTTTTTCCTGCTTTCAAGATTAGAATTTTCTTGCTTTCTAGTTGTAATAAATTCTCGCTTTCTTAGTTGTAAAAATATTTTGCAATATCAAGTGAACGTTCTCTCTCTCTCTGCTTGTCTATACTGATTTCCTTGTGATTATTTCGCCCTTTAAACAAAAACACAAAAAAAATATAATTGCGAATTTTGGTCGATGTAGCCTCCCTGAGTTCGACCTGGGATTTCTTTGTAGATTTTTCGGTATAAATTTTATGTGTTGAATGGATTTCTTTGCTAATCGAACTACAATGATAGGTTTTCAAAACCAATTCCGATAGCGTAGTCTTCCGACGTTCAACATTTCGGTGCCGTTGCTGGGGAGGCAATGATTTTCCGATCTTCTTTTTGCATTTCACGTATTTTATTATCTTCTAACTTACTTTATCTCGTATCTATTGTTTTGCAGATATCTCTATCAGGGAATCGTCAAGCAGTAGATTGTAGTAAAGTGAGTTGAAGACAACTGTAAGTGCTCCCCATTCTTCCCCTTCCATAGATTTCATTTCATCACATTAAATTCAAATTCCAATTAACCTAGGTGTTTGCATAAATCCTAGGATTAGTTTGGTTGTTTGGATTTCCACCTACATTCATTTCACCCTAGCATATAAAAAAAAATAAAAAGATATTTTTGTGAGGTAATTCAACATACACACAACATACACCCACATTCAAGACACTTAACCTAATTGATTTTTTTCTACTCAACCGGATTCTGATCTGTGGAACTGGTACACACAAATCATCACATAAAAGAGTAGAAATCATTCTAAGTTAATCATTTTTGTGTTCCTAACTCAGTGGTGTAATTGTGGCCAATTGTTTGAGTTGTTTGGGCCGTACCACTCAACATAAAATCAACTCACCAAGTAGCTTCCTCTTAAGGTTTTCAATCTAGGTTCATACCAGGCACTCCACTTTATTTATGATTTTTAAAGGAAAGCAATCTTCACCCGTGCTTGAAAACCTGGTTTGCCTCAAACTTGATTGAAATCAACCTAATTCTAAACCCTAAAAGCTACTTAAGCAAGATTTGAACATTAAAATCTATTCATCACAAATAATCTTGCTTGAAAACCCTGGTTGTGCACACACTTACACATACTTAATTGATCATTAAGAGCACAACCCATTTTAAGGGCCCACCACATTCCATAAGCACTACAATCCCAGGCCTCAATAAAATTGAGTAGACGTTGGCTTTAAGGACTAATTTGACCTTTGGGGCCTAGTCTGAGATTGTTTATAATTAACCTGCTTGTACTGATCAATCTGATGTCTAGCTAGGGGAGTAGCATCAAACGACCGCGGTTGGGGGGTACACTAGGAACCAGAGGTGCAAGTCGAAGGAAGAACCTTCTCCCCAGTCCCTCCTTCTAACTGCTTGGATTGAGAATACACAAGTAGAGTAAATCATTTATAATCGTAAGGCGGGTTTTGAGAGTTTGTAGATCCTTAGGCTACCCCGCTTAAGGATAGGTTTATTTTGTTGTGTTGCAGGTTCTTATCTCCAGTCCTTCCAACCGTTTCCTAGTTTATGCTGGGAAGAAGGTCATTGAATCCCCGATTGAAAAGACCATTAGAGTATTCTAGGAGGCGTAGATTGGATTTTGGCCAAATTGATCCCATGGCCGATCAACAGTCTCCTCTACCGCAGGATCCACAGGAGGTATTTCGAAGGCAGCTAGAACAAATGCAAAGAATGCAAGAATGGTTCCAGAGAATGCAGGGTGCTCAGCCCTTGAAGGATTTTTATGATCCTTTAAATTACAGGGAACGTCTCGACGTTCAGATTCCTGCCGGAGACGTAGAAATCAAGCCCCAAGTGTTAAGCCTGATCAAACATTTCCATGGGCTTGTCTCTGAAGACCCGTTTCAGCACTTGGAGGACTTGACCACTTTGGTCTAGACCACCAAGGTGCGAAACATGAATGAGGAGCAAATGATCATGAGGCTCTTCCCTCACTCTCTTAGGGATAAAGCAGCTCATTGGTATTGAACTATAGGAAGACCAATTGCAACTTGGAATGAGTTGAAATCGGCCTTTCCTAAGAAATTCTTCCCTGTCGGACGTACCAATGCTTTAAGACGGGCAATCACTACCTTCACCCAATGGCCGGAGGAGCAGTTTTATGTTGCCTGGGAGCGATTCCAAGACCTATTGCGGAGGTGTCCACATGACGAGGTGCCGAAATGGCAACTCATGCAGATTTTCTACCACGGGTTGACTGAGCAACTCAGAAATCACGTGGATGCTTCTTGCGGAGGCAATTTCCTCAACAAAGGCGCAGATGGTGCACACGATTTGTTTGAGGAGATGAGCGAGAATTCTATCAATCATGCCTCCATGGATACTTTTAACTGGTCCCAGCAGCCAAGATCGAATGTTAATGAAGTCCACGACTCTCATTCATTCGATATGGAATTGATTTGTAATAAACTTGATAAGGTGGACTTGGTTGCTAAGAGAATGGCAGAGTGGATGGATGGAAACTCAATGAACAACTCTTGATCCACTCAATCGCAGAATTCGAGATTCCATTCATCGCAAGCTCCTTCTAGACGGGAGTTCGTGAATCAACTTGATGAGGCTCAACTTGCGAGCCAACATTATCCGGAACCTCACGGGTTCCAAACTATGGCCTTTGATCCCATTTTTTTCTGATTCTTCCCTTTCTTTCTCTCCATCCTCACCCAATGAGGATGTTTGTGTTGTACAGGAGAATGTTAGATCCAACCCTTACTCCAATGCTTATAATCCGGGTTGGGGAAACCACCATAATTTCTCCTTGGAAAACCTGGGGCAGCAGACCCAATTTCGACCTAGCAACTATGCTCTGCAACGACCAATGGGTTAGGGTCATCTTTATACTCAGTTGCCCCTGAATCAGGTCAATCAGCCAGCTTGGAATGCCCGTCAACCCATAGGGCAGGCAGATTTGAACTGATAGAAGGTAGAGATGCAATGATCTATACTCCAGCTCATGCAGCAAATGAAAACCTCGCTGGACAACTTGCAAACCAGGCTCATAGCTAATTCTGGTCAACCCGGATCTCTACCATCTCAACCCGTACCCAACCCACGAAATATCTTGAATCTAGGAAATCAAGCCTATGGGTATGGGAATCAGAGGGACCCACACGCACATGCTCAGGTGGTTGAGCAGGGTTCTTCTTCTTCTTTCGCAAATCAACGATTCTTGGCTAATGAAGCCCCTCTAATCTTTCCTAACACTCCCCAAGACCCAAACTCATATGCATCCGCAAATTCTGTTACCTTGAGGAGTGGTAAACAAACTCAGGGTCCACAACCACACTATTCTGCTTTACAAAATCCTGAAGAACCTGAAGAGAGAAAGGAGAATTCTGCAGAAGAAATCAAGGCTCAGGAACCTGATTCCAAAGATCCGACTCATGTTCCTTTTCCTGAGGCCTTAATCAGATCAAGGAAGAAGTCTGTTGATAGTAATGAGGAGCTTCTGAATATTTTCAAGAATGTCAAGATCAATATCCCTCTCCTCGATGCTATCAAACATATATCGGCTTACGTGAGATTTTTAAAGGATTTTTGTGCATAGAAGCATAAGTCTAGAGAATCTGTTCCGAGGAAGGTGGTACTCTCCGAGTAGGCTAGTTTTTCTATCCTGCACCACCTCCCTTAGAAAAAGAGAGAGGTGCTCTTTGATTTCCTGTGTCATCGGAGATTACACTTTTGATAGAGCATTACTGCATCTAGGTGTATCCATCAACCTAATTCCAACTTCTCTTTACGAGAAGTTTGGATTAGGTGAACTTCAGCCGACTGATGCGTTTCTTTACTCAACTCAGTAATTAAGTCAATTTTACTTAATTTAGAGTAGAAAAAAGTCACTTAAGTTAACTAGAAGTTACGTCAGTTGCGTAGTATAGGGTCGAATTAATCTAACATTTTAGAAATTTTTACTAGTTGAGTCCAGGTCGTTCGCTGGGAGGTATAATTCATTCTAAATTCACTAGTTATCTTTTATTTTCTTTATAAGTTTAGGAGGTATATTTAAGTTAATTTAGAAACATTAATTTTGCAAAAATTGATTAGATTGAAGAAGTATGCAAAATCCCATATGAAAACTCATTTTCAACATTTAAAGCATGTAAATCCTCTATTTATTTCAAATGATTTAAGGAAAGAAAAGGTTTATTTAATCAAAACATGCCTTATTACAACAATTGAGAACAAAAAGTAATTAAAATGATGCAAGAAAAATAAATTTTCCTTTATTTCTTCAGCCTCTCTCTCTATCTTTTCTTCTTCTCCTTTCTTTCTTTCTCTTCTTTTATTTATCCTTTAACTTTTACTCTCTCTCGAGCTCTTTATTTTTCCTCTCTTCTCTTTTTCTGCTCCTGCCATCTTCCTTTCTCTTCCCTTAATCTTTCCTTAATTCCCTTTGTGCATGTTCTTCTTCTTTCTTTCCTTAGTTTCCTTAGCTGCTGAGCCTTAGCACTTCTTCCTCAATATTTAACCTCAGCACTTAGCCATCAGTTCTACTTTTCCTTAAGCCAGCTGAACCGGGTTTATTTTCCTTTAACCAAAAATTATTTGTATTTGTGGCGAAGTCCTTTTGAGGATACACAGCACCCTGAGATCAGGGTGGGACCAGACCCTACTCGATCCTCACCTGATTTCATTATGGTTCGATTTTGGTTTATTTCATTTGAGCCAAACCGGCCCTCTCTCGAACCGAACCGATTCACGCCTCCCAGGCCTCGCCCTCCCAGGGTACATTCGCACACGCCCACTCGGGCGCACACCTGCAGGCACACATGCCTGCACACACACACACACACACACACATGCTCATAAGGTCAGATGTTCAGATCGTGCCGAGCACTTGATGACTGAAATGGCTATACAACAAATTCCTTTTGCTCGCATGCGCCCGCTCGAAATCTACCGATGTGGGACTATGTTCCCCCCTTCAGACCCGACTTCAATCGACCATATCTCCTATCTCAGAGCTCCATTCCAAGTGATTCAAGGCTTGTTGGAAAGCTCTAAGATAGATCTACAAGATTGAAGGGTCAATTTTAAGATAAGAGGATGATTTCCTCTTCAATTTGAAGAGTGAAATAGGGAGGTTCCTATGGGTTATACTGCCTGGAAAGTGAAATTAATGTTACAGAGTCCACAGATGGACTTAATCTCTCTCAGTAAAGGTCTAAATAGGCTCTATATATGATTCCGCAACTACAGGTAGAGGTTCTAAAGCTCTCAAAGCTTCAGAAAAGGTGCAGAAACTCAAACCTTCTCAGGAAGCTTCAAAGAACAGGTTTCAGACTTCAAAATGTGCAACTGACACTTAAGAACAAATCTAATCGATTCCAACAAGTTCTAAGGATTGAAACTGACTAATCTATGCAGGATTTCAAGTCAAAACTCATCAGAATACCACTGCTGTCAGTTTGGGTTCAAAATCAACCAAAACTGATAGGGTTTGAATTCTCACCAAATCATTCATCTGAGCTCAGTTTGATCACTTTAAAACTTTCCAACAGATTCCTAGGAACAACTTCAACTCTTCAATTCTTCAGTTCAAGCTCAGAAACAAGGTTTCCTCCTCAGGTTTGACTGTAAGGCTAAAAAATTTGTCTTTCTGATTAATGCCTTCTCCTAAGAAATTAAAACCTCAAATAACATCTCCTCAACATCAGTAATTCATTCAGACCCTCAGATAGGTGTTCTAACCCTAAAAGTTAAGGTTTCAGGCTCGTCGCCTGAGCTCCTAATGTGGTTTGTTCGTCAGAAGGAACCAAGGGTTGTTACAATATTCTAAGGGCATAATTAACTTCAGTGCATTACACTGAAGCTTTTGAATCCATCAAGTGACTCTTTTAAGCTACTGTCAGACTTCTCCAACTCCACCGGTGTTGGAGAAGATGAACCTCAATCTACAGCTCCAGTAACTTAATCTTCAAATAAATAACCTCAAACTAATCAAGAATCAAAATTGAACCATTCTGAAGCTTCTCAACAAATGCTAAAGGCTGAAGGTCGAAAACGACTCGTCGAAGCTCTGGTGAGTCCAGAAAAAGAACAAATTGTGTATAGATTGTAAAAACGTGCCATTTTTTATCTAAAAAGGTTCTTGAGGTTACAAGGAACCTTAGGGAGTCAGTTAATTCTTCATTTGCTCATTAGAATTAAGGTTTGACAGTAAATTTCATTTCTTAAAGGATCTGTGTTGGTTAATGCTCAGGACCTGTTTTACCACTCAATTGAGTGGTCAAAACAAGTCAACAAGTATTTATGATCATGAATATATATATAATTAAGGATTTGAACTGCTCCTGAGTGGCCATGGACAGCGAGCTCAGGAGCTTAATTACAAATTGGGCATTTAAGTTATATGTGATAATTCTACTTATTAAAGTGTCAATTAGGGTCCTTAGGATATGAATAAGTGATGGAGAACTGAATAGTGCCGTGATGTCGACCGAACCATGGCTTAGCTAGCCTTTTGTTTGTTCTTATTATAGTAATGTCGTTGTGGTATAGATAAAATAGCTACGGTTTGTCGTCATTGCCACTATTACAATTTTACTCACAAATGTTTTTCTTCCGAGGTCAAACTCAGGGATCTACTAGAATTCTAGAAGTACAATGCTTCTTTATTACAAAAATAAGAGAGAGAAAGAGAGAGAGAGGGAGAAGTAGATTTTGTTTCTTGGCTTTTTCTTCTTCTCTTCTTTCTCTCTCTTTGCCTGTCTTCTTTTTCTCTTCTTTCTCTTCTCTTTTCTTTCTTCACAGTTCTTGATCTTCTTCAGTTCTTCTTCTTCTTTCTTTATCTTCTCTTTTCTTTCAGCTGCGGCACCTTTTCTTTTCTTTTTCTTCTTCTTTGCTTTGTCTGTAGAGCTTCATCCGTCGTCTGATTTCTCAATCAGACGGCTTAAATGGTGCTTGCTACAGTGCTTCCTTTGTGCTTCTCCTTCTTCTTCTTCTGCGGTCTTCTTCTGCTTTGTTCCTTGGCCTTCTCCTTCTTTCTTCTTCCTTCGGCCAAGTGTGTTCTTCTTCCCTCGCACCCTATCCCTACACAAAGAGCAAAACCTACCCTGTCCCTCTACCCGCACGTCTCTCTCTCTCTGTAAACCACTCACAGGACGCTCTCCCAGAGCCATGGGTAATCAGGTCGGGTTTCGCGCCCGTGACCAGTCACACCGGTGTGTGGGTGATGCGCGAGGTGTGCTCAGATAGGGTCAGGTCGGATCCTGCCAGATCCGCGAGGTGAAACCGCGGACGAGGCGAGCGTGAGTAAGGTGAGGGACCTCACCCCAGTGCTTTCGGAGGCAACCAGTAGAAAACACAAAATCAACTTATACTACTGCGGGGTTTGGTAAACTCACGATGTGGGACTATCCTCTGCGCTCTTCTCGCATGCGCCCGCAGCAGACCACTGCTTCGCTTCCTCAGCTGCAGGCTCTATTTGCTTTGATTGCTTGGTTAGCTACCTTCACACTACCCTCCCGACTTCCCAGCACCTGGAGCCCTGGGGTTCTAAAGCCTGGAGCGCACATGGAGCTGCTTCAATGCAATGTTGCCGGGCGTCGAACCTGCTAGACATGAAAAGGGCCTCTCGGCCTAATCAGATCAGCGGGGGACCTTCGCCGTGGCACGGCGAAGGTGGTGCAGGGTACAGCAGGTCGTGGGGCAGCGTCTGGCGGCGGGGCTAGGTCAGACAGCGACCAGAAAAATGGGTCTGATCGGGGGAGTGTGGTGGGGGTGTGGAGCGGCAGTGGGTGGGCGGAGGTTGTTCAGCGTGATGAGGCGGAGGTTCTGTGAGGGTCGGCGAGGCATGTGGGGCTGCGGAGCGATGGGAGCGTCTTGCCGGAGGGTGGCTGGAGACGAGGAAGGTGACGGTGGACAGGAGCGGTCGAGGGTTAATTGAATGAAAGACAGTGAGGAAAAGAAAGAGGGGGAGATGGGGAATAGTTCTGACCTAATTACAGGGTCGAAGGGGCCGGAGCAGGGCGGCAGTCGTATCGACTGTCGCGGGAGAAGAAATACCCAGAGGGGGAGGGCGGCGGCGAGGAAGAGAGCGGGAGGGTGCGCGCTGGGTACGGCGCTACGCGGGAAGAGCAGGTGAAGGTGGCTCTGCTGCTGGTATTGCAGCAGAGCGACGAGATGGAGGAGGAGGAGCCGTCGGAGCTGGTGGGTTTCTGCCGGAGTGGGAAGAGAGGAAAGGTGGGGGTTTTTCTCCATCAGGACTAAGCTACCAGAGTCGGCTGGCCATGCTGGTCCTTATAAAGGCAGAGGCGGAGGGGTGGGCACAGGGAGGTGACGTGCCTCCCTCGCCGGAGAGTGGTTGAAACTGTGACCCATACCTTCCACACATTCGCACGGAAGGTGTGGGCGAGGGTAGAGGTCATGGCGGTGTCCCTGCGACAGCAGACGTCGCAAGGAACACCCGGTTCAATTGGCAGGTACCCTCCCTCACCCAGCGCGGTGCCATGCTCCGCGCAAAGTCGCCGGAGAATGGCGTTGCTCAGAGATTTGCAGGAGGGACCTGTATGCAAAGAATGAAGAAGAACCTAGGGGCCAAAATGCAAGGATTTTGAAAGTTGAGGGTCAAAAAGTAATAGATGAGGACCAAAATGCAAAGTTGGTCAAGAAGGTCTCATCTTAGGTTCAAGTTTTTATGCATGACTAAATGGGACCTAAGGATTCTAATGGTGAATTTTATTTCTATGTCAGACCTTGTTTGACTGGTCAATTTACGTAAAAACCCAAATTAGATCATTAATTGGGCATGGTTCTCAATGTAGGTCAAAATGGGTTCCCAAGGCCAAATTGAAGGTTCTAAACCCTAGAGATTATTTTTATATGAATTTTAGAGGGTTTAGTCGATTTTTACTCTGCGTCGAACCTCGTGAATTGAAGTGGGTTTGTTTTAGGGTTACAGAATGTCATTTAATTCCTTGGAGTTGCTGTAGCCCTTGTTGGATCAAATCATCCCACTTTCCTTCTTATTAGGTTAGTTTGACCTATGTTTGGACCCTGAGTTACCCTGTTTACAGATTGTGTTGGTGAAATTGCATTTTTACCCCTTATGACCTGTTTTCTTCTTAAACTCAGAATCCTCTGAGTCAAGCCTTTCTATGAGTTATGTAAGAGCTTTTTCTCGAATATCTAGGTTAGATTGTGCTAGTTAGGGTTCATGATGAGGTTCTCATCAAGAACCCTATGAAGGTAGTTCTAAACTCAACTACTATCGGCACGGACAGCGACAGAAGTCAGTGGAGGTGAAGGTGAATTAGGCAAATTAATGATCAATTAAGTGTTTTAATGTGGGTTAGAAATGATTGTGGATGAGAGAAGAAGGTGAACGGTGATTTCAAAAGACAAAATTAGGGCTCTGGCGAGCTCAAGGAGCTCGTCGGAGTTGAGGAAGATGATATCTAAAATCTAACATTACAACTAAACTACCTAACTAAACTACCTACCTAACTACCCTACTCCTACTCCTACTTCTAATCTACTGTTACCTGGACGAAGGGGTCAATAGGATTCCGCCGAAGGCTCATGGTGAACGACAAAATCAGAGGGTGTAAAGAAGAATCTTCGACGGGCAGATGTGAGCTGAAGCGGAGGACTCCTTGGTCGGTGCCTATGTCCAGAGATGCAGCAGACCACGGCGGATCTCCTCGATTGATCAAAATGGATGGAGGAAGTCGGAGAATGAGATGGAAGGTCACCGGAGTTGTAGACGAATAGCCTATTGGGTTGGCTCAGTGTTAGAAGAGGGAAGGGAGCCAACTTGAGTTAAATCGGAGGGGGTGAGGGGGTATTTATAGTAGTTGGTGACGAAGAGAGTGGCGGGGTTTGGACGAAGAAGGAGCTTGAAGAGCTTAACCTCCAGCGTCGTCTCCAACGACAGTGAGGTTATTTCCCACTGAAAATTAGGATTTTTGATTAATTCAGACCGGTGGATGAAGATGGAGTGGTGAGCCCAAGCTCCAAGAGCTTTGAGAAAGAAGGTTGATGTCGGTAGGGTAGTGATCGTGCGGTGGCGTAACTCTCTGTCGTCAGCCGTCCAAACAGATGAAGAAGAAGAAGAAGGCATCAGGGACTTATATGCAATGAAACTTAAGGACCTATGTGAAAATTAAGGACCTGATTGTAATGAGTCTTAAGGACCAAAATGTAAACTCAGGTTTTGAAGGTTTATTTTAACTTAGATCTTTTTCAACTTTTTATATATGTTAGTAAATAAGGTAGTTATTATGTTTTCACCTTGAATTTACATTTTTGACCTTTTTAAGTTAATTTATTAGATTAAGTAAAATTACTTAAGTTATTATATACTTAGGTATACATTATGTTTAAGTTACTTAACTTATTAATTAAGGGAATAATTAACAGGATTTCGAGTCCAATTGTTAATTAAATTGTTAATAATGTTTATTGAATGATAAAATATCATTTTTAACTTATTTTAAGGTCCTTTACTATATATCCCTTATTCTATAATTAACCCTTATATATTCATAACCTTAGCTAATTAACTAGGAAGACTAGTTAATTAGGGGTAATTAGAGATCATGATGAGTCTCTCATTATACCCCTAAGCCAAAGTTTTGCTAGTCCCTAGCAAAATTAACTAAGACTATGATGATTTAAAGCACTTGGGTTTAAATTGTTATAAATAGTAACTATGTAGAGGAAAGCTTAGGTCAGAAATTTTTAAGTTTAATATAAATGATTAATGTACAGAGCACATGTGAAAATTTTCTTACTTAGACTTATACTTATAACATTTTCAAAACACACTTAAAAACAATTTAACAAGAATTTTATTTAGAATTAGAATTGTTTAAAAATCTCTTAATCTTTGTAATTATTCTTAACTCAAATTAGAATACAAAGTGTTTTAAGGAAACAAAACTTAAGAATTGAGAATTAAATTTTAAATCAAAAACTCAATAGATTTAAGTCAATCCTTTGTTTATGATATTTGACTTTTATCAATAAAAGTTTAAGCAAATTAACCAGATACTCATTATTAATCAAACTTATAATAGTAAAACTCTAATTTACTAGCCTATAACACTAAAGAATAACTCCTAGACCTACGATTCTATCAATTCTTCTCTTCTAGGTCTCAACTTAAAATCTTCAAGACCCGATTTCTTAGGCTTCACTACTTTATGTGAGCATGTTTACACTACTTAAGATGTCTATTTATGCATGTTCTTAAGAATAGGATTGCATTGCAGGCTATAAATATTGCATAACATGCATCATCTTGCATTTAGAGTAGTTTGAATAAAATGGAGGTTAATTGTCTCCTTTTATGTTCATGGACAGGGTAAACTTTTTATCAGGGCCTCGGATTGAAGATCCAACCATACAGATGTGATCAGGGTGACGATTGGAGTTCAACGACTCCAAGATCGCCCTAATCAGACATCTATAGCATCAGATAGAGACTGGGGAACCCTAGAAGATCAAGGGCCAAGATGGTGTGAATTCGCACTTCAAACAACAAATCCAACCACATGGATGGATTTGGATCGACGATCGCAGCCTAACGACGCAAAAATCGAGTCAATTCGACACCCATGGCACCATCTACATCATCCAGAAGATGGACAGCCAAGATGGCACCATGTGGCACCATCTCGGCCGCCCAATCGTCCGCACGCACCCGCTGAAGGTCTTCGCATCAGCCCTTCCCCGCCGTTGAATCAAGATCCAATAGCTGCGACGCACCTGCGTTGAAGTTAGGTGCTCGACACAAATGCGCCCATAGCACGTTGGTCGAGCGTTCTAATACGAAGCGCAGGCGCGTGTTCGAGCCTCACCGCGTAGCAATTGGAGAGGAGGCGTGCACCCGATCGACCGCAGGATTGCTATCCAATGGCCACGCACGATCAATCAAGATGACGCACCCACGCACGCCCGCACGTAACGTGGGATCACAAGCAGGCGGGCATGCAACACAGGCGGGTGAAGGCGCGATCTAAGCCATCCGATCTCGCAATCGGACGGCTGAGATCGTCTAGACGTGCACGTGCATTGAACTCGTGGGCAAGCGAGCAGGCGCGCGCGTGCCACCCACTACGCCCACGTTCAGACCTTTAGCGATGATTTTATCCGTCACTAAAGGTCCTGAATTAATGTTTTTAAAATTGGAATGACCAAAATGCCCACACTCCTTGCAACTATAAAAGGAGACCCCTTCCACACGAAATTCTCATCCCTTCCTTCTCTTCTCTCCCTCTCCAGAGCTCAAGAGAGGCTTGTCCCACACCCGGGATGCTTCTCGCGAGATAAAGTCAATTTTTCATCCCTCTTTTGGAAGCGGATCCCACGACAACGATGACGTGCTGCCCTGTTCCCGTTCTTCTGCTTCGTCCTCCTTCGTCCTGCTTCATCCTCTTTCATCCAGGCGTCGTCCCGTCTGGCTCATCCTCTAAGTGACTATCGAGGAGGATATTTCTCTCCTCATTCTTTTTACTGCTTTCTAGAATAGATTTATTGTTTTCTAGAGTAGATTTGCTACTTTCTAGTGTAATCATTTTTCCCGCTTTCTAGTGTAATGAACAATCGTTCTGATGATGAAATTCTATGTTTATTCTACATCTCATTTTGGTTGTTGTTTGTAATATTCTTTCTCTCTCTTATTCTCTCTCTCTTTTCTATTTATTATAAATAGTTAGAAAGTTCTAACCAATTGAATTATTTCGTGACAAATAAAAACAAACGCGCAGTTTTTAAATCAAATGTCCGCCTCCCTGTGTTCGACCCAAAATTTCCATTTCGGTATAAATTTTATTTGTTAAACATGAGTTCTTCGCTTTCAAACTGCAACGACAGGTTTTTTAAAACCAAACACATTAGCGTAGCAACCCAACGTTCAACATTTTGGCGTTGTTGCTGGGGAGGCGACACTCTTTGATTTTTTTTTCTTTCTTCACGTTTTCTAACTTACAAATCATTTACCTCACTTCTCTCCTTTCTTATTGTGATTGTAGGTGCTCTTTTGAGACGAGCAAAAGCGGTAGATTGGAGTAAAGTGCTGCGGAAGGTTTTGTAAGTTATCCCCCACATCCCACCCATTAGATTTCATTTCAACACATAATAACACAAACATCAATCAACCTAGGTGTTCTTATAAACTCTAAGGTTAGATTGTTTGTTGTTTGACACCCACACCCGCCCCAACCCCCACATTGAAAAAGAAAAATGAAAAGTAAAAAAATCTCACAGAGGTACACAACCTCATCTGATTTTCAAACTCAACCGGTAAACCGATCTTTGGAGCCGGTACACACATTCAAACACATAATTGAGTAGAAATCAGATTAGGTAATCACTTGTGTGCCTAATTAAGTGGTGCAATAGGCCAATTGTTTGAGTTGATTGGGCCGCACCACTTCAATTAAAATCAACTCATCAAGTAGTTGCTATATAGGTTCAACTATTAGGGATTTACTAGGCACTCCACATTCTTTTAAGTTTTAAAGGAAAACGTCTCCACCTATGCTTTCAAAACCTAGTGTGCCAACAAAACTTATTTGAAAACACCTAAAGTTGAACCCTAAAAGGTACTAAGCAAGATTTGAATCCTAAAATTCACCGCATCAAAAATAATCTTGCTTGAAAACCACGGGTTGTGCACGCACACACAAATCAATCAATCATTAAGGGCACAACCCATATAAAAGACCCATCACATTCCAAAGCACATTCAAACCTAGCCCTAAATAAAATAGAGTAGATGTTGGCCTTAAGGATTCGACTCGCTCTTCAGAACCCAGAACTGGATTATTTTCGATTAGTCTGTTTCTATTGTTCAATCTGATGTCTAGCTAGGGGAGCAGAATCAAACGATCGCGGCTGGGGGTACACTAGGAACCAGAGGCATAAGCCGAAGGAAGAACCTTCTCCCCAGTCCCTCCTAACTGGTTGGATTGAACAGACATAAGTAGATCAAATTGTTCCTTTATCTCAAGATGGGTTTTGGGAGTCTGTAAGTCTATAGGCTAACCCACTTAAGGACAGGTTTGATTGTTTGTATTGCAGGGTGCCTTTCTTCCTCCCGTCTCTCATGAATCCTTCCACATATTACATGCATTCCTTCTCTTTCCCTCCTGTTTTGAATTACCTCAACATGATGATTATTCCGACTCGTACTATAATCAACCATCAGTTAGTTGGGATAACTCAGATCGGGGATACAGTTCCGGACTTCCGTGTTTAGGGTCTAACCTTGAACACTTTGATTGTGATTTCTATCCTTCTCAAAGCCACATCAATTATAAATCATCAACCTTTCATGAACAACCTAATACGATCTACAATTAAGAAGGATACACTGATCCTTACCCATCCTCTGATTACACTACCTTTAGGTCATCACCACGTTTTGAACAATCTGAAATGACCTATTATCAGGATGGGTATAACGAATCTCAATTCGTTAATTCCCCTGCTTTGACCCCAAACTCGGCCAACCCTGAACCAACTCATTTGGTTCAAGGTAACCAGGTTCAAGATAAGGTTCTGGCTAACTTGAGGAATATTATACAATCTTTAGGAGTTCAGCTAATACCTTTCATTGAGAGATTGGAGCCCCTGATTGGAATGATTGATGATTTCAACAAGTCTTTATTGGATTGGCTCCAGGATGTTAAGGATAAGAACTCAGGTGAGTTTCTACTTGGGAAATTAGCAAAACTGAGGATGAGATTTGTGGTCGCTTTGATTCAATCATGGGATGATTCCCAGGATGAACCCTCTTCAGGAGAGCCAATTTCAGAACCCGCTCAGGCACCTGTTGGGGGGGACACATGTTGCGAGGCTGACCAGATTGAATTAGAGCAACCAATTAGGGATGATCTGATTTCTTCACCTGAGATCCTTGAGCCGGGGTATGAGGAAACGTATGTCTCCTTGGAACAGAAAGAGACAGATGATTTTGTGACATACATTAATACAGATCTTGATTTCTTTGATTATGATGGTGAAGATTTAAGTTGCGAAATCTCACGCGAGTTTATAGAATATGATTTTTGTGAGAAGATTGGGCCTGAGGAATCCAAAAGATCATTTGATAGCCCAAGAACGGAGGAAACTGATCTTATTAGGGCACACATTATGGATCTAGAATCGCATTTTCTGGAGGATTCAATCAAATGCCCTGATCGTCAGTTACACCCCATTGAGCTTATCGATGATTCTATTTCTGAGATAATTAGACCCAAGTCAATTCTGATTCAGCCACATCTTTTAGACTTGGAAATTTCAGATGGGGTGATTAATATGCAAGAGGTCCCAGAACTTAACATTTTGAATGAGGAGGATAGAAGCTGGGAAGTTCTGATCTGGGAAGCTAACTCCAAAGGAAGTAGAAGACTGAGTCTAAGGGTTCCAATTCATCTAAAACCATCAAACCAGGACCCTTATGACATTTGTTTTGAGGATGTCGAACCTAAGCACACATTCAATGATTATCCTTTTGAGCTTGAATTCCTTGTAACCTGACTTTTTGGTCTTGGGTTGCATCCTCATAAATCGTAGGCCCGACCCCGCTTGCATACTAATTTTAGGTTTTAGGTAATTTTTATCTAGAACCTGAGATATTCTCGATTATGGGGTATGGGTCTCCATCACAATCTGGTCCACATCTGTGGACCTCTTCTAACAGGTCAGAAGTCTCTTCTGTTTATTCTGATTCTGACCTGCACCTGTGAATTCTTTATTTCTCTTCTTTGTATAGTGTGCCTAGCTGAAGGCACTAAATTCAACACGTATACAGTTCTTTTTAGTTTTCATCTCAGAGCGGACTTGACAATCACACAATTCAGGTGCTTTCTACGCTATTCCACTTTATTTTATGTCATTTTAATATAATGAGGACATTGTATTAGATAGGCATGGGGGGGTGGATATTCATCTCTGAATTTATTTGTCAGCTCCGTAGATTTGTTTTATTTTCTTTTATTAAAAAAAAATTTGGAATTAGGAAAGAGAAATTGGGTTTAAGAAAATTTTCAATCTTAGGAAATACTACATTATGATTTGAACACAAAGATCCTTCAGGTCTTTGGACTTAATCAGCCCATGTATCCACTAAAATGTGGATTTGTTTTCTGAGTCCTCGCCAACCTAAATTCTATTTTAATTGGAGTAAATAAGTTTGGGTGATAAGTACACGACTTATCAACCCACCCTCTGATTTGAGGGAATTTTGAGTCTTAAGCATCTACACACTATCTTGTCACTGACTCGTTGTTCGCAGATTCTAACAGAAATTGGGCAGCTAATGAACCTTTTAGGGTGATATGGCTGGCAAGTTATCGTGGGTAACAACCCATAGGTAGGTTATCCAGAGCCCAGTCACTGGACCTTTCTCTTTTTGCTGCCTTTAGGTAAATCTTAGACCAGGGAAGCCACCTACTTAAAAAAAAAAGAGAGAAAAAAATAAAAAAGAAAAGGAGAAAAGAAAAAAAAGAAATAAGTCACACTTCGCCGCATGAGTATGGCTGGCAAGTTGTTGATGGTAACAGCTCATAGACCGGTTGTCCAGAACTTAGCTTAATAAATGCATTGAAAATTCCTAAAACACTTAAGAAGAAGCAAAGAAGTAGAATAAACTAGGGAGATATACATTGGATTCACCCTTGTGTTGACCCCATAAAAAAACAAAAGTAGGGAGAAAGCTACCGGTTGTAAAGATGCACCTTTAGGCAGAATTCTTTTTTAGGTCACCTAGAGGCATAGAAATCCGAAGTCCGTTTTAACTACCGGTCAACGAGTCTATCACATTGACAATAAGATGCTTAGAACTTAGGGTTCTCATCAAATCTTGGGTGAGTTGAATGGCCATAGAAAGCCACTCTTAAACCCTAAAACTTGAAAATCCAAAAAAATTAGAAAAGAGGAAAAAGAGAAAAAGATATTTTTCTTTGAATAAGGTGAGGGCTTGAGATGGTCTGCATTTTGGTAGATACTCGAGCACTATTGTGTCTTTGAATGTTTAGATCCTAAGTAGACATTTTCTTGATGATTGAAAATAACTCATGACCAAATAATCCAACCTGATTCTTTTATAAATAGCATATAGTTTTTGCTAGGGACTAGCAAAAGATAGGCATGGGGGTATGATGTGAACATGTTTACACTACTTAAGATGTCTATTTATGCATGTTCTTAAGCATAGGATTGCATTGCATGCTATAAATATTACATAACATGAATCATCTTCCATTTAGAGTAGTTTGAATAAAATGGAGGTTAATTGTCTCCTTTTATGTTCATGGACAGGGCAAACTTTTTATCAGGGCCTCGGATCGAAGATCCAACCATACAGATGTGATCAGGGTGACGATTGGAGTTTAACGACTCCAAGATTTCCCTAATCAGACATCTGTAGCATCAGATAGAGATCGGGGAACCTTAGAAGATCAAGGGCCAAGATGGTATGAATTTGCACTTCAAACGACAAATCTGACCGCATGGATGGATTTAGATCGACGATCGCAGCCTAACAACGCAAAAATCGAGTCAATCTGACACCTGTGGCACCATCTACATCGTCCAGAAGATGGATGGCCAAGATGGTGCCACGTGGCACCATCTCGGCCACCCAATCGTCTGCACGCACCCGCTAAAGGTCTTCGCATCAGCCCTTCCCCGATGTTGGATCAAGATCCAACGGCTGCGACATGCCCGTACTAAAGTTAGGCGCTCAACACAAACACGCCCATAGTGCGTTGGTCGAGTGCTCTAACACGAAGCGCAGGCACGCGTTCAAGCCTCACTGCGCAGCAATTGGAGAGGAGGCACGTGCCCGATTGACCGCACAATCGTGATCCAACAGCCATGCACGCTCAATCAAGATGATGGACCCACGAATGCCCACGCATAACGTGGGATCGCACGCGGGCAGACGCGCAGTGCAGGCGGGTGAAGGCACGATCTAAGCCGTTCGATCTCGAGATGGACGGCTGAGATCGTTTTGACGTGCACGTGCGTTGAACTCGCAAGCAAGCGAGTGGACGCATGTGCGTCGCCCACTACGCCCACGTTTAGACCTTTAGAGATGGTTTTATTCGTCACTAAAGGTCCTGAATTAATGTTTTTAAAATTGGAATGACCAAAATGCCCCCACTCCTTGCAACTATAAAAGGAGACTCCCTCCACACGAAATTCTCATCGCTTCTCTTCTCTCCCTCTCCAAAGCTCAAGAGAAGCTTGTCCCAAACCCAGGATGCTTCTCGCGAGATAAAGTCAATTTTTCGTCGCCCTTTCGGAAGTGGATCCCGCGACGACGACGACGTGTTGCCCCGTTCCCGTTCTTCTACTTTGTCCTCCTTCGTCTTGCTTCATCCTCCTTCGTCTAGGTGTCGTCCCGTCCGGCTTGTCCTCCAAGCGACTGTCGAGGAGGATATTTCTCTCACCATTCTTTTTACTACTTTCTAGAATAGATTTACTATTTTCTAGAGTAGATTTACTGCTTTTTAGTGTAATCATTTTTCCCGCTTTCTAGTGTAATGAACAATCGTTCTGATGATGAAATTCTATGTTTATTCTACATCTCATTTTGGTCTTTATTTGTAATATTCTTTCTCTCTCTTATTCTCTCTCTCTCTTTTCTATTTATTGTAAATAGTTAGATAGTTCTAATCAATTGAATTATTTCGTGACAAATAAAAATAAACACGTAGTTTTTAAATCAAACGTCTGCCTCCCTGTGTTCGACTTGGAATTTTCATTTCGGTATAAATTTTATTTGTTGAACACCAGTTCTTCGCTTTAAAAATACAACGACAGGTTCTTCGAAACCAAACACGTTAGCGTAGCAACCCGACATTCAACACTACCCAATACCAAGGTTTAGTAGCTATGATTTTAAAACATCTGTGCTTAATGAAGAGATTTGTCCTAAAGGCATCTAAAATTGCAAAAATCCAGATCTTAAGACATCAATTTCCAATCCCAATTATTCCAATTCAAGCCTTGGCCTTACTCAGGTTTGGTTGCTTTCTCCTCACCATTTTTCTATCCCGAGGTCAACACTTTTTGTGTATATCTCCCCGGTGGACCACTGGGTCTCTTATTCCTAGTATTTTTATCTCCATATTTTTTTTCACTTTTTCTATAGGTTAGAACAACCATTTATAGCGAGGTGTTCTTTTTTTATTTGATGGAAGGAAGGGTAGAATCCATTTGTAACGAGATGCTTTTATTTATTTGTGGAAAAACTACATAAGAACCCATTTGTAACTAGGCACTTAATTGCAGGGTGTTTTATTTATTTTTTTCTTTTTCATTTTCTTTTTCCCCCTTCTCATTTTTCTTACTAACTTTATTCTCCAAATCCTTTTTCTTGGTGAGTGGCACATCCTTCACCCTTTCAAGAACCGCCCCCCGAAAATCCTTGGACTAAAGAGGATTCAGAACTGATCTCCTAACCTCTGTGTTTTTGCGGTCTCAGATGCCAACAAGACAATTCTATGTGTGTGAATTTAGATGTTTACGTTATTTAGCTCTCAAACCAGAGTTTGGACAACAAAACCCTTCACTCTTAGGTTCTTCAAATTCTTAGTTTCCTCCTATAGGATCCGTTAAGAAAAAACTTACCAAGTCTAGTTATTTATCTTTAGCCTGTAAGTCTTGTAAACTAAAATTCTACTAACTCTCTATTTAATTAACTTTATGATAAAATCAAATCTTCAAAAAGCAAAAGGATTATTTAATCTAATTGATTAAAAATTTATAATTTAATTCCAAAACATAAGTTTAAATCTTAACACACTTAGTTTCTTAATTCAAGGCAAGAATAGAAAAATAAATCTTTAAAAGATTTAAAAGATTCCTAATTCAAATAAAATCTTGTTTAAAAAATTTTAAAAACAACGGTGTGTTTTTACAAAATGTTTAAAGTAAAAATCTAATTAAGAATTGAATGCTCTTAAATATATATACATTCTATATACATTTTAATTTCTGACCTAAAAGAAAATTAAGCTCTTAATTATAGTAAATATATATTTTTTTTTCTTCTTTTCTTCTTTATTAATGAATATACCCCGCTTATTATTTTTATGAATTTTCATTTTCAAATTTTTGTATTTATATATATATTTTTTATGTATATAAGATTTTCCAATTTTACGAATTTTTTCAAAAATTTTTCAAATTTTTATGAAATTTTTTATTTTTTAAAATTTTTATCATTTTTGGACTTTCTATTTTTTAAAATTTCATGTATTTTTAATTTTTATGTGTTTTTAATTTAACCCACACTTAAAGTGAAAATTTCACTTCAACACCCCCTTAAGTCAAAATTTTACAATGTCCTTATTGTAAGAAGGGTGAAAAGATATTACACTTTATTTAGTATAGGGTGATGGAAGGAGTCGAATAGACAATATTAAAAATCTCAGTGCGGACGATTTCGAGTCTGACCAAAGGTCAGAGTGGTTAGTCGGACTAAATGAAGGTAATCAGTAAAATATGAAGTGAAATTTCAAAGTAAGTGTAGAAGAAAATCAAAAAGGTAAAAACAGCTATGTACAAGTGCTAAGTTTTACACCTTCAACTAGGCGTAAACCCTAGTAAAGAACTCCTAAAAAGAATAGGTATATGGTAAAAACAGAGGAGTTATGAAAGAATTGGATCAAAAATAGAAAACAGATTAAACCACCCAGTCAAAACTCGTCCAGAAATTGCCTAGAATAGATCTCACAGAACCAAAAATCAGATTCTCATGAAAAATCTTACAAAGATCAGAGTGAATCTTGTGAAAAGTAGATCTGATTTAGGTTGAGATGTAGAATGTTCAAGATTAAGGCAATTTATAAATGTTTCCACAAAGTTCAGAAGATCAGCACAGTTAGTTTTGGTTCTCAATAATAGGTGGGTCATTTTGACACAAACTAGGTTGCTGATGTGGGTTTGGTGGATTATTTTCAGGTAATATGGAGGACGGGTTATGATTAGAATCAAATGCCTAATTAAGGAAATGGACTTGGCCTTGATTTTGCCTAGGATTTGGCAGATTCCTAAGATTCAGAATTGGCTAAGATGGAAGAGTACTTGGCTGATGAGATTCAGCCAAAAGCGTGATTTGAATTTGTAAATCAGCCAACTCTACCTTACATTGCCTATGGATCTCAGCAAGAGCTTCAGTATTTTGTTGCTGGCTCTCTGACATAGCTCTTAAAATCTGGTCTAGCTATGTATCTCTAATAGGCCTGGAGTAATTCTGCATACTCATAGGATTAGGCCTTAAATTTGATTGCTGAGGAGGCAATGGAGGTGGGTTAAAATGGGTCTGATTTAGATAATTTGGTCTTTGATTTTGATTTTGATCAACCCAAGAGAAATTTTGGTGGGTTCTCCATCCAGGATTATAGGTATTTGAATAAGGTTTTGGTCTTGGAGTGTTATCCTGGATGGCATGTAAACCTAAAAGATATGGTGTGTTTTCTGCAATAGGAAAGGGTGGGTAAGATTGTGGGACAAAGGTCCCTCCTTGGGTTGGTGAAGGAGTAGATAGAAAACCCAAGGAAGATGGATCTCTAAAATCCAGATTATTCACAAATTCTCTCCCCGTGGGAATTTGCGAAACAGGTGAATACACGGGATTCGTAGCAAGTAGAGGCATAAGAGTCTTCATTGTGTTTCTGACCTTGTCGAGATGCTTTGCTACGATATCGACTTTGTCCAGTTTTTCTGCAATTATCTCTAAATCCTTTGAACCGGACGAATTACCGATCTCGTGAATGCCCTTATGCGGATTTTGATGATTCGTATTTGCGCCCCGCGTGAATTGCGACATAGATGCAATGTTGATCGAGTTTTCCGCCATCCCTTCAAATAATTCTGAGGTGGATTCTGCGTCACGATTTAGAAAATTTCCTTCATAAGAGGCATCGACTAAATTGCGATGCCCTCTTGTAATCCATAGTAAAAGATATGCATGAGTTGCCAACAAGGGATGTCATGATGTGGGCATTTCCTTTGCAATTCATGAAAACGTTCCCACGCTTCATGAATTGGTTCTCCTTGGTTTTGATTGAAAGTAGTAATAGCTCGCCTTAAAGCATTGGTTCAACCAATAGGAAATAATTTCTTCAAAAATGCGGATTCGAGTTTAGCCCAAGTTGAGATTGGTCTTGCTATAGTTCTATACCAATAAGCTGCTTTATCTTTAAGGCTAAAAGCGAACATTTTCATTAGTAGGATTTCCCTATTTTGATTTCGAGGACCAAGAGTTTGAGATAGATTTTTTAGATCTTCAATGTGTTGAAATGGATCCTCAAATGCAAATCCATGAAAGTGGGGGATTAGAACTATAATGTTTGGCTTTAATTCAGGATCATTTTCCCCAATAGGAATCCTAACATTAGGCTCTACTTGTGCATTAGATGGGTTATAATAATCTCTAAGTAGAGGCCTTGGATGAGGAATCGGTAAATCAGGGATTTCAAAACCCTCCTTAGGTCAAGGTGGAGGACAGGTTTGAAGAGTCTGTAAATTATTTAAGGCTGCTGTTAAAAGATTAATTTGTCTAGTTTGCTCAAGCATCCTAAGATTCTGGTTCAGGAGTGCCTCATGAACATCAAAAGGCGGCATCTCCCACTGACCAGAAGAAGAAGGGATCTCGGGATTAAGATTCTACATTTGATCCATAGAATTAGATGGATCAGATGGGAAAACCATTGGTTGCTTATCTGCAACCGGCCTAGGATCACCTGTCAACGATGGTGCAAGAGGCGGATACAAGGATCGCCTCCCATCCATAAAATGGAAAATAATGTGCAAAGGCACATGCACACCACTGATAAGAAAACAGTGACACAAAAAACCTGCAAAACAGTGCAAAAGATGCGGGTTTTTCTCTTATTTCAAAGGAAAGAAGAGATTCCTAAGATATGCAAAAGTAATTTGACGAAAAAAATAAACGGTATCAAAATATGCATCCTAATCTATGTCTACACAGTTGCGTACCTCAAAGCTCAATGGTCTAAGGTCTAGGATTGAGATCTCTCAATACTGTCTCCCTGAGGCTCTAGTAGTGAGACAGACTTGTTGATCTTCGACCAAAGCCTTAAGAGGTGCAAAGAGGAGAGATAGAAAAATATACTCGTGCGACTCTAGTGATTGCGCTGTGTGCGATAACATGCAATAGAAGATAGCGATAGAAAAACCCGCTTGCATTCTATAATCAAATTTAAGTCACAATTTTTACTTCCTCTTTTTAGTTAATCTTTTAAAAATATATCAAGTAAAATACAATGGCCACTTTTTTAATCTTTCAAACAAAAATATGTGGTCTTTTAATATCTCAGAAGATAGGGATCTACGTGGGTTTTCTCATGTTTTCCCACTAATGCGAGAAAAATAGTTAAAAATTCCCGAGTCAGATTCGCACTAATACTAGAAGATAATGCACTCCTAAGAGTGTATGCCTATAATATGCTACTGCTAGTCAGAAAAAGATGTATTTTTGTATTTTTTTATTTTTTAATGCAACAAAACAAAAGTCTAGAAATACTCAAAAAGAAGAAACAGTAAAATAGATTCTCGCCTTCTCCTGAGATTACCTGTAAAGGTAAACCTGAAAAGAAGACAGAAAACAAAAACAAAACAAATACAATAATTAGAACAAAAGTTATTAAAACAAAAATATATTTACAAAATACCTCATAATTAGACAATTAAACCAACTAAATTTTAGTGAATTAAGGGATTGCCTCCCCGGCAACGGTGCCATTAAATGATGCGTTTCTTTACTCAACTCAGTAATTAAGTTAATTTTACTTAATTTAGAGTAGAGAAAAGTCACTTAGGTTAACTTGAAGTTATGTCAGTTGTGTAGTATAGGGTCGAATTAACCTAACATTTTAGAAATTTTTATTAGTTGAGTCCAAGTCGTTCGCTGGGAGTTATAATTCATTCTAAATTCACTAGTTATCTTTTATTTTCTTTATAAGTTTAGGAGGTATATTTAACTTAATTTAGAAGCATGAATTTTGCAAGAATTTATTGGATTGAAGAAGTATGCAAAATCCCATATGAAAACTCATTTTCAACATTTAAAGCATGTAAATCCTCTATTTATTTCAAATGATTTAAGGCAAGAAAGGGTTTATTTAATCAAAACATGCCTTATTACAACAATTGAGAACAAAAAGTAATTAAAATGATGCAAGAAAATAAATTTTCCTTTATTTCTTCAGCCTCTCTCTCTCTCTTTTCTTCTTCTCCTTTCTTTCTTTCTCTTCTTTTATTTATCCTATAACTTTTACTCTCTCTCGAGCTCTTTACTTTTCCTCTCTTCTTCTCTTCTTCTGCTCCTACCTTCTTCCTTTCTCTTCCCTTAATCTTTCCTTAATTACCTTAGTGCCTGTTCTTCTTCTTTCTTTCCTTAGCTTCCTTAGCTGCTGAGCCTTAGCACTTCTTCCTCAATATTTAACCTTCAGCACTTAGCCATCAGTTCTTCTTTTCCTTAAGCCAGCTGAACCAGGTTTATTTTCCTTTAACCAAAAATTATTTTTATTTGCGACGAGGTCCTTTCAAGGATACATAGAACCTTGAGATCAGGGTTGGACCAGACCCTACTCGGTCCTCACCTGATTTCATTATGATTCGATTTTGGTTTATTTCATTTGAGCCAAACCGGCCCTCTCTCGAACCGAACCGATTCACGCCTCCCAGGCATCGCCCTCCCAGGGCACATTTGCACATGCCCACTCGGGCACACACCTGCAGGCACACATGCTCGCACACACACACACACATATGCTCATAAGGTCAGATGTTTGGATCACGTCGAGAGCTTGACGACTGAAACGGCTATATAACAAATTCCTTTTGTTCCCATGCACCCGCTCGAAATCTACCAATGTTGGACAATGTTCCCCCCTTCAGACCCGACTTCAATCGGCCATATGTCCTAGCTCAGAGCTTCATTCGAAGTGATTCAAGGCTTGTTGGAAAGCTCTAAGATAGATCTACATAATTGCAGGGTCAATTTTAAGATAAGAGGATGATTTCCTCTTCAATTTGAAGAGTGAAATAGGGAGGTTCCTACGGGTTATACTGCCTGGAAAGTGAAATTAATGCTACAGAGTCCACAGATGGACTTAATCTCTCTTAGTAAAGGTCTAAATAGGCTCTATATATGATTCTGTAGCTATAGGTAGAGGTTCTGAAGCTCTCAAAGCTTCAGAAAAGGTGCAGAAACTCAAAATTTCTCAGGAAGCTTCAGAGAACAGGTTTCAGACTTCAAAATGTGCAACAGACACTTACGAACAAATCTGATCGATTCCAACAAGTTCTAAGGATTGAAACTAACTAATCTAGGTAGGATTTCATATCAAAACTCATTAAAATACCACTGCTGTCAGTTTGGGTTCGAAAACAACCCAAATTGACAGGGTTTGAATTCTCACCAAATCATTCATCTAAGCTCAGTTTGATCACTCTAAAACTTTCCAGCAGATTTTCAGGAACAACTTCAACTCTTCAATTCTTCAGTTCGAACTCAGAAATAAGGTTTCCTCCTCACGTTTGACAGTAAGGCTAAAAAATTTGACTTTCTGATTAATGCCTTCTCCCAAGAAATTAAAACCTCAAATAGCATCTCCTCAACATCTGTAATTCATTCAGACCCTCAAATAGGTGTTTTAACCCTAAAAATTAGGGTTTTAGGCTCGTCGCCTGAGGTCCTAATGTGGTTTGTTCGTCAGAAGGAACCAAGGGTTATTACAGTATTCTAAGGGCATAATTAACTTCAGTGCATTGCACTGAAGCTTTTGAATCCATCAAGTTCCTCTTTTAAGCTACTGTCAGACTTCTCCAACTCCGTCGGAGTTGGAGAAGATGAACCACAATCTACAGCTCCAGTGACTTAATCTTCAAATAAATTAACTCAAACTATTCAAGAATCAAAATTGAACCATTCTGGAGCTTCTCAACAAGTTCTAAAGGCTGAAGGTCGAAAATGACTCGTCGGAGCTCCAGTGAGTTCAAAAAAAGAACAAATTCTGTACAGATTGTAAAAATGTGCCATTTTTTATCTAAAAAGGTTCCTGAGGTTGCAAGGAACCTCAGGACTCAATTAATTCTTCATTTGCTCATTAGAATTAAGGTTTGACAGTAAATTTCATTTCTTAAAGGATCTATGTTGGTTAATGCTCAGGACCTGCTTTACCATTCAATTGAGTGGTCAAAACAAGTCAAGTATTTATGATCATGAATGTATATATAATTAAGGATTCGAACTGCTCCTGAGCTACCATGGACAACGAGCTCAGGAGCTTAATTACAAATTGGGCATTTAAGTTATATGTGATAATTCTACTCATCAAAGTGTTAATTAGGGTCCTTAGGATATGAGTAGGGTAATTATTATGTTTTCACCTTGAATTTACATTTTTGACCTTTTAAAGTTAATTTATTAGATTAAGTAAAATTACTTAACTTATTATATACTTAGGTATACATTATGTTTAAATTACTTAACTTATTAATTAAGGGAATGATTAACAGGATTTCGAGTCCAATTGTTAATTAAATTGTTAATAATGTTTATTGAATGATAAAATATCATTTTTAACTTATTTTAAGGTCCTTTACTATATATCCCTTATTCTATAATTAACCCTTAGATATTCATAACCATAGGTAATTAACTAGGAAGACTAGTTAATTAGGGGTAATTAGAGATAATGATGAGTCTCTCATCACTGACTTCAGTAACACTGCAGTTAGTGGACCGTTCGGTCACAAATCTGCAAGGCGTTATTGAAGATGTTATTGTTAAGGTTAAGGATTTCTATTTTCCTGTAGATTTCTTTGTCCTTGACATGGATGTACCTGAAAATCTGAGGAACATGCCCATCATTCTGGGGTGTCCGTTCCTGGCTATCGCTAAGGCCAACATTAACTGTGAAAGCCGTAGCATGGAAATCGCCTTTGGGGATCAAAAAATGAAATTGGATACTTTTAAGGTGATTAATAAATTTGAGAATTGTGGATTTATTGAGGAACTTGAGGACGATAATGTGAATATTGAAACTTGTATGATAGTTTCTGCATTTGAAAGTTCCTCCTCTGATGACGAATTGGACCTGCAACCCTCTATGGAAAACCCGCCATCTTCTGAAGAGGTTATTGATTTTGTTCACTTTCAACCTCTTCCTCTTGATGAGTCTTCATCAGCATCTTCCTTACCTTCAATCATCAACCCGCCCCAACTTGAACTGAAACCATTGCCTGAGAATCTAAAATATCAGTTTTTAGGACCACATAAGATGCTCCCTATGATTATCAGCGCTAAATTAACAAAGGAGCAGGAGATTAAACTGATTAAGGTCCTGAAGGAACACAAGGAGGAAATTGGTTGGACCATTCAGGACCGTAGGGGGATCTAGCCATCTTTTTGCAATCACAGAATATTTTTGGAAGATGGATCCTGCCCTTCTCGCCGATGCAGAGGAGATTAAATTCAAATATGCGAGAAGTGGTCAAGAAGGGGATTATTAAGTGAATCGATGCAGGAATCATTTATCCGATCTCTAATAGTCCTTGGGTAAGTCCCGTGTAGATTATTCCCAAGAAAGCTAGGATTATCGTTGTGACTAATGAGAAAGGAGAATCTGTCACAACTCGATCAGCTTCCTCTTGGAGGGTGTGTATCAATTACAGGAAGCTGAACACGGCCATGAAAAAGGATCATTTCTCTCTACCTTTCATTTATCAAATCTTAGAAAGATTAGCTGACAGAAGTATTTCTATTTCCTTGATGGTTACTCAAAATACAATCAAGTTCCTATCCATTCCAATGATTAGGCAAAAATGACTTTCACTTGTCCCTATGAAACCTTTGCTTTTCGTAGGATGCCATTTAGCTTTTGCAATGCACCTACGACTTTTCAAAGGTGTATGCTAGCCATATTCTCTGACATGGTGGGAGAGTTTATGGAAGTCTTCATGGACGATTTCTCTATTTTTGGAGAATCATTTGACTCTTATCTTAATCTTGAAATGATTCTTAAACGATGCATCAAAATAAGACTGGTCCTTAGTTGGGAAAAGAGTCATTTTATGACACAAGAAGGCATCGTCTTGGGTCATGTAATCTTTGAACAGGGAATTGAAGTGGATAAAGCTAAGGTTGATGCTATCGCTAAACTTCCTCCTCCCACATCTGTTAAACAAATTCGATCATTTCTTGGTCATGTGGGATTCTATAGGAGATTCATCGAAGACTTTTCGAAGGTTGCTCATCCTCTAAGCAATCTTCTCGCCAAAGAAACACCATTTGATTTTGATGAATCATGCCGTAAGGCATTTGATTTTCTTAAAACGACAGTCACTTGTGCTCCGATGTTGCAACCACTGGTTTGGACAGCCCCTTTTGAGATCATGATCAACGCTTCTAATTATGCAGTCGGGGCTGTTTTGGGTCAGAAAGTTGATAGGAAGCCCTTTGTTATGTACTACGCTAGTAAAACTCTGGACGAGGCCTAGAGGAATTACACTGTTACTGAGAAGGAATTACTAGCTGTAGTATTTGCTTTGGAGAAATTCAGGGCTTATCTCTTAGGGTCTCACGTCATCATATATATCGACCACTCAGCCTTGAGACATCTCTTGGCCAAAAAGGATGCCAAACCCTGGCTTATTCGTTGGATTCTTCTACTTCAAGAATTTGATCTTGAAATCAAGGATAAATCCGGGGTACAGAATGTGGTGACGGATCATCTGTCGAGACTTCTAAGTGATTCTTCTCGTTCATACATTCCGATTGCTGATATTTTTTCGGATGAAACCATCCATACAGTTTCAGGTGTCCAAACCCCATGGTTTGCTGACATTGTTAATTATTTAGCTGTTGGTCAAATCCCCCAGGATTGGACCAAGTAACAATGGGATAGACTCAAATCTGAGGGTAAATATTACTTCTGGGAGGACCCTGAACTGTACCACATCAGCTCTGATCAGATTATTCGCCGATGTGCTCTAGAGAATGAATTCAACAGTATACTTGAGTTCTGCCATGCATCTGTGCGTGGTGGACACTTCTCCGGGAAAAAGACGATTACAAAAATTTTGCAATCTGGATTCTATTGGCCGTCTTTATTCAAGGATGCCAGGAATTTTTGAGGTTGTGTTTTCTATGCCAGGCACTTGGGAGCATAATTAAAAGAGATATGATGCTCCTAAACCCGATTCTTCCTATCGAAATCTTCGATGTTTGGGGCATCAACTTCATGGGACCCTTCCTCCCTTCATTTGGACATCAGTACATTCTTGTCGCTGTTGATTACGTGTCCAAATGGATCGAGGCGATTCCCACCCGAACCAATGATCACAAGGTGGTCATTGATTTTGTCAAGAAGAACATCTTCAATAGGTTCAGGATTCCAAGGGCCATCATCAGTGATGGTGGCACTTATTTCACTAATGCCCAGTTCCATAATTTTCTGGCAAAATACGGGGTTAATCACTAAATTTCCACACCTTACCATCCCCAGATGAATGGACAGGTCGAGATATCTAATCAGGAGATCAAGAATATTCTACAGAAAATGGTTAGGCCTGATCTCAAAGACTGGACTCAAAAGCTTGAGGAATCTCTTTGGCCTATCGTACGACGTATAAAACATCCATCAACATGTCTCCGTTTCGTCTGGTGTATGGAAAGGCATGCCATTTACCTGTAGAAATTAAACATAGGGCATTCTAGGAAATCAAGCAATGCAATCTAGATCTGAGTTTAGCCGAGAAGACTAGGGAACTCCAACTCTCTGAGTTAGAGGAGCTTATAAATGATGCATATGAGAATGCCAAGATCTACAAGGCTCGGGCCAAAGCTCTACATAACCAATTGATTTCCATCAAGAGCTTTGAGCTGAACCAGAAGATCTGGCTATTCAATTCTTGACTTAAGCTCTTTCTTGGCAAATATAGGTCGAAATGGAACGGCTCATTCATTATCGACCAGATATTTCCAAACGGAGCTGTTCAAATCTCTGACCCGAAGACAGTTAATTCATTTAAAGTCAATGGTCAACGTCTGAAGCCTGTTATTGACCGTACTATTCTAGAACCCATTTCAGACACGGTTGCTCTAGCTATGTTGTGACTTCTTTGGCTGGACTTTGCCTAGCTGACGGCATTAAACTCAGCAGTTGTACAGTCTGACTCAGAGCTGACACGAGCTTCATATTCAGGTGATATCTTCCGTACTCTACCCTTCCGTTCATGTCTTTTATTCTCAATGTGGATATTGCATAAGCTAGGAATGGGGGGGTGGATTCATTTCTAAATCATTTTGTCAGTTCTATGAATTCTTGTAAATTCTATTTCTCTTATATATACATAAAAAAAAAGTTTGAATTAGGAAGGAATACTTGGACATTAGGACTTTTCAATCTTAGGAAATATTATATTAGGATCTGAACACTAAGACCCTTCAGGTCTTTGGGCTTAATCAGCTTGGGTATCCACTAAAATGTGGATTTGATTTTCGAGTCCTCGCCATTCTGAATTCTATTTTAATTTGATTAAATAAGTTTGGATGATAAGTACATGACTTATCAACCTACCCTCTGATTTGAGGGAACTTTAATTCTAAGCATCTACACACTATCTCGTCACTGACTCGTTGTTCAGCAGTTTTAACGAAAATTGGGTTGCTAATGAACCTTCTAGGGTGATATGGCTGGCAAGTTATCGTAGGCAATAGCCCATAGGTAGGTTGTCCAGAACCCAGTCATTAGAACACTCTCATTTTACTGCCTTTAGGTAAATCTTAGATCAGGGAAGCCAGCTACTTAAAAAGAAAAAGAAAGTCAAAAATAAAAGAAAAAGAAAAAGAAAAAAATAAAATAAAGAAATAAGCCACACTTCACTGCACGAGTATGGCTAGCAAGTTGTCGATGGTAATAGCTCATCGATCGATTGTCCAGAACCCAGCTCAAGAAATGCACTAAAAATTCCCAAAACACTTAGGAAGAAGTGGAGAAGTAGAATAAGCTAGGGAGCTATACATTGGACTCACCTTTGTGTTAACCTCATAAAAATAAAAGTAGGGAGAAAGTTACTGGTCATAAAGATACACCTTTAGGCAGAACTCTCTTTTTAAGGTCACCTAGAGGCGTAGAAACCCGAAGTCCGTTCTAATTTTCGATCAACGAGTCTATCACATTCACAATAAGATGCTTAGAACTTAGGGTTCTCATCAAATCTTGGGTGGGTTGAGTGGCCATAGAAAGCCACTCTTTAACCGTAACTCAAAAATCCAAAAAAATTAGAAAAGAAGAAAAACAGAAAAAGAGATTTTTCTTTGAGGTGGTTTACATTTTGGCAGATACCTGGGCGCTATTACGTCTTTCAAAGTTCAGATCCTAAGTAGAAATTTCTTAATGTTGAAAATGATTTATGCCCAAGTAATCCAACCTAATTCTTTTATAAATAGCATGTAGTTTTTGCTAAGGACTAGCAAAAGATAGGCATGGGGGTGTGATGTGAATACATCTGATTAACCTAAAATGTCTATTAATGCATGTTCTTAGTGTCACATTAGCATTATACATTGTAAATAGTGGATAACATGTATAATCATGCATTTAGATCAAGTTGTATAAATTGTATAGTAATTGTCTCCTTTTTATGGTTAGGGACAGGGCGAGTTTTTATAGGGGCCTCGGATCGAAGATCCAACTGTACGGATCTGATCAGGACAACGATTGGAGTTCAACAACTCCAAGATCGCCCTAATCGGACATCCATAACATTAGATAGAGATCGAGGAACCCTAATGAGAATGGGCCAAGATGGTGTTAATCTGCACCTCAGATGACAAATCCGACCACACGGATGGGTTTGGATCGACGATTGCAGCCTAATGGCATGAAAATCAGTTCAATCCGACACCCATGGCACCATCTACATCACTCAGAAGATGGACGGCCTAGATGGCACCACGTGGTGCCATCATAGCTGCCCAACACCAGCTACAGCTTTTCTTCTTCACCCGCTTGACAAATCTCAGCCATTGGATGCCCATCCGATGGTCGAGATTGTGCCATGCCACCGCTCATCCAACGCTCTCCTATTCTGAAGGCTCATGCAATGCTTGATCTCGACCATCGGATGAAGATCAAATGGCTAAGATCGGCCATGCGCAAAACTCTCCGCGTGACACAAAGTCATGCTCAGCGCAGCAGTCGAGCGCGCTACGCGAGCGCGCGACGTGCATTTGAGCCCGCATTCACTGCGAGGGGGAGTGCGATTGGAGACACACGATGCGCATCCAACAGTGGAGATCGAGCGATAGCACCCACGCGTGATCATATGCATGGTGCTTACGCGTGATCGCATGCAGGCACGCAGCATGGGTGTAGGCAGTTTAAGTCATCCGATCTTTTGATTGGACGGCTGAACATGCGCGAGAATTGAAGGGCATGGAGGTGAGGGGGTGCGCAAGCAGCGCGTACGTCAGACACGTTCAGGCATTTAGTGACGGATAAATCCGTCACTAAAGGTCCTGAATTAATGTTTTTCAAGTTGTAATGTCCAAAATGCCCCCACTCCTTGCAACTATAAAAGGAGACCCCTACCATATAGATTTCTCATCCCTTCCTTCTCTTCTCTCCCTCTCTAAAGCTCAAGAGAAGCTCACCTGGGATGCTCCTCAAGAGCTAAAACCAAGTTTTCACCCCCGTTCTGGAAGCGGATCCCGTAACGATGACGGCGTGCTACCTCGTTCCCATTCCTCTTGCTTCGACCTCCTTCTTCTCGCTTCGTTCCTTATCTTCCAGGCATTGTCTCGTTCGACTCATCCTCCAAAAGATCGTCGAGGAGGATAACTTCTCTCTCCCATTCTTTTTCCTGCTTTCCAGAGTAGAATTTTCCTGCTTTTTAGTTGTAATAATTTCTCGCTTTCTAGTGTAATCTTTTCTTGCTTTCTTAGTTGTAAAAACATTTTGCAATATCAAGTGAATGTTCTCTCTCTCTCTCTTCTTGTCTATGCTGATTTCCTTGTGATTATTCCACCCTTTAAACAAAAACACAAAAAAAAATATAATTACGAATTTTGATCGATGTAGCCTCCCTAAGTTCAACCCGAGATTTCTTTATAGATTTTTCGGTATAAATTTTATTTGTTGAATGGATTTCTTCGCTACTTGAACTACAACGACATGTTTTCAAAACCAATTCTGATAGCATAGTCTTCCGACGTTCAACACATAACATACCTGACATAGCGAATAGGTAACCCAAGATGTTGGAAAGTTGGTGATGGAGAGTGATGCCAAATGCTCACCAGACAACTAAAAATGGGATATTCTTGGGCTCCTGTTGGAGGTCTCACATAATATACATGAGCAGTGACTTCTGGGAGTGCAGGGCGAGGAGGCAAAGGCTCCTCAAGTAAAGGTGTGTATGGAAGAGAGGGTGTTAAGAGGAACACCCTAAGGATGTTGGACTGACATGGATAAGTGTTAATCCATACCTGCCACTCCACAACAAGATGTATCGGTCTGGTTATTTCCCCAGAAGAAACAAAAATGAACAGAGATTTGAGGAAGCTGGTTTCTAGGGCATTTAAGTCTTGAGGTTGTCCTAAGGTAACCAAAGCCAAAGATGCCTTGGTAGGCTCCAAACCCAATCCAAACAACCTATCATGATAAGCCAGGTCATCCCTAGTACCCTTTGTATACAACTGAGGATTAACCTACATAGCACAAAGGCTCCTATCGGGATATGGAGTCATGGGTTCGCTCTTGGGAAGAAGTGAATCAATGGTTGACTCTAGAGGATATACATGTGATAGCAATGTGAAAGCACCCAAAATGTGGAATCCTTTATCATAAGTGATTACAGCCCCAAGATCTTGTTTACTTAAATCCTTTCCAGGGGGTTTAGGTGATTCTCGATTAATGGCCATAGGTGCTTCCTCATAAGCCAATGGAGGAGTAGAGGTTGCGAAAAATATATTCAAGAGGACTCTCTCGATCATTATGTCCTTGGTATCTGATAAACGCCAGTTTATCATCATTCTTATGCATTAAAACAAACCTAGCTCTTAGGATTTTACTCCGTAAACGGGCTTTTGGGATGCATTTAGGCATAAATTAGGTTAGGCATGCATTGCATTTTTTTTATTATCTTCTTGATATGTTTTTCTGAGTGTTAGGGATGAACAAATATACAGATCCCTAAAACCCTAGCACTCAAGAAGGCAAATGGTGAAGGAGAAGCTTAGACTAGCTGGAACTCAGCTTGATCCAGCTCACCACAGCTGGAACCTAGCTCACTTGAACTGGGGTTAGCTCATCCCAACTCTATTCAGCTAATCTCAGCTAAATGGCAGCTTAAGAGAGTTCATCTTAGCTCACCCTAGCTCAAGTTAGCTCAGATCCAGCTCAACTTAGCTGAGTCTAGCTCATCTCAGCTCCCACTAGTCCACAGGGAGCTCTAGCTAGCTCGGGTGAGTTGACAGGAGTCCACCCCAGCTCAGATCCAGCTACATCCAGCTCCAATCAACTCCAACTAGCTGAAGAAGAACTCATCCCAGCTCAGGAAGCTCAAGTCTAGTTCCCGGGGACTTAGCTTAGCTCAACTCAATTGAGCTAAGCTACCTTAGCTGCCTCAACCAGCTTGATCCTCCCTGAGAGCACCAAACTTAGCTCACCTCAGCTCATTATGGTAGAAGCCAGCTCACTTTAGCTTGGCTTAGCAGCTAGCAAAGAACTAGAAAGCTAGGCCAGCTAGAGTAGCTCCATGCCAACCTCTTCAGCAGCAGCCAACTCCAGTTTCAGCTCCAGACTTCTCCTCCTCAGCTCCTCCCTCCAAACCCTAGCTCCAACACCTTCTCCTCTACTCCTCCTTTAGCTAAGCTAGCTTAGCTTATCTTAGCTTAGCTTAGCTTAGCTTAGCTATGCTCCAACTTCCTTGGCTTGTACCACCCAAAAACCCTACCTAACAACTCCACCTACTAGCTCCACCTAAGCTCCACCTACTTGGCACCAACCTAGCCTACTCACCACCTCCAAAAGACACCTAAAAGTGGCACCAACACCACCCTAGCCACTCCCTTGATGGTGCCAATTTTCCCTCCAAAAACCCCCTTCATCTCCACCACACATCTCCCCTTAAACCCATCTCCACCCTCCACATAACCCCACCTTCCAGAAGCCTTAAAGTTGGCGCCAACCCATGGCACCTTTCCATGATTGGCGCCACTTTTAGGTGCCTCCTGACCAACCCTAAATACCCCCCTAGCACCCCATAGGTGGCGCCAACCATCCTTAACCCTAGGATCATCTAACCACCTCCATCCTACCATCTTAGCCCTCCATTTCAAGAGGCACCTTAACCCCCCATCCTACCCTATAAAAACACCACTACCCACCACCATTCAAAGCATCCTTGGCTAGCAAATTCACTCTTATATTCCACCTAGAAGCCCACATCCAAGAGAGAAGAAGAAGAAGAAGATTAAGGGATATTCTATCCCCTTGGTGCCTTCCCCTCTTCCCTTCTCTCTTGAGTCACGCCAGCCAAAGGAGAAGCTAGGCAAGGAAGTTCTTTGGAGGAGATCTTGAAGGTGGTCTATGCCACCTTGGAGGAGCTTTTGAGGGTGGTGCACGCCCACCCCTTGGAGGAGAGCATTGAAGGTGGTAGCTTCCACCTTGGAGGAGCTCTCAAGGAAGGAGAAGAAGGAGGCCCTCTTTTCAAGCCAAGGAGCAGCTAGGCTTGGAGCAAGAAGACTCCCTTCTTCAACATTTTTGCAAGAGGATTTATGTTTATTTTCTTGCTTTTAGATTTTTTTTATTTTAGTAGAAGCATTCCTGTACTTGTCTTGGAAAAAGAACACAAATTCTAGTTAATCAATTTGCCTTCTTTTACTTTCTATCGCAATTGTTGTTTTTGTTCTAGCACTTGTTTCACCTCTTCTTCCTAATTACTCTAGGCCTCCACTTGCCTAGAGTGAGCTTAGGAAGAAGATATATCTATCTTTTAAGTTTTAGTTAAGCAATTATAGGTGTCAGTACTTTCCGCTACAATTCGCATTTTGCCCATGTCTTTTCAAAACAAAAAAAATTACATATTTAAAATACCAAAAAGAAAGTTGAGATCTATTTGTAAGCAAGAAGATTAATTTTGCAAACATTTGGCCTCCTTGGACGACCCTAGAAACTTCCCTTATCTAGGATATAAATTTGAAAGCGAAAGCAAATTCACGTGTTACAATGACGTTAAAAACCCGCTTTTACAAATCACGCGTATTTCGCCATCACTTTTTTGCGCCGTTGCCGGGGAGGCACGGCTTTGCTATTCTTTCTCCTCTTGCTTGAAGTAGATCTCATCCCCTTCTCTTTCTTCTCTTTCGCGTGTGTAGGAACTATTGCAGGAAGAAAGCGGGAATCTGGAAGCGAGTGCTCAAAGTTCCTTTTCTTCTCGCGAAATTCATGTTGGTTCCTCTTTCTGGTCACATAATTAATTAAAACTACCAAAACATATTGAAATTAGCTTTCAGGATCCCAAACAACTTGATTAAGTGGAGTGGTGTATTTTAAAATCCATTGTTTGCTTGAATGCTTCTTTAACACCACTCCATTGCAAGTATTGGTGTTCTATTTTTCGGGTCCAGATTTCTATCCGAACTTAAAAAATTGATTCCTAACACCACAGGCCTCCTAAAATCATAAAATTTCATATAGTAATTAAAAATTAAGTTAGGAACATCTGTTTCAAATTTTAGATCAATTGGATTTATATTTAAGTTTTAAAAATTCGTAGACTGCAGAGGGGTCACACCCTCCAATCTTCCTATTTTTGCTACTATCCGTGAATTTTTAGAATTTTTATACTCATCCAATTTATGTGAAATTTAGCTTTTCGGAATCCTTGTGAAATTTTACACAAAATATAGAATTAAAAAAATTTTCTGAGGTCGTTGGTAATACTGAAAAGTCCAAAATACCCATAGGTATCATTTTTGGACTTTGACACTAGTACCATTAAAAATTCAAAATAATTATCAAAAAAATTCTTAAAATCTTACAAAAATCTTTTTTCGAATCCTTGTTTGATTTTATTTAATGTGGTGGGGTTGTTTGACTTGTTTGGACCACTACTTAATACAGAAAGCCTAAAATTAATTCGTTGGTAATAATTTTCTATCTTAGGGATAATTGGTTTAGGGTTTCTTTCTTTCTTTTTAGAGACTCACATTAAAGGAAATTAACCATCACCAATACAACTTGTTTTTCCTTTGATTGTTGATTTTCAAACTTGTTTAAAAATTTAACTAGAGAAACCCTAAAACACATTCAATTAAATTGAATCCTAAAAGACATAAATACAAAAAATTGTGTGACAACTTGATTTTCATTGGAGCCACTCTCTAATTCCTGCACACACACACACAAAAAAATCAAAATAACAGGGTAACAACCCAATTAATGCCCTCCACATTCCGTGTGCACTGTAGTATCCTAGACCTAATCAAAACTTGTAGCAACTTGACCCCTAAGGCTTCATCAACTTAGGCTTGCTATCTAGGTCTTAAGTTTTCTTTAGTTGGTACCAATTCTGTCATCTATATCTGGTGTTCAGGCTGAGGGGCCATGTCAAATGACCAGGCGCAGGTTTGTACAAGCACCTGGGGTTTTCCCTGGGAAACGTTTGGGCCCAAACCTCCCCTTAAGCAACTTGGCTAGATTTGTTGACAAAACGGGTATTCACTATTGACTACTTATTTCCTACATAGACCAAGTCTTAGGTTTATTATTAGGGAGTCACATTTAAATTAGGTCTAGTTTTTTTTGTTTGAATTGCACACTTTCTCTCATCTCTTTCTCTTCTCCTCCCCTCCAATTCTTCCAAGTAGTACATGCACGGGCGACGGTCCCAAAAACCACACCTCGAGGGACCATCTGATTTCGCCTCCCACGCAAGAAGACCACTTGTTCTATCTTCTTCCTCTTCTTTTAAAAATGGAAAATAAAAATTGGTCCTCTAACCTGCATGATAATTTTTCTTTCCCCTATTTTTCCACCCAAGAGCTACTTAATCAGGCCCCTCCACCTAATCTCTACTCTATCATGGCTCAGCTACAAGTTAAGCAACAACAGTTCCATAAGGATGTAACAAACTTGGCCAACCAAGGGAATCCTGCCACACTTGCCCAAGCTCCACACATTCCACATCGCACCCCTTTTAACACCCGCAAGGGAGAAAATCTGCATAAATCCTGTGCTGAGTATAATTATTATTCTGAGGCTTTCTATGGTTCAATAGGGAATTATGTTTATCCCAATCATCACCCCACCCAAAATATCTCTACTTTCTAGGAGAAATTGAAAAATTCCTCTAATGGGGGGAATTATCCAGCTCACTCCTGGACCAATCTGGTTCCACACCAACAATAGAACCCATTTGGAGGGTATGGTTCAAATTAGACTTATCAATCTAGGCAATCTCAAGAAGACATTAATGCCCAGATGATGAAAACCCTGCAGGAGTTACAAAGAAAAACAAAGGAAACAACCCATCTTATTAACAATCTCAATGATCAAATTGGGGATATTCCGACTCAAAGACCTGCACGACACTCACCATCCCAACCCACACCAAACTTTATTAATCACAGGAACTAGCACCCAGGTGGCTACAACATCAGAACCACATGGTCCAGCCTCCTATTAACCCAATATCATAGCACCAACCCAGTTTCTATCAAAATCAGGCCCCCCACCTCCTCCCAATGAGCACCAAGCTGCGTATGCAGAGACTTTGAGGAGTGAGGAAACCAGCATGGATTTAAGGCCTTCACAATCAAATGGTGAAACTGATTCTCAACCAATGCAGATTGACCCCCCTAACCTCAATAAGGAAGAAGAAAAAGAAACCCCAAAAACACTTGATTCAAACCCTATTTCCCACTCTCAAAAACTGCAATCCAACAATCCAAAATCAGAGCCCTCTGACCACAATCCTTTGGACTTATTTGAGCAAGTCAAGAGGAATATTCCCTTCCTAGATTCCCCCCATGTCTCTAAAAAATTTACTACAGAAGGGCATGATTAGAATCTAGAAAGGTTGGTCCTTTCAAAGACAGCTAGCTCAGTTTTTTAGAGCAAGCTGCCTTTCACAAAAAAGGACCAGGGCACATCACTTATCTCAATTGTCATAACTGACACCATTTTTTTTCGTGCCCCTCTCGACTTAGGTACCTCTAGTAATCTCATCCCCTCTATCTTATTTGAGGAATTTCGATTCAGTAATTTAAAACCTGCCAAGGTTCAACTTCAATTGGAAGATCGATCTACCATTCAACCGCAGGGAGTTGTTGAGGATAGTATTATCAAGGTCCGGAATTGTTTATTTCCGGTAAATTTTCTGGTCCTTGACATAGAGGTACCCAAGGCTCTCATTAATGCCATCCTTGGAAGACCTTTTCTGATTTTGGCAGCAGCTAATATCAATTCTCATTCTGGGAAACTGAATATAAGTTGTAGTAACTAGACCTTCTCATTAGATTTAGTTCAAGCTTCCAAGAGGTCCATTGATCACAAAATTTTTTAGGATACTAATAATAAAATGGAAGCAGCATTTGAAATGTCTATGTTGATCCAATCTCATTCATCTTTGACTACTATTGATCTAGATTTTATTGATTCTTATTCTAAGGATAGTTATGTGGTCCAAGACTTTCCAGATCAACTAGGGTTTGACTTTCCCCCTTTTCATCTTCCTGATTTTCCACCAAAAACATCCACACTAACTTCACCCACCCTACATCTCATTGACTCCATTCCCCATCCCTTTCCATTGGACCTATCACCCGACCCACCAGAATCTGGCAATTTACAAGCACTTAAACCATGGCCAGCTCCGGGTCATTTTTCCATTTCTCTATTTTATTTTGCTCCCTTTATCTTTACCACTCATCTTTTTAGGGATCTTGAGGAAGACACTTTTATTGCGGGCATCCAAGTGTCCAACTATTTACATGATTTTCCATCTTTCGTGCATACCTTCATGTCCAGCTGAATGGCGTAAAAGATAGCACTGGATGGGAGGTAGCCCATCATTTTTTCCTGCTTTCCTTTTTTCTTCTTTTTCCAAGTTTTGATCATCCTAAACCCGACCATTCTTCACTAAGGTGATCCCTTTTCCCTCCTAATGCATGAGGACATGGCATATCTTAAGCATGGGGGGTGTTTTTAAAATTTGACGATCAATTTAGGATTTTCAAAACCTAAAAACATACATTTTTTTTAATTTACTTCGTGCTTGCATACCCAAAAAAAATAATAATAAAAAAATAAAAATAAAAATGTCAAAAACTTTTTGAGGAAAAATTTTTTTCGGGACTAAGGTTGAAAAACTCACTTTTGGTACAATGGGATTTAATCTTTAACAAACTAGGGATGATGATGCAGATCTGATCATTAGAATTTTAGGGTCTACTCTAGACTAGATCAGATATCCTTCTCTAAAATTCCACCTGAACTCATGATAGTTCAGGTGACTTGATCCTATTTTGTAATATGGAAAGTATTTGGCTTAGCTTCTGTTTCAAAAACTTGCATGTCTTGAGGAACTTCTTGTGTCACTTTTCTCACACAAGCCAACACTTAAAAATAACTAAAAATTTGAAAAACTCCCTTGTTTGGACTTAGTAAAAGTTTGAAGCAGATCATTGGTTTGAGTTCCCACCGCCGAGAAGGAGGAAAATGCCTCCTTTGAGGACGCGATGTCAACATGTTACCGCCTCGACGCTGCTCTATATCTATATTTCATATCTTTGGACGGAGCATTAAAGTGCATTTTAGCAGCTCAAGTGTCTTGGACGGTACTCTACCTATAGTGTCGGAGCAAGAGCTTGAGTTTTCTTGGAGCGCCCCTTTACACCGCATCGTGCTTTGGGGTTGTGAGTTCCTGAGTGGTGTCATGGACAGTGCTATCCCGAAGTATTGGCACCAGAGCCCCCTCAAGGAATGGTAACGGGAATGATGATCCTGACACATCTGTTGTAAGACTAAGCTAAAAATAAGCATGGGGGAGAAAAAAAAAGTAGTAATAAATAAATTAACACGCCCTTATAAATGTTGGCTTTTCACAAGCACAAACACAAGATTTTAAAGGATTTTGCATGTTCGAATCTGATTCATGAGCCAGAAAAATCCTAAAAATAAAAATTTCAAGTCATCTGAATTAACAAGGGGTTAATTTGTGAATTTTCTTGAGGATATAGTGATCTTGTTTTGTCTAATGGTTGGATCCAAAAACAAATCCTGATGTTTATCTTTAACAAATCATGTACCTCCTATGTTTAGATAAACCAAGGTCCCTTAATCTCTTTTTCTCCTCAAAAGTCGAAAAAATTTAGATTTCCCAAAAATTTCGTTTTCCAAAAAATTGAAGTTTTGCTAAGAGACTAGAAAAAGATAAGCATGGGGGTGTGATAAACGCCTGTTTATCATCATTCTTATGCATTAAAACAAACCTAGCTCTTAGGATTTTACTCCGTAAACGGGCTTTTGGGATGCATTTAGGCATAAATTAGGTTAGGCATGCATTGCATTTTTTTTATTGTCTTTTTGATATGTTTTTGTGTGTGTTAGGGATGAACAGATATACAGATCCCTAAAACCCTAGCACTCAAGAAGGCAAATGGTGAAGGAGAAGCTCAGACAAGCTGGAACTCAACTTGATCCAGCTCACCACAGCTGGAACCTAGCTCACTCATCCCAACTCTATTCAGCTAATCTCAGCTGAATGGCAGCTCAAGAGAGTTCATCTTAGCTCACCCTAGCTCAAGTCAGCTCAGATCCAGCTCAACTTAGCTGAGTCTAGCTCATCTCAACTCCCACTAGTCCACAGCGAGCTCTAGCTAGCTCAGGTGAGTTGACAGGAGTTCAACCCAGCTCAGATCTAACTACATCCAGCTCCACTCAACTCCAGCTAGCTGAAGAAGAACTCATCCCAGCTCAGGAAGCTCAAGTCTAGCTCTCGGGGACTCAGCTTAGCTCAACTCAATTGAGCTAAGCTACCTTAGCTGCCTCAACCAGCTTGATCCTCCCCGGGAGCACCAGACCTAGCTCACCTCAACTCATTATGGTAGAAGCCAACTCACTTTAGCTTGGCTTAGCAGCTACCAAAGAGCTAGCAAGCTAGGCCAGCTAGAGTAGCTCCATGCCAACCTCTTCAGCAGCAGCCAGCTCCTATTTCAGCTCCAGACTTCTCCTCAGCTCCTCCCTCCAAACCCTAGCTCCAACACCTTCTCCTCTACTCCTCCTTTAGCTATGCTCCAACTTCCTTGGCTTGTACCACCCAAAAACCCTACCTAACAACTCCACCTACTAACTCCACTTAAGCTCCACCTACTTGGCACCAACCTAGCCTACTCACCTCCTCCAAAAGACACCTAAAAGTGGCACCAAAACCACCCTAACCACCCCCTTGATGGTGCCAATTTTCCCTCCAAAAACCCCCTTCATCTCCACCACACATCTCCCCTTAAACCCATCTCCACCCTCCACATAACCCTACCTTCCAGAAGCCTTAAAGTTGGCGCCAACCCATGGCACCTTTCCATGATTGTCGCCACTTTTAGGTGCCTCCTGACCAACCCTAAATACCCCCCTAGCACCCCATAGGTGGCGCCAACCATCCTTAACCCTAGGATCATCTAACCACCTCCATCCTACCATCTTAGCCCTCCATTTCAAGAGGCACCTTAACCCCCCATCCTACCCTATAAAAACACCACTACCCACCACCATTCAAAGCATCCTTGGCTAGCAAATTCACTCTTATATTCCACCTAGAAGCCCACATCCAAGAGAGAAGAAGAAGAAGAAGAAGATTAAGGGATATTCTATCCCCTTGGTGCCTTCCCCTCTTCCCTTCTCTCTTGAGTCACACGAGCCAAAGGAGAAGCCAGGCAAGGAAGTTCTTTGGAGGAGATCTTGAAGGTGGTCTATGCCACCTTGGAGGAGCTTTTGAGGGTGGTGCACTCCCACCCCTTGGAGGAGAGCATTGAAGGTGGTAGCTTCCACCTTGGAGGAGCTCTCAAGGAAGGAGAAGAAGGAGGCCCTCTTTTCAAGCCAAGGAGCAGCTAGGCTTGGAGCAAGAAGACTCCCTTCTTCACCATTTTTGCAAGAGGATTTATGTTTATTTTCTTGCTTTTATATTTTTTTTATTTTAGTAGAAGAATTCCTCTACTTGTCTTGGAAAAAGAACACAAATTCTAGTTAATCAATTTGCCTTCTTTTACTTTCTATCGCAATTGTTGTTTTGGTTCTAGCACTTATTTCACCTCTTCTTCCTAATTACTCTAGGCCTCCACTTGCCTAGAGTGAGCTTAGGAAGAAGATATATCTATCTTTTAAGTTTTAGTTAAGCAATTATAGGTGTCAGTACTTTCCGCTACAATTCGCATTTTGCCCATGTCTTTTCAAAACAAAAAAAATTACATATTTAAAATACCAAAAAGAAAGTTGAGATCTATTTGTAAGCAAGAAGATTAATTTTGCAAACATTTGACCTCCTTGGACGACCCTAGATACTTCCCCTATCTAGGATATAAATTTAAAAGCGAAAGTAGATTCGCGTGTTACAATGACGTTAAAAACCCGCTTTTACAAATCACGCGTATTTCGCCATCAGTATCCTCAAGGGGTAATTCCCCAAGCAATACATACTCCGCCTTGGACTCACTCCAAATTGGAAGTCTGAGCTCCTCCATTATTTCATCCTCCTCCTCCAGAATCAACTCGTCATGTCCCCTAGACCAAAATTCATCCAAATCTTCTAAGTCAGTATCAATTCCCTTAGGGTCACCTATTTTGGGCACATGTAAATCCTTGGAATGTTGAATGGTGGGTGTTGGTTCTCTAAGTAGAGGATCAGGGCTTTTATCATTTCCATCCAATATTATTTCTTCTAACACCCAAGAGTCATGAAATTTATTAACTTCAGAATCACAATTCTTAGGGAAATCTAACTGAGGTGCAAGGTCCTCAAAGGGGAAAGGTGTAGGCCCAAAATCCCTCAGAGGGGGTGTAGATTCCACCTCAAAATCAAGAATGTGAGTTGAGTTGACTATTTGACTATGACCCTTTTCATCAAATGTAACAAGATACTATCATTTGGGTTGAGTTCATCTAATGGGACCATCTTCCCCTTTGATTGGCTCCAACATAGCTTAGGTGGAATGTCTAAGGGATACTCCTCTTCTAGTTGCCACCATTCTACATCACAATTCCTTGAGTGGCTACTCCTTTCAATTTCCAGTGTATCCATGTAGCCCCTCTTTGAGGGTTTGCCTGCGGATCGAACATATACTAGAGGGGAGAGGTGAATAGTATCGCCTTTATCACATAGTAAAGATAAAAATGAATTCACAACAAGTCAAGCACAAGTTACACCTGAATTTATAGTGGAAAACCAAACCAGGTGAAAACCACTACCTAAGCCTCTCATCTTAGGATTTTCCTGACTAGTCAAGGCTACTCAATCCACTATCATACCACTTGAACGAGGGTGGCACAACCTCTTTACAATCACTTCTCTTTTTACCCTGAAGAGAAGGGCAATAACAACAACAACACAGATCTTCCCAACACCTTGGGATCCGTTAATCAAAACAATAATGTTTAAGAATAATAAATATATCTATGGAACATCAATAAAAAGTCAAACTAGAATTTTAGCAGTGATTCAAAACGACATGCTTTGAATGACGTGAATAGCGATGCATAGAAACACTTGAAAGAAGCACAAGATGCTCTGATCTTTTTGAGGGTATTTCTATTGAGAGTTAATTATTCAAAAGATCTGCGTATGACCTCTAGTTATACTAAAAAGTTGGCCTAAAAAAGGAAGTCAAATGGGTCGATGTTAACAGGGCCAAATAGGAGGTTTAAAGTCCTTTTGTTGTGGCAAAATCTCCTAAATAGCTCAAGCAACAAATACAATTTATAACTCCAATATCTAAAATGAAGTCCGAGGTCTAACACAGGGAGCAAATATTATAATTCACACGCTAATAGAAATGAATATAATTGAGCACAGGAAATCAAGCCAATAATGATATTCAATGAATAATAACTACTTAAATTGACATTCAATAAGAAGAAAGAGTATATCAAGAGTTTGACAAGGTAAAAAGATATGTTAGACAAAATAATGGTGATTTGAATCACCAATTATTTGTTTAGATATATATCAATTACTCAAACATATGAAATAATTGCATAATGCCTCAAATAATGCCATAGTGTTTTCAACCAAGTCAGACGTCGGCTTCCTTTGATTAGACGACTTAACAACATGAGCACAGGGCTTCTTCTTCTTTACTTCTCTGCATCTCTTTCTCTTCTTCTTAATTTCTCCTCTTCAGCTTCTCTTCTTCAGAGGCACGACCCTTCTCTTCTTCATCTTCTTTCGTTCAGCCTCTTCCTCTTCTTCTCTTCTTATGCATAAGGGTTCCAAATCTCTGCAGCAACTAAGTGTCATGCATGGCTATAAGTGCAAAACCCCCCCATGCTCTCTCTCTCTTTCCTCTCCTCTCCCTCTTCTCAGGTAATCAGATCGCTTATCAGGTAATCAAATCTGGGTGACTAGGGCTATTGGCAGTGGGTGGTAGCTGAGGTGTGAAGGCATAGGCAGGTTCAGGTGAGTGGGTGAAGCAGGGACCTCACCCCCATTGTTTGAGGTGATAAGCCTTAGGCACAAAATACATTTATGCGTTGCTGTTGTGTTGGAATGCCACGATGTGGGACTAATCCCATTGAACTTGATTCAAGAGAGAAGCTTTGATCCGTGATGGTCCTAAAATATTAGTATAGCAGTAGACATAATTTTGGTTTATCAAAATAGAGGTGCTTACATTCTCCCCCTTTTTTATGACAACAAAATTATAATTATGAAATTTAAATAGTTATGGATAATATCTCCCCCTTTTTGTTTCAACAAAAAGTAAAACATGCTGCTATGTTTTTCATTTAACTCCCCCTTAAGCATGTAAATAAAGCAAGATAAATTTAAACATGCACTAACAAAGAGAGTAACATTTAGTTGAGAGAGGTAATGTTCATGCATATAATAATGATATAGAAGAGTCTAGATAAGCGGTTCATGAAATGAAACAATTTTGAGGAAAATTAAGTGTTACATCCCAATAAAAGGTAAGCAATGGAAAATCTAATCATCTAATGATGCCATGAAGGCATCAATCATTCTCTGAAGATCTGTGTCCAACTCAAGATCCAGCGAATTTGATCTCTCTAAGGAGATAGGCTGACCAAGACATAGGCGATGCTGAGTTGACGATCTGGGTGTCGGATACTTAGATGTCCTACGAGGTGATGTAACCTGCTGACCTGTTGGGGCTGTTGCCGAGGTAGGTAGAGGAGGAGGTGCTGCTGAGGATGGAGGTATGGTAGTAGATTGGTGAGGTCGAGGAGGTTAGTGAAGTTGCTGCTAAATGTCATGAACAGACTCTCCAAGTCTCTCCAAGAACTAGCTTTGAGCATTTAGGTAGTCTGATACCTTATGCCCATGTTGCATCATCATCAAGTCTATCTCTCTCTACCGATGCATCATCAAAGAAATACCATCCATCACATCCTGAATACTAACAAAATCCCTACCTGAAAGAGGTCTATCCAAGAGGCTCCACTCCTGCTCGTAGAAGGATGGAGACAATCGCACTGGAGGAGGACAGGTCACCGTAAAATGCTCATAAGGTGAGAAAGGAGGAGGGACTATTGATGGTTCCTGCTGCTGTTGCTGCTCTTAGGCTGCATCCTCACCACTAGGTCCCTGTGCTTGCTCCATTGTTTGTGAGCGAAATCGAGGTTATAAAAACAACGTCGTAGTATAGGTCGAAATCGCTTGAAAACAAATAAGATTTATGCTCGAAAGAAATTCGAGGTCGAACACAGGGAGCAAGTAACAATTAACTCTCAAAATTGCAATTCTATCATTGTATAATAATAAATCCAAGCAAGAATGATATATATGATAAAGCAAATGTTAATGAGGCAAAACAATTAGGGTAAAATGGCAATTTGAATCACCAATTACCCCTAAGCACAAATAAGCTCAAGTATCTCAAATAATGTAATAGTAAATATCAATGCAACAGTAGTATTAGTTGATGGTCAGGCCAATCAGTCGACTTAAAAGCAGGTGCTACATTGCTACGAAAGCACTTTTCTTCTCTTCTTGTTTGGCTTTCTACAGGCTCTTCATCTTCTTCTCTTTACGTGCACCTTCTCTTTTTGCCTTGACTTCTCTTTTCTTTCTCTTCTTCTCACATAGAAGGGCTTTGATTTTGGCTAAGTGTCGAAATCTCCTCAGAGCAAAACCCTTCCCTACCCCGGGCGCTCTCTCTCTCTCTCTTTCTCTCTCTAGGTTTCACTCTCCTGGAGCCTTCCACAGTCACAGGTAATTAGATTCAGATCTAAAAGCACTAAGGACTAGGGCTGCGGGCGTGGGTCAAGCCGAGGTGTGAGAGGGTTAGGCAGGTCGGGTCAGACCAGGCCAGCGTGATGCGTGTCACAGGTGAGGCACGTGTGAAGGGGTGGCGGGGGACCTTAGCCCCCAAGTGACTTGAGGCGATAAGCATACAACACAAAATCAACTTATGCGACTATGAGATCCCATGCGCTTCCGAGGTGGGACTAAAGTCCCTGCCTTATTTTTTCGCACACCCTACAGGTCGTGAATGTTCGAATTTGGGATGAAGACGACCCCTGCAGCTGCAATCGATGACCTGGGGAGGTTCCTGCAACTTGTTCGCAACACTTGGAGGCTTCACCTGGAGTTGCTGTAGCTAGAACATGCTTCAAGCTTCCTTCGAAGCTCTGCGGCAATGGCGTGGCACCTGAAACCTAAAACTCGGGAAAAAGGGCCCCACAGCTGCATTAGATGGCTCAGCAATATCGTCGAAGGACAGCGAATGTGGTGGTGGGTGTAGCATGGAGTGAGAGTGCGTGAGGTGGCCAAACAATGACGGAGATGGCCGTGTGAAGGTGGGTTGTTCATGGGCGTGTTCGAAGAAGCAATTGACCTAACTAAGGGCTTTTACTCCTGAGATAGAGGCGAAGGTGTAGAGCATGGAAGTGGTGGCGTAGGTGGTCTGTGGTGGTTGTTGGAGCTCGTCGGTGGTATGCCAGCAAGGTGGAAGATGAAGTCGCGAAGGGCAGTGCGAAAGTCAAAGCTGAGTGTCAAAGGTGTTGTCATGACGTGGAGAAGTTGAGGAGTCGATCAAGATAGGTAGCAAATGATGGGGATCAGAGTTGGCGCCGGTTGCAGTATGGTCGATGCTGGAGACGAAGATGGCTCCGGTGGTGGTTGGACGGCGAGGATGAGGGAGATAGGGACATAGGCCGGTATTGCACGACGCGGAGGAAGCAGAAGGAGACAAATCCGTCATCGGTATTACGAATGGACAAGGAATGGATATGGAGGAGGTTGCTGAACATCGAGGAGCACTTTGGCTGGAGGAGGAGAGAAGAACTGGGGGTTATTCCAGTCGAATTCGAGTGTGGGATGGACGATATGCATTGGGGCTTCTTTTATAGGCCTCTGGAGGACGATTTGAGCTTGATAAGCAAGCTTCACAAGCATGGAAGGTCATCGAACATGGAATCTTGAAAGATACCTAAATCTCTCATGTGTTCGCATGAGAGATTGGGAAGGTTGTAGGACTTCGGATCTGGTTCAAAAGGAAGGGAATTCCTTGACAAACTTCCCTTTCAAATCTGAGAGGGATTCGTCATGGAATCAAGGAGAAAATGCCAAATAAAGCTCGCCAGAGTCGTAGGATTAGGATTTCATGGTGGTAGGGACCTATTTGAAGAAGGAGACGATAAAGTTGGGGACCTATTTTTGAAGGATTCAAAAGTTAGGGGCATGTGTGTGAGATAAAAGAGTGAGGCAGGACCAAATTACAAACTAGGTCAAGATGATCTCAGATTGGGCCCAAATTTTGGTACAAACCTAATTTTGACCTAAGGAATCCAATGGTGAAGTTGGATTTTGGTTTTGACCTTTTATGACTGAGTAATTTATGTAAAAACCTAAATTAAGGCAAAAGTTTGTTTGTGGCTCTATTTTGGGTCAAGATGTGTTCTGATGGTCAAATCAAGCATACCAAACCCAAGAGAATATTTTTATATAAATTTTAGAGGTTTAAGTGAGTTTTATCCTGACCATAACCTCAGTTAATTAAGCAAGTCTGTTTTTAGGGTTTCGGAAGTCATTTAATTCCTATAATGCGCGAAAACTCTTTTCGTTCTACATGAACCCTCTTAATAAACTCTAAAGTACACTTGACGTCTGTTTTTCCCCTGAGAAAACCCATGGTTATTCTATTTTTTGATAGAATGGTAAATTTGCAGAAATAACCCTGCATTCTTATCTTCTTCTCAAATCAATGTTTTGTGCCCTTAAGACCTCCTGATGGATATGTAGAAGCTTTTATTGACTTAATCAGATCAATTTGAGCTAGTTATGGCTCATGATAGTGTTCCCATCATATCCCCATGCCTAGCTTTTTCTAGTCTCTTAGCAAAACCATCTTAATCGAACCAGTTATCTAGATTAGATTTTAATCGTCTTTCTAGGCTGCATCTCTTGGAATCAGATCTTAATACCAACAATAGGCCTAGGGGTACTCAAATACCAGCCTAGATCCAGACTTGACTAGCTTTCGCTTCAGTCTTCCACGAAGGTTTCTAAGGCTACAGGAACTAACCTAGGGTTCATTGGACCTAGCAATTAAAGCACCTGTGCTTCAAACATGGTTAGTCTAGTTTAGTTTTCCAGTGCATTTTGAGAGAGACATAGAAGGAGAATTTAATTTGTAGAGAGCTTTCTCTCTCTTTTCTTTTGATTATATTTTTCCTTAGATCCATACTAAGATTGGCCCTAAACACGGTCTGTATCGAATTCCTTGTCCCTACCATCAATCCTCACAGGGTCCCTAGTAATCGATTCTTCGAGATAGCACTACCTATGGCAACCCTCAGAACCCTGGCTTTCGAGATTTCAGGATAACTCTGCCCATGGCATTCTGTATCTAAATCTAGACCCTGGTAATCAACATTTCGTGATAATGCCACCCATGGCATCTGAACCAACACAAGGTGCTTACATGACCCCAGTAGGATATTTAGATATCCTAGAAAATAAGCACCGAGGAGACGGTATGTTATTATGCATCTTTGAGGGGAATTTCCAACCTCTCCACACTGGGAACTCGTTGATAAACACCAGTTTATCATCATTCTTATGCATTAAAACAAACCTAGCTCTTAGGATTTTTCTCTGCAAATGGGTTTTTGGACTGCATTTAGGCATTAACTAGGATAGGCATGCATTGCATTTTTTCTTGTCATTTTAATGTGTTTTTGTGAGTGTTAGGGATGAATAGATATACAGATACCTAAAACCCTAGGACTCAAGAAGGAAATTGGTGGAGGAGCTCAGACTACCAGGAACTCAGCTTGATCCAACTCACCGCAGCTGGAATCTAGCTCACTTGGACTAGGGTTAGCTCATCCTAACTCCATTCAGCTAATCATAGTTGAATGGTAGCTCAAGAGAGCCCATCTTAGCTCACCCTAGCTCTGGTCATCTCAGATCTAGCTAAACTTAGTTGAGTCTAGCTCATCTCAGCAACTACTAGTCCACAGGGAGCTTTAGCTAGCTCAGCTGAGTTGACTGAAGTTCACCCCAGCTCAAACCCAGCTACATCCAACTCCACTCAACTCTAGCCAGCTGAACAAGAATTCATCCTAGTTTAGGAAGCTCAAGTCTAGCTCCCAGGGACCCAGCTTAGCTCAAGCTAATTGAGCTAAGCTACCTTGGCTATCTCAACCAGCTCAATTCTCCCCGGGAGCACCAGACCCATCTCACCTCAGCTCTATTCAATAGAAGCTAGCTCACTTTAGCTTGGCTTAGTAGCTAGCAAAGAATTTGGAAGCTAAGCCAGCTAGAGTAGCCCCATGTTGACCTCTTCAGTAGTTGCCATCTCCACTTCATCTCCAGATTCTTCAGATCCAGCTCCTCCCTCCAAACCCTAGCTCCAACACCTCCTCCTCTACTCCACTATTAGCTAAGCTAGCTTAGCTTAGCTTAGCTCTAGCTCCCTTGGTTTTTACCACCTAAGAACCCTACTTAACAACTCCACCAATTAGCCCCACCTAAGCTCAACATAAGCTAACCCTACTTCCACCTCACCTTGGTGCCAACCTAGCCTACCCACTACCTCCAAAAGACACCAAAAAGTAGCGCCAAAACCACCCTAACTACCCTCCTTATTGGCACCACTTTTTCCCTCCAAAACCCCCTTCATCTCCACCACACATCTTCCCTTAAACCCATCTCCACCATCCACATAATCCCCCTTCTAGAAGCCTTCTTGGTGGTGCCAAAACCAAGGCATCTTTCCATGGTTAGCATCACCTTTAGGTGGCCCTTCACCACCATAACCACCACCTTCACACCCCCTACTTGGCACCAACTTCCTTAGCCCTAGGATCACCTAACCACCTCCATCTTCCCATCTTAGCCCTCCATTTCAGGAGTCACCTTAACCCCTCATCCTACCCTATAAAAAGACCACCACCCACCACCATTCAAACCATCCTTGGCTAGCGAATTTCCTCTCATACTCTACCTAGAGCCCACTCCAAAGAGAGAAGAAGAAGAAGAAGATTAAGGGGATATTTTGTCCCTTTGGTGCCTTCCCCTCTTCCCTTCTCTCTTGTGTCCACGCTAGCCAAAGGAGGAGCTAGGCAAGGAAGTCCTTTGGAGGAGGTCTTGAAGGTGGTCCACGCCACCTTGGAGGAGAGCTTGAGGGTGGTGCACGCCCACCCTTGAAGGAGAGCATTGAAGGTGGTAGATCCACCTTGGAGGAGCTTTCAAGGAAGGAGAAGAACGAGACCCTCTTTTCAAGCCAAGGAGCAGCTACGCTTGGAGTAAGAAGACTCCCTTCTTCACCATATTTTATAAGAGGATTTGTGTTTCTTCTATTGCTTTTAGATTTTTCATTTCTAGTAGAAGCATTCCTCTACTTGTCTTTGTAAAGAACACAAATTCTGCTTAATTAAATTGCCTTCTTTTTAATTTCTATTACAATTGTTGTTTTTGTTCTAGCACTTGTTTCACCTCCTCTTCCTAAATACTCTAGGCCTCCACTTTCCTAGAGTGAGCTTAGGGAGGGGATATATCTATCTCTTAAGTTTTAGCTAAGTAATTATAGTTGTTAGTACTTTCCGTCACAATTCGCTTTTTGCCCTCATCATTTCAAAACTAAAAAAAATTACATATGTAAAATACCAAAATGAAAGTTGAGATTTATTTTCTAAGCAAGAGAGTTGATTTGCAAGCAACCCACCTCCTTGGACGACCCTAGATACTCCCTTATCTAGGAATATAAATTTAAAAGCTTATGCGATTTGGCTTGTTACAACGACTTAAAAATCACATTTACAAATCATGCCAAATTTCGCATCACTTTTTGGCACCCTTGCCGGGGAGGCACGACTTTGCTAAATCATTTTTTGTCTTGCTTGAAGTGGATCTCATCCCCTTCTCTTTCTTTTCTCTAGTGTGTGCAGGAACTACAACGGGAAAGCGGGAATTTGGAAGCGAAAGCTCAAAGTTCCTTTTCTTCCTGCGGATTTTCAGGTTGGTTCCCTTCTTGGTCATATAATCAATTAAGACTACCAAAAAAATATTAAACTTGGCTTTCAGGATCCCAAATATCTTAATTAAGTGGAGTGGTGTCCATTAAAATTCATTGTTTGCTTGAATGTTTCATTAACACCACTCTATTTCAACTATTGGTGTTCTATTTTTTGGGTCCAAATTTCTATTTGGATTTGAAAAATCAATTCAAACACCACAGGCCTCCTAAAATCATAAAATTTCATACATTGATTTCAAATTAAGATAGAAACGTATGTTCCAAATTTCAGATCAATTGGCTTTGATTTAAGTTTTAAAAATTCATGGACTGCAGAGGGGTCACACCCTCCAATCTTCCTATTTTGTTACTGTTCGTGAATTTTTATAATTTTTATACTCATCTAATTTTTGTGAAATTTAGGTTTCTGGAATCCTTGTGCAATTTTACATGTCATCTAAAATCACCAAAATTTTCTAAGGTCAGTGGTAATACTAAAAAGTCTAAAATACCTATAGGTATCATTTCTAGACTTTGACACCAGTACAAATAAAAATTCAAAACAATTACCAAACAAATTTATAAAATCTTACAAAAATCATTTTTGGAATCCTTGTTTAATTTTACATAAGGTAGTGGTGTTGTTTGCATTATTTGGATCACTACTTATTCAGAAAGCCTAAAAAGACTTCATTAGTAGTAATTTTCTATATTAGGGTTCAAATCCAATTAGGGTTTCTTTCTTGCTTTTTAGTCCCACAACATAAAGGAAATACATCATCACCAATAAAACTTGTTTTTCCTTTGATTGTGGAGTTTCAAACTTGTTTGAACATTTAAAAAGAAAAACCCTAAAACACATTCAATTAAATTGAATCCTAAAAGATAAAAATACAAAAAATTGTGTGATAACTTGATTTGCATTGGAACCACTTTCCAATTCTTACACACACACAAAAAAATTGTAATAACAGGGCAATAACCCAAATTAACGCCTCCACATTCCATGTATACTATAGTATCCTAGACCTAACTAAAATTCGTAACTTGACCCCTAAGACTTCATCAACTTAGGCTTGCTATATAGGTCTTAAGTTTTCTTTAGTTAATACCAATTCTGTCATTTATATTTGGTGTTCAGGCTGAGGGGCCATGTCAAACGACCAGGCACGGGTTTGTACAAGCACTTCGGGTTTTCCTTGGGAAACGTTTGGGCTCAAACCTCCCCTTAAGCAACTTGGCTAGATTTGTTGATAGAACAGGTATTCATTATTGATTACTTATTTCCTACGTAGACCAGGTCTTAGGTTTATTTTTAAGGAGTCATACTTAAGTTAGGTCTAGCTTTGGTTGTTTCATTTGCACACTTTCTCTTCTCCTCCCCTCCAATTCTTCCAAAACAGTGCATGAACGGGCAACAGTCCCAAAAACCACACCTTGAGGGACCATCTGATTTCGCCCCCTGCAGTAGAAAATCGTTGTTTTCTTCTCCCTCTTCTAAAAAAATGGAAAATCCAGGAAGCCAACAAAAAAATTCTACTTCCACTTCTAATCCATCAGCCGACCCACAAGCTGACTTCACCCTCCACCTCCCTAATTTGGAGCAACTGGAAATCCTAGCAAGGCTAGGTGGCCCTCCAATTTTAACTCAAAATCCAAACCCCTTTGCCTTGATGGTTGACCATTTGGTTCGACTGCAACAAAATCAAGAAGATTTGGCTAGGACTATCATGAACCTAGCTAACCAAGGGCAAAATCCACCACCCCGCCAACAGCCTATTGTTCCTCTTAAGGATTTCTATGATCCTTCCAATTACGAGTAAAGACCTGGGGTGGTCATACCACAAGGGGATTTTGAGATCAAACCAGCCATTCTAAACCTTATCAAACATTTTCATGGTCTTCCAAGAGAGGACCCTTTTTGTCATCTCGAGGAATTAATTGTCCTTACTCAAACCACTCGTTCCCGCAATGTGTAGGAAGACATGTGGTTAATGAGACCTTTTCCTCTCTCTCTTAAAGACAAAGCGTCTCATTAGTTTAGAACGGTTGGGCGCCCTATTACCACCTAGCCCTAATTAAAAAGAGCTTTTCTCAAAAAAAAATTTCCGATCGGTCGAACAAATGCATTAGGAAGATCCATAACGACCTTTCAACAGAAAATTGGTGAACCCCTCCATGAAGCATGGGAAAGATTTCAAAAACTTCTAAGAAGTTGTCCCTATCATGAAATTCCACAATGGTAGTTAGTGTAGATCTTCTACCATGGATTAGAAGATCAATTGAAATGATTTGTGGATGCCTCATGTGGGGGCAATTTCCTTAACAAAGACGACGAAAGTGCCTATCTCCTCTTTGAAGAAATGAGTGAAAACTCATTTAACATGACTTCAATGGACACTTTTGGCAGAACACAAAACCCCAAACACGGAGTCCATGAAATTGACTCCAAATCCACCTCTATTCCAGTCACTCAAGATGATCTATATATGTTAGCTCAACGACTGGACCAGATGCAAATTCACCAAAAGAAAATGGAAGAAAAGCTCACAAATAAACAAGCTCCACACGTTAACTCTCCACACATTAACCCTCCACAACTTCTCCGAAGAGAAAATCTGCACAACATTAATGCCACATCTACTGGTCAGCAATTTCCAGCTGATTTCCCACAGGATTTGACTGGGAATTTTGATCAAAATATTTTTGATCCCACTGATAAACGCTAGTTTATCATCATTCTAATGCATTAAAACAAATCTAGCTCTTAGGATTTTACTCCGCAAATGGGTTTTCGGGCTGCATTTAGGCATTAATTAGGTTAGGCATGCATTGCATTTTTTATTGTCTTTTTGATATATTTTTGTGAGTGTTAGGGATGAACAGATATATAGATGCCTAAAACCCTAGCACTCAAGAAGGCAAATGGTGAAGGAGGATTTTAGATTAACTAGAACTCAGCTTGATCCAACTCACCACAATTGGAACCTAGCTCACTTGGACTAGGGTTAGCTCATCCTAGATCCATTCAGCTAATCTCAGATGAATGGTAGCTCAAGAGAGCTCATCTTAGCTCACCCTAGCTCAGGTCAGCTTAGATCCAGCTCAACTTAGTTGAGTCTAGCTCATCTCAGCTCCCACTAGTCCACATGGAGCTCTAGCTAGCTTAGCTGAGTTGACTGGAGTTCACCCCAACTCAGATCCAGCTACATCCAGCTCCACTCAACTCCAGCCAGCTGAAGATGAATTCATCGAAGCTCAGGAAGCTCAAGTCTAGCTCCCGAGGACTCAGCTTAGCTCAACTTAGTTAAGCTAAGCTACCTTAGCTGCCTCAACCAGCTTTATCCACCCCGGGAGCACCAAACCTAGCTCACCTCAGCTCATTATGGTAGAAGCCAGCTAACTTTAGCTTGGCTTAGCAGCTAGCAAAGAACTAGCAAGCTAAGCCAGCTAGAGTAGCTCCATGCCAGCCTCTTCAGCAGTTGCCAGCTCCAGTTCAAGCTCCAGACTTCTCCTCAGCTCCTCTCTTCAAACCTTAGCTCACATTACCTACTCCTCTACTCCATAGCTAGCTAAGCTAGCTTATCTTAGCTTAGCTTAGCTAGCATCCAACTCCTTGGCCATCCACCACCTTCAACTCAACCCTAGCTAGCTCCATCAACTAAGCTCACCTAAGCTAGCTATCCTACTCCAAGTTGGCGCCACCACCATCACACCCCTTCACCCCATCACCACTACCAAAAGCCACCTATTTTCCCTCCAAAATAACCTTCTAGAACCCTTCCCTCTTGGCACCAACTTTCCCTCCAAAATTCCCTTCATCTCCACCATCCACCTAACCCCCCTTCTAAAAGACACTAGGTTGGTGCCAAAATGGTGGTGTCTCTCCACCACCAAAAGCCACCAACACCACCATAACCACCCCCTTAACACCCTTGGGTTGGCGCCAATTACCCTTAGCCATTGGATCCCCAACCACCTCCATCTTCCCATCTTAGCCCTCCATTTCAAGAGTCACCTTAGCCCCCTTCCTACTCTATATAAACCCACCACCTACCACCATTTTAGAGCATCCTCCATTAGAGTTTACTTCCACCTACATCCACCTATACCTACGGCCAAGGAGAAGGAGAAGAGAAGAAGATTAAGGGGGCACATCACCAGCCCCTTTGGTGCCTTCTTCTCCCCACTCTCTTCAACTTGGGCCACGCTAAAGAGGAGGACCTTTCCATCTCAAGGAGGATGGCCAGGCAAAGGAGAAGGACCTAGGGTGGATGTCCACCCTTGGAGAAAAGCTTAGGGCATGCCCCCTTAGGGCTTGCTTTGGAGGACATCAATTTGGTGGAGCTTTCAGAGACAAAGAGTTGGAGCACTTCTTTTCAAGCCCAGGAGCTACTAGGCTTGGAGCAAGGAGCCTCCCCTCTTCATCAATTTTTAAAGGATTAGTGTTTCTTTACTTTGTACTTGTAATTCTAGTTGTAGAAGCTTTCCTCTACTAGGGTTTTTGTACAACACTTTCTCATTAATCAAGTTGCCTTCTTTAGTTGCATTTTTAATTGCTTTGTTTTTAGCATTCTTCACTCCCTCTCCCTAATTATTCTAGGCCTCCACTTGCCTAGAGTGAGCTTAGGGAGAGGCTCTACTTGCCACTTTAGGAGTAGTGTGTTGAGTTAAGTGTTAGTCACTTTCTCGCCAACAATTTCGTATGTTGCCTTAATTTCAAAAGCAAAAAAATGATATATTGAAAAAGACCAAAAAGAAAGATGATTTCTATTTCCAAGCAAGAGACCTGAATTTTGCAAACATATTGCCTCCTTGGACGATCCTAGATACCCCACTATCTAGGTTTGTAAATTTAAGAGTTGATCAGTTTTGCATATTATAACGACACATTTTACAAATTGCGTAAAATCCGTATCACCCACCACGAAAAATATTTATGCTCTCCAGGAGCAATTTAAAAACCCCTCCAACACTTTCAATCAAAACTGGAGGACTAACCTGAATCACTCCTGGAAAAACCCAAACCTGATTCCTTTTCCCAAACAAAACTATTTTGGGAATTATGGGCAACCTGTGTATCAACCTGGACCATCCCAGGATGATATTAACAATCAGGTCATGAAAACTCTGCAAGGAATGCAGACTCAAATGACAGAAGTAACTCGCATGATTACTGAAACGCGTTGGGCGGCAACCGGGTTTGTGAGTTTTGTTATGACGTTGTAGCAAAGCCGGTTATTACCAACATTTCAAATATAAATTTTTTTTTACTCGGAAAATGAAAGAGTTCCCGAGGTCGAACTCAGGGAGCAAGTCGTATTCTAGAGATATACATGTTTCTTTTACAAAATAAAGAGAAAGGGAAAGAATTTGTTGTGATGTTCTTCTTTCTTTCTCTTTCTTCAGATCTCCTTCTTCTTCTTCCTTGGTTTCTGCTATGGTGATAATCTTCTTCTGCAATGGTGATGCTCTTCTTCTTCCTGCTGTTCCTGCGTTCTTTCTTCAGAGCTCCTTGTTCTTCTTCTTTGGTTTTCTGCCTTGACCTGGTTCCTTCTTCTTCTGCAATCGTGGTGCTTCTGCCTTCGGCTACTAAGTCTCCCTTCCTTCTTCTTCAGCCTGCCTTCTGTGTTGCTCTGGCTGCTGACTTTCCGTCGTCTGGCCCGGTGCTTCGACGACTTAACTGAGCATTTGCTACAGTGCAGCTCCTGCTTCTTCGCCTGCACTTCTTCTTCCGCGGGTCTTCTTCTTCTTCTTTGGCCTGCACACTTCAGAGTTTTTCGTCAAGAGGCAAAACCTACTCTACCCTCCCCCCCCCGCGTCTCTCTTTCTCTCTGAAACCACTCTTGGGACAGCTCTCCCAGAGCTACCGGGTAATCGGGTTCGGGTCAGGCCCGGGTCCAGGCCCACCGGCGTGCGGTGGTGGGCGAGGAGTGCAGGTCGGTCTAATCGGGTCGGGCCAGGTCCGCGGAGCGTGGTCACGGACGAGGCCGGGTCGGGTGAGAGGGACCTCACCCCGTGGTCAGGAGGCAGACAGCATAAGGCACTTTTTGCCTTTATGCGTCCGCGCGCCTCCGAGAAGTTCCGAGGTGGGACTAAATGTCCCACCCCAATTGAGCGCGCGTCGCGGATGGAGCAGTGGGCGATCGTGGCTTCCCGCGCGGCCTTCGCTCCATCTGTGAACCAGGGACGCTTCGCGGAGAGTCCCTGTGCAACCTGGGAGTCAAACCTGGGCGAAGGCGTGCCTGCACCTGCAGGTGAAGCAGCTCTGCCTGCGCAGTAATGGCGACGGCGGGCGAGTCACCTGGTCACAGAAGAACGGCCTCTCGGCCAAATCAGACAGGCGGGGGACCTTCGCCGTGGCACGGCGAAGGTGGTCAGGGGGTCTGCAGGGGGCGTGATGGAGCCAACAGGTCGTCCTAGGTCAAACTGTGAGCGAAGAAGTGGGTGTGTTCGGTGGATCTGCAGAGGGTGTTTGGTGGGAAGTGGAGGGGCGGAAGAGGATCAGGGTGAGGAGGCGGAGGTTCTGCGGTGGTCGGTGAGCCGTGTGGGTCGCTGAGGTGATGGGAGCGGCTCGCCGGAGGGTGGTCGGAGGCGAAGAGGGTGAGGGTGAACAGGGTCGGTAGAGGACTTAATTGACTAAATTAAAAGCGGGGAAAGAAAGATGAGGAGAAGGGGAGTAACTCTAGCTTACTTGCAGGGACGAAGGGGGAGGAACAGGGCGACAGTCGTATCGACTGTCGCCGGAGAAGACGATGCTCAGGGAGAGGGGCGGCGGCGAGCAGAGAGCCGGAGAGGCGCCAGCTGGGTGCGGCGTGGCGCGGGAAGAGCAGGGGAGGAAGTCTCTGCTGCTGGTATTGCAGCAGAGCGAAGAGGTGGAGGGGGAGGAAGCCGCCGGAGCTGGTGAGCGTCTGCCGGAGAAAGAAGAGAAGGAAGTTGGGGATTTCTCCGTCAGATCCAAGCTGCGCTCGTCGGTGGAGCGGCGGGGGGTATTTATAGGGATGAAGCAGGGAGGAAGGCGGAGGGAGACGACGTGTCTCCCTCGCCGGAGAATGGTCGGAACATGAACCCATACCGTCCGTGCGTTCGCACGGCCGGTATGGTGGCCTACAATGACCAGGGGGGTGCTCCTGCGACGGCTGACGACGCAGGGCACCCCCGGTTTACTTGCCAGGTCCCTCACCTCACCCTGCGCGGCGCCATGCTCCGCGCAAGGTCGCCGGAGCATGGTGCTGGCAGGGTTTTGCAGGAGGGACCTGATTGCAAAGAAAGAAGGAGAGTTAGGGGCCAAAATGCGAGGGTTCAAAAGTTGAGGGCCAAAGAGTAAATATATGAGGACCAAAGTGTGAAGTCGGTCAAGGAGGTTTCTTCTTAGGCTCAAGTTTTTATACATGACTAATTAGGACCTAAGGAATCTGATGGTGAATTTTATTTTCATATTAAACCTTGTTTGACCGGTCAATTTGCGCAAAAACCCAAATTAAGTTATTAATTGGGCATGGTTCTCAATGTAGGTCAAAATGGGTTCTAAAGGCCAAATTGAAGGTTCTAAACCCTAGAGATTATTTTTCTATGAATTTTAGAGGGTTTATTCTATTTTTACTTTGCCTCGAACCTTGTGAATTGAAGTGGGTTGTTTTAGGGTTACAGATTATCATTTGGTTCCTTGGAAGTGCTGTAGCCCTTGCTAGATCATCTCATCCCACTTTTATTCTTATTAAGCTGTTTTGACCTGTGTTTGGTCCCTGAATTACCCTGCATGCAGTTTATACTGGTAAAATTGCACTTTTACCCCTTATGACTGGTTTTCTTCTCAAACTCAGAATTCTCTGAGTTAAGCTTTTCCTTGAGATATGTAGGAGCTTTTATCCTTTGTATTGGGTCAAAATGAGCTAGTTATGGCTCATGATGAGGTTCTCATCATACCCCCATGCCTAGCTTTTGCTAGTCCCTTAGCAAAAACTTAAGGTTTCAACCCTTGTTCTAGACCATGAAGTTTTCAATAGTTTTAGATAAGTGCCTTCATAGATTAGGTTAGAATGCTGATCATAGGCCTAAAAGGTACTCCAGTACCAGTCAAGATCCAAATCTGTCTAGCCTTAGCCTCAGTCTTTTAGCAAAGGTTTTTAAGGCCCACAAGAACTAACCTAAGGTTTATTGGACTTCGTGGTTAAAGCACCCGTGCTTGAAATGATTTTAGCCCTGGCTCAGTTCGCAGTGCGTTTTGTAAGAGAGAGATAGAAAGTTTTTCTGTTTGGAGAGTTTTCTCTCTCTTTTTCTTTTTAGTTCTAGCCTAGGATTGGCTTTTCAACACGGTCTGTATCAGATTCCTTGCTCCCATCATCAATCCTCAAGGGTTCCTGGCGATCGATGCTTCGAGATAGCACCGCCCATGGCAACCCCCGGAACCCTGGCTATTGAGATTTCGAGATAATCCCATCCATGGTATTCCGCGGCCGAATCCAGACCCTGGCAATTGACATTTCGAGATAATGCCATCCATGGAATCTGAACCAGCAGAGTGCTTACATGCCCCCCGTAGGATATGTAAATATCCTAAGAGACAAGCACCGAGGAGATGATATTTTGTTACGCATCTTCGAGGGGATTTCCCGCCTCTCCGCGCTGGGAACTCGTCCAAATCAACTTGTGTTGATTTGCCGCTCCTATTTTAGATGTTCTTTTCAGATTTTTGCGACGCTTCTGCGTGATTCTGATTTTTACGCTTACTGAACCAGGCTGTGTGTGAGATTAGGGTGCTTAGGTTACTGAGTCCCGTAAACCAAAAATTAGTTAACGAGGCCGAATACTCCCTAAGCCTTAGACCTAATACTTCAGCTTTTCATTTTCCTCAACCTCTTGAGGAGTGTCCAGATCTTAATGGGTACTAAGAGTCTATTCAAGAATGCCTAAGGTTTGCATTCTTACTAACCTCATTGTGCACTTTTCAGTTATTTTCTCGAATGAGGTCTAGAACTTAGGTTAATTCCTTAGTTCCTTACTAATGACTATCACTTTTTCTCATAATTTTGTGCTCCTTTTTCATTTTGTTTCTTTTCTCCTTCACAAAATTTTCCTTCTCCTCTTTTCCTCTTATTCTTTTTCGAAAAATTTTTTAATTTTTATGGTATTTTTGGCATATGTGAATTTTTTGTTTGAAACCTTTTCTTACAAGTTTTTGCACTTTCCTACCCCCCCATGCCTAAGATTTGCAATGTCCTCATTGTAACCTAGGGGGTCTTAGTTCATTCCTTAAGACAGAAATTTGGGTGAGTGGATGGGTCGGGTTGAATTTTTGCGGACGATTTCAAATCTCAGATGCGAACATCTGAGTTGGGGTCGGCTGTCTACAAGGGTGAACTTCAAGTGCTGAAAGGTGTCAGAACAAGTTTCAGGTTTTCAAGGAGAATGACGGGCTGCCTCCCGTTAAGCGCTGAGTTTTACGCCATCGGCTGGGCGCAATAAGCTCAAGGGGAAAGGAGGATATAAGATGCCTCATCCAAATCAGTAGAAGTTACATCAATGAACGGCTTGAGTCTCTGACCGTTCACGATGAAAGGTTCAGAATCGTGGCTGAGTGGACTGATTTCGATTGCTCCATTTCCAAAAACCTGTCGGACCAAATATGGTCCGACCCACTTAGATCTCAGTTTTCCTGGGAAGAGTTTGAGTCGGGCATCAAAGAGTAGGACCTTTTGACCAGGATGAAAGATCTTTCTCGAGATGTGTTTGTCGTGGAAGGCTTTAACCCGCTCCTTGTAGATTTGCGAGTTCTCGTACGCGTCTATGCGTAATTCATCGATCTCGCTGATTTGGAGTTTTCTGTGGGTACCAGCCTTAGAAAGATCCAGATTACAGTTCCGTACTGCCCAATAGGCTTTATGCTCCAGTTCGACGGGAAGGTGGCATGCCTTTCCGTACACCAGTCTAAAGGGAGACATGCCTAATTGGGTCTTGTGGGCGGTCCTATGGGCCCACAATGCTTCCGGAAGTCGGGACGACCAGTCCTTCCTGTCAGGTCGAACAGTGACTTGCAGGATTTTCTTGATCTCCCGATTAGACAGCTCAGCTAGACCATTAGTTTGGGGGTGGTAAGGAGTAGAGATTCGGTGAGACACCCCGTATTTGGTCATCAGTGACCTAAACTGAGCATTTGTGAAATGGGTCCCCCCATCAGAGATTATTGCACGAGGAATCCCGAACCTTGAGAAAATGTGTTGATGAATGAATTTGAGAACGATTTTGTGATCACAGGTTCGGGTCGGTATGGCTTCGATCCATTTGGACACGTAGTCCACAGCCAACAGAATGTATTCGAAACCATCCGAAATAGGAAAGGGGCCCATAAAATCAATCCCCCAAACATCAAAGATTTAGCATACTAGAATCGGTTGCATAGGCATCATGTCACGACGGCTCATGTTGCCCAAAGTCTGGCAACGACTGCATGCCTTGCAATGACTGTGTGCGTCTTTGAACAGTGTGGGCCAGTAAAAGCCGCACTAGAGGACTTTTGATGCGGTTTTATGCCCGGCAAAATGGCCACCGCATGCCTGGTCATGGCAGAAAGAGAGGATATTGTTGACTTCCCCTTCCGGGACACATCTCCGGATGATCTGATCGGCACCTATGCGGAAGAGGTACGGGTCTTCCCAAATGTAATACTTGGCATCGGAGCGTAATTTGTCTTTCTTGGCCTTCGGCCAATCGGACGGGGTCTGATGAGATGCCAAGTAATTTACAATATTAGCGAACCATGGAAGGCTAGTACCAATAGTCAGCAGGTGCTCATCGGGAAAATGCTCCGTGATGGGTCCGGAGGGGTCAATTATTTCAGAAGGAAGACGGGACAAGTGATCAGCTACCACGTTTTGTTTTCCCGCTTTATCGCGAATCTCGAGGTCAAATTCTTGCAACAGCAAGATCCATCGGATCAATCGAGGCTTCGCGTCCTTCTTTGCAAGGAGATGCCTCACAGCCGTGTGATCCGAGTATATGATGACATGGGAACCCAGAAGGTACGATCTGAACTTCTCTAGGGCAAATACTACAGCTAGCAGCTCTTTCTCAGTAACTGTATAGTTACGCTGAGCCTCATCGAGTGTTTTGCTGGCGTAGTAAATGACCACAGGTTTCTTGTCATTTTTCTGCCCCAAAACCGCTCCTACAGCGAAGTCGGATGCATCACACATGATCTCAAAGGGTTGAGACCAATCAGGGGACTGTAGGATCGGGGCTTGGGTGACTCGGTCACGCAGGATTTCAAATGCTTGAGTGCATTCCTTGGAGATTTCGAAGGGAACATCCTTGGAGAGAAGAGTGGTCAGGGGGCGCGCGATTTTTGAAAAATCAGGGATAAATCGTCGATAAAAACCGACATGCCCTAAAAAGGATCGGATGTCCCTGATCGAGCTAGGCATAGGAAGGTGAGAAATCAGATTAACCTTAGCTCGATCCACTTGGATACCTTTCTCCGAAATTGAGTGTCCCAGGACAATTCCCTCAGGCACCATGAAATGGCTCTTTTCCCAGGAAAGAACCAAATTCACGTCGATGCACCGCCTGAGTATCTGGACCAAGTGTTGGAGGCAATCGTCGAATGATGCTCCGAAAACTGAAAAGTCATCCATGAAGACTTCCAGATAATCACCTACCATATCTGAGAATATGGCAAGCATGCATCGCTGAAAAGTAGCGGGTGCATTGCAAAGACCGAAAGGCATCCTTCGGAAAGCGTATGTTCCGAAGGGGCAGGTGAACGTGGTCTTTTCTTGGTCCTCAGGATGGATTGCCACCTGGTTATAACCGGAGTACCCGTCAAGAAAGCAGAAGAACCTATTTCCCGCTAGTTTTTCGAGAATTTGATCAATGAAGGGTAGTGGGAAATGATCCTTCTTCGTGGAGGAATTGAGTCGACGGTAATCTATACAGACTCTCCACGAGTTGGCTAATCGGGTAGGAATGATTTCTCCGGTCGCAGTCGTTATAGTGGTGAGTCCTGCCTTCTTAGGCACGACCTGAATTGGGCTCACCCAACGACTATCGGAGATCGGGTAGATGATCCCGGCATCTAACCACTTGATGATCTCCTTTTTCACGACCTCCTGCAGATTGGGGTTTAAGCGTCTCTGCATTTCACGAGAAGGTCGTGTGCCCTCTTCTGAATAGATATGATGAGTACAATAAGAGGGACTTATTCCAGTCAAATCATCGAGGGTCCATCCGATGGCTCTGCGATGTTGCTGGAGGACAACAATCAGACGGGATTCCTGTTCAGGACTGAGGTTGGAATTGATGATCACAGGAAGGGTCTGATTAGAACCCAAAAAGATGTATTTCAAATGAGCAGGAAGGGGTTTCAGTTCGAGGATGGGGTTTTCAGCAGCAGCGGGTGGTTCAGTATAGATGTGAGGTTCAAGGGTGGGAGTTACTGGGTTGTTCACTTCTGGATTTGACTCCTCTGTTTGCGGGTCAAGATCCTTCTGTGGTTGATGAGGAATACTCAAGTCATTCAGGAGGTGTGATTCATCAACCAAAGTCTTGATGTCACAAATTTGCTCGATGACGCCGCAATTAATTCCTTGTTGGGCCTTAAATATATCAATTTTCAGTGTTTGATCTCCAAACTTAAGCTCTATTTGGCCCTCCTCACAGCTGATGTTGGCTCTAGCAGTAGCCAAGAAAGGTCTCCCTAGGATGATTGGTGTATCCCTAGGGTTCTCAGGTGCATCCATGTCTAAGACTATAAAGTCCACTGGAAAATAGAAATCCCGCACTCTCACGATAACATCTTCGAGAATCCCTTTTGGTGATTTTATAGATCGATCTGCTAATTGTAATGTCACCTCGGTTGGTTTCAGCTCAGATTCTTCCAGATGGTCAAGTAAGGATGTGGGTATCAGATTTATAGATGCACCTAAGTCTAACAATGCTCTATCAAATTGGGTACCACCTATCTTACAGGAGATCAGGGGAGTTCCAGGATCTTTTGCCTTGGGTGGGAGTCTACTAAGGATTACAGAGCTGGCTTGCTCTGACAGAACAATTGGGCTCCCCCCCTTGGTTCGCGGCTTACGCTGGGGTGTACATATATTCTTTAGAAATCGTGCGTAAGCTGGTACGTGGCGGATTGCATCCATCAAGGGGATGTTTATGTGGACCTGCTCAAAGAGCTTGACCAGGTCCTCCTCAGGGGCCACGGGTTTGGTGGTCTTCTTTCCCTTGGTCAGGGCCTCGGGAAACGGGATCTTGGTTGGTTCCTCTAGGATAGGTCCAGGTTGTGGGTCTGGAACAGCGGTACCTTGGCTAACTATCCTAGGGTCATGGTTATCAGGCTGGGAGTGGTTTGGATAATGCGGGTCCTGAGTTGTCTTACCACTACGTGTTGTTACAGAATTTAATCCGGCCTGATTTTGGTTTGGGTTTGGTAGGAGGGGTGGCTGCTGCTGAAATCCCGCACTAGAAGTTGAGGCTTCCATCTCGTCTGGAGATGGAGCAGTGGGGGCCTGATAAATCCATTGAGCGTGGCCTAAATTTGGATTCATAACGCGCTTCTGGGTTGGCACGTTATTTGGGTTAGGAAGAGGTTGGGAAGGGAGTGTGCCTGGCTGGCGAGAATTTGCCAACTGGGCCAGCTGAGTTTTAACTTCAGTAAGCTCGTCCTTGTGCTGTTTTTGAATGGCTGCATTCGATTTTTGAATGTCAGCCAGAGTCTGAAGGATTAAGGACATTTGATCTTGATTTGGCCCTGATGGATAAGTAGGGTTGGGCCGAGGCTGAGGCGGCTGGTAGTGATGAGAGGGCTGTGGGCGGGACTGAAAAGGTGGTCTTTGGGTTTGGGAATTTCCCGCCCACTGAAAATTGGGATGGTTTCGCCATCCAGGGTTGTAAGTGTTGGAGAATGGGTCGTTCTGGATGGCGTTGAGGTCCTCGCAGGTCTGAGGAACCTCCTGAGAATCAGGGAAAGGAGGAATGGAGTTCCCCCGGCTGGTGAAGAAAGGATCGGATGATCTTCCAGTCCAAGAATCAGATGGGGATGGATATGGATCCATCCCAGGGGAGGATCGGTGTAGGATGTTTTGCACAGTCTCCTGTGTGGAAGGAGGTTGTGCAAAGGAGTTACGCGCAGAGGTGGCTCGCTGCAAGTGCTGAGTCAGCTCATCCACCTTCTTTTCAATGATTGAGACCTTGTCCAATCGACTGGCCATTAATTCCAGGTCGACTGATGCGGACAGGCCCTGCGTCTCATGTGCTCCCTTAAGATTCGTCGCTGCGCGGGTATTCGTCCTGTCGAATAATCCCATGGAGTCATTGTTGATGGAGTTCTCGCACATGTTTTCGAGAATCTCCCATACGGTGTCTTCATGTTGACCCATGATGTTTCCTCCGCAGGTTGCATTGACGAAAAGGCGGATGTCCTCACGGAGTCCCTGGTAAAAAGATTGGACTTGTTCCCATTTAGGAACTCCGTGATGGGGGCACTTCCTCATGAGATCCTGAAAACGATCCCATGCCTCATGGAGAGGTTCTCCTGATTGTTGAGTGAAGTGTGTAATCTGATGGCGCAAGGCGTTGGTTCGACCAACGGGAAAGAACTTTTTCAAAAACTCGGATTGAAGTTCTTCCCAAGTGTTGATCGGCCGGGTCTGAGTTTGATACCAATGGGCGGCCTTGTCCATAAGAGAAAAGGAGAACATCTTCATGAGAAGAATATCCCGGTTTTGCGCATCTGATCCAAAAGTGTGGGCCAGATGCTTAAGCTGTTTGATGTGCTGGAAGGGATCTTCAGAATTAAGCCCATGGAATTTAGGTATAGCATGAATCATGTTGGGCTTTAGTTCGGAATCAGGTCCTCCAATCGGGATTCTGACTCGAGGCTCAATGGCCACCGCAGCAGGATTGTAGTGGTCCCGCATCATAGGACGCTGCGGTGGGTGCACGAAGTTTTGGAAGAGGTCATTGAGTCGCTGGAGCTGGTGTTCCAGATTATTTTCTTCCTCAACTGGCTGAGCCATGATGGGGGAAGAAGAAGAACTTGGTTCTGAATCAGAAGAGAGAATAATGTGAGGGTGTTGCTGCACGAATACGGGCGTCGAGGTGTGGCCTTGACGAGAGCGAATTTCTAATGGAGGTCTTAAGGGTGGTCTTAGAGACCTCCTTCCGTACATGCACAGTTGGGAGAGGTAAGTTTAGAAGGTGCTGGACCCAATCAAGACACCCAAAATGTGTTGGGTGACTATAGAGGTGCGGGGCAGATGGACCCCTTGATCAGAAAGATCGTCCACCTGAGAATTACCTGGGCAGCCAGAGAGGGAGAGTCCCGCGAAGACCCCTACACGGTAGAGCGTCCCCACGGGTTACAGGGTTTCCCCCACCCGACCTCTCTTGTCACTGCGGTTCCAGGTAGACCAGAATGGGGATCTTGACCTCTTAAGTCTACCAATTTTAAGATCAGGGTGCTTAAGGTTTCACTTGAACTTTAGTCTTTTTAAGTGCAAAGAGTGACCTAATTTAAGGTTGGTTAACCCAAAGGGGTCAACTTTACCTATTGTTTTCTTTAAGAGCTTTTAGGTCCTGTCTTTTAGGGTTCAAGTGTTTAGAGAGAGCCAATTGTTTAGGATTTTTCTTGTTAATTATTTTCAATCAATGGCTTGGGCACACCTCTTTTGGATTTCCTCAATTCTTGATTAAGGGGTGTGTCTCTACTGAAATCCTAATGTTTGACCTTATGTTGGCTCTACTTGGTCCATTTAACTCTTTGTTGGGCAATTAGGGCTCAAGCAAGAATGTGTTAGCCCTTAAATACCCTTAATAGTGTGCAGGAGTGATGAGTTGAAAACATGCAACTTTTTATGGTTACTAAGTATGGAAGACAGGTTAGCCCTATATTGCTTTGTTCTTTTCTTTTCTTCCTCTTTAGAGTGTAGGGGTTAATAGTGAGAGAAAAGATTTACCTGTCTTCGGAGTGGTTGTGTGGTTGCTTGTCTTCTTGAGTTCCTGTAGCTGCACAAAAGAAAGGAGATTATCAGAAATTAAAAGATACAGGAATGTTTACCTCTAGAATGGCCGTTGCTCCCCGGCAGCGGCGCCAAATTGAAACGCGTTGGGCGGCAACCGGGTTTGTGAGTTTTGTTATGACGTTGTAGCAAAGCCGGTTATTACCAACATTTCAAATATAAATTTTTTTTTACTCGGAAAATGAAAGAGTTCCCGAGGTCGAACTCAGGGAGCAAGTCGTATTCTAGAGATATACATGTTTCTTTTACAAAATAAAGAGAAAGGGAAAGAATTTGTTGTGATGTTCTTCTTTCTTTCTCTTTCTTCAGATCTCCTTCTTCTTCCTTGGTTTCTGCTATGGTGATAATCTTCTTCTGCAATGGTGATGCTCTTCTTCTTCCTGCTGTTCCTGCGTTCTTTCTTCAGAGCTCCTTGTTCTTCTTCTTTGGTTTTCTGCCTTGACCTGGTTCCTTCTTCTTCTGCAATCGTGGTGCTTCTGCCTTCGGCTACTAAGTCTCCCTTCCTTCTTCTTCAGCCTGCCTTCTGTGTTGCTCTGGCTGCTGACTTTCCGTCGTCTGGCCCGGTGCTTCGACGACTTAACTGAGCATTTGCTACAGTGCAGCTCCTGCTTCTTCGCCTGCACTTCTTCTTCCGCGGGTCTTCTTCTTCTTCTTTGGCCTGCACACTTCAGAGTTTTTCGTCAAGAGGCAAAACCTACTCTACCCTCCCCCCCCCGCGTCTCTCTTTCTCTCTGAAACCACTCTTGGGACAGCTCTCCCAGAGCTACCGGGTAATCGGGTTCGGGTCAGGCCCGGGTCCAGGCCCACCGGCGTGCGGTGGTGGGCGAGGAGTGCAGGTCGGTCTAATCGGGTCGGGCCAGGTCCGCGGAGCGTGGTCACGGACGAGGCCGGGTCGGGTGAGAGGGACCTCACCCCGTGGTCAGGAGGCAGACAGCATAAGGCACTTTTTGCCTTTATGCGTCCGCGCGCCTCCGAGAAGTTCCGAGGTGGGACTAAATGTCCCACCCCAATTGAGCGCGCGTCGCGGATGGAGCAGTGGGCGATCGTGGCTTCCCGCGCGGCCTTCGCTCCATCTGTGAACCAGGGACGCTTCGCGGAGAGTCCCTGTGCAACCTGGGAGTCAAACCTGGGCGAAGGCGTGCCTGCACCTGCAGGTGAAGCAGCTCTGCCTGCGCAGTAATGGCGACGGCGGGCGAGTCACCTGGTCACAGAAGAACGGCCTCTCGGCCAAATCAGACAGGCGGGGGACCTTCGCCGTGGCACGGCGAAGGTGGTCAGGGGGTCTGCAGGGGGCGTGATGGAGCCAACAGGTCGTCCTAGGTCAAACTGTGAGCGAAGAAGTGGGTGTGTTCGGTGGATCTGCAGAGGGTGTTTGGTGGGAAGTGGAGGGGCGGAAGAGGATCAGGGTGAGGAGGCGGAGGTTCTGCGGTGGTCGGCGAGCCGTGTGGGTCGCTGAGGTGATGGGAGCGGCTCGCCGGAGGGTGGTCGGAGGCGAAGAGGGTGAGGGTGAACAGGGTCGGTAGAGGACTTAATTGACTAAATTAAAAGCGGGGAAAGAAAGATGAGGAGAAGGGGAGTAACTCTAGCTTACTTGCAGGGACGAAGGGGGAGGAACAGGGCGACAGTCGTATCGACTGTCGCCGGAGAAGACGATGCTCAGGGAGAGGGGCGGCGGCGAGCAGAGAGCCGGAGAGGCGCCAGCTGGGTGCGGCGTGGCGCGGGAAGAGCAGGGGAGGAAGTCTCTGCTGCTGGTATTGCAGCAGAGCGAAGAGGTGGAGGGGGAGGAAGCCGCCGGAGCTGGTGAGCGTCTGCCGGAGAAAGAAGAGAAGGAAGTTGGGGATTTCTCCGTCAGATCCAAGCTGCGCTCGTCGGTGGAGCGGCGGGGGGTATTTATAGGGATGAAGCAGGGAGGAAGGCGGAGGGAGACGACGTGTCTCCCTCGCCGGAGAATGGTCGGAACATGAACCCATACCGTCCGTGCGTTCGCACGGCCGGTATGGTGGCCTACAATGACCAGGGGGGTGCTCCTGCGACGGCTGACGACGCAGGGCACCCCCGGTTTACTTGCCAGGTCCCTCACCTCACCCTGCGCGGCGCCATGCTCCGCGCAAGGTCGCCGGAGCATGGTGCTGGCAGGGTTTTGCAGGAGGGACCTGATTGCAAAGAAAGAAGGAGAGTTAGGGGCCAAAATGCGAGGGTTCAAAAGTTGAGGGCCAAAGAGTAAATATATGAGGACCAAAGTGTGAAGTCGGTCAAGGAGGTTTCTTCTTAGGCTCAAGTTTTTATACATGACTAATTAGGACCTAAGGAATCTGATGGTGAATTTTATTTTCATATTAAACCTTGTTTGACCGGTCAATTTGCGCAAAAACCCAAATTAAGTTATTAATTGGGCATGGTTCTCAATGTAGGTCAAAATGGGTTCTAAAGGCCAAATTGAAGGTTCTAAACCCTAGAGATTATTTTTCTATGAATTTTAGAGGGTTTATTCTATTTTTACTTTGCCTCGAACCTTGTGAATTGAAGTGGGTTGTTTTAGGGTTACAGATTATCATTTGGTTCCTTGGAAGTGCTGTAGCCCTTGCTAGATCATCTCATCCCACTTTTATTCTTATTAAGCTGTTTTGACCTGTGTTTGGTCCCTGAATTACCCTGCATGCAGTTTATACTGGTAAAATTGCACTTTTACCCCTTATGACTGGTTTTCTTCTCAAACTCAGAATTCTCTGAGTTAAGCTTTTCCTTGAGATATGTAGGAGCTTTTATCCTTTGTATTGGGTCAAAATGAGCTAGTTATGGCTCATGATGAGGTTCTCATCAATTACCAACTTGCAACACCAAGTTAAGGTTACTCCTGATCATCGACCTATTGGGAATTTACCTTCCCAACCCATGCCCAACCCAGATAATCAAAGGAATCAGCTCCAAGGTGGATATCCTAGTCAACCCATTCAACCAGCACCTCAGCATCCACCGGGTTTCAATAATAGTCAGGCTTCCCGTCCTCATCCTAGAAACAACCAGACTGTAAATGCAGCTACTTTGAGGAATGGGAAAACCACTCACAATCCCCTGCCTGTTAAAGAAACCCGTTTTAATGAAACACATATCAACTCTTCCCCATCTCCCTCTCATATTGTTCAGGAACCAATTAATGCAAAATAGGGAACCCTGCTCCATTTCCACAAGCCCTCCACTATTCAACAAATAAGAAAAAGAAGAAATCTGAGCCCACTGAAAAGGAATTAATGGATTTATTTGGGCAAGTTGAAATTAATATTCCTCTCCTAGATGCCATTAAATACATCCCTGCCTATACAAAATTCCTAAAAGATATGTTTACTCCGAAAAGGCAGCCCCGAAATTTAGGAAAGGTGATCCATCCTGAGACAGTCAGCTCAGTTGTGCGAAGTCGGCTGCCTCTTAAGAGAAAAGATCCTAGAGCCCCCCTGATTCAAGTTATCATTAATGATACTTCTTTTAATTGCACTTTGTTGGAGGTCGGTGCCTAAATTAATCTTATCCCCACAATTGTTTTTGAGGAATTTAAGATCGGTGAATTAAAGCCTGTTGAGGTTACTCTCCAATTAGCCGACCGATCTACAATTAAACCAAGGGGAATTGTTGAGGATGTTCTTGTCCGGGTCAAAAATTATCTATTTACATTAGACTTTTTAGTCCTGGACATAGAGGTATCGAAAGCACTAAAGTTTTCCCCCATTATTCTTGGAAGACCATTCTTAGCCACCGCCCATGCGAATATTGATTATGATTCTGGAAAGATGAAGATCATGTGTGCCGGTGAATCTATAACCCTAGACATTTTGCAAGCTTCTAGGAAATTCCAAGAACCAGATTTCTTTGATGATTCGGATTCAGAAATAGAAAATATTATGGAGGAAACTTTGCAAATTTCCCATTTAGGTTCCTGTTTTGCCATCAATACAGTTCCTGAATAATCCACTTCTTCTCACCCTAGCACCCTAACCACACATTCAGCTGACCCTCCAGCTAACCCTTTCACTCTCACCTCACCACTAACTCACAAAGCAGAAATTCTTTCGGAGCTGGGCCCACAATTGGAATTAAAACCTTTGCCTGACTCCCTTAAATATGTCTTCCTTGGTCCAAATAAGACCCTTACCCTGATTATAAATTCTAGACTTACCGGGGCACAAGAGCACAAACTTCTGTAGGTTTTGAGTAAATATAAAAAAGCTATTGGCTGGACCCTTTCTAATCTTAAGGGTATTCATCAGTCCTATTGTACACATCATATATATTTAGAGGACGATTCTCGCCCCTCACACCAACCACAAAGGCACTTGAACCCTATTATGCAGGAGGTGGTAGAAAAGGAGATTATTAAGTGTCTTGATGCTGATATCATCTACCCCATTTTTGACAGCTCCTGGGTTAGTCCAACACAAGTTTTGCCCAAAAAGGTTGGACTAAAAGTTGTCACTAATGATAATGTGAAGAATATAGCCACTCGAACCACCTCTTCTTGGCACGTGTGTATTGATTACAGAAAATTAAACACCGCCACCAAGAAGGACCATTTTCCGCTCCCCTTTATTGATCAAATCTTTGAGCATTTAGCTGAATGGGATTTTTACTATTTTCTGGACGATTATTCTAGCTATAATCAGGTAGCGGTTCATCCTGAGGACCATGACAAAATAACTTTCACCTGCCCCTTCGAAACCTTTTCTTTCCAAAGGATGCCCTTCGGTCTTTGCAACACACCTGCGACTTTTCAAAGGTGTATGCTTGCAATTTTTTCAGACCTGGTAGGTGAATGCTTAGAAGTCTTTATGGATGACTTCTCTATTTTTGGAGATTCTTTTGACCATTATCTCAAGAACCTTGAAAGAACTCTCCAAAAATGCATAGAAGTCAATTTGGTCCTTAGTTGGGAAAAAAGTCATTTCATGGTCCAGGAAGGTATTTTCTTGGCCCATGTTATTTTAAAACAAGGAATCGCGGTAGATAAAGCAAAAATAGATGTTATATCTAAGCTCCCACCGCCCACTACTATCAAACAAATTAGATCCTTTTTGGGTCATGTGGGTTTCTATTGTAGATTCATCCAAAAATTTTCCCAAATCTCCAAGCCCTTAAGTCAGCTTCTTACTAAAGACCAGCCATTTGATTTTAATGACAAGTGCCTGGAGAGTTTTTTGAGGTTGAAGAAGGAGGTTACTAAGGCACCAAATTTACAGGGACCTGATTGGAATAATCCCTTTGAATTAATGACAGATGCCTCAGATTTTGCTGTAGGGGCTGTTCTAGGGCAAAGAATTGGCAAGAAGCCCATTGTGATCTATTATGCTAGAAAACTCTTGATGATGCACAATGAAATTACATGGTTACTGAAAAGGAACTTCTTGCCAATGTATATGCCTTAGAAAAATTTAGATCTTATCTTTTGGGGTCACATGTCACTGTATATACCGACCACTCGGCAATTAAATATTTGTTGACAAAGAAAGATGCGAAACCCCGCCTTATCCGTTGGATTTTACTGCTCCAGGAATTTGACCTGGAAATCAAGGATAAGGCGGGATCGCATAATGTAGTGGCCAACCATCTCTCTTGTCTTATGATGAATGACATAATGACCCCACCTTATTAGTTCCCCGATGAAAGCATTTTGGCTACTACGACCCTCCCTTGGTTTGCTCCCATCGCAAACTATTTAGCAACATAACGAATCCCCGCTGATTGGCCAAAAACAAAATGGGATAAGTTCTTTGCTGATATTAAATACTATTTTTAGGAGGAGCCTGACCTTTTCCGCATTTGTGCAGATCAGGTCATTCGACGATGTGTACCCGATTCTGAAATCCATGATATTTTGACACATTGTCACTCAATGGCCTGTGGCGGACATTTTTCAGATAAGAAAACTATAGCTAAAATCCTTAATGCAGGATTTTATTGGCCTAGCTTGCACAAAGATGCTCATGACTTTGTTCGGTCCTGTGTCCATTGCCAGAGCATCGGCAACATGACTCGGAAGGATATGATGCCCCTTAATCCTGTTTTAGAGGTTGAAAATTTTGATGTTTGGGGCATTGACTTCATGGAACCGTTCATCAACTCTGGTGGGTATTTATATATACTAGTCGCATAGACTTTGTTTCAAAAAGGATAGAAGCAATACGCACTCGCACTAGTGATCACCGTGTGGTTGTCGAATTTCTGAAGAAAAATATTTTCTCAAGATTCGACATTCCAAAGGCCATTATCAGTGATGGAGGCTCACATTTCACTCACTCACAATTCTGTCACCTTCTTTCTAAATACGAGGTTAATCATAAAATTTCCACACCTTATTACCCCCAAACAAATGGCTAGGTTGAAGTTTCTAACTGGGAAATTAAAAATATTTTACAAAAGACGGTTAGGTCCAACCATAAAGATTGGTCCACCAAATTGGACGACGCTTTATGGGCCTACCGTACCGCTTATTAAACTCCGCTCGGCATGTCTCCCTTCCGTCTGATTTTTGGGAAGGCATGCCATCTCCTGGTAGAACAAGAACATAGGGCTTTTTGGGCAATAAAATAACTCAACATGGATTTATCTGATGTCGGTATCCATAGAAAATTACAATTAACTGAATTGGAAGAATTACGTAATTTTTCCTATGAAAACACGAGGATTTATAAAGATCGAATGAAGAAATTTCATGATAAATACATTTTTCGGAAACACTTTGACATTAATCAACGTGTTTGGCTTTTCGATGCTAGATTACGTCTTTTTCCTGGTAAATTAAATCTAAATGGACCGGCCCCTTTATTGTCCATAAAACATATCCATACGGCGATGTTGATCTTTTTGATCCAAAAACTAATTCGACATTTCAAGTCAACGACCAACGTTTAAAGCCCTATTTTGATCATACGCCAAATCTTCCATCTGAATCTTTTGATTTCACTAAGCCAGCCACCTTTGATCACTAGTGCACACTACACCCGGCTGAATGGTGTAAAAGATAGCACGGATGGGAGTTAACCCATCATTCTTTTCCTGCTTTCCTTTTTTTCTTCTTTTTCCACATTTTGACCATCCTAAACCTGACCGTTCTTCATTGAGGTGATCCCTTTTTCCTCCTAATGCATGAGGACATTGCATATCTTAAGCATGGAGGGGTGTTTTTAAAATTTGACGATCGATTTAGGATTTTCAAAACCTAAAAATAGGCATTTTCTTTAGTTATTTTATTTTCCTGCTTGCAAACCCAAAAATATAAAAATGATGAAAAGTTTTTGAGGAAAAATTTTGAAATTAGGACTAAGGTCAAAAAACTCAGTTTTGGTACAATGGGATTTAATCTTTAACAAACTAGGGATGAGGATGTGGATCTGATCATTAGAATTTTAGGGTCTAGTTTTAGACTAGATCAAATATCCTTCTCTAAAATTCCACCTGAACTCATGATAGTTTAGGTGACTTGATCCTATTTTGTAATGTGGAAATTATTTGACTTAGTTTCTAATTCAAAAACTTGCATGACTTGAGGAACTTCTTGTGTCAATTTCCACACACAAGCCAACACTTAAAAACAACTAAAAATTAGAAAAACCCCCTTGTTTGGACTTAGTAAAAGTCTGAAGCAGATTATTGGTTTGAGTTCCCACCGCTGAAAAGGAAGAAAATGCCTCATTTGAGGATGCGATGTCAACATGTTACCGCCTCGTCACTGCTCTATAACTATATTTCATATCTTTAGATGGAGCATTAAAGCGCATTTTAGCAACTCAAGTGTCTTGGACGGTGCTCTACCTATAGTGTCGGAGGAAGAGCTTGAGTTTGCTTGGAGCGCCCCTTTACACCGCATTGTGTTTTGGGGTTGTGAGCTTCTGGGTGGTGTCATGGACAGTGATATCCTGAAGTACTGGCACTAGAGCCCCTCGAGGATTGGTAATGGGAATGATGATCCCGACACAACTGTTGTAAGACTAAGCTAAAAATAAGCATGGGGGAGAGAAAAAAATTAAAAAAAAAATTTCCCTATAAATGTTGGCTTTTCACAAGCATGGACACAAGGTTTTAAAGGATTTTGCAAGTTGTGAATCAGATTTAAGAGCCAAAAAAATCCTAAAAACAAAAATTTTAAGCCATCTGAATTAACAAGGGGTTAATTTGTGAATTTTTTGAAGGATATATTGATCTCGTCTTGTCTAACGGCTGGATCCAAAAACAAATCCCGATGTTTATCCTTAACAAATCCCATGCCTCTTGTGTCTAGATCAACTTAGGTCCCTTAATCTTTTTCTCCTCAAAAGTTGAAAAAAAGTAGATTTTCCAAAAATTCCGTTTTCCAAAAAATTAAAGTTTTGCTAGGAGACTAGCAAAAGATAAGCATGGGGGTGCGATAAATGCTAGTTTATCATCATTCTTATGCATTAAAATAAACCTAGCTCTTAAGATTTTTCTCCGCAAATAGGTTTTTGGGCTGCATTTAGGCATTAACTAGGATAGGCATGCATTGCATTTTTTCTTGTTGTTTTAACGTGTTTTTGTGAGTGTTAGGGATGAACAGATATACAAATCCCTAAAACCCTAGCACTTAAGAAGTCAGTTGGTGAAGGAGGAGCTCAGACTAGCTGTAACTTAGCTTGATCCAGCTCACCACAGCTGGAATCTAGATCACTTGGACTAGGGTTAGCCCATCCTAACTCCATTCAGCTAATCTTAGCTGAATGGCAGCTCAAGAGAGCTCATCTTAGCTCACCTTAGCTCAGGTCAACTCAGATCTAGCTCAACTTAGTTGAGTCTAGCTCATCTCAGCTCCTACTAGTCCACAGGGAGCTCTAGCTAGCTTAGCTGAGTTGACTGAAGTTCACCCCAGCTCAGACCCAGCTACATCCAGCTCCACTCAACTCCATCCATCTGAAAAAGAACTCATCCCAGCTCAGGAAGCTCAAGTCCAGCTCCCGGGGACCCAGCTTAGCTCAAGCTAATTGAGCTAAGCTACCTTAGCTGTCTCAACCAGCTCAATTCTCCCTGGGAGCACTAGACCCAGCTCACCTCAGCTCTATTCAATAGACGCCAGCTCACTTTAGCTTGGCTTAGTTGCTAGCAAAGAACTAGCAAGCTAAGCTAGCTAGAGTAGCCCCATGTTGACCTCTTCAGTAGCTGTTAGCTCCACTTTAGCTCCAGATTGTTTAGATCCAGCTCCTCCCTCCAAACCCTAGCTCCAACACCTCCTCCTCTACTCCACCACTAGCTAAGCTAGCTTAGCTTAGCTTAGCTTAGCTTAGCTATGCTCCAGCTCCCTTAGCTTTTACCACCTAAAAACCCTACCTAACAACTCCACCAACTAGCTCCACCTAAGCTCAACATAAGCTAACCCTACTTCCACCTCACCTTGGTGCAAACCTAGCCTACCCACTACATCCAAAAGACACCAAAAAGTAGCGCCAAAACCACCCTAACTACCCTCCTTATTGGCGCCACTTTTTCCCTCCAAAACCCCCTTCATCTCCACCACACATCTTCCCTTAAACCCATCACCACCATCCACATAATCCCCCTTCTAGAAGCCTTCTTGGTGGTGCCAAAACCAAGGCATCTTTCCATGGTTAGCATCACCTTTAGGTGGCCCTTCACCACCATAACCACCACCTTCACACCCCCTACTTGTAACCAACTTCCTTAGCCCTAGGATCACCTAACCACCTCCATCTTCCCATCTTAGCCCTCCATTTCAGGAGTCACCTTAACCCCTCATCCTACCCTATAAAAAGACCACCACCCACCACCATTCAAACCGTCCTTGGCTAGTGAATTTCCTCTCATACTCTACCTAGAGCCCACTCCAAAGAGAGAAGAAGAAGAAGATTAAGGGGATATTTTGTCCCTTTGGTGCCTTCCCCTCTTCCCTTCTCTCTTGTGTCCACACCAGCCAAAGGAGGAGCTAGGCAAGGAAGTCCTTTGGAGGAGGTCTTGAAGGTGGTCCACGCCACCTTGGAGGAGAGCTTGAGGGTGGTGCATGCCCACCCTTGAAGGAGAGCATTGAAGGTGGTAGCATCCACCTTGGAGGAGCTTTCAAGGAAGGAGAAGAACAAGACCCTCTTTTCAAGCCAAGGAGCAGCTAGGCTTGGAGCAAGAAGGCTCCCTTCTTCACCATATTCTGCAAGAGGATTTGTGTTTCATCTATTGCTTTTATATTTTTCATTTCTAGTAGAAGCATTCCTCTACTTGTCTTTGTAGAGAACACAAATTCTGCTTAATCAAATTGCCTTCTTTCTAATTTCTATTGCAATTATTATTTTTGTTCTAGCACTTGTTTCACCTCCCTTCCTAATTACTCTAGGCCTCCACTTGCCTAGGGTGAGCTTAGGAAGGGGATATATCTATCTCTTAAGTTTTAGCTAAGTAATTATAGGTGTTAGTACTTTCTGTCACAATTCGCATTTTGCCCTCATCATTTCAAAACTAAAAAAAATTACATATTTAAAATACCCAAAAGAAAGTTGAGATTTATTTTCTAAGCAAGAGAGTTGATTTGCAAGCAACCCGCTTCCTTGGACGACCCTAGATACTCCCCTATCTAGGAATATAAATTTAAAAGCGTATGCAATTTGGCTTGTTACAATGACTTAAAAACCACTTTTACAAATCACGCCAAATTTCGCATCACTCGTCCAAATCAGTTGTGTTTTTGAGCCACTCCTAATCTTGATCTTAGGACCTTTTTCAAAATAGATTAAATGCCTTTAGGCATGGTTTTATCTTTAGAACGCACTGAACCAGACTATGTGTGATTTAGGGTGCTTAAGTTACCGAGTCCCGCAAACCAGAGTTCAGTTAACGGGGCCGAATACTCTCTAAGCCTTAGACCTAATACATAAGCTTTGCATTTTCCTCAACCTCTTGAGGATTAATCCGGATCTTGACAAGTACGTGAATGTTTAAATCCAAAATAGATCCAAGATGCCTAAGGTCAGTATTCGCCACTAATCCCTTAAGTTTTAGCCTTTCAGGTCTTAATTCATCATTTGATCCAACCTAGAAGGTGGGTAGGTTCCAAATTGTTTCTAAGGGACTCAATTTTCTTTTCTTTTTCTTTCTGCTCCTTTCTTTTCATTTTTCTCTCAAAATGGCTCCTCTTTTTCTCCCTTTTTTTTTGAAATATGGAATTTTTTTTATGAAACCCTTTCGTGTGAAGTGATTCTCATAACATTTTGCACTTTAATACTCCCCCATGCCTATGATTTTCAATGTCCTCATTGTAAATTAGTTGGGTTCGAATTCAGCTTCGATCGTAAATTAGAACATGTTTAGGTGGGTGGATGGGTTGGGATGACTGTTGCAGATGATTTCAAGCTCTGGTACGGGTACCAGAGGTGGAGTCGGTTGTTCTAATGGATGAACCCTAAAGTGCAATATGAGCTTAGTATGAGATATGTCAAGAAGGGTTTCGGATTTTTTCAAAAAGATGACGAGTTGCCTCCTGTTAAGCATTGAGTTTAACGCCATCAGCCAGGCGTAATATGCTCAGGGAGAATGGAGATCAAAAGATACCTTAGCCAAGCTTGTATCGGTGAGTTCAATGAATGGCTTAAGTCGCTGGCCATTCATAATAAAAGGTTCAGAATCAAGGCTGGGTTGATTGATTTCAATGGCTCCATTTTCGAAAATCCATCGGATAAGATATGGTCCAATCCATTTCAATCTAAGTTTGCTTGGAAAGAGTTTTAGCTTGGCATCAAAGAGTAGGACCTTTCGACTAGGATGAAAGATCTTTCTGGATATGTGCTTGTCATGAAAAGCCTTAACCTGTTCTTTGTAAATTCATGAGTTCACGTACGCATCATTGCATAGTTTATTGATCTCACTCATTTGAAGTTGTCTGTGGGTTCTTGCCTTAGAAAGATCTAGATTACACTTCCATATTGCCCAATAGGCTTTGTGCTCCAACTCGACGGGGAGGCAACATGCCTTCCCGTATACCAATCTGAAGGGAGACATGCCTAACTGGGTCTTGTGGCCAGTCCTATAAGCCCATAAGGCTTACAGAAGTTGGGACGACCAATCTTTCATGTCAGGTCGAACAGTGACCTGAAGGATTTTCTTGATCTCCCGATTTGATAGCTCAGCTAGACCGTTCGTTTGGGGATGGTAAGGAGTAGAGATTTGGTGCGACACACTGTACTTGGTCATCAGTGATCTAAACTTAGCATTCGTGAAATGGGTCCCTCCATCAGAGATAATGGCACATGGGATACTGAACCGAGAAAAGATGTTCTGATGAATGAATTTGATTACCACCTTATGATCGTTGGTTCGGGTTGGGATGGCTTTGATCCATTTGGACACGTAGTCTACAGTGAGAAGAATGTACTCGAAGCCATCCGAGATAGGGAAGGGTCCCATGAAATCAATTCCCCAAATATTGAAGATTTTGCATACAAGAATCAGCTATAAAGGCATCATATTGCAGTGACTGATGTTGCCCAAGGTCTGGAAACGATTGCATGACTTACAGTGATCGTATGTGTCTTTGAAAATCATGGGCCATTAAAGGCCACATTGGAGGACTTTTGCAATGATTTTATGTCTGGAGAAGTGTCCGCTGCAGGCCTGGTCATGGCAGAAGGATAAAATGTCTTGAATTTTCGCTTCTGGGATGCACCATCTGATGATCTGATCAGCACCAATGAGGAAGAGGTACAGGTCTTCCCAGATGTAGTACTTGGCATCAAAAAGAAATTTGTCTTTCTTGGCCTTTGGCCAATCGGACGGAATTTGATGCGATGCCAATTAGTTCACCAAATTAGTGAACTAAGGAAGTCCCACACTGATAGTCAGGAGGTGCGCATCAGGAAAGTGCTCACTGATGAGTTTGGAAGGTTTAATAATGTCAGAAGTAAGCGGGACAAATGGTCAGCTACCACGTTCTGCTTTCCCGCCTTATCGCGAATCTTGAGATCGAATTCTTGCAATGGCAAGATCCAGCGAATTAGTCAAGGTTTTGTGTCCTTCTTCGCAAGGAGGTGCCTCACTGCAGTGTGATTCGAGTATATGATAACATAGCTAGCAGCTCTTTCTCAGTAATTGTGTTGTTACGCTGAGCCTCGTCAAGTGTCTTACTAGCGTAGTAGATGACCACGGGTTTCCCATCTATTTTCTGCCCAAGTACCGCACCCACAGCATAATCAGATGCATCGCATATGATCTCAAAGGGTTGAGCCAATCAGGGGACGACAGGATAGGTGCTTGGGTAACTCGATCACGTAGGATCTCAAATGAATGAGTGCACTCCTCAATGATTTCGAAGGGGACATCCTTTGAGAGGGCGCGTAATTTTTGGGAAATCAGGAATGAATCGATGGTAAAAACCAATGTGCCCCAGAAATGATCAGATGTCCTTGACAGAGCAAGGCATAGGGAGATTGGAAATTAGATTCACCTTGGCTCGATCAACCTGGATGCCTTTCTCAGAGATGAGATGTCCTAGGACAATTCCCTCAGGTACCATGAAATGGCTCTTTTCCCAGGAAAGAACCAAATTCATGTCAATGCATCACCTGAGGATTTGGAACAAGTGCAGGAGGAAATCATCAAACGATTCCCCAAATATCGAGAAGTCATCCATGAAGACTTCAAGGTATTCACCTACCATATCTGAGAATATGGCAAGCATGCACCGCTGAAAAGTAGCGGGTGCATTGCAGAGATCGAATGGCTTCCTTTGAAATGCGTATGTTCTGAAGGGGCAGGTGAAGGTAGTCTTCTCTTTGTCCTCAGGATGGATTGCAACCTGGTTATAACCGGAGTACCCATCCAAGAAGCAGAAGAATCGATTTCCCACTAGTTTCTTGAGGATCTGATCAATGAACGGTACTGGGAAATGATCCTTCTTTGTGGAGGTATTGAGTCTTCTGTAATCAATGTAGACTCTCCATGAGTTTGCTATACGGGTTGGTATGGTTTCTTAGATATCAGTCATAATCACGGTGAGTCCTGCCTTCTTAAGCACAACTTGGATTAGACTCACCCACCGACTGTCAGAGATCGGGTAGATGATCCCTGCAACCAACCACTTGATGATTTCCTTTTTCATGACATCTTGCAGGTTTGGATTCAAATGTCTCTGCATTTCACGGGATAGTCATGAGCCCTCTTCGGTATAGATGTGATGTGTGCAATATGTGGGCTGATGCCAGTTAGATCATCGAGAGTCCATCCAATGGCTCTCCGATGCTGCTGGAGGACAGTAATCAAGCGTGTTTCCTAATCAGATGTGAGTCGGGAGTTGATAATCACAGGAAATGTCTGACTGGAACCCAAAAAGACGTATTTGAGATGGTCAGGGAGGGGTTTCAATTCCATAACAGGATTATCAGTAGCAGCAAGTGGTTCAGGGTGGGGGTCAGGTGTAAAGGAAGGAGCTATGGGTGTGTTTAGGTTAGGTTTAGGCTCCTCTAATTGTAGGTTTTGATCTTCTTGTGGTTGATAAAATATAATCGGATTTTCCTTGATACATGGGTCGTCAACCACTACCTCGATATCGTAAATTTGTTCAATAACTCCGCAATTAATTCCTTGTTGGGCCTTAAAGATGTCAATCTTTAGTGTTTCGCTCCCAAATTTTAATTCAATTTATCCCTCCGCACAATTAATATTTGCCCTAGTTGTGGCCAGAAATGGTCTCCCTAATATGATCGGTGTATTCTTCAAGTTCTCAAGAGCATCCATGTCTAAGACGATGAAAGCCACGGGAAAGTAGAAATTGTGTACCCTAACTATGACATCCTCAAGAATTCCTTTTGGTGACTTAATAGATTGATCTGCTAACTGCAAAGTCATCTCTGTTGATTTAAGTTCAGATTCCTCAAAGTGGTCTAGTAGGGATGCGGGTATCAAATTGATGGAAGCTCCTAGGTCTAATAAGGCTCGGTCAAACTGTATATCACCAATAGCACAGGAGATCAGAGGGGTGCCTGTGTCTTTTGCCTTAGGTAGGAGTTTGCTCAAAATGATGGAGCTGGCTTGCACCGACGGTACAATCGAGTTCCTGCTTTTGGTTTGTAGCTTACGCTTGGGTGTACACACATCTTTCAGGAGTCATGCGTAAGCTGGTACTTGGCGAATCGCATCCATCAAGGGGATGTTTATATGGACCTATTCAAAGAGCTTGACCAGGTCCTCCTCAGGTGCCACAAGTTTGGTTGTCTTCTTTCCCTTGGTCAAGGCCTCGGGAAATGGAACCATAGATGGTTCCTCTAGAATTGGCTCAGGCTCTTTATCGGGGATGGGTGTGTCCTGGATGACCAATCTAGGGTTAGGGTCTACAGTCTCAGGCATGTCGTAGCTAGGAAAAGGTGGGTCTTGTGTTGCTTTGCCATTACGGGTGGTGATGGAATTTAATCCTGCTTGATTTTGGTTTCGGTTGGGCAAAATAGTCGTTTGCTGCTGAAATCCTGAGTATGAAGTTGAAGCATCCATCTCGTCAGCTGATGGAGCAGATAGGGCCTGATAAATAAAATGAGCTTGGCCCTGATTTGGGTTCATAACGTGCCTCTAGTTCAACACGTTATTCGGGTTTGGAAAGGGCTAGGAAGGAAGTGCACCAGGCTGGCGAGCACTTGCTAGCTGGGTCAATTGATTGTGCAGCTCAAAGATCTCTTCTTTGTGTCATTTTTGCATGTCAACCAAGGTTTGGAGAATCAAAGATGTCTGTTCTTCTTTAGGCAGTCCAGATTGAAATTTTGATTAGGCCTTGGTTGAGTGGATTGATATGGTCGCTGGTTTTGTGGTCGGGGTTGGAATTGGGATTTTGGATTCAGGTTATTTCCCGACCATGAAAAGTTAGGATGATTGCGCCATCCAGGGTTGTAAGTGTTGGAGAAAGGATTATTCTGGAAGGCGTGGAGATCCTCGTAGGTCTGAGGAGCTCTGAGATAATTAGGGTATGAGGGTTTAGAGTTCCCCCAACTGTGGTGGGCTGACCTGGAGTTGCCTTCGAAGCCATAATCAGACGGGGGTGGATATGCATCCATCCCTGGGGAGTGGTAGATGTTGTGCACAGCCTCCCTTCCTGTGGGCAGGTGCGCGTATGTGCTTTGAGGTGCAGAGGTGGATTTGTGTAGATGACGAGTGATCTCATCCACCTTCTGTTCGATAATGGAGACCTTATCCAATTGACAGGCTACCAACTCCAGATCAACGGATGCGGAAAAGCGTCGTGATTCGTGTACCCCCCAATTGTTTGTCAATGCACTGGTGGACATCCGGTCGTACGCACCCAATGACTCATTATTCAGGGAGTTCTCGCACATGTTCTCGAGAATTTCCCAGATCGTGTCCTTATGTTGACCCATGATGCTACCACCATAGGTTCATTGACAAAGAGCTCGATGTCGTCACAGAGTCCGTGGTAAAAGGATTGGACTTGTTCCCACTTTGAAACTTCGTGATCGGGGCACTTACGCATAAGATCCAGAAAATGATCCCATGCCTCGTGTAGAGATTCTCCTGCTCCTTGGGAGAAGTGTGTGATTTGGTGCCGCATCGTATTTGTACGGCTAATGGGCTAGAATTTTTGAAAGAAAGCGATTTGAAGTTCTCCCTATGTGTTGATCGTGTGTGGTTGAGTTTGAAACCAGTGAGCGGCTTTGTCAGCCAGAGAGAATGAGAAGAGTTTCAAGAGTAATCCATCATGATTCTGTACATCTGCCCTAAAAGTGTGGGCTAGATGTTTTAGGTTTTTGATGTGCTTGAAAGGATCCTTGGAGTTCATGCCATGAAATTTTGAGGTCATATGAAGCTTGCTAGGCTTGAGATCTACCTCGGGTCCTCCCACGGGAATGTTGATTCGGGGTTCGATCTCCACCACTGCAGGATTATAGTGATCTCACATTTGAGGATGCGGTGGTGGGTTGATGATGGCATTGATTTGATTTTGGAAATCATGGAATTGTTGCTCAAGGTTAAGTTGATCTTCTTGGTGATCCATAGTTGATAAAGGGAAAGTAGGTTTTGAATTAGAAGATATGTCAATGTGATCGATCAAGTTGTTGCACAAACACAAAAGTCAAGGCTCGACCTCGATGAGAGTGAATGACTAATGGAGGCCTCAAGGGTGGCCTTAAGGACCTCCTCCTGAACATGCACCGATGGAGTAGATGAGGGATAGCAGGTGATGGACCCAATCAAGACACCCAAAAATTTTGGATGACTATAGAGGTTCAGGGCAGATGATATCCCTTAGTCAGAAAGTTGTCCACCTGAGAATTACCTGAGAAGCTAGAAAGGGAGAGTCCCATGAAGACCTCTACATGGTAGAGTGCCCCTACGGGTTACAGGGTCTCCCCCACCTGACCTTTCATGTCACTGAAGATCCAGGTAGACCAGAATGGGGACTTGACCTCTTAAGTCTACCAATTTTAGATTAAGAGCACCCGTGCTTATGATTTCACTTAAACTTTAAGTTTTTTTTGTGCAAGGTGACCTAATTTGAAGATTGGTTAACCCAACAAGGTGGGTCAACTTCACCTGATTTGTCCTTTGAGAAATTTAGGTGCTTCTTTTAGCGTTCAAATGAAATTAAGAGCTTGATTTTAGGGTTTGCTTGAATAGATCAACTCAACCAAGGCTTTGCCACACAATGTTTGGGAAGGTTAATTCTTGATTAAACAAGTGTGTCTCTAAAACCCTAAACTAGAAACCCTATTTGGCTCTGATTGGTCCAATTCAATTTTGTCCAAATCTGGTACCTAGGGCTCAAGCAAGAAGGTGATAGCCCTAGATACCTTAGAACCCTAAGTAGGTGCACAAATCAAGGTTTGGATGTTCTCTAAACAGAATGTATCAAATCAGGCAACTTGATGATTAATCTAAGAATAGAATGCAAGTAGCCCTAATTGATTTCTTCCCTTTTTTTGCTTTTTAGAATCAGGGGCTTAGGAGAGGTTGGATGGAGTTTACCTGCCCCTAGAGTGTTCTGATGTTTGGCTGACCTTCCTCCATTGAATCCCTTAAACGGATAACAATCAAAAGAGATAGAGCAAGTTAGTATCAAATCATATATTGTAATCAAGAGATCAAAGTTGCACGTTGCTCCCCATCTACGGCGGCAAAATGTTTGCGAGCGAAATCAAGGTTATAAAAGCTGCATTGTAGTATAGGTCGAAGTCTCTTGAAATCAAATAAGATTTATGCTCGAAAGAAATCTGAGGTCGAACACAAGGAGCAAGTAACAATTATCTCTCAAGATTGCAATTCAATGTATAACAATAAATCCAAGTAAGAATGATATATATGATAAAGCAAATGTCAATGAGGCAAAAAGATTAGGGTATAATGGTGATTTGAATCCCCAATTACCACTAAGCACAAATAAGCTCAAGTATCTCAAATAATGTAACAGTAAATATATCACGGATAAGATTTGGAGGATGGCTTGCTTAGAACCCCTTCCTTCCTGGGACTCAGTGTGGCAGAGGTTCATCACTCCTGGTCGACTCATGGGAGTTATGGTAGTTGTGTTGTGGTGTTATGGGGGGAGCGTAATGATAAGCGTTTTCAGGAGAGATCGGTGAGGTGTGAGATTATTGTAAAGGAGTGCTAGTCTCTCATACATAATTGGGCTTCATACTTGTAATTTCTTTTTTGTTTTGGAATATAGTGCCTTCCGGATTGCTATCAGACCTTGATAGCAATCATCAATGTTTCAAAAAAAAAATGTAACAGTAAATATCAATGCAACAGTAGTATCAGTCGACGGTCAGGCCAATCAGTTGACTTAAAAGCTGGTGCTACACAGCTAGGGAAGCACTGTTCTTCTCTTCTTCTTTGGTTTTCTGCAAACTCTTCTTCTCTTTACGTGCACCTTCTTTTTCTGCCTTGACTTCTCTTTTCTTTCTCTTCTTCTCACACAGAGGGGCTCTGATTTTGGCTAAGTGTCGAAATCTCCTAAGAGCAAAACCCTCCGCTACCCCATGCGCTCTCTCTCTCTTTCTCTCTCTAGGTTCCGCTCTCCTAGAGCCTTGCACAATCACGGGTAATTGGATTCGGATCTAAGTGCACCCAGGACCAGGGCTGCAAACGTGGGTCATTGTTGTAAGCGGAAAATCACGCCGTTGGAGTTGGATTCGAAAACACATCGTCGTAGTTCAAGTCGCGAAGAAATCTGTTCAACAGATAAAATATATATATCGAAAATCCGTAAAGAAGTTCCGGGTCGAACACAGGGAGGTGGAATTTGATTAAAAATACGTGTTTGTTTTGTTTGTCTTGAAACAGAATAGCTGGTTGAAAACCAGCTATCTATTTAACAAATAATAAATAGAAGAGAGAGAGAGAGAATATTACAAATAAAAGCAAAAGGGGTGTAGAATAAACATGGATTTCATTATCAGAAGTTGTTCATTGTACTACTCATTATGACTAGAAAGCGGGAAATCTATACTAGAAAGTGGTAAATCTCCTCTAGAAAGTAGTAAAAAGAATGGAGAGAGAAGTATCCTCCTCAATGATTGCTTGGAGGACAAGTCGGACGAGACGATGCCTGGAAGACGGGGAATGGAGTGGGAAGGAGGACAAAGCAGGAGGAATGGGAATGAAGCAGCACGTCATCATCATCGCAGGATCCGCTTCCTAAATGCAGAGAGAGGACAACCGTGGGATGCTCCACGAAGGGGGACGAAGGTGGAAAAATTATGATTTCTACTTTAGAGGAGCATCCTGGGTTTATGACAAGCTCTTAGAGCTTTGGAAGGGGTGAGAGAAGAGAAGGGATGAGAATTTCGTAGGGTAGGGGTCACCTTTTATAGTTGCAAGGATTGAGGACAATTTGGACATTTTAAGTTCAAAATATTAATTAAGGGACCTTTAGTGACGGAATAAAACGTCGCTAAAGGCTCGTCATGGGCAATGTGTGCATGTGCATGCCTGCTCCTCTTCCTTGCCTAAAACGCATGCCCACGTTTGGACAATATCAGTCATTCGATCTCAAGATCGAACAACTTAAAGTCGTCCTCACCCGCATCGTGCTTCAGCTTCTCACCGCACGAGTCTGTGTGTCAGATCGAGCGTGAGGCAGAGCGTTTGATCCCGCATACACCCGATTGGGCGATATGGGTCGTCCGTAACTGATTGCATGGTCAAGATTTAATGCGCACGTGAGCGGATCTCGTGTCGAACCCGCGCCCCACACTCTCACAATGCCTCACGACTGCTACGTTGCATCCACATCTATGTCGTGCAGAGGTTTTAAGTGGCGTGCGCTCACGGTCATTGAATAAAGATCCAATGGCTTAGATCGTGTCTTGCTGTGCCTTCATAAGAGGAGAGTGATGAGTCCCTGGGGTCGATTGAGCAACTGAGATGGTGCCACATGGCACCATCTTGGCCGTCCAACTTCTGTGTGTTGCAGACAGTGCCACGGGTGTCAGATTGGATCGATTTTTGCACTGTTAGGCTGCGATCGTTGATCCGAACCCAACCGTGCAGTTGGATTTGTCGTCTGAGGTGTGGATTAACACCATCTTGACCCTTGATCTCTAAGCTTCCTTGGACTATATCTAGTGCTGCGGAGGTCTGATCAGAGTGATCTTGGAGTCGTTGAACTCCTGTCGTTGCCCTGATCAGATTCGTACAGTTGGATCCTCGATCCGAAGCCCTGATTAACAAGTTTCCCTATCCCTGGTCATAAAAGGAGACAATTAACATAAAATTTATACAGACTACCCTAAATGCAAGATGATGCATGTTATGCAATATTTATAGTATGTGATGCAATTCTATGCCTAAGAACATGCATAAATAGAAAGTTTATATGATATAAACGTGTTTACATCACACCTCCATGCTTATCTTTTCGCAGTCCCTAGCAAAAACTACATGCTATTTATGAAAGAATTAGGTTGAATTACTTGGGCATAAATTATTTTCAAGATTAAGAAATTTTTACTTAGGACCTAAACTTTCAAAGACACAACAATGCTCGAATATCTGCCAAAATGCAGACCACCTCAAGCCCTCGCCTTATTCAAAGAAAGATCACTTTTTCTCTTTTTTTCTTCTTTTCTAATTTTTTTGGATTTTTGAGTTTGGGGTTATAGAGTGGTTTTCTACGACCACTCAACCCACCCAAGACTTGATGAAAACCCTAAGTTCTAAGCATCTTTTTTGTGAATGTGATAGACTCGTTGATAGGCAATCAAAACGGACTTCGGGTTTCTACGCCCCTAGGTGACCTTAGAAAGAAATCTGCCTGAAGGTGTATCTATACAACTGGTAGCTTTCTCCATACTTTTACTTTTATGGGGTCAACACAAGGGTGAATCTAGTGTATATCTCCCCGGCTTATTCTACTTCACTTCTTCCTAAGTGTTTTGGAATTTTTAGTGCATTTCTTGAGTTGGGATCTGGACAACCGATCGATGAGCTATTACCACCGACAACTTGCCAGCCATGCTCGTGCGGCGAAGTGTGGCTTATTTCTTTTTGTTTCTTTTCTCCTTTTCTTTTTCTTTTTCTTTTCTTTTTGAACTTTCTTTTTCTTTTTAAGTAGGTGGCTTCCCTAGTCTAAGATTTACCTAAAGGCAGTAGGAAAAGAATGGTCCAGTGTCTAGGCTCGAGACAACCAACCTATGGGCTGTTACCCATGATAACTTGCTAGCCATACCACCCTAGAAGGTTCATTAGCTACCCAATTTCCATTAAAATCGTCGAAAAATGAGTCAGTGCGAATAGTGTGTAGATGCTTAGACTTGAAGTTCCCTCAAATCAGAGGGTGGGTTGATAAGTCATATACTTATCACCGTAAATTTTTTAATCAAATTGAAATCAAATTTAGGATGGCGAGGACTCTACAAACAAATCCACATTTTAAAGGATACCCGAGCTAGTTAAGCTTAAAGACCTGAAGGGTCTTAGTATTCATATCCTACTATAATATTTCCTAAGATTGAAAAGGCCTAATGCCCAAGTATTCTTTCTTAATTCAATTTTTTATATATATATAAAAGGAAAACAAAACAAATCTATGGAACTGACAAAATAATTCGAAGATGAATATCCACCCACCCATGCCTATCTAATGTCCTCATTGTATTAAAAAGACATGAAATAGAGTGGAGTAGAGTAGAAAGCACCTAAATTGCATGAATAATGGGTCCACTCTGAGATAAACAGAAACTGTATACATGCTGAATTTAGTGCCTTCAGCTAGGCACACTATACAAAGAAGAAGAAATAATGAATTCACAGGTGCAAGTCAGAATCAGAATAAAAAGATTCACCTTAGGACCTGCCAGCAGATGTCTACAAATGTGGACCAGATTGTGATGCAGACCCATACCCCATGGTCGAGTATATCTAAGGTTCTGGATAAAAATTACCCATAACCTGAAATCAATATGCAAGCGAGGTCGGGCCTGCGATTTATGAGGATGCAACCCAAGATCAAAAAGTCATGTTACAAAGAATTCAAGATCAAAAGGATAATCAATGAATGTACTCTTGGGTTGGACATCCTCAGAACAAATGTCGTAAGGGTCCTTGTTTGATGGTTTCAGATTAATTGGAACCCTTAGACTCGATCTTCCACTTCCTCCGGAATTAACTTCCCAAATCAATATTCCCAACTCCTATCCTCCTTCAGAATGTCAAATTCCGAGACCTCCTATATATTAATCACCCCATCTGAAATTTCCAAGTTTAAAAGATGTGGCAGAATTAGAATTGACTTGGGTCTAGTTATTTCAAAAATAGAATCATTAGTTAACTCAAGGGGGTGTAACTGTGAATCAGGGCATTGAATTGAATCCTTAATGTAGGGATTTGAATCTGTCATAGAAGTCCTAATAAGACTAGTTTCCTCAGTTATTGGGCCATCATATGATCTATCGGATTCCTCAGGCCTAGTTGTCTCATAGAAACATGTTCTGTAAACCCGTGTGAGACTTCGCAAATTGATTCTTCACCTTCAGAATCAAAGAAATCTAAATCCATATTAATGTGTGCCTCAAAATCATCAATTACTTTCTGATCCATAGAGACATACATTTCCTCGTACATCGACTTAGGAATTTTAGGTGAAGAAATCAGATCATCCTTAATTGTCTACTCTAGATCAATCTGGTCAGCCTCGTAACATGTGTCCCCGCCAACAGATGCCTGAGCGGGTTCTGACATTGGCTCTTTTGAAGGGGGTTCATCCTGGGAATCATCCCAAGATTGAACTAAAGCAACCATAAATCTCATTCTCAGTTTTGATAACTTTCCAAGTAAAAACTCACCTGGGTCCTTATCCTTAACATCCTAGAGCCAATCCAACAAATACTTGTTTAGATCATCAATCATTTCAATCAGGGGCTCCAATCCTTTAGTGTAAGGTATTGGCTGAGCTTTTAAAGATTGTATAGTATTCCTCAAGTTAGCCAAAACCTTTTCTTGGACTTGGTTAACCAGAACCAAATGGTTTGGTTCAGGATTTGGTGGGTTTGGGATTAGTGCAGATGAGTTAACGAATTGAGATTCGTGATACCCTCCCTGATAATAGGTCATTTTGGGTTTTTCATGAAGTGGTGATGACCTAAAGGCAGTGTATTCATGGCATGGGTAAGGATCAGTGTATCCTCCTTGATTATAGATCGTATTAGGTTGTCCATGAAGGGATGACGACCTATAATCGATGTGACTCTGAGAAGGATAAAAATCTTGATGTTGGTGTCCAGGGTCAGATCATAAACACAGAAGTCCAGAACTGTATCCCCAATCAGAGTTATCCCAACTAACAGATGGTTGATTACAGTACGAGTCGAGATAATCATCATGTTGAGGATAAGTCATAACATGAGGGAAAGAGGGGGAATGCGTATAAAATGAGGAAAGATTCATGATAGACAGGAGGAAGAAAGTGTCCTGTAATACAAACAATCAAACCTATCCTTAAGTGGGCTAGCCTAAAGACCTACAGACTCCCAAAACCCATCTTGAGATAAAGAAACGATTTGATCTACTTCTTTCCGTTCAATCCAACCAGTTAGAGGGAGGGACTGGGCAGAAGGTTCTTTGTTCGACTTGCACCTCCTGTTCCTAGTGTACCTCCCAGCAACGATCGTTTGATTCTACTCCCCTAACTAGATATTAGATTGAACGATAGAAATAGACTAATCGAAAATAATCTCGTTCTGGGCTCCGAAGAGCAAGTTGAAACCATAAGGCCAACGTCTACTCTGTTTTAATTAGGGTTAGGTTTCAATGTGCTTTGGAATGTGATGGACCCTTTACCTTGGTTGTGCCCTTAATGATTGATTGATGTATGTGTGTGCACAACCAGTGGTTTTCAAGCATGGTTATTTTTTATGCGGTGAATTTTAGGGTTCAAATCTTTCTTAGTATCTTTTAGGATTCAACTTTAGGTATTTTCAACCAAGTTTTGTTGGCACACCAGGTTTTGAAAACACAGGTGAAGATGTTTTCCTTTGAAGCTTAAAAGAATGTGCAGTGCTTGGTAAATCCCTAAGAGCTGAACCTATGTGGTAGCTACTTAATGAGTTGATTTTTTTTTTTGAAACAGAAAGGAGAGCTATCGTCCAGCGATAGCAGTCCAGAATAGTATATTATGTGCAAAGCAAGGGAGATTACAAAATGGATCCCGAAGAATGTATGAGGGACCAGCACTCTCTTACAATATTCTCACAACATACCGGCCTCTCCTGAAAAAGTCTCTCATTCCTTGCCTTCCATACACACAAAAAAGTAGCAGCCATGTGGACATGTGGTTTCCCTCTCACCTCAAACCCATGCCAAATAGAATCCCACTCTGGTAATGGCTCCTGACAAATTTTTCTCCAGATGACATCAGTGACAAGGCAAGAACAGAAGAGGTGATTTACATTATCAGCGCTCATCTCACATAAAAAACACACATGATGATCAGTACCCAATCTTCTGTGGCGTAGATCACTTGTGATTAATCCATCTCTCCTGCACAACCAAAGGAAAATTTGTCCCTTTAGAGGAATTTTTAATAACCAAATCTTCTTGTCAATGGAATCATGTCTCCATCCCTCTTCAAAATTTAACATTCTGTTATAGCCAGCTTGGACACTATCGATCCCCTCCCATAGATATCTGTCCTCCATTCCAGGACTAGGTCTGAAACTTTCAAGGTCTGATAAAAGCCTTCTCTTTTCTTCCCATAACCTGGTAGCTCTTCTGCTAGACTCCACACTATCCAGGTTCCAACTACTGCTGCTGCAGGACCAGATCTTGTTGACCGTAGCATCCTTGTCAGCTATGCAGCAAAAACTCTCGGATAGAGCTCCTTCAAGACACCCATTTTAGACCAGGCCTCCTTCCAGAATCTGAAAGGTCTGCCATCTCTAAGTGATGGTTGCAGCAGATGGAAGTGATCAGCCAAAGCCTTAGTTACAAATTTCCAGAAAGGTGATGGACAGTTGGGCTGAAGTCTGGATAACCTGCTGCTGGAAGCTCCATAGCTATCTCTAATCAAAGCAGACCACGATTTCATATCACCTCGCAACAGCTTAACAGGCCACTTGAGCAGCAAGGCATCATTAAAATGCTGTGTTGAATGTTATTTTCGAACGCTACGCTTACGTGTTTGCTTTTGGAAAACCTGTCGTTGTAGTTCGAAAGCGAAGAATTCGTGTTCAACAAATAAAATTTATACCGAAATGAAAATTCTGGGTCGAACATAGGGAGGCGGATGTTTGATTTAAAAAAACTTCGCGTTTCTTTTTATTTGTCACAGAATAATTCAATTTAAAACTATCTAATTATTTACAATAAATAGAAGAGAGAGAGAGAGTAAGAGAGAAAGAGAATATTACACAGAGAAATCAAAATGAGATGTAGAATAAACAAGGAATTTTTCATTGAAGAGATTGTTCATTACAACTAGAAAGCATAAAACAATTACTCTAGAAAGCGATAAATTTACTCTAGAAAGCATTAAAAGAATGGAGGGAAAAATGTCCTCCTCGATGGTCGCTTGGAGGACGAGTAGATTAATCTAGAAAGCAGTAAATCTATACTAGAAAGTACTAAAAAGAATAGGGAGAGAGAAATCCTCCTCGACGGTTGCTTGGAGGACGAGTCGGCTGGGACGACACCTAGACGAAGGAGAATGAAGCAGAACGAAGGCGGACGAAGCAGAAGAACGAGAACAGAGCAACACGCCGTCGTTGTCGCGAGATCCACTTCCGAAGGGGAACGAAAATTGGACTTTATCTCGCGAGAAGCATCCCGGGTGTGGGACAAGCTTCTCTTGAGCTTTGGAGGGGTAGAGAGGAGAAAGAAGGGATGAGAATTTCGTATGGAGGGGGTCTCCTTTTATAGTTGCAAGGAGTGGGGCAAAATGGACATTACAACTTCAAAACAATAAATAAGGGGTCTTTAGTGATGGATAAATCTGTCACTAAAGCCCCGACGTGGGCGTTGCTTCCACGCCCACGCACGCCTCCTCGGCTGCCTGCTCATCAACGTCCACGCACGTCCAGCGATCCTCAGCCGTCCGATCGCGAGATCGGATGGCTTAAGATGTGTCCGCACCCGCTGCGTTACATGCCCCCCGCACGTCTGATTGTGCGTCCGATTGCGCGTCCAATCGCACGTTGATGCTATCGGGCGCGCGCGGCCGTCCGATCCCCATCTAATGCTCCACCCACGCCCAATCGCTCGCGCCTGCCGCTCCTCGCCACGGCTCAAACCCGCACCCCGCGCTCGCGATAGCGCCCTCAACCACTATGTTATGGGGCACGGATGGTCGAGCGGGCGCTTTTAAATGCGAGCGCCCACAGCCGTTGCATTAAGATCCAACGGCGGAGAGCGATCGGGCGCGGGGCCTTCACAAGATGAAGCGGCCGTTTGGGCGGCTGAGATGGCTCCACGTGGTGCTATCTTGGCCGTCCATCTTCTGGAAGTTGTAGATGGTGCCATGGATGTCGGATTGACTCAATTTTTGTGTCGTTGGGCTACGATCATCGATCCGAATTCATCCGTGCAGTCGGATTTATCATCTGTAGTGCAGATTTACACCATCCTGGCCCTTGATCTTCTAGGGTTCCCGGGTCACTATCTGATGCTACGGATGCTTGATTAGGGCGATCTTGGAGTCGTTGAACTCCAATCGTCGCCCTGACCACATCCATACGGTTGGATCTTTGATCCGAGGCCCCGATAAAATGTTTGCCCTGTCCAAGAACATAAAAGGAGACAATTAACCTCCATTTTATTCAAACTACTCTAAATGCAAGATGATGCATGTAATGCAATATTTATATCATGAAATGCAATCCTATGCTTAAGAACATGCATAAATAGACATTTTAAGTAGTGTAAATGTGTTTACATCATGCTGCAAGGACTTGATCCCAAGACCACCCATCTCCTTAGGATAGCAGATTTGATCCCATTTGAAAGGCTGCAAGAAACTGCCCTTATGTCTATCTCCCTTCCAAAAGAATCTCTTCCTCATCACATCCAATCTTTTCCAAATGGATCTTGGTGCTTTGAAAATGGAAAAGTAGAAGACAGGGATGGTGGTGATCACCGAATTGAGCAAGATAAGCCTTCCACTTCTGGATAAGAACCTGCTATGCCAACCATCAAGTTTCATAGAGATCTTGTCAAAAAGGCAGTTCCAATCCCCTCTCTTCAACCTGGAAAATCTCAAAGGCAGCCCAAGATATCTGATAGGAAGACTGATGCGAGGAGTCATCAGGATGGCTGCTAAGGCTTCTTGCTCCTCCTCAGATAAACCAAAGCAGACTAAACCAGACTTGTCCCTATTTAACCTCAATCCAAAAAGCTCACCAAAGATATTAACCAAATGATGCAGAGCCAACGCTCCATCCATGGATCCTTCAACAAAAAGATAGTATCATCTGCATACTGAAGAATGGGAGCCAGACTGTTCCTACAAGATAGTGAATATCCTCTGACAAGACCTGCTTCAGAAAGCTTACAAGCAAACCAAGCTAAACTGTCAACTGCCAAATTAGAGTTAAAAGGGGCCAAGGGACATCCTTGACTAATGCCACATTGACGCTGGATCCATGCACCACAGGGTTTCCCATTTATTAGAGGGGTAAAGGAGGTAGTGGTAATACATCTCTTAACCTAAACTAAACAAGTAGAGGGAAAGCCCCTTCTTTTAAGCACATCCCATAGATAAGGTCAACTGATTGAATCATAAGCCTTACGAAAGTCAACCTTCCATAGGAAGGCCTTGCATCTTCTCTTATGCTAGCCACAAACCATCTCTTGGACCAAGATAATAGATTCTTGTAGGGATCTACTCGGGAGGAAAGCAGACTGAGCAGGATGGATCAGATCTTGTAATACAGGCCTCAACCTATTAGCCAGGACCTTGCCAATCACCAAATACAAGGAGTTAGAAAGGGTAATGGGTCTAAAATCTTGGAAGGATTCAGCACCCAGGATTTTTGGCAAAAGAAATAGATAAGATCTATTAATTCTTTCAAAGCCAAAATTGCCACTTTGGAATTCTCTAATCACTTCCATAACCTCTGAGCCCACAATGTCCCACAGGTCTTTGTAAAAGAACACCTGGATTCCATCAGGACTAGGCGATCCTTCGCAGTTGAGGTCTTTAATAGCCTTCAGTACTTTAGCTTCAGATATAGGTTCAATCAGGTTGGACCCATGAGACTCATTAATCATGGGCAGATCATTTGCTGTCATTCTCCAGTTGCCCCTACTTGCAACTCTTGAAGTATCTGACGGCATCAGCTCTGATATCAGATAAGGAGGTAATTCTCTGCCCCTCTATAACCATTGAGGAGATCAGATTTATTCTCCTCCTAGAGCTAGTAGCCAGATGAAAGAATTTGGTGTTTGGATCCCCCTCACTTGGCCATAGCTGCCTAGAATGCTCCCTCCAATCCATCTCCAATTCAGGTCTTCTTCAATTACCACCCCCTGCCATCTTCTTCTATCAGCAAAATCTAGTTCAGATAAATGATCCACAGCTTCCTTGGTATCCAGTTCTTGAATTTTCAGCAAGGCCTCATGACGCTTCTAATGTCTGAGAACTGAGACAATATCTCCATACTCCTTCAGCATGCCTTTCAAAGCCATAAGCTTAGAAGCCAGTCTGGAGGTGGCCATGCCTTCACCCTGCTGTGACCTCCATCAGCTGGCAAACATGTCTCTAAACCCTGTTTCCCTCAACCAAGATCTCCTAAATTTAAAGTAGGATCCAGCCACCACCTGCTCACCATTGTCCCACACCAAGGGTGTATGGTCAGAAAATGGACGTTCAAGATCACACACAAATGACAATCAGCCTGTTGATTTTAGTTGAAGTGGTGCAGCCCAATCAACTCAAACAATCGACCTGTTGCTCCACTTAATTAGGCACATAAGTGATTACCTAATCTGATTGCTACTCGATTATGTGTTTGGGTGTGTGTACCGCTTCCAAAAATCGATTTACTGGTTGAGTTTGAAAATCAGATGAGGTTGTGTACCTCTGTGAGATTTTTTTTTTTTTTTAAATGCGGAGGGTAAGGCAGGTGTAGGTGTCAAACAAACAATCAAGACTAACCTTAGAGTTTGTAGGAACACCTAGGTTGATTTTTTTTTGTGCTATTATGTGGTGAAATGGAAACTACGGGTGGGAGGTGGGGGTAAACTTACAGAACCTTCAACAACACTTTGCTCCAATCTACCGCTTTTGCTTGTCTCAAAAGAGTACTTGCAATAACAATAAGAAAGGAGAGAAGTGAGGTAAACAATTCGTAAGTCGAAAAATGCAAAGAATCAAAGAGCGTCGCCTCCCCGGCAACGGTGCCAAAATGTTGAAAGCGGAAAACCACATCATCAGAGTTGGATTCGAAAAATCATCGTCGTAGTCCAAGTCGCGAAGAAATCCGTTCAACATACAAAATTTATACTGAAAATCCGTAAAGAAGTTCTAGGTCGAACACAGGGAGGCGGACGTTTGATTAAAAATACGCATTTATTTTGTTTGTCACGAAACAAAATAGTTGGTCGAAAACTACATATCTATTTAACAAATAATAAATAGAAGAGAGAGAGAGAATATTACAAATAAAAGCAAAGGGGATGTAGAATAAACATGGATTTCATTATACTAGAAAGTGGGAAATCTATACTAGAAAGTGGCAAATCTACTCTAGAAAGCAGTAAAAAGAATGGAGAGAGAAGTATCCTCCTCAACAATTGCTTGGAGGACGAGTCGGACGGGACGACGCCTGGAAGATGGGGAACGGAGCAGGAAGGAGGATGAAGCGGGAGGAATAGGAATGAAGCAGCACTTCATCGTCATCGCGAGATCCACTTCCCGAATGCTAATAGAGGACAACCACGGGATCTTCCACGAAGGGGGACGAAGGTGGAAAAATTATGATTTCTACTCTAGAGGAGCATCCCGGGTTTGGGACAAGCTCATAGAGCTTTGGAAGGGGTGAGAGAAGAGAAGAAGGGATGAGAATTTCATAGGGTAGGGGTTTCCTTTTATAGTTGCAAGGATTGAGGATAATTTGGACATTTTACTTCAAAATATTAACTAAGGGACCTTTAGTGACAGAATTAAACGTCGCTAAAGGCCCATCGTGGGCGAAGTGTGTGCGCACGCGCGTGCCTGCTCCTCTTCCGCAGCTAAAACACATGCCCACATTTGGATGATATCAGTCGTCCGATCTCAAGATCGGACGGCTTAAAGTCATCCTTCCCCACGTCGTGCTTCAGCTTCGCATCGCACGAGTCCGCACGTCAGATCAGACGTGAGGTGGAGCGTCTGATCCTACGTACACCTGATTGGGCGATCTAGGCCATCCGCAGCCGATCGTGCAGTTTGGATTTAACGCACGCGCGTAGTGGATTGCGAGTCAAACCTACACCCTGCACACGTGCAACTCCTCGTGACCACTATGCTGCGTCTTCATCTGTGCTGCCCGGAGGTTTTAAGTGGCGCACGCTCATGACTGTTGGATCAAGATTCAACGGCTCAGATCTTATCTTTCCGTGCCTTTAGAAGAGGAGAGCGGCAGGTCCCTGGGATCGATCGAGCGACTGAGATGGCACCACGTGGCACCATCTTGGTCGTCCAACTTCTGTGTGTTGCAGATGGTGCCATGGGTGTCAGATTGGACTAATTTTCATGTCATTAGGCTACGATCGTCGATTCAAACACATCCGCGTGGTTGAATTTGTCATCTGAGGTGCGGATTAACAGCATCTTGGCCCTTGATCTCTAGGCTTCCTTGGACTATATCTGGTGCTACGGAAGTTTGATTAGAGCAATCTTGGAGTTGTTGAACTCTCGTCATTGCCCTGATCAGATCCGTATGGTTGGATCCTCAGTCCGAAGCCCTGATTAACAAGTTGCCTTGTCCCTGGCCATAAAAGGAGACAATTAACCTAAATTTTATATAAACTACCCTAAATGCAAGATGATTCATGTTATGCAATATTTATAGTATGTGATGCAATTATATGCTTTAGAACATGCATAAATAGACAGTTTATATGATATAAATGTTTTTACATCAGTCACAGCCGAGGTGTGCGTGGGTTAGGAGGGTTGGGTCTGACCAAACCTGCATAATGCATGTCACGGGTGAGGCGCGTGTGAAGGGGTGGCAGGGGACCTCACCCCCCAAGTGACTTAAGGCGATAAGTCTACAACACAAAATCAACTTATGCATCTATGAGATCCCGTGCGCTTCCGAGGTGGGACTAAAGTCCCTACCTTGTTTCTTTGCCCGAGCTGCAAGTTGTGATTGTTCAAATTGGGGATGAAGACGACTCCTACAGTTGTAATTAATGACCTAGGGAGGTTCCTGGAACTGGTTCGCAATGCCTGGAGGCTTCACCTAGAGATACTATAGCAAGAACATGCTTCAAGCTTCCTTCGAAGCTTTACAGCAATGGCGTGGCACTTGAAACCTGAAACTCAAGACAAAGGGCCTCACGGCCACGTCAAATGGATCAATAGTATCGCCGGGGGACGGTGAACGTGGTGGTGGGTGTAGCGTGGAGTGAGAGTGCTTGAGGTGGCCGGACGATGACGGATATGGCCATGCGAAGGTGGGTTGTTTGGGGGCGTGTTCGAAGGAGTAATCGACCTAACTAAGTTAGGGCTTTTACTCCTGAGATTGAGGTGGAGGTGGTATATGGTGGCCGCTGGAGCTCGCCGGTAGTACGTCGGTGAGGTGGAAGATGAAGTCGCGGAGGGCGGTGCGGAAGTCGAAGCGGAGTGTTGGAGGTGCTGTCGTGACGTGGAGAAGCGGAGTCGATCGAGATTGGTAGCGGACGATGGGGATCAGAGTTGGCACCGGTTGCAGTATGGCTGACACCGAAGTCGAAAATTGCTTCGGTGGGGGTTGGATGGCGAGGACGAGGGAGATAGGGACGTCGGTTGGTATTGCGCGACGCGGAGGAAGCTTAGGGAGACCAATCCATCGTTGGTATTGCGAATGGATGAGGAATGGAGACGGAGGTCGCCGGACATTGAGGAGCACTTCGGCTGGAGGAGGAGAGAAGAACTAGGGGTTATTCTGGTCTAATTCGAGAGTGGGATGGACAGTATGCATTGGGGCTTCTTTTATAAGCCTCTGGAGGACCGGAGATGGAAGATTGAAAGATACCTGAATCTCTCATGTGTTCACATGAGAGATTGGGAAGGTTGTAGGGCTTCGGATCTAGCTCAAAAGGAAGGGAATTCCTTGATAAACTTTCCTTTCAAATATGAGAGGGATTCGTCAAGGAATCAAGGAGAAAATACCAAATCAAGCTCGCCGGAGTTATAGGATTAGGATTTCATAGCGGTAGGGACCTATTTGAAGAAGGAGATGATAAAGTTGAGGACCTATTTGCAAAGGATTTAAAAGTTAGGGGCATGTGTGTGAGATAAAAGAGTGAGACAAGACCAAATTGTAAACTAGGTCAAGATGATCTCAGATTGGGCCCAAATTTTGATACAAACCTAATTTTGACCTAGGAAATCCAATGTTGAAGTTGGATTTTGGTTTTGACCTTGTTTGACTTGGTCAGTAATACAAAAACCCAAATTAGGGCAAAAGTCTATTTGTGGCTTTGTTTTGGGTCAATATGGGTTCTGATGGTCAAATCAAGCATACCAAACCCTAGAGAATATTTTTCTATGAATTTTAAAAGGTTTAGGTGAATTTTTTCATAACCAGAACCTCAGTTAATTAAGCGGATCTATTTTTAGGGTTTCGGAAGTCCTTTATTTCCCATAACATGCAAAAACCCTTTTCATTCTGCATGAACCCTCTTCATAGACTCTAAAGCACATTTGACCTCTATTTAGCCCCTGAGAAAACTTGTGTCTATTCTATTTTTGTGATAGAATGGTAAATTTATAGAAATAACCCTGTATTCTTGTCTTCTTCTCAAATCAATGTTTTGTGCCCTTAAAACTTCTAATGGATATGTAGGAGCTTTTATTGACTTAATCTAATCAAACTTAGCTAGTTATGGCTCATGATGGTGTTCCCATCATCCATCTTCGTATAAGTGAGCTTATCAAAAATGAAGATTCTGGTGATAAATTGGTTATGATTAATATCCATGAGAACACTGAAATGTAGGAAGATGTGGGAAAGAAGTGTCCCAAACTAGAAGGAGCTGGTGGATTGCTTGCTCATTAAATATGGAATCAAGTGTTTCCAGTTGAACCACTTGTTCTTAAGAAATGCATAAAGGGTAATGAGCATCATACCAAGGTAGTTATCAAAAGACGTAGATTTGGACATGAAATTCCATAAAAAGACTCGATTAAGAAATCTAGGCAGATGACGAAAATGGGGTGACTTGGCTGGACCACCCAAGTCAAAATTAGAGGAAGTGAGCAGGGTATCCCTAATGGTATCCATCTGTATCTACTGGTGGAGCTCAAGAAAAGTGGGACCAATAGACGAATATCCAAGAATCTCAAAAAGAGCATCTGCATTGACCAGAACCTCTATGCCATAAACATTCGAGGTCAACTCGATGTTGAAGCCCTCACCTATATTCTTGAAATTGGCATAAAATAGATGACAGGCCATAGGGTCAACACCGGGTATGCGGCTGTTCTTAGAACCCGCGTAAAAGTTTCGCTCAAAAAGACGTAAAATCTGGTGGTAAGCAAATTTTTCGCTGATCCCGAGAAATATAGACTCAAAGTATGAAAAGTCTACAGGTCTACCAATGTGTGGTGAAAATTTTGCGAAGAGAGAAAAATGATTGCAATATAGGTTTGATAGTAAAAAATGGTCCAAATGGTCGCAAGCAGTTGCAAACGAGAGAAAATTTGCTGGTGGAGATATTGTGAGGACCAATCGGTGGGGTATAGGTAGTAAAAAGAATAGGTTTGATGGTAAAAAATGTGTGTTTTTATAGAAAAAAATGATTAGAAAAATAGGTAAAAACATTTTAGGAGGCTAATCACAGTTATCGAGGTTGGTTGGATAGATTAGGAGCGAGATTTGAGGTAAAAAGATCGCAATCTCGAAAGGTGAAACCGCCCAATTTTGGTCGATCAAAACTAGTTTTTGGTCAATCAAAACAAGAAATGATCGATCAATTAAGGTAATTGGTCAATCAGAGTTTGAGTGATTGGATGGAAAATTCCTGCTCAACCTAATTGGTTGATCAAACATCAATGTTGATCAATCAAAACTCAAATTTTTGGAGGGAAATTTCCTGCCAAAGAATTTAGTTTATCAAACAAGGACTTTGATCGATCAAAACATTTTGGTTGATCAATTTAAAAAATTGATCGATCAACAGTGTAAATTGATCAATCAAGCATATCAATTAAGTTCTTTTAGTCTTGATAAACCTAGTGAATGCCAAATTAGGAAAAATCTTTTTTTTGGCAATGGTTTTATGAAGATATCAGCTAATTGATTTTTTGTGTTAACAAATTCTAGGTTAATCTCTCTTTCTAAGATGTAGTCTCTTAGAAAGTGATGTCTAGCATCAATATGTTTAGTCCTAGAATGTTGTACTGGATTCTTAGATAAGTTAATGGCACTGGTGTTGTCACATAGTATTTTGTTGTTTTTGTAGGATAGGCCAAAATCTTGTAAGGTTTGTTTCATCCACAATAATTGTGAGCAAGCTAAAGATGAAGCTACATATTCTACTTCAGTTGTTGAAAGTGAAACAATGTTTCATTTTTTAGAGAACTAAGAGACTAGGGAATTTCCGAGAAATTGACACCTTCCACTAGTAGTCTCTCTGTTTGTAAAGCTACCTGCATAATTAGCATCACAAAAAGAATATAATTCCAATGTGTTTGACTTCGAATAGAAAAGTCCTAGGTCTTGTGTATTGTTTAAATATCTAAGTATTCTTTTAATAGCATTTAAATGTATTTCTTTAGGGTTTACTTGAAAGCGAGCACACAAACAAGTGCAAAAGATAATATCAGGTCTACTAGTAGTCAAGTATAATAATGATCCTACCATGCTTCTATATAATTTCTGATCTACAGATTTAACAGTTTCATCATATTTTAATTTTGTAGAGGTTGCCATAGGTGTGTCTTTACCCTTCACTTTGTCCATAGAGAATTTCTTCAAGATCTTTGTGGTGTATTTGGTTTGAGATATGAAGATTTCAGAGGATAGCTGGTCAATTTGAAGTCTAAGAAAGAATCAAAGTTCTCCCATCATGCTCATTTCAAACTGATCCTGCATTACATTTGCAAATTCTTGGCATAACAGATCATTAGTAACACCGAAAATGATATCATTAACATATATTTGTATTATTAAGAGATCATGTTTTTTTTTGTAAATAAAGTTGGATCTATTTTACCATTTTTAAACTCATTTTCAATTAGATAGGATTTTAATCTGTCGTACCAATCTCGTGGAGCTTGTTTTATGCCATATAATGCTTTGTTTAGTTTGTATACATAGTCTGGATATTTAACATCTTCAAAACTTGGAGGTTGTTTAAGATAGACTTACTCCTTGATGAATTCATTTAGGAAGGTGCTTTTGGCGTCCATATGAAAAAGTTTGAATTTCATATGGGCGCAAAGGCTACCAGCATCCTAATGGATTCTAAGCGAGCTACGACCGCATATGTTTCATTAAAATCAATTCCTTCTTGATTATAACCTTGGGCCACAAATCTAGCTTTATTTCTAACTACTCCTAATTCATTAAGTTTATTCCTAAAGACCCACTTGGTTCCTATAATGGTCTGAGAGTTAGGCTTTGGAAAAAGTTCCCACACATGATTTCTTTTGAATTGATTCAACTCATCTTCCATTGCAATAATCAAGTAACTATTAGAGAAGGCTTCCTTAACATTTTTGGGTTCTAATTGAGAAACAAATGGAGTGAAAGCTAAATTATTAAAAGAAGATCTAGTTTGAACTCCTTTAGACAATTCTCCTATCACAAATTCTTTCGGTTGATCTTTCACATAGGAAATATCTCTGGGTAGTTAATAAGAAACATTTTCTTTTGGAATGTTTGATGGGTCATCTATTAGTTCATCATCATCATTGTTTGCAGAAGATTTAGGTTGAGCTAATGCTTCATCAAATGATACATGCATAGTTTCCTCAACAATTGAATTCTTCTTGTTAAAAGCTCTATAGGCTTTACTTCTGGTTGAGTAACCTAAGAATATTCTTTATGAACTTTTAGCATCAAACTTATCAAGATTGTCATTAGTATTATGTATAAGACATCGACAACCAAATATCTTGAGGTAGGAAATTGTAGGTGTTCTTCCATGATAGAGTTCAAAAGGTATTTTGTTTAGTATTGGTCTAATCAGTGATCTATTTTGGATATAGCAAGTAGTGTTTACAGCCTCTACTCAAAAATATCGAGGCAACTCTGATTTGTACAGCATTGTGCAGGCACATTCTTACAAGGTTCTATTTTTCCTTTCAACTAAACCATTCTAAGGTATGGCTCTAGGGAAAGCAAATTCATGTTTTATTAGATATTGATCATAGAACTTCATTCTCAAATTCTCTGCCAGGATCACTTCTAATCCTAATTACTTCAGATCCTTTTTCATTTTGTAGTCTTCTAACTAGTTTGTTAAAAGCATCAATGGTTAAGTCCTTAAGAAAGATTCCCAAGTAAATCTAGAACAATCATCAATTATGACTAGACAATATCTGCACCCACTTAGGCTTTCAGATTTGGTTGGTTTGGACAAGTCTAAGTGAAGTAGCTCAAGAGGTTGTGAAGTGCTAACCATCCTTTTTAGTTAAAAGGGATTTTTAGTTTTTTTACCAACTTGACAAGAATTACAGACTTTGCTCTTCTTGAAGTTGATATTTAGCAAATCTTTGACAAGTTCATGTTTTACAAGTTTACTAATGTTTCTCATGTGAACATGACCTAGTCGGCTGTGCCAAAGTGTTGTCTCTTCATCAGATACGACAAGACATTCAAGACTGTCCATTTGTTGAAGTTGACAGTGTAAATATCTTTATGCCTATTTCCTTTGAGAAGAGTTTATTTTGTTTCTTTATCTTGTATTTTTAAACCATTTCATGTGAAAATGATTTTGTATCCTTTATCATATATTTGGATTACACTTAGAAGGTGTTGGTGCAAGGGCACCACGTGAAAGTTTCCTTACTAGGAGGGGTGACGTAATAATATGCGGAAATAAAATATAAAGCAATCTCACAAAAATCAATCGCACAATGTACACAGGTATTTTTAGGTGGAAACCCAAACCGGGTGAAAACCACCACCTAACCCTCTCGAGTTAGGATTTTCCGATCAACCAAGTTGATCAAAATCCACTAAACGAATCACTTTGAACGAGGGTGATTCAACCTCAGTACAACCACGCTACAAGTACGAGGGTAGCGTTCCTCAACCCCTTCTCTCCACGAGAAGGATTTTGTCCCACGAAGGAGACGGGAATTCGCAAAGCGAATACCCAACCAAAATACAAAGATAAAATAAAACAACAGTCCTATAGAGCCAACAAAATTAAACCTAGCTTCTATAGGAAATAGGAAACTCCCCTTTGCAAGGAGTGCGTCGACGATGACGCGGTGCGTGTGCCACGCGATGGCGCTATGTCGCTCTCGTTAACAACGCCGGGAGAGCGGGTGCGCAACGGTTGAATGCTCTCAAGAAAATGGAGCTTGAGCTTGGAGAGCAAGAGAGTCTTTTCTTTGGACACAAAAGGTTTGAAAGTGTATTGCAAGGTGTGTGTCTTAGTGTGTATATGTGTATCTCTTGTGTGTCTAGGTGTGTAAAGGCTCCCCTCTATTTATAGAGGCCTTAGGAAGGCTTTGGAAGGCTTAGGAAAGGTTCTATAGCCGTTGGGTGCAAAGCCCAAGAGAATCAGGCCGAAATCAGGACAATGATTACATTTGATAGGGTTATCAGACGTCTAACTCTGGCATCAGACGTCTGGAAGGCCACTTTAAGACGTCTGATTCCAAGGTCAGACGTCTGATTCTATGCGGGTTTCTCCCTGACTTGAATCAGATCTAAACAGGGTTTTTGCGCAAGTCCATCAGACGACATACAGGACATCTGGTACTATGTCTGGACGTTTGGAAACCTACTTTTACTGTGGGAATTGATTTCCAAACGTTGCAACGGCTAGAAAATCTCTGAGAAGAGATTTTGGGTCAGCCGAGGCAAAACGGTCAATTATCAGACGTCTGGGAAGACCTATGGACGTCTGATAAGGCTCTAACGGTCATAATCTTGAGTGTTTTCTAAGCCAGCCAACGGTCCACTAATTGGACGTCTGGCAAATACATCAGACGTCTCCTAAGACGTCTGGTCTAAGTTCTGGACGTCTGATTTCATCAGACAGAACTAACTATGTCCAGCCTAACAGTTATCAGACGTCTGAAACAACAGTCAGACGTCTTAAAATACATTATCAGACGTCTGATTTTGGAATTAGACGTCTGGAAATTCTGTTTGAACCCTATATGGGTTTTCTAAGTATTCTACAGAAAACCTAAGTATCCTAGGGTTGTGCAAGTGTTCCTAGGACTACTGTTAGGGTTCTTTGAGGCTCTTTAACATGAAATATCTAAGGAAATAAAGAGCAACAAAAGAAATGAAAAATACAACAAGTACAAAAGAAGGAAATCTATCCTATTCTTCATGTCTTCCATCTTCAATCTTTCGCTCCACGCGAACCTCCTCTGTTTTCCGTCAAGCTCCTCCAATCCGTCCTGGATGCGAGCTCGAACTCCGTCTAAACACGTCCACATTTGCAATTGACCTGAAATCTAGGACTCAAATTGCAAATGTTAAATAACACGTGTTTTGTTATCATCAAAACAAATGATCGTGGTGCTTTAGCACCAACACCACGATCGTCAATTTTGATGATAACAAAATACTTGTGTTTTAACATTTGTCTTTGAGCTTTAGATTTCAAGAAAATGGCAATGGATACAACTATGAAGGACCTTAGAGCTCGCATCCATGGTGGATTGGAGGAGCTCGTCGGAGGAGGAGCTTCACGAGGAGCGTAAGCTTGAAGAAGGAAGAAGACAAAAGAATAGGATAGATGTTCTTTTGTCTTGTAGTCTATAATTTGTTTTTGTTTGTTCTTTGCTCTTTATTTCCGTAGAGTACTTGTTAAAGAGCCTCAAGGTTACCTATTGTAGTCTTAGGAACACTCGCACAACCCTAGGATACTTAGGTTTTCCATAGAGAACTTAGAAAACCTAAATAGGCTTCAGACAACCATTTCAAATGTCTAACACAAAAATCAGACATCTAATAGTGAACTTTAAGAAGTCTGAATGTTAGATCAGATGTCTAATCACTTAGGTTGGACTTAGTAGGTTCTGTCTGTTGAAATCATATGACCAACTCTTAGTCTGACGTCTTATAAGATGTCAGATGACTTTGCCAGATGTCTAATTAGTGAAACATTGGCTTACAGAAGATGATCATTGAGAAATGATCTTTAGGCTTCTATCAGATGTCTGTAGAGGACCTTAGATGTCTGATAAGTGACTGTTAGCCCTCGGTTGAGCCAAAATCACTTTTCTTGAGGCTAATAGCCATTTGTACCTTGGGAATTTCATTCCCACAGTAAATTAGGTTTCTAGATGTCCAGACCTAGTGTCAGACATCCGATATGTTGTCTGATTGAATTACACAAGAACCCTATTTAGATTTGACTCAAGTCAATAAGGAAACCTGTCTAGGATTAGATGTCTTATTTAGTTTCCAGATGTCTTAAGAGTGTTTTCCAGATGTCTGATACTTTGCTCAGACGTCTGATGACCTTGTCAGAATCATTAATGATTATGATTGTAGCTTGTTTTGCCTTGGGATGATCCTCAACTGCTACCTAAGGCTTCCACAGTCTTCCTAGGCTTTCTTAAGCCATTTATAAATAGGAGAGGCCCCTTGACTTGTAAAGATACACCAAGTAATACATTTCCACATCATATAGTGTCAATTTGATCTTGAGAAGAAGCTCTAGCTCTCCAAGCCTTAGTTCCACACTTGAGATCTTCATCTAGCTGTGCACCCATTCTCACTCCATGATTACGAGAGTGATGAAGTGACGTTGCATGGTTCACGCATCTGTGTCATCAAGTCGGCGCACTTTCACTAAAGGGAAGTTTCCTAACTCCTATAGTAGCTAGGTCTTAATCTTTGCAACTTTATAGGTTGTTGTATTTTACTATCTTTGGTTGGGTATCGCCTTGCGAATTCCCATCTCCATCAAGAGACTAAATACTTCTCATGAAGAGGAGAGGTTTGAGGCACACTACCCTCATATAAAGTAGTGTTGTTGTATTGAGGTTCAGTCACCCTTGTTTAAGTGACTGAGTTAGTGGATTTTGATTGACTTGGTCGATTAGAAAATCCTAACTCGAGAGGGTTAGGTGGTAGTTTTCACCCGATTTGAGTTTCCACCTAAAAATACCTGTGTATCTTGTGTGATTGTCTATTTGTGAGATTGATTTGTTTTAATTCCGTACTTTATCTATTTTCCACAAATCTCACCTCCTCCCGTAGGAATCTACAGAAGGTTATGTTTTAATCCACTAAGTGTACATTATCAAAAGAGGTGGAGGAATTACCAATTTGGCCAGTACCAATAATATGGCCTTTGTGGTTGTTCCCAAATGTGACGGTACCATCGTCCTGGCAGTGAAGTTGCAGGAATGGTTCTTCCTCCTCGGTCATGTGCTTTGAACATCCACTGTCCATGATCCATCTCCTTTCTTCTCATTCTTGTCATTGGTTTGTGTTTGTGAGGTCTTGGTTTGTAATAGTATTTTTGGTACCCATTTTTATTTGGGTCCACCATGGGTAGATGCTGCCTATTTAGGCAAGCTACCTTTCTTTTTGTTTTGGCTAGAACTAGATGCTTCATGATCATTTTTAAGAATGTAGCCTAACCCAAATTTTGTGGTGCTCTGGGCTTTTGTTCCTAATAGCTTATGCAAGTTTTCACTTCCCTTAGTAAATTTAGCCAGATCATTTAAAAGAATAGCAGAATTTTCTTTTAATTTATCTATATCTACCTTTAAATTATCTATGTACGATTGTAATGAGGTGATTTCATCATATAATTCCTTATCTAGTTGAGTAAGTATATCATTTTTTTGCTCTTTCTTCCCCTAATGTTTTTGCTAGGTTTTTATTTTCTAATTTCAGTGACTTAGCTATGTCATGCATCTCAAAAAATGCTTCTAATAGTTCATCTTGTGAAAAAGAGATTACCTCATCTTCTAGCGCCATTAGTCTTAGAAGAGCATCTTCTCCGGAGGTTTCTTCTTCTGAAGTTGAGTCTGATTCATCCCAAGTTGCTGTGAAGGCCTTTTTCTTTTCTTCTCTTCTGGGAAACTTCTTTTTTGACTCCTTGAGAAATGGAGAATCCCTCTTGATGTGTCCTTTTCTCTTGCAGTTGTAGTTGATAATGGTGTCTACTTTGGCCTCTTCTTTCTTCTTTCTCCAGCTTCTTTTGTTCTTGAGGAACTTTTTGAACTTTCTTGAGTGGAGGGCTATGTCTTCCTCTTCGTCTTCACTTGAGGAATCTTCTGATTGTTGATTGGCTTCAAGAGCTACAGTCTTCTTCTTGACTCCATCTTCATTCTCCTACATGTGTTGGAGTTGAACCTCATAGGCCATAAGGCTTCCTATAAGATCATCTAGTTTCAAGGTAGACAGATCTTTTGACTCTTGTATGGCTGTAGTCTTGGTCTCCCAATCACTGGTGAGTGATCGGAGAATCTTCCATACCAAGGCTTCATTCTTGATCTCCAGATCAAGATTCCTTAGGGAGTTTATGATGTCCATGAATCTCGTGAACATCTCTTTAATTGATTCTCCCTTTTTCATCCTAAAAAGCTCATAATATTGTGTTAGTTAATTTACTCTAGTTTTTCTTACCTTAGATGTTCCCTAGTGGGTGACTTCGAGGATACTCCAAATCTCGTAGGTTGTCTTGCAAGCAGAGACAGTTAAATTCTACTCTAGAAAGCCCGCAGAAGATTGCATCATGGCTTTTGTATTATGCATTGCCATCTTCCTTTGATCTGGTGTTGCTACCACTCCTTCCTTGATTTCAGGACGTGTGAACTTGGAGGCAATGACATCCCACACCTCAAAATCCATTGACTCTAGGAAGATCTGCTTCCTGGTCTTCTAGTATCCGTACTTCATTCCATCAAAGAGAGGAGGTTGACCTGTTAATTGCCCCTCAGCATATGTGTCAACATATGACTTTGACATCTTCTGGACAACCAAGCTCTGATACCAAGTGAGGGTTTTCCTGTGGATCGAACATATACTAGAGGAGAGGGGTGAATAGTATCACCTTTATCACACTGTAAACATAAGAATGAATTCACAACAAGTCAAGCACAAGTGACACCTAAATTTAGAGTGGAAACCCAAACTAGGTGAAAACTACTACCTAAACCTCTCAACTTAGGATTTTCTCGACTAGTCAAGGCTAGTTAATCCACTATCGCACCACTTGAATGAGGGTGGCATAATCTCTTTACAATCACTTCTCTTTTTACCCTAAAGAGAAGAACAATAACAACAACATGGATTTTCCCAACACCTTGGGATCCGTTAATCAAAACAATAATGTTTAAGAATAATAAATATATCTATGGAACCTCAATAAAAAATCAAACCAGAATTTCAGTAGAGATTTGAAACAACGTGCTTTGAATGTCGTGAACAACGATGCATAGAAACACTTGAAAGAAGCATGAGACACTCTGATCTTTTTGAGGGCATTTTTATTGAGAGTAATTATTCAAAAGAGCTACGTATGACCTTTATTTATACTAAAAAGTTGGCCTGAAAAGGAAGTCAAATTGGTTGATCAATTAAGGTATATTGGTCGATCAAAAATCTATTTGGCCGATCAATTAAGTTGTTTGATTAATCACTAATTGGTCGATTAATTACCTTTGTTGGTCGATCAAAAGGGTTTTAAGAAACTTACTCAAATGGGTTGGTTTGATCGATTAACTGAGTTGGTTGGTTGATCATTCAATTTTGGCCAATCAAGATAAAGAATTGGTCGATCAATAATCCTAAAAACTGATTTCAAAAGAAGCACGACAATCCGTTTGAGTTTTATTTTTGAGGTTCCTTACAACATATCCTAGACTCAAACAAAAGTAAAAGATACAAATCAGCAACCATCTGAACTTGATCCAAGGGAGAAGCTTTAATCCGAAATGGTCCTGAAATATTAGTATAACAGTAATATAATTTTGGTGCATCAAAACAAAGGTGCTTACACCCTCCCCCTTAATGCAAGGACTTCTCAAAGAAGGATTATCGAGTATGGAGGGGTCGACATTATCCTGATGTCCCCTTCCATCTTATGGCGTGGCTTTCTCAAGGGAGATGCATCTAGAATGGAGGGGTTAGAATCAACCTCAAGGGAGTAATTCAGGTGACTAATTTCTTCCTTTAAATGGTGACTTCGTAGGATTTAAAGGACACTAGCAAATTAGAAGGGAGGATGAATAGTGTGATAAAAAAAATTATTGCAAATAAAACAAACCACAGAAAAAGTTCATCGAATATATAGTGGTTCCCCTCACTTAGGAACTCCACTACTTAAGTCTCCCGACTTAGGATTTTTAATCCAATTCCCTCAACCCAGAGGGAATCAATTTACTAAAAAATGAGGTAATTAACGGGTTACCTCAACCCAATTAGAAGAGCAAATATAAGCAAACTATTATAGGTGTAAGAAAGAAATAAAATAGCTTACAACTTAATTCCTAAGTCTCCAACAAGAATTAGTTTAGCAGATATTTGATATAAAGATCTAGCGATAAGCAATAAAGCACTGAAAATGATTTTACGAGAACAAACAAATGTACCAAAAGAACTTGTTGCGAAATGAAGATCTCCTTGAAGGATGGATGCAACAAGCCTATCACTCTTGTAGCTAAAATGAGAGAAATATGATCTGAAGCAAAGAAAATTTTTTGATTCCTGTGTTATTATAAAATGACACTCAAAAGGTATTTTCATAGGCCACTAATTAGCTCCCCTACGCTTCCTAGCCATTGGGGCCAAAATAAAAAGGTTAGGAATAAGATTAATTGCAAAATAGCCATCTAGATCACGTACAATGGTTAGTTGGCACTAGTACTGAAGTTGTGGTACTGGCACTGACTGCTCACAGTTATTCAGCAGCTAGCCCAATAGAGCTTGGGTATCGGTACTCATCATAGGTATCGGTACTCAGTGCTTACAGTTGAGTACCAACTAAGTCACCAGGTACTGGTACCTGACCGAGTCGATCTTTCGCTTTTAAGTCATTTGTAGTTTAATGTGGTGGAAAAATCGACTAATCAATTTTTAACAAGAAATAACCACTCGCAGAGGAGCGGGTCGTATCCACAGGGAGGCAATAACGTATTAAAATTCGCACTACTTAAAAATGTTTGTTCGTAGTCAATTTGGACAAGAACCAAGCCAAGATTGCCTTTAGATTAAGGTTTAAGCAAGAAATAATGCTGAAATGGCAATTATGAGAAACTACAGGATATTTTCCGCAATGCAGAGTGAATAGAATATGAATAAAATCTGGCAATGGCAGAAAATGTAAATTTTAATCAACGTTTTACTGTAGCAAAACAGGGGAATTGTTCCCCGTTGTCTTGCGCGACGAGGAGCCGATGGCCGGGCGCAGGAAGCTCGGAGGAGGTCCCTTGGATCAAGGGCTTCGAATCGGTGGTGGCGGCGAGTCACGCGGCGGCCGGAGGTGGCCGGACGAGCTCCGGCGGAGGTGCTGCAGGCGGTTGTGCGTGGGCGCGCGGAGGGTCTGCGGAGGGCGCTGGCGCGCGGAGGCGTGGCTGTGGTGGTCTGCAGGCGGGCGCTGGCGTGTGCGGTGGAAGCTGCAGAGGTCGGTTGTTGGCGGTTCTGCAGGCGGTTGTGCGTGGTCGCGCGGAGGGTCTGCGGAGGGCGCTGGCGCGCGGAGGAGTGGCTGCGGTGGTCTGCAGGCGGGCGCTGGCGTGTGCGGTGGAAGCTGCAGAGGTCGGTTGCTGGCGGTTCTGCAGGCGGTTGTGCGTGGGCGCGCGGAGGGTCTGCGGAGGGCGCTGGCGTGCGGAGGCGTGGCTGCGGTGGTCTGCAGGCGGGCGCTGGCGTGTGCTGTGGAAGCGAGCGGGTAACTTCAGATGTCTGGGAAATTTCCCAGACGTCTTAAGTTACTGAGAGGGTGGCTGATCAGTAGGTTGGTGATGGTGGTCGGCGATGACGGCGATGACGGCGAGGGAGTTGCACGCTAAGGTGCTCACGGTAATGCGGGCGAGCTCCGGATGGCGGTGTGGCCTGTCACACCACACGCCCACGGTGGTGGAGACTCACCGCCACGGTAGAGGCCGGCAGTGTGGAGTGGAAGAGAGAGGATCTCTCTGCACAGTGGTGGGTCGGTGGCGGAGGCCTCCTGAGCTCGGCTGCCTCCGTGCTCCTTTTGTAGTGTCTTGAACAATTTTGAAATCAGCCGCCGACCAGATCCACCGTATCCGCTCCCCCTTCAATGGCTTTCACTGCATCACGCGGGCGTTGGAGCGGCAGCCAGCCGTTCTGAAAGAAGACGAATAAAGAAAATATTATTAAAATATTAGGGTTATTTATGTATAGACCCTCAACTTCTATGTTAATAAAAACAATATACCTAATTGGTTATCTAATTAGATGAATGCTATTCTAAGCTAATTCTAAATGCACTTAAGATATGAATGCAATGTATGGATTATGTAATTAGATTAAAACTATGAATTAATCTATTTACATCCTAATTTATACTAAATAAATGTTAGAATTAACCTAATGTGTAGGCACTTAAATACTTAAATAGCCCACAACTATGGGCTAATCAAATACCCCCATGCCTAGTTTTTGCTAGTCCCTAGCAAAATTAAGCGAAACCTAGCACTCTAAGTAGACTAGTCAACTCACTTAGTCTTCCTTCAGAAGCATATTAAGTTCAGGTTCTAAACCCAAGGTTCCTAAGCAGTTGCTAAGTTACAGACTAGGTCGGCTAAAGACGAGTTGCAAGCACAAGTTTCCTTGATTTCTGACTCTACCCTAAAGTTTATTGATCCCTGAGATTAAAGCATCCGTGCTTTTGCATTGGTCCGAGTTATTTGAGTTAAAGGAATTTTTTTTTTTTTTTTTAATATATATACTTTTTTTTTTTTTTTTTTTTATTCTTCTAAGTCTAACCTCAGATCAGCTATCAACACGGTCTGTGTCGGATTCATTGTCCCCATTACCATACCTCGAAGGGTGCCTGGCTTTCGATGCTTCGAGATAGCACCGCCCATAACGACCCCAAGAACTCCTGGCAATCGACACTTCGAGATAGTATCGCCCATGGATTTCTTAAGCGAATTCAGGCCTATGGCAATCGGCACTTCGAGATAGGGCCGCCCATGGTACCTGAACCGCGCAATGCGCTTACATGCCCCCAGTAGGATGGATATCCTAAGAGACAAGCGCCGAGGAGGTAATATGTTACCATCGCATCCTCAAGGTGAGTATATACTCGACCTCTCCTGCGGCGGGAACTCTTCCAATCAAAATATGTTTTCAAGCCTTTCTTAAGTCAAAACTAAGAGAACCAAATCTCTTTTCAGAAATTAAGTTAATTACCAGACCAAGTGTGAACAATTTGGATGCTTGGGTTACAAGGACCCGTAAACCAAAAGGTAGAATAAGACTCCAGGTACTACCCCACCTTTTAACTCAAACCCTAGCTTCCCTTCCTCAACCTCTTGAAGAATGGTCCGCAACTTAACTCCTACTTAAGTTTTTAAGTCCACAAAGGACCCTAAAGGTCTAAAGCTAGTAGCTTATTTAGCTTCTAAAGTTTGACCCTAGAATTAATTTAGTCTACGCTAGAGTTCTGATTTGCTTAAGAATGCAGGACTTAGCCAGTTAAGCTCAAAACTTTTTTTTTTTTTTTATATGTACAAATGTATGCAATTATGCTATGTATATCCCCAAGTACACCCCCCCATGCCTAAAATCTGCAATGTCCTCATTGCATAGAAGGATATTACCTGGGTCAAAGCTGGGCTGAATAGCCGAAGAACCTGCAAATCAGGTTCAAGAATTGCAGAAATAGGCCCTAAAAATGAGCAAAGCAAAGTTGGCCTAGAGAATAGGTAACCTAGGATGTTGGCGAGCTGATGATGAATCCCGATAGCAAATGCTCGCCCAACTAAAATGGGAATGAAATCTTCCCCGGTCACCAGAAGAGGTTCTAAAGGATAAACAGTTAAAATAACCTCCAAAGGGGTAGGGGTAGGATGACAAGGATCCTCCAAAAAGAATGGGGAAGGAATGGTATAGAGATAAACCCCTAGGGTAATGGATTGACTAAAGAAATCATCAATCCATACCCGATACTCCATTACAGAAAATATTGGTCTGTTAAGCCCCCTAGTCAGAACAAAACTGAGCAATTCTCTAAGGCAAGGATCGTCTAGGGTGTCCAAGTTACGAGGTTGTGGGATGGCCATAAGATCTAGGTTGGGTTTAATCAGCTTGGTGTCCATCCCAAACACTCTTTCTAAATCCTCAATTTCATCCCTAGCATTCCTTGCACCATCACGTGGATCTTCCTGCTCTTCATCAGGAGTCACAATTTCGCTTTCAGATATAAGAGAATCAGAGGGTGACTTCGAAGTGAATGAAGGCAGGTTGGAAGCAACAGATCTAGGGATTATCCTATTAATGTCATCCCCGGGTTTTTGTTCTTTACTCACATCTTCCCCGGAGTCTATATGTGAATCCACATAAATCTTAGAAATTGCTTCCAAATTTTCCATCATTTTATCATGAGGAGAAATATCATCAATGGGTGTGCCAAGGAAACCTAATTTGGTCAAATTTGTGACATCCTCAGGGGTTAACTCTTCAAATAATACATAATCACCCTTAGTGTCACTCCAAATCTTGAATGTAGGTTCCTCATATAATTCATCTTCCTCCTCATCACACAATTCATCATGTACCCGAGGTCTAGAATCATTTAATATATCAGCAGATCCCCTAGGGTGCACTATCTGAGGTAAATTATTTACATTGGTTACATCAGACTCCTCAGATAGGTCAATTTCTTTAGGGTTAGGTTCCCTAAGGGTGGGTTTGAGTTCCATATCATGATCAGAAGGGAGGGTAGGATTAACAACTTCACTTTGACCCACTTCATCAAATGTCACGAAAATACTATCATCTGGGTCGAGGTCTTCCAATGGCACCATCATTCCCTTCTTTTGACTCCAATATAATTCAGGTGGATACTCAACCTTATCATCATCTTCCTCGGGTTGCCACCTTTCTTCATCCAATGCATAGCTACTTTCATGTGTATTTTCCTCCCACCTAAAGTGTAGATCTCTCAAGGAAGTGTCATCTAATGGGGAGGTTTCAAAATCGATCCTCGAAAAGTAGCTATTCTCCCCAGAATTTCCCTTCAACTTAAAGTGTAGCTTTCCCACGGGAGATGCATCTATTGTAGAGGGGTGTACGTCATCGTCAATGGGGCAGATTGGGTGGCTAATTTCATCTCTTTCTTGTTGGCCTGCTCTCAAAGATTCTCCTAACAATTCACTCATTTCATTTTGCATTTTCTGTATTTCCATCTTCAAAGAGGAGAGGTCATTTTTATCATAAGAGAAGTCAGGCTCAGGCTTATAGTACCCAGGAGTGTTTGTCCAACCATTATAAGTTTTCAGGGAGGGTGGGTTGGGTATTTCTTTGGTATGTGGGATATTGGGCAAAGCAAATCCCGCTCCTGAGTTCTGCTCACTAATTTGGGGCTTAACTAGGCCAATACTCCTATAATAGGAGTAAAATGGATCCCAATGATTGTCATTATGTCCATCAAGGAATGGACCATCTCGGCGTCTGGGATCGAAGGATGCAGAGTGGGGGTGAGTGTGTGGGCAAGATGTGAAAGGATGAAAATCAATGTGGTCCATTCTAACTCACACTTCAATCAGAATTCCCACAATTCAAAAAGGACCTTTTAGGTCTTTCCCAATTTAGGCTTTTGATTTTAAGTCAGATTGCAGGTGACAATACAATTTGTTCAATCAATTTACGCGCCTATTGTCGACCTACGACTCGCCTAAGAAGACCTAGTTGGAGCTTAGGTGTTCTTCCCTAAATCTCAAATGGTCAAGTAAATCCAAAGACGGAAGATCGAGGGATGCAAGTAGGCCTAAGCCTTCCTTTGAAGCTGTGCTTTCGCGGTGCTCCTCAACTACCCCCAAAAATCCGTGACAGGGTATCCCCCTCTTTGGATTTACAAAACCTTTGATCTCAAGTTCCGAACACTTCAAAATCCAACGAAAGGAGGGCTCTTGTCCTAGTATTTCCAAACCTAAGGAGTGTCTAGAAACGTGCCGTGGTGCAAGTGAAATAAGTGTGCATACACCGTCAAAGATTTTGAACTTTGAATCGCACGCCAAGTTTGAAAATCAAATCCTTGGTTTTTAAAATGTCCTTCCTTTAATTAGTCCTTTTTCTAAAGAAAATATGTGACCACTTGTTAGATTTATTCAGTACAGATTAGGTGGTCTTCGCATTAAATCCCAAATGCGATGCGTGATCAAAAATAGGATGCAAAGTAAGAGAATGCGTACCTTGCCTCCAGCGATCTTCGATGCAAAAATGCACGCAATGCAGAAAAGCAAATCTAGAGGCTGCTCATACAGACCTAAATGGTTCGTCCTAGGGCAGGCAGCTTCTAGCAGGCAGCTCGTTTTTTTTCTTTTTCTATTTTTTTTAGAGCTACTTATGCACAAGCAAATAAAAGAAATAATATATATAAAAAAAAAATAAATAAATAAATAAACCTAAATCTAAAGAAAAGGGAACAGGCTCCCAAAAATTACCCAACACGGGCCCAAAACAAAATCGGGGAACAAACCCCTCAAAATTTGCCCCAGAACAAGGGTTTCAAACTAACTGTAATGAAAAATTAAGTCTTCAGTCTTAATTCTATTCTAATTAAATTAGCGATTAAATATAGTGGTGTCCGTCGCGTCCTCGTCCTTCTCCTCCTTTCAAAATTGCTTGTCCACTTCTCGTCTGGCGACGTCAAGGGTCGCCTCTCACAGTGGCTGATTCTTGCACAAAATTTCTCGCACAGAAAAGAAAATAATAGATGGTCAAATCTCTGTGCAATTGACAAATAATCAAAATAAAATTAGGCAAAATTATTGCATCTGCTGCCTCCCCGGCAACGGCGCCATTTGACCGTGTCGATCTTTCGCTTTTAAGTCGTTTGTAGTTTAATGTGGTGGAAAAATCGACTAATCAATTTTTAACAAGAAATAACCACTCGCAGAGGAGCGGGTCGTATCCACAGGGAGGCAATAACGTATTAAAATTCGCACTACTTAAAAATGTTTGTTCGTAGTCAATTTGGACAAGAACCAAGCCAAGATTGCCTTTAGATTAAGGTTTAAGCAAGAAATAATGCTGAAATGGCAATTATGAGAAACTACAGGATATTTTTCGCAATGCAGAGTGAATAGAATATGAATAAAATCTGGCAATGGCAGAAAATGTAAATTTTAATCAACGTTTTACTGTAGCAAAATAGGGGAATTGTTCCCCGTTGTCTTGTGCGACGAGGAGCCGATGGCCGGGCGCGGGAAGCTCGGAGGAGGTCCCTTGGATCAAGGGCTTCGAATCGGTGGTGGCGGCGAGTCGCGCGGCGGCCAGAGGTGGCCGGACGAGCTCCGGCGGAGGTGCTGCAGGCGGTTGTGCGTGGGCGCGCGGAGGGTCTGCGGAGGGCGCTGGCGCGCGGAGGCGTGGCTGCGGTGGTCTGCAGGCGGGCGCTGGAGTGTGCGGTGGAAGCTGCAGAGGTCGGTTGTTGGCGGTTCTGCAGGCGGTTGTGTGTGGTCGCGCGGAGGGTCTGCGGAGGGCGCTGGCGCGCGGAGGCGTGGCTGCGGTGGTCTGCAGGCGGGCGCTGGCGTGTGCGGTGGAAGCTGCAGAGGTCGGTTGCTGGCGGTTCTGCAGGCGGTTGTGCGTGGGGGCGCGGAGGGTCTGCGGAGGGCGCTGACGTGCGGAGGCATGGCTGCGGTGGTCTGCAGGCGGGCGCTGGCGTGTGCTGTGGAAGTGAGCGGGTAACTTCAGACGTCTGGGAAATTTCCCAGATGTCTTAAGTTACTGAGAGGGTGGCTGATCAGTAGGTTGGTGACGGTGGTCGGCGATGACGGCGAGGGAGTTGCACGCTAAGGTGCTCACGGTAATGCGGGCGAGCTCCGGATGGCGGTGTGGCCTGTCACACCACACGCCCACGGTGGTGGAGACTCACCGCCACGGTAGAGGCCGGCAGTGTGGAGTGGAAGAGAGAGGATCTCTCTGCACAGTGGTGGGTCGGTGGCGGAGGCCTCCTGAGCTCGGCTGCCTCCGTGCTCCTTTTGTAGTGTCTTGAACAATTTTGAAATCAGCCACCGACCAGATCCACCGTATCCGCTCCCCCTTGAATGGCTTTCACTACATCACGCGGGCGTTGGAGCGGCAGCCAGCCGTTCTGAAAGAAGACGAATAAAGAAAATATTATTAAAATATTAGGGTTATTTATGTATAGACCCTCAACTTCTATGTTAATAAAAACAATATACCTAATTGGTTATCTAATTAGATGAATGCTATTCTAAGCTAATTCTAAATGCACTTAAGATATGAATGCAATGTATGGATTATGTAATTAGATTAAAACTATGAATTAATCTATTTACATCCTAATTTATACTAAATAAATGTTAGAATTAACCTAATGTGTAGGCACTTAAATACTTAAATAGCCCACAACTATGGGCTAATCAGTACCCATAGTGCGTATCGGTACTTGTGACTCACAGGTTTGAGACAGGTCAAAAATTGTGACCTACATGTACCGATACTAGTGAATAGTATCGGTACTTGTAAGGTCCAGGCACTACCACTGTCCACAAATTGTGAGCACTTGGTACCGGTACTAATGATGAGTACTGGTACTTCTTGTTCAGAGTTTGAGACTAGGTTCCAAACCTATACCTTGCATGTATCGATACTTATGAATAGTACCAATACTTACAACAAGTACCTTGAATAGATTGTTTTAATCAATTTTACTCCTATTCAAACTCAATTACATGATCAATTTTACCAAGAAACGATTTTAATTTTTTAATCAAATGATTAAACGTGAGTTTGATACCTAATTACCTCTATTTTGATTTTACTTCCTAAATCAATTTTTCTTGTTTAGGAGACATACAAAATTCTAGGTTACAACAAATGAATAACAAAAAAATAATCTTCATCCTTCATATCATCCACACTTCTTTGTTATCATCCATACTTCTTAAATCCTATGATTTCATTGTAAATAACACTTCATAAACTCATTAGATTTAAAATAGTTTTGTTAACACAAAAACATAAAAGAGAAGTGGAACTAGGTTCCAATAATCTCCTCCTTTTTGGTGTTGACAAAATAAAAGAAATACCCATATTTAAAATGATAGAATCCTCAGAAGAGAAGGAATAAAAAAAACTCCACTAGGAGTGAAACCTCCCCCTTAGACTTAGTTTCCTTCTTTTAAATATAAGTATTGACCATTTCACCCCCTTTTTGTCAATCAAACAAAAAGAATAACAATATGCATAGGTAATGATCAAGCACTTATAAATTATGCAAAAGAAAAAACATTCAAACATAGAAGTTGAAAGAAAGTCATTCAACATGGAGATCATAAAACTTGAACTAAAACATTTAACAGTAGACGTTTAAAGTCATCAACATTACAACCAACCAAAAATAAATTGTCTCAAACGACATAATATAAAAGTAGAAATTGAATTAATTGTGAGCTAAGCAACCATATTGCAAACAACACCCTGATATTTTCGAAAATATGGACATAGTACAATATACCCCTTTTTAATTAAAGTGGGTAAATTGTAGTTAAGCCCTCAAGCTTTCTTTTATAATTATAAACAAGTTATAAGGCAATCAATCATTTACTTTTGAATTTCTTTAATTGTATAAAGCCCAAATTTTCTTCTTATAAAGCAGAATCTCTCTATTGCAAGAGGTTTTGTAAAAATGTCTGCCAATTGGTTTTGTGTATCTATGAATTCTAACTGAATGGTACCTTGAAGCACATTATCTCTAAGATGATGATGTCGAATGTCTATTTGCATGGTATGTGAATGATGTACCAGATTTTTAGATAAATTAATTACACTTGTACTATCACATAAAATTTTAGATTGCACAAAGATTAATCCAAAATTGGACAAAGTCAGTCTCATCCAAATTACCTAAGAGTAAGAAACTAAAGAAGCAATATATTCTACTTCAGTCGTAGAAAGTGAAACACATGTCTGTTTCTTAGAGAACCACAAGACCAGAGATTCTCTAATAAAAGGACAAGTGCCGCTAGTTCTCTTTCGGTCTATTCGACTCCCTGCATAATGTGCATCACTATAGGATAATAGGTCTAAGGTTTATGTTCTAGGATAAAAGAGACCAAGATCTATTGTGCTGTTTAGGTATCTACATATTCTTTTTACTGCATTTAAATGAGATTCCTTGGGTTCGGATTGGAATCTTGCACATAAATATGTAGTAAAAAGAATATCAGTTCTAGAGGCTGTAAGGTATAGTAGTGAACCTATCATACCCCAATATTTCTTTTCATCTACCTTCTTGCCAGATAAATCTTCACCAAGAGAAGTAGATGGAGCAATTGGAGTCTCTTTTTCATTTACATTTTCAAAGTCAAACTTCTTGAGAATTTCAAGAACATACTTTGTTTGACTAATGTAGATACCTGTGTCTAATTGTTGGATTTGGAGGCCTAAAAAGAACTTGAGTTCACCCATCATACTCATTTCGAACTCAGTCTTCATAGTCTCACAAAAATGCTGACACAGGGACTACTTAGTTGATCCAAATATGATATTGTAGACATATATTTGAACCAATAGGATGTCATTTCCTTCATCCTTTACAAACATAGTTGAATCAACCACTCCAATTAGATATCCATGCTAGTTTAACAAGGACCTAATTCGATCATACTAAGCCCTAGGAGCTTGTTTAAGTCCATATAATGCCTTATTGATCTTGAATACATGCTCTGGGTGTGTTGGGTCCTCGAACCTAGGAGGCTGATGAACATAAACTTCTTTCTTAATATAGCCATTAAGAAAAGCGCTCTTGACATTCATTGAAATAACTTGAAGCCCTTTGCACTTGCAAAGGCAACTAGCATTCGAATGGACTCCAAGCAGGCAACAGGAGTAAATGTCTCATCAAAGTCAATTCCCTCCTGTTGGTCATAGCCTTGAGCTACAAGTCTGGCCTTATTCTTGATTACTGTACCAGATTCATCCAATTTATTTCGGAACACCCACTTGGTTCCAATAATGGAATTACCCTCAGGAGTAGGTATCAAGTCGCATAATTGTTCCTTGTAAATTGGAGTTATTCCTCTTGCATAGCTACAATCCAAGAGTCATCCTTTAATACCCCATCAACTTTCTTGGGTTCAAGTTGAGAAACAAAGGCATTAAGAATAAAGTCAGCTCTTAATTGTGATCGGGTTTTTCACCTTGTTCAATATCACCAATAATTTGATCTTGAGGATGATCCTTATGGTGTACCCATTCTTTTGGAAGATCATGTGCATTTCATGTATCTTCCATTTTTGATACATCGATGAAGGGGGTATCCTCATCATCAAACTCTAGTTGATTTGGTTCTGGTTCTCCTAATGTTGTTTCATCAAATGAAACATGCAGGGATTCCTCTACAATAAAAGTCCTTTTGTTAAAGACTTGATAAGCATTACTTCTAGTTGAATAGCCAATAAAGATGCCTTCATCACCTTTAGCATCAAACTTATCAAGTCGATCTCAGGTGTTTAATAAATAACATTGACTTTCAAACACTCTAAAATATGAAATTGTAGGAGACTTCTCATAATATAGCTCATATGGAGTTTTCTTAATAATAGGCCTTAAAAGAGTTCTATTAAGAACATAACAAGCCACGTTAATGGCTTCAGCTTAGAAATACTTTTGAAGCCCAGACTCCAAGAGCAAAGTTCGGACACATTCTTGTAGAGTGCGATTCTTACGTTCTACAACACCATTTTGAGATGGTACCCGAGGGAATGAAAATTCATGGGTTATGCTAGAATTGACATAAAAACTTGAAAATTTTTCATTTTCAAATTCACCCCCATGATTAATCCTAAGTCTAAGAATTGAAGATGATTTTTCCTTTTGAAGTCTTCGAGCAAGACTAAGGAAGGAATCAAATAAGTCATCCTTATGTTTCAAGAAAATGACTCAAGTGAACCTTGAGAAGTCATCAACAATAACTAGGCAAAATTTTGATCCATGTAGGCTAACAAATCATGTTGGCCCAAATAGATCAAGATGTAACAACTCTAAAGGACGTGTGGTTATGGTTGTTGACTTGTCAACAATCATAAGAAAGCACTATCGTCGGGTTTTTGTCCTTGGCAACTGGACCAAAAATATAGTCATCGACTACCAGTTCATACTAAATGGATTTTAAAACGTCATTATTGTAGTATGTTACAAATACAAACCATTTGTCATGTCAATTTTATTGATGTACTTAATTTTTACTGGTTTATTCTAGGTCGCTCACTAGGAGGCAGTTATTGATATACATCTCTCTCTATGTCAAAAATATTCTTTTAATTCCAAAAATATTGATTTTTATATACAAGGATGAATAAATGAATCAAAGAATCAAAGAATGAATCAATTATATACAAAAGAATGAATTAGAAATAATTACAATGCCTGAAAACAATTATATACAAACAAGCATAAAAAATCATGTATAATTACACTATATTATCTATTTACAACTTATAATAATAATACTTAGTTATATGTATAATAAGTAGTCATATATATTATACTAACTTAACTTAACTTACTAATATCTATAGTAACATATAATACATTTACAGTGACGTATAACAGTGTCACTAAAACGTTAGAAAGACTATATACATAAGCTAAGGTAAAAACTAATGTCTATATTGACATATAATACTATCTACAGTGACGAATATATCTGTCACTAAACTTATAGCTTATTTATATACATATATAGCTCAAACAATACTACTATACTCTAATATACTTATATACGTGTTATCTACATATATACTATATATATACAATATAAATCTATACTACATATATACAGATGCACACACACATATATACACACTCAACTCACTCAACACACACAACTCACTCACACTTAACACAATACACACTAAGGCAAGGCACACAAGGGTTCAACACTTATCTGCATTCAATCTCTTCTCTTTAGACCGGTTCTCAATCGGTTCAGACCATTTTTTGATCCAAAAATGGGTTTAATTGGCAGGCAACCTTTTCGAGGGATACACAGCACCCATTACTAGGTGGGACCAAACCTCTACTAGGGCCACCCTAATTATCATTAGGTGCATTTTAACAAGTTAATAGCTCATTACTAGGCCTAATCAGACCCATGAATAGTGCATGTCACCTGGTCCACGCATCGCACACCAGTCTCATGCCAAAGCTCATATCAATATCATATCTTGAGAGGATAGGTATGGTTATGCATATGTGGGCGCCTAGTGCCTAATGACTGGCCAGGTAGCCTACAACACAAATTACTAATATGGTGCATTGGGTGCTCACCAAGACATGTGGTGCTAATTCTAGTGACATTCAAGCATTGCTACCATGCAATAGCTATCCTAAATTGCCTACTTTAGCCCTTGATTTGAGGGCCATAATTTATTATAAATTAAAAATAAATTATAGGGTTGTAAAGCCCTTATATAGGGCTACATAATTATTTAATTTATTTACAAAAATAATTAGTTTTACTATATAAATAAATTAGCCAAAAATTTACAAGTTATGCACATTGGTTTATTAGTTAATTTCTTAATTACAATATAAATTACATAATTTATGGTCTAATTGACATTATACAGTATTAGTATACATGTTAAATTATTTAGTACATATTTTTATTGAATTTTACAAGTTTTATTTTAATTTATATACATTTAAATATCAGTTTTTATGGTATTATACATAAAAATTGCGTAAAAATATTATAATACAACATAAATATGGTTAAATTAGTTTAAATTACTTTCAATAATCTAATACAAATATACAATATAAATTAGTTCAATAATAACTTAATTTACTAATTTATTTTAATTTAATATAGTAAACTACCTAATAACTTAATAAATTAATTATTTATTGTAGATATATAATTAAATTAGTTTGTAGGTGTTTGATGCGAAGTTTAGCGTGATTTGTAATTAGGATTTTTAATGTCGCTGTAACACATGAATTCGCATATGTTTTTAAATTTATATTCCTAAATAGGGGAATATCTAGGGTCGTCCAAGGAGGCAGATTTACAATTCAATTCTATTGCTAAAAAAATAAATCTCAACTTTCTTTTTTGTATTTTAAATATATATATATATATATTTAGTTTTGAAATAATAAGGGCAAAATGCGAATTGTGACGGAAAAGTGCTAACACCTAAAATTTTAAGCTAACACTTAAGAGATGAAAATGTCCACTATCTAAGCTCACTCTAGGCTAGTGGAGGCCTAGAGTAATTAGGGAGTGGAAGTAGAATAAGTGCTAGAACAAAAGTAACAATTTCAACAAGAAATTAAAAAGAAGGTAATTTAATTAAGAATAATTTGTGTTCTCTTATAAAGATAAGTAGAGGAATGCTTCTACTAGAAATGTAAAATATAAAAGCAATAGGAAAAAATACAAATCCTCTTGTAGAATCTGGTGAAGAAGGGAGTCTTCTTGCTCCAAGCCTAGCTGCTCCTTGGCTTGAAAAGAGGGCCTCCTTCTTCTCCTTCCTTGAAAGCTCCTCCAAGGTGGATGCTCTCCACCTTCAAGACCTCCTCCAAGGGTGGGCGTGCACCACCCTCAAGTGCTCCTCCAAGGTGGCGTGGACCACATTCAAGACCTCCTCCAAAGGTCTTCCTTGCCTGGCTCCTCCTTTGGCTGGTGTGGACACAAGAGAGAAGGGAAGAGGGGAAGGCACCAAAGGGATAGAATATCTCTTTAATCTTCTTCTTCTTCTTCTCTCTTGGGCATGGGCTCTAAGTAGAGTATGCGAGGAAATTTGCTAGCCAAGGATGGTTTGAATGGTGGTGGGTAGTGGTCTTTTTATAGGGTAGGATGAGGGGTTAAGGTGACTCTTGAAATGGAGGGCCAAGATGGGAAGATGGAGGTGGTTAGGTGATCCTAGGGTTAAGGATGGTTGGTGCCACCTAAGGGGTGTAAGGGGGGTAGTTACGAGTGGCCAAGGGACACCTAAAAGTGGCACCAACCATGGAGAGGTGCCATGGGTTGGCGCCAACTTCTAGGCTTCTAGAAGGGCAGATTATGTGTATGGTGGAGATGGGTTTAAGGGAAGATGTGTGGTGGAGATGAAGGGGGCTTTTGGAGGGAAAAAGTGGCACCAATAAGGAGGTAGTTAGGGTGGTTTTGGTGCCACTTTATGGTGTCTTTTGGAGGTAGTGGGTAGGCTAGGTTGGCACCAAGGTGAGGTGGAAGTAGGGTTAGCTTATGTGGAGCTTAGGTGGAGCTAGTTGGTGGAGTTGTTAGGTAGGGTTTTTAGGTGGTAAAAGCTAAGGGAGCTAGAGCATAGCTAAGCTAAGCTAAGTTGGCTTAGCTAGTGGTGGAGTAGAGGAGGAGGTGTTGGAGCTAGGTTTTGGAGGGAGCAGTTGGATCTAAAGAATCTGGAGCTGAAGTGGAGCTAGCAGCTACTGAAGCGATCAACATGGAGCTACTCTAGATAGCTTAGCTTGCTAGTTCTTTGGTAGCTACGAATCCAAGCTAAAGTGAGCTGGCTTCAATTGAATGGAGCTGAGGTGAGCTGGGTCTGGTGCTCCCGGGGAGGATTGAGCTAGTTAAGACAGCCAAGGTAGCTTAGCTCAACCAAGTTGACCTAAGCTGAGTCCCCTGGAACTGGACTTGAGCTTCCTGAGTTGGGATGAGTTCTTCTTCAGCTGGCTAGAGCTGAGTGGAGCTGGATGTAGCTGGATCTGTGCTGGGATGAGCTCCAGTCAACTCAGCTGAGCTAGCTAGAGCTCCCTGTGGACTAGTGGGAGCTGAGATGAGCTAGACTCAACTAAGTTGTGCTGGATCTGAGCTGACCTAAGCTAGGGTGATCTAAGATGAGCTCTCCTGAGCTGCCATTCAACTGAGATTAGCTTAATGGAGTTAGGATGAGCCAACCCTAGTCCAAGTGAGCTAAATTCTAGCTGTGGTGAGTTGGATCAAGTTGAGTTCCGACAGGAACCATTCCCACGCATTTTGAAAGTCATCAGAATCGTAGTATAGTCACGCAAAAACATTCGTCAAAAAATGATTTCTAAAGATAATGAGACTTTGAGTCCTGGTCGTTCGTCTCAGGGAGGCATTTGTTTACTTTTGAAATTAATCTTCTATTGCTCTACTTTATTTAGAATCGCATGCCGGTTCATGATTATTACGTAGTTAAGTATGACATCCTTAGTTGCGAGAATATTAGGAGTTACAAATAGGCAACTTCAATCACACAAATATAATATTAATCAATAAGCTCATGGTGAATTCAAACACATAAAGAGAGATATAAATATAAAAATGCATTTTCATTCATTCATTGGAGAGAGTTGTTTGCACAGGAAATTTAGAGGAAAGCTTATGCATAAATGCTTGAAACGGAAATCTAACTACCAGAAAATGACTGCATACAAGGATCAATGGGGGGATTTCACATGTATCATTGGGGGAGAAGTTAAGACTACACTATTAAGCAGTAATAAAAGCAGTAAAAATTATGGAGAGCATAAACTAAATCTAACAGAATAAAGGGAATTCAGGGGTGGTCCCCGATGGCCTTGGAGTGGTCGAGAGGAGAATGAGGGGCGGCCAATGTAGCTTAGGCCGACCCTTGGGGAGAGGGAGGATTGATCCAGCACCCTGGCATGGTGTCATCCATGATGGTGGTGAGCTCATGGAGGTGGAGTAGCTAACCTAAGTGAAGGTGGGCGTGTATGGAGCTAATGAGGTGAGTGGTGCCAATGAGCCAAGGGATGTGAATGGGGGTGTTTGGCCACCCATGGGGTCCTTTTATAGACCCAATGGCTTCTCTCTAGAGAGGTGCAGAACTCTCTAGAGAGAGTCCAAGAGTGGCCGACCACATGTGGGTGGAGGTGGTCTTTGAGATCCAAAAATTGTGGATCTCAATTTGAATGCCTCTTGGTTGCTAAATTTGGCAACCTAGAGGTGGCGCCATCTCAAGAGATCTCTAGAGAATTCTAGAGAAGTGTGTGTGCATGAATGGGTGTGTGTGTGTGTGTGTGGTCATGCTCTATGTGACTAGGTGGCTTAGGTTAGGTCCTAAGGGGTTTGGGTAGGTGTAGGCCTTGAATTAAGGTTACAAACCCTAATTGCTAAGGGGAAAATGCAATTAAACTTAACCTAAGTTTAATTGAATGAGTGTGAACCTAATTGAGAGTAGAATAACTCGATTAGGTTGGCTTTAGGTCAATTGGACTCTCACCAAGTCCAATTAAACTTGTGTGGGTTGAGATCTAAGCTCAATTGGACTCAATGAGTCCAATTGACTTAGGTGAAGGTAATTGACTTGATCTAAGTCAATTGGGTTTGGTGAGGACCTAATTAGGTCCTTAGGTATGTCTAGAGGTGATGTACTAGGGTTAGGACACCTTAATTTAGGTTCCTATCGGGTTGGGATTAGGTCTAGGGAGCTAGAGATCCAAGACCAAGACTTGAATCTCAAAACAAGGACTGGAGCCCAGTATCAGACGTCCAATAATAGGATCAGACGACTTATACTAAAAAATCAGAAGTCCAAACTTCAGTTCTAGACGTCCAATTTGAGTAAGGGGAAATTAGGGTTCTGTTTTGGGTACTCTGTAGAAATTGGACATCTGACAAAGTGTCTGGACGTCCAATAACACTGCAGAAGTGGGTTTGAGGTGTGCGGGAGATGGCTAAGGGTCCTGGACGTCCTATAACTTATATGGACGTCCAAATAAGGGCTGGAACTAGGGTTTTAAGGCTTCCTAGGGTGTTGTGACTTAATCTAAGGGTGGATAAGGCTTGGGGAAGTATCTAGGCTATCCTAGAACTAGGATTGACCTAAGCTCTTCACATTTTACTGCTTTATTCCTACTTAATAGAATAGCAAACTTTAACCCCCTTACATTATTGTTCCTATATCTAAACTAAGCCTTCTACTCCAGCTCTACTGCAACTCCCGTTATTCCAGACCCAGCTTTAGATCCTGCTCCAGATCCAGCTCCAGATTTGCTTATTGCCTGCAATCGACATAATATACTTAATCAGCACATTATAACATTATTTTATGCTTAGCTAAAGTAAAATAGTAAAGATGCAAATAATGCTTATGCATGCATGAATTTCCTTAACTTATGCTAAGTTCTAGCTTAAACTAGGTCAATTAAGACCTATGATTGCTACGCAATCATACCCCCATGCCTAAATCTTGCTAGTCCTTAGCAAATGCAAGACTAAATTAGTTACAGCAGGGGTCCCGAAGGGATTGATTATTTTATCAAGTGTATGCATAGAGATTTTTCTCCTTTTTGTTTTCATCCTATGCTCTAGAAATCTAGCCAATCGTGAAAGTGCAGCTATGTAGCTTTTGCAACGGATTCGAGTGAAAAATTGATTCACCTCTAAAGCCTGTACTTGGCCCCTAGTAAAAATTCTAACGGGATAGGCAGACTTCTTCCCTCAGGGTGTTCAAGATATTCTATGAATTCCACCCCAGCTTTAGGCTTAGGTAGAGAATCTCTGAGTGAAAAGATTATATATTTGGTAGCTCACTCTCACTTGGTGCTACATAGAGACTCGTACTACAGAATCTAGATTCCCAGACTACTAAGTAACTCAACTTAGAGAAAGATGAGAAAAACTATGCTCTCTTTGATTCCTTTGTATTCATTCTCTCTTACTCTTTTTCTTATAGCTCACTATCTCACTAGATTCATACATATGATCTGTATTTGGTGGTCTCACTAGGCATTAACACTTTAATTGAGTTCTCATAACCCTAACACTAAGTCGAAATTCCTCAGCCAGTATTCGGGCGGTTAGAAAAATAAGAAAAATAGGTTAAGGCCATATTTGGTGGATTTCAATTTTATTTGGTGGTATTGCCTCGAAATAAACACTAAATATTCATTCTTTTCTCTTTGCTTTTTCTTTTTTCTTTTTTTCTTTTTTCTTTTAATCATCAATATTTTTACTTTTCTCTTTTTTTTTCGACAAAACACAACTAGCATACATCCATGAACTTTATTGAGGAGGCATTATTAGGGATTGGTGGTACTCAAGAGATATTGGGTGGCTTATTTGGTGGAAGTGCCTACTTATGGCACTAGGAAAGATGGATAGGACGATGTATTTCTGACCTTGACATCAATACCCTCCTTTAGCCGAGGATTCCGTAAAGAATGGTTGTAACCATCCACCTTAGTCCTAGTTTTATGAAAACTCGCTCTCCACGTATTTGCCTTACTTGGTGGCTCTCAAAATTTTGCACAAAAATGTATACGCGGGAACCAAGAGTGAAAACTATGTCTAATCTCAAAGTATCATCACCTAATTATCTAGGATTCTAGATTCCTTACACTAATCTTAGAGCACCAATACACTCTACTCTCTCACACTATTTGGTGAATTTTTAGAGGAAAATCTACCTGACTCCCAAAACATGATCTAGGGGTTTAGGAAAAGAAGCACTGCTTCTTCTCGACAGACTGAAGACGTTTATCAGCCTTCACCATGAATCCATTGCAAATTCTACGTGTGTGTGAAAAGTTGTACTGGATTCCAGATTACAGGAATCAACTAGAGGATAAAATCCCTAATGCATTCTCTTAATAAAATAATATTATTCATGAATGCAATATGTATATATGCTATAAACATGTAACCTCATATAATTTGTACTTCATGAATTTCCCGTATAGGGTTACAATTAGCTTGACCCTAAATTTAGAACAAAAGGTGAGCGGGTGAGTCGGAAGTGGCTGTTGCGGACGATTTCTAGCTCCAATGTGAGCGCTGGAGCTGGATTCAGTTGTTCTTTTATTTAGGGTCCTAAAGTATGTTTTACATGCAGCTCCGAGGTTTTCCTAAGTGTTGGCATAAAAATTTTTTCAATTTTTCTGTATCTACCCCCCCATGCCTAAGTTCTTGCATGTCCTCATGCATGAATATGAAAGAAAATAATACTACAGGGAGAGAATGGGTACAAATCACCTGTAATTGCTCTTGAAAATATACATTCAGCATCGGCCAACCTGTTAGCATGCAATATACAAAAGGGAAATATGCTAAAAGAAAAATATGCTATGTATAAAAATGGTTATGTATAAATGATGGTGAAACGTGGAGTGAATGGTATCTACACGTGATGATTTTAACGCCTCCAGCTGGGCGAAAACTCAATCAGATGTGTCATTTCTAGCATAGGAGCTGGCTAAGATTAAGAGAATGATATGCTCGTATGCTCCCAGAATCAGTGGTCCAAAGATGCGAACTAGCTGATTGTGCATCCCTACTCCAAAAAGTCTAGCTATAAGAAAGTGTGGAGTGGTGGTGGAAAATAGAGGATAATCAGAGGGGGGATCATGATGTTGATTCAGCTGATTTATCATGTCCCACAATTCAGCAGGAAGTTGCTAAGGGAGTAGATCAAAATGTATCTCAGAACCAGAATCTGAGTCATAGGGATCATCATAATGATAATTGACATCAAAGATCATGCCCTGTCCAGGCTCTGGGTCATATGGGGGTATCCGTGAAAGTGGAAGATATGTGGGGAGGTCACTAAAATCCTCATCAGAAATTACTTCGTCCTCATCAGTACCCATCTCTAATTCATTAGAGGCTATCTCCTCAGGCTCAAAGTCGAGCCATCTATTAGATTGACTAGGATGATAGGTGCGTCCCCAGCTCCTTCTGCTCAAAGCTTCACCCTTATATGCATTGGGTTCCTCATTAATTCCGACATCCATAGCTATTTCTGGTCTTTGGATGTCATGCTTGAGGATAGAAAGTGTCATCTCAAAATCTCTAGCATCCGAATTAGGGATGTAGGTGAAAGAAGAAAAGTGCAGATCAAAAGATGTTGGCTCTAGCACAGGTTCACCTACAATGGGAAGTGGCTTAGGCTGATCAGTAGTGTCGCATGTAATGCTTGCCTCAAGATCCATAACCTCAATTGGATCTACTTCCCTTGTGTCGATTGGGTTATCTAACCCGAGAGGTGTCTCCCAGGATTCAAGATAATCTGATTGCAGCTTAGTCCTGGAGATATCAGTCCTTTCCTCCTCAATTTCAGATGAACCCATTCGGCATACTTCCTACTCCTGTCTCATATCCACGCTAGATTCTTTTTCCCCTGAGTGATCTTCCAGTATCTGCTCCCGAGAATCTTCTATGTGTCCTTCCGACGTAATCGTTTGGGATTCCTCGAGGTCTTCAAGGCTATTTTCCACTTGATATCTCAAAAGTAGTAGTTCTTGAGTTTCCCAATTTTGTCGCATTAGCCTTGTTATCTCTGCTATTTCCCGAAGAAGCTCCATCACATCTTGTTGATGCGAAATCCAGCTTTGTCTTTGGTTCAGCTCAATGATAGCCTAGATTTCGTGTAGATAGGATGCGGCATTTTCCTTAGCACTCGCTATAGCTCTCTGTATTCTATAATGCAGCCGCATATGCACCTGTAGCTCTTCAGGGGTTCCAAGGGGTGAATCAGGTCTGCCCATGTTCCATGGGTGACAAGCAGGAGTATGAAATCCATATCTTGGGTTATAGGATGCGGTCCTTTGAGGGACCGACTGGTATGGGTCATAATATCCAGGGTTAGGATATGGGTTAACCATTTCGGTAACCGGAGGAGAAGGATCAGGCGAAGCGAAAAGTCATCTTTGCCACCTTGGGTTCTGATCCCAAGGTTGAGCTGATTTAGTGACCCGGGCTCTCAAATAAGCTCGTGGGTCCAGCTCTTTTGGATCCTGATTAGGTCCAGATCCAGGGTTAGCCATTGCGGCTAAGTAGATAGAAGAAATGGCTCGCCTCCTTGGGAGAGGCTCCCAAAGTTCAACCAAGTGAGGTCGAAGTGACCTCCTTCCATGCATACACCGCCCAACCCCTGGGTTGGTGTAGCCATGCAGGACAAGGCTAAGGCCCTATCAATCAAATGGCCCTTATAGATCGGGTGACCAGATTTTTTGTTAGAAGTTTGAATTCTTGAAGATAAGTTCGTCGTTCAACCGACTGAAGGTGATTCCCACCTCTCAAGCTAACCCAGTCAGTCTAGTTACAGGGGGCTAAGGGGAAAGTTCTTCCTTTGGCTTACGCCTCCAGTTCCGTTGACCCCGAGCCACGGTCGTTTGACACTACCCTGCAGACATAGTCACCAAGTTTGGCAAAAGAGATTAAAAACACCCAGTAGTATGACAACGAACTCGGGTTGATTTCGTGTTTTAAAATTAGTTTTAACCCATTTTCTTTAGTGGGGTTTGTGGTGAGTGACCAACAAGGTGACCAAGCTCACTACCTAATTAGACTTGATTATGTCTAGGTTAGCCAAAAGTGTGGTCTCTAGTTGTAACCCTAAGGATTTAACCTAAGTTGCATGCACTTCCAAGGTTTTTCTCTATTTCAGCAGACCACGAAAGTAATGTTGGTTCTCTAATAATAATTGGAATCCAATTAATTTGAAATTTTTCGAGTAGATTTATTTTTTAATTAGTTTTTCAGAGAATATTTTTTTGGAATTTTTACTATTTCAACCAAATTTTTAGGGAATTTTGACCCCTGGTCAGTTATTTGCATTGAAACAATATCAAATGATCTTCAAAAATTTGGAAAAAATATGGAAAATAAAGCTAATGAGATCAGATTTCAAACCCCATTGTTTTTAGTCAAAAAAATTTGCGTATTGCTCAGAATTGCTTTTTGAAATTTGAAAAATTTTGAATCTGGGTAAGTCTGACCCCCGTGCACTTCACGAATTTTTAAAAATTTTACTCTTCGAATTTTTTGAAAGTAATAGTGGCATTTGAAAGATGGTTTGAAAATGAAGGTTTAGCTCGAATTTCAGAATTTTTTATTAACGAATTTTTTGGCAATCGAATATTTAATTTAGATTTGAAATCTGGCCGAAAATCAGAAAATGGTGGAAAAGCTTTCTAAAGACATTTGAATTTGAAATTCAAGCCTTCCACCAAAAAGATTATATTTTTTTTCAAAGTTCTTGCACTCTTTTTTGTGCAAAAAGAATTTTTAGAAAGATTTCAATGAAAAAATCTTTTTTTTCAACTAACCTAGATTCGAAAGGAAACCTAAGCTAGATTTTTTTTTTCAAAATTTTTTCATTTTGATTTTTTTCTTCACAGAGAATTTGTCAAAGGAAAGTGCAGAAAGTAAATCTATTCATAGGGTTTAGAAAAAGAAACCTAATCTAGAGAGAGATGATGTGCACCTAATTTTCTTCTTTGCCGCGCCGGTTGTGTGTGCGGATTCCGCTCTTTTATGTTTTTCCTGCACATCAAAAACAAAGCAAAGGCAAATTCGACAGTGATGTTTTAAAAGATTGAAATCAAAGAAAATGATGTTGCCTCCCCAGCAACAGCGCCATTTGACAGGAACCATTCTCACGCATTTTGAAAGTCATTGGAATCGTAGTATAGTCTCGCAAAAACGTTCGTCGAAAAATGATTTCTAAAGATAACGAGACTTTGAGTCCCGGCGTTCGTCTCTAGGAGGCATTTGTTTACTTCTGAAATCAATCTTCTATTGCTCTACTTTGTTTAGAATCGCATGCCGGTTCGTGATTATTACGTAGTTAAGTATGACATGCTTAGTTGCAAGAATATTAGGAGTTAGAAACAGGCAACTTCAATCACGTAAATATAATATTAATCAATAATCTCACGGTGATTTCAAACACATAAAGTGATATATATATATATATATACATACATATATATATATATATATATATAAATGCATTTTCATTCATTCATTGGGGAGAGTTGTTTGCATAGGAAATTTAGAGGAAAGCCTATACATGAATGCTTGAAACGGAAATCTAACTTCCAGAAAATGACTGCATACAAGAATCAATGGGGGGATTTCGCATGCATCATTGGGGGAGAAGTTAAGACTACGCTATTAAGCAGTAATAAAAGCAGTAAAAATTATGGAGAGCATAAACTAAATCTAACAGAATAAAGGGCATTCAAGGGTGGTCCCCAATGGCCTTGGAGTGGTCGAGAGGAGAACGAGGGGTGGCCAATGTAGCTTAGGCCGACCCTTCGGGAGAGGGAGGATTGATCCAGCATCCTAGCATGGTGTCATCCATGATGGTGGTGAGCTCGTGGAGGTGGAGTAGCTAACCTAAGTGAAGGTGGGCGTGTATGGAGCTAATGAGGTGAGTGGTGCCAATGAAGCCAAGGGATGTTAATGGGGGTCTTTGGCCGCCCATGGGGTCTTTTTATAGACCCAAGGGCTTCTCTCTAGAGAGGTGTAGAACTCTCTAGTGAGAGTCCAAGAGTGGCCGGCCACATGTGGGTGGAGGTGGTCTTTGAGATCCAAAAATTGTGGATCTCAATTTGAATGCCTCTTGGTTGCTAAATTTGGCAACCAAGAGGTGGCACCTTCTCAAGAGATCTCTAGAGAATTATAGAGAAGTGTGTGTGCGTGAATGGGTGTGTGTGTGTGTGTGTGTGGTCGTGCTCTATGTGACTAGGTGGCTTAGGTTAGGTCCTAAGGGGTTTGGGTAGGTGTAGGTCTTGAATTAAGGCTACAAACCCTAATTGCTAAGGGGAAAATGCAATTAAACTTAACCTAAGTTTAATTGAATGAGTGTGAACCTAATTGAGAGTAGAATAACTCAATTAGGTTGGCTTTAGGTCAATTGGACTCTCACCAAGTCCAATTAAACTTGTGTGGGTTGAGATCTAAGCTCAATTGGACTCAATGAGTCCAATTGACTTAGGTGAAGGTAATTGACTTGATCTAAGTCAATTGGGTTTGGTGAGGACCTAATTAGGTCCTTAGGTATGTCTAGAGGTGATGTACTAGGGTTAGGACACCTTAATTTAGGTTCCTATCAGGTTGGGATTAGGTCTAGGGAGCTAGAGACCCAAGACCAAGACTTGAATCTCAAAACAGGGACTGGAGACCAGTATCAGACGTCCAATAATAGAATCAGACAACTTATACTAAAAAATCAGAAGTCCAGACTTCAGTTCTGGACGTCCAATTTGAGTCAGGGGAAATTAGGGTTCTGTTTTGGGTACTCTGTAGAAATTGGACGTCTGACAAAGTGTCTGGAGGTCCAATAACACAGCAGAAGTGGGTTTGAGGTGTGCAGGAGGTGGCTAAGGGTCCTGGACGTCCTATAACTTATATGGACGTCCAGATAAGGGCTGGAACTAGGGTTTTAAGTCTTCCTAGGGTGTTGTGACTTAATCTAAGGGTGGATAAGGCTTGGGGAAGTCTCTAGGCTATCCTAGAACTAGGATTGACCTAAGCTCTTCACATTTTACTGCTTTATTCCTACTTAATAGAATAGCAAACTTTAACCCCCTTACATTATTGTTCCTATATCTAACCTAAGCCTTCTACTCCAGCTCTGCTGCAACTCCCGTTATTCCAGACCCAGCTTCAGATCCTGCTCCAGATCCAGCTCCAGATCTGCTTATTGCCTGCAATCGACATAATATACTTAATCAGCACATTATAACATTATTTTATGCTTAGCTAAAGTAAAGCAGTAAAGATGCAGATAATGCTTATGCCTACATGAATTTCCCTAACTTATGCTAAGTTCTAGCCTAATCTAGGTCAATTAAGACCTATGATTGCTGCGCAATCAAGTTCCAGCTAGTCTGAGCTCCTCCTTCACCATTTTCCTTCTTGAGTGCTAGTGTTTTAGGGATCTGAATACCTGTTCATCCCTAACACTCACAAAAACACATTAAAACAACAAAAAAAAATGCAATGCATGCCTATCCTAGTTAATGCCTAAATGTAGCCCAAAAGCCCATTTGCGGAGAAAAATCCTAAGAGCTAGATTTGTTTTAATGCATAAGAATGATGATAAACTGGTGTTTATCACACCCCCGTGCTTATCTTTTGCTATTCTCTTAGCAAAACTTTAATTTTTTGGAAAATGGAATTTTTTGGAAATCTATTTTTTTGACTTTTGAGGAGAAAAAGATTAAGGGACCTTGGTTGATCTAAACACAGGAGGCACGGGTTTTGTTAAGGATAAACATCGGGATTTGTTTGTGGATCCAACCATTAGACAAAATGGGATCAATATATCTTCCAGAAAATTCACAAATTAACCCCTTGTTAATTCAGATGACTTGAAATTTTTGTTTTTAGGATTTTTCTGGCTCATGAATCTGATTCACAACTTGAAAAATCCTTTAAAACCTTGTGCCTGTGGTTGTGAAAAACCAACATTTATAGGGGCATGTTTTTGGTTTAGAATTTTTTTTCCCCATGCTTATTTTTAGCTTAGTCTTACAACAGATGTGTCGGGATCATCATTCTCGTTACCAATCCTTGAGGGGGCTCTGGCGCCAGTACTTCGGGATAACACTGTCCATGACACCACCCAGGAGCTCACAACCCCAAAACACAATGCAGTGTAAAGGGGCACTCCAAGCAAACTCAAGCTCTTGCTCTGACACTATAGGTAGAGCACCGTCCAAGACACTTGAGCTGCTAAAATGTGCTTTAATGCTCCATCTGAAGATATGAAATATTGATATGGAGTAGCTGGTTGGGCGTGTTTCGCATGTCTAGAAATCAGGGTTACAAGTAACCCATCGTTGTAGTTGCAGGATATGTCAATCAGATAAAATTTATACTGAAACTCTAAGGGAGTCCTGGGTCGAACACAGGGAGGTGACATTTACTTTATCGAAAATCATGCTTCGATTCATTTCTTTTTGGTATTTTGGGGTTCTGTTATTTTTTTGTATTTTTGAAATAAAAGAAAATAATCAAACATATCACAAGATAGAGATGTGGAACAAATATGATATATATTACTTCCAATGTCAATTACAAGAAACTATGAAAGCATATAAAGAGAGGGAGATGAGAGGAAATCTCTCGAATCGGCTGTTCGGTGAGACAACGGCGCTTGGCAGAAGCTCTGACGAAGGAGGTGAGGAGCGGGACGACGGAGGTGAGATGCTGGAGGACGTCGTGTTGAGGAAAGCTTTTTCGTAGCTCTAGAATGGAGGTGAGAAGACGAAGTTGATCTGCCACTAGAATGGGGGTAGGAGGACGGCTCCAAGGTGACCTGTGAAGGGAGATGGGAAGTTGGAGGAGTATTTACTGAGGTAGAGGTTCGCTACACTAATAGGCACCTTGGGAGCTTGAGAACAAGCTCTAATGGAGCGTTGGTAGGCTTGCTAGAGCTTATGATTAGGTGGGAGTAGAGTAGGTAGAGATCACTTGGAAGGGAGGGGGTGTAGGTCCTCTTATAGTGGAGGAGAAAAGGCAAATATAGGTATGGGACCATTAGTGACATCCAGGCCATCTCTGGAAACGTCGATGTAAGTAGCTGGTGTCGAGTCCGAATAGGTTGTTAATATGGTGATTTTATCGTTAAAGTGTGTATAGTGGTTAACCTAAATCGGACCTAACCATCTCTTTACAAAAAATTTTAACCTGGCCTACTTGATTTTATCTTGGTCACTTTTAGGCCCAGGGTCGAACTCAAGGAAGTGGGGTTACAAGTCGAGTTTCTGCGCCTTTCCTACAACGAGTCTCTTCCACTCGTTTATTGTGCTTTTGGTGTTTTTTCTATTTAGATTTTTTTCTGGTAATCTTTGTCCTTGAGGCACACCCTCAAAATTGGGTTCTTGGCTTTAAGGCAAAATAGGGTTCAAAAACGGGTCTTGCTATTCGCAAGACGGAGTACCTACAAGTCGAAGATTATCTTTTCTCTTTTATATATATATTTTTTATCTTTTTACTAATAGGAAAGCGAAATAGAAATAAAGTAAATATAGTATATATATATAGGTATATATTATGTATATAAAGGGGTGGGGGTGGAGGCGGAGATGGAATGTAGTACGGTGTCGAGTCAGTCGTCGCCTAGAAAGATGCAACCAACAGGACGAAGTGCCGAGTGTAAGGTGTAGGATGGATGGTGGAAGATGAATGCGAACACGCCTTTTCTTTGTATGCGTGAATCGGGGAATATCAGCAACTAGTGCAGATATTCCCGCGATACCACGTATGGTAAATAATGTGAAAAAAAATATATATATATGTATATATGTAAATATATCTATATGTATATATAGTTATAGGTATATATATATGTATATCTATAGGTGTATATATATATGTATATGTATATATAAAATTATATGTATATATGTATGTAGCTATATGTAAAGATAGATATATGTATAGATGTATATATATATATATATGTATGTATGTATGTATGTATATAATACTATATAGATGTCTATATATATATATGTATATATATATGTATGTATATATATAAGTATATAGATGTATATATATATATAGATGTGTATGTATATAGACTAATACATATTTATATAAGTACTAATATATGTATTGATATATGCATATAAATATATATATGTATGTATATATATATATGTATATAAATATATATATGTATAAGTATATATATATAATAGTGTATGGGTGTGTGTGTGTGTGTGGAAGTGTGAGTGTGTGTGTGAGTGTCGGTAAAGAAAGAGTGAGAGAATGTAGTGAGAGAAAGAGAGTGAGAGAGCGGGAGAGAGAGGGCGCTGCTGCGGTTAAGGCATCTACGACCAGCGGGCGTCGTCTGGAGGTCCTCAAGCGCACGCACAGGCACGTATGCACGCGAGGACGTGCACACTGGAGGGCGAGGGGCGTGGAGAGGAGATGCAGCGCACTGTGCTGCGCGAAGGCTGGAGCCGGCTCTCGCAGGTGCGCGTGGGCGAAGAGAGCAGGCGACGCAGACGGGTGGGTAGGTGCGGGCAATGCGGGCGGAGACGTGCAGGCGGGCGAGTGCACGGGTGAACGGCGGTAGTGGCGCACCGGGTGACCGGTAAAGTGAGAAGCTCACCGGTCACCCCACTGTAGCCACAGTGTCGCGCAGACTCGCGTGAACAGTGGCTACAGTGTGAGGCCCGCCGTACGACTAGGTACGGGCGGTTGTGTGAGTGCGGATGGCTCGGCACGCACAGTGGAGTGGCTCTAGCTGCTGGCTTGTAGGCGTGACCTCACGACAGAGCGTGCGGAGGGGGGTTGGGTCCCGAGCGAAGGGGCGCAACAGGGCACGCGGAGGTCTGCTGGTGTTGCTGGGGTGCTTGGCCGGCCGCTGCAGAGTCGCACAAAGGCCGGTTGCGGGCGAAGAGAGAGCGACAGGGCGGAGAAGCAGGAGGCGGTGATGGCTGTAGGTGCCCGCGGAGGGTGAAGGCGGCTTGCCGGCTTGCGCGGAAAGAGGCTGGCGGCTGCTGCTGCTACCGTGCCGCTGCTGCTGGAGCTTTGAGCTTCAAGCTTGAAGCCTGCGCTCCAATGGCTGAAGGTGCTGGAACGGAAAAAACTAGAAAAGAGCCACCACACCCACCGACTCTGTGGTGAGCTGGGCGGTGGTGGACTCACGGTGGTGGTTGTGCACCACCGTGAGTTGCTCCTGTCCGTCGGGTGTCTCCGAGGAGGGCCGGCGTATGGAGGGTGAGGTAGGAGAGGACTGTGGCCTAGAGAAGAAGCTGCAGGTTTTTTTTTGGCTGGGACCAGGCTGGCTTGCAAAGGATGAGCCGTGGCTTTTTATATAGGAAGAAGCCATGCACGACCATGCCCTGGTTGTGCATGGCTCATGCATGGCCTTGGCAGGGAGAGGCAGCCATAGGCTGGGAGGGAGAGGGATGGAGAGTAGGGAATGGTGCAGAGAGAAGACGTTGTCATGCAAAGCAGCCGCAGGAAGATTTCAAATCCAAGTGAAATAAATAAAGAGATGGTGGATATTGCAAAGATGCACTTGAGCAAAAATGTAATTGCGAGGCCATTTTATTTCACTCTCCTCCCCTCTTAATTAAATGCATGCATGCGTGTATTTTACAATGCAACTATGGAGACCTAATATGCATGGGTAATGCTAGGAAATAGCATAAGACGGCACAATTGTAGGCGTATTTTTGCGGTGCAATCATACCCCCATGCCGATCTTTTTCTAGTCCCTAGCAAAATAGTATTTAGAAATGAGCTTAAGCTAAAGATTTTCTTCCGAGGCAACATAGGTGTGTTTATTGTTTGATACTATGAGAACCAATTGTAGAGAAGACTACCGGTACTTTAAGTCTCACATGACATAGATCATCTCTCGACTAACCAGGACTCTTGATATTTAAACCTTAAGTACGATTTCCAGGATCTAGGAGGTTTTTGCCGTACTCGAGAGCTCAAGAGGTTATGGCTTGTGCTTAGTGAAGGATCAAGACTGACCAGATGAACATTAAGACTCAAGCCCAGGGTTTCACGAATCTTTAAGTACAGGTTGGTCCCAGTTTCAGCTTGTGTTTTCGGATTGACCCTTAAGAAGATGACGAAAAACTCAACTCCCATTTTCTGATTTTTGTGGCTCAAAGGAAAACAGGGTATTTGCGTCTTGCCCTAAAGAACTCTTTTAGGGTAGAGACTTTACGGACATTTGCAAGATATACTGACTTATTTGCATTTTTTTCTTTGAAACACATGTCAGTATATCTCTTACAACTTTATTTGGAGGAGCACACTTTTCTTTTTGGTGGGAGAGTTTCTTTTTGGTAGAAAGAGTCGCTCCTAAACACAAGACTAAAGCCTGGGATAAAAAGTCTACCTGCGTGCACAGGTAAGGACTCCACCTTCCCTAATGAACACTAGGGTTGGATCTTATGTTCACCTGGTCTTTCCTGATATGTGTAGTGTGAACCAAGTTTACTTAAGCTCTCAAGTAAAAGCAAACCAACAGATATTGTATTGGTGTCTCAGGTACAAGAATACGTCCTTAGTTAGGAGTGATTCTGATCTATTTTGTCAATGCTCAAGTGAATTAAGCCCTAGCCTGAGTGAATCAAGCTTCTGTGGCCTGGAAAGTCTTCAAAACAGAGGTTGAATATCCATAAACTCTTATTGTATTTTTGTTTCAGCTTTTAGATCATTACTAAACACCATTTTTTATTATTTTATATATATATATATATATTTTTATTATTTTTTCTTTTTTCTTTTTCTTGCATATTTATAAATGGGTGGAAACTGCATGATACCATAAAATACCTAGATCCTATGGATGCCTATCCACCCCCATGCCAAACAATGCTATGTCCTCATATGCATGCATGGAAGGGTAGAGAAAGGACGAAAGATTGGGTAATGAGAGCTGAAGTGCAGGGTATACAGTAAGGTGGTAGGGTGGGTGGATGGTGGGTGGTGAAGTGAAAAGTGAAGAGATCGTGATAGTGGCGTGAAAAGTGACGGTGGATGGTGAAAGGTCTGGCATTTCATGGGACGAGAGTGTCCCAAGCGGATCGGAGAACAAGTCGGGAAGAAGTTGGCCCTCAAATTGGCCAGAAAGAGGGGCTTCTTGGATAAATGGATCCAAAAAGGAACAACCCAAGTGAGTAAGATGTGGGCTCAAGGTCCTAGTGTGGAATTGCAAATTCGCCTGATTTGGCGGGAAAGAAAGGGTAATCCGGTCTTCAAGAGTGTGGACCGACGGTGAGTAGCCCGGATATGACTCAGACCACGAGGTATGGGAAGCGGAGAAAACCTCATCAGAAGTCTAGCTAGGAGAAGGTACGGGACAAGGGAGGGATGGGGGAACGTCACAATATCTGTTGGTCAGGCAGTCGATAGTGTTTATAGGCAATCCGCAACAGTTAGAATAGGTCCCAATTGGTCCGATACACGCGTTGACGGCCATGTCCTCATCAGACGTGTCATCCTCGATATAATCGCAATCAAAGTTCTTGGCTGCCTTGAAGATGTTAAGCTTGAGCTTTTCAGATCCAACGGCAATCTCAATACAACCCGACTTGCAGTCGATAAGGGCGCGGGCTATGGCCAAGAAAGGTCGACCAAGGATGATCGGACAATCATAAAGTGAGCTAGGAACTTCCATATCTAAAACAAGAAAGTCAACAGGAAAACAGAGACTGTTGACCCTAACCACCACGTCTTCCACCACACCCTTCGGGATTTCGACAGAACGATCTGCCAATTGTAACATGACAGGGGTGGGTTTTAGATTTCCCAAGGAAAATTTTTCGAGCATGATGGTCGGTATGAGATTTATGGAAGATCCTAGATCAAGCAGGGCACGGTTAAAACTGCAACCTTGGATGCTGCAGGAAATGAGTGGTTTCCCTGGATCTTTCTGCTTTAGTTGTAGGTTTGACAATATAGCACAACTCGCATGCGGCGAGAGAACCACCGGATTCTTAGTTTTCTTTGACTGTTGCGTGGGTGTTGTGTAGTTTTGAAAAATCGGGTGACAGTAGGTATGTGATCGATAGCCTCGAGCAGGGGTACTTTGATTTCTACATCCCTGAACAAATTGTAGTTTCCCAACTAGGAGGGGGTGACGCAATAAATTGCAGAAATATAATATAAACAATCTCAAAAAAATTCAATCACACAAGGTACATAATTATTTTTAGGTGGAAACCCAAACCAGGTGAAAACCACCACCTAACCCTCTCGAGTTAGGATTTTCCGATCAACCAAGTTGATCAAATCCACTAAACGAATCACTTAAACAAGGGTGATTCAACCTCAATTACAACCACGCTACAAGTGCGAGGGTAGCATTCCTCAACCCCTTCACTTCACAAGAAGGATTTTGTCCCACGAAGGAGACGGGAATTCGCAAAGTGAATACCCAACCAAATAATAAAGTAAAATAACAAATATAGTCCTATAGAGCCAACAAAGATTTAAACCTAGCTTCTATAGGAATTAGGAAACTCCCCTTTGCAAGGAGTGCATCGAATCGATGACGCAGGTGCGTGAGCCACACGATGGCGTAACGTCGCTCTCGTGAACTACGGCGGGAGAGCGGGTGAGCAAAGGCTTGATGCTCTTAAGATGTAAAACTTAAGCTTGGAGAGCAAGAGATTCTTTTTGGACACAAAAGAGTGGAAATGCTTGTTCTTGGTGTGTCAAGTGTATCTAGGTGTGTCGTTGTGTGCAAGAGGTTCCTCTCTATTTATAGAGGCCTTAGGAAAGCTTTGGAAGGCTTTGGAAAGCTTCCATAGCCGTTGGGAGCAAAGCCCAAGAGAATCAGGCCGAAATCAGGAACAATGATTGCACTGACAGGGTTATCAGACGTCTGATCCTGGCATCAGACGTTTGGGAAACCAGTTTAAGACGTTTGAAAATAAGGTCAAACGTCTGATTTTATGCGGGTTTCTTCCTAACTTGAATCAGATCTAGACAGGGTTCTAGTGCAAGTCCATCAGACGACATACAGGACGTTTGGAAACCTACTTTTTCTGTGGGAATGGATTTCCAAGAGTTGCAACAGCTAGAAAATCTCTGAGAAGAGATTTTGGGTCAGCCGAGGCAAAACAATCATCTATCAGACGTCTGGAAAGGCTTAAGGACGTCTGATAAGGCTCTATCTATCAGACATCTGGAAAGGCTTAAGGACGTCTGATAAGGCTCTAACGGTCATATCCTTCAGTGTTTGCTAAGTCAGCCAACGGTCCATTAATTGGACGTCTGGCAAAGTCATCAGACATCTTCTAGGATGTTTGGACAGAGGTCTGGACGTCTGATTTCATCAGACAAAGCTAACATGTCCATCCTAAATGTTATCAGACGTCTGAATCAATAGTTAGACGTCTTAAAACACATTATCAGACGTCTGATTTTGGAATTAGACGTTTGAAAAAGCTGTTTGAACCCTATATTGGTTTTCTAAGCTTTCTATAGAAAACCTAAGTATCCTAGGGTTGTGCCGGTGTTCCTAGGACTGCTGTTAGGGTACTTTGGGTCTCTTTAACATGATTTTCTAAGGAACATAAAGAGCAAGGAAATAAAGACAAAAGTACATGAAAGAAATAAACATAATTCTATCCTATTCTTCTTATCCTTCCATCTTCAATCTATCGCTCATCGCGAATCTCCTATGTTCTCCATCAATCTCCTCCAATCCATCCTGGATGCGAGCTCGAACTCCATCTAATCATGTCTCCATTTGCAATTGACCTGAAATCTAAGACTCCAAGTGCAAATGTTAAATGACACGTGTTTTGTTATCATCAAAACAAACGATCGTGGTGCTCTAGCACCAACAATCTCCCCCTTTTTGATGATGACAAAACCATAAATAATAATGCAAAAAAAATCCTCCCCCTTTTTGACATTATCAAAAAGGTTTGATTGATTTTAAATTTCCTATAAGTCCCCCTAAAAACATGCTCTTTTATGAATTTCTTTTAAAAGAAATGTCCTCCCCCTTTTTGTAACAACAAGATAGCTATTATTTTTCTCCCCCTTACTAAAGTAAATTTAGCTAACTTACATCTCCCCCTTAAAAATTGACAATTAGCTCATAATTTTTTAACTCCCACTATATAAATGCTAATGATAAACACAGATAGGGTCAAGAATTTTTTGCCCCACCTACCATGGCCAATAAAATGGCCCAAATGGTGGTGGTGGATGCCTGTTTGTACACTTTTGTGCAGGTTTTAAAGAGAATATGACGTTGTAGTATAGCCGACAAAGCATTCAAGCAAATAGAGAATTTTATTACTCAAAAATCGGAGTATCTGAGGTCGAACACAGGGAGCAAATGAAATTTACTACTAATCAAAATGTAATTGAACACTCTAATTTACTCAAAACTGGAGAGGTATCTAAAAAATAATTCAGGCAAAAGAGTCAGGATCAGACATCTTAAAAGTGTGTTCCCTTTTCCTTTTGATTATTCTTCTTCTTCTGATCTTGCTTTCTTTCTTCTTTTGCAGACTCTTTTTCTTCTTCGTCTTCTATCTTGGCTTCTCTTCTTCTTTCTCTTCTCTCTTTCTGCTTTGCTTCTTTTCTTGCGAAGGTTTCTTCTTCCTGCCTTTGTTTCTTTTCCCTTGTTTCTTCTCCTGCGAAGGCTTCTTTCCTTCTCCTTCACTTCTCTGCCTTGCCTTCCTTCTCCTTTGGTCCTTCTATTCTTCCTACCTTTCCTTCTTCCTTCTTGCGGCCAAGCCTTTCTTCCTCAACGTTCAGCCTGTGCCTACACAGAGCAAAACCTACCCCTTTCCCTCTACCCGTGTGTCTCTCTCTCAGAGATTCACTCAAACACGCTCTCCCAGAGCCACAAGGGTAATCGGGTCAGATTCGCACCTGGGACCAGGCGCACCTACAGGTGGTGATGCGCGAGGAGTGCGTGGGTTTGGGTCGGGTCGAATCCGGCCAGATCCGCGAGATGAAACTGCGGACGAGGCGGGTGTGAGGGCAAGTGAGGGACCTCACCCCTGTGCTTTCGGAGGCAGTAAGCTTAAAACACAAAAACAATTTATACTATACCTTTGTTTTGCGATTCCATGATGTGGGATTATCTGGTCAGTCCTGATTTCGTGGGCGCGCGCCCGCAGAGCTTTCGTCTTGCAATTGCCCCAGCTGCTGGCTTCGCAACATGACTTGCTGGCCTCAATCGCTTCGCAACACTCGCGTGAACCTGCTGCACCTGCAGCCTGGGAGCCCTAGCACCTGAAGCTGCTACGGAGCTTCTTCAACCTTCGTTAATGGCGGCAGGAGCTGAAATCTTGTCAGACACAAAGCAAGCCTCTCGGCCCAATCAGACTAGCTGAGCACCTTCGCTGTGGCACGGCGAAGGTGATGCGCGGTGCTGCAGGCCGCAGGACGGCCTAGGATTGAGTGCCTAGGTCAACCTGTGGCTGGAGGTGTGGGGTTGTTCGGGGGGCTACTGTGGATGTGCGGAGTGGCAGTGGAGGGGTGGAATGTGTTCCTGGTGGTGAGGTGGAGCTTACGAGATGGTCGGTGAGCTGTGTGGAGGGGCAGAATGGTGGGAGCGGCTCGCCAGAGGTCGGTCGGTAATGTGGAAGATGAGGGTGGTCAGCGTCGGTCGAGGGTCGATTAGATGAGATAACAGGGGGAAAAGAGAGAGGGGACTTCGGGAAATAGTTCTAACCTAATTGTAGGGACGAAGGAGGATGGAGGGCGGACAACTGTACCTGCTGTCGCCGGAGAAGACGATGCCCAGTGGGGGAGAACGGCGGCGACGACGGGGCTGAGGCGGCGTGCGCAGGTACTGCGCGACGCGGAGGAGAGTCAGGAAGATAACTTTGCCACTTGTTTTGTGGCAGAGCGAAGAGGGAGGGGAGGGAGGCTCGCCGGAGCTTGCTGGGAACTTTGGCTGGGCACGAGGAGATGAATTGGAGGTGGAAACTCAGCCAAATCAAGCTAAAGATCTGTGGCCAGGCTTAGAGGTTCTTTTATAGGCACTAGGCCGCGCGGAGAGGTGGAATGGGCACGCCTATTGCCTCTGATGGATCGTCGAAGTAGGAAATAGGTTAAGATACCCAAATCCCTCGTGCGTTCTCACGAGAGATTGGGTTCACACCAGAGATTGTAATTGGCTTTAGAAAGAAGGGAATTCCTCAGGGAATCTCCCTTCCATTTCTGGGAGAGAATCTCTGAGGAATCAGAGAGTAATCCCTCTCTAAACCTCGCCGGAGCTTGGTTCTGCCCTAACAATGGTGGCAGGACCTGATTACAAAGGTGGCGAGGAACTTAGGGGGCTCTCTGCAATGATATTCAAAAGATAGGGACCAAATTATGATTTGGGTGTACTAAATTGCAAAGTAGGCCAAGATGACCTCCCCTTAAATCCAAATTTTGGTAAAAACCTAATTTTGACCTAAGGAATCCAATGGTGAAGTTGGATTTTAGGTTTGACCTCGTTTGACTGGACATTTTGTGAAAAAATCCAAATTATGTTACTTGAAGAGCTGGGACCCTAGTCTAGGTCAAACTGGGTTCCAAGGGCCAAATTAAGTGTTCCAATCCCTAGAGGATGTTTTTCCTTGATTTTTAGAGGGTTTACTTGATTTTTATTCTGACCGGAACCTTGTTAATTTAAGCGGATCTGTTTTTGGGTTACCAAGTGTCATTTAATTCCTAGATTGCACATAAACCCATTTCTGATTGACTCAACCCACTTTTTATCCCATTTAGACCATTTGACCTTTTTTTTTCCTCTGAGAAATCCCATTTATGTAGTGCAATGGTAAAATTGCAGTTTTAACCTTTATTTCATGTTTTCTTCTCAGAGCACTTGTTCCTTCAGTTAAGCCTTCTTCTAGGTTATGTAGGAGCTTTTATCTTCTTTATTGGGTCAAAATGAGCTAGTTATGGCTCATGATGAGGCTCTCATCAATGCCACATCGTATGGGGCTCCATCCATAGCTTGGTGGCCTGGGCATCGACGTCGGTCTCCAGTCTGGTGGTTGACGTGTGGCGGGTCCATCGTTTGTTCGCCGTCTCGTCGGTCTTCTTGTTCTCCTCCTTGGTCTACTCCTTGGTTCTCCCAACCTGAGTTGACCACCCTTGAGCATGTAGGTCCAGTCCTTCGTGTTGTAGTTATCCCTGAAACCTACAAAACAAGATTCCAACTCTTTCTTCGGTATCTAAGTGAGCTTGGATCGGAATCTTTTAGCAGGTCTCCTTGATGAAGATCCTTTCTCAATCTTAGGGCTATAAAAATTATCTACTTTGTTGATTAATTTGTCAGAGTTTTCCCTAAGACATGCGATTTCTTTTTCTATAATATGTATCTTAGTCTTTAAATCAGAAATTTCTAATTTTAGACTATCATTTTCCTCCATCAATTTAGTATTTTCATTTATTAAGTCCTTATTTTCTACTAACAGGTTATTATCCTCAGGACTAGAGCTACTTTCTAGGTCCTTAAGTTTTATTTCTAACCTATCATTTTCAGATTTAAGAATGCTAAGGTTCTTTTTAATGCTTTTGTTTTCTATTTTTAATGATTTACTAACATCAAATAGTTCATTAAAAGCTTCTTGTAAATCGAAATTTACCTCATTGTCAGAGTCGCTTCCGCTTTCGCTGTCGCCATCACTTCCTTTGGCCATGAAACCAAAGCAAGCGGTTTCTTCTTCTATAGACTTTTCTTCTCCTTCCTCCGAGCTCGAATCGTCATGAGTGTCTTCTAACTTCCTCCATATCTCGTGGGCGGTAGTGCACTCTTGGATTTGCTCAAATTCTTTCAGACTCAACGTGCAATACAAGGCATTCATTGCCTTTGCATTGAGTGAAAGCTCTCGAATCTGTAGCTGCTAGTAGCCTCCTTGGGGTCGCTTCGGGATCTCGTATGGGGTTTCGGAACATCCCCATATCTCAAACTCAATGGCTTGAAGCCACGTCTTCATCCTCAACTTCTAATATCCGAAGTCCCTCCCGTCGAAATAGGGTGGTCAGATGGTGGATTGCCCTTCGAGATTGTGATTGCAGATATGCTCCCCTCCATGATGTTCTTGCTGGGTGTTACTCCGATCTCGCAAGAACCTGCGGTGATACCAATTGTAGTTTCCCTACTAGGAGGGGGTGACGTAATAAATTGCGGAAATATAATATAAACAATCTCACAAAAATTCAATCACAAGGTACATAATTACTTTTAGGTGGAAACTCAAATCGGGTGAAAACCACCACCTAACCCTCTCGAGTTAGGATTTTCCGATCAACCAAGTTGATCAAATCCACTAAACGAATCACTTAAACGAGGGTGATTCAACTTCAATTACAACCACGCTACAAGTGCGAGGGTAGCATTCCTCAACCCCTTCACTTCACGAGAAGGATTTTGTCCCACGAAGGAGATGGGAATTTGCAAAGTGAATACCCAACCAAATAATAAAGTAAAATAACAAATATAGTCCTATAGAGCCAACAAAGATTTAAACCTAGCTTCTATAGGAATTCGGAAACTCCCCTTTGCAAGGAGTGCATCGAATTGATGACACGGGTGCGTGAGCCACGTGATGGCGTAACGTCGCTCTCGTGAACTACGGTGGGAGAGCGGGTGCGCAAAGTCTTGATGCTCTCAAGATGTAGAACTTGATCTTGGAGAGCAAGAGATTCTTTTTGGACACAAAAGAGTGGAAATGCTTGTTCTTGGTGTGTCTTTGTGTGCAAGAGGTTCCTCTCTATTTATAGAGGCTTTAGGAAAGCTTTGGAAGGCTTTGGAAAACTTCCATAGCCGTTGGGAGCAAAGCCCAAGAGAATCAGGCCGAAATCAAGAATAATGATTGCACTAACAGGGTTATCAGATGTCTGATCCTGGCATCAGACATCTAGGAAACCAGTTTAAGACGTCTGAAAATAAGGTCAGACGTCTAATTTTATGCGGGTTTCTTCCTGACTTGAATCATATCTAGACAGGGTTCTAGTGCAAGTCCATCAGACGACATACAGGACATCTGGAAACCTACTTTTTCTATGGGAATGGATTTCCAAGAGTTGCAACAGCTAGAAAATCTTTGAGAAGAGATTTTGGGTCAGCCGAGGCAAAACAATCATCTATCAGATGTCTGGAAAGGCTTAAGGACGTCTGATAAGTCTCTATCTATCGGACGTCTGGAAAGGCTTAAGGACATCTGATAAGGCTCTAACGATCACATCCTTCAGTGTTTGCTAAGTCAACCAACGATCCATTAATTGGACATCTGGCAAAATCATCAGACGTCTTCTAAGACGTTTGGACAGAGGTCTAGATGTCTGATTTCATCAGACAGAGCTAACAAGTCCAGCGTAAATGTTATCAGACGTTTGAATCAACAGTCAGACGTCTTAAAACACATTATCAGACATCTGATTTTGGAATTAGACGTCTAAAAAAGATGTTTTAACCCTATATTGGTTTCCTAAGTTTTCTCTAGAAAACCTAAGTATCCTAGGGTTGTGCAGGTGTTCCTAGGACTACTGTTAGGGTACTTTGGGGCTCTTTAACATGATTTTCTAAGGAACAAAAAGAGCAAGGAAATAAAGACAAAAGTAAATGAAAGAAATAAACATAATTCTATCCTATTCTTCTTATCCTTCCATCTTCAATCTATCGCTCCTTGTGAATCTCCTCTATTCTCCATCAAGCTCCTCCAATCCATCCTGGATTCGAGCTCGAACTCCGTCTAATCACGTCTCCATTTGCAATTGACCTGAAATCTAAGACTCCAAGTGCAAATGTTAAATGACACGTGTTTTGTTATCATCAAAACAAACGATCGTGGTGCTCTAGCACCAACAAAAGTTACGCAGGTTATCAAAGGCCTGGGTATCTTTCTTTTTGCCTTTTGGCTCCCTCAGTAGAGCCTCGGGGAATGGGACTGACTCTGGCAGCAATTTGGGTGTATCATCCTCTCGCGAATGCAGTGCGCATCCTGAATGAGAGGGCGATGAAGAAGACGGGCCAGGATCAGGTCGAGGCGGATCGACAGTCTACTTGCTGCTCCTCGTAGTGATAACATTGGACGATGCGGGTCCAGTGGGATCATACGGTGGAGGAGGGTTCGCAATAGGGACATAAGAGTGCGATACTGCAGCGGGATTAGCTTGAAATCCCGGTAGAATGCTCGGAGCCTACAGAATTTGAAGAACCTGCCCATGAGAAGGTTGTACCTGTGGTTGAGGACCACAGGGTACGAAATTTCATGAATTTGGAACAGGTTGGGCGAGAAGAGTGCCCTGAGATCAAGTCGTCATGCGTCGTTGACTGATCTCAGTATTCTGCTGCACCAGTTGGTGCTGAAGAGAGGTCATGTTCTGTTCATGGCGCTTTGACATATCCATCATCATTCGCATCAATTTGTCAAGAGGACTTGATGCGTGTTCTGCTTGCAGTACGCAAGGGCCTGATGGCAGATTCGCCATAGGATTAGACTGGGCCCTTGGGATGATGGGTGCGGATGGTCGCATTGGTCCACCAGCGGGGTTTTGGTGTTGCGGGTTGTTGGACCATGCGAGGTTCGGATGATTTCGCCACCCTGGGTTATAACTGGCAAAGAAAGGGTTGTTCCCCAGGAAGCAAGCGTCATCTATGCTAGAAGACGTGTCCGCATGTAAATACACATCCGAGCACACGGAGGCTTGGTCCTTGGTGTCGAAATACTGGCTCGCAGAAGCCAGTTCCACATGACTTACCGAGTCTCTTGGCACGACACTCGGTAAGGAAGTTCTTACAGGGTTTCTTGAAATAAGCCTGGTGTTGGAAGAATTGGAATTGTGATGAAGTGATGAGGTGGGGGTGTTTGCCAAAGATCGGCCGGGGTTGGCCAGAAGCTCGTCCAGCTTCTTGTGCACGACGGAGACTTCATCCAATTTTTGTGCAATAAGGCTTAGATTAGTGGATGAATGGGAGGGTCCCGTGTCAACTTCGTGGACATTTCGGGGCTGGCTTGTATGATTAAAGGCGACAATGGAGGCATTGTTCCTTGAGTTTTCACTCATATTTTCAAATAGTTCGAATGCTCCATTCTCGTCTTTATTCATAAAATTCCCTCGGCAGGAAGCATCTGCTATCTGCTTCAAAGTCTCATTTAGCCCATAGTAGAAAATCTGGGCTATATGCCACTTAGGCAGACCGTGGTGCGGACACTTCCTGAGGAGGTCATTATACCTCTCCCATGCCTCATGAAATTCTTCTCCGTTTTGTTGCGTAAATGAAGTGATAGCATGGTGAAGTGCATTGGTTTGCTCGATTGGGAAGAACATCTTGAGAAATGCTGTTCGCATCTCTTCCCAAGAGTGGATGGTTCTCCCAAGGGTGCGTAACCACTACGACGCTTTATCCCGCAATGAAAACGGGAACATTTTCATGAGGACTGTAGGTAACCCGATATTTCTATGTTTAACAGTTTCAGCCAATCGGGTTAAGTCTTCCAAGTGGAGAAAAGGATCTTCACTTGCAAGACCATGGAAGTGAAAATTTATCAGGGCAATTATGTTTGGTTTCAATTCAAAGTCGTCCCCGCCCATGGGGACCCGAATTTGTCCTATGGTCTCTGTAGTAGCGGGATTCTGATATGAGCTAAGAGACCTAGGCTCCTCCCGTTCGGGAGGGTTCTGCATTTCCTCCAATGTTTCTCGAATGGCTTCCATTTGCTCATATACATTTCTATTTGGGCTTGGAGGTGGGTTATGGGATCTAAGGCTCCACCACCTGGTGGGTTCTGAGGGCGGTTTCCTCCCTCGGGATTTGGGGGTGGGCGTGCAGCCTTGTTTGTGGAGGAGGACGATTCAGCTTCTTTTCTAAATTTACCAGTCAATTCAAACAGTTCAGGGTTTTGTGACCTCCTCCCAAACATGCACTACCGCAGGAAGAGTTGGGGAGATGAGAATGGAAAAGAGATGAGAGAAATGATGCTGCAAAGGTACACTTGATGACAAATCAATTCAGTCAAATTCCTAACCTCTATAGTGTGCCCTTAGACCTAAAGATCTAAGTTACCTACTATCACGAACTATAGAACCGAATGCGAGCACCGCAGAACCACCGGGCAGATTGAAAGATCGTTTGCCCCAGTCTTAGACACCCGATAGCACGCGGGAACTCTCACCAGCACGTAGCCGCTACACACAGGTAGTTTGACCTCCAATCCTTAATAAGGGTCAAGTTGCTACCAATTTTAATTAGAGGCTTAAGGTCAAGTGCTTTTGGAATGTGAAGGGCGTTATTTACAGGTAATGCCCAAGTGATTGATTTTTCAAAGTGTGTAATCCAAGCATGCAATGGGGAAATCTCCCTGAATTGAAGTTTTAATTGGTGAATGGCTTTTAGAGTTTCAGCTTTAAGTAGTATGAGTTTTAGGATTTCTCTGAATTACCAATTCAACCAATCTCTGGGGTTTTGAGAGAATACAGGTTTTCTTCAAAGCCCAACAAACCCTTCTTCAATTTCAATTGGTTAATGCATGCTAAAATGCAATGGGCTACCCTAAATGAAGATTTCTATGTGTGGATGCACGAATCAGTTTTAGAGTTTATGTGAGAGGGAGACAAAGCACTTCAATTCAATTGCTCCCAATCACCAAAATGATTTCGACACACAAGGCTCAACCAGAAGATAAAGAAAAGCAAATTGTTGGGGTTTAGGTAATCGGGATCGAATCTTAGGCAAGTTGAAAAGTCGTGGTGGGGTTGGAATTAACTCAATTCCAAGTCTCCACACCAAAAAGGTGATCCTGAATTGTAGATAAGTGAGGCAAAAGAGGGGTGCAATCAATCTTTTTGTGTTTGCCTCAAGGAATACTTCCCACGGCGAGAAATTCAAGAATCAAGATTCTTGGATTTTTGCTATGCGAAGTAAGGCGGGAAATCCTGGGCAGTGGAAGTGAAGACAATCAATCAAACAAGTGAATTTTAATCCACTTTCCCCAAGAGATCCTAAGAAGTTTTTCTAGTTTTTTTTAGTTTTTAGTTTTTTTTTATTAAGGTGACAAGTTAACCCTAGTTGCTAAGAAAAGAAGACCTACTTGTTCGGCAACGTGCGCGAAGCTCCAATGCGGTGTCGGCGTCTTCACGCTCTCGTTCTCGCCTTGGATCTGCTCATGTCTTCGACTTCATCTGCCTGCCTTCTCCTTGCATCAGGTTCACCTGCACACCAAAAGCAGAGATACCCGTGAAGAGAGAAGAGAAAAAATTGAAAGGAATTGAATAGAAACTTACTTGAAGGTGCACTTCCCCAGCAATGGTGCCAGAAAAGGTATGGTGTCGAGCCCGGATAGGTTGTTAATATGGTGATTTTATCGTTGAAGTGTGTATAGTGGTTAACCTAAATCGGACCTAACCATCTCTTTACAAAAATTTTTAACCTGGCCTACTTGATTTTATCTTGGTCACTTTTAGTCCCAGGGTCGAACTCAGGGAAGTGGGGTTACAAGTCAAGTTTCTACGCCTTTCCTACAATGAGTTTCTTTCGTTCGTTTATTGTGTTTTTGGTGTTTTTTCTATTTAGATTTTTTTCTGGTAATCTTTGTCCTTGAGGCACACCCTCAAAATTGGGTTCTTGGCTTTGAGCCAAAACAGGGTTCAGAAATGGGTCTTGCTATTCGCAAGATGGAGTACCTGCAAGTCGAAGATTATCTTTTCTCTTTTATATATATATTTTTTATCTTTTTACTAACAGGAAAGCGAAACAGAAATCAAGTAAATATAGTATATATATAGGTATATATTATGTATATAAAGGGGTGGGGGTGGAGGCGGAGATGGAATGTAGCATGGTGTCGAGTCGGTCGTCGTCTAGAAAGACACAACCAACAGGACAAAGTGCCGCGTGTAAGGTGTAGGATGGATGGTGGAAGATGAATGCGAACATGCTTTTTTTTTGTATGCATGTATCGGGGAATATCAGCAACTGGTGCATATATTCCCGTGATACCACGTATGGTAAACAATGTGAAAATATATATATATATGTATATATGTAAATATATCTATACGTATATATAGTTATAGGCATATATATATGTATATATATATATATAAGTGTACGTATATATGTATGTAGCTATATGTATAGATAGATATATGTATAGATGTATATATATATATATGTATGTATGTATATATATATATATATAATAATATATGTATATATAGGTATATAGATATATATGTATATATGTATGTATATATATATATATATGTCTAAGTATATGTATATATATGTATGTAGATATATAAGTATATAGATGTATATATATATATACATGTGTATGTATATAGACTAATACATATTTATATAAGTACTAAAATATGTATCGATATATGCATATAAATATATATATGTATATAAATATATATATATCAATATATATATGTATAAGTACATATATATATAATACTGTATAGGGGTGTGTGTGTGTGTGTGGAAGTGTGAGTGTATGTGTGTGTGAGTGTCGGTAAAGAAAGAGTGAGAGAATGTTGTGAGAGAGAGGGAGAGAAAGAGAGTGAGAGAGCGGGAGAGAGAGGGCATTGCTGCGGTTAAGGCGTCCGCGACCAGCGGGTGTCGTCTGGAGGTCATCAAGCACACGCGCAGGCGCATATGCACGCGAGGACGTGCGCGCTGGAGGGCGAGGGGCGCAGAGAGGAGACGCAGCGCACCGTGCTGCGCGAAGGCTGGAGCGGGTGCTCGCAGGCGTGCGTGGGCGAAGAGAGCGGGTGACGCAGACGTATGGGCGGGTGCGGGCGATGTGGGCAGAGAAGCACAAGCAAGCGCACACAAGGGCGAACGATGGTAGCGGCGTGCTGGGTGACCGGTAAAGTGAGAAGCTCACCGGTCACCCCACTGTAGCCACAGTGTCGCGCAGACTCGCGTGAACAGTGGCTACAGTGTGAGGCCGCGCCGCGCGACCGGGTATGGGCGGTTGTGTGAGTGCGGACGGTTCGGCACGTGCGGTGGAGTGGCTTTGGCTGCTGGCTTGCTAGCGTGACCTCGCGACAGAGCGCGTGGAGCGAGGTTGGGTCGCCAGCGAAGGGTCGCGACAGGGCGCGCGAAGGTCTACTGGTGCTGCTGGAGTGCTTAGCTAGTCGCTGCAGAGGCGCGTAGAGGCCGGTTGCGGGCAGAAGAGAGTGCGACAGGGCAGAGAAGCGGGAGTCGGTGATGCCTGTAGGTGTGCGAGGAGGGCGAAGGCAGCCTGCAGGCTTGCGCGGAAAGAGGCTGGGTGGCTGCTGCTGCTGCTGCTACCTTGCCGCTGCTACTGGAGCTTTGAGCTTCAAGCTTGAAGCCTGCGCTCCAATGGCTGAAGGTGCTAGAAGGGAAAAAACTAGAAAAGAGCCACCATGCCCACTGGCTCTATGGTGAGCTGGGTAGTGGTGGACTCACGGTGGTGGTTGTGCACCACCGTGAGTTGCTCCTGTCCGTCGGGTGTCTCCGAGGAGGGTCGACGTATGGAGGGAGAGGTAGGAGAGGACTGTGGCCTGGAGAAGAAGCTGCAGTTTTTTTTTTGGTTGGGACCAGGCTTGATTGCAAAGGATGAGCCGTGGCTTTTTATAGAGGAAGAAGCCATGCACAGCCATGCCCTGGCTGTGCATGGCTCATGCATGGCCTTGGCAGGGAGAGGCAGCCACAGGCTGGTAGGGAGAGGGATGGAGAGTAGGGAATGGTGCGAAGAGAAGAAGTTGTCATGCAAAGCAGCCGCAGGAAGATTTCAAAACCAAGTGAAATAAATAAAGAGATGGTGGCTGACTGGTCGATCTTTCGCTTTTAAGTCATTTGTAGTTTAACGTGGTGGAAAAATCGACTAATCAATTTTTAACAACAAATAACCACTCGCAGAGGAGCGGGTCGTATCCACAGGGAGGCAATAACATATTAAAATTTGCGCCACTTAAAAATGTTTGTTCGTAGTCAATTTGGACAAGAACCAAGCCAAGATTTCCTGTAGATTAAGGTTTAAGCAAGAAACAATGCTGAAATGGTAATTATGAGAAACTATAGGATATTTTCCGGAATGCAGAATCAATAAAATATGATTAAAATGTGGCAATGGCAGAAAATGTAAATTTTAATTGACGGTTTACTGTAGCAAAATAGGGGAATTTTTCCTCGTTGTCTTGCGCGATGAGGAGCCGATGGCCGGGCGCGGGAAGCTCAGAGGAGGTCCCTTGGACCAAGAGCTTCGAATCGGTGGTGGCGGCGAGTCGCGCGGCGGCCGAAGGTGGCCGGACGAGCTCCGGTGGGGTGCTGCTGGTGGCGGCTGCAGGCGGTTGAGCAGGTGCGGCTGCAGCTGATGGGGGTGCGCAGGCTGTTGTGCGTGGGCGGAGGGCGCTGCGGGCGGCTGGCGTGTGCGCGCAAGCTGCGGGTGCTTCTGCAAGCGCAGGCGGAGAATGCTGCAGGCGCGTGGAGATGGGCTCTGTAGGCGCGGGCGGACGCGTGGCGGTGGTCTGCAGGCACGGTTGGCGTGGGCGCGCAAGCTACAGGCGCTTCTGCAAGCGCGGGCGGAGGGTGCTGCAGGCGCGGTTGGAGACGGTGGGCGCTAGTCTGCAAGCGCGGTGAAGCATTGGTCTGCAGGCGCGTGGAAGTGTTGTGGTGGTCTGCAGGCGTGTGGAAGATGGTTGCGGTGGTCTGCAGGCGCGGGCGGAGGCGTGGTTGTTGGAGAGTTGAGGCACGTTTGAGCTGAAGGTTGACGGACGTGGGTGCGCTGAAGGTTCTGCAGGTGCGGGAAGGGGTCTGCAGGCGACTTCAAGCGTGTGCGGTGGAAGTGAGTGGGTAACTTCAGACGTCTGGGAAATTCCCCAGATGTCTTAAGTTACTGAGAAGGTGGCTGAATCAGTAGCTCAGTGATGGTGGTCGGCGATGACGGCGAGGGGGATGCACGCTAAGGTGCTCACAGTGATGCGGCGAGCTCCAGATGGCGGTGTGGCCTGTCACACCACACGCCCACGGTGATGGAGACTCGTCGCCACAGTAGAGGCCGGGAGTGTGGAGTGGAAGAGAGAGGTTCTCTCTGCACAGTGGTGGGTCGGTGGCGAAGGCCTCCCGAGCTCGGCAGCCTCCCTCCTCCTTTTGTAGTGGCCTGCACACATTTGAAATCATCCACCCGACCAGATCCATCACATCTGCTCCCACTTGAATGGGTTCTTCACTGCACCAGCCGTTCGTCGTTGGAGCGGCAGCCAGCCGTTCCTCCAAGAAGAAAAGAAAATAATGTTAAAATATTAGGGCCATTTATATACAGACCCTCAACTTTTATGTTAATAAAAATAATATACCTAATTGGTTATCTAATTAGATAAATGCCATTCTAAACTAATTCTAAATGTACTTAAAGTATGAATGCAATGCATGGATTATGTAATTAAATTAAAACTATGAATTAATCTATTTACATCCTAATTTATACTAAATAAATGTTAGAATTAACCTAATGTGTAGGAACTTAAATACTTAAATAGCCCACAACTATGGGCTAATCAGTGGCTTTTGCAAAGATGCACTTAAGGAAAAATGTAATCGGGAGGCCATTTTATTTCACTCTCCTCCGCTCTTAATTAAATGCATGCATGTGTGTATTTTACAATGCAACTATGGAGACCTAATATGCATGGGTAATGCTAGGAAATAGTACAAGATGGCACAATTGCAGGCGTATTTTTGCTGTGCAATCAGTAGCTCATGCTCGCCGGTGCCCACAATTGGCTTTGCTGGCATGCAATGAATTACCGACGGCTGTAAGCGTCACTGTAAGTCTAGCTCATGCGTCGTTGTAGGTCCAGCTTACAATGCACTGGCACTGCGCTCCTGCCTTGCCACGTGCGTGCGTGCGCCCACGCGTTGGCACTGCGTTGCACATGCGCGCCTACGCGCCAGCACACACACCTGCGCTGCTGCACTCGTGCAATGCTACGTGCGTATGCTGGCGGCCTGGGCTACTCCACGTGCGCAGTCTAGGCCATCCATCTTCTTCTTGTTGTAGGGGCTGCTACAGAGGTCGGATTGAGTCAATTTTCACGCTGTTAGGCTTCGATCGTCGACCCAAATCCATCTGCGTGGTCGGATTTATCATTTGAAGCTCTGAATTATGTCTCCTAGTCCCATGGCCATTGATCTTCCTCAGACTGCATATGGTGCTACAGGACTCCGATCGAGGCGATTTCAAAGGCGTTGGACTTCGATTGTCGTCTTAGTTAGATCTGTACGGTCGGATCATCAATCCGAGGCTCCAAAATAAATATCCTTCTCTTCTAACCACAAAAAGGATGCAATTAAGCTAAATTATATACAACTACTCTAAATGCAGAATGATGCATGCTATGCAATATTTATAACATGAAATGCAAATATAAGCCTAGGAACATGCATGAATAGGCATTTTACCCTCAATAAATGTGTTTACATCAGCAGTGCCGAGGCGGTAACTTGTTGACATCACATCCTCAAAGGAGGCATTTTCCTCCTTCTCGATGGTGGGAACTCAAACTAATGATCTGCTTCAGACTTTTACTAAATCCAAACAAGGGAGTTTTTCTAATTTTTAGTTATTTTTAAGTGTTGGCTTGTGTGTGAAAATTGACACAAGAAGTTTCTCAATACATGCAAGTTTTTGAATCAGAAACTAAGTCAAATACTTTCCACATTACAAAATAGGATCAAGTCACCTGAGCTATCATGAGTTCAGGTGGAATTTTTAGAGAAGGATATCTAATATAGTCTAAAATAGACCCTGAAATTCTAATGATCAGATCGACATCGTCATCCTTAGTTTGTTAAAGATTAAATCCCATTGTACCAATAGTGAGTTTTTCTACCTTAGTCTCGATTTCAAAATTTTTCCTCAAAAAGTTTCCAACATTTTTATTTTTTTGGGTATGCAAGCAGGAAAATAAAATAAAGAAAAATTCATGTTTTTAGGTTTTGAAAATCCTAAATCGATCGTCAAATTTTAAAAACACCCCCCCATGCTTAAGATTTACAATGTCCTCATGCATTAGGAGGGAAAAAGATTCACCTTAATGAAGAGCGGTCGGGTTTAGGATGGTCAAAACCTAGAAAAAGAAAGAAAAAGGAAAGCAGGAAAAAATGATGGGCTACCTCCCTTCCAGTGCTATCTTTTACGCAATTTAGCCAGGCGTAGTGTGCATCAGTGATCAAAGGTGGCTGGCTCAGTGAAATTGAAAGATTCAGACAGAAGATTTGGCGTATGATCAAAATAGGGCTTTAAATGTTAGTCGTTGACTTGAAATATTGAATTAGTTTTTGGATCAAAAAGATCAACAGCGCCGTAGGGATATGTTCTATGGACAATAAAGGGGCCGGTCCATTTAGATTTTAATTTGCCAGGAAAAAGACATAATCTCACATCAAAAAGTCAAACGCATTGATTAACATCAAAGTGTTTCCGAACAATGTATTTATCATGAAATTTCTTTGTTCGGCCTTTATAAATCCTTGCGTTTTCATAGGAAAAATTACATAATTCTTCCAATTCAGCTAATTGTAGTTTTCTATGGGTACCGATGCCAGATAAATCCATGTTGAGTTGTTTTATTGCCCAAAAAGCCTTATGTTCTAGTTCTACCAGGAGATGGCATGCCTTCCCAAAAATCAGACGGAAGGGAGATGTGCCAAGCGGAGTTTTAAAAGCTGTACGTAGGCCCATAAAACATCGTCCAATTTGGTGGACCAATCTTTACGGTTGGGTCTAACCGTCTTTTGTAAAATATTTTTAATTTCCCGGTTAGAAACTTCAGCCTGGCCATTTGTTTGGGGGTGAAAAGGTGTGAAAATTTTATGATTAACCCCGTATTTAGAAAGAAGGTGACGGAATTGTGAGTGAGTGAAATGTGAGCCTCCGTCATTGATGATGGCTTTTGGAATGCCGAATCTTGAGAAAATATTTTTCTTAAGAAATTCGACAGCCACGCGGTGATCACTAGTGCGGGTGGGTATTGCTTCTATCCATTTTGAAACATAGTCGACTGCGACTAGTATATATAAATACCCACCAGAGTTGATGAACGGTCCCATGAAGTCGATGCCCCAAACATCAAAAATTTCAACCTCTAAAATAGGATTAAGGGGCATCATATCCTTCCGAGTCATGTTGCCGATGCTCTAGAAACGCACACAAGACCTAACAAAGTCATGAGCATCCTTGAGCAAGCTAGGCCAATAAAATCCTGCATTAAGGATTTTAGCTGCAGTTTTCTTGCTTGAAAAATGTCCGCCACAGGCCATTGAGTGATAATGTGTCAAGATATCATGGATTTCAGAATCGAGTACACATCGTCGAATGACCTGATCGGCAGAAATGCAGAAAAGGTTGGGCTCCTCCCAAATATGGTATTTAATATTAGTAAAGAACTTATCCCGTTTTGTTTTTGGCCAATCAATGGGGATTCGTTCTGTTGCTAAATAATTTGCGATGGGCCCAAACCAAGGGAGGGTTGTAGCAGCCAAAATGGTTTCATCGGGGAACTGATTAGGTGGGGTCATTATGTCATTCGTCATAAGACGAGAGAGATGGTCGGCGACTACATTATGCGATCTCATCTTATCCTTGATTTCCAGGTCAAATTCCTGGAGCAGCAAAATCCAATGGATAAGGTGGGGTTTCACATCTTTCTTTGTCAGCAAATATTTAATTACCGAGTGGTTGGTATATATAGTGACATGTGACCCCAAAAGATAAGATCTAAATTTTTCTAAGGCAAATACAATGGCAAGAAGTTCCTTTTCAGTAACCGTGTAATTCTGTTGTGCATCATCAAGAGTTTTGCTAGCATAATAGATCACAACAGGCTTCTTGCCAATTCTTTTCCCTAGAACGACCCCTATAGCAAAATCTGAGGCATCTATCATTAATTCAAAGGGACTATTCCAATCAGGTCCCTGTAAAATTGGTGCCTCAGTAACCTCTTTCTTCAACCTCAAAAGACTCTCTAGGCACTTATCATTAAAATCAAATGGCTGGTCTTTAGTGAGTAGCTGACTTAAGGGGTTGGAGATTTGGGAAAAATTTTGTATAAATAGATGGTAGAAACCCACATGACCCAAAAAGGAACTGATCTGTTTGACAGTAGTGGGTGGTGGGAGCTTAGATATAGCATCTATTTTTGCTTTATATATCGCGATTCCTTGTTTTGAAATAACATGGCCTAAGACAATACCTTCCTGAACCATGAAATGACTTTTTTCCCAACTGAGGACCAGATTGACTTTTATGCATTTTTGGAGAGTTCTTTCAAGATTTTTGAGACAATGGTCAAAGGAATCTCCAAAAATAGAGAAGTCATCCATAAAGACTTCTAAGCATTCACCTACTAGGTCTGAAAAAATTGCAAGCATACACCCTTGAAAAGTCACAGGTGCTTTGCAAAGACCGAAAGACATCCTTTGAAAAGCAAAGGTTCCGAAGGGGCAGGTGAAAGTTGTCTTGTCCTGGTCCTCAAGATGAATTGCTACCTGATTATATCCGGCATAACCATCCAGAAAATAGTAAAAATCCCATCCGGCTAATCGCTCCAAGATTTGATCAATAAAGGGGAGCGGGAAAAGGTCCTTCTTGGTGGCGGTGTTTAATTTTCTGTAATCGATGCACACACGCCAAGAAGAGGCGATTCGAGTGGCTACATTCTCCCCATTATCATTGGTGACAACTGTTAGTCCAGCCTTTTTGGGCACAACTTGTGTTGGACTAACCCAGGAGCTGTCAGAAATGGGGTTGATGATATCAGCATCAAACCACTTAATAATCTCCTTTTTTACCACCTCCTACATAACAGGGTTCAAGCACCTTTGTGGTTGGTGGGAGGGGCAAGAATCGTCCTCTAAATATATATGATGTGTACAATAGGACGGATGAATACCCTTAAGATCAGAAGGGGTCCAACCAATAGCTTTTCGATATTTACTCGAAACATGGAGAAGTTTGTGCTCTTGTGCCCCGGTAAGTCCAGAATTTATAATCATGGGCAAGGTTTGATTAGGACCCAGGAAGAATATTTAAGGGAGTCGGGCAAAGGTTTTAAATCCCTTTATGGGCCTGGCTCCGAAAGAATTTCTGCTTTATGAGTTGGTAGGGAGGTGAGAGTGTAAGGGTCAGCTGGAGGGTTAGCTGAATGTGTGGTTAGGGTGGATGGGTAAGAAGAAGTGGATTGTTTGGGAATTGTATTGATGGAAAAATAGGAACCTAATTGGGAAATTTGCAAAGTTTCCTCCACAATATTTTCTATTTCTGAATTCAAATCGTCAAAGAAATCTGGTTCTTGGAATCGCCTAGAAGCTTGGAAAATATCTAGGGTTACAGATTCACCGCCACACATGATCTTCATCTTTCTAGAATCACAATCAATATTCACGTGGGTGGTGGCTAAGAATGGTCTTCCAAGAATGATGGGGGAAAACTTTAGTGCTTCCGGTACCTCTATGTCCAAAACTAAAAAGTCTACTGCAAATAGACAATTTTTGACCCGGACAAGGACATCCTCAACAATTCCCCTTGGTTTAATTGTAGATCGGTCGGCTAATTGAAGAGTAACCTCAACAGGCTTTAATTCACCGATCTTAAATTCCTCAAAAATAATTGTGGGGATAAGATTAATTGAGGCACTGAGATCCAACAAAGCGTGATCAAAAGAAGTATCATTAATGATAACTTGAATCTGGGGGGCACCGGGATCTTTTCTCTTAAGAGGCAGTCGACTTTGCACAACTGAGCTGACTGTCTCAGGAAGGATCACCTTTCCTAAATTTCAGGGCTTCCTTTTCAGAGTACACATATCTTTTAGAAATTTTGCATAGGCAAGGATGTATTCAATGGCATCTAGGAGGGATATTAATTTCAACTTGCCCAAATAAATCCATTAATTCCTTTTCAATGGGCTCGGATTTCTTCTTTTTCTTATTTGTTGAAGAGTGGAGGGCTTGTGGAAATGGAGCAGGCTTTCCCTATTTTTCATGAATTGGTTCCTGAACAATATGAGAGGAAGAGGGTGATAAACGCTAGTTTATCATCATTCTTATGCATTAAAACAAACCTAGCTCTTAGGATTTTACTCCTCGATTGGGTTTTTGGGCTGCATTTAGGCATTAACTAGGTTAGGCATGCATTGCATTTTCTTTTGTTGTTTTAATGTGTTTTTGTGAGTGTTAGGGATGAAAAGATATACAGATCCCTAAAACCCTAGCACTCAAGAAGGCAAATGGCGAAGGAGGAGCTTAGACTAACTGGAACTCAACTTGATCCAGCTCACCACAGCTGGAACCTAGCTTACTTGGACTAGGGTTAGCACATCTCAGCTCCATTCAGCTAATCTCAGCTAAATGGCAGCTCAAGAGAGTTCATCTTAGCTCACCATAGCTTAAGTCAGCTCAGATCCAGCTCAACCTGGTTGAGTCTAGCTCATCTCAACTCCCATAAGTCCACAGGGAGTTCTAGCTAGCTCAGCTGAGTTGACTGGAGTTCACCCCAGCTCAAATCCAGCTACATCCAGCTCCACTCAACTCCAACCAGCTAAAGAAGAACTCATCCCAGCTTAGGAAGCTCAAGTCTAGCTCCCGAGGACCCAGCTTAGATCAAGTTAATTGAGCTAAGCTACCTTAGCTATCTCAATCAGCTCAATCCTCCCTGGGAGCACCAGACCCAGCTCACCTCAACTCCATTCAACAGAAGCCAGCTCACTTTTGTTTGGCTTAGTAGCTAGCAAAGAACTAGCAAGCTGAGCTAGCTAGAGTAGCCCCCTATTGACCTCTTCAGCAGCTGCCAGCTCCCCTTCAGCTCCAGATTCTTCAGATCCAACTATTCCCTCCAAACCCTAGCTCTAACACCTCCTCCTCTACTCCACCATTAGCTTAGCTTAGCTAGCATCCACCTCCATGGCACCAAAAACCTAACCCTAATTCCACCTACATAACCTACCACTCCAAGTCCACCTAAGCGTACTTAAGCTAGCTCCACCTCTACTCAAAGTTGGTGCCACCTCTTCAGCACCTTTCACCCCTCAATTAACCACCAAAAGACACCTAAAGTTGGTGCCAAAACCTCTCCTAACTACCTCCCTTTTGGCGCCAACCTCAACCCCCATATCCACCCTACACATAACCCCTCCAAGCCATCTCCACCATCCACCTCAGCCCCCTTCTAGAAGCCTCAAAGTTGGCGCCAACCCATGGCACCTCCCCAAGGTTGGCGCCACTTTTAGGTGCCCCTTGGCCACCCATAACTACCCCCTTACACCCCTTAGGTGGTGCCAACCATCCTTAACCCTAGGATCACCTAACCACCTCCATCCTTCCATCTTAGCCCTCCATTTCAAGAGTCACCTTAACCCCTCACCCTACACTACAAAAAGACCACTACCCACCACCACTCAAACCATCCTTAGCTAGCAAATTCACTCTCATACTCTACCTAGAGCCAATGCCCAAGAGAGAAGAAGAAGAAGATTAAGGGGATATTCTGTGCCTTTGGTGCCTTCCCCTCTTCCCTTCTCAATTGTGCCCACACCAGCCAAAGGAGGAGCCAGGTGAAAGAAGTAATCTTCGTTTTCGTTGAAGACTTTATCATAAAATGATGTGTCGTATTTAATTGCGTGGTAGAAAATCGCTTTTCAAAATATTTAAATTTTCAAAACTAACCACGAATAGTTAGGTCGTCTCCACAGGGAGGAATTAGCCTAATAAATTCACGAGTCAAGGAATGCACAGTTCGCAAACTCTTCTGCAACTTTAATGCGAGGAAAATGCTATTTTAAATGAACTTTGCAATTTCCTTAAAAGTTCAGGGCTGTTTATGCAATTTTCATGTCAGAAATTAAGCCTCAAAAATACGTGTAAGATGCATGTGTACTAGCTTATCATGTGAATTCAACTTTCATGCAATTATAATTTGAAATTCAAGATAGAAACATGCACATAACACTAATAAAATAATTTCAAGAAAATCTGAGTGCATCAGTGCAATGTGGCCAGAATAAAATATTAATATAACTTGACAATGTCATTAAATGTAATTTTTAATAGAGGTAAAAACAGAGGATCTCTCCTCTCTCCTTCTTGCGTGTGTGGCCGTGCACGGTTGGCCGTGAGAATCGGTAGGGAGTTGCGGCTTGACGAGAGCTACACAACGGTGATAGCAGCGTGACCGGAGGTGGCCGGCGGCGGCCGGCGGAGGTGGTTGGAGCGCCAGCCTGTTGGAGGAGATGGAGGTTGCTGCAGCAGCACGGTGGCCTGTGCGCACTTGCAGGTGCGGCGCGCACCTGCAGGCGCGAGCAAGCAATCTAAAGGTGGCGTCTGTGGGTGCGGCGCTTGGGTGGGCACCTGCAGTTGGCGCCTGCAGGTGCGCTGATGGGCGGGTGGTGCTATGCCTGAAGTTTCTGCGGTGGGCCTTGGGGGCACGCCTGCATGGTGGAGAGGCAGGACTGCGCATGGGCAGGCGCTTGCAGTGGCTGGCGCGGGCACTGTAGGGTGGGTGGTGCTGCGTGCGAGAGGTGCACCTGCAGTGAGGCGCGTGATTGGGAGCTCCTGCGGGTCGTTGCGAAGGCGGGATGGCGTGAGTGCGAGCAGAAAGGGGTGCTGGAGGGCTTGGTGTGCTGGAAAGGCAGGAAGACGCGTGATTGCACGCTGCGTGTGGCTACAGGGGCTCATGTGCACGCGATGGACTGGAGAACTGCCTACAGGAAGTGCAAGAGCAGCCCTGTGGGTGTGCGAGTGTAGAGAGCCTACGGGGGGGGCGGTGCTGCACCTGCGGGCTCTTGGGAGGGCGATGGCGCGGTGGTGTGGCTAGGGCATGAGGGGGTGGTGCGCCTTCTCCACAGTGCATACTCTCTCCACAGTGGAGAGGAAGGATATCCCCCCAGGGGGAGGAAGAGGAACCCATAGATGAAGAAGATCCCGTCCTTTGCTCCCCTCCTCTTCCTTTTAACTTCTCCGTTGTGCCTTCGAGAGTTAAGGGATTTTCAAATCCCTTAACTATCTCTGGCCAGCGGCTGTTGAGGGTTCCTCGGAGAATGGGGAAAAGAACAGCCGCCGGTGATTTGAAGAAGGGTAATTTATCCTTTTCCCCTCATTCTTTTGTCAATTATTTTTCCTGCACATAAAATGAACATATTATGTTATAGAATAAATGTAAACGTAAATCATGATGCATGCAAACCTTCTATAACTTAATGTAGTTATTAACAAACCTAAAAGACATAATTAAAGTTACTTAGGCATAATATTAGTCCATTAAAATTGACTTATCAAATACCCCATGCCTAAGATTTGCTAGTCCCTAGCAAAAATGAAAACTAATAGAAGTAATCAGAAGATTTCTTCTTTTCTTACTTCAAAACTTTAGAAATCCAGAAAAATGTGAAGTGCTGATAGCCTAGGTAACAGATCCAAGTGAAAGAGTCGATTCGCATTGGGAGTTTATACATCACCCTTGGCAAAAAATTTTGTCGAGATAGGCAACTACTTCCCTCGGGGATAAAGCAGACGATAATTTGTATTTTGACCCCGGTGTTTGGCTTAGGTTGGAGATATTGAGTTGAATGGATTTGTATTTGGTGGCACACACTCATATGGTGCTACATATAGTCTAGTACTGTAGACTCTAGCTCTCTAGACTATTAGACAAGTCAACTCTGAGAGAGGCTACATAATTGTGCTCTCTTGATGTTCCTGGGCACTCTCTCTTTTCTTTCTTTCTGAGATCATGAATCTCTCCAGATTTAGAAATTGTACCCACTATTTGGTGGCCTCACATGACATCCACACTTCAATTAAAGTCTTAATAACTCTACAACTAAGTTAGAGTTCTCAACCAGTATTTAGGAGATCAGAAATACTAGAAGGTAGGTATGGGTCATATTTGGTGGAATGCGATAGGTGTTCTGCTGCCTCAGAAACAGTGTTACATCATAAACTTGGACTCTTTTTTTTTTCATAACTATTTCTTCTTTTTGTTCTTTCTATTTCTTCTTTTTCTACTTCTTTTCTCTTTTCCTTTTTTTTCTTTTCTTCTTGTTTTTGTTTCATTTTCAATCAATCACAACACAATACGGACTTTTATTTACGAGGCATTATTAGGGATGATGATGGTCAAGAGGAAGTTGTGTGGCTTATTTGGTGGAAGTGCCTATTCTCGGCATCAGGAAGGAATGGATAGGATAGGCATATTTCTGACCTTTGACAATATTACCCCCCTTCAACTGAGGACTCTATGAAGGACGGTCGTAACCATCCACCATAGTTATAGCTTTATTAAGACTCAATCTTTGTGTATCTGCCTTATTTGGTGACTCTTAGGAATTCACTCAAAGTACGTACACAGGAACAGAGAGTGAAAACTATGCCTAACTCTGAAGTATCATCATCTAATTATCCAAAACTTAAGAGTCCTTGCACTAGACTTAGCGCACTAGTAATCTCTCTACTTTCTTCTCACAAATATGAGGTAGATCTATTAGAAGATAGTATGCCTGACTCCCTATGAACTGTCCAAGGGTTCAGTAGACTTACAAATGCTCATTGGTTTTCCTCAAGGATCCATTACCAAATCTACGTGCACGTGAAATAAATGTACTGGATTCTAAACTTAAGAAATAAATCCAAAAGAAGAACATCCAATAACAAAGGTATTTTGCTAGGGACTAACCCATTCAGCTCAATTTTTTTTTTTTATACTAACCTAAATGCATAAATACTTCCTAAAATGCAAATGCACTCCCCCATGCCTAAATCCTATAATGTCCCCATTGTAAAATTAAAATAGGAGGAGAAAGGAAAAATATCACCTGACACAGTTTGCTGGGTTGCCTCCCAACAAGCACTGCATTTTCTGTTAGTAGCCAGACTAAGAAGGAACCTATAAGTCTGGTTCCAAACAAACAAAGTTAGGCCCTAAAAATATTCGTAACAGTGCAGGCCTAGAAAACAGGTAACCACGGATGTTGGCGAGCTGATGATGCAATATAATTCCAAATGCTCGCCAGAAGAAATGAAAACATAAAATCTCATTGGATACCTTGGGAGGTCTAGGAATAAGAAACGGAATATGAAAAGAGGCCTCCCGAAACGAAATAAGTGGAGGATAACAAGGATCCTCCAAAGCAGGATGGGTTTTAAAAGATATAATCATTATTAATTCAAACCCTTGAATGGCGAGAGTAAAAGTACAAGCATCAATCCATAATCGCCATTCTATCCTAAGATGTACTGGCCTGATATATTCTTCAGAAAGAATGTACATGAGCATAGATCTGAGCCACGGATCGGTTAGGGAGTATAAGGGTTGTTTGTAGTGTTGGAAGTAATGGTTAAGTCCAATGAGGGCTTAGTTGGTGTTAGGTCCAATTCCAACAATGATTTAGATTGTGTATACTCCCTAACAGTTGTAGACAACTTTGAATTATCCTGCCTAGCATTAATGATCGGAGTCATATTTGAATCAAGCGTAGACTCCAAATTACAACTTTTTGATGGCAGGGTCAAAATGTAAGAATCATTATCATTCAGCTCATCCCCAGATTTGTTTGGTTCACTAAAATATTTGTTGGGGTGTATATGTGATTCATTAGGAGTTGGATCAGTATCCTCAATTATTTCTAAAGGAGGATCAGTCTTAATATTTTGAAGGAAGCCTATATCATTGAATTCATCATTTTCTCAAGGTATAAATCCTAAATTGACGTATTTTATTCCCGAGAGTCTTCCATAGACTTCTCATTATTTTGTTTGTCCTCCTCTAATATCAACTCCTGCTTTGATGGAGGATGACTCTCAAAAGAAAGGAGGAGTCTGCATTTAATCATATTATTTCTACCCTCAGGAGGTAAATCCTCAAATGATAAATAATTCTCCCATGATTCACTCCAGATTTTCAGTCCAGGTTCCTCTATTGGGGCATCCTCATCCTCTGAATTAGACTCTTCATATCCCTGAGACCAGAATTGATCATCCTCTATTCCCTTAGGGTCAACTTCGTTAGGTGCATTTGAATCCTTAGAATATTGAATGGTAGGTGTTGATTCCCTAAGTGGAGGGTCAGGAGTAGGCTCACTAAAAGTAGAATGGGATTCCACCAAATAATCAAGAGAGGAAGTGATAGGAATAATACAACCTTGACCCGGGTTGGTAGGGGTAAGGAAAATACCGTCATTGGGGTCAAGGTCCTCAAGAGATACCATCTTCCCTTGATTTTGACTGCAATATAATTCAGGTGGATAATCACTATGATCGTTATCCTCTAGTGGCCGTGTCTCATTGGGATAGTCTAAGTGATAGCTACCTAAAATTGGATCCCTATTGTCATTAGGTTCCTCAGAATTATTCTCATGATCATAGTTTATTGGGTAGGGATCCGGATTATTGGGAAGCGTGTAGCTAAGTTGTCTTATTTCTTCATTTAAGTGTTGACTATTCCTCAACATCTCTCCCATTGATTCCATTATTTCCTTTTGCTATTTTTGCATTTCTATCATAAAAGAGGAGAGGCTACTATTACCAGGTTGGGGAGGATAGTCAATTTCAAGCTCTAATTGCCTAGGGGTATCGGTCCAACCTCGATACGGAAAATCATGAAGGGTGGGAGGGTTGGGTGTTTGCATGGAAGTAGGGATTTCTGGATTGGAAAATCCCGCTCCTAGGCTCTACTCAAAAGTGGGAGTTATCAAGCCAGTACTCCTAGGGTAAGAATGAGAATGATCCCATGAATTGTCAATGTACCATCAAAGGATGGATACGCTCGGAGCATGGGATCCTGATTGAAAGATGGGAAGTATTGACTCTGATAATCTAAATGATAGGAGTAAGAGTAATCCATTTCTTTAAGCAAAACAATTTTAACTTTCTTAGGATTCAGCAGAAAACTTCCTAAAGAGTTTTATTGTCACGGCAAACGCAAATTCAACGGGATCTGTTTTTAGTAGATTGCAGGTCTTAGAGTTATATGTTTAATTGGTGGCCAAACAAGTTTTGCAAAAGTTATGCTTCCTAGGCCAAACTTTGCTGGTGCCTATAACTTACTCGCAAGGGATGGAAGTCTCGAATTGAGCCCACACACGAGGAACCGAAGTAACTTGGTGGATAGGCTTGTTGATTTCCGACTAACTTCCCTTGTGGTGCAAAAGAGGAGAGGTAGAAATTTATCTAGTGACCTTATGTGTGAGGTGCACAGTGTCTTAAGTGTGCAAGCATAGGATCGTGTTTTGATTTTTTTTTAAATTCCGCAAACAGGATCCTTTTGCACATAATTTTCAGTCACAGATTTTAAATTCCAACCTCTTAACAGTCCCAATTTTTTTTTTAAAGTGACCACTGAATTAATTTGATTCAAGCACTTTAGTGGTCTTAGATTTAGGTTCAATGCATATGCATGACAAGTAATTAATGCTCAAGAGAAGACATACCTTACTCAAGCTTTCTTCGTGCAATAATGAATGCAGTGCAATAGAAATAAACTAGATGCTACTCATTCAATCCTAGATGGTCGTCCTATAGATATGCAGCTTCTAGCAGGCAGTTCAAATTTTTTTTTATATATAATAAACAAACATAATTAATCTAACAAACTAATCGAAATTCAGTTCAAATAGTGCAAATAATCCTATAATCTAAATAAATGGGAACATACTCCCGAAAATACGCTCGCATACAAGAGCGATCAGAAATAAAATGGCACTGGGAACACGTTCCCAAAAATACCCAACAAGGGTCCAAAAGATAGAAATTAAATTCTAATATCTATCTAACAAAATCTAACTAAGACCTACTGCCTAAATTAGAAATAGGCTTCTCCGTAAGCCTATGTGCGTGGGATAAAGGCCCACGTGTTCCTGTTGCCGTCCTCCAGGTGACTTCAAGGTCCACCAAAAAGATCGTTTCTGCCGTACGCATCCGTCGCATTCGTCGCATGTTCTTGCATAGAAGAAAATCCACAGTTCGTAGTTCAGAAAAGCTTTTTAAAGAGCATAAAAATAACGTAAAATTTCCAAAAAATTAATAGGCATTTTTCCTCCCCGGCAACGGCACCATTTGAAAGAAGCGATCTTCGTTTTCGTTGAAAACTTTATCATAAAATGATGTGTCGTTGTATATAATTGCGTGGTAGAAAATCTCTTTTCAAAACATTTAAATTTTCAAAACTAACCACGAAGAGTTAGATCGTCTCCACAGGGAGGAATTAACCTAATAAATTCATGAGTCAAGGAATGCACAGTTCGCAAACTCTTCTGCAACTTTAATGCGAGGAAAATGCTGTTTTAAATGAAGTTTGCAATTTCTTTAAAAGTTCAGGGGTGTTTATGCAATTTTCACGTTAGAAATTAAGCCTAAAAATTATGTGCATAATGCATGTGTACTTGCTTATCATGTGAATTCAACTTTCATGCAATTCTAATTTGAAATTCAAGATAGACACATTCACATAACACTAATAAAATAATTTCAAGAAAATCTAAGTGCATCAGTGCAATGTGGCAAGAATAAAATATTAATATAACTTGACAATGGCATTGAATGTAATTTTTAATAGAGGTAAAAACAAAGGATCTCTCCTCTGTCCTCGCGTGTGCGGCCGTGCACGGTTGGCCACGAGAATCGGCTGGGAGGTGCAGCTTGACGAGAGCTACCCAATGGTGACAGCGGCGTGACTGGAGGTGGCCGGCGGCGGCCGGTGGAGGTGGCCGGATTGCCGACCTGTTGGAGGAGATGGAGGCTGCTCCAACCGCATGGTGGCCTGCGCGTGCTTGCGGGTGCGGTGCGTGCCAGCAGGTGCGGGTGAGCATTCTGACGGTGGCATCTGTGGGTGCGGCGCTTGGGCGGGCGCCTGCAGTTGGCGCCTACAGGTGCGCTGATGGGCGGGCGATGCTGCACCTAAAGTTGAGGGGTGGGCCTTCCAGGCACGCCTGCAGGGTGGAGAGGCAGGACGGCGCGCGGGCAGGTGCTTGCAGAGGCTGGCGAGGGCGCTGCAGGGCGAGCGATGCTGCGTGCGGGAGGTGCGCCTGCAGTGAAGCGCACGATTGGGAGCTCCTGCGGGTGGTTGCGAAGGCGGGATGGCGTGAGCGCCTACAGCAGGGGGCGCTGGAGGGCTTGGTGTGCTGGAAAGGCAGGAAGGCACGCTACGTGTGGCTGCAGGGGCACGTGTGCACGCGGTGGACTGGAGAACTGCTTGCAGGCAGTGCGAGAGTAGCCTTGTGGGTGTGCAAGTGCAGAGAGCCTGCGGGGGGGCGGTGCTATGCCTGCAGGCTCTTGGGAGGGCGATGGCGCGGTGGCATGCTAGGGCAGGAGGGGGTGGTGCACCTTCTCCACAGTGCATACTCTCTCCACAGTGGAGAGGAAGGATATCCCCCCAGGGGGAGGAAGAAGAAGCCGTAGATGAAGAAGATCCCCTCCTTTGCTCCCCTCCTCTTCCTTTTAACTTCTCCATTGCGCCTCCGAGAGTTAAAGGACTTTCATATCCCTTAACTATCTATGGCTGGCGGCTGTTGAGGGTTCCCTAGAGAATGGGGAAAAGAACAGCCGCTGGTGATTTGAAAAAGGGCAATTTATCCTTTTCCCCTCATTCTTTTGCCAATTATTTTTCCTGCACATAAAATGAACATATTAAGTTATAGAATAAATGTAAACCTAAATCACGATGCATGCAAACCTTCTATAACTTAATATAGTTATTAACAAACCTAAAAGACATAATTAAAGTTACTTAGGCATAATATTTAATGGACTCCTCGCCAGGCAAGGAAGACCTTTGGAGGAGATCTTGAAGGTGGTCCACGCCACCTTGGAGGAGAACTTAAGGGTGGTGCACGCCTACCCTTGGAGGAAGGACTAGAGGTGGAGAACTTCCACCTTAGAGGAGCATCTCAAGGAAGGAGAAGGAGGCCCTCTTTTCAAGCCAAGGAGCAGCTAGGCTTGGAGCAAGAAGACTCCCTTCTTCACTAGATTCTACAGGAGGATTTGTTTTTCTTTTATTGCTTTTATACTTTACATTTCTAGTAAAAGCATTCCTCTACTTGTCTTTGTAAGAGAACACAAATTCTGTTTAATTAAATTGCCTTCTTTTTAATTTCTTGTTGCAATTGTTACTTTTGTTCTAGCACTTGCTCTACTTCCACTCCCTAATTACTCTAGGCCTCCACTTGCCTAGAGTGAGCTTAGGTAGTGGACATTTTCATTTCTTAAGTTTTAGCTTAGCATTTTAGGTGTTAGCACTTTTTCCATCACAATTCGCACTTTGCCCTTATTATTTCAAAACTAAAAATATATATATATATTTAAAAAACCAAAAAGAAAGTTGAGATTTATTTTAGCAAGAGAATTGAATTGCAAATTTGCCTCCTTGGACGACCCAAGATACTCCCCTATCTAGGAATATAAATTTAAAAGCGTATGCGAATTCGTGTGTTACAACGACATTAAAAACCCGCTTTTACAAATCACGCAATTTTTTGCTTCAGAGGGGGAAGAGTTGATCTATTTTTCATTAAAATGGGTTTCTTTAACAAGCAGGGGATTGTGAGTGGTTTTCCAATTCCTCAGAGTAATTGCATTTGCAGTCTGGTTGTTTCTTGGATGAGGATGGGAAGCCTGATTGTTATTGAAACCCTGTGGATGCTGAGGTGCTGGTTGAATGGGTTGACTGGGATATTGTTGGGAACAATCATAGCTCATGTTTTTGATAAAAGCATCGTAGTATAGTTGCAAAATACGATCCAACAAAGATATTTCTTTGTAAAAATAATGAGACTTTGAGTCCCGGTCGTTCGTTTCTGGGAGGCGTTGTTTTCGCTTTTGAAATCGATCTTTTATTTTTAAAGCCGCTCTACTTTATTTAAAGACGCATGCCAATTTCCAATCTCGTAACTAAGACTTCATCACTCCTGTTATTAACTCGGATCTCATGTGTAGGAGTCAAGTAAATCACGAAAGTGAACGTGTGAGTTTCTGTGCGCACGATTCTAGTGAGGTGTGATGAGTGGCTACTCATCATGGCTAAAAGGCTGAAATTAAGCTAGATACTAAGCAAAACAATATCAAATTAACATATAAAAAGGGTTAAGTGTGGGAATTAAAGAAAAGACCTAAAACTTTTAATGTGTGTTAAAACCTCCTAATTAGGTCACAAAAATGAGATATTCTGAAAACTAAAGAACAGATGATGATCCATGCATCAATTGAACACATAAACAATTTTGAAATGAGGGAAAAATTGTAGAGCACTGTAGCACGCGAAGAACATAGCCATTCTCGACCGTCCATCGTAATTTTTTGATCTCGATCTGCAGCTGGAATCAAATGGAACCTTCACGCGATTCGGTGCGTGCGTTCACCTCTCTTCCTAGATCTCATCTGACGGTCATATCTCTCTCTTGACTCACCGTGTGCTCTACCCATCTCATCCTCACCGCCGGCTTAATTTTGATTAACCTCACCCTTGCGGTGATTCCAATCACTGAGCTGCTACTTAAGCACCTCAGTGGTGTCGCGCGCAAGGGATCGCTCCCTCCTACATCTCTTAGCGATCAGTTCGTCCACTCCAGTCTCTCCTCCTCATCTAGCCCCTGATTTCACAGCCACCGGCTGTGGAATCATCGCCTGCTCTCGACCCTCCTCGTCGCTAAGGACCTCGTAGCACCCGAGGACGACCCTGGAGTCTCACTAGCAGACTCTTCCCTCTGCTGGAGTCACCTTCCTCCTTTCTTCCTCCTTAGCCGCCAGCTAAGGACCCATAGGTCCCATTCTTCCTTTTAGTTTAGGTTTTTTAATTCTGCACAATTAGTGTTAGTTGTAGTTTACAGTAGTTTAGAATAGATTTAGCTTTAATTGTTAGTGTTTAATGTTAGCTGTAGTTTAGATTAGTCTTAGGAGTAGAATTAGCATTAGATCCCCTCCCTTACCTCCTCTGATCAGTCCAGATTAGAGGGGAAGAATCATCTGTTCATTGTTCAATTTATCTCCCTCTTCATGCTTTGTTTTTCCACCATCCAATTCTGATTTATGTTTCTTTTAACGACGAATTTTTCATCATTCACCCACAAATCCGGATCCAATTTCAAATCTGGTGGTTTACAACCTCAGATCTGAAATTGGCGTCACAAGCACCATTTGGGGCTTCTCACTCACCCCATTTGTGTTCACAAAAGCCCCTTTTATTTTAGATTGATTGCCTCAGTTTGTCAGATTCACTTTAACATGGATTTTAAAGAATTTTGCTCTCTGGATTGCCTTGACAGATCTGACAAATTGAAGGGATTTTGGTTTTTCCTTGTGGGCAAGGACTCTGAGAAGTTCTCTGGTGACAGAGAACAACTCAGAAGAGCCTTTCATGAATCTGTTTCTACCTTGATCTGAATGCATTCGCAAGCTTTTATAAATTCCTTTAATGCATTCTTATTCTGTTTTGCCATTTCAGAACTGCCATACACCACCTGTTTTGATGATTATTTTTGTATGGTGATTTCCTAACCTAAGGAGTTCTCCATACTCCTTAAGTTTGCAAGAAACTGGGATTGTATGTTTTTTGGTTTTAATTGATTGAGTTAAGTTCTCCTTCATGCTATCTATAGCATTAGGAAGAGCTAACACAATGCCATTTGTTGTTTTGATCAGAAATGATGCTTTTGATAAGGGGTTTTTTCTTGTTGGGTATTTGAAGTGAATTCTTATGTGATTTTCGTGAGATTTAAACCCTTATCAGATTTGGATTTCAACTCTCAAAATTTTTAGTTTGTTTTGAATTTTCTCTTATTCCCAGTTATACAGTAACGTGCTGCAACTTGCAGCTACATTTCCCTCCATCTCTAAATTCTCCTCTTCTCTACAATTCCCCTCTCATCTGTGAATACATCCCCCTCTTCAAATGGACTAACTGCAACAACAGTTAGCCCATTTGACAGTGGCTTAAGCCACTGCTGCTGCTAAACAAAACACCCTTCTCTTCCCATCTTCTCTGACAGTAGCTTAGCTGCTATTTAAAATGAAATAAAAACTTAATTAACCCTTCTTCCTAACTTCCTACTAAAGCCTACTTATATATACTTAATTCTCACACTGTAAATATACATATCCATACTATTATAACTATAATATACAGCCTGATTATGTAAGTATACATACATAGATATACTGTCAATATTGCATGAACTTGTATATAAATCTATATACATATGTAATCTATGTAAATATATGTATAAGTACTGAATTATTATGTATATATTTACTTAATTATGTTTATATATGTACAGATTTACATTTACTTAGTAGCTATACTATAGAATAAATTAGCTAAATTAATAATTTAGAGCTATAATTAAGTAAATAAATCTATAGACTTAGGTTAATATATATATAATAAGTAATTTAAGTTAGTTAAAGTATATTTATATCTATTGCAGTTACTGTTAGCTTAGTTTTAATTTAAACAGCCCAGAATAGCTAGCTTAACTTAAATAAAATAGAAATAAATTTGTAAAAATATAATAAAAATATATATAAAATACTTAAGTATGTAAATTAAATCTGTATAAGGTCAATTAGACCATTTACTAATTATTTTATAAGTAATTAACTATTTAATCACCTAAATCAACCTGTATAATGAGCCTAGTTTAGCGAATTTATTTGTATAGTAAACATAATTAAAAGTCAAAATTAATTAATCAATTATGTAGTATTATGTAAATACTTTATTAACAATATTTTATTTCATTTTTTTTAATAATTTATGGCCCCCAAATCGAGGGCCAAAAGCTCATACAGATGCAGCTGCGCCTGATTTCCAGCGCACGATGTGGTGCTGGAATAGCACCATATCGTGCGCTGCAAATCGAGCGCAGCGCCTTATTAAGAATTTGTGTTCTATGTTAGCCAGTCGTCACGGGTGCTGGCGCCCGAAAGAAAGTATACCTATACCGGATCCGATTACCACTGAGCATATGATTTGAGCATTCTGTCTGAGATGTGATGAGTATACGATTATGTGCGGGGCCGGGGGCCCGAGCGTGTGTGTGTGCGGCCCATGGCTGAGGCCTTGCGATTAGTATGAAAACGTAATTAAGCCGTCTAATCTAAGATTAGGGCGTGCCTAGTAGAGGTCAGGTCCCACCCTCTGGGTGTAGTGTATCCCTCGAAGAGCGTGCCCGTAAATTAAACAAATTTTAAACTGAATAATAAAAGGCTAATGACGGTTGCTTAATCCCCTTCGCCGTAGCACTTGAAAACTCTGTTAAGGCCGAAACATAATGCAGAAACAAAAGAGAAGAAGAAACGTCGCTATAGCCCATTACGTTAGTATAAATAAACCCATATAATTACTAACAGAATAAAATGACACTATAAACGTCACTAAAGACCTTAGTTTGCTTCTTTAGGTTGTATATAGTGTTTTCTGAGATTTAGCGACGCTTATATCTGTCATTGAAACAGATGTATATGTTATTATAAATAACAAACTAATAAGTTAAGTCTCTACACCATTGCATCCTAAGGTATTATATACTATCATGTTAGTACTAATAGGATAACTTGTAAATACATAGTTTAGAGTATAATAATAGATTGTTTGATGCTTGTTCATAGTTAGTATTTTTGCAAGCATTTCTTAGTAATTAGGTAAATAAAACACACATTCATTCATTCTTTAATAAGATGTAAAGTTTCTTTTTGGAATTAGAGGATAATTTTGAGATCAAAGAGTGACCGATGTAATTCAATAAATTGCCTCCCAGTGAATGACCTGGAACAAAACCAGTAAAAATTAGATAAATAAGCAAATGATAATAATGGTTGTAATGACTGGTACTCACCCATACTCACCACTATACGACATTCTTAATGTTATATTATACACCCTATACTACAACGACATGATCATAACATTAATCATTCATTGTCATACAACCATTGTTATATATTTCATATCAAGGTGGTGACTAGTTATGGAGAAAGCATTTATTGCCAGATTTTCGATATCCTCCGAAAGCAACATGCTGGTGCGTAATATATAGACAGTTAAAGAACAGGCACTTAAATCACGCAAATATGATAATCATTCAGCTCGTGGTGATTTCAAACAGATAAGATATATATATATATAATGCAATTTCATTCATCATTGGAGAGTTGTTGCACAAGGAAATCTAGAGGAAAGTTTATACATGAATGCTTAAAAATTAAACCTAACTACCAGAAAATGATTGCATACAAGAATCTATGGGAGGATTTCGCATGCATCATTAGGGGAGAAGTAAGACTATACTACTAAGCAGTAAATAAAGCAGTAAATATACGAAAAGCTAAGCTACTAATCTAGCAGAAGGAAGGGCATTCGGAGGTGGTCTCCGATGGCCTTTAAGTGGCTGAGAGAAGAAGGAGGGGTGGCCAATGGAGCTTAGGCCATCCCTTGGAGAGAGGTTGGGGAGCAAATCCAACTTCCTGGCATGGAGATGGTGGCCTCCATGGTGGTGCTCAACTCGTGGAGGTGGAGTGGAGATGGGAGTGGCTAGCCTAAGTGGAATGAATACCAAGGAAGTGAATGGGGGTGCATGGCTGCCCAAGGGGTCTTTTTGTAGACCCAATGGCTTCTCTCTAGAGAGGTGTAGAACTCTCTAGAGAGAGCCCAAGAGTGGCCGGCCACATGTGGGTAGAGATGGTCTTTGAGATCCAATAATTGTGGATCTCAATTTGAATTCCTCTTGGTTGCTAAATTTGGCAACCAAGAGGTGGCGCCATCACAAGAGCTCTCTAGAGAATTCTAGAGAATTGTGTGTGCTTGAATGGTGTGTGTGTGTGTGTGTGTGTGTGTGGTCGTGCTCTATGTGGCTAGGTGGCTTAGGTTAGGTCCTAAGGGGTTTGGGTAGGTGTAGGTCTTGAATTAGGGTTACAAACCCTAATTGCTAAGGGGAAAATGCAATTAAACTTAACCTAAGTTTAATTGAATGAGTGTGAACCTAATTGAGAGTAGAATAACTCAATTAGGTTGGGTTTAGGTTAATTGGACTCTCACCAAGTCCAATTAAACTTGTGTGGGTTGAGATCTAACCTCAATTAGACTCAATGAGCCCAACTGACTTATGTGAAGGTACTTGACTTTTATCTAAGTCAATTGGGTTTGGTGAGAACCTAATTAGGTCCTTAGGTAGGTCTAGAAGTGATGTACTAGGGTTAGGATACCTTAATTTGGGTTCCTATGGGGTTGGAATTGGGTTTAGGGAGCTAGAGATATAAGATCAAGACTTGAATCTCAAAATAGGGACTGGAGACTAGCATCAGACGTCCAATAATAGGATCAGATGACTTATACTCAAAAATCAAAAGTCCAGACTTCAGTTCTGGACGTCCAATTTGAGTCAGGGGGAAATCAGGGTTCTGTTTTGGGCACTATGTAGAAATTGGACGTCTGACAAAGTGTCTAGACCTCCAATAACATTGCAGAAGTAGGTTTGAGGTGTGTGGGAGATGGCTAAGTGTCCTGGACGTCCTATAACATATCTGGACATCTAGATAAGGGTTGGAACTAGGGTTTTATGGCTTCTTAGGGTGTTGTGACCTAATCTAAGGGTGGCTAAGGCTTGGGGAAGTCTTTAGGTTATCCTAGGGCTAGGATGGACCTAAGCTTTTCACATTTTACTTCTTTATTCCTACTTAATAGAATAGCAAACTTTTAACCCCCTTACATTATTATTCCTACATCTAATCGAAGCCTTCTGCTCCAGCTCTGCTGCAACTCTCGTTATTCCAGATCCAACTTCAGATCCTGCTTCAGATCTAGCTCCAGATCTGCTTATTGCCTGCAATCACATAATGCACTTAATCAACACATTATAACATTATTTCATGCATAGCTAAAGAAGGGCAATAAAGATGCAGATAATGCCTATGTATGCATGAATATCCCTAACTTATGCTAAGTTCTAGCTTAATCTAGGTCAATTAAGACCTATGATTGTTGGACAATCATACCCCCATGCCAAAATCTTTCTAGTCCCTAGCAAATGCAAGACTAAATTATTTACATCAAGGGTCCCTAAGGGACTGATTATTTTATTAAGTGTATTTCTAGAGGTTTTTCTCCTTTTTGTTTTCATCCTATTCTCTAGAAATCCAGACAATCGTGAAAATGTAGTTATGTAGCTTTTGCAACGGAATCGAGTGAAAAGCTAATTCACTTCTAAAGCCTATACTTGACCCCTAGTAAAAATTTTAGCAGGATAGGTCGACTTCTTCCCTCGGGGTATTCAAGATATTCTATGAATTTCACCCTGGCTTTGGGCTTAGGTAGAGAATCTCTGAGAGAAAGGATTATATATTTGGTGGCTCATTCTCACTTGGTGCTACATAGAGACTAGTACTACAGAGTCCAGATTCCTGGATTACTAAGTAACTCAACTTAGAGAAAGACGAGAAAAACTATGCTCTCTTTGATTCCTTTGTATTCATTCTCTCTTACTCCTTTTCTTTTTCTTAGAGCTCACAACCTCACTAGATTCACACATAGGATCTGTATTTGGTTGTCTCACTAGTCATTAACACTTTAATTGAGTTCTCATAACCCTAACACTAAGTCGGGATTCCTCAGCCAGTATTCAGGCGGTCAGAAACACAAGAAAAATAGGTTAAGGCCAAATTTGGTGGAGCTCAATTTTATTTAGTGGTATTGCCTCGATGAAAAAAACACTAAATATTCATTCTTTTTTTTTTTTTTTCAACATCACACAACTAGCATGCATCCATGAACTTTATTGAGGAGGCATTATTAGGGATTGGTGGTACTCAAGAGACATTCGGTGGCTTATTTGGTGGAAGTGCCTACTCACGGCACCGGGAAAGATGGATAGGACAGTGTATTTCTAACCTTGACATCAATACCCTCCTTCTGCCGAGGATTCCGTAAAGAATGGTCGTAACCATCCACCTTAACCCTAGTTTTATGGAAACTCGCTCTCTGCGTATTTGCCTTATTCGGTGGCTCTCACAATTTCGCACAAAATGCATACGCAAGAACCGAGAGCGAAAACTATGTCTCATCTCAGAGCATCTTCACCTAATTATCTAGGATTCTAGATTCCTCGCACTAATCTTAGAACACCAGTACACTCTACTCTCATCTCACACTATTTGGTGGATTTTTAGAGGAAAATCTGCTTGACTCCCAAAACACTATCCAAGGGTTCAGGAAAAGAAGCACTACTTCTTCTCAACAGACTGAAGACGTTTATTAGCCTTCACCATGAATCCATTGCAAATTCTACGTGTGTATGAAAAGTTGTACTGGATTCCAAATTACAGGAATCAACTAAAGGATAAATCACTAATGCATTCTCTTAATAAAATAATCTTATTTATGAATGCAATATGTAACCTCATATAATTTGTACTTCGTGAAATTCTCATATCGGGTTACAATTAGCTTGACCCTAAACTTAGAACAAAAGGTGAGCGGGTGAGTTGGAAGTGGCTGTTGCGAACGATTTCTAGCTCCAATGTGAGCATTGGAGGTGGGGTCGGTTGTTCTTTTTATTTAAGGTCCTAAAGTACGTTTTACATGCAACTCCGAGTTTTTCCTAAGTGTTGGCATAAAATTTTTTTTTTCAGTGTTTCTGTATCTACCCCCCATGCCTAAGTTCTTGCATGTCCTCATGCATGAATATAAAAGAAAATAAATTTGACAGAGGATGAGTAGGTAGAAGTCACTTGGGATTGCTCCTGAAACTATACATTCAGCACCAACCAACCTGTCAACATGCACTATGCAAAGGAAATATGCTAAAGGAAAAATATGCTATGTATAAAAATGGTTATATATAAATGATGGTGGAATGTGGGGCGAATGGTATTTATATGAGCTGAGTTTAACGCCTCCAACTGGGCGAGCACTCAATAACACGTCCTCACTAAGATAAATAGTCTCATCAGGTGGAGGAGGTTCCTGGGCCAAAAATGGCTTGAGGCGCTGGCCATTTACCGTGAATATATGCCCAGATTTTGGGTCCTTGATCTAGACTGCCCCATTAGGATATGGCTGCATCACAACATACGGGCCAGTCCATTTGGACTTAAGCTTCCCCGCAAACAGTTTCAGCAGTGAATCAAATAACCAGACTCGCTGGTTGGGCATGAATACTTTCCCCTGGATGTGGCAGTCGTGAAAGGCCTTGGTCTTGTCCTTGTATATTAATGCATTCTCATAGGCCTCCCGCCGGATTTCTTCTAATTCACTGAGCTAGAGTTTCCATTCTCGATCTCCTTCATCGAGGTCAAGGTTGCATTTCCGCACCGCCCAAAAGGCACGGTGTTCCAGCTCTACAGGAAGGTGACAGGCCTTGCCGTATACCATGTGATATGGTGACATTCCGAGTGGGGCCTTGTATGCGGTCTGATATGCCCAGAGTGCATCGATTAATTTGTCCGACCAATCCTTCCTGTCTGGTCTCACCATCTTCTGGAGAATCAGCTTGATTTGACTGTTAGACACTTCATCCTGCCCATTGGTCTGCGGGTGATACAGGGTGGTTATGCGGTGATGTACCCCGTATTTCTTTAATAACAACCTGAAATGGGCGTGGATGAAGTGGCTTCCCCCGTCGCTAATCAGAGCGTAGGGTATTCTGAATCTCGCAAAAATATTTTGCCGTACGAAAGAAATGACGATCTTGTGGTCAGCTCGTCTCGCCGGGATGGCCTCGACCCACTTCGAGACATAATCAACGGCTAGCAATATATACTCAAAGCCATGCGAGTTTAGAAAAGGGCCCATAAAATCTATGCCCCAGACGTCGAACACTTCTACGACCATGATGGGTTGGAGTGGCATCATGTCTCTCCTCGTCATAGAACCGATCGACAGACATCGTTTGTAGTGTTGGGCGTAATCGTGTGTATCTCTGATGATGGTTGGCCAGAAAAATCCCGACTGCAAAATTTTTGCAGCGATTTTCCGTCCTGGAAAATGGCCACCACACGCACTATTGTGGCAGAAAGATAACACACTGGGGATCTCAGAGTCTGGGATGCATCTGCGGATAATCTAATCTGCTCCAATGCAGAAGAGCAGTGGGTCATCCCAGAGGTAGTATTTGGCCTCTGCAATGAATTTGAGTTTCTGGTCCTTGGATAGGTTTGCAGGAATTTTGCCTGCGGCAAGGTAGTTCGCAAAATCCGCATACCAGGGGAACTCAACAGAATGAATTGCCAAAAGAGATTCATCCAAAAATTATTCATGGATAGGCAAGGAATAAGGAATGTGGCCTAGGTCCAATCTGGATAGGTGATCCGCCACAACATTTTGTTTTCCAACTTTGTCGTGGATTTCGATATCAAATTCCTGCAATAGAAGGATCCATCTAATGAGCCGTGGTTTGGCATCCTTCTTTGCCAACAAATGCTGGAGGGCGAAGTGGTTAGTGAAGATGATGACCTTGGACCCTAATAAGTATGTGATGTAAACACATTTACACTACTTAAGATGTCTATTTATGCATGTTCATAAGCATAGGATTGCATTGCATGCTATAAATATTGCATAACATGCATCATCTTGCATTTAGAGTAGTTTGAATAAAATGGAGCTTAATTGTCTCCTTTTATGTGCTTGGACAGAGAAAACCTTTTATCAGGGCCTCGGATCTTCGAAGATCAAACCGTACAGATGTGATCAGGGTGATGATTGGAGTTCAACGACTCCATGATCGCCCTAATCAGGCATCTGTAGCATCTGATAGTGATTGGGGAACCCTAGATGATCAAGGGATAAGATGGTGTAAATCTGCACTTCAAACGACAAATTCGAACTCACGGATGGATTCGGATCGACAATCACAGCCTAACGACGCAATAATCGAGTCAATCTGACACCCGTGGCACCATCTACAACATCCAGAAGATGGACAGCCAAGGTGGAGCCATCTCAGCCGTCCAACCGGCCCCCAGCACCGCCGCACCTTCTCTTCTTCAATCAGAGCGCCGCTTCTCCGCCGTTGGATCAAGATCCAACGGCTGTGGATGCGACGCCCTGAATTCGTCCACGCGACCTTCTAGCTGAGGCAGCACAGCAGTCCCGCACGTTAACGCGAGGCGCGGACTCGGGTTCGAGTCACGGCGAGCTGGATCTGGAGTGGGGAGCGTGCCTTCAATCGACCGTCAGATCTTGATCGGGCGGCCGTCCGCGCTCAATAGCGTCGACACGCTATCGTACGCCTGCGCTTCATGCGGCATCGCACGCGGGCGGGCGCGCGTTGAGGAGTGGGGGAGGCACATCTTAAGCCGTCCGATCTCGCGATCGGACTGCTGAGATTCGTTGAATGCGCGGCGAGCGTTAGGCACGAGCAAAAGAGCGGGTGCGCGTGGGCAGTGCCCACTATGTCCATGTTGGGGCTTTAGCGACGATTTTATCCGTCACTATAGACCCCTTATTTAATGTTTTAAAGATGTAATGACTAATTTGCCCCCACTCCTTGCAACTATAAAAGGAGACCCCCTCCACACGAAATTCTCATCCCTTCTCTTCTCTACCTCTCCAAAGCTCAAGAGAAGTTTGTCCCACACCCGGGATGCTCCTCATGAGATAAAGTCCAAATTTTCATCCCTGTTCGAAAGTGGATCCCGCGATGACGACGACGTGCTGCTCCGTTCCCGTTCTTTTGCTTCATCCTCCTTTGTCCTACTCTGTCCTCCTTCGTCCAGGTGTCGTCCCGTCTGGCTCGTCCTCCAAGCGATCATCGAGGAGGATAACCTCTCTCTCCCATTCTTCTTTACAGATTTCTAGTGTAGAATTTTCCTGCTTTCTAGTGTAGCTGATTTCCTACTTTCTAGTGTAATTCTTATTTGGTTTGATTGTATAAACATTTTGAAATATTGAATGCATGTTTTGTCTCTCTCTCTCTCTTTCTCTCTTTCTATCTCTCTTCCCTTTAGTCTGATAGCTTCATTGTAATTACATCACCTCGCTTTTCAAAAATTCTAAAAAAAATATAATTGCAAATATAGATCGATGTAGCCTCCCTGTGTTCGACCTAGAATTTCAATTTCGGTATAAATTTTATTTGTTGAATATGAATTCTTCACTTTCAAGCTACAACGACAAGGTTTTAAAACCAAACACGTTAGCGTAGCAACTCGTGCGTTCAACATTTTGGTGCCGTTGCCGGGGAGGCAATGATTTTCGATCTTCTTTTCACATTTCTTGCACTTTATTTTTTTCTAACTTGCTTTCTCTTGTGTCTATTATTTTGTAGAGACCTCCATCAAGGAATCATCAAGCAGTAGACTTGACTAAAGTGCAGTTGAAGACAACTGTAAGTGCTTCCCCATTCTTCCTCCCTCCATAGATTTCATTCGCCACATTAAATCCAAATTCCAATTAACCTAGGTGTTTGCATAAATCCTAGGAATAGTTTGGTTGTTTGGATTCTCACTCACATTCATTCCACCCTCATTTTAAAAAAAAACAACAAAAAGATAATCTTGTGGTGTAATTATCAACAAACACACAACATACACCCACATTCAAGGCACTTAATCAAATTGATTAGTTTCTACTCAACCGGGTTCTGATCTGTGGAACCGGTACACACAAAGCAACACATAAAAGAGTAGAAATCATTCTAGGTTAACCATCTTTGAGTGCCTAACTTAGTGGTGCATTTATGGCCAATTGTTTGAGTCGTTTGGGCCGCACCACTCTATTTAAAACCAACTCATCAAGTAGCTCCTCCTTAGGGTTTTCAATCTAGGTCTATTCCAGGCACTCCACTTTCTTTCTGGTTTTAAAGGAAAATAATCTTCACCCATGTTTTACAACTTGGTTTGCCTAGAAACTTGATTGCAATCCACCTAATTTGAAATCCTAAAAGCTACTTAAGCAAGATTTGAACATTAAAATTCACACATCACAAATAATCTTGCTTGAAAACACTCGTTGTGCATGCACTTACACAAATCTCAATCAATCATTAAGGGCACAACCCATTTTAAGGGCCCATCACATTCCATAAGCACCACAATCCTAGGCTTTAATAAAATTGAGTAGATGTTGGCCTTAAGGTCTGATTCACTCTTCAGGGCTTGTACTGATTAATCTGATATCAAGCTAGGGGAGTAGCGTCAAACGACCGCGGCTGGGGGGTACACTAGGAATTGGAGGCGAAAGTGGAAGGAAGAACCTTCTCCCCAGTCCCTCCTTCTAACTGGTTCGATTAAACAGACGCAAGTAGAGTAAATCATTTATAGTCTTAAGGCGGGTTTTGGGAGTCAGTAGATCCTTAGGCTACCCTACTTAAGGACAGCCTTGTTTTGTTGTGCTGCAGGGTCCCTATCCCCAGTCCTTCCGACCTTCTCCTAGTTTATGCTGGGTAGACGGTCATTGAATCCCCGATTGGAAGGACCATTAGAACATTTTAGGAGGCCCAAGTTGGATTTTGGTCAAATTGATCCCATGGCCGACCAACAACCTCCTCTGCTTGGAAATCCACAGGAAGAATTTCCAAGGCAGCTGGAATAAATGCAGAGAATGCAGGAATGGTTCCAGAGAATGCAGGGCACTCAACCCTTAAAGGATTTTTATGATCCTTCAAATTACGAAGAACGTCCCGGCGTCCAGATTCCAACCGGTGACGTAGAAATCAAGCCCCAAGTATTAAGCCTGATTAAACATTATCATGGGCTTGGTTCTGAAGATCCGTTTCAGCACTTGGAGGACTTGACCACTTTGGTCCAGACCACCAAGGCTCGAAATGTAAACGAGGAGCAAATGATCATGACGCTCTTCCCCCACTCTCTTAGGGAAAAGGCCGCGCATTGGTATAGGAAAATAGGAAGACCAATTACAACTTGGAATGAGTTGAAATCGGCCTTTCTGAAGAAATTCTTCCTAGTCGGACGTACCAATGCTTTGAGACTGGCAATCACTACCTTTACCCAGCGGCCGGGGAAGCAGTTTCATGTGACCTGGGAGCGATTCCAGGACTTATTACGGAGGTGTCTACACCACGAGGTGCCGAAATGGCAACTCGTGCAGATCTTCTATCATGGGTTGATTGAGCAACTCAGAAATCATGTGGATGCTTCTTGCGGAGGTAATTTCCTCAATAAAGATGTAGATAGTGCACATGATTTATTTGAGAAAATGAGTAAGAATTCAATTAATCATGCCTCCATGGATATTTTTAATCGGTCCCAACAGCCCAGATCAAATGTCAATGAAGTCCATGACTCTCATTCATTTGATATGGAATTGATTTGTAACAAACTTGATAAGGTGGACTTGGTTTCTAAGAGAATGGAAGAGTGGATGGCTGGTAATTCTATGAACAACTCTTGATCCACTCAATCCTAAAATTCAGGATTCCATTCCTCACAAGCTCCTTCTGGATGGGAGTTCGTGAATCAACTCGATGTGGCTCAACCTGTGAGTCAGCATTTTTCGGAACCCCACGAGTTCCAAACTGGGGCCTTTGATCCCAGTTTTTCTGATCCTTCCCTTTCTTTCTCTCCATCCTCACCCTATGAGGATGTCTGTACTATACAAGAGAATGTTAGATCCAAACCCTACTCGAATGCCTATAATCCAGGTTGGAGAAACCACCCTAACTTCTCTTGGAAAAATCCGAGGCAACAGACCCAATTCTGACCCGGCAACTATGCTCCGCAACGACCAATGGGTCAGGGTCAAGTATATACTCAGTTGCCTCCGAATCAGGTCAATCAGCCAGCTTGGAATGCCCGTCAACCCGTAGGGCAGGCTGATTTGAACCGTCAGATGGTAGAGATGCAAGGATCCATGCTACAGCTCATGAAGCAAATGAAAAACTCGCTGGACAACTTGCAATCTAGGCTCATTGCTAACTCTCGTCAACCCAAATCTCTACCATCCCAACCCATACCCAACCAGCGAAATATTATGAATTCAAGCAATCAAGCCCATGGGTATGAAAATCAGAGGGACCCACACGCACATGCTCAGGTGGTTGAGCAGGGTTCCTCGTCTTCTTCTTCTTCTGCAAATCAACAATTCATGGTTAATCAAGTCCCTCCAATCTTTCCTAACCCTCCCCAAGACCCAAATTCTTATGCTTCTGCAAATTCTATAACTTTGAGGACCACACTATTCTGATCTTTTGAATCCTAAAGAACCTGAGGAGAGAGAGGAGAATTCAAGGCTCAGGAAACAGATTCCAAAGATCTAACTCATGTTCCTTTTCCTGAAGCCTTAACCAAATCGAAGAAGAAGTCTGTGGATAGCAATGAGGAGCTTCTGAATCTATTTAAGAATGTTGAGATCAATATCCCGCTCCTTGATGCTATCAAGCACATATCGACTTACGCAAGATTTTTAAAGGAATTATGTACACAAAAGCATAAGTTGAGAGAATCTGTTCCGAGGAAGGTGGTACTCTCCGAGCAGGCTAGTTCTGTTATCATGCACTATCTCCCTCAGAAAAAGAGAGATCCTGGTGCTCCATTGATTTCTTGCATTATTGGAGATTACACATTTGATAGAGCACTTTTGGATCTGGGTGCATCCATCAACCTAATTCCGACTTCTCTTTACGAGAAGTTTGGGTTAGGTGAACTTCGGCCAACTTCAGTAACGCTACAGTTAGTAGACCGTTCGGTCACAAACCCGCAAGGCATTATTGAAGATGTTATAGTTAAGGTCAAGGATGTCTGTTTTCCTGTAGATTTCCTTATCCTTGACATGGATGTACCTGATAATCTGAGGAACACGCCCATCATTCTGGGGCATCCGTTCCTGGTTACCATTAAAGCCAACATTAATTATGAAAGCGGTAGCATGGAAATCGCCTTTGGGGATCAACGAATGAAATTGGATATTTTTAAGGCGATTAACAAATTTAAGGATTGTGGATTTATTGAGGAACTTGATGAGGATAGTGAAAACATTGAAAGTTATTTGATGGTTTCTTTAATTGAAAGTTCCTCTTTGGATGATGAATTTGACCCGCAACCCTCTATGGCTGACCTGACATCTTCGAAAGAGGTTATTGATTTTGTTCATTCACAACCTCTTCCTCTTGTTGAATCTTCAGCATCTACCCTACCATCAATCATCAACCTACCCCAGCTTGAATTGAAACCATTGCCCGAGAATTTGAAATATCAATTTTTAGGACCTCAGAATATGCTCCCTGTGATTATCAGTGCTAAATTGACAAAGGGGAAAGAGATTAAATTGATCAAGGTCCTAAAGGAACATAAGGAGGCAATTGGTTGGACCATTCATGACCTTAGGGGGATCGAGCCATCTTACTGTAATCATAGAATATTTTTGGAAGATAGATCCTGCCCTTCTCGTCAGATGCAGAGGAGATTGAATCCAAATATGTGAGAAGTGGTCAAAAAGGAAATTATCAAGTGGTTCAATGCAGGAATTATTTATCTAATCTCTGATAGTCCCTGGGTAAGTCCTGTACAAATTATTCCGAAGAAAGCTGGGATTACCGTTGTGACTAACGAGAGAGGAGAATCTGTCACAACTCATTCAGCTTCCTCTTGGAGAGTTTGTATTGATTACAGGAAGCTGAACACAGCCACTAAAAAGGATCATTTTCCCCTGCCCTTCATTGATCAAATCTTGGAAAAATTAGCCGGGCAGAAGTACTTCTGTTTTCTTGATGGCTACTCGGGATACAACCAAGTTCCTATCCATCTCGAGGAACAGGAAAAAACTACTTTCACTTGTCCCTACAGAACCTTTGCTTTTCATAGGATGCCTTTCGGGTTATGCAATGCACCTACGACTTTTCAAAGGTGTATGCTAGCTATATTTTCTGACATGGTGGGAGAGTTTATGGAAGTCTTCATGGATGATTTCTCTATTTTCGGAGAATCATTTGACTCTTGTTTGGCTAATCTGGAAATGATTCTTAAGCGATGTATCAAAACACGAATGGTCCTTAGCTGGGAAAAGAGTCATTTCATGACCCAAGAAGGCATCGTTTTGGGTCATGTAATCTCTGAACGGGGAATTGAAGTGGATAAAGGTAAGGTTGATGCTATCGCTAAACTTCCTCCTCCCACATCTGTTAAACAAATTCAATCATTTCTTGGCCATGTGGGATTTTATCGAAGATTCATCAAGGATTTCTCGAAGGTTGCTCGTCCTTTGAGCAATCTTCTTGCCAAAGAAATGCCGTTTGTTTTTGACGAATCATGCTGAAAGGCATTTGATTTCCTGAAAACGGTAGTCACCTGTGCTCCAGTTTTACAACCACCAATTTGGACAGCCCCTTTTGAGATCATGACCAACGCTTCTGATTACTTGGGCGGGGCTGTCCTGGGTAAAAAAATTGATCAAAAGCCCTCTGTCATTTACTATGCTAGTAAAACTCAGGATGAAGCCCAGAGGAATTACACTGTTACTGAAAAGGAATTACTAGCTGTAGTGTTTGCTTTGGAAAAATTCAGGGCTTATCTCTTAGAGTCTCATGTTATCATCTATACCGACCACTCGGCCTTGAGACATTTCTTGGCCAAAAAGGATGCTAAACCCCGGCTTATTCGTTGGATTCTTCTTCTTCAAGAATTTGATCTTGAAATCAAGGATAAAATCAGGGTACAAAATGTGGTAGCGGATCATTTGTCGAGACTCCTAGGTAATTCTTCTTGTCCGGACATTTCGATTGTTGACACTTTTCCGGATGAAACTATTCTCACAGTTTTAGGTGTCCACACCCCATGGTTTGCTGACATTGTTAACTACTTGGCCGTTGGTCAAATTCCCCAGGATTGGACCAAGCAACAACGGGATAGACTCAAATCTGAGGCCAAATACTATTTGTAGGAGGACCCTGAGCTGTATCGCATCGGCTCTGATCAGATTATTCGCCGATGCATACCTGAGAATGAATTCAACAATATACTCGAGTTCTGCCATGCATCTGGGTGTGGTGGACATTTCTCCGGGAAAAAGACGGCTGCAAAAATCTTGCAATCTAGCTTCTATTGGCCGTCTTTATTCAAGGATGCCCAGGATTTCTCAAGGTCATGTTCTCGATGTCAGGCACTCGAGAGCATAACTAAGAGAGACATGATGCCCCTAAACCATATTCTTCCTGTCGAAATTTTCGATGTTTGGGGCATCGATTTCATTGAACCCTTTATCCCTTTATTTGGACATCAGTACATTCTTGTTGCAGTTGATTATGTGTCCAAATGGATTGAGGCGATTCCCACCCAAACCAATGACCACAAGGTGGTCATCAATTTTGTCAAGAAAAATATCTTCAATAGGTTTGAGATTCTGAGGGCTATAATCAGTGATGGTGACACTCATTTTACTAATGCTCAATTCCAGAATTTATTAGACAAATACAGGGTTAATCACCGAATTTCCACACCTTACCATCCCCAGACGAATGGACAAGCCAAGATCTCAAATTGAGAGATTAATAACATTCTGTAGAAAACGGTTAGGCCTAATTGCAAGGATTGGACTCAAAAGCTTGAGGACGCTCTTTGGGCCTACCGTACGGCATATAAAACACACATCGGCATGTCTCCATTCCATTTGATTTATGGAAATGCATGCCATCTACCCGTAGAGATTGAACACAGGGCATTCTGGGCGATCAAACAATGCAATTTAGATCTGAATATAGCTGGGAAGACCAGGAAACTCCAACTATCTGAGTTGGAGGAGCTTAGAAATGATGCTTATGAGAATGCCAAGATCTACATGGCTCAAACCAAAGCTCTACATGATCAACTGATTTCCAGCAAGAGCTTTGAGCCAAACCAGAAGGTCTGGTTATTCGATTCTAAATTTAAGCTCTTTCTTGGCAAACCTAGATCTAAATGGAATGGCCCATTCAAAATTGACCAGATTTTTCCAAATGGAGCCATTCAGATTTCTAACCGAAAGATGGGTAACACATTTAAAGTCAACGGTCAACGTCTGAAGCCTGTTGTTGATCGTATTCTTCCAGAACCCGTCTCAGACTCAATTGCTCTAGCCATTTTGTGACTTCTTTGGCTATACTTCGCCTAGCTGACGGCATTAAACTCAGTAGTTGTACATATGACACAAGGCTGATACGAGCTTCATATTCAGGTGACATCTTTCATATTCTACCCTTTCTTTCATGTCTCTTCTTCAATGAGGACATTACATCAGCTAGGCATGGGGGGGTGGATTCATTTTTGAATCATTTGGTTAGCTTTGTGAAATTCATGTAAATTATTTTTCTCTTCTTATTTATACATAAAAAAAGAATCAAAATTAAGAAGAATTAGTTGGACATTAGGACTTTTCAATCCTAAGAAATTTTACATTAGGATCTGAACATAAAGACCCTTCAGGTCTTTGGACTTAATTAGTCCGTGTATCCACTAAAATGTGGATTTGTCTTTCGAGTCCTCGCCATCTTAATTCTATCGTAATTGGAATAAATAAGTTTGGGTGATAAGTACATGACTTATCAACCCACCCTCTGATTTGAGGGAATTTTTGAGTTTTAAGCATCTACACACTTTCTTTGCACTGACTCGTAGTTTGGCAATTCTAACAGAAATTGGGTAGCTAATGAACCTTCTAGGGTGATATGGCTGGCAAGTTATCGTAGGTAACAGCCCATAGGTAGGTTGTCCAGAGCCCAGTCACTGGACCTTTCTCTTTTTGCTGCCTTTAGGTAAATCTTAGACCAGGGAAGCCACCTACTTAAAAAAAGAAAAAAAAAGAAAAAAATCAAAAAGAAAAGGAGAAAAGAAAAAAATAAATAAGTCACACTTCACATCACGAGTATGGCTGGCAAGTTGTCGGTGGTAACAACTCATCGACCAGTTGTCCAGAACCCAGCTCAGTAAATGCACTAAAAATTCCCAAAACACTTAGGAAGAAGCGGAGAAGTAGAATAAACTGGGGAGATATATACTGGATTCACCCTTGTGTTGACCCCATAAAAAAATAAAAGTAGGGAGAAAGCTACCAGTTGTAAAGATACACCTTCAGGCAGAATTCTTTTTAGGTCACCTAGAGGCGTAGAAATCCGAAGTCTGTTTTAATTGCTGGTCAATGAGTCTATCACATTCATAATAAGATGCTTAAAACTTAGGGTTCTCATCAAATCTTGGGTGAGTTGAATGGCCGTAGAAAGCCACTCTTAAACCCTAAAATTTGAAAATCCAAAAAAATTAGAAAAGAGGAAAAAGAGAAAAAGAAATTTTTCTTTGAATAAGGCGAGGGCTTGAGACGGTCTGCATTTTGGTAAATACTCGGGCACTATTGTGTCTTTGAAAGTTCAGATCCTAAGTAGGCAATTTCTTTATGATTGAAAATAACTCATGCCCAAATAATCCAACCTAATTCTTTTATAAATAGCATATAGTTTTTGCTAGGGGCTAAAAAAAGATAGGCATGGGGGTATGATGTAAACACATTTACACTACTTAAGATGTCTATTTATGCATGTTCTTAAGCATAGGATTGCATTGCATGCTATAAATATTGCATAACAAGCATCATCTTGCATTTAGAGTAGTTTGAATGAAATGGAGGTTAATTGTCTCCTTTTATGTGCTTGGACAGGGCAAACTTTTTATCGGAGCCTCGGATCGAAGATCCAATCGTACAGATGTGATCAGGGCGACGATTGGAGTTCAATGGCTCTAAGATCGCCCTAATCAGGCATCTGTAGCATCTGATAGTGATCGGGGAACCTTAGAAGATCAAGGACCAAGATGGTGTAAATCCACACTTCAAATGGCAAATCTGACTGCACGAATGGATTCAGATCAACGATCGTAGCCTAACGATGCAAAAATCGAGTCAATCCGACACCTGTGGCACCATCTACAACATCGAGAAGATGGACAACCAAGATGGTGCCACGTGGCGCCATCTCAGCCGTCCAACCGGCCCCCAGCACCACCGTACCTTCTCTTCTTCAATAAGAGCGCCGCTTCTCTGCCGTTGGATCAAGATCCAACGGCTGTGGATGCGGCGCCCTAAATTCGTCCACGCGACCTTTTGGTTGAGGCAGCACAACGGTCCCGTGCCTTAACGCGAGGCACGGACGCGGGTTCGAGTCGCGGTGAGCTGGATCTGGAGCGGGGAGTGCACCTTCAATTGATCGTCAGATCTTGATCGAGTGGCCATCCGCGCTCAATAGCGTCGAAGCGCTATCGCATGCCCGTACTTCACGCGGCATCGCACGCGGGCGGGTGCGCATTGAGGAGCGGGGGAGGCTCAACTTAAGCCGTCCGATCTCGCGATCGGACGGCTGAGATTCGTTGAACGTGTGGCAAGCGTTAGGCGTGAGCGGACGTGCGCGGGCAGCGCCCACTACGCCCACGTTGGGGCTTTAGTGATGGTTTTATCCATCACTAAAGACCCCTTATTTAATGTTTTAAAGATGTAATGACTAATTTGCCCCCACTCCTTGCAACTATAAAAGGAGACCCTTTCCATACGAAATTCTCATCCCTTCCTTCTCTTCTCTACCTCTCCAAAGCTCAAGAGAAGCTTGTCCCACACCCGGGATGCTCCTCTCAAGATAAAGTCCAAATTTTCATCCCCGTTCGGAAGTGGATCCCAAGACGACGACGACATGCTACTCTGTTCCCGTTCTTCTTCTTCGTCCTCCTTCGTCCTGCTCCGTCCTCCTTCATCTAGGCGTCATCTCATTTGGCTCGTCCTCCAAGCGATCGTCGAGGAGGATAACTTCTCTCTCCCATTCTTCTTTACAGCTTTCTAGTGTAGAATTTTCCTGCTTTCTAGTGTAGCTAATTTCCCGCTTTCTAGTGTAATTCTTATTTGGTTTGATTGTATAAACATTTTGAAATATTGAATGCATGTTTTCTCTCTCTCTCTCTTTCTCTCTTTCTATCTCTCTTCCCTTTAGTCTGATAGCTTCATTGTAATTACATCGCCTCGCTTTTCAAAAATTCTAAAAAAAATATAATTGTGAATATAGATCGACGTAGCCTCCCTATGTTCGACCCGAAATTTCAATATCGGTATAAATTATATTTGTTGAACACGAATTCTTCACTTTCAAGCTACAACGACAAGGTTTAAAACCAAACACGTTAGCGTAGCAACTCGTGCGTTCAACAGTATGATCTGAATTTCTCAAACCTGAATACTACTGCTAGCAGTTCTCTTTCGGTGACAATGTAATTTCGCTGAGCCTCATTCAGCGTCTTGCTAGCATAGTATATGACAAAAGGTTGTTTCTCTCGATGCTGGCCTAAAACAACACCGACGGCAAAATCAGAGGCGTCGCACATCATTTCAAAGTCAAGCGACCAGTCAGATGGTTGGAGAATCAGGGAGTCGGAAACAGCACTTCGTAAAGTCTCGAAGGCACTGAGACACGAGGTGTATCAAATTCAAATGGGACATCGGTAACCAAGAGATTCATCAAAGGCCACGCAAGTTTTGAAAAATTGCATATAAATCTCCAATAGAAGCCGATGTGGCCCAAGAATGATCTGATCTGCTTGACCGAGCTAGGTGGCGGTAAGTGGGAGATAATCTCTGATTTAGACTGGTCGACCTCGAGTCCATTTTTGGAGATCCTGTGCCCTAGTACCATGCCATCCCTCACCATGAAATGGCTTTTCTCCCAGGATAGTACTAGGTTTACCTCAATACATCGTTTTAGGATCTTGGTGAGGTTATCAAGATAAGGTGCGAAATCATCTCCAAAAATAGAGAAATCATCCATGAATACCTCCACATAATCCCCAATCATGTCGGAGAAGATAGCCATCATACAATGCTGAAATGTCGCTGGTGCATTGCAGAGGCCAAAGGGCATTCGCCTGAAGGCGAATGTTCCAAAGGGGCATGTGAATGTGATCTTGTCTTGATCTTCCGTTTTAATTGCTACCTGATTATACTCGGAGTATCCATCCAGAAAGTAGAAGAAACTACATCTGGCTAACCATTCCAAGATCTGATCGATGAACGGCAAAGGAAAGTGATCCTTCTGGGTGGCCATGTTCAGTTTCCTGTAGTCAATGCAGACCCGCCAAGATGTCGTAGTGCGAGTCGGGATGGATTCACCCTTATCATTTTTTATGATGGTGAGTCCTGCTTTCTTGGGCACTATCTGAATCAGACTCACCCACTGGCTGTCTGAGATTGGATATATAATGCCTACATCCAGCCATTTGATGATCTCCTTCTTAACAACCTCTAGCATATTCGGGTTTATTCGTCTTTGAGGTTGTCTCGAAGGTTTCACCCCCTCATCCGTGTAAACGTGATGAGTGCAATATGAGGGGCGAATACCGCGGAGATCAGCAACACTCCACCCGATAGTAGCCCTATGGTCTTGAAGTGTAGAAATTAATTGATGCTCCTGTTCTTGGGTTAAGTGGGCATTAATAATGACTGGATATGTCTCACTTTCGCCCAAGAACACGTACTTGAGTGAGTCTGGTAAGGGCTTCAATTCAATTACAGGTGGGTCAGAATCAGAACTGACAGTGGGAGGAGCAGAATCGAGGGTGAGAATCTACTCATCCATGTACACGTGAATTCCTGCTGAGTCGCTCCCTGTGAAATCTGTTGTGACAACGTTAACGGGAAACCCGTTAGCTGTAGTCACGTCTTCCTATAATAACAGGGGCGATTCAGTAATATATGGATCAAGATAGCTGGATTTTGGGGTGCTGTGGTCAGAAGCACACCCCAAACAGTCAGATCCTCTGGGAGATATGTGTAATGCAGTGGCTGCAATCCCGTGTGGATCGAGGTTCGAGAACCCTGATAGTGTAGACGAATGAGACATTGGGTCATCATAAAGGAGCCCAATGTTACTACAGTAAGCCGAATATTCATCTACACCATCCTCCTCTATTTGATCATAGTCGAAGTTCTTTGCTGCCCTGAATATGTCTAGTTGAAGTTGCTCACTACCTAGGGCAATCTCCATACACCTGGATGCATAATTGATGTTCGCTCGGGCTGTCGCCAGAAATGGGGGACCCAAAATAATTGGCGCATCTCGAAGATTAGGAGGAACTTCCATATCGAGAATGAAAAAATCTGCGGGAAAACAAAACCTGTGGACTTTTACGATCACGTTCTCAACCACCCCCCTCGATGTTTTGACTGATCTGTCAGCTAACTGAATCGTAACCGAGGTGGGTTTCAACTCCCCAAATCGAAATCGATCAAATACGACGGTGGGAGTTAAGTTGATGGACGAACCGAAATCTAGAAGGGCCCGATCAAATGGAGAATCCTGCAAGAAGCAAGATATGAGTGGGGTGCCAGGGTCTTTCTTCTTCCTCGGTAGGTCAGCTAGAATCACGACGCTAGCTTCTTTCGGCAGTATTTCCTGTCGTCCAATTCTAGGCTGTCGCTTCGGGGTACAATAGTCCTTGAAGAACCTAGCGACAGCGGGAATGTGATCGATAGCCTCAAGGAGGGGGACCTGAATATGTACTTCCTCAAACATCGATTTCAGGTCCTCGAAATTCCGCGTGTCCTTTTTCCATACCACATTTTGAGTCAGAGACTCAGGAAAAGGGATGGGAATCTTAGGGTTAAGTGGCCTCTTACACTTATCTACCACAGGTGGCTCCTGAGATGATGAAGGAGTTGAATCTGCCTGCGGCGAAGGGTGGAAAAAATCAGAACCCGCCTGCCTATGTGGTGGGTCGAATGTCCTCCTTCCGCTCCATAAAGAAACAGCGTGTGTGTTGGCTTCCTGTCCATGAGGTGGTGGGGGAGCGGAAGGGGCAGAATACGTGGGATTCTGCAAAGGCGGCTGGCCTTGTGCGTAACCGAGTGGTGCAGGAGGTGCCTGTAGTATGGCGTGTGCCTGTCCCTGCGGTGCCTGAAACCTAGGCGGGGCACCCTGGTTCTGCACATATCGAGGATTCGGGATGGGTTGGGAGGGCAAGGATCCCTGAGTCCTATGCCTCTACAACAGCTGGTTCTGCGTGTTCTGTATGGTCTGAATCTGATCAACCATCGCCTTCATAATCTGCAAGCTATCTTGCAGCTCCTCTTTCAGCGCCTCCAAAGGGTTGGCCCACTTTGGAGGGTGGTTGGCAGCTTGGTGCAGCGGTTGGTATAATGAGTGGGGTTGCTGCTGCTGAGACGGGAATGGCTGTTGCCTAGGATACGTGTTTTGCACATTCCCGTATTTCCTGGTCTGGTAGTGTGGATCTTGATGTGGTCTCTGTGAATTACCAGACCAGGAGAAGCTCGGATGCTGGCGCCAACCAGGGTTATACGTCTCCGAGTATGGGTTATTACGCTCGTATCCTTGGATAGCGCTGACGTCCTCGTAGGCCGAAGATATTTGAGACATATATCCGTCAAGGGGATACGCATTATAATATGCGGGTTGTGCGTAACCCTGGTTGTAAGGTGCCAGATCTGGATTATTCACAGGATCCTGATATGCAGGATCTCGTAAATACGGAGAAGAAGCATCACGAGTGAGTAGATTAACTCGAGCAGGTAGGGCTCGGGGTGCATAGGAGGATCTTGCGGTGGCAGAGCTCAAGTCGGAATGACCTTGACTGATCTGGTCAATCTTCTTCTCAATTAGGTTTATTCTATCCAGCTGCTTGATGATGATATCCATGTCGGCTCGAATAGAATCGATGTGAGCCTCGTGGACACCAACCCGTTGCTGACCAGGCCGCTAGAACTGGTTCATAGATGCAGCATTCATCGAGTTCTCCGCTAATGATTCGAACAGCTCAAATGCGTTGTTCTCGTCTTTTGTGAGAAAATTCTCGCCACTAGATGCATCGGCCAAATATCGATGTGTGTCATCCAGCCCATGGTAAAAAAATCTGGGCTAAGTGCCATCTAGGTATACCATGATGTGGGCATTTCCGGAGAAGGTCTTGAAATCTATCCCATGCTTCATGTAATTTCTCCCTAGCTCCCTGGGAGAAAGTCGTGATTGCGCGCCGCATTGCATTTGTTCGACCGATTGGGAAGAACTTTTGCAGGAATTCACGTCGTAATTCCGGCCAGGTTCCAATTGGCTTCCCAATAGTCTTTAACTAGTATGAAGCTTTGTCCCTTAGAGAGAACGGGAAAAGCTTCATCAGAATGATCCCAAGATCAATATTCCTGGGTCGGATCATTTCAGCAAGTTGACTCAGGTCCTCAAGGTGCTGGAACGGATCTTTGTTTGAGTTCCCGTAGAAATGAGTGCTGATCAACCCAATTACATTGGGCTTGAGCTCAAACGCATCTCCGCTGATTGCACAGCAAAAATACACCTGCAATTGTGCCGTCTTGTGCTATTTCCTAGCATTACCAGTGCATATTAGGTTTCCATAGTCGCATTTGTAAAAATACATGCATGCATGCATTTAATTGAGAGGGGAGGAGAGTGAAATAAATGGCCTTGCAATTAACATTTTTCCTCAAGTGCATCTTTGCAAAATTCACCATCTTTTTATTTTTATTTCTACTTGACTTTGAAACTCCTCCCATGGCTACATGGCAACCTCTTCTTCTTCGTGCCATGTCTTGCTCAGCCTCTCCCTGCTAGCCGCATGCAGCCTCTCCCTACCAAGCCATGCGCAAGCCATGCACAGCCAGGGCATGGCTGTGCATGCTTTCTTCCTCTATAAAACAAGAGTGGCTCCTTCTTGCAAAAGGAGCCTGGTCCACACAAAAAATCCAACAGCAGCTTCTCCTTCCAGGCCACCATCCCCTCCCCCTCTCCCTCCACATGCAGGACCTCCTCCTCTGAGGAGCCACTCTGCGGGCAGGAGACCATCACTGTGGTGCACACCCACCACCGTAAGACCACCACCACCCAGCTCATCAAAGAGCCGGTGGGCGTGGTAGTCTTCGCTTCCCTGTTTCAACTCACCACGCCACTTCAGCCATTACCACAAAGCTTCAAGCTATGAAGCTCAATCGGCCACCGCACGCCTTGTAGCAGCCGGCCGAGATCCACAGCAACAGCAGCGCATGTTGGCCACCGCGCACGCCTGCAGGCGCCCTCACCTCCCGCTTCTTCGCGCTGCACTCACCTTTCCGCCCGCAACTGGCCACAGTGCGCCCCAGCAGTGGCCGGCCAAGCTTCACTGTGCACACCAGCCAACACCCCCAGGCCATCGCACGCCCTGTCGCGCTCCTTCGCTCATGACCCAGCCCTCTCTGCATGCTCTGTTGCAAGGTCCCACCCGCAAGCCACCGGCCGGTGCAACCCTTCCACGCATGCGCCAGCCGCAAGCCACCCGCACTCACAGCACCTACAGCAGGTGGTTTCATGGCTCGCCCGGCCACTGTAGCCATTGTTCACATGTTTCTACGGAACACTGTGGCTAAAGTGGGGTGACCGGTAAGTTTCTCACTTATCCGGTCACTCGGCGCACCGCTACCGACCACTGCCCATGCACACGTCTCGCCTCGCAACCTGCTCCAGCACCCGCCAGCGCATCTGTGTGCGCCCGCGTCGCCCGCACCTGCCCGCTCCTTCGCCCGCACCCTTCGCCCGCGTACCTCTCTCCACGCAACGCTGTGCACTGCGGTCCTCTCCGCTCCCACTTCCCTCCAGCGTGCGCCTCTCTACGTGCTTGCGCACGAGCGTGAAGCCTCAGACGACACCCTGAGCACACGGACGACTTAAACTCACCTCCTTCACACAGTAGGGTCTCTTTCCCGCTCTCTCTCTCTCTCACACAATACTCTCTCACTCTATCTCTGCACACACACATACACACACACTCACACTCTCGCACACACACACTCTCACTTATATAGCATTATATACATATATATATACGTATACAAATATATATTGATATATATACATATATTTATATACATATATATACATATAAATATATATATACTTATATCTATATATATAGTAGTATTTATATAACTAAGTATTAGTATACATACATATATATATATACATATATATTTACATATATACATATACTTATATACATATATATATATGTATACATATATCTATATATATATTATTACCTATATAACTAAGTGTAAGTATAGATACATATATATATATATACATATATACACACCTACTTATACATATATATTTATATTTATATATATACAAATTTGCATACATATATACATATATATATATATACACACATATCTATCTACATATATCTATATACATATATTACTATATATATAGATACATACATATATATACATCTATATAGTTATATATACATACATATACATATATATATATACATATATCTATCTATACATATATTTATATCTACATATATATACATATATACATATATAACTACATATATACCTATATATTTATAACCATATTTACATATAGATATATTTACATGTATACATATATATATATATTTTCACATTACTTACCATCCGTTGTATCGCGGGAATATCTGCACCAGTTGCTGATATTCCCCGATACATGCATACAAAAAGCGTGTTCGCATTCATCTTTCACCAATCCACCTTACACGCGGCACCTCGTCCTGTTGGTTGCATCTTTCTAGATGACGATCGACTTGACACCATGCTACACTCCATCTCCGCCTCCACCCCCACCCCTTTATACATATATATATATACTATATTTACTTTATTTCTGCTTCTCTTTCCTGCCAATAAAAAGATAAAAAAAATATATGAAAGAGAAAAGATAATCTTTGACTTGCAGGTACTCCAACCCAGATTTGGCTCAAAGCCAAGAACCTAATTTTGAGGGTGTGCCTCAAGAACAAAGATTATCAGAAAAAAATTTAAATAGAAAAACACCAAAAACACAATAAATGAACAGAAGAGATTCATTGTAGGAAAGGCGTAGAAACTTCACTTCTAATCCCACTTCCCTGAGTTTGACCCTGGGCCTAAAAGTGACCAAGATAAAATCAAGTAGGCCAGGTTAAAAATTTTGTAAAGAGATGGTTAGGTTCGATTTAGGTTAACCACTATACACACTTCAACGATAAAGTCACCATACTAACACACCTATCCGGGCCCGACCACCATCTTTTCTAGCACCGTTGCCGGGGAAGTGCACCTTCAAGTAAGTTTTTACTCCATTCCTGTAATTTTTCTCATCTTACACCCTTCTCTTCATGGGTGTCTTTGTTTTTGCTGTGTAGGTGAACCTGTTGCAAGGAAAAGGCAAGCAGACGAAGTCGGAGATGTGGGCAGATCCAAGGCAGGAATGAGAGCGTGAAGACACCGACATCGCACTGGAGCTCCGCACACGTTGCTGGACAAGTAGGTCATTCTTACTTAGCAACGTAGGTTAACTTGTAACATTAATAATAAAAAAAAAACTAAAGAAAACTAGAAAAACAGTTCTTGGGATCTCTTGGGGCAAGAGGATTAAAATTCACTTGTTTGATTGATTGCCTTTACTCCCACCACCCCAGGATTTCCCGCCTTACTTCGCATAGCGAAAATCCAAGAATCTTGATTCTTGAATTTTTCTCCATGTGAAGTATTCTTTAAGGAAAATATAAAAAGATTGATTGCACCCCTCTTTGCCTCACTTATCTGCAAATTCGGGATCACATTTTTGGTGGGGAGACTTGGAATTGAGTTGATTCCAACCCCACCACAACTTTTCAACTTGCCTAAGATTCAATCCCAAACATTTCAACCCCAACAATTTGATTTTCTTTATCTTTTGGTTGAGCCTTGTGTGTGGACATCTTTTTGGTGATTGGGAGCACTTGAATTGTAGTGCTTTGGCTCCCTTTCACACTAATGTAAAACTGATTCGTGCATCCACACATAGAAATCTCCATTTAAGGAAGCCCATTGCATTTTAGCATGCATTAACCAATTGATATTGAAGAAGGGTTTGTTGGGCTTAGAAGAAAACTTGTATTCCTGCAAAACTCGGAGATTGGTTGAATTGGCATTTCAGCGAAATCCTAAAATCCATACTACTTAATGCTGAATTCTAAAAATCATTCACCAATTAAACTTCAATTCGGGGAGATTTCCCCATTGCATGCTTGGATTACACACTTTGAAAAATCAATCACTTGGGCATTACCCGTAAATAACGGCCTACACATTCCAGAAGCACTTGATCCTAAGCCACTAACTAAAATTGCTAGTAACTTGACCCTTATTAAGGATTGGAGGTCTACCTACTTGCATGTAGCACCTATGTGCTAGTGAGGGTTCCCGCGTGCTATCGGGTGTCTAAGACTGGGGCAAACGGCCTTTCAATCTAGCCCGGTGGTTCCGCGGTGCTCGCATTCGGTTCCGTAGTTCGTGATAGTAGGTAACTTAGATCTTTATGTCTAAGGGCACACTGTAGAGGTTAGGAATTTGATTGAATTGATTTGTCATCAAGTGTACCTTTGCGGCGTCATTTCTCTCATCTGTTTTCCCTTCTTATCCCCCCAATTCTTCCTGCGGTAGTGCATGTTTGGGAGGAGGTCACAAAACCCTGAACTGTGTGAATTGCCTGATAAATCTAGAAAAGAAGCCAAATCGTCCTCCTCTTCCACAAACATGGTTGCACGCCCACCCCCAAATCCCGAGGGAGGAAATCGCCCTCAAAACCCACCAGGTGGTGGAGCCTTAGATCACATAACCCGCCTCCAAGCCCAAATGGAAATGTATAATGAATAAATTGAAGCCATTTGGGAAACATTGGAGGAAATGCAAAACCCTCCTGAACGGGAGGAACCTAGGTCTCTTAGCTCTTATCAGAATCCCGCTGCTACAGAGACCATAGGACAAATTCGGGTCCCCATGGGCAGGGACGACTTTGAACTAAAGCCTAACATAATTGGCCTAATAAATTTTCACTTCCATGGTCTTGCAAGTGAAGATCCTTTCCTCCACTTGGAAGACCTAACCCGATTGGTTGAAACTGTTAAACCTAGAAATATCGGGTAACCTATAGTCCTCATGAAAATGTTCCCATTTCCATTGCGAGATAAAGCGTCGCAGTGGTTACACACCCTTGGGAGAACCATCCACTCTTGGGAAGAGATGCGAACAGCGTTTCTCAAGAAGTTCTTCTCAATCGGGTGAACCAATGTGCTTCGCCATGCTATCACTTCATTTACACAACAAAATGGTGAACAATTTCATGAGGCATGAGAGAGGTATAACGACCTCCTCAGGAAGTGTCCACACCACGGTCTACCTAAGTGGCATATAACCTAGATTTTCTACTACGGGCTAAATGAGACTTTGAAGTAGATTGCAAACGCTTCCTGCGGAGGGAATTTTATGAATAAAGATGAGAATGGATCATTCGAATTATTTGAAAATATGAGTGAAAACTCAATGAACAATGCCTCCATTGTCGCCTCTAATCATACCAGCCTGCCTCGAAATGTCCACGAAGTTGACACGGGACCCTCCCATTCATCCACTGATCTTAGCCTTATCGCATAGAAATTGGATAAAGTCTCCGTCATGCACAAGAAGCTGGATGAGCTTCTGGCCAACCCTGCCCGTTCTATGGCAAACACCCCCGCCTCACCACTTCGGCACAATTCCAATTCTTCCAACACCAGGCTTATCCCGAGAAACCCCGTAAGACCTTCCTTGCCAAGTGTCGCGCCGAGCGACTCGGTAAGTCATGTGGATCTGGCTTCTGCGAGCCAGTATTTCGACATGGAGGACCAAGCCTCCGTGTGCTCGGACGCGTATTTACATGCAAACACGTCTTCTGGCATAGAAGATGCTTGCACCCTAGGGAACAACCCGTTCTCTACCACTTATAACCCAGGGTGGCATAATCATCCGAACTTCGCTTGGTCCAACAACCCGCAGTGCCAAAACCCCTCGGGTGGACCAATGCGACCGTCTGCACCTATCATCCCAAGGGCCTAGTCTTATCTTATGGCGAATCCGCCATCGAGTCCTTGTGTACCGCAAACAGAACATGCATCATGTCCTCTTGATAAATTGATGCGAATGATGATGGAAATGTCAAAGTGCCATGAAGAGAACACGACCTCTCTTCAGCACCAATTGGCGCAGCAGAATGCTGAGATCAGTCAACTACGCATGGCAACTCGATCTCAGGGCACTCTTCCAGCCCAACCTATTCCCAACCCATGAAATTTCGTACCCCGTGGTCCTCAACCACAGGGACGACCTTCTCAGGGGCAGGTTCACCAGATTCTGCAGGCTCCGAGCATTCCATCGGGATTTCAGGCTAATTCCGCTACAACACCGCACTCTTATGTCCCAATTGCGAACCCTCCTCCGCCGTATGATCCCACTAGACCCGCATCGTCCAATGCTATCACTACAAGGAGTGGCAAGCAAACTGTCAATCCGCCTCGACCTGATCCTGGCCCATCTTCTTCATTGCCCTATCATTTGGGATGCGCACCGCATTTGCGTGAGGACGATACACCCAAATTAGTGCCAGAATCAGTTCCATCCTTGAGGCTCTACTAAGGGATCCAAAAGGCAAAAATAAAGATATGCCTACTCGAGGCTTTTGATAACCTGCGTAATTTGTTCAGGGGTGTAGAAATCAAGGTACCCCTGCTCGAGGCTATCTACCACATACCTACTGTCGCCCAATTTTTCAAAGACTACACAACACCCAGGTGACAGTCAAAGAAAACTAAGAATCCGGTGGTTCTCTCGCCTCATGGGAGTTGTGCTATACTGTCAAACTTACCATCGAAGCAGAAAGATCCGGGCACACCGCTTATTTCCTGTAGCATCCACGGCTGCAATTTTAACTGTGCCCTACTTGATCTAGGATCTTCCATAAATCTTATACCAACCATCATGCTCAAAAAATTTTCCTTAGGAAATCTGAAACCCACCCCTGTCACGTTACAGTTGGCAGATCGTTCTGTCAAAATCCCTAAGGGTGTGGTGGAAGATGTGGTGGTTAGGGTCAACAGTCTCTGTTTTCCTGTTGACTTTCTTGTTTTAGATATGGAAGTTCCTAGCTCACTTTCTGATTGTCCGATCATCCTTGGTCGACCTTTCTTGGCCACAACCTGCTCCCATATCGACTGTGAGTCAGGCTGTATCGAGATTGCCGTTGGATCTGAAAAGATCAAGCTTAACATCTTCAAGGCAGCCAAGAACTTTGATTGCGATTGTATTGAGGATGACACGTCTGACGAGGACATGGCCGTCAGTGCGTGTATCGAACTAATTGGGACCTATTCTGACTGCTGCGGATTACCTATAAACTTTGACGATTGCCAAACCAACACATATTGTGATGTTCCCCCATCCCTCCATTGTCCCGTACCTTCTCTTGGCCAGACTTCTTATGAGGTTTTCTCCATTCCCATACCTCGTGGTCTGAGTCATATCCGAGCTACTCACCGCCGGTCCACACTGTCGAAGACCGGATTGCCCTTTCTTTCCTGCCAAATCAGGTGGATTTGCAACTCCACACTAGGACCTTGAGCCCACATCCTACTCACTGGGGCTATTCATTTTTGGATCCATCCATCCATCCAAGAAGCCCCTCTTCTTGGCCAATCTTAGGGCCAATTTCTTCATCCTAACCTATTCTCCAATCCGCCTGGGACACTCTCATCCCAAGGAATGTCAGACCTTTCACCATCCACTCCCGAGCTGAAAGAGCTGCTTAATACACTTAAATATGCTTTCCTGGTGACTCGTCAATCTTTCGCTTTTAAGTCGGTTGCAATTTAATTTGGTGGAAAAATCGACTGATCAATATTTAAGAAGAAATAACAACTCGCAGAGGAGCGGGTTGTATCGACAGGGAGGCAATGACATATTAAAATTTGCACCAATTAAAAATGTTCGTTCGTAGTTAGTTTGGACAAGAATCAAGTCAAGATTACCTTTAGATTAAGGTTTAAGCAAGAAACAATGCTCAAATGGCAATTATGAGAAACTAGAGGATATTTTCCGCAATGCAGAATCAATAAAATATCATTAAAAAGTGACAATGGCATAAAATGTAATTTCTAATTGATGGTTTACTGTAGCAAAACAGGGGAATTTTTCCCCTTTGTCTTGCGCGACGAGGAGCGGATGGCCGGGCGCGGGAAGCTCGGAGGAGGTCCCATGGACCAAGAGCTTCGAATTGGTGGTGGCGGCGAGTCGCGCGGCGGCCGGAGGTGGCCGGACGAGCTCCGACGGAGGTGCTGCAGCCGGTGAGCTTGCGCGGCTGTTGGCGTGAGATCTGCTCGCGCGTGCTGCTAACGGCTCTGCAGGCGCGGGAGGAAGGGTCTGCAGGCGGTTGAGTGGGTGCGGCTGCAGCTGGCGGGGGTGCGCAGGCTGCAGCAATCGCGGGCGGAGGGCGCTACTGGCGGTTCTGCAGGCGCGGGGGGGAATGGCCTAGACTGCAGGCACTGTTGGAGGGTGCAGGCGCGTGGGCGAAGGGCTCTGCAGGCGCGGGTGAATGGAGCTTGCAAGCGGCAGGCGCGGGCGGAGGCGTGCTCGGTTGTGCGGGTCTGCAGGCGCGGTTGGAGGAGGGTGCTGCAGCCGGTGAGTGTGTGGAGATGGCGTGAGCTGCAGACGCATGCAGAGCGGGTGCGGTTGGAGGGTGCAGGTGCGGTTGAGCTGAAGGTTGATGGGCGCGTGTGCGTTTGAAGGATGCAGCAGGCTGAGGAAGGCGTGGCTGTTGGAGGTGAGCGGATGGAATGCAGATGGGTATGCAGGCGAGTGGGTGGAGGCGTGCGGGTAGCTTCAGACATCTGGGAAATTTCCCGGACGTCTTAAGTTACTGAAAGGGTGGCTGAATCAGTAGCTCGGTGGTGGTGGTCGGCGACGACGGCGAGGGAGATGCACGCTAAGGTGCTCACGGTGATGCGGCGAGCTCCGGATGGCGGTGTGGCCTGTCACACCACACGCCCACAGTGATCGAGACTCGTCGCCACAGTAGAGGCCGGCAGTGTGTAGTGGAAGAGAGAAGTTCTCTCTACACAGTGGTGGGTCGGTGGCGGAGGCCTGCCTCGCTCAGCATCCTCTCTCCTCCTTTTGTAGCGGCCTGCACAAATTTGAATGGAGAGGCGGAAGCAGATCCACCTTCTCCGCCGATCCATGAATGTGCTTTTAGTGAGGCCGGAGGCATTGCAGTGCCAGCCGAGCCGTTGCTGAGAAGAAGAAGAATAAAGGATATTATTAAAATATTATGGTTATTTATATACAAACCCTTAAGTTTTATGTTAACTAAAATAATGTACTTAATTGGTTAACTAATTAGATGAACGGCATTCTAAGCTAATTCTAAATGCACTTAAAATATGAATGCAATGTATGGATTATGTAATTAAATTAAAAATATGAATTAATCTATTTACATCCTAATTTATGCTAAATAAATGTTAGAATTATCCTAGTGTTTAGGCATTTAAATACTTAAATAGCCCACAACTATGGGCTAATCAAATACCCCCATGCCTAGTTTTTGCTAGTCCCTAGTAAAATTAAGCGAAACCTAGCACTCTAAGTAGACTAGTCAACTCACTTAGTCTTCCTTCAGAAGCATATTAAGTTCAGGCTCTAGACCCAAGGTTCCTAAGTAGTTGCTAAGTTATAGACTAGGTAGGCTAAAGACAAGCTGCAGGCACAAGTTTCCCTGATTTCTGACTCTACCCTAAAGTTTATTGATCCCTGAGATTAAAGCATCCGTGCCTGTGTATTGGTCTGAGTTATTTGAGTTAAAGGATTTTTTTTTATTTATATATATATACTTCTTTTTTTTTATTCTTCTAAGTCTAACCTCAGATCAGCTATCAACACGGTCTGTGTCGGATTCATTGTCCCCATTACCATACCTCGAAGGGTGCCTGGCTTTCGATGCTTCGAGATAGCACCGCCCATAACGACCCCAAGAACTCCTGGCAATCGACACTTCGAGATAGTATCGCCCATGGATTTCTTAAGCGAATTCAGGCCTATGGCAATCGGCACTTCGAGATAGGGCCGCCCATGGTACCTGAACCGCGCAATGCACTTACATGCCCCCAGTAGGATGGATATCCTAAGAGACAAGTGCCGAGGAGGTAATATGTTATCATCGCATCCTCAAGGTGAGTATATACTTCACCTCTCCTGCGGCGGGAACTCTTCCAATCAAAATGTGTTTTCAAGCCTCTCTTAAGTCAAAACTAAGAGAACCAAATCTCTTTTCAGAAAGACAGAAATTAAGTTGATTACCAGACCAAGTGTGTGAAATTTGGATGCCTGGGTTACAAGGACCTGTAAACCAAAAGGTAGAATAAGACTCCAGGTTCTACCCCACCTTTTAACTCAAACCCTAGCTTCCCTTCCTCAACCGCTTGAGGAATGGTCCGCAACTTAACTCCTACTTAAGTTTTTAAGTCCAAAAAGGACCCTAAAGGTCTAAAGCTAGTAGCTCATTTAGCTTCTAAAGTTTGACCCTAGAATTAACTTAGTCTACCCTAGAGTTCTGATTTGCTTAAGACTGCAAGATCTAGCCAGTTAAGCTCAAAATCTTTTTTTTTTTCTTTTTCTCTCTTCTTTTTTTTTTATATGCTATAAACAAAATGCCTCAGGTCCTCTCCCCCATGCCTGGTTCAAACAATGTCCTCATTGAAAACAAAAAAAAAATAGCTTAAGGAAGATACTACCTGAGGCGGAGAAAGGTAGGAGCTAAGGCTCCTCAAGAGTGACTTCGTCAACCAGATGGCCATCTAAAGTTATGTACGGTTTTAACCGTTGACCATTGACGATAAAGGGAGTTGCTGAAGAGGAAGGATTTTTGATCTCCACAGCTCCATGGGGGAATACTTTGGTGATTATGTAAGGCCCATCCCAATGAGATTTTAATTTCCCAGGAAAAAGCTTAAGTTTGGAATTGAAAAGCCAGACTTGTTGGTTGGGTTCAAAGGTCTTTCGAAGAATAAACTTGTCATGCAAGACCTTAGTTCTTTCTTTATAAGCTTGAGAGGTGTCATAAGCATCATTCCTCAGCTCCTCAAGCTCACTTAATTCTAGAAATCGTGCCTTACCTGCCTTCTCTAAATCCATGTTAACACTTCGAATAGCCCAAAGTGCTTTATGTTCCAACTCAACAGGTAAATGGCACGCTTTTCCATACACAATCCGAAAGGGAGAAGTACCCAAAGGGGTCTTATAGGCCGTTCGATAAGCCCACAAAGCATCATCGAGCTTTTGGGACCAATCTTTCCTATCAGGTCTAACGGTCTTTTCCAAAATATTTTTTATCTCCCTATTTGATATTTCAACCTGGCCACTTGTCTGAGGATGGTAAGGGGTAGCAACCTTGTGAGTCACTCCCAAACTCTTAATTAACCGATTGAAGTGGTGGTTTCGGAAATGAGGTCCCCCATCACTTATAATAATCTTGGGGCAGCCGAAACGGGATATGATATTGGCCTTCACAAATTTCAAAAGCACAGAGTGGTCATTTGTGCGCGTAGGAATGGCCTCTATCCATTTAGAGACATAATCAACTGCCACCAAGATATATTCAAAACCATGGGACGACGGGAAGGGGCCCATAAAATCAATTCCCCACACATCAAAAATTTCAACAGGTTGAATAGGATGTTGAGGCATTTCATTCTTCTTCCCAATCGTTCCAGTCCGTTGACATCTAATACAGGCCTTAACAAAATTATGAGAATCCTTAAATAAGGAAGGCCACCAAAAATCAGACTGGAGAACCTTAAAAGCAGTTTTCTTAGCACCAAAGTGTCCTCCACAATGAAGTTCATGGCAAAATGTCAGCACACTTTGTTGTTCCTCTTCAGGCACACGTCTCAATACTTGGTCTTGTCCAATTCTGAATAATTCTGGCTCTCCCCAATGAAAATATCTTGCTTGAGAAATGAATCTCTTTCTTTTCTGCTCATCCCAAGAGCCAGGAGTTTGTCCAGTGACCAAGTAATTTACAATGTCTGCATACCAAGGTAAAGTTGATGTTACCGCCATCAGAGTTTCATCGGGAAATGTCTCGCGAATGTCTTCAGAAATAGAGTCATTAAGAGGAAGGCGAGACAGGTGGTCAGCCACAACATTTTCTACTCCTTTCTTTTCACGTATTTCCAAGTCAAATTCTTGAAGGAGTAAGATCCACCTAATCAGACGTGGCTTAGAATCTTTCTTAGCAATGAGATGTTTCACTGCTGCATGATCAGTAAAAATAACCACCTTAGACCCAAGTAAATAAGACCTAAACTTCTCCAGAGCAAAAACTACAGCAAGTAATTCTTTTTCAGTGATGGTGTAGTTTTGCTGAGGTTCAGTTAAAGTCTTGCTTGCATAATGTAGCACATGAGGTCTTCCCTCAACCCTTTGTCCAAGAACTGCTCCCACTGCATAATCCGAAGCATCACACATAAGCTCAAATGGGAGTGTCCAATCAGGAGCTTGGAGAACAGGCACAGAGATCAAGGCCTCCTTTATAGTTTGAAAGGCCTCGGCACACTTTGAATCAAAACTGAAGGAAGATTCCTTCACCAATAAGTCACAAAGTGGCCTAGAAATCTTACTAAAATTTTTAATAAAGCGCCTGTAAAAGCCGGCATGGCCCAGAAAGGATCTAATCTATTTGACATTCGTAGGCAATGGAAGTTTGGAAATAGAATCATTCTTGGCTTTATCTAATTCCAAACCTTGCTCGGATACAACATGCCCAAGTGCAATTCCTTTCTGTACCATGAAGTGACTTTTCTCCCAGTTGAGGACTAAACCAGTCTCCTTACATCGTTTCAACACATTCCCCAGGTGCAGGAGACACTGGTCGAAAGACGAGCCATAAATAGAGAAGTCATCCATAAATACTTCAACACACTCGTCAATCATGTCCGAAAAGATAGACATCATACACCGCTGGAAAGTTGTAGGGGCATTACATAATCTAAACGGCATACGCCTGAATGCAAAAGTACCGTAAGGACTCGTGAATGTCGTCTTTTCCTGGTCATCAGGAAAGACTGCCACCTGATTGTACCCAGAATATCCATCGAGAAAGCAATAATACTTATTCCCTGCCAATTTTTTGAGAATTTGATCAATAAAAGGCAAAGGAAAGTGATCCTTCTGGGTAGCAATGTTCAGCTTGCGGTAATCAATACAGACCCTCCATCCAGTTGAGGGTCTAGTGACAACTTGTTCACCTTGGTCGTTGAGTTCCACAGTAAAGCCTGCCTTCTTTGGCACCACATGAATGGGACTGACCCATTTACTATCAGCAATGGGATATATGATCCCAGCATCCAACCACTTCAGGATTTCCTTTTTTACAACCTCCCTGATATTAGGGTTCAGACGTCTCTGCATGTCCCTAAAAGGCTTGATGGAATCATTAGTATAAATGTGGTGCATGCAGAGTGTAGAGTCTATACCCTTAATGTCAGCAATGCTCCAAGCAATTGCTTCCTTATGCCTAGACAGGCATTCAATCAAGGCTCCCTCCTGTGCCTCAGACAGCACAGCTGAAATGATAACGGGGAGTGTATCATTGGCACCTAGGAAAACATACTTGAGAGTGTCATGGAGGGGTTTCAACTCAAGGTTGGGGGCTTGTATGGTTGAGGGTTTCATAATAGATGTCCCCATCTCAGGTAGCAAATCTACCTTCAACGGAAATGATGGGGGAAGAGACTCAGCAGAAACTCCTAGCAATTCCTCTAGTTCTAGTATATCCCCTTCACATTCTGCCAAGAGATGGGAATGCTCATTTAGCATGACATGCTGAAGGGGGTCATCACATAACATTGCAGGAGTTGCCTCTTCAATCAGGTCATCTATCACCTCAACTTGAGAACAATCCTCAAGTCCAGCTTGTTTGTAAGCATCAAACACATTAAGCTGGATTTTCCTATTCCCAAAGCCCATTTTCAATGCCCCAGTATTGCAATTAATTGAAGCATGGGAAGTTGCAAGGAAGGGGCGGCCCAAAATGGTGGAGGGTTTGGTTGTCTTGTTGGTAGGGTCAGTGTCCAAAACTAAGAAGTCAACAGGAAAGAAGAAATCCTCCACTCTTACGAGGACATCTTCCAAAATTCCCCGTGGTGTCTTAAGTGATCGATCAGCAACTTGAAGGATTACAGGGCTAGGCTTCAGATTGCCTCCCCCAAGTTGTTCATACACGTAGCTCGGAAGGATGTTCACCCCCGCACCCAGATCAAGTAGAGCCTCATTAATTTGTAAGTCACCAATAACTACAGAGATGTATGGGGCTCCTGGGTCCTTAAGTTTCGGGGGTGTGCCATGTTGAACAATTGAGCTAACAGAATCAGGCAGCACAACTTTAGATTGGACCTGTTTTCTAGATTGCCGCTTTTTCGTGCACAAGTCCTTTAAGAAGCAGGCATAAGACGGAATCTGCCTGATAGCTTCAAGCAAAGGTAGGTTAATCTGCACTTTCTTGAAAGTTTCCATAATCTCATCCGTCTTATCTTTGGCTCCAGATGAGCCAGCAGAAGTCTACCCAAAGGTGGATAAGTGCTCTGGAAGAGGCACTCTCGATCTCTGGGTGGAAGGGTTGTCATGTCGAGTAAGGGGTGGAACGGGGGCAACTTCTTCCGGTGAGGTGATTTCAAGTGGAGAAGATTTGGGCAAATCTTCTCCACTTGAAATCACCTCACCGGAAGAAGTTGCCCCTTCTCCAGTGGGGGTGAAAGTCGGGGTGGATGGTTTTTTAGAGGGTGAGACTATAGGAGCATCAGGTTTGGAAATTTCTTTCCCACTCCTCAGAATAGTCACCGCCTGAGCATGCTCTCTAAAGACAATCCCTTTTCCTTTAGGATTTTCCTCAGCAGCACTGGGAAACTTCCCAGTCTCCCTCTGTCTAACGGCCTCAACAAGGTGTCCAATTTGTGATTTCATCTCATGTATAGCCTTGTCATGAGATTTGATGATGGCACTTTGACTTTCTTGCATAGTTTTCAACATCGCCTTCAATTCATCCATCTCAGAGGTTTTAGGTTGGGCAAAGGTTTGAGGATGGTTCATTTGATGGTTTTGAAAGGATTGTGGTTTGTAATTCCCTGAATTTGAGACATTTCCTTGTCTCCATGAAAAGTTTGGGTGGTTCCTCCATCCCTCATTATAAGTGTTGGAGAAAGGATCATTACGAGGTCTTAGACGGAACCCTTGAGCGGCATTCAAATCCTCTTGTACAAGCTCAGGGAATTGGGAGGCCAAGTGGCAATCCACAGTGGCGTGTGTATTGCCTTGACAAATTACGCATTCGGAAGCTTGGGATGTGGAGGTGTTAGGTACGAATGAACTCGGGTTCGACATAAGCCTTTCCATGTTTTGATTCAGTAATTGAATTTGATAGGCTAAATTCTGGGTGTCCCTTGCTTCATTCGCCTCCAACTTTCTTTGCATGAGAGTGGGCTTTCTATCCATGTAGGTAGAATTTAAGTGAATAGAATTCTCACTCAAAGTATCAAATAAGTTCCAAGCTTCATCCTTAGTCTTAGATAGAAAGGTTCCTACAGAGGCACCATCCATAGTTTGCCTATGCGAATCATTAAGTCCGGTGTAGAACCTTTCAACCAGTTGCCATTTAGGCACCTGGTGATGTGGGCAAAGTCTCAGCAAATCGTTAAAGCGCTCCCACGCATCATGGAATGCTTCCCCATCCTTTTGAGCAAAACTCATAATTTCCCTCCTAAAGTGATTTGTTTTGCTCATGGGGAAGTACTTCTTCAAAAACTCCTTCTTCAGGGCATCCCAAGTATTTATATTATCAAGGGTGTGATACCAATACTTGGCTTTGTCCTTTAGGGAGAAGGGAAAGAGGGTCCGCATTTGAGCATCATCAGTAACGCCCTGCAGCTTCACCGTGGAACAGACCTCGGTGAATTCCTCGATATGCCTGTAAGGGTCTTCCCTAGTAGTACCAAAGAAGGAGGGTAGCAAGGATATGGTACTACTTTTGATCTCATATGGATTGTCCCCTCCAGGTCTACGTAGTGCTGGGCCAGCTTGGTTGGTTGGGATGAAATATTCCTTAAGGCTCCTTTGACCGGCCATTTCTACCCTTGGGAGGTCTTTTCTTAGGTTTCTTTCAGGTTCAGGATCAAATACAAGTTGTCTCCTAAGAGAACGCCTACCAAGCATGCACTACAAACACAATTCAAACGAACTTGTTTGGTCTTTACAGATTTTAGGCTTTTGAATTTAGTTCAAATTGTAGGTGACAAAACAAGTTGCCCAATCAATTACGTGCCTATTGTCAACCTTCGAAATGCCTAAAAAGACCTAGTTGGAACTTAGGTATTCTTCCCTAAATCTCAAATGGTCAAGTAAATCCAAAGACGGAAGATCGAGGGATGCAAGTAGGCCTAAGCCTTCCTTTGAAGCTGTGCTTTCGCGGTGCTCCTCAACTACCCCCAAAAATCCGTGACAGGGTATCCCCCTCTTTGGATTTACAAAACCTTTGATTTCCAGTTCCGAATACTTCAGAATCCAACGATAGGAGGGCTCTTGTCCTAGTCGTTTCAAGACTTAGGAGTGTCTAAATGAGTGCTATGGTGCAACAGATATAAGTGTGCATTCACCGCAAAATGATTTTGAATTTTGAATCGCACACCACGTTTTACAATCAAGTCCTTGATTTTTAGATGTCCCTCCTTTAATTAGTCCTTTTTTCGAATATATGTGACCACTTGTTAGATCGCTTCAAGACAAACTTTGTGGTCTTTGCATTAAATCCTAAATGCAATGCGTGATCAAAAATAGGATGCAAAGTAAGAGAATACGTACTTTCCTCCAGCGATCTTCAATGCAAAAATGCACCCAATGCAGAAAAGTAAATCTAGAGGCTGCTCATACAGACCTAAATGGTTCATCCTAGGGCAGGCAGCTTCTAGCAGGCAGCTCATTTTTTTTTTCTATTTTTTTTTAGAACTACTTATGCACAAGAAAATAAAAGTAATAATAAAAAAAAAATAAACCTAAATCTAAAGAAAAGGGAACAGACTCCCAAAAATTACCCAACACGGGCCCAAAACAAAATCGGGGAACAAACCCCTCAAAATACGCCCTAGAACAAGGGTTTCAAACTAACTGCAATGAAAAATTAAGTCTACAGTCTTAATTCTATTCTAATTAAACTAGCGACTAAATACAATGGTGTCCGTCACGTCCTCGTCCTTCTCCTCCTTTCAAAATTGCTCGTCCACTTCTCGTCTGGCAACGTCAAGGGTCGCCTCTCACACAGGCTGATTCTTGCACAAAATTTCTCGCACAGAAAAGAAAATAATAAATGGTCAAATTTCTGTGCAATTCACAAATAGTCAAAATAAAATTAGGTAAAATTATTGCGTCTGTTGCCTCCCCGGCAACGACGCCATTTGACTCGTCGATCTTTCGCTTTTAAGTCGGTTGCAGTTTAATGTGGTGGAAAAATCGACTGATCAATATTTAAGAAGAAATAACCACTCGCAGAGGAGCGGGTCATATCCACAGGGAGGCAATGACGTATTAAAATTCGCACCAATTAAAAACGTTCGTTCGTAGTTAGTTTGGGCAAGAATCAAGTCAAGATTGCCTTTAGATTAAGGTTTAAGCAAGAAACAATACTGAAATGGCAATTATGAGAAACTAGAGGATATTTTCCGCAATGCAGAATCAATAAAATATCATTAAAAAGTGACAATGGCATAAAATGTAATTTCTAATTGATGGTTTACTGTAGCAAAACAGGGGAATTTTTCCCCTTTGTCTTACGCGACGAGGAGCGGATGGCCGGGCACGGGAAGCTCGGAGGAGGTCCCTTGGACCAAGAGCTTCAAATTGGTGGTGGCAGCGAGTCGCGCGGCGGCAGGAAGTGGCCGGACGAGCTCCGGCGGAGGTGCTGCAGCCGGTGAGCTTGCGCAGCTGTTTGCGTGAGATCTGCTCGCGCGCTGCTGCTGACGGCTCTGCAGGCGCAGGAGGACAGGTCTGCAGGCGGTTGAGCAGGTGCAGCTGCAGCTGGCAGGGGTGCGCAGGCTGCAGCAATCGCGGGCGGAGGGCACTGCTAGCGGTTCTGCAGGCGCGGGGGTGAATGGCCTGGACTGCAGGCACTGTTGGAGGGTGTAGGCGCGTGGGCGAAGGGCTCTGCAGGCACGGGTGAATGGCGCTTGCAAGCGGCAGGCGCGGGCAGAGGCGTGCTCGGTTGTGCAGGTCTGCAGGCGCGGTTGGAGGAGGGTGCTGTAGTCGGTGAGTGTGTGGAGATGGCGTGAGCTGCAGGCGCGTGGAGAGCGAGTGCGGTTGGAGGGTGCAGGCGCGATTGAGCTGAAGGTTGATGGGCGCGTGTGCGTTTGAAGGATGCAGCAGGCTGAGGAAGGCGTGGCTGTTGTAGGTGAGCGGATGGAATGTAGATGGGTACGCAGGTGAGTGTGTGGAGGCGTACGGGTAGCTTCAAACATCTGGGAAATTTCCCGGACGTCTTAAGTTACTGAAAGGGTGGCTGAATCAGTAGCTCAGTGGTGGTGGTCGGCGACGACGGCGAGGGAGATGTACGCTAAGGTGCTCACGGTGATGCGGCGAGCTCCGGATGGCGGTGTGGCCTGTCACACCACGCGCCCACGGTGATGGAGACTCGTCGCCACAGTAGAGGCCAGCAGTGTGGAGTGGAAGAGAGAAGTTCTCTCTGCACAGTGGTGGGTCGGTGGCGGAGGCCTGCCTCGCTCAGCATCCTCTCTCCTCCTTTTGTAGCGGCCTGCACAAATTTGAATGGAGAGGCGGGAGCAGATCCACCTTCTCCCCCGATCCATGAATGCGGTTTTAGTGAGGCCAGAGGCGTTGCAGCGCCAGCCGAGCCGTTGCTGAGAAGAAGAAGAATAAAGGATATTATTAAAATATTATGGTTATTTATATACAAACCCTCAAGTTTTATGTTAACTAAAATAATGTACTTAATTAGTTAACTAATTAGATGAATGACATTCTAAGCTAATTCTAAATGCACTTAAAATATGAATGCAATGTATGGATTATGTAATTAAATTAAAAATATGAATTAATCTATTTACATCCTAATTTATGCTAAATAAATGTTAGAATTATCCTAATGTTTAGGCATTTAAATACTTAAATAGCCCACAACTATGGGCTAATCACCTGGGACCAAATGAAACTCTCCCCATAATCATCAGTTCAAAATTGGCCAGGGAGCAAGAGTGCAAACTAACTAAGGTCCTCATGGAACACAAGGCAGCCATTGGATGGTCTCTATCAGACTTATCTAGCATTCGCCCCTCCTACTGCACTCACCGTATATATACGGAGGGGGAGGCTCAACCTTCTCGCGAGATGCAGCGACATCTCAACCCTAACATGCGGGAGGTCATTAAGAAGGAAATCATTAAGTGGCTGGATGCGGGTATAATCTACCTGATTAGCGATAGCTCCTGGGTGAGTCCGATTCACGTTGTGCCCAAAAAGGCAGGACTCACCATCCGTGTCAATGACAGGGGCGAATCCGTCCCTACACGCACTCCTACATCTTGGAGAGTGTGTGTAGATTATAGGAAACTCAATGCTGCAACCAAGAATGATCACTTTCCGCTACGTTTCATTGACCAAATCCTGGAGCGGTTAGTGGGAAGTAAATTTTTCTGTTTCCTAGATGGATTCTCAAGATTTAACCAGGTGGCAATTGACCCCCAAGACCAAGAGAAAACCACTTTTACCTGCCCTTTCGGCACCTTTGCATTTAGAAGGATGCCGTTCGGACTTTGCAATGCGCTAGCAACTTTCCAGAGATGTATGCTGGCAATATTCCATGACATGGTGGGTGACTTTCTTGAGGTCTTCATGGACGACTTTTCAGTCTTTGGACCATCTTTCGACGAATGTCTTGCCAACCTGACTCATATCCTTAGGAGATGTATTGATGTAAACCTTGTGCTTTCCTAGGAAAAAAAGTCATTTTATGCTTCATGAGGGAATTGTTCTCGGACATATCATCTCTGATAGGGGTATTGAGGTTGACAGAGCTAAGCTCGATGTCATTGCTGATTTACCTGTGCCTGGCTCTGTCAAACAAATCCACTCCTTCCTGGGACATGTCGGTTTCTATAGGAGATTCATCAAAGATTTCTCCAAAATTTCTCGACCCTTAACTCATCTCCTATCAATCGACGTACCCTTCGATATGGGCCCCGACTACATACGAGCATTCACGCAGCTGCGTAATGCTATCACCAAGGCCCCTGTTCTCCAGCTGCCTGATTAGTCCCTCGACTTTGAACTCATGTGTAATGCTTCCGACCTTGCAGTCGGAGCCATCCTGGGACAAATACATGATAGACACCCCTTCGTGGTGTCCTACGCCAGTAAGACGTTGGACGAGGCCCAGCGTAATTATACTACCACTGAAAAAGAACCACTGGCGATCGTCTTTGGGCTGGAGAAATTCCGCTCTTACCTTCTGGGCTCATACGTTATTGTTTTCACTGATCACGCGGCCATTCTCCATCTCATGCACAAGAAGGATACCAAGCCTAGACTTATTCGTTGGATCCTTCTGCTCTAGGAATTTGACATTGAGATCCGCGATAAGGCTGGAGCCCAGAATGTTGTGGCTGATCACCTTTCCAGACTGGACCCTGACCATATTGGACTTACTCTGCTGATCAATGAGATTTTTCCTGATGAGCACCTATTGGCAATTAATGTGGCAAGTGGACCTTGGTATGCCGACATTGCCAATTACCTTGCTTCTGGATCCCTTCCACGTGGTTGGCCTAAAAACTAGTGCGAGCGTCTCATGGCAGAAGCAAAGTATTATTTCTGGGATAATCAACTTCTTTTTTGGATAGGTGCTGATCAAATCATCCGTTGTTGTATTCCTAACAGCAAATTCCCCAGTGTGCTATCCTTCTACCACTATAAGGCCTACGGAGGCCATTTCTCTGGGAGGAAAATTGCAGCCAAGCTGTTGCAGTGTGGTTTCTTTTGGCCCTCCCTTCGCCATGATGCACACAATTATGCCAAGCATTGCACTAGGTGCTAGTCGTTAGGGTCAATGTCACGTCGTGACATGATGCCCTTGCAACCATCCTAGCTGTGAAAATCTTTGACATTTAGGGAATTGATTTCATGGGTCCCTTTCCTCCTTCCAACGTCTTCGAATTCATCCTCGTCGCCATTGACTATGTTTTGAAATGGATCGAGGCTATTCCCGCGGGTCGTGCTGACCATGTTATATCCACCCAATTTGTCAAAGACCACATCTTTGCGCGCTTTGGGATCCCTCAAGCCATTATCTCGGATGGAGGAAGCCGCTTTACCCATTCTTCTTTTCGAGCACTTCTGAGGAAATATGGAGTCCACCATCGTATTGCATCCCTGTATCATCCTCAGATGAACGGCCAGGCAGAGGTGTCGAACTTGCAAATCAAGCAGATTCTCCAGAAAATAGTTCGGTCTGACCGTAAGGATTGGTCCGACAAGCTGATTGATGCACTTTGGGTGTATCGGACCGCCTTCAAGGCTCCCCTTGGTATGTCTCCTTATAGAATCATTTACGGGAAGCCTTGTCATTTGCCCGTGGAGTTGGAGCACCGCGCTTATTGGGCGGTTCGCCAATGTAACCTTGACCCAGACCTGTGTGGTCGAGAAAGGAAACTCCAACTCCAGGAGCTGGAAGAGCTCCATCGTGAGGCCTATGATTCTGCTTTAACTTTCAAACAACGCACTAAGGCTTTTCACGACAGCCGTATTCGGCAGAAAGAATTTGAGCCATCTCAGCAAGTTTGGCCCTATAATGGCCGACTCAAATTCTTTCCTGGGAAATTGAAGTCCAAATGGACTGGTCCTTTCCTGGTCTCAAGACCATTCCCGAACGGGGCCGTCGAGATCGAAGATCCCAAATCTGGGCATAAATTTACCGTCAACGGGCAGCGTTTGAAACCCTATCTGACTCATGAACCTGCCCCCGTTGGAGAAACCATTGCCCTGCTAGAGGGTAACTAATTCTTTGCCTCATTCTGGGTCCAATTAGGGATGTTAAATTCAGCGCTCATTGGGAGGCACCCCAACAACACTCACCATCCACCATCACTTTTCACTTCACTATCACGATCACTTCACTTTTCACTTCACCACCCACCATCTACCCACCCTACCACCCTACTGTATACCGTGCACTTCAGCTCTCGTTACCCGATCTTTCGTCCTTTCTCTACCCTTCCCTGCATGCATATGAGGACATAGCATCGTTTGGCATGGGGGGGTGGATAGGCATCCTTGGGATCTAGGTATTTTAGGGTATCATGCAGTTTCTATATATATATATATATATATATATAAAATGGTGTTTAGTAATGATCTGAAGGCTGAAACAAAAATACAATAAGTGTTTATGGATATTCAACTTCTGTTTTGAAGACTTTCCATGCCACAGAAGCTTGATTTTCTTAGGCTCGACTTAATTCACTTGAGCATTGACAAAATAGATCAGAAACTCTCCTAACTAAGGACGTATTCTTGTACCTGAGACACCAGTATAGGATTCGTTGGTTTACTTCTACTTAAGAGCCTAAGTAATCTTGGTTCACACTACACATATCAGGAAAGACCAGGTGAACATAAGATCCAACCCTAGTGTTCATTAGGGAAGCTGGAGTCCTTACCTGTGCACGCAGGTAGACTTTTATCCTAGATTTTAGTCTTGTGTTTAGGAGAGACTCTTTCCACCAAAAAGAAACTCTCCCACCAAAAAGAAAAGTGTGCTCCTACAAATAAAGGTGTAAGAGATATACTGACATGTGTTTCAAAAAAAAAAAAAAAAGATGCAAATAAGTCAGTATATCTTACAAATGTCTATAAAGTCTTCGCCCTACAAGAAGTTCTTTAGGGCAGGTTACAAATACCTTGTTTTCTTTAAGCCACAAATGTCAGAAAATGGGAGTTGAATTTTCCGTCATCTTTTTAAGGGTCAATCCGAAGACACGAGCTGAAACTGGGACCAACCTTTACTTAAAAATTCATGAAACCCTGGGCTTGAGTCTTAATGTACATCTGGTCAGTCTTGATCCTTCACTACGCACAAGCCATAAAACCTTGAGCTCTCGAGTACGGCAAAAACCTCCTGGGTCCTGGAAATCATACTTAAGGTTTAAATATCAAGAGTCCTAGTTAGTCGAGAGATGATCTATGTCATGTGAGACTTAAAGTACTGGTAGTCTTCTCTACAATTTGTTCTCAAAATATCCAACAAACACACCTATGTTGCCTTAGAAGAAAATCTTCAACTTAAAGATCATTTCTAAATACATTACAAAAAAAAATGTTTTGCTAGGGACTAGCAAAAGATAGGCATGGGGGTATGATTGCACCGCAAAAATACACCTGCAATTGTGTCGTCTTGTGCTATTTCCTAGCATTACCAGTGCATTTTAGGTTTCCACAGTCGCATTTGTAAAAATACATGCATGCATGCATTTAATTGAGAGGGCAGGAGAGTGAAATAAATGGCCTTGCAATTAACATTTTTCCTCAAGTGCATCTTTGAAAAGTTCACCATCTTTTTATTTTTATTTCTACTTGACTTTGAAACTCTTCCCACGGCTGCATGGCAACCTCTTCTTCTTCGCGCCATGTCCTGCTTAGCCTCTCCCTACCAGCCGCATGCAGCCTCTCCCCGCCAAGCCATGCACAAGCCATGCACAGCCAGGGCATGGCTGTGCTTGCTTTCTTCCTCTATAAAACAGGCGTAGCTCCTTGCAAAGGGAGCCTGGTCCTCCACACAAAAAATCCAATAGCAGCTTCTCCTTCCAGGCCACCATCCCCTCCCCCTCTCCCTCCATACGTAGGACCTCCTCCTCTGAGGAGCCACTCTGCAAGCAGGAGACCATCACTGTGGTGCGCACCCACCACTGTGAGACCACCACCGCCCAGCTCATCAAAGAGCTGGTGGGCGTGGTGGTCTTCGCTTCCCTATTTCAACTCTCCATGCCACTTCAGCCATTACCACAAAGCTTCAAGCTGTGAAGCTCAACCGGCCACCGCATGCCCTGCAGTAGCCAGCTGAGCTCCACAGCAGCAGCAAGGCGGCAGCAGCCCACGTAGGCCACCGCATGTGCCTGCAAGTGCCCTCGCCTCCTGCTTCTTCACGCTGCACTCACCTTTCCGCCCACAACCGTCCTCCACGCGACCCTGCAGCGGCCGACCAAGCTTCTCCGCGGACACCAGCCAACACCCCCAGGGCACTGTGCGCCTTGTCGCGCTCCTTTGCCCCCGACCCAGCCCTCTCCGCGCGCTCTATCGCGAGGTCCCGCCCGCAAGCCACCGGTCTGCGCAACCCTTCCACACGCGTGCCAGCCTGCGCGCACCATCTGCAAGCCGCACGCACTCACAACACCTACAGTAGGTGGTTGCGCGGCTCGCCCGGCCACTGTAGCCATTGTTCACGCGTTTCTGCGGAACACTATGGCTACAGTGGCGTGACCGGTAAGTTTCTCACTTATCCAGTCACCCGGCGTGTCGCTACCGGCCACTGCCCGCGTGCGCGTCTCGCTTCGCATGCTGCTCCAGCACCGGCCAGCGTGTCTGTGTGTGCCCACGTCTCCCGCTCCTTCACCCGCTCCCTTCACCCGCGTACGCCTCTCCGCGCAGTGCTATGCGCTGCAGTCCTCTCCGCACCTACTTCCCTCCAGCACGCACCTCTCTGCGTGCATACGCACCTGCGCACGAGCGTGAAGCCTCAGACGACGCCCTGGGCACACGGACGACTTAAACTCGCCTCCTTCACACAGCAGGCTCTCTCTCCCGCTCTCTCTCTCTCTCTCACAGTACTCTCTCATTCTATCTCTACACACACACATACACACACACACTCTCACTTATATAGTATTATATACATATATATATGTATACATATATATATTGATATATATACATATATATATATACTTATACCTATATATATAGTAGTATTTATATAACTAAGTATTAGTATACATACATATATATATACATATATCTATATACTTATATATATATATACATATATCTATATATATATTATTACCTATATAACTAAGTATAACTATAGATACATATATACACACCTACTTATACATATATATATATACAAATATACATACATATATATGTATACACATATTTATCTACATATATCAATATACATATATTACTATATATATAGATACGTACATATATACACATCTATATAGTTATATATACATACATATACATATATAACTACATATATACCTATATATTTATAACCATATTTACATATAGATATATTTACATATATACATATATATATATATTTTTTCACATTACTTACCATACGTTGTATCGTGGGAATATCTACACCAGTTGCTGATATTCCCCGATACACGCATACAAAAAGCATGTTCGCATTCATCTTCCACTAATCCACCTTACACGCGGCACCTCGTCCTGTTGGTTGCGTCTTTCTAGACAACGACCAACTCAACACCGTGCTACACTCCATCTCCACCTCCACCCCCACCCCTTTATACATATATATATACATATATATATAGTATATTTACTTTATTTCTTCTTCTCTTTCCTGCCAATAAAAGATAAAAATATATATATAAAAGAGAAAAGATAATCTTTGACTTGCAGGTACTCCGTCTTGTGAATAGCAAGACTCATTTTGGAACCCTGATTTGGCTCAAAGCCAAGAACCTAATTTTGAGGGTGTGCCTCAAGAACAAATATTATCAGAAAAAAATCTAAATAGATAAACACCAAAAACACAATAAACGAATGGAAGAGATTCGTTGTATGAAAGGCGTAGAAACTTCACTTCTAATCCCACTTCCCTGAGTTCGACCCTGGGCCTAAAAGTGACCAAGATAAAATCAAGTAGGACAGGTTAAAAATTTTGCAAAGAGATGGTTAGGTCCGATTTAGGTTAACCACTATACACACTTCAACGATAAAATAACCATATTAACACACCTATCCGGGCCCGACCACCATCCGCCTACAGGAATTCTGACTAGCAGTGCGACGATAGGTGCGGCTGGGTCGTAAAAATCCCACAGTTGTTCTCCTCGCGGCGGGTGCTGCATCCTGTCAAGCGTCGTCAGAATACAATCCATGCTCTGCTAATGCTGCTCCTCAGATTCGGCGACCCAGGCTTCCAGACGAGCCATCGACTCTAGATTCTCAATGTCCTGACCCAGTCTAGGTCTAGGTCCAGGATTTGGCATGGTGGCTCTTGTAGTAGAAGAAATGGGGGGAGAAGATGGTCTAGGCGAGGTGACTGGCCTCCTTGGGAGTGGCTCCCAAGGTCCAACCAAGTGAGGTCGAAGTGACCTCCTTTCGTGCATACACCGCCCAACCCCTGGGTTCGTGTAGCCACGTAGGAAAGGCTAAGGCCCTGTCAATCAAATGGTCCTTATAGATCAGGTGGCCAGATTTTTCATTAGGGATTTAAATTCCTGAAGATAAGTTCATCGTACAACCGACTGAAAGTGAATCCCGCCTCTTAAGCTAACCCAACCAGTTTGGTTATGAGGGGACTAAGGAGAAGGTTCTTCCTTTGGCTTACACCTCTAGTTCCGTTGACCCTCGAGCCGCGATCATTTGACACTATCCCGTAGACTTAGTCACCAGGTTTGGCAAGAGAGATTAAACTCACCCAGTAGTATGACAATGAACTCGGGTTGATTTCGTATTTTAAAGTTAATTTTAACCCATTTTCTTCAGTGGGGTTTATGGTGAGTAGCCCACAAGGTGACCAAGCTCACCGGCTAACTAGACTTGATCAAGTCTAAGTTAGCCCAATGTATGGTCTCTAGTTGTAACCCTAAGGATTTAACCTAAGTTGCATACACTGCTAGGGTTTTTCTCTGTTTCAGTAGACCATAAAAATAATGTTGATTTTATGATAATAATTGGAATCAAATTAATTTGAAATTTTGCAAGTAGATTCATTTTTCAGTTAGCTTTTCAGAGAATATTTTTTTGAAATTTTTACTATTTCAACCAAATTTTTAGGGAATTTTGAATGTCAGGGGGTCAGATTTGGAACCTTGACCCCTAGACGATTTTTTGCTTTGAAACAGTATCAAATGACCTTTAAAAATTTGCGAAAAATATGGAAAATAAAGCTAATGAGATCAGCTTCCAAACTCCAACATTTTTAGTCAAAACAGATTCGTGGATTGCTCGAAATCACTTTTTCAAATTTGAAAAATTTTGAATATGGGTCAGTTTGAACCCCGTGCACTTTGCAAATTTTTAAAAATTTTATACTTAATTTTTTCAAAGTAATAGTGGCATTTAAAATATGGTTTGAAAATGAAGGTTCAGCCCGAATTTCAGAATTTTTCGCTAACGAATTTTTCGGCAATCGAATTTTTAAATTAGATTTGAAATCTGGCCGAAAATCAAAAGATGGTGGAAAAGCTTTTAAAGAGGTTTGAACTTGAAATTCAAGCCTTCCACCAAAAAGATTTTTTTTCTTTTTCTAAACTTTTGCACTTTTTTTTTCAAAAAGAATTTTTCAAAAGATCCATAGAAAATATCCCCCTTTTTTTTTCAAACTAGCCTAGATTCGAAAGGAAACCTAATCTAGATTTTTTTCAAAATTTTTCTTTTTATTTTTTTTTCTTTTCTTTTTCACAAAAATGAGAAAAATATTTTTTTTTCACAAAAGAGATTGCAGAAAGTATATCTAATCCTAGGGTTCAGAAAATAAACCTAATCTAAGAGAATGTGATGTGCACCTGATTTTTTTTCGCCGCACTCGATGTGTGTGCAGATTCCGTTTTCCTTCCGTGTTGTCCTGCACATTGAAAACAAAGTAGAGGCAGATTCGTCAGTGATAGATTAAAAGATCAAAATCAAGAAAAATGACGTTGCCTCCTCGGCAACGGCGCCATTTTGTTGGGAATAATCGTAGCTCGCATTTTTGATAAAAGTGTCATAGTATAGTAGCGAAATACGATCCAACAAAGATATTGCTTTGTAAAAATAACGAGACTTTGAGTCCCGGTTATTCATCTTTGGGAGGCATTGTTTTTGCTTTAGAAATTGATCTTTTATTTTTAAAGCCTCTCCACTTTATTTAAAGACGCACTCCACTTTCCAATCTCCTAACTAAGACTTCACCTCTCCTATTATTAACTCGGATCACATGCGCATGCGTCAAGTAAATCACGAAAGTGAACATGTGAGTTTCTGTGCACACGATTCTAGTAAGGTGGTGACTAGTTAAGGAGAAAGCATTTATTGTCAAATTTTCGATATCCTCCGGAAATGACATTCTGGTGCGTAATATATAGACAGTTAAAGAATAGACACTTAAATCACGCAAATATGATAACCATTTAGCTCATGGTGATTTCAAACAAATAAGAGATATATATATGTAAAATGCAATTTCATTCATCATTGGAGAGTTGTTGCACAAGGAAATCTAGAGGAAAGCTTATACATGAATGCTTAAAAATTAAACCAAACTACCAGAAAACGATTGCATAAAAGAATCGATGGGGGGATTTCGCATGCATCATTGGCGGAGAAGTAAGACTATACTACTAAGCAGTAAATACAAGTAGCAAATATACGAAAAGCTAAGCTACTAATCTAGCAGAAGGAAGAGCATTCGGAGGTGGTCTCCGATGGCCTTTGAGTGGCTGAGAGAAGGAGGAGGCCCGGCCAATGGAGCTTAGGCCGGCCCTTTGAGAGAGGTTGGGGAGATGATCCAGCTTCCTGGCATGGAGGTTGTGGCCTCCATGGTGGTGCTCAACTCGTGGAGGTGGAGTGGAGATGGGAGTGGCTAGCCTAAGTGGAATGAATACCAAGGAAGTGAATGGGGGTGCATGGCCGCCCAAGGGGTCTTTTTATAGACCCAATGGCTTCTCTCTAGAGAGGTGTAGAACTCTCTAGAGAGAGCCCAAGAGTGATCGGCCACATGTGGGTGGAGATGGTCTATGAGATCCAAGAATTGTGGATCTCAATTTGAATTCCTCTTGGTTGCTAAATTTGGCAACCAAGAGGTGGCACCATCTCAAGAGCTCTCTAGAGAATTCTAGAGAAGTGTGTGTGCGTGAATGGTGTGTGTGTGTTTGTGTGTGTGTGGTCGTGCTCTATGTGGCTAGGTGGCTTAGGTTAGGTCCTAAGGGGTTTGGGTAGGTGTAAGTCTTGAATTAGGGTTACAAACCCTAATTTCTAAGGGGAAAATGCAATTAAACTTAACCTAAGTTTAATTGAATGAGTGTGAACCTAATTGAGAGTAGAATAACTCAATTAGGTTGGGTTTAGGTCAATTGGACTCTCACCAAGTCCAATTAAAATTGTGTGGGTTGAGATCTAAGCTCAGTTGGACTTAATGAGTCCAATTGACTTATGTGAAGGTACTTGACTTTGATCTAAGTCAATTGGATTTGGTGAGGACCTAATTAGGACCTTAGGTAGGTCTAGAGGTGATGTTCTAGGGTTAGGACACCTTAATTTAGGTTCCTATGGTTTTGGAATTAGGTTTAGGGAGCTAGAGATCCAAGATCATGACTTGAATCCCAAAATAGGGACTGGAGACCAGCATCAGATGTCCAATAATAAGATCAGACGACTTATACTAAAAAATCAGAAGTTCAGACTTCAGTTCTGGATGTCTAATTTGAGTTAGGGGGAAATCAGGGTTCTGTTTTGGGCACTCTACAGAAATTGGATGTCTGACAAAGTGTCTGGACATCCAATAACATTGCAGAAGTGGGTTTGAGGTGTGTGGGAGGTGGCTAAGTGTCCTGGACATCCTATAACTCATCTGGACTTCCAGATAAGGGCTGGAACTAGGGTTTTAAGGCTTCCTAGGGTGTTTTGACCTAATCTAAGGGTGGCTAGGGCTTGGGGAAGTCTCTAGGTTATCCTAAGACTAGGATGGACCTAAGCTTTTCACATTTTATTGCTTTATTCCTACTTAATAGAATAGCAAACTTTTAACCGCCTTACATTATTATTCCTACATCTAATCTAAGCCTTCTGCTCCAGCTCTACTGCAACTCTCGTTATTCTAGATCCAACTTCAGATCTTGCTCCAGATCCAGCTCCAGATCTACTTATTGCCTGCAATCACATAATGACTTAATCAGCACATTATAACATTATTTCATGCATAGCTAAAGAAGGGCAATCAAGATGCAGATAATGCATATGTATGCATGAATAACCCTAACTTATGCTAAGTTCTAGCTTAATCTATGCCAACTAAGACCTATGATTGCTGCACAATCAGATATCCACCTTGGAACTGATTCCTTTGATTATTTTGGTTGGGCATGGGTTGCGAAGGTAAATTCCCAATAGGTCGATGATCAGGAGTAACCTTAACTTGGTGTTACAAGTTGGTAATCATGCAGGTTACTTCTGTGATTTGAGTTTGCATTCCTTGCAGAGTTTTCATGACCTGGTTATTAATATCGTCCTAGGATGGTCCAGGTTGATACATAGGTTGCTCATAATTCCCAAAATAGTTTTGCTTGGGAAAAGGAATCAGGTTCAGGTTTTTCCAGGAGTGATTCGGGTTAGTCCTACAGTTTTTATTGAAAGTGTTGGAGGAGCTTCTAAATTGCTCCTGGAGAGCATAAATATTTTTTGATGTGGGATCAAAAATATTTTGATCAAAATTCCCAATCAAATCTTGTGGGAAATCATCTGAAAATTACTGACTAGCAGATGTGGCATCAATGTTGTGCAGATTTTCTCTTCGAAGAAGTTGTGGAGGGTTAGTGTGTGGAGAGTTAATGTGTGGAGCTTTTTTATTTGTGAGCTTTTCTTCCATTTTCTTTTGGTGAATTTGCATCTGGTCTAGTCGTTAAGCTAACATATATAGATCATCTTGAGTGACTGGAACAGAGTTGGATTTGGAGTCAATTTCATGGACTCCGTGTCTGGGGTTTTGTGTTCTGCCAAAAGTGTCCATTGAAGTCATGTTAAATGAGTTTTCACTCATTTCTTCAAAGAGAAGATAGGCACTTTCGGCATCTTTGTTAAGGAAATTGTCCCCACATGAGGCATCCACAAATCAGTTCAATTGATCTTCTAATCCATGATAGAAGATCTGCACTAACTGCCATTATGGAATTTCATGGTGGAGACAACTTCTTAGAAGTTCTTGAAATCTTTCCCAGGCTTCGTGGAGGGATTCACCAATTTTCTGTTGAAAGGTCGTTATGGATCTTCTTAATGCATTCGTTCAACCGATCGAAAATTTTTTTTTCAGAAAAGTGCTTTTTAATTGGGGCCAGGTGGTAATAGGGCACCCAACCATTCTAAACCAATGAGACACTTTGTCTTTAAGAGAGAGAGGAAAAAGTCTCATTAACCACATATCTTCCTGCACATTGCAAGAACGAGTGGTTTGAGCAAGGATAGTTAATTCCTTAAGATGACAAAAAGGGTCCTCTCTTAGAAGACCATGAAAATGTTTGATAAGGTTTAGAATGACTGGTTTGATCTCGAAATCCCCTTGTGGTATGACCACCCCTGGTCTTTCCTCATAATTGGAAGGATCATAAAAATCCTTAAGAGGAACGACAGGCTATTGGCGGGGTGGTGGATTTTGCCCTTAGTTAGCTAGGTTCGTGACAGTCCTAGCTAAATCTTCTGGATTTTGTTGTAGTCAAATCAAATGGTCGACCATTAAGGCAAAGGGATTTGGATTTTGAGTTATAATTGGAGGGCCACCGGGCCCAGCTGGAATTTTTGGTTGCTCCAAATTAGGGAGGTGAGGGAGGGTGAAGTCAGCTTGTTGGTCAGCTGACGGGTTAGAAGTGGAAGCAGAATTCTTTTGTCATCTTCTTGGGTTTTCCATTTTTTTATAAGAGAAGGGAGAAGAAAACAATGATTTTCTGTTGTGGGGGGCGAAATCAGATGGTCCCTTAAGGTGTGGTTTTTTGGACCATTGCCCATGCATGCACTGTTTTGGAAGAATTGGAGGGGAGGAGAAGAGAAAGAGATGAGAAAAAGTGTGCAATTCAAACAATTAAAGCTAGACCTAACTTAAGTGCGACTCCCTAACAATAATCCTAAGACTTGGTCTATGTAGGAAATAAGTATCTAAAGTGAATACCTGTTTTGTCAACAAATCTAGCCAAGTTGCTTTAGGGGAGGTTTGGGCCCAAACGTTTCCCAAGGAAAACCCCAGGTGCTTGTACAAACCCACAACTTGTCGTTTGACATGGCCCCTCAGCCTGAACACTAGATATAGGTGACAGAATTGGTATTAACTAAAGAAAACTTAAGACCTATATAGCAAGCCTAAGTTGATGAAGCCTTAGGGGTCAAGTTGCTACGGATTTTAGTTAGGTCTAGGATACTATAGTGCACACAGAATGTGGAGGGCGTTAATTTGGGTTATTGCCCTGTTATTACTATTTTTTTGTGTGTGTGTAAGAATTGGAAGGTGGTTCTAATGCAAATCAAGTTGGCACACAATTTTTTTATTTTTGTCTTTTAGGATTCAATTTAATTGAATGTGTTTTAGGGTTTTTCTTTTTAAATGTTCAACAAGTTTGAAATTCCACAATCAAAGGAAAAACAAGTTGTATTGGTGATGATGTGTTTCCTTTATGTTGTGGGACTAAAAAGCAAGAAAGAAACCCTAATTGGATTTGAACCCTAATACAGAAAATTGCTACCAATGAATTCTTTTTAGGCTTTCTGAATAGGTAGTGGTCCAAACAATGCAACTAGCCATTACCTTATGTAAAATCAAACAAGGATTCCAGAAAAGATTTTTGTAAGATTTTACGAATTTTTTTGATAATTGTTTTGAATTTTTATTTGTATTGATGTTAAAGTCCAGAAATGATACTCGTAGGTATTTTGGACCTTTCAGTATTACCACTAACCTCAGAAAATTTTGATGATGTGTAAAATTTCACAAAGATTCCAGAAAGAAAAATTTCACAAAAATTGGATGAGTATAAAAATTCTAAAAATTCACGAACAGTAGCAAAATAGGAAGATTGGAGGGTGTGACCCCTCTGCAGTCCGTGAATTTTTAAAAATTAAATACAAAGCCAATTGTTCTGAACTTTGGAATAAATGTTTCTAACTTAATGTGGAATCACTGTATGAACTTTTATGATTTTAAGAGGCCTATGGTGTTGGGAATTGATTTTTCAAGTCCAGACAGAAATCTGGATTTGAAAAACAGAACACCAATACTTGAAATGGAGTGGTGTTCATAAAACATTCAAGAAAATAATGAATTTTAATGGACACCACTCCACTTAATTAAGATGTTTGGAATCCTGAAAGCCAAGTTTAATATTTTTTTTGGTAGTTTTAATTAACTATGTGACCAGAAAAGGGAACCAACCTGAAAATCCGGGAGAAGAAAAGGAACTTTGAGCTTTTGCTTCCAAATTCCCGCTTTCCCGCTATAGTTCCTGCACATACGAGAGAAAAGAAAGAGAAGGGGATGAGATCCACTTCAAGCAGGAGGAAAATGATTAATGCAAAGCCGTGCCTCCTCAGCAACGACGCCAAAAAGTGATGCAAAGTTTGGTGTGATTTGTAATTAGGGTTTCCAATGTCGCTGTAACATGCGAATTTGCATACGCTATTAAATTTATATTCCTAGATAGGGGAGTATCTGGGGTCATCCAAGGAGGCAGATTTTCCATTCAATTCTATTGCTAAAAAAATAAATCTCAGCTTTCTTTTTGGTATTTTAAATATATATGTTTTTTTTTTTAGTTTTGAAATAATAAGGGCAAAGTGCGAATTATGATGGGAAAGTGCTAACACCTAAAATGCTAAGCTAAAACTTAAGAGATGAAAATGTCCACTAACTAAGCTCACTCTAGGCAAGTGGAGGCCTAGAGTAATTAGGGAGTGGAAGTAGAACAAGTGCTAGAACAAAAGTAACAATTGCAAGAAGAAATTAAAAAGAAGGCAATTTAATTAAGTAGAATTTTTGTTCTCTTACAAAGACAAGTATAGGAATGCTTCTACTAGAAATGTAAAATATAAAAGAAATAGAAAAAACACAAATCCTCTTGTAGAATTTGGTGAAGAAGGGAGTCTTCTTGATCCAAGCCTAGCCGCTCCTTGGCTTGAAAAGAGGGCCTCCTTCTCCTTCCTTGAAAGCTCCTCCAAGGTGGATGCTCTCCACCTTCAAGACCTCCTCCAAGGGTGGGCGTGCACCACCCTCAAGCTCTCCTCCAAGGTGGCATGGACCACCTTCAAGACCTCCTCCAAAGGTCTTCCCTGCCTGGCTCCTCCTTTGGTTGGCATGGACACAAGAGAGAAGGGAAGAGGGGAAGGCACCAAAGGGACAAAATATCCCCTTAATCTTCTTCTTCTTCTTCTCTCTTGGGTGTGGGCTCTAAGTAGAGTATGAAAGGAAATTTGCTAGCCAAGGATGGTTTGAATGGTGGTGGGTAGTGGTGGGTATGGTAGGATGAGGGGTTAAGGTGACTCTTGAAATCGAGGCCAAAGATGGGAAGATGGAGGTGGTTAGGTGATCCTAGGGTTAAGGATGGTTGGCGCCACCTAAGTGGTGTAAGGGGGGTAGTGACGGGTGGCCAAGTGTAACGACCCGGTTCCCGAGTCCCTACAAGACACGAGAACCGGACCGACTCGACTAATCCCAAGACCCAGTCGTCCAACGAGGAAGTAACCAAAAGACAGTAAAATAAACCACATTCAGCATGAATATAACTAACAGTAAAAAGTACAGCAGTAAGGAAAGAAACTACTACAGTAGGTACCACCACAACAGTAAAGCAACATTTATCATATAACAAAAACTGCAGGTAAAGAAGGTACAGCGGAAACAAAACTACTCACTAGAACAGAAACAAAAGAAGGTACAAGGCTGTGGCAACTCTACTGGACCCTACTCGGCCCAGCGTCCTCTGCAGCCGCCGACCCTGGCTGCTCAACACCTGGTCCTGAAAAAGGTAACGAGTGTAACACGTCAGCAAAACGCTGAGTAGAGTGGCAAACTAACTAAAGGCAACAGTAGAGTGTACAGTAGCTGTTATGTTCTATTACTTCCTTTATTTACATCTTTCAATTTTTCTCACTATTTCATTTACTTCTCAGATCCTTTACTTGATCTCGAATGTCCTCGTGGGACGATCTTGATTGCAGTCTTTTCCAACAGTAGAAGTAGCACGTGGTGCTCTCCTGGCCGGGAGAGTCCCCCGTGGTGATCCTACCCTCAGTCAACCACCCCAAGGTCACTGACAGACGTAACGGTGACTACGGCACGCGCGATAAACGCACAGGTAGCTAGCCCGTACTGGCACGCGGTCAGTCGTTTCCGTTAACGGGTGCGCCCAAAGCACAGCACGGAACCAGGGCAGAGCCCTCTCAGTAACAGGGGTCCAACCCCTCCACAGTAACCAAACCGGGGCCTTGCCCCTCCACAGTCCGCGCACCCTCGCCTGACTACCCTGGTTTGCCCTAGTGGGCCTAACAAGTCGGTGAAGGAGGCTAGCAGAACCCCGGGGCCCGTGGGGTAGCTAGTACTCTCCTAACACTACTAGCTCTCCTCGGTACTACGTACACGAGGGCCAACAAGTCGGTACAGAGCGGCCAAGCCTCACCCCGGGTCCCTGGGGCGGCTGGCCCCACTCTGCACTAAAACAGGTACAGGTACTTCCCTTGGTACTGCGTACCCAAGAGACAGTACAAACTACATCTCAGTTCCATTCCTTTTCTTTCCAGGAGTTCTACTCCTAATTCCCCGTAGGGTTCCAGCCCTTTATCTCAGAACATCATATGTTTCACTTTCCAGATTCACGTTCTCAATTTCCACGATCTCAAACATGTTTCCTTGTTCATAACAGGCAGCTGTTAATTAATTTCACAGGCAGCTTATATATTCCTTTCCATTTTTCCAAGACTGCAGTAATATACATTCCACTAGTTTTTCCATCCTAGGATTCATGCCATATCCTAGGATCTATCATACAATCTAGTTTTCCGGCCCTAGGATTCATGCAACACCTAGGAGCTATCCTTCCATACATTTCTCATTCCTAGGATTCATGCAATGCCCTAGGTTCTAGTTATGGTTCCATACTTTAACAGATTTTATTAATGCTTAAAACCACTCTACCAGGTATAACGGGAGTAATGGGGGCGTGGTCGGGAATCCCGCGCGCCTCCGCGACTCTCAAGACGGCAACCGAACGAGGTCCTATCACAAGGATCAAACACAAGGAGTGCCTCAAAATAGTGTATAGCTACTGTAGGCGGGTAGAGGAATAAATTCTGAAACGAACGCAACTCGAATCGCGGAAAACGGAGCCCAAACGGGCCCTAAACGGGTCGAGAAAGATAATACTGTGCAAAATCAGACGTCTGGAACTCCTTCCAGACGTCTTAAACGGTGGATCAGAGAATTACCTGTTCGACTTGGTTCCCCGGACGTCCAGAAGTCTGTGGGGACGTCTCTCCTAGATCCCAGACGTCCGATGGTCTCTCCGGACGTCTGGAGGTCACTCCCGCCGTCTGGTACAACTTCCAGACGTCGGATTCGCAAAGGATGACGAATCCGAACACCTGCGCACAGCCAACCCTCCTCCCTCAGTACGGTCAGTCGACAAAGAGAAGGGGAAAGCGGAACTCACCTTTCAGACGTCTGTATGATCTCACAGACGTCGACCTTGCCGTCTGGATATCAGTCCAGACGTCTGATTCTGGAAATTTTTCCAGAATCAGAACCTCGCTCGGCCTCCGCTCGCGACGCCGCCCGCGTCGCACCTCGCGCGTCCGCTGCTCCGCCCGCAGCAGGTCCCTCTCCGCGACGCTCTGCGCCCCCCCCGCGCCCTCCGCTGGCCGGCCAAGCCACTCCCGGCGAGCTCGCCCTCACGGCAGAGCCCTGCCCTCGCATGCCGCAGCTCCTCCGCGCCTTCTGCTGCGCCGCTGCCGCTGCGCCCTCGCGTCCGCTCGCTCTCGCGCACCGGCAGGAGAGAAGGAGGAAGATGGTGGAGACGGGAGGGGAGGCGCGCCCCCTCCCCCTTTTAACGCCGCGCGGGGAGGAGGGAGAGACGGTCGCAGTCGCCTGCAGCCGCAGAGAAGATGCGGATCGCAGGTCTGCGCGCACAGGCGCGCAGACGAATATCCCGTGCGAGCATAACTGTTCGCCAGACGTCTGTAAACTATCCCGGACGTCTGGTCAGACGTCTGGATGTGATCCCAGACGTCTTTACAGACGTCTGGGCCACCTCCCAGACGTCTTAAAAGACGTCTGGGGCACGCGCTCGTTACAATATAACAAACTCAAAGGAAGTTTCGTCCCCGAAACTTGCGCCAACTAGGGTGCGGAAAAAGGATGTCCAAATAACCATAACAAACTCAAAGAGGACCGAAGCCGGTCCGAAAGGACGTACCCGCGAAAAGCTCTGGGTACCGCTCCCGCATTGCCGCCTCAGGCTCCCAGGTAGCCTCCTCGTACCGCTGGCTCCTCCACAAAACCTTTACCAGGGGTACTTGCTTTCGTCTCAACCTGCGGACGGCTCGGTCTAGGATCTGCACTGGCCGCTCGGGGTAGGTCAGGTCGTCGCTCACCTCGACGCTCTCGTGACTCAGTACGTGGCTGGGATCGGCTACGTACTTCCTGAGGTTGGACACGTGGAACACGTCGTGTACACCAGAAAGCTGCAGGGGAAGGGCAAGTCTGTAAGCAACGGGTCCAACCCGCTCCAGGACCTCGAAGGGCCCCACGAACCTCGGCGCGAGCTTCCCTCTCACCCCAAACCGCTGTAAGCCCTTCATGGGCGAAACACGAAGAAAGACGTGGTCCCCGACCTCGAACTGCACCTCTCTGCGTCTGCGATCTGCGTAGCTCTTCTGTCTGCTTCTGACAGTGCGGAGTCGTCTGTGGATCTGCTCAACTACCTCCTGACTCTGCCGGATCAACCTGGGGCCAACCTCCCACTTGGTCCCCACCTCAACCCAACTCAAGGGTGCCGTGCATCTCCGTCCGTACAGAGCCTCGTAGGGAGCCATGCCGATGCTCGAGTGATAACTGTTGTTGTATGCAAACTCTGCCAGGGGCAGGTGCTCCTCCCAAGAGCCCCTCCAGTCTAGTACACAGGCACGCAAAAGATCCTCAAGTGTCTGTATCATGCGTTCCGACTGTCCGTCCGTCTGGGGGTGGTAAGCCGTGCTAAACCTCAACCTCGTCCCCAAAGCCTGCTGAAACTCAGCCCAAAACTGGGACGTAAAGCGGGTATCCCGGTCGGATACGATCTCCCGCGGAACTCCGTGTAGTCGCACCACATCACGGATATACCTCTCTGCCAACTGTGCTGGTCCCAAAGTGACTCGGATCGGCAAGAATCGTGCCGTCTTCGTCAACCTATCCACTATTACCCAGACCGCGTCGTGTCCTCGCTGGGTAACAGGTAAGCCCACCACCAAGTCCATGGTGATGCTCTCCCACTTCCACTCTGGCACTGGAAGCGGCTGAAGCGGCCCTGCAGGCCTCTGATGCTCAGCTTTCACCTGCTGGCACACTAAGCACTGCTGCACGAACTCACCCACATCCCGCTTCATCCCTCTCCACCAGAACTCGCGTCTCAAGTCATGGTACATTTTCGTGTTTCCGGGATGTATGGTGAATCTGGAACCGTGTGCCTCAGTCAGGAGCTCTCTCAACAGCTCCTCGTCTCTGGGGACGCACAGCCGTCCCCCCAAGCGTAACACCTGGTCTGTGAAAGAGAAGTCCCCTGGGTCCCCTGACAGTACTCTGTCGCGCAAAGACTGCAAGTACGGATCGACCATCTGTCCCGTGATGATGCGGTCTATCAACTCTGGTCTGGTCTGCCGTGTCACCGTCACTGCCCCACAGTACCCTCGTAACTCTAGAGGTCGCCAACTGCCCACCTCCTCCAAAAGGCTCCAACTCTGTAACTGTAGACTGGCCAAGCGTGCGGGCGCCTTACGGCTCAAGGCGTCAGCCACCACATTGGCCTTTCCCGGGTGGTAGGAGATGCTGCAGTCGTAGTCCTTCAGGAGCTCCAACCAACGTCTCTGTCTCATGTTGAGCTCCTTCTGGTCAAAAAGATATCTGAGGCTCTTGTGATCTGTAAAAATCTCGAAGGTCTCACCGTACAAGTAATGCCTCCATGTCTTCAGCGCGAAGACAACAGCTGCCAACTCTAGGTCGTGGGTAGGGTAGGTATGCTCATGGGGCTTCAGTTGCCGCGAAGCGTAAGCGACCACGTGACCCCTCTGCATGAGCACACCTCCTAACCCCTGCAAGGAAGCGTCCGTGTACACGACGAACCCGCCACTACTGTCAGGAATGGTGAGCACGGGAGCCGAGGTCAACCTCTCCTTCAGCTCCAGAAAACACGCCTCACAGGCGTCTGTCCAAGTGAAAGGCACATCCTTCCGAGTCAACTGTGTCATAGGACGTGCAATCTGCGAAAACCCTCTGATGAACCGTCTGTAGTAACCTGCCAGTCCCAGGAAACTGCGAATCTCAGTGACTGAACGCGGTCTCTCCCACCTGAGCACTGCCTCGACCTTGGCGGGATCCACCGCCAGGCCGTCTCCAGAGATCACATGACCCAAAAAGGTCACCTCCCTCAACCAGAACTCGCACTTGCTGTATTTGGCGTACAGCCTGCGTCGTCTCAGAGTGTCCAGAACCATCCGCAAGTGCTGTCCGTGCTGCGTCCGATCTCTAGAATAGATGAGTACATCATCTATGAAAACCACCACAAACTGGTCCAAGTACGGTCTGAACACCCGGTTCATCAGGTCCATGAAAGCAGCGGGGGCATTGGTCAGCCCAAACGGCATGACCAAAAACTCGTAGTGTCCGTACCGGGTGCGGAAAGCTGTCTTGGAGACGTCGGTCTCCCTGATCCTCAACTGGTGGTATCCAGACCTCAAGTCGATCTTGGAAAACACCGTGGCACCCCGCAACTGGTCAAACAAATCGTCAATCCTCGGCAGCGGATATCTGTTCTTGATGGTGACCCTATTCAGCTGTCTGTAGTCCACACAAAGGCGTAGGGTCCCATCCTTCTTCTTCACAAACAGTACCGGGGCTCCCCAGGGAGACGCACTGGGCCTCACGAAACCCTTCTCCAAAAGGTCCTGCAACTGAGACTTGAGCTCTCGCAGCTCAAGCGGTGCCATCCTGTATGGCGTGGTGGAGATGGGGTTGGTCCCTGGTACTAGTGAGATCTCAAACTCGATCTCACGCTCGGGCGATAGTCCTGGTAACTCGTCTGGAAACACGTCGGGGTACTCTCTGACCACCGGGATGCTCTGGAAGTCTGCCACGGGGCTGTGCTCTGCCACCACACAAGCTAAGAAGCCCTCACACCCCTGGCTCAAAAGTCTCGCCGCCCGAAGTGCCGAAATGCACCTGAAACCTCCGTCCACTGGCTGCCCGTGAAACTCGATGGAAGGCAACTCCGGAATGGAGAAGACAATCTTCCTCTCAAAGCAGTCTACCAATGCGTGGTAAGCGGACAGCCAATCCATCCCCAGGATCACCCCAAAGTCCTCCATCTGTATCATAATCAGGTCAGCTGGCAGGCTGTGTCCCCCGATGCTGACCCCGCAACCCGTGTACACCTCCTCAGCTACAAACAGCTGACCACTCGGACCTCTGATTACGAACGGGTTCTTTAACAATGTATAATCCTGATCCAAACTAACTGCGAAACTGTCTGCGACAAACGAGTGCGTAGCGCCGGAATCGAAAAGCGTGTAAACGAGTCTGCCAGAAACTGAAATCATACCTGCTACCACCGATCCCGAAGCTCTGGCGTCCCTGTGTGTTAGGGCGTTGATACGCCCCCCAGCTCTAGGTGCGGACGAAGCAGCCACACTCTGCGTCGGACGGGTAGGTGCCGGCCGGTACCCTCCTCGCGACTGCGGTCCTCCTCCTCGCGCCTGGAAACCGCGGCCTCCTGCGCGCCCTCCAGTGCTCTGCGCGGGAAGTATCTGCTGACCTCCTGCCCTAGATGGGCAGTCCCTCCTGACGTGGCCCGGCTGGCCACACTGGTAGAAGAGGGGAACCCGACTCCCGCCCTCAGTGAGTCCCTGCTGTCGGCTAGGCGGGGGTCCGGTGCTGGCGACTGGCCCCTGTCGAGGGCCCCCAAAGGCCACTGATGGCCCTGCACAACGTGACGGCTCTCCTGCGGACGCCACGTGTCTCCGTTCTCGCCGGCCCTGTGAGAAGTCTGGCTGAAAGGGCCTCTTCCGCCCGCCGTCGGTCTCTCGCGCGGACGGGTTGGTCTCCTCGTAAGTCATGGCTGCCTCTACCACTCTCGAAAACGTCGGCAGCTTCAGGGGTTTGACATACCCCCGGATCGCAGGCCGGAGCCCCTCGGTGAACCTCCAAAGGCGCTCCTCCTCAGTGGCTACCGCTGTCGCTGCAAAGCGGGACAGCTCCAAGAAACGCGTGCGGTACGCGCTCACGGTCATCGTCCCTTGGCGGAGAGTGTGGAACTCCCGCCTCCTCTGGTCCTGCCACGTCTGGGGAAAGTACTGCTCGCAGAAGAGGGTGACGAACTGGTCCCACGTCGGCTCGTCCCTCTCCTGTCCCCGGACCGCCCTCCACCACCGGTGTGCCGCACTCTGCAGCTGGTACGTGGCAAAGGCCACGCGGCACTCCACCGGGGGGCGAAGGGTGTCGAAGATCTTCTCCAGCTGCTCAAGCCAGTCCTCTGCCTCGGTCGGGTCCTCATCCCCCTTGAAGGAGGGGGGCTTCAGCTTCCGGAACTGTCCGAAAAGCTCGAAGTGGTGCTGTAGGGGAGGTGCTGGTGCACCTCCAGGCGAAGGTGCCTCGTGTACAGAAGTGTCGGAGGAAGGTGGGGGCGGCAGGGGTCCATCCCCTCCCTCGTGTCCGGCGCCGCGTCCGTCGCGTGGTCCCACAGAGGACTCCCCCTCTGCAACCCCAGGAGGAGGTGCTCGGGGCGGTGGGTGGAGCTCCTCTCGTACAATATCCCGTATCAGTCTGGCGAGGTCCTGGGCCTGGATGCCAGGGAGTGGTGGCTGGTCCACCGAGACGTCAACGACAGCACGTCCACCTCGCCGTCCTCGCCCACGGCCGCGCCTGCGGCCAGTCTCGCCAGTCCCACGACGAGGCATCTCCTGCAAGGAGACGCGAAACAAAACGGAAACGTCAAAACAGACGGTACCTAACAACACTTCTAAGAGCTCAAGTCAAGAGATATGTTGTGGTGGCTACTCTAGCTATAAACATGTGAATTGGTTATTTTCCAGTCAGTTGATTCACTTCTCGGGACGACCTTGCTCTGATACCATCTTGTAACGACCCGGTTCCCGAGTCCCTACAAGACACGAGAACCGGACCGACTCGACTAATCCCAAGACCCAGTCGTCCAACGAGGAAGTAACCAAAAGACAGTAAAATAAACCACATTCAGCATGAATATAACTAACAGTAAAAAGTACAGCAGTAAGGAAAGAAACTACTACAGTAGGTACCACCACAACAGTAAAGCAACATTTATCATATAACAAAAACTGCAGGTAAAGAAGGTACAGCGGAAACAAAACTACTCACTAGAACAGAAACAAAAGAAGGTACAAGGCTGTGGCAACTCTACTGGACCCTACTCGGCCCAGCGTCCTCTGCAGCCGCCGACCCTGGCTGCTCAACACCTGGTCCTGAAAAAGGTAACGAGTGTAACACGTCAGCAAAACGCTGAGTAGAGTGGCAAACTAACTAAAGGCAACAGTAGAGTGTACAGTAGCTGTTATGTTCTATTACTTCCTTTATTTACATCTTTCAATTTTTCTCACTATTTCATTTACTTCTCAGATCCTTTACTTGATCTCGAATGTCCTCGTGGGACGATCTTGATTGCAGTCTTTTCCAACAGTAGAAGTAGCACGTGGTGCTCTCCTGGCCGGGAGAGTCCCCCGTGGTGATCCTACCCTCAGTCAACCACCCCAAGGTCACTGACAGACGTAACGGTGACTACGGCACGCGCGATAAACGCACAGGTAGCTAGCCCGTACTGGCACGCGGTCAGTCGTTTCCGTTAACGGGTGCGCCCAAAGCACAGCACGGAACCAGGGCAGAGCCCTCTCAGTAACAGGGGTCCAACCCCTCCACAGTAACCAAACCGGGGCCTTGCCCCTCCACAGTCCGCGCACCCTCGCCTGACTACCCTGGTTTGCCCTAGTGGGCCTAACAAGTCGGTGAAGGAGGCTAGCAGAACCCCGGGGCCCGTGGGGTAGCTAGTACTCTCCTAACACTACTAGCTCTCCTCGGTACTACGTACACGAGGGCCAACAAGTCGGTACAGAGCGGCCAAGCCTCACCCCGGGTCCCTGGGGCGGCTGGCCCCACTCTGCACTAAAACAGGTACAGGTACTTCCCTTGGTACTGCGTACCCAAGAGACAGTACAAACTACATCTCAGTTCCATTCCTTTTCTTTCCAGGAGTTCTACTCCTAATTCCCCGTAGGGTTCCAGCCCTTTATCTCAGAACATCATATGTTTCACTTTCCAGATTCACGTTCTCAATTTCCACGATCTCAAACATGTTTCCTTGTTCATAACAGGCAGCTGTTAATTAATTTCACAGGCAGCTTATATATTCCTTTCCATTTTTCCAAGACTGCAGTAATATACATTCCACTAGTTTTTCCATCCTAGGATTCATGCCATATCCTAGGATCTATCATACAATCTAGTTTTCCGGCCCTAGGATTCATGCAACACCTAGGAGCTATCCTTCCATACATTTCTCATTCCTAGGATTCATGCAATGCCCTAGGTTCTAGTTATGGTTCCATACTTTAACAGATTTTATTAATGCTTAAAACCACTCTACCAGGTATAACGGGAGTAATGGGGGCGTGGTCGGGAATCCCGCGCGCCTCCGCGACTCTCAAGACGACAACCGAACGAGGTCCTATCACAAGGATCAAACACAAGGAGTGTCTCAAAACAGTGTATAGCTACTGTAGGCGGGTAGAGCAATAAATTCTGAAACGAACGCAACTCGAATCGCGGAAAACGGAGCCCAAACGGGCCCTAAACGGGTCGAGAAAGATAATACTGTGCAAAATCAGACGTCTGGAACTCCTTCCAGACGTCTTAAACGGTGGATCAGAGAATTACCTGTTCGACTTGGTTCCCCGGACGTCCAGAAGTCTGTGGGGACGTCTCTCCTAGATCCCAGACGTCCGATGGTCTCTCCGGACGTCTGGAGGTCACTCCCGCCGTCTGGTACAACTTCCAGACGTCGGATTCGCAAAGGATGACGAATCCGAACACCTGCGCACAGCCAACCCTCCTCCCTCAGTACGGTCAGTCGACAAAGAGAAGGGGAAAGCGGAACTCACCTTTCAGACGTCTGTATGATCTCACAGACGTCGACCTTGCCGTCTGGATATCAGTCCAGACGTCTGATTCTGGAAATTTTTCCAGAATCAGAACCTCGCTCGGCCTCCGCTCGCGACGCCGCCCGCGTCGCACCTCGCGCGTCCGCTGCTCCGCCCGCAGCAGGTCCCTCTCCGCGACGCTCTGCGCCCCCCCCCCGCGCCCTCCGCTGGCCGGCCAAGCCACTCCCGGCGAGCTCGCCCTCACGGCAGAGCCCTGCCCTCGCACGCCGCAGCTCCTCCGCGCCTTCTGCTGCGCCGCTGCCGCTGCGCCCTCGCGTCCGCTCGCTCTCGCGCATCGGCAGGAGAGATGGAGGAAGATGGTGGAGACGGGAGGGGAGGCGCGCCCCCTCCCCCTTTTAACGTCGCGCGGGGAGGAGGGAGAGACGGTCGCAGTCGCCTGCAGCCGCAGAGAAGATGCGGATCGCAGGTCTGCGCGCACAGGCGCGCAGACGAATATCCCGTGCGAGCATAACTGTTCGCCAGACGTCTGTAAACTATCCCGGACATCTGGTCAGACGTCTGGGGCACGCGCTCGTTACACCAAGGGACACCTAAAAGTGGCGCCAACCATGGAGAGGTGGGGTTGGCACCAACTTCTATGCTTCTAAAAGGGGGGATTATGTGGATGGTGGAGATGGGTTTAAGGGAAGATGTGTGGGGGAGATGAAGGGGGTTTTTGGAGGGAAAAAGTGGCGCCAATAAGGAGGTAGTTAGGGTGGTTTTGGCACCACTTTATGGTGTCTTTTGGAGGTAGTGGGTAGGCTAGGTTGGCACCAAGGTAAGGTGGAAGTAGGGCTAGCTTATGTGCAGCTTAGGTAGAGCTAGTTGGTGGAGTTGTTGGGTAGGGTTTTTAGGTGGTAAAAGCCAAGGGAGCTGGAGCATAGCTAAGTTAAGCTAAGCTAGCTTAGCTAGTGGTGGAGTAGAGGAGGAGGTGTTGGAGCTAGGGTTTGGAGGGAGGAGCTGGATCTGAAGAATCTGGAGCTGAAGTGGAGCTAGCAGCTACTGAAGAGGTCAACATGGGGCTACTCTAGCTGGCTTAGCTTGCTAGTTCTTTGCTAGCTATGAATCCAAGCTAAAGTGAGCTGGCTTCTATTGAATGGAGCTGAGGTGAGCTGGGTCTGGTGCTCACGGGGAGGATTGAGCTGGTTGAGACAACTAAGGTAGCTTAGCTCAACCAAGTTGAGCTAAGCTGAGTCCCCTGGAGCTAGACTTGAGCTTCCTGAGCTGGGATGAGTTCTTCTTCAGCTGGCTGGAGCTGAGTGGAGTTGGATGTAGCTAGATCTGTGCTGGGATGAACTCCAGTCAACTCAGCTGAGCTAGCTAGAGCTCCCTGTGGACTAATGGGAGCTGAGATGAGCTAGACTCAACTAAGTTGTGCTGGATCTGAGCTGACCTGAGCTAGGGTGAGCTAAGATGAGCTCCCCTGAGCTGCCATTCAGCAGAGATTAGCTGAATGGAGTTAGGATGAGCTTACCCTAGTCCAAGTGAGCTAAATTCCAACTGTGGTGAGCTAGATCAAGTTGAGTTCCAGCTAGTCTGAGCTCCTCCTTCACCATTTTCCTTCTTGAGTGCTAGGGTTTTAGGGATCTGTATACCTGTTCATCCCTAACACTCACAAAAACACATTAAAACAACAAGAAAAAATACAATGCATGCCTATCCTATTTAATGCCTAAATGCAGCCCAAAAGTCCGTTTGTGGAGAAAAATCCTAAGAGCTAGATTTGTTTTAATGCATAAGAATGATGATAAACTAGCGTTTATCGGTGTTCTAGTGTACATAATAGATATATAAATATGTATGTACAGTATTACTTATAAATAAGTTTATTTTTTGGGGTTTATAAATTTATATAACTTATAGTACATATAAGTCAATTAAATTAATAGATACTTATATAATAAAGTTATATGTATATTAATTTATCCTAAATACTTAGTTTATACTATAGAATACATACATAAGTTATATATACAATTTATGTACATATTTTACTTTATATACATATATAGCTTGGGATATAGCTTATATATAAATGTATTTACATAGTGTATATCGTATTATTAGGTCTTTTTCAAATTTTTCTGATTTCTATGGGTTTTTAAAGTTTAATAGAGGTATGGGGTGAGCGAGAAAGAGAGAGATGAGAGGAATAGAATGTTTTTGGATTTTTTTTTTCAAATTGAGCTCTTTTATTAAGTTTTAAGGTACACTGAACCATCGGCTGGTATGTTCTACCAAGCCGAAGGTTTACATGACCTTCAAGTTTTGCATATACTTAAAAATATGCTTATTCTTACTCTCTATACATTTATTTTATTTTTTTGGAATTTTTATAGTATTTTTATTTATTTACAAAGCTAGCACATGTAAGGCCTAAAAGAGTGTTTTCAATGAGAACCTAAGGGCTAAGAATGTGGTTTGAGGGTTGGATAGGCAGTTTAGACATTTAGAAATGTTCTTCATATCAGATCTATGGTGTTCAAACATGTAAACGTGAATTTTAACTCAAGATCTTCCAATTTCTCTATTTGGGCAGATCTACACATTAATAGTTGGCAATCATGGTTTACAAAACAGATTACAAGCAAACAAATTGGATTTAAAGTCATTACAAATACAAGAATCAATGGCAGTTGCATCTACTAGAATCAAGCAACAGTATAGTGATTGTGCAGCAATCATAAGTCTTAATTAACCTAGATTAAGCTAGGACTTAGCATAAGTTAGGGTTATTCATGCATGCATTAGCATTATCTGCATCTTTACTGCTTTCCTTTAGCTATGCATAAGATAATGATATAATATGTTGATTAAGTGTATTATGTCAATTGCAGGCAATAAGCTGATCAGGAGCTGGATCTGGAGTAGGATCTGAAGCTGGATCAGGAATAACGAGTGTTGCAACAGAGCTGGAGCAGAAGGCTTAGAGTAGATGTAGGAATAATGATGTAAGAGAGTTAAGGTTTGCTATTCTATTAAGTAGGAATAAAGTAGTAAAATGTGAAGAGCTTAGGTCCATCCTAGCCCTAGGCTAGCCCAGAGACTTCCCCCAAGCCTTAGTCACCCTTAGATTAGGTCACAGCATCCTAGGAAGCCCTAAAACCCTAGTTCCAACCCTTATCTGGACGTCCAGATAAGTTATAGGGTGTCCATGACCCTTAGCCAACTCTCGCACACCTCAAACCCACTTCTACAGTGTTATTGGACGTGCAGACACTTTGTCAGATGTCCAATTTCTGCAGAATACCCAAAACAGAACTTAGATTTCCCCCTGACTCAGATTGGACGTCCAGAACTAATGTCCGGACTTTTGATTTTTGAGTATAAGTTGTCTGATTTTGTTTCTGGATGTCTGGAACTGGTCTCCAGTTCCTGTTTTGAGATTCAAGCCTTGATCTTAGATCTCTAGCTCCCTAGACCTAATCCCAACCCCATAGGAACCTAAATTAAGGTGTCGTAACCCTAGTACATCACCTATAGGCCTACCTAAGGACCTAATTAGGTCCTTACCAAACCCAATTGATTAAAATCAAAGTCAATTACCTTCACCTAAGGCAATTGGACTCATTGAGTCCAATTGAACTTAGATCTCAACCCACACAAGTTCAATTGGACTTAGTGAGAGTCCAATTGACCTAAACCCAACCTAATTGAGTTATTTCACTCTCAATTAGGTTCACACTCATTCAATTAAACTTGGGTTAAGTTTAATTGCAAATTCCCTTAGCAATTAGGGTTTGTAACCCTAATTCAAGGCATACACCTACCTGAACCCCTTAGGACCTAACCTAAACCACCTAGCCACATAGGGCACGACCACACACACACACACACACACCCATTCACGCACCCACACTTCTCTAGAGTTCTCTAGAACCCTCTTGAAGTGGTGCCAACTCTTGGTTTCCAAATTTAGCAACCAAGAGGCATTCAATTCTTAGATCCACAAATTGTGGATCTAAGAACCACTTCTATCCACTCTTGGCCGGCCATTGTTGGGCTCTCTCTAGAGAGTTCCACACTTCTCTAGAGAGAATACCTTAGGTCTATAAAAAGGCCTAAGGGGTGGCCATTTGCACCCATTCTCATCCATTGGCTTCCATCCACATTTATGGCTCTCATCCACTTCCACTTAGGCTAGCCGCTACCATCTCCACCACCATCTCCACAAGCTGAGCACCACCATGAAGGACACCATGCCGGGATGCTAGATCACTCCTCTCTCTCTCCAAGGGTCGGCCTAAGCTCCATTGGCCGCCCCTCATTCTCCTCTTGACCACTCCAAGGCCATCGGAGACCACCTCCAAATGCCCTCACTTCTGATATATTAGTAGCTAGCTCTTCACATTTACTACTTTTAATTACTGCTTAGTAGTGTAGTTCTTATTCTCCCCCAATGATGCATGCAAAATCCCCCTGTAGATTCTTGTATGCGATCGTTTTCTGATAGCTAGATCTACATTTTTAAGCATTCATGTATAAGCTTTCCTCTACAAGTTCATGTTGCAAACACTCTCCAAATGAATGAATGAAAAATATATTTTCTATATACATATGTCTATGTGTTGAGAATTATCATGAGCTCATTGCAATATCTTTTATGTGATTAATGTTGCCTGTTTTTAATTTCTAATATTTTGCAACAAGCATGTCATTTCCAAAAAATATAGAAAATCTGACTATAGATGCATTTTCTGTAAACAGTCACCACCTCACTGGAATCATGTGCACAGAAACTCACACTTTCACCTTTGTGATCTATTTAACACATGCACACGTAATTAGGGTTTATAATAGAAGTGGTGAAATTTTAATCAGAAGACTGGAAACTGGTGTACGATTTTAAATAAAGTAGAGAGTAAAAGATTAAATTCAAAAGTAAAACAAACGCCTCCCAGAGATGAACAACCGGGACTCAAAGTCTCGTTATCTTTTATTAAATATCTTTGTTTGATAGTATTGCACACTATACTATGACATTTTTCCTATCAAAAATGCGTGATATGATTTCAAACATATAACTGCAATAGTTGCAGTCGAAGATGCAACAACTATAGAGGTTTGGATCTTGGTACAGACATCTTAAACAAATTCTCAAAGGACTGTTGTTGCAGCCATTGCTTCAATTCTAGTAGCTTTGATTTGCAATTTAGTGTATGTATTATCCAATATCAGACTTGGGAAAGTCTAATCTTGGATCAAAAGTGTCCAAATCAGGAGTCATTTGCATTGAATTTAGGGTTGAGAAATGACGTTCGTTGGATGCGTTTGCGTAAAATCCTTCATTGTAGTGCACTTACGATGTCAATTTTAAATAAAGAATCGGAGGTGAGTCCGAGTATTGAACATGGGAAGGTGGTAATTAGATCAAATACTCATTTTCGTGTCACAAAAATATCTCTTTTGATTCGCTTGCAAAAAGGAGAGAACGAGAGAGAGAGATGGAAGGGAGAGGGAGAGAGAGAGAGAATGGGGGGAATAGGGTTAGAGAATCATGATGCAAATAATATATCAAAGATGTATTCTATTAATTATCAAATGTTATGATGAACAAAATATAGATGAATGCTTCAAATGAAAAACATGTACTACACTATCACGTAAAATAAAACTAAGAACAAGGAAGAAGACAGCATCGAGGCAGCCATGGCGGTGGAGGAGCTTCCGTTGGCAGCTCGGCGGCTTCAAGACCTTGCTTAGAGCTCTAAGAGGTGGTGGTATCTCGTGGATGTAAGCTTGGTGCAAATGGGAGGGGTAGGTCGCTTTTTATAGTTGAAGAAAGGGCTCAAATTCATCATTGGTCTTTAGTGATCGCTGCAAGCGTCACTAAAGACCCCTGCAGCTGTCGCTGAAGGTGTGCCCCCACCGCTTGAGCCCTTGCTGGCACGTGCCTCATGCACCCGTGTTCCCCTTGCCTTGCCGCGTGCGCATGCGTTGTGTCGTGCACACGCGTGCCTTGCTACGTTGTCGCTTCTCCAATTGAACTTGAGGAGGGTGGGCCATGGGGATTTGAACCCACACCCTCTCCTTGAGAACTCCTCTCAGGATCACCATGCCATGCCTTTGAAATGGTCACGAGGAGATCCAAAGGCATGCGGTGGAGGTGGCTTCTCGACCATTGGATCTTAATCCAATGGTCGAGATTTGATAATGAGGATGAAGAGGAGCCGGTGCTGGGCATTCATGGCCGGCGTTGGGTGGCCTAGATGGCACCAACTAAGCTGTCCTTCTTCTTTCTATTGTAGGAGATGCAACGGTGCTTGGATTGTGATGATTCTCACGCTGGCGGACTGCAATCATCGCTCCGGATCATCCGTACGGTTGGATTTTTCATTTGAGGCCTGTAAGGATGTCACATTGCCCCCTGGGTGTTGATCTTTCTTGAGCTTGTTGTGGGAGCTACAGAGATCGGATCGAAGTGATTTTGAGTCTGTTGGACTCCGTTCGTCGATCCGAATCCATCCGTATGATTCGATTGCTCATTTGAGACTTGTTTCAAAATGGACTTTTGCACATGCTCATTAAAAATTGATTGTAAGCAGTTAAAATGTAAAGATCACGCAATATGCATGCAATTCTCCCAAGCCCATTACAATCTGACATTATCACACAAGTACCCTCAAAATTGACTTTAATTGATGTTATTAACACTAGTAATTGTAGAGTCATCAAGAAACCCGTGTAATGTAGCTATTATGCAGCACTTTAATGTGTTGGATTGGGATTCGAAAACCACAACAATAAACACCTCAAAAATCTGATAAGGCTTGAAAATCACATTGAAATCACTTTGAGAAGTTAAACTCAGCATCAAAAATCCTCATCAGCATTTTCATTTCAAATCAGAGAGAAAAACAATGATTTAAGACCTTCCTAATGCTATAGACAGCATGAAGGAGGTGTTAGAATCAATCCAATAAATCCAACTTAAATCCCAATTGTCTAAAACCTTAAGGAATACTAAAAATTCATTAGGTTAAAAATCAGATTCTCACACAAAACAAAATATAAATCAGTGGTAGAGCCTCAAATCAACAAAATCGATTTTCCGTGCTCTACCTCTCTTTAAAACCATGAAACTCCCAATTTTTGCCAAATCTGATCATGGCTCATCTGAGGAAAGATTCATCATTAGCATCATATCAGATTCACGACCATGTACTAAATCACACAAAAATATCTTGATTTGCTTAATCAAAACCATTCAAAACTCAATTGATTCAAAAATCTCACGATCTTGCTTGAAATCCAAATTCAAAATCAATCAAGCAAACTGATTCCATTTTAAATTCAGATCAAGAGGCTTTGTGGATTTCTAAAATGAATGGGAGACCCCTAAATGGATTTTGAGCACAAATCCTCATCTCAAAGATAAAGAGTAATGAGATGAGGGTTTGACTCTAATGGATGGGTGGATTGCAAATTAAAACATGAGGGAATTTAGAACTTGAAATGGTGATGTGAGGGGGAAGATCAGTGATCAGATGAGTGATATGAATTCATCTCCTTTGATCTGAATTGATGAGAGAAGGTGCGAATGCAAATTATACACTACACTACTCCTAATTAATGATCAAATCCATGAACTTCTAACATCTATTCTACTTCTAATCTACTCTAAATTACACTAACTAAACTACAATTAACTAGAAAGCAGTAAAACTATACTAATTCTACTCCTAGAAACCATGTAAATCTATCTAATGGGACGAAGTTGTCTAAGGTCACCCACCGGTCTGCTGGTGATGATGAAAGGGGAGAGGGCCAGCAGCTGACGAAGTTGTCTATGGTCCACCGCCCGGTTGGCTGGTGGCGATTGAAAGGAGGAAGGTAAGTCAACACTGTCACCATAGACTGAGGAAATTATGGTGAGGGAGCTGCAGGTATAGACGAATGGGACCACTCAAGGGTAGAGGATGATCTAGGTGTGCACGCGAGCTGGGGGAGTGCTTAACTAGAGTGATCAGTGGTTCAGGTCACCATGAGGTGGGATTAGGCATTTAGGGCACCTATGGTTGGATGGAAATGAGCAGACGCGGGAAGAGCCAAATCAAAGATGGGCCATTGGATGGGATTTGGAGAGGATGGTGAAGCTATGTGCAAATTCGCGAGCAACTTCAAATCAGTTAAAGCCATCAGATTAAAGGATCAAGGAGTGAACGGCTGGGATGAGTTGTGTTCATTGATGAACAATGCACCAAGAGGTGCATTGTCTCTCAGGTGTGTTGGGCAAATTGTAGCAATGGTCCTCAGTTGAAATGGTAGGATTTTTGCAGAGAGACCCAAAAGTGGTATAAAAAATTACAGAGCCATCCTTGGAATCTTACAATCAAGTTCCTATGGCTATCAAATGAGTCCTTGGCAAGTTTTCTAATGAATGAAAGGTTATATATGAAGGACCTAAATGTGAATCTCTAAATGTAAGGTCCTAATGATGTCCAAATTCTACCAAGTTTTTATTGAAGCTTAATTGAACAATTAAGAAGTTAATTATGCTTTTGATTTGAAGTTTTGACCTCAAATGTTCAATTTGCAAATGGATCATCATTAAATAGTGATGGGAACACCATTATGAGCCTTAACTAGACCAATTTGTTTTGATAAAGTTGATAAAAGCTCCTACATAACTATCAGAGGGTCCTATATGCATAATGTTCTATTTTGAGAAGAAGATAAGAAGCCAGGATTAATTTTGTAATTTGAAATGCATTTTAGAAGTACAGAATAACCACAGGGAATTTCAGGGGTTAAGTAAAGGTAAATGGTCATTAATGTCTAATACGAGGGTCAATGCAGACAAAAATAGGTTTTCACGCATTTCAAGAATTAATGGACATTCGAAACCCTAATTTCAGACTCGCTTAATTAACTGAGGTTTTGGTGAAGAAAAAATTCACCAAAACCTTCTAAAGATCATATAAAAATATTCTATAAGGTTTGGTATCCTTGGTTTGATCATCTGAACTCATTTTGACCTAAAATAGAGCCTTAGATATGAAGTTGCCCTAATTTGGATATCTTCATAAATTACCCAATCCAACTTGCTCAAAATAAAAATTCAATTTCATTACCATATTCTTTGAGTCTAAATTAGCTTTGTACCAAAATTTGGGTTCAATCAGAGATCATTTCAACTTAGTTTGTATTTTGGTCCATTCAGACCCTTTCTTTATCACATACACCCCTAACTTTCGAAAATCCTTACAAAGACCCCCCTAACTTCATTGTCTTGTTCACATTTAGGTCTCCGCCGCCATGGCAGGTGTGAACCCATCAGATCCGAGGTTCAATCTCTGATTATGCCTTGATTGATTGACCAATCTCTTCCAAATTTACAAGGGATGGTCTTGAGGAGTTTCCTGATTGATTAACCTCTTCCTAAGCTCCAAGTCCATCTCAGTCACCTATGTGAATCCAAGGATTTCAAGAATCCTTCTTCCTAAAAAGTCGAACCTTTCAAGCTTGTTTCCAAGCTTGGAAGCATGTTTGAAGGCCTATAAAAGACCCTCATGGACAACCTCACCTCCTTAGCAAGTTTTTGGGCTACAAAACTCTTCTTTCCTCCCTCTCCAAGCCCGCTCCGAGCTTGCTCTGGCGACCATCCTCCTCATTCACTTCGCCGGCTGCCATGTACAATAGTCAGCCAGTTCTTCTTCCCCATTTCATTCTGCATCTGGCAATACCGGCATGGCGCTTCCCAACCTCCTCCTCACTGCCGTTCTCTCTCCCGAAGCATTCACCTTCTCTGGTGCCATCTCATCACGACCGATGCCTCCTCCACTTCCTCCTCATCCACTAGCTACTCTCGTCAATGCCTTAGCATCTACTCATCTCACAACAAATCCAGACCTCACTTTTGACCACCAACGTGCTCGCTCTACCGCTGTCTGTAGGAAACGGAGGCACTACTAGGAGGGGGTGACGTAATAAAATGTGGAATAGAATATAAACAATCTCACAAAAAATTCAATCACACAATGTGCACAATTATTTTTAGGTGGAAACCCAAACCGGGTGAAAACCACCACCTAACCCTCTCGAGTTAGGATTTTCCGATCAACCAAGTTGATTAAATCCACTAAACGAATCACTTTAAACGAGGGTGATTCAACCTCAATTACAACCACGCTACAAGTGCGAGGGTAGCGTCACTCAACCCCTTCTCTTCATGAGAAGGATTTTGTCCCACGAAGGAGATGGCAATTCACAAAGCTAATACCCAACCAAATAACAAAGATAAAATGACAAGTATAGTCCTATAGAGCCAACAAAGATTTAAACCTAGCTTCTATAGGAATTATGAAAACTCCCCTTTGCAAGGAGTGCGTCGAATCGATGATGCGGGTGCGTGAGCCACGCGACGGCGCAACGTCGCTCTCGTGAACTGCGGTGGGAGAGTGGGTGTGCAAAGGTTTAATGCTCTCAAGATGTAGAACTTGAGCTTGGAGAGCAAGGGCTTCTCTTGGACACAAAAGAGTGTGAAAGTGTATCTAGGTGTCTTTTTGGTGTCTCTAGGTGTGTCTTGGTGTATGTTGATGTGCAAGAGGTTCCTCTCTATTTATAGAGGCCTTAGGAAAGCTTTGGAAGGCTTAGGAAAGCTTCCATAGCCGTTGGGAGCAAAGTCCAAGAGAATCAGGCCGAAATTAGGAACGATGATTGCACTGACAGGGTTATCAAATGTTTGATCCTGGCATCAGACGTCTGGGAAGCCAGTTTAATACATTTGAAAATAAGGTCAGACGTTTGATTTTATGCGGGTTTCTTCCTGGCTTGGATGAGATCTAAACAGGGTTCTAGTGCAAGTCCATCATACGACATACAGGACGTCTGGAAACCTACTTTTTCGTGGGAATGGATTTCCAAGAGAGTGCAACGGCTAGAAAATCTCTGAGAAGAGATTTTGGGTCAGCCGAGGCAAAACGGTCATTTATCAGACATCTGGAAAGGCTTAAGGACGTCTGATAAGGCTTTAATGGTCATATCCTTGAGTGTTTGCTGAGCCAGCCAACGGTCCACTACTTGGACGTCTGGCAAAGTCATCAGACGTCTTCTAAGACGTCTGGTCTAAGGTCTGGACGTCTGATTTCATCAGACAGAACAACAAGTCCAGCCTAAATGTTATCAGACGTCTGAATCAATAGTCAGATGTCTTAAAACACATTATCAGACGTCTGATCTTGGAATTAGACGTCTGAAAAGGCTGTTTGAACCCTATATTGGTTTTCTAAGTTTTCTACTGAAAACCTAAGTATCCTAGGGTTGTGCAGGTGTTCCTAGGACTACTGTTAGGGTACTTTGAGGCTCTTTAACATGAATCTAAGTAACAAAAAATAAAGAGCAACAAAAGAAATGAAAAAATACAAAGAGTACAAGAGAAGGAAATCTATCCTATTCTTCATCTCCTTCCTTCTTCAATCTATCGCTCCTCACGAATCTCCTCTGTTTTCCATCAAGCTCCTCCAATCCATCCTGAATGCGAGCTCGAACTCTGTCTAATCACGTCTCCATTTGCAATTGACCTGAAATCCAAGACTCCAAGTGCAAATGTTAAATGACACGTGTTTTGTTATCATCAAAACAAATGATCATGGTGCGCTGGCACCAACACTGTCTTCCACCTCTCTAGCATACCTCTGGTGAGGCATTCCCACCGCCTCACGCCACTAAATCACATGGCATCAACTCCTACACCTCCGTCGAGTCCTCGCGAGTAAAACCATCAAGAAATTGACGGGATTGCTCACCCTAGCTATTCGAGCGCTAAATCGGTGTTTTAAAATTGTCGCGTTGTAGTATAGCCAAAATAGTTCTCAAACAAATAATTTTATTACTCGAAAAAGTTCCGAGGTCGAACATAGGGAGCAATATGGAATTCAGTTCTCAAAATTACAATTTAAGACAAGAAGGCTATGAAATTGTAAACAAAAATGATTTCAGAATAAAGTAGCACTAGCATCGAGTGTCAGACTACAAAAATAGTGGAGTAAAATAGTGATTTAGATCACCAAATACTCCTTACAATGATAGCTAATGAACTCAATGAGTATATGTTTGAAATGCAATCAAACCAGTCGTCTGATTTACTAATCAAATGGCTTAAACTGCTCAAGCCTCCCTATTCTTCTTCCTTTCTCTTTCTCTTTTTTGCCTCTCTTCTTCTTCCTTTCTCTTTCTTCTCTGCCTCTCTTCTTTTTCCTTCAGGCCTTCTTTCTCTGGCTTTATTCACACATTAGGGGAACAACTTCTAAATTCGGCTAAGTGTTAGCTAGTTCTCACCAGGAGCAAAACCCTCCCCCTACCCATGTAGGCTCTCCTTCTCTCTTTCTCTCTTTAGGATCCGCTCTCCCAGAGCCATAGGGGTAATCAGGTTATCGGTCCTAGCATACCCAGGTCCAGGGCTACGGGCATGATCGTAGCCGAGGAGTGGAGGCATAGGCAGGTTAACAGGTTAGGCCAGGTCCGCGGGCAAAGGTCACGGACTAGGTGGCGTGTGGGTGAGAGGGACCTCACCCCATGTTTGGAGGCAGAAAGCTTCTTTCACTTTTTCCACTTATATGCCTTGGATGCCTTTTCTACTCACAATGTGGGACTATCCCACAACACTTTCCTTCACACAATAGCAGTGTCTGATGCTTCACCAATTAGGTGAGTTGCAGCTTCTAGGTCTTCGATTGAAGGACCTGGGAAGGGTCCTGGGGGTGATGTGCACAGCCTGGAAGTGGAATTGAGGGGATTGCGGCTAGAGAACTGCGTTCGTGATCGAAGACAGAGGTAGCGGCGGTGATGGATGGTGAGCACCTAAAAGCAAAAGTATGGCCTTGCGGCCCAATTAAACTCACTCAGGACCTTCGCCGAACCACAACGAATGTGTGAGTGATGGTCTTGTGGTGTGAGAGGGCGTGTGGGGGGAAGTCGGTGATGGAGGAGATAAATGAAAGTGGGTTTGTTCAGTGGAGCGTTGGAGGGGTCAATAAGGTGAAATAGAAGAGGGGAAACGAGCAGAGAGGTGTGGCGGAGGTTTTGAGGTAGTCGGCGAGGGGTTTGGTGGTGTGTGGAGCGAGATGTACCTCACCGAAGGTGTGGCCAGAGCGGTGGATGACGAAGTCGCGGAGGCATGGTCGAGGTAACGACGTATCGAAAGTGTTGGTGTGATGAGGAAGAGTTTAGGGATCAGTTGAATGTACTAATGGATGAAGTGGGAGGGAGAAGGCGTTGGTTGTGGTGTTGCTGACGTCAGAGAGGAGAACAGCTCTGGAGAGAGAGGAACGGCAAGGAAGGAGATTAGGGCACCGACTGGTACGGCTCGACGCAGGAAGAAACGAGGAGGATAACCCCATGTTGGTATTGAGAATGGAGGACGAAGATGAACGGAGGGGCTCGCCGGACGTAGAGGAGCTTTCGGCCAGGAGAGAGAGAGAGGAATTAGGGGAAATCTTGGCCGATTTCAAGCATAGGGAGAATGGTCTGATCAAGAGGTTCTTTTATAGACCTCAAGAGGAAGTTTTGGGCTTGGGAAGCTTCAATCTTGGCCGATTTCGAGTGTAAGGAGAATGGTCTGATCAGGATGTTCTTTTATAGACCTCAAAAGGAAGTTTTGGGCTAGAGTTGGGAAATTCCTTGATACCCAAATCTCTCATGCGTTCGCATGAAAGATTGGGTAAGTTTTAGGACGTGGGATTTGGTTCAAAAGGGAATTTCTTGACGAACTTCCCTTTCAAATTTGAAAGGGATTCGTCAAGAAATCAAGGAGTTCTTTCTAAATCAAGGTCGCCGGAGGAAGTAGGAATAGGTTTAATGGCGGCAGAGACCTTTTTGTGAGAATGACGACAAAGTTAGGGGTCTGTTTGAAAATATTTTGAAAGTTAAGGCCATAAATGTAATTAGATAGGAACAAGTTGCAAATTAGGTCAAGACAAACTCATCTTGGGTCCAAATTTTGGTAAAAACCTAATTTGGAAGTAAGGAATCCAATGGTGAAGTTGGATTTTGGTTTTGACCACGTTTGACTAGGAAATTTATGCAAAAACCTAAATTAGGGCAAATGTCTGTCTGAGACTCTGTTCTGGGTCAAAACGGGTTCTGATGGTCAAATTAAGATTCCAAACCCTAGAGAATATTTTTCTATGAATTTTAGAAAGTTTAGGTGAATTTTATCTTGACCAGAACATCAGTTAATTAAGCAGATTTATTTTTAGGGTTTCAAAAGTCATTTAATTCTCAAAACACATGCAAACCTTTTCTGTTGTTCTATCCCACTTGTTATCCTTTTAAGACCATTTGACCCTCAATTAACCCCTAGGAAAACTCGTGGTTGTACTTCATTCATGATATGATGGTAAAATTACAATTTTAACCCTAGTTTCTAGTTTTTTCCCTTAGAATGATTATGTAGTGAACTATAACTCTCTGGCAGTTATGTAGTAGCATTTACTGACTTAATTGAATCAAAATGAGCTAATTATGGGTCATGATGGTGTTCCCATCACTAGCCCTCCACCGAATACCTTCACGTACTCCACCCTTCTCCACCTTCACCTTGCTCACACACGCACTCTCACCGCACACCACTAGCACCATCACCATTGTCACATTTGCATGAAGCTCCTAAGCATATTTGACGTGGCCGTGAGTCCGTTCTTGTGTTTTCAGGCAGTCCATCGGAGCTCCGCCGCCGCATCATCTTCTCTGACTTCGTTCATGGTGTTCTAGCCACGATAGCCCCAGGCAACTTCCCCAGGCATTGCAGATTTCCTTTAGGAGCATCTCCAGGTCTCCAATTAGAGCTTTCATCCACCACTGCATCCCCAATCGAAGCTCTCATCTTCTAGCTGCACGCGACGAAGGACTGTGGGAAAATAGTACCATATCATCAAGATTGAAGCCAGCCGAGCGAGATAAGAGGAATTCCTCTCCCTGACCCATCACCCAAGACAAGGGGGTTGGGTCCCCTTCACCCTCGCACATCCACTTAACCTACTTACCTGAGCCCACTACTCACCTACGATCATGCCCATAGGCTTGCACCCAATTCTGGATCCATTTACCTGACTACAGTTGGGTTCTTGAGAGAAAGAGGAAAAGGAAGGAAAGAGAGAGAGAAGGGGGTTTTTCCTTGCTCTCTAACTCTCTACCACTTAGAAGAATTCCAAAGGAAGCCTTTGCCTCTGTTGTGCGTGGCTACTAAGTCTCTCTACAGAGGCTTGAAGGAAGAAAGAATGAGGCCCTTGAGCCTCTTGAAGGCACTATAGCAGGGTAACATTTAAGTCATCAGCCTTGAGAAACTGACATCTGATCCTTCTGACATTATGCACAGTGGCCCTGTGCTTACTTATATTACGTGGATTATTTGGTTGATAGTACTATACACTTATTTGAGATAATTGTAAAAGGGCAAGTGGCGATTTAAATCACCATTTTACCCCATTCTTTTAACACTCTAATATTGACTCATATATATATCATTCTTGAATGGAATTTTGGTTATAGTTGCTCATATTTGTGCTTATAATTATGATCTTTGGAATTAAATTGCAATACTTGCTCCTTGTGTTCGACCTCGAATTTTTTGACGATTCTACGAGACATAATTTGTATCTGTTTTCGAGCTATTTCTGCTATATTACAACAAAGTGATTTTAAAATCTCATTTTAACCCGTCAACATTTTGGCATCGTTGCCGGGGAGCAATGCATGATAAATGCCAGTTTATCATCATTCTTATGCATTAAAACAAACCTAGCTCTTAGGATTTTTCTCCACAAACGAGTTTTTGGGTTGCATTAGGCATTAACTAGGATAGGCATGCATTGCATTTTTTCTTATCATTTTAATATGTTTTTGTGAGTGATAGGGATGAACAGATATACAGATCCCTAAAACCCTAGCACTCAAGAAGGCAAATGGTGAAGGAGGAGTTAGACTAGCTGGAACTCGGCTTGATCTAGCCCACCACAGCTGGAATCTAGCTCACTTGGACTAGGGTTAGCTCATCTGATTTCGCCCCCCATAGCAGAAAATTGTTGTTTTCTTCTCCCTCCTCTTCTAAAAGAATGGAAAACCCCGGAAGCCGACAAAAAAATTATGCTTCCACTTCTAACCTGTCAGCTGACTCACAAGCTGACTTCACCCTCCCTCACCTCCCTAATTTAGAGTAACCGAAAATCCCAACAGGGCCAGGTGGCCCTCCAATTCTAACTCAAAATCCAAACCCCTTTGCCTTGATGGTCGACCATTTGGTTCGACTACAGCAAAATCAAGAAGATTTAGCTAGGACTGTCACGAACCTAGCTAACCAAGGGCAAAATCCACCACCTCGCCAACAGCCTGTCATTCCTCTTAAGGATTTCTATGATCCTTGCAATTCCCGGGGTGGTCATACCACAAGGAGATTTCGAGATCAAACCATCCATTCTAAACCTTATCAAACATTTTTATGGTCTTCCAAGAGAGGACCCTCGAGGAATTAACTGTCCTCGCTCAAACCACTCATTCTCGCAATGTGTAGGAAGATATGTGGTTAATGAGACTTTTTCCTCTCTCTCTTAAAGACAAAGCTTCTGATTGGTTTAGAACGGTTGGGCACCCAATTATCACCTGGCCCCAATTAAAAAGCAGTTTTCTCAAAAAAAAAATTTCGATTGGTCAAATGAATGCATTAAGAAGATCCATAATGACCTTTCAACAGAAAATTGGTGAACCACTCCATGAAGCCTGGGAAAGATTTCAAGAACTTCTAAGAAGTCCCCATCATGAAATTCCATAATGACAATTAGTGCAGATCTTCTATCATGGATTAAAAGATCAATTGAAGCGATTTGTGGATGCCTCATGTGGGGGCAATTTCCTTAACAAAGACGCCAAAAGTGCCTATCTCCTCTTTGAAGAAATGAGTGAAAACTCATTTAACATGACTTCAATAGACACTTTTGGCAGAACGCAAAACCCCAGACACGGAGTCCATGAAATTGACTCCAAATCCATCTCTATTCTAGTCACTTAAAGTGATCTATATATGTTAGCTCAACAACTAGACCAGATGCAAATTCACCAGAAGAAAATGGAAGAAAAGCTCACAAATAAACAAGCTCCACAGGTTCACTCTCCACACACTAACCCTCCACACCTTCTCTGAAGAGAAAATCTGCACAACATTTATACCACACCTTCTGGTCAGCAATTGTCAACTGATTTCTCGCAGGATTTGACTGGGAATTTTGATCAAAATATTTTTGATCCCACCACGGAAAATATTTATGCTCTCCAGGAGTAATTTAGAAACCCCTCCAACACTTTTAATCAAAACTGGAGGACTAACCCGAATCATTCCTAGAAGAAACCGAACCAAATTCCTTTTCCCAAACAAAACTATTTTGGGAACTATGGGCAACCTGTGTATCAACCTGGACCATCCCAGGAAGATATTAACACTCAGGTCATGAAAACTCTACAAGGAATGCAGAATCAGATGACGGAAGTAACCCACATGATTACCAACCTGCAACACCAAGTCAAGGTTACTTCTGATCATCGACCTGTTAGGAATTTACCTTCCCAACCCATGCCCAACCCAAATAATCAAAAGAATCAGTTCCAAGGTGGATATTCCAGTTAACCCGTTCAACCAGCACCTCAGCATCCATCGGGTTTCAATAACAGTCAGGCTTCCCATCCTCATCCTAGAAACAACCAAACTGCAAATGCAGTTACTTTGAGGAATGGGAAAACCACTCACAATCCCCTGCCTATTAAAGAAACCCGTTTTAATGAAAAATAGATCAACTCTTCCCCATCTCCCTCTTATATTGTTCAGGAATCAATTAATGCAAAATAGGGAAACCCTGCTCCATTTTCGCAAGCCCTCCACTCTTCAACAGATAAGAAAAAGAAGAAAATCAAGTCCACTGAAAAGGAATTAATGGATTTATTTGGGCAAGTTGAATTTAATATCCCTCACCTAGATGCCACTAAATACATCCCTACCTATGCAAAATTCCTAAAAGATTTGTGTACCCCAAAAGGCAGCCCTGACATTTAGGAAAGGTGATCCTTCCTGACACAGTCAGATCAGTTGTGTAGAGTCGACTTCCTCTTAAGAGAAAAGATCCTGGTGCCCCCCTAATTCAAGTTATCATTAATGATGCTTCTTTTGATCACGCTTTGTTTGATCTCGGTGCCTCAATTAATCTTATCCCCACAATTGTTTCTGATGAATTTAAGATTGGTGAATTAAAGCCTGTTGAGGTTACTCTTCAATTAGTCGACCAATCTACAATTAAACCAAGGGGAATTGTTGAGGATGTCCTTGTTCAGGTCAAAAATTGTCTATTTGCAGTAGACTTTTTAGTCCTAGACATAGAGGTACCGGAAGCACTAAAGTTTGCCCCATTATTCTTGGAAAACCATTCTTAGCCACCGCCCGCGTGAATATTGACTGTGATTCTGGAAAGATGAAGATCATGTGTGGTAGTGAATCTATAACCCTAGACATTTTTCAAGCTTCTAGGTGGTTCCAAGAACCAGATTTCTTTGATGATACGGATTCAGAAATAGAAAACATTGTGGAGGAAACTTTGCAAATATCCCATTTAGGTTCCTATTTTGCCATCAATACGGTTCCCGAACAATCCACTTCTTCTCACCCTTCCACCCTAACCACACATTCAGCTAACCCTCTAGCTGATCCTTTCACTCTCACCTCCCCACTAGCCCATAAAGCAAAAATTCTTTCGAAGCCAGGCCCACAATTGGAATTAAAACCTTTGCCCGACTCCCTTAGATATGTCTTCCTGGGTCCTAATCTGACCCTACCCCTGATTATAAATTCTAGACTTACCTCGGTACAAGAGCACAAACTTCTCCAGGTTCTGAGTAAATATCAAAAAGCTATTGGCTAGACCCTTTCTGATCTTAAGGGTATTCATACGTCCTATTGTACACATCATATATATTTAGAGGACGATTCTCGCCCTTCTCACCAACCACAAAGGCACCTGAACCCTATTATGCAGGAGGTGGTAAAAAGGAGATTATTAAGTGGCTTGGTGTTGATATCATCTACCCCATTTCTGACATCTCCTGGGTTAGTTCAACACAAGTTGTGCCCAAAAAGGCTAGACTAACAGTTGTCACTAATGATATGGGGAGAATGTAGCCACTAGGACTGCCTCTTCTTGGCATGTGTGTATCGATTACAGAAAATTAAACACGGCCACCAAGAAGGACCATTTCCTGCTCCCCTTTATTGATCAAATCTTGGAGCGTTTAGCTGGATGAGATTTCTACTATTTTCTGGATGGTTATTCTAGCTATAATCAGGTAGCGATTCATCCTGAGGACCAAGACAAGACAACTTTCACCTGCCCCTTCAGAACCTTTGCTTTCTGAAGGATGCCTTTCGGTCTTTGCAACGCACCTACGACTTTTCAAAGGTGTATTCTTGCAATATTTTTAGACCTGGTAGGTGAATTCTTAGAAGTCTTTATGGATGACTTCTCTATTTTTGGAGATTCTTTTGACCATTGTCTCAAGAACCTTGAAAGAACTCTCCAAAAATGCATAGAAGTCAATCTGGTCCTCAGTTGGGAAAAAAGTCATTTCATAGTCCAAGAAGGTATTGTCTTAGGCCATGTTATTTCAAAAAAAGGAATCACGGTAGATAAAGCAAAAATAGATGCTATATCTAAGCTCCCACCGCCCGCCACTGTCAAACAGATCAAATCCTTTTTGGGTCATGTGGGTTTCTACCGTCGATTTATACAAAATTTTTCCCAAATCTCCAAGCCCTTAAGTCAGCTACTCACTAAAGACCAGCCATTTGATTTTAATGAGAAGTGCCTGGAGAGTTTTCTGAGGTTGAAGAAGGAGGTTACTAAGGCACCAATTTTACAGGGATCTGATCGGAATAGTCCCTTTGAATTAATGACAGATGCCTCAGATTTTGCTGTAAGGGCCGTTCTAGGGCAAAGAATTGGCAAGAAGCCTGTTGTGATCTATTATGCTAGCAAAACTCTTGATGATGCACAACGGAATTACACGGTTGCTGAAAAAGAACTTCTTGCCATTGTATTTGCCTTAGAAAAATTTAGATCTTATCTTTTGGGGTCACATGTCACTGTATATGCTGACCACTCAGCAATTAAATATTTGCTGACAAAGAAAGATGCGAAACCCTGCCTTATCCGTTGGATTTTGCTGCTCCAGGAATTTGACCTGGAAATCAAGGATAAGGCGGGATCACATAATGTAGTGGCCGGCCATCTCTCTCATCTTATGACGAATGACATAATGACCCCACCTGATCAGTTCCCCAATGAAAGCATTTTGGCTGCTACGACCCTCCCTTGGTTTGCGCCCATTGCAAACTATTTAGCAATAGAACGAATCCCCGTTGATTGGCCAAAAACAAAATGGGATAAGTTCTTTGCTAATATTAAATACTATTTTTGGGAGGAGCCTGACCTTTTCCGCATTTGTGCTGATCAAGTCATTCGACGTTGTGTACTCGATTCTGAAATCCATGATATTTTGACACATTGTCACTCAAAGGCCTATGGTGGACATTTTTCAGGCAAGAAAACTGCAGCTAAAATCCTTAATGTGGGATTTTATTGGCCCAGCTTGCACAAAGATGCTCATGACTTTGTTCGAACCTGTATGCGTTGCCAGAGTATCGGCAACATGACTCGGAAGGATATGATGCCCCTTAATCCTATTTTAGAGGTTGAAATTTTTGATGTTTTGGGCATCAACTTCATGGGACAGTTCATCTACTTTGGTGGGTATTTATATATACTAGTCGCAGTCAACTATGTTTCAAAATGGAAAGAAGCAATACCCACCTGCACTAGTGATCACCGTGTCGTTGTCAAATTTCTTAAGAAAAATATTTTCTCTAGATTCGGCATTCCAAAAGCCATTATCAATGACGAAGGCTCACATTTCACTCACTCACAATTTTGTCACCTTCTTTCTAGATATGGGGTTAATCATAAAATTTCCACACCTTATCACCCCCAAACTAATGTCCAGGCTGAAGTTTCTAACTAGGAAATTAAAAATATTTTACAAAAGAGGCTTAGGCTCGACCGTAAAGATTGGTCCACCAAATTGGACGACGCTTTATGGGCCTACCGGACCACTTATAAAACTCTACTTGGCATGTCTCCCTTCCGTCTGATTTTTGGGAAGGCATGCCATCTCCCGGTAGAACTAGAACATAGGGCTTTTTGGGCAAATAAACAACTCAACATGGACTTATCTGACGTTGGTATCTATAGAAAAATACAATTAATTGAATTGGAAGAATTACGTGATTTTTCCTATGAAAATGCGAGGATTTATAAAAACTGAACGAAGAAATTTCATGATAAATACATTGTTCGGAAACACTTTGACGTTAATCAATGTGTTTGGCTTTTCGATGCTAGATTACATCTTTTTCCTGGCAAATTAAAATCTAAATGGATCGGCCCCTTTATTGTCACATAAAACTTATCCATACGGCGCTATTGATCTTTTTGATCCAAAAACTAATTCGACATTTCAAGTCAACGACAAACGTTTAAAGCCCTATTTCAATCATACAACAAATCTTCCATCTGAATCTTTTGATTTCACGGAGCCAGCTGCCTTTGATCACTAGTGCACACTACACCCGGCTGAATTATGTATATGATAGCATTGGATGGGAGGTAACTCATCATTTTTTTCCTGCTTTCCTTTTTTCTCTTCTTTTTCCAGGTTTTACCCATCCTAAAATTGACCGTTCTTCATTAAGGTTATCCCTTCTTCCTCCTAATGCATGACATTGCATATCTTAAGCATGGGGGGGTGTTCTTAAAATTTGACCATCAATTTAGGATTTTCAAAACCTAAAAACATGCATTTTCTTTAGTTATTTTATTTTCCTGCTTGCATACCCAAAATATAAAAATGATGAAAACTTTTTGAGGAAAAATTTTGAAATTAGGACTAAGGTCGAAAAACTCACTTTCGGTACAATGGGATTTAATCTTTAACAAACTAGGGATGAGGATGTGGATCTGATCACTAGAATTTCAAGGTCTATTTTAGACTAGATCAGATATCCTTCTCTAAAAATTCCACTTGAACTCATGATAGTTCAGGTGACTTGATCCTATTTTGTAACATGGAAAGTATTTGACTTAGTTTTTGATTCAGAAACTTGCATGTCTTGAGAAACTTTTTGTGTCAATTTTCACACACATGCCAACACTTAAAAACAACAAAAGATTAGAAAAACCCCCTTGTTTAGACTTAGTAAAAGTCTGAAGCAGATCATTGGTTTGAGTTCCCACCGCCAAGAATGAGGAAAATACCTCCTTTGAGGATGCGATGTCAACATGTTACTGCCTCGGCACTACTCCATATTTATATTTCATATCTTTAGATGGAGCATTAAAGTGCATTTTAGCAACTCAAGTGTCTTGGGTGGTGCTCTACCTATAGTGTCGGAGCAAGAGCTTGAGTTTGCTTGGAGTGCCCCTTTACACCGCATTGTGTTTTGGGGTTGTGAGCTCTTGGGTGGTGTCATGGACAGTGCTATCCCAAAGTATTGGTGCTAGAGCCCCCTCGAGGATTGGTAATGGGAATGATGATCCCGACACATCTGTTGTAAGACTAAGCTAAAAATAAGCATGGGAGAGAGAAAATATATATATATATATAATTTTAACCAAAAACACACCCTTATAATTGTTGGCTTTTCACAAGCACGGACACAAGGTTTTAAAGGATTTTGCAAGTTGCGAATTAGATTCATTAGACAGAAAAATCCTAAAAACAAAAATTTCAAGTCATCTGAATTAACAAGGGGTTAATTTGTGAATTTTCTAGAGGATATATTGATCCCATTTTGTCTAATGGCTGGATCCAAAAATAAATCCTGATGTTTATCCTTAACAAATCGGATGCCTCCTATGTTTAGATCAACCAAGGTCCCTTAATCTTTTTCTCCTCAAAAGTCAAAAAAATTAGATTTCCCAAAAATTTCATTTTCCGAAAAAATTAAAGTATTGCTAAGAGACTAACAAAAGATAAGCATGGGGGTGTGATAAATGACAATTTATCATCATTCTTATGCATTAAAACAAACCTAGCTCTTAGGATTTTTCTCCGCAAATGGATTTTTGGGCTGCATTTAGCCATTAACTAGGATAGGCATGCTTTGCATTTTTTCTTGTCGTTTTAATATGTTTTTGTGAGTGATAGGGATGAACAGATATAGAGATCCCTAAAACTCTAGCACTCAAGAAGGCAAATGGTGAAGGAGGAGCTCAGACTAGCTGGAACTCAACTTGATCCAACTCACCACAACTAGAATCTAGCTCACTTGGACTAAGGTTAGCTCGTTCTAACTCCATTCAGCTAATCTTAGTTGAATGGCAGCTTAAGAGAGCTCATCTTAGCTCACCCTAGCTCAAGTCAGCTCAGATCCAGCTCAACATAGTTGAGTCTAGCTCATCTTAGCTCCCACTGGTCCACAGGGAGCTCTAGCTAGCTCAGCTGAGTTGACTGAAGTTCACCCTAGCTCAGATCCAGCTATATCCAGCTCCACTCAACTCCAGCCAGCTGAAGAAGAATTCACCCCAGCTCAGGAAGCTCAAATCCAGCTCCCAGGGACTCAGCTTAGCTCAACTTGGTTGAGCTAAGCCACCTTAGCTATCTCAACCAGCTCAATCCTCCCCGTGAGCACCAGACCCAGCTCACCTCAGCTCCATTTAATAGAAGCCAGATCACTTTAGCTTGGCTTAGTAGCTAGCAAAGAACTAGCAAGCTAATCTAGCTAGAGTAGTCCCATGCTGACCTCTTCAGTAGCTGCCATCTCCACTTCAGCTCTAGATTCTTCAGATCCAACCCCTCCCTCCAAACCCTAGCCCCAACACCTCCTCCTCTACTCCACTATTAGCTAAGCTAGCTTAGCTTAGCTTAGCTTAGCTTAGCTATGCTCCAGCTCCCTTGGCTTTTACCACCTAAAAACCCTACCTAACAACTCCACCAACTAGCTCCACCTAAGCTCCACATAAGCTAACCCAACTTCCACCTCACCTTGTAGCCAACCTAGCCTACCCACTACCTCCAAAAGACACCACAAAGTGGTGCCAAAACCACCCTAACTACCCTCCTTATTGGTGCCACTTTTTCCCTCCAAAACCCCCTCCATCTCCACCACACATCTTCCCTTAAACCCATCTCCACCATCCACATGATCCCCCTTCTAGAAGCCTTCTTGGTGGCGCCAAAACCAAGGCATCTTTCCATGGTTAGCGCCACCTTTAGATGGCCCTTCACCACCATAACCACCACCTTCACACCCCCTACTTGGCACCAACTCTTCTTAGCCCTAGGATCACCTAACCACCTCCATCTTCCCATCCTAGCCATCAATCTCAAGGGTCACCTTAACCCCTCATCCTACCCTATAAAAAGACCACCACCCACCACCTTAGAAGCCATCCTTGGCTAGCAAATTTCCTCTCATACTCTACCTAGAGCCCATGCCCAAGAGAGGAGAAGAAGAAGAAGATTAAGGGGATATTCTGTCCCTTTGGTGCCTTCCCCTCTTGCCTTCACTCTTGTGCCCACACCAGCCAAAGGAGGAGCCAGGCAAGGAAGACCTTTGGAGGAGGTCTTGAAGGTGGTCCACGCCACCTTGGAGGAGAACTTGAGGGTGGTGCATGCCCACCCTAGGAGGAAAGACTTGAGGTGGAGAGCATCCACCTTGGAGGAGCTTTCAAGGAAGGAGAAGAAGGAGACCCTCTTTTCAAGCCAAGGAGCAGCTAGGCTTGGAGCAAGAAGACTCCCTTCTTCACCAGATTCTACAAGAGGATTTGTGTTTCTTCTATTGCTTTTATATTTTTCATTTCTAGTAGAAGCATTCCTCTACTTGTCTTTTTAAAAGAACACAAATTCTACTAAATTAAATTGCCTTCTTTCTAATTTTTTGTTGCAATTGTTACCTTTGTTCTAGCACTTGTTTCACTTCCACTCCCTAATTACTCTAGGCCTCCACTTTCCTAGAGTGAGCTTAGGTAGTGGACATTTTTATCTCTTAAGTTTTAGCTTAGCAATTTTAGGTGTTAGTAGTTTTCCGTCACAATTCGCATTTGCCCTCATTATTTCAAAACTAAAAAATATATGTATATTTAAAATACCAAAAAGAAAGTTGAGATTTAGTTTCTAAGCAAGAGAATTAAATTGCAAATTTGCCTCCTTGGACGACCCTAGATACTCCCCAATCTAGGAATATAAATTTAAAAGTCTATGCGATTTCGCCTGTTACAATGACTTAAAAATCACTTTTACAAATCACACCAAACTTTGCATCAACGTGCAATTTGATCACTCTGATTACAATTTTGATCTGGTATTAACTTGTTCTATCTATTTTGCTGAGGTATGTGCTGGATTCATTCTAGAAGATCTTCCACACATCAAACACTCCAGGGGTAGGTAATTTCATTGGCTTTTTTTTAAACCCCTGATTCTGAGAAAAGCTAAAAAGAAGAAATCAATTAAGATCAACTTACATTTCATACTTAGAATTAATCATCTCAAGTTGCCTGATTCGATTCATTCTAGAAAATCCTGATCTTGATTTTTGCACCTATTAGGGATTTAAGGTATCTAGGGCACTTATCTTCTTGATTGAGCCCTAGGTGCTAAAATTGGACAAAATTGATTGGACCCAATAGAGCCAAATTAGGGTTTCCATTCCAGGGTTGAGGAACACATTTACCTAATAAAGAATCTACTTTCCCACATTGTGTGCTGCCTAAACTTTGATTGAATTTAATTAATCAAGAAAACCCTAAAATTAAGCTCTAATTATCCATTTGAATCGAAAAATTGAGACCTAATAATCTCAGGACAAATCAGGTGAAGTTGATCCACCTTGTGGGGTCAACCAATCTTCAAATTAGGTCACTAAGCATAAATCAACTCTAAAGTTCAAGTGGAATCCTAAGCACCTCAATTCAAATTTAAAATTTGGTAGACTTAAGAGGTTAAGTCGCTCATTCTAGTTCATTTGAATCCACGATGACAAGGAAGGATGGGTGGGGGAAGCCCTGTAACCCGTGGGGATGCTCTACCGTGTTGGGGTCTTTGTGGGACTCTCCCTTTTGGGCTGCCCAATTACTTCTCAGGTGAGCGATTTTCTGATCAAGAGGTATCATCCACCTTGAACCTCTATAGTCATCCAAAAATATTTGGGTGTCTCGATTGGATCCATCACATTTTCTGTCCCTTATCTCATCTCCTAGTGTATGTTCGGGAGGAGGTCCTTGAGACCACCTTTGAGGCCTTCATTAGATTTTCACTCCCGTCGAGGCCAAGCCTCGACCCCCTTATGTGTTGATGAGAGCCTCATCATGAGCCCTAACTAGCCCATTTTGATCCAAGAAAGAGAATAAAAGCTCCTGCATAACTTAGAAGAAGGCTTAATTGGAGGAATAAGTGTTCTGAGAAGAAAATATGAAATAAAGGGTAAAACTGTAATTTTACCATTGCAGTAAATAAACAGGATTTCTCAGAAACAAAACATAGGTCAAATGTTCTAAATAAGATAAAAGTTGGTTGATTCAATCAGAAATGGGTTCATGTGCAATCCAGGAATTAAATGACATCGGGTAACCCTAAAACAGACCTGCTTAATTCAACAAGGTTTTGGTCAGGATAAAAATCAGGTAAACCCTCTAAAATTCATGGAAAAATATCCCCTAGGGTTTAGAACATTCAATTTGGCCTTTGGAACCTAGTTTGACCTAGATTGGGGTCCTAACTCATTAATTAACCTAATTTTGGTTTTTACGCAAAATGTTAAGTCAAACTTGATCAAACCTAAAATCCAACTTCACCATTGGATTCCTTAGGTCCAAATTAGATTTGTACCAAAATTTGGACCTAAGGGGAGGTCATCTTGACCAACTTTACAAATTAGTACACCCAATTATACTTTGACCCTTATCTTTTGAAAACCATCACATAAGCCTCCCCAGCTTCCTCGCAAATCTTACAATCAAGTCCCTCTGCCATTAATGGGGAGGAATCCTTCTCCGGCAAGGAAGGCAGGGGGGATACTCTCTGATCCCTCAGAGATCTCCTCCCAGAATTGGAAGGGAGATTCTCTGAGGAATCCCCTTCCATCTGAGCCCGATCACAATCTTTGATTTCTGTCCAAACTCTCGTGCGAACGCATGAAATATTTGGGATCCCAACTACCTTCCTTCTCTGGTGAGACGACGGTGGCTGAATGCTTTCCCTCCACACACCAGAAGCTCGGTCAGCACTTATAAAAGGATCCCCGACCCTCTGCAAATCTCTCAAACTTGCTTTGGCCGTAGAACCCTCCAAACTTCATCTCTCCTCTCTCCGGCCAAGAAGCCTGCAAGCTCCGGTGATTACCTCTCCTCCCTCTCGTCGCTCTGCTGCCATACCAGCAGCAGAGTTCACTCCGCCTCATCCTCCCATGTCGCGCAGCACCAAGCGCACGCCTCCTTGACCTCCTCAACATCGCTGTTATCTCCCTCAAGGTTGTCTTCTCCGACGACAGCACAAACGAGCCGTCTGTCTCCACTGCCCCCTTTCACTCCCAACAATCCAGATAAGTTCTCCCTCTTTCACTCTTTCACTACCCTCACTTTATTTCACACAACCGCCCCTCGACCGTCACTGTCCACTGCCACCTTCCTCATCTCCGGCCACCCTCCGGTGAGACGCTCCTATCACTCCACAGCCCCACACGTCTTGCCAACCACTGCATAACCTCCGCCATACTCCACTGAATAACCTCCACTCATCAACAGACCCTCTACGCCACCAAAACTACCCCCTGATCAAACCCATCCGTCCGGCCACAGAGCGACCTAGGCACGCATGCCTAGGCCACCCCGCGGCCTGCCACCTACTGCCTCACCTTCGCTGTGACACGGTGAAGGTCCCCCTGTGATCTGATTGAGCTGCAAGGCCCTTTTTGTGTCAGGCAGGTTTCGAGCTCTGACCGCCATTAGCAGTGACTCAAGGAAGTTGCACGCTTGCTCCAGGTTGCAAGACTTCAGGGTTCCAGGTGCAGCAAACTTGGGAAGGTCTTGCGAATCCAGTCGTCCCAGCAAGTGACGTCGCGAGACCAACAATTGCGGCAATTGGAGGCACGGTCTGCTGTGGGTGCGCGAGAAAGAGCGGTGGGCATTAGTCCCACCTTGGTAAGTCACAAAGCACGTGAGTCCTTTATATTGAATTTGTGTTATTTCCTTGTTGCCTCGAATTCACTAGGGTGTGGCCCCTCCTTACCTATCCACAGCACCTCGTCCGCGAGCTCATCAAGCTGATCTGGTGCCCTGACCCGACTGCCCCCACTCCTGCACACTCCTCATGCACCACACCCATGCTGGTGTGCCTGGACCCGGCGCACGATCCGACCCAATAACCCAGCTCTGGGAGAGCATACCGAAGAGAGATAGAGGGAGAGAGATGCGCGGGAAGGGTAGGGGAGTAGGTTTTGCTATGTGGTGCTTGTGTGCAAGAAGCAGGGACTTAGTTGCTGCAAGCGAAGGAAAAGAAGGAAGGAGGCTCTGCAGAGGAAGAAGAAAGTCAAGGTAGAGAAGAAGAAGCGAAGTCAAAGAGAAACGAAATGAAGAAGGAAGAAGAAAGAGATCAATGGGCAGACAAAGAAGCAAGAAAGCGAAGGAAAAGAAGAGGAAGAAGAAAGAGAAGACCACTTAGGAAGAGGCAAGCCAGGCCTTGGCCACAAATCAAGAAGAGAAGGAAAAAGAAGAGGAATAGAAGCAGCCAAGGAAGCGAAGAAAAGGAGCTAAAGCAAAGCAAATAACCAAAAGAAGAGTCTGGGAAATACTTTAAGACATCTGATGATATTGCATCAGATGTCGATTTTTTCTTGAGCAATTTCTTTCTATATCACTCTCATGTCACTTCTATTGAACTAGTCATTTCTTCTTATTTAAAAAGTTGTGTTCTCAAGTTTTGGAATACTTAGATTGCTCCCTGTGTTCAACCTCGAATACTCTGATTTTCGAGTTATAAATCTTTATTTGTTTTCACGGAAAGTTCGTCTATATTACAACGCAATATTTGTTTAAACACGATCTAGCCACGTTAACATGTGTGCAACTTCCTGATCAAATAGACATCTCCTCCGGCTCTTCCATTTCTGAGCCCATATCTCCAGCCACAGCCATGGAACCCTACGGAGAAGAACCTGACCTTCAACATCAATTCCATAACCTCAGAGATCAATTCAATGCCCACATCACCCCACCGTAGCATCCTCAAAAGTGAGATCACTACAATCCCGCTGCGGTGGAAGTCGAGCCTCGAGTGCAAATCCCTACGGGAGGACTTGAGGTGGAGCTCAAGCAAAGTGTGCTTCATACAATCCCGAAATTCCATGGCTTGAACTCTGAGGATCCCTTCCAGCACATTAAGCATCTAAAGCTTTTGGCCCAGACTTTCGAGCTGAACATGTAGAATCGAGATAGCTTACTCATGAGAATGTTCTCCTTCTCTCTTTTAGATAAAGCCGCTCATTGGTTTCAGACTCTCACTTATCCGTCACCACGTGGGAAGAACTTTAGACTGCTTTTCTACAAAAATTCTTTCCCATTGCTCGGACGAATGCTATGCGGTAGCAGATTACGCACTTCTCGTAAGGAGTGGGAGAACCTTTGCTTGAGGCATGGAATCATTTTCTGGATCTCATGTGCGGTGCCACCATCACGGAGTTCCAAAATGGGAACAAGTCCAGTCTTCTTACCATGGGCTCCGTGATGATATCAAACTCTTTGTCAATGCAACCTGTGGTGGCAACATCATGGGTCAACAAGAAGACACGATTTGGGAAATTCTCGAGAACATGTGCAAGAACTTCCTGAATAATGAGTCATTGGGTGTGTATGACCGGACGACCACCCATGCATTGACAAATAATCGGGGGGGTACACGAGACCCAAGGCCTTTCCACATCCATCAATCTGGAGTTGATAGCCAGTTACTTGGATAAGGTCTCAACCATTGAAAAGAAGGTGGACAACTTGACTCGACACTAGCAAAACACCACCTTAGCACAGCAAAACACATTTTTGCACCCGCCCTTAGGAAGGGAGGGTGTACACAACATCTACTCTTCTTAGAGGATGGATGCCTATCCACCCCTATCTGATTATGGTCTTGGAGGAAACTCAAGACCAACTAACTCTAGTTGGGGGAACTTTGAACCCTCTTACTCTGATTTTTCTAGAGTTCCTCAAACCTACGAGGATCTCCACGCCATCCAAAATAATCCATTCTCAAACACTTATAACCCTGGATTGTGCAATCACCCCAACTTTGCATGGTTAGGAAATAACCCAAACCCAAGACCTTAATTTCAACCCCGACCACAAAACCCATGACCTTATCAACCTACTCAACCAAGGCCAAATCAAAATTTCCAATCTAGGCCACCTAGGGAGGACCAAATGTCTCTGATTCTCCAAACCTTGGTTGACATGCAAAAAGTACACAAAAAAAAGAAATCATAGAGGTTCGAAATCAACTGGCCCAGTTGGCAAATGCCCACCAACCCAGTGCACTTCCTTCCCAACCTCTACCTAATCCGAATAACATGACAAACCAGAGGCGCATTATGAACCCAAATCAGTGCCAAGCTCACTATGTTTACCAAGCCCCTTTTGCTCCATTACCTGACGGGATGGAAGCTTCAACATCATATTCAGGGTATCAGCAGTAGACACCTATTTTGCCTAACCCAAACCAGAATCAACCAGGACTTAACTCCATCACCACCCGTAGTGGCAAAGCAACCTAGGATCCACCATTCCCTAGCCATGACAAGCCTGAACATCCAGACCCCAACCTAAGATTGGTGATCCAGGACACCCCTATCCAGATAATGAGCTTGAGCCAATTCTAGAGGAACCAACTGAGGTTCCATTCCCTGAGGCCTTGACGAAGGGGAAGAGGAAACATAAGACCGTGGAACTAGAGGAAGACCTAGTCAAACTTTTTGAACAGGTGCAAATAAACATCCCCTTGATGGATGCAATTCGCCACGTATCAGCTTATATGAGATTTCTGAAAGATTTGTGCACACCTAAGCGAAAGCCACGAACTAAGGACAGGAGTCTGATCGTCTTGTTGGAGCAAGCCAGGTCCATCATTTTGAGCAAACTCCTACCTAAGGCAAAAGATCCTGGTACCCCTCTGATCTCCTACAAAATTGGTGATATAGAATTCAATTGAGCATTATTGGATCTAGGAGCTTCCATAAACTTGATGCCTACATCCCTACTAAACCACTTTGAGGAATTTAAGCTTAAACCAACATCGGTGACTTTGCAATTAGTAGATTGATCAATCAAGTCCCTAAAGAAATTCTCAAGGATGTTGTAGTTCAGATTCGTGATTTCTACTTTCCGGTGGACTTTATTGTATTAAACATGGATACTCTTGAGAATTTGAAAAACACATCGATTATATTAGAAAGACCATTCCTAGCCATAGCTAGGGCGAACATAAATTGTGAAGAGGGCCAAATCGAGTTGAAATTTGGAAGCAAGACATTAAAAATTGATATCTTTAAGGCCTAAAAAGGAGTTAACTGTGGGATTATTGAACAAGTTTGAGATATCAGTTCTGTGGTTGAGGACCAACTCATAGAGGAAAACCCAATTATTTTTTATACTCGACCACAGAAGATCATGACCCATAGCTAGAGGAGCCTAGACATGACCCAGATACACCTGCAACTCCTACCTTTGCTCCTGAACCTTACCCTAAGCCTCCTGCTTCTACTAATAACCTTGTTATGGAATTGAAGCCCCTCTCAGATCATTTGAAATACGTCTTCTTAGGTTCAAACCACACATTTCCTGTGATCATTAATTCCCGACTTACCCTGGATCAGGAACAAAATTGATTTCTATCCTCCAGTAGCATCAGAGAGCCATTGGATGGACTCTTAATGATCTGACTGGTATCAGTCCCTCATACTGCACACATCACATCTACATTGAAGAGGGCTCACGACCATCCCGAGAGATGCAGAGATGACTTAATCCAAATATGCAAGATGTCGTTAAGAAAGAGATCATCAAGTGCTTAGATGCTGGGATCATCTATCTAATCTCTGACAGCCGTTGGGTGAGCCCAATCGAAGTTGTGCCTAAAAAGGCAGGTTTCACCGTGATCACAATGGAATCTGGAGAGACCATCCTGACCCATACGCAAATTGGTGGAGAGTTTGCATTGATTACAGAAGACTAAATGCCTCTACGAAGAAGGACCATTTCCTACTACCGTTTATTGATTAGATACTCTAGAAACTCACAGGAAATTGGTTCTTTTACTTCCTAGACAGGTACTCCAAATACAATCAGGTGGCAATTCATCTAGAGGATCAGGAAAAGACCACCTTCACCTACCCCTACGGTACATATGCATTCCGTAGGATGCCATTTGGGCATTGTAATGCACCTGCTGCTTTTCAGCGGTGCATGCTAGCCATATTTTCCAATATGGTAAGTGAGTACCTTGAAGTCTTCATGGATGACTTCTCGGTCTTTGGTGAATCTTTTGATGATTTCCTCCTTCATCTGGTCCAAATCCTTAGGAGGTGCCTTGATGTGAATCTGGTTCTTTCCTAGGAAAAGAGCCACTTCATGGTTCTTGAAGGCATAGTCCTGGGACATCTTATCTCTGAGAAAGGCATCTAGGTCTATCGAGTGAAAGTAAATTTGATTTCCAAACTACCTGTGCCTAGCTCGGTCAAAGACATTAGATCTTTCTTCGAGCACGTCGATTTTTACTGTCGATTCATTCCTAATTTTTCCAAAATTGCTCACCCCTTGAGAAATCTTTTGTCAAAGGACACTACATTCAAGATAACCGATGAGTGCGGTCACACGTTTGAGATCTTATGTGACCAAGTCACCCAAGCACCTATCTTACAATCCCTTGACTAGTCTCAACCTTTTGAGATCATGTGTGATGCATATGACTATGCAGTAGGTGTAGTGCTTGGGCAAAAAATCGACGAGAAACCCGTGGTCATCTACTACGCTAGCAAGACACTTGATGAGGCTCAGTGTAACTACACAGTTATTGAGAAAGAGCTTTTGACTGTAGTATTTGGCTTATAAAAATTTAGATCATACCTTCTGGGTTCCCATGTCATCATCTACTCAGATCACACTATAGTGAGGCACTTACATGCGAAGAAGGACGTGAAACCTTGACAAATTCGTTGGATCTTACTATTACAAGAATTTGACCTTGAGATTCATGACAAGGCAGGAAAACAAAATGTGGTAGCTGACCACTTGTCTCTCCTTCCTTCTTGTATTTTGGACCCTTCTAGACCTATCACAGAACATTTTCCTGATGAGCACCTCCTGACTATTGGCACAAGAATTCCATGGTACGCTGACATGGTGAATTACTTAGCATCCCACCAAATTCCATCTGATTGGTTGAAGGCCAAGAAAGACAAATTGCTTTTTGATGTCAAGTATTACATTTGGGAAGACCCGTACCTCTTCCATATTGGTGCTGATCAAATTACCCGAAGTTGTGTTCTACAAGCGGAAATACAGGACATCTTGTCCTTCTACCATGACCAAGCCTGCGACACACACTTGTCTGGTCATAAAATCGCAGCTAAAGTCCTCTAGTGTGGCTTTTATTGGCCCATGATCTTCAAGGATGCACACGATTATTGCAAGGCATGCAGTCATTGCTAGACCTTGGGCAACATAAGCCACCGTGATATGATGCCTCTACAACCGATTCTTGTGTGCGAAATCTTCAATATCTGGGGGATTGATTTCATGGGCCCCTTCCCAAAATCCGATGGCTTTGAGTACATTCTCCTTGCTGTGGACTACGTGTCCAAATGGATCGAAACAATCCCAACCTGAACCAATGATCATAAGGTGGTAATCAAGTTCATTCATTAGCACATCTTTTCCTAGTTCGGTGTTCCATGTTCTATCATTTCTAATGGACGGATCCATTCACAAATGCACAGTTTTGATCCCTAACAACAAAGTATGTGGTGTCACACCGAATCTCGACTCTTTATCACCCCTAGACTAATGGATTAGTGAAACTGTCAAATAGGGAGATCAAGAAAATCCTTCAGGTCACTGTTCGGCCTGATAGGATGAATTGGTCGACCTGCCTTCTGGAAGCTTTGTGGGCCTATAGGACCACTCACAAAACCCAACAAGGCATGTCTCCTTTTAGACTCATGTATGGGAAGGCATGTCACCTACCCTTCGAAATGGAGCACAAAGCCTATTGGGCAGTATGGAATTGCAACCTATATCTTTGAAGGCTGGAACCCACTGACGATTACAGATGAAAGAGATTGAGGAACTACGCAATGACGCATATGAAAACTCGCAAAACTATAAAGAATGGGTTAAGGCCTTTCATGATAAACACATATCTCGTAAGACTTTCTGGTCTGGTCAGAAAGTACTCCTCTTTGATGCCAAAATCAAACTCTTCCCAGGCAAACTCAGATCAAAGTATATTGGACCATTTCTAATTCGACGTGCATTTGGAAATGGAGCTATAGAAATCAATGAACTCAGTCATGATTCTGAACCTTTTGTTGTGAATAGTCAATGACTCAAATCGTTCATCGAACTCGCTGACATGAACTTGGCTGCGTTATCTTTTGATCTCCATTCTCCCTGAGCTCATTACGCCCAGCTGATGGGGTTAAACTTAGCGCTTAACGGGAGGCAACCCGTCATCTTTTGAAAAAACTCAAAACCCTTTTGACATATCTCCTTGCTGAACTCATATTGCACTTTATGGTTCGTCCATTAGAATAGCCGACTCCATCTTTGGTACTTGTATCGAAGCTTGAAATCATCCATAACAGTCATCCCAACTCGTCCACCCACCCTTTAACCCTATTCTAATGTACGATCTAAGCTGAACTCGAACCCACCTAATTTACGATGAGGACATTGCAAATTGTAGGCATGGGGGGGTATTAAAGTGCAAAATGTTGTGAAAATCGAATCTCAAAAGGGTTTCATTAAAAAAAAAAAAGAGAGGAGGTTGAGAGAAAGGAAGACCCATTTGAGCTAAATGAAGAAAAAGAAGGAAAGAAAAGAAAGAAAAAAGAAAGCAACAAAAAGAAAGGAAGAGAAAGAGAGTCCCTTCAAAATAGTATGGAACTTACCTAACTTCTAGGTTGGATCGAATGATGAATTAAGACCTAGAAGGCTTAAACTTAAGGGATTAGTGGCGAATACCAACATTTGAGATTTGAACACTCAAGTACTTGTCAAGATCTGGATTAATCCTTAAGAGGTTTAGGAAAATGCAAACCTTATGTATTAGGTCTAAGGCTTAGGGATTATTTGACCTCGTTAACTGACCTTTGGTCTACGGGACTTGGCAATTTAAGCACCCTAAATCACACAGTCTAGTTCAATGTGCTTAAATATGAAATCATGCTAAAAAGCATTTATGCTGTTCTGAAATTAGTCTTAAGATCTACATTAGGAGAGGCTCATAAACACAAGTTGATTTGGATGAGTTCTCAGCATAGAGAGGTAGGAAATTCCCCTCAAAGATGTGCGATAACATATCGTCTCCTCAATGCTTGCCTCGTAGGATATCTAAATATCATCAGGGGCATGTAAGTACCTTATGCTAGTTTAGATGCCATGGGAGGCATTATCACAAAATGTCGATTGCCAGGGTCAAGATTTAACTATAGAATGCCATGGGAGACACTATCCTGAAGTGTCGAAAGATAGGGTTTTGGGGGTTGCCATGGGCGGTGCCATCCCGAAGCATCGATTGCCAGGGACCCTATGAAAATTGATGGTGGGGACAAGGAATCCGATATAGATTGTGTTTAGGGCCAATCAGAGTATGGATCTAAGGAAAAATGATAAGAAGAAAAAGAGAGAGAGAGCTCTCCAAAAATGAAAATCTTCTTCTATACCTCTCTCTCTTACGAAAAATGCACTGGAAAATTGAACCTGGGCTAACCATGTTACAAGCACGGGTGCTTTAACCGCTAAGTCCCACGAATCTTAGGATAGTTCTTGCGAGCCTTAAAAACCTTCATGGCAGATTAAGGAAAAAGTTAGTCAGGTTTGGATTTGGGCTGGTACTTGAGTACCTTTAGGCCTACTGTTGGTATTAAGATCTGATTACTAGAAATGCAGCTTAGTAGGGCATCCTGACGGTTACATCCGACCTAGATAAATGGCTGATCCATAGAATTTTGCTAAGGCACTAGCAAAAGCTAGGCATGGGGGTATGATGGGAACACCATCATGAGCCCTAACTAGCCCAATTTGGTTTGATAAAGTTGGTAAAAGCTCTTACATAGCCATCAGAGGGTCATATATGCATAATGTTCTATTTTGAGAAGAAGATAAGAAACAAGGGTTATTTCTGAAATTTAATTGCATTTCATAAGTACAGAATAACCACGGGAAATTCCAGGGGTTAATTAAAGGTCAAATGGTCATTAATATCTAATAAGAGGGTCCATGTAGATACAAATGGGCTTCCGTGCATTTTAAGAATTAATGGACATTCGAAACCCTAATTCTAGACCTACTTAATTAACTGATGTTCTGGTCAGGATAAAATTCATCTAAACCTTCTAAAAAATCATAAAAAAATATTCTATAAGGTTTGGTATCCTTGATTTAACCATCTGAACCCATTTTGACCTAAAACAAAGTCTTAGACAGGAAGTTACCCTAATTTAGGTTTCTTCATAAATTCCCTAGCCAAACTTCGTCAAAATCAAAATCTGACTTCACTATCAGATTCCTTGAGTCTAAATTAGCTTTGTACCAAAATTTGGGCTCAATCAGAGATCATTTCAACCTAGTTTGATCCATTCAGACTCTTTCTTTATCACATACACTCCTAACTTTCAAAAATCCTTACAAAGACCCCCCTTACTTCATAGTCTTCTTCACATTTGGGTCACTGCCGCCATGGCAGGTGTGAACCCATCAAATCCGAGCTTCAATCTCTAATTATGCCTTGATTGATTGACCAATCCCTTCCAAATTTGGAAGGGATGGTCTTGAGGAGTTTCTTGATCAATTAACCTATTCCTATGCTCCAAGTCCATCTCAATCACCTATGCGAATCCAAGGATTTCAAGAATCCTTCTTCCTGAAAAGCTGAACCTTTTATGCTTGTTTCCAAGCTGGGAAGCTTGTTTGAAGGCCAATAAAACACCCTCATGAACAACCTCACCTCCTTAGCAAGTTTTTGGGCTACAAACTCTTCTTTTCTCCCTCTCCAAGCCCGCTCCGAGCTTGCTCTAGCGTCCATCCTCCCCTGTTCACTTCATCGGCCGCCACGTACAATAGGTGGTATGTTCTTCCCCATTTCAATCTGCATCTAGCAATACTAGCGCGGCGCTTCCCAACCTCCTCCTCCTCGTCATTCCCTCTCCTGAAGCATTCACCTTCTCTAGTGCCGGCTCATCTCGGCCAATGCCTCCTCTACTTCCTCCTCGTCTCCTAGCTACTCTCATCGATGCTTTAGAATCTATTCATCATCACAACAACTCCAGACCTCACTTTCGACCACCAACATGCCCACTCCACCGCCATTTTCCACCTCTCCGACATACCTCCGACAAGGCATTCCCACTGCCTCACACCACCAAATCGCCTGGCATCAACTCCTACACCTCTGCCTAGTCCACTCAGGTAAAACCCCTCAAGAAATTGACGGGATTGCTCACCCTAGCCCTCCACCGAACACCTCCATGTACTCCGCCCTTCTCTACCTTTTCCATGCTCAAACACACTCTCACCACATGCCACCACCACCATCACCTTTGACGCATTCGCACGAAGCTCCTGAGCATATTTGACGTGGCTGTGAGGTCATTCCCGTGTTTTCAGGTAGTCCACTGGAGCTCCGTCGCCGCGTCATCTTCTTCAACTTTGTTCGTGGTGTTGTAGCCAAGATATCCCCAGGAAACTTCCCCAAGCACTACATATTTCCCTCAGGAGCGTCTCCAAGTCTCTAAGTGGGGCTTTCATCCACCACTGCGACCCCAATCTTAGCTCTCATCTTCCAACTGCACGTGATGAAGGACTGTGGGACAAATAGCCCCACATTGTGAAAATTGAAGCGAGCTGATCGAGATAAGAGGAATTCCTCTCCTCGACCCCTCGCCCAAGATACGGGGGTCAGGTCTCCTTCACCCTTGCACATCTGCCTAACCCACTTACTTGAGCCCACTGCTTGCCTACGATCATGCCCGCAGGCCTGCACCCGATTCTGGATCTGTTTGCCCGACTACGGTTGGGTTCTTGAGAGAAAGAGGAAAAGGAAGGAAAGAGAGAGAGGGGGGTTTTGCATTACTCTCTAACTCTCTAACACTTAGAAGAATTCCATAGGAGGCCTTTGCCTCTATTGTGCGTGGCTGCTAAGTCTCTCTACGGAGGCTTAAAGGAAGAAGTAATGAGGCCCTTAAGCCTCTTGAAGGCACTGTAGCAGGGAGACATTTAAGTCTTCTGCCTTGAGAAATCAACGTCTGGTCCTTCTGACATTATCATTGGGGCCCTGTGCTTACCTATATTACTTGGATTATTTGGTTGATAGTAGTGTGCACTTATTTGAGATAATTGTAAAGGGGTAATTAGTGATTTAAATCACCATTTAACCCATTCTTTTTGCACTCTGATATTGACTCATATATATATATCATTCTTGAATGGAATTTTTGTTATAGTTTCTCATACTTGTGCTTATAATTGTGATCTTTAGAATTAAATTGCAATACTTGCTTCCTGTGTTCGACCTCAAATTTTTTGATGATTTTTCAAGATATAAATTGTATCCATTTTTGATCCATTTCGGCTATATTACAATGAAGCAATTTTAAGACCCTGTTTTTGCCCGTCAACAAATAGAATATCTCATTTAATGACCTAATTTTGCATTTTTAGCACAAATTTGGTGTTTTAGGTCTTTCTTGTTTATTCTCACACTTAACCCTTTCTTTGTGTTAATTTGGTAGTGTTTAACTTAGTTTATAGCTTAACTTGAGCATTTTATCTATGATGAACCATACCTTATCAGGTTGACACTAAGTCTTTTGGTTTAAAAGAGTTTTTGTGCATTTTTCCGAGTTCACAAGATTTGCACAATGCATCTTTTTCATAAGTTAGTTTGGGTAGGCCCCTTACTAACTCATTCTTGGCTAGCCTATTTAAGTGTTTGTGATTTACGTGACCTAGCCTACGGTGCCATAAATCCACCTCACAATGAGTGGCAAGCAAATATTTCACAAATTTCTCTTGTGAAAAATAAAGAGCATAGATATTTTCATATCTAAAACCTTCAATTAAAGCTGTCTTAGATCCTTCTTTTAATTTTTTAAATATAATTTTTGTAAACAATACATCACAACCGTTATCACATATTTAACTAACACTAAGCAAGTTATGTTTTAAATTTTCTAACAAAAATACATTTCGTACTTCCTTAGATGAACTACTTATTGTACCTTCACCAATAATGCGACAACGTTTGCTGTCACCCAACTTGACATGTCCTCCATCTTAAATTTTCGTCCATTTGATAAAGAGGTCGGAGTGTCTCATCATGTGCTTAGAACACCTGCTGTCTGGGATCCACTTGTCTTTTTTGACCTGCAAAACAATTTAATAAATCTGATTTAGGTACCCATTTTCTTTTGGGTCCTTGTTGGTTAGTTCCCTTCAAATTCTTAGATTTATAGATCCTTTTTGTGCTGGATATATAATTCTTGGGATTTTTGACCTTTTAGTAAATCCATGCATACCTAGGTGCATGCGATTTATTTTGTGTGTTCTTTTTACTATGAAATTTTACTTTTAAAGTATTACAAAATTCAGTATTCAATCTAGTAGTCGTTTTAAGATTGTTTAAAGTTTTCTCAAAATGCTCATAAATATCCTCTAATTTTACTATCTTTGCATGCAATTGTGAATTAGTGTCTTTTACCATATCTAACTCTATTTCTAAACATGATTTTTCTATTTCCAAGGTCTTATAGTTATTATGTAAAACTCTATTTTTTTCTAATTAACCTAGCTTTGTGATACAAATCTTCATATGCTTGAAATAATTCATTAAAAGTAATTTTAGAATCTACCTCATTTTCTGAGTTGTTATCGTTTGCCATCAAACACAAATGGGCAACTTCATTTTCGTTAGATTCATCAGAGGAGGATTCCATGTTGGAATCACTATCATCCCAAGTCATTTTATACACCTTTCTTAAGATCTTCTTCCAATCAACTTCTTTGTCTCTCTTCTTTTCTTCCTTTTTCTTCTTAATCATCGAGCAATCTTTTTGTACATGTCCCTTTTTCTTACATTCAAAACAAACTATATCATTTGAAAATTTATTTACTCTTGTACCTTGCTTTCGGATGAATCATCAAAATCTTCTTGTTAGAAGAGCAAGCTCTTCTTCGTTGGAGTAGAAATCGTCGAGATTTGAATCTTCCTTTAGAGCTTTGTAGGCGAGCTCTTTCTTCTTGCTTACTGATTTCTCATTTTTCTTCATGTTCTCCAGTTAGATCTCATAGGCCATGAGGCTTCCAATCATATCATCAAGTGAAAGGATTGAAAGGTCCTTTGCCTCTTGGATTGCAGCTGACTTCGGAGACTAGTCCATTGTAAGAGATCTCAAGATCTTTCTTACAAGCTATTCTTCAAGGAACTTCACTCCTAAATTCTTCATGGGGTTGACTATATCCCCAAACCTTATTACATCACCTTGATGGTTTCACCTTTCTCCATTCTAAAACACTCATAGCTTTCTGTTAGAATAGATATGCATGTTTCTTTTACCTTATTAGTACCTTCGTAGGTGACTTGCAGCATGTTCCATATCTCGTATGCGGACATGAAAGTCGAGATAAAATTGAACTCCTCCTTTGATAACACACAATATAGTGCGTTCATCGCCTTTATGTTGCTCACTATCTTTTTCTTTTGATCCGCTGTCCATGCTACTCCTTGTGGCTCCGGATCTGTATACTTTTCTTGAATGAGGGTCCATGACTCCTCATCCATTGCCTTGAGGAATAATTGCATCCTCCTCTTCCAGTACCCATAATTTGTCCCGTCAAAATAGGGAGGACGAGTAGATGACTGTCCTTCAGTGCGCTTTGTTGATGATGCCATAGCGAAGAGGTTTGTCACATCTTCTTCGCAACCCACACTGATACCACTTGTAGGATCTAAAGGACACAAGCACAATAGGAGGGATGAATAGTGTGATAAAAAAAATTATTGCAAATAAAACAAACCACAGAAAAAGTTCACCAAATATATATTGGTTCCCCTCATTTAGGTACTCCACTACGTAAGTCTCCCAACCTAGGATATTCAACCCGATTCCCTCAACCTAGAGGGAATCAATTTACTAACAAATGAGGTAATTAACAGGTTACCTCAACCCAATTACAAGAGCAAATATAAGCAAACTATTACAGGTGTAAGCAAGAAATAAAATAGCTTACAACTTAATTCCTAAGTCTCCAACAAGAATTAGTTTAGCAAATATTTGATATAAAGATCTAGCGATAAACAATAAAGCACTGAAAATGATTTTATGAGAACAAAACAAATGTACCAAAAGAACTTGTTGCGAAATGAAGATCTCCTTGAAGGATGGATGCAACAAGCCTATCACTCTTGCAGCTAAAATGAGAGAAATATGATTTGAAGCAAAGAGGATTTTTTGATTCCTGTGTTATTATAAAATGACACTCAAAAGGTATTTTCATAGGCCACTAATTAGGCCCCCTACGCTTCCTAGCCGTTGGGGCCAAAATAAAAAGGTTAGGACTAAGATTAATTGCAAAATAGCCATTTAGATCAGGTACAATGGTTTGTTGGTACCAGTATTGAAGTTGTGTTACCGGTACTGACTGCTCATAGTTATCCAGTAGCTAGCCCAATAGAGCCTGGGTATCGGTACTCATCATAGGTATCGGTACTTAGTGCTTATAGTTGAGTACCAACTAAGTCACCAGGTACCGGTACTTGTGAGTCATAGGTTTGAGACAGGTCAAAATTGCGACCTACATGTATTGGTACTAGTGAATAGTATCGGTACTTGTAAGCACCTGGTACCAGTACTCATGGTGAGTATTGATGAGTTCATTTTAATGGACTCTTATTATGCCTAAGTTAACTTTATTTTTACCTTTTAGGTTTGTTAATAACTACATTAAGTTATAGAATGTTTGCATGCATTATTATTTAAGTTTACATCTATTTTATCGCATTTAATAACTTAATATGTAATGATTTTATGTTTTGTTGTTGTAGGAATAAGGTTGGAAAAGAACAGGAGGGCGTGAAAGAAATTTCCCCCAACAAACGCCCCAACTTCACCTCACCCAATCTCCGGCGGTCTCAACAGCCCCAGCAGCCGCCGGCCAAAATTAGTAAAGGGATTTGAAAATCCCTTAACTCACACGGAGAGAGGAGATAAAAAGGCTTGGCAAAGGGTTGGATCTTCATTTTCTTCCTCCCCCTAGGGGGATATCCCTCTTCTCCACCTTCCCCACCGTGGAGAGAGCATGCACTGTGGAGAAGGTGTGCACGGTGAACGCCCTTCCATTGCCCACAGCCAAGCCTTCCAGCCTGCACCACACACCATCGCCCTCCTGCCCTTACCGCAGGCGCTGCGCCTGCCCTTGCATGCACCCTTCCACCACCTGTCCACTGCTCGCGCGCCCTTGTAGCCTTACCAAGCCATCGTGCTACACCAGCGCCTGCAGGCAGTAGCGCGCCTCACGCCATCACCTTCCACCTCCCGCAGGCGCTGCCTCCATGCCAACCCGCAGGCGCCCAATCCAGCAGCCACCCATAGGCACTGAGCACCCTCCAGTGCCCTCGCGCGCCCTCACATGCACCCTCGTGCGCCCTCCAGCACTGCTTCACCTTCCACCACACCCTCCAAGCCTCACCTGCAGGCGCTACACCGCAGGCAGCAAACACCCATGCCCGCAGGCGCCATGCCCGTAGGCCACTCCTGCCGCAGTCCCGCAGGCCACGCCTTGCCCATGTGCGCCAAGCGCACAACCACGCGTGCTGCAGCAGGGTGCCCGTGCATCCACGAGAGACTTCCTCCTCCAACAGGGCCAACAGACTGGCAGCCATTCTCCTCCACCTGGCCGCCGTCGGCCACCTTAGGCCGCCGCGTCACCACCTTTGCTTAGCCCTCGTCGAGGCGTACCTCCTCGTCGACTCTCGCCACCAACCGTGAATGGTCTCCCATGTGAGGAAGAGAGAGGAGAAATCCTCTATTTTCTTTTCAATTAATATTTAGATTCATTGCCATTGCCAATTATATATTCATATTTTATTCAGGCCACATTGCATTGATGCACTCATACTTTCCTGAAATTATTTCACTTGTGTTATGTGCCTGATTTAACTTTGAATTTCAAATCAGATTTGCATGCAAGTTCAATTTATATGATATGACATTACACATGCATCATATGCATATTTTTGGAGCTTAATTCTTGACATGAAAATTTCATAAATAACCTTGAACTTTTAAGGGAACATGCAAGCTCAGTTTAAATTAGCATATTCCTCGCATTAAAGTCATGAAAATGTCTACGAACAGTATCTTCATCTACTTGTGAATTTATTGGTCTATTCCTCCCAGTGGATGCGACATCTTTATTGTGGTTAAATTAGATATTTAGTTTTGATTGAGATTTTCCACCACATTAATTACAATGACATATCCTTCTATTGCTATCATAAATAAGTGAAACTCTCTCTCTGTCAAATGGCGCCGTTGCCGGGGAGGCAAAGACGCAATAGATTCATGTCATTATTTTTGAATATTCTGAGTCACACAATCATCTGATCATTTTTTTTATTATGCGAGGAATCTGACAGGGTGATAGGCGCAGCAGAGCAACGACATTGACCTTGAATGACATGCACGATGGAGACAATCTTTTTGGTGGACCTTGACGCCACCTGGAGGCCAGCAACAGGAACATGTGGGCCTCGATCCCACGCACATAGGCTTATGGAGGAGCCTATTTTTGATTTAGTCAGTAGATCTTAGTTTAGATAGACATTAGAATTTAATTTCTATCTTTCGGACCCTTGTCGAGTATTTTTGGGAACATATTGATAACGAAATACGTGTGATTTGTAAAAGCGGGTTTTTAACGTCGTTGTAACACGCGAATTCACATACGCTTTTAAATTTATAAACCTAGATAGGGAAGTATCTAGGGTCGTCCAAGGAGGCAAAAATTGCAATTCAATTCTCTTGCTAAAAACACATCTCAACTTTCTTTTTGATATTTTAAATATGTAATTTTTTTGTTTTGAAAAGACGAGGACAAAATACGAATTGTAATGGAAAGTACTAACACCTACAATTGCATAACTAAAACTTAAAAGATAGATATATCTTCTTCCTAAGCTCACTCTAGGAAAGTGGAGGCCTAGTGTAATTAGGAAGAAGAGATGAAACAAGTGCTAGAACCAAAAGGAACAATTGCAATAAAAAGCTAAAAGAAGGCAATTTAATTAACTAGAATTAGTGTTCTTTTCAAGGACAAGTAGAGGAATGCTTCTACTAGAACTAAACATATTTAAAAGCAAATAAAGAAACACTAATCCTCTTGCAAAATTTGGTGAAGAAGGGAGTCTTCTTGCTCCAAGCCTAGCTGCTCCTTGGCTTGAAAAGAGGGTCTCCTTCTTCTCCTTCCTTGAGAGCTCCTCCAAGGTGGAAGCTACCACCTTCAATGCTCTCTCCAAGGGGTGGGCGTGCACCACCCTCAAAAGCTCCTCCAAGGTGGCGTGGACCACCTTAAAGATCTCCTCCAAAGATCTTCCTTGCTTGGCTTCTCCTTTGGTTGGCGTGACTCAAGAGAGAAGGGAAGAGGGGAAGGCACCAAGGGGACAGAATATTCCCTTAATCTTCTTCTTCTTCTTCTCTCTTGGACATGGACTTCTAGGTGGAATATGAGAGTGAATTTGCTAGCCAAGGATGCCTTGAATGGTGGTGGGTAGTGGTCTTTTTATAGGGTAGGATGAGGGTTAAGGTGCCCCTTGAAATGGAGGGCTAGGATGGAAGGATGGAGGTGGTTGGTGATCCTATGGCCAAGGGTATTTGGCGCCAACCCAAGGGGCGTTAAAGGGGGTGCTTATGGTGGTGTTGGTGGCTTTTGGTGGTGGAGAGACACCACCAATTTGGCGCCAACCCAGGGTCTTCTAGAAGGGGGGTTAGGTGGATGGTGGAGATGGATTTAAGGAGAGGTGTATGGTGGAGATGAAGGGGGTTTTTGGAGGGAAAAGTGGCACCATCAAGGGGGCGGTTAGGGTGGCTTTGGCGCCACTTTTAGGTGTCTTTTGGAGGTGGTGGGTAGGCTATGTTGGTGCCAAGTAGGTTAGCTTAGGTGGAGCTTAGGTGGAGCTAGTTGGGTGGAGTTGTTAGGTGGGTTTTTGGGGTGGTACAAGCCAAGGAAGTTGGAGCATAGCTAAGCTAAGCTAAGCTAGCTTAGCTAATGGAGGAGTAGAGGAGAAGGTGTTGGAGCTAGGGTTTGGAGGGAGGAGCAGAGGAGGAGAAGTTTGGAGCTAAAATTGGAGTTGGCTGCTGCTAAAGAGGCTGGCATGGAGCTACTCTAGCTGGCTTAGCTTGCTAGTTCTTTGCTAGCTGCTAAGCCAAGCTAAAGTGAGCTAGCTTTTACCATAATGAGTTGAGGTGAGCTAGGTCTGGTGCTCCCGGGGAGGATCAAGCTGGTTGAGGCAGCTAAGGTAGCTTAGCTCAACTGAGTTGAGCTAAGCTGAGTCCCCGAGAGCTGGACTTGAGCTTCCTGAGCTGGGATGAGTTCTTCTTCAGCTAGCTAGAGTTGAGTGGAGCTTGATGTAGCTGGATCTGAACTGGGGTGAACTCCTGTCAACTCAGCTGAGCTAGCTAGAGCTCCCTGTGGACTAGTGGGAGTTGAGATGAGCTAGACTCAGCTAAGTTCTACTGGATCTGAGCTGACTTGAGCTAGGGTGAGCTAAGATGAACTCTCTTGAGCTTCCATTCAGCTGAGATTAGTTGAATGGAGTTGGGATGAGCTAACCCTAGTTCAAGTGAGCTAGGTTCCAACTGTGGTGAGCTGGATCAAGCTGAGTTCCAGCTACTCTGAGCTTCTCCACCATTTGCCTTCTTGAGAGCTAGGATTTTAGGGATCTGTATATCTGTTCATCCCTAACACTCACAAAAACATATCAAAAAGACAATAAAAAATGCAATGCATGCCTAACCTATTTTATGCCTAAATGCAGCCCAAAAACCTGTTTGCGAAGTAAAATCCTAAGAGCTAGTTTTGTTTTAATGCATAAAAATGATGATAAACTGGCGTTTATCACGTGTTCCCAGGATTCTTTATTTCTTATCGCTCTTATATGCGGGAGTGCATTTTCGGGAGCGTGTTCTCATTTATTTAGATTATAGGACTATTTGAATTGTTTAAACTGCATTTCGGTTAGTTAGTTAGATTAGGTCTGCTTGTTTATTATTATTATTGAAAAAAATATATATATATTCGAACTGCCTGCTAGAAGTTGCATATTTATAGGACGACCATCTAGGACTGAATGAGCAGCATCTAGTTTATTTTTACGGTATTGCATATATTATTACACAAAGAAAGATGGAGCAAGGTACATCTTCTCTTGAGCATCAATTACCTATCATGCATCTACATTGAACCTAAGTCTAAGACCACTAAAGTGCTTGAATCAAATTAATTCAGTGGTCACTTTCAAAATTGAGACTGCTAAGAGATTGGGCCTTAAAAGCTGTGATTTAAAATTGTGTGCAAAAGGATCTTGTTTGTGACATTTCAAAACTCAAAACACAATCGTATATTTGCACACCTGAGACACTGTGCACCTCACACATAAGGTCACTAGATAAATTTCTACCTCTCCTCTTTTGCACCACTAGCCTATCCACCAAGTTACTTTGGTTCCTCTTGTGTGAGCTCGATTCGAGACTTCCATCCCTTGCGAGTAGGTTATAGGCACCAGCGAAGGTTGGCTTAGGAAACGTAATTTGTGCAAAACTTGTTTAGCCACCAACTGAACATTTAATTCTAAGACCTACAATCTACTAAAAACAGATCCCACTGAATTTGCGTTTGCTCTGACAGTAGAACTCTCTAGGAAGTTTCTGCTCGTGTTCTGAATTCTTCTAAATCCTAAGAGAGTTAAAACTGTTTTTCTTAAAGAAATAGATCACCCTTATTCCTATCATTTAGATTATTAGAGTCAATACTTCCCATCTTTTAACCAAAATCGCATGCCTCGAGCGTATCCATCCTTTGATGGGTACATTGACAATTCATGGGATCATTCATATCATTATCTTGGGAGTACTGGCTTGATAACTCCCACTTTTGAGCAGAGCCTAGGAGCGGGATTTTCCAACCCTGAAATCCCTACTTCTATTCAAATACCCAACCCTTCCACCCTTCATGATTTTCTGTATCGAGGTTGGACCGATACCCCTAGGCAACCAGAGCCTAAAATTGACTAACCTCCCCAACCTGATAATAGTAGCCTCTCCTCTTTTATGATAGAAATGCAAAAACAACAAAAGGAAATGATGGACTCCATGGGAGAGATGTTGAGGAATAGTTAACAGTTAAATGAAGAAATAAGACAACTTAGCTACTTGCTTCCCACTAATTCTGATCCCTACCCAGATGACCATGATCATGCAAATAATTCTGAGGAAACCAATGACAATAGGGATCCAGTTTTATGTAGCTATCACTTATACACTCCCAATGAGACACGGCCACTAGAGGAGAACGATCATAATATAGGCTTGCCCCAAAATATTAAGACTAATCCTCCTTTAGGAATTATTTAGGATACTGATCCAACTCCTAATGAATCACATATACACCCTGACAAAAATTTGAGTGAACCAAATGAATCTGGGGATGAGCTTAATGATAATGATTCTGATATTTTGACCCTGCCATCAAAGAGTTATAATTTGGAGTCTACCCTTGATTCAAATATAACTCCGATCATTAATGCTAGGCAGGGTAACGTGAAGTTGTCTACAACTGTTAGGGAGTATACACAATCTGAATCATTGTTGGAATTAGACCTGAAATCGACTAAGCCCTCACTGGACTTAACCATTACCTTCCAACACTGCAAACAACCCTTATACTCCCTAACCAATCCTTGGCTCAAATCTATGCTCAAGTACATTCTTTCTAGAAAATGTATCAGGCTAGTACATCCTCGGGTAGAATGGCGAGTGTGGATTGATGCTTGTACCTTTAGTCTTGCCATTCAAGGATTTCAAATATTAATGTTTATATCTTTTAAAACCCAACCTACTTTAGAGGATCCTTGTTATCCTCCGCTTATTCCATTTCGAGAGGTCCCTTTTCTTATTCCTTTTGTTATTCCTAGACCTCCCAAGGTAGCCAACGAGGTTCTTCGTTTTCATATCTTCTGGTGAGCATTTAGGATTATGTTGCATCATCAGCTTGCCAACATCCATGGCTACCTGTTTTCTAGGCCCGTGTTGTTACGCATATTTTTAGGGCCTAACCTTTTCAGTCTGGAACCAGACTTACAGGTTCCTCCTAAGTCTGGCTACTGACAGAAAATGCAGCGCTTGTTGGGAGGCAACCCAGCGTTCTGAATAACACTGTTGTCAGGTGATTTCTTTCCTTTCTCCCCCTGTTTTAATTTTACAATGGGGACATTCTAGGATTTAGGCATGTAGGGGTGCATTTTGCATTTTAGGAAGTATTCATGCATTTAGGTTAGAATATAAAAAAAAAAATCTCTTTTCTTGAGCTGAATGGGTTAGTCCCTAGCAGAATACCTTTGTCGTTGGAGGTTTTTCTTCCTGAATTATTTCTTAAGTTTAGAATCTAGTACATTTATTTAACATGCACGTAGACTGGGTAATGGATCCTTGAAGAAATCCAATAAGCATTTGTAGTCTACTGAACCCTTGGACAGTTAATAGGGAGTCAGGCATACTATCTTCTAGTAGATCCACCCCATATTTGTGAGATGAAAGTAGAGAGATTACTGGTGCGCTAAGTCTAGTGCAAGGACTCTTAAGATTTGGACAATTAGATGATGATACTTCAGAGTTAGGCATAGTTTTCGCTCTTTGTTCCTGTGTGCGTACTTTGTGTGAATTCCTGAGAGTCACTAAATAAGGCAGATACACAGAGATGGAGTCTTAATAAAGCTATGACTATGGTGGATGGCTATGACCGTTCTTCATAGAGTCTTCGACTGAAGGAGGGTAATAACATCAAAGGTCAGAAATACGCCTATCCTATCCATTCCTTCCTGGTGCTGAGAATAGGCACTTCCACCAAATAAGCCACACAATATCCTCTTGGCCATCATCATCCCTAATAATGCCTCATAAATAAAAGTCTGTATCATGTTATGTAGATTGATAAAGAAAGAAAAAGGAAAAAGAGAAGAAGAAACAAATAAAAAGAAGAAGAAGAAAAGAGAGAAAAAAAAAGAAGAAAAGAAAGAGAGAAAAGAAAAAGAAAAGAGTCCAAGGTTATATTTTATCGTTGTAACATTGTTTCTGAGGCAACAAAACACCTACCGTGTTCCACCAAATATGACCCATACTTACCTTTTAGTATTTCTGATCGTCCAAATACTGGTTGAGGACTTTAACTTAGTTGTAGAGTTATTGGGACTTTAATTGAAGTGTGGATGCCATGTGAGGCCACCAAATAGTGAGTACAATTACTAAATCTGGCGAGATTTGTGATCTCAGAAAGAAAAGAAAGAAAAGAGTGAGTGCCCAGGAACATCAAGAGAGCACAATTGTTTAGCCTCTCTCCGAGTTGAGTTGTCTAATAATCTTGAGATCTAGACTCTATAGTACTAGATTACATGTAGCACCAAATGAGTGTGTGCCACTAAATACAAATCCATTCAACTCGATATCTCATACCTACACCTAAAGTCAGGGTCAATTTATAAATTATTTTCTGCTTTATCCACAAGGGAAGTAGTTGCCTATCCTGATAAAAATATTTACTAAGGGATAAGTATGAACTGCGAATGAGAATTGGCTTTTTCACTTGGATCTGTTACCTAGGCTATTATCACGTCACATTTGTCTGGATCTCTAAAGTTTTGAAATAAGAAAAGAAGAAATCTTCTGATTACTTCTATTAGTTTTCATTTTTGCTAGGGACTAGCAAATCTTAGGCATGGGGGTATTTCATGAGTCCATTTTAATGGACTATTGTTACGCCTAAGTTAACTTTATTCTTTCCTTTTAGGTTTGTTAATAACTACAATAAGTTATAGAATGTTTGCTTGCATCATTATTCAAGTTTACATCTATTTTATCACATTCTATAACTTATTATGTAATGATTTTATGTTTTGTTGTTGTAGGAATAAGGTTGGAAAAGAACAAGAGGGGGTGAAAGAAATTTCCCCCAACAACCACCTCAACTTCACCTCACCCAATCTCTGGCGGCCTCAACACCCCCAACAGCCGCATGCCAAAATTAGTAAAGGGATTTGAAAATCCCTTAACTCACGCGGAGAGAGGAGATAAAAAGGCTTGGCAAAGGGTTGGATCTTCATCTTCTTCCTCCCCCTGGGGGGATATCCTTCTCCTCCACCTTCCCCACCGGGGAGAGAGCATGCACTGTGGAGAAGGTGTGCATGGTGAACTCCCTTGCCTTGCCCATAGCCAAGCCTTCCAGCCTGCACCGCACACCATCTCCCTCCTACCTTTACCGCAGGCTCTGTGCCTGCCCTTGGGGGCACCCTTCCACCACCTGTCCACTGCGTGGGCGCCCTTGCAGCCACACCAAGCCCCCACACTGCACCAGTGCCTGCAGGCAGTAGCGCGCCTCATGCCATCACTTTCCACTGCCCACAGGCACTGCCTCCAAACCAGCCCGCAAGTGCCCAAGCCAGCAGCTGCCCGCAAGCACTGTGCTCCCTTCAATGCCCTCACGAGCCCTCACTCGCGCCCTTGCACGCCGTCCAACGCTGCTTCACCTTCCATCGCACCCTGCAAGCCTCACCCGCAAGTGCTGCACCGCAGGCAGCAGACACCCACGCCCACAAGCCACTACAACCGCACTCCCGTAGGCCATGCCTTGCGCGCGCGCTGCAGCAAGGTGCCTGTGCATCCACGTGCGGCTTCCTCCTCCAATAGGGCCAACAGGCCGGTGGCCATTCTCCTCCACCTGGCTACCGCCGGCCACCTCCGGCCGCCGCGTCACCACCTTTGCTTAGCCCTCGTCGAGGTGTACCTACCCGTTGCTCTCGCCGCCAACCATGCACGGCCGCCCATGCGAGGAAGAGAGAGGTGAAATCCTCTATGTTCTTCTCAATTAATATTTACATTCAATGGCATTGCAAATTATATATTCATATTTTATTCATGCCACATTGCATTGATGCACTCATACTTTCCTGAAATTATTTCACTTGTGTTATGTGCATGATTTAACTTTGAATTTCAAATCAGATTTTCATGCAAGTTGAATTTATATGATATGCCATTACACATGCATCATATGCATATTTTTGGAGCTTAATTCCTGACGTGAAAATTTCATAAATAACCCTGAACTTTTAAGGAAACTTGCAAGCTCCGTTTAAATTAGCATATTCCTCGCATTAAAGTCATGAAAATGTCTACGAACTGTATCTTCATCTACTCGTGAATTTATTGGTCTATTCCTCCCTGTGGATGCGACATCTTTATTGTGTTTAAATTAGATATTTAGTTTTGATTGAGAGATTTTCCACCACATTAATTACAACGACATATCCTTCTATTGCTATCATAAATAAGCGAAACTCTCTCCGTCAAGTATCAGTACTTCTTGTTCACAGTTTGAGACTAGGGCCCAAACCAGTACCTTACATGTATCGGTACTTATGAACAGTACTGATACTTACAAGTAACTTGAATAGGCTATTTTAATCAATTTTAGTGCTATTCAAACACAATTACATGATTAATATTACCAAGAAACGATTTTGATTTTTCAAATGAATGATTAACCGTGAGTTTGATACCTAATTATCTCTATTCTGATTTTACTTCCTAAATTAAATTTTATTGTTTAGGAGACGTACAAAAATCTAGATTACACCAAATGAACAACATAAAAGCAATCTTCTTCCTTCATATCATCCATATTTCTTCCATGTTATCATCCATACTTCCTAAATCCTATGATTTTCCTATAATAACACTTCATAAACTCATTAGATTTAAGACAATTTTGTTAACACCAAAACATAAAAGCGAAGTGGAAGTAGGTTCCAACAGACTTGTCCTCAAAGATTCCTAAAGATTTCGTCATTTACATCTGTTACTTTTGCATTTCAAACTTGATTGTGGAGATGCTATCATTCTTTTCTGAAGGAAAGTCAAGCTCAAGGTTATAATGCCTAGGAGTTTCTGTCCAACCATTGGAATTAAAATCATTCGGGGAGGGTGGGTTGGGCTTTTCTAAAGTGTCTGGCATATCAGAGAAGGTGTATCCTAGTCCTATGTTCTACTCATAATCACAGGATTGGGGATTAATCAGACCAATGGTCCTATAGTAGGAGTAGAAGGGATCCCATTATTCATCAAGATATCCATCACAGGATGGATAAGTGTGGGTCATGGGATTGGAATGAGGTGTTCGAGGGTGAGGGTAAGAAGTGATGTAGTTGTAATCCATTTGAAAATTAAGTCTTGAAAAACACTCAACCCAATCAAACACAAAACAATGGGACTCTTTTCTTGTTTAAAGATCGGTTAAGTCTTTAAGCCAACCTCCAACTTACCCCTCAGAGATGTCAAATAGAGTCAAGTTCAGTCCCATTCGTTCCCACTTTAGTGGTATAAGAGGGAGAATGTGAGTTGAGATTTTTGATAGGCTCTTTGAAGAGGAAAAGAAGTCAATTACGTTATCTCTTCGTGTCCAACAAGTTACACAATCAATTACGCATCCTAGCCTAACCTTCGTTAGTGCCTTAATACCTACTTGCAAAGAGATTTAGCCTCAAATCGAGACTGCTCAGCACGAACTCCACAGGGTTGTGTGATGAGATAGACTTGTCGATCATTGGCTAACTCTCTTTGTGGTGCAAGGGGATGAGATAGAAAGTAGTCTCTAGTGTCCCTTAGTGAAGCATTTACGTAGTGCTTATGTGTATCACACTGAAAATCAATTTGGTTTGAAAAGAATCATACACAAACCCTTTAATCAAATCAAGTGTGGTTTTGCTTTTAAGGCCAAATCTGATTAACAGTCCTAATTTCCAAGAAGAAGAAAACTTAGTTAATAGCTTCAATCAATTTAGTGGTCATTGAATTTAGCCCAAATACAATACATGAAAGGAGTTGGATGCAAAGATAGATAAATATACTTGACTCCAACAAACTCCGTGCAAGTAATGTCCACAATGCGGGTCAGTAGATCAAATGTGCTGCTCAATCACCCCTAAAATGCACACACCTAAGGGTATGCAACTTCTAAGTAGGCAACTCTAGAGTTTTTTTTTTTGGAAATATAAGGCAAGCAAGCAAGTAGCTATACAAGACTAAACTAACCACATGCAATGTCAAACCACACAACAGATGATAAAAATCGTAATCACTAAAGAAGTGGGAATAAGCTCCCAAAATAACCTAGAATAAGAGCCTAAGAAAAAGGTGGGGACATACCCTAAAAAATCAGCCCTGATGCTACAAGGGCGAGAAAATTGAGAAGTGAAACTATAGCAATCTAGAGTCTAAACCTTAGATCTAATCTACTAATCAAGTAAATGATGAAGGAGAATCCTTTGGTCGTGGGATCCAGGTCTCCTTCCTTTTCCTTATGTCTTCGCGTGGAATGGCTCAAGGTCCACGTCGTGGCTCTGGTACACTTGTCGTCCGAACCTATCAATTCCTCGCATAAAAAATATAAAGATGAGTTAAGACAAATTGTACCTAAGAATTGATCAGAAATATAATCAAGGTTAACCTATTGTGTCTGTTACCTCCCCAGTAACAACACCATTTGATCAGGGAATTTTCACTTTTGCAAACAAGAGTAATAAAAGTCAATAATAATACGTGTCGTCGTAGTACAAAATGTGGTGGACAAATCCCAAATCAACAAGTATATTCAAATAAGAACGCATCAAATATGTAACCAACTTCAAATATGCATCTCATCATCTACATAAAAATCAAATCAACAATGAACCATGAAAAAAATATGTCGTCTCCACAGGAAGGCAAGTACGCATAAATAGGTTATGTATACGAGTATAAAAGTGACAAGCAGCAATTCCAATAATCAGAGAAAATAAATGAACTAAAGAAAATAAAAGCAAAATTCGATAAGTCACGGTGGGAATATGCAATTGCGAGTGCGGTGCAATGATGGGAATGTTGAGGGCGAACATGGCCAATGAAGAGTTGTTGAAGAAGAGCACACGATCGAAGTCACAGTGAAAGTACATTGTTGTTGACGTAGTGATGGGAATGTCAATGACGAGTTGTGGGCTAAACATGCTATCACCACTCTTCCGTACAAGAAACACAGTCGCGGAAGTTGCAATTGATGCGGAGATGATGCAAAGTCGTAGACCACCGACCACGGTGATGAGGACAGTGGTGGTCCTCTGCGGGTCGCACTAAGCAGAGGAGGGTGAGCGAGGTCGTGCTGCTGTTGGGGGCGAGTTCTCCTTGGTGGTGTAGTTAAGGGGGGAGGTTGCTACTGTTGTCGGTGTGGTCACGGTCATCAAAGGACGGAGAAGCAGAGGAGGCACGATGGTGCCTCGTGGTAGAGGAGGGTGGTCACACGGTCAAGGATGGCAGGCCCTACTATGGAGGTCGTAGTTGTCGAAGGAAGGATGGCTCAGTTTGAGGTCAATAGGAGGCTCACAATCAAGCAGAGAAGGGCATAGTCGGGAGGCAGAGGTGGCTGAGGTGCAGTGAAGGGTTCTGGCAGGCTCTGTTCTATGCAAGAGAGGGAGAGGATGGTGGTCCTCTTTGTTTTTTATGGAAGTAGATGAGAATATGAAGAGGTAGGCGATCTCTATTCCTGTCGAGGGAGAAGAAGACGAGGGTCGAGGTTAAGGTGCGCTGGTGTGGCCGTGAGGCTGGGGGTTGTTGGTGTGTCTGAGAGATGGAGGGGGAATGTCTGAGGGGGAAGGAGGGGTTGGACCTTGTTCTCCCTGGGGAGGAAGATGATGAAGAGCATTGGGGGTGCGTGCGCTCCCTCTATTGGGGGCGAGTTCTCCCTACATCACTGTGCTTTATCTTCCCTTCCACACATAGATCACAACTTTTGCACGCCCCACGCACCCTTGCCACGCCCACTGCAGCACACAGAGCTGCAACTTCTCCTCCCTGAGCCATAGCCCTACCAAGTGCGCCACCACGCATGCCTCCAGGGTAGCAAGTGTGCGCATGCCCACCTCAGCCACTGCGTGCAGCTCAAGCCAGCACCCCCCACGCACCTTCACCACCAGCGCCCTCGCTACTACGTGCCTTCACCTCCATCCAGTGCCCTCGCCTCGTGCTTGGACACCCGCGCACCTTCACATCCAATCGCCCTCGCCTAGCGCCTACACCACCACACGCCTTCACGTCCACAATCCCCCGCTACAGCGTCGCGCATCATCCCCTACAGCACCTATAGCCACGCACCCACTAGACCCCGCGCACGCCCGTGCGACCTGCAGAGCGCCCGCCCCTCCACGTGCCCACGCCTCCTCATGCCTGTAGCGCCTGCGGTGCCCTGGCATCGCCCCTCCTGTGCGGCCAGCAGTAGCAACCTCCACCGTTGCCACTTCTCTCCTCCGTTCGACCAACTCTGGCCGTCTCGCAACCTGCCACCGCCACCGTTGCGAATCCTTTGCTCCGGACAATTAATTCCCATAAGAGTTCCTCGAACAAACCTCTCTCCCATGCATGAGGAGGAGAGAGGTAGAATCCTCTGTTTTCACTCTCATTAATATTTACATTTCATGCCATTGACACAAAAATGAATTTTGATTTATCATTATTTTATTATGGTGAATTTATGCCTTCATGCTCATGCTTCTAGAGAATTGTTAAACCTTATCATTCATCTCTATGTGCATTGAATTTAATTTTGAATTACATTTTAGTATACATGCAAGTGAATAGTACATGGCATACCCTTGCACATGGATAATTTTATTATGTAAAAATTACATTAACACCCCTTGACTTCTCCATAAATTTAAGGTTTACTTTCAGAGCTACATAGGCATAGTTTGATTTGATGAATAGTTCAGCGAACTTGATTTCTACCTAATTGCGAGTTTAAATGAGCCATTACCTCCCTGTGGACATGACCCGCTCTCCTGTGAGTGGTTTAATTTTAATTTTAATTATTTTGTAAGTGATTTTCCACCACATTGATCCTACAATGATAAATCATTTTAATAACATTATTCGAAAGCGAAAATCGACTTATCAAATGGCACTGTTGCCGAGGAGGCAATAGATGCAATAATTTCACCTAATTTTTTTTTTCTGATTATTTCTCGTTGCACAGTGATTTAACCATTTATTATCTTTTCTGTGAGAGGAATTTGCGGAGGAGAGAGGCACATCTGGGAGACGACGTTGACTTTGAGCGACGCCTACACGCAGGGAAGACGCAGGAGACCTGGATCCCACTTCCATAGGGGATTCTCCATTGTCACAAGTTTTATTTCTGTTTTCTCTCCCTTGTAGTAATTGGGGCTGATTTTTGGGAGCCTGTTCCCTTTTCTTTAGATCTAGGTTTTTAATTTATTTTATGGATTCTTTATCCTTAATTTGCTTGTGCATAAGTAGCTAAAAAAATAAGAAAGAACACAAGCTACCTGCTAGAAGCTGCCTGCCCTTAGGTCAAATCATTTAGGACTAAATGAGCAACATCTAGATCTAATTCTTATCTTCCATATTGTATGAAGAATGCTGGAATCAGGTATGCACTTCTAGCTTCGCATTTCTACCTGTCATGCAAATGCATTTGGATTAATTTTTAGACTACATAATCTGTCTTGAAGCAATCTAATAAAGTGGTCACATTTAATTTTTGAAGAAGGACTAATTAAAAGAGACATTTAAAATCAAGGACTTGATTTTCAAACGTGGCGTGTGATTCAAAATTCAAAATCTTTTGTGGTGTATCACACTTATATCTCTTGCACCACGGCATGCATTTAGACAGTCCTAAGTTTTGGAACTATTAGGACAAGAGCCCTCCTACCATTGGATTCTGAAGTGTTCGGAACTTGAGATCAAACGTTTTGTAAATCCAAAGAGGGGGATACCCTGTTACGGATTTTTGGGGGTAGTTGAGAAGCACTGCGAAAGCACAGCTTCAAAGAAAGGCTTAGGCCTACTTGCATCCCTCGATCTTCCGTCTTTCGATTTGCTCTACCATTTGAGATTTAGGGAAGAACACCTAAGCTCCAACTAGGTCTTTTTAGGCATTTCAAAGGTCAACAATAGATGCATAATTGATTGGGCAACTTGCTTTGTCACCTACAATTTGAACTAAAGTCAAAAGCCTAAATTTGTAAGGACCGAACAAGTTCTTTTTGAATTGTGTTTGTAGTGCATGCTTGATGTAAACACATTTACACTACTTAAAATGTCTATTTATGCATGTTCTTAAGCATAAGATTACATTTCATGATATAAATATTGCATAACATGCATCATCTTGCATTTAGAGTAGTTTGAATAAAATGGAGGTTAATTGTCTCCTTTTATGTGCTTGGATAGGGCAAACATTTTATCGGGGCCTTGGATCAAAGATCCAACCGTATGGATGTGATCAGGGCGACGATTGGAGTTCAACGACTCCAAGATCGCCCTAATCAGGCACCGTAGCATCAGATAGAGACCGAGGAACCCTAGAAGATCAAGGGCCAGGATGGTGTAAATCCGCACTTCAGATGACAAATCTGACCACACGGATGAATTCGGATCGACAATCGCAGCCCAACGACAAAAAAATCGAGTCAATCCGACATCCGTGGCACCATCTACAACTTCCAGAAGATGGACGGCCAAGATGACGCCACGTGGCGCCATCTCAGCTGCCCAAACGGCCGCTTGCATCTTGTGAAGACCGCGCACCCGTCTCTTCTCCACCGTTGGATCTCGATCCAACGGCTGCGACGCGCCCGCGCTGAAGTCAAGCGCTCGACACAAACGCGACCGCAGCGCACCGGTCCAGCGCTCTAACGCGAAACAGGGACATGCGTTCGAGCCGCGCCCTGCAGAAATTGGAGCGGTGGCGCGCCTCCAATCGACCGCACAATCGCGATCCAACGGTCGCGCACGCCCGATAGCACCGACGCACGATTGGACGTGCGCGTGAACGCGCGGTCGCACGGACAGGCGGGCGGGCGGCAGCGGTGAAGGGGCGATTTTAAGCCGTCCGATCTCGCGATCGGACGGTTGAGACTTCGCGGACGTGCGTAGGCGTTACGCACGCGGGCAGCCGAGCGGGCGCGCATGGACGCGGCAGCGACGGCCACGTCGAGGCTTTAGTGACGGATTTATCCGTCACTAAAGACCCCTTATTTATTATTTTTAAGATGTAATGTCTATTTTGCCCCCACTCCTTGCAACTATAAAAGGAGACCCCCTCCATACGAAATTCTCATCCCTTCTTTCTCTTCTCTACCCCTCCAAAGCTCAAGAGAAGCTTGTCCCACACCCGGGATGCTTCTCGCGAGATAAAGTCCAATTTTCGTTCCCCTTCGGAAGTGGATCCCGCGACGACGACGGCGTGCTGCTTCGTTCCCGTTCTTCTGCTTCGTCCTCCTTCGTCCCGCTTCATTCTCCTTCATCCAGGCGTCGTCCCGTCCTGCTCGTCCTCCAAGCAACCGTCGAGGAGGATTTCTTTCTCCCTATTCTTTTTACCGCTTTCTAGTATAGATTTACTGCTTTCTAGATTAATCTACTCGTCCTCCAAGCAATCGTCGAGGAGGACATTTCTCTCTCCATTCTTTTAATGCTTTCTAGAGTAAATTTATCGCTTTCTAGAGTAATTATTTTATGCTTTCTAGTTGTAATGAACAATCACTTCAATGCAAAAATTCCTTGTTTATTCTACATCTTATTTTGATTTCTTTGTGTAATATTCTTTTTCTCTCTTACTCTCTCTCTCTCTTCTATTTTTTGTAAATAATTAGATAGTACTAAATTGAATTATTTTGTAACAAATAAAAAGAAACGCATAGTTTTTAAATCAAACGTCTGCCTCCCTGTGTTCGACCCGGAATTTTAATTTCGGTATAAATTTTATTTGTTGAACACGAATTCTTCGCTTTCGAACTACAACGACAGGTTTTCCAAAACCAAACACGTTAGCGTAGGTTCGTAAATGTTCAACAATGCTTGGTAGGCGTTCTCTTAGGAGACAACTTGTGTTTGATCCTGAACCTAAAAGAATCTTAAGAAGAAGCCTTCCAAGGGTAGAAATGGCCGGTCAAAGGAGCCTTAAGGAATATTTCATTCCAACCAATCAAGATGGCCCTACACTACGTAGACCTGGAGGGGATAATCCTTATGAGATCAAAAGCAGTACCATATCATTCTGCCCTCCTTTTATGGTGCTGCTAGGGAAGACCCTTATAGGCATATAGAGGAATTCATCGAGGTCTGTTCCACGGTGAAGCTGCAGGGTGTTATTGATGACGCTCAAATGAAGACCCTCTTTCCCTTCTCCCTCAAGGACAAAGCCAAGTATTGGTATCACAGCCTTGATGATATTAACACTTGGGATGCCCTGAAGAAGGAGTTTTTGAAGAAGTACTTCCCCATGAGCAAAATAAATCACTTTAGGAGGGAAATTATGAGTTTTGTTCAAAATGATGGGGAAGCTTTCCATGATGCGTGGGAGCAGTTTAATGACTTGTTGAGACTTTGCCCACATCACCAAGTGCCTAAGTGGCAACTAGTTGAAAGGTTCTACACCGGACTTAATGATTCGCATAGGCAAACTGTAGATGGTGCCTGTGTAGGAACCTTTCTATCTAAGACTGAGGATGAAGCTTGGAACCTTTTTGATACTTTGAGTGAGAATTCTATTCACTTGAATTCTACCTACATGGATAGAAAACCCACTCTCATGCAAAGAAAGTTGGAGGGGAATGAGATAAGGAACACCTAGAATTTAGCTTATCAGATTCAATTATTGAATCAAAACATGGAAGGCTTATGTTGAACCCAAGCCAATTCGTATCTAACACCTCCACATCCCAAGCTTCTGAATGCTCCATTTGCCAAGGCAATACACACGCCACTATGGATTGCCACTTGGCCTCCCAATTCGCTGAGCTTGTACAGGCAGATCTGAATGCCTCTCAAGGTTTTCGTCCTAGACCTCGTAATGACCCTTTTTCCAACACCTATAATGAGGGATGGAGGAACCACCCAAACTTTTCATGGAGACAAGGAAATGTCTCCAATTCAGGGAATTATAAACCACAATCCTTTCAAAACCATCAAATGAACCAACCTCAGACCTTTGCCCAACCTAAGACCTCTGAGATGGATGAAGTGAAGGCAATGTTGAGAACTATGCAAGAAAGTCAAAGTGCCATCATCCAATCTCATGACAAGGCTATACATGAGATGAAATCACAGATAGGACACCTTGTTGAGGCCGTTAGATAGAGGGAAACAGGGAAGCTCCCCAGTGCTGCTGAGGAGAATCCTAAAGGAAAAGGGATTGTCTTTAGGGAGCATGCTCAGGTGGTGACTATTCTGAGGAGTGGGAAAGAAATTTCCAAACCTGATGCACCTATAGTCTCACCCCCTGAAAAACCATTCACCTCGACTTTCACCCCCACCAGAGAAGACTTGCCCCAATCTTCTCCTCTTGAAATCACCTCACCAGAAGAAGTTGCCCCATTCCACCCCTTACTCGACATGACAACCCTTCCACCCAGAGATTGAGAGTGCCCTTTCCAGAGTGCTTATCCACCTCTAGGTAGACTTCTGCTGGCTCATCTAGAGCAAAAGATAAGACAGATGAGATCATGGAAACTTTCAAGAAAGTGCAGATTAACCTGCCTTTGCTTGAAGCTATGAGGTAGATTCCGTCTTATGCCCGCTTCTTAAAGGACCTATGCATGAAAAAGCAGCAATCTAAGAAACAAGTCCAATCAAAAGTTGTCCTGCCTAATTCTATTAGCTTAATTGTTCAACATGGCACACCCCCGAAACTTAAGGACCCAGGAGCCCCGTACATCTCAGTGGTTATTGGTGACTTACGGATTGATGAGGCTCTACTTGATCTGGGTGTGGGGGTGAACATCCTTCCAAGCTACGTGTATGAACAACTTGGGGGAGGCAATCTAAAGCCTAGCCCAGTAATCCTCCAAGTTGCTGATCGATCACTTAAGACACCGTGGGGAATTTTGGAAGTTTTCCTCGTAAGAGTGGAGGATTTCTTCTTCCCTGTTGACTTCTTAGTTTTGGACACTGACCCTACCAACAAGCCAACCAAACCTTCCATCATTTTGGGCAGCCCCTTGCAACTTCGCATGCTTTAATCAATTGCAATACTGGGGCATTGAAAATGGGCTTTGGGAACAGGAAAATCCAGCTTAATGTGTTTGATACTTACAAACAAGACGGGCTTGAGGATTGTTCTCAAGTTGAGGTGATAGATGACCTGATTGAAGAGTCAACCCCTGCAATGTTATGTGATGACCCCCTTCAGCATGTCATGCTAAATGAGCATTCCCATCTCATGGAGGAATGTGAAGGGGATATTGATGTAAACATGTTTACACTACATAAGATGTCTATTTATGCATGTTCTCAAGCATAGAATTGCATTGCATACTATAAATATTGCATAGCATGCATCATCTTGAATTTAGATTAGCTTGAATAAAATGAAGGTTAATTATCTCCCTTTATATTCAAGGATAGGGTAAAATTTTTATCGGGGCCTCGGATCGAAGATCCAAATGTATAGATGTGATCAGGGCTACGATTGGAGTTCAACGACTCCAAGATCACCCTAATCAGACATCTGTATCATCAGATAGAGACCGGGGAACCCTAGAAGATAAAGGGCTAAGATGGTGTGAATCCACACTTCAAACGACATATTCGACCACATGGATGGATTCGGATCGACGATCGCAGCCTAATGGCGTGAAAATTGACTCAATCCGACAACCATGGCACCATCTACATCATCAAGAAGATGGACAGCCAAGATGGAGCCATCTCAATCGCTCAATCGGCTGCATGCAACCGCTGCACCTTCGCTACTTCATTTGATCATCACTTCTCAGCCATTGGATGCTCATCCAATAGCTGTGGGGCACGCATGCACAATTCTTAAGGGCAGCACAAATGCGCTGATAGCACGTTGGTCGAATGCGCTTTCGCGAAGGGAGGACGTGCGTTTGAGTTGCGATGAGCAGGAGCTGAGGCATGGCGAGCAGGCATGATTGAGCGCACGATCGCGATCGAGTGGCTGCACGTGCTCTATAGCGCTCTGGCGCAATCAGACATGCGGTGAAGATGCTGGATCGCACGTGCGAGAGCACGATGAGGAGGCGCGGCGAGGATGCATCTCAGTCATTTGATCTCACGATCGAACGGTTGAGATATGAAGATCGTGGGCAGGCATTCAAAGATAGGAGGCGAGCGGGTGTGCATGCGCCGCCCCACTACGCCCACATTCGGACCTTTAACGATGGTTTTGTCCATCATTAAATGTCCAGAATTAATGTTTTTCAAATTAAAAAGACCAAATTACCCTCACTCCTTGCAACTATAAAAGGAGACCCCCTCTATACGAAATTTTCATCCCTTCCTTCTCTCCTCTACCTCTCCAAAGCTCAAGAGAAGCTTGTCCCACACCCGGGATGCTCCTCGAGAGATAAAGTCAAATTTTCGCCCTCATTTCGGAAGTAGATCCCATGATGACAATGACATGCTACCCCATTCTCGTTCCTCCTGCTTCAACCTCCATCTTCTAGCTTCGTCCTCCATCCAAGCAACATCTCGTTCGGCTCATCCTCCAAGCGATCGTTAAGGAGGATAACTTCTCTCTCCCATTCTTCTTTATAGCTTTCTAGAGTAGAATTTTCCTGCTTTCTAGTGTTGTTGATTTCCCGCTTTCTAGTGTAATTCTTCTTTGGTTTCATTGTATAAACATTTTGAAATATTGAGTGCATGTTTTCTCTCTCTCTCATTAATTCTGATTGTTAATATTGCTTCATTGTAATTACGTCGCTTCGCTTTTCAACAAAAACTCTAAAAAAATATAATTATGAATATAGATCGACGTAGCCTCCCTGAGTTCGACCTGGGATTTCTATTCCAATACAAATTTTATTTGTTAAACACGAGTTCTTCGCTTTTGTACTACGACGAAAGGTTTTTCAAAACCAAATACATTAGCGTAGCAACTCGTAGCTCTAACATTTTGGCGCCGTTGCCGGGGAGGCAATGATTTCCAATCTTCTTTTCGCATTTCACCACTTTATTATTTTCTAACTTGCTTTCTCTTGTGTCTATTGTTTTGCAGAGACCTCCATCATTGAATCATCAAGTAGTAGATCGGAGTAAAGTGCAGTTGAAGACAACTGTAAGTGCTCCCCATTCTTCCCCCCTCCATAGATTTCATTTGCCACATTAAATCCAAATTCCAATTAACCTAGGTGTTTGCATAAATCCTAGGAATAGTTTGGTTGTTTAGATTCTCACTCACATTCATTCCACCCTCGTTTATAAAAAAAAAATAGCAAAAAGATAATCTTGTGGGGAAATTTTCAACAGACACACAAAGTACACCGACATTCAAGGCACTTAACCTAATTGATTTGTTTTTACTCAACTAGGTTCTGATCTGTGCAACTAGTACACACAAAGCAACACATAAAAGATTAGAAATCATTCTAGGTTAACCATCTTTGTGTGCCTAATTTAGTGGTGCATTTGTGGCCAGTTGTTTGAGTTATTTGGGCTGCACTACTCTACTTAAAATCAACTCATCAAGTAGCTCCTCCTTAGGGTTTTCAATCTAGGTCTATTCCAGGCACTCCACTTTATTTCTGGTTTTAATGGGAAGTAATCTTCATTCGTGTTTAACAATTTGATTTACCTCGAAACTTGATTGCAATCAACCTAATTTTAAACCCTAAAGCTACTTAAGCAAGATTTGAACATTAAAATTCACACATCGCAAATAATCTTGCTTGAAAACCCTAGTTGTGCACGTACTTACACAATTCTCAATCAATCATTAATGGCGCAACCCATTTTAAGGGCCCATCACATTCCATAAGAACCACAATCCTAGGCCTTAATAAAATTGAGTCGACGTTGGCCTTAAGGTCTAATTCACTCTTCAGGGCCTAGTCTGAGATTGTCTTTGATTAACCTACTTGTACTGATTAATCTGATGTCTAGCTAGGGGAGTAGTGTCAAATGACCGCGGCTGGGGGGTACACTAGGAATCGGAGGCGAAAGCCAAAGGAAGAACCTTCTCCCCAGTCCCCCCTTCTAACTGGTTGGATTGAGCAGATGCAAGTAGAGTAAATCATTTACAATCTTAAGGCAAGTTTTGGGAGTCAGTAGATCCTTAGGCTACCCCACTTAAGGATAGCCTTGTTTTGTTGTGCTGCAAGGTCCCTATCCCCAGTCCTTCCAACCTTCTCCTAGTTTATGCTGGGAAGGCGGTCATTGAATCCTCGATTGGAAGGACCACTGGAGTATTCTAGGAGGTGCAAATTGGATTTTGGTCAAATTGATCCCATGGCCGACCAACAACCTCCTCTGCCTGGAGATCCACAGGAGGAATTCCAAACGTAGCTGGAACAAATGTAGAGAATACAGGAATGGCTCCAAGGAATGCAAGGTGCTCAGCCCTTGAAGGATTTTTATCAACCTTCAAATTACGGGAAACGTACTGACATCCAGATTCCAGCCTGTGACGTAGAAATCAAGCCCCAGGTATTAAGCCTGATCAAACATTATCATGGGCTTGGCTCCGAAGATCCGTTTCAACACTTGGAGGACTTAACCACTTTGGTCCATACCACCAAGGCAAAAAACGTGAATGGGGAGCAAATGATCATGAGGCTCTTCCCCCATTCTCTTAGGGATAAGGCCGCGCATTGGTACGGGACGATAGAAGACCAATTGCAACTTGGAATGAGTTGAAATCGGCCTTTCTGAAGAAATTATTCCCAGTTGGACGGACCAATGCCTTCAGACTGGCAATCACTACCTTTACACAGCGGCCGGGGAGCAATTTCATGTGGCTTGGGAGCGATTCCAAGACCTATTGCTAAGGTGTCCACACCACGAGGTGCTGAAATGGCAACTCATGCAGATCTTCTATCATGGGTTGACTGAGCAACTCAGAAATCATGTGGATGCTTCTTGAGGAGGCAATTTCCTCAATAAAGATGCAGATAGTGCACACGATTTATTTGAGGAAATGAGCGAGAATTAAATCAATCATGCCTCCATGGATACATTTAATCGGTCCCAGCAGCCTAGATCAAATGTCAATGAAGTCCATGACTCTCATTCATTTGATATGGAATTGATTTGTAACAAACTTGACAAGGTGGACTTGGTTGCTAAGAGAATGGAAGAGTGGATGGTTGGAAATTCTATGAACAACTCTCGATCCACTCAATCCCAAATTTCGGGATTCCATTCTTCACGAACTCCTTCTGGATGGGAGTTCGTGAATCAACTCGATGCGGCTCAACCTGTCAGTCAACATTTTTCAGAACCCCACAGTTTCCAAACTGGGGCCTTTGATCCCAGTTTTTCTGATCCTTCCCTTTCTTTCTCTCCATCCTCACCTTATGAGGATGCCTGTGCTGTACAAGAGAATGTTAGATTCAACCCCTACTCTAATGCTTATAATCTGGGTTGGAGAAACGACCCTAACTTCTCTTGGAAAAACTTGGGGCAGCAGAACCAATTCTGACTCGGCAACTGTGCTCCGTAATGACCAATGGGTCAAGGTCATGTATATACTCAATTGCCTCCAAATCAGGTCAATCAGCTAGCTTGGAATGCCCGTCAACCTGTAGGGCAGGCTGATTTGAACCGACAAATGGTAGAGATGCAAGGATTTATGCTTCAACTCATGCAGCAAATGAAAACCTCGCAGGACAACTTGCAGACCAGGCTCATTGCTAACTCTCGTCAACCTAGATCTCTACCATCCCAACCTGTACCCAACCCACGAAATATTCTGAATCCAGGCAACCAAGCCCATGGGTACGGAAATCAGAGGGACCCACATGCACATGCTCAGGTGGTTGAGCCAGGTCCCCCCTCTTCTTCTTCTTCTTCTTCTGCAAAGCAACAATTCCTGGCTAATCAAGCCCCTCCAATCTTTCCTAACCCTCCCCAAGACCCAAACTCTTATGCATCTGCAAATTTTGTCACCTTGAGGAGTAGTAAGCAAACTCAGGATCCACAACCACACTATTTTGATCTACTGAATCTTGAAGAACTTGAGGAGAGAGAGGAGAATTCTGGAGAAGAAATCAAGGCTCGGGAACCTGATTCCAAAGATCTGGCTCATGTTCCTTTTCCTGAAGCCTTGATCAAATCAAAGAAGAAGAAGTCTATTGATAGCAATGAGGAGCTTTTGAATCTATTTAAGAATGTTGTGATCAATATCCGACTCCTTGATCCTATCAAGCATATACCGGCTTATGCAAGATTTTTAAAGGATTTATATACACAAAAGCGTAAGTCGAGAGAATCTGTTCCGAGGAAGGTGGTACTCTCCAAGCGGGCTAGTTCTGTTATCCTGCACCACCTCCCTCAGAAAAAGAGAGATCTAGGTGCTCTGTTGATTTCTTGTGTAATCTCTGATGACACATTTGATAAAGCACTTTTGGATCTGGGTGCATCCATCAACCTAATTATGACTTCTCTTTACGAGAAGTTTGTATTAGGTGAACTTCAGCCAACTTCAGTAATGCTACAGTTAGCGGACCACTCCGTCACAAATCCGTGACATGTTATTGAAGATGTTATAGTTAAGGTCAAGGATTTCTATTTTCTTGTAGATTTCCTTGTCCTTGACATGGATGTACCTGAAAACCTGAGGAACACGGCCATCATTTTGGGGCGTCCGTTCCTGGCTACCGCTAAGGCCAACATTAATTGTGAAAGCGATAGCACGGAAATCACCTTTGGGGATCAACGAATGAAATTGGATAATTTTAAGGTGATCAATAAATTTGAGGATTGTGGATTTATTGAGGAACTTGAGGAGGATAATGAAAACATTGAAACTTGTTTGATGGTTTCTTAAATTGAAAGTTCCTCCTTTAATGACGAATTCGACCTGCAACCCTCTATGGCAGACCTGCCATCTTCTGAAGAGGTTATTGACTTTGTTCACTCAGAACCTCTTCCTCTTGTTGAGTCTTCAGCATCTTCCTTACCATCAATCATCAACCCGCCCCAGCTTGAACTAAAACCATTGCCTGAAAATTTGAAATATCAATTTTTAGGACCTTAGAAGATGCTCCTTGTGGTTATCAGTGCTAAATTAACAAAGGAGCAAGAGATTAAATTGATCAAGGTCCTAAAGGAACACAAGGAGGCAATTAGTTGGACCATTCATGACCTTAGGGGGATCGAGCCATCTTACTACAATCATAGAATATTCTTGGAAGATGGATCCTGCCCTTCTCACCAGATGCAGAGGAGATTAAATCCAAATATGCGAGAAGTGGTCAAAAAGGAAATCATTAAGTGGCTCGATGTAGGAATTATTTATCCAATCTCTGATAGTCCCTGGGTAAGTCCCGTGCAGATTGTTCCAAAGAAAGCTGCGATTATTGTTGTGACTAACGAGAGAGGAGAATCTGTCACAACTTGTTCCGCTTCCTCTTGGAGGGTTTGTATTGATTACAGGAAGCTGAACAAAGCCACTAAAAAGGATCATTTTCCCCTGCCTTTCATCGATCAGATCTTGGAAAGGCTAGTCGGGAAAAAGTATTTCTGTTTTCTTGATGGCTACTCAGGATACAACCAAGTTCCTATCCATCCCGAGGATCATGAAAAAACTACTTTCACCTGTCCCTATGGAACCTTTGCTTTCTGTAGGATGCCTTTCGATTTATGCACTGCACCTGCGACTTTTCAAAGGTGTATGTTAGCCATATTCTCTGACATGGTGGGAGAGTTTATGGAAGTCTTCATGGACAATTTCTCTATTTTCGGCGAATCGTTTGACTCTTGTTTGGCTAATCTAGAAATGATTCTTAAGCGATGTATCAAAACACAATTGGTCCTTAGCTGGGAAAAGAGTCATTTCATGATCCAAGAAGGCATCGTCTTAGGACATGTAATCTCTGAATGGGGAATCAAAGTGGATAAAGATAAGGTTAATGCTATCACTAAACTTCCTCCTCCCACATCTGTTAAACAAATCCGATCATTTCTTGGTCATGTGGGATTCTATCGAAGATTCATCAAGGATTTCTCGAAGGTTGCTCGTCCCATGAGCAATCTTCTTGCCAAAGAAATGCCGTTTGTTTTCGATGAATCATGCCAAAAGGCATTTGATTTCCTGAAAATGGCAATCACTTGTGCTCCAGTATTGCAACCACCAATTTGGACAACCCCTTTTGAGATCATGACCGACGGTTTTAATTATGCGATCGGGGCTGTCTTGGGTCAGAAAATTGATAGAAAGCCCTCTATCATCTACTACAATAGTAAAACTCTGGATGAAGCCTAGAGGAATTACACTGTTACTGAAAAGGAATTACTAGCTGTAGTGTTCACTTTGGAAAAATTTAGGGCTTATCTCTTAGGGTCTCATGTTATCATCTATACCGACCACTCGGCCTTGAGACATCTCTTGGCCAAAAAGGATGCCAAACCTCGGCTTATTTGTTGGATTCTTCTGCTTCAAGAATTTGACCTTAAAGTCAAGGTTAAAATCGGGGTACAAAATGTGGTGGCGGATCATTTGTCGAGACTCCTAGGTGATTCTTCTCGTCCGGACATCCCGATTGTTGACACTTTTTTCGACAAAGCTATCCTTACAGTTTCAGGTGTCCAAACCCTATGGTTTGCTCTTATTGTTAACTATTTGGCCATTGGTCAAATCCCCCAAGATTTGACCAAGCAACAACCGGATAGACTCAAATCTGAGGCCAAATATTACTTATGGGAGGACCCTGAACTGTACCGCATTGGCTTTGATCAGATTATTCGCTGATGTGTACCGGAGAATGAATTTAAAAATATACTCGAGTTCTGCCATGCATCTGCATGTGGTGGACATTTCCATGGGAAAAAGACAACTGCAAAAATCTCGCAATCTGGCTTTTATTGGCCGTCTTTATTTAAGGATGCCCAAGATTTCTCAAGGTCATGTTCTCGATGTTAGGCACTCGGGAAAATAGCTAAGAAGGATATGATGCCTCTAAACCCAATTCTTCCTGTCGAAATTTTCGATGTTTGGGGCATCGATTTCATGGGACCCTTTCTCCATTCATTTGGACATCAGTACATTCTTGTTGCTATTGATTATGTGTCCAAATGGATTGAGGTGATTCCCACCCAAACCAATGACCACAAGGTGGTCATCAATTTTGTCAAGAAAAATATCTTCTGTAGGTTTGGGATTCCGAGGGCCATCATCAGTGATGGTGGCACTCATTTTACTAATGCCCAATTTGAAATTTATTAGCCAAATACGAGGTTAATCACCGAATTTCCACACCTTACCATCCCCAGACGAACTGACAAGTCGAGATCTCCAATCAAGAGATCAACATTCTGTAGAAAATGGTTAGGCCTGATCGCAAGGACTGGACTCAAAAGCTTGAGGACGCCCTTTAGGCCTACCGTACGGCATATAAAATGCCCATCGGCATGTCTCTGTTTCATTTGGTGTATGGAAAGGCATGCCATCTACCTGTAGAGATTGAACACAGGGCATTCTAGGCGATCAAACAATGTAATTTAGATCTAAATTTAGCTGGGAAGACCAGGAAAGTCCAACATCTGAGTTGGAAGAGCTTAGAAATGTTGCATACGAGAATGCCAAGATCTACATGGCTCAGACCAAAGCTCTACATGATCAATTGATTTCCCATAAGAGCTTTGAGCCGAAACAGAAGGTCTGGTTATTCGATTCTAGACTTAAGCTCTTTCCTGGCAAACTTAGATCTAAATGGAATGGCCCATTCATTATTGACCAGATTTTTCCAAATGGAGCCGTTTAGATTTCTGACCCAAAGATGGGTAACACATTTAAAGTCAACGGTCAACGTTTGAAGCCTGTTATTGACCGTACTCTTCTAGAACCCATCTCAGACACAGTTGCTCTAGCCATTCTGTGACTTCTTTGGCTGGACTTTGCCTAGCTGATGGCATTAAATTCAGCAGTTGTACATATGACACAAAGCTGACACGAGCTTCATATTCAGGTGACATCTTTCATACTCTACCCTTTCTTTCATGTCTCTTTCTCAATGTGGACATTGCATCAGCTAGGCATGGGGGGTGGATTCATTTTTTGAATCATTTGGTCAGTTTTGTGAAATTCATGTAAATTATTTTTCTCTTCTTATTTATACATAAAAAGAAATTGAATTAGGAAGGAATAGTTGGACATTAGGACTTTTCAATCTTAGGAAATATTATATTAGGATTTGAACACAAAGACCCTTCAAGTCTTTGGACTTAATCGGCCTGTGTATCCACTAAAATGTGGATTTATTTTTCAAGTCCTCGCCATCTTAATTCTATTGTAATTGGAGTAAATAAGTTTGGGTGATAAGTACACGACTTATCAATCCACCCTCTAACTTGAGGGACCTTTGAGTTTTAAGCATCTACACACTTTCTTTGCACTGACTCGTTGTTCGATGATTTTAATGGAAATTAGGTAGCTAATGAACCTTCTAGGGTGATATGGCTGGCAAGTTATCGTGGGTAATAGCCCATAGGTAGGTTGTCCAAAGCCCAGTCACTGGACCATTCTCTTCTTGCTGCCTTTAGGTAAATCTTAGACTAGGGAACCCACTTACTTAAAAAAAAAAAGAAAAAGAAAGTAAAAAAGAAAAAGAAAAGGAGGAAAGAAAAAAAGAAATAAGCCACACTTCGCTACACGAGTATGCCTGGCAAGTTGTCGGTGGTAACAGCTCATCGACTGATTGTCCAGAACCCAGCTCAATAAATGCATTGAAAATTCCCAAAACACTTAGGAAGAAGTGGAGAAGTAGAATAAATCGCGGAGATATACACTAGATTCACCCTTGTGTTGACCCCATAAAAATAAAAGTAGGGAGAAAGCTACCGGTTGTAAAGATACACCTTTAGGTAGAATTCTCTTTTTAAGGTTACCTAGAGGTGTAGAAATCCGAAGTCTGTTTTAACTGTCGATCAAAGAGTCTATCACATTCACAATAAGATGCTTAGAACTTAGGATTCTCATCAAATCTTGGGTGAGTTGAATGGCTATAGAAAGCCACTACTAAACCCTAAAACTCGAAAATAAAAAAAATTAGAAAAGAAAAAAAAGAGAAAAAGAAATTTTTCTTTGAATAAGGCGAGGGCTTGAGGCGGTCAGCATTTTGGCAGATTCCTGGGCACTGTTATGTCTTTGAAAGTTCAGATCCTAAGTAAAAATTTTCTTAATGATTGAAAATAACTCATGTCCAAACAATCCAACCTAATTCTTTTATAAATAGCATAAAGTTTTTGCTATGGACTAACAAAAGATAGGCATGGGGCTATGATGTAAACATGTTTACACCACATAAGATGTCTATTTATGCATGTTCTTAAGAATAGAATTGCAATGCATAGTATAAATATTACATAGCATGCATCATCTTGCATTTAGATTAGTTTGAATAAAATGGAGGTTAATTGTCTCCTTTTATGTTTAGGGACAGGGCAAAATTTTTATTAAGGCCTCGGATTGAAGATCCAACCATACAGATGTGATCAGGGTGATGATTGGAGTTCAACGACTCTAAGATCGCCCTAATCAGACATCGTAGCATCAGATAGAGATCGGGGAACCCTAGAAGATCAAGGGACAAGATGGTGTGAATCCGTACTTCAAACGAAAAATCCGACCGCATGGATGGATTTGAATTGACGATCGCACCCTAACGACATGAAAATCAACTCAATCCGACAACCGTGGCACCATCTACATCATCTAGAAGATGGACGACTAAGATGGCACCTCGTGGCACCATCTCAGCCACCCAACCGGCTGCATGCAGCCACCGCACCTTCTCTTCTTCATCTGATCGTCGCTTCTTAGCCGTTGAATGCTCACCCAACCGTTGTGGGGCGCACATGCACAATTCTTAAGCGCAGCACAAATGTGCTGATAGCGCGTTGGTCGAACACGCTTTCGGGAAGGGAGGAAGCGTGTTCGAGTCGCGAGGAGCAGGAGCTAAGGCACGTGAAGCTGGTACGATTGAGTGCATAATCGCGATAGAGCGGCTGCGCGTGCTCGATAGCTCTCACTCGAAATCAGATGCATGGTGAAGACGCTGGATCTCATGCGTGAGCAAGCGATGAGGAGGCGTGGCAAGGATGCAACTCATCCATTCGATCTCACGATCAAACGGCTGAGATTTAATGATCGTGGGCAGGTGTTTAAAGAGAGGAGGCGAGCAGGTGTGTGCGCGCCGCCCCACTATGCCCACATTCGGACCTTTAGCAATGGTTTTATCCATCACTAAAAGTCCAGAATTAATGTTTTACAAATTAAATAGACCAAATTGCACTCACTTTTTGCAGCTATAAAAGGAGACCCCATCCATACAAAATTTGCATCCCTTCCTTCTCTCCTCTACCTCTCCAAAGCTCAAGAGAAGCTTGTCCCACACCCGGGATGCTCCTCGATAGATAAACTCAAATTTTTGCCCTCATTTCGGAAGCGGATCCTGCGACGACGACGATGTGCTGCCTCATTGTCATCCCTCCTGCTTTGACCTCCTTCTTCCCACTCCATCCTCCTTCATCCAGGCGACGTCTTATCCGGCTCGTCCTCCAAGTGATCATTAAGGAGGATAACTTCTCTCTCCCATTCTTCTTTACAGCTTTCTAGAGTAGAATTTTCTTGCTTTCTAGTGTAGTTGATTTCTCGCTTTCTAGTGTAATTCTTCTTTGGTTTCACTGTATAAACATTTTGAAACATTGAGTGCATGTTTTCTCTCTCTCTCATTTATTCTGATTGTTAATATTGCTTCATTGTAATTACATCACTTCATTTTTCAACAAAAACTCTAAAAAAATATAATTGCAAATATAGATTGATGTAGCCTCCCTGAGTTCGACCTGGGATTTCTATTCTGGTAAAAATTTTATTTGTTGAACACGAGTTCTTCACTTTCATACTACAATGACAGGTTTTTCAAAACAAAATACATTAGCGTAGCAACTCGTAGCTCCAACAGATATACTAGAACTTGAGGAGTTGCTGCGTGTGTTTCTGCTGAGTCTCTTCCCCCATCATCTCTGCCCAAGGTAGATCTGCTACCTAAGATGGGGACATCTATTATGAAACCCTCAACCATACAAGGCCCCGACCTTGAGTTGAAACCCCTCCCTGACACTCTCAAGTACATCTTCCTGGGTGCTAATGATACACTCCCCGTTATCATTTCAGCTGTGCTATCTTAGGCATAGGAGGGAGCCCTGATAGAATGCTTGTCTAGGCACAAGGAAGCTATTACGTGGAGCATTGCTAACATTAAGGGTGTAGACTCTACACTCTGCATGCACCACATTTATACTGACGATTCCATCAAGCCATTTAGGGACAAGCAAAGACGTCTGAACCCTAATATGAGGGAGGTGGTTAAAAAGGAAATCCTGAAGTGGTTGGATGCTGGGATCATATATCCCATTGCAAATAGTAAATGGGTAAGTCCTATTCATGTGGTGCCAAAGAAGGTAGGCTTTACTGTGGAATTTAATGACCAAGGTGAACAAGTTGTCACTAGACCCTCAACTGGATGGAGGGTCTATATTGATTACCACAAGCTGAACATCGCTACCCAGAAGGATCACTTTCCCTTTCCTTTTATTGATCAAATTCTTGAGAAATTGGCAGGGAATAAGTACTATTGCTTTCTCGATGGATATTCTGGGTACAACCAGGTTGCAATCTTCCCTGATGACTAGGAGAAGATGACATTCACGAGTCCTTATGGTACTTTTGCATTTAGGCGTATGCCATTTGGATTATGTAATGTCCCTGCAACCTTCCAACGGTGTATGCTATCCATTTCTTATGACATGATTGACGAGTGTGTTGAAGTGTTTATGGATGACTTCTCCATTTATGGCTTGTCTTTTGACCAGTGTCTCCTGCACCTGAAGAATGTGTTGAAGCTATGTAAGGAGACTAGTTTAGTCCTCAGCTGGGAGAAAAGTCATTTCATGGTACAGAAAGGAATTGTACTTAGGCATGTTGTGTCTGAGAGAGGTTTGGAAGTAGATAAGGTCAAGATTGCTTCTATTTCCAAACTCCCATTGCCCACAAATGTCAAACAAATTAGATCCTTTCTGGGCCATTCTGACTTTTATAGGTTCTTTATTAAAAATTTCAGTAAAATTTCTAGGCCACTTTTTGACTTGTTGGCAAAGGAATCTTCCTTCAATTTTGATTCAAAGTGTGCTGAGGCCTTTCAAACTCTGAAGTAGGCCTTGATCTCTATGCTTATTCTCTGAGCTCCTGATTGGACACTCCCATTTGAGCTGATGTGTGATGCTTCGGATTATGCAATGGGAGCAGTCCTTGGACAAAGGGTTGAGAGAAGACCTCATGTGCTACATTATGCCAGCAAGACTTTAACTGAACCGCAACAAAACTACATCGTCACTGAAAAATAATTACTTGTTATGGTTTTTGCTCTGAAGAAGTTTAGGTCTTATCTTCTTGGGTCTAAGGTGGTTATTTTCACTGATCATGCGATAGTGAAACATCTCATTGCTAAGAAAGATTCTAAGCCACATCTGATTAGGTGGATCCTACTCCTTTAAGAATTTGACTTGGAGATATGTGAAAAGAAAAGAGTAGAAAATGTTGTGGCTGACCACCTGTCTTGCCTTCCACTTAATGACTCTCTATCCGGAGACATCCGCGAGACATTTCCCGATGAAACCCTTTTGGTGGTAACACCAACTTCACCTTGGTATGCTGATACCGTAAATTACTTGGCCACTAGAGAAACTCCTGGCTCTTGGGATGAGCAGAAAAGAAAGAGATTCATTTCCCAAGCGAGATACTTTCATTGGGAAGAGCCTGGATTATTTAGAATTGGACAAGACCAAGTATTGAGATGATGTGTACCTGAAGAGGAATAACAAAGTGTGCTGAGTTTTTGCCATGAACTTCATTGTGGAGGATACTTTGGCACTAAGAAAACTTCTTTTAAGGTTCTCTAGTCCGCCTTTCGGTCGCCTTCGTTATTTAAGGATTCTCATAATTTTGTTAAGGCCTGTATTAGATGTCAATGAACTGGAACGATTGGGAAGAGAAATGAAATGCCTCAGCACCCTATTCAATCTATTGAAATTTTTGATGTGTGGGGAATTGACATTATGGGCCTCTTCTCTTCATCCCATGGTTATGAATATATCTTGGTGGCAGTTGATTATGTCTCTAATGGATAAAGGCCATTCCTACGCACACAAATGACCACTCTGTGGTTTTGAAATTTGTGAAGGCCAATATCATATCTCGTTTCTGCTGCCCCAAGACCATTATATGTGACGAGGGACCTCATTTCCGAAACCACCACTTCAATCGGCTAATCAGGAGTCTAGGAGTGACTCACAAGGTCGCTACCCCTTACCATCCTCAGACGAGTGGCCAGGTTGAAGTGTCGAATAGGGAGATAAAAAATATTTTAGAAAAGACCATTAGACCTGATAGGAAAGATTGGTCCCAAAAGCTCGATGATGTTTTGTGGGCATATCAAACGACCTATAAGACCCCTTTGGGTACTTCTCCCTTTCGGATTGTGTATGGGAAAGAGTGCCATTTACTTGTTGAGATGGAACATAGGGCACTCTGGGCTATTCGAAGTGTTGACATGGATTTAGAAAAGATAGGTAAGGCATGACTTCTGGAATTAAGTGAGCTTGAGGAGCTGATGAATGATGCTTATGAAACCTCTCAAGCTTATAAAGAGAGAACTAAGGTCTTGTATGATAAGTATATACTTCGAAAGCCCTTTGAGCCCAACCAACAAGTCTGGCTTTTCAATTCCAAACTTAAACTTCTTTCAGGGAAATTAAAATCTCATTAGGATGGGCCTTACATAATCACTAAAGTGTTTCCACATGGAGCTGTGGAGATTAAAAGCCCTTCCTCTTCAGCAACTCCCTTTATTGTCAATGGTCAACGGTTAAAATCATACATTACTTTGGATGGCCATCTGGTTGGCGAGGTCATTCTTGAGGAGCCTTAGCTCCTACCATTCTCCGCCTCAGGTAATATCTTCCTTTAACTATTTTTGTTTCCAATGAGGACATTGTATGAACCAGACAAGGGTGAGACGACCTGAGGCATCTGTTTATAGCATGTCTACATTTTGCATTCATTCATGCATATTGCATTAAAAAAAATTTAAAAAATAAAACTTTAAAAAATTTTAAAAAATTTTTTGAGCTTAATTGGCTGAGCCTTGCATTCCTAAGCAAATCAAAACTCTATGTTAGACTAAGTTGACTCTAGGTTTTGACTTTAAAAACTAAGTTGAGCTATTAACTTTAGACCTTTAGGGTCCTTTGTGGACTTAAAAACTTAAGTAGGAGTTAAGTTGCGGATCTTTCCTCAAGAGGCTGAGGAAGGAAAGCTAGGGATTGAGTTAAAAGGATGGGTAGTACCTGGAGTCTTGTTCTACCTTTTGGTTTACGGGTCCTTGTAACCCAAGCATGCAAATTTCACACACTTGGTCATGTGTAAGTAAGTGATCACCTTAATTCCTTTTTTAAAAGAAATTTGGTTCTCTTAGTTTTGACTTAGGAGAGGCTTGAAAACACAATTTGACTGGATGAGTTCCTGCCGCAGGAGAGGTGGAGTATATACTCACCTTGAGGATGCGATGATAACATATTACCCCCTCGGCGCTTGTCTCTTAGGATATCCATCATACTGGGGGCATGTAAGCACATTGTCCGATTCAAGTACCATGGGCAGCCCTATCTCGAAGTGCCGATTGCCATAGGCTTGAATTCGCTTAAGAAATCCATGGGTGATACTATCTTGAAGTGTCGATTTCCGAGAATTCTTAGGGTCGCTATGGGCGATGTTATCTCGAAGCATCAAAAGCCAGGCACCCTTCGAGGTACGGTGATGAGGACAATGAATCCGACACAGACCGTGTTGATAGCTGATCCAAGGTTACACTTAGAGGAATCAAACTATATATATATATCCTTTTCTTATTTCTAGGTTGGCAGTCATACCAACCTCAAATAACTCAGACCAATGCACATGCATGGATGCTTTAATCTCAAGGATCAATAAACCTTAGGGTAGAGTCAGAAATCAGGGAAACTTGTGCCTACAACTCGTCTTTAGCCGACCTAGCCTGTAACTTACCAACTACTTGGAACCTTAGGTCTAAAGTCTAAACTTAACATGTTTCTAAAGGAAGACCGTTTGGGTTGGTTAGTCTACTTGGAGTGCTAGGTTTTTGCTTGGATTTACTAGGGACTAGCAAATGTTAGGCATGGGGGTATTTGATTAACCCATATTTGTGGGCTATTTAAGTATTTAAGTGTCTAGACATTAAGTTAATTTTAACATTTAGATAGCATACATTAGGATGTAAATAAATTAATTCATATTTTTAGCTTAAGTACATAATTCATGCATTGAGAATTAACCTAGGATTGCATACATTTGATTAGTTAATTAATTAGGTGCATACACTATTTTAATTAACATAGAAGTTAAGGAGTTATGTATAAATAATCCTAATTATTTTATTATTATTTTTTTGTTTTCTTTTCTTTTCCTTTGCAGGTAATTGCTCCGTCTCCACCTCCTCCTACGCATCAGCATTGATTCGACGGTGACCTTTTGAATTTCAAATCTTCGTAGCTGTGGCTACAAAGGAGAGAGGTGGGGCTGCCGTTCAAGGAAAGCCACCATCCCTTTCCTCATTGCGTAGAGAACTACGTTTCTCATTCACTCCCCACCACCGGCCTCAACCGCGGCAGTGCGACTCACCCACCATGGGCATGTGGGGTGACAGCCCACACCGCCAAGAGTCCCTGCATCACGGTGCTTCATCTTCCCTTCCACATGCAGATCACAGCTTCTGCATGCCCCACGCACCCTCGTCACGCCCACTGCAGCACACAAAGCTGCAACTTCTCCTTCCTGAGCCTCAGCATTGCCAAGCGGGCCACCGCACATGCCTTCAGCGCAGCAAGTGTGTGCGTGCCCACCTCAGCCACCGTGTGCACCTCAAGCCAGCACCCCTCGCTCACCTTCACCTCCAGTGCCCTCGCTACCGCGCGCCTTCACCTCCATCCAGTACCCTCGCCTCGCGCCTGCACACCCGCGCACCTTCACCTCCAGCGCCCTTGCCTAGCACCTGCACCTCCACGCGCCTTCACCTCCACATGCCCCTGTTGCAGCACTTGTGCATCGCACCCTGCAACACCTGCAGCCACGTGCCCCCCAGACCCCGCGCACGCCTATGCGGCCTGTAGAGCACCCACCCCTCCACGTGCCCACTCGTCCTCGCGCCTGCAGTGCTTGCAGTGCCTGCGCGCCACCCCTCCTCACTCCTGCAGCAAGCGCGACCAGCAGCAGCAACCTCCACTGCCACCGCTTCTCTCCTCCGTCTGACTGACTTCGGCCGTCTCGCAACCTGCCGCCGCCACCGTTGCGAAGCCCTTGCTTCGACCAACTAATTCCCAGAAGAGTTCCTCGAACAAACCTCTCTCCTGTGCTCGAGGAGGAGAGAAGTAGAATCCTCTGTTTTCACTCTCATTAATATTTACATTTCATGCCATTGCCACAAAAATGAATTTTGATTTATCATTATTTTATTGTGGTGAATTTATGCCTTCATGCTCATGCTTCTGGAGAATTGTTAAACCTTATCATTCATCTCTATGTGCATTGAATTTAATTTTGAATTACATTTTAGTATGCATGTAAGTGAATAGTACATGGCATACCCTTGCACATGGATAATTTTCTTACATAAAAATTACATTAACACCCCTTGACTTCTCCATAAATTTAAGGTTTACTTTTAGAGCTACATAGGCATTGTTTGATTTGATGATAGTTCAGCGAACTTGATTTCTACCTAATTGCAAGTTTAAATAAGTCATTGCCTCCCTGTGGACATGACCCACTCTCCTGTGAGTGGTTTAATTTTAATTTTAATTATTTTGTTAAGCGATTTTCCACCACTTTGATCCTACAACGACAAATCATCTTAATAACATTATTCGAAAGCGAAAATCGACTTATCAGTTAGCTCTTCCATGTGTCTCCCAGGACCTTTGGGTGTGTTGCCTTTGTTCTTGTTCCATCAATAGGTCATGACAAGCTTACTTCTCGAGCTGTCAAGTGCATGTTCTTAGGGTACTCCAGGATCCAGAAGGGGTACTGATGTTATGATCCCATCCATAATAGACACTATGTTAGCGCTAACATGATAGTACATGAGATCACACCACTCTTTTTAGTTGTTGGACAAGTGAGCTCTCTTGATGATGTGGTTCCCATGACTATTCCTCTTGTTCTTTTGGAGGAAATTCCGATCTTGACTTCTCAGCATGCTTCCTCGAGTTCCACGACCTCCATGGATGATTTGCATAAACTGCATGGTCCGATGCACACATATTGGAGACTTCATATGACACTGTAGAGGCCACCTTCCCCACCAGCAGATGATGCTCCACAGGTTGATGAGATGGTGTCTAGTGACAGTGACATTTTGGTCAAACTAGGTCCTCCAAATAGTGCTTATCACAATAGTAGTGAGGGTCTTTCTACAGATGCTCAGACATAGGAGCCAGATAATTTTGACCTTGCTATTTCCATTATGAAGCACCTTGCACATGTGAGTCCAGATACTATGTTGCAAGTAGTTTGGCTACTGACGACCTTGGTTATAAGTTTGATAGATTTTGTCAGGCACTTACAATATCATACATTCCGTCTACATAATAGTAGGCCCTGCTCAATCTGAAGTGGCGCTAAGACATGGAGGAAGAGATGGAGGCACTTCAAAGTAGATAGACTTGGAAGCTTACCACACTTCCACCTGGCACATGACTGGTTAGATCCAAAGGAGTCATTTCCTTGAAATACAACCCTGATGGGTCTATTTCAAGGTATAAGGCCAGGTTGGTTGATTGCAGCGCAAAAATACAGCTGCAATAGTGCCTTCTTATGCTATTTACTAGCATTACCAATGCATATTAGGGTTCTATAATCGCATTTGTAAAAATACAAGCATGCATGCATTTAATTAAGAGAGGAGGAGAATGAAATAATTGGCGTCGCAATTCACATTTTCTTCAAGTGTTGCTTCGCAATATTTCCATCTCCATTTTTATTTCTTTTTGATTTTTGAAAATCTTTCCCGCGGCTGCATGCATCTTCTTCTTGTCCTCGTGCCATGCTTCCCTGCAGCAACCCTCTCCCTGCCAGCTGCAGCGGCCCACTCCTTGCCACTCCATGCGCAAGCCATGCACAGCCAGGGCATGGTTGTGCATGGCTTTCTTCTTCTATTAAAAGGCCACGACTTCTTCTTCATTAGCAGCCTGGTCCTCCACTTCAAAAGCCAATGCAGCTCACTTCCAGGCCACTGTCCTCTCCTCCCTCTCCCTCCACACGGCGGCCCTCCTCGGAGACACCTAGCGGATAGGAGTCTTCACTGTGCTGAGCACCCACCACCGTGAAACCACCACCACCCAACTCTTCAAAGAGCCGGTGGGCGTGGTGGCCTTCATCATTGTTTTCACCTTCCACACCACTTCAGCCATTGCCGCAGGCTTCAAGGTCTGAAGCTCGAAGCTCAGTGGCAGTAGCAGCAGCCCCAGCCCCTTCTTCGCTCGCCCTCCGCGCATGCTTGCAGTTGTAGAGGCACCCTCGCCCTCCTCGCACGCCTGCAGGCCTCTCCGCCTCCCACTTCTTCGCTCTGCCACGCACTCTCTTCCGCCCCAACCGGCCATTACGCTCCTCTGCAGCGGCCGGCCAAGCATCCCAGTGCACCCCAACAGCACCCATAAGCTTCCGGGCACGCTTGTAGACACCATCGCCCCCCGCTTCTCCGCCTTGTCGCGAACTTTTCCGCGCCTGCAATTGGTCGGCATAGACCTCCTTCCTCGCGCGCCAGCTCGCACGCGCTACCTGCGAGCCGGCCGCACTCACAGCACCTGCAGCTCTCGGTCGCATGGCTCTCCCGACCACTGTAGCCACTGTTCACGCGCTTCTGTACGACACTGTGGCTACAATGGGGTGACCAGTGAGTTTCTCACTTTACCATTCACCCAGCGCACCACTACCGCCGATCGCCCGTGCCCGCGTCTTGCCCCGTGTCGCCTACACCCGCCTGCACGTCTGCGTTTTCCGCACCCGTCTGCGTCGCTCGTTCCCTTCTCCCGCGCCTGCAAGCGCCCATTCCAGCTACTCCGTGCAGCACTAGGCGCTACGGTCCTCTCCGTGCCAACTCTCCTACGTGCGCACTCCTCTCTACGCGAATACACGCCTGCACGCACGCGTAGCCTCAAGACGTTGCTTAAAAGCTGCAGACGACCTAACTTAACCCTCCAGCAGTGCTCTCTCTCTCCCTCTTTCTCTCTCTCTCACAACACTCTCTTTACCAACGCTCACCCACACATACAGTCACACTTCCACACACACACACACACCTATACACTATTATATACATATATACATATATTTATATACATATATATATATACATACATATATATATATACTTATATTTATACATATAGTAGTACCTATATACTTATATATATACATATATATATATATATATACATATATACATATACTTCTATACATATACATATACATATATATATATACTTATATCTATATACATAGTAGTATTTATATAACTAGGTATTAGTATAGATATAAATATATATACACATATATCTATATACTTATATATATATATATGTATATATATATATATACAAATATACATGCATATATATACATATATATATCTATAACTATATACTTATCTACATATATCTATATATACATATATTACTATATACATACACATATATATATATACATCTATATAGTATCATATACATACATATACATATAAATATATACATATATATATATATATAGATCCATACATTTATCATCTATACATATACTTACATATATATATTTACATACCTATATATATATACACATACATATATACATATATAACTACATATATATACCTATATATTTATAACCACATATATATATAGATATATTTACATACATATATATATTTTTTCACATTATTTACCATACGTGGTATCGCAAGAATATCTGCACCAGTTGCTGATATTTCCCGATACATGCGTACAAAAAGCATGTTCTCATTCATCTTCCACCATCCATCCTACACCTTACATGCTGCACTTCGTCCTGTTGGTTGCGTCTTTCTAGACGACGACCGACTCGACACCGTGCTACACTCCATCTCCGCCTCCACCCCCACCCCTTTATACATATGTAATATATACCTATATATATATACTATATTTACTTTATTTCTATTTCGCTTTCCTGCTAGCAAAAAGATAAAAAAATATATAAAAGAGAAAAGATAATCTTCGACTTGCAGGTACTCCGTCTTACGAATAGCAAGACCCATTTTGGAACCCTGTTTTGGCTCAAAGCCAAGAACCCAATTTTGAGGGTGTGCCTCAAGGACAAAGATTTCCAGAAAAAAAATCTAAATAGAAAAGCACCAAAAACACAATAAATGAACGGAAGAGATTTGTTATAGGAAAGGCGTAGAAACTTGACTTGCACCCCACTTCCCTGAGTTCGACCCTGGGCCTAAAAGTGACCAAGATAAAATCAAATAGGCCAGGTAAAAAAATTTTTGTAAACAGATGGTCAGGTCCGATTTAGGTTAACCACTACACACACTTCAACGATAAAATCACCATATTAACAACCAATTCGAGTCCGACACCACACCTTTTCTGGCGCCGTTGCCGGGGAAGTGCGCCTTCAAGTAAGTTTTTACTCCATTCCTGTAATTTTTTCTCTTTTCACACCCTTCTCTTCACGAGTGTTTTTGTTTTTGGTGTGTAGGTGAACCTATTGCAAGGAGAAGACAGGTAGACGAAGTCAGAGACGTGGGCATATCCAAGGGCGGGAACGAGAGTGTCAAGACGCCGACACCGCATTGGAGCTTCATGCACATTGTTGAACAAGTAGGTTTTCTTTTCTTAGCAAACTAGGTTTAACTTACCACCTTAATAAAAAAAAAACTAAAAACTAAAAAAAAAACTTGAGAAACTTCTTGGGATCTATTGGGGCAAGTGGATTAAAATTCGTTTGTTTGATTAATTATCTTCACTCCCACCGCCCTGGGATTTCCCGCCTTACTTCGCATAGTGAAAATCCAAGAATCTTGATTCTTGAATTTTTCACCGTGTGAAGTATTCTTTGAGGCAAACATAAAAAGATTGATTGCACCCCTCTTTTGCCTCACTTATCTACAATTCAGGATCACCTTTTTGGTGGGGAGACTTGGAATTGAGTTGATTCCAACCCCACCATGACTTTTCAACTTGCGTAAGATTCGATCCTGAATACTTCAACCCCAACAATTTGATTTTCTTTATCTTTTGGTTGAAGCCTTGTGTGTGGAAATCATTTCTGGTGATTGGGAGCACTTGAATTGAAGTGCTTTGGCTCCCTTTCACATAAACTCTAAAACTGATTCGTGCATCCACACATAGAAATCTCCATTATGGGTTGCCCATTGCATTTTAGCATGCATTAACCAACTAATATTGAAGAAGGGTTTGTTGGGCTTTGAAGAAAACTTGTATTCTCTCAAAAACCCGGAGATTGGCTGAATTGGTATTTCAGCGAAATCCTAAAATTCATACTACTTAAGGCTGAACTCTAAAAACCATTCACCAATAAAAACATCAATTCGGGGAGATTTCCCCATTGCATGCTTGTTTTACATACTTGAAAAATCAATCACTTGGGCATTACCCGTAAATAACGCCCTTCACATTCCAAAAGCACTTGAACCTAAGCCTCTAACTAAAACTGGTAGTAACTTGACCCTTACTAAGGATTGGAGGTCTAACTACCTGCGTGTAGCGTCTACGTGCTGGTGAGGGTTCCCGCGTGCTATCAAGTGTCTAAGACTAGGGCAAACTGCCTTTCAATCTGGCCCAGTGGTTCCACGGTGCTCGCATTCGGTTCCGTTGTTCATGGTAGTAGGTAACTTAGATCTTTAGGTCTAAGGGCACACTGTAGAGGTTAGGAATCTGATTGAATTGATTTGTAATCAAGTGTACCTTTGCGGCGTCATTTCTCTCATCTATTTTCCCTTCTTATCCCCCCAATTCTTCCTACGATAGTGCATGTTTGGGAGGAGGTCACAAAACCCTGAACTGTTTGAATTGCCTGATAAATTTAGAAAAGAAGCCGAATCATCCTCCTCCTCCACAAACATGGTTGCATGCCCACCCCCAAATCCCGAGGGAGGAAACTGCCCTCAGAACCCACCAGGTGGTGGAGCCTTAGATCCCATAACCCACATCCAAGCCCAAATGGAGATGTATAATGAGCAAATTGAAGCCATTAGGGAAACATTGGAGGAAATGCAGAACCCTCCCGAATGGGAGGAGCCTAGGTCTCTTAGCTCCTATCAGAATCCCGCTGCTACAGAGATCATAGGACAAATTCAGGTCCCCATGGGCAGGGACGACTTTGAATTGAAACCAAACATAGTTGGCCTAATAAATTTTCACTTCCATGGTCTCTCAAGTGAAGATCCCTTTCTCCACTTGGAAGACCTAACCTGACTGGCTGAAATGGTTAAACCAAGAAATGTTGGGTTACCTATAGTCCTCATGAAAATGTTCCCGTTTTCATTGCGGGATAAAGCATTGTAGTGGCTACGCACCCTTGGGAGAACCATCCACTCTTGGGAAGAGATGCGAATAGCGTTTCTCATGAAGTTCTTCCCAATCGGGTGAACCAATGTGCTTCGCCGTGCTATCACCTCTTTTACGCAACAAAACGGTGAATAATTTCATGAGGCGTGGAAGAGGTATAACGACCTCCTCAAGAAGTGTCCGCACCACAGTCTGCCTAAGTGGCATATAGCCCAGATTTTCTACTATGGGCTAAATGAGACTTTGAAGCAGATTGCAAACGCTTCTTGCGGAGGGAACTTTATGAATAAAGATGAGAATGGAGCATTTGAATTGTTTGAAAATATGAGTGAAAACTCGATGAACAATGCCGCCATTGTTGCCTTTAATCATACCAACCAGCCCCAAAATGTCCACGAAGTTAACACGGGACCCTCCCATTCATCCACTGATCTAAGCTTTATTGCTAAAATACTGGATGAAGTCTCCATCGTGCACAAGAAGTTGGACGAGCTTCTGGCCAACCCCTCCCGATCTCTGGCAAACACCACCTCTTCACCACTTCGTCACAATCCAAATTCTTCCAACACCAGGCTTATCCCGAGAAACCCCGTAAGACCTTCCTTATCGAGTGTCGCGCCAAGCGACTTGGTAAGTCATGTGGAACTGGCTTCTGCGAGCCAGTATTTCGACACGGAGGACCAAGCCTCCGTGTGCTCGGACGCATACTTACATGTGGACGCGTCTTCTGGCATAGAAGACGCTTGCACCCTGGGGAACAACCCGTTCTCTGCCACTTATAACCCAGGGTGGAGAAATCATCCGAATTTCGCATGGTCCAAAAAGTTGTAGTGCCAAAACCCTGCGAGTGGACCAATGCGACCGTCCGCACCCGTCATCCCAAGGGCCCAGTCTAATCCTATGGCAAATCTGCCATCAGGCTCTTGCGTACCGCAAGCTGAACACGCATCAAGTCCTCTTGGCAAATTGATGCGAATGATGACGGATATGTCAAAGCGCCATGAAGAGAACATGACCTCTCTTCAGCACCAATTGGAGCAGCAGAATGCTGAGATCGGTCAACTACACATGGCGACTCGATCTCAGTGCACTCTTCCCACCCAACCTATTCCAAACCTGTGAAACTTCATACCCCGTGGTCCTCAACCACAGGTACAACTTCTCAGGGACAGGTTCATCAAATTCTGCAGGCTCCGAGCATTCCACCAGGATTTCAGGCTAATCTCGCTGCAGCACCGCACTCTTATGTCCCCATTGCGAACCCTCCTTTGCCGTATGATCCCACTGGACCTGCATCATCCAATGCTATCACTACGAGGAGTGGTAAGTAGACCATCGATCCGCCTCGACCTAATCCTGGCCCATCTTCTTCTTCATCGCCCTCTCATTCGGGATGCACACCGCATTCGCGAGAGGACGATACACCCAATTTGGTGCCAGAATCAGTCCCATTCCGTAAGGCTCTACTGAGGGAGCCAAAAGGCAAGAAGAAAGACCTGCAGGCCTTTGATAACCTGCGTAATTTGTTCAGGGATGTAGAAATCAAGGTACCCCTGCTCGAGGCTATCGACCACATACCTACTGTCGCCCGATTTTTCAAAGACTACACAACACCCAGGTGACAGTCAAAGAAAACTAAGAATCCAGTGGTTCTCTCGCCTCATGTGTGTTGTGCTATACTGTCAAACCTACCACCGATGCAGAAAGATCCTGGCACACCACTAATTTCCTGTAGCATCCAAGGCTGCAGTTTTAACCGTGCCCTACCTGATCTAGGATCTTCCATAAATCTCATACTGACCGTCATGCTAAAAAAATTTTCCTTGGGAAATCTGAAACCCATCCCTGTCACGTTGCAGTTGGCAGATCGTTCTGTCAAAATCCCGAAGGGTGTGGTGTAAGACATGGTGGTTAGGGTCAACAGTCTCTGTTTTCCTATTAACTTTCTTATTTTAGATATGGAAGTTCCTAGTGCACTTTCTGATTGTTCGATCATCCTCGGTCGACCTTTCTTGGCCACAACCCATGCCCTTATCGACTGCGAGTCGGGCTGTCTTGAGATTGCCGTTGGATCTAAAAAGCTCAAGCTTAAAATCTCCAAGGTAACTAAGAACTTTGATTGCAATTGCATCAAGGATGACACGTCTGACGAGGACATGACCATCAGTGCATGTATCGGACTAATTGGGACCTATTCTGACTGCTATGGATTGCCTATAAACACTGTCGACTGCCTGACCAACACATATTGTGACGTTCCCCCATCCCTCCCTATTCCCGTACCTTCTCCTGACCAGACTTCTGATGAGGTTTTCTCCGCTCCCCATACCTCATAGTTTGAGTCATCTCCAGGCTACTCACCGCCGGTCCACACTCTGGAAGACCGGATTGCCTTTTCTTTCCTGCCAAATCAGGCGGATTTGCAACTCCACACTGGGACCTTTGCCCACATTTTACTCACTGGGGCTATTCCCTTTTGGATCCATCTATCCAAGAAGCCCTTCTTCTTGGCCAATCTGAGGGCCAACTGCTTCCTCCTGACTTGTTTTCTGTTCCTCCTGGGACACTCTCGTCCCAGAAAATGCCAGATCTTTCACCACCCACCATCCATCCACCCTACCACCCTGCTGTATACCTTCTGATTACTTCTATTATTTTTCATTTTTGCTAGGGACTAGAAAATCTTAGGCATGGGGGTATTTGATGAGTCCATTTTAATGGACTATTATTACACTTAAGTAATTCAATTCTAACATTGTATGTTTGTTAATAATCACATTTGGTCATTAAATGATTGCATGTTTCATTGTTTAAGTTTGCATTTCTTCTTATGTAATTATATTTCATGCAGGGTCCCGCAACAATGCACCCATCTCCTCAAATTAAACTACATCAGGCTAATAATCAGGAAGAAAAGGGAGGAGGAACAATTGTGGAAAAGAACAGGGGGTGGAAAGATATTTTCCCCCCATAAATATCTCCACCTACAGCCGTACTCCTTCAACCGAACCCAACAGCCACCGGCCAAAATTAATAAGGGATTTGAAAATCCCTTAATTGGCGCGGGGGAGAGGAGTTAGAGGAGACTTGGCACAGGAGAGGAGGGGATCGTCGATTCTTCTTCCTACCCTGGGGGGATATCCTTTCTCTCCACCTTCCCTACTGTGGAGAGGGCATGCACTGTGCAACCAGCGCGCATTGTGCACCAATGCCCCACAGCCTGCCTTGCCTGCACCCGCACTCGCACAACGCCACCACCAGCGCCCTTGCGCACCCTCTGCAGGCGCAGCCCCACCGCGCTCTCATGCCCTCTGCAAGCATAGGCCAACCTTCCCTCACCGCAGGCAGTAGCCACCCACAGGAGCTACACCCAGCCTTCAACAGCACTAGCGCCCGCACTGCCTGTAGGTGCTTCACCCGTGCTCTCACCTCACCCCTTCTAGCGCTCTCACCGCCCCCTCCAGCGCCCTTGCACGCCAGCCTTCACCAGCCCCTGTGCTGCACTGCAGACCGCACCGCACCTATGCCTCTCTGTCTTCTTCCTCCTCCGCTTCTCTGCAGCAGCAGCGCAAGCCACTAGCCTGCCAAACAGTGGCCTTGCACAGTGCACCCCTCGCATGACCAACAGTCAGTAGGGTACCGCACGCGCACGCGACAGCAACAGCGACAATAGCCCCCTACAGCAAGCTTGACTGGCGTCAACCTCTCCAGCTGACCGCCACCCGCCACCTCTGACCGGGCTTTCCCCGCCGTCGCGATCACCTCTCTCCCACGCACCACCGGCAGGCCTCGGTCGGCCGGCCACCAAGCCTCCACGCGTGCAAAGAGAGAGAAAATTTCCTCTGTTTTTGGTGACATTAAAAATTACCATTTGTGCCATTACCAAAAACCCTATTGCAATATTTAGTTGATTATTATATTTAAGTGAAATTACATGCATGCCCTTACATGTTATAGTATTTCTTTCATGCACTTAACTCTTATATGGTGATGTTGATAAATGCATAAAATCTCATCCAGAAACTCACATGACCTAGAAGAGAAAGCCCCATGTCTTGAAATATGACTATGTTACATGCCATTACAAGTTATTTCATGAAAGGAAAATTACATTCATATCCCTGCTTTCTAAATTATTACGTGTTCCTTCTTTTCGCCTTGTTTCGCATCAGATTTGAACATGGACTGCGCACGTGATCAAATAAGTACAAATGAAAAATATTTTGTGAACTTATTAATCTGTTCCTCCCTGTGGATATGACATCCTTTTCATGGTTTAAATTCATATCTATGTTAATATTTAATTGAGAGATTTCCACCACATTAGTTACAACGACATATCCTTCTATTGCTATCATAAATAAGCAAAACTCTCTCCATCAACATTGACCTTTAAGCAATTTGTGCATCGCTCGAAGCTTTTTTGCCTTCTTTTTCTATGCAATAGAAATGGGGAGTGGCAAGATATCAGGAGGGCAGTGAGGTGGAGGTGTGGTTTTGTCCATCGACCTACTAATAGGACAATTGTGTGAGGGGGAATCTAGAGTTAGGGATTAGGGGGAAGGAGGCTGAGGGGAATGATGAGTGGCGGAGGAAGGGTGGTAGGGGGAGCCCTTCGCCAGACATCGTTAGGAGGAGAGGAGGACAGGTGGGGGGTTAGCCCTCCACCAGACATCGTCAGGAGGAGGAGGAGGAGGAGGAAGAGAGGTAGGGAACATTCAGGGTTAAGGGAGGGAATGGGAAGCGGTGGAGGGCAAAAGCTTTGATAATATGGGAAGAGAAGATGGGAATGTAAAGGGATATTTTTGTACGCTAAGTGGGAGAATGTCCATCGATTTTTTTTTTCAACTTTTGCGATGGTTCTTTTCGGTCTTCAAAACTTTCATGACGAATTTTGAAAAGGAGATATTATTACTGTCAAAAGAGATGAATGTTTTTGTGATGAAAAAATTTACCATTGCAAGTAACTGTCTCAAAAGTACAGTTTTCCTGTAGTGGTGGCACCTAGGGCTCAATCAAGAAGGTGAACAGCCCTAGTCACCTTAAATCCTTAGTAGGTGGTGAAATCTAGATGGGGATGTCTAAAATCAATCAAATCAAGCAACTCAAGTAATCAAGTCTAGTAAGGAATGCGAGTTGATCCTAATTGATTTCTCTTTTTAGTTCTTTCTAGAAATAGGGGCTTAAGAAGAAGGAATGAGATTACCTGCCCCTGGAGTGGCTGTCGTGAAGATGATCTTCTCAAGTGTACCTCACACAACCACAACAAAATAGATAGAACAAGTTAGTATCAAATCAGAAATTGTAACTAATGAAATCAAACTGTGCGTTGCTCCCTAGCAACAGCGCCAAAATGTTTGGGCGAAATTGTCATTTGTTTAAGAAGTGTGCCTTAAAATAGGACAAAATCGCTCAAATCATTTAAATTTATATGCTCAGAAGGGAGTATGAGGTCGATCATAGGGAGCGACTATGCAATTTAAATTCACCAATCTCAAGAAATATAAGCAATTTGAAATCAATGATTATTCAAAATGATATTTCAATAAGAATTAGAATGATAGTGCAAAAAGATCGGGTTAAAATGGTGATTTAAATCACCAAATTAACCCCTCAAAGTTAAGCTCTCAAGTATTCAAATAAATGCGTGGTAACCAAATCAAATTTCTTAGCAATTATCAGAACCATGCACAGGAGTAACCAATCAGTCGATAGAACCAAGGCACAGATTCCTTAAACCTCCCCACCTCAGAGGAGCACAGTAGCAATAGAGGAGCACAGGGCTCTCACAAGAGCAAGGCACAAAGGCCTCGTTAATCTTTCAGCGACTAATTCCAAAGAGGAGATGATGGCACAAGAGCAAAACCCTCCCCCCTCTCTCTCTTTGATTCTCTCTCTTCTCTGTCAGCTCAGACTCGGGTGAACAATACCAGGTAATCAAGTATACGGTCAGGGGTCCAAACTAGCCTGTGAGGTGTAGCATGTGAGGAGTGATGACTTTACAATTGTTAGTGTTAATTATATCAATTAGAGTCAATTTCGAGGTACATGTGCATTAATGACATATCATAATGGGCTTAGGTGTATTACATGCATGTTGTGTTAAGATTGCTTGTAATTAATGTTTAACGACCATACGTACAAGTGCATACTGAAATAGGTCTTAGATGAGAAATTAGACTGTACGGATGGATTCGGATCGACGAACGAAGTCCAACAGACTCAAAATCACCTCAATATGACCTCTGTAGATCTCACAACAAGTCCAAGAAGTCCTGACCATTGATCTGATGATCAACGGTCCTTATCACGCCACATGGCACCTACCCCGACCTTCATCAAGCACCAGCAGCACCCACAGCTTCTTCATCACATGAGATTCACCGTTGGATCTCCATCTAACGGTCGATGTCGCATGCTTACCGCTTCGTCTTCCCGACAATCCCAAAGGTGGTGCATTGGGCAAGCGTCATGCTCGCAAGTAAGCAGCGAGCGTTTGAGGCCCACTGCACCCCCAAATCAACTCCAGCATGCACTGCAACCAATTAGAATTGTCTGATCACCATCGAACATCCTGAGGCAGGCTACGCGGTGCCATCTCACGCGTCGGATGAAGGCAAGTGACAAGTGTGCAATAAGGCACCCCAGAATGACCCATCCAACACATGCAAGCCACGATATGAGGCAGCACGTGAGGCGTGATCTCAACATATCCCTACCTAGCTTCTCCCTACCCTCTACCTAGCATACTTTCACACCCTTAGAAGCACAAGCACCATCCTGGAGAATACTGAGTCGCCGACGGAGGCCCCTCTACTGCCGTGGCTACCTTGCCTCTCCATTTTGCCTTTATGCTTTAGTTTCATGTTCATGTTTATCTAAGATTCATCTAATATTATTGTAAAATGATTTTGCTTATGGTGTGTAGCAGCTTATGTTATCATCTTGTTTCACCATACCTTGGTTTCATGCATGGCTAGTAACTTCAATTCTACTTACATTTTCTAACTCTCTCTCTCTCGTTCTTCGCAAGCAAACTAAACAAATAGCGTATGACACCTTAAGGTGATAAACTGATCCGATTTCACACCTCCCTGAGATCGACACTTGGACTTATTTTGATTATCTTCATTTAAAATTGATGTTGTAAATGCATGCTATAACGACAAATTAAACTTAATGCATTTTGCGACATTAATTTTTGGCACCGTTGCTGGGGAGGCAACAGATCTTTTTGTCGCTTTTATCCTTGCATTGTTATTCACATTTTTTGACCCTCTTTTCTCTCTCTTTCATTGGTCACAAGAACTCGGAGCATCAACGACGAGAGGAGAGTGAACCACATTGGTAAAGTCGAAGCAAAGTGTGGTAAAGAACTTTTGTGAGTACCACTTGACCTAGCGTAGTCTCATTTCTCCATTATCTAAGAAGAAAAAAATAAAAAGAAAAATTGCATCCAAACTCATACATAAACCCTAGGTTAGTTGATTATTTGCTTGCTTAAAAATCCAAAATAATTTTAAATTCAAAAAAATGACATGGTGAATGATTACTTGACCCACATCTCAAATCCATCACCCAAACAAAAAAAATACACTCTAATGTTCTTGAAGAAAAAAATCTTTTTGGAGTGTTCTTTTCCTTTCCAGTGGTGTTTGTGAAGCCACCCATGCTTTGTATTTGGCCTCTCCACTCCAACTAAAATCAATTCACCTAGTAGAATCACATGAACTTTAGGGTGAATACATTAGGGTTGTTTTTCTAAGGCCACATCATTCTCTCTAAAGGAAATTGATTATCATCCATTGTGTGCCTACTTAAACATTGTCTGAATCCATCAAGAAATTTCAACCCTAAAAAGCACTAAAGTAAGGATGAATCATTAAAAGGCACCACATCCTAAAACAAACCTCGCTTGAAAATCATATTTTGTTGAGTGCACACACACTCAATCGAATTAAGTAAGAGGCACAACCCCCAACAATGCCTCATCACATATCTTAAGCACAAGCACAAACCTAGCCCAACATTAAAAGTGAATAGATGTGCCCTGGGTAGGACTAGTCTAAGTCCTGGAACTGTAATTGGTTTGTTAAGTGCTTGACCTTAATTCCCATCATAGAATTTGGTGTCTAAGCTATGGGGAAGTGTCAAACGATCGTGGTTGGGGGGTATCAAGGAACTAGCAGCGCAAGCCAAAGGTCGAACCTTCCCCTCAATCCCCTCATAATCAACCTGGCCAGATTAACCATGGGAAGGGATGATGAGCATGGGGGTATGATGACTCCACAAATGTTAGTGTTAATTATATCAATTAGAGTCAATTTTGAGGGTACATATGCATTAATGACATATCATAATGGGCTTGGGAGTATTGCATGCATGTTGTGTTAAGATTGCTTGTAATTAATGTTTAACGACCATATGTACAAGTGCATACTGAAACAGGTCTCAGATGAGCAATCAGACTGTACGGATGGATCCAGATCGACGAATAGAGTCCACCTCAATCCAACCTCCGTAGCTCTCACAACAAGTTCAAGAAGTTCTAACCGTTGATCTAATGATCAATAGTCCTCATCACGCCACGTGGCACCCGCCCTGGCCTCCATCACTCACCAGCAACACCCGTAGCTTCATCATGTGAGATTCACCGTCAGATCTCCATCCAACTGTCGACGTCGCACGCACACTGCTTCATCTTCACGACAATCCGCGAAGGTGGCGCATAGGGCAAGCGTCGTGCTCGCAAGCAAGCGTTGAGTGTTCGAGCCCCGCTGTGCCCCCAAATCAACTCCAGTGCGCACCGCAGCTGATTAGAACCGTTCGATCGCCATAGAACAATCTTGAGGCTAGCTATGCGATGCCATCTCACACACTGGATGAAGGCAAGCGGCATGCACTGATAAATGCCAGTTTATCATCATTTTTATGCATTAAAACAAACATAGCTCTTAGGATTTTGCTCTGCAAATGGGTTTTTGGGCTGCATTTAGGCATCAATTAGGTTAGGCATGCATTGCACTTTTTATTGTCTTTTTAATGTGTTTTTGTGAGTGTTAGGGATATACAGATTGTCAGAACTCCAAAACCCTAGCACTGAGGAAGGTAACTGGTGACGAAAAAGCTCAGACTAGCTGGAACTCAACTTGATCAAGCTCACCATAGCTAGATTCCAGCTCATTTGAACTAGGGTCAACTCAAATCCAGCTCAACTTAGTTGAATCTAGCTCATCTCAGCTCCTATTAGTTCACAGGGAGCTCTAGCTAGCTCAACAGAGTTGACTGGAGTTCACCTCAGCTCAGAACCAGCAACATCCAACTCCACTCAACTCCAGCCAACTGAAGATGACGTCATCTTAGCTCAGGAAGCTCAAGTCTAGCTCCCAGGGACTCAGCTTAGCTCAACTTAGTTGACTTAAGCTACCTTAGCTACCTCAACTAGCTAGGTCCTCCCCAAGAGCATCAAACCCAGCTCACCTCAGCTCCTTTCAGTAGAAGCCAGCTTGCTTTAGCTTGGCTTAGCAGCTAGCAAAGAACTAACAAGGTAAGCTAGCTAAGGTAGCTCCTTGCAGCTCTCTTCAACAGCCACCAGCTCCAGTGCAGCTCAAGATGACTACCTCCAGCTCTTCTCCCTGAAAACCCTAGCTCCAAATGCCTTCAAACCTACTCCCTACTAGCCAAGCTAGCTTAGCTAGTCCACCTCCATGTCACCAAAACCTACTACCCTACTACCTAAGCTCCAGCAAAATGACCACCAACTCCTACTTTATTTTGGTGCCAACTATCCCTTCCATCACCTTCCTACATCCACCATCAAAACCCATCTCCACCCTCCATTTTTTCCCTCCAAAATCAATACCTTCTAGAAGGTATTTTTGGAGGGAAAACCAAGGCACCTCTTCATTTCCCTCCAAAGAAACACCATAACCACCACCTTCCCATCCTATAAATACTCTACCCTACCACCACATAATTCCCATCCTCCATTAGTTTAGTCTACCGTATACCCACCATAATTCAAGGCCAAGGAAGAAGAAGAATAAAAGAAGATTAAGGGGGCATCCTACCCGGCCCCTTGGTGCCTTCTTCCCCTTTTTCTTCTCCCTTGTGCCACACCAAGGAGGAGGAGCACTCCCCCACTAGGAGGACGGCCAGGCAAGGAGGAGCAAGGGTGGTGCACGCCCACCCTTGGAGGAGGAAAGTTATGGTGGAAGCTTCCACCTTGGAGGACACCATCTTGGAGGAGCATAGCAAGGATGGAGTTGGAGAACTCTTTTCAAGCTTGAGAGCTACCAGGCTTGGAGCAAGAAGCCATCACCTTCACCATTTCATTTAGAGGATTTGTGTTTTTCTCTTCTTGCATTTCAAGTAGATTAGAAGCTTTTCTCTATGTGTTTTGTGCAGAATAAGTTCAATTCAATTCAAGTTGCCTTATTTTCAATTCTTATCGCATTTGTTTTTTTTTATCTTGATCTAGCACTTTTTCACTCCCTCTCCCTAATTACTCTAGGCCCCCACATGCCTATATTGAGCTTAGGGAGAGGCCTTTCTTGTTACTCTAGCAATATTTGTGGATTAGGTTTAGATCACCATTTTCTTTGTCAACAACTTTGCGAATGCTCATTATTTCAAAACCTTAAAAAAATGATATAGCTAAAAAGACCAAAAAGAAAGCTGATTTCTATATCCAAGCAAGAGACCTGAATTTTGCAAACATATTGCCTCCTTGGACGACCCTAGATACCGCACTATCTAGGTTTATAAATTTAAGAGTTGATTGGTTTTGCACGTTACGACGTATTTTACAAACCACATAAAATTCGTTATCACGCACGTGATAAGCCACCCCAACACATGCCATCCAATGCGCATGGGGTACAATCTGAGGCAGTGTGCAAGGAACAATCTCAACCATCTGATCTTTGATCGGACAACCTACGTTGCACACACACAGATCGTGTGGAGAAAGCATGCACGCGTGTTCACCAGTGGGTGGAGGCCTACACCAATGCTTATAGAAGGGGTATAGCAATGTCCTGGAAGGGGAAAATACACGGTTTGTTAAATGATGTAATTAGTGTCATTGCAACATGTAAATCCGTAATCAAACTTTTACATTTATAATACCTAGATAGTGGATTATCTAGGGTCATCCATGGAGGTCAATTTGTTAGTCACAAAGATTGGGTTCTCTTTCTCACTTCTTAAATCAACATATATATTTTTGTGATTTTCGTTTTGTTGTTTTTATAGTTTTGGAAATAATCAGGATTGATGCGAAGATGAATTATGCTACAACTAACCCTAAGTGACAAAGGTGAAGCCTTCTCCTCTAAGCTCACCCTAGGCAAGTGTGCCTAAGGTAATTAGAAGAGAAGGGGTATGATGCACTAGGAAACTAATAGCAACATGAAAAACACACTAAGCTAGAAACCATGAAATTAAAGGAAATAAACAACTTTGTATTACTAGTAGAGTTGATAACAAGTAATTACATGCTTCTTAAAAGTACAAGAGAAACTACACTAGATAATATGAAGAAAATAGAGATGAAGAAAAATCCTTCAGAGATGATGAAGAAGGAATGGTCCTTGCTCCAAGCACAGTAGCTCCTATGATTGAAAAGATTGCTTCCTTGCTTCTGACATGATAACTCCTCCAAGCTTTCCTTCAAGGTAGGCGTCAACCACCTTACTCCTCTTCTTGCCTGGTCATCCCCTTAGTGTTGAAGATCTCCTCCTTTGGCGTGGCTAAGGGAGAAGAAGGAGAGGAAGAAGGCACCAAAGGGGCAGTTGTGTGCCCCCTTGATCTTCTTCTCTTCTTCTTCCTCCTTAGCATGAAGATGGAACCTAATCTAAATGAACAAGATGGAACCTAACTAATGAAGAGGACATGGGAATAATGTGGTGGTAGGGTAAGGTATTTATAGGATGGGAAGGGGGGTGGTTATGGTATTTTTTTGGAGGGAAATGAAGGGGTGCTTGGATATTTTTGGAGGGAAAAATGGGAGGGAAATGAAGAGGTGCCTTGGTTTTCCCTCCAAAAATACATTCTAGAAGGTGTTGATTTTGGAGGGAAAAAATGGAGGGTGGAGATGGGTTGAAGGGGTAGGTGTAGGGTTGGATTTCAAGGGTTTTGGAGGGAAAAAGTTGGCACCATTTTTAGGTGATTTTGGAGCGAATTTGGTGGTCTTTAGGTGGTAGAGAGGGGTAATGGGATGTATAGTGTTGTTGCCAGAATTGAGGTGGAGTGGTGGTAGCTTATGTGGACATAGGTAAGGTTAGTTGGTGGAGCTAGTTAGGTGGGTTTTAGGGTTAGGTTTCGGTGGCTGATGATAACGTCATCATCAACCATATCTAACTTTAATTAATCATAATCAAGGAATAAATGCTCCTACATAACCACCAGAGAGACGTAATTCACTGCAAATCCATTCTGAGGGAATACCGTAAAATAGGGGTAAAGCTACAGTTTTAACATCATATCTCAATTGCAGTACAATCACGAGGTTTCTCCAAGGGTGAATTAAGGGTCAATTGATCTTGAGTCTAACAAGTGGGTTAGAACAGATAAAAAAGGGTTTTCGCACGTTACGGGAATTAAATGACTTATGAAACCCTAAAAACAGATCCGCCTAATTAATTGAGGTTTTGGTTATGATAAAATTCACCTAAACCCTCTAAAGTTTATGAAAAAATATTATCTAAGGTTTGGCATCCTTGATTTGGCCATTAGAACCCGTCTTGACCTAAAATGGAATATCAGACAGACATTTGCCCTAATTTAGGTTTTTGCATAAATTACCTAGTCACACTAGGTCAAAGCCTAAATCTAACTTCACCATTGGATTCCTTGAGTCCAAATTAGGTTTGTACCAAAATTTGGGCCCAATCTAAGATCATCTTGACCTAGTTTGCAATTTAGTCCTTTCTAACTCTTTTATCTCACATGTATGCCCCTAACTTTTGAATAAATTACATTTGGGTCCCCAACTGTATTGTCTTGTTCTTCAAATAGGTCCCTACCACCCTCAACTCCTAATCCTAAAGCTCCGACGACCTTAATTTGGCAAGATCTCCGTGATTTCTTGATGAATCCCTCTCAAAATTGAAAAGGAAACTCGTCAAGTAATTGCCTTCCTTTTCAGCTAGATCCAAAGCTCCATATCTTGCCCAAATTCTGATGCGAACACTTAAAAGAATTGGGTATCCTTTTCCGACGAACCTTCCAAGCTCGGAAGCTTTGCTTCCAAGCTCAAATCACCCTCTAGACCCCTATAAAAGGACCCCCAAACCTCGCCGAGTTCCCCACACTCGAATTCGACCAGAGTTACCCTCAAATTTGTCTCTCCTCATCCAGTCGAAGCTCCTCGATGTCCGATGACTTTCTCCGTCTCCTCTCGCTGTCTGATTGCAATACCGGTGATAAATACTTCTTCCTCGCTTTCCTCCGCGTCACGCCATACCAGCCGGTGCCTCTATCTCCTTCATCCTCGTCATCCTACCCTCACCGGAGCACTTCGTCTTCTCCAAGTCCGGCGTACCACTGGTGAGGAGATCCCCCCCCTTTTGTCTGTTTAGATTAGGTTAGTTAGGCTTAGTTAAGTTTACACTATCTTTCCCCTCCTTAAACCTCAGTTTCAAACCCTCGACGCCGTCGTTCACCATCATCTTCTCCATCTCCGATCGCTTCTTCGGCAAGGCGTATCTACCACTACACCCTTCCATCCGCCTCGTCAAAACTCCCATAAGCTTTGCCTCACCTTCTCACACAAAAGCCCTCTCATTATCTCATCATTCACTCACCCAACACTCCCCCCGAACACACCCATCACCAACTTCTTTTCCCGACTCCGTCCGTCCACCATACACCTCCACACGCCACGAAACCACTGCCATCTCACACCACACCTTCCAGCAATACTGGTGAACGTGTTTAATTAGGCCGAGAGGCCGTATTCCTTTATTTCAGGTCCGACTGGAGCTCTGCCGTCACCCTTGAAGTTCTACAACATGTCATCAGTTCTTCAGTCGCATTCGCTCCAAGCGCTTGTTCCAGGCTACCCGGATTCATCCCACGTATGTGTCCAGGTCCTCAATTAAGGATTCTAGTAGCAGTACCACCTCCAATTGAATGAAGGACCTTCTACCAGAATGCGAGGAAGAGATGTGGGAACATAGTTCCACATCATAGAGCGGCAGACCACCAACAGATATATTGATTTTGTGTTGATGGCTATTCGCCTCAACACATCGGGGGGTAAGATCCCCCGCACACCCCACTTACGCCTCGCCCGTGGCATTGCACACGCGGGTCTGGCACTTACCCGATTACCCGCCTAAGCCTACTCTCACACCTCGACTGCCATTCATGGTCGACAGCCCTAGTCCTGGGTATGCAAATCCCCGTTCACCTGATTACCCGTTACTGTGGAAGGCTCTCGAAGAGCAAACCCCAGAGAGAAAAGAGAGAGAGAGTGCGTGGTCAAGGGGTTTTTCTCTATTGTGGATTGGCTAACACTTAGCCAATTTCGTAAGTGTCCCCCTATGCATCAGAAGGGTTGAAGAAGAAGGAAGGAAGAAGGCCTGGACAGAGGAGAAGAAAGGTCGAAGAAAAGAAGGAATAGAAGAGACAGAAGAAGTAGAGAAAGGAAGAGAAAAACACTGTAGAATCAAACGTTTAAGATGTCTGATCCTAACATCAGACGTCCAATTCTCCTATTTCAAGCTAATTAACTAGATTAATATTGAGCATCTACTTGCTATGATTGTGAGGAGTAATTGGTGATTCAAATCACCATTTTACTCCATTCTTTTTGCACATTAATACCTGACATTATTGTTATATCATTGTGAATTAATTCTGATTGCAATTTCCTATAGTAATATATTGTGCTCATTTACCTTATTTCTTGAGATTAGCGCATGAATTCCTAGTTTCTCCCAGCGAACGACCTCGAACTTGCATTTGAGTTATAAATTTTATTTGTTTTCAAGTGATTTCAACCTATGCTACGATGCAGCTTTTATAACATCAATTTCTCTCGTTAACATTTTGCCATCGTTGCAGGGGAGCAATGCGTAATTCACCACTATTCTCTACTTTTCTAATCATTTTTTAGCACTGACTTGCCCTGTTTGCTTTACTGTGATTTTGCAAGGTACTTCACAAGGAGATCTTCCGTGCAAATCAACCACTCCAGGGTAGGTAACTTCTCTATTCTTTCTAATCAATCTCCTAATCTTAGGAAGATGTTGACGAGGGGTGAGATCGTGGTTTTAAAAAGATGTACGTTGCAGTATAGATGAAATCGCCTCGAAAACAAATAAGAATTTATTACTCGAAAACCTAAGTATCCAAGGTCAAACATAGGAAGCAAATGGAATTTATTCACTAATCTCAATCAATGTAATTGAACACTTAAAGTTACTCAAAACCTAATGCAGATGATAATGTATGAGTTTATGAATTGAAATGTAGCAAAAATAAAAGAATTGGGCATCTGATTCTATAATCAAGCGTCTTAAAAAGATATGTTTCTTTCTCTTCTTTTTTATCTTTCTGCCTTCTTCTTTCTTTTCTTCTTTCTTCCTGTGACTCCTTTCTTTGCTTTAGCCTTGCCTTTCTTTGCCTTTCTTCTTCTTCTTATGTTCCTCTATTTTTGCCTTGTCTCTCGCTGCCAGTCTTCTTTCTCTTTCTTCTCTTTCATAATGCCCTACTCTTTTCTTCTGTCTTTCTCTTTGACTTGGCTTTCTCAACCCTTGATTTCTTTCTTCCTTCTTTCTTCTTTGGATCTTCTGCCTTTGCCTTTCTCTTCTTTAGCCGCACCTCTGCTACAGTGCTTCTTCTTTCCTTATCTTCTTCTTCAGCTTTGTCTTTCCTTCTTCTCTTCTGACTTCTCTTCTTTGCCTTGCTTTTGCCTCAGCTTCCTTTCTTCCCTTCTGACTTCTCTTCTTTTCTTTCTCTTTGCAGCCATAGCTTCCTTCCTTGTTTGGCCTTAGCTTCACCTCTCCTTAGCTTCAGCTACGCCTTCCTCTTCCTTCTTCTTCTTCTTTGTGCTGCACCTTCCTCTTCTTCTTTTCTTTCCTTGCCCACAGCGAAGAGCAAAACCTATCCCCTACCCTCCCCTGCATCACTCTCTCTCTATGTCACTCTTAGGTTCGCTCTCCCAGAGCCGGGTAATCGGGTCAGGTTTTGCGTGCCTGAGTCCAGGAGCATCGGCGTGGTGTAGTGCGCGAAGAGTGCTAGGTAAATAGGTCGGGTATTAGGTCTGTGGGGGCAAGGGTCGCGGACGAGGCATGCGTATGGGCGAGGGACCTCACCCCATGTCATTTGGTGGTAATGAGCTAAGAACACAAAAATAATAAATATCACTTACCTCACTCTTGAGTTCACGAGGTGGGACTAAAAGACCCACTCACTTCTATTGGCGCCTGCAGGAGGAAGGTCTGTGCAATTGGAGCATCTGAGTGCCTCATGAAACCTACTCTCAGGATGGATGCATTCGCACACTCCACGCGCGTCGCCTGGAGCTCTTATGCCTGGAGCATGCAGCCTGGAGCAACCTTGCAAGCAAGCTTGCTTCAGCGTCAATGGCAGAAGGGGGCTTAGACTTGCGCTACACAAATACGGCTTTGCAGCCTTTTCAAACAACAGGGGAAGCTTCGCCATGTCACGGCAAAGGTGAGGCGGGGATTAGCTGGCCATGGGGCGGCCTAGGCATGCACGCCTAGGTCACTCTGTGGCTGTGACTATGGGTGTGTTCGGTGGACAAGTGTGGCAGTGTTGGCGGTCAATGAAAGGGCGTAATGTGCTCAGTGGGTGATGGCGGAGGTGATGAGGGGTCTGGCGAGGCGTGTGGAGGTGCGGAGCAATGGATGTGCCTCACTGGTGGTCTGCCGGAGATGGAGAAGGTGGAGGTGGTCTGCGGCTGCGAGGGGTCGAAAGTGGAAATAGAAAGAGAGGAAATGAAGAGGGGAGAGATGGGAGTAATTATAACCTAGCTAAGTGGATGAAGGGGGAGAAAAATACAGCTGGCCGTACCTACCACCACCGGAGATGAAGACATCCAGTGGAGGGAGAGCAGCGATGACGATAGGGCTGGAGCACGCGCACGGGTATTGCACGACGCGGAGGAAGGTGGTGAAGGCGGCTTTGCCACAAGTATTGTGCAAGAGTGACTAGAAAGAGGAGGAGGGCTCGTTGGAGCTCACTGGACCCTTGGCTGGAGGAGAGGAGACAAAATTGGGGGTATTTCTCCGGCCAAGTCAAGCTGAAGAGATGCGGCCGGAGGTGGTGGACCTTTTATAGGCACAGGCAGGGGCTCTTATGCTTGGAAGACAAGCTTCCAAGCACAAGAGACCTCACCAGAGATGGAAACAGTTGGAGATCCAAATCTCTTGCGTGTTCGCACGAGAGATTGGGTGCGATTCAGATCTTGCAATCATGCTCAGATGGAAGGGAATTCCTCAGAGAATCTTCCTTCCAAATCTAGGAGATCTCTGAGGAATCATAGAGTAATCCCCCTCCATTCCAAGCCGGAGTAGGATTCCTCCGCTGTAATGGCAGAGGGACCTGATTGTAAGAGTGGCAAGGAAGTTAAAGGGGTTGGTGCAATGGTTTTCAAAAGTTGGGGGCCAGAATGTAATTGGGTGGACTATTTTGCAAAGTAGGTCAAGATGACCTCCCCTTAGGTCCAAATTTTGGTACAAACCTAATTTGGACATAAGGAATCCAATGGTGAAGTTGGATTTTAGGTTTTACCATGTTTGATCAGACGTTTTACACAAAAACCCAAATTAGGTTAAATAATGAGCTAGGACCCCAATCTAGGTCAAAATAGGTTCCAAAGGCCAAATTGAAGGTTCTAAACCCTAGGGGGTATTTTTCCATCAATTTTAGAGGGCTTAATTGATTTTTATCTTAACCAGAACCTTGTTGAATTAAGCGAGTCAGTTTTAGGGTTACCATATGTCATTTAATTCTCAGATTGCACACTAACCAATTTCTGACTAAACTAACCCACTTTTTATCTTATTCAGACCATTTGACCTATGTTTATCCTCTGAAAAATCCCATTGATGTACTGCAATGGTAAAATTACAGTTTTACCCTTTATTCGATGTTTTCTTCTCAGAACATTAATTCCTTGAATTAGGCCCTTCTCTAGGTTATGTAGCAGCTTTCATTCTCTTTCTTAGGTCAAAATGAGCTAGTTTTGACTCATGATGAGGCTCTCATCATCCCCCATGCCTAGTTTTTGCCAGTCCCTTAGCAAAATTTCAAGGTTTTAACTTCTGTTCTAGACCTTGAGTTTCTTCCATCAATTCTGATAAGTGCTTTTCTTTTTCTTTGTGATTAGATCGGAATGCCGATAGTAGGCCTAGAGGTACTAAAGTACCAACCAAAATTTGAACCTAACTAGCTTTAGCCTCAGTCCTTTACGAAGGTTTTTAAGGCCCGCAGAAACTATCCTAGGGTTCGTTGGACTCCGCGGTCAAAGCACCCGTGCTTGAGACATATTTAGCCTTGGTTTAATTTGCAATGCATTTTTGTAAGAGATAGAAGATTTATTTGTTTGGAGAGTTTTCTAACTCTTTTCTTTTTATTTCTATCTTCAGATTGGCTTCTCAACACGGTCTATATCGGATTCCTCATCCCCATCATCAATCCTCAAAGGTCCCTGGCAATCGATGCTTCATGATTGCAATGCCCATGGCAACCCCAGAACCCTGGCTTTCAAGATTTCAAGATAATCCCGCCCATGGCATTCTGTGGCCGAATCCAAACCCTGGCAGTCGACATTTTGTGATAATGCCACCCATGGTATCTGAACCAGCAGAGTGCTTACGTGCTCCCGATAGGATATTTAAATATCCTAGGAGACAAGCACCAAGGAGAAGATATGTTGTTACGCATCTTTGAGGGGAATTTCTCGCCTCTCCGTGCCAGGAACTCATCCAAATCAACTTGTGTTGATCGGCCACTCCTAATCTAGGCAACTTTTTCATAACATTCAAATACTTTTGCATGATTTTGATAGTTATGCGCACTGAACCAGACCATGTGTGGATTGGGGTGCTTAGGTTACCAAGTCCCGCAAACAGACAGTCAGTTAACGAGGCCGAATACTCCCTAAGCCTTAGACCTAACAATTAAGCTTCGCATTTTCCCCAACCTCTTGAGGATTATCCAGATCTTAGCGGATATGTGAATTTTTAAGCCTAAGAGTCTAGCCCAAAAGGCCTAAGATCAGTATCCCTACTAATCTCTTTTTGTGTCTCATTAGCACTTTTTTCTCTTTTTTCTTTTCCTTTGATGTAGTCTAGAACTTTGGTTATTACCTTAATCTCTTACTAATTACTATCTCTTTTTCATTTTGTGCTCCTTTTTGGCATTTTGCTCTTTTCCCCACAAGAATTGTGGCTTACAAAATTTTCCTCCCTCCATTTTTTTGTTCTTTTCCATAATTTTTCAATTTTTTTGTGTTTTTGACATATGTGAATTTTTTGTGAGAATCCTTCTAACTTTTTCTTGGTTTTGTATGTATGCACTTTACCACCCCCCATGCCTAAGTTTTACAATGTCCTCATTGTAAATGGAGGGTGTGAAATAGTGTTGGGTTCAGGGGCTTAGAACAGGATAAATCAGGTGGGCAAATGGGTCGAGAAGTGATTGATGCAAATGATTTCAAGCTTTGGTACGTGTACCAGAGGTGGGATTTGACTGTTCTAAGGCTGAACTCAAGGTGCAATTGACGTGGAGTACAGATGGATAATTAGATGGATCTCAGGGTTTTTGGAATGACGGGTTGCCTCCCGTTAAGCACTAAATTCAATGCCTTCAGCTAAGCGGAACATGGGATGGAGAGGGAGTGGTCAAATCAATAGAGTTTTATAAAACAAGAACCTTGATTAAGAGCCTGGTTGGTCCAACCAGGTGCTTGTTAAGATCAACAGGCTGATGATGCAACCCAAACCCTATTAATCTGGTGGGTTGATAAATGTAGATCAACAAATGCAGAACCCACCATATGTAATGAAGCTCTGATGGATGTGGAAATGAAAACTCAGGTTTAGGCTGAGTCGAATCAGCCTGGTCGGAGTAGGGCTCCGGAAAATGATCAGTGAATAATGTGGAAACCCTACAGGGGAGATCAGAGATTGATGGATCATGATTTTTAGTTTGATCAATGTTTGATACCTGATGTACGCATGGAGTTAAATCATCTACAATCGGCTCAGTGAGAGGTAAATCAGAATAGAAATTGAGTCCGATTGTGGGTCAGGGTTGAAAATGGGTTTTGATCGATTTGTTATATTCAGAAGAGGTGGATTCAATGAGAATTGTGTACGAGGGCTCTTCTAGAAAGGAATGACAAGTGGTCTCATGTAGAGAGACCTCATTTTCTCCGATATCATGGTCAGATTCGAAATTGCAAAAATCACATTCTAAATGAGATTCAAGATCAGGAGTTCCACCATCACATGATGTGGATTCAGCAACCTTACTTGAGTCTAGCCTATATGTAAATTCCGAGCTTAAAAAGGTATTCTTATTTTTTCTAGGCTCAAGTTCTAAGCTGGTAGGTAAGACCCAATTGAAACCCTACTCGTCCAACTCCTCTGTTTCTGTATCGTAGATTAGCGTGACTTTCGAAAAATCAATTTGTCTCTCTGAGGATGTTAGTGAGGGATATTCATCAAAAAGAGGCCCAGAATCATATTCTCTATTGAAATTTTGATCTTCCTCATACGGGGCCTCGTAATCTTCCCAAGATGTTTCAGATCCAGATTCTAGGCTTAGGATGTGGGTTAAATCACTAGGATCTAAGTCCGAAGTACCCTCAAGGGTCACCTTATCATAATAAGGGGCAGAATTTACACCCTTGAGAGGTTCAGTTCTACTCTCATCATTGCAGGAATTTTGGCATTCTAAGCTTGGTGATTCATGGTTTAGGGGTGGCTCAACATTGTGTTCTCGTGCAATTTCCCAACCTAATTCAATATCAGGCATGCTGTATTCTATCTGGGTTGGGAATCCACAACCATTCTACACCTCAGACCTGAGATTTGGGAAATCGGATTGATCCTCGATATTACTCCAAGATGCTTCATCCTCTGTTTGGGGTACGTACGGGTATTTTTGATCGATAATTTGTTTCAACAATTTCATTATCTCTTCCCGTTTTTCAAGATCATCTTCGTGTTGTTCCCATAATACAAGATTTGTCAAACATTGAAGGTATTCAAAATTGTGTAACTTTTCTATCTCAATGTATCCTATTATGAGCATGTCTCGGGTTGATCCTCTTGTGGCTTCTGCCAATAACACTTGGGCACAGGTTATGATGAAGGTTGTGGTTGTTGGGACGTCAACCTGAATGTCTTTTATTGGTGTTGAGGTTTTTTCTTCATTTTCATAGAATTTCAAGGCATCCTTAATCATCCTATCTTTCATGGTTCTTCGGGATTCAGGTTTCTAGAATGGTAATCCTAAGTAGCTAGGCTGCATGTTTGGATTAGATGGTGGAATCAAGATGTAGAATCAAGTTGTGAAGCGAATAGATCTGAATAAAGAGTCCCACTGAAAATGTATGTGTGTGCTCTAAAGAGAAGAGATGAGGGACTGGAAATGTTTTTGACCCTATTGAGGCACCCAAAGACATTTGGATGACTATGGAGGTTCGGACGGATGATACCCCTTGATCAGAAAGTCGTCCACCTAAGATTACCTGGGCAACCAAAGAGGGAGAGTCCCACAAAGACCCCTACACCGTAGAGCATCCCCATGGGTTACAAGGTTTCCCCCACCCGACCTCTCTTGTCACTGAGATTCCAGGTAGACCAGAATGGTGATCTTGACCTCTTAAGTCTACCACTTTTAAGATCAAAGGTGCTTTTAGGGTTTTCACTTGAACTTTTGATGTTTTGATGTTGTGACCTAATTTGGAGGTTGGTTGACCCAAGGGGTCAACTTCACCTGACTTACCCTAAAGATGGCAGAATGATTCTAGGTTGAGACGTAGAGATCACCCTAATTTGACTCCCAGTTTATTAGGTCCAAGATTTTAAGATTCAAGTGATTTTAGGGTTCAATTTTAGGGTTTGTCTTGTTTAAATCCCTTCAATCAAGGGTATGGGTAGCACACAAATGCGAGAGGGTTTATTTCCTTTTAACAGGCCTGTGTGACTAGCACTCCAAAATCCTACTGTAGAAACCCTAATTTGGTTCTATTTCCAATCCTTTTTGCTTCTCAAAAGTTCTCCTTGGACCTCAAAACAAGTGTGTAGTCCGCGAAGATTAAGCGTGATTTCTAATAGGCACAGGAATTTGTGGGATTGGCTCTAAAAATCGCTTCTCTTTCAATAAGATTTGAAAATTTTCACAAAATCAGGAAACGTTTTGCCTTAAAGATGGTAATTACTATGAAAAGAAGGCAATTGATTCCTAAATTAATTGCTTCCTTTTGTCTTTCAAGGATTGGGAGATGGATTTTAGGGAGGAAGAGAGGTTACCTGCCTTGGAGAGGTTGACTTGCATGGGAGATTTCTTATCTTGAAACACCTTGCAACATCACAACAAAATAAATAGGGCAAGTTAGTGTTCAATATAATCAAAGAATGTAGAGACTAGTGATAAATTGCGCGTTGCTCCCTGGCAACGGTGCCATTTTGTTGACAAGGGGTGAGATCGTGGTTTTAAGAAGATGTACGTTGTAATATAAATGAAATCGCCTCGAAAACAAATAAAAATTTATTACTCGAAAACCTAAGTATCCGAGGTCAAACACAGGAAGCAAATGGAATTTATTCACTATTCTCAATCAATGTAATTGAACACTTAAAGTTACTCAAAATCTAATGCAGAAGATAATGTATGAGTTCATGAATTGAAATGTAGCAAAAATAGAAGAATTGGATGACTGATTCTATAATCAAACGTCTTAAAAAGATATGTTTCTTTCTCTTCTTTTCTTTGCTTTCTGCCTTCTTTCTTTTCTTCTTTCTTCCTACGGCTCCTTTCTTTGCTTTAGCCTTGCCTTTCTTTGCCTTTCTTCTTCTTCTTATGTTCCTCTGTTTTAGCCTTATCTCTCACTGTCTTTCTTCTTTCTCTTTCTTCTCTTGCACAATGCCTTTCTCCTTTCTTCTGTCTTTCTCTTTGACTTGGCTTTCTCGACCCTTGATTTCTTTCTTCCTTCTTTCTTCTTTGGATCTTATGCCTTTGCCTTTCTCTTCTTTAGCCGCACCACTGCTTCAATGCTTCTTCTTCTTTCTTCTTCTTCTGCCTTATCTTTCCTTCTTCTCTTTTGACTTCTCCTCTTTGCCTTGCTTCTGCCTCAGCTTCCTTTCTTCAATTTTGACTTCTCTTCTTTTCTTTCTCTCTGCGGCCACAGCTTCCTTCCTTCTTCCTTCTTCTTCCTTCTTCTTCTTTGTGTTGTGCCATCCTCTTCTTTACTTTCCCTGCACACAACGAAGAGCAAAACCTATCCCCTACCCTCCCTCGCGTCACTCTCTCTCTATTTCACTCTTAGGTTCACTCTCCCAGAGCCCGGTAATCGGGTCAGGTTTCGCATGCCCAGGTCCAAGAGCACCGGCATGGTGTAGTGCACGAGGAGTGCTAGGTAAACAGGTCGGGTGCCAGGCCTGTGGGGGCAGGGGTCATAGACGAGGCATGCGTATGGGTGAGGGACCTCACCCTGTGTCGTTTGGAGGTGATGAGCTAAGAACACAAAAACAATAAATATCACTTACCCCACTCTTGAGTTCATGAGGTGGGACTAAAAGTCCCATCGGCTTCTGCTGGCGCCCGCAGAAGGAAGGTCCGTGCAATTGGAGCAGTTGGGTGTCTCGCGAAACCTGCTCTCAAGCTGGATGCATTCGCGCACTCCACACACGTTGCCTGGAGCTCTTATGCCTCGAGCACGTGGCCTGGAACAACCTTGCAAGCAAGCTTGCTTCAACGGCAATGGCGAAAGGGGGCTCAAACCTGTGCTACACAAATATGACCTTGCGGCCCTGTCAAACAACGGGGGAAGCTTCGCCGTGTCACGACGAAGGTGAGGCAGGGGTTGGCTGGCCGTGGGGCAGCCTAGGCATGCGTGCCTAGGTCGCTCTATGGTCGTGACTATGGGTGTGTTCGGTGGACAAGTGTGGTGGTGTTGGCGGTCGATGGAAGGGCGGACTGTGCTTAGTGGGTAATGGCGGAGGTGATGAGGGGCCTGGCGAGGCGTGTGGAGGTGCGGAGCGATGGATGCACCTCGCTGGTGGTCGGCCGAAGATGGAGAAGGTGGAGATGGTCTGCGGCTGCGAGGGGTCAAAAGTGGAAATAGAAAGAGGGTAAATGAAGAGGGGAGAGATGGGAGTAATTCTAACCTAGCTAAGTGGATGAAGGGGGAGAAAAAGATGGTTGGCCATACCTGCCGCCGTCGGAGAAGAAGACATCCAGTGGAGGGAGAGAGGTGACGACGACGGGGCTGGAGCATACGCGCAGGTATTGCGCGACGCAGAGGAAGGTGGTGAAGGAAGCTCTGCCACTGATATTGTAGCAGAGCGACGAGAAAGAGAAGGAGGGCTCGTCAGAGATCACTGGACCCTTGGCTTGAGGAGAGGAGACGAAATTGGGGGTATTTCTCCGACCAAGTCAAGCAGAAGAGATGCGGCCAAAGGTGGTGGACCTTTTATAGGCACAGCCAGGGGTTCTTATGCTTGGAAGACAAGCTTCCAAGCACAAGAGACCTCACCAGAGATGGAAACAGTTGGAGACCCAAATCTCTCATGCATTTGCACGAGAGATTGGGTGCAATTCAGATCTTGCAATCATGCTCAGATAGAAGGGAATTCCTCAAAGAATCTGCCTTCCAAATCTGGGAGGAGATCTCTGACGAATCAGAGAGTAATCCCCCTCCATTCCTCGCAGAGTAGGATTCCTCCACTGTAATGGTAGAGGGACCTGATTGTAAGAGTGACGAGGAAGTTAGGGGGGTCGGTGCAATTATTTTCAAAAGTTGGGGGCCAGAATGTAACTGGGTGGACTATTTTGCAAAGTAGGTCAAGATGACCTCCCCTTAGATCTAAATTTTGGTAAAAACCTAATTTCGACCTAAGAAATCCAATGGTGAAGTTGGATTTTAGTTTTGACCACATTTGACTGGACATTTTACACAAAAACCTAAATTAGGTTAAATAATGAGCTAGGACCCTAATCTAGGTCAAAATAGGTTCCAAAAGCCAAATTGAAGGTTCTAAATCCTATGGGATATTTTTCCATGAATTTTAGAGGGTTTAGTTGATTTTTATCCTGACCAGAACCTTGTTGAGTTAAGCGGGTCTATTTTAAGGTTACCAAATGTCATTTAATTCTCAAATTGCACATAAACCCATTTCTAATTGAACCAACCCACTTTTTATCTTATTCATACCATTTGACCTATGCTTATCCTCTGAGAAATCCCATTGATGCACTACAATGGTAAAATTACAGTTTTACCCTTTATTTCATGTTTTCTTCTTAGAACATTAATTCCTTGAATTAGGCCCTTCTTTAGGATATGTAGGAGTTTTATTCTCTTTCTTAGGTCAAAATGAGCTAGTTTTGGCTCATGATGAGGCTTTCATCAGAAGACAAAAGAGGAAACAATCAATTAGGAATCACTTGCCTTATTTTTCATAGCAACTATCATTTTAAAGGGTAAGTTTCTTGATTTGAGAATTTTTTTTTCAAATCTGATTGAAGACGGAGATGATTTTTTTTAGTATTCCCTATCCAAATTTCCTGTACCTATTTGGGACTACGCATAATTTCTAATCTTCTTGGACTATGTGCTTCTTGTTTGATGTCCAAGGAGAACATTTTAAGACCAAATTGGATATAGAATAGAGCTAATTAGGGTTTCAATTTTAGGGTTTTGGAGTGCTAGTTCACACTTGCCTGCATAAAAGGAAACAAACCCACCCGTATTTGTGTGCCACCCAAGCCCTTGGTTGAAAAGATTTAATCAAGAAAAACCTTAAAATCAGGCTCTAATTTCACTTGAACTCTTAAAAACTTGGACCTAATAACCTGGGAGTAAAATCAAGGTGATTTCTAGGTCTTGACCTAGATCTCATTCTAACATCTTTAGGGCAGGTCAGGTGAAGTCAGCCTATATTGTAGGCCAACCAACCTCCAAATTAGGTCACAAGTTGAATTAACTTCTAATCAAGTGAAACTCAAGGCATAAATTAGGACATAAAATTGGTAGACTTAAGGCTTTAAGTTCGTACATTCTGGTCTACCTAAAACCTCAGTGACAAGGAAGGTCGGGTGGGGGAAACCCTGTATCCCGTGGGGACACTCTACTGTGTAGGGGTCTTTATGGAGCTCTCCCTTCCTGGCTGCCCAGGTACTTCTTGGGTGTACGAATTTCTGATTCAGAGGTATCATCCACCTCGAAATTGCCTTAGTCATCCAAAAATCTTTGGGTTCCTTGATTGGGTCAAAAATTCATATCCAGTCCCTCATCCCTTCTAGTTAGAACACATACACATATCATCTTAGGGATTTCTTTCAGATCTAATCAACTTCAAATCTAATCTTGAGTTTTAATTCTACATCTTGATTCCACAATTTGATTCAAAAATTCAACCTGACATTTTAGCAGACCCGTTTGAGGATATATAGGTTAATGCGTCAAACACAACAACATTCATTTCAAAACAAGCACAGCTGATTTTGACATAACTAGAAAATGGGGCAACTTGGGATGTTCTCATGCCAAAATACCAGGAAATTGAGAGATGGCATAATGGTAAGTATATCTTGTGTAGATTTGAGCCATCACTATGGAAAGTACACCGAGATGACCTTGAAAGAAGAGACAAGATAATGCAGATGTTGAAATGTGTTATCGATCATAGGCATCAGTACACCTTTGCGACATCTTGGATTAACCAGCACAATCTTCCAAATCCCAAGTTAGATAATCAAGTATATTATGGACCACCAACCCAAAGGAATTCCAAATCAAATTTCATAGCAATTGACATACCTGATCTTGAAATGGGTGGGGAGGATCCAATTACAAGTGATCACGATTACGAGCCAACCCTACCATGCCCTAATGTTCCAAACACCTGTGTACCAAGATTGAATCAGAACCTCTCGAGGGTGTAAATTCCGTCCCTTATTCTGATAAGGTGACTCTCAAGAGCAATTCTGACATCCCTGTAGAGCTCAATCTAGATTCTAGTGATTCAACCCACACCCTTAACCTAGAATCTAGATCTGAGCCTTATTGGGAGGATTATAAGTCCCGTGTGATGGAAATCATATTTTGAATTTGGATTATGATTCTAGGCCTTTATTTGATGAATGCACCTCCCCAACCTCCTCAAAGATACAGATTGATTTTTCGAAAGTCATGCCAATCTACAATACAAAAATCGAGGAGTTGGAAGAGTTGGGTTTTGATTGGGTCTTCCATACAAGCCAAGAACCTGAGCCTAAACCTAATAGGGACACCTTTTTGATCTCGAAATCTGAAACTAGGTTAGATCCAACTCAGGTTGCTGATTGTCCACACCTTGATTTATTCTGTGGTGGAACCTCTAATCCAGAATCAGATTCAGGACATGATTCTCGCAAGTTCTCTGACGATTTTGAATCTTACTCTGATATTGGAGAACTGTTGTTTCCTTATGATTACGAGCCAATCTACAACCTCAGCAACTACAACCCGTCCTTTGATTTTAACACTAAGGTCAATGATTTGAAAGAAACCACCTCTTCTACAGCAGATACAGAACTTTCCCTAGCCCATTTTCAACCCCGACCCACAACCAGACTCAATTTCTACTCTAATTGTCCTCTCAATGAGCCAGTTGCACATGATTCTCCTCCACATTTTTATCAGGTTTCGGACATTGATCAGAATACAAATCACAACCCATCCTTCTCTGATCACTTCCGTAGGGTTCCTACATCCTCCATTGATTCTTTTTCATTTGAGGATCCCTACTCTAATTTGGATGATTCGACTCAGCCAAACCCTGGATTCACACTTCCATATCTTCTCGAACTTCACAGTATTTGGTGGGCACTGCATCTACTGATTCACATCTATCAACCCACCATATTGATTGGGTTTGAGCTGCATCATCAGCCTGCTAACCTGAACAAGCACCTGGTTGGACCAACCAGGCTATTGATCAAGGTGCTTGTTTTACAAAACTCATCTGATTTGACCACTCCTCTATACAATTTTCTGCTCGGTTGAAGGCATTGAATTTAGCACTTAACGGGAGTCAACTCGTCATTCCAAAAACTCAAGATCCTTCTAATTATCCTTTCATACTTCACGTCTATTACACTCTGAGTTCAATTTTAGAACAGTCGGTCCCACCTCTGGTACTCGTATCAGAGCTTGAAATCGTTCGTAACAGTCATTCCCGACCCATTGGCCAACCTGATAATCCTGTTCTAATTCCTAAACCCAAAACTATTTCAAACCCTCTATTTATAATGAGGACATTGCAAAACTTAGGCATGGGGGGGTGTTAAAGTGCAAACATACAAAAATTCAAAGTTCTGAAGGATTCTCACAAAATAATACATATTCCAAAAATCCAAAAAAAAAAATTGAAAAAGAACCAAAAAATGGAGGAGGAAAATTTGAGTGAATTAATTGCAAATCATTCTTGAAGAGGAAAAGAGAGGAGGTGATTTAAATGTCAAAAAGGAGCACAATTTGAAACAAAAAGAGTTAGTCATTAGTAAAAGATTAAGGAATCTACTAAGTTCTAGACCAAATCGAAAGAAAGAAATAAAAGACAAAAGTGCTAAGCGATACAAAGATTAATATGAACGTTGATCTTAGGCCTCTTAGGCTATGTTTTAGGCTTAAAAATTCAAGTATCCATTAAGATCTGGATAATCCTCAAGAGGTTGAGGAAAATGCGAAGCTCAAGTATTAGGGATTATTCGACCTTGTTAACTGACCGTTGGTTTGCAAGACTCAGTAACCTAAGCACCCTAATCCACACACAATCTAGTTCAGTGTACTTAATTATCAAAATCATGCAAACGCGTTAATCCTATTCTAAAAAGCACCTAGATTAGGAGCGACTTATCAACACAAGTTGATTTGGATGAGTTCTTGGCACAGAGAGGCAGGAAATTCCCCTTGAAGATGTGCAATAACATACCATCTCCTCGATGCTTGTCTCCTAGTGATTGCATGGGTTTCACATGTTTGAAATCGGGGTTACAAGTAACCCATCGTCGTAGTTGCAAAACTCGTGGTCAAATAAAATTTATATGGAAACTTCAAGGGAGTCTCGGGTCAAGCACAGGGAAGCGAATGTTTGGTTTTGAAAATCAACATTTCTCTTTTTATTTGTTTATTTCATTTTTGTCATTTCTAATTTTTTTGGTATTTTTAATAGAGCAAGTGATTAGGTCGATGAAAACTTTATCTACTTGCAAAAATGTAAGAGAGAGAGGGAGAAAGAGAGAGAGAGAAATAATCATCTATTCATGAACAACTATTTGTTACAACTACGAAAGCAGGAAAACTACACTACTGTTACGACCTACTTCCTAGATCCCTACAGGACCCGAGACCGACTCGCCTCGACTAATCCCAAGACTCATTCGTCCAATAAGAAATAACCAAAGCAGGAAAGTAAACCACATTCACATATGCAATATAACTAAGCAGAAGAAACGTACAAAGCAGTAAAGGAAAGTAAAACTGTTGTTTCATTACATACCACCACAACAACAAAAATAACCAAAAGCGAAAGTAAACAATAGAATCAAACAATAACTAATAGTCCAATACTTACTACAATAGTAACTGAATGAAAAGGAAGTCTAAAAAACTATGGCTAGGCTCGACTGGGCCTAGCACCCTCCGCAGCCGGAAGCTCAGGCTGCTCGACTCCTGGTCCTGAATAATATTATGAAAAGACAGAGTCAGCAACACTAAGTAAAGTGGTATCTATATTATCTAAGTACAAATAGGAAAAGCAACATGTTTAATTCTCATTTCCATTCATCTATTTTATATATTTCTGTTTCACCCATTTCTCAAAGTAACCAGATATTCTTGATCTTACATGTTCCTCGTGGGAACGATCCTGATTGTAGTCTTTTCCGTAGAGTAGAAGGTACACGTGGTGCTCTCCTGGCCGAGAGAGTCCCCCATGGTAGTCCTACACCCAGTCAACCACCTCGAGGTCACTGTCAAGACGTAGCGGTGACTACGGCACGCATGATAAGCACACGGGTAGCTACCCCTCACTGACACACAGTCAGTCATTTCCACTAGCGGGTATACCCAAAGTACAGTACGGAACAATATAGGGCCTTGCACTCCTAGAACAGGGGTCTTACCCCTCAGAACCAAACAGGGGTCTCGCCCCTCCACAATCCGTGCACCCTCATCTGACTACCCTGGTTTGCCCAGAGGGCCTAACAAATCGATGTAGGATGGCTAGCTAAACCCCGAGCACCATAGGGTGGCTAGCTCCCTCCCTACACTAGTAGCTCGCCTCAGTACCACATACACGAGGGCTAATAGGAGTCGGTGTAGAGTGGCCAATCCTAACCTCAGGTCTCAACCCAAGGGAGGCTAGCTCCGCTCTACACAAAAAGGGGACAGTTGCTCTCCTTGGTACCACGTACTCAAGGTCCAGCACACTTCCCATCTACATTCCAGGTTTTCGTCTAACCATAGGAGTTCTACTCCTAATTCCCCGTAGGATTGATGCTCATGTTCACCTCAGTTATTCCGATCCAGATTTCACCATTCACAATTCATTTCTCGTCCATATACAAGCAGCTTGTGTTTCCATAATTTAATACATGCAACTAATGATTTCATAGGTAATTGTTCATTAATTTCATGTAGCTCATATTCTAATAGGTAACTCACAATTATAATATAGGCAATTTCTAGCAGTTTAGCCCAATCATGCATACAAGTACATCATACAGCTCAAACGGTTCATTCATTTCTCTATCCTAGGGTTCATGCCACATCCTAGGGTTCCATTCAACTATTTCCACAAGCACATTCTTATTTAAATATTATTAACAGAATTAAACCACTCTACCAGGCAACACGAGAGTAATGGGGGCTCGAACCATAGACCCAGGCATCTCTATGAGCCCCAAACACACAGCAGGCTAAAACCCTATACCAGGGAATACATCACAAAAGGAGAGTTCAAAATAGTGTACAAAGGACTCTAGTACGTAGAGGAACTTGCGAGGAAAGTACAAGTATTTTGTTTGAGTAAAATGGACCCTGATCGAACCTCACATGGGTCAAAAACGTGCCTACTATTCAAAATCAAACATTTGGGGATACTCTAAGATGTCTTAAAAGGCTAAAAGTGTGACGGGTCATTACAACTACGAAAGCGTAAAAACATAGAAAGGGGTGAGAGAAATCCCCCTCGACGGTTGCTCGAAGGACGACTCACTCTGACGTCGTCTAGAAGAAGATGGTGAGGAGAGGGACGAACGAGGATGAAGCAGGAGGATGGAGGATGGGGCAGGATGGTGTCACGGAGAGGATCTTCTCCCGAAGGGCAAAGAGAGGACTGCCATGGGATGCTCCACAAATAGGGATGAGGGGAGGGAAAATTATTTGGTTTTACTCTAGAGGAGCATCTCGGGCTTGGGACAAGCTCTCTTTAGAGCCTTGGAGGTGGTAAGGTAAAGAAAGGAAGAGATGGTTTGGAATGGTGGTGGGTAGGTCCTTTTATAGTAGAGGAGGAAGAACAAATTCTCATCTGGGTCATTACTGACGTCCATAAACATCGCTGAAGATCCACCCTTCAATTCCTTTTGCTGGCACACACAAACCATTAGTGATGACTGCAAGCATCACTAAAGGCCCGCATTGCTGAAGATCCATGCCTACCCTCCGCTGGCACCCGCCCCACTGGCGTGCGCATCGTGCGCTGCATGCTTCACTCGTCAGTGCTCCCCGCGCCATACGCGCACGTAGGCTGGCATGCGCTGCGCTACTGTTACGTGCGGCTACGGCTGTGCATGGTGCGTGGTTGCGGCTGTGGCTGTGCGTGGTGCGCTACTGCTGGCCGATGTTGGGCGGCCTGGATGGCGCCACCTGGGCTGTCCATTCTTCTTTCTTTTCTAAAGGGTGTCACAGTGCTCAAATCAAGATAATTCCCACGCTGTTGGACTACAATCGTTGCTCTGGATCCATCCATACGGTTGGATTTTCCATCTGAAACCTATATGGATGTCACATTGCCCCCTGCCCGTTGATCTTCCTCGGACTTCGTATGATGCTACAATTCTTTGATCTAGACGATTTTAGAGGTGTTAGGCTTCGATCGTCATCTTAATCAGATCCGTACGGTCCGATCATCCATCCAAGGCCATGAAATAAGTCTTCTTCTCTTCTAACCAAAAAAAGGACTTAATTAACCTAAAATATATACAACTACTCTAAATGCAAAATGATACATGTTATGCAATATTTATAACATGAAATGCAAATCTAAGCCTAGGAACATGCATGAATAGGCATTTTATCCTAAATAGATGTGTCTATATCATACCCCCATTCTATCTTTTGCTAGTCCCTAGCAAAATTAAACTACATGCTATGTATAAAATCAAAATTAGGATTAGATCGCTTAGGCCTAAGCCATTTATTAACAATAGAAAATTTCAACTAAGGTCCTAAACTACGAAGACTCAATGATACTCAGGTGTCTAACAGAATGCAGACCGCCCAAGTCCTCGCCTTATTTGAAAAGGGACGATACATTTTTTTTTGCTTTTCTTCTTTTCTAATTTTTTTTGTACTTTTGGAGTTTGAGAGTTCCGGAAAAACTTTTTATGACTACCCGACCCGCCCAAGACTCGAATAGGATTCTAAATGCTAAGCATCTTGTAAAAATAGTGAAAGACTCACTAGGCGACCGTTAAAATGGACTTCGAGTTTCTACGACCCTAGGTGACCTTGCCTAAAGGTTTATCTTTTCGACTGGTAGCTTTCTCCCTACTTCTTTTATTTATGGGGTCAACACAAGGGCGAACCCAGTATATATCTCTCTGGTTTATTCTACTACCCCACTTCTTCCCTAAGTATTTTGGGAATTATTATGCATTTTTTGTGAGCTGGGTTTTGGACAACCGACCAATGGGCTGTTACCCACGGCAACTTACCAGCCATACTCATGCGGTGAAGTGTGGTTTTGTTTATTTTTTATTTTTTTCTCCTTTTTCTTTTTTTTTATTTATTTTTTTTTCTTTAAGTAGGTGGCTTCCCTAATCTAAGATTTATCTAATGGCAGTATAATGAAAATGGCCTTGTGACTGGGCTCTGGACAACCGACCGATGAGCTGTTACCACCGATAACTTGCCAGCCATACCACCCTAGATAGTTCATTAGCTACCCAATTTTTGAAAAAACTGCTGAAAAGTAAGTTAGTGCAAAAATTGTGTGTAGATGCTTAGGCTTAAAGTCCCCCCAAATCAGAGGGCGGGTTGATAAGTCACATACTTATCATCCCATTTTATTAGCCAAATTAAAAATGAATTTGAATTGGCGAGGACTCGAGACTAAGTCCACATTCGAGTGGACACCCAGGCTAATTAAGCCCGAAGGCCTGAAGAGTCTAAGTGTTTAGGTCCTCTCGTATCATTTCCTAAAGTTAATAACTTCCAAATGCCTAAGTTCTCTTTTCCTAATTTCTTTCTTTTTTTATCTTTTTCAAATTTTCAATTTTTTTTATTTTATAAGAAACTAAAAGAAATTCTACAGAGTTAACAAAATGATTTCAGGAATTGATTATCCACCCCCCATGCCTAAATGATGCAATGTCCTCATTGTAAAAACAAAGACATGAAAAGGGCAGACTAAACAGAATATCACCTGAATTTTGTGACAACTTGGTCAGCTCTGCAAAGAGAAGAGAGTATACACAAATGCTAAGTTTAATGCCTTCAGCTAGGCATAATATACATACAAAGAAGACATTGAGAATTCACAAGTACAGGTCAGAATCAAAATAAAAAGATTGATCCTCAAACCCATCAATAGAAGATGTCCACAGACGTAGACCAGATTATGGTGCTGACCGATGCCCCAGGGTCGAGTGGTTCTAAGGTTCTAGATGAAAATCACCCAGAATCGAAGGTTGTTAAGCTTGCAGGATCGGGCCTGCAATTTTGTGGTGTGCAACCCAAGACCAAAATGGCAGACAATAGGTAGATCTAGTTCACTAGTTTCAGATGTCCACTTAACATTCAACTCAGAAAAATAATCAGTTATTCCAGGCTTGGGTCGCACGTGAAAGATATCATAAGGGTCCGTATAGAAGATAGGTGGTTTCAGGTCAATAGGAACCCTTATATCCAAAATCGTAGTTCCCTCAGAATTAGCCTCCCAGAGTTTTATTGCCAAATTCCTATCCTCTAAAATCAAGTGCTCAAGCTCCAGGACCTCCAAATCATTGTATACCCCATCTAAAGTGCCCAAGTTCAACAATTGCGGCTGAATCAAGATTGACTTGGGTGTAATGATCTCAGAAGTCAACTCTTCGGGGTGCAGATAAGGACTAGGGTCACTAATTGAATCATCAAGATTCGAATCCTCTAAGTTAACCCCAACTAAATCCAAATCTTCAATGAATGGGCTATTGGTTCATCAGATTCCTCATGCCTGTTTGTCTCACTAAAATCATTTTCCTTATGCTCAAGTGAGGCTTCACCTAAAGATTCTTCACCCTCAGAGTCAAAGAATTGATGATCCTCATTTATATATGTCTCAAATTCATAAATCATTTCATGATCCAAGGAGACATAATTTTCTTTGTTTCCTGACTTGGGGATCTCGGGTGAATCAATCGGTTCATCCTCAAATGGTTGCTCTAGACCAATCTGGTCTTGTCCAGTCTCAGAATATGTATTCCCCCTGACAGGCACCTGAGCAAGTTCAGACATTGGCTCTCCTGAAGGGGGTTCATCTTGAGAATCATCCCAAGATTTGACTAGGGCAACCACAAATTTCATCCTCAACCTCGACAATTTCCCAAGAAGAAACTCACCCAAGTCCCTATCCCTAACACTTTGGAGCAAATCCAATAGAGAACTATTAAGTTCATCAGTCATTTTGATCATAAGCTCCAGTGCTTCAGTGCATGGTGTTGGCTGAGCTTCTAAAGATTGTATAGTGTTCCGCAAATTAGCCAACACCCTATCCTAGATCTAGTTCACCTGAACTGACTGGTTCGATTCAGGTTTGGGTGGTTTTGGGTTAAATCTAAGGGAGTTAAGATGTTGAGGTTCTCAAGTTCCTCCCTGATAGTAGGTCATCTCGGGTTGTTCAAAGAATGGTGATGACCTATTTTCAATGGAATACTGGGGAGGGTAGGTGTTACAATCAGCATATCCTTCCTGATTGTAGATCGGGTTGGTTTTGTCATCAAAGGATAGAGATCCATAATCATTGTAGGTTTGGGAAGGATAGTAATCATAGTCTTGTTGTCCAGGGTTAGGCCCTGGACACTGAGGTCCAAATTCGTATCCCAAATCAAAGTTATCCCAGCTAGTGGATGGGTAATTACAAGTCAAGTCGGGATAGTAATCATCTTGGGGATATGTGGTGGTATAAGGGTAGGATGGGAAATGCATGTAGGATGTGGAAGGGTACATAGTGGACTAGGAGGGAAATCAAAAGAGAGAAAGGAGTCCTACAGTACAAGTAATCAACCCTGTCCTTAGGTGGATTAGCCTAAAGACCTACAAACTCCCAAAACCCATCTTGAGATTATAAACGATTTGGTCTACTTTTATCCGATCAATCCAACTAGTTAGAAGGAGGGATTGGGGAGAAGGTTCTTCCTTTGGCTTGCGCCTCCGGTTCCTAGTGTACCCCCCAACCGCAGTCATTTGACGCTACTCCCCTAGCTAGACATCAGATGGACCAGCAGAAGTAGATTAATCAAAAAAAAATCTCTGTCTGAGCCCCGAAGAGCGAATCAATCCTTAAGGCCAACATCTACTCAATTTTAATTAAGCTTGGGATGATTATGCTCTTGGAATGTGATGGGCCCTTTAGTTGGGTTGTGCCCTTAATGATCAGTTAAAATGTGCACGCATGCACAACTAGGGTTTGCAAACAAGGTTATTTGATGATGTGTCTTTTAGGGTTTAACCTTGTTTAGTAGCTTTTAGGGTTTAATTCTTAGGTTGGTTCAATCAAGGTTTAGTAGAACACTCCAAGTTTTGAAAACATGGGTGATGATATGTTCCTTTAAAAATAAAAAATAATATGGAGTGCCTAGTTCAGCCCTAAGAATCAACCCTAAGTGGCAAGCTACTGATGAATTGCTTTTACTTTGAGTGGTGCGGCCCAAACAAATCAATCAATTGGCCTATTCGCACAACAGATTAAGGCACACAATGTCTTAGCCTAATCAAATTTCTACTCACTTATGTGTTTTGAGTTGAAGTGTACTGGATCCATAGGTTAGATCCCGGTTAAGTGGTAGAATCAAAGTGGAGTGGTGCGCCTTAAGTCGAGAGTTGTGGGTGTTAAGGTGTGTCTCTTTTAGAAAATCCCACAATCAGATAACACTTTTTTCATTTTTTTTATTTATGTGGATGGCGAGGTGAGTGGAGGTGGCAAACAAACAACTAAATCTATCCTAGGGTTTATAAAAAGCACCTAAGTTGATTTGGGTTTGAGTTATTATTTTATGGAATGAAAATTAAGGTGGGGGTGGTGTGGGGGACACTTACAAAACACTCTACCCGCACTTTACTTCGATTTAGCGCACTTGAATCTCCATTCTAGGGTACCTACAAGACAATGGATCAGAGATAAGCAGGGTTAGTGTTTTGTAAATGCAAAGAAGCGCAGAAAATAATAAAGTAAATTCCATTGCCTCCCCGGCAACGGTGCCAAAATGATCGCATGGGTTTCGCAATTTGAAATCAGGGTTTGGAGGACCCGTCGTCGTAGCTCGCAAAATGCGTCTATCAGATAAATTTATAACCAAAACTCGAAAAGTGAGTCCTAAGTCGAACACAGGGAGGTGAACATTTGGTTTTGAAAATCAGCATTTCTCTTTTTATTTGTTTATTTCATTTTTGTCTTCTATTTTTTTTTGGTATTTTTAATTGTGCAAGAGATTAGGTCGATGAAAACTTTATCTTCTTGCAAAAATGTAAGAGAGAGAGAAGGAGAAAGAGAGAGAGAAATAATCATCTATTCATGAACACCTGTATGTTACAACTATGAAAACAAGAAAGTTACACTACAAAAGTGTAAAAAGATAGAAAGAGGTGAGAGAAATCCCCCTCGACAGTTGCTTGGAGGATGACTCGCTCTGACATCGCCTGGAAGAAGGTGGTGAGGAGCGGGACGAATGGGGAGGAAGATGGGGGATGGGGTAGGACGGCATCGTGGAGAGGATCTTCTTCTCGAAGAGCGATGAGAGGATGACAACGGGATGCTCCACGAATAGGGATGAGGGGAGGGATAATTATTTGGTTTTACTATAGAGGAGCATCTCAGGCTTGGGACAAGCTCTCTGTAGAGCCTTGGAGGTGGTGAGGTGAAGGAAGAGATGGTTTGGAATGGTGGTGGGTAGGTCCTTTTATAGTAGAGGAGGAAGAACAAATTCGCATCTGGGTCATTACTGACGTCCATAAACGTCGCTGAAGATCCACCCTTCAATTCCTCTTGCTAGAGCACGCAGACCATTAGTGAAAGCTACAAGCATCACTAAAGGCCCGCGTTGCTAAAGATTCGCACCTATCCTCCGCTGGCGCGCGCATCGCACACTACGCACTTCACGCACCCGTGCTCCCCGCGCCATGCTCGCACGCGTGCGCTGGTATGCGCTACGCTGCTGCTGTGCGCGGCTACGGCTGTCGCTGTGCGCGGTGCGCTACGCGCGGTTGCAACTGTGGCTGTGCACGGTGCGCTGCTGCTGGCCAGCGTTGGGTGGCATGGATGGTGCCACTTGGCACCACCTGGGCCATCCATTCTTCTTTCTTTTGTAGAGGGTGCTACAGTGCTCAGATCGAGATGATTCCCACATTGCTGGACTACGATCGTCACTCTGGATCCATCCGTACGGTTGGATTTTCCATCTGAAACACGTATGATGTCGCATTGCCCCCTGGCAGTTGATTTTCCTTAAACTTCGTATGATGCTACGGTTCTCCGATCTAGATGATTTCAGAGGCGTTAGACTTCGATCATCGTCTTAATCAGATCCGTACGATTCAATCATCCATCTAAGGCCCTGAAATAAGTCTTCTCTCCTGACCATAAAAAGGACTTAATTTACCTAAAATATAACTACTCTAAATACAAAATGATGCATGTTATGCAATATTTATAACATGAAATACAAATCTAAGCCTAGGAACATGCATGAATAGGCATTTCAACCTAAATAGATGCATCTATATCACCTAGGATATCTAAATATCCTACCAGGGGCATGTAAGCATCTTGTGCTGATTCAGGTGCCATGGGCAGGATTATCTTGAAATGTCGATTGCCAGGGCCTGAATTTAGCTACAGAACGCCATGGGCGGCACTATCTCGAAGTGTCGAAAGCTAGGGTTCTAGTGGTTTCCATAGGCGGTGCTATCTCGAAGCATCGATTGCTAGGGACCCTGCGAGGATTGATGGTGGGAGCTAGGAATTCAATACAGGCCATGTTGTAAAGCCAATCCGAAGCTAGCAATAAAGAAAACACAAGAAAGAGAAAACTCTCCAAAAATGCAAAAAAAATTCTTCTATCTCTCTTACAAAAATGCACTGCAAACTGAACTAAGACTAAAAATGTTTAAGCACGGGTGCTTTAACCACGGAGTTCAACGAACCTTAGGTTAGTTCTTGTGGGCCTTAGAAACCTTCATGGCGGACTGAGGCTAAAGCTGGTCATGTCTAGATCTTGGTTGGTACTTGAGTACCTGTAGACCTACTATTGGCATTCTGACCTAATCTATACAAAAGAAAGCACACATCAGATATCTGAACACATGGTCTAGAATTTGAGTTAATTCCATAAGATTTTGCTAAGGGACTAGCAAAAGTTAGGAATGGGGGTATGATGATAACATCATCATCAACCATATCTAATTTCAATTAATCATAATCAAGGAATAAATGCTCCTACATAACCGCCAGAGAGACATAATTCACTACAAATCCATTCTGAGGGAAATACAGTAAAATAGGGGTAAAGTTATAGTTTTAACAGCATATCTCAATTGCAATACAATCATGGAATTTCTCCAGGGGTTAATTAAGGGTCAAATGATTTTAAGAGTCTAACAAGTGGGTTAGAACAAACAAAAAAGGGTTTTCACGTGTTACGGGAATTAAATGACTTCCAAAATCCTAAAAATAGACCCTCTTAATTAACTGAGGTTCTGATCAGGATAAAATTCATCTAAACCCTCTAAAATTCATGGAAAAATACTCTCTAGGGTTTGGCATCCTTGATTTGGCCATTGGAACCCGTCTTGACCTAAAATAGAATCTCAAACAAACATTTGCCCTAATTTAGGTTTTTGCATAAATTACCCAACCAAACTAGGGCAAATACTAAATCTAACTTTTCCATTGAATTCCTTGGGTCCAAATTAGATTTGTACCAAAATTTGGGCCCAATCTGAGATCATCTTGACCTAGTTTGCAATGTTATCCTGTGTAACCTTTTATCTCACATGTATGCCCCTAACTTTTGAATAAATTACATTTGGGTCCCCAACTTTATCTTCTTCTTCAAATAGGTCCCTACCACCCTCAACTCCTAATCCTAAAGCTCCGACGACCATAATTTGGCAAGATCTCCGTGATTTCTTGACGAATCCCTCTCAAAATTGAAAGGGAAACTTGTCAAGTAATTACCTTCCTTTTCAGCCAGATCCGAAGCTCCAGATCTCACCCAAATCCTAATGTAAACACTTTAAAGAATTGGTATCCTTTTTTGGTGACCCTTCCAAGCTTGGAAGCTTGCCTTCCAAGCTCAAATCGCCCTCTAGACCCCTATAAAAGGACCCCCAGACCTCACCAAGTTCCCCACGCTCGAATTCAACCGAAGTTACCCTCAAATTCGTCTCCCCTCATCCGACCGAAGCTCCTCAACGTCTAGTGACTTTCTCCATCTCCTCTCACCGTCTGACCGTAATACCGGCAGCAGATACTTCTTCCTCGCTTTCCTCCGTGTCACGCCATACCAACGGGTGCCTCTATCTCCATCCTCGCCGTCCTACCCTCACCAAAGCACTTCGTCTTCTCCAAGTTCGGCGTACCACCGGCGAGGAGATTCCCCCCCTTTCATCCATTTAGATTAGGTTAGTTAGGCTTAGTTAGGTTTACACTATCTTTCCCCTCCTTAAACCTCAGTTTCAAACCCTCGACGCTGCCATTCACCGTCATCTTCTCCGTCTCCGACCGCTCCTCCGGTGAGGTGTATCCGCCACCACACCTTTCCATCCGCCTCACTGAAACTCCCATAAGCTTCGTCTCATGTTCCCACACAAAATCCCTCTCATTATCTCTCCATTCATGCACCCAACACTCCCCCCGAACACACCCATCACCGGCTTCCGTCCTCGACTCCGTCCGTCTAACATACACCTCCACACGTCACGAAACCACCACCATCTCACTCCACACCTTTCAGCAATAATGGTAAACGTGTTTAATTGGGCCAAGAGGCCGTATTCCTTTATTTTAGGTCCGACAGGAGCTCTGTCGTCGCCCTTGAAGTTCTCCGACATGTCTTGAGTTCTCCGATCGCATTTGTTCTAGGCGCTTATTCCAGGCTTACGCGGATTCATCCCACGTACGTGTCCAGGTCCTCAATTATGGATCCCAGCAGCAGCACCACCTCCAATTGGACGAAGGACCTTCTACCAGAATGCGAGAAAGAGATGTGGGAACATAGTCCCACATCATAGAGAGGCAGACCACCAGCAGCAAATATATTGATTTTGTGTTGATGGCTATTCGCCTCGACACACAAGGGGTGAGGTCCCCCGTACACCCCACTCACGCCTCACTTGTGACACTGTGCATGCAGGTCTGGCACTCACCCGATTACCTGCCTAAGCCTACTCTCACACCTCGGCTGCCATTCACAGCCGACATCCCTTGTCCCGGGTACATGGATCCCAATTCACCAAATTACCTGTTACTGTAGAAGGCTCTAGGAGAGCAGAACCCAAAGAGAAAAGAGAGAGAGAGTGCGGGGGCGGGGGGTTTTGCTCTATTGTGGATTTGCTAACACTTAGCCAATTTCGTAAGTGTCCCCCTGTGCATCAGAAGGGTCGAAGAAGAAGGAAGGAAAAAGGCCTGGACAGAGGAGAAGAAAGGTCAAAGAAGAGAAGAGATAGAAGAAGTAGAGAAAGGAAGAGAAAAACACTATAGAATCAGACATTTAAGATGGATAATCCTACCATCAGACGTCCAATTCTCCTATTTCAGGCTAACTAACTTGATTAATATTGAGCATCTACTAGCTATGATTGTGAGGAGTAATTGGTGATTCAAATCACCATTTTACTCCATTCTTTTTGCACATTGATACTTGACATTATTGCTATATCATTCTGAATTAATTCTGATTGCAATTTCTTATAGTAATATATTATGCTCATTTACCTTATTTCTTGAGATTAGCACGTGAATTCTTACTTGCTCACAGCGAACGACCTCGGACTTTCATTGGAGTTATAAATTTTATTTGTTTTCAAGAGATTTCGACCTATACTAAGACACAGCTTTTATAACAGCGATTTCACTCATTAACAATGGCCAAGGAGGTGACTAGCTTAGCTAGTAGCGAGTAGGGTTGGAGGCATAGGGAGCTATGGTTTTGAGGGAGAAGAGATGGAGGTAGCTATCTTGAGCTGCACTGGAGGTGGTGGCTACTGAAGAGAGCTACAATGAGCTACCTTAGCTGGCTTAGCTTGCTAGTTCTTTGTTAGCTACTAAGCCAAGCTAAGATGAGCTGGCTTCTGTTGATGTGACTTGAGGTAAGCTAGGTCTGATCTTCTCAGAGATTATTGAGCTAGCTAGAGTAGCTAGCTTAGGTCAAGTAGTTCAGCTCAACTAAGTTGAGCTGAGTTAAGCCTCCTGGAGCTGGACTTGAGCTGGCCTGAGCTGGTTAAGGTCATCTTCTGCTAACCAAGTCTAGCTAGTAGCTAGTCCTAATCAGGTTGAACTTCCAGTGAACTCTTCTGAGTTGGAGAAGCTAGAATGGAGCTAGGATCAACTGACTTGAGCTAGTTTGAGCTGCCATCCAGCTAAGTGAACTAGCTAGAGCTACCATTCAGCTGAGATGAGCTGAATGGAGCTAGGGATGAGTTGATCTAGCTAGAATGATCTGGGAGCCAGCTGGGATGAGTTGGATCTAACTGGAATCCAGCTAAAAGGAGCTTCTTCTTCATCTTCTGCCTTCCTGAGTGCTAGGGTTTTAGGGATCTGACTATCTGTTCATCCCTAACACTTAAATGAATTTGTCAAAAACACAACAAAATATGTAATGCATGCCTGACCTAATTGATTCCTAAATGAAACCCAAAACCCCATTTGCGAAGTTAAAATCCTAAGAGGCAGGTTTATTTTAAGGCATAAGAATGATGATAAATTGGCATTTATCAACAGTCGGTCGAGGGCGTTTGGCTACGATGGGCCAGAGCCGGAGATGAAGAAGTCTTCGAGAGGGAGAGCGACGACGGCTAAAGGGGGAGGGAGCTTCTCATAGGTATGGCGAGACATAGACGAAGTTGGGGAAGGCGGACCTGCTGCCTATATTATGTGGCAACAGGTGAGGAGGTCAGAGGGAGGAGGTCGGAGGGAGGAGGTTGACGGAGCGATCTTTGGAGCAGGCCAGAGGTAGGAAAGGTGGAGGATTTCTGGGCCTAGAACTCACTAAGGAGCTTAGCAATGCGAAGGAGGTCCTTTTAAAGGCTTCAGGCAAGCCTCTAAGCTTCGAAATAAGCTTGAGGAGCTCAGAATTCCAGGGAAAGAGACCCCTGAAATCCAAGAGTTTGCACGAGCTTCTCAAGAAGAATTGGAGCCCAAGACAAGGATCAGGTGATAAGGAATTCTTTCAAGATCATTCCTTCCAATTTTAGAAGGATTTGATCGAGAAATCAGGGAGGAATCCTTGATTGAAGGTTGGTGCTTGATGGGTTCACATTTTTAATGATAAAAGAGACCTTTTTGAAGAAAATGAAGAGAAGTTAGGGGGCTAAATGCAAATATTTCAAAAATTAAGGGCTTAAGTGTGCAAAAAGAGTTTAAATGGACTAAAATGCAAACTAGGTCAAGATAGAATCTAATTGGGCCAAAATTTTAGTAAAAGCTTAATTTGGACCTAAGGAATCTGATGGTAAAGTTGGATTTGAGTTTTAACCAAGTTTGACTGGGTAATTTATGCAAAAACCTAAATTAGGGAAAAATTGTGTCTGTGACTCTATTTAAGGTCAAAATAGGTTCCGAAGGTCAAATCAAGGATAAAAAACCTCATGGAATATTTTTATATGAATTTTATAAGATTTAGATGAATTTTATCCTGACTAGAACCTCAGTAATTTAAGCGGCTCTGAAATTAAGGTTTTGGGTGTTGTATTGGTACTCGAATTGCACGAAACCCCGTTTCTATCTGCTTAGGCTCACTTATTAGTCTTTAATGCTCAATTGACCTTCATTTTATCCCTAACAAACCCCTTGGTTATTCTGTGTTCATGATATGCTGTTAAAATTATAAAATTAACCCTAGTTTCCTATTGTCTTCTCAAAATAAGCTGAAGTGGAGTTATAACCATCAAATGGTTATGTAGAAGCATTTATCTTTTAAACCTAACTAACAGTGGCCGGTTAGGGCTTATAATGGTGTTCCCATCAAGGGCCCCATTCTAGTACTTAATTAGATCTATTATTCACTACGCATAAATTGCCTAACTCACTCCAACCTCTTGAGCACACTGTTAATGACGGCTCAGGAGGAGTTGAAACACTAATCCCTTCCACCAACACCTTCGTAATAAACTCCTAAACCTATGCTCTCACTCAATTGAGTGAAATCTTTATCCCTGAGTTCTTGCGAACTTAGGTTTGATTCACAAGCGTTTCTTGATAAATTCTTGAATCTAATGATCAATTGGATCAATAGATGTGTTCTTGATGATCCTGCGATCATCAAGAATCTTTTGAATTATTTCTTGATAGCCTTCATGGAGATTTGATCTCCGTTGATTCATTTTAGCCTTCACCAGAGCTCTGGTGAGCTCCAACAAACTCAAACTAGAGCTATAGCACTTGGAACATTCTACAAAACCTCTAGATCACTTTTAACTGTTATTATGATCATTTTATAATTGTTTATTGGATGTTTTAATGTCTACATCAACATATTAGTCATCATCTTCTCCTGCTCCGGTGGAGCTGAGAAAGAGTTTTTATTGTGTTTCAGAGCTTTGCAATAGATTCAAAAGCATCCTTGTAACCTAGTGAGTCTAGATCAAGTCTTATTTGACTTATTAGATCTCTAGGATCTTTTGACAAACAACACTACTTTTAGGCTCAGGAGAAAGAGTCAGAGAACAAGCTTTACTAGGTCAATCTGAGATCCTTTTGTGCTAAATGAGTTGATGATGAATCAAGTTGATTTGGACTATTGATTAAGTATGGATCTCTTTAGAACTCAAAGTCAATGTCTGAGCTTGAATGGCCAACCTGAGGAAGTTCTTGAGGTTTTATGTTTTAGAATTAGGTTTTAAGGGTTGATTTGAATTCCTTAGGTTGATATGAGTTTGTTAGGACATATTTGAGTAAGTTCTAATCTTCTTTTCAGACTGAGTTAATATCCTGCTCACTTTGGATTCATCTAAACCCCAGTGGCATTCATAGCCATTTTCGTTAGATTTCAACTCGAATTCCATCTAGATCAAGCCTTTATGATCTTCTAAAGTGTGTTAGATGAATTCTATACATTAAATTCCATCTGTTTAGATGTTTGAACCTGGATTAGTGTTCTAAAACTTGAGAACAAGAGTTAAGAAGCTCTGGTGCTTCTCCAAGCTTCTCTGACACATGAAACCTTCTCCTCTCCTTGCAAAATGATCTTTAACATCTATCTAGACTCTCAATTAAGAGGAGTAACCAAGTTAAGCAGGTAAATTGACCTATTTCTCCTACTAGAACACAGTAGAGCACCCATGGCTTCAGTCCAAATTCAAGCTTCAATCCGTGGATCAAATCTGATCCAAAGATTAAATTAATCTTTCAATCATGTAGACAAATCATAGAGCTTTCGATCGAGCATTTACTTGCATGATTTGGAGCTGTGAGCTGCTCATAATCGTCTGTTGAAGTTAAGACCTAGAGCTGGCACATCACAAAGGAGAAGGGGACTTCTTCTCCCACATCGTGAGTGGGTGGATGCCTGCATGCATATTTAAAGAACTGTGTGCATTGCTAATGCAGTCATCACCGTAGGGTGCACCTGATGGTAGCACCAACATTGGTGTTAATGAGCTTAAATTAGCCTAACTACTGTAATAAATGCTCCCAAATATTCATCAGAAGTTCATAACTCTGTTCTGAAGTGAATTTGAGAAGAAGACAAGAAAATGGGTTAATTCTGTTATTTTAACATCTCATCATTAATGCAGATTAACTAAGGGGTTAATCAAGGATTAACAAAATGTCAAATGAACTTAGAAGACCAAGAAGTGGGCTTGAGCTGGCCGCATCAGGGTTTCGTGCACTTTAAAGATTAAATTATTACACAAAAACCCTAATTATCAACCTCACTCAAATTGAAAGGGTTCTGGTAGAAATAAATTCAATCTAAAACTCCTAAAAATCATGAAAAATATTTTAGGAGGTTTGGTACCTCCGCTTTGACCATTGGAACCCTTTTTAACCAAAAATGGAGATTCAGACGGGAATTTGCTTTGATTTAAGCTTATACATAATTTACCCAATCAAATGAGGTCAAAACCCTAATCTAAGTTCACCATTAAATTTCTTGGGTCCAAATTAGGTTAACACCAAAATTTGAACCCAATCAGAGTCCATCTTGACCTAGTTTGCATTTTAGCCCTTTAAATCTCTATTTATCACATCTAAACCCCTAGGTCCCATGCTTTATTACAAAGACACCCCCAACTTCTATCTTTATTGTGATTAGGTCCTTTTCACCCGATCCTTCAGAGTTGCCTTAACAAAAATCCTAAACCCAACAGTGGTTGATTTCAATCACGATTTTCTCCTCCAATTCCTACTCAAATCCCTCTAATTTTGGAGGGAAGGACCACGAGATGATTATCTACCATGTGAACAAGATCTTGGACTTCCATATGAAGCATAGAGCTTAGGTGAGCTTAGAAAATTTAGGAATTTTGAGTTTCCCAATTCGTGAGAAGCTTCGCTAATTCTTCCAATTTATGGGCAATTCTAAGCTCTATATAAGCTCTCCAACCTCCTTTTGTGCAAGTCAGTCGAGATTGGTCATGATTTCACCCTCTTCTTCAAGTCCGGCCACCTTCACCCTTGACTCTGGCGAGCCCCTCCACCCTTCCTCCTCCACGCGTGCTCTCCATCAAAGGACACGACCATCCTATTCCTCTCCTCACGACCGTGGCTAACCAAAGCACAGTTGTCCTCCGCCCCGTCCTTCTTGTCGTTCGACTCACCAGATTCTTCATCTTCTTCGCATTCGACCAGCCAACGTCAGACGCAACTCATCTCCATTTGTCCAAGAAGCTAGCCTATTCTCTTCTCCTCCTTCTCTAGAGTATTTCTAGGCCTTTAGGCTTTAGGTTCAACCACTCTGTTTCTCGTTCCCTCTCCGTCTTCTCTGCCTCCAACATGAGCTCCGACGAGCTCTCACTAGCATTGCACTCCACCAATTGCCCAACCACCACCACCAAAACCTTCCTCTTGATTCAGGGATCAAAAGGCAAAAGTAATTTAGGGTTTTGACTCTAAAACTTGTGGCCAGATACACCCACTCATGCCACCACTCACAGTCACCGTCCGACCATCTTCGACACATGATTCATAAAATTAAATCAACCACTACACTCCTCGCCTCACGGCCAGCCTTGTGAACTGTTTAATTAGGGCTTTTAACCTATATTCTTTTCCACAGGTGTTCACTGGATCGTGCTTCATCTCCACCGCTGTCCGCTAACCACTGACCTCACCTCCACCTCCAGCTGACGCGAAATCATCTAAGGAAGTCTTCCATGGCTTCAATTTGACGAAGGAGTAGCAACAACATCGCCAATTGAATACGCTCTTTAGCAGTTATGCACGCAAAGAAAAAGACCTGAAAGATAGTCTCACATCAGGACTTTTTAATTTTGAAACGCATATTTAAGGATTGTTTGCATTGGCTAGTTGCCTTTGAGACATTGGGGTCAAGTCCCCACCCTCACACCATGCACACGTGCCCTCACCCGTGCCCACTGCACGCGAGCCTGGGTTGGTTTATGCTTGAAACAAGTTTAATCTATGGTCTTAATCGGGTTTGGAGAGAGAGAGAAGGTCTACTATGAGAGAGGGGTTGGGGTTTTGCTCTAAAGATATTTCAATCTTGACTTAGGTAAAATTTGGGTTGAGTTAAGGCATCTAAAGCCTTAGTCTAATACTTGAGCTTTGAGGAGGGAAAATAACCTAAGTGTTCAAGGGTTTCATTGGTGGTCTCAACCACCATTTTTGCTTCATACATCTCTCTACATTATTTTTGTCCATTGACTCTGACATACATTTTGCTATTCATTGAATAATTTTTGAGCTATGCTTGAATATTAGATTAATGTTTGATTTGTGATCTTTTGCTCCCTGTGAATGACCTCGAAAACTCACATTTCTCAAGCTATAAATTTTAAGTGTTGATTCGATTTTCATTGCTATACTACGACACATACTTTTCTAAAACGATGGAAATTCGACCCAACAACACCAACGAGCATATTTCTTGAGCATACGTATGTGTGTGGGTTGGGAGCTCGATGAGTTATTGTGGGCCTAAATGCCTAAGTTTGTATTAAGTATTGTGGACTTAATTGTGTTGTTTCAAAACAACATTACTTTGTAATTTTCTGTCTATAATTCAATGAAAATCATTTCTTTTTGTATATTCTTGCATATGGAATGATCGCCATGTTATAATATCTATTTTGATGCAATTATTCATGTGGTTAACATTATAGTAATTAATAGGTAATTAAGTCTTTAATTAAGCAAATATTAGCATAGTAATCTATATTGTAGAGTAATATAGGCTATATTAGTCAAGTAATAGTAGTATAGTAAGTAAATAAGTTATGTAGAGTAGTAATTAACTTAAGTAGTTAAGAATAAAGGTTAACTTAGACTAAATGGTGATCGATTAGGATAATTAAGCCTCCTAGTGAATGACCTGGACTCAACCAGTTAAAAATAAATTTTTAAATGTTAGGTTATCTTGCACCCTATACTATAATTAACAACGACAAATTAATTAAGCAAGGTAGCTTAAGCATCATTTTTAGCGTCATTAATTAAGGCTAATAACCTTAATTAACTGTCTTGAGAATTTGCATATCTTTTAATGGCATCGTTGCCAAGGAGGCAACTTGCATAATTTATATTCACCATTATCATTTAAATTATTCTTGTTTTTATAGTGTTCATTTCTAGCTGATTGTGTTTTATTTTGTCTCCTTTCAGGGATATCTTTCTGGGTATTCTCAAGAAGAGGATGGCTTTTTATTTATATGCATTTTCCTGCTTATCTCCTGTGCATTCTCTATGAGATATTCTTTACTTAGTCTTTAGTGTAGTTTGCTTGTTGCATTTAGGTAGTATAAAAAATACAAAAATGCATCCTTTCTAACTAGCAACTGTATCTAGGCATACACTCCTAGGAGTGCATTATACTTGCTAGATTTCTGTTCGGGATTATCTTGTACGGAGATAGATACATAGAATCTCGCGTAGATCCCTATCTTTGACTTTAAAAGCAATGCCATATATTGTTTGAATTCATAAAAAGCGAACACATTTTTACTTCTTTCTATTTTTGAAAAGCATTTACTAAAAAGTGGAACTCTTAAAACTCATGTCATATATTGATTGCAGAATTGTGTGTGGGTTTTTCATTGCTATCTATTGCATGCTATTGCACACACAGTGCAATCACACTAGAGTACACGAGTCTATCCTTCTACCTCTCCTCTTTTCACTTCTTAAGGCCTTGGTCGAAGATCAACAAGTTTGTCTCACTACTGAAGCCCTGAGGAGCCTGTAGTGAGCTGTCTCAATCTTAGACATTGGACTTGCGAGCTTACAGGATACGCACTTTGTCGACATGCAGGATGCGCATTTGTACTGATACACTATTTGTTTAAGTCTTCACATATTTTCCCATGTATTCTAGGACTTCTTTTCCTTTGAAAAGAAGAAAACTTGCTTTCATTCGCTGTATATGGGTTTTGCTTACCGTTGTTTCTCATAGTGGCATGAGTGTGCCTTTGCACATTTTTTCCAATTTATGTACAGGAGGCGATCGCTGAGACCACCCCTCATCCCTCCGTTGACAGATGTACCTAGACCTGCTACTCCTATGCAGCATTCTATCCCATCTACTTTTTCTGCTTTTTCTGCATCAGATTCTATGGATTAGTAGCAGAATCTTGACATTCCTGTTTCTTTTGGTCAGGAGGATTACACGCGCGGAATGCGTTGGTTTAATTATGTCATTGTAGCATACATTCGCAACGTCGGTTTTAATTTAAGATTTGGATTTGGTGAGTCCAAGCGTCAATCTCAGGGAGGCATGAAATCAGATTGCTTTGGGTGTCACAAAATGGTAGAGTTGTTTGCTTGCGAAAATGAGAGTGAAAGAGAGAGAGAGAGTAGGGTTAGAGCTTGCATTTAAAACATGACAATCACTTTAAGGATATGTGACCTATGATATAAGAAGCAACATTAACATATAGCATGCAATTAGAGATTGTTTACAAAGAGAACAAAAGATGAAAGCTTAAAATAGTGCAAAATAAAACTAGAGTAAGAGAGAATGCGAGGAGGAGGCGAGGCAGCCACGGCGATAGAGGGGGATTCCGTTGGCAGCTCAACAACTCCAGGGTGGATATGGAGTGTTTGGTGGAGCTAGGAGAGGGCTAGTATTGCATGGAGAGTGTGTGTGAATTGAATGCTTTTGAATGGGGTGGTTGAGGGGGTTTATATAGTAGAAGAGGGCTTCCAAAGAGGTACGGGCCTTTAGCGACATCCGGTACGTCGCTATATCCTTTCCAAAAGCATTGCTAAAGTCCCACTCCCGTTGTCCGTGCAACTGTGCTTCTTCTTCTCAAGCCACGCCTATGCATCCTCAGTTGTCGGATCTGAGGCACGGATTGCCATCAGACCTCTGAGGACGCGCCACGTTGCCCCCCGCTGTGCCCGCAGATGTTGCTTCCCCCCCGCAATCCGTGTGATGTAAACGCATTTAAACTACTTAAGATGTCTATTTATGCATGTTCTTAAGCATAGGATTGCATTTCATGATATAAATATTGCATAACATGCATCATCTTGCATTTAGAGTAGTTTGAATAAAATGGAGGTTAATTGTCTCCTTTTATGTGCTTGGACAGGCAGACATTTTATCAGGGCCTCAGATCAAAGATCCAACCATATGGATGTGATCAGGGCGACGATTGGAGTTCAACGACTTCAAGATCGCCCTAATCAGACATCCGTAGCATCAGATAGTGACCGGGGAACCCTAGAAGATCAAGGGCTAGGATGGTGTAAATCCACTCTTCAAATGACAAATCTGACCACACGGATGAATTTGGATCGACGATTGCAGCCCAACGACGTAAAAATCAAGTCAATCTGACATCCGTGGCACCATCTACAACTTCCAGAAGATGGACGGCCAAGATGGCGCCATGTGGCACCATCCCGGCCGCCCAAACGGACGCATGAATCCCTGAAGGCCCCGCACCTACTCGCTCTCTGCCGTTGGATCTCGATCCAACAGCTGTGGTCAGCCGCGCCTAAAAGCGTCAGCTCGACCATCCGCGCCTCGTAGCGCAGCGGTCGAGCGCGCTTACGTGAACCGCGGGTGCGGGTTCGAACCGCAGCGAAGGGGAGGAAGGCGCGGGCGTACGGGCGATGGCGGGCGTTGGATCGCGATCGGACAGTCGTCAGCGCTCAATCGAGATTACGCGCTATTGAACGCGCGACGTCACGCGCGATCGCATGCGCCAGGCGGGCACAGCAGCGGGCGGAGATGCGTCTTAAGCCATCCGATCTCGCAATCGGACGGCTGAGAATCAAGGAACGTGCGTGGGCATTGAGGAAGCGGGCAGCTGAGGAGCCGAGTGTGGGCACAGAAGCTACGCTCACATTGGGGGCTTTAGTGACGGATTTATCCGCCACTAAAGACCCCTCATTTATTATTTTGAAGATGTAATGACCATTTTGCCCCCACTCCTTGCAACTATAAAAGGAGACCCCCTCCATACGAAATTCTCGTCCCTTCCTTCTCCTCTCTACCCCTCCAAAGCTCAAGAGAAGCTTGTCCCACACCCAGGATGCTTCTCGCGAGATAAAGTCCAAATTTTCATCCCCCTTCGGAAGTGGATCCCACAACGACGACGGCGTGCTGCTCCGTTCCCGTTCTTCTGCTTCGTCCTCCTTCGTCCTGCTTCATTCTCCTTCATCCAGGCGTCGTCCCGTCCGACTCGTCCTCCAAGCGACCGTCGAGGAGGATTTCTCTCTCCCTATTCTTTTTACTGCTTTCTAGTATAGATTTACTACTTTCTAGTGTAGTTCTGCTCGTCCTCCAAGCGACCGTCGAGGAGGGAATTTCTCCCTCCATTCTTTTAATGCTTTCTAGAGTAAATTTATCACTTTCTAGTGCAATTGTTTTATGCTTTCTAGTTGTAATGAACAAATCCCCCTAATGATAAATTCTCTGTTTATTCTACATCTCATTTTGATTTCTATGTGTAATATTCTCTCTCTCTCTCTTACCTTCTCTCTCTTCTATTTATTGTAACTAATTAGATAGTTTTAAATTGAATTACTTCGTGACAAGTAAAAAGAAACGTGTAGTTTTTAAATCAAACATCCACCTCCCTGTGTTCAACCTGGAATTTTCATTTCGGTATAAATTTTATTTGTTGAACACGAATTCTTCGCTTTCAAGCTACAACGACAGGTTTTCCGAAACCGAACACGTTAGCGATTTGATTCGTGCATTCAACACCGTGTGCTCGCAATAGAGGTCGTCCGATCGCACATCAATGGCTAGGATTGCGTGCAACCGGGTGCACTGGATCACTCCTCGCATGCAGTGAGTGCACGTGATCACGAGCATCGAGAAGGCCTTCATCAGGAGGCACCGCGTGGATTCCATCTGCACCATTTATGCCCGCATTGACGGCTGTAATCGACCATGCTCTTGGTCGAGCATGATTTGGCAACGTGCAAAGCATCAAACGCTCGCTGCTTGCTTACGAGTGCAAGCTTCACCCACTATGCTGCCTTCGCGATTAGTTGCGGAGGCGAAGTTGCACGCAGGCATCACCAACCGTTGGATGGAGATCCAACAGTCAGGAATTGAAGTTGGTTGGGTGCGTGCGTCAGTGGGAGCGCAATAGATGGCGCCATGTGGCCGTTTGTGAGCCGTTGATCATCAGATCAACGGCTAGAACTTCTTGGGCTTGTTGGGGGAGCTCCAGATGTCTGATTTAAGTGATTTCAAGTCTATTGGACTCCATTCGTCGATCTGGATCCATCCATGCAGTCCAATTACTCATCTGAGGCCTATTTCAACATGCACTTCTACACAACCATTAAACCCTGATTATAAGTAATCTTAATTCATCATGCATGCAATGCTCCCAAGCCCATTATAGTATGTCATTAATGCACATGTATCCTCAAAACTAACTCTAGTTTTTGGAATTATCATCATTGGATGTAGAGTTATCATACCCCCATGCTCATCCCTTGGTAGTCTTTAACAAGGTTTATCCTAGCCATTATTTTCAGTCAGAATTAGGAATTGATTACTTAGACATTGTTGGTTGTCAACGAGAGGAAATATATATTAAGAGCCTAATCCACAGTGACTAAACAATGCTTGGGTGTCTGCCAAAATGCAAACCACCCAAGTCCTTGCTTTAAAGCATATATACAGATATATGTATATATTCTTTTCTTTTTCATCTTTTCTATTTTTTTTTATTTTTGGAGTTGAGAGTATGTAGGTAACTTTTTACGGCTACCCAACCCACCCATAACTCGAAAAAGACTCTAAGTGCTAAGCATCTTGCTGTGAAGATTGTGATAGACTTGCTCAACGGTAATTAAAATAAACTTCAGGTTTCTACGCCCCTAGGTGACCGGAAAAGAAAATGCTTGCCTAAAGGTGTATCTATCCGATCAGTAGCTTTCTCCCTACTTTTATTTTATGTGAGGTCAACACAAGGGTGCTTTCAATGTATATCTCCCCGGATTGGTCTACTTCACCGCTTCTTCCTTAAGCGTTTTAGGCTTTTTCATGCATTTAGTGAGTTGGGTTCTGGACAACCGACTAATGGGTTGTTACCCATGACCACTTGCCAGCCATACCTGTGCAGTGAAGTGTGGCTTATTTATCTTTTTTTTTCTTTTTCTCCTTTTTCTATTTTTCTATTTCTCCTTTTTTTCTTTTATTTTTTTTTTCTTTTGTTGTTTAGTAGGTGGCTTCCCTAATCTAAGATTTACCTAGAGGCAATAATAAAAGAGAATGGTCCTGTGGCTAGGCTCTGGACAACTAGCCAATGGGCTGTTACCCACGATAACTTGCCAACCATACCACTCTAGAAGGTTCATTAGTTACCCAATTTCTATTAGAATCTTAGAGGAGTAAGTCAATGAAAAAATGTGTGCAGATGCTTAGACTAAAAGTCCCTCCGAGTCAGAGGGCGGGTTGATAAGTCATATACTTATCACCCTACTTTATTGATCAGATTAATGTAAATTAAGGTTGCGAGGATTCGAGGCTAAATCCACATTTTAAGGGACACCTAGGCTGATTAAGCCTGAAGGCCTGAAAAGTCTAACTGTTCAGGTTCTTCTCGTATTATTTCCTACAGTTGACAAGCTCCTAATGCCTAAGTTTTCCTTCCTAATTTTATTTCTTTTTATATATATAATTCAGGCTGATAATATAAACTCAGAAAATGCAAATTACCACCCCCTCCCATGGTTAAGTTGGACAATGTCCTCATTGGCAAATAAATGTATGCAAGGGGTACAGAAAGAAATCACCTGAGTACCACCATGTACCTGATTAGTCTAAATCTTCTGGGTTGCCTCCCAGGAAGTGCTGAGTTCGTTGCCTCCAACTAGGCGAAGCTCTGTGTCAACCCTCAATGAGGGTGACTACTTACTTTGGGGGAACCTGGGCAAGAAAATGTTTTAATCTCTGGCCGTTTACTATGAAGGTTTGCCCAGTGTTAGGATCTGCAATTTCAACCGCCCCATTTGGATAAGATTTGTCCACCAGATATGGTCCTGTCCACTTTGATCTCAGCTTCCCAGGGAAAAGTTTAAGTCTTGCATCAAAAAGCCAGACTTGTTGATTGGGCTCGAAGGTTTTCCTATGAATGTGTGTATTGTGGATGGCTTTCATCTTCTCTTTGTAAAGTCGACTATTCTCATAAGAGTCCCAACGGATTTCCTCAAGCTCAAAGAGTTGGAGTGTCCTTTGTGCTTCGACCAACTGGGAATCCATATTGCACTACTTAACGGCCCAGTATTCTCGGAGTTCCAACTCGAGCGGAAGGTGGCAACCCTTGCCAAAGACCAATCTATAAGGCGACATGCTTGTCAAGGTCTTAAAAGCGATCCTGTATGCCCAAAGGGCATCATCCAATCGTGTGGACCAATCCTTTTGGTCAGGTCTCACAGTCTTTTACAGAATATTCTTGATCAGCCTATTAAAGACCTCAGTTTGCCCATTTGTTTGCGAGTGATATGAGGTGCAATGTGATGAGTAACCCCGTATTTTCTAAGTAAGGCACGAAATTGGGCATGAATAAAGTGACTCCCGCCATCACTGATCATGGCCTTTGGTATCCCAAACTGAGAGAAGATGTTTTGCTTAACAAAGTCCATGACAACCTTATGGTCACATCTTCAGCTGGCTACGACTTCAATCCATTTCGAGACATAATCCACTGAGACTAATATGTACTCGAAGCTGTTATATGGTGGGAAGGTACCCATAAAATCAATGCCCCAGACATTGAAAATTCAACGATCAGAATGGGCTGTAGGGGCATCATATCCTTTTTGGTCATAGTCCCTAATGTCTGTCACCGAGAGCAAGTCTTCGCAAAGCTATTTGCGTCCTTGAATATGGATGGTCAGTGGAATCTGGACTGCAAAACTTTTGCAGCTGTCTACTTCCCAAATAAATGGCCACCACAGACTTGGTCATGACAAAAGGATAGCACACTCTGGCAATCGAACCTCGAGTCCAAATCCCAGCTAGAGGTCATGATACTAAACTCAAGCCCAACATGATTCATGTTATTCCAAAATTTCATGGGCTCAATTCCGAGGATCCTTTCCAGCACATTAAATAGCTCAAGCATCTGGCCCAGACCTTCGGGTCAGATGTCCAAAATCGAGACATTCTTCTCATGAAAATGTTCTCTCTCATGGACAAAGCAACTCACTGGTATCAGACTCAAACGCGTCCAATCAACACATAGGTTGAACTACAATCCGAGTTTCTGAAAAAGTTCTTCCCAGTTGGTCAGACGAATGCCTTACGACAACAAATCACACACTTCACACAGCAGCACGGAGAACCACTTCACGAAGCATGGGTGCATTTCCTGGATCTCATGCGAAAGTGCCCCCATCACGGAGTTCCTAAATGGGAACAAGTCCAGTCTTTTTACCAAGGACTCCGTGAAGATATCCGTTTATTCGTCAATGCAACTTACAGAGGAAATATCATGGGTCAACAAGAGGACACTGTGTGGAAGATTCTCTAGAATATGTGTGAGAACTCCATCAATAATGACTCCATGGGCATATATTCGATCGGACGAATGCCCGCGCATCGACGAATCCAAGGGGAGGCACATGGGACGTAGGGCCTATCCTCTTCTGTCGACTTGGAATTGATGGCCAGTCATTTAGACAATGTCTCTATCATTGAAAAGAAGGTGGATGAGTGATGAGAACCTCATCATGAGCCATAACTAGCTCATTTTGACCCAATACAAAGGATAAAAGCTCCTACATATCTCAAGGAAAGGCTTAACTCAGAGAATTCTGAGTTTGAGAAGAAAACCAGTCATAAGGGGTAAAAGTGCAATTTTACCAGTATAATCTGCATACAGGGTAATTCAGGGCCCAAACACAGGTCAAAACAGCTTAATAAGAATAGAAGTGGGATGAGATGATCTAGCAAGGGCTACAGCACTTCCAAGGAACCAAATGATAATCTGTAACCCTAAAACAACCCACTTCAATTCACAAGGTTCGAGGCAAAGTAAAAATAGAATAAACCCTCTAAAATTCATAGAAAAATAATCTCTAGGGTTTAGAACCTTCAATTTGGCCTTTATAACCCATTTTGACCTACATTGAGAACCATGCCCAATTAATAACTTAATTTGGGTCTTTACGCAAATTGACCGGTCAAACAAGGTTTAATATGAAAATGAAATTCACCATCAGATTCCTTAGGTCCTAATTAGTCATGTATAAAAACTTGAGCCTAAGAAGAAACCTCCTTGACCGACTTTACACTTTGGTCCTCATATATTTACTCTTTGGCCCTCAACTTTTGAACCCTCGCATTTTGGCCCCTAACTCTCCTTCGTTCTTTGCAATCAGGTCCCTCCTGCAAAACCCTGCCAGCACCATGCTCCGGCGACCTTGCGCGGAGCATGGCGCCGCGCAGGGTGAGGTGGGGGACCTGGCAAGTATACCGGGGGTGCCCTGCGTCGTCAGCCGTCGCAGGGGCACCCCCCTGGTCATTGTAGCCCACCATACCGGCCGTGCGAACGCACGGACGGTATGGGTTCGTGTTCCGACCATTCTCCGGCGAGGGAGACACGTCGTCTCCCTCCGCCTTCCTCCCTGTTTCATCCCTATAAATACCCCCCGCTGCTCCACCGTCCAGGGCAGCTCGGGTCTGACGGAGAAAACCCCCAACTTTCTTCTCCTCTCCCTCCGGCAGACGCCCACCAGCTCCGGCGGTTCCTCCTCCTCCTCCTCTTCGCTCTGCCGCAATACCAGCAGCAGAGACCTCCTCCCCTGCTCTTCCTGCGCCACGCCGTACCCAGCTGGCGCCTCTCCAGCCCTCTGCTCGCCGCCGCCCCTTCCCCTGGGCATCTTCTTCTCCGGCGACAGTCGATACGACTGTCGCCCTGTCTCGGCCCCTTTCGTCTCCATAGCTAAGTCAGAACTCCTCCCCATCTCCCCCTCTTTCTTTTCCTCACTGTCTTTTATTTGATTAAACCCTCGACCGCTCCTGTTCACCCTCACCCTCTCCGCCTCCGACCACCCTCCGGCGAGCCGCTCCCATCACCTCAGCGACCCACACGGTTCGCCGACCACCGCAGAACCTCCGCCTCCTCACCCTGATCCTCTTCCACCCCTCCACTTCCCACCAAACGCCCTCTGCAGATCCACCGAACACACCCACTTCTTCGCTCACAGTTTGACCTAGGACGACCTGTTGGCTCCATCACGCCCCCTGCAGACCCCCTGACCACCTTCGCCGTGCCACGGCGAAGGTCCCCCGCCTGTCTGATTTGGCCGAGAGGCCGTTCTTCTGTGACCAGGTGACTCGCCCGCCGTCGCCATTACTGGGCAGGCAGAGCTCCTTCACCTGCAGGTGCAGGCACGCCTTCGCCCAGGTTCGACTCCCAGGTTGCGCGGGGAGTCTCCGCGAAACGTCCCAGGCTCGCAGATGGGGCGAAGGCCGCGCGTGAAGACACGATCGCCCACTGCTCCCTCCGCGACGGGCGCTCAATTGGGGTGGGACATTTAGTCCCACCTCGGAACTTCTTGGAGGCGCGCGGACGCATAAAGGCAAAAAGTGCCTTATGCTGTCTGCCTCCTGACCACGGGGTGAGGTCCCTCTCACCCGACCCGGCCTCGTCCGTGACCACGCTCCGCGGACCTGGCCCGACCCGATTAAACCGACCTGCACTCCTCGCCCACCACCGCACGCCGGTGGGCCTGGACCCGGGCGTGACCCGAACCCGATTACCGGGTAGCTCTGGGAGAGCTTTCCCAAGAGTGGTTTCAGAGAGAAAGAGAGACGCGGGGGAGGGAGGGTAGAGTAGGTTTTGTCTCTTGACGAAAAAACTCTGAAGTGTGCAGGCCAAAGAAGAAGAAGAAGACCCGCGGAAGAAGAAGTGCAGGCGAAGAAGAAGAGGCTGCACTGTAGCAAATGCATAGTTAAGTCGTCGAAGCACCGGGTCAGACGACGGAAAGTCAGCAGCCAGAGCAGGAAAGAAGGCAGGTTGAAGAAGAAGGAAGAGCAACGGCCAAAGCAGAAGAAGAAGAAAGGAAGACTTAGTAGCTGAAGGCAGAAGCTCTGCAGCCATAAAAAAAAAGGGGAAAAGAGAAAGGGTCACCACGATTGCAGAAGAAGAAGAAGAGAGGTCAAGGCAGAAAACCAAAGAAGAAGAAGAACAAGGAGCTCTGAAGAAAAACATCACCAACGCAGGAACAGCAGGAAGAAGAAGAAGAATATCACCTCTGCAGAACAGAGAAAAGAAGGAGATCTAAAGAAAGAGAGAAAGAAGAGCATCCCCCTCTGCAGAACAAAGAGAAAACAACAAATTCTTTTTCTTTTTGTAAAAGAAACATGTATATCTCTAGAATACGACTTGCTCCCTGAGTTCGACCTCGGGAACTCTTTCATTTTCCGAGTAAAAAATTTATATTTGAAATGTTGGTAATAACCGGCTTTACTACAACGTTATAACAAAACCCTCAAACCCGGTTGCATCTGCGTTTCAATGAGCTAACTCGACATTTAGAGCGAGCCACCTCTATGCAAAACCCGTTCGCACAGCCGTGCTCTGGGAGGGAAACTGTGAGTAACATTTACCACCGATCTTCTCAGGGGATGGACCCGTATCCACCCTCGTCTGACTCTAGGGTCGGAGGAAACTCTGAACCTACCTATTCTAGTTGGGGGAACTCTGAACCCTCGTATTCTGACTTTTCTAAGGTTCCTCAAACCTGCAAGGACCTCAATGCCATCCAAAATGATCCATTCTCTAATACCTATAACCCTGGATGGTGAAATCATCCTAATTTCCTATGGACGAGAAACAATCAAAATCAAAGACCACCATATCAGTCCTGTCCACAAGCTCCTCATCCATATCAGCCGCCTAAGCCTCGGCCCAACCCCACCTATCAATCTGGGCCAACTCAGACAGATCAATTGACTCTTATCCTTCAAACTCTGGCTAACATTCAAAAGACGAATGCAGCTATGAAAAAATAGCACAAAGATGAGATCACAAAGGTTCACAACCAACTCACCCAGATGGCAAATTCCCGGCAACCTGGTACATGCCTTTTTGTACCTCCATCTCCGGCCACCCCCTCCAACGAGGCCATCCCACCTCCATAGGCCACCAAAACTCTCGCTGACAAGCCCAAGACCATCACCACACCTCACTAATCACTTCCACTCTCCTTATTCACTTCACTATCCACCCAAGTCACCCCCTGAACACACCCACTCAAATGCACATAGTCTGCCCTAGCCACGCACTGACAGTCACTCTCACTCCACGCCACCACCCCCATCATATTCGCCGTACTTCGGTGATGCTTCCTAAGCGTCTGATGTGGCCGTGAGGCTGTTCTACTGATTTCAGGTTCCAGGCCTTGTTCGTCATTGGCGAGCAAGCTTGAAGCTTGCTTAAGGCTACTCCAAGCCTCGCTACGCCCAAGCTAAAATCCCAGGACATGTGAAAGAGCCTTACGCACGATCCTAGGTCTTCAATTGAAGTTGCAAGCCGCAGCAGCTATTGCAATTGGAAGAGGATCCTTGCTGTAGATGTATGGAAGAAAGGGTTAGCGGATAGTCCCACCTCGGAAGTTGTTGAAGCCACGCACCCGCATAAATTGAAAAACTGCCTGTAGCTGTTTACCTCAATTACCATAGGGTGAGGTCCCTCTCACCTTCACCTGACCTCATCCACGACACCTCACACGCAGACCTAGCTTGACCCGACCTGACCTGCACTCCTCGCTCACCACCGTACGCCAATGAGCCTGGACCCAAGTATGCGCCTGACCCGATAACCCAGATACCTGTGGCTCTGGGAGAGCAGATCCTAAGAGAGAAAATGAGAGGAGAGTTGCATGGGTAGGGGGAGGGTTTTGCTGCAGTGATCTTCGGCTAACACTTAGCCGAATTCTGAGGAAGAAGAGAAGGCTCGCAAGGTTGAAGGCAGAAGGAAGAAGAAGAAGAAGAGGAGGAGAAGGAGGCCAGAGCAAAAGTCAAAGAAGAAGAAAGCCAAAGGCAAATGAAGAAAAGAAGAAGGCTTGGAGAGGTCATAGCTGAGAAAGAAAAGAAGAAGAAGAAGAAAGGCTGAAGAAAAAGCTGAAGAGGAAAAGAGAAGACAGAGAAAGCAAACAATAGCTAAAGTAGAGAAAGAGAAGAAGAAAAGAAGAAGAAGAAGCAGACAACTTTAAGTCATCTGATTTCCTCATTAGACGACAGATCATTAACTCTCATTTCATAACATTTACATTGAGTTCCTTGGTGATATTGCAGGAGTATTTGGTGATCTAAATCACCATTTTACTCCCATATTTTTGCACATTGCTATTGATACTATTGGAATCTCTTTTAATTCTAAATTGTGATCTTGATTTCTAAATACCAATTTGCTCCCTGTGTTCAACCTCGAAACTTTTTTTAGTAATAAAAATTGTATTTGCTTTCAAAGCGATTATTTTAAACATCGATTTCACCTTGCGAACAGTCTGTCCTACCGCCAGATAGTTGACTAAGTCTGCATACCAGGGTAGCCTCCTTCCTTGCATGGCTAGAAGTTGTTCATCAAGGAAGGTGTCGGTTAAGGGTAATGAGGGTCTAATGTGGTCCAGGTGAAGTTTGGACAAGTGGTCGGCTACAACGCTCTTGGGCCCGACTTTGTCACGTATTTCCAAGTCAAATTCCTGCAAGAGTAGGATCCATCTGATGAGCCTAGGTTTAGCATCCTTTTTGGCCAACAAATGCCGGATAGCCGAGTGGTCGCTGTAAACCGTCACGTAGGATCCTAAAAGGTATGATCTAAACTTTTCTAACCCAAAAAGTATGGTGAGCAGTTCTTTTTCTATGATAGTGTAATTTCGTTGAGCTTCATCCAATGTTTTGCTCACGTAGTAGATCACCACGGGTTTCTTCTCTCTTCTATGTCCTAGGACTGCACTGACCGCAAAATCTGATGCATCGCACATTATCTCAAAGTCCTCGGACCAATCTGGGGCTTGTAAAATAGGTGCAGTGGAGACTGCTTCCCTAAGGGTGTTGTAGGCCTTGATGCAATTAGGTGTCATGTGAACAAGGGCATCATTGGCTAGAAGGTCAGTCAAGGGCTTAGAAAGTTTGGAAAAATCCTTAATGAATCTTCTATAGAAGCCAACATGTCCTAGGAAAGATTGGATTTGCTTGACTGAGCTTGGGGGTGGAAGTTTGAAAATTAAATCAACCTTACCTCGATCAACTTCAATGCCCCTATGAGAGATGATGTGACCGAGGACAATCCTTTCCTGAACCATGAAATGGCTCTTTTCCCAGCTTAAAACTAGGTTGACCTCGATACATCGCTTCAGGATCTTTTCCAAGTTTCTAAGACAATGGTCGAATGAGTTCCCAAACACAAAGAAATCATCCATAAAGACCTCCAAGTATTCACCCACCATCTCTGAAAAGATGGCTAGCATGTAACACTGAAAGGTAGCGGGTGCGTTGCATAGCCCGAATGGCATACGACAAAATGTGAATGTGCCATTCAGGAAAGTGAATGTGGTCTTCTCTTGATCTTCTAGTGCAATAGCAACTTGGTTGTATCCTGAATATCCATCCAAGAAGCAAAAATATTTCTACCCTGTCAATTGCTCAAGAATATGGTCAATGAATGGCAGAGGGAAATGATCTTTTTTGGTGGCCTCATTATACTTCCTATAGTCAATGCACACCCACCATGCGGTAGCAGTGCGGGTGGGGATGGATTCTCCCTGGTCATTGGTGACCACGGTGAGCCTGGCTTTCTTGGGTACCACTTGATTGGGGCTCACCCAGCGGCTATCGGAAATTGGGTAAATGATGTCTACATCAAGCCACTTGATTATTTCTTTTTTAATGACCTCTCGCATATTCGGGTTCAATCACCTCTGCATCTGGCGAGAAGGTCGAGCCCCATCTTCCAAATAGATCTTGTGAGTGCAATAGGTTGGGCTAATTCCCCTTAAGTCAGAAATTGTCCACCCAATGGCTGCCCAATGTTCAGAGAGGGTTGCAGTCAACCTAAGTTCTTGATCCCTAGTTAAATGGGCATTGATAATCACAGGGAAGGCCTGATCAGGTCCTAGGAAGGCATGCTTGAGATTATCAAGCAAAGGCTTTAGTTTGGGTGTAGGTAGGGCAACATTTGACGAGTAAGGGTAAGGCGGGAGTTGATCAACATCAATCTCCTCAAATGGAGGTTGCTAAAGGTAATCAGCTCTACAAAGGTCAACCTCCACAGGCTGGAATGGGTCAGGGTAGTCATCAACTAGTTGAGTCAAATGGTCTACTAAAGAGCTAAGAATGAGGCATTCTTTAACCAAGGTTCCACGGGATCGTGCTTCTCAACCCAGCCACAATCAAAAGACTTAGCCACCCTGAAGATATCCAATTGCATCTTTTTGTCTCCAAAAGCAATTTCCTTGCATCCTGTGTCACAATCAATGTTCACCTTAGCCATAGCTAAGAAGGGTCTGCCCAGGATGATGGGTGTGTTTTGTAGCTGTTCGAGGACTTCCATGTCGAGGGCCAAAAAGTTGACTAGGAAGTAAAAGTCCTTGACCTGAACAATTACATCCTCGAGTACCCCCTTCGGGGTTTTCACGGATCTATTAGCCAATTGGATAGTCACAGGTGTGGGTTTCAACTCCCCAAATCCAAACTGGTGATAAAGGGTATCGAGATTAGGTTGATTAAGGCACCTAAGTCCAAGAGCGCTCTATCAAATGTCATGTCCTCGATATTACAAGATATCAGGGGCACTCCTGGGTCAGTTCGTTTGGGAGGTAGGCTGCTCAATATCACTGAACTAGCTTATTTTGAGAGCACTACATTCCTAGGTGCTTAGGTTCTCAGCTTACGCTTTGGCGTATAGACATCCTTCAAGAACTTAACGTAAGCTGGGATATGCTTGATTGCTTCAAGGAGAGGAATATTAATCTAAACTTGTTTGAAAATCTCTAACTCCTCATTCTCAACTACATTTTTCTTTTTCTTCATTTTCTCCAAGGCCTTAGGGTATGCTGTTTGGGTTTGAATTGGTTCAGTCTCCAGGTCCTTGGGTTCCTCCCGCTCATCCTCAGAGTCAGGCATCTCAGGAAGTGAGGTCACGGGAGGGATTGGCCATTTGGGGTCCTAGGTTCTAGTGCCGCTTCTCAAGGTAACCACGTTGGCTAAGGCATTGGGACCATGGGTAGATCCTTGAGAAAAAGAAGAGGAAGCACCAAACCCAAGGGGTGTCTGTGGGGCTTGCTAGATCATGTGGGCATGCCCAAGATTGGCTTGGAACCCTTGAGAATTGTGGCCTTTGTTGATCACATTTCTCAGGTTCAGTTGTGGCTGAGAAGGAAGGGACCCTTATTATTTGCTATCCAACAGTTGGCTCAATTGTCCCTTCACCAATGCCATTTCATCCTGATGTTTCTGATTCATATCAGCCATCATTTGTATCAGCGTGTTCATTTGGTTTTGTGGGGGAGGGGCCGCCCTTTTCTGATTATAGGGTGGTCTAACCAGTGGACCTTGCTAATAGGAGGGAGGGTTTGGCCTGGGTTGGTTTTGGAATTGGTTCACTTTTTGGTTTGTCCAGGAAAAATTTAGGTAATTACGCCATCCAGCATTGTAGGTGTTGGAGAAGGGGTTAGGTTTGGAGTAACCTTGGTTGGCCTGGGCATCTTAATATAAGGTGCCGAAGGGGAGGGGGGAGAGTAATTAGGATTTGAGGGAGCAAAGGTCCCTCCCTGGAACATGATCAAGGGTTGTTCCAGGTGCATTTGGTTCATTGGCTGCACCAAATCTACATTGTGAGCTCCTTTTGCTAGGGAGAGGGTCTGTAGTGGGTTTCGGGTTTGGTTCAACAACTCATCAATCTTTTTGTCCACCAACTCAACTCGATCCAAATTTTTGGCTATAATGTCCATGTAAACCATTCCAGAATTGGCTTGCACCTCATACATCCCACCACGGGGTTGACTAGATCAATTAAATTGGGTCATGGAGGCATTGTTGAGCAAATTTTCGCTCATAGATTCAAAGAGTTCAAATGCACTCTCCTCATCTTTGTTCAAAAAGTTTCCTACACATGAGGCATCAACAAAGTTCCTAAGGTTGCTGTCCAGACCATGGTAGAAGATCTAGGCCAATTGCCACCTTGGAACCTCATGGTGTGGGCATTTCCTCAACAATTCATTAAATCTTTCCCAAGCCTCATGGAATTGTTCCCCACCTTGTAGTGTGAATGTGGTAATGGCTCTTCTGAGGACATTGGTTTTACCAATGGGGAAAATTTTCTTCAAGAATGCATGCCTCAATTCTTCCTAGGTGGAGATGGGTCTCCCTAAGGTTCTAAGCAAGTGAGATACTTTGTCTTTTAGGGAGAAAGGGAACATCTTAATTAAAACAATATCCAAGCTGATGTTCCTTGGTTTCACAGTCTAGGCGATCTGATCTAGGTCCTCTAGGTGTTGGAAGGGGTCCTCATTTGAGCTCCCATGAAAGTGCCTTTGAATTAAGCTCAGGACATTTGGTTTTAGCTCAAAATCATCTCCCTCTTCGGGGACCCTAAGATGTGGCTTGATCCAGATAGCAGACGGATCGTAAAAATCATAAAGAGGCCTTGGTTGGCCCTCGGGAGGTTGTGGTGGGTTAGGTAGGTTCAATGGGGGTTGCCCTTGAGGGTTCTACAATCAGTGTATGGCTTGCATGATAGTTTGGATCTATTGTTGTTGAAGTTGGTGGTTGGTAGAGATTTAAGCCTGAATTATGACCATAGCATTGGGTTGAGGTTGGTCCTCAATCTCATCACTTCTTGGGTCAGCCATTTCCCATGAAAAATCAAGTCTCCTCCTGATTTTCCTATCTAAAACAAATAGCTAAAGATGAAGTGATTATCTCTCGTGCATACACTAGAGAAGAACAGGGAGGGATGCGGAGAGAGATAGGTGCGAGAAGTGTGTGCACAAACAAGCAAGCAAGTCTAGTCCTTATAGTGTATACCTTAGGTGACCTAAAAGCCTTAAAGGGAATGATCAAATCTGCAAGCACTTAACCTCCCTTTCCAATGTTAATCTGGCCAGGTTGATTACAAGGGGATTGAGGGGAAGGTTCTTCCTTTGCTTGTGCCGCTGGTTCCGCAGACCCAACAACCGCGGTCGTTTGACACTTCCCCATAGCATAGACAGTAGATTTTACAAAGGGAATGAAGGCCAAGTGCTTAGCAAACCTAATCACACCTCAAAGACTTAGACTAGTCTTTCCTAGGGCACATCTACTCCATCTTAATGAGGGCTAAGTTAGTACTTGTGCTCAGGATATGTGATGAGGCATTGTTTGGGGTTGTGCCTCTTAGTTAGTCCAATTGAGCGTATGTGTGCACTCAACAAAACATGGTTTTCAAGTAAGGTTTTTAGGATGTGATGTCTTTTAATGATTCGTCCTTGCATTAGTGATTTTTAGGGTTGAAATGCCTTAATGTTTTCAAACAATGTTCAAGTGGGCACACAAAGTTTTGCACACAACAGGTGAAAGTTGATTTCCTTCAGAATGATGTGGCCCTAGAAAAACAACCCTAGTGTATTCCCCCTAGTGTTCATGCAATTCTACCAGGTGGGTTGTTTTTAATTATGGTGAGTGGTGTGACCCAAGTCAGATCATGGTGGCTTCACAGACACCACTCAAAAGAAAGAACACTCCAGAAAGATTTCAAGAATGTTAGAGTGTATTTTTTTTATTGGGTGATGAGTTTGGAATGTGGGTCAAGTAGCCATTCACCACGCCAATTTTAGATTTATATCTTTTTTGTATTTTCTTTTAAGCAAGCAAACACTTAATGTGTGGAGTGATACTCACAATAGTCTTCACAACACTTTACTCCTTGTCTACTGTCTTGGATCGTGCTCCTTCGTCGCCCAAGCACCGAGTTCTTGCTATCAACAAGTAGAGAGAGGAAAGCGAGTCAGAAAATGTGAGTAGTAATGCAAGATAAAAGTGACAAAAGAAATCCATTGCCTCCCTGGCAATGGTGCCAAAAACTGACGTGCATGAAACGCGTTGGTTATGTCATTGTAGCATGCATCCAAGACATCGATTTTAATTTAAGATTTGGATTTGGTGAGTCCAAGTGTCGATCTTAGGGAAGCGTGAAATTAGATTAGTTTTAGTTGCTTTGGGTGTCACAAAAAGGTAGCATGGTTTGCTTGCGAAAATGAGAGCGAAAGAGAGAGAGAGAGAGTAGGGTTAGAGTTTGCATTTAAAACATGACAATTACTTTAGGGATATGTGAACTACGATATAAGAAACAACATTAAGATATAGCATGCAATTAGAGTTTGTTTACAAAGACAACAATAGATGAAAGCTTAAAATAGTGCAAAATAAAACTAAAGTAAGAGAGAATGCGAGGAGAAGGTGAGGTGGCCACGGTAGTGGAGTGGGGGTTCCATCGGTGGCTCGACAACTCCAAGGCAGATATGGAGTGTTTGGTGGAGCTAGGAGAGAACTAGTATTGCATGGAGAGTGTATGTGAATTGCATGCTATTGAATGGCGTGGTTGAGGGGGTTTATATAGTAGAAGAGGGCTTCCAAAAGACGTACGAGCCTTTAGCGATGTCCGGTATGTCGCTATATCCTTTCCAGAAGTATCACTGAAGTTTCACGCCCGTTGTCCGTGCACCTGTGCTTCTTCTTCTCAAGCCGCACCTATGCATCCTCAGCCGTCAGATATGAGGCGCGGATCGCCATCGGACCGCTGAGGACGAGCCACATCGCCCCTCACTGCGCCCGTGGATGCTGCTTCCCCCCTGTGATCCATGTGCTCGCAACAATGGCCTTCCGATCGCGCATCAATGACTGGGATTGCGAGCGACCAGGTGCGCTAGATAGCACCTCGCATGTGGTGATCACACGTGATCACGGGCGTCGGGCAGGCCTTCATTTGGAGGCATCGCATGGATTCCATCTACACCATTCGCGCCTGCATCGACGACTGTAATCGACCGTGCTCTCGGTCGAGCATAATTTGGCAGCACGCAGAGCTTCGAGCGCTCGTCGCTTGCTTGCGAGTGTGAGGCTTCACCCGCTGTGCTGCCTTCGCGATTAGTCGCAGAGGAGAAGTTGCACGCGGGCATTGCCGACTGTTGGATGGAGATCCAACGATCAGGATTTGAAGCTGGTTGGGTGCGTATGTCGGTAGGAGCGTGGAAGATGGTGCCACATGGCCGTTTGTGAGCCATTGATCATCAGATCAATGGCCAAAACTTCTTGGGCTTGTTGGGGGAGCTCCGAATGTCGGATTTAGGCAATTTCGAGTCCTTTGGAATCCGTTCGTCGATCTGGATCCATCCACGCAATCTGATTGCTCATCTGAGGCCTATTTCAACATGCACTTGTACACATAGCTATTAAACCCTGATTATAAGCAATCTTAATTCGTCATGCATGCAATGCTCCCGAGCCCATTACAGTATGTAATTAACGCACATGTATCCTCAAAACTAACTCTAGTTGATGGAATTATCATCATTAGATATAGAGTTATCAGAGAAGATGCCACCTTTTGATATCCATGAGGCACTCCTAAACCAGAATATCCAAATGCTCGAGCAAAATCATCAGATCAGTCTGTTAACAGTTGCTCTACAGAATCTCTAGGCTCGTTGACCTGAGGCGAGTTCTGATTGTGTTCCATGTCCTCCACCTAGGAAATTTCTTAGAGATTACTACAATCCCTCTAATGCCCAGGTGGAGCTGTGTGTTAGGATTCCTATAGGGAAAATGACCTTGAGTTAAAACCAAATATCATTAGTCTAACCCTACACTTTCACAAACACGCATCCAAGGATCCATTTCAGCACATTGAAGATCTCAAAATTTTATCTCAGACTTTAGGTCCATGAAATCAAAATCAGGAAATCCTATTAATGAAGATATTCTCCTTTAGTTTAAAGGATAAAGCCGCCTACTGGTAACGCATCATTGCATGACCCATTTTATCTTGGGTCGAACTCAAATCCGCTTTTCTAAAAAAATTCTTCCATATAGATCAAACCAATACACTTAAGCGAGCAATCACAACATATATAATGAAGGAGAACCAATTCATGAAGTGTAGGAGCACTTTCATTAATTGCAAAGGAAATGCCCACATCACAATATCCCTCGATGGCAACTCATGCATATCCTTTACTATGGATTGCAAGAGGGTGTTTGCAATCTGGTCAACACCTCAGAATCGCGATGAAGAATCCACTTTAGAATTGTTCGAAGGGATGGCAGTAAACTCGATCAATAACGCATCTATGGCGCAATTCACATGAGGTAACCCACATCAGAACCTACATCACAAGGGCATTCATGAGTTCAGAGCCAGTCTAGTTCACGAGATTTATAAATTATTGCTGAGAAACTAGACAAGGTCAACATTGTAGCGAAGCATCTCAACGAGGTCCAAAATATCATGAAAAATCTATCACCTCTACTTTCTACGAATCTCACGATCTTCCTATTTCACAAATTCCTATAGGGAGGGAATTTGTAAATAATCTAGATTTACGAGATCATTCTGCCTTGGGTTACTACCACACATCTTTTCCAACCTAAGGAGGGACCTTTGTCCAATCTTTCCCACCTTTTTCTGTCGTTTCCCCTCTTTCTGTTGTGGAAAACACAATGAATCATTACAGTCTTTATGCCATCGAGGAGAATGATTCAAGATCTAACCCATATTCAAACACCTGTAACCCTGGAAGGAGAAACCACCCAAATTTTTCTTGGGCTAATCACAATCAAAGACCTAATTATCAAAATCAGACCCATCAAAACCCACCTATGGTGTCTTCTCAGCAACAACAATAAATAAGGCCCACCCATGTGAATATGCATAACTATTCAGGGCTAAACAGGGACTCACAGCTCGAATAGATTTTGAGAGTTGTGACTAAGAGCTAGTAACGTAATGCTGAGGCTCTAGCTGAGGTCCAAAGATAATGTATGGCTAAACTGGCTAATTTACAAAATCAGATCAAGTAGTTGGCTGAGTCTCATTAGCCAGGTACTCTTCCATCGCAGCCAGTTCCAAACCCTAGGAATCTGCCACATCTTAGGTATCAGGGCCAAGCACATGTAGTTAATCAGGCCATTGATTCGAATCAAAACCCACCCTCTACACCTCTCGAAAGTGAGTTACCAAACCTACATCAGCAATCAACTTTGTTGTACCAAAACGACCCTCCTACCATTCAAAATTAGAATTGATTTGTTTTTGAGCCTATGATTTTAGTTTGAACTCACTCCTATCTTTTGCCTCATTCTTTAATTTCTTTAGCTCAATCCAAATCAGATCTATCTTTCACCAAATCAACTTTTATCATCTTGAGATTTTCACATGAATCTGATTTGGTTCTACAAGGTCTATTAAGGCAAATTAGGGCTAAGGCAAATCAAGGAGAGATTATTTTTTACTCTTTTGATTACCAGTGTTTATTCTATTATTCTTATTGGTGTTAATTCTTCCTTGACTCCCTCATTTTATATCGTATCCATTTTGTTATGGGAGTTTACTTTTCACCAACTTTACATCTAGCTGAAGGTGTAAAACTTAGCATCTGTATATAGTTGTTTCCTATTTTTCTTATCTTTGTCTAATTCTACACTTGAGTCTATGTTCTATCAGATCACTTCTTTCTTGCTTACTCTTCACTTAGTCTGACTAACCCCCTTGACTTTTGTCAGAGTAGAAATCATCCACCTTGAGATATGTTGATCTCCTCTTTACGACTCCTTCTGTCACCCTATACTAAGTGAAGTGTAGAATCTTTTCCACCCTTTCTTTACAATGAGGATATTGTAAAATTTTGTCATGGGGGTGTAAAGTGAATTTTAATACTTTAAGTGTAGTAGTAGACAAAAGAAGAAAAATGAAGAAAAAACTAAAAATTTTAAATTTTTGAAAACACATAAAATTTGGTAAACCATAAAAATATAAAATCAAAAATATCAAAATTATTTTCTTTTTATGGGGGATTACATTTATTATAAGAAGAATTTTAGAAGAAAATTATTAAGGACCTTATTTACTATTTATAACTTAATAATTTAAAGAGTTAAGAATTGTTAAGGTCAGAAATAATATATATATATATATTTATATTGCAAATAGTGTACATAAATAAGAGCATTGAATTCCTACTTTGGATTTTGTCTTAAATATATTTTCAAAACACGTATTTGTTTATGACTTTTGACACGAGATTTTTCAAGTCAGATGTCTGAAACCCCAGTATGCGATATGTATTGCCGCTCTTCACTCTGAGATAGACTAAGATGTCATTAATTCTTATAAAAGACTTAATTTTTGGAATTAAATTGTAACTTTCTTAGTCAATAAGACTAGGTTATGTCCTTTTGACTTTTGATTGTCTATTTTTGTCACCAAGTTGAGTAAAGAGACTAGATACTTAGAGTGAATCAAGTAAAGAGGTTAGTTGAATCCTTAACCGTAAGGTCTAACGGACTATAGATAGCTTAATCAGTCGAGGACATTCAACTAGACTTGGCAAGTTGTGTCTTGACAGATTTTGCAGGTTGATACTAATGGTTAGGGGAGTTGAAAGTGAAAGGCTTTATTGTCCACTCTCTGGTTTGTGAGCTAAGTAACCTAAGTGTCAAAAGTTCACACACATTAGAATTGTCTTACAGGCATCTAAGACTGCGAAAACACAGAGATCAAGAAATCAGTTCTGTACCCTCTTTAGTCCATGGATTTTCGCGAGGCGGCTCTTGAAAGGGTGAAGGATATGCCACTCACCTAGAAAAAGGACTTAGAGTTTTTACTTAGTAGTAGGAAAAATAAGAAGGTGAAAAAAATATATATGAGAAAAAGATATATACACCCTACAATAATGCACCTTGGTACAAATGAGTGCTTATGCAATTTTATCCACCAAATAAAACATCTCACTACAATTGGATGCCACCCTCCTCCATCAATAAAAACACCTCAATACAAATGGGTGTTTAACCTATAGAAAATGGATTAGAAAAATTTGGAAATAAAAATTAGGAATAAGAGATCCAGTGGTCCACCAGGGAGATATACAACTAGAGTGTTGATCTCGAGATAAAAATAGGTGAGGAGAAAGCAACCAAATCTGAGTAAGCCCAAGCCAAAGGCTTGAATTGGAATAACCTGGATTGGGATCTTGATGTCTTGAGATCTGGACTTTTGCAACTTTGGATGCCTGTAGGACGAGTCTATTTCACCTGCATGGACATTTTAACCTCATAACTACTAAACCTTGGGTGAGAAATGAAGGCTAAGAAATTGGGTTTTGAAGACTAGTGGTTGAGACCTAAAGGAGACAGATTGATAAGGCCCTAGGTCTAGAAGTCTGTCCTTGATGCTATGGACTGGTTGGTTTTAGGGATTTTACTTTCTTTCTGAATTTCGTTAATAAAGGGTGTTTAGTTAAGTTACAAAAAGCTTAGGTTGGTAAAAATCAAAATTTATGAGCTTAAAGACTAACCTGTGTCTATTGAATTTTTGAGTTAGAATTTGATTTCCAGTCTTTGAGTCTTATTACATTACCCATCTTGGCTTCTTTGATTTCTAGGGTTTAGAGTGGTATATAGAGAATAAAATAGGTATCTGATGTTTTGATTTGGATTTGAATTCCCGTCAAGAGTTTGCTTTTCACAAGTAACTACTTTGAAGGATATTTAGGGTTTTGAGTTCATTGTAAGTGGATTCCTGTCAAATGCTCTATTTTATTTATGGATACTTATTTATAATAATACAAAAGCATAAAAAGATAAAAATCCTAAAAATCTTCTGACCTAACCATTTCTTTTTTTAAAATTAATTATATTTTATTTAATCACCTTGGTGTTTAAATCATCATATTCATTATTAATGCTGCTAGGGACTAGCAAAACTTTGGCTTGGGGGTATGATGAGAGACTCATCATGGCTCTTAATTTACTCTAATTAGCTAGTTTCCTTAGCTAATTAATATATGAATAACATAAATATAGGGTTAATTATATAATTAAGATAAAATATCAAGGACCTCAAAAATATGTTAAAATAACTTATTTAAGGTTTAATTAGTGTTAACTTAAGTTTAATTAGTTAATAGGACTCAAATCAAGACCAAATAGCTATATATAAAGCCTTATATATAAATAACTTATATATATAGTTAATAATTAACTTAATAATGTAAGTACTTAAATAAATATAGCTAAAATGGGCAAAAATATAATTCCATGGCATAAACATGTTATTTACATTATTTACTATTATTTATAAAAAGTTGAGAAAGGAATAAATTAAAATAAGCCTAAAAATCCATTGTTTGCATTTATGCCCTTACATTTTATGACAATCGAGTCCTTTTTATGTCAAACAAATCCTTTCCTATTAGGCACACCAGTGGTCTCCCTACCAATCAAGTACTTGGGTCTGCTTTTGAAGTGTACAAAAATGAAGAGTGACTAGAATTTTCTTTTTGAGAAGGTGGCCACCAAACTAGAAGGCTGGAGCAGTCATTATTTATCTAAAGGGGAGAGACTCATTTTGTTAAATTCAGTGGTCACATCTATCCATTTTTTTTTTCTTTGTTTTCAGAGCGCCTAAATCTATTTGTAGGAGACCTGATAACATGCGAAAGAGATTTTTCTAGAAGGGGGCTTCTCATCAAGGTACCTTTTTTTAACCTGTTAAATGGGATATTATATGTTCCCCTAAAAGGTACGGTGGCTTTGGATTAAGATCTCTTAAAGAGTTTAATGAAGCTATGCTACTAAAGTGGGTGGTTAGGCTATTGTAGGGGGAACAGATGCTCTGGACAGAGATTGTACATGACAATTATGGGTCGGCAAATGATGAGAAGAATCATCTTAACCCTGTTAAGCCGTCTCCTTTTTGGGGCTTAGTGGTGTGTGCTTTAGCCAACAACTGGGATATGTTCAAGGCAGTTCTGGGAGATGGGAAAAGCTTTAGTTGCTGGCTTGAAAAATGGGCTCCAGATGGGGTGATAAGAGACTGATACCCCCTTGCTTACTCAGTTGTGCCTGATAAGAATGCGGTGGTGAATGATTATTGGGACATGGAGTCGGACAGATGGAAGATAAATAATGATGAGGGGAACAGCTACGGTACCAGAACATGGGAAAACAATGAATGCCTGGTGCAGGAACTAAATGCTTTCAAACCAAAACCAAAGGAGTGTGATACATACAAATGGGAGGTGATTTTCTCTCCATCAGCCGCATATAAAAAGATCATTATATCCTCCAGGTCAGTGGAGGTGGATGAGGTAGGGAAGAAACTATGGAAGTTGAAAGTCCCCCTAAAAGTTCAAATATTTTTGTGGAAGGGATGGACTGATTACCAGTGACTTGCGCCATAGGAGAATGGGTACCCCTGCTCAATTTTGTCAGCTATGTGGGTTGCATAATGATTGCAGTCGTCACATCTTCTCTTCCTATATGGTGACTAATTATATATGGAGAGTGGTATGCAGGGATTCGATGCCTACTTGGGAGAATTTATGGTGTTCTCTTTTGTCTGCAAATAAGCCCAATGTGCCTATGGTGGTAGTGTTATGGTCTGTTTGGAGAGCGAGGAATGAGAAATTATTTCAAGAGAGACCAGTGTGTATGGAAAATATTGTAAATAGTTGCTGGTCTTTCATACATATGTAGGGTTCGATATTGTAACTTTTATTTCTCTCTTTATAGTCAATAAAAGCTCTCCTAGATTGCTATCGGCGATTCGATAGCTTTCCTTTCTTTTTCAAAAAAAAAAATCCTTTCCTATTTTTGTTTTGGTCCTTCACCCTCATCCTCTTCATTCTCTCCTTCCTCAGATTTCAACAATCCACGACTGTCGGTGACCAGACCTTCTTGATCACCTTTTATCTAGTGACGCACAACCACTATAGTTGCAGCCATGGTTATACTCACCAAGATCTTTTAATCTAACAGTTCTGATCCCCCTAATCTTAACAACCTCCGACGCGGTGAGCCCACCATCGTAGGAGACAAAGACCTTTATTCCATTGCATCTGGACGTGTTTACGTCTGGATTCCTACCTCTGATGATAACATCATCATTAGCCATATCTAGCTTTATTTAGTCATATTCCATCATTAAATGCTCCTACATAACCGCCAGAAGATAGTAATTCATTGCACATCCTTTCTAAGAGAATAACAAGAAACCAGGGTTAAAACTATAATTTTACCATCTTATCATGAATGCAAAACAACTACGGGGCTTCTCAGGGGTTAACTAAAGTTCAAACAGTCATTCATATCTAATAAGTGGGTTTATGTAGACAGAAATGAGTTTTTATGCATTTCAAGAATTAAATGATATTTAAAACCCTAAAAACAGACCTGCTTAATTCACAGAGGTTCTGGTTAGGATAAATTCATCTAAACCCTCTAAAAATCATAGAAAAATATTCTTTAGGATTTGGCATCTTTGATTTGACCATCTAAATCCATTTTCACCTAAAATAGTCTTAGATAGACAGTTGCCTTAATTTAGGTTACTGCACAATTTACCCATTCAAACTTGGTCAAAACGTAAATTCGACTTCACCATCAAATTCCTTGGATCCAAATTAGGTTCGTACCAAAATTTGAGCCCAATCAGAGATCATATTGACCTAGTTTGCATTTCAGTCCAATCTAACTCTTTTTATCACTTATGCACCCCTAGCTTTTTGAATTCCTCACACATGGGTACCTAAGTTTGTCATCTTCTTTGCAATCAAGCCCCTCTACCATTATCGCAGAGGAACTCCTACTTCGGCGACCTTCGACTGGGGATTTCTCCCTGATTGATTGGTGAATCCCTTCCAAAATTGGAAAAGAGACTTCTGAGATATTTCCCTACAATTTGAGTCGCATCTTGGGCTCTAATTCTTGCCCAAAACCTCATGTGAATCGCTTGAAGGATTGGGTCTCCTACTTGTGCATAAGCTCCAAGCGTCCAAGCTTGGTTTCCAAGCTTGGAAGGCCTCCTTGAGCCTTATAAATAGACCCTTGTTGCAAGGTCGAGTTCCGTAGCTAAGTTTTGGGCCAAAAACCTCTTCAAATCCCTATCTCCAACCTCCTCCAACCTACGCTCTGGCGGCCTTCTCGACCTCCTTCCTCCACACCTCCAACGACCAAATTGGAAGCGCAATGACCTTCCCCACCTTCCTCCGTGTCTCACCAGCCACTGCAAGAGCGTTCTCCCTCTCTCTTTGCCGCCATCTTCCTCACGGAGCTTCTTCCTTCTCCAACACCGACAATCACACCAACGACAGAATCTCCCTTATTTTGTCCCTAATTTAGGTCCTCTCGACTCCTTTCCTTCCTTAGGTTTTATTTATCCCCTGATGGGAACACCATCATGAGCCCTAACTAGCTCATTTTGACCCAGAAAAGAGAACAAAGGCTCCTACATAACCAATTGGAGGTTCTAACTCAATGAATAACCATTCTGAGAGAAAAGCAAGAAACAACGGGTAAAACTGTAATTTTACCATTGCAATGCAATAACGGGTTTTCTCATGGGCTAAACACAGGTCAAATGATCTTAACAAGATAAAAAGTGGGTTAGTTCAGATAGAAAAGGGTTCATGTAAATTCTAGGAATTAAATGACTTCTTGCGACCCTAAAACAGACCCACTTAATTTAACAAGGTTCTAGTCAGAATAAAATTCACCTAAATCCTCTAAAAATCATGGAAAGATATCCTCTAAGGTTTAGAACCTTCAATTTGGCCCTTAGAACCTATTTTGACTTAAATTGGGTTCTCAGTCAAATGTTTGCCCTAAATTGGATTTTTATGTAAATTTCCCAGTCAAATGTGGTCAAACCTAAAATTTGACTTCACCATTGGATTCTTTAGGTCCAAATTAGGTTTATACCAAAATTTGGACCTAAGGGGACTTCACCTTGACCTACTTTACAAACAGGTCTAGCCCAATTACATTTCTACCCCTAACTTTTGAAAACCTCTGCAGAAACCCCCCTAACTTCCTCATCATTCTTTGCAATTAGGTCCCTCCACCATTATAGCAGAGGGAATCCTACTTCGATGAGATATCGAGGGAAAGATCTCCCTGATTCCTCAGAGAATCCCCTCGAAATTTGAAAGGGAGATTCTCTGAGAAATCTGCTCCAGTTTGAACACAATTAGAGGCTTGATTTGGCACCCAATCTCTCATGCGAATGCATGAGAGATTTGGGTCACCTTCGACCTTCCAACTCCGGCGAGGTTGCCATGCTTGAAAGCGTGGCTTCCAAGCACAAGACCTTCTGCCAAGGCCTATAAAAGCATGCCCAAATCAACCCGCAACCTCTAAGCTTGACATTGGCTAAAGAAACCTCCTATTTCTTCTTTTCCCCCTCTGGTCAACAATTCAGCAAGCTTCGGCGACCCTCATCTCTCTCTCTCATCACTCTGCCGCAATACTAGTGGTAGGGTTCTCTTTATCATCTTCGTCCACGTTGCGCCGCACCAGCCGACGTCCCTGCAACCCCTTCGTCGTCACCGTCCCCTTCCCACTGAGTACTTCGTCTCCGACGACGGCAATACGAGCCGGCCGCCTCCTCTGCATTCCCCTTCGTCTATCCACACTCAACTAAGTCCTCTCTCCCTTCTCATCATTTTTCTGTCTTTTATTCTTGCAAACATGCCTCGATGCCACACACCACCACCACCTTCTCCACCTCCGACCAGACCTCTGGCAAGGTGTTCCTGCTGCTCCACGCCTCGATCCACCTCGCCAACTACCCCACAAGCATCGCCACACCTCACTGACCCTAAACCCTCACTCCACTCACCGTGCCAAGCCCCCAGAACTTCCCCCCTAACACACCCACTTCCACGCACACAGGGTGACCTAGGCACGCACGCTCTGGCCACCCCACACCATGCCAACCCTCGCACTACCTTCATCGTATTTAGGAGAAGCTGCCTGAACCTTCTGACGATGCCGTAAGGCTGTTTGCCTGTTGACAAGTGTTGAAGGTCTCCACCGCCATTGACGCAGCAAGGAGCTTGCTTGGGAGCCCCCTCCAGGACTCCTCGCTCCAGGCAACAAGTCCCAGGTCGTGCAGACTCCTTTCGCGCATAGCCTCGCCAAGTAATTGGCACTGATGCCCCACACAACTGCTGCAATCAGGGAAGCTTCTGCTGCGGGCGCTCGTGAAGAAGGTGGGACAACATAGTCCCACCTCGAAAAGTCTGGAGCGGAAGCAGCGACATAAGAGGAAAAAGTCACAGAGGCTTATCGCCTCTTGACCACGGGGTGAGGTCCCACTCGCCCTCACAGCCTCGTCTATGACCCACTGACCGCAGACCTAGCCCTGACTCGTATACCCGACCAACCTGCACTCCTCACCCACCACGCACACTGGTGGGCCTGGTCCCGGGCATGCATACCCGACCCGATTACCCGACAAGGCTCTGGGAGATTGAGCCTAAGTGAGAAAGAAGAAGAGAGATCGTAGGGGCGGGTAGGGGTAGGTTTTGCTCTCGCAGGCAGGAGAAGAAGAAGCCAAGGAAGGAGAGGGCAACAACCAGAGAAGCTAAGGAGAAGGCAAGGCTGAAGAGGAGGAAGCTAAAGAAGAACTGAAGGCTAAAGAGGAAGAGCTGAAGGCAGAAGAGAAGGAAAGAAAGGAGAAGAAGAAGAAGAAGAAGAAGAAGCAGAAGCCAAGAAGAAAGAGGAGCCGTCAGAGATAGAAAGAGAAGGAGAAGCTAAAGACAGAAAGGCAAAGGCACGAGAATAGAAGACATCAGAGAAGAAAAGAAGGAAGGAGATCAGAGACAGAGATCAAAGACAGAAAAAGAAGAGAAATAGCACTGTAGCATTTATACATTTAAGATGTCTGATTCACAAATCAGACGTCCTTTTCCTTTTGTGCTTATCTTCATTTATTGACTTCTTGATTCTCTTGTGCTTACATTTCTTGCATTATAACTCTGATTTTTCATTGCATATTATATCCAATTTGAAAGTTCTATTCTTGATTTTTAAACCCAATTTTCTCCCTGTGTTCGACCTCGGATTTACAATTTCGAGTAATAAAATTCATTTATTTTCGAGCAATTTCAACTGTACTACGACGCATAGATTTTAACATTGATCCCGCCTCACTAAAACATCCCCTAAAATCCAAAAATCAACCCTCAACACCACCACCCACCACCTTCGTCTTCACCTTCAGCCACACCTTCGGTAAGTCCGCTCCACCTCCACAGGCATAAAACACCTCGCCGACAAGTCCACAACCTTCGCCACAACACCACTGATGGGAACACCATCATGAGCCCTAACTAGCTCTTTTTGATCCAATTAAGTCAATAAATGCTCCTACATAATCACCAGAGAACCATAAGTTATTGCATAAGCATTCTAAAGGAAAAATAAGAAACTAGGGTTTAAACTGCAATTTTACTAGCAAATCATGAATGCAGTACAACCACAGGTTTTCTCAAGGGCTGAATAAAGGTCAAATGGTCTTAATAGGATAACAAGTGGGTTATATTAGACAGAAAAGGATTTGCGTGTGTTTTAAGAATTAAATGACTTTTGAAACTCTAAAAACAGACCCACTTAATTAACCGAGGTTCTGGTCAAAATAAAATTCACCTAAACCCTCTAAAAATCATAGAAAAATATTCTCTAGGGTTTAGTACCTTCAAATTGGCCATCAGAACCCATCTTGACCTACAATGGAGTCTCAGACAGATATTTACCCTAATTTAGGTTTTTGATTAAATTACCCAGTCAAACATGGTCGAAACTAAAATCCAACTTCACCATTATATTCCTTAGGTCCAAATTAGGTTTGTAACAAAATTTAGACCCAAGATGAACTTGTCTTGACCGAGTTTGCAAAAAGGTCCTGTCTGATTAAATTTATAACCCCAACTTTCAAAAACCCTTGCATACAGCCCCCTAAATTCTTTGTTATCTACACAATTAGGTCCCTCCACCATTATCGCAGAGGAAACGTACTCTAGCGACCTCTGACAAAAGATTTCTCCTTGATTGGTTGGAGAATCCCTTCCAAAATTTGAAGGGAGATTCTCTGAGAAATTCTCTCCAATATGAACCCGTCCATATGCTCTGATTCTTTCCCAATCTCATGCAAACACATGAGAGATTTGGGTCTCTTGAAGCTCCCAAATCTGGTGAGCATTCCTAGCTTGGAAGCTTGGTTTCCAAGCATAAAAACCCTCTCTGAAGACCTATAAAAGACTCCCCAGGGTTCAACCATTCTCCTCAGCTTGAAATTGGGCTGGAACTCCCCCTCTTCCTCTCTCCTTTTCGGCTACAAGTCTCCACAAGCTCCGGCGGTCTCTCTTTGACTCCTCTCGTTGTCCATCCGCCATGCCTACAGCAGATACACCTTCATCGCCATCCTCCGTGTCGTGCAATACCAGTCGTCGCCATCCCTTCCTAGTCTTCGACGCCACCTCTCCTACGGAGGTTCGTCTTCCCCACATCCGGCAACCACACCGGTGTGGGATCCCTTCCCCTTTTCGTCCTTAGAGTAGACTCTTAGGTTCCCTATCTCTCTTACTTTCTCCCCCTCTCTGTTTATTTCCCAAAATTGACCACCAACGATACTGAACACCTTCATCTCCTCCATCTCCGGTGACTCCTCCGGTGAGGTGTTCCCACCGCTACGCACCTCCATCCACCTCGCCGACCACACTACAACCTCCACTGCACCTTCCCGCTCATTTCCCCTTACTCCATTTGCTCCATCATCCACCCAAACACCATCCCGAACAGACCCACTCTCACCGACCGTTCCCGTCACCGTCCGGCCACCACAACCACAGTCGGTCAATGCCACTGCCATCGTCACATTCACCATGCCATGGCGATCCTGCTGAGCATTCTGACGTGGCCATAAGGCCCCTTTTCTTGATTTCAGGTAGCAGGCCAAAACCCGCCGTTGACGCTGACCTTCGAGCAAGCTTCAAGCTGCTCAAGGGTGTCTCTGCTCCAGGGGATACCTCTAGGATGTGTAGAATTGAGGCATACAGGTGTCCAAGTCCTCACACAAGGGCATTAACAGCCGCAACCCCATCAATTAGACTGGATACCCTGCTGATGCGCTACGCGGAAGAAAGGTAGGACATTTAGTCCCACCTTGGATATGAAGAGGCGCCTACAGCCGTATAACACCAAAAAGTGACAGCGGTTGTTTGCCTCCAATCACTGAGGGTGAGGTCCTCGTACACCTTCACCGGCCTCATCCACGACACGCCCCTACGGACCTGGTCGACTAGATTACCCGCCTGACCTGCACTCCTCGCTCACCACAACACGCCGGTGAGCCTAGACCCAGATATGCACTAGGTCTGATTACCTGACCGACTGTGGCTCTGGGAGAGCAAGACTAAAATAGTAAGAGAAGAAAGGAGCATTATGAGGGGGAAGGGGAGCTTTTGCCCTGAGAAGTTTGGCTCCGACACTTAGCCAGATTCTGAAGAAGGAAGAAGAGAAGAAGAAGAAGAGGAGGATCGCAGAGTTAAAGGCAAAAGAAGAAGAAGAGATACAGGTGGTGGGCTATTTCTCGCTCTTGGCAGTGTTATAATGATATATCCATTGCAGTATATTGCAAAAAATGGTCACCAGTTTAATTTATTTATTACTCAAGATTTAGATTATCCCGAGGTCAAACTCAAGGAGCACACGTCATTCTAGAAACATATAAGTTTACAATACTATTACAAGAATTTAAGAGAGAGAGTGAGAAAAAATTTCTCTTTTTCTTCTCTTGGCTTCTTCTTCTTCTCTCTTTCCTTTCAGTAGCTTCTTCTTCTTTCTTCAGCAACTCCTTCCTTCTTCTTCTCTTTCAGCCTTTCCTTGCTCCGGACGTCTGATTTTTCGAGTCAGATGCCTTATCGGCCCTGTTGCTACAGTGCCTCCATCTTCTTTCTTCTTCTTCTTTCTTCTTCAGCTGCTGCGGCTTCTCCTTCACCTTCTTCTTGCTTCTCGTGGCCAAGTGATGTAAACACATTTACACTGCTTAAGATGTCTATTTATGCATGTTCTTAAGCATAGGATTGCATTACATGCTATAAATATTGCATAACATGCATCATCTTGTATTTAGAGTAGTTTGAATAAAATGGAGGTTAATTGTCTCCTTTTATGTGCTTGGACAGGGCAAACATTTTTATCGGGGCCTCGGATCTAAGATCCAACCGTGTGGATGTGTTCAGGGTGACAATTGGAGTTCAACGACTCCAAGATCTCCCTAATCAGGCATCTGTAGCATCAGATAGTGATCGGGGAACCCTAGAAGATCAAGGGCCAGGATGGTGTAAATCTACACTTCAAATGACAAATCCGATCGTACGGATGAATTCAGATCGACGATCGCAGCCTAACGATGCAAAAATCGAGTCAATCCGACATTCGTCGCACCATCTACAACACCCAGAAGATGGACAGCCAAGATGGTGCCACGTGGTGCCATCTCGGCCGCCCAAACGGCCGCATGCAATCACTGAAGTCTCCGCATTCGCTCTCTCTCTACTGTTGGATTTCGATCCAATGACTGTGGACAGCCACGCCTAAAAGCGTCCACTCGACCATCCGCGCCCCGTAGCACAGCAGTCGAAGGCGCTATCGCGAGCTGCAACCGCGGGTTCGAGCCGCAGCGAAGGGGAGTAGGGCGCGGGCGAGCGAGCGCGGGCGTGCATTGGATCATGATCGGGTGGCTCAGATCTTCCAATAACGGCCATGCGCTATTTCACGCGAGGCGGTCACGCGGCATCGTACTCGCTGGGCGGGCACGCAGCAGCAGGCGAAGGCGCATCCTAAGCCGTCCGATCTCGCGATCGGACGGCTAAGATTTGTTGAACATGCAGATGCGTTGAGAGAGAGAGTAGCTGAGCGGGCGCGCGTGGGGAGCGCCCACTACACCCACGTTGGGGCTTTAGCGACGGTTTTATCCGTCACTAAAGACCCCTTATTTAATGTTTTAAAGATGTAATGACTAATTTGCCCCCACTCCTTGCAGCTATAAAAGGAGACCCCCTCTACACGAAATTTTCATCCCTTCTCTTTTTTACCTCTCCAAAGCTCAAGAGAAGCTTGTCCTACACTCAGGATGCTCCTCGCAAGATAAAGTCCAAATTTTCGTCCCCCTTCGGAAGTGGATCTCGCGACGACGACGGCGTGCTGCTCCGTTCCGGTTCTTCTGCTTCGTCCTCCTTCGTCCTGCTCCGTCTTCCTTCGTCCAGGCATCGTCCCGTCTGGCTCGTCCTTCAAGCAATTGTCGAGGAGGATAACTTCTCTCTCCCATTCTTCTTTACAGCTTTCTAGTGTAGAATTTTCCTGCTTTCTAGTGTAGCTGATTTCCCACTTTCTAGTGTAATTTTTATTTGGTTTGATTTCATAAACATTTTGAAATATTGAATGCATGTTCTCTCTCTCTCTCTCAGTCCGATAACTTCATTGTAATTATATCGCCTCGCTTTTCAAAAATTCTAAAAAAATATAATTGCGAAGATAAATCAACGTAGCCTCCCTATGTTCGACCCGGAATTCAAATTTCGGTATAAATTTTATTTGTTGAACACGAATTCTTCTCTTTCAAGCTACAATGACAGGTTTTCCAAAACCAAACACGTTAGCGTAGCAATTCGAGAGTTCAACACCAAGTCTTCGCCGCTTCCCTTCCTTTTTGTCCATTCTTCTTCTTTTTCTCTGCTACGGGAGCTTTGCGGCTAAGTCCTCGCCGCCCACTCTTCCTCTTCTTCTTCTTCCTCACCTGTTCCCTGGACACACGCGACGCAAAACCTACCCCTACCCTTTCCTACATCTCTCTCTCTAAATCTCTCTTTGGTACATTCTCCTAGAGCCGGGTAATCGGGTCGGGTCGCGTGCCAGGGTCTAGGAGCACCGACGTAGGTGTGGTGCGCGAGGAGTGCTCAGGAGTGGGGGAAGTCGAGTCACAGGTCAAGTCCGTGTGGGCAGTGCTGCGGACGAGACCCGGTGGATAGGTGAGGAGGGACCTCACCCCAGTGTTTTGAGGTGAATATCCTAGAGCACCTTTTCAATTTATGTGTGGGCGTGCGCCCACACACTTCCGATGTGGAACTAAAGTCCCACCTCCGATCTCGGGCATCTGCGGGAGGAAGGTTCGTCCAATTGGGGCAGCGGCAGAGGCCTGCGACCCCAATTGAGGTCCTGAGTGCATGTGCAAAAGCCTTCCGCGTGACCTGGGCTGCAGACCTGGAGCTGAAGAGGCTTGGAGCTGCTTACAAGCTTGCTCCAAGCTTCTCGTCAATGGTGGTGAGGGTACGAGACCTGAAACCACCAGTACGGCCTTGCATCCCTATCAGAACACTTGGTGAGCTTTGCCAGAGCACGGCAAAGACAGTGCGGGGGTCGGTGTGGCGTGGGGAGGCCGGAGTGCGCGTGCCTAGGGCACACTGTGTGGGTGAGAGTGGGTGTGTTCGAGGGGTGTTCTGGAGGTGTGGCGTGGTGAGTGGAGTGCGGATTTAGTGTCAGTGAGGTGTCGCGGTGCTTAAGGGATGATTGGCGAGGCGGATGGAGGCGTGGAACGGTGGGAATGCCTCACCGCAGGGCGACCGGAGATGGAGAAGGTGGTGATGGACAGTGGTGGTCGGTGGGTGGAAATAGCAAATAAAAAAGGGGGAAATAAAAGAGAGAGTAAGGGGAAGAGTTTCACCTACTTAATTGACGAAAGGGGGGGGAGGAGGCGCTCGGCGCATGCTTGCCGATGCCGGAGACGAAGATGCCTAGGGGGGGTAACAGCGATGAGGAGGGGATCTAGAAGGCGCCAGCTAGTGTGGCCTGGCACGGGAGGATGACGTGGAGTGAACTCTAATATAGGTATGGTAGCAGAGCGATGAATGGGAGGAGGAAGGGTCACCAGAGCCTGCGGGCGCTTGACCGAAGGAGGAGACGAAGTTTGGGGGAATTCCTCTGCCAAATCAGGCTTGAGACGACAGGAGAGCCCTGCCATCCCTTTTATAGCAGCTGGCGAGATAAGAATCTCGAGGAGAGATCGTGGAGAGATTGCCGGAGTTGGCCGGAGATGGAGACCCATTCCTCTCGTGCGTTCGCACGAGAGGAGTGGGCTATGGCAGGTCATGGGAGGGGGTCCGTGCGAAAGAGGGCGACGCAGGGAACCCCCCTTTCGTTTCTGAGAGCGGCCCCCATACCCAACACGGCGCCATCCTCCGCGCAAGGTTGCCGAAGGTATGGTCGGCTGCATGGGGCGGTAGAGGGATCATTCTGCAAAGAACGAAAGAGAAGCTAGGGGGCAAAATGTAAAGGTTCAAAAAGATAAGGGTCAAAAAGTAATTCAAGAGGACCAATTTGTAAAGTAGGTCAAGATGGCCTTCCCTTAGATCCAAATTTTGGTAGAAACCTAATTTCTGCCTAAGGAATTTAATGGTGAAGTTTGATTTTTGATTTGACCACGTTTGAAAGGTCAATTTGCATAGAAACCCAAATTAGGTTAAAAATTGGGTATGGTTCTCAATTTAGGTCAAGATAGGTTCCAAAGGCCAAATTGAAAGTTCTAAACCCTAAGGAATACTTTTCCATGAATTTTAGGGGGTTTAGTTGATTTTTATCCTACCTGAAACCTCGTGAATTAAAGCAGGTTTGTTTCAAGGTTACAGAATGTCATTTAATTCCTAGAAGTTGCTATAACCCTTTTCGGATCAGGTCATCACACTTTCTTTCTTATTAAGCCCATTTGACCTATGTTTAGACCCTTAGACACCCCGTCTGTGTACTACATTGGTAAAATTTTAGTTTTACCCCTTGTAAATTATTTTATTCTTAAATTTAGAATTCTCTGATTTAGGCTTTTCCTTAGGTTTTGTAGGAGCTTTTGTACACTTATTTGGATCAAAATGTGTTAGTTAGGGTTCATGATGAGGCTCTCATCATACCCCCATGCCTAGCTTTTGCTAGTCCCTTTGCAAAATTTTAAGGTTTTAACCCTTGTTCTAGACCATGAATTTCTTATCAAGTTTAGATAAGTGCTTTTCCTCTTATATCCTAGATTAGGTCAGAATGTCGATCATAGGCCTAAAAGGTACTCTAGTACCAACCAAGATCCAGATTTGTCTAGCTTTAGCCTCAGTCTTTAGCAAAAGTTTTTAAGGCCTATCGAAACTAACATAAGGTTTTTTGTACTTCGTGGTTAAAGCACCCGTGCTTGAGATAATTTTAGCCTTGGTTCAGTTCGCAATGCATTTTGTAAGAGAGAGAGACAGAAGATTTATTTGTTTGGAGAGTTTTCTCTCTCTTTTCTTTTTAATTCTAGGTTAGGATTGGCTTCACAACACGATCTGTATCGGATTCCTTGTCCCCATCATCAACCCTCAAGGGTCCCTGGCAGTCAATGCTTCGAGATAGCACTGCCCATGGTAACTCCCAGAACCTTGGCTTTCGAGATTTTGAGATAATCCCGTCCATGGTGTTCCGTGGCCGAATTCAAACCCTGGCAATTGACACTTCGTGATAATGCCATCCATGGAATCTGAACCGGCAGAGTGCTTACATGTCCCCAGTAGGATATGTAAATATCCTAAGAGACAAGCACCGAGGAGATGATATGTTACGCATCTTCGAGGGGAATTTCCCACCTCTCTGCGCCGGGAACTCGTCAAAATCAACTTGTGTTGATCGACTGTTCTTAATCTAGGTGACTTTTGAGAACATTTGAAATGCTTCTACGTGATTTTGATACTTATGCTTACTGAACCAAACTGTGTGTGTGAATTTGGGTGCTTAGGTTACTGAGTCCCATAAATCAAAAGTCAGTTAACGAGGCCAAACACTCCCTAAGCCTTAAACCTAATCCTTAAGCTTTTCATTTTCCTCAACCTCTTGAGGAGTATCTAGATCTTAATGGGTACTAAGAGTCTATCCAAGAATGCCTAAGGTTAGCATTCTTACTAATCTTTGTTGTGCGCTTTCCTTTTTCTTTTCCTGAATGTGGTCTAAAACTTAGGTTAAATTCCTTAATTTCTTACTAATGACTATCCTTTTTTCTTTTTCATTTTTTGCTCATTTTTATCATTTAGCTCTTTTTCTCCTCCTTTTGTAAAATCCACAAGAATCCTTCCCCCTTTCAATTTTTTTTTTTTATGTTGAAACCTTTTCTTATGAGTTTTTATTGATTTTGCACTTTCATACCCCCCCATGCCTAAGATTTGCAATGTCCTCATTGTAAATTAGGAGAGTTTTTATTTAGCTTGGTTCATGCATTAGGACAGGTATTTTGGTGAGTGGATGAGTCGGGGTGACTGTTGCAGACGATTTCTAATCTCAGATGCGAGCACCTGAGGTGAAGTCGGCTATCCTAAAGGATGAACCTAAAGTGCAAAGAGGTGTCAGAAAAGGTTTCGAGTTTTTCAGAAAGAATGACGGGCTGCCTCCCGTTAAGCGCTGAGTTTTATGCCATCAGCTGGGTGCAATAAGCTCAGGGAGAATGGAGGATAAATGATGACTCAGCCAAATCTGTAGAGGTTACATCAATGAACGGTTTGAGTCTCTGACCATTCACGATGAAAGGTTTGGAATCGTGGCTGAGAGGACTGATTTCGACGGCTCCATTTCCAAAAACCTGTCAGACAAGATACGGTCTGACCCACTTGGATCATAATTTCCTAGGGAAGAGTTTGAGTCAGGCATCGAAGAGTAGGACCTTCTGACCAGGGTGGAAGATCTTTCTAGATATATGCTTGTCATGGAAGGCTTTAACCTGCTCTTTGTAGATTCGCGAGTTCTCATACACATCAAGGCGTAATTCATCGATCTCGCTTATCTGAAGCTTTCTGTGGGTTCCAGCCTTAGAAAGATCTAAGTTGCAACTCCGTACTACCCAATAGGCTTTGTGCTCCAGTTCGACGAGAAGGTGACATGCCTTCCCGTACACCAATCTGAAAGGAGACATGCCTAGTTGGGTTTTGTAGGCAGTCCTATAAGCCCACAAAGCTTCCGGAAGTCAGGATGACCAATCCTTCCTGTCAAGTCAAACAGTAACCTGCAGGATTTTCTTGATCTCCTGATTTGATAGCTCAGCTAGACCATTAGTTTGGGGGTGGTAAGGAGTAGAGATTCGATGAGACACCCCATATTTGGTCATCAGTGACCTGAACTGAGCATTGGTGAAATGGGTCCCTCCGTCAGAGATGATTGCACGAGGAATCCCAAACCGTGAGAAGATATTTTGATGAATGAATTTGATGACGATCTTATGATCACAGGTTCGGGTCGGAATGGCTTCGATCCATTTGGACACGTAGTCCACCACGAGTAAAATGTACTCGAAGCCTTCCGAAATAGGAAAGGGGGCCATAAAATCAATCTCCCAAATATCAAAGATCTCACATACGAGAATCGGCTACAAAGGTATCATGTCGCGGTGGCTCATGTTGCCCAGAGTTTGGCAACCACTGCATGCCTTACAATGACTGTATGCGTCCTTGAAGATAGTGGGCCAGTAAAAGCCAAATTGGAGGATTTTTTATGCGGTTTTGTGCCCAGAGAAATGGCCACAACATGCCTGGTCATGGCAGAAGGAGAGAATGTCATTGACTTCACCCTCCGGGACACATCTCCGGATGATTTGGTCAGCACTTATGCGGAAAAGATACGGGTCTTCCCAGATGTAGTACTTGGCATCGGAGCGCAACTTGTCTTTCTTTGCCTTTGGCCAATCAGATGGGATCTGATGAGATGCCAAGTAGTTTACTATATCAATAAACCATGGAAGCCTAGTACCAATAGTCAATAGGTGCTCATCAGGAAAATGCTCCGTGATGGGTCTAGAAGGGTCGATGATTTCAGAAGGAAGGCGAGACAAGTGGTCAGCTACCATGTTCTGTCTTCCCGCCTTGTCGCGAATCTCGAGGTCAAATTCTTACAACAGTAAGATCCATCGGATTAATTGAGGCTTCGCGTCCTTCTTAGTAAGGAGATGCCTCACAGCAGTGTGATCCGAGTAGATGATGACGTGGGAACCCAGGAGATAAGATCAGAATTTTTCGAGGGCAAATACTACGGCTAGCAGCTCTTTCTCCGTAACTGTGTAGTTACGCTGAGCCTCATCAAGTGTCTTGCTAGTGTAGTAGATGACCACGGGTTTGCCGTCAATCTTCTGCCCTAGAACCGCTCCTACAGCGAAATTAGATGCATCACACATGATCTCAAAGGGTTGAGACCAATCAGGGGACTGTAGGATCGGGGCTTGGGTGACTCGGTTACGAAGGTTCTCAAAAGCTTGAGTGCATTCCTTGTAAATTTCGAAGAATAGTCAGGGGGCGCGATATTTTTGAGAAATCAAGGATGAAACGACGGTAAAAATCGACATGCCCCAGAAAAGAATGGATGTCCCTGATCGAGCTAGGCATAGGAAGTCGAGAAATCAGATCAACCTTGGCTCGATCCACTTGGATGCCTTTCTCAGAAATTAAATGCCCTAGGACAATCCCCTTAGGCACCATAAAGTGGCTCTTTTCCCAGGAAAGAACCAAATTTATGTCAATGCAACGCCTGAGCATATGAACCAAGTGCTGGAGGAAATTATCAAATGATGCCCCGAAAGCTGAGAAGTCATCAATGAAGACTTCCAGAAAATCACCTACCATATCAGAGAATATGGCAAGCATGCACCGCTAAAAGTCGTGGGTGCATTGCAGAGATCGAAAGGCATCCTTTAGAACGCGTATGTCCTGAAGGGGCAAGTGAATGTGGTCTTCTCTTGGTCCTCAGGATGAATAGCCACTTGGTTATAACCGGAGTACCAGTTAAGGAAGCAAAAGAATCTATTTCCTGCTAATTTCTCGAGAATCTGATCAATGAATGGTAGTGGGAAATGATCCTTCTTCGTGGAGGAATTAATTCTTTGGTAATCTATGCACTCTCCACGAGTTGGCTATACGAGTGGGTATGACTTCTCCGATTTCAGTCGTAATAGTGGTGAGCCCTGCCTTCTTAGGCACAACCTAGATTGGGCTCACCTAACGACTGTCAGAGATCGGGTAGATGATCCCTGCATCTAACCACTTAATGATCTCCTTTTTCACGACCTCCTGCAGATTGGGATTCAAACGTCTCTGCATTTCTCGAGAAGGTCGTGCATCCTCTTCAGAATAAATACAGTGTGTGCAATAAGAGGGACTTATTCCAGTCAAATCATCGAGAGTCCAACCAATGGCTCTACGATGTTGCTGGAGAACAGTAATCAGACGGGATTCCTAATCAGGTGTGAGTCTAGAGTTATAATCATAGGAAATATCTAATTAGAACCCAAGAAGACATATTTTAAATGGTCGGGAAGGGGTTTGAGTTCAAGAATGGGGTTATCAGCAGCAGTGGGTGGTTCAGAGTGAGTGTGAGGTACAAGGGTAGGAGTTATGGGTTGGTCAATCTCAATGTCTGCCTCCACTAATTGTGGTTCAAGATACTCTTGTGGTTGATGAGGAATGATCATGTTGTCCTCAAGTTATGGTTCATCAACCACAGCCCTAATATCATAGATTTGTTCAATGACACTGCAATTAATTCCTTGTTGGGCCTTAAAGATATCAATTTTGAGAGTCTGATTCCCAAATTTCAGTTCTATTTGACCCTCTTCACAACTTATGTTGGCCCTTGCAGTGGCCAGAAAAGGTCTCCCTAGTATGATCGGTGCATCCCTTGGATTTTCAGGTGCGTCCATATCTAAGACTATGAAGTCCACAGGGAAGTAAAAATCCCGCACCCTTACAATAATATCCTCAAGAATCCCTTTTAGTGACTTGATAGATCGATCTACTAACTGTAGTGTCACCTCGGTTGGTTTTAGCTCAGATTCTTCTAGGTGGTTGAGTAAGGATGTGGGTGTCAAGTTTATGGAGGCACCTAAGTCTAACAATGCTCTGTCGAACTGGGTTTCACCGATCTTGCATGAAATCAGGGGAGTGCCTAGGTCTTTTGCCTTGGGTGGGAGTCTGCTCAGGATTACAGAGCTGGCTTGCTCTGACAGTACAATTGGACTCCCACTCTTAGTTCTCAGCTTATGCTGAGGTGTACACACTTTTTTCAAAAATCATGCGTAAGCCGGTACGTGGCAGATCGCATCCATCAAGGGGATGTTTATTTGGACCTGCTCAAAGAGCTTCACCAGGTCCTCCTCAAGAGCCACGGATTTGGTTGTCTTCTTTCCCTTGGTCAAGGCCTCGGGAAATGGAACCTTGGTTGGTTCCTCTAGGATAGGTCCAGGTTTTTGATCTAGGACATGGATAGGAACATCCTGGATGACTGCCCTAGGATTTGGGTCACTACTAGGCTTAGAGTGGTCTGGATAAGGTGGATCTTGGGTCGCCTTACCACTACGGGTTGTTACAGAGTTAAGTCCTGCTTGGTTCTGGTTGGGGGTTGGTAGAATGGGCTGCTGCTGTTGATAACCCGCATAAGAAGTTGAAGCTTCCATCCCGTCAGGTGAAGGAATAGAAGGGGCCTGATAAACCATGTGTGCTTGACCCAGGTTTGGGTTCATAACGCACCGTTGGGTCAGCATGCTATTAGGGTTAGGTAGAGGCTGAGAAGGAAGCGTGCCTGGTTGGCGAGAATTTGCAAACTAGGCCAGTTGATTTCGAACCTCTATGATTTCATCCTTGTGTTGCTTTTGAATAGCCGCATTTGTTCTCTGAATGTCAGCCAAATTCTGGAGGATGAGGGACATTTGGTCTTGGTTTGGCCCAGATGGATAAGTGGGGTTGGGCCCAGGTTGAGGCCACTGATAAGGACGAGGTGCTAGTAGACGGGGCTGAAAGGGTGGTCTCGGATTCTGGGAATTCCCCGCCCACTGGAAGTTGGGATGGTTTCGCCATCCAGGATTGTAGGTATTGGAGAATGGGTCATTCTGGATGGCGTTGAGGTCCTCGCAGGTCTGAGGAGCCTTAGAAAAGTCAGAGAATGGGGGAGTAGAGCTCCCCCAGCTAGAATAGATAGGATCGGAGGTTCCTCCGATCCGAGAATCAGATGGGGGTGGATAGAGTCCATCCCGGGGGAAGGTCAGTGGAAAATGTGTTGCACAGTTTCCCGTGCGGGAGGGGGCTGTGAGAAGGAGTTCTGCGCAGAGGTGGCTCGCTGTAAATGCTGAGTCAGCTCATCCACCTTCTTCTCAATAATAGAGACCTTGTCCAATCGACTGGCCATTAATTCCAGGTCGACTGATACGGACAAGCCCTACATCTCATGTGCTCCCCTAAGGTTCGTCGCTGTGCGAGTATTCGTCCTATCGAATAGTCCCATGGAGTCATTATTGATGGAGTTCTCGTACATATTCTTGAGAATCTCACACACAATGTCCTCATGTTGACCCATGATATTCCCTCCGGAAGTTGCATTGACGAACAGTCTAATATCCTCACGGAGTCCCTGGTAAAAAGACTGGACTTGTTCCCATTTAGGAACTCCATGATGGGGGCACTTTCTCATGAGATCCTGAAAATGATCCCATGCCTCATGAAGAGGTTCTCCTGTCTGTTGCGTGAAGTGAGTAATCTGATGGCGCAAGGCATTGGTCTGACCAACGGGGAAGAACTTTTTCAAGAACTCGGACTGAAGCTCCTCCCAAGTGTTGATCAGACGGGTCTGGGTCTGATACCAATGGGCTGCCTTGTCCATAAGGGAGAAAGAGAACATCTTCATGAGTAAGATATCCTGATTATGCGCATCTGACCCGAAAGTTTGGGCTAGATGCTTTAGCTGTTTGATGTACTGGAAGGGGTCTTCAGAATTAAACCCATGGAATTTAGGTATGGCATGAATCATGTTGGGCTTCAGTTCAGAATCAGGTCCTCCAGTCGGGATTCTGACTCGAGGCTCAATTGCCACCGCAGTAGGATTACAGTGATCTCTCATCATGGGAGCTGCGGTTGGTTCATGAAGTTCTGGAAGAGGTCATTGAGTCGCTGGAGCTAGTGCTCAAGATTATTCTCTTCCTCAACTGGCTGAGCCATTGTGGAAGAAGAAGGTGAGTTGGGTTCAAAATCAGAGGAGAGGTCTATGTGAAGAGTTGGTTGCACAAACAAGGGTACCGAGGCTCGGCCTCGGGGAAAGTGAATTTCTAGAGGAGGTTTCAAGGACCTCCTACCAAACATGCACTGATGGATTAGACGAGTTTAACAGGTGCTAGACCGAATCAAGACACCCAAAATGTTGGGTGACTATAGAGGTTCGAGGCGGATGGTACCCCTTAATTAGAAGGTCGTCCACTTGAGAATTACCTGGGCAGCCAGAGAGGGTGAGTCCCTCGAAGACCCCTACACGGTAGAGCGCCCCCACGGGTTACAGGGTTTCCCCCACCCGACCTCTCTTGTCACTGAGATTCCAGGTAGACCAGAATGGGGACCTTGACCTCTTAAGTCTACTACTTTTAATTAGGATCAAGGTGCTTTAGGGTTTCACTTGAACTTTAACCTTTGAGTGCAAAGAGTGACCTAATTTAAAGGTTGGTTGATCCAAGGGATCAACTTCACCTATTAGTTCCTTTGAGAGCTTATTAGGTCATGTCTCTTAAGGTTTAAGTGATTTAAGAGCCGAATTGCTTAGGGTTTCTCTTGATAAATGTTTTCAAGCAATGGCTTGGGCACACTTCTTTTGGGAATTCTCAATTCTTGATTAGAAAGTGTCTCTAAAACCCTAGCGTTGAGTCTTAAGTTGGCTCTAATTGGTCCAGTTAGTTGCCTCAAGATTAGGTAATTAGGGCTCAAGCAAGAAGGTTTTAGCCTTGACTACCTTTAGTGGATGTACAGATAGAATGTGTTGAAATTTGAAAATAGGCAACTTCTGTGATTTACTAGGTATGGACGACAGGTTATTCCTAATTTGCTTTTTCTTTTTCTTCCTCTTTAGAATTTAAGGGGCTTGAAAGAGAGGATAGAAAATTACCTGTCCCTTGGTGTGGTTGTTGTTCGGCTGCTTGTTTCTTCTTGATTTCCTATGCTGCACAACAAAAGAGAAGAGCTTAAATCAGTAATAAATCAAAAATTGTGAATAAATAGCTTTTAGAATGGCCGTTGCTCCCCGGCAACGGCGCCAAAAACTGGTGGGTTGTTTCTTGCTCTTGGTGGTGTTATAATGATATATCCATTGCAGTATATTGCAGAAAATGGTCACCAGTTTAATTTATTTATTTCTCGAGATTTAGATTATCCTGAGGTCGAACTCAGGGAGCACACGTCATTCTAGAAACATATAAGTTTACAATACTGTTACAAGAATTTAAGAGAGAGAGTGAGCAAAAATTTCTCTTTTTCTTCTCTTGGCTTCTTCTTATTCTCTCTTTTCTTTCAGCAGCTTCTTCTCCTTCTTCTTTCTTCAGCAGCTCCTTCCTTCTTCTTCTTCTCTTTCAGCCTTTCCTTGCTCCGGACGTCTGATTTTTCGAGTCGGACGCCTTATCAGCCCTGTTGCTACAGTGCCTCCTTTCTTCTTCTTCTTTCTTCTTCGGCTATTGCGACTTCTCCTTCACCTTCTTCTTGCTTCTCGTGGCCAAGTCTTCACCGCTTCCCTTCCTTTTTCTCCTTTCTTCTTTTTCTCTGCTGCGAGAGCTTTGCGGCTAAGTCCTCGCCGCCCACTCTTCCTCTTCTTCTTCTTCCTTACTTGTTCCCTACACACACGTGATGCAAAACCTACCCCTACCCTTTCCCGCGTCTCTCTCTCTGAATCTCTCTTTCGTACGCTCTCCCAGAGACGAGTAATCGGGTCGGGTCGCGTGCCAGGGTCCAGGTGCACCAGCGTGGGTGTGGTGCGCGAGGAGTGCTCAGGAGTGGGGGTAGTCGGGTCGCAGGTCAGGTCTACGTGGGCAGTGCCGTGGACAAGACCCGGTGGATAGGTGAGGAGGGACCTCACCCCAGTGTTTCGAGGCGAATAGCCTAGAGCACTTTTTCAATTTATGTGTGGGCGCGCGCCCACACACTTCCGAGGTGGGACTAAAGTCCCACCTCTGATCTCGAGCATCTGCAGGAGGAAGGTTCGTCCAATTAGGGCAGCGGCAGAGGCCTGTGACCCCAATTGAGGTCCTGAGTGCATGCGTAAAATCCTTCCACACGACCTGGGCTGCAGACTTGGAGCTGAAGAGGCTTGGAGCTGCTTGCAAGCTTGCTCCAAGCTTCTCGTCAATGGCAGCGAGGGTACGAGACCTGAAACCACCAGTACGGCCTTGCGGCCCTATCAGAACACTTGGTGAGCTTCGCCAGAGCACGGCAAAGACAGTGTGGCGGTCGGCATGGCATGGGGAGGCCAGAGTGCGCATACCTAGGGCACACTGTGTGCATGAGAGTGGGTGTGTTCGGGGGGTGTTCTGGAGGTGTGGTGAGTGGAGTGCGGATTTAGTGTCAGTGAGGTGTCGCGGTGCTTAAGGGGTGATTGGCGAGGCGGATGGAGGTGTGGAACGGCGGGAACGCCTTGTCGAAGGGCGGCCGGAGATGGAGAAGGTGCTGATGGACAGTGGTGGTCGGTGGGTGGAAATAGCAAATGAAAAAGGGGGAAATAAAAGAGAGAGTAAGGGGAAGATTTTCACCTACTTAACTGACGAAAGGGGGGGGAGGAGGTGCTCGGCGCGTGCCTACCGACGCCAGAGACGAAGATGCCTAGAGGGGGGTAACGGCGACGAGGAGGGGATCTGGAAGGCGCCAGCTGGTGTGGCCTGGCGTGAGAGGATGGGGCAGAGTGAATTCTGGTGTAGGTATGGTAGCAGAGCGACGAAGGGGAGGAGGAAGGGTTACCGGAGCCTATGGGCGCTTGACCGGAGGAGGAGGAGACGAAATTTAGGGGAATTCCTCAGCCAAATCAGGCTTGAGACGACTGGAGAGCCCTGTCGTCCCTTTTATAGCAGCTGGCGAGATAAGAATCTCGAGGAGAGATCGTGGAGAGCTTGTCGGAGTTGGCCGGAGATGGAGACCCATTCCTCTCACGCATTCGCACAAGAGGAGTGGGCAATGGCAGGTCATGGGAGGGGGTCCCTGCGAAAGAGGACGTCGCGGGGAATGGCCCTTTCGTTTCTGAGAGCGGCCCCCATACCCTGCGCGGCGTCATCCTCCGCACAAGGTCACCGGAGGTATGGGTGGCTGTGTGGGGTGGCAGAGGGACCATTTTGCAAAGAATGAAAGAGAAGTTGGGGGGCAAAATGCAAGGGTTCAAAAAGATAAGGGTCGAAAAGTAATTCAAGAGGACCAATTTGTAAAGTAGGTCAAGATGGCCTTCCCTTAGGTCCAAATTTTGGTATAAACCTAATTTGGACCTAAGGAATCCAATGGTGAAGTTTGATTTTTGGTTTGACCATGTTTGACAGGTCAATTTGCACAAAAACCTAAATTAAGTTAAAAATTGGGTATGGTTCTCAATTTAGGTCAAGATATGTTCCAAAGGCCAAATTGAAGGTTCTAAACCCTAGGGAATATTTTTCCATGAATTTTAGAGGGTTTATTTGATTTTTATCCTACCTGGAACCTCGTGAATTAAAGCAGGTTTGTTTCAGGGTTATAGAATGTCATTTAATTCCTAGAAATTGCTATAACCCTTTTCGGATCAGGTCATCACACTTTCTTTCTTATTAATCCCATTTGACCTGTGTTTAGACCCTTAGACACCCCGTCTATGTACTGCATTGGTAAAATTACAGTTTTACCCCTTGTGAATTATTTTATTCTTAAATTTAGAATTCTCTGATTTAGGCTTTTCCTTAGGTTTTGTAGGAGCTTTTGTACACTTATTTGGATCAAAATGTGCTAGTTAGGGTTCATGATGAGGCTCTCATCAATAGGCAAAAGAAGAGGAAGAAGATATGAAGGCCTAAAGAAGAACAGAAGAAGAAAGAGAAAAGAAGGGCCAGAGAAGAAGCTTGAAGGCCTAAGAAGAAGAAGAAAAGAAGAGGTGAAGGCCTAAGAAGAAGAAGAGTAGTAAAGAAGAAGGAAGAGGCACGCAGGCAAAAGAAAAAGGAGTACTGTAGAAAAAGTCATTTAGGATGTCTAATTGTAAAATCAGACGTTTGATTTCATACTCTCTCCTTTAGTAAATTTGAGTAATTATTCTATGTATTAGACTTATAATTGGTGATTCACATCACCATTATTTTTGTCTAAAATTCTTTTCACTCTTTATATACTCATATGCTCTACATTGCAAATTAGTTTTTGAGTAATATTTTGTGTTCAAATTACATTAATTGTTGAGATTAGTGTGTGAATTCCATTTGCTCCCTGTGTTCGACTTCGGAACTTATTCGAGTAATAAAAATTGTATTTGTTTGAACGCTATTTTGACTATACTGCAACGCGACACTATTTAAAACACCGATTTAGTGCAACAAACAACCACGAACAAAACCTGTCACTTATTCCACTCTCTCGACCATCCAAGCACCCCTCCGAACAACCCACTACTGCACATCCTACCCCGACTCTGTCCGACCACTCCACGCATTCCCACACCCCACAAAAGCTGCCATCACGTTCCATGACCTATGGAGATCCTCTTGATCCTTTTAATGGGGGATTTGAGCCCGTACTCTGTGTTTCAAGTCTTCCATCGGAGCTCCGCCGCCGCGTCACCTTCTCCGACTGTATTCATCAAGCCCAGCCCTATTCTTCCCCAAGAGTTGTGCCCAGGTAGTGCGGAATTAACACCTCCAGGTGTCCAGGTTCTCAATTTGAAGGAAGAGGTGCAGCTACAGTCGCAATTGGGAGAGATTTCATCTCTGCAGCAGCACATGAAGGATGTAGGACATTTAGTCCCACATCATTAATGAAGGAGCATGCGATAGCAAATAAATTGTATTTGTGTTCTGGGCTTACTGCCTCATAACACGAGGGTGAGGTCCCCCTTACCCGCCTTCATTGACCCGACCTGACCTACTGTCTTCACTCCTCAACTGCAATAACACCCGCAGCCCTGGACCCTGGTACGTGCTTGACCCAAATACCCGATCCGATTACCTGGAAGAGAAGAGAAGGAAGAGAGAAAGAAAGAGAGAGCGGGGAAAAGGGGGGTTTTGCTCCTAAAGCATTCCACACTTAGAAAAAGTTCGAGAGTTCCTTGTGTGTGAAGAGGCTAAGAAGAAGAGGTGAGTTAAGGCAGAAGAAGAAAAGAAGAGGTTGAAGAAAAGGCCTGAAGAAGAGAAGAAGCAGGAGAGAACAAAAGAAGAAGAAGCACTATGGCTGGGCTGAACTTAAGTCGTCTGATGATAAATGCCCAACGTCTGATTTGGTTGAAAACATTGTGACATTATTTGAGGCACTGTGCATTTATTTAGATCATTAAGTAATTATTATATATGTATCTAAACTAATAATTGGTGATTCAAATCACCAATATTTTATCTTAGATATCTTTTTGCCTCAGTAGACTCTTGATATACTCATGTGTTACAATTGAATATTAGTTTTGAGTATTTTCTATCATTAATTGTGGCCATTTATATTATTTATTGAGATTAGCACGTGAATTCCACATTTGCTTTTTGTATTCGACCTCGGACCTAAATTCAAGTTATAAATTGTATTTGGTGATGAGTGATTTAGCCTGTACTACAACGTATCAATCTTAAATACCAATTTCTCTCGTTAAACAACCTCCTAACCTCATTCTCCACCTATAAATACCCCCTACCCCTCTGATTACAAAGGTTGACTCCCTATCCCTATACCCTCAACTAAGCTGGCAATAGGCTATTCTTCCTAAGCTCCACTACACTTACACCTGAGCTTCTTTGTTGTCTCTGGTGGAGGTCTCAGAGCTATTTCACCTTCAATTAGGGGCCCTACATCACCTCTACACATCACAAGGGCCCCGTTCTAGTACCTAATTAGATCTATTATCCACTACACATAAAATGCCTAACACACTACAACCTCCTGAGCATGCTTTCAATGGCAGCTCAGGAGTTGAAACACTAATCTCTTCCACCTACAACTTCGCAATCAACTCCTAAACCTTTCCCCTCACTCAATTGAGTGAAATCTTTATCCTTGAGTTCTTGCAAACTCAGGTTTGATTCACGAGCATTTCTTAATAAATTCTTGAATCTAATAATCAATTGGATAAATAGATGTGTTTCTGATGATCCTAAGATCATTAGGAATCTTTTGAATCATTTCTTGATAGCCTTCTTAGGGATTTGATCTTTGTTGATTCATTTCACCCTTCACTAGAGCTTCCGTGAGCTCCAGCGAACTCAAACTAGACCTACAGCACTTGGAACATTCTGCAAAGCTCCAGATCACTCCTAACTATTATTCTGAACATTTTTCAATCTTTTATTTGGTGTTTTAATGTCTACATCAACATATTAGTTATCATCTTCTCCAGCTCTGGTGGAGCTGAGAAAGAGTTTCTACTATGCTTTAGAGCTTTGCAATAGATTCAAAAGCATCCTAGAGACCTAGTGAGTCGAGATCTTATTTGACTTGTTAGATCTTTAGGATCTTCTAACGAACAACATTACTTTTAGTCTCAAGAGGAAGAGTTAGAGAACAAGCTTTACTAGGTCAACCTGAGATCTTTTCATGTTGGATGAGTTGTTGATGATGAATAAAGTTGATTTAGACTATTGATTAAGTATGGATCTCTTTAGAACTAAAAGTCAACATCTAAGCTTGAATGGTCAACCTAAGGAAGTTCTTGAGGTTTTAGGTTTCAGAATTAGGTTTTAAGGGTTGATTTGAATTCCTTACATTGATACAAGTTTGTTAGGACAAATTTGAGTAAGTTAATATCCTTCTCAGTTTGGGTTCATCTGAACCCTAGTGGCGTTCATAGCCATTTTGGCTAGATTTCAACTTGAATTTCATCTAGATCAAGCCTTTATGATCTTTCGGAGTGTGTTAGATGAACTCTTGAGATTGAATTCCATCTGTTTAGATGATTGGACCTGGGATTAGTGTCCTAAAACCTGAGAACAAGAGCTAAGAAGCTCTGGTGCTTCTCCAAGCTTCTCTGATACACAAAACCTTCTCCTTTCCCTGTGGAATGATCTCTAACATCTTTCTGGATTCTCAATTAAGAGGAGTAACCAAGTTAAGTAGGTCAATTGACTTATTTCTCCTGCTAGAACACAATAGAGCACCCATTGCTTCAAGCCAAATTCAAGTTTCAATCCAAGGGTCAAATCTAATCTAAAGATCAAATTGATCTTTCAATCATGTAGACAAATCATAGAGCTTTTGATCGAGCATTTACTCGCTTGATTTGGAGCTGTAAGCTACTCACAATCATCCATTGAAGTTGAGTCCTGGAGCTAGCATAGTCCAAAGGGGAAGGGGACTTCTTAGTCCCACATAGTGAGTAGGTGGACGCTCGTACACATACTTAAAGAATTGTGTGCATTGTCGATGCAGTCGTCAGCATAAGGTGCACCAACAAGCATATTTCTTGAGTATATGTATGTGTGTGGGCTGGGAGCTCATTGAGCTATTGTGGGCCTAAATGGGCCTAAAACTATGCAAAAATAAACCTAAATAAAACCTATGGGTTTGGCTCTAGTAGTGGTCGATCTAGCCTAATAGGCTGTAGATTCCGCGAAAAGGCTAGGCCCGCCAATGACAAATTTTTGCTAATTGTTGAGGAAAAGGAGCTCATGAATTTGACTAAGTGTTGAGCCATAAGTAAGGCTTAAGTGTGAAGGCAGAAGAGGATTTATAAAGGCAATGTTTCCTATGTGTTAAATCAGTAAATGCCTAAGTTTGTAATAAGTATTGTGGCCTTAATTGTGTTATTTTAAAACAACATTATTTTGTAATTTTCTTTCTATAATTCAATGAAAATCATTTCTTTTTATATATTCTTGCACATGTAATGATTGTTGGAATCTTGTTCCACATCTTATTTTGGTGTTAACAAAATTATTATGGATTAATGTTTGCAATTGAGTTCTTTTCAGATTTAGGTAAAGGATCAAGGCAAACAAGAAATGATGGAGGCTTGATGAAAAGGGAAAGATCATAATAAGGAGGCAAGATGACAATGATGAGTTTAGGAGGAGAAGATCATCTTCGACCTTTAGTTTTTCTAGTTCAGATTTTATATTTATAGATTATATATGTCTCTTAACAAAGAATCATAACTTTGATCGTGAAATCAATTAGAGATAAATTAGGATTTATATTGCGAACATTTTCAAAGTACGTAATGGATTAAAACACTTAAAATAGATACTTGTAAGCAAGTACCGGTACTGTTCATCAGTACTGGTATTTGCAAGGCATAGGTTTGAGAATTTGTCTCAAACTGTGAATAACAAGTAACAGTACCAACCATGAGTACCGGTACATGTTGGTCACAGGTTGAAGCCTTATTTTTGGCCTGAACCTTACAAGTACTGGTACCCATGATGAATACCGGTACAGGTAGGTTACTGTGCCTAAGGAATTTCAAACGTAGGAGTCACAAGTACCGGTACCCATGATGAGTACCGGTACCAGGACTCATGTACTGGTGGCAGTGAGCTGCTAGTACCAGTACAAGTCTTTAGTACCGGTACCAGCTAGCCGTTGGCCCGAATAGAATGGCTGGAATATTAATTTTGTAAATGTGAACATTGGGAATTAAATCCCAACGTCTAGTAGATGAGTATCCTAGGTCCTAAACTCTATAAAATGATCCTAGGACTCTTTGTTTACACACAAGAGATACAAGAAAGATAAGATAAATGCTAGAGCTCTATATTTCATATATCCACCACATATTTAAGAGAAGAATAGAGTTTGCTGCTCTCAATCTTTCCACGCTTTTGCAAATGCGTCGACGTGATTTTCTTTCATGCATTCACATCTTCACTAGGCTCTCAAATCGGTAACATTATATTTACATTTGTTGAGAGGCTTAGGTCTTAGTTATAAGATATTTTCTGTCTTACACCTGTATTTCATTTGTTCTTGAGCATTTGTTCGTTGGGTTTTAACAAACCTGTTTTTATACTTGGGTTGAGGTAACCTCTTAATTACCTCAGTGAGTATATTGATTTCCTCAAGATTGACGAAATCGGGTTAAAAACCCTAAGCTTGGAGGCTTAGGTAGTGATGTAAACACATTTACACTACTTAAAATGTCTATTTATGCATGTTCTTAAGCATAGGATTGCATTTCATAATATAAATATTGCATAACATGCATCATCTTGCATTTAGAGTAGTTTGAATAAAATGGAGGATAATTGTCTCCTTTTATATGCTTGGACAGGGTAAATATTTTATCGGGACCTCGGATCAAAGATCCAACCGTATGGATATGATCAGGGCGACGATTGGAGTTCAACGACTCCAAGATCGCCCTAATCAGGCATCCGTAGCATCAGATAGAGACCGGGGAACCCTAGAAGATCAAGGGCCAGGATGGTGTAAATCCGCACTTCAGATGGCAAATCTGACCACACGGATGAATTCGGATCGACGATCGCAGCCCAACGACACAAAAATCGAGTCAATCCGACATCCGTGGCACCATCTACAACTCTTTTTCAAAATGTTGAACGATTACGAAGCTACGCTAACGTGTTCGATTTTGGAAAACCTGTCATTGTAGTTCGAAAGCGAAGGATTCGTGTTCAACAAATAAAATTTATACCGAAATTAAAATTCCAGGTCGAACACAGGGAGGCGGACGTTTGATTTAAAAACTTCGCGTTTCATTTTTATTTTGTCACGAAGAAATTCAATTTAAACTATCTAAGTATCTACAACAAAATAGAAGAGAGAGAGAGAGTAAGAGAGAGAGAGAGAATACTACACGTGGAAATCAAAATGAGATGTAGAATAGACAAGGAATTTATCATGAAAGAGATCGTTCATTACAACTAGAAAGCATAAAGCGATTACTCTAAAAAGCATTAAAAGAATGGAGGGAGAAATGTCCTCCTCGACGATCGCTCGGAGGACGAATAGACTACTCTAGAAAGCAGTAAATCTATACTAGAAAGCAGTAAAAAGAATAGGGAGAGAGAAATCCTCCTCGACGGTTGCTTGGAGGACGAGCCGGACGGGACGACGCCTGGACGAAGGAGGACGAAGCGGGACGAAGGAGGACGAAGCAGAAGAACGGGAACGGAGCAGCACGCCGTCGTCGTCGCGGGATCCACTTCCGAAGGGGGACGAAAATTTGGACTTTATCTCGCGAGAAGCATCCCGGGTGTGGGACAAGCTTCTCTTGAGCTTTGGAGAGGTAGAGAGGAGAAGGAAGGGATGCTTCTCGCGAGATAAAGTCCAAATTTTCGTCCCCCTTCGGAAGTGGATCCCGCGACGACGACGGCGTGCTGCTCCGTTCCCGTTCTTCTGCTTCATCCTCCTTCGTCCCGCTTCGTCCTCCTTCCTCCAGGCGTCGTCCCGTCCGGCTCGTCCTCCAAGCAACCGTCGAGGAGGATTTCTCTCTCCCTATTCTTTTTACTGCTTTCTAGTATAGATTTACTGCTTTCTAGAGTAGTCTATTCGTCCTCCGAGCGATCGTCGAGGAGGACATTTCTCCCTCCATTCTTTTAATGCTTTTTAGAGTAATCGCTTTATGCTTTCTAGTTGTAACGAACGATCTCTTTCATGATAAATTCCTTGTCTATTCTACATCTCATTTTGATTTCCATGTGTAGTATTCTCTCTCTCTCTCTCTTACTCTCTCTCTCTCTTCTATTTTGTTGTAGATACTTAGATAGTTTAAATTGAATTTCTTCGTGACAAAATAAAAACGAAACGCGAAGTTTTTAAATCAAACATCCGCCTCCCTGTGTTCGACCCGGAATTTTAATTTCGGTATAAATTTTATTTGTTGAACACGAATCCTTCGCTTTCGAACTACAACGACAGGTTTTCCAAAACCGAACACGTTAGCGTAGCTTCGTAATCGTTCAACATTTTGGCGCCGTTGCCGGGGATCGAACCAAAAATCTACCGCTTTTTCCTATCTCAAAAGAGTACCTGCAATTACAATAAGAAAGGAAAAAAAGTGAGGTAAATGATTTGTAAGTTACAAAATGCGAAGAGAAATCAAAGAGCGTTGCCTCCCCGGCAACGGCGCCAAAATGTTGAGCGATTACGAAGCTACGCTAACGTGTTCGGTTTTGGAAAACCTGTCGTTGTAGTTCGAAAGTGAAGGATTCGTGTTCAACAAATAAAATTTATACCGAAATTAAAATTCCGGGTCGAACACAGGGAGGCGGACGTCTGATTTAAAAACTTCACGTTTCATTTTTATTTTGTCACGAAGAAATTCAATTTAAACTATCTAAGTATCTACAACAAAATAGAAGAGAGAGAGAGAGTAAGAGAGAGAGAGAGAATACTACACATGGAAATCAAAATGAGATGTAGAATAGACAAGGAATTTATCATGAAAGAGATCGTTCGTTACAACTAGAAAGCATAAAGCGATTACTCTAAAAAGCATTAAAAGAATGGAGGGAGAAATGTCCTCCTCGACGATCGCTCGGAGGATGAATAGACTACTCTAGAAAGCAATAAATCTATACTAGAAAGCAGTAAAAAGAATAGGGAGAGAGAAATCCTCCTCGACGGTTGCTTGGAGGACGAACCGGACGGGACGACGCCTGGACGAAGGAGGACGAAGCGGGATGAAGGAGGACGAAGCAGAAGAACGGGAATGGAGCAGCACGCCGTCGTCGTCGCGGGATCCACTTCCGAAGGGGGACGAAAATTTGGACTTTATCTCGCGAGAAGCATCCCTTCCTTCTCCTCTCTACCTCTCCAAAGCTCAAGAGAAGCTTGTCCCACACCCGGGATGCTTCTCGCGAGATAAAGTCCAAATTTTCGTCCCCCTTCGGAAGTGGATCCCGCGACGACGACGGCGTGCTGCTCCGTTCCCGTTCTTCTGCTTCGTCCTCCTTCGTCCCGCTTCGTCCTCCTTCGTCCAGGCGTCGTCCCGTCCGGCTCGTCCTCCAAGCAACCGTCGAGGAGGATTTCTCTCTCCCTATTCTTTTTACTGCTTTCTAGTATAGATTTACTGCTTTCTAGAGTAGTCTATTCGTCCTCCGAGCGATCGTCGAGGAGGACATTTCTCCCTCCATTCTTTTAATGCTTTTTAGAGTAATCGCTTTATGCTTTCTAGTTGTAATGAACGATCTCTTTCATGATAAATTCCTTGTCTATTCTACATCTCATTTTGATTTCCACGTGTAGTATTCTCTCTCTCTCTCTTACTCTCTCTCTCTCTTCTATTTTGTTGTAGATACTTAGATAGTTTAAATTGAATTTCTTCGTGACAAAATAAAAATGAAACGCGAAGTTTTTAAATCAAACGTCCGCCTCCCTGTGTTCGACCTGGAATTTTAATTTCGGTATAAATTTTATGTGTTGAACACGAATCCTTCGCTTTCGAACTACAATGACAGGTTTTCCAAAATCGAACACGTTAGCGTAGCTTCGTAATCGTTCAACAGGTAGTTGAATACCCAAGGGAGGGGAACCACTATACATATTGTGCCAATTTATGTGGTTTGATGGATTGTGCAAATCTTTTTGTATTACTAATATTTTGTTTAAGTATTTATGCATGTAGCCATATCCTATCTATTAGATCCTATCAATGATTGCCATATTATAATGTCTATTTTGATGCAATTATTCATGTGGTTAACATAGTACAATAATTAATAGCTAATTAAGTCTTTAATTAAGTACATATTAGCATAGTAATCTATATTGTAGAGTAGTATAAGCTATATTAGTCAAGTAATAGTAGTATAGTAAGTAAATAAGTTATATAGAGTAGTAATTAACTTAAGTAGTTAAGAATAAATGTTAACTTAGAATAAATGGTGATCGATTAGCGTAATTAAGCCTCTTAGTGAACAATCTGGATTCAACCAGTTAAAAGTATTTTTTTAAATGTTATCTTGCAGCCTATACTATAATTAACAAAGACAGATTAATTAAGGTAGCTTAAGCATCATTTTTAGCGTGATTAATTAAGACTAATAATCTTAATTAACTGTGTTAAGAATTTGCATATCAAGCTCTTTGGAATAATTAAGTCATTTGTTTCCTTTCCACTAAATATGACAACATACTTAAGGAGGAAGAACTCCTCTGGCACTAAAGAGATAAACACAAACGGACTATGATAGGAATGCTAAGTTCTACCATTTGCATGCTCAAAATTGAAGGAAGAAGAATCTTATTTCATGGTTGAAACCTCCCAATGGTGAGTTCACTGGACATAGAGATAAGACACAAAAATGTTTTGAGAGTTATTACAGTGATTTTTTGGGTGTTTCTACCAATACCTTATCTACCCTACATGTTTTTCATCAAGTAGATATCACTAATGATGATGAAAGAGCCAGATTGGAGTCCATGCCCACTAAAGATGAAATTAGATCTATGCTTTTCTCAATGGGACCTGCTAAAAGTCTAGGAATGAATGGCTTTCCAACAATCTTCTTTCAAAAGAATTGGGAGGTCCTTAAAGATGATTTGATCAATTTGTTGCAATCTGCCTTCAGAAAATCCAAATTACCATAGGGTATAAATCATACTCATGTGACCCTCATACAAAAAGATACTGATGTAGTTGAGCCAAGAGAATACCAACCAAATAGTCTTTACAAACACTATTTATAAACTCATCATCAAATTTCTTACAGCAAGATTGAAGCTTGTCTTGAAGCGAATTATTGCCCCCAATCAAAGTGCTTTTCTTAAAGGGAGGGTCATTTTTTATTACATGGTTGTCATGAAGTTATTCACTCCATGGGGGCTTCACACAAGAAAGGGGTCTTTATGGCCATGAAATTAGACATGGAGAAGGCAATGGATAGGATTGAGTGGAGGTTTATTCTTAACCTTTTACATCAGCTCTTTATACCTCCAACCTTTATTTCCCATGTCAACTCTTGTATATCCATCTTCACACTATCTATTCTTATTAATGGATCACCTTTTAAAATAATCACCCCACAAAGATGGACTAGGTAGGGGTGTCCATCTTCATTTTAGCCTCTGAATTCCTCCCGATTACTCGTCAAATCATTACAAGCAGGCGAGCTCCATGGATACCAGGTCAACTGAAGGACTCCAGCAATCACGCACCTTATGTTAGCTAATGGTATAAAGATTTTTGGCCAAGCAATAGTTGAGGAGGCATGCAAAATTGTTAGCCTCCTTGATTACTATTGCAGTTTTTTAGGCCAGAAGGTAAAGCTAAATAAATCTAGATTATTCTTCTGTAGGAACGTCCTGATGGGTGGGTTCCCCTCCACGCGGGAACTTAACCCATAATATTTGGATCTTGATGGATCCAACGAATAACACGGAAAGACAGAGGAGGTTCTTCTCAAACTCTCTTATGGGCATGGTTGCATTTTACCATTTTATATCCTATTTTATTCTCTTAATTTGGGAGACACGTTGATGGCCATAGAACGAGTGGCCATCGGTAACTGTGGTAATTTACAATTATTGCCTTTGGTGGCAATGTAAAGATGGAAAGGACATTTGGAATTATTTCTTTTTAATCTCAAGATCTAACGTGAAGATAGGAGATGGCTATTTTTGGCCTTGCAACATGTATTTATATACCTACATAGGCAAGCCATCGTAGAGAAAGAGAAAGAACGTGCACACAACACAAGGTATAGAAGTGGAAAGGACACTGGTTGGTTGATAGAGACAATTGGAAAGATTGCATCACCTCTGTGATATTATTCTATTTATCTCCTAAATTTTGTGGGTACATACACTGTGATCTTTTTTTTGATGGAGAGTTGACTTTGTGTAATCCCTCATAGTATTGAATCCCTCTTTTTTATTATAGTAGATAGATTTTACGTGGTATTGACATGTGATTTTTTATGCTCACTTTTTGAAGGATTTTTCTATGTTAAAAATTACCATTCATATTGTGGTGATGATTGATTGTGGTTTATTTGATCGTAATTTTGTAGTGATATATTATTGAATCCATCACATGGAATATTTGTTTCTTTCAGTGAGCTTTATTTTAACTCCTGTTAAATCCCAACATCTGGTATCAAAGAGACCATGGTTGATAAGATGAATTTCAGTACTGGTCGAATGATTAGTCTAAATGGGATTAATTATAATTTGTGGAAAAATAAAATGAAAGATCTTTTTTTTGTGAAAGCCATGCACGTCGTAGTTTTTTCACACAAAAGTCCGAAGATAAAAGTGATGAAAAATGGGAGTTGGAATACGAACAAGTTTGTTGTTTCATCCGACAATTTGTTAATGAAAATGTTTACAACCACATTCAAAATGAAAATCATGTTGGGACTTTGTGGACTAAGTTTAAAAATTTGTATGCTTCCAAGATTGGTAGCAACAAGTTATTTTTACTTAGAAGGCTAATGCACTTAAGATTTAAAGAGGATAGTTCTGTGCCTGAATTTTAAATGATTTTCAAGGAATCATTAGTCAGTTATCCAGTATAGGAATTAAATTTGAAGATGAAATTCTAGGATTGTTGCTACTGGCTACTCTACCAGATTCCTGGGGGACATTTGGAGTCTCACTAACTCTGTGCCTAATGGGATTGTTTCTTTGGAGACTGTCAAGTCAGGTATTCTCAATGAGCAGATGAGAAGAAAATCCCAAGGTTGCTCTTCACAGTCTAAGGTTCTTGTTATGGAGAACAGGGGGAGGAGCAAATTTAAAAGTGATAGGGGTAGAGGTAAAAGTAGAAGCAAATCCATGCCAAATACAAAAATCTGAAATGTCATCACTGCGGAAAGAAGGGGCACATCAAGAAGTATTATTTTCATCATAAGAGAGAACAAAAATGGAGATAGGCAGGAGAAGAAAAATGACAAAGATGATAATGTTGCCACTGCTGCTCAACATGATCTCCTTATCATTTCTGATGTAGAGATGGTGAATGCCATAAATGATGAGACATGTTGGTTAGTTGATAACGGTTTCTGCTCTTCATGTTACCTTCAATAAGGTATTTTTCTCTTACACTTTTGGAGAATTTGGCATTTTAAGAATGGGTAATGGCTCTTTGTCTCATGTTCCTGACACTGGTGATGTTGTTTTGCAGAGTGCGAATGGGACTATACTGAGGCTCAAGGATGTTAGGCATGCTCCAAATATGCATCTAAATCTCATCTCTGTAGGAAAGCTTGATGTTGAAGGATACCACAACATCTTTGGCGATGGCAAGTGGAAGCTGGCCAAAGGATCTATGATTGTGATTAAGGGCGAGAAGTGTAGCAATAACCTTTATATCATGCAAACATCAGTTTCTAAAGATGTGATTCATGCAACACAGGATGATGTATCCATTGAGCTATGGCAAAGGAGGCTGAGCCACATGAGTGAAAAAGGACTACAATGTCTAATTAGAAAGAATCTCCTAGCGGATGTGAAGAAAGAAAAATTTGAAAATGCACTCATTGCTTGGTTGGCAAGTAGATGAGAGTTTCTTTTAAGAGCCATCCACCCACAAGGAAGACAGAGGTGTTGGAGTTGGTACATACTGATGTGTGTGGGCCCTTTAAGGTTAATTCTCTTGGTGGTGCTCTTTACTTTGTCACTTTCATTGATGACTGTTCCAGGAGCTATGGGTCTATGCCTTAAAGAAGAAAGATCAAGTCCTTGGTGTGTTTAAGGACTTTCATGCACTAGTTGAGAGAAAAATAGTAAGGAAATTGAAGTGCATCTGCAGTGATAATGGTGGTGAGTATATAGGTCCATTTGATGAGTATTGTAGGTCTCATAGGATTAGGCATCAAAAGACTCCATCGAAGACTCCTCAATTGAATGGTGTAGTAGAAAGGATGAACAAGGCTCTTATTGAGAGAGTTAGATGCCTCTTATCTAAGGCTAGGCTACCTAGTTCTTTTTTGTGTGAGGCCTTATACACTGCTATTCATGTGATCAACCTATCTCCACATGTATCCTTGAATGGTCATATCCCTGATAGAGTCTGGTATGGCAAGCATGTATCCTATGACCACTTACATGTTTTTGGATGCAGGGCCATTGTACATGTTCCAAAAAATGAGAGAACTAAGTTGGAAGGAAAGACTAGACAGTGTGTATTTCTGGGATATGGACAGGATGAGTTTGGTTATAGGTTATATGATCCAATTGACAAGAAGCTTGTCAGGAGTTGAGATGTAGTCTTTGTAGAGGATCAAATAATATAGGACATTCGAAAAGCAGTTAAGGATTCCACCCAGAGTAGTTATGAGCAAATTGATGTAGAACCCATGCCGTTGAAACATGTGCCAAGTGTAGTGGTAGATGATACCCCTGTACAAGTGCCTGATTCAAAAGAAGGGGTGGACATGTCGGATGTTCCCACTCACGATGATGATGAACATGTGGATGGTTCCATATCTGATGCAGAACCACACCGCAGATCTACAAGGGAGATGTTCCTCTATGAGATATCCTGCACATGAGTATGGCTTGTTGACAGATAATGGTGAGCTTGAATGCTATGAAGAGACTATGCAAGACATGTACAAGGAAAAATGGATTGAGGCCATGAAAGATGAGATGCAATCTCTATATGACAACCATACCTTTGAGCTTGTGTGGTTAACCCAAGGGAAGAGGGCATTGAGAAACAAATGGATTTTTAGAGTGAGACATGATGAAAACTCTTCTAACCCAAGGTACAAAGCTAGGTTGGTTGCGAAGGGCTTTAGTCAAAGAAAATGCATTGATTTTGAGGAGATATTCTCACCAGTGGTGTAGATTGTAATTCCCTACTCGGAGGGGGTGGGATCAGCGTAACGTAAAAAATACGGAATTGAAAAAATACCAATATCACAAAATAGACAAACACACAAAGTACACAATTATTTTTAGGTGGAAACCCAAACCGGGTGGAAACCACCACCTAACCCTCTCGAGTTAGGATTTTTCGATCAACCAAGTTAATCAAATCCACTAAATAAATCACTTTAAACGAGGGTGATTCAACCTCAATTACAACCACGCTACAAGTGCGAGGGTAGCATTCCTCAACCCCTTCTCTTCACGAGAAGGATTTTGTCCCACGAAGGAGACGGGAATTCGCAAAGCGAATACCCAACCAAAAAACAAAGATAAAATAACAAGTATAGTCCTATAGAGCCAACAAAGATTTAAACCTAGCTTCTATAGGAATTAGGAAAACTCCCCTTTGCAAGGAGTGCATCGAATCGATGATGCGGGTGCGTGAGCCACGCAACGGCGCAACGTCGCTCTCGTGAACTACGGCAGGAGAGCAGGTGCGCAAAGGATTGATGCTCTCAAGATGTAGAACTTGAGCTTGGAGAGTAAGAGCTTCTTTTTGGACACAAAAGAGTGGAAAGTATGTTGCTTGGGTGTGTCTTTTGGTGTCTCTAAGTGTGTCTTAGTGTATCTTGATGTGCAAGAAGTTCCTCTCTATTTATAGAGGCCTTAGGAAGGCTTTGGAAGGCTTTGGAAAGCTTCCATAGCCGTTGGGAGCAAAGCCCAAGAGAATCAGGCCGAAATCAGGAACAATGATTGCACTGATAGGGTTATCAGACTTCTGGGAAGCCAGTTTAAGACATCTAAAAATAAGGTCAGACGTCTGATTTTAGGTGGGTTACTCCCTGACTTGAATCAGATCTAAATAGGGTTCTAGTGCAAGTCCATCAGACGACATACAAGACGTCTGGCACTATGTCTGAATGTCTGGAAACCTACTTTTTCGTGGGAATGGATTTCCAAGAGAGTGCAATGGCTAGAAAATCTCTGAGAAGAGATTTTGGGTCAGCCAAGGCAAAACGGTCATCTATCAGATGTCTGGAAAGGCTTAAGGACGTCTGATAAGGCTCTAACAGTCATATCCTTGAGTGTTTGCTGAGCCAGCCAACGATCCACTAATTGGACGTCTGGCAAAATCATCAGACGTCTGGTCTAAGGTCTGGACGTCTGATTTCATCAGACAGAACAACAAGTCCAGCCTAAATGTTATCAGACGTCTAAATCAACAGTCAGACGTCTTAAAACACATTATCAGACGTTTGATTTTGGAATTAGACGTCTAGAAATGTTGTTTGAACCCTATATTAGTTTTCTAAGTTCTCTACAGAAAACCTGAGTATCCTAGGGTTGTGCCGGTGTTCCTAGAACTACTGTTATGGTACTTTGAGGCTCTTTAACATGAATCTAAGTAACAAAAATAAAGAGCAACAAAAGAAACGAAAAATACAAGGAGTACAAGAGAAGGAAATCTATCATATTCTTCATCTCCTTCCTTCTTCAATCCATCGCTCCTCGCGAATCTCCTCTGTTCTCCATCAAGCTCCTCCAATCCATCCTGGATGCGAGATCGAACTCTATCTAATCACGTCTTCATTTGTAATTGTCCTGAAATCTAAGACTCCAAGTGTAAATGTTAAATGACTCGTATTTTGTTATCATCAAAATAAATGATCGTGGTGCTCTAGCACCAACAATCTCCCCCTTTTTGATGATGACAAAACCATAAATAATAATGCAAAAAAAAATCCTCCCCCTTTTTGACATTATCAAAAAGGTTTGATTGATTTTAAATTTCCTATAACTCCTCCTTAAAACATGCTCTTCTATGAATTTCTTTTAACAAGTAATGTCCTCCCCCTTTTTGTAACAACAAGATAGCTATTATTTCTCTCCCCCTTACTAAAGGAAATTTAGCTAACTTGCATCTCCCCTTAAAAAATTGACAATTAGCTTATAAAAATTTTTTTTAACTCCCCCTATCTAAATGCTTATGATAAAAAGATAGGGTAAAGAATTTTTACCTCACCTACCATGGCCAATAAAATGGTCTAAATGGTGGAGGTGGATGCCACATCGGATGGGGCTCCCATCCGTAACTTGGAGGCCCGGGCATTGGCGCCGGTCTCCAGTCTGGTGGTCGACGTGCGGCGGGTTCATTGTTTATTCGCCGTCTCGTCGGTCTTCTCCTCCTTGGTCTACTCCTTGGTCCTCCCAATTCAAGTTGACCAGCCTTGAGCTTGCAGGTCTAGTCCTTTGTGTTGTAGTTATCCCTGAAAGCTACAAAACAAGATTCCAATTCTTTTTTCGGTATCCAAGTGGGCTTGGATCCGGATCTGTTAGCGGGTCTCCTTGATGGAGATCCTTTCTCAACCTTAGGGCTATATAGGTTATCTACCCTATTTATTAATTTATTTGATTTCTCCCTAAGACATGCAAGTTTATTTTCTATAATATTCATCTTAGTCTTTAAATCAGAAATTTCTAATTTTAGACTAGCATTTTCCTCAATCAATTTAGTATTTTCATTGATTAAATCTTTATTTTCTAATAACAAGTTATTATCCTTAGGACTAGAGCTACTTTTTAGGTCATTGAGTTTTATTTCTAACCTATCATTTTCACTTCTAAGAAAACTAAGATTCTTTTTCATGCTATTATTTTCTCTTTTTAGTGATTTACTAACTTCAAAAAGCTCATTAAAAGCCTCTTGTAAATCTAGGTTTACCTCATTGTCGGAATCGCTTTCACTGTCGATGTCGCTTTCTCCGATTGCCATGAAACCCATGCAAGCGATTTCTTTCTTCTCGAGATCTTCCAAGCTCGTCTCCTCATGAGTGCCTTCCAACCTCCTCCATATCTCGTGGGCGGTGGTGCACTCTTGGATTCGTTCGAATTCCTTCGGACTCAACACGCAATACAAGGCATTCATTGCCTTTGCGTTGAGTGAAAGCTCTCGAATCTGTAGCTGCAAGTAGCCTCCTTGGGGTCACTTCGGGATCTCGTATGGGGTTTCGCAACATCCCCATATCTCGAACTCAGTGGCTTGGAGCCACGTCTTCATCCTCAACTTCCAATATCCGAAGTTCTTCCCGTCGAAATAGGGTGGTCGGACGGTGGACTGCCCTTCAGAGATTTTGATTGCGGATATGCTCCCCTCCATGATCTTATTGCCGGGTGTTACTCCGATCTCGCAAGAACCTGCTCTGATACCAATTGCAGTTCCCTACTCGGAGGGGGTGAGATCAGCGTGACGTAACAAATGCGGAATTGAAAAAATACCAATCTCACAAAATAGACAAACACACAAAGTACACAATTATTTTTAGGTGGAAACCCAAATCGGGTGAAAATCACCACCTAACCCTCTCAAGTTAGGATTTTCCGATCAACCAAGTTGATCAAATCCACTAAATGAATCACTTTAAACGAGGGTGATTTTATCCCACGAAGGAGACGGGAATTCGCAAAGCGAATACCCAACCAAATAACAAAGATAAAATAACAAGTATAGTCCTATAGAGCCAAAAAAGATTTAAACCTAGCTTCTAAAGGAATTAGGAGAACTCCCCTTTGCAAGGAGTGCATCGAATCGATGACGCGGGTGCGTAAGCCACGCAATGGCGCAACGTCGCTCTCGTGAACTACGGCGGGAGAGCGGGTGCGCAAAGGCTTGATGCTCTCAAGATGTAGAACTTGAGCTTGGAGAGCAAGAGCTTCTTTTTGGACACAAAAGAGTGAAAAATATGTTGCTTGGGCGTGTCTTTTGGTGTCTCTAGGTGTGTCTTAGTGTATCTTGATGTGCAAGAGGTTCCTCTCTATTTATAGAGGCCTTAGGAAGGCTTTGGAAGGCTTTAGAAAGCTTCCACAGCCGTTGGGAGCAAAGCCCAAGAGAATCAAGCCGAAATTAGGAACAATGATTGCACTGACAGGGTTATCAGACGTCTGATCCTGGCATCAGACGTCTGGGAAGCCAGTTTAAGACGTCTGAAAATAAGGTCAGACGTCTGATTTTAGGCGGGTTACTCCCTGACTTGAAACAGATCTAAACAAGGCTCTAGTGTAAGTCCATCAGACGACATACAGGACGTCTGGCACTATGTCTGGACGTCTGGAAACCTACTTTTTCGTGGAAATAGATTTCCAAGAGAGTGTAACGGTTAGAAAATCTCTGAGAAGAGATTTTGGGTCAGCCGAGGCAAAACGGTCATCTATTAGACGTCTGGAAAGGCCTAAGGACATCTGATAAGGCTCTAATGGTCATATCCTTGAGTGTTTACTGAGCCGGCCAATGGTCCACTAATTGGACGTCTGTCAAAGTCATCAGACGTCTGGTCTAAGGTCTGGACGTCTGATTTCATTCGACAGAACAACAAGTCCAGTCTAAATGTTATCAGACGCCTTAATCAACAGTCAGACGTCTTAAAACGCATTATCGGACGTCTGCTTTTGGAATTAGATGTCTGGAAATGCTGTTTGAACCCTATATTGGTTTTCTAAGTTCTCACAGAAAACCTAAGTATCCTAGGGTTGTGCCAGTGTTCCTAGGACTACTGTTAGGGTACTTTGAGGCTCTTTAACATGAATCTAAGTAACAAAAATAAAGAGCAACAAAAGAAACGAAAAATACAAGGAGTACAAGAGAAGGAAATCTATCCTATTCTTCATCTCCTTCCTTCTTCAATCCATCGCTCCTCGCGAATCTCCTCTGTTCTCCATCAAGCTTCTCCAATCCATCCTGGATGCGAGCTCGAACTCTGTCTAATCACATCTCCATTTGCAATTGTCCTGAAATCTAAGACTCCAAGTGCAAATATTAAATGACGCGTGTTTTGTTATCATCAAAATAAATGATCGTGGTGCTTTAGCACCAACAGTAGATGTCATCTATCAGAGTTATTCTCAATTTGGCTGCCAACTTTGACTTGGAGATTGAGTAGATGGACGTGAAGACTACTTTTCTTCACAGTAATCTTGAAGAGAATTTATATGTTGCAGACTAAAGGCTTTAAGGACAAAGGAAAATAAGACCATCTCTACAAGTTGAGGAAGAACTTGTATGGGCTAAAGGAAGCTCCTAGGAAGTGGTACAAGAAGTTTGAGTCTTTTATGGGAGAGCTTGGCTATACTAAGACCACTTCTTATCACTATGTCTTTGTGAAGAAATTCTTAGGCGATGATTTTGTCATTTTGTTGATTTATGTTGATGACATGCTTGTTGTTGGCAACAATACCATGAGAATTTCAAGTTTAAAGGAGTTGAACAAGTCCTTTGCTATGAATGACTTAGGACTTGCAAGTCAAATATTGGTCATGAAGATCACATGTGATAGGAAGGCAAGGAAGCTATGGTTATCTCAAGAGAAGTACATTGAGAAGGTACTTCAAAGATTCAATATGAACAAAGCCAAACCCATGAGTACCCCTCTTGGAGCACATTTCAAGTTGAGCACCAAGCAAAGTCCAAGAACAGAAGAGGAAAAGAAGGATATGGAAAGAATTCCCTATGCCTCAGCTACAGGTAGTCTAATGTATGCAATGGTATGTACAAGACCTAATATTGCTCATTCTATTGAAGTTGTTAATAGGTTTGTCTCAAATCCAGGAAAGGAACACTGGGAAGCAGTTAAATGCATTTTGAGATATCTTCGTGGAACTAGCAACTTGTGTCTTTGTTTTGGAGTAGGAAAATCAATTCTTCTTGGCTAGACAGATTCAGACATGGCAGGTGATATAGATGGGAGAAGATCCATGTCTGGTTACTTGATGACATATGCTGGTGGTGCAGTTTCTTGGCAATCAAGACTTCAGAAATGTGTGGCTTTGTCTACCACAGAAGTAGAATTTGTTGCAGCGACAGAGGCTAACGAGAAGTTGCTTTGGATGAAGAAGTTCATGAAAGACAAGTATGTCTTATACTATGATAGTCAGAGTGCTATTCACCTTGGCAAGAACTCCACCTTCCATGCAAGGTTAAAGCACATAGATGTGAGGTATCATTAGATACGGGATGTGCTTGAAGCAAAGCAACTTGAACTTGCAAAAATCCACACAAATGACAATGGTGCTGATATGATGACTAAAACATTTGCCACTTGGAAAGTTTGAGGCATACTGCTCCATTGCTGGATTGGAGTGATTCCCACATTGTCAGTGAGGAGTTATGATGGGTGGGTTCCCCTCCATGTGGGAACTTAACCCATAATATTTGGATCTTGATGGATCCAACGAATAACATGGAAAGACAACAGAGGTTCTTCTCAAACTCTCTTATGGGCATGGCTGCATTTTACCGTTTTATATCCTATTTTATTCTCTTGGTTTGGGGGACATGTTGATAGCCATAAAGAGAATGGCCATTGGTAATTGTGGTAATTTACAATTGTTGCCTTTTGGTGGCAATGTAAAGATGGAAAGGACAGTTGCAATTATTTCTTTTCAATCTCAAGATCCAATATCAAGACAAGAGATGCCTATTTTTGGCTTTGCAACATGTATTTATATACCTACAGAGGCAAGGTGTTGTACAAAAAGAGAAAGAAGGTGCACACAGCACAAGGCATAGAAGTGGATAGGATAAAGGCAACGTCAGGTTGGCTGTTAGAGACAATTCGAAAGGCTGCATCCACCTCAGTGATGTTGTTCCATTTATCTCCTAAATTTTGTGGTTGCCTTTGTTGTGATCTGTTTTTGATAAGAGGGTTGACTTTGTGTACTCCGTATTGGTGTTGAATCTCTTTCTTTGATCATAGTGGATTGGTTTTGTGTCGTATTAACCCCGTGGTTTTTTACCCTCACTTTTTGATGGGTTTTTCCACGATAAAAATTACTATACATATTGTGGTGGTGATTGATTGTGATTTACTTACTCGTAATTTTGTAGTGGTATATTGTTGAATCCATCATGTGGAATATTTGTTTCTTTTAGTGGAATTTATTTTAACTCTGATTAAATCCCAACACATCCTACCAACTGTTGGGGAAAAGATTAAAGAGTTGCCGTCTATTGTGAAAGAATTTGATAATGAAACATATTTTGGGTGTTCAATTATGGATGGAAGAAATCAGAAGCAAGTCCATGAGAATATTCTTGCTAAGATGTCTGAGAAGCTATGTGGCTGGAAATGTCGAACACTTTCGCAAGCAGTTAGAGCAGTCCTTATATCTTCCTCACTTGCCACTATACCACATCATTTTATGGCTGCAACGCTTCTACCTACAAGGATTTGTATGAAGATTGATAGTTTTGCACAAGATTTTTTGGTGGGGGTACTATGATGAAGAGAGGCACTGCTATGTTAAAGCATAGAGTGCAATTGCTCTACCTAAGGATTTTAGGGGAATTGGAATTCGGACTGCTTATGATAGCAATGTTGCATTTCTACTGAAGAAGATGTGGAGATTACTGAATGGAGAGAATGGGTTAATGCATGCCTGACATCTTGAGAGCTAAATACGTGAGTGCAACTCTAATCTGGGTGGAAGATAGAAAATTGAAGGCATCCATTTTGTGGAATGCTTTCATGAAGATTGAAGAACCCTTCAAAAATGGCACAGTCAAGATTGTAGGTGATGGGCAGAATATAAACGTTTGGGCAGAGAAATGGATGGGAGAACAATTCCTTGAACCAAAGGCAGGGGTGTATGCTAAGCCAAATCTAAAGGTAGCTGACCTTTTATTGAACAATGGACAATGGAACATGGACTTGTTGAAAGGTCTATTTAGACTTGAAGATGTACAAAAAATTACTAGTATCATGCCAAACCCGAAGGAGGAGGACACCAAATTCTGGAGCCCACATACCAAAGGCAAATTCACTATCAAATCAGCCTACTACCGGTTAGTGAACGCAAAGCAATTCAGAATGAAGAAGTGCTGAACTGGAACAAAAAAATATAGAATGGAAAAGGATTGCAACCTAGGATTAATCAAATGCTGCTTTGGAGTATGTTTAATGATGCTCTTCCCCTTGGTGTAGAGTTGCATTAGAGAATTGGGCATGGGGGCCTTTGCCCATTTTGTTGGAACGAGACTGAAACTATGGAGCATTTATTTATGCACTGTCATTATGTTTGTGCATTGGGGTTTGGTGTGGCGATTAAAACATGTGCCTTCAATCAAACAATATTCCATTTTGTTGCATTGCTTTTGCACCAGGCTGCTCAATAGGGAGGGGATTTTTTTGATGATTGGGGAATTGCTTTACATAGTTTGGTTTTCCAGGTGTCATGGAAAGTTCAGCTCAATGGACCTCAATCTTCAAAATGATATGAGGAAGCTACTCAATGATGGAAGGCCTCCTACCCCTCGCATTTCTCGATCTCCAGAAGTTGTGCCTAAGAATGCTGAATTAGAAGAACTCTGGCTAAAAGTAGACATAATTCATGTTGTGAGTGTGGCCTTTAAAGAAGGGAGAGCTTCTATAGTTGTTGTGTCTCTGCTGAGGAATGGAGGTTGGTTGAAAGCTTGGTCGTATAGAGCTGTCGCAGCATCAAGCGTAGAAGCCAAATGTCTTGCTATTCTGAAGGCACTGCAGATGGCTACTACTTATGATTGCTACAAAATTGGAGTAGTTTTAGTGGTTGCAGTAGGGGAGTCAAAATGATTCTCAATCAGGAAGAATTGGACTAGAAAGTTTTTCACCTGGTCAAAGGTTGTCACACTCTACTGGAAGTCTGGGAGCTTCCTCTTCAATTTCTTTGTTGGCTTCAAAAAAGAAATGAGGTGCACTTGGCCCATCTTCTTGCTACTGCTTGTTTGAATTGTAATGTTGTTGGCAGTTGGGAGCCGCCATCTGACCCCTCTTAAAAGATCGATGTACTACCCAGTCACTTTAAAAGAAGATTTTAAGTGTGACTCATCAAAAAAAACAAAACAAAAATTGTGCCATCATGTTTGTAAGGTATGCTATTAATTGCTATGCACAGTTGATCAACTTGTGCTCCTTATCCTATTAATTTGGGTTGCCCTATAATTAAAGACTGGTTTATAAGGTTCGTGAAGTACATTTCCGAATATTTTGCATCATGAAATCGGTTACAATGAATCCAAAAATATTAACTTGTTACTGGTTCTATTAACAAGAGTCAAAATTAGGCCCAAATTATTACAAATGATAAAAACCAATAGGAGGAATGAAGTATGATGTGAGATGGAGTGACCACTACTTGAGTGAAGGAATGGTTGAAGCCAGATTAACTCAAGTGAAAGAGATTATGGCATGCTAGAATAATCACACCTGGTTAACTAGCTAAAGTGTGGTGAGACTTGTGCAAGTTACAAGGATCAAAGATATAACTTCTTAGCTTGAGTTCAACCGTTTCGAGTCAATAAGGCTAGACCAATCACGATGTAATTAAAGAAGAATTTTTCTCAAATAAACTGACTCAATGTTTTTGCTTGTGACTGTTTGGTTTGTTTTTTTCCCCCTCTTCTATTCTTCTTCTTTTTCTTTTCCTTTCCTCCTTTCTGGTTGTTGTGAGCAGGGGAATTTCTTAATCACAGATGATTGGCCTTCTGCCCATGCCGAATTCATTTAAACAAGTAGTTTGCTTCAGAGATTTGTGAGAAAAAATAACATTAATTCCTTGGGCCATACAGATAACAAAAATAAAATGATATGAACTATCTATTGCTAATTTATCTTCGAAATGAAGTTAATATACATCAGACTTCCTATTGATCATAGTCTGTAAAATAACCTTAATCTTCATAAACTACGTGATCAGTGACAGGTGAGTTGAATATCCCTTGTCCCGGAGATAGTATGGCCTTGGGATCATACTTCTTCTTCCTGTCCAAGAAGAGCTCCCACTTATCCCCAAAGTGCTTAATCCATTCTGTTCTTGTCGCGTAGCGCGGCATGTACTGCTTCAATTTTATCCCCTGCCGTTCACAGAATTTTACTATCTCGGCGTTCTGATTCTCCAGATATTCCCATTCGCCAATTGCTGATCTCAGGAGACTAACGGAGTAGAATACCTCCTCTTCTTCTGGAATTACCGCCGACATCCTCAGATCCCACCTGCATGGAGCATGCATTATTGATTTTAATTTTTAATTTGTTATGCATGCATATAGAAAAATATCATATATAACCTCACAATTAGTGCATGCATATACAAGTACCCACTTTAAAAGGAAATACATGTTATACTTATGCATCTAATATTACGCATACACACAATACATTATATGTACATACATACATGTTTCTCCCATTAATAAAAAAGAGGTGTACATACATGCAACGTGGTGTCTAAAAGGAATCTTTTGTAAATTCTTAAATAGACTGATGGCCTTCAACTTAAGAGATGTATGATGGCCCTCATGTCACCATTTAAAGAATAAGGGACTTTGGTTAATTCTACTCCAAGAAGTTCCAAATTAAGCTGGCGGTTGCAAATGAGTACTCGGAAACGTCGGGGTGTGGATTGTTGGAAAAGCCATAACAGAAAAGATCTTTTCCCTAGGGCTAAACGAATAGTTTGTGAGGATGGAGCTCGCAATAATAATGAAATTAGGGGGTCTTGATCAAAAATTCCAAAATTTAAGGGACAACATGTTAATTGGTCCAGTCCTACAAGGGTAGGGTTGTGCTGGGGTCTCCTTTCAAAAATAAATAAAAAACAAAAGAAAACAGTTAAAGCAACAGAATGTACAAAAGACCAAAAGACATTTTGTTGGAACAAAAAGAGGGTAATTTAATTTCACGCTGGCTATGGCGAGAATGCACCCCAATATCCAAAAATACAGTGGGACAAGAAGAAAATGAGTTATTTCCTTTTAAAAAAAAACGAGAGGAAGATGGGTTGGAGCTTACTTGGTTCTGTTCAAAGGGTAAATGAGTATGGGACCCATGGGCTTCTGATCCACAAGGACCCCCTTGAACACTCCCAAATCAAAGTCGTGGATCCTCGATCGTGGCACGAAGATGTTTAGCCATGGGTGGGGTACCTCCCACAACCCCTTCGCCCTTAGCCTCATCTCCCCGTTGTGCACACGATCCAGAAAACTCACATACGATACATCGTTTGCAAACATAAACGTCGGCACGAAGTTCAAGCCCCTCAGCAATGCATCTACCTCCTGCATTCGGAAAAAAAGGATAATTGTTAACATACTCACCCTCAAACTCACTATCTTTCAACCATCGATCGCGCATGCCAGGCTCCATATGACATAACCCTTAATCAATTTTACCCATGGTGGCAAATTTATAGTCAAGTCAACCTATTACCAGCTGAATCGATGGATCCACATGGTCCCATCGACCACGTCTCGACCTAGCCAACATAGGCTAGTACGGTCTTTCGGGGCTACTGCTATCCAAGGATTGTCCTCATTTAATTCGATAATTTCTCTGATTTTGGCTCTTCTGCGGGTAGCATGGGAGTGGTCCGTTATGACGTGCATGCGAACGAAGAGCACCTGTAACTGTGTATGTAAGCCACGCGGAGGCACCGAGAGGGCCGCTGCCAAAGACAAAGTGCCGGGTGGTACGTTTAATTAAAACCGCATATGCGCGCACCAGTGGAATCCCACGTCCGGGACCCGCAAGGAGATATGCTGCCGATCGTGGTGGGATGCCATGTTAGTGTCATCCAGAATCGTGCCTGTGCTAATCCGTACACACGGATTGTGCCCCCACTAGATCCCAAGATTGAAATTTAATTTACCTCATCAACCGTGGGCCCCGCATCCCGGTTGTAATGATACATTGCAACCTCCAGACAATACAGCGTCCCGCGCGGCTCTAATCGTGCTAGGACGCTGATACGTTTGAGGTCAGACTCCGAGAAGAAGGAGGACCTCCAGCTGTTAATCGGGCTCTGGCCCAGGAACAACGACCCTTCCACGTAGTCGAATCCCTTCTTCGCGTCACTTAGGGAGATTAGATGCTCCTGGTCCCGGGTGAATTTTGCAAAATCCGTGTACATGAGCCGTACCCACCTCGTCTGTGCATGCATACAAACAATTTTAAGTTGTTGAATCAGTGGATTATTTTCAATGTTTAGAAGCAAGCTATATATATTGCGAGGGGATGTGTTGTACCCGTTCGGGTGCGGGTTCGAGTGCTATTCGGGCACGGGTGATCACGCCAAACTGGCCCAGACCACCCAACACCGCCCGGAACAAGTCCTCGTTGTGGTCCTTGGAACAAGTCACCATCTCGCCTTTGCCTTTTGGAGTGCAACCCCATATGGAACATGCATGGCAAAGGAGAAGAAGCAGAAGAAAGGGTGGTTAAATGGGGGATTCGGGTTTTTTACTGAGTGCACTTTTATTTATGGAACAAACCGTACGCTTAATTAGGCCACTAGCTACTTTATCAGATCCGTATTAGGATGCACGCATTGTTTATTGTGTTATAATAAGTTAATAACAGCTTTTAGATTCGGGGACAGAGGGACAGATCTTGATGGGATATTTTAAAATGGGGATTTGTCCATTATTTACCTGCGACTGGCGGTACGTAAATAGTAATTGCAGATAACCATTGACAAAGATTCGGACGATTCGACAAATGACAAGGAGGAACCATGGTCTCCTCTTATTCTATTTCATTGTGTGTTGTCGTAATATTTTTGCTACGCCACCTAAGCCATTGGATCCATATCTTCAGATGGTTCGAATGCCTTGATGACGCCAATCTCGTCATTAGTTTTTAAAAATCGGAAAGTTGTCCATAAAAGTTGAAACTTGTTCAGGGCCGATTCCAATCAATTCACAACCAAACATCGTTACCCATTAATGTAACAACCATGCCGAAGTAAATTATTGCCGGTCCTCTCATGAAGCCTTGTATAATTGCGCTTTCTTTTTAACTTTATTCTTGTTTGACCAAGCATCAGTTCATGCAATGCATATGGTATAAATCTAATAAAAAGAAAAACACACAGATTAAAACAATCCTCCGTACAGCTAAACACACTTGTACTACCGTATAGAAAATTAATTTCGAAAATAACACGTCGACTTTAAGATGCGGTGCCCTGGAATATTTGTCAATCACGAAAGTACACCTGATTTTTTAATTATTTTCATAGATATTCTTAAGATTTGCTCGATCGTAGAGCGTACACTCCCACCACAAATACTCCGTCTACTTTAGAAAGTATTTGCCTTGGAATGGGATTATTTTTGGTCAAAAATTCCCAAGAGACTGTTTGTGTTGACTTTCGGAAATGGGAAAGAGACGAAATTTCGTTGAGGGTATGGAGATGAAGAGCTTACTCCATCAAGTCCAACTCCGATCGATGAAGCACTGGACGTGCGGAGTGGGGTTGAAAACTCTTAAACGATGCTGCTTTCACTGATAATTATGTAAATAAAAATAATAAGTCATGTATATTTGTGTGATCGCAAATAATTTTAGGTACATTTATATGATCCATAAAGTAAATAGATATTTATGCATATAATTTAATAATATCTTTTACAGCCTATTCCAAACAAACTAGAGTTGAAAAAGGTGATGACGTGTTAATTGGTACGACGGACTCGACCATGGGGGGGTGGGTGGGGAAGAAAATCCACCGAGACAATCCATTGATTTATACTTTTGAATTCATCTTAACTTAAGTATATTTTTTTATATAATTAATGTTTTAAAATAAAAATTTAAGAATTTAAATTATTTATTAAAAACATAAATAGGTAAAATTTTATTAAAAATAGATAATCATAGTACCTCCATTAAATAGAATTAAATTTTATAATATTTAAATCATCAAAATTAAATTTCCTTCGATATAAAAGATAGAAATATTAAATTGATTTAAAATTTTATACATAAAATTTTTACCTAAATTATGTGCAGCCAAAGTTCACGTTGTCCTCTCTCTCTCTCTCTCTCTCTCTCTCTCTCTCTCTCTCTCTCTCTCTGTGTGTATATATATATATATATGATATCTAAACATAGATCTCACCTCAAGTGCCCCTCACGCTATCAGATGAAGATTTTATCACACAACAGAATCCGTGCTAATTCATAGGATAGTTGGCAGCCACCAGGGGTGAGATCTTTTGCTTTTAATATTTTGTATCCGCTTAGTCACCTATGGGAGAATCACAAACGTGCATGGAACCATAGTAATAGTTTTCACCGAAAGAGTATGATCTCATCTGAGGGTAACTATGTATCAATCTATCAGTCTATGTTGGGCCCCTTACCAGTGATCACGTCCAGCTGGTAGACGTTGGAGATCTGGGGACCGTGGCGGAACGCCTGCCCGCTGACGCCGGCGGCCGAGAGCGTCCCGCCGACCGTCAGATGCAGGTAGTCCGTCCACGACACCGGCGCCATCCCGTGCCGCAGCGTCTCCCGTAGCACGTCCTCCCAAAGCTGCTCCCCACCGGCGTCCACGTACGGCACCGGCTCGCCGGCCATCACCTTTACCCTCCCCTCGCGCCCGGCCATCGCCCGCATCTCAACCACGACCCCGTCCGCGGCCGCCGCCTGGCCGCGGGTCGAGTGCCCGTGGCCCCTAGCAGCGACCGTGAATGGTCTGGCCGTCGACGTGTACGAGGACTGCACGAGCGCGGCAATGTCGACCTCGGAGGCGGGGCGAAGGACGGCCGCGGGGACCGCGTGGGTGAGCCGGCCGAAGTCGGTGGCGGCACGGGACGTCGCCTCCGCGTTCGTGAACATCCGCGTGGCGACGTCGAGGCGGAGGAGGTCGTCGGGGAGCGTGGGCGGACACGAGCTCAGTTGCCCGAGGGTCGCGATCGTCACGCTAAGCAGCGGGACCATGATGACAAAGAGATTGCTCCATGCTTGGGCCATATCTCCGATGAGCGCGAATGCGTGTAGAATAATTGAATGTAGGAACTGTGTGCGTGTATATACGTATGAGAGGGATCTAACCTTCTCTTATATATATATATATATATTTTTCTCGAGAGATTTGGGGTGTGATCTCGTCGCCTCTCTTTTAGGTGTATGAGTGGGCAAGCGGAACACTCCCTCGAATGGCATTGGAAGGCTTTGTGCTGCTCCTTCCCCGTTGTGTGCATGTGAATTTATACGCGCATAGAGACGAGGGAGGAGGGAGAGCAGAGTGCGGCTTGGCTTTTTCTAGTTGCCCAGCGAGGGTGCAGATCATGTAAGGCTGATGAACGGTAAGGATTGCATCTGGGATTCAGTTCCCCGTGGGGCTAACCGCCGTGAGTGTAACACTGGAAAAAGGAAAACTGAGGTGTTTTCGTTTTTTTTTTTCTTTTTTTTTAACAGTAATTTACGAAAAGAAAAATAATTTTCGCACGTAAAATTTAAACTCAAAATATGCTCCTCTGCCCCCTTTAGCGGGCCCCACAGCCTTTTTTGTCTCGTTCCTCAGGATTGATGCTGTGATGGGTTGGGTGAATTATTGCTTGAGATCGAGCAGAGGAAAACCAATGCTCTGGCTTCACATTTTGGTTCTAATATTTCAAAATAAGTTGCAAAGGGGATCCCATGCCAATAGTGGAGTCGTTAGCTGTGGCAATCACCCAATGACACGTGCAATATTAGAGGTCTCAATAACTTTTATGAGTCTACGACACATACACATCTCATTTGTGTCTGGACCGTTCACTCGAACCAGTTGTAGTTGTGACCTGTCAACTTTTTTATTTCAAGTAGTACGTTCCAGTTAATCTCTGGCATTGCAATCGGTAGGTACTTCAGATATAGGAGAGAGCACTGGGGTAATCTAGAATTAATTTACGAGCAAGAATTTGTTCAATTGGGGATCATTTACGATCTTAGAATAGTGGTTAAGCTTAGTGATATATAGAGTAAAATTTGTCCAGCAGCTGTTTATGTTGGGCGTTATCCCCGTAAAGAGAGATAACCCTCATTTACCATGGGAAATAAAATAATCTTGGTTTTGCATATAATCCAACTTTGCTTAAATCCGCAACTATTTTGTGTGTGTGCAGCTCGGGAGGGGTGGGTGTCACGTCCTGATAATCCTCTCAACGAATCAGGAGTAGATAATTGGGTGTGCAGGCACAAAGGTATATCTACCAAGTGACTTGAATTATAATTTATGATCCTAACAATTAGATGCATTAAAGGGATAATGATTCTAAATTAACTGTACGGTCTAAATCTACCAAAAATTTGATAAAATTTTCTCCATTTATTCGATATTTTCCTAATAATCTATACCTATAATCTGTAACTGTACGTGTGATCACAAATTTATAAAGTTAGATGCATCCCACATTCAACACTATGAGGCAAACAAAAGCAACAAAACACAAGCAAACACTTCTCAACCAAAAGCGATAAAAGAATGAAAAATGACGAGAAAACAAATGCTAAAATACTGCCACACACCTCCACAAGAATCCACAACCATACAGTCCATTGATTCTCAACATGACACACACACACATATATATATATATATATACACTCAAAAGTCCACAATTTAAAAGTACAAGTCTTAATACATCAAGAAGTTATCTAGGTGCAAAGCTTAATAATTAAAATCCCACTTGAGAATTTATATCATGTACCTAAGGAGATAGCAATTAACACTACTATCTACCTAGGTCCTTTAGGGTTTGAATCTGACACGACATGTTGCTTGCACTGTGGTAATGGAACCTGAAATAAGTCATAAAGCAAGGATGAGTCGAGCGGCTCAATAGGAGTAAAACTACGTGTAACATTAAAGCAAAAAGGGAGGTAGTGTACGGGTTTTTACACCAAAGGTCAACTATCTAGCCATTTTCCCTATTTACTCATACCTTAGTTATATATGCAACAGGATAACCATAGGATTTTTCCCATTTCCCATGATTAACCCATGTTTTCTTAACACTACAAGCTAACTTCAAGCTCATTCTCCTTATTTACTAGGATTTACTCACATGGTTATTCATTTTTATTATAACACGATTTATTCCTCACTCGCCTCAGGTGTCAAATTCTACAAATCATCCCTCTACTAGATGAGATTGAGAAGTATCCTTCCCTCGAACCTTAGCGTACTAGTCTCTTCCTGGCTAGGGGAGGGGATATCAAAGCTAGTAACCCTCACGGAAAGCATACTTGTTCTCGACATGTCGAGATTGTTGTTGACCTTAGTTGTAAGAGTTGAGCCTCTTGGGAGCTATCCAAGTCAATGCCTTGTGATAGAAAACAGCAAGCTTAATTCGTCTCTCGCAAGGTCCAGTCACAAATCATTCCAAATCATCATTGTAGGGTTGGCCAAAATTATTGGGTCACACCAATACTCCCGTTAGGAGTATAGTCTCTAGGTGTGCCGTCTCGATCCACTTCCAAATGAGATCTCAACTAAATCCCTTACGGTACCCCAACGTCTTTCGCACACATAGGCACCTAACGTGCCTCTAGCTACGAGTACCAAGTACCTTGCCATCTTTCGCTATGCATGAAGGTGCCTATCAATCTTAGAGCTAAAAGTACCTCAACATTGAGTCAAATTTGAGCACATCCAAGTAGCTTAACTCGATGATAGCCCGTAGCTCGTCGTTGTATCCAAAACCCTTCCGTGTTCCGAGGTAGATCTTAGGTAGCCTCTAGTCACCCCATATTATCGAGTCTCTAACCTGAACAGTGAACTCATGGTTTATGAAGTTAGTGAGTGTAGCCCTACGAGTTCATCTAATAAACTTACTCATCTTTTATTTCATTTTAGTTCCTGTACTATGAATGAAATCCTATGAACCTCTTGGCTCACCTGGGATTTGACATCAGACCTTAGGATTCAAACTTGCTTTTTAGACTTATGACAGAGTCACCATGATTCAATAATTCCGAGTTTCACTTTAGATTTAACTAGTTACACTTAGGCTTTTAATCCATGCCTTTAGGGGTTTTAGACACATCGCTTTCTTAGCGAAGATTAGGGATAGTTAATGGCTTAGAATTCACATTCTTAATGTCCCAAATTAGGTTAGGTTTCCTCCCATTGCTTCTCATGGATTTGGATAAGAGTTTCAACATGCATTTCCTCAATCACATGCTTGATTGAAAAGCATAGCTTTGATAGTTGCTTTATCTACCTAAACTTGTGGGAACTAGAAATTAATTAATAGCTATGACGCAAGATCTGTGCATTTTGGAATTGGGCATCTTTCCTTTAAATTCATTTAGTCCTCATTTTAAAAAAAGAATAGGGTAAACTGCATGAAGTTTTCGAGAGATATATTTATATTTTTCTTTAGTGGAGTAGTTAACCAAGGAAGTTCCTAAATTCTTTAGGTGAAGGATGGAAGATGGCAATTTACGTCAAGATCATGTATGTAAATGGACGTTGAAGTTTTACGTTTTGAAATAGTTGACTTAAGGAATCCCTAGATAATTTGGTTGGTCTGGACGAAGGTTTATTATTTTTTGTAGAAAATAATCTCATGTACCATGCCACTGTAAATAGTTTTAGGGGGGTGGGGCCTAGATGTTGCAAAGCTACCAAAAGAAGGGTTATTCGTGATGGTTCTAAACGGTCGCCACTTGTCGATGTTGAAAGATGCAAAGTTGATGAGTATTTGCGACGGTTACACAAAACAACCGACGTAAATAAGTGACTCCTCCTGTACTATTGTGGTTAATGGTATATAGCAACAGTTTGGAACCATCATAATTATTACTTAGCAGGGTAATCTAGAAACGGATGTTAAAACTATAATGTGACCGTTGTTAAACAAACGCAATGTCTATTATGAAATTACAAAATATTTTTGGTGATGTTCATACAACTTATGTAAAAGTATATTTTGAGACGATTATCTAGAAATTCACGTTAAAATAATAATGTGATGATTATTAAATCGACGTGGTGCGTCTAATATGAAATTATATAGTGTTGTTGGCGATGCTCATGCAACCAGCGCATAAATATATTCCGTCAAAGTTATAGTTTAACTGTGACAAATAAGTGTATATATATTTTTTAATTTAGATATTAATGATCTCCTAAAGTTTCAAATTAAAATTAAATAAATGATACAAGACACAAACAATAAATCTCAAATTAAATAATTATTACTTCAAAATAATTTATAAAACATTTACAAAAAGAAACATAAATAAAAATTTAGAAAAGTGGAATGTTGTTAATGCATTTTTGTTGGATTTCAAATATGCATCATAATATAGTCAACAAAAGTGAATAGACATTTAAAACTTATAATCTCGAAATCAAAAGAGTTCCGAGGTCATCTTAGAGAGCAATGGATCACAAATTAAGCCACTAATCAAGTAATAAGAATGAAGCACAGGGAGCTTGATATAAAAAGAATATATATGCTCAATTTATTACAATATTAAACTCCCAAAAAGAAATATAAGTATTTGAGTAACAAAAATATAATTCAAACAACTCAATACTTCATTGAATACCTTGATCAGACATCTAGAACCAATGTCAGACGACTAAACTTCAAATTTGGACATCTGACCTAAAGTCTGCTAGAGTAAAAACACCCCTACGCTTCTCCCAACCAAATGCCTTTCCTTCTCTTGCTCTTTTCTTTCAAACCAAACTTGGTTCAGACCCAGTTCAAGAAGCTCAAAACCTAGGCTAGGCTTACGCCCAAGTGCACCCGTATGTGCACGAGCATGTGTATGTGTGTGCATATGGGTGATTGATGATTAGCCCATAGTTGTAGGCTATTTAAGTATTTAAATGCCTAAACATTAGGATAATTCTAACATTTATTTAGCATAAATTAGGATGTAAATAGATTAATTCATATTTTTAATTTAATTACATAATCCATGCACTGCATTCATATTTTAAGTGCATTTAGAATTAGCTTAGAATGCCATTCATCTAATTAGTTAACTAATTAAGTACATTGATTTAGTTAACATAAAACTTGAGGGTTTGTATATAAATAACCATAATATTTTAATAATATTCTTTATTCTTCTTCTCAGCAACGGCTCGGCTGCCGTTGCAACGCCTCCGGCCTCACTAAAAGTGCATTCATGGATCGGCGGAGAAGGTGGATCTGCTCCCGCCTCTCCATTCAAATTTGTGCAGGCCGCTACAAAAGGAGGAGAGAGGATGCTGAGCGAGGCAGGCCTCCGCCACCGACCCACCACTGTGCAGAGAGAACCTCTCTCTTCCATTCCACACTGCCGGCCTCTACTGTGGCGACGAGTCTCCATCACTGTGGGTGTGTGGTGTGACAGGCCACACCGCCATCCGGAGCTCGCCGCATCACCGTGAGCACCTTAGCGTGCATCCTCCTCGCCGTCATCGCCGACCACCATCACCGAACTACTGATTCAGCCACCCTCTCAGTAACTTAAGACGTCTGGGGAATTTCCCAGACATCTGAAGTTACCCGCTCACCTCCACCCACTCGCCTGCGTACCCATTTGAAGTCCACCCGCAACCGCTCTCCACGCAGCGCCCTCTTCCCGCACCTATAGAGTCGCCCGCAGCATCCTCCAACAACGTCTGCAGATCAGCCCACGCCACCTTCCCCGCGCCCATCAGCCTGCAGCACACCCGCGCCCACCATCAGCCTTCGCCAACCACGCACGCCCTCCTCAGCCCGCCGCGCTCTCCTCCAGTGCTTGCCGAACCGTACGCAGCTGCAGAACGCCAACCACTCTTCCCGCGCGCCCGCCACCAGCAGCAGCCACGCCCGCGCCTGCAGCTTGCATACCCGCTCCCGTGCCTGCAGCACCCTCCGCCCGCGCTTGCAGAACCTCCTGCAGCGCCCTCTTCCCCGCGCCTGCAATCCAGCGCTCACCACGCCTGAGCTCCCGTGCCCACGCCAGCCGCAGCAGTGCCCACGCCAGCAGCAGCAGCCACCCCCGTAGCAGCAGCGTGCGGCAGACTTCACGCCAACAGGCCGCACCCGCTCAACCGCCTGCAGCCGCCACCAGCAGTAGCTCCGCCGGAGCTCGTCCGGCCACCTCCGGTCGTCGCGCGACTCGCCGCCACCACCGATTCGAAGCTCTTGGTCCAAGGGACCTCCTCCGAGCTTCCCGTGCCCGGTCATCGGCTCCTCGTCGCGCAAGACAACAGGGAAAAATTCCCCTGTTTTGCTACAGGAAACCTTCAATTAAAATTTACATTTTCTGCCATTGCCAAATTTTAATCATATTTTATTGACTCTGCATTGCGGAAAATATCCTATAGTTTCTCATAATTGCCATTTCAGCATTGTTTCTTGCTTAAACCTTAATCTAAAGGCAATCTTGGCTTGGTTCTTGTCCAAATTGACTACGAACAAACATTTTTAAGTGGCACGAATTTTCATACGTTATTGCCTCCCTGTGGATACGACCCGCTCCTCTGCGAGTGGTTATTTCTTGTTAAAAATTGATTAGTCGATTTTTCCACCACATTAAACTACAAACAACTTAAAAGTGAAAGATCGACCAGTCAAATGGCGCCGTTGCCGGGGAGGCAACAGACGCAATAATTTCGCCTAATTTTATTTTGATTATTTGTCAATTGCACAGAGATTTGACAATTCATTATTTTCTTTTCTGTGCGAGAAAATTTGTGCAAGAATCAGCCAGTGTGAGAGGCGACCCTTGACGTCGCCAGACGAGAATTGGGCGAGCCATTTTTAAACGGAGGAGAAGGACGAGGACGCGGCGGACACCATTTAGTCATTAGTTTAATTAGAATAGAATTAAGATTGTAGACTTAATTTTTCATTACAGTTAGTTTGAAACCCTTGTTCTGGGGCATATTTTGAGGGGTTTGTTCCCCGATTTTGTTTTGGACCCGTGTTGGGTAATTTTTGGGAGCCTGTTCCCTTTTCTTTAGATTTAGGTTTATTTTTTATTATTTCTTTTATTTGCTTGTGCATAAGTAGTTCTAAAAAAAAAATAGAAAAAGAAAAAAACGAGCTGCCTGTTAGAAGCTGCTTGCCCTAGGACGAACCATTTAGGTCTGTATGAGAAGCCTCTAGATTTGCTTTTCTGCATTGCGTGCATTTTTGCATCGAAGATCGCTGGAGGCAAGGTACGCATTCTCTTACTTTGCATCCTATTTTTGATCACGCATTGCATTTGGGATTTAATGCGAAGACCACCTAATCTGTACTGAATAAATCTAACAAGTGGTCACATTTTTTTAGAAAAAGGACTAATTCAAGGAAGGATATTTTAAAAACCAAGGATTTGATTTTCAAACTTGGCGTGCGATTCAAAGTTCAAAATCTTTTACGGTGTATGCACACTTATTTCACTTGCACCACGGCACGCTTCTAGACACTCCTTAGGTTTGGAAATACTAGGACAAGAGCCCTCCTTTCGTTGGATTCTGAAGTGTTCGGAACTTGAGATCAAAGGTTTTGTAAATCCAAAGAGGGGGATACCCTGTCACGGATTTTTGGGGGTAGTTGAGGAGCACCGCGAAAGCACAGCTTCAAAGGAAGGCTTAGGCCTACTTGCATCCCTCGATCTTCCGTCTTTGGATTTACTTGACCATTTGAAATTTAGGGAAGAACACCTAAGCTCCAACTAGGTCTTCTTAGGCGAACCGTAGGTTGGCAATAGGCGCGTAAATTGACTGAACAAATTGTATTGTCACTTGCAATCTGACTTAAAATCAAAAGCCTAAATTGGGAAAGACCTAAAAGGTCCTTTTTGAATTGTGTCTTGCTTGGGGAATTCTGATTGAAGTGTGAGTTAGAATGGACCACATTGATTTTCATCCTTTCACATCTTGCCCACACCCTCACCCCCACTCTGCATCCTTCGATCCCAGACGCCGAGATGGTCCATTATTTGATGGACATAATGACAATCATTGGGATCCGTTTTACTCCTATTATAGGAGTATTGGCCTAGTTAAGCCCCAAATTAGTGAGAAGAACTCAGGAGCGGGATTTGCTTTACCCAATATCCCACATACCAAAGAAATACCCAACCCACCCTCCCTGAAAAAGTATTATGGTTGGACAAACACTCATGGGTACTATGAGCCTGAGCCTGACTTCTCTCATGATAGAAATGACCTCTCCTCTTTGAAGATGGAAATACAGAAAATACAAAACGAAATGAGTGAATTGTTAGGAGAATCTTTGAGAGCAGGCCAACAAGAAAGAGATGAAATTAGCCACCCAATCTACCCCATTGAGGATGACGTACACCCCTCTACAATAGATGCATCTCCCGTGGAAGAGCTACACCTTAAGTTGGAGGGAAATTCTAGGGAGAATAGCTACTTTTCAAGGATCGATTTTGAAACCTCCCCATTAGATAACAATTCTTTGAGAGATCTACACTTTAGGTGGGAGGAAAATACACATGACAGTAGCTATGCATTGGATGAAGAAAGGTGGCAACCCGAGGAAGATGATGATAAGGTTGAGTATCCACCTGAATTATATTGGAGTCAAAAGAAGGGAATGATGGTACCATTGGAAGACCTCGACCCAGATGATAGTATTTTCGTGACATTTGATGAAGTGGGTCAAAGTCAAGTTGTTAATCCTACCCTCCCTTCTGATCACGATATGGAACTCAAACCCACCCTTAGGGAACCTAACCCTAAAGAAATTGACCTATCTGAGGAGTCTGATGTTACCAGTGTAAACCATTTACCTCAGATAGAGCACCCTAGGGGATCTGCTGAGATATTAAATGATTCTAGACCTCAGGTACATGATGAATTGTGTGATGAGGAGGAGGACGAATTATATGAGGAACCTACATTCAAGATTTGGAGTGACACTAAGGGTGATTATGTCTTATTTGAAGAGTTAGCCCCTGAGGATGTCACAAATTTGACCAAATTAGGTTTCCTTAGCACACCCATTGATGATATTTCTCCTCATGATAAAATGATGGAAAATTTGGAAGCAATTTCTAAGATTTATGTGGATTCACATATAGACTCTGGGGAAGATTTGAGTAAAGAACAAAAACCCGGGGATGACATTGATAGGATAATCCCTAGATCTGTTGCTTCCAACCTGCCTTCATTCACTTCGAAGTCGCCCTCTGATTCGCTTATATCTGAAAGCGAAATTGTGACTCTTGATGAAGAGCAGGAAGATCCACGTGATGGTGCAAGGAATGCTAGGGATGAAATTGAGGATTTAGAAAGAGTGTTTTGGATGGACACCAAGCTGATTAAACCCAACCTAGATCTTATGGCCATCCCACAACCTCGTAACTTGGACACCCTAGACGATCCTTGCCTTAGAGAATTGCTCATTTTTGTTCTGACTTGGGGGCTTAACAGACCAATATTTTCTGTAATGGAGTATCGGGTATGGATTGATGATTTCTTTAGTCAGTCCATTACCCTGGGGGTTTATCTCTATACCATTCCTTCCCCATTCTTTTTGGAGGATCCTTGTCATCCTCCCCCTACCCCTTTGGAGGTTATTTTACCTGTTTATCCTTTAGAACCTCTTCTGGTGACCTGGGAAGATTTCATTCCCATTTTAGTTGGGCGAGCATTTGCTATCGGGATTCATCATCAGCTCACCAACATCCTAGGTTACCTATTTTCTAGGCCAACTTTGCTTTTCTCATTTTTAGGGCCTATTTCTGCAATTCTTGAACCTGATTTGCAGGTTCTTCGGCTATTCAGCCCAACTCTGACCCAGGTAATATCCTTCTATGCAATGAGGACATTGCAGATTTTAGTCATGGGGGGGTGTACTTGGGGATATACATAGCATAATTGCATACATTTGTACACATAAAAAAAAAAGGTTTTGAGCTTAACTGGCTAGATCTTGCAGTCTTAAGCAAATCAGAACTCTAGGGTAGACTAAGTTAATTCTAGGGTCAAACTTTAGAAGCTAAATGAGCTACTAGCTTTAGACCTTTAGGGTCCTTTGTGGACTTAAAAACTTAAGTAGGAGTTAAGTTGCGGACCATTCCTCAAGAGGTTGAGAAAGGGAAGATAGGGTTTGAGTTAAAAGGTGGGGTAGTACCTGGAGTCTTATTCTACCTTTTGGTTTACGGGTCCTTGTAACCCAAGCATCCAAATTTCACACACTTGGTCTGGTAATCAACTTAATTTTCTTCTTTCTGAAAAGAGATTTGGTTCTCTTAATTTTGACTTAAGAGAGGCTTGAAAACACATTTTGATCGGAAGAGTTCCCGCTGTAGGAGAGGTCGAGCATATACTCACCTTGAGGATGCGATGATAACATATTACCTCCTCGGCGCTTGTCTCTTAGGATATCCATCCTACTGGGGGCATGTAAGCGCATTGCGCGGTTCAGGTACCATGGGCGGCCCTATCTCGAAGTGCCGATTGCCATAGGCCTGAATTCGCTTAAGAAATCCATGGGCGATACTATCTCGAAGTGTCGATTGCCAGGAGTTCTTGGGGTCGTTATGGGCGGTGCTATCTCGAAGCATCGAAAGCCAGGCACCCTTCGAGGTATGGTAATGGGGACAATGAATCCGACACAGACCGTGTTGATAGCTGATCTGAGGTTAGACTTAGAAGAATCAAACAAAAAAAAAAAAGGTATATATATATATATATATATAAAACCTTTAACTCAAATAACTCAGACCAATACACAAGCACGGATGCTTTAATCTCAGGGATCATTAAACTTTAGGGTAGAGTCAGAAATCAGGGAAACTTGTGCCTGCAACTCGTCTTTAGCCAACCTAGTCTGTAACTTAGCAACTACTTAGGAACTTTGGGTCTAGAGCCTGAACTTAATATGCTTTTGAAGGAAGACTAAGTGAGTTGACTAGTCTACCTAGAGTGCTAGGTTTCGCTTAATTTTGCTAGGGACTAGCAAAAACTAGGCATGGGGGTATTTGATTAGCCCATAGTTGTGGTCTATTTAAGTATTTAAATGCCTAAACATTAGGGTAATTCTAACATTTATTTAGCATAAATTAGGATGTAAATAGATTAATTCATATTTTTAATTTAATTACATAATCCATGCACTGCATTCATATTTTAAGTGCATTTAGAATTAGCTTAGAATGCCATTCATCTAATTAGTTAACTAATTAAGTACATTGTTTTAGTTAACATAAAACTTGAGGGTTTGTATATAAATAACCATAATATTTTAATAATATTCTTTATTCTTCTTCTCAGCAACGGCTCGGCTGCCGCTGCAACACCTCCGGCCTCACTAAAAGCGCATTCATGGATCGGCGGAGAAGGTGGATCTGCTCCCGCCTCTCCATTCAAATTTGTGCAGGCCGCTACAAAAGGAGGAGAGAGGATGATGAGCGAGGCAAGCCTCCGCCACCGACCCACCACTGTGCAGAGAGAACCTCTCTCTTCCACTCCACACTACCGGCCTCTACTGCGGCGACGAGTCTCCATCACCGTGGGCGTGTGGTGTGACAGGCCACACCGCCATCCGGAGCTCGCCGCATCACCGTGAGCACCTTAGCATGCATCCTCCTTGCCGTCATCGCCGACCACCATCATCGAACTATTGATTCAGCCACCCTCTCAGTAACTTAAGACGTCTGGGGAATTTCCCAGACGTCTGAAGTTACCTGCTAACCTCCACCCACTTGCCTGCGTACCCATCTGAAGTCCACCCGCAACCGCACTCCACGCAGCGCCCTCTTCCCGCACCTACAGAGTCGCCCGCAGCATCCTCCAACAACACCTGCAGATCAGCCCACGCCACCTTCCCCGCGCCCATCAGCTTGCAGCACACCCGCGCCCACCATCAGCCTTCGCCAACCACGCACGCCCTCCTCAGCCCACCGCTCTCTCCTCCAGCGCTTGCAGAACCGTACGCAGCTGCAGAACGCCAACCACTCTTCTCGCGCGCTCGCCACCAGCAGTAGCCACGCCCGCGCCTGCAGCTTGCACACCCGCTCCCGCGCCTGCAGCACCCTCTCCCCGTGCTTGCAGAACTGCCTGCAGCGCCCTCTTCCCCGCGCCTGCAATCCAGCGCTCACTACGCCTGAGCTCCCGTGCCCACGCCAGCCGCAGCAGCGCCCACGCCAGCAGCAGCAGCCACCCCCGCAGCAGCAGCGCGCGGCAGACTTCACGCCAACAGGCCGCACCCGCTCAACCGCCTGCAGCCGCCACCAGCAGCACCTCCGCCGGAGCTCGTTCGGCCACCTCCGGCCGCCGCGCGACTCGCCGCCACCACCGATTCGAAGCTCTTGGTCCAAGGGACCTCCTCCGAGCTTCCCGCGCCCGGTCATCGGCTCCTCGTCGCGCAAGACAACGGGGAAAAATTCCCCTGTTTTGCTACAGGAAACCTTCAATTAAAATTTACATTTTCTACCATTGCCAAATTTTAATCATATTTTATTGACTCTGCATTGCGGAAAATATCCTATAGTTTCTCATAATTGCCATTTCAGCATTGTTTCTTGCTTAAACCTTAATCTAAAGGCAATCTTGGCTTGGTTCTTGTCCAAATTGACTACGAATAAACATTTTTAAGTGGCACGAATTTTAATACATTATTGCCTCCCTGTGGATACGACCCGCTCCTCTGCAAGTGATTATTTCTTGTTAAAAATTGATCAGTCGATTTTTCCACCACATTAAACTACAAACGACTTAAAAGCGAAAGATCGACCAGTCAATTGCGCAATAATCATAGGCCCTAATTCACCTGAATTAAGATAGATCCTAGCTTAACATGGGCATTCTGCGTGCATGCACATCGTACTTTGCATCCTAGATGATTTATATGTTTTATACATAATAATGTGCTATTTGAGAGGTATTAATAATTGCAAGTAATCCAAGACTACAGATGACCGATCCAACCTTATGGATCTGTTTGGAATGACGACGGGAGTCCAACGCTTCCAAGAGCACATCAATCAAAATCCCGTAGCATCCTAGGGAGTCCACAGAAGAAGCAGGAGCCAAGGGGCAAATTGAAGAATATCCAAACCTCAGATGAAAAATCCAACCACACGAATGGATCCAGATCGATGTTTGTAGTCCAACAGCGTAGAAATCAATTCAATCAGAGGCATACATCATCAGATACAAGGAGAAGAAGATGGATGGCCACAATGGCGCCACATGGCACCATCGCAGCCACCCCTCACCATGCCCCAATCTGGATGGCCACAATGGTGATGCATCCACGTCACCCGCCTCCAGCCGCCTCATCAAGAAAGGGAGATATCTCGACATTTGGATTCCCATCCAACGGTCGAGGACGGCTGCACAGGATTTGGAAACCGCAACAATCCACGCATGTAGCATAGCGGAGAGCGCGCTTAACAGCCAATGCGCAACGCGGGTTCGAAGCGCGATGTGGGAGTCGACCTTGCGTGGATGAAATTCCACCATAGGATCTTCATCGAGCAGATCAGGCATGGACGCATGGTAGGCACAGGAGCATCGGATGAAGATGTGCGTGATGATGCGTGCCTTAGGAGTCGGTCAGGCGCTACGCAAGCTTTTTAAGATGTTTGATCGAGAGATCGGATCGCTGAGAAGCCTTAGGAGTTGAGGCGTTGATTGAGGGTGAGCGGCGGGCATGCAGGTGAAGCGACGAGTGGCAGGTGAGCGGAGGCCTTCGGATGCAGATCTAAGGGCGCACAGTTCGCCACGTGTTAGCACCAGATCAAACTGTGGATGGAAGAAGGATTTGGAAGACTTAATCAGGACCAGTGATCTCCCGATCAATGGATCTGATTAATCTGAATCTTTTGCACGGAATTAAGGGCTCAAATACCCTAATGCCCTTCACAAAAGCTATAAAAAGAGACCTAAGGGCCCCCTTTGAAAGGCATTCAATAGTTTTTCTTCTTCTTCCTCCTTCTACAACTCCTCTCCCTTCTTCCTGTCTTCTCTGCATTCGTCTCTGCATCTCCGTCTGCAGCATCCGTTGGGCCACCTCGACGGATCGTTGCTGCTCTTCCCAACCTTTCCAAAAGGCCACCATGGACCACCCGTGGTGCCTTCATTCTGTTACAGTAGTAGTTGTTTACATTCATGTTTTCATTTTATCGCATATATCAAATTCAATCTCTCTTTGTGATGTGGATATTGTGATTGATTGTTTATATTACTTGGTACTTATATTTGGAACAAATGCATGAAATCAAAAGTGCTTTCTGCCTCCCTGTGATCAAACGAGACTCACTAGTTCCATTAATTTATTTGCTCGAGACGTATTTCGTGCTATACTACAACGTGCTCATCTTTTACTCGATCTACGCCTTGAACAAATTGGTGCTGTTGTCGGGGAGGCACGACGACTTTTGATTTCATCTCTAATATAGTATTTTTGTGTATAGGTAGAATGACACAAAGCAGCGAACGAGGCAAAGTGGGCACTGCGAAAATCAAGTGCACACATTCTTATTAGAAACTCTGCCAGAAATTAAGTGTCATCTTTAAAATTCAATAGTTGTGTTTCTGATGCTCCAAAAATCTTGAAATTTGGACTAGAACTAGACTTTCAAATTATCTTTCCAATGCCACCTTTTCCAAAAAAACTTCTTTCTATGGAATTTTTAAAAATTCATGGAGTACATACTGGTCAGATTGCTTGAAAATAGAACTTGATGAACTTTAGAAATCAATTCTGACTAACATACAAATAAGATTTACTCATGGTTTGTGGGGTTTGAAAGATAATCAAATAAGCTTTCAATATCATATTTTTACAAAATTTTTGGAGTATATTTGGTATTGTTTTCAATAGAAAAACCAACATGGGGTCTAAATCCCAGATTTGACCCCTGGTTTGTTAAAAATTCATAACTAATTATTGGAAATAGTAAAAATTTTGGAAAAATACTCTCTGAAAAGCTTATTGAAAGAATTTTATTACCAAGTTTCGAATCATTTGGATTCCATCTTACTTTAGAGTATACATTGAATTGTGGTCTTCAATTTGAAAAAGAACTTTAAAGTACATGAGCTAATAGGACCACATAGACTAGCTTGGACTTCGACAAGCCCAACAGTTAGTCAGTGAGGCGAGTCATCTTGTGGATTGCCCACCATCTACTAAATTGAAGAAATAGGTTAAAGTTCACGAAAATATATCAAATAACCTACATTTGGCATGAAACTACTTGGTAGTTCCAACCTCTTCTACAAAACCTGGTGTCTAAGCCTGCGGGGTAGCGTCAAACGACTGCGACTGCAGGGTAACGAAACCAGAGGTGAAAGCCAAAGAAAGAACCTTCCTCGTAGTCCCTTCGTAACTAAACTAGCCGGGTTAGCTTGAGAGGTGGGAATTCCTTGCAGTCAGCCTTTCGTCGAATTTTTTAATAACACAAACTTAAATGAAAAATCCAGTCACCTGATCTAAAGGACTACTCTGATTAACAAAGCCTTAGGCTTGTTCTGCTTGACTGTACCAACCTTTTGAGTTGGTGTATGTTAGGACCTAAACTTGTGGGACCTTGGGAGCTGAACTCAAGGTGGCAAAGGCAATTTTTGCCCGACCTTTCTTCTCAACCTTCTTCCACTTGATTAGTTGAGATGGCTAATCCTTGTCCTCGAGTTGATCAGGACCCTCAGAATTAGGACCTAATGGCTCGTCTAGAAGCCAGGGTCGAGGAAACGGAACAGAAATACAAGCAGAGCATTGTTGACGCATCTTGATCGTGTTTTAATAGTTAGTTATGTCGTAGTATAGGTGATCAAGCATTGTCAACAAATAAAAATTTATTACTCGAAAACCTAAGTATTCGAGGTCGAACACAGGGAGCAATTGGAATTTATTACTAATCTCAAGAATGTAATTGAATACTTAATTACTCAAAACTTAACTCAAAATATATAAATGCATGAGTTTAAAAGTCAATTGTGGCAAAAATAAAGAATTTAGACGTCTGATCATGGGATCAGATGTCTTAAAAATATGTTTTCTCTTGTTCTTGTTCTTCTTCTTTTGAATTCTGATTTTCTTCCTTTCTTCTTTGTGCTTCTTCTTTCTTCTCCAGCAGTATCTTTCTTCTTCTTTTCTCTACGGGTCATCTTCTCCTTGGCTCTGCTTTCTCTTCTTCTCCCTTCCTTGGTTCTATTTCCCTTGTCTTCAGCTTCTCTTCTTCTGCTTGTCTTTCCCTTTCTTTATTTCTTCTTCCTTCTTCAGTTCCTCTTCTCTTTGGCTTCGCCTCTTCCTTCTTCTTGGCCTTTCCTTCTCTTTTTCCTCTGCAAAGCTTCCTTCCTTCTTCTTCTTCTCCTTCGCTTGCAATGGCTAAGTGTCAGCTTCACTTCTCCCTTCTGCCTTCCCTGCACAAACCAAAGAGGAGCAAAACCTATCCCTCTACCCACACCCATGTCTCTCTCTCTCTATATATCACTCTTCAACACGCTCTCCCAGAGCCGGGTAAACAGGTCGGGTCACGCACCCGGGTCCAGGCGATCGGCGTGGGTGTGGTGCACGAGGAGGGTGTCGGGTCGGGTCGTGCCAGATCCATGTGATGAGCTCATGGACGAGGCGCTGTGTTTAGGTGAGGGACCTCACCCCAAGTGTTATCAGAGGCAATGAGCCAATAGCAGAAAATCAATTTAAAGTACTCCAGCACTTTACAGCTTACCGAGGTAGGACTATTGTTTCACCGTTCTTTCTCGCATGCCCGCAGGAGTCCGTCCTCCAATTGCAGCACTGCAGGCTTCGCGGCGCCACTCTCTAGAACAGATGACTTCGCGAGGCCTCCCCGAGTTAGCTGGACCTGGGCTCCTGGAGCATTGCAGGCTGGGACAAGCTTGCGACCTCCTCGAGTCACCGCTAATGGCGGTTGGAGCTCGAAACCTACCTGACACAAAAAGAGCCTTGTGGCTTAATCAGACCATAGGAGCACCTTCGCCGTGTCACAGCGAAGGTGAGGCGCTAGGTGGCAGGCCGCGGGGTGGCCTAGGCGTGCGTGCCTAGGTCACTCTGTGGTTGGCTGGATGGGTTTGGTCTGGGGACAGTTGTGGCGATGTAGAGGGTCTGTGGATGAGTGGAGGATATTCAGTGGAGTGTGGTGGAGGTTATGCAGTGGTTGGCGAGACATGTGGGGCTGCGGAGTGATGGGAGTGTCTCGTCGGAAGGTGGCCGGAGATGAAGAAGATGGTGGTGGACAGTGGCGGTCGAGGAGCGTTTGGTGAAATAAGATGAAGGAAATGAAAGAGGGGATAGAGAAGAGCAGTTCTAACCTAACTAAGGGGACGAAGGGGGCGAGAAGGCTGCTGGCAGTACCTGCTATAGTCGGAGAAGAAAGCATCCAGTGGAGGAAGATGGTAGCGACGGCGGGGCTAGGGCGGCTCGCGGGGTTTTTCGCGATGCGCGGGAGGGTGAGGAGGACGGCTTTGCCACTGGTTTTGTGGCAGAGCGATGATGAAGAGGAGGGGGGCTCGCCGGAGCTCGCTGGACCCCTTGGCCGGAGGAGAAGAAGAGGAAATTGAGGTGGAATTCCAGCCAAGTTGAGCTGAGGAGGTGCGGTTGGAGATGAGGGTTAATTTATAGGCACAGGCAGGGACTCTTATGCTTGGAAGCCAAGCTTCCAAGTGCGGGAATCCTCATCGGAGATGGAAACAGTTAAGTACCCAAATCTCTCGTGCATTCGCACGAGAGATTAGGTGCAAATCTTAGATCAGGATTGAGTTCAGATGGAAGGGAATTCCTCAGAGAATCTCCCTTCAAATCTGGGAGGAGATCTTTGAGGAATCAGAGAGTATTCCCTCTCTATTCCTCGCTGGAGTAGGATCTCTCCCCAATAATGGTGGAGGGACCTGCTTGTAAGAGTGGCTAGGAAGCTAGGGGGTTTATGTAATGGTTTTCAAAAGATAGGGACCACAATGTAATTGGGTGTACTAATTTGCAAAGTAGGTCAAGATGACCTCCCCTTAGGTCAAAATTTTGGTACAAACCTAATTTGGACCTAAGGAATCCAATGGTGAAGTTGGATTTTATGTTTGACCACATTTGACTGGACATTTTGTGTAAAAACCCAAATTAGGTCAATTGATGAGCTAGGACCCTAATCTAGGTCAAAATAGGTTCCAAAGGCCAAATTGAATGTTCTAAACCCTAGGGGATATTTTTTCATGATTTTTAGAGTGTTTACTTGATTTTTATCCTGACCGAAACCTTGTTGAATTAAGCAGGTCTGTTTTAGGGTTACAAGATGTCATTTAATTCCTGGATTGCACATTAAACCATTTCTGATTGAATCAACCCACATTTTAGATAATTTGACCTATGTTTTGTCTCTGGGAAATCCCATTTACGTATTGCAATGGTAAAATTATAGTTTTACCCTTTATTTCATATTTTCTTCTCAGAACACTTATTCCTTCAATTAAGCCCTCTTCTAGGTTATGTAGGAGCTTTTATTCTCTTTATTAGGTCAAAAAGTGATAGTCATGGCTCACAATGAGGCTCTCATCATACCCCGATGCCTAGCTTTTGCTAGTCCCTTAGCAAAATTTCAAGGTTTTAACTTCTGTTCTAGACCCTGAGTGTTTATCGTCAGTTATGATAAGTGCTTCTCTTTTTCTTTCTTTTGTGATTAGGTTAGAATGCCGACAATAGGCCTAGAGGTACTCAAGTATCAACCAAAATCCGGACTTGACCTGCTTTAGCCTCAGTCCTCTGCAAAGGTTTTTAAGGCCCGCAGAAACTAACCTAGGGTTTGTTGGACTCTGAGGTTAAAGCACCGTGCTTGAGACATTTTTAGCCTAGGTTCAGTTTGTAGTGCATTTTTTGTAAGAGAGAAACAAAAGATTTATTTGTTTGGAGAGTTTTCTCTCTCTTTTCTTTTTACTTCTAGCTTCAGATTGGCTTCTTAACACCGTCTGTATCGGATTCCTCGTTCCCATCATCAATCCTCAAGGGTCCCTAGCTATCGATGCTTCGTGATAACACCGCCTATGGCAACCCCCAGAACCCTGGCTTTCAAGATTTCTAGATAATCCCACCCATAGCGTTCTGTGGCCGAATTCAGATCCTGGCGATCGACATTTCGTGATAATGCCGCCCATGGTATCTGAACCAGCAGAGTGCTTACATGCCCTTGGTAGGATATTTAAATATCCTAAGAGACAAGCACCGAGGAGATGATATGTTGTTACGCATCTTCGAGGGGAATTTCTTGCCTCTCTGTGTCGGGAACTCGTCCAAATCAATTTGTGTTGATCGGTCGCTCCTAATCTAGGGGACTTTTTCAGAACATTGAAACGCTTTCTGTGTGGTTTTGATAGTTATGCACACTGAACTAGACTGTGTGTGGATTGGGGTGCTTAGGTTACCGAATCCCACAAATTGAAGGTCAGTCAATGAGGCCGAATACTTCCTAAGCCTTAGACCTAATACTTAAGCTTCGAATTTTTCCCCAACCTCTTGAGGATTATCCAAATTTTAGCAGATACGTGAATTTTTAAGCTAAAGAATCTAGCCCAAGAGGCCTAAGACCAGCTTCCCGCTAATCTCTTGTTATGTCTCCTTAGCACTTTTCTTTTTCTCTTTTCTTGATCTGATTTAGAACTTCAGCTAATCCCTTGATCTTTTACTAATGACTTTCTTTTTCTTTTTCATTTTGTGCTCCTTTTTGTCATTTTTGCTCTTTTTCTCCTCCTTATGATTATGTGGCTCACAAAATTTCCTCCCTCCATTTTTTGTTCTTTTTCATAATTTTTTCAATTTTTTGTGTTTTTGACATATGTGAATTTTTTTGTGAGAATCCTTCTAACTTTTTTCTTTGTTCTGTATGTATGCACTTTATCACCCCCCATGCCTAAGTTTTGCAATGTCCTCATTGTAAACGGAGGGTGTGAAATAGTGTTGAGGTCAGGGACTTAGAACAGGATACATCAGGTGGGTGGACGGGTCGGAGATGATTGATGCGGATGATTTCAAGCTCTGGTATGTGTACCAGAGGTGGGCTCAACTGTCTAAGGATGAACTCAAGGTGCAATGGATGTGGAGTACAGATGGATAATCAGACGGGTCTCTGTTTTTGGGATGACGGGTTGCCTCCTGATAAGCGCTAAATTCAATGCCTTCAGCTGAGCGGAAAATGGGGTGGAGAGGGAGTGGTTAAATCAGCGGAATTTTGTAAAACAAGCACCTTGATTAAGAGCCTGGTTGGTCCAACCAGGTCCTTATTAAGATTAGTGGGTTGATGATGCAGCCCAAACCCAATAGTCTGGTGGGTTGATAGATGTAGATCAACAGATGCGGAACCCACCATATGCAATGTGGCTCGGATGGATATGGAAGTGAAAACTCGGGTTTAGGCTGAGTTGAATCAGCCTAGTCAGAGTAGGGTTCCAAAAAATAATCAGTGTATGGTGTGAAAACCCTACAAGGGTGATCAGAGAATGATGGCTCCTGTTTTTCGATTTGATCGATACCCGATACCTGGTATAGATATGGAGTTGAATCATCTGCAAACGGCTCAGTGAGAGGTGAATCAGAATAGAAATTGAGTCTGGTTGCAGGTCGGGGTAGCGAACGGGTTTTGATTGGTTCTGTATATGTGGAGCAGGTGGCTTCAAAGAGAATTGGCTTCTTATAATCAGGAAGCAGATTTTCTTCGATGTTATGGTCAGATTCAAAATCATCGGAGAGTTTGCGAAAATCAACATCTGAATGAGATTCAAGATTGTGAGTTCCACCATAGAGTAAATCATATTCTGTATATTGATGAGAACCTCATCATGAACCCTAACTAGCACAATCTAACCTAAAGATGCGAGAAAAAGCTCCTACATAACTCAAAGAAAGGCTTGACTCAGAGAATTCTGAGTTTGACAAGAAAATAAGTCATAAGGGGTAAAAATGTAATTTCACCAACACAATCAGTAAACAGGGTAACTCAGGGTCCAAACATAGGTCAAACTAACCTAATAAGAAGGAAAGTGTGATGATCTGATCCAACAAGGGCTACAGCAACTCCAAGGAATTAAATGACATTCTGTAACCCTAAAACAAACCCACTTCAATTCACGAGGTTCGAGGTAGGGTAAAAATCAACTAAACCCTCTAAAATTTATAGAAAAATAATCTCTAGGGTTTATAACCTTCAATTTGGCCTTGGAAACCCATTTTGACCTACATTGAGAACCATGCCCAATTAATGATTTAATTTGGGTTTTTACGTAAATTGGCCGATCAAACAAGGTATGACCTAGAAATAAAATTCACCATTAGAATCCTTAGGTCCCATTTATTCATGCATAAAAACTTGAGCCTAAGAAGGGACCTTCTCGACCTACTTTGCAATTTGGTCCTCATCTATTACTTTTTGACCCTCAACTTTCGAAACCCTTGCATTTTGGCTCCTAGGTTCTTCGTCGTTCTTTGCATACAGGTCCCTCCTGCAAGTCTCTGAGCAGCGCCATGCTCCGGCGACTTTACATGGAGCATGGCGCCGCGTAGGGTGAGGGAGGCGACTTGCAATTTGAACCGGGTGTTCCCTGCGACGTCTGCTGTCGCAGGGACACTGCCATGCCTCCTGTCCTCGCCCACACCTTCCGTGCGAACGCGCGGAAGGTATGGGTCGCAATTCCGACCATTCTCCGGCAAGGGAGGCACGTTGCCTCCCTGCGCCCACCCCTCCACCACTGCCTTTTTAAGGACCAGCGACGCCAGCCGACTCTGGTAGCTCGGTCCTGACGGAGAAAACCCCTACCATTCCTCTCTCCCCACTCCGGCAGAAACCCACCAGCTCCGGCAGTTCCTCCTCCTCTGTCTCATCGCTCTGCTGCAATACCAGCAGCAGAGCCACCTTCGCCTGCTCTTCCCGCGTCGCGCCGTACCCAGTGCACGCCCTCCGGCTCTCTTCCTCGCCGCCGCCCTCCCTCTCTGGGTATTTCTTCTCAGGCAATAGTCGGCACGACTGCCTCCCTGCTCTGGCCCCTCGTCCCTATAAGTAGGTAACAGTTGTCTCCCTTCCTCCCCTCTTTCGTTTCCCCAACTCAATTTGTTCAACTACCCCTCGACGGCACCTGATCGCCCTTACCTTCTCCATCTCCGGCCACTCTCCGGCGAGATTGCCCCCATCAATCCACCACTCTACACAACTTGCCACCTACCACAAAAGCTCCGCCTCACCTCACCCAACACCCCCCGCCCCTTCACTGCCACTCCTCACCCCCACAACACTCCCCCGATCAGACCCATTTTTTCGGTCGCTGTCCGACCTAGCCCCGCCGCCATACACCGCCCCACAACCTGCTACACCCCGCATCACCTTCGCCGTGCCACGGTGAAGGTCACCCTGTAGTCTGATTAGGTCGAGAGGCCTTGTTTCTGTCTGACAGGGTCAGAGCCCTAGCCGCCATTGACGATGACTGAAGGAGCTTCCACACGAGCTCCAAGCCCTGTAGCAGCAGGATCCTAGCTGAGGCGAACTGCAGGGGCTTGGGCGAAGGCAGCGAGCAGGTCCGCGAAGAGAGGTGAGGACGTAGCTGTTGAGGCCAGGTCGTGGCTCTCCTGCGGGTGCGCGTGAGCAAGGGGCAAAATTTAGTCCCACATCGTGGGATTTCGAAACACCGCGCCGCGTTAAATTGATTTTGTGTTTTCTCTTAATCGCCTCGAGACACCTGGGGTGAGGTCCCACACCCACTCACCCGTCCGGTCCGCGAGCTCACCACGCGGATCCGGCAGACCCAACCTGACACCACCTGCGCACTCCTCGCGTACCATACACGCCGGTACGCCTGGTCCCGGGTGCACTACCCGACCCGATAACCCGGCTCTAGGAGAGCTTCCTATGAGCGGTTTACACAGAGAGAGAGACACGCGGGTAGAGGGAAGGGTTAGGTTTTGCTGTGGTTTGTGCAGGGACAGGGTGCGTAGGAAGAAGGCCAAGGAAGAAGAAGAAGAAGACCGCAGGAAGAAGACCAAAGAAGAAGACGAAGAAGAAGGAGAAGCAACAAAGGAAGAAAGGGGAAGCACTGTAGCAGACACCATTTAAGCTGTTTGACTGAGGAATCAGACGATGAATGAAGCTCTGCAGACAAAGCAAAGAAGAAGAAAAAGAAAAGAAAAGGTTCCGCAGCTGAAAGAAGAGAAGAAGAAGAACTGAAGAAGATCAAGAACTATGAAGAAGAGAAGAGAAAGAAGAGAAAAAGAAGACAAGCAAAGAGAGAAAGAAGAGAAGAAGAAAAAGCCAAGAAACAGAAATCTACTTCTCCCTCTCTCTTTCTCTTTTATTTTTGTAATAAAGAAACATTGTACTTCTAGAATTCTAGTAGCTCCCTGAGTTCGACCTCGGGAAAAATATTTCTGAGTAAAATTGTAATGGTAGCGATGACGACAAACCGTAGCTATTTTATCTATACCACAACGACATTACTGTAATAAGCACTAAAACAAACAAAGACTAGCCATGGTTTGGTCAATAGAGCTCTGCCATTATATATTCAGCAGCCTGACTAGGGTCTAGCCTAGATGTTAATTCTGAGCTTAAAAAAGTGTCCTTATCTAGTAGAGGCTCAGGTTCTAAGCTGGTAGGATAGACCCAATTGAAACCCCACTTGTCCAACTCCTCAGTTTTTGTATCGTAGATTGGCATGACTTCCAAAAAATCGATTAGAGGCCTAAAATCATATTCTCCATTGAAAGATTGATCTTCCTCATATAGGGCCTTGAAATCTTCCCAATAGGTTTCAGATCTAGATTCTAGGCTTAGGATGTGGGTTGAATCACTAGAATCTAGGTCCGAATAACCTTTGAGGGTCACCTTATCAGAATAAGGGATGGAATTTACACCCTAGAGAGGTTCAGTTCTACTCTTATTATTGCAGGAGTTTTAGGATTCTAAGCCTGGTGATTCATGGTCTAGAGTGGGCTCAACATTATGTTTTCCTGCATTTGGAGCTTCCCAACCTTCTTCAATAACGGGCACATTGTACTCCATCTAGGTTGGGAATCCACAACCATTTTGTGCCTCAAACCCGAGATCAGATTGATCCTCGATGTTGTCCCAAGATGGTTCATCCTCTATTTGTGGTATATACGGGTACTTCTGGTCGATAATTTGTTTTACTAATCTTATTATCTCTTCCCGTTTCTCAAGATCATCTTGGTATTGCTTCCAAAGTTGAGGATTTGTCATACATTGAAGGTATTCAAGATTGTGCAGTTTTTCTATCTCAATGTATCCAGTAATGAGCAAGTCACGAGTTGATCCTTTTGTGGCTTCTGCCAATAGTACTTGGGCACAAGTTATGATAAAGGTTGTGGTTGTTGGGACATCAACCTGAATGTTTCCTATTGGTGTTGAGGTTTTGTCTTCTTTTTCATAGAATTTCAGGGCATCCTCAATCATCCTATCTCTCATGGATCTCTGATATTCAGGTTTTTTGAATGGTAGTCCTAAGTGGTTTGGTTGCATATTTGAATCAGGTGGTGGAATCAAGATGAAGAATCAGAGTTTGAATCAAGGTGTAGAATCAAGTCATGAAGCTATTAGATCTGAATAAAGAGTCCCACTGAAAATGTGTGTGTGTGCTCTAAAGAGAAAAGATGAGGGACTGGAGATGTTTTTGACCCAATCAAGACACCCAAAGACGTTTGGATGACTATGGAGGTTCGGGGCGGATGGTACCCCTGGATCGGAAGGTCATCCACCTGAGAATTACTTGGGCAGCCAGAGAGGGAGAGTCCCGCAAAGACCCCTACACGGTAGAGCGTCCCCACGGGTTACAGGGTTTCCCCTACTCGACCTCTCTTGTCATTGAGATTCCAGGTAGACCAGAATGGGGACCTTGACCTCTTAAGTCTATCACTTTTATTTCAAAGGTGCTTTAGGGTTCTCACCTGAACTTTAGGAGTTTTGATGTTGTGACCTAATTTAGAGGTTGGTTGACCCAAGGGGTCAACTTTACCTGACCTGTCCTATAGATGGCAGAATGATTCTAGGCTTGGGACCTAGTGATCACCCTGATTTGACTCTCAGGTTATTAGGTCCAAGATTTAAGATTCAAGTGATCTTAAAGCTCAATTTTTCTTAGTGTTTGTCTTGTTTAGCTCTCTTCAATCAAGGGCTTGGGTAGCACACTGATGTGGGAGGGTTCATTTCCTTTTATACAGGCATGTGTGACTAGCACTCCAAGACCCTACTGTAGAAACCCTAATTTGGTTCTATTTCCAATCCTCTTTTTCTTGTTGAAAAGGTTCTCTTTGGACTTAAAAACAAGAAGCGTGTTGTTCGCAGAGATTAACGTGATTTCTATTAGTCACATGAATTTGTGGGATAGAATCTAAAAAAAATCGCTCCAACTTCAAGAAGATTTGAAAAAATTTTCGCAAAGTCAGGAAACATTTGCCTTAAAGATGGTGATTACTATAGAAAGAAGGCAATTGATTCCTAAATTAATTTCTTCCTTTTGTCTTTCAAAGCTTAGGGGATAGTTTAAGGAAGAAAAGAAATTACCTGCCCTGGAGTGGTTGACTTGCGGGAGGGATTTTCTTGTGAAATACTTGCAAGATCAAAACAAAGCAAAGTAGGGCAAGTTAGTGTTCAATATGATAAAAAGAATGTAGAGACTAGTGATAAATTGCGCGTTGCTCCCTGGAAACGACGCCAAAATGTTGACACATCTTGATCGTGTTTTAACAGTTAGTTACGTTGTAGTATAGGTGATCAAGCAGTGCCAACAAATAAAAATTTATTACTCGAAAACCTAAGTATCCGAGGTCGAACACAAGGAGCAATTGGAATTTATTACTAATCTGAAGAATGTAATTGAACACTTAATTACTCAAAACTTAATTCAAAATATATAAATGCATGAGTTTAAAAGTTAATTGTTTCAAAAATAAAGAATTTGGATGTCTGATCATGGGATTAGACGTCTTAAAAATATGTTTTCTCTTGTTCTTCTTCTGACTTCTGATTTTCTGCCTTTCTTCTTTGTGCTTCTTCTTTCTTCTCCTATAGTATCTTTCTCCTTCTTTTCTCTGCGGGTCTTCTTCTCCTTGGCTCTACTTTCTCTTCTTCTTCTTCTTCCTTCCTTGGTTCTGTTTCCCTTGCCTTCAGCTTCTCTTCTTCTTCTGCTTGTCTTTCCCTTTCTTTATTTCTTCTTCCTTCTTCAGTTCCTCTTCTCTTTGGCTTCGCCTCTTCCTTCTACCTGGCCTTTCCTTCTCTTTTTCCTCTGCAAAGCTTCCTTCCTTCTTCTTCTTCTCCTTCGCTTGCAGTGGCTAAGTGTCAGCTTCGCTTCTCCCTTCTGCCTTCCCTGCACAAACCAAAGAGGAGCAAAACCTATCCCTCTACCCACACCCACGTCTCCTTCTTTGTATATCACTCTTCAAAGCTCGAGTCCAGGCGCATCGGTGTGGGTGTGGTGCGCGAGGAGGGTGTTGGGTCGGGTCGCCCCAGATCCGTGTGATGAGCTCACGGATGAGGCGCTGTGTTTAGGTGAGGGACCTCACCCTAAGTGTTATCAGAGGCAACGACCCAATAGCAGAAAATCAATTTAAAGTACTCCAGTGTTTTATAGCTTACCGAGGTGGGACTATTGTTCCACCGTTCTTTCTCGCACACCCGTAGGAGTCCATCCTCCAATTGCAGCACTGCAGGCTTCGTGGCGCCACTCTCTAGAATAGATGACTTCGCGAGGCCTCCCCGAGTTAGCTGTACCTGGGCTCCTAGAGCATTGCAGGCTGGGACAAGCTTGTGACCTCCTCGAGTCATCGCTAATGGCGGTTGGAGCTCGAAACCTGCCTGACACAAAAAGAGCCTTGCAGCTTAATCAGACCACAGGAGCACCTTTGCCGTGTCACGGCGAAGGTGAGGCAATAGGTGGCAGGCCGTAGGGCGGCCTAGGCGTGCATGCCTAGGTCGCTCTGTGGCCGGCCGGATGGGTTTGGTCGTGGGACAGTTGTGGCGGTGTAGAGGGTCTGTGGATGAGTGGAGGATATTCAGTGGAGTATGGCGGAGGTTATGCGGTGGTTGGCGAGACGTGTGGGGCTACAGAGTGATGGGAGCGTCTCGTAGGAAGGTGGCCGGAGATGAAAAAGATGGTGGTGGACAGCAGCGGTCGAGGAGTGTTTGGTGAAATAAGATGAGGGAAATGAAAGAGGGGATAGAGAAGAGCAGTTCTAACCTAACTAAGTGGACGAAGGGGGCGAGAAGGCAGCTGGCAGTACTTGCTGTCGCTGGAGAAGAAAGCATCCAGTGGAGGAAGACGGCGGTGACGATAGGGCTAGGGTGGCTCGCACGGGTGTTGTGCGACGCAGAGGAGGATGAGGAAGATGGCTCTGCCACTGGTTTTGTGGCAGAGCGATGATGAAGAGGAGGGGGGCTCGTCGGAGCTCACTGGACCCCTTGGCCAAAGGAGAAGAAGAGGAAATCGAGGTGGAATTTCGGCTAAGTCGAGCTGAGGAGGTGCGGCAGGAGATGAGGGTTAATTTATAGGCACATGCAGGGACTCCTGTGCTTGGAAGCCAAGCTTCCAAGCGTGGGAATCCTCGCCGGAGATGGAAACAGTTAAGTACCCAAATCTCTCGTGCATTCGCACGAGAGATTGGGTGCAAATCTTAGATCAGGATTGAGTTCAGATGGAAGGGAATTCCTCAGAGAATCTCCCTTCCAAATCTGGGAGGAGATCTCTGAGGAATCAGAGAGTATTCCCTCTCTATTCCTCGCTGGAGTAGGATCTCTCCCAAATAATGGTGGAGGGACCTGCTTGTAAGAGTGGCAAGGAAGCTAGGGGGTTTATGTAATGGTTTTCAAAAGATAGGAACCACAATGTAATTGGATGTACTAATTTACAAAGTAGGTAAAGATGACCTCCCGTTAGATCCAAATTTTGGTAAGAACCTAATTTGGACCTAAGGAATCCAATGGTGAAGTTTGATTTTAGGTTTGACCACGTTTGACTGGACATTTTGCGTAAAAACCCAAATTAGGTCAATTGATGAGCTAGGACCCTAATCTTGGTCAAAATAGGTTCCAAAGGCCAAATTGAATGTTATAAACCCTAGGGGATATTTTTTCATGATTTTTAGAGGGTTTACTTGATTTTTATCCTGACCGAAACCTTGTTGAATTAAGCGGGTCTGTTTTAGGGTTATAAGATGTCATTTAATTCCTGGATTGCACATGAACCCATTTCTTATTGAATCAACCCACTTTTTAGACCATTTGACCTATGTTTTGTCTCTGGGAAATCCCATTTACGTACTGCAATGGTAAAATTGTAGTTTTACCCTTTATTTCATGTTTTCTTCTCAGAATACTTATTCCTTTAATTAAGCCCTCTTCTAGGTTATGTAGGAGCTTTTATTCTCTTTATTAGGTCAAAAAGAGCTAGTTATGGCTCATGATGAGGCTCTCATCAAGCGTCGACAGGATTCTCACAACACTCGACAGGATGCAACATCCACCACATGGAGAACAACTGCGGGACTTCTACGATCCGGCGGCAACAATCATAGCACCTCAGGTCCAGATTCCCATAGATGGAGACGCATTCGAGTTGAAGCTGAATATCATAAGTCTGATTCAGACTCATTTCCATGGAAACTCGAATGAGGATCCCTTCCAACACATCAAAGATCTGAGTTGGATTATAGAGTCGGTTTGACCCAGGAATGTAGATATTGAAATTGTCCTCATGAAGATTTTTCCTTTTTCTCTCAAGTATAAAGCTGCTTATTGGTTCAAGACTATTAGGAGGCCAATTGAAGCCTAGGAGGAATTACGTCGTGAATTCCTCCAAAAGTTCTTCTTGATTGGTCGAACAAATGCTATGAGGTGCGCAATCACAACCTTTGCCCAAGGTCCTGGAGAGAAGCTGCATGACGCCTAGGATAGATTCCATGATCTTCTCAGGAAGTGCCCACACCATGGTGTACCCAAGTGGCACCTTGCTCAAGTATTTTACCATGGGTTGGATGACACACATCGATACCTGGTCGATGCATATAGCTGTGGGAATTTCCTTAATGAAGGACGAGAACAATGCATTTGAATTGTTCGAGTCCTTAGCAGAGAAATCGATGAATGCTGCCTCAATGAACCAGTTCCAGCGACCCGGACAACAACGAGTCAGTGTCCACGAAGCTCAAGCCGAGTCTACTCGAGCCGACATGGACATTATCACCAAAAAGCTGGATAAGGTAGATCTGCTTGATAAGAAGCTCGATGAATTAATGTAAGAGAGATTTAGATCTTATGGCAGCACTGCTCCATCTTACTCCTCTCAAGCATCCCGAGCCCCCTCTGCTCGTACATATCCGTTCACTCAGGATGTGTTCTCTCCATCTCCGTGAGATCCTGCATACCAGGAACCCATGAACAATGTGGTTCTGGCGCCATATAATCAGGGTTACTCACCACATGACGAGGCAATTGCGTATTCTTTTGATGAATTTACATTTGAGACGTCTTCAGCCTACGAAGATGTTAATGCTATTCAGGGTTATGGCCGTAACAACCTGTATTATGAAACGTATAACCCTAGTTAGTGCCAGCATCCCCATTTCTCTAGGTCTGGTAACCCACAGAGACCGAGTCAAGCTCTACATTACCAGGCCAGGCAATTCAGGAATGCACAGAACACATACCCAAGGCAGCAGCCATTCCCATTGTAGTAACAAACATGCTCTATCTATCAGCTGCAGCACCAAGTTGTTAGCTACCCTCCAAAGCAGGCCGACCCTTTGGAGTCTCTGAAGGAGGAATTGTAGGCATCAATTCAGAAATCTACTCATGACAACCTGCAAATAACGAAGGCAATGGCTGACCAAAGCATACAAAACACGCAAAACCAAATGATGCAAGAGCATAGGTTACAGGGAGCTTTGCCCTCCCAACCTGTCCCAAACCCGAGATATGTGCAAAATCAGGGCACCCTGCCTAGATTCCAAGCACCACAAGGGCAGGCACATGCTGTTCTGCAAGCACCTCCCGCAGCACCTAGTTGTGGGCTCGGTCAGCCACCTCTGTTGCCAAACCTTGTGTATTTAGACCAACCTGCTCCTCTGCCTCTTCATGGATAGCACGTTGATGCAAAAGCTGTCACCTTAAGGAGTGGAAAGACTACACAGGACCCGCTACCTAGGCAAGTGGGTAATGATTTTTCCTACGCTCTACTCCAATACCTCCTCCTCTACTCCATAGCTAGCTAAGCTAGCTTAGCTTATCTTAGCTTAGCTAGCAACCAGCACCTTGGCCATCCACCACCTTCAACTCAACCCTAGCTAGCTCCACCAACTTAAGCCCTACCAAAGCTAGCTATCCTACTCCAAGTTGGCACCACCTCTTAGCCACCTCTTCACCCCATCATCACCACCAAAAGGCACCAATTTTGGTGCCAAAACCTAACCCTAACTACCCTCCTTTTTGGTGCCAACATCCACCCCCACATCCACCATACACCTAACCCTACAACCCATCCTAGCCACCCACCTAACCCTCCTTCTAGAACCCTACTTGGCGCCACCTATGCCCCCCTTCTAGAAGCCATTTTGGTGCCAACTTCAAGGGGTGCCACCACCCATAACCACCCCCTAAGTGTCCCTTGGGTTTTCGCCAATTGCTTTTAGCCATAGGATCCCCAACCACCTCCATCTTCCCATCTTAGCCCTTCATTTCAAGAATCACCTTAGCCCCCTTCCTACTCTATATAAACCCACCACCTACCACCATTTTAGAGCATCCTCCAACAGTGTATTTTTCTACCTATACCCACCTACACCTACGGCCAAGAAGAAGGAGTAGAGAAGAAGATTAAAGGGGCACATCACCAGCCCCTTTTGTGCCTTCTTCTCCCCACTCTCTTCAACTTGGGCCACGCCAAGGAGGACTTTTCTACTTCAAGGAGGACGGCCAGGCAAAGGAGAAGGACCTAGGGTAGACGTCCACCCTTGGAGAAAAGCTTAGAGCACGCCCCCTTAGGGTTTGCTTTGGAGGACATCACCTTGGCGGAGCATAGCAAGGAAGGAGTTGGAGGACTCTTTTCAAGCTTGGGAGTTACCAAGCTTGGAGCAAAAAGCCCTCTTCTTCACCATCTATCTAGAAGATTTGTGTTTTATTTTATTTATTGCAATTCTCTAGTAGTAGAAGCATTCATCTACTAGGTTTTTCTGTAAAACACTTTCTCATTAATCTAGTTGCCTTCTTTGTAATTTCTTTTAGTTGCATTTTGATTGCTATGATTCTAGCACTTTTCACTCCCTCTCCCTAATTACTCTAGGCCTCCACATGCCTAGAGTGAGCTTAGGAAGAGGAATTACTTGTCACTTAGGTGTTAGCTTAGTAATCGTAGTTGTTATTTACTTTTTCGCCAACAACTCGTGTTTTCCCTCGTTATTTCAAAACCCTAAAAAAAATGATATAGTTGAAAAGACCAAAAAGAAAGTTGAGATCTATTTTGTAAGCAAAAGAATTAATTTTGCAAACATATTACCTCCTTGGACGACCCTAGATACCCCACTATCTAGGTTTATAAATTTAAAAGTTGATCGATTTTGCACGTTACAACAACGTATTTTACAAATCGCGTAAAATCCGTATCACGCTCTACCACAAGATGGTTCACAACCCTCTTCCTCTCACAAGCCATCTTCATTAGATAAAGGAAAGAAGCCCTTAAACCCTGAGATTCCCATCCCTTTTCCTGTAGCTCTAATGCAAGATTCAGCACGAAAAAAGGATACGTGGAATTTCGAGGACTTGAAATCTATGTTCAAGGAAGTTCACATTCAGGTCCCTCTCCTCGAAGCAATAGATCACATCCTTGCTGTTGCTAGGTTCTTCAAATACTACTGTACTCCGAAGCGATAGCAGAGAATCAGATGACAGGCGGTATTATCTGAGGAAGCTACCGTTGTTATCTTAGCTGACTTACCGCCCAAAAAGAAGAACCTTGGAACACCACTGATTTCCTACTTTTTGCAAAATTCTCCTTCTGATAGGGCCCTTCTTGACTTGGGGTCATCCATCAACCTAACTCTCACCATAGTATTTGATCGATTTCGATTTGGGGAGTTAAAGCCCACCTCAATTACCATACAGTTGGCTGACCAATCAGTGAAAACGCTGAGGGGGCTGGTTGAAAATGTGATCGTAAAAGTCCAAGGATTCTGCTTTCTAGCAGACTTTTTTGTTCTTGATATGGAGGTTCCTCCTAATCTCCGTGATGCACCGATTATTCTAGGTCACCCGTTCTTGGCAACTGCTCGTGCAAACATCGACTATGCATCAGGATGCATGGAGATTGCCCTAGGGAACGAAAAGCTTAGACTGGACATTTTCAGGGCATCAAAGAACTTCGATTGCGATTTAATAGTGGAGGATAGTGAAGATGAAGATTCAGCTTCCTGTGGGAACATTGGGCTCCTCTACAACGAGCCAATGGCACATTCATCTTCACTATTAGGGGTCTTAGATCGTGATCCACATGGGACTGAGACTAATGACATACACATTTCATCCCATGGATCTGGTTGTCATGGGTGTTCATCTGCTCCTAACACCCTTGATTCTAACTATCCTATCCTATTTAACACTGATATCTTAAGATAGATTACAGTACCATTGTACATGGATTCTCCATTAGTCAGGATCAGTAGATTTCTGTTGTTGCTTCCTCTCCTACCCTACATAAACCCTCTCCCTACCCTCCTCTACTAGAGTTACAACCCTTACCTGATTTGCTCAAGTACGTGTTTCTGGGAGAAAGTGAGATGTATCCTGTGATTATCAATGTTCACTTGACTCTAGACTAGGAACACCAATTGATCTTTGTTCTACAAGCACATAGGGATGCTATCGGGTGGGGCATTACTAATCTCCATGGGATTTGCCCCTCATATTGCACTCACCATATCTACACTGATGAAGGGGTGAGACCATTGAGACAACCTTAGAGATGCCTAAATCCAAATATGTTGGAGGTTGTTAAGAAGATCATTACATGGCTGGACATGGACATTATCTAACCAATTTTCGATAGCCAATGGGTGAGTCCCATTTAGATTGTGCCTAAAAAGGTGAGACTCACCATGATAAAAAATGAATTGGTATGAATCCATCCTAACCTGCACCACGACTTCTTGGCAGGTCTGCATTGATTATAGGAAGCTAAACTCGACTACAAAAAAGGATCATTTTCCTTTACCCTTTATTGATCAAATTATAGAACGATTGGCCGAGAGTAGCTTCTACTTTTTGGATGGATACTCTTGGTACAATCAAGTAGCAATCAACCTGGAAGATCAAGACAAGATGACTTTTACGTGTCCCTTCGAAACATTCACTTTTAAGCAGATGCCCTTCTACCTCTACAACGCACCAGCTACTTTTCAGCGATGCATGATGGCCATCTTTTTTGACATGATTGGGGACTACGTAGAAGTGTTCATGGATGACTTCTCCATGCTTGGAGATGACTTTTTGTCTTGTCTTGATAACCTCACAAAGATCCTTAGGAGATGTATAGAAGTTAACCTAGTACTTTCATGAGAAAAAAACCATTTTATGGTGAGGGATGGCATTGTACTAGGCCACAGGATCTCCTCTAATGGACTCGAGGTCAACTGAGCTAAGTCCGAAATCATTTTGTGATTACCTTCGCCTAGCTTGGTCAAGCAAATCAGATCATTCTTAGGGCATGTCAGATTTTATCAAAGATTCATTCGAGATTTCTCGAAAATTGCTCGTCCATTAATGAATCTTTTGGTAACCGACACCCCCTTTGATTTTGACTCCTCGTGTCTTAGTGCTTTCGAGACCGTGCGAAGTGCTGTTTCAAGTGCACCTATTCTCCAACCACACGACTAATCTCTCAACTTCGAGATGATGTGCGAAGTCGGAGCCGTTCTTGGCCAGCGTCGGGAGTGCCATCCATTCGTAATATGCTGCACTAGCAAAATGCTAAATGAGGCTCAGCGTAACTATACAGTCACTGAGAAAGAATTGCTAACTATGGTATTCGGGTTGGAGAAATTCAGGTCATACTTGGGTCCAAAGTTATCATCTACATTGACCATTTTGCCCTCCGACATTTGTTGGCAAAGAAGGACATCAAACCCTGCCTTATCAGATGGATCCTTCTTTTGCAGGAATTTGATGTCAAAATCCGCGACAAAGCCGGAGCACATAATGTTGTGGTGGATCACTTGTCTCAGCTAGACCTAGATTATATTCCGTACTCCATGCCGATATTAGACTGATTTCCGGATGAGTCTCTGTTGTCCATCAACTCTATTGAGTTTCCTTGGTATGCTGATATAGCAAACTATCTCGTCGTAGGCAGGCTACCTACGGGATTATCCAAGGATCAAAAACTCAAATTTATATTAGAGACTAAATTCTATTTTTGGGACGACCCACTGCTCTTTTGCATTGGGCTGATCAGATCATCCGTAGATGCGTCCCTGATTTGAAAATCTCTAGTGTGCTATCCTTCTACCACAGCGATGCTTGTGGGGGTCATTTGTCGGGTCGAAAGATCGCTGCAAGGATTTTACAGTTGGGATTTTTCTGGCCAACCATTTTTAGAGATACACACGAGTTTGCCAAGTGCTGTAAGTGATGCTACGTGGTCGGTTCTATGACCCGAAGAGACATGATAACTCTCCAATCTATTCTCGTCGTGGAAGTGTTCGACGTCTGGGGCATCGACTTTATGGGCCCTTTCCCGAAATCGCATGGCATTGAGTACATATTCCTCGCAGTAGACTATGTCTCAAAGTGGGTAGAAGCTATCCTGGCAAGACGAGCTGATCATAAGACTGTTATATCCTTTGTCCGGGAATTCATTTTTGCAAGATTCGGAGTTCTCTGTACCCTAATAAGCGATGGGGGTAGTCACTTCATCTATGCCCATTTCAGGTCATTATTGAAGAAATATGGGTTGTAGCACCACATTACTACCTCGTATCACCCACAGACCAATGGCCAGACTGAAGTATCAAACTGTCAAACCAAGCGTATCCTTCAAAAGATGGTTAGACCTGATAGGAAGGATTGGTCCAATCGGTTGATTGATGAACTATGGCATATCAGACCGCGTACAAGGCCCTGCTCGGAATGTCGCCATACCACATGGTGTATGGAAAGGCCTGCCACCTTCCTATGGAGCTGGAGCACCATGCCTTTTGGGCAGTGCAGAAGTGTAATTTTAACCTCGAGGCTGGAGGTTAAGAAAGGAAGCTCCAGCTTAGTGAGTTAGAGGAGATTTGGTGGGAAGCTTATGAGAATGCAAAAATATACAAAGACAAGACAAAGGCTTTCCATGATCAACACATCCGGAGGAAGGAGTTCGCACCTAACTAGCAAGTCTGGTTGTTTGTCTCCTGACTCAAATTCTTTGTAGGAAAGCTCAAGTCCAAGTGGACTGGGCCATTTCTGGAAGTCCACCCATATCCTAATGGGGTTGTCCAAATTAGAGACCCGAAATCTGGGCATGTTTTTACGGTTAATGGCCAGCGCCTTAAACCATTCTTTGCCCAGGAACCTCCTCCTACTGACAAAATGATACATCTTCTCGAGGACGTGTGACTGATGAGTTGCCCAACTGGAGGCATTAAACTCAGCACGTATACATATATACATACCATATATACATAGCATATTTCATTTTCGCATATTATTTCTCATATTGTTTTGCATATTGTGTATGGCATTGCAATGATGGCATGAGTTGAATGACAACTTAGAAGTAGTTCTAGGTGATTTCTATCCACATACACCCTACTTTATTTCTTTTATTCATGCATGAGGACATGCAAACACTTAGGCATGGGGGGGGGGGGTAGTCCATAAAAACTGAAAATTTTCTGCCAACAAGTGGGGGATTAGATCATTTTATCAAGAGGTTTTATTAAAGATTTATTCTTTAGTAGATTCCTAAGCTTAGAATCCAGTATAACCTTACATCTACATGTAGAATTTGCAATGGATCCACTGTGAAAACTGATAGACATCTCTAGTTTGTCGAGAAGAAGCATTGCTTTTTCTCCTGAACCCTTTGACAGCAATCAGGAAGTCAGGTGAACCATCTTCTAGTAGATCCACCAAACCATATGTGAGATGAGAGTAGAAAGTCTACTGGTGCTCTAAGGCAAGTATAAGGAATATGTAATTTGAATAATTGAATAATGACACTTGGAGATGGGCATAGTTTTCGCTCTCAGTTCTTGCATACTAATTCTGTCTGAAATTTCGTATGAGAGCCACCAAATAAGGTAAAACACAGAGAGCGGGTTCTGATAAAACTAGGACTGAGGTGGATGGTCACGACCGTCCTCTAAAGAATCCTCGACTGAAGGAGGGTACTGATGTCAAGGTCAGAAATACATCGTCATATCCGTTCCCTACCCGGTGCTGAGAGTAGGCACTTCCACCAAATAAGCCACCTGAGATCCTCTTGATCATCCCTAAAAATCCCAAATAATGCCTCATGAATAAAAGTACGTATGTCATGTGCATTTTTGCGTTATGTCATGTTGGTAGCGGCCTTGTGCTAGTAGATATAAAAAAAAAAAAATACAAAAGAGGCATTTGCTTGAAACAAAAATAAAGAAAAAAGAAAAAAGAAAAAAAGTGTTATGTTAGGAAGTTTGAGTTATGTAAATCAAAGTGTTTTGAGGCAAAACCACTAAATACAACCTTAACCTATTTTTTCTATATTTCTAACTGCCTGAATACGGGCTAAGGGATCTGACTTAGTCGTACGGTTATTAGAACCTAATTAAAGTGTGATGCCATGCAAGACCACCAAATACAGTTGTAAATCTAGTGAGATGTGAGCTCAAGAAGAAAAAGGAAAAGAAAAGAAAAAGAGAGAAAAGAAAAAGTACAAAAAATTAAAGAGAGCACAGTTTTCCAGCCTTTCTCTAAGTTAATTTATTCAATAATCTAGAAATCTAGATTCTAAAATACTAGTCTCTATGTAGCACCAAAAGAGAGTGAGCCACCAAATACAAATCCAGTTAACTCAGATGTCCTCTACCTAAGCCAAAAGCTAGGGCTAAAATCAGAGAATAGTTTATATCCTCGAGAGAAGAGGTTTTCCTATCCCAATAGAATTTTATTAAGGGTCAAGTACAATCTTTAAATGTATATCTACTATTTGCTTGGATCCATTGTAGAAACTACAACATTATATATTCGTGGTTACTTGGATTCTGATTTTTTGGATGAAATAAAAAGAAATAAACCTTTAGTTAAACTCTTGATCAGATACATTTAGTCTTACACTTGCTAGGGACTAGCAAGATTTAGGCATGGGGGTATGATTGCGCAGCAATCATAGGCCCTAATTCGCCCGAATTAAGGTAGAACCTAGCTTAACATGGGCATTTTGCATGCATACACTTCGTACTTTGCATCCTAGATGATTTATATGTTTTATACATAATAATGTGCTATTTGAGAGGTATTAATAATTGCAGGTAATCCAAGGTTGCAGATGACCGATCCAACCTTATGGATCTATTTGGAATGACGACGGGAGTCCAATGCTTCCAAGAATGCATTAATCAGACCCCCGTAGCACCCTAGGGAGTCCGCAGAAGAAGTAGGATCCAAGGGGCAAATTGAAGAATATCTGGACCTCAGATGACAAATCCAACCGCACAGATGGATCCGTATCAATGTTTGCAATCCAATGGCATAGAAATCAACTCAATCGGAGGCCTACATCATCAGATACAAGTAGAAGAAGATGGACGACCATGATGGCACCACGTGGTGCCATCACAGTTGCCCCTCACCGCACCCCAATCTGGGAAGGAAAGCCGTGGGCCGTTGGATCATCATCCAATGGCCACGAAGCATCCACATCGCCCGCCTCCAATTGCCTCACCAAGTAAGGGAGAGATCTCAACCGTTGGATTCCCATCCAACGACCGAGGGTGGCTACACAGGATTTGGAAATTGCAACAATTTGTGCCTGTAGCATAGCATAGAGTGCACTTAACAGCCAATGCGTGACGTGGGTTCAAAGCACAATGTGGGAATTGGGCGTGCGCAGATGAAATTCCACTGCAGGATCTTCATCAGGCGGATCAGGCATGGACGCATGGCAGGCGCAGGAGCGTCAGATGAAGATGCGTATGATGAGGCACGCCTTAGGAGTTGGTTGGGCGTTGCCCACGCCTTTTAAGCCATTTGATTGAGAGATTGGATGACTGAGAAGCCTTAGGAGTTGAGGTGCTGATTGAGGGCGAGTAGCGGGCGTGCAGGTGAAGCAGCGAGCAGTGAGAGAGTGGAGGCTATTGATGTAGATCCAAGGGCACACAGTGCGCCATGTGTCAACACCAGATCAAACCATGGATTGAAGAAGGATTTGGAAGGCTTAATCATGACCGTTGATCTCCCAATCAACGGATCTGATTAATCTGAAGCCTTTACATAGAATTAAGGGCTCAAATACCCTAAATGCCCTTCACAAAAGCTATAAAAAGAGACCTAAGGGCCCCCTTTGAAAGGCATTCAATAATTTTTCTTCTTCTTCCTCTTACAACTCCTCTCCCTTCTTCTTCCCATCTTCTTTGCATTCGTCTCTACATCTTCGTCTGAAGCGTCCGTTGGGCCACTGATGTGAAATTTAGCATGATTTGTATTTAGGGTTTTTAGAGTCGTTGCAACATGCGAAATCGCATACGCTTTTAAATTTGTATTCCTAGATAGGGGAGTATCTAGGGTCGTCCAAGGAGACCAAATGGTTGCAAAAATACGTCTCTTGCTTGGAAATCGAACTCAACTTTCTTTTTGGTGTTTTTCAATATATATTTCTTTAGGGTTTTGAAATAATGGCAACACGAGTTTCGTTGGCAATGGAAAACGAGTAACACCTAACTCACCACACTACTACTAAAGTGACAAGTAGAGCCTCTCCCTATGCTCACTCTAGGCACGTGGAGGTCTAGAGTAATTAGGGAGAGGGAGTGAAAAGTGCTAGAAACTAGATTATAAAAATTGCAACAAAATGGAATAGAATTGAAGGCAACTTAATTGATGCAAGAGTGTTTTACAAAAAATCCTAGTAGAGGAATGATTCTACTACTAGCAACAAAAATAAAAATAAATAAAACACTAATCCTGATGATGTTGGTGAAGAAGAGATGGAGGCTTCTTACTCCAAGCTTGGTAGCTCCTGGACCTGAAAAGATGATCTCCAACTCCTTCCTTCTATAGCTTTGCCAAAATGGTGTCCTCCAAGGCAAGCCCAAAGGGGGCGTGCCTGTTGAGTCGGATTTGAAAAACCTGTTGTTGTAGTTCAATTTGCGAAGCAATCTGTCAACAGATAAAATTTTACTGAAATTCGTAAAGAAATTCCAGGTCGAATACAAGGAGGCTACGTCGATCTAAAATCCGTGATTATATTTTTTTTTTTGAATTTTTTATTTTAAAGCGAAATAATTACAATGGAATTGATATTAACACTAAGAGAAAGAGAGAGAATAATCACTTGATATAATAATATTATTTTCACAACTAGAAATCGGAAAATGATTACAGCTAGAAAGCGGGAAATTCTATTCTAGAAAGCGATAAAAAGAATGGAGAGAGATGTTATCCTCCTCGACGATTACTTTAAGGACGAGCCGGACGGAGTGATGCTTGGAAGATGGAGGATGGGGTGGGAAGAAGGGGGCAAAGCAGGAAGAAGCAGGAATGAGGTAGCACGTGATCGTCATTGCGGGATCCACTTCCGGAATGGGGGTGAGAAAACTTTGGATTTGGCTCTAAAGCAGCATTTTGGGTGTGGGACAAGCTTCTCCAGAGCTTTGGAGAGGGAGAGAGGTGAAGGAAGGGATGAAAATTTCGTAGGGTAGGGGTCTCCTTTTATAGTTGCAAGGATTGGGGGCAATTTGGTCATTCCATATTCAAAAACATTAATATTAGGCCATTAGTGATGGATTTATTCGTTACTAAAGACTTGTCGTGAGTGACGTGTGCGCGCGCCGTACATGCCTCCTCCTCTCCCACGCACCTAACGCACGCGCACGTCTAAGGAGTCTCAGCCGTTCGATCACGAGAACGGACAACTCAAATCACTCCTCGACCGCTTCAGCTTCACGCACCCGCGCATGAGATCAGGTGTGAAACTAGGCATCTAATTGCACATGTGCCTGATTGGACGATCTGGGCTGTTCGCAGCTGATCGCGCGATCGAGATTGTGCTCATCCACACGAGGACAAGCGCTTCACGGAGGCTCGAACTCACATTCTTTGCACACGTAGCACCTTAACCACTGTGCTACGTAGCGATTTGAGGAGCTGCGCTACTTTTGCACTCGGCCAATCTTGGCCGTTGGATCTTCATCCAACGATCGAGATCTCATGTCATGTGAGCCTTCAGGAGTTGAGCGGAGGGGGCGGCTAGGTGTGGATGGTGCCATGTGGCACCATCTTGACCGTCCATTTCTTTGTGTTGTAGATGGGGCCACGAATGTCGGATTGGATCGATTTTCGTGCTGTTAGGCTATGATCGTTGCTCCGAATCCATCCGTGTGGTTAGATTTGTCATTTAAAGTGTGGATTAACACCATCTTGTCCCTTGATCTCTGAGCTTCCTCGGACTATATCTGGTGCTATGGATGTCCGATCGGGACAATCTTGGAGTTGTTGAACTCCAGTTATTGCCTTGATCAGATTCATATGGTTGGATCCTCGGTCTGAGGCCCTGATTAAAAGTCACCCTATCCCTAGCATAAAAGGAGACAATCACTATACAATTTATACAATTTGACCTAAATGCATGATTATGCATGTTATGCAATATTTACAATGCATGATGCTAATATGGTACTAAGAACATGCATTAATAGACATTTTTGGCTATTTAGATGTATGCACATCACACCCTCATGACTATCTTTTGCTAGTCCTTAGCAAAAACAACATGCTATTTATAAAAGAATTAGGATTGGATTACTCGGGCAAAAGTCATTTTCAACATTAAGAAATTTTTACTTAGGACCTGAACTTCAAAGCACAATAGCACCTAGGCATTTGCCAAAATGCAGACCACCTCAAGCCCTCGCCTTATTCAAAGAAGGATCTCTTTTTCTCTTTTTCTTCTTTTCTAATTTTTTGGATTTTTGAGTTTAGGGTTTTGGAGCGGCTTTCTACGGCTGCTCAACCCACCCAAGACTCGATGAGAACCATAAGTTCTAAGCATCTTTTTGTGAATGTGATAGACTTGTTGATCGGCAATCAGAACGGGCTTCGGGTTTCTACGCCCCTAGGTGACCTTAAAAAGAATTCTGGCTAAACGTGTATCTATACGATCGGTAGCTTTCTCCCTACTTTTATTTTTATGGGGTCAACACAAGGGTGAATCCAGTGTATATCTCCCTGGTATATTCTACTTCTTCACTTCTTCCTAAGTGTTTTAAGAATTAAACGTGCATTTCTTGAGTTGGGATCTGAACAACCTACCAATGGGCTGTTACCCATGATAACTTGCCAGCCATACTCGTGCGGTGAAGTGTGGCTTATTTCTTTGGTTTCTTTTTCTTTTCTTTTCTCCTTTTCTTTTTTTTCTTTTCTTTTTGGACTCTTTTTTTTCTTTTCTTTTCTTTAAGTAGGTGGCTTCCCTGGTCTAAGATTTACCTAAAGGCAACAGGAAAAGAATGGTCCAGTGGCTGGGCTTTGGACAACCTACCTATGGGTTGTTACCCACGATAACTTGCCAGCCATACCACCCTAGAAGGTTCATTAGCTACCCAATTTTCATTAAAATCGCCAAACAACGAGTCAGTGCAAATAGTGTGTAGATGCTTAGACTTAAAGTTCCCTCAAATCAGAGGGCGGGTTTATAAGTCGTGTACTTATCACCCCAACTTATTTAATCAAATTGAAATAGAATTCAGGTTGGCGAGGACTTGATAAATAAATTCACATTTTAGTGGATACCCAGGCTGATTAAGCCCAAAGACCTGAAGAGTCTTAGTGTTCAGATCCTATTGTATTATTTCTTAAAATTGAAAAGTCCTAATGCCCAAGTATTCTCTCCTAATTCTTTTCTTTTTATTTTTAAGAAAAATAAGTAGAATTTACAAGAATTCCAGAGAGCTGACAAAATGATTCATAAATGAATCCACCCCCCCATACCTAGCTGATGCAATGCCCGCATTGAGAATAAAAGGCATGAAAGGAAGGGTAGAATGTGGAAGATATCACCTGAATATGATGCTTGGGTCAGCTCTAAGTCAGGCTGTACAACTGTTGAGTTTAATGCCATCAGCTAGGCGAAGTCCAACCAAAGATATCACAATGTGATTAGAGTAACCGTGTTTGGGACGGGTTCTAGAACAATACAGTCAATAAAAAGCTTCAGACATTGACCGTTAACTTTAAATGGATTATCCGTCTTTGGGTCAGAGATCTGAATGACCCCGTGTGGAAATATCTGATCGATGATGAATGAGTTGTTCCATTTTGACCTAAGTTTCCCAGGAAAGAGCTTAAGTTGAGAATCAAAGAGCCAGACCTTCTGGTTCAGCTCAAAGCTCTTGCGGGATATCAATTGGTCATAAAGAGCTTTGGTCTGAGCCTTATAGATCTTTCCATTCTCGTATGCATCATTTCTAAGCTCCTCCAACTCAGATAGTTGGAGTTTTTTGGTCTTTTTGGCTAAACTCAAATCCAGATTACACTGCTTAATTGCCTAGAATACCCTATGTTCAATTTCTATGGGTAAATGGCACACCTTTCCATACACCAGATGAAATGGTGACATGCCAATAAGCATTTTGTACGCTGTACGATAAGACCAAAGAGCATCCTCAAGCTTTTGAGTCTAGTCTTTACGATCAGGACTAATCATTTTTTGAAGAATTTCTTGATCTCCTGATTGGAGATCTCAGCCTGTCCATTCGTCTGGGGGTGGTAAGGTGTGGAGATTCTGTGATTTACCCCATATTTTGCAAGTAAATTATGGAATTGGGCATTATTGAAGTGAGTACCACCATTGCTGATGATGGGCCTCAGAATCCCGAACCGACTAAAAATATTCTTCTTGATGAAATCAATGACCACCTTATGGTCATTGGTTCGGGTGGGAATGGCCTCAATCCACTTGGACATGTAATCAATAGCGACGAGAATGTACTGGTGTCCAAATGAAGGAAGGAAGGGTCCCATGAAATCGTTGCCCCAAACGTCAAAAATTTCAACGAGAAGAATTGGGTTTAGAGGCATCATGTCTCTCTTGGTTATGCTCCCAAGTGCCTGGCATTGGGAACATGACCTCGAGAATTTCTCGACATCCTTGAATAAAGATGGCCAATAGAATCTAGATTGCAAAATTTTTGCAGCCGTCTTTTTCTCGTAGAAATGTCCACACGCAGATGCTTGGTAGAACTCGAGTATACTTTTGAATTCATTCTTTGGAACACATCGGCGAATAATCTGATCAGAGTCGATGCGGTACAGTTCAGGATCCTCCTAGAAGTAATATTTGGCCTCAGATTTGACTCTATCTCGTTGTTGCTTGGTCCAATCCTGAGGGATTTGACTAACGGCCAAATAATTTACGATGTCTGCAAACCACGGAGTTTGGACACATAATACTGTAAGGATAGTCTTGTCCGAAAAAGTATCAGCAATCGAAATATTTGGACGAGAAGAATTACTCAGAAGTCTTGAAAGATGATCCACCACCACATTCTGTGCCCCAGATTTATCTTTGATTTCAAGATCGAATTCTTAAAGCAGAAGAATCCATCGAATAAGTTGGGGTTTGACATCCTTTTTGGCCAAGAGATGTCTCAAGGCCAAGTGGTTGGTATACACTATGACATGAGACCTTAAGAGATAAGCCCTGAATTTCTCCAAAGCAAATACTACAGCTAGCAATTCCTTCTCAGTAACAGTGTAATTCCTTTGGGCCTCGCCAGAGTTTTGCTAGTGTAGTAAATGACAGAGGGCTTCCTATCAATCTTTTGACCCAAAATAGCCTCGGCCACATAATCAGAAACGTCGGTCATGATCTCAAATGGGGCTGTCTAAACTGGTGGTTGCAACACCGGAGCACAAGTGACTACCATTTTAAGAAAATCAAATGCCTTACGGCATGATTTGTTGAAATCAAACAGTGTATCTTTGGCAAGAAGGTTGCTCATAGGGCAAGCAACCTTAGAGAAGTCCTTGATGAACCTCCTATAGAATCTCACATGACCAAAAAATAATTAAATTTGTTTGATAGATGTGGGAGGAGGAAGTTTAGAGATAGCATCAACCTTAGCTTTGTCAACTTCAATTCCCCGTTCAGAGATTACATGACCCAAGACGATGCCTTCTTGTGTCATCAAATGACTCTTTTCCAAGCTAAGGACCAATCTTGTTTTGATGCATCTTTTAAGGATCGTTTCAAGACTAGCCAGGAAAGAATCAAATGATTCTCCGAAAATAAAGAAATCATCCATGAAGACTTCCATAAATTCTCCCACCATGTCAGAGAATATGGCTAGCATACACCTTTGAAAAGTCATGGGTGCATTGCATAAGCCGAATGGCATTCTACGGAAAGCAAAGGTTCTGTAGGGATAGGTGAAAGTCATTTTTTCCTGATCCTCAGGATGGATAGGGACTTGATTGTATCCCGAGTAACCGTCTAGGAAACAGAAGTACTTCTGCCCAGCTAGTCTTTCCAGGATTTGATCGATAAAGGGTAAAGGGAAATGATCCCTTTTCGTACCTGTGTTTAGCTTCCTGTAACCGATACAAACCCTCTAAGAGGAAGCTAAACGAGTTGTGATAGATTCTCCTTTCTCATTAGTGACAACGGTAATCTCGGCTTTCTTGGGAACAATTTGCACGGGACTTACCCAAGGCCTATCTGAGATCGGATAAATGATTCCTACGTCGAGTCACTTGATAATTTCCTTCTTGACCACTTCTTGCATATTAGGGTTTAATCTCCTCTGCATTTGGCGAGAAGGGCAGGATCCATCTTCTATGAATATTCTATGATTGCAGTAAGATGGCTTGATCCCCCTAATGGTCCAACCAATTGCCTCCTTGTGTTCCTTTAGGACCTTAATCAGTTTAATCTCCTACTCCTTAGTTAATCTAGCACTGATAATCATAGGGAGCGTCTTTTAAGGTCGCAAAAATTGATATTTTAGACTCTCAGGCAATGGTTTTAGTTCAAGCTGGGGTGGGTTTAGGATTGAAGGTAAGGATGATGCTGATGAAGATTCATCAAGAGGAAGAGGTTGAAAGTGAACAAAATCAATAACCTCTTCAGAATGTGGCGGGTTTTCCATAGAGGGTTGCGGGTTAGATCCATCACAACAGGAGGAACTTTCAATTGTAGAAACCACCATACAAGTTTCAATATTCAAGTTATCTTCCTCAAGTTCCTCTATAAATCCACAATCCTCAAATTTGTTAATCGCCTTAAAATACCCAATTTCAATTTCTGATCCCCAAAGGTGATTTCCATGCTACCTCTCTCACATTTGATATTGGCCTTAGTGGTAGCTAGGAACGGACGCCCCAGAATGATGGGTGTGTTCCTTAAATTCTCAGGTACATCCATGTCAAGGACATGGAAATCTACAGGAAAATAGAAATCCTTAACCTTGACAATAACATTTTCAATAACGCCTCACGGATTTGTGACCGAATGGTCCACTAACTGTAGCGTTACTGAAGTCGGCCGAAGTTCACCTAATCCAAACTTCTTGTAAAGAGAAGTCAGAATTAGGTTAATAGATGCACCTGTATCCAGAAGTGCCCTATCAAAAGTGTAATCTCCAATGACACAAGAAATCAAATGAGCACCTGGATCTGTCTTTTTCTGAGGAAGGTGATACAGGATAACAGAACTAAACTGCTCAGAGAGTACCACCTTCCTTGGAACAGATTCCCTCGACTTACGCTTCTGTGTGCATAAATCCTTTAAAAATTTAGCGTAAGCTGGTATGTGTTTGATAGCGTCGAGGAGCGGGATATTGATTTCGACATTCTTGAATATATTCAAGAACTCCTCATTATTATTAACAAGCTTCTTCTTCCTAGGCTTAATCAACGCCTCAGGAAAAGGAACATGAGTCAGATCTTCGGAATCAGGTTCCTGAGCCTTGTTTTCTTCTTTAGAGTTCTCCTTTCTCTCCTTAGGCTCTCTAGGGTTTAGTAGATCAGAATAGTGTAGTTGTGGATCCTAAGTTTGTCTTCCACTCCTCAAGGTAACTGAATTAGCAAATGCATATGGGTTTGGGTCTTGGGGAGGTTTAGGAAAGATTAGAGGGGCTTCATTAGCCAGAAACCTTTGATTTGAAGAAGAAGCAGAAGAAGAAGGACCCTGCTCAACCACCTAAGCATGTGTGCATGGGTCCCTTTGATTCCTGTACCCTTGGGCTTGATTGCTCGGATTCTGGATATTACGCAGGTTGGGTACGGGTTGAGATGGTAGAAATCTAGGTTGACGAGAATTGGCAATGAACCTGGCTTGCAAGTTGTGCAGCAAAGTTTTCATTTGCTGCATAAGTTGGAGCATATATCCTTGCATTTCTACCATCTATCGGTTCAAATCAGCCTGCCCTACGGGTTGATGGGCATTCCAAGCTGGTTGATTGACCTGATTCAAAGAAAGTTGGGTGTAAACATGACCCTAACCCATTGGTCTTTGCAGAGCATAGTTGCTAGGTCAGAATTGGGTCTGTTGCCTCGAGTTTTTCCAAGAGAAGTTAGGGTGGTTCCTCCAACCCGGATTGTAAGCATTGGAGTAAGGGTTGGACCTAACATTCTCCTGTATAGCATAGACATCCACATAGAGTGAGGATGGAGAGAAAGAAAGGGAGGGATCAGAGAAATTGGGATCAAAGGCCCCAGTTTGGAATCCGTGGGGTTTCGAATAATGCTGGCTCACAGGTTGATACGCATCCAGTTGATTCACGAACTCCCGTCTAGAGGGGCTCGTGACGAATGGAATCCCGAATTCTGGGATTGAGTGAATCGAGAATTGTTCATTGAATTTCCAGCCATCCACTCCATCCTATTAGTAACCAAGTCCACCTTATCAAGTTTATCACAAATCAGTTCCATATCGAATGAATGCGAGTCGTGGACTTCATTAACATTTGATCTGGGTTGTTAGGACTGGTTAAAAGTATCTATGGAGGCATGATTGATTGAATTTTCACTCATCTCCTCAAACAAATCGTGTGCGCTATCTGCGTCTTTGTTGAGAAAATTGCCTTCGTAAGAAGCGTCCATGTGATTTCTGAGTTGCTTAATCAACTCGTGGTTGAAGATCTGCACGAGCTGCCATTTCAGCACCTCGTGGTGTGGACACTTCCGCAATAGTCCTAGAATCGCTCCCAAGCTACATGAAACTACTCCCCCGACCGCTGGGTGAAGGTAGTAATCACCCATCTCAGAGCATTGGTACGTCCGACAGGGAAGAATTTCTTCAGGAAAGCTGGTTTCAGATCATTCTATGTTGCGATCGGCCTTCCTATGGTCCTGTACCAATAAGCGGCTTTATCCCTAAGAGAGTGGAGAAAAAGCCTCATGATCATTTGCTCTTCATTCACGTTTCATGCCTTGGTGATTTGGACCAAAGTGGTAAGTCCTCCAAATGCTGAAACGGGTCTTCAGAGCCAAGCCCATGGAAATGTTTGGTTAGGCTTAACACTTGGGGCTTGATTTCTACATCTCCGGCAGGAATCTGGATGCCAGGACGTTTTCCGTAATTTGAAGGATCATAAAAATCCTTCAAGGGCTAAGCACCCTGCATTCTCTGGGACCATTCTTGCATTCTCTGCATTTGTTCCAGCCGCCTTTGGAACATCTCCTGTGGATTCTGAGGAAAAGGAGGTTGTTGATCGGCCATGGGATCAATTTGGCCAAAATCCAATCTACGCCTCCTAGAATACTCTAATGGTCCTTCCAATCGGGGATTCAATGACCTCCTTCCCAGCATAAACTAGGAAGAGGTCGGAAGGACTGGGGATAAGAACCCTGCAACACAATAAAACAAGCTTGTCCTTAAGTGGGGTAGCCTAAGGATCTACAGACTCTCAGAATCCGTCTTAAGATTATAAATGATTTACTCTACTTGCGTCCAATCAATCCAACCTGTTAGGAAGGATTGGGGAGATGGATCTTCCTTTGGTTTATGCTTCTGGTTCCTAGTGTACCCCCCAACTGCGGTCGTTTGATGCTACTCCCCTAGCTAGACATCAGATTGCTTGGTACAAGCAAGTTAATCATAAACAATCTTAGACTGGGCCCTGAAGAGCGAATTAGTCCTTAAGGCCAACGTCTACTTGATTTTATTTAGGCCTGGGATTGTAGTGCCTATGGAATGTGGTGGGCCTTAAGATGGGTTGTTCCCTTAATGATTGATTGAATATGTGTGAGTGCATGCAATCCCAGGGTTTTCAAGCAAGATTATTTTTGATGAGTAGATTTTAAGGTTCAAATCTTGCTTAAGTAGCTTTTAGGGTTCAAAATTAGGTTAATTCAATCAAGTTTTAGAGGCAAACAAGATTTTCAAGCACAAGTAAAGATCTTTTTCCTTTTGAAATCAAAAAGTAAAGTGGAGTGCCTAGTATTGACTTAAATTGAAAACCCTAAAGGGAAGCTACTTGGAGAGTTGATTTTAGGTTAAGTGGTGCGGCCCAAACAACTCAAACAATTGGCCAAAATTGCACCACTGAGTTAGGCACACAAGATGATTAACCTAGACTGATTTCTACTCTTTTATATGTTGATTTGCGTGTACCGATTCCACAGATCAGAATCCTGGTTGAGTAGATAAAAATCAATTAGGTTATGTGCCTTGAATGTGGGTGTATGTAGTGTGTATGTTGATTTATCCTACAAGAAGTATCTTTTTGTTATTTTTTCTTACGAGGGTGAGATGAATGTGGGTGGAAATCCAAACAACCAAACTAACCCTAGGATTTATGCAAACACCTAGGTTAATTGGGGTTTGAATTAATGTTGTGAAATGAAATCTATGGAGGGGGAAGAATGGGGAGCACTTACAGTTGTCTTCAACTGCACTTTACTCCGATCTACCACTTGAAGATTCCCTGTTGAGGTACCTACAAAACAATAGATGAGAAATAGAGCAAGTTAGAAAATAATAAAGTGCATGAAATGCAAAAAGAAAATCGAAAATCATTGCCTCCTCAGCAACGGTGCCAAAATGTTGTGCTGGAAAACTACGCGATCAGAGTTGGATTTGAAAAACTTGTTATTGTAGTTTGATTTGTGAAGCAATCCGCCAACAGATAAAAATTTACCAAAATTCATAATGAAATTCTAGGTCGAACACAGGGAGGCTACGTCGATCTAAAATCCATGATTATAATTTCTTTTTGAAATTTTTGTCTGAAAGTGAGATAATTACAATGGAATTGATATTAACACTAAGAGAGAGAGAGAGAAAGAATAATAGCTTGATATAATAATACTATTTTTTCAACTAGAAAGTGGGAAATGATTACAGCTAGAAGCGGGAAATTCTATTCTAGAAAGTGATAAAAAGAACAGAGAGCGATGGTATCCTCTTTGACGATTGCTTGGAGGACAAGCCAGACTGAGTGATGCCTGGAAGATGGAGGATGGGGTAGGAAGAAGGGGGACGAAGAAGGAAGAAGTGAGAATGAGGCAGCATGTCGTTGTCGTCGTGAGAACCACTTTCGGAATGGGGGCGAGAAAACCTTGGATTTGGCTCTAAAGAAGCATCCCAGGTGTGGGACAAGCTTCTCTAGAGCTTTGGAGAGGGAGAGAGGTGAAGGAAGGGATGAGAATTTCGTAGGGTAGGGGTCTCCTTTTATAGTTGCAAGGATTGGGGGCAATTTGGTCATTCCATATTCAAAAACATTAATATCAGGTCTTTAGTGAAGGATTTATTCGTCACTAAATACTTGTCTGGGCAACATGTGCACGTGCCTCCTCCTCTCACGTGTAGCTAACGGACGCGCACGTCCAAGTAGTCTCAGCCATCCGATCGCGAGATCGGACGACTCATATCGCTCCTAGACCGCTTTAGCTTTAAGCACCGACATGTAAAATTAGGCATGAAACTAGGCGTCCAATTGCGCGTGCGCCCGATTGGACGATCTGGGCTGTTGACAGCTGATCGTGCGGTTGAGATTGCACGCATCCACGCAAGGAGAAGCGCTTCACGGTGGCTCAAACTCATGTTCTTTGCACGCGTAGTGCCTTAACCACTACGCTACACAGCGGTTTGAGGTGCGGCACAACTTTATGCTCGGCCAATCTTGGCTGTTGGATCTTCATCCAACGACCGAGATCTCACGTCACGCGAGCCTTTAGGAGTTGAGTGGAGGGGAGCAGCCGGGGTGTAGATGGTTGGGATGGTGCCACGTGGCACCATCCTGACCGTCCATCTTCTTTATGTTGTAGATGGTGCCATGGATGTCGGATTGGACTGATTTTCGCGCCGTTAGGTTGCGATCGTCACTCTGAATCCATTCGTGCCATCGAATTTTTCGTCTGAAATGTGGATTGACACCATCTTGTCCCTTGATCTCTGAGCTTCCTCGGACTATATCTGGTGCTACAGATGTTCGATTGGGGCAATCTTGGAGTCGTTGAACTCCAGTCGTCGCTCTGATCAGATCTGTACGGTTGGATCCTTGGTTTGAGGCCCTAATTAAAAGTCACCCTGTTCCTGGCCATAAAAGGAGACAATTACCATACAATTTGTACAATTTGACCTAAATGCATGATTATGCATGTTATGCAATATTTACAATGTATGATGCCAATATGGTAGTAAGAACATGCATTAATAGACATTTTTGGCTATTTAGATGTATGCACATCAGTGCCCTAAGCCTCTCCTCAAGGGTGGATGTCCACCCTAAGTACTTCTCCCTTGCCTGGCCATCCTCCTTGGTGAAGAAATGCTCCTCCTTCTTGGCGTGGCACAAGAAGAAGAGGGAAGGGAAAGAAGGCACCAAGGGGGTGGGTAGGATTTCCCCTTAATCTTCTTCTCTTCTCATTCTTCTTGGTTGTGAGTTGTAGGTGGGTCTAAGGCGGAATGTACACTAATGGAGGATGAATTTTTTTGTTGGAATGTGGTGGGGTTTTTATAGAGGTGGAAGGGGGTAGGGTTGGCGTGAATAGGTGGAGGGCTAGGATTGATTTTAGGGGTGGTTATGGGTGGTTAGGTTGATCCTAGGGCTAGGGTTAATTGGTGCAACCTAAGGGTTGCTAAGGGGGGTAGTTATGGTGGCAAAAAGGCACCCAAAGTTGGCACCAATTGTTGGTCTTCTAGAAGGTGTTTAGGTGGATGGTGGAGATGGGATCAAAAGGAGATGAATGGTGGTTTTGGAGGGAAAGTTGGTACCACCTTGAAAGTGCCTTTTGGAGGTGGTGGGATGAAAGGTGGTGATGGTGGTGGCGCTAACTTGGAGTAGGGTGGAGCTAGCTTAGGTGAGCTTAGGTAGGGTTGAGTTGGTGGAGCTAGCCGGGAAGGGTTTTTAGGTGGTGGATTGCCAAGGGAGCTGGAGCCTAGCTAGGTTAAGCTAAGCTAAGTTAGCTTAGCTAGTAGTGGAGTAGAGGAGGTATTGGAGCTAGGGCTTGAAGAGAGAAGATGAAGAGGAGAAGTCTGGAGCTTGAACTAGGCTAGCAGTTGTTGAAGAGGGTGGCATGGAGCTACTCTAGCTAGCTTAGCTTGCTAGTTCTTTACTAGATGCTAAGCCAAGCTAAAGTAAGCTGGCTTCTACCAAAAGGAGCTGAGGTGAGCTGGGTCTGGTGCTCCCGGGGAGGATCAAGCTGGTTAAGGCAGCTAAGGTAGCTTAGCTGAACTGAGTTGAGCTAAGCTAAGTCCTGTTTGTGTCTCGTAGAGCGCATTTGATAAGAAAATGCATCGTAGTATAGTGTGCAATATGATCAAACAAAAAATATTTATAAAAAGATAACGAGATTTTGAGTCCTGGTCGTTTATCTCTGGGAGGAGTTTATTCAAATCTGAAATTGATCTTTTCTAGCTCTACTTGCTTAAAATCGCATGGCGGTTTATGGTTATTACGTATTAAATATGACATGCTTATTTGCAAGAATATCAAGAATTAAAAGCAGGCAACTTTAATCACACAAAATATATTGCAATAAGCTCATGGTGATTCTCAACACATAGACATATATATATATATATAAATTTCTTTCATTCATTTAGGAAGGTGTTTGCAACATAGAACTAAAGGAAAGCTTATAGAGGAAAACTTAAAAACATCAATCTAGCTAACAGAAAATGATCGCATATAGGAATCTATGGGGGGATTTTGCATGCATCATTGGGGGAGAATAAAGAGCTACACTACTAAGCAATAAATAAAAGCATGTAAATATGAAGAACTAAAGCTAATCTAGCAGAAAATGTGGGCATTCGGAGGTGGGCTCCGATGGCCTTTGAATGGTTGAGAGGAGAAGGAGGGCCGGCCAATGGTGCTTAGGCCAACCCTTGGAGAGAGGTTGGAGAAGTGATCCAGCATCCTGGCGTGGAGATGGTAGTAGCCATGGTGAGAAACTCGTGGAGGTTGAATGGAGGTGAATGTAGCTAACCTAAGTGTGAATGAGTGCCAAGAATGGGATGGGTGCAAATGGCCACCCCTTGGGTCTTTTTATAGACCAAAGGGAGACTCTCTAGAGAAGTGTGGAAGTCTCTAGAGAGAGCCCCATAAGTGTCCGGCCAAGGTGAGAGAGTGGTAGTTCCTAGATCCATAAAAAGTGGATCTAAGAATTGAATGACTCTTGGTTGCTAAAGTTGGCAACCAAGAGTGGCGCCACTTTGAAGAGAGTTCTAGAGAACTATAGATGAGTGTGTGTGTGTGAATGGGTGTGTGTGAGTGAGTGTGTGGTCGTGCCCTATGTGGCTCAATGGTTTAGGTTAGGTCTTAAGGGATTTAGGTAGGTGTAGGCCTTAAATTAGGGTTACAAACGCTAATTGCTAAGGAGAAGTGGAAATTAAACATAACACAAGTTTAATTGAATGGGTGTGAACCTAATTGAGAGTGAAATAACTCACTTAGGTTGGGCTTAGGTCAATTAGACTCTCATTGAGTCCAATTGGACTTGTGTGGGTTGAGATCTGAGCTCAATTGGATCCTATGAGTCCAATTGACTAGGCAATGTTAATTGGCTATGATCTAAGTCAATTGGGTTTAGTGAGGACCTAATTAGGTCCTTAGGAAGGTCTAGAGGTGATGTACTAGGGTTAGGGTACCTTAATTTAGGTTCCTATGGGGTTGGAATTGGGTTTAGGGAGCTAGAGATCCAAGATCAAGACTTGAATCTCAAAACTGGAACTGGAGAGCAGTTCCATATGTCCAAAAATAGAATCAGACGTCTTATACTCAAAAATTAGAAGTCCAAACTTCAATTCTGGACGTCCAATCTGAGTCAGGGGGAATTCTAGGTTCTGTTTTAGGTATTCTATAGAAATTGGACGTCTGACAAAGTGTCTGGATGTTTAATAACACTGCAGAAGTGGGTTTCAGGTATGCGGGAGTTGTCTGAGGGTTCTGGATGTCCTAAAATTCATCTGGACATCCAGATAAGGGTTGGAATTAGAGTTTTAGGGCTTCCTAAGGTGTGGTGACCTAATCTAAGGGTGGCTAAGGCTTGGGGAAGTCTCTAGGCTATCCTAGGGCTAGGATGGACCTAAGTTCTTCACATTTTATTGCTTTATCCCTACTTAATAGAGTAACATACCTTAACTCCCTTACATCATTATTTACTATATCTAATCTAAGTCTTCTACTCTAGCCCTGTTGCAACACTGATTATTCCTGATCCAGCTTAAGATCTAGCTTTAGATCCAGCTTATTACCTGTAATTAACACAATGCACCTAATTAGCACACTATAGTATTATTTTATGCATAGCTAAAAGAAAGCAGTAAAGATACAAGTAATGCTTATTAATGCATGAATTACCCTAACTTATGCTAAATCCTAGCTTAATTTAGGTCAATTACGACCTATGATTGCTGCGCAATCATACCCGCATGCATAAATCTTACTAGTCCCTAGCAAATGCAAGACTAAATTATTCACATCAAAGGTCCCTAAGGGATTGATTATTTTATCAAGTGTATGCCTATAGATTTTCTCCTTTTTGTTTTCATCCTATGCTCTAGAAATCCAGACAATCGTGAAAGTGCAGCTATGTAGCTTTGCAACGGATTCGAGTGAAAAACTAATTCGTCCCTAAAGCCTGTACTTGACCCCTAGTAAAAATTCTAGCGGGATAGGTGGACTTCTTCCCTCGGGGTAATCAAGATATTCTATGAATTCCACCTCGGCTTTAAGCTTAAGGTAGAGGATGTCGGAGGGATACGGGTGTTTATTTGGTGGTTCACTCTCACTTGGTGCTACATAGAGATTAGTGCTACAGAATCTAGATTCCCAGATTACTAAGTAACTCAACTCAGAGAAAGGCGAGAAAAACTATGCTCTCTTCTGGTTCCTTTGTATTCATTCTCTCTTTCTCTTTTTCTTTTTTTTTTTCTTTTTCTTTTTCTTAGAGCTCACAATCTCACCAGATTCACACATATGACCTGTATTTGGTGGTCTCACTTGGCATTAACACTTTAATTGAGTTCTCATAACCCTGACACTAAGTCAGAATTCCTCAGCCAATATTCAAGCGATCAGAAACACAGAAAAATAGGTTAAGGCCTTATTTGGTGGATCTTAAATTTATTTGGTGGTATTGCCTCAATGCAACTAAAATAAACATTAAATATTCACTCTCTTTTTTTTTTCTTTGCTTTTTCTTCGCTTTCTAATTTTTTTCAATTTTTATTTCTTTTCATCATTTTTTTTCTCTTTCTTTCTTTCTTCTCTTTTTTCTTTTTTCTTTTCAACATAACAGAACTAGCACACATCCATGAGCTTTATAGAGAAGGTATTATTAGGGATTGGTGGTACTCAAGAGACATTGGGTGGCTTATTTGGTGGAAGTGCCTACTTACGACACCGGGAGAGATGGATAGGATGGTGTATTTCTGACCTTGACATCAATATCCTCCTTCAGCCGAGGATTTCATAAAGAATGGTCATAACCATCCACCTTAGACATAGTTTTATGAAAACTCGCTCTCCGCGTATTTGCCTTATTTGGTGGCTCTCAAAATTTCGCACAAAATGTATACGCAGGAATCAAGAGTGAAAACTATGTCTAATCTCAGAGTATCATCACCTAATTATCTAGGATTTCGGATTCCTTGCACTAATCTTAGAGCACCAGTACACTCTATTCTCATCTCACACTATTTGGTAGATTTTTGGAAAAAAAACTGCCTGACTCCCAAAACACTATCTAGAGGTTTAGGAGAAGAAGCACTGCTTCTTCTCGACAGACTAAAGCATTTATCAGCCTTCATTATGAATCCATTGCAAATTCTACGTGTGTGTGAAAAGTTGTACTGGATTCCAAATTACAGGAATCAACTAGAGGATAAAATCCCTAATGCATTCTCTTCATAAAATAATCTTATTTATGAATGCAATATGTATATATGCTATAAACAAGTAACATCGTATAATTTGTACTTTGTGAAATTCCCGTATCGGGTTACATTCAGCTTGACCTTAAATTTAGAACAAGAGGTGAGCAGGTGAGTCGGAAATGGCTGTTGTGGATGATTTCTAGCTCCAATGCCATCATTGGAGATGGAGTCAGTTGTTCTTTTATTTAGGTCCTAAAGTATATTTTACATGCAGCTCTGAGGTTTTCCTAAATGTTGGCATAAAAATTTTCAATTTTGTTGTATCTACCGCCCCGATGCCTAAGTTCTTTCATGTCCTCATGCATGAATATAAAGAAAATAAATACAGCAGGGAGAAAATGGGTAGAAATCACCTGTAATTGCTCCTGAAATTATAAATTTAGCACCAGCCAACCTGTCAGTATGAAATATGCAGAAAGAAAATATGCTATGTATAAAAATGGTTATGTATAGATGATGGTGGAATGTGGGATATGCTATCTATACGTACTGAGTTTAACGCCTCCAGCTAGGCAAAAACTGAATCATACGTCTTCAATAAGATGAACAATCTCGTCAGGTGGAGGAAGTTCCTGGGCCAAAAATGGCTTGAGGCACTGGCCATTTACCGTAGATATATGCCCAGATTTTGGGTCCCTGATCTGGACTGCCCCATTAGGATATGGGTAAATCACAAGATATGGGCCAGTCCACTTGGACTTGAGCTTCCCTACAAAATGTTTTAAATATGAATCAAACAACCAGACTTGCTGGTTGGGCTTGAATGCTTTCCTTCGGATGTGGTGATCATGAAAGACCTTGGTCTTGTCCTTGTATATCAATGTGTTCTCATAGGCCTCCTACCAGATTTCTTCTAATTCGCTAAGCTGGAGTTTCCGTTCTTGACCTCTTGCATCTAGGTCAAGGTTACATTTTCGCACCGCCCAGAAGGTGCGGTGTTCCAGCTCTACAGGAAGGTGACAGGCCTTAGCATATACCATACGATATGTGACATTCCGAGTGGGGCCTTGTACGCGATCCGATATGCCTAGAGTGCATCAACTAATTTATCGGACCAGTCCTTCCTGTCTGGTCTAACCATCTTCTGGAGAATCAGCTTGATCTGATGATTAGACACTTCAGCCTGCCCATTGGTCTGTGGGTGGTATAGAGTGGCTATACGATGATGTACCCCATATTTCTTTAATAATGACCTGAAGTGGGCGTGGATGAAGTGGCTTCCCTCGTCGCTAATCAAAGCGCGGGGTATTCTGAATCTCGTGTAGATGTACCGCCGTACGAAAGAAATGACGATCTTATGATCAACCCGTCTCGCTGGGATGGCCTCGACCCACTTTGAGACATAGTCAACGACTAGTAATATGTACTCTAAGCCATGCAAGTTCGGAAAAGGGCCCATAAAATCGATGCCCCAGACATCGAACACTTCTACAACCATGATGGGTTGGAGTGGCATCATGTCTCTCCTGGTCATAGAACTGACCGACTGGCATTGTTTGTAGTGTTGGGCGAAAATGGTTGGCCAGAAAAATCCCGACTGCAAAATTTTTGCAGTGGTTTTCCGTCCCGAGAAATGACCACCACAAGCATCATTGTGGCAAAAAGATAACACACTGGGGATCTCAGAATCTGGGATGCATCTTCGAATAATTTGATCCGCTCCAATGCGGAAGAGCAGTGGGCCATCTCAGAGGTAGAATTTGGCCTCTACAGTGAATTTGAGTTTCTAGTCCTCGGATAGGTTCGCGGGAATCTTGCCTGCGGCAAGATAGTTTGAGATATCCACGTACTAGGGGAACTCAATAGAGTGTACTGCCAAAAGAGATTCATCCAGAAATTGCTCGTGGATAGGCAGGGAATAAGGAATGTGGCCTGGGTCCAATATGGATAGGTGATCCGCTACAACATTTTACTTTCCAACTTTGTCGCAGATTTTAATATCAAATTCCTACAATAGAAGGATCCATCTAATAAGTCGAGGTTTGGCATCCTTCTTTGCCAACAAAGGTCGGAGGGCGGAGTGACTAGTGAAGATGATAACTTTGGACGCTAATAGGTAAGATCTGAATTTCTTTAACCAGAATACTACTGCTAGCAGCTCTTTTTCGGTGACAGTATAATTGCGTTGAGCCTCATTCAGCGTCTTGCTAGCATAGTATATGACAAAAGGGTTGTTTTTCTCGACACTGGCCTAAAACAACATCGATGGCGAAATCAGAAGCTTCGTACATCATCTGGAAATCAAGCGACCAGTCGGGTGGTTGGAGAATCAGGGAATCAGAGATAGTGCTTCGTAATGTCTCGAAGGCACTGAGACACGAGGTGCCAAATTCAAATGGGACATTGGCAACAAGGAGATTCGTTAAAGGTCGTGCACTTTTCGAGAAATCGCATATAAATCTCCGATAGAAGTCGACGTGGCTCAAGAATGATCTGATCTGCTTGACCGAGCTTGGTGGCGGTAAGTGGGAGATAATCTCAGATTTAGCTTGATCGACCTTGAGTCCATTTTTAGAGATCTTGTGCCCTAGTACTATGCCATCCCTCACCATGAAATGGCTTTTCTCCTAGGATAGTACTAGGTTCACCTCAATACACCGTTTTAGGATCTTGGTGAGGTTATCAAGACAAGATGCAAAATGATCTCCAAAAATGGAGAAGTCATCCATGAACACCTCCACATAATCCCTAATCATGTCAGAGAAGATGGCCATCATACAACGTTGAAATGTTGCTGGTGTGTTGTAGAGGCAAAAGGGCATCCACTTGAAAGCGAATGTTCCAAAGGGGCATGTGAATGTGGTCTTGTCTTGATCTTCTAGGATAATCGCTACCTGATTATACCCAGAGTATCCATCCAAGAAGCAAAAGAAACTACGTCCGGTTAACCGTTCTAAGATCTGATTAATGAAAGGCAAAGGAAAGTGATCCTTTTGGGTAGCCATGTTCAGTTTCCTATAGTCGATGCAGACCCGCCAAGATGTCGCAGTGCGGGTCGGGATGGATTCGCCTTTCTCATTTTTCACTATGGTGAGTCCTGCTTTCTTGGGCCCTATCTGGATCGGACTCACCCATTGGCTGTCAGAGATTGGGTATACAATACTTGCATCCAACCATTTGATGATCTCCTTAACAGCCTCTAGCAAGTTCGGGTTAAGCCATCTTTGAGGTTGTCTCGAAGGTTTCACCCCCTCATCTATGTAAATGTGATGAGTGCAATACGAGAGGCGAATACCGCGGAGATCAGCAATGCTCCACCCTATAGCTGCCCTATGGTCTTACAGTGTAGAAATCAATTGATGCTCCTGTTCTGGGGTTAAGTGGGCATTAATAATGACTAGGTATGTCTCACTTTCACCCAAGAACACATACTTAAGTGAGTCAGGTAAGGGCTTCAATTCAATCATGGGTGGGTCAGGGTCAAAAATGGGAGTGGGAGGAGTAAACTTGAGGGTGGGAATCTACTGGTCTGTATGCATGTGAATTCCTGCTGATTCACTTCCTGTGAGATAATCGGTTGTGACTACGTTAACAGGAAACCTGTTAGCTGTGGTCACGTCTTCCCGCAACAGCGGGGGTGATTCAATAGTGTGCGGATCAGGATAGCTAGGGTCAGGGGTGCTGTGGTCAGAAGCACATCCTAAACAGTTATATCCTCGGGGAGATATGTGTAGTGCAGTGGTCTCAGTCCCGTGTGGATCAAGGTCCAAGAACCCTGATGATGAGAACCTCATCATGAGCCTTAACTAGCTCATTTTTACTTAGAGAAGAGAACAAAAGCTCCTACATAACCTAAAGAAAGACCTAATTCAAGGAAGAACTGTTCTGAGAAGAAAACATGAAATAAAGGGTAAAACTGCAATTTTACCATTGCAGTACATCAACGGGATTTCTCAGGGGCTAAACATTGGTCAGTTGGCCTTAATAAGAGGAAAAGTGGGATGGTTCAGTCATAAAAGGGTTATTATGAGATCTAAGAATTAAATGACATTCTATAATCCTAAAATAACTCCACTTAATTTCACAAGGTTTCGGTTAGAATAAAAATCAACTAAACCCTCTAAAATTTATGGAAAAATATCCTCTAGGATTTAGAACCTTCAAATTGGCCTTTGAAACCTATTTTGACCTAGATAGGGGTCCTAGCTTAGTATTTCACCTAATTTGGGTTTTTATGCAAAATGTTCAGTCAAACATGGTCAAATCTAAAATACAACTGCACCATTGAATTTCTTAAATCCAAATTAGGTTTGTACAAAAATTTGGACCTAAGGGAAGGTGACCTTGACCTACTTTGCAAAATGATCCACCTAATTACATTCTGGCCCCTAGCTTTTGAAAATCCTTGTGCAGACTCCCCTATCTTCCTCGCCACTCTTTGCATTTAGGTCCCACAGCCATTACAGCGGAGGAATCCTACTTCGATGAGGATTTGAGGAGGATTTCTCCTCGAATCCTAAGAGATTTCCTAGATTTGGAAGGGAGATTCTTTGAGGAATTCCCTACCATCTGAATGTGATCTCAAGATTTGATTCACACCCAATCTCTCGTGCAACACACTCGAGAGATATGGGTATCTCACGGATTTCCTACTCCGACAAAGTTGCCATGCTTGGAAGCTTGCCTTCCAAGCACATGGCCCTTTCCTGGTGCCTATAAAAGATGCCCAAATCCTCCCGACCATCTCAATCTTGTTTTGGTCGTTGATTCCCCCTTAATTTCTTCCTTCCTCATCTTCGGCCAATTGCCTGCAAGCTCCAGCGATCTCTCCTCCCTCTTCTTGTCGCTCTGCCACAATACCAATGGTAGAGTCTTCTCTGCCTTGCTCCTTCGCATCGTGCCGTACCCACGCGTGCCTCTCCGACCCCTTCCTCGTCGCCGTCATCCTCACCTCAGGGCCTTCTTCTCCGATGATGGCACACACATGCCACTCGTCCTTCGCCTTTCCCCCTTCATCTAAATTCCCTCAGTAAGTTTCTCTCTCCCTACCCTTCATTTTCCCTCATTCAATTTCGTAAAACACCCCTCGATAGCCACTGTCCACCTCCGTCTCCCCCATCTCCGGCAGACCACCGGCGTGGCGCAACCGTCACTCCACCACTCCACATGCCTCGCCACCTACCTCAGAACCTCCACCATCACTCACTGATCATCCTCCGCCCCTTCACCAACCGCCACAAACACCCTACACTTCCACCAAATACACCCATTACCACGGTCACAGTCCGACCTAGGCACGCACGCCTAGGCCATCCCGCAGCCAGCCACCCACCGTTTCACCTTCGCCCTGACACGGCGAAGCTCTTCATCTAGCTTAATGAAGCCACTAGGCCGTATTGAGTGATTTTAGATCTGACCCCCTTCCTCCATTGAAGCAGAAGCAAGGAGCTTGTATCCTCACTCCAGGTCGTGTGCTCCAGGCAGACGAGTCCTAGGTGACGTGAGAGGAGTGTGCGCACACATCCAGCCAAGTGAGCGGCCTGGAGAGGGATCACAACAGCATCAATTAGATTGACATTCCTCCTGCGGGTGTGCGAAGAATCGGGTGGGACTTTAGCCCCACCTCGGAAACGCTCGGCGTAGGTGAGTGCTTTTTATTGTTTTTGTGTTTCTAGCTGTTCGCCTCAAGACACGGGGTGAGGTCCTCTCGCCCACGCCTTCCTTGTCCGCGACGCACACCCATGTGGACCTGGTACCCGACCTGTTTACCCTGCACTCCTCGTGCACCACCCACGCCGGTGCGCCTGGACTCGGGTGCACGTAACTTGTCCCAATTACCCGGCTGGCTCTGAGAGAGCGAAGAGAGAAATAGAGAGAGAGCGACGCGGGGGAGGGTAGGGGTAGGTTTTGCTCTATGCCGTGCAGGGAAAGAAGGAGAAGGAAGAGGAAGCTGCAGAAGAAGCCAAGGGCAAACGCTGGAAGAAAGGACTTAGAAGCTGAAGTCAGGGTTGGCTAAAGAAGAAGGTCAAAGAGAGAAAAGAAGGCAGAAGGTAAGGAAGGAGAAGGCAGCAAGGAAGAAGAAACACTGTAGTAGAGAAGGTGTGGCTGAACAGAGAAGGAAGAAGAAGAAAAGCAAAGGCAAAGAAGAAACAGAAGCCAAGGGTAGAGAAAGAAGAGGGAAGGAGAAGGTGCTGCCAAGCAGAGAATCAAAGGTAGAGGAAAGCTAAGGAAATAAGAGAAAGAGAAAGAAGAAAGAAGAAGGTAGAAGAAGAAGAGTGGCTGTAGAGAAAGAGAAAGAAGAGAGAAAGAAGAAACCAAAGTCAGAAATCATAGAAGGAAGAGAGAGAAGAAAGAACAGACAATTTCTTTTTACATTTTTCTTTTCTCTTTAGCTTTCATATACACTGAGTCTCATTCATATTATTGTTGAACATCATATTTTGATTGTGATCTTAGTTTTTAAAGACCAATTTGCTTCCTGTGTTCGACCTCGGATACTTAGGTTTTCGAGTAATTAAATTCTTATATGTTTTCAAGGCGATTTCACTTATACTGCAACACATATCTTTTAAAATCTTGATTTCACCTTGTCAACATTTTGGCACCGTTGCCGGGGAGCAACGGGCATTTTAGAAACTTTGATCACAACCTTTGATTCAGTACTGACTTAATCTCTCTCTTTTGCTGTGTTTGTTTCAGGGGAAGAAAAGAAAAATAGCCACACAACAACCACACCAAGGAACAGGTAAACTTTCATAGTCCTTTCTCTTAATCCCCTCAAAATTTGAAAAGGAAAATAAAGAAAAATAAATCTAGGGCTGCCTCCATATTTAGTAATTCACCAAAGTTGCTTGATTTTTATTTCAACACATTTTGAATTGCACATCCATTTAAGGTAACTAGGGCTAACACCTTCTTGATTGAGCCCTAGATACCATCTTTGAGGCAACTAAATTGGACCAAGTAGAGCCAACCTAAGGATTTCAATCTAGGGTTTTAGAGACACATCTTCTTTTAAGCAAAGAATCAAAACTTTCAAAAGGAGGTGTGCTTAAGCCTTGTTTGAAAAGATCTATCCAATAGAAGCCCTAAGCAAATCAAGCTCTTAATTCACTTGAACCCTAAAAGAAAGGACCAAAAAGCTCTCAAAGGAACAAAAACGTGAAGTTGACTCCTTGGGTCAACCAACCTTAAAATTAGGTCACTTTTTGCACTCAAAAGGCCTAAAGTTCAAGTGGAACCCTAAGCACCTTGATCTTAATTAAAATAGGTAGACATAAGAGGTCAAGGTCCCCATTCTGGTCTACCTGGAATCTCAGTGACAAGAGAGGTCAGGAGGGGGAAACCCTGTAACTCGTGGGAATGCTCTACCATGTAGGGGCCTTTGTGGGACTCTCCCTCTCTGGTTGCCCAGGTATTTCTCAGGTGGACGGCCTTTCTGACTAAGGGGTATTATCCACACCGAACCTCTATAGTCACCCAACATTTTTTGGGTGTCTCGATTGGGTCCAGCACATTCTAATCTCATCAAATCCTTCGGTGCATTTTTGGTAGGAGGTTCTTATGACCAATCTTAAGACCTCCTTTAGAAATCCACTCCCGCCGAGGCCAAGCCTCGACGCCCGTGTTTGTGCAGCAACCCCACCACATAGATCTCTCCTCTGATTCATAACCCAGTTCTCCTTCTTCCATCATGGCACAACCGATTGAAGAGGAGAACAACCTTGAGCACCAACTTCAGCACTTAAATGACCTCTTCCAAAGCTTTGTAAAGCCACCGCAAAGTCCTATGATGTGAGATCACTATAATCTCGTTGCGGTGGCAATCGAGCCTCGAGTCCAAATCCTGGCTGGAGGTCCTGATTCTGAACTCAAGCCCAATATAATTCATGCCATACCAAAATTCTATGGGCTTAATGATGAGTCCATTTTAATGGACTAATATTACGCCTAAGTAACTTTAATCGTACCGTTTAGGTGTGTTAATAACTGCAATTAAGTTGTAGAATATTTGTATGTATCATGATTTAAGTTTATAACATTCTATAACTTAATATGTAATGTGCAGGAATTATATTTAGAAAGAGCAAAGGTTGGGGAGTAAATTTCCCCAACAACTGGCGGCATCTTTTCCCTGATCTCCGGCCAGCCGCAACTCCTCCCAACATTTATCTGATCTCTCATCGCCCTCCCTCAACAAGCGTTGCCAAAAATAGCTAAGGGATTTGAAAATCCCTTGATTGGCGCACGCGGGGAGAGAGAGGAGTTAAAAAGCACGTGGAGAAAGGAGAGGAGGCATCTCCCCCCTATGGGAAACAGCATCAAGCGTGCTCTGTGAAGAATTTTCACCATCTTCTCCAGCGTGCACTGTGGATCTACAACTTCCCACTGCACCAAGTGCCTTGCAGGCGCCCTTCTCCAGCTCCTCCCCGTAGGCGCGCTCCCCTACAGGCGCCTGCAGCTGCACCTTAGTCCCCTCTGCAGACCCACCTCACCGCATCGCAGCAGCTCCACCCTCTCCAACGCCACCTCTGTCCGCACCCACCATCACCAAGTTCTTCACCGCCATCCTCCAGCCACGCCTAAAGGCGCTGTGCGCCTTCACCACCACGCGCCTGTAGCTGCACCCTAGCAAGCCTCTCTGCAGGCGCGCACCCACCTCCCTTCCAGCGCCTCCTCTTTCAATGCCTGCAGACGCTTGCTCCTACATCGCAGGCGCACACCTTCAACCCTCTGCACCGCACTGCCCTCACCCCTTAGCGACCCGCAGACACCCTAGCACGCCTCAACCTCCAGCGCTCTCCACTGCAGAGCGACTTGCAGAGTGACCCGCAGACCCCCACAGGAGCGCGTCCACCTTCCCTTCAACCCGTCAGCGCCTTCAACCACCCCACAGGCGCTCCCACCTCCGCGCACCTCCTGCAGCTGCTCGCGTCCCACTCTAGCACCAGCACCCTACAGAAAGGCGCCCGCAGGTGCGCCCACCTCTCTTCCAAAGCCCACCTTCCCTTCCACCCACCAGCGTGCCATTTGCACCTCCTGTCACACCAGCAAGCGTGCGCCATCTGCAGCATGCGTGGCAGCACCCGTCTGCCTTTGCTAGGCCGCACCCGCAGGCGCACACCTCCGCGCGCCTCTCATCAAGCAACGTGCGGCAGCAGCAGCCTCTCCACTGCTGCCACTTCTCCTTCGTTGGCCGGCCACCTCCAGCCATCTTCGTCGATGCTGCGGCCTCCATTGGATAGCCCTCATCCTCGCCGACCTCCCCAGCGAGTCCACCGCCCGCCGGTGCTCTCTCTCTCTCGTGAGGAGGAGAGAGCAAATGCTCTATTTTGAATTCAATTAAAATTTACATTCAGTGCCATTGCCACCAGAATTTGATTTTTATTTATTATTATTATATTTTGGCAAAATTGCACATGCACACTCATATTCTTTGAAAATTACACATTAATGATATTCACCTATTTCAAGATTGGTTTTGGGCTTAACCTGTGCACTAATTTTCTCTAGTACACGTCACGTGAAAATTACATAAAATCATCATATATTTATTGAAGATTTTAGTGAGGGAAAACTGCACATATACCCTTATCTTTTTAAGTTATTGTGAATCTACTTTCCATTGCATTTTATGTCAGATTTGAATAGGGATTTCACAATTTCCCGAAAGAATATAAAATAATCCAGAGTTTATTGCATAACTGCCTCCCTGTGGACACGACCCACTCTTCTATGAGTGGTTTATTTTTTATTAGTCGATTTTTTCACCACTTAAATACTACAACGCAAAGCAGAAAGTCGACTCTTTCAAATTAGGGCCGTTGCCAGGGAGGCAACAGACGCAATAGATTTACTTCATTGTTTTTAAATATTCTGAGTTGCAAAATTATCTGATCAATTTTTTTACTGTGCGAGGAATCTGAAGAGGCGACGAGGCGTAAGAGCGGCAACAGCAACCACGAGTTAAGACACACGAGGAAAAGACGAAGGAGACCAAGATCCTGTTTTCGCAGAGGATTCTCCATCATCAAAAATTTATTTCTGTCTTTTCGCCCTTGTAGTAATTGGGGCTGAATTTTTGGGGGTTTGTCCCCGCATTTTTTAGCTACTAGGGCTTACAATATTTTTGGTGCATGCGTGATTCTATTTTCTACTTGCCTGCTTTTAAAATCAACAAAGAAAATATTGAGCTTCCTATTTAGAAGTTGCATGCCCTTAGGTGCGTGCATTTAGGGGTGATTGAGCAACACATTAGATCTTATTATTGCATTGCAAGCATATTAGCACGAAGATTGCTGGAGACAGGTACATCTTTCTAACTTTTGCATCCAGCTCCTGTTCACGCATTTGAATTCAAATTTAAATTCAAGACCATAAAGTTGTTTGAATTTACTAATTCAGTGGTTACATAACTAAAAGTGGAACTAATAATCAGATTCAACCCTAAAAGCAATTCACATTTGATCTGATTCTAAGGGACTTGTCTGCGATTTCAAAAGAAATTACAAAGATTTGAGGTGTGTTGCACACTTCTGACACTAAGCACGCACATTAGGCACTACACTAAGGCTCGATCCCTTAAGGCTATAGGCACCGATCTCTTTATCGGTGCAGACCCTCCTATTGTGCTTTGTGGTGGTGGTGATACTATCTTTTGACCAAGTGTTTTGATACTCCACGAAGGGGGACACCCCTTAAAGGAACAAAAGGGTAGTTAAGGGGCACCGCATACGCATCGCCTCAAAGGAAGGGTTTACCCTACTTGCATCCCTTTGTTCGTCCTTGGAGTAACTTCTCACTTGATCACCTGGGAGTATCATCCAAGCAAAGTATAGGTCCTAGGGCACTCGAAGGTTGAATTAAGGCACGTAATTGCAGTGAAAAACTTGTTTGGCCATTTATATTAAGTAATTCGACCTCTACAATAAAGAAGGTTAAGATTTCAAGTCCACACCCCTCTTATACCACTTACATTGGAACGGAGGGATAAGTTTTGATCTTTTGAGTTATCTTTGGAGTAGAGGTTTAACTTAATAAAAAAAAAGAAAACCTGAATTGTGTTTTGTATGCTTGGTAGACGCTCTCTTGAGGGTAGTCTAGTGTTTGATCCTGAGCCTGAGAGAATTCTTAGGAGAGCTCAACTAGGAGAAGAAAAAGAAGGAATGGCTGAGCAAGGTGCAAATCAACAAAGGACCCTAAGGAACTATTTTATTCCTACTAACCAACCTGCACAAGCACTAAGACGACCGGTAGGGGATAATCCATATGAGATCAAGAGCAGTACCATATCTTTATTGCCCTCTTTTTATGGTACTACTAGGGAGGACCCCTACCGGCATTTGGAGGAATTCACCAAGGTTTGTTCCACGGTGAAGCTCCAGGGCTTTACTGATGAAGCCCTGATGAGGACTCTATTTCCTTTCTCCCTAAAGGATAAGGCCAAGCACTGGTATCATACCCTCGATGCAAGGGTAAATGATTGGGCCACCCTTAAGGGAGAATTTTTAAAAAAATATTTTCCTATGAGTAAAACCAACCATTACAGAAGAGAGATTATGGGTTTTACTCAATAGGAAGGGGAGGAATTTCATGAGACTTGGGAGCGCTTTAATGACCTTCTTAGGTTATGCCCCCGCCATCAACTGCCAAGATGGCAGTTGGTCGAAAGGTTCTATAACAGATTATCTGAAAGGCATAGGAAAACCATTGATGCAGCCTGTGCAGGAACCTTTATGACCAGAACTAAGGATGAAGCCTAGGCATTATTTGAAACATTAAGCTACAACTCCATACATCTGTCCTCTACCTATCAAGAAAGAAAACCATCAATCTTGCAGAGGAAGATAGAGGCTAATGAAGCTGGGGCTTCTCAGGATTTGGCTTATCAGATTCAACTATTAAATAAAAACTTTAATAGGCTTTTAGCAAACCCCAGCATGAACTCGCAAGCAACCTCTATTTTTCAGGCTTCAAGAGAATGCTCCATTTGCCAAAGCACAATGCACACCACTGTGGAGTGCCATCAGGCAAACCAATTCCCTGAGTTGATTCAGGCCGACTTGAATGTGGCCTAAGGTTTCCGCCCCCCTCGCAATAACCCTTACTCCAACACTTATAATCCAGGGTGGTGGAACCATCCAAACTTCTCTTGGAAGCAAGGTGATGGTTCTAACTAAGGGAATACTAGACCCTTACCTCCCTAGCCCACATACCAACCTTCGTATGAAAATCCTCCTCTGAATAAGTCCTCTGAGATGGATGAACTGAATGCCATGATGAAAGCAATGCAAGAGCAACAGAATATGGTTATCCAATCTCAGAATAAGATGATTACTGATATGCAATCCCAAATTGGTCTTCTTATTGAGGCAGTTAGGCAATGTGATCTGGGGAAGCTGCCTAGCTCTTCTGAGGAGAACCCTAAGGGCAAGGGGGTTGTATTCAGGGAGCACACCCAAGCAGTGACCGTGTTGAGGAGTGGAAAAAAGATTGACAAGCCTGATAACACTCCTACGGTTACATCTCAGAATTCCCTTCCACACCTGACTCGACTTCCATCTCACCCAAGGAAGAGCCACACCACTCTCCCTCACACAAAATCACCCACAATGAGGATGTCGTCCTTCTAGCACCCCTTTCTCGCCATGACGACCCCTCTACCGAGAAGCCAAGGGTGCCTGATGAGAGCCTCATCATGAGCCATGACTAGCTCATTTTGACCCAATAAAGAAGATAAAAGCTCCTACATAACCTAGAAGAAGGCTTAACTGAAGGAACAAGTGCTCTGAGAAGAAAACATGAAATAAAGATTAAAACTGTAATTTTACCATTGCAGTACATAAATCGGATTTCTCAGAAGTAAAACATAGGTCAAATGGTCCAAATAAGATAAAAAGTGGGTTGAGTTAATCAGAAATGGGTTTATGTGCAATTTAAGAATTAAATGACACTTGGAAACCCTAAAACAGACCCGCTTAAATTAACAAGGTTTCGGTCAGAATAAAAATCAAGTAAACCCTCTAAAAATCATAGAGAAACATCCTCTAGGGTTTATAACACTTAATTTGGCCTTTGGAACCTAGTTTGACCTAGATTAGGGTCCTAGCTCTTCAATTAACCTAATTTAGGTTTTTACGCAAAATGTCCAGTCAAACGAGGTCAAACCTAAAATCCAACTTCACCATTGGATTCCTTAGGTCCAAACTAGGTTTGTACCAAAATTTGGACCTAAGGAGAGGTCATCTTGACCTACTTTGCAATTTAGTACACCCAAATCACAAATTGGTCTCTATCTTTTGAATACCTTTGTAGAGAGCCCCCTAGGTTCTTCGCCTCCTTTGCAAACCGGTCCTGCCGCCATTGCTAGGGCAGAACCGAGCTCCAGCGAAGTTTTGAGAGAGATTGTTCTCTAATTCCTCAGAGATTCTCTCCCAGAAATGGAAGGGGGATTCTTTGAGGAATTCCCTTCCTTCTAAAGCCAATTACAATCGCTGGTGTGAACCTAATCTCTCGTGCGAACGCACGAGAGATTTGGGTATCCACCTTCCTTCCATCTCCAACGAGTCGGCAGCGTTGATTGCGCGGTCTCCACGCGCTGGTAGGTGCGGCCAGCACCTATAAAAGACACCCCAGATCCTGCCGCAGAAGACAAGCTTGATTTTGACGGAGATCCCCTCCCAATTTCCTCTCTCCCATCTCCGGCCAAAGGACCCGCAAGCTCCGGTGACCTCCTCTCCTCCGTCTCGTCGCTCTGCTGCCATACCAGCAGCAGAGTCCTCTCTGCCTCTTCCTCCTGCGTCGCGTTGTACCCCGCGCGCGTGCTCTTGACCTCATCTTCGTCGCCGCTTCCTCACTCAGGGTCTTTCTTCCCCGACGACGGTAGTTACGATCCGTCCTCTCCATCGCCTCCCTCCCTTCCCGACAAACCCAGATACATTCTCCATCCTCTCCTCTCTCTTTTCCCCCTACTATTTTACTTGATTACCCCTCGACAGTACCTAACCACCTCCATCGTTCTCGCCTCCGACCGCCCTCTGGCGAGCTGCCCACACCACTCCGCCCCTCCACACGGCTCGCCAACCCCCTCGTGAGCTTCGCCTCACCACCAGGAACCCATTCCACCCCATCATTGCCACTCTAGACCGCCACAAGCACCCCCCGACCAACCCACCATCTCCGGCCACAGGTTGACCTAGGCACGCACACCTAGGCCGACCTGCAACCTGCAGCATCGCCCACCGCCTTCGCCGTGCTACGGCGAAGGTTTCCAGCTATTCTGATTGGGCCAATAGGCCGTTCTGTTGGATGTCAGGTGTACGCCCCGACCACCATTAACAGCCGAAGCAGCAGGGGGCTTGGAGCAGCAGCAGGCGTTAGGCTTCCCAGGCGGCAGGTGCAGCAGACTCTTGCAAGTGTCCCGAAGCAACCGAGGCCAGCCAGTAGCGCAGAGGAGTCAACAGCTTGGGCAATCGAGCGACAAAACTCTGCGGGCGCACGTGAAGGCGAGACCAGATAGTCCCACATCGTGGGATTGCAACACTCAGGTACCGTATAAGTTGTTTTTGTGTTTTCGTCTTAGTGCCTCCGTAAGCATAGGGGTGAGGTCCCTCACTGCCCTCACACACGCCTCGTCCGCGGCTTGACCTCGCAGATCTGGCGGATCTGACCCGACCTAGACCTACTCACTCCTCGCTCATCATCACTTGCCGGTGCGCCTGGTCCCGGGTGCGAACTCGACCCGACTACCTGTGTGGCTCTGGGAGAGCGTCCGTGAGTGAATTGCTTGAGAGAGAGAGATGCTTGGGTAGAGGGACGGGGGTAGGTTTTTTCTACTGTGTGGTGTGTGCAGGAAGGAAGAACTGACCAAGGCAGCGAACACTTAGCGGCTGCAGAACAGGAAGAGAAGAAAGAAGAGGCTGTGCAGCAGTGAAAGGAGAAGTCTTCACAGAGAAGAAGAAGAAGGAAGACAAGGCAGAAGAGAGAGAAGAACGAAGAAGAAGACAAGGGAAGACTGCAAAGAGATCAGAAGAAAAAGAAGAAGAAGAAGAAAGAAGAAAGGCAAGGCAGGAGAAGAAGGAAAGATACAGAAGCAAAGAAAGGAGAAGAGCCACGAAGAAGAAGAGAGAAAGAGAGATCACATTTAAGACGTCTGATACACAAATCAGACGTCCAATTCTATTGTTTTTTTCCAAATCCTTTTTAAAATTCTCTCTTTGAATCAATTATATTTGCATTTAACAGTTGTATTCTTTGGTTTTACAAAGTACTGAGATTGCTCCCCGTGTTCGACCTCGGATACTCTAGTTGTTCGAGTAATAAAATTCTTTATATTTGTTTAAACATTTTGTCAGTTATACTACAACGTAATATGCTTTAAATCCGCACAAAATCGTTGAGAACATTTTGGCGCCATTGCCGGGGAGCAACGGGCACTTTTAAAGCTTTTGATTACAACTTTTCTATCTAATATCTGACTTAACTTCTCTCTTTTGTTGTGTTCAAGCAGACGGAAAGCAAAACAAAAAGGAAAGAACAATAACTACACAACAGACTCTCCAAGGAATAGGTAATCTCCATAAGCCCTCTCTCTTAACCCTCTCGCAATCTAAAAAGGAAAAAAAGAGAAAAATCAACTTAGGGCTACCTGTTTCATATTTAGTAACTCATCAAGTTGCCTGATTTTCATTTCAACATATTTTTGTCTGTTCATCCAACTAAGGCAACTAGGGCTAAAACTTTCTTGATTGAGCCCTAGGTGCTAATTTCTAAGGCAACTAAATTGGACCCACTAGAGCCAAGTTAGGGATTGCAAAGCTAGGGTTTTTAGAGACACATCTTCTCTAAAACAAAGAAACAAACTTTCCAAAAAGAGGTGTGCCTAAACCGTGTTTGAAACGATTTATACAAGAGGAACCCTAAGCAAATCAGGTTGATGATCCATTTGAACCATAAAAGGAAGGACCTAAAAGCTCTCAAAGGAACAAGAGGTGAAGTTGATCCCTTGGGTCAACCAACCTTAATATTAGGTCACTTTTGCACTCAAAATACTTAAAAGTTCAAGTGGAACATTAAGCACCTTGATCTTAAAATAAAAAAAGGTAGACTTAAGAGGTCAAGGTTTCCATTCTGGTCTACCTGGAACCGCAGTGACAAGAGAGGTCGGGTGGGGGAAACCCTGTAACCTGTGGGGACGCTCTACCGTGTAGGGGTCTTTGCGGGACTCTCCCTCTCTGGCTGCCCAGGTATTTCTTAGGTGGACGATCTTCTGATCCAGGGGTCCATCTGCCCTGAACCTCTATAGTCACCCAACAATTCTTGGGTGTCTTGATTGGGTCCAGCACCTTCTAATCTCATCACATCTTTCGGTGCATGTTCGGTATGAGGTCCTTAAGACCACCTTTAAGACCTCCTTTAGAAATTCATTCTCGTCGAGGCCAAGCCTCGACGCCCTTGTTTGTGCAGAAACCCCACCACATAAATCTTTCATCTGATTCAGACCCTGATTCTCCTTCTTCTCCCATCATGGCACAACCCATTGAAGAGGAGAATAACCTTGAACACCAACTTCAACGCTTGAACGATCTCTTTCAGAACTTTGTAAACCCATCGCAGCGACCTATGATGCGAGATCACTATAATCCCGCTGCGGTGGCAATCGAACCCCGAGTACGAATCCCAATTGGAGGACCCGATTCTGAACTGAAGCCCAATATGATTCATGCCATACCGAAGTTCCATGGGCTTAACTCTGAGGATCCATTCCAACACATTAAACAACTCAAGCATTTGGCCCAGACCTTCGGGTCAGATGTACAAAACCGGGATATCCTACTCATGAAAATGTTTTCGTTCTCCCTCTTGGACAAGGCCGCACACTGGTATCAGACTCAGACCCGCCCGATCAACACATGGGAGGAATTACAGTCCGAATTTTTGAAAAAATTCTTCCCTGTTGGCCGGACGAATGCCTTGCGCCACCAGATCACTCATTTCACTCAACAACCGGTAGAACCTCTTCACGAAGCTTGGGATCGATTCCTAGATCTCATGCAAAAGTGCCCCCATCACGGAGTTCCTAAGTGGGAACAAGTCCAGTCTTTTTACCAGGGACTCCGTGAGGATATTCGTCTATTCGTCAATGCAACATGTGGAGGAAACATCATGGGCCAACACGAGGACACGGTGTGGGAGATTCTCAAAAACATGTGCGAGAACTCCATAAACAATGACTCCTTGGGCTTATTCGACAGGACGAATGCCCACGCATCGACGAATCTAAGAGGGACACACGAGATGCAGGACCTGTCCACTTCTGTCGACCTGGAACTGATGGCCAGTCGGTTGGACAAGGTCTCTATCATAGAAAAGAAGGTGGACGAGCTAACTCGACATTTGCAGCAAGCCACCTCTGCACAAAACTCTTTTGCACGACCTCCTCTGGCAAGGGAAATAGTGCAAAACATCTATCACCAACCTACCAAGGGGATGGACCCATATCCACCCCCGTCTACCTCTCGGACCGGAGTGACCTCCGATCCCTTCTACTCGAGTTGGGGGAACTCTGAACCCTCGTATTCTGACTTTCCTGAGGTTCCTCAGAACTGCGAGGACCTCAACGCCATCCAGAATGACCCATACTCCAATACCTACAACCCTGGATGGCGAAATCATCCTAACTTTCAGTGGGCGGGAAATTCTCAAAAACCACCATATCAACCCCGTCCACAAGCTCCTCGTCCACATCAGCCGCCTCAGCCTCGGCCCAATCCCACCTACCAATCCGAGCAAAATCAGGATCAACTGACTCTTATCCTTCAAACACTGGCTGACATTCAAAAGACGAATGCGGCAATGCAAAAACAGCACAAGGACGAGATCACAGAGGTTCACAACCAACTGGCCCAGATGGCAAATTCCTGCCAACCTGGCACCCTTCCTTCGCAACCTCTGCCCAACCCAAATAACGTACCGACCCAGAGGCGCGTTACGAATTCGAATCCAGGCCACGCACATTTGATTTATCAGGTCCCTGCTACTCCATCACCAGACGGGATGGAGGCTTCAACATCTTATGCAGGATTGCAGCAGCAGCCACCCCTCCTACCTAACCCAAACCAAAGTCAGGCCGGATTAAACTCTGTAACAACACGTAGTGGTAAAACAACACAAGACCCACATTATCCGAACCACTCCAAGCCTGATAATCGCCAAGACCCTAGGGTAGTCAACCAAGATACTACTGTCCCAGATCAAGAACCTGGACCTATCCTAGAGGAACCAGCTAGGATCCCATTTCCTGAGGCCTTGACCAAAGGAAAAAGGACAACCAAACTTGTGGCTCCTGAGGAGGATCTGGTCAAGCTCTTTGAACAGGTCTAGATAAACATCCCGTTGATGGATGCAATTCGCCACATATCGGCTTACGCAAGATTCTTGAAAGACATATGTACACCTAAAAGTAAGCCGCGAACCAAGGATGGGAATCCGATCGTAATGTCAGAGCAAGCCAGCTCTGTCATCTTGAGTAAACTCCCACCCAAGGCTAAAGACCCAGGAACTCCCTTGATTTCTTGTAAAATTGGTGAAACCCAACTTGATAGAGCCCTACTAGACCTAGGTGACTCCATAAATTTAATACCTGCATCCCTCCTTGACCACCTTGAAGAATCTGAACTTAAACCCACTGAGGTGACATTGCAGTTAGCCGATCGATCCATCAAGTCACCCAAAGGAATACTCGAGGATGTCATTGTTAGGGTACAAGATTTTTATTTCCCAGTGGACTTCATAGTACTGGACATGGATGCACCTAAGAACCCAAGGGACACACCAATCATATTAGGGAGACCCTTTTTGGCCACTGCTAGAGCCAATATAAACTGTGAAGAAGGCCAGATAGAATTAAAATTTGGGAATCAAAATCTGAAGATTGACATTTTCAAGGCCCATCAAGGGATTAATTGCGGGGTTATAGAGGAAATTTGTGATGTCGAAGCTATGGTTGATGAACTGCATATAGAGGACAACCTGATTATTCCTGATCAACCACTAGAGAATCAAAAATCGCTAACAGAGGAGTGCGGACATGATCTAGACACACCTATGACTCCTACCATTGCTCCCGATACAAACCCCGAACCACCCGCTGCTGCTGACAATCCTGTCATGGAACTCAAGCCCCTTCCCGAACATCTAAAATACGTCTTTTTGGATTCAAATCAGACGTTTCCTATGATTATCAATTCTCGACTCACACCTGACCAGGAACTCCGTTTGATTTCTATTCTCCAGCAACATTGTAGAGCCATTGGATGGACTCTAGTTGATTTGACTGGTATAAGCCCTTCATACTGCACACATCGAATCTACACAGAAGAAGGCTCACGACCTTCAAGAGAAATGCAAAGACGCCTAAACCCTAACCTACAGGAGGTCGTGAAAAAGGAGATCATTAAGTGGTTAGATGCAGGGATCATCTACCCGATCTCCGACAGTCGTTGGGTGAGTCCAATACAAGTGGTGCCTAAGAAGGCAGGACTTACCATCATCACAACTGAAATCGGAGAAGTCATTCCTACCCGAATAGCTAATTTGTGGAGAGTCTGCATTGATTACAGAAGACTAAATTCCTCCACGAAGAAGGATCATTTCCCACTACCGTTTATTGATCAGATCCTCGAGAAACTAGTGGGAAATAGATTCTTCTGCTTTCTTGACGGGTACTCCGGTTACAATCAGGTGGCAATCCATCCAGAGGACCAAGAAAAGACCACATTCACCAGCCCCTTCGAGACGTACGCGTTCCGAAGGATGCCGTTCGGTCTCTGCAATGCACCTGCAACTTTTCAGCGGTGCATGCTTACCATATTCTCAGATATGGTAGGTGATTATCTGGAAGTCTTCATGGATGACTTTTCAGTTTTTGGACAATCATTTGACGATTGCCTCCAACACTTGGTCCATATACTCAGGCGGTGCATCGAGGTGAATTTGGTTCTTTCCTGGGAAAAGAGCCATTTCATGGTGCCTGAGGGAATTGTCCTAGGACATTTAATCTCAGAGAAAGGCATCCAAGTGGATCGAGCTAAGGTTAACCTGATTTCCAAGCTCCCTATGCCTAGCTCGATTAAGGACATCCGATCTTTTTTGGGGCACGTCGGTTTCTACCGTCGATTCATCCCTGATTTCTCCAAAATCGCGCGCCCCCTGACCAATCTTCTCTCCAAGGATGCGCCTTTCGAGATTTCCAAGGAATGCACTCAAGCATTTGAGATCCCACATGACCGAGTCACCCAAGCCCCAATCCTACAGTCTCCTGATTGGTCTCAACCCTTTGAGATCATGTGCGATGCATATGACTTCGCTGTAGCAGCGGTTTTGGGGCAGAAAATTGACGGGAAACCTGTGGTCATTTACTACGCCAGCAAAACACTGGATGAGGCTCAGCGTAACTATACGGTTATTGAGAAAGAGCTGCTGGCCATAGTATTTGCCCTGGAAAAGTTCAGATCATACCTTCTGGGTTCCCGTATTATCATATACTCGGATCACGTAGCTGTAAGGCATCTCCATGCCAAGAAGGACGCGAAACCTCGACTAATCCGCTGGATCTTGCTGTTGCAAGAATTTGACCTCGAGATTCACGACAAGGCAGGAAAGCACAATGTGGTAGCTGATCACTTGTCCCACCTTCCTTCTGAAATTATTGATCCTTCCGGACCTATTACAGAACATTTCCCTGATGAGCACCTCCTGACTATCAGTACAAGTCTTCCATGGTTCGCCGATATAGTTAATTACTTGGCATCACATCAGATTCCGCCCGATTGGTCGAAGGCCAAAAAGGACAAATTGCGTTCCAATGCCAAGTATTACCTATGGGAAGACCCGTATCTTTTCCGCATTGGTGCTGATCAGATCATCCGACGGTGCATCACGGAAGTGGAAATCAAAGACATACTCTCATTCTGCCATGACCAGGCATGCAGTGGACATTTTTCTGGACATAAAACCGCATCGAAAGTCCTCCAGTGTGGCTTCTACTGGCCTACAATTTTCAAGGATGCATACGATCACTGTAAGGCATGTTCCCGTTGCCAGACTCTGGGCAACATGAGCCATAGAGACATGATGCCTCTACAGCCGATCTTGGTATGTGATGGTCGGCCTGGATAGGTTATTAATATGATATTTTTATCGTTGAAATGTGTATAGTGGTTAACCTAATTCAGACCTAACCATCTCTTTACAAAATTTTTAACCTGGCCTAATTGATTTTATCTTGTCACTTTTAAGCCCAGGGTCGAACTCAGGGAAGTGGGGTTCAAGTCGAGTTTCTACGTTTTCCTTAAAACGCGTCTCTTCCGTTCGTTTATTCTGTTTTTGGTATTTTTCTTATTTAGGTTTTTTTTCTGGTAATCCTTGTTCTTGAGGCACACCCTCAAAATTGTGTCCTTGGCTTTTAGCCAAAACAGAGTTTCAAAACACGTCTTGCTACTTGCAAGATGGGGTACCTGCAAATCAAAGATTATCTTTTCACTTTTATACCTTTTTTTTTTTATCTTTTTACTAAGGAAGCTATCAGATAGAAAGTAAATATAGTAGCTATAGATATATATTTATATGTAGTATATATATAAAGGGGTGGGGGTGGAGGTGACGATGGAGTGTAGCACTATGTCGAGTCAGCCGACGTCTAGAGAGACGCAACCAACACGACTAGGTGCCGCGTGGAGTGTGGATGGAGGATGGATGATGTATGGGACCACGCTTTTTGTACACGCTGTATCGCAGAATATCAGCAACTGGTGCAAATATTCCCGCGATACAGCGTATAGTAAATAACGTGAAAATATATGTACATATGTATGTATATAAATGTATAAGTATATATGTATAGATATATATAGATAGATATATATATATATATATAGGTGTATATATATATATATATATATATATATATATATGTATATATGTATATAGCTATGTATATATGTATATAAGTATATATATATAATACTATATAGATATATATATATATATGTATATAGGTATATATGTATCTAGATATATATGTATATATATATATGTGTATATGTATAAGTATATAGATATGTATATATATATATATGTATATGAGTATGTGTATATATATATATATATATATTATATATGTATATGTATATATATATTATATTATATGTATGTATACATAACTATATAGATATACTATGTATATATAAGTATATTGATGAGAACCTCATCATGAGCCATAACTAGCTCATTTTGACCCAATACAAAGGATAAAAGCTCCTATATATCTCAAGGAAAGGCTTAACTCAGAGAATTCTGAGTTTGAGAAGAAAACCAGTCACAAGGGGTAAAAGTGCAATTTTACCAGTATAATCAGCATACAGGGTAATTCAGGGCCCAAACATAGGTCAAAACAGCTTAATAAGAATAAAAGTGGGATGAGATGATCTAGCAAGGGCTACAGCACTTCCAAGGAACCAAATGATAATCTGTAACCCTAAAACAACCCACTTCAATTCACAAGGTTCGAGGCAAAGTAAAAATAGAATAAACCCTCTAAAATTCATAGAAAAATAATCTCTAGGGTTTAGAACCTTCAATTTGGCCTTTAGAACCCATTTTGACCTACATTGAGAACCATGCCCAATTAATAACTTAATTTGGGTTTTTGCGCAAATTGACCGGTCAAACAAGGTTTAATATGAAAATAAAATTCACCATCAGATTCCTTAGGTCCTAATTAGTCATGTATAAAAACTTGAGCCTAAGAAGAAACCTCCTTGACCGAATTTACACTTTGGTCCTCATATATTTACTCTTTGGCCCTCAACTTTTGAACCCTCGCATTTAGGCCCCTAACTCTCCTTCGTTCTTTGCAAACAGGTCCCTCCTGCAAAACCCTGCCAGCACCATGCTCCGGCGACCTTGCGCGGAGCATGGCGCCGCGCAGGGTGAGGTGGAGGACCTGGCAAGTGTACCGGGGGTGCCCTGCGTTGTCAGCCGTCGCAGGAGCACCCCCATGGTCACTGTAGCCCCCCATACCGGCCGTGCGAACGCACGGACGGTATGGGTTCGAATTCCGACCATGCTCCGGCGAGGGAGACACGTCGTCTCCCTCCGCCTTCTTCCCTGCTTCAACCCTATAAATACCCCCCGCCGCTCCACCGACGAAGGCAGCCTGGATCTGACGGAGAAAACCCCCAATTTTCCTCTCTTCTTTCTCCGGCAGACACTCACCAGCTCCGGCGACTTCCTCCCCCTCCACCTCTTCGCTCTGCCGCACTACCAGCAGCAGAGACTTCCTCCCCTGCTCTTTCCGCGCCACGCCGCACCCAGCTGGCGCCTCTCCAGCCCTCTGCTCGCCGCCGCCCCTCTCTCTGAGCATCATCTTCTCCGGCGACAGTCGATACGACTGTCGCCCTGTTCCTCCCCCTTCGTCCCTGCAGTTAAGTTAGACTTACTCCCCTTCTCCTCCTCTTTCTTTCCCCGCTTTCGATTTAGTCAATTAAGCCCTCTACCGACCCTGTTCACCCTCATTCTCTCCGCCTCCGACCACCCTCCGGCGAGCCGCTCCCATCACCTCAGCGACCCACACGGCTCGCCGACCACCGCAGAACCTCCGCCTCCTCACCCTGGTCCTCTTCCGCCCCTCCACTTCCCACCAAACACCCTCTGCAGACCCACCGAACACACCCACTCCCTCGCTCACAGTTTGACCTAGGACGACCTGACAGCTCCATCTCGCCCCCTGCAGACCCCCTGACCACCTTCGCCGTGCCACGGCGAAGGTCCCCCGCCTGTCTGATTTGGCCGAGAGGCCGTTCTATTGATTTCAGGTTCCAGGCCTTGACCGCCATTGGCGAGGAAGCTCGAAGCTTGCTTGAGGTTGCTCTAAGCCTAGGTATCCCAGGTTGAAGAGCCACGGCCAGCGCGGAAGAGTCTTGCGCACACACCCCGGCCCTCAATTGGAGCTGTGCGCCTCAACAGCTGATACAATTGGAAGCCCATCCCTGCTGCAGGCGTGAGAGAATTGGGGTGGGACATTTAGTCCCACCTCGGAACCTCTCGAAGGCGCGCGGACGCATAAAGGCAAAAACTGCCTTATGCTGTTTGCCTCAGTTACCACGGGGTGAGGTCCCTCTCACCCGACCCGACCCGACTCGGCCTCGTCCGTGACCACGCTCCGCGGACCTGGCCCGACCCGATTAGACTGACCTGCACTCCTCGCCCACCACGCACGCCGGTGGGCCTGGACCCGGGCCTGACCCGAACCCGATTACCCGGTAGCGCTCTGGGAGAGCTTCCGAAGAGTGATTTCAGAGAGAGAGATACGCGGGGGAAGGGGGTAGAGTAGGTTTTTGCCTTCTGATGAACTCTTGAGCGTGCAGGCACAGGTGAAGGACTGCGGAAGAAGAAGCAGCTGCACTGTAGCAACTGCTCAGTTAAGTCGTCGAAGCACCGGGCCAGACGACGGACAGTCAGCAGCCAGAGCAACACAGAAGGCAGGCTGAAGAAGAAGGAAGGGAGACTTAGTAGCCGAAGGCAGAAGCACCACGATTGCAGAAGAAGAAATGAAGAGAAGCAAGAAGCAAGAAAAGAAGAAGATGATCTGAAGAAAAAGAAAGAAAGGAAACAAGGAAGAACAGAAGAAGAAGAGCACGAGGGGAAAATCTGAAGAAAGCAGAAGAAAAAGAAGAAGAAGAAGAAGAACAGGAAGAACCAAAAACAAAGAGGAAGAAAGAAGAAAAGAAGCAGAAGCCAATTTTTCATCTCTCTCTCTCTCTCTTTATTTTTGTAATAGAACTTGTATATCTCTAGAATACAACTTGCTCCCTGAGTTCGACCTCGGGAACTCTTTTATTTTTCCGAGTAAAAAATTTTTATATGAAACGTTGGTAAAAACCGGCTTTACTACAACGAATTAACAACGAAAACCGACGTTCCACCATTTTGGCGCCGCTGCCGGGGAGCAACGGCTATTCTAGAGGTAAACATTCCTGTATCTTTTAATTTCTGATAATCTCCTCTCTTTTATGCAGCTACAGGAACTCAAGAAGACAAGCAACCACACGACAACCACTCCGAAGACAGGTAAATCTTTTCTCTCACTATTAACCCCTACACTCTAAAGAAAAAGAAAAGAAAAGAACAAGCAATATAGGGCTAACCTGTCTTCCATATTTAGTAACCATAAGAGTTGCATGTTTTCAACTCATTATTTCTGCACACTATCAAGGGTATTTAAGGGCTAACACATTCTTGCTTGAGCCCTAATTACCCAACAAAGAATTAACTGGACCAAGTAGAGCCAACCTAGGATCCAACACTAGGGATTTAGAGACACACTACTTAACTCAAGAATTGAGAAAACCAAATGAAGTGTGCCCAAGCCCTTGTCTGAAAATACCTATACAAGAAAAATCCTAAACAATTGGCTCTCTCTAAACACTTGAACCCTAAAAGACAGGACCTAAAAGCTCTTGAAGAAAACAATAGGTAAAGTTGACCCCTTGGGTTAACCAACCTTAAATTAGGTCACTCTTTGCACTTAAAAAGACTAAAGTTCAAGTGAAACCTTAAGCACCCTGATCTTAAAATTGGTAGACTTAAGAGGTCAAGATCCCCATTCTGGTCTACCTGGAACCGCAGTGACAAGAGAGGTCGGGTGGGGGAAACCCTGTAACCCGTGGGGACGCTCTACCGTGTAGGGGTCTTCGCGGGACTCTCCCTCTCTGGCTGCCCAGGTAATTCTCAGGTGGACGATCTTTCTGATCAAGGGGTCCATCTGCCCCGCACCTCTATAGTCACCCAACACATTTTTGGGTGTCTTGATTGGGTCCATCACCTTCTAAACTTACCTCTCCCAACTGTGCATGTACGGAAGGAGGTCTCTAAGACCACCCTTAAGACCTCCTTTAGAAATTCACTCTCGTCAAGGCCAAGCCTCGACACCCGTGTTTGTGCAGCAACACCCTCACATTATTCTCTCTTCTGATTCAGAACCAAGTTCTTCTTCTTCCCCCATCATGGCTCAGCCGGTTGAGGAAGAAAATAATCTGGAACACCAGCTCCAGCGACTCAATGACCTCTTCCAAAACTTCGTACACCCACCAAAGCGTCCTATGATGCGGGACCACTACAATCCTGCTGCGGTGGCAATTGAGCCTCGAGTTAGAATCCCGATTGGAGGACCTGATTCCGAACTAAAGCCCAACATGATTCACGCTATACCTAAATTCCATGGGCTTAATTCTGAAGATCCCTTCCAGCACATCAAACAGCTTAAGCATCTGGCCCACACTTTTGGATCAGATGCGCAAAATCGGGATATTCTTCTCATGAAGATGTTCTCCTTTTCTCTTATGGACAAGGCCGCCCATTGGTATCAAACTCAGACCCGGCCGATCAACACTTGGGAAGAACTTCAATCCGAGTTTTTGAAAAAGTTCTTTCCCGTTGGTCGGACCAACGCCTTGCGCCATCAGATTACACACTTCACTCAACAATCAGGAGAACCTCTCCATGAGGCATGGGATCGTTTTCAGGATCTCATGAGGAAGTGCCCCCATCACGGAGTTCCTAAATGGGAACAAGTCCAATCTTTTTACCAGGGACTCCGTGAGGACATCCGCCTTTTCGTCAATGCAACCTGCGGAGGAAACATCATGGGTCAACATGAAGACACCGTATGGGAGATTCTCGAAAACATGTGCGAGAACTCCATCAACAATGACTCCATGGGATTATTCGACAGGACGAATACCCGCACAGCGACGAATCTTAAGGGAGCACATGAGACGCAGGGCCTGTCCGCATCAGTCGACCTGGAATTAATGGCCAGTCGATTGGACAAGGTCTCAATTATTGAAAAGAAGGTGGATGAGCTGACTCAGCACTTGCAGCGAGCCACCTCTGCGCGTAACTCCTTTGCACAACCTCCTTCCACACAGGAGACTGTGCAAAACATCCTACACCGATCCTCCCCTGGGATGGATCCATGTCCATCCCCATCTGATTCTTGGACTGGAAGATCATCTGATCCTTTCTTCACCAGCCGGGGGAACTCCATTCCCCCTTTCCCTGATTCTCAGGAGGTTCCTCAGACCTGCGAGGACCTCAACGCCATCCAGAACGACCCATTCTCCAACACTTACAACCCTGGATGGCGAAACCATCCAAATTTTCAGTGGGCGGGAAATTCTCAAACCCAAAGACCACCTTTTCAGTCCCGCCCACAGCCCTCTCATCACTACCAGCCGCCTCAGCCTCGGCCCAACCCTACTTATCCATCAGGGCCAAATCAAGATCAAATGTCCTTAATCCTTCAGACTCTGGCTGACATTCAAAAATCGAATGCGGCCATTCAAAAACAGCACAAGGACGAGCTTACTGAAGTCAAAACTCAGCTGGCCCAGTTGGCAAATTCTCGCCAGCCAGGCACACTCCCTTCCCAACCCCTTCCTAACCCAAATAACGTGCCAACCCAGAAGCGCGTTATGAATCCAAATTTAGGCCACGCTCAATGGATTTATCAGGCCCCTACTGCCCCATCTCCAGACGAGATGGAAGCCTCTACTTCTCGTACGGGATTTCAGCAGCAGCCACCCCTCCTACCAAATCCAAACCAAAATCAGGCCGGATTAAATTCTGTAACAACACGTAGTGGTAAGACAACTCAGGACCAGTATTATCCAAACCACGCCCAGCCTGATAATCATGACCCTAGGATAGTTATCCAAGGTACCGCTGTTCCAGACCCACAACCAGGACCTATCCTAGAGGAACCAACCAAGATCCCGTTTCCCGAGGCCCTGACCAAGGGAAAGAAGACCACCAAACCCGTGGCCCCTGAGGAGGACCTGGTCAAGCTCTTTGAGCAGGTCCACATAAACATCCCCTTGATGGATGCAATCCGCCACGTACCAGCTTACGCACGATTTCTAAAGAATATATGTACACCCCAGCGTAAGCCGCGAACCAAGGGAGGGAGCCCAATTGTTCTGTCAGAGCAAGCCAGCTCTGTAATCCTTAGTAGACTCCCACCCAAGGCAAAAGATCCTGGAACTCCCCTGATCTCCTGTAAGATAGGTGGTACCCAATTTGACAGAGCATTGTTAGACTTAGGTGCATCTATAAATCTGATACCCACATCCTTACTTGACCATCTGGAAGAATCTGAGCTGAAACCAACTGAGGTGACATTACAATTAGCAGATCGATCTATAAAGTCACCAAAAGGGATTCTCGAGGATGTTATCGTGAGAGTGCGGGATTTCTATTTTCCAGTGGACTTTATAGTCTTAGACATGGATGCACCTGAGAACCCTAGGGATACACCAATCATTCTAGGGAGACCTTTCTTGGCTACTGCTAGAGCCAACATCAGCTGTGAGGAGGGCCAAATAGAGCTTAAGTTTGGAGATCAAACACTGAAAATTGATATATTTAAGGCCCAACAAGGAATTAATTGCGGCGTCATCGAACAAATTTGTGACATCAAGACTTTGGTTGATGAATCATACCTCCAGAATGACTTGAGTATTCCTCATCAACCACAGAAGGATCTTGACCCGCAAATAGAGGAGTCCAATCCGGATGTGAACAACCCAGTAACTCCCACCCTTGAACCTCACATCTATACTGAACCACCCGCTGCTGCTGAAAACCCCATCCTCGAACTGAAACCCCTTCCTGCTCATTTAAAATACATCTTTTTGGGTTCTAATCAGACCCTTCCTGTGATCATCAATTCCAACCTCAATCCTGAACAGGAATACCGTCTGATTGTTGTCCTCCAGCAACATCGCAGAGCCATCGGATGGACCCTCGATGATTTGACTGGAATAAGTCCCTCTTATTGTACTCATCATATCTATTCAGAAGAGGGCACACGACCTTCTCGTGAAATGCAGAGACGCTTAAACCCCAATCTGCAGGAGGTCGTGAAAAAGGAGATCATCAAGTGGTTAGATGCCGGGATCATCTACCCGATCTCCGATAGTCGTTGGGTGAGCCCGATTCAGGTCGTGCCTAAAAAGGCAGGACTCACCACTATAACGACTGAGACCGGAGAAATCATTCCTACCCGATTAGCCAACTCGTGGAGAGTCTGTATAGATTACCGTCGACTCAATTCCTCCACGAAGAAGGATCATTTCCCACTACCCTTCATTGATCAAATTCTCGAAAAACTAGCGGGAAATAGGTTCTTCTGCTTTCTTGACGGGTACTCCGGTTATAACCAGGTGGCAATCCATCCTGAGGACCAAGAAAAGACCACATTCACCTGCCCCTTCGGAACATACGCTTTCCGAAGGATGCCTTTCGGTCTTTGCAATGCACCCGCTACTTTTCAGCGATGCATGCTTGCCATATTCTCAGATATGGTAGGTGATTATCTGGAAGTCTTCATGGATGACTTTTCAGTTTTCGGAGCATCATTCGACGATTGCCTCCAGCACTTGGTCCAGATACTCAGGCGGTGCATCGACGTGAATTTGGTTCTTTCCTGGGAAAAGAGCCATTTCATGGTGCCTGAGGGAATTGTCCTGGGACACTCAATTTCGGAGAAAGGTATCCAAGTGGATCGAGCTAAGGTTAATCTGATTTCTCGCCTTCCTATGCCTAGCTCGATCAGGGACATCCGATCCTTTTTAGGGCATGTCGGTTTTTATCGACGATTTATCCCTGATTTTTCAAAAATCGCACGCCCCCTGACCACTCTTCTCTCCAAGGATGTTCCCTTCGAAATCTCCAGGGAATGCACTCAAGCATTTGAAATCCTGCGTGACCGAGTCACCCAAGCCCCGATCCTACAGTCCCCTGATTGGTCTCAACCCTTTGAGATCATGTGTGATGCATCCGACTTCGCTGTAGGAGCGGTTTTGGGGCAGAAAAATGACAAGAAACCTGTGGTCATTTACTACGCCAGCAAAACACTCGATGAGGCTCAGCGTAACTATACAGTTACTGAGAAGGAGCTGCTAGCTGTAGTATTTGCCCTAGAGAAATTCAGATCATACCTTCTGGGTTCCCATGTCATCATATACTCGGATCACACGGCTGTGAGGCATCTCCTTGCAAAGAAGGACGCGAAACCTCGATTGATCCGATGGATCTTGCTGTTGCAAGAATTTGACCTCGAGATTCGCGATAAAGCGGGAAAACAAAACGTGGTAGCTGATCACTTGTCCCGTCTTCCTTCTGAAATGATAGACCCTTCCGGACCCATCACTGAGCATTTTCCCGATGAGCACCTGCTGACTATTGGTACTAGCCTTCCATGGTTTGCTAATATTGTAAATTACTTGGCATCTCATCAGACCCCGTCCGATTGGCCGAAGACCAAGAAAGACAAATTACGCTCCGATGCCAAGTATTACATTTGGGAAGACCCGTACCTCTTCCGCATAGGTGCCGATCAGATCATCCGGAGATGTATCCCGGAAGGGGAAGTCAACAATATCCTCTCTTTCTGCCATGACCAGGCATGCGGTGGCCATTTTGCCGGGCATAAAACCGCATCAAAAGTCCTCCAGTGCGGCTTTTACTGGCCCACACTGTTCAAAGACGCATACAGTCATTGCAAGGCATGCAGTCGTTGCCAGACTTTGGGCAACATGAGCCATCACGACATGATGCCTATGCAACCGATGCTAGTATGCGAAATCTTTGATGTTTGGGGGATTGATTTTATGGGCCCCTTTCCTGTTTCGGATGGTTTCGAATACATTCTGTTGGCTGTGGACTACGTGTCCAAATGGATCGAAGCCATACCGACCCGAACCTGTGATCACAAAATCGTTCTCAAATTCATTCATCAACACATTTTCTCAAGGTTCGGGATTCCTCGTGCAATAATCTCTGATGGGGGGACCCATTTCACAAATGCTCAGTTTAGGTCACTGATGACCAAATACAGGGTGTCTCACCGAATCTCTACTCCTTACCACCCCCAAACTAATGGTCTAGCTGAGCTGTCGAATCGGGAGATCAAGAAAATCCTACAGGTCACTGTTCGACCTGACAGGAAGGACTGGTCGTCCCGACTTCCGGAAGCATTGTGGGCCTATAGGACCGCCCACAAGACCCAATTGGGCATGTCTCCCTTTAGATTGGTGTACGGAAAGGCATGCCACCTTCCCGTCGAACTGGAGCATAAAGCCTATTGGGCAGTACGGAACTGTAATCTAGATCTTTCTAAGGCTGGGACCCACAGAAAACTCCAAATCAGCGAGATCGATGAATTACGCACAGACGCGTACGAGAACTCGCAAATCTACAAGGAGCGGGTTAAAGCCTTCCACGACAAACACATCTCGAGAAAGATCTTTCATCCTGGTCAAAAGGTCCTACTCTTTGATGCCCGACTCAAACTCTTCCCAGGAAAACTGAGATCTAAGTGGGTCGGACCATATTTGGTCCGACAGGTTTTTGGAAATGGAGCAATCGAAATCAGTCCACTCAGCCACGATTCTGAACCTTTCATCGTGAATGGTCAAAGACTCAAGCCGTTCATTGATGTAACTTCTACTGATTTGGCTGAGGCATCTCATATCCTCCTTTCCCCTTGAGCTTATTGCGCCCAGCCGATGGCGTAAAACTCAGCGCTTAACGGGAGGCAGCCCGTCATTCTCTTTGAAAACCTGAAACTTGTTCTGACACCTTTCAGCACTCGAAGTTCACCCTGAACTAACACCCCCTAGGTTACAATGAGGACATTGCAAATCTTAGGCATGGGGGGGTAGGAAAGTGCAAAAACTTGTAAGAAAAGGTTTCAAGCAAAAAAATTCACATATGCCAAAAATACCATAAAAATTAAAAAAAAAAAAAAAAATTTTTTCGAAAAAGAATAAGAGGAAAAGAGGAGAAGGAAAATTTTGTGAAGGAGAAAAGAAACAAAATGAAAAAGGAGCACAAAATTATAAGAAAAGTTGATAGTCATTAGTAAGGAACTAAGGAATTAACCTAAGTTCTAGACCTCATTCAAGAAAATAACTGAAAAGTGCACAATGAGATTAGTAAGAATGCAAACCTTAGGCATTCTTGAATAGACTCTTAGTACTCATTAAGATCTGGACACTCCTCAAGAGGTTGAGGATAATGAAAAGCTGAAGTATTAGGTCTAAGGCTTAGGGAGTATTCGGCCTCGTTAACTAATTTTTGGTTTACGGGACTCAGTAACCTAAGCACCCTAATCTCACACACAGCCTGGTTCAGTAAGCATAAAAATCAGAATCACGCAGAAGCGTCGCAAAAATCTGAAAAGAACACCTAGAATAGGAATGGCCGATCAACACAAGTTGATTTGGACGAGTTCCCAGCGCGGAGAGGCGGGAAATCTCCTCGAAGATGCGTAACAAAATATCATCTCCTCGGTGCTTGTCTCTTAGGATATTTACATATCCTACGGGGGGCATGTAAGCACTCTGCTGGTTCAGATTCCATGGATGGCATTATCTCGAAATGTCAATTGCCAGGGTCTGGATTCGGCCACGGAATACCATGGATGGGATTATCTCGAAATCTCAATAGCCAGGGTTCCGGGGGTTGCCATGGGCGGTGCTATCTCGAAGCATCGATCGCCAGGAACCCTTGAGGATTGATGATGGGAGCAAGGAATCTGATACAGACCGTGTTAAAAAGCCAATCCTAGACTAGAACTAAAAAGAAAAAGAGAGAGAAAACTCTCCAAACAGAAAAAAAAACTTTCTATCTCTCTCTCTTACAAAACGCACTGCGAACTGAGCCAGGGCTAAAATCATTTCAAGCACGGGTGCTTTAACCACGAAGTCCAATAAACCTTAGGTTAGTTCTTGTGGGCCTTAAAAACCTTTGCTAAAAGACTGAGGCTAAGGCTAGACAGATTTGGATCTTGATTGGTACTAGAGTATCTTTTAGGCCTATGGTCAGCATTCTAACCTAATCTATGCTCAAATAAAAAAGCACTTATCTAAAACCATTGAAAACTTCATGGTCTAGAACAAGGGTTGAAACCTTAAGTTTTTTTTGCTAAGGGACTAGCAAAAGCTAGGCATGGGGGTATGATGAGAACCTCATCATGAGCCATAACTAGCTCATTTTGACCCAATACAAAGGATAAAAGCTCCTATATATCTCAAGGAAAGGCTTAACTCAGAGAATTCTGAGTTTGAGAAGAAAACCAGTCACAAGGGGTAAAAGTGCAATTTTACCAGTATAATCAGCATACAGGGTAATTCAGGGCCCAAACATAGGTCAAAACAGCTTAATAAGAATAAAAGTGGGATGAGATGATCTAGCAAGGGCTACAGCACTTCCAAGGAACCAAATGATAATCTGTAACCCTAAAACAACCCACTTCAATTCACAAGGTTCGAGGCAAAGTAAAAATAGAATAAACCCTCTAAAATTCATAGAAAAATAATCTCTAGGGTTTAGAACCTTCAATTTGGCCTTTAGAACCCATTTTGACCTACATTGAGAACCATGCCCAATTAATAACTTAATTTGGGTTTTTGCGCAAATTGACCGGTCAAACAAGGTTTAATATGAAAATAAAATTCACCATCAGATTCCTTAGGTCCTAATTAGTCATGTATAAAAACTTGAGCCTAAGAAGAAACCTCCTTGACCGAATTTACACTTTGGTCCTCATATATTTACTCTTTGGCCCTCAACTTTTGAACCCTCGCATTTAGGCCCCTAACTCTCCTTCGTTCTTTGCAAACAGGTCCCTCCTGCAAAACCCTGCCAGCACCATGCTCCGGCGACCTTGCGCGGAGCATGGCGCCGCGCAGGGTGAGGTGGAGGACCTGGCAAGTGTACCGGGGGTGCCCTGCGTCGTCAGCCGTCGCAGGAGCACCCCCATGGTCACTGTAGCCCCCCATACCGGCCGTGCGAACGCACGGACGGTATGGGTTCGAATTCCGACCATGCTCCGGCGAGGGAGACACGTCGTCTCCCTCCGCCTTCTTCCCTGCTTCAACCCTATAAATACCCCCCGCCGCTCCACCGACGAAGGCAGCCTGGATCTGACGGAGAAAACCCCCAATTTTCCTCTCTTCTTTCTCCGGCAGACGCTCACCAGCTCCGGCGACTTCCTCCCCCTCCACCTCTTCGCTCTGCCGCACTACCAGCAGCAGAGACTTCCTCCCCTGCTCTTTCCGCGCCACGCCGCACCCAGCTGGCGCCTCTCCAGCCCTCTGCTCGCCGCCGCCCCTCTCTCTGAGCATCATCTTCTCCGGCGACAGTCGATACGACTGTCGCCCTGTTCCTCCCCCTTCGTCCCTGCAGTTAAGTTAGACTTACTCCCCTTCTCCTCCTCTTTCTTTCCCCGCTTTCTATTTAGTCAATTAAGCCCTCTACCGACCCTGTTCACCCTCATTCTCTCCGCCTCCGACCACCCTCCGGCGAGCCGCTCCCATCACCTCAGCGACCCACACGGCTCGCCGACCACCGCAGAACCTCCGCCTCCTCACCCTGGTCCTCTTCCGCCCCTCCACTTCCCACCAAACACCCTCTGCAGACCCACCGAACACACCCACTCCCTCGCTCACAGTTTGACCTAGGACGACCTGACAGCTCCATCTCGCCCCCTGCAGACCCCCTGACCACCTTCGCCGTGCCACGGCGAAGGTCCCCCGCCTGTCTGATTTGGCCGAGAGGCCGTTCTATTGATTTCAGGTTCCAGGCCTTGACCGCCATTGGCGAGGAAGCTCGAAGCTTGCTTGAGGTTGCTCTAAGCCTAGGTATCCCAGGTTGAAGAGCCACGGCCAGCGCGGAAGAGTCTTGCGCACACACCCCGGCCCTCAATTGGAGCTGTGCGCCTCAACAGCTGATACAATTGGAAGCGCCATCCCTGCTGCAGGCGTGAGAGAATTGGGGTGGGACATTTAGTCCCACCTCGGAACCTCTCGAAGGCGCGCGGACGCATAAAGGCAAAAACTGCCTTATGCTGTTTGCCTCAGTTACCACGGGGTGAGGTCCCTCTCACCCGACCCGACCCGACTCGGCCTCGTCCGTGACCACGCTCCGCGGACCTGGCCCGACCCGATTAGACTGACCTGCACTCCTCGCCCACCACGCACGCCGGTGGGCCTGGACCCGGGCCTGACCCGAACCCGATTACCCGGTAGCGCTCTGGGAGAGCTTCCGAAGAGTGATTTCAGAGAGAGAGATACGCGGGGGAAGGGGGTAGAGTAGGTTTTTGCCTTCTGATGAACTCTTGAGCGTGCAGGCACAGGTGAAGGACTGCGGAAGAAGAAGCAGCTGCACTGTAGCAACTGCTCAGTTAAGTCGTCGAAGCACCGGGCCAGACGACGGACAGTCAGCAGCCAGAGCAACACAGAAGGCAGGCTGAAGAAGAAGGAAGGGAGACTTAGTAGCCGAAGGCAGAAGCACCACGATTGCAGAAGAAGAAATGAAGAGAAGCAAGAAGCAAGAAAAGAAGAAGATGATCTGAAGAAAAAGAAAGAAAGGAAACAAGGAAGAACAGAAGAAGAAGAGCACGAGGGGAAAATCTGAAGAAAGCAGAAGAAAAAGAAGAAGAAGAAGAAGAACAGGAAGAACCAAAAACAAAGAGGAAGAAAGAAGAAAAGAAGCAGAAGCCAATTTTTCATCTCTCTCTCTCTCTCTTTATTTTTGTAATAGAACTTGTATATCTCTAGAATACAACTTGCTCCCTGAGTTCGACCTCGGGAACTCTTTTATTTTTCCGAGTAAAAAATTTTTATATGAAACGTTGGTAAAAACCGGCTTTACTACAACGAATTAACAACGAAAACCGACGTTCCATCATATATATATATAGATATATGTATATGTATATATATATATATATATATGTATGTATATAAGTTACTATTAGTGTGTGAGTGTGTGTGAAAGTGTGAGTGTAGATGTCTGTGTGCGTCGGTGTAGTGTGTGAGAAAGTGTTGTGAGAGAGAGTGAGAGAGAGAGAGAGAGAGAATGGGAGAGAGAGAGCAGGAGAGAGCTGGCAGGAGAGGAGAGAACGGAGGCAGCCGCACTGCAGGAGGCGAGGGAGCACGTTTTAAGTCGTCTGCAGTCGAAGGCCGTCGTCTGAAGGTCGCGGGCGCACGGGGGCGTACTCGCGCAGAGGAGATGAGGAGTCTGCGTCGACCTGCTGCGAGCGCGGAGGCTCGCGACAGCGCGCTCGGAGAAGGAGGCGGGGAGTCTGCAGGCACGCGCGGGCGCTTGCAGAGGCTGGTAGGGAGGCAGGGAGACGCTTGGCCGGCCGCTGCAGAGGTGTGCAGCGGCCGGTTGTGGGTGCGGAGGGCGGGCGACAGAGCGTACTGACGGAAGCGGGGAAGGTCTGCAGGCACGCGCGGAGTGGCTGGGGCGCTTGCAGACGCTCGCGGAAGCTGCTGGGGCCGCTGCCGCTGCTGCTGCTGCTGCTTCCGCTTAGCTGCTGCTGCTGCTGCTCCGCTTAGCTGCTGCTGCTGCTTCAAGCTTTAGACCTTGAAGCGGCAGCAATGGCTAGAAGTGCGAGAACGGAAAACAAATGAAAACAGAGAGCGACCACGCCCACCGGCTCTTTGAAGAGCTGGGCGGTGATGGTCTCACTGTGGTGGTGTGCACCACAGTGAGCTCCTGCCCGCCGGGTTTCTCCTCGGAGGAGGACCGACGTATGGAGGGGAGAGGGAGGAGAGGAAGGTGGCGGCCTGCTGGTGGTGTTTCTTTCTTGCTGCAGCCAGCCGCAGCTGCGTATTGCAGCAATGTTCCCCCCCTCCCTTCGTCGCGAGGAAGAGCTGCGGCTTTATAGAGGAGGAGAGCATGGCGGGGAGGCATGGCAGCAGCAGGGAGAGGCGTTGGAGAGTGGCTGCTGCAGGGAGAGGCGCGGGAAGTTGCAGCAGCGGGAAGGACGGCAGGGAGAGGCAGCGGAGAAGAAGTTGCAGCAGCGGGAGAAAAAAATAGAAATCAAGAGGAAATAAAAATAGAGAAGGGAATTTTTGCAAATATGCACTCGAGGAAAAAAGTGAATTATGAAGTCATTTATTTCAATCTTCCCTCCTCTTAATTAAATGCATGAATGCAAGTATTTTTACAGATGCGACTATAGGATTATAATATACATAGTTAATGTTAGAAAATAGCATAAGAAGGCGTCCTTATAGGCGTGTTTTGAGGTGTAAACATATATGCACTCGAGGAAAAAAGTGAATTATGAAGTCATTTATTTCAATCTTCCCTCCTCTTAATTAAATGCATGAATGCAAGTATTTTTACAGATGCGACTATAGGATTATAATATACATAGTTAATGCTAGAAAATAGCATAAGAAGGCGTCCTTATAGGCGTGTTTTGAGGTGTAAACATATACCCCCATGCCTATCTTTTGCTAGTCCCTAGCAAAACCGTATTTAGAAATGATCTTAAGCTGAAGATTTTCTTCTGAGGTGATATAGGTGTGTTTATTATCGAATATTGTGAGAACCAATTGTAAAGAAGATTACCAGTACTTTAAGTCTCACATGACATAGATCATCTCTCAACTAACCAGGACTCTTGATATTTAAACCTTAAGTACGATTTCCAGGACCCAGGAGGTTTTTGCCGTACTCGAGAGCTCAAGAGGCTATGGTTTGTGCATAGTGAAGGATCAAGACTGACCATATGAACATTAAGACTCAATCCCAGGGTTTCACGAATTTTTAAGTACAGGTTGGTCCCAGTTTCAGCTCATGTCTTCGAATTGACCCTTAAGATGATGACGGAAAACTCAACTCCCATTTTCTGATTTTTTTTTTTTTTTTTTTTTTTTTTTCGAAACACGTGTCAGTATATCTCTTACAACACATTTTGAAGCACACTTTTTTTTTTTTTTTTGGTGGGAGAGTTTCTTTTTGTTGGAAAGAGCCACTCCTAAACACAAGACTAAAGCTTGGGATAAAAAGTCTACCTGCACGCACAGGTAAGGACTCCACCTTTCCTAATGAACACTAGGGTTGGATCTTATGTTCACCTGATCTTTCCTGATATGTGTAGTGTGAACCAAGTTTACTTAAGCTCTCAAGAAAAAACAAACCAACGAATCCTGTACTGGTGTCTCAGGTACAAGAAACGTTCTTAGTTAGGAGAGATTTTGATCTATTTCGTCAATGCTTTAAGTGAATTAAGCCGAGCCTGAGCGAATCAAGCTTCTGTGGCCTGGAAATTCTTCAAAACAGAGGTTGAATATCCATAAACACTTATTGTATTTTTGTTTCAGCTTTTAGATCATTACTAAACACCATTTATTACTAATATATATATATATATATATTTTTTTTTTTTTTTCTTTTCTTTTTTCTTTTTCTTGAATATTTATAAATAGGTGGTAATTGTCTGATACCATAAAATACCCGGATCCTATGGATGCCTATCCACCCCCCCATGCCAAACAATGCTATGTCCTCATATGCATGCAAGGAAAGGCAGAGAACGGACGACAGATCGGGTAACAGGAGCTGAGGTTTAGGGTATAAATCAGGGTGGAAGGGTGGGTGGATGGTGGGTGGTGAAGAGAAAAGCGAAGTAATCGCGATAGAGGCGTGAAAAGTAATGGTGGATGGTGAGAGATTTGGCGTTTTCTGGGACGAGAGTGTCCCAGGCGGATCAGAAAACAGATCAAGAAGAGGAAGTTGGCCCTTAGATTGGCCAAGAAGGGGGGCTTTTTGGATAGATGGATCCAAAAGGGAATAGCCCCGGTGAGTAAGATGTGGGCTCAAGGTCCCAGTGTGGATTTGCAAATCCGCCTGATTTAGCGGGAAAGAAAGGGCAATCCGGTCTTCCATAGTGTGGACCGGCGGTGAGCAGCCCGGCAATGACTCAGACCACGAGGTATGGGAAGCGGAGAAAACCTCGTCAGAAGTCTGGTCAGGAGAAGGTACAGGAATAGGGAGGGATTGGGGAACGTCACAGTTTGTGTTGGTCAGGCAGTCGTCAGGTAATTTGCAGCAGTCTGAATCGGCTCCAATTAGTTCGATACACGTACTGACAGTCACGTCCTCGTCAGACGTGTCATCCTTGATGTGATCACTATCATCATAAGAGTGCGGTGCTGCAGCGGGATTAACCTGAAATCCCGAAGGAATACTCGGAGCTTGCAGAATTTGATGAACCTGTTCCTGAGAAGGTTGTACCTGTGGTTGCGGACCACAGGGTACAAAGTTTTGCGGGTTTGGAACAGGTTGGGCGGGAAAAGTGCCCTGAGATCGAGTCACCATGCTTAGTTGACTGATCTCAGCATTCTGCTGCGCCAAATGCTGAAGAGAGGTCATGTTTTCTTTATGGCGCTTTGACATTTCCGTCGTCATTCGCATCAATTTATCAAGAGGTTTTGATGCGTGTTTGGTTTTCTGTACACAAGGGCCTGATGGCAGAGTTGCCATAGGATTAGACTGGGCCCTTGGGATGACGGGTGCGGACGATCGCATTGGTCCACCAGCGGGGTTTCGACGCTGCGGGTTGTTGGACCATGCAAAATTGGGATGATTGTGCCACCCTGGGTTATACGTGGCAGAAAACGGGTTATTCCCCAGGGTGCAGGCATCTTCTATGCCAGAAGACGTGTCCGCATATGTGTCCGAGTACACGGAGGCTTGGTCCTCCATGTTGAAATACTGGCTCGCAGAAGCCAGTTCCACATGACTTACCGAGTCGCTTGGCGCGACACTCGATAAGGAAGGTCTTACAGGGTTTCCAGGGATAAGCCTGGTGTTGAAAGAATTGAAATTGTGACGAAGTGGTGAGGCGGAGGTGTGTGCCATGTTTGTGGAGGAGGAGGATGATTCGGCTCTTTTTCTAGATTTATCAGTCAATACAAGCAATTCAGGGTTTTGTGACCTCCTCCCAAACATGCACTACCGCAGGAAGAATTGGGGAGATGAGAAGGGAAAAGGGATGAGAGAAATGACGCCGCAAAGGTACACTTGATTACAAATCAATACAGTCAAGTTCCTAACCTCTACAGTGTGCCCTTAGACCTAAAGATCTAAGTTACCTACTATCACGAACTACGGAACCGAATGCGAGCACCACGGAACCACCGGGCCAGATTGAAAGGCCGTTTGCCCCAGTCTTAGACACCCGATAGCACGCGGGAACTCTCACTAGCACGTAGCCGCTACACGTAGGTAGTTAGACCTCCAATCCTTAAAAGGGTCAAGTTACTACCAGTTTTAATTAGAGGCTTAGGGTCAAGTGCTTTTGGAATGTAAAGGGCGTTGTTTACGGGTAATGCCCAAGTGATTGATTTTAAGAGTGTGTAAGAACAAGCATGCAACAGGGAAATCTCCCCGAATTGAAGTTTTTATTGGCGAATGATTTTTAGAGTTCAGCCTTAAGTAGTATGAATTTTAAGGTTTTGCTGAATTACCAATTCAACCAATCTCCGGGTTTTTGCAAAAATACATGTTTTCCTTCTAAATCCCAAGAAACCCTTCTTCAATTATCAATTAGTTAATGCATGCTAAAATGCAATGGGCTACCCTAAATGGAGATTTCTATGTGTGGATGCGCGAATCAATTTTATACCAATGTGAAAGGGAGCCAAAGCACTTCAATTCAAGTGCTCCCAATCACTAGAAAGATATCCACACACAAGGCTTCAACCAACAGATAAAGAAAATAAAATTTTTGGGGTTGAAGTATTCAGGATCGAATCACAGGCAAATTTGAAAAGTTGTGGTGGGGTTGGAATCAACTCAATTCCAAGTCTCCCCACCAAAAAATGTGATCCTGAATTAAAGATAAGTGAGGCAAAAGAGGGATACAAGCAATCTTTTTCTTTGCCTCAAAGAATACTTCCCACGGCGAAAAATCTAAGAATGAAGATTCTCGGATTTTCGCTATGTGAAGTAAGGCAGGAAATCCCGGGGCAGTGGGAGTGAAGACAACCAATCAATCAAGTGAATTTTAATCCACTTGCCCTCAAGAAATCCCAAGAAGTTTTTCTAATTTTTAGTTTTAAATTTTTTTTTTTTTTTTTTTTTTGTGTGTGGTGGCAAGTTAACCCTAATTTGATGAGAAAAGAAAACCTACTTGTTCGGCAACGTGTGCGAAGTTCCAATGCGATGTCGGCGTCTTCACGCTCTCGTTCCCGCCTTGGATCTGCTCACGTCCTCGACTTTGTCAGCCTTCTTCTCCTTCCACCAGGTTCACCTGCACACCAAAAACAATAATACCCGTGAAGAGAGAAGAGACAAATTTAAAGGAATTGGATAGAAACTTACTCGAAAGCGCACCTCCCCGGCAACGGCGCCAGAAAAGCTATGATGGTCGGCCTGGATAGGTTATTAATATGATATTTTTATCGTTGAAATGTGTATAGTGGTTAACCTAATTCAGACCTAACCATCTCTTTACAAAATTTTTAACCTGGCCTAATTGATTTTATCTTGTCACTTTTAAGCCCAGGGTCGAACTCAGGGAAGTGGGGTTCAAGTCGAGTTTCTACGTTTTCCTTAAAACGCGTCTCTTCCGTTCGTTTATTCTGTTTTTGGTATTTTTCTTATTTAGGTTTTTTTTCTGGTAATCCTTGTTCTTGAGGCACACCCTCAAAATTGTGTCCTTGGCTTTTAGCCAAAACAGAGTTTCAAAACACGTCTTGCTACTTGCAAGATGGGGTACCTGCAAATCAAAGATTATCTTTTCACTTTTATACCTTTTTTTTTTTTATCTTTTTACTAAGGAAGCTATCAGATAGAAAGTAAATATAGTAGCTATAGATATATATTTATATGTAGTATATATATAAAGGGGTGGGGGTGGAGGTGACGATGGAGTGTAGCACTATGTCGAGTCAGCCGACGTCTAGAGAGACGCAACCAACACGACTAGGTGCCGCGTGGAGTGTGGATGGAGGATGGATGATGTATGGGACCACGCTTTTTGTACACGCTGTATCGCAGAATATCAGCAACTGGTGCAAATATTCCCGCGATACAGCGTATAGTAAATAACGTGAAAATATATGTACATATGTATGTATATAAATGTATAAGTATATATGTATAGATATATATAGATAGATATATATATATATATATAGGTGTATATATATATATATATATATATATATATATATGTATATATGTATATAGCTATGTATATATGTATATAAGTATATATATATAATACTATATAGATATATATATATATATATGTATATAGGTATATATGTATCTAGATATATATGTATATATATATATGTGTATATGTATAAGTATATAGATATGTATATATATATATATGTATATGAGTATGTGTATATATATATATATATATATTATATATGTATATGTATATATATATTATATTATATGTATGTATACATAACTATATAGATATACTATGTATATATAAGTATATATATATAGATATATGTATATGTATATATATATATATATATATATATGTATGTATATAAGTTACTATTAGTGTGTGAGTGTGTGTGAAAGTGTGAGTGTAGATGTCTGTGTGCGTCGGTGTAGTGTGTGAGAAAGTGTTGTGAGAGAGAGTGAGAGAGAGAGAGAGAGAGAATGGGAGAGAGAGAGCAGGAGAGAGCTGGCAGGAGAGGAGAGAACGGAGGCAGCCGCACTGCAGGAGGCGAGGGAGCACGTTTTAAGTCGTCTGCAGTCGAAGGCCGTCGTCTGAAGGTCGCGGGCGCACGGGGGCGTACTCGCGCAGAGGAGATGAGGAGTCTGCGTCGACCTGCTGCGAGCGCGGAGGCTCGCGACAGCGCGCTCGGAGAAGGAGGCGGGGAGTCTGCAGGCACGCGCGGGCGCTTGCAGAGGCTGGTAGGGAGGCAGGGAGACGCTTGGCCGGCCGCTGCAGAGGTGTGCAGCGGCCGGTTGTGGGTGCGGAGGGCGGGCGACAGAGCATACTGACGGAAGCGGGGAAGGTCTGCAGGCACGCGCGGAGTGGCTGGGGCGCTTGCAGACGCTCGCGGAAGCTGCTGGGGCCGCTGCCGCTGCTGCTGCTGCTGCTTCCGCTTAGCTGCTGCTGCTGCTGCTCCGCTTAGCTGCTGCTGCTGCTTCAAGCTTCAGACCTTGAAGCGGCAGCAATGGCTAGAAGTGCGAGAACGGAAAACAAATGAAAACAGAGAGCCACCACGCCCACCGGCTCTTTGAAGAGCTGGGCGGTGATGGTCTCACTGTGGTGGTGTGCACCACAGTGAGCTCCTGCCCGCCGGGTTTCTCCTCGGAGGAGGACCGACGTATGGAGGGGAGAGGGAGGAGAGGAAGGTGGCGGCCTGCTGGTGGTGTTTCTTTCTTGCTGCAGCCAGCCGCAGCTGCGTATTGCAGCAATGTTCCCCCCCTCCCTTCGTCGCGAGGAAGAGCTGCGGCTTTATAGAGGAGGAGAGCATGGCGGGGAGGCATGGCAGCAGCAGGGAGAGGCGTTGGAGAGTGGCTGCTGCAGGGAGAGGCGCGGGAAGTTGCAGCAGCGGGAAGGACGGCAGGGAGAGGCAGCGGAGAAGAAGTTGCAGCAGCGGGAGAAAAAAATAGAAATCAAGAGGAAATAAAAATAGAGAAGGGAATTTTTGCAAATATGCACTCGAGGAAAAAAGTGAATTATGAAGTCATTTATTTCAATCTTCCCTCCTCTTAATTAAATGCATGAATGCAAGTATTTTTACAGATGCGACTATAGGATTATAATATACATAGTTAATGTTAGAAAATAGCATAAGAAGGCGTCCTTATAGGCGTGTTTTGAGGTGTAAACATATATGCACTCGAGGAAAAAAGTGAATTATGAAGTCATTTATTTCAATCTTCCCTCCTCTTAATTAAATGCATGAATGCAAGTATTTTTACAGATGCGACTATAGGATTATAATATACATAGTTAATGCTAGAAAATAGCATAAGAAGGCGTCCTTATAGGCGTGTTTTGAGGTGTAAACAGTATGCGAAATTTTTGATATTTGGGGGATTGATTTCATGGGACCCTTTCCGACCTCGGATGGCTTCGAATACATCTTACTTGCAGTTGACTATGTTTCCAAGTGGATAGAAGCCATTCCGACCCGAACCAACAATCATAAAGTTGTTATAAAATTCCTCCATCAAAACATTTTCTCAAGGTTCGGTATTCCGCGTGCTATAATTTTCGACGGAGGGACCCATTTTACGAATGCTCAGTTCAGGTCACTGATGACCAAATACGGGGTGTCACACCGAATCTCTACTCCTTACCACCCCCAAACTAATGGTCTAGCTGATGTAAACACATTTACACTACTTAAAATGTCTATTTATGCATGTTCTTAAGCATAGGATTGCATTTCATGATATAAATATTGCATTACATGCATCATCTTGCATTTAGAGTAGTTTGAATAAAATGGAGGTTAATTGTCTCCTTTTATGTGCTTGGACAGGGCAAATATTTTATCGGGGCCTCGGATCAAAGATCCAATCGTATGGATATGATCAGGGCGACGATTGGAGTTCAACGACTCCAAGATCGCCCTAATCAGGCATCCGTAGCATCAGATAGAGACCGGGGAACCCTAGAAGATCAAGGGCCAGGATGGTGTAAATCCGCACTTCAGATGGAAAATCCGACCACACGGATGAATTCGGATCGACGATCGCAGCCGAACGACACAAAAATCGAGTCAATCCGACATCCGTGGCACCATCTACAACTTCCAGAAGATGGACGGCCAAGATGGCACCACGTGGCGCCATCCCAGCCGCCCAATCGGCCGCAGGAGTCCTGTGAAGATCGTGCAACGTCTCTTCTCCGCCGTTGGATCTCGATCCAACGGCTGCGGTCGCGCGCGTTTAAAAACGTCCGCGCGACCATTTCGCCGCGTAGCGCAGCGGCTACGCAGCTGCGGGCGAAGCGGAGGTCGCGGGGTCGAGCCGCGGAGAGGGGGGTCGAAGGCGCGGGCGAGCGGGCGCGCACGAGCGTCGGATGAAGATCCAACGACCGCGCGCGCCCGATAGCGCCGACGCGCAATTGGACGCTCTGGTGGGCGCGCGATCGCACGCGGGCGGCGCGCTCGGCAGCGGGCGCAGACGCGATCTAAGCCGTCCGATCTCGCGATCGGACGGCTGAGACGACGCGGACGTGCGTCTGCGTTACGCGCGCAGGCCAGCCGAGCGGGCGCGCGTGGGTGCGGCGGCGACGGCGACGGCGGGGCTTTAGCGACGGTTTTATCCGTCACTAAAGACCCCTTATTTATTATTTTGAAGATGTAATGTCCATTTTGCCCCCACTCCTTGCAACTATAAAAGGAGACCCCCTCCATACGAAATTTTCATCCCTTCCTTCTCCTCTCTACCTCTCCAAAGCTCAAGAGAAGCTTGTCCCACACCCGGGATGCTTCTCGCGAGATAAAGTCCAAATTTTCGTCCCCCTTCGGAAGTGGATCCCGCGACGACGACGGCGTGCTGCTTCGTTCCCGTTCTTCTGCTTCGTCCTCCTTCGTCCCGCTTCGTTCTCCTTCGTCCAGGCGTCGTCCCGTCCGGCTCGTCCTCCAAGCGACCGTTGAGGAGGATTCTCTCTCCCTATTCTTTTTACTGCTTTCTAGTATAGATTTACTGCTTTCTAGAGTAGTCTATTCGTCCTCCGAGCAATCGTCGAGGAGGACATTTCTCCCTCCATTCTTTTAATGCTTTCTAGAGTAATTGTTTTATGTTTTCTAGTTGTAATGAAAGAACTCTTTTATGATAAATTCCTTGTCTATTCTACATCTCATTTTGATTTCCATGTATAGTATTCTTTCTCTCTCTCTTACTCCCTCTCTCTCTTTTATTTGTTGTAGTTTAAATTGAATTTCTTCGTGACAAAATAAAAAAACGAAACGCGAAGTTTTTAAATCAAACGTTCGCCTCCCTGTGTTCGACCCGGAATTCTTATTTCGGTATAAATTTTATTTGTTGAACACGAATCCTTCGCTTTCGAACTACAACGACGGGGTTTTCCAAAAACCAAACACGTTAGCGTAGATTCTCTCGCTCAACATTTTGGCGCCGCTGCCGGGGAGGCAACGCTCTTTGATTTCTCTTCGCGTTCTGTAACTTACAAATCATTTACCTCACTTTTCTCCTTTCTTATTGTAATTGCAGGTACTCTTTTGAGACAGGCAAAAGCGGTAGATCGGAGTAAAGTGCTGTGGAAGGTTTTGTAAGTTATCCCCCACCTCCCACCCATTAGATTTCATTTCATCACATAATAATTCAAACATCAATCAACCTAGGTGTTCTTATAAACTCTAAGGTTAGATTGTTTGTTGTTTGACATCCATACTCACTCCAACCCCCACATTAAAAAAAGAAAAAAATAAAAAAAAAAATCTCACAGAGGTACACAACCTCATCTGATTTTCTAACTCAACCGGTAAACCAATCTTAGGAGCCGGTACACACATCCAAACACATAATCGAGTAGAAATCAGATTGGGTAATCATTTGTGTGCCTAATTAGGTGGTGCATCAGGCCAGTTGTTTGAGTTGTTTGGGCCGCACCACTTCAAATAAAATCAACTCATCTAGTAGCTGCCAATTAGGTTCAACTCTTAGGGATCTACCAGGCACTCCATATTCTTTTTAAACTTTAAAGGAAAATATCTTCACCTGTGCTTGCAAAACCTGGTGTGCCAATGAAACTTGATTGAAAACACCTAAAGTTGAATCCTAAAAGCTACTAAGCAAGATTTGAACCTTAAAATTCATCACATCAAAAATAATCTTGCTTGAAAACCACTGGTTGTGCACGCACACACAAAGCAATCAATCATTAAGGGCACAACCCATTTAAAGGGCCCATCACATTCCAAAGTACATTCAAACCTAGCCCTAAATAAAACAGAGCAGACGTTGGCCTTAAGGATTGGACTCGCTCTTCAGAACTCAGAACGAGATTATTTTCGATTAGTCTGTTTCTACTGTTCAATCTGATGTCTAGCTAGGGGAGCAGAGTCAAACGATCGCGGCTGGGGGGTACACTAGGAACCGGAGGCGCAAGCCGAAGGAAGAACCTTCTCCCCAGTCCCTCCTTCTAACTGGTTGGATTGAACAGACAGAAGTAGATCAAATCGTTCCTTTATCTCAAGACGGGTTTTGGGAGTCTGTAGGTCTGTAGGCTAACCCATTTAAGGACAGGTTTGATTGTTTGTATTGCAGGGCACCTTTCTTCCTCCCGTGTCTCATGAATCCTTCCACATATTTCATGCATTCCCGCTCTTTCCCTCCTGTTGTAAATTATCCTCAACATGACGATTATCCCAATTCGTATTGTAATAGACTATTAGTTAGTTGGGATAATTCGGATTGGGGATACAATTCCGGACCCCCGTGTTTAGGGTCTAACCCTGAACACTTTGATTCTCAATTCTATCCTTCTCAGAGTTGCATCGATTATAGATCGTCCTCCTTTCATGAACAACCTAATGCGATCTACAATCAAGAAGGATACACTGATCCTTACCCATCCTCTGATTTCACTGCCTTTAGGTCATCTCCATCTTTTGAACAATCTGAAATGATCTATTATCAGGATGGGTATAACGAATCTCAATTCGTTAATTCCTCTACATTGATGTCAAACCCGCCCAACCCTGAACCAACTCATTTGGTTCAGGTTAATCAGGTTCAAGATAAGGTTCTGGCTAACTTGAGGAATATCATTCAATCTTTAGAAGTTCAGCCAATACCTTGCATTGAGAGATTGGAGCCCCTGATTGAAATGATTGATGATTTAAACAAGTCTTTGTTGGATTGGCTCCAGGATGTTAAGGATAAGAACCCGGGTGAGTTTCTACTTGGGAAATTAGCAAAATTGAGGATGAGATTCGTGGTTGCTTTGATTCAATCTTGGAATAATTCCCAGGATGAACTCTCTTCAGGAAAGCCAATGACAGAACCCGTTCAGGCACCTGTTGGGGGGGACACGTGTTACGAAGCTGATCAGATTGAATTAAAACAACCAATTAAGGATGATTTGATTTCTTCACCTGAAATCCCTGAGCCAGGTTACGAGGAAACGTATGTCTCCTTGGAACGCAAAGTGACAAATGATTTTGGGACATACATTGATACGGATCCTGATGGTGAAGATTCAAGTTGCGAAGTCTCACACGAGTTTTCAGATCACGATTTTTGTGAGACGATTGGGCCTGAGGAATCTGATAGATCATTTGATAGCCCAATAACTGAGGAAACTGATCTTATTAGGGCACACGATACGGATCCAGAATCGCATTTTCTGGAGGAATTAATTCAATGCCCTGATTATCAGTTACACCCTGTTGAGCTTATTGATGATTCTAATTCTGAGATAATTAGACCCAAGTCAATTTTGATTTTGCCACATCATCTAGACTTGGAGATTTCAGACGGGGTGATGAATATACAAGAGGTCATGGAATTTGATATGCCGAATGAGGAGGATAGGAGCTGGGAAATTCTGATTTGGGAAGTCAATTTTGGAGGAAATGGAAGATTGAGTCGAAGGGTTCCTTTTAAACTGAAACCATCAAATCAGAACCCTTACGACATTTGTTTCGAGGATGTCAAACTCAAGCACACATTTAACGATTATCCTTTTGAGCTTCAATTCTCTGTAACCCGACATTTTGGCCTTGGGTTGCATCCTCACAAATCGCAGGCCCGACCCCGCTTGCATTCTGATTTTAGGTTTTGGGTAATTTTTATCCAGAACCTAAGATATTCTCGATTATGGGGAGTGGGTCTGCACCACAATCTGGTCCACATCTGTGGACCTCTGCTGACAGGTCAGAGGATTCTTCTGTTTATTCTAATTCTGACCTGCACATGTGAATTCTTCATTTCTTTTCTTTGTATAGTGTGCCTAGCTGAAGGCACTAAACTCAGCACATATACAGTTCTTTTTCATTTTCATCTCGGAGCGGACCCGATATCCACGCAATTCAGGTGCTTTCTACGCTTTTCCACTCTGTTTTATGTCTTTTTAATACAATGAGGACATTGCATTAGATAGGCATGGGGGGGTGGATATTTATCTTTGAATTCATTCGTCAGCTCCGTAGATTTGTTTTATTATTAAAAAAAAAAAAAATCGAAATTAGGAAAGAGAATTTAGGTTTAAGAAAATTTTCGATCTTAAGAAATACTATATTATGTTCTGAACACAAAGACCCTTCAGGTCTTTGGACTTAATCAGCCCGTATATCCACTAAAATGTGGATTTGTTTTTCGAGTTCTCGCCAACCTGAATTTTATTATAATTGGAGTAAATAAGTTTGGGTGATAAGTACACGACTTATCAACCCGCCCTCTGATGTGAGGGAATTTTGAGTCTTAAGCATCTACACACTTTCTTTGCACTGACTCGTTGTTTGGCGATTTTAACGGAAATTGGGTAGCTAATGAACCTTCTAGGGTGATATGGCTGGCAAGTTATCGTGGGTAACAGCCCATAGGTAGGTTGTCCAGAGCCCAGTCACTGGACCTTTCTCTTTTTGCTGCCTTTAGGTAAATCTTAGACCAGGGAAGCCACCTACTTAAAAAAAAAAAAAAAAAAAAAAAAAAAAAGAAAATCAAAAAGGCGAAAAGAACAAAAAGAAATAAGCCACACTTCGCCGCACGAGTATGGCTGGCAAGTTGTCGGTGGTAACAGCTCATCGACCGGTTGTCCAGAACCCAGCTCAGAAAATGCACTAAAAATTCCCAAAACACTTAGGAAGAAGCGGAGAAGTAGAATAAACCGGGGAGATATACACTGGATTCACCCTTGTGTTGACCCCGTTAAAAAATAAAAGTAGGGAGAAAGCTACCGGTTGTAAAGATACACCTTTAGGCAGAATTCTTTTTGAGGTCACCTAGAGGCGTAGAAATCCGAAGTCCGTTTTAATTGCCGGTCAACGAGTCTATCACAATCACAATAAGATGCTTAAAACTTAGGGTTCTCATCAAATCTTGGGTGAGTTGAATGGCCGTAGAAAGCCACTCTTAAACCCTAAAATTTGAAAATCTAAAAAAAGAGAGTAAAAACAGAAAAAGAAATTTTTCTTTGAATAAGGAGAGGCTTGAGGCGGTCTGCATTTTGGCTGATACCCGGGCACTGTTGTGTCTTTGAAAGTTCAGTTCTTAAGTAGACAATTTCTTAATGATTGAAAATAACTCAGGTCCAAATAATCTAACCTAATTCTTTTATAAATAGCATATAGTTTTTGCTAGGGACTAGCAAAAGATAGGCATGGGGGTATGATGTAAACACATTTACACTACTTAAAATGTCTATTTATGCATGTTCTTAAGCATAGGATTGCATTTCATGATATAAATATTGCATTACATGCATCATCTTGCATTTAGAGTAGTTTGAATAAAATGGAGGTTAATTGTCTCCTTTTATGTGCTTGGACAGGGCAAATATTTTATCGGGGCCTCGGATCAAAGATCCAATCGTATGGATATGATCAGGGCGACGATTGGAGTTCAACGACTCCAAGATCGCCCTAATCAGGCATCCGTAGCATCAGATAGAGACCGGGGAACCCTAGAAGATCAAGGGCCAGGATGGTGTAAATCCGCACTTCAGATGGAAAATCCGACCACACGGATGAATTCGGATCGACGATCGCAGCCGAACGACACAAAAATCGAGTCAATCCGACATCCGTGGCACCATCTACAACTTCCAGAAGATGGACGGCCAAGATGGCGCCACGTGGCGCCATCCCAGCCGCCCAATCGGCCGCAGGAGTCCTGTGAAGATCGCGCAACGTCTCTTCTCCGCCGTTGGATCTCGATCCAACGGCTGCGGTCGCGCGCGTTTAAAAACGTCCGCGCGACCATTTCGCCGCGTAGCGCAGCGGCTACGCAGCTGCGGGCGAAGCGGAGGTCGCGGGGTCGAGCCGCGGAGAGGGGGGTCGAAGGCGCGGGCGAGCGGGCGCGCACGAGCGTCGGATGAAGATCCAACGGCCGCGCGCGCCCGATAGCGCCGACGCGCAATTGGACGCTCTGGTGGGCGCGCGATCGCACGCGGGCGGCGCGCTCGGCAGCGGGCGCGGACGCGATCTAAGCCGTCCGATCTCGCGATCGGACGGCTGAGACGACGCGGACGTGCGTCTGCGTTACGCGCGCAGGCCAGCCGAGCGGGCGCGCGTGGGTGCGGCGGCGACGGCGACGGCGGGGCTTTAGCGACGGTTTTATCCGTCACTAAAGACCCCTTATTTATTATTTTGAAGATGTAATGTCCATTTTGCCCCCACTCCTTGCAACTATAAAAGGAGACCCCCTCCATACGAAATTTTCATCCCTTCCTTCTCCTCTCTACCTCTCCAAAGCTCAAGAGAAGCTTGTCCCACACCCGGGATGCTTCTCGCGAGATAAAGTCCAAATTTTCGTCCCCCTTCGGAAGTGGATCCCGCGACGACGACGGCGTGCTGCTTCGTTCCCGTTCTTCTGCTTCGTCCTCCTTCGTCCCGCTTCGTTCTCCTTCGTCCAGGCGTCGTCCCATCCGGCTCGTCCTCCAAGCGACCGTCGAGGAGGATTCTCTCTCCCTATTCTTTTTACTGCTTTCTAGTATAGATTTACTGCTTTCTAGAGTAGTCTATTCGTCCTCCGAGCAATCGTCGAGGAGGACATTTCTCCCTCCATTCTTTTAATGCTTTCTAGAGTAATTGTTTTATGTTTTCTAGTTGTAATGAAAGAACTCTTTTATGATAAATTCCTTGTCTATTCTACATCTCATTTTGATTTCCATGTATAGTATTCTTTCTCTCTCTCTTACTCCCTCTCTCTCTTTTATTTGTTGTAGTTTAAATTGAATTTCTTCGTGACAAAATAAAAAACCGAAACGCGAAGTTTTTAAATCAAACGTTCGCCTCCCTGTGTTCGACCCGGAATTCTTATTTTGGTATAAATTTTATTTGTTGAACACGAATCCTTCGCTTTCGAACTACAACGACGGGGTTTTCCAAAACCAAACACGTTAGCGTAGATTCGCGCTTAACACTAGCTGAGCTATCTAACCGAGAGATCAAGAAGATCCTTCAGGTTACTGTTCGACCTGATAGAAAAGATTGGTCTTCTCGGCTTCCAGAAGCATTGTGGGCCTATAGGACCGCCCACAAGACCCAATTAGGAATGTCTCCCTTCAGACTAGTGTATGGGAAGGCATGTCACCTCCCCGTCGAATTGGAGCATAAAGCCTATTGGGCAGTATGGACCTGTAATCTCGACCTTTCTAAGGCTGGAACCCACAGAAGACTTCAAATGAGCGAGATCGATGAATTACGCCACGACGCGTATGAGAACTCATGAATTTACAAAGAACGGGTTAAAGCTTTTCACAACAAACACATTTCTAGAAAGGTCTTTCATCCTGGTCAAAAAGTTTTACTCTTTGATGCCCGACTCAAATTATTCCCAGGAAAGCTAAGATCCAAGTGGGTCGGACCCTACCTAGTTTGACAAATCTTCGGAAATGGAGCCATTGAAATCAGCCCACTCAGCCACGATTCTGAACCCTTTGTCGGGTCAGAGACTCAAGCCATTCATTGACATGACCGATATAGATTTGGCTGAGTCATCCTTTACCCTCCATTCCTCTTGAGCTCATTGCGCCCAGCCGATGGCGTAAAACTCAGCGCTTAACGGGAGGCAACCCGTCATTCTTTGAAAAACCCGAAACCATTTCTGACATCTCTATGCGGAACTCATATTGCACTTTAGGGTTCATCCATTAGAACAGCCGACTTCACCTCAGGTATACCTACCCGAGATTAGAAATCGTTCGCAACAAGTCACTTCGACCCATTCACTCACCACACACCTGTCCTAATACATGAACTAAGCTGAATTCGAACCCACCTAATTTACAATGGGGACATTGCAAATCTTAGGCATGGGGGGGTATGAAAGTGCAAAATGTCAGAAAATTCATATCAAGAAAAAAAAAAAGAGACTTGATAGAGGGGAGGAACAATTCAGGGTCATACAAATGAGAGGAGGAAAAGAAAGAAAAATGACAAAAAGGAGCACAAAATGAAAATGAAAAGAAATAGTCATTAGTAAAAGGTTAAGGGGTTAACTGAAGTTCTAGACCAAATCAAAAAAAAAAAGGAATAGAAAAGTGCTATGGAGACATAACAAGAGATTAGTGGGAACGCTGGTCTTAGGCCTCTTGGGCTAGATTTGTTAGCTTAAAAATCCACGTATCCGTTAAAATCTGGATAATCCTCAAGAGGTTGAGGAAAATGCGAAGCTTAAGTATTAGGTCTAAGGCTTAGGAAGTATTCGGCCTCGTTAACTAACCTCCGGTTTGCGGGATTCGGTAACCTAAGCACCCAAATTCACACATAGTCTGGTTCAGTGCGCATAAACATCCAAATCACGTGAAAAGCATTTAATGTTCTGAAAAAGTCACCTAGATTAGGAGCGGCCAATCAGCACAAATTGATTTGGACAAGTTCCCAGCACAGAGAGGCGGGAAATTCCCCTCGAAGATGCGTAACAACATATCGTCTCCTCGGTGCTTGTCTCTTAGGATATTTAAATATCCTACCGGGGGCATGTAAGCACTCTGCTGGTTCAGATACCATGGGTGGCATTATCACGCAATGTCGATCGCCAGGGTCTGGATTCGGCCACGGAACGCCATGGGCGGGATTATCTCGAAATCTCGAAAGCCAGGGTTCCGGGGGTTGCCATGGGCGGGATTATCTCAAACACTCGAAAGCCAGGGACCCTTGAGGATTGATGATGGGGACGAGGAATCCGATACAGACCGTGTTGAGAAGCTACTCCGAAGCTAGAAATAAAAAGAAAAGAGAGAGAAAAGCTCTCCAAACAAATAAATCTTCTATCTTTCTCTTACAAAAAATGCATTGAAAACTGAACTTAGGCTAAAAATGTCTCAAGCACGGGTGCTTTAACCGCGGAGTCCAACAAACCCTAGGTTAGTTTCTGTGGGCCGTAGAAACCTTTGCGGAAGACTGAGGCTAAAGCGGAACAGGTCTGGATTTTGGTTGGTACTTGAGTACCTCTAGGCCTATTGTCGGCATTCCCACCTAATCACAAAAGAAGAGGAGAAGCACTTATCATTGTTGACAGACATTCAGGGTCTAGAATGGAAGTTAAAACTTTGAAATTTTGCTAAGGGACTAGCAAAAGCTAGGCATGGGGTATGATGAGAGACTCATCATGAGCCATAACTAGCTCATTTTGACCCAATAAAGAAGATAAAAGCTCCTACATAACCTAGAAGAAGGCTTAACTGAAGGAACAAGTGCTCTGAGAAGAAAACATGAAATAAAGATTAAAACTGCAATTTTACCATTGCAGTACATAAACGGGATTTCTCAGAAGCAAAACATAGGTCAAATGGTCCAAATAAGATAAAAAGTGGGTTGAGTTAATCAGAAATGGGTTTATGTGCAATCTAAGAACTAAATGACACTTGGTAACCCTAAAACAGACTCGCTTAAATTAACAAGGTTCTGATCAGAATAAAAATCAGGTAAACCCTCTAAAAATCATAGAAAAACATCCTCTAGGGTTTAGAACACTTAATTTGGCCTTTGGAACCTAGTTTGACCTAGATTAGAGTCCTAGCTCTTCAATTAACCTAATTTAGGTTTTTACGCAAAATGTCCAGTCAAACGAGGTCAAACCTAAAATCCAACTTCACCATTGGATTCCATAGGTCCAAACTAGGTTTGTACCAAAATTTGGACCTAAGGAGAGGTCATCTTGACCTACTTTGCAATTTAGTACACCCAAATCATAAATTGGTCCCTATCTTTTGAATACCTTTGCAGAGAGGCCCCTAGGTTCTTCGCCTCCTTTGCAAACCAGTCCTGCCGCCATTGCTAGGGCAGAACCGAGCTCCGGCGAAGTTTCGAGAGAGATTGCTCTCTAATTCCTCAGAGATTCTCTCCCAGAAATGGAAGGGGGATTCTCTGAGGAATTCCCTTCCTTCTAAAGCCAATTACAATCGCTGGTGTGAACCTAATCTCTCGTGCGAACGCACGAGAGATTTGGGTATCCACCTTCCTTCCATCTCCGGTGAGCCGGCAGCGTTGATTGCACGGTCTGCACGTGCTGGTAGGTGCGGCCAACACCTATAAAAGACACCCCAGACCCTGCCGCAGAAGGCAAGCTTGATTTTGACGGAGATCCCCGCCCAATTTCCTCTCTCCCATCTTCGACCAAATGACCCGCAAGCTCCGGCGACCTCCTCCCCTCCGTCTCATCGCTCTGCTGCCATACCAGCAGCAGAGTCCTCTCCGCCTCTTCCTCCCGCGTCGCGTTGTACCCCGCGCGCGTGCTCTTGACCTCATCTTCATCGCCGCTTCCTCACTCAGGGTCTTTCTTCCCCGACGACGGCAGTTACGAGCCGTCCTCTCCACCGCCTCCCTCCCTTCCCGACAAACCCAGATACATTCTCCATCCTCTCCTCTCTCTTTTCCCCCTACTATTTTACTTGATTACCCCTCGACAGTACCTAACCACCTCCATCGTTCTCGCCTCCGACAGCCCTCCGGCGAGCTGCCCACACCACTCCGCCCCTCCACATGGCTCGCCAACCCCCTCGTGAGCTTCGCCTCACCACCAGGAACCCATTCCACCCCATCATTGCCACTCCAGACCGCCACAAGCACCCCCAGACCAACCCACCATCTCCGGCCACAGGTTGACCTAGGCACGCACACCTAGGCCGACCTGCAACCTGCAGCATCGCCCACCGCCTTCGCCGTGCTACGGCGAAGGTTTCCAGCTATTCTGATTGGGCCAATAGGCAGTTCTGTTGGATGTCAGGTGTACGCCCCGGCCGCCATTAACAGCCGAAGCAGCAGGGAGCTTGGAGCAGCAGCAGGCGTTAGGCTTCCCAGGCGGCAGGTGTAGCAGACTCTTGCAAGGGTCGCGAAGCAACCGAGGCCAGCCAGTAGCGCAGAGGAGTCAACAGCTTGGGCAATCGAGCGACAAAACTCTGCGGGCGCACGTGAAGGCGAGACCAGATAGTCCCACATCGTGGGATTGCAACACTCAGGTACCGTATAAGTTGTTTTTGTGTTTTCGTCTTAGTGCCTCCGTAAGCACAGGGGTGAGGTCCCTCACTGCCCTCACACACGCCTCGTCCGCGGCTTGACCTCGCGGATCTGGCAGATCCGACCCGACCTAGACCTACGCACTCCTTGCACATCATCACTTGCCGGTGCGCCTGGTCCCGGGTGCGAACCCGACCCGACTACCCGTGTGGCTCTGGGAGAGCGTCCGTGAGTGAATTGCTTGAGAGAGAGAGATGCTTGGGTAGAGGGACGGGGGTGGGTTTTTGCTACTGTGTGGTGTGTGCAGGAAGAAAGAACTGACCAAGGCAGCGAACACTTAGTGGCTGCAGAACAGGAAGAAAAGAAAGAAGAGGCTGTGCGGCAGTGAAAGGAGAAGTCTTCGCAGAGAAGAAGAAGAAGGAAGACAAGGCAGAAGAGAGAGAAGAACGAAGAAGAAGACAAGGGAAGACTGCAAAGAGATCAGAAGAAAAAGAAGAAGAAGAAGAAAGAAGAAAGGCAAGGCAGGAGAAGAAGGAAAGATACAGAAGCAAAGAAAGGAGTAGAGCCACGAAGAAGAAGAGAGAAAGAGAGATCACATTTAAGACGTCTGATACACAAATCAGACGTCCAATTCTATTTTTTTTTCCAAATCCTTTTTAAAATTCTCTCTTTGAATCAATTATATTTGCATTTAACAGTTGTATTCTTTGATTTTACAAAGTACTGAGATTGCTCCCCGTGTTCGACCTCGGATACTCTAGTTGTTCGAGTAATAAAATTCTTTATATTTATTTAAACATTTTGTCGGTTATACTACAACGTAATACGCTTTAAATCCGCACAAAATCGTTGAGAATAGTGCCCTATCCCGAGCGCTTATCTGCTCTTGGGGAATCTTCTGTTGGCTCGTATGGAGCCAAGGATAGGACGGAAGAGATTACGGATACTGTTAGGAAAGTCCTGATTAACTTGCCTCTGTTGGAAGCGATTAAACAGATTTTGTCCTTTGCCAAGTTTCTGAAGGACCTGTGCACCCAGAAGCGTCGATCTAGGAAACAGGTCCAAACCAAGGTCATCCTGCCTGACCATGTTAGCGCGATTCTTTAGCATGGAGCACCCCCGAAAATGAAAGACCTAGGGGTCCCGTATATTTCAGTGGTTATAGGTAACCAACACATTGACGAGGCTCTGCTCCATCTGGGTGGGGGGTAAACATTCTACCGAGCTCCGTCTATGACCTTTTGGGAAGAGGAAAGCTGAAGCTTAGTCCAGTAATCCTCCAGGTTGCAGACAGATCACTTAAGACACCGTGGGGATTTTTGGAAGATGTCCTTGTGAGAGTGGAGGATTTCTTCTTCCCCATTGACTTTCTGGTACTTGATACTGACCCATCTAATAAGCCCACAAAGTCGTCCATTATTTTGGGATGCCCCTTCTTGGCCACAGCCAATGCCTCGATAAATTGTAGATCTGGGGCACTTAAAATGGGCTTTGGGAACAAGAAGATCTGGTTGAATGTTTTTGATACTTACAAGCAACCTGGATTTGAAGATTGTTCTTAGATTGAGGTCGTTGATGAAATAATTGAAGAGACTACTCCAGCACTCTTATGTAGAGATCCCCTTCAGAAGGTCATATCTCAAGACCATCCCTCGATTATTAAAGAAACTGAAAGGAAAATGCCCAAACTAGAAGAGTTGCTGGGGGTACACACTGAGTCTCTGCCCCCACCCTAGACTGTAAAGGTAGATCCGCTGCCTGAGGCGAGGACATCTCAACTAAAACCCTCAATCCAAAAGGCTCCTGAATTGGAGTTGAAACCTCTCTCGAGCACATTGAAATATGCTTTCCTTGGCCCCAATAACACGCTCCCTGTTATTATCTCGTCTGCATTATCTGAATTGCAGGAGGGAGCTCTGCTTGAGTGTTTACTAAGGCACAAGGAAGCAATTTCCTGGACAATTGTTGATATTAAGGGTGTTGATCCCACTCTTTGCATGCACCATATATACATGGACGAGTCCGTGAAGCCTTTCCGAGATATGCAGAGAAGGCTCAATCCAAATATGCGGGAGGTTGTTAAAAAGGAGATTCTGAAATGGCTGGATGCAGGGATTATCTATCCCATTTCAGATAGTAAATGGGTCAGTCCTATTCACGTAGTTCCGAAAAAGGCAGGAATCACTGTGGAGGAGAATGACCAAGGAGAACTGGTGACCACTAGACCCTCAACTTGTTGGAGGGTCAGCATTGATTACCGCCGTTTAAACACGGCTACCCAGAAAGAGCATTTCCCCTTACTGTTTATCGATCAAATTCTGGAACGATTGGCGGGGAACAAGTACTTTTATTTTCTTGATGGGTACTCTGAGTACAATCAGATAGCTTTTTTTCCTGATGATCAGGAGCGTACCACCTTCACGAGTCCTTATGGCACTTTTGCATTCCGCCGAATGCCATTCGGGTTATGTAATGCTCTTGCCACTTTCCAACGTTGTATGATGGCTATCTTTTCTGATATGATTGATGAGTTCGTTGAAATTTTCATGGATGACTTCTCCATTTATGGCTGGTCGTTTGACCTATGCCTTTCGCACCTTGATAGAGTCTTAACCTGTTGCGAAGAGGCAAAGTTGGTGCTTAGCTGGGAGAAAAGCCACTTTATGGTCCAGCAGGGCATTGTGTTAGGGCATATAGTTTCCGAGAGAGGATTAGAGGTGGACACCGCAAAAATCAATTCCATCTCTAAGCTTCCATTGCCCGCCAATGTTCGTCAGGTTAGATCTTTCCTTGGCCATGCTGGATTTTATAGGCGCTTCATTAGAGATTTCAGTAAAATCTCTAAGCCACTCTGTGACCTGTTAGCGAAGGATGTCTCCTTCAATTTTGATGATAGATGTGGTGAGGCTTTCCAAGTTCTGAAGAAAGCCCTCATTACCGCGCTGATTCTCCAAGCACTAGATTGGACCCTCCCGTTTGAGCTTATGTGCGATGCTTCTGATTTTGCAGTGGGAGTGGTCTTAGGTCAAAGGGTTGATGGCAAACCTCATGTGCTGCATTATGCCAACAAGACCCTTACGCATCATCAGCAAAACTACACGGTCATTGAAAAGGAATTACTTGCTATAGTATTTGCTTTGGAAAAGTTGCAGTCTTATCTTTTGGGATCCAAGGTTGTGGTGTTCATTGATCATTCAGCCCTTAAGCATCTTCTGGCTAAAAAGGACACCAAACCTCGCCTAATTCATTGGATTTTGCTACTCCAAGAATTTGACCTAGAAATTAAAGACAAGAAAGGAGTTGAGAATGTGGTAGCAGACCATTTGTCTAGGATCCCTATTGAGGCATCAAACCCTGCTGGCAGTATTCAAGAGACATTCCCTGATGAGTCTCTAATGGTCATGGAAGCTAAAACTCTGTGGTTCGCTGACATAGTAAACTATCTGGTCACAGGCATTACCCCCAGTACTTGGGACAAGCAGAAGCGAGACAGGTTTCTCGCCAACACTAAATTTTATCACTGGGAGGAACCTGAGCTTTTTAGAATAGGCCCTGACCAGCTGTTTCGCCATTGCATCCCTGATGTAGAACAAAGAAGTGTTCTGAGTTTCTGCCATGACCTCCACTGTAGGGGACATTTTAGTGGGAAGAAGACTGCCCATAAGGTTCTTCAGTTTGATATTTGGTGGCCCACATTATTCCGAGATGCACATACGTATGTGGGTGCATGTCTACGTTGCCAGCAGACAGGAACCATTGGAAAAAGGGATGAGATGCCCGAACAACCTATCCTCCCTGTTGAAATCTTTGATATTTGGGGCATTGACTTCATGGGTCCCTTTCCTGTGTCCTTCAGATATGAATACATCCTTGTGGCTGTTGACTATGTATCAAAGTTGATAGAAGCCATACCCATGCGAACCAATGACCATTCCGTGGTCATGGGCTTTGTTAAGGCTAATATCATTTCTCGGTATAGGTGCCCAAGGACGATCATAAGTGATGGAGGACCTCACTTTAAGAATGTACACTTCACAAGACTACTCCAAAATTTGGGAGTCAACCACATGATAGCCACACCTTATCATCCCCAAACAAGTGGACAAGTTGAAGTGTCTAATAAGGAGATTAAGCAAATTTTAGAAAAAACTGTCAGGCCTGATCGGAAGGTGATTGCACTGCAAAAATACACCTGCAATTGTGTCGTGCTACTTCCTAGCATTATCAGTGCATATTAGGTAGACATAGTCACATTGTAAAAATACACGCATGCATGCATTTAATTGAGAGGGGAGGAGAGTAAATAAAATGGCCTCGCAATTCACATTTTATTCAATTGCTGCTTCGCAAAATTCCCATCTTTATTTTTATTTCCATTTGATTTGGAAATCTTTCTTCCCGCAGCTGCTGTGCATGGATTGACTTCTTCCTCCTCGCGCCATGCTTCCCTACTCACAGCTCTCCCTGTCAGCCGCAGCAGCCCACTCCCTGCCAAGCCATGCGCAAGCCATGCACAGCCAGGGCATGGCTGTGCATGGCTTTCTTCTTCTATAAAAAGAGCACGGTTCTTCCTTTGAAGCCAGCCTGGTCCTCCATGAAAAGAACCCACAGCTCCACTTCTCCTTCCAGGCCACCATCCCCTCCCCTCTCCCTCCACACGCCGGCCCTCCTCCTTCGAGGAGACACCTGGCGGACAGAAGCAACTCACGGTGGTGCACAACCACCACCGTGAGTCCACCACCGCCCAGCTCACCATAGAGTCGGTGGGCGTGGTGGCTCTTTCCTTGTTTCACCGTTTGAAGCACCTTCAGCCATTGGAGCAAAGCTTCAAGCTTGAAGCTCAAAGCTCCAGCAGCAGCAGCAAGGTGGCAGCAGCAGCACGTAGCAGCAGCCACCCCAGCCCTTTCCGCGCATGCCTGCAGGCCGCCCTCGCCTCCAGCGCATGCCTGCAGGAACCATCGCCTCCCATTTCTTTGCCCTGTCGCGCTCTCTCTTCCACCCACAACCGGCCAATGCGCGCCTCTGCAGCGACTGGCCAAGCTTCCCGCGCAGCCCAGCTTACACCCGCAGGTCACCGCGTGCCCTGTCGCGCCCCTGCGCTTGCTACCCAACCTCTTTGCGCGCTCTGTCTCGAGGTCCCGCCCGTGAGCCAGCAGCATGAGCCACTCCACCGCGCGCCGAGCCGTCCGCAGTCAAAGCACCAGGCGTACTCGGTCGCGTGGTGCAGCCTTACACTATAGCCACTGTTCACGCCAGTCTGCGGAACATTGTGGCTACAGTGGGGTGATCGGAAGGCTTCTCACTTATCCGGTCACCCGGCGTGCCGCAATCGGCTAGCGGCCGCGCACGCGTTCAGCCCTACGCCCGCTCCAGCGCCCGCCTCTCCCAGCGCCTACCTTCGCCCGCTTCCTTCATCGCGTGCACCTGTGAGCATCGGCTCTAGCCTTCCACGCAGCACAGTGCGTTGTGGCCTCCTCTCTCTGCGCACACTCCCCTGCATGCGCACGCCTCTCAGTGCGCCAATGCTTCTGCGCGTGCGCACGTGGACCAGACGACGCTCCACAACTTCAGATGCCTTAACCCTCAGCAGCACCCTCTCTCTCCCGCTCTCTCTCTCTCTCTCACTCTCTCTCACAACACTATCTCACTCTCTTTACCGACGCTTGCACACACATACACTCACTTTCATACACACCCACACACACCTATACACTACTATATACATATATATATATATATACGTATACATATATATATATATTATATATACATATATATATATACTAATATCTATGTATATATAGTATTTATATAACTAAGTATTAGTATACATATATATATATATATACATATATCTAGATACTTATATATATATACACATATATATTTACATATATATATATTTATACATATATATCTATACATATATTAATACTTATATAAATATGTATTAGTCTAAATACATACACACATATATATATACATATACTTATACATACATATATATACATATATTTATACATATATATATATATATAAATATACATACATATATATATCTATAACTATATATACATATATATATACATATCTATCTACATATATCTATATACATATATTACCATATATAGATATATATATATTTACATCTATATAGTTATATATACATACTTATACATATATATATACAAATATAAATATCTATACATATATCTATCTATACATATACTTATATATATATATATACATATACATATATACATATATAACAACATATATATACCTATATATTTATAACCATATATATATATAGATATATTTACATATTTACATATTTACATATATACATATATATATATATATATTTTTTTTTTTTTTCACGTTACTTATCATACGTGGTATCGCGGGAATATTTGCACCAGTTGCTGATACTCCCCGATACACGTGTACAAAAAGCATGTTCGCATTCATCTTCCACCATCCAACCTTACACTCCACGCGGCACCTCGTCCTGTCGGTTGTGTCTTTCTAGACAACGACCGACTCGACACCGTGCTACACTCCATCTCCGCCTCCACCCCACCCCTTTATACATATATATCTATACTATATTTACTTTATTTCTATTTCTCTTGCATGCCCATAAAAAGATAAAAAATATATAAAAGAGAAAAGATAATCTTTGACTTGCAGGTACTCTGTCTTGTGAGTAGCAAGAACCGTTTTGGAACCTTGATTTGGCTCAAAGCCAAGAACCTAATTTTGAGGGTGTACCTCAAGGACAAAGATTATCAGAAAAAAAATCTAAATAGAAAAACACCAATAACACAATAAAATAACGGAAGTGATTCGTTGTAGGAAAGGCGTAGAAACTTGACTTGTACCCCACTTCCCTGAGTTCGACCCTAGGCCTAAAAGTGACCAAGATAAAATCAAGTAGGCCAGGTAAAAAATTTTGTAAAGAGATGGTTAGGTCCGATTTAGGTTAACCACTATACACACTTCAACGATAAATCATCATATTAACAACCTAACCGGGTCCGACACCATAACTTTTCTGGCGTCGTTGCCGGGGAAGTGCACCTTCAAGTAAGTTTCTATTCCATTCCTTTCATTTTTCTCTTCTCTCTTCACGGGTGTCTCCATTTTTGGTGTGTAGGTAAACCTGTTGCAAGGAGAAGGTAGGAAGACGAAGTCGAAGATGTGAGCAGATCCAAGGCGGAAACAAGAGCGTGAAGACGCCGACACTGCATTGGATCTTCGCACACGTTGCCGAACAAGTAGGTTTTCTTTTCTTAGCAACTTAGGTTAACTTGTCACATTAATAAAAAAAATCATTAAAATTAAAAAAACTAGAAAAACTTCTTGGGATATCTTGGGGCAAGTGGACTAAAATTCACCTGTTTGATTGATTGCCTTTATTCCCACTACCTTGGGATTTCCCGCCCTACTTCGTAAAGCGAAAATCCGAGAATCTTGATTCTTGAATTTTTTGCCGTCTGAAGTATTCTTTGAGGCAAATAAAAAGATTGATTGCACCCCTCTTTGCCTCATTTACCTGCAAATTCGAGATCACATTTTTGGTGGGGAGACTTGGAATTGAGTTGATTCCAACCCCACCACGACTTTTCACTTGCCTAAGATTCAATCCCAAACATTTCAACCCTAACAATTTGGTTTTCTTTATCTTTTGGTTGAGCCTTGTGTGTGGACATCCCTTTGGTGATTAGGAGCACTTGAATCGAAGCGCTTTGGCTCCCTTTCACACTAATCTAAAACTGATTTGTGCATCCACACATAGAAATCTCCATTTAGGGTAGCCCATTGCATTTTAGCATGCATTAACCAATTGATATTGAAGAAGGGTTTGTTGGGCTTAGAAGAAAACTTGTATTCTTTCAAAACCCGAAGATTGGTTGAATTGGTAATTCAGAGAAATCCTAAAATTCATACTACTTAAAGCTGAAACTCTAAAAGCCATTCACTAATTAAAAACTTCAATTTGGGGAGATTTCCCCGTTGCATGCTTGTTTTACATACTCTGAAAATCAATCACTTAGGCATTACCCGTAAATAACGCCCTTCACATTCCAAAAGCACTTGACCCTAAGCCTCTAACTAAAATTGGTAGTAACTTGACCCTTAATAAGGATTGGAGGTCTAACTACCTGCGTGTAGTGCCTACGTGCTGGTGAGGGTTCCCGCGTGCTCTTGGGTGTCTAAGACTGGGGAAAACGGCCTTTCAATCTGACCCGGTGGTTCCGCGGTGCTCGCATTCGGTTCTGTAGTTCGTGATAGTAGGTAACTTAGATCTTTAGGTCTAACGGCACACTGTAGAGGTTAGGAATTTGATTGTATTGATTTGTCATCAAGTGTACCTTTACAGCATCATTTCTCTCATCTCCTTTCCCCTTCTTATCTCCCCAATTCTTCCTGCGGTAGTGCATGTTTGGGAGGAGGTCACAAAACCCTGAACTGTGTGAATTGCCTGATAAATTTAGAAAAGAAGCCAAATCGTCCTCCTCCACAAACATGGCGGCACGCCCACCCCCAAATCCCAAGGGAGGAAATCACCCTCAAAACCCACCAGGTAGTGGAGCCTTAGATCCCATAACTCGCCTCCAAGCCCAAATGGAAATGTATAATGAACAAATCGAAGCCATTAGGGAAACATTGGAGGAAATGCAGAACCCTCCCGAACGGGAGGGGCCTAGGTCTCTTAGCTCCTATCAGAATCCCGCTGCTACAGAGACCATAGGACAAATTCGGGTCCCCATGGGCGGGGATGACTTTGAATTGAAACCTAACATAATTGGCCTAATAAATTTTCACTTTCTTGGTCTTGCAAGTGAAGATCCTTTTCTCCACTTGGAAGACTTAACCCGATTGGCTGAAACTGTTAAACCAAGAAATATCGGGTTACCTATAGTCCTCATGAAAATGTTCCCATTTTCATTGCGGGATAAAGCTTCGCAGTGGTTACGCACCCTTGGGAGAACCATCCACTCTTGGGAAGAGATGCGAACAACGTTTCTCAAGAAGTTCTTCCCAATCGGGCGAACCAATGCGCTTCGCCGTGCTATCACATCATTTACGCAACAAAATGGTGAACAATTTCATGAGGCATGGGAGAGGTATAATGACCTCCTCAGGAAGTGTCCGCACCACGGTCTGCCTAAGTGGCATATAACCCAGATTTTCTACTATGGGCTAAATGAGACTTTGAAGCAGATTGCAGACGCTTCCTGCGGAGGGAACTTTATGAATAAAGACGAGAATGGAGCATTTGAATTGTTTGAAAATATGAGTGAAAACTCGATGAACAATGCTTCCATTGCCACCTTTAATCATCCCAGCTAGCCCCGAAATGTCCACGATGTTGACACGGGACCCTCCCATTCATCCATTGATCTCAGCCATATAGCACAGAAATTGGATGAAGTCTCCGTCGTGCACAAGAAGCTGGACGAGCTTCTGGCCAACCCCGCCCATTCTTTGGCAAACACCCCTACTTCACCACTTCGTCACAATCCAAATTCTTCCAACACCAGGCTTATCCCAAGAAACCTCGTAAGACCTTCCTTACCGAGTGTCATGCCGAGCGACTAGGTAAGTCATGTGGAACTGGCTTTTGTGAGGCAGTATTTTGACACGGAGGACCAAGCCTCCGTGTGCTCGGATGCGTATTTACATGCGGACACATCTTCTGGCATAGAAGATGCTTGCACCCTGGGGAACAACCCGTTCTCTGCCACGTATAACCCAGGGTGGCGCAATCATCCGAACTTCGCATGGTCCAACAACCTGCAGCGCCAAAACCCCGCGGGTGGACCAATGTGACTGTCCGCACCTGTCATCCCAAGGGCCCAATCTAATCCTATGGCAAATCCGCCATCAGGCCCTTGCGTAACGCAAACCGAACATGCATCAAGTCCTCTTGACAAATTGATGCGAATGATGACGGATATGTCAAAGCGCCATGAAGAGAACATGACCTCTCTTCAGCACCAATTGGCGCAGCAGAATGCTGAGATCAGTCAACTACACATGGCGACTCGATCTCAGGGCACTCTTCCCGCCCAACCTGTCCCAAACCTGCGCTCAACCACAGGTACGACCTTCTCAGGGGTAGGTTCATCAAATTTTGCAAGCTCCGAGCATTCCTCCAGGATTTCAAGTTAATCCCACTGTGGTACCTCACTCTTATGTCCCCATTGTGAACCCTTCGCCATATGATCCCACTGGACCCGCATCGTCCAATGCTATCACTACGAGGAGTGGTAAGCAGACTGTCGATCCGCCTTGACCTGATCTTGGCCCGTCTTCTTCTTTTCCCTCTCATTCGGGATGCGCACCGCATTCGCGAGAGGACGATACACCCAAATTGGTGCCAGAATTAGTCCCATTCCTTGAGGCTCTACTGAGGGAGCCAAAAGGCAAGAAGAAAGATATGCAGGCCTTTGATAACCTGCGTAATTTGTTCAGGGATGTAGAAATCAAGGTACCCCTGCTCGAAGCTATCGACTACATGCCTACTGTCACCCGATTTTTCAAAGACTACACAACACCCAGGCGACAGTCGAAGAAAGCTAATAATCCGGTGGTTCTCTCGCCTCATGCAAGTTGTGCTATACTGTCAAATCTACCACCGAAGCAGAAAGATCCGGGCACACTGCTTATTTCCTGTAGCATCCAAGGCTGCAAGTTTAACTATACCCTGCTTGATCTAGGATTTTCCATAAATCTTATACTAACCATCATGCTCGAAAAATTTTCTTTGGGAAATCTAAAACCCACCCCTGTCACGTTACAGTTGGCAGATCGTTCTGTCAAAATCTCGAAGGGTGTGGTGGAAGACATGGTGGTTAGGGTCAACAGTCTCTGTTTTCCTATTGACTTTCTTGTTTTAGATATGGAAGTTCCTAGCTCACTTTCTGATTGTCCGATCATCCTTGGTCGGCCTTTCTTGGCCACAGCCCGCGCCCTTATCGACTGCGAGTCAGGTTGTATTGAGATTGCCGTTGGATCTGAAAAGCTCAAGCTTAACATCTTCAAGGCAGCCAAGAACTTTGATTGCGATTGTACCAAGGATGACACGTCTGACGAGGACATGGCCATCAGCACGTGTATCAGACCAATTGGGACCTACTCTGACTGCTGCAGATTACCTGAAAACATTGACGATTGCCTGACTGACATAAATTGTGATGTTCCCCCATCCCTCCCTATTCCCGTACCTTCTCCTGACTAGACTTCTGACGAGGTTTTCTCCGCTTCCCATACCTCGTGGTCTGAGTCATATCCAGGCTACTCACCGGCAGTCCACACTCTTGAAGACCGGATTGCCCTTTCTTTCCCGCCAAATCAGGCGGAGTTGCATATCCACACTGGGACCTTAAGCCCATATCCTACTCACTGGGGCTATTCCTTTTTGGATCCATCTATCCAAGAAGCCCCTCTTCTTGGCCAATTTGAGGGCCAACTTCTTCTTCCCGACTTATTCTCCAATCCTCCTGGGACACTCTCGTCCCATGAAATGCCAGACCTTTCACCATCCACCATCACTTTTCATGCCACTATCACGATCGCTTCACTTTTCACTTCACCACCCACCATCCACCCACCCTACCACCCTGCTGTATACCCTGCACTTCAACTCTCATTACCCGATCTTTCATCCTTTCTCTACCCTTCCCTGCATGCATATGAGGACATAGCATTGTTTGGCATGGGGGGGTGGATAGGCATCCGTAGGATCTGGGTATTTTATGGTATCATGTAGTTTCCACCTATTTATAAATATGCAAGAAAAAGAAAAAGAAAAAGAAAAAAAAAATATAGATAAATGGTGTTTAGTAATGATCTGAAAGCTGAAACAAAAATACAATAAGTGTTTATGGATATTCAACCACTGTTTTGAAAACTTTCCAGGCCACAAAAGCTTGATTCTCTCAGGCTCAGCTTAATTCACTTGAGCATTGGCAAGATAGATCAGAATCTCTCCTAACTAAGGACGTATTCTTGCACCTAAGACACCGGTACAGGATCCATTGGTTTGCTTTTACTTGAGAGCTTAAGTAAACTTGGTTCACACTACACATATCAGGAAAGACTAGGTAAACATAAGATCCAACCCTACTGTTCATTAGGGAAGGTGGAGTCCTTACCAGTGCACGCAGGTAGACTTTTTATCCTAGGCTTTAGTCTTGTGTTTAGGAGCGACTCTTTCCACCAAGAAAGAACTCTCCCACCAAAAAGAAAAGTGTGCTCCTCCAAATAAGGTTGTAAGAGATATACTGACACGTGTTTCAAAAAGAAAAATGCAAATAAGTCAGTATATCTTGCAAATGTCTGTAAAGTCTCTACCCTAAAAAAGTTCTTCAGGGCAAGTTGCAAACACCCTATTTTCCTGTGAGCCACAAATGTCAGAAAATGGGAGTTGAGTTTTTTGTCATCTTCTTAAGGGTCAATCCGAAAACACAAGCTGAAACTGGGACTAACCTGTACTTAAAGATTCGTGAAACCCTGGGCTTGTGTCTTAATGTTCATCTGGTCAGTCTTGATCCTTTACTAAGCACAAGCCATAATCTCTTGAGTTCTCGTGTATGGCAAAAACCTCTTGGGTCCTGGAAATTGTACTTAAGGTTTAAATATCAAGAGTCCTGGTTAGTTGAGAGATGATCTATGTCATGTGAGACTTAAAGTACTGGTAGTCTTCTCTACAATTGGTTCTCACAATATCCAACAATAAACACACCTATGTTGCCTCGGAAGAAAATCTTCAGCTTAAGATCATTTCTAAATACTGTTTTGCTAGGGACTAGCAAAAGATAGGCATGGGGGTATGATTGCATCGCAAAAATACACCTGCAATTGTGCCATCTTGTGATATTTCCAAGCATTATCAGGCATATTAGGTAGACATAGTCGCATTGCAAAAATACATGCATGCATGCATTTAATTGAGAGGGGAGGAGAGTAAATAAAATGGCCTCGCAATTCACATTTTATTCAAGTGTTGCTTCGCAAAATTCCCATCTTTATTTTTATTTCCATTTGATTTGGAAATCTTTCTTCCCGCGGCTGCTGTGCATGGATTGACTTCTTCCTCCTCACGCCATGCTTCCTTGCTCACAGCTCTCCCTGCCAGCCGCAGCAGCCCACTCCTTGCCAAGCCATGCGCAAGCCATGCACAGCCAGGGCATGGTTGTGCATGGCTTTCTTCTTCTATAAAAAGAGCATGGTTCTTCCTCTGAAGCCAGCCTGGTCCTCCACGAAAAGAACCCACAGCTCCACTTCTCCTTCCAGGCCACCATCCCCTCCCCTCTCCCTCCACACGTCGGCCCTCCTCCTTCGAGGAGACACCTGGTGGACAGGAGCAACTCATGGTGGTGCACAACCACCACCGTGAGTCCACCACCGCCCAGCTCACCATAGAGCCGATGGGCGTGGTGGCTCTTTCCTTGTTTCACTGTTTGAAGCACCTTCAGCCATTGGAGTAAAGCTTCAAGCTTGAAGCTCAAAGCTCCAGCAGCAGCAGCAGCCGCCCCAGCCGTTTCCGCTCACGCCTGCAGGTCGCCCTCGCTTCTAGCTCGTGCCTGCAGGCACCATCGCCTCCCGCTTCTTTGCCCTATCGCGCTCTCTCTTCCACCCGCAACCAGCCACTGTGCGCCACTACAGCAGCCGGCCAAGCTTCCCGCACACCCCAGCTAACACCAGCAGGCCACCACGTGCCCTATCACGCCCCTACGCTAGCGACCCATCCCTCTTCGCACGCTCTGTTGCGAGGTCCCGCCTTCGAGCCAGCAGCCGAAGCCACTCCACCGCGTGCGCTGAGCCGTCTGCACTCACAGCACCGGGCGTACCTGATCGTGCGGCGCAGCCTTACACTGTAGCCACTGTTCATGCCAGTCTGCAGAACACTGTGGCTACAGTGGGGTGATCGGAAAGCTTCTCACTTATCCGGCCACCCGGCATGCCGCAATCGGCCAGCGCCCGTGCACACATTCAGCCCTACGCCTGCTCTAGCGCTCGCCCTCGCGTCTGCGTGTGCCCGCCTCTCCCAGTGCCTTCCTTCACCGCGTGCGCCTGCGAGCGCCTGCTCCAGCCTTCCACACAGCGCGGTGCGTTGAGGCCTCCTCTCTCAGCGCCCACTCCCCTGCGTGCGCGTGCCTCTCAGCGTGCCTATGCGCCTGCGCGTGTGCGCATGGACCAGACGACGCTCCGCAGCTTCAGATGCCTTAACCCTCAGCAGCACCCTCTCTCTCCCGCTCTCTCTCTCTCTCACTCTCTCTCACAACAGTCTCTCACTCTCTTTACCGATGCTTGCACACACATACACTCACACTTTCATACACACACACACCTATACACTATTATATACATATATATATTATATATACATATATTTATATACATATATATATATACTTATATCTATATATATATAGTATTCATATAACTAAGTATTAGTATACATATATATATACATATATCTATATACTTATATATATATACATATTTATTTACATATATACATATACTTATATACATATTTATATATATTTCTACATATATATCTATACATATACTAATACTTATATAAATATGTATTAGTCTAAATACGTACACATATATATATATCTATATACTTATATATATATATATACATATATATAAATATATAAATATACATACATACATATATATATATATCTATAACTATATATACATATATATATATATATATATATATATATATATATATATATATATATATATATATATATATATATATATATATATATATATATATATATGCATATCTATCTACATATATCTATATACATATATTACCATATATATATATATATTTACATCTATATAGTTATATATACATATATATATATATCTATACATATATTTATCTATTGATGAGAACCTCATCATGAGCCATAACTAGCTCATTTTGACCCAATACAAAGGATAAAAGCTCCTACATATCTCAAGGAAAGGCTTAACTCAGAGAATTCTGAGTTTGAGAAAAAAACCAGTCATAAGGGGTAAAAGTGCAATTTTACCAGTATAAACTGCATGCAGGGTAATTCAGGGACCAAACACAGGTCAAAACAGCTTAATAAGAATAAAAGTGGGATGAAATGATCTAGCAAGGGCTACAGCACTTCCAAGGAACCAAATGATAATCTGTAACCCTAAAACAACCCACTTCAATTCACAAGGTTCGAGGCAAAGTAAAAATAGAATAAACCCTCTAAAATTCATAGAAAAATAATCTCTAGGGTTTAGAACCTTCAATTTGGCCTTTAGAACCCATTTTGACCTACATTGAGAACCATGCCCAATTAATAACTTAATTTGGGTTTTTGCGCAAATTGACCGGTCAAACAAGGTTTAATATGAAAATAAAATTCACCATCAGATTCCTTAGGTCCTAATTAGTCATGTATAAAAACTTGAGCCTAAGAAGAAACCTCCTTGACCGACTTCACACTTTGGTCCTCATATATTTACTCTTTGGCCCTCAACTTTTGAACCCTCGCATTTTAACCCCTAACTCTCCTTCGTTCTTTGCAATCAGGTCCCTCCTGCAAAACCCTGCCAGCACCATGCTCCGGCGACCTTGCGCGGAGCATGGCGCCGCGCAGGGTGAGGTGGAGGACCTGGCAAGTAAACCGGGGGTGCCCTGCGTCGTTAGCCGTCGCAGGAGCACCCCCCTGGTCATTGTAGCTCACCATACCGGCCGTGCGAACGCACGGACGGTATGGGTTCATGTTCCGACCATTCTCCGGCGAGGGAGACACGTCGTCTCCCTCCGCCTTCCTCCCTGTTTCATCCCTATAAATACCCCCCGCTGCTCCACCGACCAGGGCAGCTTGGATCTGACGGAGAAAACCCCCAACTTTCTTCTCCTCTCCCTCCGGCAGACGCCCACCAGCTCCGGCGGTTCTTCCTCCTCCTCCTCTTCGCTCTGCCGCAATACCAGCAGCAGAGACTTCTTCCCATGCTCTTCCCGCGTCGCGCAATACCGGCGCGCGCTGCCTCTGCCCCGTCGTCACCGCCGTCCTCCCCCCACTGGGCATCGTCTTCTCCGGCGACAGTCGATACGACTGTCGCCCTGTCTCGGCCCCTTTCGTCTCCATAGCTAGGTCAGAACTCCTCCCCACCTCCCCCTCTTTCTTTTCCTCACTGTCTTTTATTTGATTAAACCCTCGACCGCTCCTGTTCACCCTCACCCTCTCCGCCTCCGACCACCCTCCGGCGAGCCGCTCCCGTCACCTCAGCGACCCACACGGCTCGCCGACCACCGCAGAACCTCCGCCTCCTCACCCTGATCCTCTTCCGCCCCTCCACTTCCCGCCAAACGCCCTCTGCAGATCCACCAAACACACCCACTTCTTCGCTCACAGTTTGACCTAGGACGACCTGTTGGCTCCATCACGCCCCCTGTAGACCCCCTGACCACCTTCGCCGTGCCACGGCGAAGGTCCCCCGCCTGTCTGATTTGGCCGAGAGGCCGTTCTTCTGTGACCAGGTGACTCGCCCGCCGTCGCCATTACTGAGCAGGCAGAGCTCCTTCACCTGCAGGTGCAGGCACGCCTTCGCCCAGGTTCGACTCCCAGGTTGCGCAGGGAGTCTCCGCAAAACGTCCCAGGTTCGCAGATGGGGCGAAGGCCGCGCGGGAAGCCACGATCGCCCACTGCTCCCTCCGCGACGGGCGCTCAATTGGGGTGGGACATTTAGTCCCACCTCGGAACTTCTCGGAGGCGCGCGGACGCATAAAGGCAAAAAGTGCCTTATGCTGTCTGCCTCCTGACCACGGGGTGAGGTCCCTCTCACCCGACCCGGCCTCGTCCGTGACCACGCTCCGCGGACCTGGCCCGACCCGATTAAACCGACCTGCACTCCTCGCCCACCACCGCACGCCGGTGGGCCTGGACCCGGGCCTGACCCGAACCCGATTACCCGGTAGCTCTGGGAGAGCTTTCCCAAGAGTGGTTTCAGAGAGAAAGAGAGACGCGGGGGGGGAGGGTAGAGTAGGTTTTGCCTCTTGACGAAAAACTCTGAAGTGTGCAGGCCAAAGAAGAAGAAGAAGACCCGCGAAGAAGATGGAGCTGCACTGTAGCAAATGCACAGTTAAGTCGTCGAAGCACCGGGTCAGACGACGGAAGGTCAGCAGCCAGAGCAGGAAAGAAGGCAGGCTGAAGAAAGAAAGAAAAGAAGAGCAACGGCCAAAGCAGAAGAAGAAGAAAGAAAGACTTAGTAGCTGAAGGTAGAAGCTCTGCAGCCAAGGAAGAAGAAGGAGGAGATCTGAAGAAAGAAAGGAAGAAGAAACATTCACAGAAGAGACTGCAGAAAAAGAAGAAGAGAGGCCAAGATAGAAACCAAGGAAGAAGAAGGAGATCTGAAGAAAGAGAAAGAAAGAAGAACATCACAACAAATTCTTATCCTCTCTCTTTATTTTGTAAAAGAAACATGTATATCTCTAGAATACGACTTGCTCCCTGAGTTCGACCTCGGGAACTCTTTCATTTTCCGAGTAAAAAAATTTTATTTGAAATGTTGGTAATAACCGGCTTTACTACAACGTTATAACAAACCCGGTGAAACCCACTCTTTCATCTATACATATACATACATATATATATATACATATACATATATACATATATAACTACATATATATAGATATATTTACATATATACATATATATATATTTTCATGTTACTTATCATACGTGGTATCGCGGGAATATTTGCACCAGTTGCTGATACTCCCCGATACACACGTACAAAAAGCGTGTTCGCATTCATCTTCCACCATCCAACCTTACACTCCACGCAGCACCTCGTCCTGTCGGTTGCGTCTTTCTAGACGATGACTGACTCGACACCGTGCTACACTCCATCTCCGCCTCCACCCCCACCCCTTTATACATATATAGTATATACATATATATCTATACTATATTTACTTTATTTCTATTTCATTTGCATGCCCATAAAAAGATAAAAAATATATAAAAGAGAAAAGATAATCTTTGACTTGCAGGTACTCTGTCTTGCGAGTAGCAAGACCCATTTTGGAACCCTAATTTGTCTTAAAGCCAGGAACCTAATTTTGAGGGTGTGCCTCAAGGACAAAGATTATCAGAAAAAAAATTTAAATAGAAAAACACCAAAAACACAATAAACAAACGGAAGTGATTCGTTGTAGGAAAGGCGTAGAAACTTGACTTGTACCCCACTTCCCTGAGTTCGACCCTAGGCCTAAAAGTGACCAAGATAAAATCAAGTAGGCCAGGTTAAAAATTTTGTAAAGAGATGGTTAGGTCCGATTTAGGTTAACCATTATACACACTTCAACGATAAAATCATCATATTAACAACCTAACCAGGTCTGACACCAGAAGGATTGGTCTAAAAAACTAAATGATGCACTTTGGGCCTACAGAACTGCGTATAAGCCTCCCTTGGGCATGTCTCCTTTCCGTCTTGTCTACGAAAAAGTGTGCCACCTTCCTGTTGAAATCCACCATAAAGCTTATTGGGCTATTAAAAATGTTAACTTAAATCTGGATAAAGCAGGAAAAGCACGTATGTTAGAATTAAGTGAGCTTGAGGAGCTTCGTAATGAAGCTTATGAAACTTCTCAAGCTTACAAGCAACGTACAAAAGTCTTCCATGACAAGCACATCATTAGAAAGACTTTTGAGCCCAACCAGTGGGTCTGGCTTTTCAATTCTAGACTTAAATTATTTCCTGGAAAGCTCAAGTCCCATTGGGATGGGCCATACGTTGTTATCAATACTTTCCCTCATGGAGCTGTAGAGATTAGGAACCCTATTTCAGGTGTGAGCTTTAAAGTAAATGGCCAGTGACTTAAACTGTATATTACTCTTTTAGATGGCCAGGTTTTGGACACACTACGGCTTGAGGAGCCTTAGCTCCTCCCACTCTCCTCCTCAGGTGATATTCTTCTATGTTTGTATTTTTCCAATGAGGACATTGTCAATCTTAGGCATGGGAGGGTATAACCTGAGAATGTTTATAGCATTTATAAATATTTGCATACATATTTATCTATATAAAAAAAAATTCCTCTTTTCTTGAGCTGAATGGGTTAGTCCCTAGCAAAATACATTTGTCATTGGAGGATTTTCTTCCCGAATTATTTCTTAAGTTTAGAATCCAGTACATTTATTTCACTTTCACATAGACTTGGTAATGGATCCTTGAGGAAAACTGGTCGAGCCGTGCTTCTCATGTTAGAAATCGAGGTTACAAATAACCTGTCGTCGTAGTTGCAAAACACGTCGATCAAATAAAATTTATACCGAAACTCTAAGAGAGTCTCGAGTCGAACATAGGGAGGCGACGTTTACTTTACTTGAAAATCGCGCTTTGAATCATTTCTTTTTGGTATTTTGGGGTTTTGTTATTTTTTGTGTTTTTGAAATAAACGACAAGCAAATGAATCACAATATGGAGATGTGGAACGAAAATTGTATATATATCAATCTAATGTCTATTACAATCTACTATGAAAGCATAAAAAGAGAGGGAGATGAGAGGAAATCTCCCGAATTGGCTGTTCGGAGAGACGACGGCGCCTGGCAGAAGCTCGGACGAAGGAGGTGAGGAGCGGGACGATGAAGGTGAGATGCTGGAGGATGTCGGGTTGAGGAAAGCTTCGGCATAGCTCCGAAATGGAGGTGAGAAGATGGAGTTGATCTGCTACCGGAATGGAGGTGGGAGGACAGCTCCAAGGTGACCTATGAAGGGAGATGGGAAGTTGGAGGAATATTTGGTGGGGCAGAGGTTCGCTACACTAATAGGCACCTTGAGAGCTTGAGAAGAAGCTCTAATGGAGTGTTGATAGGCTTGCTAGAGCTTGGGAGTAGGTGGGAGTAGAGTAGGTAGAGATGGCTTGGAAGGGAGGGGGTGTAGGTCCTTTTATAGTGGTAGAGAGGCAAAAATCATATCTGGGTCTTTACTGACGTCCACAAACGTCGCTGCAGTTGTCGCTGAAGATCTGCTCTTCAATTGCTCTTACAGGTGCACACGGGCCTTTAGTGATGTCCACAAACGTCGCTGCAGCTGTCGCTGAAGATCTTGCCTTTAAACTCTCTCGCTGGCATGCACCGGCCATTAGTGACAGCTGCAAGCGTCACTAATGGTGCGTCACTGCATATTCTTTCCAGTCCTTGCTGGCGTTGCGCGCATCACGCGCCCGTGTCGCGCGCGCGCTGGCGTGTGCTAGAATGCACGGGCGCGTCACGTTGTGCTGTCGTTGCGCGGTGTGGCACATGAGCGGTGAAATTGGAAATTAGGGGGGGCTACCGGGATTCGAACCCGGGCCCCTTCGATGTGAACCACTTCGTCAACCAGTGCGCCACGTTGCCCATTATGTCACGAGGAAGAAATCGGTGCAGACGCTTCCCAGCCATTGGATCTTGATCCTACGGCTAGGATTAATGGCATAGATGATGAGGGATAGTGGGCGGTGGCTGCTGGCCGGGTTTGGGTGGCCTGGATGGCACCACGTGGTGACATCTGGGCCGTCCGTCTTCTTCTTGTAAAGGGTGCCACGGTGCTCAGATCGTGATGATTCTTGAGATGCCGGACTGCGATTGTCGCTCCGGATCCATCCGTATGGTCAGATTTTCCATCTGAAACCCACATGGATGTTGCATTGCCCCCTGGCCGTTGATCTTCCTCGGGCTTCATGTGATGCTACGGGACTCCGATCTGGATGATTTCAGAGGCGTTAGTCTCCGATTATCGTGCTGATCAGATCAGTATGGTCTGATCATCCATCCGAGGCCCTGAAATAAATTCTTTTTTCTCCTGACCATAAAAAGGACCTAATTAAAATAAAATATAAACAACTACTCTAAATGCAGAATGATGCATGCTATGCAATATTTATATCATGATATGCAGTGCTAAGCCTAGGAACTATCACAAATAAGCATTTTACGATGAATTTATACGTGTTTATCATACCCCCATGCTTATCTTTTGCTAGTCCCTAGCAAAATTAAACTACATGCTATGTATAAAATCAAAATTAGGATTAGGTCGCTTAGGCCTAAGTCGTTTACTAACAATAGAAAATTTCAACTAAGGTTATAAACTACGAAGACTCAACAGTACCCGGGTGTCTGCCAGAATGTAGACCGCCCAAGTCCTCGCCTTATTTGAAAAGGGAAGATACATTTTTTATTTTTCTTCTTTTCTAATTTTTTTTGTACTTTTGGAGTTTGAGAGTTCCACGATAACTTTTTACAGCTACCCGACCCACCCAAGACTCGAAGAGGACTCTAAGTACTAAGCATCTTTGTGAAAAAGTTATAGACTCACAAAACGGCCGTTAAGACGGACTTTGGGTTTCTACAACCCTAGGTGACCTTGCCTAAAGGTTTATCTTTACGATCGGTAGCTTTCTCCCTACTTCTTTTATTTATGGGGTCAACACAAGGGCAAATCCAGTGTATATTTCCCCGATTTATTCTACTTCCCCACTTCTTCCCTACGTGTTTTAGGAATTATTGTGCATTTTTATGAGCTGGGCTCTGGACAACCAGCCAATGGGCTGTTACCCACGACCACTTGCCAGCCATACTCGTGCGGTCAAGTGTGACTTTATTATTTTCTTTTTTATTTTCTCCTTTTTCTATTTTTTTATTTTTGGGTGTTTCTTTTTTTTCTTTTTTCTTTTTTCTTTCTTTTTCTCTTTTTTCTTTTAAGTAGGTGGCTTCTCTGATCTAAGATTTACCTAAAGGCAGTACAACGAAAATGGTCTTGTGGCTAGGCTCTGGACAACCGGCCGATGAGCTGTTACCACTGACAACTTGCCAGCCATATCACCCAAGTCGGTCCATTAGCTACCCAATTTCCGTAAAAACCGTTGGAAAGTGAGTCAGTGTAAAATAATGTGTAGATGCTTAGGCTTAAAGTCTCCCCAAATCAGAGGGCGGGTTGATAAGTCGCATACTTATCATCCCAAATTATTTACCAAATTAAAATGAATTTTAATTGACGAGGACTTGAGACTAAGTCCTCATTCGAGTGGACACCCGGGCTAATTAAGCCCGAAGACCTGAAGAGTCTAAGTATTTAGGTCCTATCGTATCATTTCCTAAAGTTAATAACTTCCAAATGCCTAAGTTCTCTTTCCCTAATTTCTTTCTTTTTTTTAATCTTTTTTTCAAAATTTTCAAAATTTTTTTAATTTTATAAGAAACTAAAAGAAATTCTACGGAGTTAACATAATGATTTCAGGAATCGATTATCCACCCCCCCATGCCTAAATGATGCAATGCCCTCATTATAAAAATAAAGACATGAAAAAGGCGAAGTAAATAGAATATCACCTGAGTGTCATGAAAATCCAGTCAGCTCCGCAGAGAGAAGAGTGTATACACACGTGCTAAGTTTAATGCCTTCAGCTAGGCATAGCATACATACAAAGAAGAGATTGAGAATTCACAAGTGCAGTTCAGAATCAAAATCAAAATATTGATCTTGAAACCCACCAGCAGAAGATGTCCACAGGTGTGGACGAGATTATGGTGCAGACCCATACCCCAGGGTCGAGTGGTTCTCAGGTTCTGGATGAAAATCACACAGAATCGAAGGTTGTTGTGTTTATGGGGCCGGGCTTGTAGTTTAGTGGTGTGCAACCCAAGACCAAAGTGTCGGACAATGGGTAAATATGGTTCAATAGGTGCGGTTGTCCACTTAACATCTAGCTCAGAAAAATAATCAGTTATTTCAAGCTTGGGTTGCACGTGAAAGATATCGTAAGGGTCCTGGTAGAAAGTAGGTGGTTTTAAGTCAATAGGTACCCATAGATCCAAAATCAAACTTCCCTCAGAATTAGCCTCCTAAATCTTTATTTCAACAATTCTATCCTCCAACATCAAGGGCTTAGGCTTCGGGACCTCTAGCATATTATTCACCCCATATGATTCCCCCAACTCCAGAAATCGTGGCTGAATCAAGATTGACTTGGGCACAAAGATCTTAGAAGTCAGCTCCTTGGGGTGCAGATGAGGACTGGGGTCACTGATTGAATCATCAAGATTCGGATCCTCCAAGTTAACCCCAACTGAATCCAAATCTTCAATAATTGGGCTATCAACTGGTTTGTCAGATTACTCAAGCCCATTTGTCTCACTAAAATCCTCTTCCTTAAGTTCAAGTAAGACTTCACCAAAAGATTCTTCACCCTCAGAGTCAAAGAATCCATGATCCTCATTTATATTTCTCAAAATCATATGTCATTTCATGGTCTGTGGAGACATATTTTTCCTCGCTCCCTGGCTCGGGGATCTCGGGTGAATCAATCGGTTCATCCTCAAATGGTTGCTCTAGCCCATCCTGGTCATCCCCAGTCTCAGAAAATGTATCCCACCCGACAGGCGCCTGAGCGGGTTCAGACATCGGCTCTCCTGAAGGGGGTTCATCTTGAGAATCATTCGAAGATTTGACTAGTGCAACCATAAATTTCATCCTCAACCTCGACAATTTCACAAGAAGGAACTCACCCAAGTCCCTATCCCTAACGCTTTGGAGCAAATCCAATAGAGAACTATTAAGTTCATCAATCATTTTGATCATAGGCTCCAGTGCTTCAGTGCATGGTGTTGGCTGATCTTCTAAAGATTGTATAGTGTTCCTCAAATTAGCCAACACCCTATCCTGGATCTGGTTCACCTGAACTAACTGGTTTGGTTCAGGTTTGGGTGGGTTCAGGTTAAATCTAGGGGAGTCAAGATGTCGAGGTTCTCGGGTCCTTCCCTGAAAGTAGATCATTTTAGGTTGTTCAAAGGATGGTGGCGACCTATATTCACTGGAATATTGGGGAGGGTAGGTGTTATAATCATGGTATCCTTCCTGATTGTAAATCGGGTTAGTTTGGTCATCAAAGGATGGAGATCCATAATTATTATAGCTCTGGGAAGGATAATAATCATAGTCTTGTTGTCCAGGGTTAGGCCCTCGACACTGAGGTCCGGATTCATATCCCCAATCAAAGTCATCCCGGCTAGTGGATGGGTAATTACAAGTCAAGTCGGGATAGTAATCATCTTGGGGATAAGTGGTGGTAGGAGGATAGGATGTAAAAATGTGTGTAGGATGTGGAAGGGTACATGGTGAAGTAAGGAGGGAAATCAGAAGAGAAAGGAGCCCTGCAATACAAGAAAAAACAAGCTTGTCCTTAGTTTCGGTAGCCTAAAGGTCTACAGACTCTCAGAATCCGTCCTAAGATTATGAACGATTTACTCTACTTATGTCCAAGCAATCCAACCAGTTAGAAGGAGGGATTGGGGAGAAGGTTCTTCCTTTGGCTTTCGCCTCCAATTCTTAGTGTACCCCCCAGCCGCGGTGGTTTGATGCTACTCCCCTAGCTAGACATCAGATTGACTAGTATAAACAGGTTAATCATGAACGATCTCAATCTGGATCCCGACGAGAGAACCAGTCCTTAGGGTCAATTTTAGTTAGGCTTGGGACAATGGTGCTTCAGGAATGTGATGGGCCCTTTAGATGGGTTGTGCCCTTAACGATTAGTTAAAATGTGTGTGCATGCACAACCAGGTTTCTCAAACAAGGTTATTTGATGATGTGTCTTCTAGGGTTCAACCTTGTTTAGTAGCTTTTAGGGTTTAATTCTTAGGTTGGTTCAATCAAGGTTTAGTAGAACACTTCAAGTTTTGAAAGCACGGGCGATGATATGTTCCTTTAAAAATCAAAAATAATGTGGAGTGCCTGGTTCAACCCTAAGAATCAACCCTAAGTGGCAAGCTACTTGATGGATTAGTTTTAGATTGAGTGGTGCGGCCCAAATAGCTTAATCAATTGGCCTATTGCATCACTTAGTTTAGGCACACAAGAATTTTTAACCTATAAAGAAACAAAAACAAGAGGAAATAAAAAAAAAATAGAAAAGAAGAAGAAAAAGAAGAAACAGAAAGAACAAAAAGAAGAAATAGTTATATTACAAAAAAAAAGTCCAAGTTTATGATGTAACATTGTTTCTGAGGCAACAGAACACCTATCGTGTTCCATGAAATATGACCCATACCTACCTTCGAGTATTCCTGATCGCCTGAATACTCTTTGAGGACTCTAACTTAGTTGTAGAGTTATTAGGACTTTAATTGAAGTGTGGATGTCATGTGAGGCCACCAAATAGTGAGTACAATTTCTAAATCTGGCGAGATTTGTGATCTCAGAAAGAAAGAAAAGAGGGAGTGCCCAGGAACATCAAGAGAGCACACTTGTGTAGCCTCTCTCAAAGTTGACTTGTCTAATAGTCTAGAGATCTAGACTCTGCAGTATTAGACTATATGTAGCACCAGAAGAATATGTGCCACCAAATACAAATCCATTCAACTCAATATCTCCTACCTTAGCCAAACACCAGGGTCAAATTATAGATTATCCTTTGCTTTATCCCCAAGGGAAGTAGTTGCCTATCCCGACGCAATATTTACCAAGGGTGAAGTACGAACTTCCAATGCGAATTGGCTCTTTTACTTGGATTTGTTACCTAGGCTATCAGCTCTTCACATTTGTCTGGATTTCTAAAGTTTTGAAGTAAGAAAAGAAGAAATCTTTTGATTACTTCTATTATTTTTCATTTTTGCTAGGGACTAGCAAATCTTAGGCATGTGGGTATTTGATGAGTCCATTTTAATGGATTAATATTACGCCTAAGTAACTTTAATCGTACCGTTTAGGTGTGTTAATAACTGCAATTAAGTTGTAGAATATTTGTATGCATCATGATTTAAGTTTATAACATTCTATAAGTTAATGTGTAATGTGCAGGAATTATATTTAGAAAGAGCAAGAGTTGGGGAGTAAATTTCCACAACAACCGGCGGCATCATTTCCCTGATCTCCGGCCAGCCGCAACTCCTCCAAACATTTATCCGATCTCTCACCACCCTCCCTCAACAAACGTTGCCAAAAATAGCTAAGGGATTTGAAAATCCCTTGATTGGCACACGCGGGGAGAGAGAGGAGTTAAAAAGCACGCGGAGAAAGGAGAGGAGGCATCTCCCCCCTGCGGGAAATGGCATCAAGCGTGCTCTGTGAAGAACTTTCACCATCTTCTCTAGCGTGCACTGTGGATCTACAACTTCCCACTGCACCAAGCGCCCTGCAGGTACCCTTCTCCAGTGCCTCTCCGTAGGCGCGCGCCCCTGTAGGTGCCTGTAGCCGCGCCCTAGCCTCCTCTGCAGACCGCCTCGCCGCACCACAGCCGCTCCAACCTCTCCAACGCCTCCTCTGCCCGCACCCACCATCACCAAGTTCTTCACCGCCATCCTCCAACTGTGCCTAAAGGCGCTGCGCGCCTTCACCACCGCGCGCCTGTAGCCTTACCCTAGGAAGCCTCTCCGCAGGCATGCACCCACCTCCTTCCAGCGCCTCCTCTTTCAGCGCTCGCAGACGCTTGCTCCTACACCGCAGGCGCGCTCCTTCAACCCTCTGCACCGCACTGCCCTTACCCCTCAGCGACCTGCAGACACCCCAGCGTGCCTCAACCTCCAGCGCTCTCCACTGCAGAGCAACCTGCAGAGTGACCCGTAGACGCCTGCAGGAGCGCGCCCACCTTCCAGCGCCTGCCTTCCCTTCCATCTGTCAGCGCCTTCAACCACCCCACAGGCGCACCCACCTCCATGCACCTCCTGCAGCCGCTCGTGTCCCACTCTAGCACCAGCACCCTGCAGAAAGGTGCCCGTAGGCTCACCCACCTCCCTTCTAGAGCCCGCCTTCCCTTCCACCCGCCATCATGCCATCTACACCTCCTGCCACACCAGCAAGCGCGTGCCATCTACAGCATGCGCGGCAGCACTCGTCCGCCTGTGCCAGGTCGTGCCCGCAGGCGCACACCTCTGCGTGCCTCTCATCAAACAACACGTGGCAGCAACAGCCTCTCCACCGCCGCTACTTCTCCGCCGGCCGGCCACCTCCGGCCATCTCCGTCGATGCTGCGGCCTCCATTGGATAGCCCTCATCTTCGCCGACCTCCCTAGCGAGTCCACCGCCCCCCGGTGCTCTCTCTCTCTCGCAAGGAGGAGAGAGAGAAAATGCTCTATTTTGAATTCAATTAAAATTTACATTAACTGCCATTGCCACAGGAATTTTATTTTTATTTATTATTATATTGTGGTAAAATTGCGCATGCACACTCATATTCTTTGAAAATTGCACATTAATGATATTCACCTATTTCAAGATTGGTTTTGGGCTTTACCTGTGCACTAATTTTCTCTAGTACACGTCACGTGAAAATTACATAAAATCATCATAGTTTTATTGAAGATTTCAGTGAGGGAAAATGGCACATATGCCCTTATCTTTTGAATAGGGATTTGACAATTTACCGAAAGAATATAAAATAATCGAGAGTTTATGCATAATTGCCTCCCTGTGGACACAACCTGCTCTTCTATGAGTGGTTATTTTTATTTTTGATTAATCCATTTTTCCACAACTTAAATACTACAACGCAAAGCAGAAGGTCGACTCTTTCACTTAACTCCGAGGATCCATTCCAGCACATCAAGCAGTTCAAACATTTGGCCCAGACCTTCCAGTCAGATGCACAAAATCGGGATATTCTACTCATGAAGATGTTTTCTTTCTCCCTCATGGACAAGGCTACTCATTGGTATCAAACTTAGACTCGTCCGATCAACACATGGGTCAAACTTCAGTCCAAATTTTTGAAGAAGTTCTTCCTCATTGGCCGGACAAATGCCTTGTGCCACCAGATCACTCATTTCACTCAACAATCGGGAGAACCTCTTCATGAGGCATGGTATCAATTCTTGGATCTCATGCAAAAGTGCCCCCATCATGGAGTTCCTAAATGGAAACAAGTCTAGTCTTTTTACTAGGGACTCCGTGAAGACCTTCGATTATTTGTCAATGCAACCTGCAGAGGAAACATCATTGGTCAACATGAGGAAACGGTGTGGGAGATTCTCAAAAATATGTGCAAGAACTCCGTCAATAATGACTCCATGGGCTTATTCGACCGGATGAATGGCCGTGCATCGACGAATCTTAGGGGAGCACATGAGACGCAGGGCCTGTCCACATCTGTTGACTTGGAACTGATGGCCAGTTAGTTGGACAAGGTCTCTATCATAGAGAATAAAGGTGGACGAGCTGACTCGACATCTGCAGCGAGCCACCTCTACGCAAAACTCATTCGCACAGCCACCTCATGCGAGGGAAATTGTGTAGAACATCTATCATCGATCTTCTCAGGGGATGGGCCCATTTCCACCCCTATCTGACTCTAGGATTGAAGGGACCTCCGATCCACTCTATTCTTGTTGGTGGAACTCTGAACCCTCATACTCTGATTTTCCTGAGGCTCCTCAGACCTATGAGGACCTCAACGCCATCCAGAATGACCCATTCTCCAATACCTACAACCCTGGATGGCGAAATCATCCCAACTTCCGTGGGCGGGAAATTCTCAGAATCAAAGACCACCTTATCAACCCCGTCCACAATCTCCTCATACATATCAGCCGCCTCAGCCTCAGCTCAACCCCACCTATCAATTTGGGCCAAACCAGGATCAAATGACTCTTATCCTTCAAGCACTGGCTGACATTCAGAAGACGAATGCGGCAATGCAGAAACAGCACAAGGATGAGATCACAGAGGTTCGCAATCAACTCACCCAAATGGCGAATTCCCGCTAACCTGGCACCCTTCCTTCGTAACCTCTGCCAAACCCAAATAACGTGCCGACCCAAAGGCATGTGATGAACCCAAATCCAGGCCGTGCACATAAGATTTATTAGGCCCATTCTGGTCCATCACCCGACGGGATGGAACCTTTGACATCTTACGTGGGATATCAACAGCAGCCACCCATTTTACCGACCCCAAATCAAAACCAGGCAGGATTAAACTACGTACAACCCGTAGTGGTAAAACAACCTAAGACCACCTTATCCAAACCACTCCAAGCTTGGTAGTAACCCAAGCCCTAGGATAGTTATCCAGGATACGTCCATCCCAGATCAAGAGCCTGGACCTATTCTAGAGGAACTAACCAAAGTTCCATTTCCCGAGTCCTTGATCAAGGGAAAGAGGATAACCAAACCCATGGCTCCTGAGGAGGATCTGGTCAAGCTCTTTGAACAGGTCCAGATAAACATCCCCTTGATGGATGCAATTCGCCACGTACTGGCTTATGCATGATTGTGTACACCCAAGCGTAAGCTGCGAACCAAAAGTGGGAGCCCGATCGTACTGTCGGAGCAAGCCAACTCTATAATCTTGAGTAAATTCCCACCTAAGGCTAAAGTCGCAGATACTCCCCTGATTTCATGTAAAATTGGTGATACCCAATTCGACAAAGCCTTGTTAGACCTAGGTGCCTCCATAAACCTAATACCTACATCCCTCCTTGACCACCTTGAAGAATTCGAGCTTAAACCGACAGAGATGACATTGCAGTTAGCTGGTTGATCCATCAAGTCACCTAAAGGAATACTCGAGGATGTCATTGTTAGGGTATGGGATTTCTACTTCCTGGTGGATTTCATAATTCTTGATGTGGATGCACCAGTTATACTAGGGAGACCTTTTCTGGCCACTACTAGGGCCAACATAAACAGTGAGGAGGGCCAAGTAGAATTAAAATTTGGGAACCAAACTCTAAAGATTAACATCTTTAAGGCCCAACAGGGGATTAATTGCGGTGTTATTGAACAAATGTGTGATATCAAAGCCAAGGTTGATGAATCGCATATTGAGGACAACCTGATTATCCCCAATCAACCACCAGAAGATCAAAACCCACAAACAGAGGAGTCTGAACCTGATCTAGATACACCCATAACTCCGACCCTTATTCTCGACACACACCCTGAATCGCTTGCTGCTGCTGATAATCCCGTTCTGGAACTCAAGCCCCTTCCCGATCATCCGAAGTACATCTTTTTGGGTTCCAATAAGATGTTTCCTATGATTATCAACTCCAGACTCACACCTGACTAGGAATCCCACCTGATTACTGTTCTCCAGCAACATTGCAGAGCCATTGGATGTACTCTCGATGACTTGACTGACATAAGCCCCTCTTATTGCACACATCGAATCTACACTGAATAGGGTGCACGACCTTCGTGAGAAATATAGAGACGTTTAAACCCTAATCTGCAGGAGGTCATGAAAAAGGAGATCATCAAGTGGTTAGATGTAGGGATCATCTACTCAATCTTCGACAGTTGCTGGGTGAGTCCAATCCAGGTTGTGCCTAAGAAAGCTGGACTCACCATCATTACGACTGAAACTAGAGAGGTCATACCGACCCATATAGCTAACTTGTGGAGAGTCTGCATTGATTACAGAAGACTCAATTCCTCCACAAAGAAGGATCATTTCCCACTACCATTTATTTATCAGATCCTTGATAAACTAGCGGAAAATAGGTTCTTCTGCTTTCTTGACGGGTACTCTAGTTATAACCAAGTGGCAATCCATCCTGAGGACCAAGAAATGACCACTTTCACCTGCCCCTTCGGGACATACGTGTTTCAAAGGATGCCGTTCGATCTCTGCAATGCACCCGCAACTTTTCAGCGGTGCATGCTTGCCATATTCTCAGATATGGTAGGTGATTATCTGGAAGTCTTCATGGATGACTTTTAAGTATTTGGAGCAGCATTTAACGATTACTTTCAGCACTTGGTCCAAATACTCAGGCGGTGCATCGACGTGATTTTGGTTCTTTCCTGGGAAAAGAGCCATTTCATGGTGCCTAAGGGAATTGTCCTGGGACATCTGATTTCAGAGAAAGGCATCCAAGTCGATCGATCCAAGGTTAACTTGATTTCCAAACTCCCTATGCCTAGCTCAATCAAGGACATTCGATCTTTTCTGGGGCACATCGATTTTTATCGTCAATTTATCCCTGATTTTTTGTAAATCGCGTGCCCCCTCACTACTCTTCTCTCCAAGGTGTACCTTTCAAAATCTCCAAGGAATGCACTCAAGCATTTAAGATCCTTCGTGACCGAGTTACCCAAGCCCCGATCCTACAGTCCGCTGATTGGTCTCAACCCTTGAGATCATGTGCGATGTATCTGACTTTGCTGTAGGAGTGGTTTCGGGGCAGAAAATTGACGGGAAACCCGTGGTCATTTACTACGCTAGCAAAACACTTGATGAGGCTCAGCGTAACTATACGGTTACTGAGAAAGAGTTGCTAGCCGTAGTATTTGCCCTAGAAAATTTCAGATCTTACCTCCTGGGGTCCGATGTTATCATCTACTCGGATCACATGGCTATGAGGCATCTCCTTGCAAAGAAGGATGCGAAACCTCGATTAATCCGCTGGATCTTGTTGTTATAAGAATTTGACCTCGAGATTCACGACAAAGTGGGAAAACAGAACATGGTAGCTGACCACTTGTCTCGCCTTCCTTTTGAGATGATTGACCCTTCTAGACCCATCACGGAACATTTTCCTGATGAGCACCTCCTGACTATCGATACAGGGCTTCCATGGTTTGCTAACATAGTAAAGTACTTGGCATCACATCAGATCCCATCCAATTGGCCGAAGGCCAAGAAGGACAAATTGTGTTCCGATGCCAAGTATTACCTTAGGGAAGACACATATCTATTCCGCATTGGTGCTGATCAAATTATTTGACGATGTGTCGCAGAAGCGGAAATCAAAGACATACTGTCTTTCTGCCATGACTAGGCATGCAGTGGACATTTTTTAGGACACAAAACTGCATCAAAAGTCCTCCAGTGCGACTTTTACTAGCCCACAATTTTCAAGGATGCATTCAATCACTGTAAGGCATGTACCCGTTGCCACACCTTGGGCAACATGAGCCATCGAGACATGATGCCTTTACAGTCGATTCTGGTATGCGAGATCTTTGACATTTGCGGGATTGATTTTATGGGACCCTTCCCTATCTCGGATGGCTTCGAATACATTTTACTCGCTGTTGACTATGTGTCCAAGTGGATCGAAGCCATTCTGACTCGAACCAATGATCACAAAGTTGTTATCAAGTTCATTCACCAAAACATCTTCTCAAGCTTTGGGATTCCATGTGCAATAATTTTTGATGGAGGGACCCCTTTCACAAATGCTCGGTTCAGGTCACTGATGACCAAATACGGGGTGTCGCACGGAATCTCTACTCCTTACCACCCCCAAACTAATGGTCTAGCTGAGCTATCAAGCTAGGAGATCAAGAAAATCCTCCAGGTTACTATTCGACCTGACAAGAAGGATTGGTCATCCTGGCTTCCGGAAGCATTGTGGGCTTATAGGATTGCCCACAAGACCCAATTAGGTTTGTCTCCCTTCAGACTGGTGTACGGGAAGGCATGTCACCTCCCCGTCAAATTGGAGCATAAAGCCTATTGGGCAGTACGAAATTGCAACTTAGATCTTTCTAAGGCTGGAACCCATAGAAAGCTTCAAATGAGTGAGATCGATGAATTACGCCATGACGCATATGAGAATTCGTGAATTTACAAAGAGCGGGTTAAAGCCTTTCACGACAAGCACATATCTAGAAAGATCTTTCATCCTAGTCAAAAGGTCCTACTCTTTGATGCCCAACTCAAATTATTCCTAGGAAAACTACAATCTAAATGGATTGGACCCTACCTAGTATGACAAATCTTTGGAAATGGAGTCGTTGAGATCAGTCCACTCAGCCATGATTTCGAACCCTTTGTCATGAACGGTCAGAGACTCAAACCGTTCATTGACATGACCAATACAAATTTGGCTGAGACATCCTTTATCCTTCATTCTCCCTGAGCTCATTGCGCCCAGCTGATGTCGTAAAACTCAGTGCTTAACGGGAGGCAACCCGTCATTCTTTGGAAAACCTAAAACATTTCCTGACATTTCTATGCTGAATTCATATTGCACTTTAGGATTCATCCATTAGAACAGCCGACTCCACCTCAGGTACCCATACTCGAGTCTAGAAATCGTCCGCAACAGTCACCTCGACCCGTTCGCCCACCAAACACCTATCCTTATGAATGAACTAAGCTGAATTCGAACCCACCTAATTTAAAATGGGGAAATTGCAAATCGTAGGCATGGGGTGGTATGAAAGTGCAAAATGTTATGAAAACTCATCACAAGAAAAGGTTTCAACAAAAAATTCACATATCACAAAAAATAGAAAAAAATTGAAAAATCTTGAAAAGAAAAAAAAAACTGAGGGAGAGAAAAATTTTCAGGCTATACAAAATATGAGGAGGGAAAAGAGCAAAATGACAAAAAAGGAGAACAAAATGAAAAAGAAAAAAGAGATAGTCATTAGTAAGAGATTAAGGAATTAACTGAAGTTCTAGATTACAAAAGAAAAAAAAGAAAAAAGAAAAAAATGAGAAAAGTGCTAATAAGACACAAAAGGAGATTAGTAGGAATGCTGACCTTAGGCCTTTTGGGCTAGACTCTTAGGTTTCAAAATTCACGTATCCGCTAAAATCTGGATAATCCTCAAGAGGTTGGGGAAAATGCAAAGCTTAAGTATTAGGTCTAAGGCTTAGGGAGTATTTGGCCTCGTTAACTGGCCTTCGATTTGTGAGACTTGGTAACCTAAACACCCCAATCCACACATAGTCTGGTTCAGTGCGTATAACCATCAAAATCACACAAAAGCGTTTTAAGTATTCTGAAAAAAGTTGCCTAGATTAGGAATGGCCGATCAACACAAGTTGATTTGGACGAGTTCCCAGCCTGGAGAGGCGGGAAATTCCCCTTGAAGATGTGTAACAACATATCATCTCCTCGGTGCTTGTCTCTTAGGATATTTACTTATCCTACCGAGGGCATGTAAGCACTCTATTGGTTCAGATACCATGGGTGGCATTATCACGAGATGTAGATTGCCACTGTCTGGATTCGGCCACGGAACGCCATGGGCGGGATTATCTCGAAATCTCGAAAGCCAGGGTTTTGGGGGTTGCCATGGGCGGTGCTATCATGAAGCATCGATTGCCAGAGATCTTTGACGATTGATGATGGGGACGAGGAATCCGATACAGACCATGTTGAGAAGCTAATCCGAAGCTAGAAATAAAAAGAAAAGAGAGAGAAAACTCTCTAAACAAATAAATCCTCTGTCTCTCTCTTACAAAAACACACTGCAAACTGAACCTAGGCTAAAATATGCCTCAAGCTTGGGTGCTTTAACTGCGGAGTCCAATGAACACTAGGATAGTTTCTGTAGGCCTTAAAAACCTTTGGGAAGGATCGAGGCTAAAGCTGGTCAGGTCTGAATTTTGGTTGGTACTTGAGTACCTCTAGGCCTATTATCGGCATTTTGGCCTGGTCACAAAAGAAAAAGAAAAAGCACTTATCAGAACTGGTGAAAGAAACTCATGGTCTAGAATAGAGCTTAAAACCTTGAAATTTTGCTAAGGGACTAGCAAAAGCTAGGCATGGGGGTATGATGAGAACCTCATCATGAGCCTTAACTAGCTCATTTTGACTTAGAAAAGAGAACAAAAGCTCCTACATAACCTAAAGAAAGGCCTAATTCAAGGAAGAACTGTTTTGAGAAGAAAACATGAAATAAAGGGTAAAACTGTAATTTCACCATTGCAGTACATCAATGAGATTTCTCAAGGGCTAAACATAGGTCAATTGGACTTAATAAGAGGAAAAGTGGGATGGTTCAGTCAGAAAAGGGTCATTGTGAGATCTAAGAATTAAATAACATTCTGTAACCTTAAAACAAGCCCACTTAATTTCACAAGGATTTGGTTCGGATAAAAATCAACTAAATCATCTAAAATTCATGGAAAAATATCCTCTATGGTTTAGAACCTTCAAATTGGCCTTTGAAACCTATTTTGGCCTAGATAGTGGCCTAGCTCATAACTTGACCTAATTTGGGTTGTTATGTAAAATGTCCAGTTAAATGTGGTCAAACCTAAAATCCAATTTTACCATTGGATTCCTTAGGTCCAAATTAGGTTTTTACCAAAATTTAAACCTAAGGGAAGGTCACCTTGACCTACTTTGCAAAATGGTCCACCCAATTACATTTTGGCCCCTAACTTTTGAAAACCCTTGCGAAGACCCCCTATCTTCCTCGCCACTCTTTGCATTTAGGTCCCTCCACCATTACAGCAGAGGAATCCTACTCTGGTGTGGATTTAAGGAGGATTTCTCCCTGAATCCTCAGAGATCTCCTCCTAGATTTGGAAGGGAGATTCTTTGAGGAATTCCCTATCGTCTGAACGTGATCTCAAGATTTGATTCACACCTGATCTCTCGTGCAAACGCTCGAGAGATATGGGCATCTCACGGATTTCCTACTCCGACAAAGTTGCCATGCTTGGAAACTTGCCTTCCAAGCACATGGCCCTCCGTCGGTGCCTACAAAAGATGCCCCAGATCCTCCCGGCCATCTCAAGCTTGTTTTGGCAGCTGATTCCCCCTTAATTTCTTCCTTCCTCATCTCCGGCCAACTACCCGCAAGCTCTGGTGATCTCTCCTCCCTCTTCTCGTCGCTCTACCACAATTCCAGTGGCAGAGTCTTCTCCACCTTGCTCCTCTGTATCACACCATACTTGCGCGCGCCTCTCCGACCCCTTCCTCATCGCCGTCATCCTCACCTCAAGGCCTTCTCCGACGACGGCACACACTTGTCGCTCATCCTCCGCCTTTCCCCCTTCGTCTAACTTCCCTCAGTAAGTTTCTCTCTCCCTATTCTTCATTTTCCCTCATTCAATTTCGAAAAACACCCCTTGATAGCCACTATCCACCTCCATCTCCCTCATATTTGGTAGACCACCGGCGAGGTGCAACTGTCACTTCACCACTCCACATGCCTCTCCACCTACCTCAGAACCTCCGCCATCACTCACTGATCATCCTGCGCCCCTTCACCAACCACCACACACACCCTACACTTCCACCGAACACACCCATTACCACGGTCACAGTCTGACCTAGACATGCACGCCTAGGCCGTCCCATGGCAAGCCACCCACCGTTTCACCTTCTTCCTGACACGGTGAAGCTCCCCATCTAGTTTAACGAGGCTGCAAGGCCATATTGAGTGATTTCAGATCCAACCCCCCTTCTGCCATTGAAGCAGAAGCAAGGAGCTTGTATCCTCACTCCAGGTCGCGTGCTCCAGGCAGACGAGTCCCAGGTGACGTGCGAGGAGTGCACGCACACATCCAGCCAAGTGAGCAGCCTGGAGAGGGATCACAATAGCATCAATTATATGGACATTCCTCTAGTGGGCACAAGAAGAAGTGGGTGGGACTTTAGTCCCACCTCAGAAACGCTCGGTGTAGGTGAGTGCTTTTATTGTTTTTATGTTTCTAGCTGTTCGCCTCAAGACATGGGGTAAGGTCCCCTCACTCACACCTGCCTCGTCTGTGATGCACACCCACGTGGACCTGGTACCCGACCTGTTTACCTTGCACTCCTCGCGCACCACCCATGCCGGTGCTCCTGGACCCGGCACGCGTAACCAGTCCAGATTACCCAGCTGGCTTTGAGAGAGCAAAGAGAGAAATAGAAAGAGAGTGATGTGGGGGAGTGTAGGGGTAGGTTTTGCTGTGCTGTGCAAGGAAAGAAGGAGAAGGAAGAGGAAGCTGCGGAAGAATCCAAGGGCAGATGTTGGAAGAAAGAAGGACTTAGAAGCTGAAGTCAGGGGCGGCTAAAGAAGAAGGCCAAAGAGAGAAAAGAAGGTAGAAGGTAGAAGGTAAGGAAGGAGAAGGCAACAAGGAAGAAGAAACACTGTAGCAGAGAAGGTGTGGCCAAATAGAGAAGGAAGAAGAAGAAAAGCAAAGGCAAAGAAGAATCTGAAGCCAAGGGTAGAGAAAGAAGAGGGAAGGAGAAGGTGTGGCCAAGCAGAGAATCAAAGGCAAAGGAAAGCTAAGGAAACAAGAGAAAGAGAAAGAAGAAAGAAGAAGGTCGAAGAAGAAGAGCGGCCGCAGAGAGAGAAAGAAGAGAGAAAGAAGAAACCAAAGTCAGAAATCAGAGAAGGAAGAGAGAGAATAAAGAACAGACAATTTCTTTTTACATTTTTCTTCTTCTCTTTAGCTTTCCTATACATTGAGTCTCATTCATATTATTGTTGAACATCATATTTTGATTGTGATCTTAGTTTTTAAAGACTAATTTTCTCCTTGTGTTCGACCTCGGATACTTAGGTTTTTGAGTAATTAAATTCTTATTTGTTTTCAAGGTGATTTCACTTATACTGCAACACACATCTTTTAAAACCCCGATTTTGCCCTGTCAACACCTGATAGTGCAGACGAATGAGACATTGGGTCATCACAAAGGAGCCCAATGTTACCACAGTATGCCGAATCTTCGTCTTCACCATCCTCCTCTTTGAGATCACAGTCAAAATTCCTTGATGCCCTGAATATGTCAAGTCGAAGTCGTTCATTACCTAGGGCTATCTCCATACACCCAGATACACAATCAATGTTCGCTCGGGTTATCACTAAAAATGGGCGACCCAAAATAATTGGTGCATCTTGGAGATTAGGAGGGACTTCCATATCAAGAACGAAAAAATCTGTGGGAAAATAGAATTTGCGGACTTTTATGATCATGTTCTCAACCACCCCTCTCGGTGTTTTTACTGATCTATCAGCCAGCTGAATCGTTACCCAGGTAGGCTTTAACTCCCCAAATCGAAATCGATTAAATACGGCAGTGGGAGTTAGGTTGATGGACGAACCCAGATCTAGAAGGGCCCGATCAAATGGAGAGTCTTGCAAGAAGCAGGATATGAGTGGGGTACCAGGGTCTTTCTTTTTCAGTGGCAAGTCAGCTAGAGTCACGATGTCCAATTCTAGGATGTCGCTTCGAGGTACAATAATCTTTGAAGAACTAGCGACAGTGGGAATGTGATCAATTGAATCGAGTAGGGGGATCTGAATATGTACTTCCTTGAACATAGACTTCAGGTCCTCAAAATTTCGCATGTCCTTTTTCTGTACTACACTTCTTGTCAGAGCCTCAGGAAAAGGGACGGGAATCTCAGGGTCAAGTGGCCTCTTACCTTATCTACCGTAGGTGGCTCCTGAGAAGGAGTCGAACTCGCCTGCGGTGAAGGGTGAGAAAAATCAGGACCTGCTTGCCTATGTGGTAGGTCGAATGTCTTCCTTCCACTCCTCAAAGAGACAGCATTTGCATCGGCTTGCTATCCATGAGGTGGTGGGGGAGCGGAAGGTGTAGAGTATGCGGGATTCTACAAAGACGGCTGGCCTTGAGCATAACTAGGTGGTGTTGGAGGTGCCTGTAATATGGCGTGTGCCTGTCCTTGTGCTGCCTGAAACCTAGGCAGGGCACCTTGGTTCTGCACATATCGAGGGTTCGGGATAAGTTGGGAGGGCAAGGCTCATTGAGTCCTATGCTCCTACAACAGCTGGTTCTGCGTGTTCTATATAGTCTGTATTTGGTCAGCCATCGCCTTCATTATCTGCAAGCTATCCTGTGTAGATTTCCTCATCGATTCTTGCATCTCCTCTTTCAGTGCGTCCAAAAGGTCAACCTGCTTTAGAGGGTGACTAGTAGCTTGGTGCAGCGGCTGGTATAAAGAACGGGGTTACTGTTGCTGAGACGGGAATGGCTGCTGCCTAGGGTATGCATTTTGCGCATTCCCATATTGCCAGGTCTGGTAGTGTGGATCTTGATGTGGTCTCTGTTAATTACCAGACCAGGAGAAGTTCGGATGCTGGTGCCAACCAAGGTTATACGTCTTTGAATACAGGTTATTACGCCCTTATCCGTCGATAGCACTGACGTCCTCTAGGCTAAAGATGTCCGAGACGTATATCCATCAAGGGGATACGTATTATGATCTGTGGGTGGTGCGTAACTAGTTGTGCGTGTTTCACGTGTTAGAAATCAAGGTTACAAGTAACCTATCATCGTAGTTGCAAAACACGTCGATCAGATAAAATTTATACCGAAACTCCAAGGGAGTCCTGGGTCGAATGCAGGGAGGTGACGATTACATTACGTGAAAATCGCGCTTTGTTTCATTTCTTTTTGGTATTTTAGGGTTTTGATATTTTTTGTATTTTTGGAATAAAAGAAATCAAGCAAACGTATCATAAGATAGAGATCTAGAACAAATCTGAAATATATTACTTCTAATGTCAATTACAAGAAACTATGAAAGCATATAAAGAGAGGGAGGTGAGAGGAAATCTCCCGAATCGGCTGTTCAGCGAGACGACGGTGCTTGGCGGAAGCTCAGACGAAGGAGGTGAGGAGTGGGACAATGGAGGTGAGATGTTGGAGGACGTCGGGTTGAGGAAAGCTTCGACATAGCTCCGGAATGGAGGTGAGAAGACGGAGTTGATCTGCTACCGGAATGGAGGTGAGAGGACGGCTCTAAGGTGACCTATGAAGGGGGATGGGAAGTTGGAGGAGTATTTGGTGGGCCAGAGGTTCGCTACACTAATAGGCACCTTGGGAGCTTGAGAATAAGCTCTAATGGAGCAGAGTAGGCTTGCTAGAGCTTGGGAGTAGGTGGGAGTAGTGTAGGTAGAGATGGCTTGGAAGGGAGGGGGTGTAGGTCCTTTTATAGTGGAGAAGAGGCTAAAAATGGATAGAGGACCTTTAGCAACCTCCAGACTGTCGCTGGAAACATTGCTGTACACAACTCATGCCCACTGGCACCCACAGCTAGCTTTGCTGGTATGCAATGAATTATTGACGGCTGTAAGCGTCGTTGTAAGTCCAACTCATGCGTCGCTGTAGTCTACCTCACTCTATGCTGACGTCGCTCCAGCCTTGCTGCGCGGGCACGCACCCATACACTGGCGCTGCGTGCATGTGCGCCTGCGCACTTGCGCACTCGCACGCACACCCGCACTACTGCGAATCCATCCGCGCAGTCGGATTTATCATTTGAAATTTCGAATTATGTCTCCTAATCCCTTGGCCGTTGATCTTCCTTGGACTGCATATGGTGCTACGGAACTTCGATCGAGGCGATTTCGGAGGCGTTGGACTCTCATCGTCGTCTTGATCAGATCCGTATTGTTGGATCGTCAATCTGAGGCTCCAAAATAAATATCCTTCTCTTCTAGCCATAAAAATGACGCAATTAACCTAAATTATATACAACTACTCTAAATGTAGAATGATGCATGCTATGCAATATTTACAACATGAAATGCAAATCTAAGCCTAGGAGCATGCATGAATAGGAATTTTACCTTTAATAAATGTGTTTACATCATACCCCCATGCCTATCTTTTGCTAGTCCCTAGCAAAATTAAACTATATGCTATGTATAAAGGCAGAATTAGGATTAGATCGCTTAAGCCTAAGTTGTTTATTAACAATAGAAAATTTCAACTAAGGTCATAAACTACGAAAACTCAATAGTACCCGGGTGTTTGCCAGAATGCAAATCGCCTAAGTTCTCACCTTATTTGAGAAGGGAAGATATATATATTATTTTTCTTCTTTTCTAATTTTTTTGTACTTTTGGAGTTTGAGAGTTCCGGGAAAACTTTTTACGGCTACCTGACCTGCCCAAGACTCGAAAAGGACTCTAAGTACTAAGCATCTTTGTGAAAAAGTGATAGACTCACAAAACGACTGTTAAGACGGACTTCGGGTTTCTACGACCCTAGGTGACCATGCCTAAAGGTTTATCTTTACGATCAGTAGCTTTCTCCCTACTTTCTTCTATATGGGATCAACCAAGGGCGAACTCAGTGTATATCTCCCCGATTTATTCTACTTCGCCGCTTCTTCCCTAGGTGTTTTGGGAATTATTGTGCATTTTTTTTTTGTTGTGAGCTGGGTTCTGGATAACCGGCCAATGAGTTGTTACCACCGACAACTTGCCAGCCATACTCGTGTGGTGAAGTGTGCTTTTATTTGTTTTTTTATTTTCTCCTTTTTCTCTTTTTTTCTTTTCTTTTTGAGTGTTCCTTTTTTTTTTTTATAAGTAGGTGGCTTCCCTGATCTAAGATTTACCTAAAGGCAGTACAACGAAAATGGTCTTGTGGCTGGGCTCTGGACAACCGGCCGATGAGCTGTTACCACCGACAACTTGCCAGCCATACCACCCAAGTCAGTCCCTTAGCTATCAAATTTCCGTAAAAATCGCCAGAAAGTGAGTCAGTGCAAAAAATGTGTGCAGATGCTTAGGCTTACAGTCCCCCCAAATCAGAGGGCGGGTTGATAAGTCGCATACTTATCATCCCAAATTATTTACCAAATTAAAATAAATTTTAATTGGTGAGGACTCGAGACTAAATCCACATTCGAGTGGACACCGGGCTAATTAAGCCCGAAGACCTGAAGAGTCTAAGTGTTTAGGTCCTCTGGTATCATTTACTAAAGTTAATAACTTCCAAATGCCTAAGTTCTCTTTTACTAATTTCTTTCCTTTTTTATCTTTTTTCAAATTTTCATTTTTTTTTTAATTTTATAAGAAGCTAAAAGAAATTCTACGAAGTTAACATAATGATTTTAGAAATTGATTATCTGCCCCCCCATGCCTAAATGATGCAATGTCCTCATTGTAAAAATAAAGACATGAAAGGGCGAAGTAAACAGAATATCACTTGAGTGTCTTGAAAATCCGATCAGCTCTGCAGAGAGAAGAGTGTATACACACGTGCTAAGTTTAATGCCTTCATCTAGGCATAACATACATATAAAGAAGAAACTGAGAATTCACAAGTGCGGGTTAGAATCAAAATCAAAAGGTTGATCCTGAAACCCATCTATAGAAGATGTCCACAGACGTGGACGAGATTATGGTGCAGACCCATGCCCCAGGGTCGAGTGGTTCTCAGGTTCTAGATGAAAATCACCCAGAACCGAAGGTTGTGTTTACGGGGCCGAGCCTGCGGTTTAGTGGTGTGCAACCCAAGACCAAAGTGTCGGACAACGGGTAAAGATGGTTCAATAGGTGCGGTTGTCCACTTAACCTCTAACTCAGAAAAATAATTAGTTATTTCGAGCTTGGGTTGCATGTGAAAGATATCGTAAGGGTCCTGGTAGAAAGTAAGTGGTTTTAGGTCAACAGGTACCCTTAGATCCAAAATCAAACTTCCCTCAGAATTAGCCTCCCAAATCTTTATTTCAATAAGTCTATCCTCCAACATCAAGGGCTTAGGCTTCGGGACCTCTAGCATATTATTCACCCCATATGATTCTCCCAAGTCTAGAAATCGTGGCTGAATCAAGATTGACTTGGGCACAAAGATCTCAGAAGTCAGCTCTTCGGGGTGCAGATGAGGACTGGGGTCACTGATTGAATCATCAAGATTCGGATCCTCCAAGTTAACCCCAACCGAATCCAAATGTTCAATGAACGAGCTATCAAATGGTTCATCAGATTCCTCATGCCCATTTATCTCACTAAAATCATTTTCCTTATGTTCAAGTAAGACTTCACCTAAAGATTCTTCACCCTCAGAGTCAAAGAATTGATGATCCCCATTTATATATGTCTCAAAATCATAAATCATTTCTTGATCCAAGGAGACAATTTTCTTCATTTCCTGACTTGGGGATCTCCGGTGAATCAATCGGTTCATCCTTAAATGGTTGCTCTAGCCTAACCTGGTCATCCCGGTCTCAGAAAATGTATCCCCCCCAACAGGTGCATGAGCGGGTTTAGACATTGGCTCTCTTGAAGGGGGTTCATCTTGAGAATCATCCCAAGATTTGACCAGTGCAACCACAAATTTCATCCTCAACCTCGATAATTTTCCAAGAAGAAACTCACCCAAGTCCCTATCCCTAACACTTTGGAGCAAATCCAATAGAGAACTATTAAGTTCATCAATCATTTTGATCATAGGCTCTAGTGCTTCAGTGCATGGTGTTGGCTGAGCTTCTAAAGATTGTATAGTGTTCCTCGAATTAGCCAACACCCTATCCTAGATGTGGTTTACCAGAACCGACTGGTTTGGTTCAGGTTTGGGTGGGTTCAGGTTAAATCTAGGGGAGTCAAGATGTCGAGGTTCTCGGGTCCTTCCCTGAAAGTAGATCATTTTAGGTTGTTCAAAGGATGGTGGCGACCTATATTCACTGGAATATTGGGGAGGGTAGGTGTTATAATCATGGTATCCTTCCTGATTGTAAATCGGGTTGGTTTGGTCATCAAAGGATGGAGATCCATAATTATTATAGCTCTGGGAAGGATAATAATCATAGTCTTGTTGTCCAGGGTTAGGCCCTAGACACTGAGGTCCGGATTCATATCCCCAATCAAAGTCATCCCGGCTAGTGGATGGGTAATTACAAGTCAAGTTGGGATAGTAATCATCTTGGGGATAAGTGGTGGTAGGAGGATAGGATGTGAAATGTGTGTAGGATGTGGAAGGGTGCATGGTGAAGAAAGGAGGGAAATCAGAAGAGAAAGGAGCCCTGAAATACAAGAAAAAACAAGCCTGTCCTTAGTTTGGGTAGCCTAAAGGTCTATAGACTCTCAGAATCCGTCCTAAGATTATGAACGATTTACTCTACTTATGTCCAAGCAATCCAACCAGTTAGAAGGAGGGACTGGGGAGAAGGTTCTTCCTTTGGCTTGCAACTCCAGTTCCTAGTGTACCCCCCAGCTGCGGTCGTTTGATACTACTCCCGTAGCTAGACATCAGATTGACTAGTATAAGTAGGTTAATCGTGAACAATCTTAATCTGGATCCCGATGAGCGAACCAATCCTTAGGGCTGACGTCTAATCAATTTTAGTTAGGCTTGGGACAATGGTGATTCAGGAATGTAATGGGCCCTTTAGATGGGTTGTGCCCTTAATGATCAGTTAAAATGTGTGTGCGTGCACAACCAGGGTTTGCAAACAAGGTTATTTGATAATGTGTCCTTTAGAGTTCAACCTTGTTTAGTAGCTTTTAGGGTTTAATCTTAGGTATATTCAATCAAGTTTAGGAAAACACTCCAAGTTTTGCAAGCACTGGTGATGATATATTCCTTTAGAAATCAAAGAAAAAAATGTGGAGTGCCTGGTTTAGCCCTAAGAATCAACCCTAAGTGGCAAGCTACTTGATGAATCGCTTTTATCTTTAGTGGTGCGGCCCAAACAGTTCAAACTATTGGCCTATTGCACCACTTAGTTAAGGCACACAGAAATTTTTGACCTATTCAGATTTCTACTCACTTATTTGTGTTGAATTAAGTGTACCGGGTCCACAGGTCAGATCCCGATTAAGTGGTAGAATCGATGTGATTGTGCACCTTAGGGTGAGAAGTTATGGGTGTTAAGTGTGTAGCTTACAGAAAATCCCACAATCAGATAACACTTTTTTTTTATTTTTTACTTTTATTTATGTGGGCGAGGTGAGTAGAGGTGGCAAACAAACAACCAAATCTATCCTAGGGTTCATAAAAAGCACCTAAGTTGATTTGGGTTTGAGTTATTCGGTTATGGAATGAAAACTAAGGTGGGGGTGGTGTGGGGGACACTTACAAAACACTCTACCCGCACATTACTCCTATCTACCGCACTTGGATCTCCATGCTAGGGTACCTGCAAGAAAGTAGATCAAAGACAAGTTGGGTTAGTGCTATGTAAATGCAAAGAAATGCAATAAATAATAAAGTAAATTCCGTTGCCTCCCAGGCAATGGTGCCAAAATGGTCGTGTGTGTTTCACGTGTTAGAAATCGAGGTTACAAGTAACCTGTCGTCATAGTTGCAACACACGTCGATCAGATAAAATTTATACCGAAACTCCAAGGGAGTCTCGGGTCGAACGCAGGGAGGCGACGTTTACTTTAAGTGAAAACCGCGCTTCGTTTCATTTCTTTTTGGTATTTTAGGGTTTTGATATTTTTTGTATTTTTGGAATAAAATAAATCAAGCAAACATATCACAAGATAGAGATCTGGAACAAATTTGAAATATATTACTTCTAATGTCAATTACAAGAAGCTATGAAAGCAAATAAAGAGAGGGAGGTGAGAGGAAATCTCCCGAATTGGCTGTTCGGCGAGACGACGACACCTGGCAGAAGCTCGGACGAAGGAGGTGAGGAGTAGGACGGTGGAGGTGAGATGTTGGAGGACGTCGGGTTGAGGAAAGCTTCGACATAGCTCCGGAATGGAGGTGAGAAGACGGAGTTGATCTGCTACCGGAATGGAGGTGAGAGGACGGCTCTAAGGTGACCTATGAAGGGGGATGGGAAGTTGGAGGAGTATTTGGTGGGCCAGAGGTTCGCTACACTAATAGGCACCTTGGGAGCTTGAGAATAAGCTCTAATGGAGCAGAGTAGGCTTGCTAGAGCTTGGGAGTAGGTGGGAGTAGTGTAGGTAGAGATGGCTTGGAAGGGAGGGGGTGTAGGTCCTTTTATAGTGGAGAAGAGGCTAAAAATGGATAGAGGACCTTTAGTAACCTCCAGACTGTCGCTGGAAACATTGCTGTAGACAACTCATGCCCACTGGCACCCACAGCTAGCTTTGCTGGTATGCAATGAATTATTGACGGCTGTAAGCGTCGTTGTAAGTCCAACTCATGCGTCGCTGTAGTCTACCTCATGTTGTGCTGGCGTCGCTCCAGCCTTGCCGCGCGTGCACGTGCCCACACGCTGGTGCTGCGTGCACCTATGCTGCTGCGTGCGTGCAGTGCTGGGTGCACGTGCTGGCGGCCTGGGATGCACCACGTGGCGCAGTCTGGGCCGTCCATCTTCTTCTTGTTGTAGGGGCTGTTACAGAGGTCGGATTGAGTCGATTTTCGCACCGTTAGGCTGCGATAATCGACCCGAATCTATCCGCGCTATTGGATTTATCATTTGAAACTCCGAATTATGTCTCCTAGTCCCTTGGTCGTTGATCTTCCTCGGACTGCATATGGTGCTACAGAACTCCGATCGAGGCGATTTTAGAGGTGTTGGACTCTGATCGTTGTCTTGATCAGATCCATACAGTTGGATCGTCAATTCGAGGCTCCGAAATAAATATCTTTCTCTCCTCTCCACAAAAAGGATGTAATTAGCCTAAATTATATACAACTACTCTAAATGCAGAATGATGCATTCTATGCAATATTTATAACATGAAATGCAAATCTAAGCCTTGGAACGTGCATGAATAGGCATTTTACCCTTAATAAATGTGTTTACATTAGTAATTCTGGTTGTAAGGTGCCAGATCTAGATTATTTACGGGATCCTGATATGTGGGATCTTGTAAATAAGGAGAGGATGCATCCCGAGTGAGTAGATTAACTCGAGCAGGGGGCTCGGGATGCATAGGAGGGTCTTGGAGTGGCAGAGTTCAGGTTAGATTGACCCTGACTAATTTGGTCAATCTTCTTCTCAATCAGGTTTATCCTATCTAGCTACTTGACGATGATATCCGTGTCGGGTCGAATAGATTCGGTGTGAGCCTCATGGACACCAACCCGTTGCTGACCAGGCCGCTGGAACTGGTTCATGGACGTGTCATTCATCGAATTCTCTGCCAAAGATTCGAACAACTCAAATGCGCTGTTCTTATCTTTCACTTGGAAATTCTCGCCACTAGATGCATTGGCCAGATACCGATGTGTGTCATCTAGCCCATGGTAAAAGATCTGAGCTAGGTGCCATCTAGGTATACCATGGTGCAGGCATTTTTGGAGAAGGTCATGAAATCGGTCCCAGGCTTCATGCAACTTCTCCTCAGCTCCTTGGGAGAAAGTCGTGATTGCACACCTCATCGCGTTTGTTCGACCGATTGGGAAGAAATTTTGCAAGAATTCACGTCGTAATTTTGGCCAGGTTCCAATTTGCTTCCCAATGGTCTTCAACCAGTATGAAGCTTTGTCCCTCAGAGAAAATGGGAAAAGCTTCATTAGAATAATCCCAAGATCAATATTCCTGGGTCAAATCATTTTTGTGAGTCAATTCAGGTCCTCTAGGTGCTGGAATGGATCTTTGATTGAGTTTCCATAAAAATGAGTGCTGATCAAGCCGATCACATTGGGCTTGAGCTCAAACACGTCTCTACCTACGGGAATCCTAACTAAGGGTGCGACGATTGGTGCAGCTGGATCATAGAAATCCTGCAGTTGTTCTCCTCACGGTGGATGTGGGATTCTGTCAAGCACCGTCAAAATGCAATCCATGCTCTGCCGATGCCACTCCTCATATTCAACTACCCAGGTTTCCAGAGGAGCCATCGGGTCCAAATTATCAATGTCCTAACCTGGTCTAGGTCCAAGATTAGCTATTGCTGCTATGGGAGTAGAAGAAGTGGGGGGAGAAGATGGTTCCGGTGAGGTGACTCACCCCCTTGGGAGTGGCTCCCAAGGTCCAACCAATTGAGGTCTAAGTGACCTCCATCCTTGCATACACCACCCAACCCCTGGGTTGGTGTAGCCAAGCCAGACAAGGCTAAGGCCCTGTCAATCAGATGGTCCTTATGAATCAGATGACCAGATTTTTTGTTTTAAGTTCTAATTCCTGAAGAAAATTCAACGTACAACCGACTGAAAGTGATTCCCGCCTCTCGGCTAACCTATCCAAGAGGTTGAAAGCACTCAATAGTACGACAACGAAGTCGGGTTTATTTCATGTTTTAGACTTGATTTTTAGCCCATTTTTCTTCAGTTGGGGTTTTTTGGTGAGTGGCCCACAAGGTGACCAAGCTCACCGGCTAAGTACTAGACTTGACTAAGTCTAGGTTAGCCCAATGTGGTCTCTAGATTTTAACCCTAAAGGTGTAACCTAGGGTTCATACAATTCTAGGGTTTTTTTTTTGTTCTTTTGTTGTGTTCTTCTTCAGCTGATCACAAGAATAAAAATAGTTCTCTACACAAAATTGGAATCCAATTATATTGAAATTTGGCGAGTAGATTTCTTCTTCAATTACCTTTTCAGATAATATTTTTTTGTAATTTTTACTATTTCAACTGAATTTGTAGAGATTTTTAAATGTCAAGGGGTTTGGTTTGGAATTTTAACCCTTGGTTGATTTTTCAAATTGAAACAATATCAAATGATTTTCAAAAATTGAGGAAAAATATGAAAAATAAAGCCAATGAGATTAGCTTTCAAACCCTACCATTTTTAGTCAAAACAGATTCGTAGATTGCTTGGAATTGCTTTTTGAATTTTGAAAAATCTCAAATCTGGGTTAGTTTGACCCCCTTGCATTTCATGAATTTTTGAAAATTTTATACTTAAATTTTTTTCAAATAAATAGTGCCTTTGAAAGATGATTTGAAAATGAAGGTCTAGCTTGAATTTCAGAATTTTTCGTTCACTAATTTCTCAGCAATTGAATTTTTAAAATGAACTTTGAATTCTGGTTGAAAATCAGAGAATGGTGGAGAAGCTTTTAAAGGTGTTAGAGTTTGAAATTCAAACTTTCCACCAAAAATATATATTTTTTTTCAAAAAATTTTGAATTTTTTTTTCAAAGGATTTCCAAATTTTTTTTTGTTTTTTCAAACTGACCTAGGACTCAGAAAGAAACCTAATCTAACTACCTAGATTTTTTTTATTTTTTTTTCTTTTCCATGAAAATGAATAAGCTTTTTTTTTTTGAAAGAAATCCTTGGAAGTAAATCTAACCTAGGGTTCAAAAGAAAACCTAGCCTAAAGAAAGTGAGATGTGCACCTGGAAATCTTTTCCACGCTCGTTGTGTGCGCAGATCTCATTTTTTTCCTGTGTTGTCCTGCACATCCAAAAACAAAGTAGAGGAAAATTTGTTAGTGATAGTTCAAAAGATAGAAATAAAAAAAATGACGTTGCCTCCCTTTCAACGGCGCCATTTGTTTATGTCTCGTAGAGCACATTTGATAAGAAAATGCGTCGTAATATAATGCGCAATGCGATCAAACAAAAAATATTTATAAAAAGATAACGAGAGGCGTTTATTCAAATTTGAAATCGATCTTTTGTAGCTCTACTTGCTTAATATCGCATGGCGGTTTATGGTTATTACATATTTAAACACGACATGCTTAGTTGCAAGAATATCATGAATTAAAAGCAGGCAACTTTAATCACACAAAATATATTGCAATAAGCTCATGGTGATTCTCAACATATAGACATATATATATATATGTATATATATATAGAAAAATTTCTTTCATTCATTCAGGATAGTGTTTGCAACATGGAACTAGAGGAAAGCTTAAAAACATCATGATCGCATACAGGAATCTATGGGGGGATTTTGCAAGCATCATTGGGGGAGAATAAAGAGTTACACTAGTAAGCAATAAATAAAAGCATGTAAATATGAAGAACTAAAGCTAATCTAGTAGAAAATGAGGGCATTTGGAGGTGGGCTCCGATGGCCTTTGAATGGTTGAGAGGAGGAGGGGTGGCCAATGGTGCTTAGGTTGGCCCATGGAGAGAGGTTGTAGAGGGGATCTAGCATCCTAGCGTGGAGATGGTAGTAGCCATGGTGAGCAACTTTTAGAGGTGGAATGGAGGTGAATGTAGCTAACCTAAGTGTGAATGAGTGCCAAGAATGGGATGGGTGCAAATGGCCACCCCTTGAGTCTTTTTATAGACCTAAGGGAGACTCTCTAGAGAAGTGTGGAAGTCTCTAGAGAGAGCCCCATAAGTGGCCGGCCAAGGTGAGAGAGTGGTAGTTCTTAGATCCATAAAAAGTGGATCTAAGAATTGAATGACTCTTGGTCGCTAAAATTGGCAACCAAGAGTGGTGCCACTTTGAAGAGAGTTCTAGAGAACTCTAGATGAGTGTGCGTGCGTGAATGGGTGTGTGTGAGTGAGTGTGTTGTCGTCATCTATGTGGCTGAATGGTTTAGGTTAGGTCCTAGGGGATTTAGGTAGGTGTAGGCCTTAAATTAGGGTTACAAACCCTAATTGCTAAGGAGGAGTGACAATTAAACTTAACACAAGTTTAATTGAATGGGTGTGAACCTAATTGAGAGTGAAATAACTCAATTAGGTTGGGCTTAGGTCAATTGGACTTGTGTGGGTTGAGATCTAAGCTCAATTGGACCCTATGAGTCCAATTGACTAGGCAATGGTAATCGGCTATGATCTAAGTCAATTGGGTTTAGTGAGGATCTAATTAGGTCATTAGGAAGGTCTAGAGGTGATGTACTAGTGTTAGGGTACCTTAGTTTAGGTTCCTATGGGGTTGGAATTGGGTTTAGGGAGCTAGAGATCCAAGATCAAGACTTGAATCTCAAAACAGGAACTGGAGAGTAGTTCCAGATGTCCAAAAATAGAATCAGATGTCTTATACTCAAAAATCAGAAGTCCAGACTTCAATTCTAGATGTCCAATCTGAGTCAGGGGGAATTCTAGGTTCTGTTTTGGGTATTCTACAGAAATTGGGTGTCTGACAAAGTGTCTGGACATCCAATAACACTGCAAACGTGGGTTTCAGGTGGCGGGAGTTGGTTGAGGGTTCTGGACGTCCTAAAATTCATCTAGACATCCAGATAAGGGTTGGAATTAGGGTTTTAGGGTTTCCTAGTGTGTGGTGACCTAATCTAAGGGTGGCTAAGGCTTGGGGAAGTCTCTAGGCTATCCTAGGGCTAGGATGGACCTAAGTTCTTCACATTTTACTGCTTTATCCCCACTTAATGGAGTAGCATACCTTAACTCCCTTACATCATTATTTACTATATATAATCTAAGTCTTCTGCTCCAGCCCTACTGCAACACCGATTGTTCCTGATCCAGCTTCAGATCCAGCTTATTACCTGTAATTGACACAATGCACCTAATCAACACATTATAGTATTATTTTATGCATAGCTAAAAGAAAGCAGTAAAGATGCAAGTAATGCTTATGCATGCATAAATTACCCTAACTTATGCTAAGTTCTAGCCTAATTTAGGTCAATTAAGACCTATGATTACTCCGTAATGAAGTCCCCGGGAGCTGGACTTGAGCTTCCTGAGCTGAAATGAAGTCATCTTCAGCTGGATGGAGTTGAGTGGAGCTGGATGTAGCTGGACCTTAGTTGGGGTGGACTCCAGTCAACTCAACTGAGCTAGCTAGAGCTCCCTGTGAACTAATGGGAGTTGAGAAGAGCTAGATTCAGCTAAGTTGAACTAAATCTGAGCTGACCTGAGCTAGGGTGAGCTAAGATGAGCTCTGTTGAGCTGCCATTCAACTGTGATGAGCTGAATGGAGCTAGGATGAGCTAACCCTAGTCCAAGTGAGTTGAAATCCAGCTATGGTGAGCTGGATCGGGCTAAGTTCCAGCTGGTTTGGGCTTCTCCTTCACCGGTTGCCTTCCTGAGTGTTAGGGTTCTAGGGATCTGGCAATCTGCTTTTCCCTAACACTCACAAGAACATATCAAAAAGATAATAAAAGGTACAATGCATGGCTATCCTAATTTATGCTTAAATACAACCGAAAAATCCATTTGTGGAGTAAAATCCTAAGAGCTAGGTTTGTTTTAATGTACAAGAATGATGATAAACTGGCATTTATCACACCCCCATGCTTATCTTTTGCTAGTCTCTTAGCAAAACTTTAATTTTTACAAAATGGAATTTTTATTAAATCTAATTTTTTTTACTTTTGAGGAGAAAGAGATTACGGGACATACGATAATCCAAACACAAGAGGTATGGGATTTGTTAAGGATAAATATCGGGATTTGTTTTCAAATCCAAAAATTAGACAAAAACAGGATCAATATATCCTCCAAAAAAATTCACAGATTAACCCCTTGGTAATTCAAATGACTTGAAATTGTTGCTTTTAGGATTTTTCTGGCTCTTGAATCTGATTCGCAACTTGCAATAACCTTTAAAACCTTATATCTGTGCTTATGAAAAGCCAACATTTATAAGGGCATATTTTTGGCTTAAAACTTTTTTTCCTCTTCCCCATGCTTATTTCTAGTTTTGTCTTACAACAGATGTGTCGGGATCATCATTCCCATTACCAATTGATGTAAACATGTTTACACTACATAAGATGTCTATTTATGCATGTTCTTAAGCATAGGATTGCATTACATACTATAAATATTGCATAGCATGCATCATCTTGCATTTAGATTAGTTTGAATAAAATGGAGGTTAATTGTCTCCTATGTTCAGGGATAGGGCAAATTTTTATCGAGGCCTCGGATGAAAGATCCAACCGTACAGATTTGATCAGGGTGACGATTGGAGTTCAACGACTCCAAGATCGCCCTAAATAGACATCTGTAGCATTAGATAGAGACTGGGGAACCCTAGAAGATCAAGGGCCAAGATAGTGTGAATTCGCACTTCAAATGACAAATCCGACCACACAGATGGATTTGGATTGACGATTGTAGCCTAACGACATAAAAATCAACTCAATCAGACATCCGTGGCATCATCTACATCATCCAGAAGATGAACGGCCAAGATGGTGCCGTGTGGTGCCATCTCGACTGCCCAACCGGTCATCCTCAACTTCTGAAGCCGCTGGCACCCTTGCATCTCCACATCTGGATCAAGATCCAACGGTTGAGATTGCATCCCAAGCGGCGCACCCATTCTCTGAAGCCTCATTTGAAGAGCTACCTTGACCATTGGATCTCAATCCAACAGTTCTGATCGCACGTGCACAAATTAGCCCGCCTGCTCATCCACCTGCATAGCGCAGTGGGTAGAGCTCTTACTTATGATCGAGTGCATGTTTGAGTCGCAGGAGGCGGGCGCTGAGGCGTGAAGGTGCGGGCGCGATTGACCACCCGATGGTGATCCAGCGATCGTGAGTGATCAATCCAGATGACGCACCCACGCACGCCCGCGCGTAACACGGGATCACACGCGCTAGGTGCACGTTGAGGCATGACGGTTATCAAATCTTAGCCGTTCAATCTCATGATCGAACGACTGAGACTTGATAAACGTGAGCACGCGTTTCATGTGCGGGAGGTGAGTGGGCGGCACACGTCGCCCACGACTGGGGCTTTAGCATTGGTTTTATTCGTCACTAAAGACCCCTTATTTAATATTTTGAAATTAAAAAGACCAAATTGCCCTCACTCCTTGCAACTATAAAAGGGGACCCCCTCCATATGAAAATTTCATCCCTTCCTTCTCTTCTCTCCCTCTCCAAAGCTCAAGAGAAGCTTGTCCCACCCTGGGATGCTTCTCAAGAGATAAAGTCAAATTTTCGCACCCCTTTTGGAAGTGGATCCTGCAACGATGATGACGTGCTGCTTTGTTCTCGTTCTTCCCGCTTCGTCCTCCTTCTTCCCGCGCCATTCCCCTTCTTCCAGGCGTCGTCTCATCCGGCTCGTCCTCCAAGCGATCGTCGAGGAGGATATCTCTCTCCCCATTCTTTTTACTGCTTTCTAGAGTAGATTTACTACTTTCTAGAGTAGAATTTCTTGCTTTCTAGTATAATCATTTCCTGCTTTCTAGTCGTAATGAGTAGTGTAACGAACAATCTCTTTGATAATGAGTTCTATGTTCATTCTACATCTCCTTTTGATTTTTGTTTGTAATATTCTCTCTCTCTTCTATTTATTGTAAATAGATAGATAGTTTCTAATCAATTATTCTACTTCATGACAAATAAAACAAATGTGTATTTTTAAATCAAACATCTGCCTCCCTGAGTTCGACCCGGGATTTCTATTCCGGTATAAATTTTATTTGTTGAACATGAGTTCTTCGCTTTTAAACTACATCGACATTTTTTTCAAAACCAAATATGTTAGCGTAGTAACTCGTTGCTTCAACATTTTGCCGTCATTGCCGGGGAGGTGACGCTCTTTGATTTTTTTCGCATTTTCCAACTTATGAATCATTTACTTCACTTCTCTCCTTTCTTATTGTGATTGCAGGTACTCTTTTGAGATGAGCAAAAGCAGTAGATTGGAGCAAAGTGTTGTTGAAGGTTCTGTAAGTTCTCCCACCTCCCACCCATTAGTTTTCATTCCATCATGTAATAACATAAACATAAATCAACCTAGGTGTTCTTATTAACTCTAAGGTTAGTTTTGTCTGTTTGTTTGACACCTACACCCGCCCCAACCTCCACATTTAAAAAATTTAAAAAAATCTCACAGAGGTACACAACCTCATCTGATTTTCAAATTCAACTGGTAAACCAATCTTTGGAACAGGTACACACATCCAAACACATAATTGAGTAGAAATGTAATCACTTGTGTTCCTAATTAAGTGGTGCAGCAGGCTAATTGTTTGAGTTGATTGGGTCACACCACTTCAATTAAAATCAACTCATCAAGTTGCTGCCGCATAGGTTCAACTCTTAGGGATTTACCAGGCACTCCACATTCTTTTAAGTTTTAAAGGAAAACATCTTCACCTGTGCTTTCAAAACCTGGTCTACCAACAAAACTTGTTTGAAAATACCTAAAGTTGAATCCTAAAAGCTACTAAGCAAGATTTGAACCCTAAAATTCAAAGCATCAAAAATAATCTTGCTTGAAAACCACTGGTTGTGCACGCACACACACATCAATCAATCATTAAGGGAGCAACCCAGATAAAGGGCCCATCAGATTCCAAAGCACTTTCAAATGTAGCCCTAAATAAAATAGAGTAGACATTGGCCTTAAGGATTCGACTCACTCTTCAGAGCCCAGAACGAGATTATTTTCGATTAGTCTGTTTCTACTGTTCAATCTGATGTCTAGCTAGGGGAGCAGAATCAAACGATCGCGGCTGGGGGGTACACTAGGAACTGGAGGCATAAGTTGAAGGAAGAACCTTCTCCCCAGTCCCTCCTTCTAACTAGTTGGATTGAACAGACAAAAATAGATCAAATCGTTTCTTTAACTCAAACCTAGGAGTCTGTAGGTCTTTAGGCTAGCCCACTTAAGGACAGGTTTGATTTTTTGTATTGCAGGGTGCCTTTCTTCCTCCCATCTATCATGAATCTTTCCACATTTTATACGCATTCCTGCTCTTTCCCTTCTGTTATGAGTTATCCTCAACATGACGAGTATCCCGACTCATACTGTAATCAACCATCGGTTAGTTGGGATAACTCGGATTAGGGATACAGTTTCGAACCTTTGTGTTTAGGGTCTAACCCTGAACACCATGATTGTGATTTCTATCCTTCTCAGAGCCACATCGATTATAGATTGCCACCCTTTCATGGACAACCTAATACGAGCTACAATCAAGAAGGATACATTGATCATTACCCATCCTCTGATTACACTGCCTTTAGGTCATCACTACCTTTTGAACAATCCAAAATGACATATTATCAGGAAGGGTATAACGAATCTCAATTCGTTAGCTCCTTTGCACTAAACCCAAACCTTCCCAACCCTGAACCAACTCATTTGGTTCAAGGTAACCACGTTCCAGATAAGGTTTTGGCTAACTTGAGGAATACCATTCAATCTTTAGAAGTTCAGCCAATACCTTCCATTGAAAGATTGGAGCCCCTGATTGAAATGATTGATGATTTGAACAAGTATTTGTTAGATTGGCTCTAGGATGTTAAGGATAAGAACCTGAGTGAGTTTTTACTTGGGAAGTTAGCAAAATTGAGGATGAGATTTGTGGTTGCTTTAGTTCATTCGTGGGATGATTCCCAGGATGAACCCCCTTCAGGAGAGCCAATGTCAGAACCCGCTTAGTCACCTGTTGGGGGGACACGTGTTACGAGGCTGACCAGATTGAATTAGAGCAACCAATTAAGAATGATCTGATTTCTTCACCTGAAATCCTTGAGCCGGGGTACGAGGAAATGTATGTCTCCATGGATCAGAAAGTGACGATTAATTTTGAGACATACATTAATACGGATTTTGATTTCTTTAATTCTGATGGTGAAGATTCAAGTTGTGAAGTCTCACGCGAGTTTACAGAACCAGATTTCTGTGAGATGATTGGGCCTGAGGAACTTAATAGATCATTTGATAGCCCAATAACTGAGGAAACTGATCTTATTGGGGCTCACATTATGGATCCAGAATCACATTTTCTAGAGGATTCAATCCAATGCCCTGAGTTACACCCCATTGAGCTTATCAATGATTCTATTTTTGAGATAACTAAACCCAAGTCAATTCTGATTCAGCCACATCTTTTAGACTTGGAAGTTTTAGACAGGGTGATTAATATGCAGGAGGTCCCAGAATTTGACATTCTGAATGAGGAGGATAGGAGCTGGGAAATTTTGATTTGGGAAGCAAATTTTGGAGGAAATAGAAAACCGAGTCTAAGGGTTTCAATTCATCTGAAACCATCAAACCAAAACCCTTATGACACTTGTTCTAAGGATGTTCAACCCAAGCATACATTCATTGATTATCCTTTCGATATCTAATTCTCTGTAACCTGACTCTTTGGTCTTGGGTTGCATCCTCATATATCGCAGGCCCGACCCTACTTGCATACTGATTTTAGGTTTTGGGTAATTTTTATCTGGAACCTTAGATATTCTCGATTATGGGGTATGGGCTTACACCACAATCTGGTCCACATCTATGGACATTTGCTGGCAGGTTAGAGGTTTCTTCTTTTTATTCTGATTTTGACCTGCACTTGTGAATTCTTTATTTCTCTTCTTTGTATAGTGTGCCTAGTTGAAGGCACTAAATTTAGCACATATACAGTTTTTGTTTATCTTGGAGCGGACCCGACATTCACGCAATTCAGGTGCTTTCTACTCTATTCCACTCTATTTTATGTCTTTCTAATACAATGAGGACATTGCATTAGATAGGCATGGGGGGATGGATATTCATCTCTGAATTTATTTTATTTTCTTTTATTTATATATATTAAAAAAAAATGGAATTAGGAAAGAGAACTTGGGTTTAAGAAAATTTTCAATCTTAGGAAATACTACATTATGATCTGAACACAAAGACCCTTCAGGTCTTCAGACTTAATCAGCCTGTGTATCCACTAAAATGTGGATTTGTTTTTCGAGTCCTCACCAACCTGAATTCTATTTTAATTTGAGTAAATAAGCTTGGGTGATAAGTACATGACTTATCAATCCGTCTTCTGATTTGAGGGAACTTTAGGCCTAAAGCATCTACACACTATCTTGTCACTGACTCGTTAATTGATGGTTCTAACGGAAATTGGGTAGCTAATGAACCTTCTAGGGTGATATGGGTGGCAAGTTATCGTGAGTAGCAGCCCATAGGTAGGTTGTCCAGAGCCCAGTCACTGGACCATTATCTTTTTGCTGCCTTTAGGTAAATCTTAGACCAGGGAAGCCACCTACTTAAAAAAAAAAAAAGAGAAAAAGAAAGTCAAAAAGAAAAGAAAAAAAGAAAAGGAGAAAAGAAAAAAGACAAAAGAAATAAGCCACACTTCGTCGCACAAGTATGGCTGGCAAGTTGTCGATGGTAATAGCTCATCGACTGGTTGTCCAGAACCCAACACAATAAATGCACTGAAAATTCCCAAAACACTTAGGAAGAAGCGGAGAAATAGAATAAACCAGGGAGATATACACTGGATTCACCCTTGTGTTGACCCCACAAAAATAAAAGTAGGGAGAAAGCTACCGGTTGTAAAGATACACCTTTAGGTAGAATTCTCTTTCTAAGGTCACTTAGAGGCATAGAAACCCGAAGTCTGTTTTAACTACCGATCAACGAGTCTATCACATTCACAATAAAGATGCTTAGAACTTAGGTTTCTCATCAAATCTTGGGTGAGTTGAATGGCTGTAGAAAGCCACTCTTAAACCCTAAAACTCAAAAATCCCAAAAAATTAGAAAATAAGAAAAAGAGAAAAAGAAAGTTTTCTTTGAATAAGGTGAGGGCTTGAGGCAGTCTGCATTTTGGCAGATACTCGGGCACTGTTGTGCCTTTGAAAGTTCAAATCCTAAGTAAACATTTTCTTAATGATTGAAAATAACTCATGCCCAAATAATCCAACCTAATTCTTTTATAAATAGAAAATAGTTTTTGCTAGGGACCAACAAAAGATAGGCATGGGGTTGTGATGTAAACATGCTTACACTACATAAGATGTCTATTTATGCATGTTCTTAAGTATAGGATTGCATTACATACTACAAATATTTCATAGCACGCATCATCTTGCATTTAGATTAGTTTGAATAAAATGGAGGTTAATTGTCTCCTTCTATGTTTAGGGACAGGGAAAATTTTTATTGGGACCTCGGATCGAAGATCCAACCGTACAGATTTGATCAGGGCGACAATTGGAGTTCAACGACTCCAAGATCGCCCTAATTAGACATCTGTAGCATCAGATAGAGATCGAGGAATCCTAGAAGATCAAGGGCCAAGATGGTATAAATATGCACTTCAAATGACAAATTCGACCACATGGATGGATTCGGATCGACGATTGCAGCCTAACGACGCAAAAATCAACTCAATCAGACATCCGTGGCACCATCTACATCATCCAAAAGATGGACGGCCAAGATGGCGCCACTGGTGCCATCTCGGCCACCCAACCGGGCACCCTCAACTTCTGATGCCGCTGGCACCCATGCATCTCCATCGCTGGATCAAAATCCAACGGTTCCAATCGCACACGCATAAATTAGCCTGCCCGCTCATCCACGTGTGTAGCGTAGTGGGTAGAGTGCTCACTCGCGATTGGGTGCAGTTCGAGTCACAGGAGGCAGGCGCTTAAGCGTGAAGGTGCGGGCGTGATTGACCGGCCGATGGTGATCCTGTGACCATGAGCGATCAATCCAGATGACGCACCCACGCACCCCCGCGCGTAACACGGGATCGCACGCACTAGGTGCACGTTGAGGCGCGACGGTTATCAAATCTTAGCCGTTCGATCTCACGATCTAATGACTGAGACTTGATAAACGTGAGCATGCATTTCATGCGTGGGAGGTGAGCGGGCGGCACACGTCGCCCATGACTGGGGCTTTAGCAATGGTTTTATTCGTCACTAAAGACCTCTTATTTAACATTTTGAAATTAAAAAGACCAAATTGCCCTCACTCCTTGCAACTATAAAAGGAGACCCCCTCCATACGAAATTTTCATCAATTCCTTCTCTTCTCTCCCTCTCCAAAGCTCAAGAGAAGCTTGTCCCACACCCGGGATGCTTCTCAAGAGATAAAGTCAAATTTTCGCACCCCTTTCATAAACGATCCATTCCTGTTCTTCTAGCTGCATCCTCCTTCTTCCCACACCATTCCCCTTCTTCCAGGTGTCGTCCCGTCCGGCTCGTCCTCCAAGCTATCGTTGAGGAGGATATCTCTCTCCTCATTCTTTTTACTGCTTTCTAGAGTAGATTTACTGCTTTCTAGAGTAAAATTTACTGCTTTCTAGTGTAATCATTTCCTGCTTTCTAGTCGTAATGAGTAGTGTAACGAACAATCTCTTTGATAATGAATTCCATGTTCATTCTATATCTCTTTTTGGTTTTTGTTTGTAATATTCTCCCTCTTTCTCTTCTATTTATTGTAAATAGATAGATAGTTTCTAATCAATTATTCTATTTTGCGACAAACAAAACAAACGTGTATTTTTAAATCAAATGTCTGCCTCCTTGAGTTCGACCCGGGATTTCTATTCTGGTATAAATTTTATTTGTTGAACACGAGTTCTTCTCTTTCAAACTACAACGACAGGCTTTTCAAAACCAAATACGTTAGCATAGTAACTCGTAGCTTCAACACCAATCGTCGAGGGGGCTCTAGCGTTAGTACTTCGAGATAGCACTGTCCATGACACCACCCAGGGGCTCACAACCCTAAAACACAATGCGGTGTAAAGGGGCGCTCCAAGAAAACTCAAGCTCTTGTTCTGACACTATAGGCAGAGCACCGTCCAAGACACTTGAGCTGCAAAAATGCGCTTTAATGCTCCATCTAAAGATATGAAATATAGATATAGAGCAGCGCCGAGGTGGTAACATGTTAACATCGCGACCTCAAAGGAGTCATTTGCCTCCTCGACGGTGGGAACTCAAACCAATGACTTGCTTCAGACTTTTACTAAGGCCAAACAAGGGGTTTTTTTTTCTAATTTTTAGTTATTTTTAGGTGTTGGCTTGTGTATGAAATTTGACATAGGAAGTTTTACATGACATGCAAGTTTTTGAATCAGAAACTATGCCAAATACTTTCCATATTACAAAAGAGGATCAAGTCACCTGAACTATCATGAGTTTAGGTGGAATTTTGGAGAAAGATATCTGATCTAGTCTAAATAAAGACCCTAAAATTCTAATGATCAGATCCGTATCCTTATCCCTAGTTTGTTAAAGAAAAACTCCCATTGTACCAAAAGTGACTTTTCAACCTTAGTCCCGATTTCAAAATTTTCCTCAAAATGTTTTCAACATGTTTATTTTTTTGGGTATGCAAGCAGAAAATAAGAAAATGACAAAAGAAAAAAAATGCATATTTTTAGGTTTTGAAAATCCTAAATTGATCATCAAAATTTAAAAACACCCCCCATGCTTAAGATATGCAATGTCCTCATGCATTAAGAGGGAAAAGGGATCACCTTAGTGAAAGGCGGTCGAGTTTAGGATGGTCAAAATTTGGAAAATGAAAGGAAAAAAGAAAGCAAGAAAAATGAGGGGTTACCTCCCATCCAGTGCTATCTTTTAGGCCATTCAGTCGGGTGTGAAGGTATGCACGGAAAATGGACAATCATGTAAATAATTGGACACTTGAATGCCCTCAAGAAATGTGTTTTCCTCAAGATCCCTAAAAGGATGATTGGTAAAGAAATAGGGATCAAAATAAAATGGAATAGTGGAAGAATGACCCGGATCTGGCCATGGTTGAAGTTTATGTAAAATGCGAGAGTCGGGTGGGTCGGGTGGTAGGTTCAATGGAAAGGGAGGGAGAAAGTAGTCAATGAGATGTAGGGTGGGTGAAGTTACTGTGGATGTTTGATGGGAACACCATCATGAGCTATAACTAGCTCAATTTGATCTCATTAAGTCATTAAATACTGCTACATAACCATCAGAAGGTCATAATTCATTGCATAATCATTCTGAGAGAAAGACAAGAAAATAGGGTTAAAATCATAATTTTACCATCATATCCTAAATGCAGAACAACCACAGATTTTCTCAAGGGTTGAACAAAGGTCAAATAGTCTTAAGAGTCTAATAAGTGGGTTAGAACTGACAGAAAAGTGTTTTCATGCGTTATAGGAATTAATGGACATCTGAAACGCAAAAAATAGACCTGCTTAATTAACTGAGGTTTTTGTCATTATAAAATTCACCTAAACACTCTAAAATTCATAGAAAAATATTCTCTAGGATTTGGTATGCTTGATTTGACCATCAGAACCTAGTTTGACCCAAAATATAGTCTTAGACAGACATTTTCCCTAATTTAGGTTTTTGTATAAATTACCCAATCAACCAAGGTCGAAACCTAAATCTAACTTCACCATTGGATTCCTTGGATCCAAATTAGGTTTATACCAAAATTTGGGCCTAATCTGAGATCATCTTGACCAAGTTTGCATTTTGATCCAGTTTGACTCTTTTTATCTCATTCTGATCCTTAACTTTTTGAATTCCTTGCAAATGACCCCCCATCTTTTTCTTCTTCACAAAAAGGTCTTTTCTACCATGAATCCTATTCCTACAACTCTGGCGACCTTTGATTGAAGAGAACTTCTCTGATCAATCAATCCCTTCCAAAATTGGAAGGTAGATTCCTTGAGGAGTCCTCTTTCCATTGAATCTACACATGTGCCCTAAAACTTTCACAATCTCTCATGCGAACGCATGAGAGATTTGGGTATCCTATTCCGGCAAACATTCCAAGCTTGGAAGCCAAGCTTCCAAGCTCAAATCGACCTCTAGAGTCCTATAAAAGGAACTCCATATCATTGTGCATTTTCTCAGCTAGGATTTAGCCAAAAACCTTCTTCCTAAACCTACCTCCAGCCTCCTTTGACCTAGCTCCGACGAGCATCCTCCGTTGTTGTCCTACGACCTCCCAACGACCAAATTGGGAGCATCTTCTTTCTCCCCGACTTCCTCCACCTCTCGACGATCACATCAGAGGTGCCCTGACCCCTTTCTTCGCCGCCGTCCCCCTCTCGGAGGATTCATCTTCCCCACGTCCGACCATCACACCGACATGGGTTTTCTACCTCCTTCGACCGTTAGATTAGGTTCTCTAGCTTCTTCTCCTTCCCTACATTTTTCTATTCTTCTTCAAATTCAACCACCGACGTCGTGAATCACGCTCATCTCTTCCATCTCCGGCGACCACTTTGGCGAGGACTTCCACTTGCTATACAACTCCATCCTCCTCGCCGACAAGTCCCCAACCTCCACCACATCCACTTGCACAAAAGCCCTAACCTTTCCAGGCCTATTGCCTACTCCACCTCCTCATCGAATAACCCATCACTGCACCTCTGGTCCCAACTCCGTCTGACCTCCACAACACTCCTTGCCTCACATTGAACCCATCACCACATTCTCCATGCTACGGCGAAGACTGCTGAATCTTCTGATGAGGTTGCAAGGATGTATTCTTCTTTGTAGGTATCCTCGTCGGAGTTCCACCACTTCCACCATCACTACCACTATTCTTCAAGTCCCAGGCGTCGTGAGCCCTAGGCAACTCCCCTAGGCAGTGTAGCTTACTCCTAGGAGAGCATCCAGGTCCTTAGTTGAAGACTACAGGAGCAGCAACCACTCAGTTGAGCAACGCCATCACCTGCTGCTGCGCAAAGAGGAAGGGTGGGACTTTAGTCCCACCTCGGAAGTGGGAAACCAGACGAAGCGGGATAAATTGATTATGTCATAGCCGCTTAAAGCCTCAACTAATACACAGGGTGTGAGGTCCTCGCACCCCTCACATGCCTCACCCGCGACACCTAACCCACGGGTCCGGTTCACTCGATTACCTGCCTAAGCCCTGTTCACACCTCGGTCACCACCCACTGCCAGTGAGCTTGGTCTCGGGTGCACGTGTGCCCGTTTACTTGATTACCCTGACTGTGGCCCTGGGAGGGCAGATCCCAGAGAAAGGAGAGAGTGTGCACAAGGTCAAGGGGTTTTTCCCTATGCAACACTTAGTTGTGAGAAGAGGAGGAAGAAGGTTTGAAGAAGTGGAGAAAAAGAAGAAGGCCTTGGCTGAAGAGGACGGTACAGAGAAGGAAGAAGAAGAAGAAGGCACAATGAAGAGAAGATGAGAAGAACAGCTACAGAACAAACAAGGGTTGAGAAGAAGAGAAGCTACAGCATACATTGAAGAAGAAGAAGTGGAAGCACTTAAGACATCTGATTATCAAATCAGACGTCCGAGGCACTGTTCATTTATTTAATTGCTTAAGTGGTCCTGGATATTGTGGGTTTATTTGGCATTCTTGCTGAACTATTATATGTTTATCTAGATTAAATAATTGGTGATCTAAATCACCACTATTTTTATTCTATATTTCTTTTTGATATGCCAAACTCCTGTTAGACTTATATTCTACATTGATGATCAATTTTGACTAATTAATATTCATTGCTTAGCATTATTTGGCTCATTGTCTTGTGGTCATTTACTTGTTAATTGAGATTAGCGCTTGAATTCCTACTTGCCCCTTGTGTTCGACCTCAGACTTGCATTGAAGTAATAAATTTAATTTATTTTCAAGCAATTTCAACCTATACTACAACGCAACATTTATAACCTCGATTTCACTCGTTAAACATTTTGCCACCATTGCCGGGGAGTAATGCGCAATTCACCGCTATTCTCTGCATTATTTGATTATATTTGAGCACTGACTTACCCTATTTTCTTTCTTGTGATTTTGCGAGGTCCTTCACGAGGAGATCCTTCGTGCAAATCAACCACTCCAGGTTAGGTAACTTCTGTATTCTTCCCTAATCAACCTCCTAATCTTGGGAAGACAAAGAAGGAAACAATCAATTAGGATTCACCTGTCTTATTTTTCATATTAATCATCATTTAAAGGGCAAGTTTCCTGATTTGCAAAAAAATTCAAATTTAATTGAAGATCGAGACGATTTTGTTTAGAATTCCCTACCCCAAATTTCTTGTGCCTATTAGGGACTATGCTTAATTTCTAATCTTCTTGGACTACGCACTTCTTGTTTGAAGTCCAAGGTGAACAAGTTAAGATCAATTGGACTTGGAAATAGAGCTAATTAGGGTTTCAATTTTTAGGGTTTTGGAGTGCTAGTTCACACTTGCCTGCATAAAAGGAAACAAACCCACCCGCATTTGTGTGCTACCCAAGCCCTTGGATGAAAAGAGCTAATCAACAAAACCCTAAAAATCAGGTTCTAAATTCACTTGAACCCTAAAATCATTGGAATTAATAACCTGAGAGTCAAATCAAGGTGATTTCTAGGTCTTCACCTAGATCTCATTCTACCATCTTTAGGGCAGGTCAGGTGAAGTTGGTTTACATTATAGGCCAACCAACCTCCAAATTAGGTCACAAGTTGAATTAACTTCAAATCAAATAAAACTCAAGGCACAAATTAGGACATAAAATTGATAGACTTAAGGTCTTAAGTTCGTACATTCCAGTCTACATGGACCCTTAGTGACAAGGAAGGTCGGGTGGGGGAAACCCTGTAACCTATGGGGATACTCTACCGTGTAGGAGTCTTTGTGGGGCTCTCCCTTCCTGGCTGCTTAGGTAATTCTTGGGTGTGCAAATTTCTGATTCAGAGGTATCATCTGCCTTGAAACTGCCTTAGTCATCCAAATATCTTTGGGTGCCTTGATTGGGTCAAAAATTCACATCCAGTCCCTCATCCCTTCTATTTTAGAGCACATACATAGATCATCTTAGGGATTTCTTTTCAGATCTGATCAATTTCAATCCAACCTGAGTTCTTGATTCTACATCTTGATTTCACCACCTGACTTGAAGATGTAGCCTGGCAATTTAGGAAAGCCAGTTAAGAAACCTGAATCTCAAATATCCATGAGAGATAGAATGATTGAGGATGCCCTTAGATTTTATGAGATTGATGAAAAAACTTCAAATCCAATTGACGACATTCAGGATAATGTGCCAGTAGAAACAACCTCCATCATAAACTGTGCCCAATTAATAATGACACAAGTAGCAAATGGATCAACTCGAGATATTCTCATAACAGGATACATTGAGTTAGAGAAATTGCATAACTTTGAATATCTCTAATGCATGACAAATCCTGTACTTTGGGAAAGACACCAGGATGATCTTGAAAAATGAGAAGAGATGATCAAATTGTTGAAACAGATTATCAATCAAAAATACCCATACATTCCCCAAGCATTTAGCGAAACTTCTTGGAACAATACTGAGGATCAATCTGATTTCCTAAATCCTGGGTTTGATGATGAAGCTTGTTATGGACCCCCAACCCAAATGGAATCAGATTCAAATTATAAACAAATTAACATTCCTAATCTTGAGACAGTTTGGGAAGATTCGATTACAAGTGTTCACAATTTTGTGCTAGCCCTAAAAAATCAAGAGCCTGGTTCACCAAGCTTAGATTTCCCTGACACCTGTGATAATGAGATCAAGTTAGAACCTCTCAAGGGTGTAAAATCTATCCCATATTCTGATAAAATGACTCTCAAGAATAATTCTAACATCCTTGTAGAGCCCAACCTAGATTCTAGTGATCTAACCCATACCCTTGACCTAGAATCCAGATCTGAGATTTTGTGGGATTATTATGAGGCCTCATGCGAAAGAAATCAGATTTCGAATCTAGATTATAATTCAGGGCTCGTATTTGATGAGTATACCTCTCCAACCTTCTCAGAGATATAGATTGATTTTTATGAAGTCACGGCAATCTATGATATAGAAATCAAGGAGCTAGAAGAGTTGGGTTTTGATTGAGTCTTCCCTACAAGCCAAGAACCCGAGCCCATGCCGAATAGGGACACTTTTTTAGCTCGGAATCAAAGAATTGGCTAGACCCAAGTTAGGTTGCTAATTCTACATCTCTTGATTTATTATGTGGTGGAATTTCCGATCCTGAATCAAATTTAGAACTTGATTCTCTCAAGTTCTCCAACAATTTTGAATCTTACTCTGATTTTGGAGATCCATTATTTCCTGACGACTATGAGACAATCTACATCCTCAGCATACATGATCCATTCTTTGACTTTGACTCTGAGGTCCCTGATCCCGAGATCATTGATTCAAAATCAAGTTCCATTGAGATGGAATAATTTCCTTTTGATCCTCAAGAATCAGAAATAGAAATTGCCGAGAGTGTCTACAACCCAGAGTTCGAATCTTTTCTTGAATCAAATTTCCTTCATCCTATAAACACTCTTCAGGCATTTACCTTTGATTTTGATGACCATTATAAGGACTCTCTAGATGAACCCACCTTTGAATCCTTCCTAGAAGAGCCCTCACACACAATTATTCTTGAAGCCACCTCTTCTACACATGTAGAACCTTCCCAAACCTATTTTCAACCTTGACTCGCAACCAGACTCAATTTCTACTCTGACTCTCCTCTCGATGATCTGGTTGCACATGATTCTCCTCCACATTCCAATCGTGTGTTGGACATTGATCAGACGACAAATCACGTCCTATCCTTCTCTAATCACTTTAGTAGGGTTCCTACATCCTCCACTGATTCTTTTTATTTGAGGAGCCCTACTTTGATCAGGTTGATTCGACTTAGCTAAACCCTAGCTATACACCTCCACATCCTTTTGAGCTCCACAGCATCTGGTGGGTACTGTATCTCTTGATTCACATTCATCAACCCGCTAGATTGATTGGGTTTGGGCTGCATCATCAGCCTGCTGATCTGAATAAGCACCTGGTTGGACCAACTAAGCTTTTGATCAAGGTGCTTATTCTACAAAATTCATCTGATTTGACTACTCCTCCATACCATTTTTTGCTCGACTGAAGGCATTAAATTTAGTGTTTAATGGGAGGCAACCCATCATTCCAAAAATCCTAAGTTCCTTCTGATTATCCTTTTGTACTTCACGCCTATTGCACTGAGTTTAGTTTTTAGAACAGTTGATCCCTCCTCTGGTACTTGTATCAGAGCTTGAAATCGTCTGCAACAGTCATCCCGACCCGTTTGCCTACCCGATAATCCTATTCTAATTCCTGAACCCAAAACTGTTTCATAGCCTCCATTTACAATGTGGACATTGCAAAACCTAGGCATGGGGGGTGTTAAAGTGTAAACACGTAAAAATTCAAAATTCAGAAGGGTTCTCACAAAAAATACATATTCCAAAAAACTAAAAAAAAAAAGTAAAATAAGAAAATTGAAAAAGAACAAAAAGTAGAGAAGGGAGGAAATTTTGACAAATTGAATGCATATCATTCAGGAGGAAAAGGAGAGGTGATATAAATGTCAGAAAGGAGATATAATTTGAAAAAAAAAGAGTTAGTCATTAGTAAAAGATTAAGTAATCTACCTAGTTCTAGACTAAATCAAAAGAAAAAAATAAAAAACTGCTTAGTATGAACACTGATCTTAGGCCTCTTGGGCTTGTGTTCAGGCTTAAAAATTTAAGTATTCGTTAAGATCTGGATAGTCCTTAAGAGGTTGAGGAAAATGCGAAGCTTAAGTATTAGGTCTAAGGCATAGGGATTATTCAGCCTCGTTAACTGACCTCTGGTTTGCAGGACTCGGTAACCTAAACACCCTAACCCACACACAGTTTGGTTCAGTACGTTTAATTATTAAAATCACGCAAATGCATTAAATTTGTCATAAAAAAGCTACCTAGATTAGGAACGGCTGATCAACACAAGTTGATTTGGAAGAGTTCCCGACACTGAGAGGTGGGAAGTTCCCTTCGAAGATGCACAATAACATACTGTCTCCTCGGTGCTTGTCTCCTAGGATATCTAAATATCCTACCGGGGGCATGTAAGCACCTTGTGCTGATTCAGATGCCATGGGCAGCATTATCATGAAATGTCGATTGTCAGGGTCTGGATTTAGCTATAGAATGCCATGGGCGGGATTATCCCAAAATCTCGAAAGCTAGGGTTCTGGTAGTTGCCATGGGCAGTGCTATCTCGAAGCATCGATTGCCAGGGACCTTGCGAGGATTGATGGTGGGAGCTAGGAATCAGATACAGATCGTGTTGTAAAGCCAATCTAAAGTTAGAAATAAAGAAAAGAAAAGAGAGTGAAAACTCTCAAAAAATGCAAAAAAAAAAATCTTCTATCTCCCTCTTACAAAAACACACGGCAAACTGAACTGGGACTAAACATGTTTTAAGCACGGGTGCTTTAACCGCAGAGTTCAACAAACCTTAGGTTAGTTCCTGTGGGCCTTAGAAACCTTCATGACGGATTGAGGCTAGAGCTGGTTAGGTTCGGATCTTGGTTAGTACTTGAGTACCTCTAGGCCTTCTATTAGCATTCTGACCTAATCTACAAAAGAAGGCACACAGCAGAAATCTAAGCATAAAAAGGCATGGTCTAGAATTTAAGTTAATTCCATATGATTTTGCTAAGGGACTAGCAAAAGCTAGGCATGGGGATATGATGGGAACACCATCATGAGCCATAACTAGCTCAATTTGATATGATTAAGTCATTAAATGCTCCTACATAACCATCAGAAGGCCATAATTCATTGCATAATCATTCTGAGAGAAAGATAAGAAAATAGGGTTAAAACCATAATTTTACTATCATATCTTGAATGCATAACAACTACATTCTCAGGATTTGAACAAAGGTCAAATGGTCTTAAGAGTTTAATAAGTGGGTTATAACAAACAGAAAAGGGTTTTCATGCGTTACAGGAATTAATGGACATTTGAAACCCTAAAAACAGACCTGCTTAAATAACTAAGGTTCTGGTCATGATAAAATTCACCTAAACCCTCTAAAATTCATAAAAAAATATTCTCTAGGATTTTGTATGCTTGATTTGACCATCAGAATCCAGTTTGGCTCAAAATAGAGTCCTAGACAGACATTTGCCTTAATTTAGGTTTTTGCATAAATTACCCAGTCAAACGAGGTAAAAATATAAATATAACTTCACCATTGGATTCCTTGGGTCCAAATTAGGTTTATACCAAAATTTGGGCCCAATCTGAAATCATCTTGACTAAGTTTGCATTTTGGTCCAATCAAACTCTTTTTATCTCATTCAAATCCTTAGCTTTTTGAATCCCTTGCAAATGACCCCCAGTTGACGTTACTAACTCGATCGTGTTTTAATAGTTAATTACGTCGTAGTATAGGTGATCAAGCGTCGTCAACAAATAAAAGTTTTATTACTCGAAAATTGGAGTATCCGAGGTCGAACACAGGGAGCAATTGAAATTTACTACTAATCTCAAGAATGTAATTGAACACTTTAATTACTCAAAACTTTAATTCAAATGCATGAGTTTGAAAAGTAATTGAGGTAAAAAGAAAGAATTGGATGTCTGATCATGGGATCAGACCTCCTAAAAGATGTTCTCTTCTGATTTTCTTCCTTTCTTCTTTGTGCTTGTTCTTTCTCTTCTGTAGTGCTTCTTGCTATTTTCTTCTGTCTTCTACGGGTCTTCTTACTTGTCTCTACTTCAGTTCTGCTTGTTTTCTACTTCTTTTCTTCTTCAGTTCTTCTCTTTTTCCTTCGCCTCTTCCTTCTATTTTCAATGGCTTCCTTCCTTCTTCATTTTTGCCTACTTTCTGCTTCCTTCTCTTCTTCCCTTGCTTGCAGCGGCTAAGTGTTTGCTTCACTCCTTCCTTCCCTGCACAACCACAGCAAAGCACAAAACCTAACCTTCTACCCACACCCGCGCATTTCTCTCTCTCTCAACCACTCTTAGGACGCTCTCCCAGGAGCCGGGTAAACGGGTCGGATCGCGCGCTCGTGACCAGGTGCACCTGCGTGAGGGTGATGCGCGAGGTGTGCTCAAGACAGGGTCGGGTCGGGTCGCGCCAGATCCGTGAGGTGAAACCACGGACAAGGCGGCGTGAGATAAGGTGAGGGACCTCACCCCAAGTGCGTTCGAAGGCACTGAACCGCTATCACAAAAACAATATAAACCATGGCAGCGCGTTGTAAGTTACCGATGTGGGACTAAAACTCCTGGCCTTCTCACGTGTGTGCCCGTAGAAGTCTATCGTTCAATTTCCACAGCTGCGGACTTCGCAGTGCCTCTTGCTGGGTCAGATATCTTTGCAATGCCTCCCCGAGTGAGCTGCACCTGGAGCCTTGCGATCTTGAAGCCTGGAGCGAGCGTGGAGCTTCCTCGAGTTGCCGTCAATGGCGGTCGGGGCGTGGAACCTGTCAGACACGAAAAGAGCCTTGCAGGCTAATCAGATCACTGGGGAACCTTCGCCATGTCACGGCGAAGGTGAAGAGCTAAGTGGCAGGCCGCGGGGCAGCCTAGGCGTGCATGCCTAGGTCGCCCTGTGGCCGGATGGATGGGTGAGTTCGGGGGACTATTGTGGAGGCGTAGAGGGACGGTGGATGGGCGGATGTTACTCAATGAGATGAGGCAGAGGTTATGCGTTGGTCGGCGAGGCGTGTGGGGCTGCGGAGCGACGGGAGTGCCTTGCCGGAGGGTGGCCGGAGATGAGGAAGGTGATGGTTAACGGCGGCGGTCGAGGGGTTTTGGATGAAATAAAATGCGGGAAATGAAAGAGGGGATAGAGGAGAATGGTTTTAACCTAACTAAAGGGATGAAGGGGATGAAGAGGCGGATGGCAGTACCTGCTGTCACTGGAGAAGAAAGCGCCCAGTGGAGGAAGATGGCAGCGACGACGGGGCTAGGGCAGCGTGCGCGGGTGTTGCGCGACACGGAGGAGGATGAGGAAGACGACTCTGCCACTGGTTTTGTGGCAGAGAGAAGAGGAAGGGGAGGGGGGGCTCGCTAGAGCTCGTTGGACAACTTGGCCGGAGAAGAAGGAGATGAATTTGAGGTGGAATCCCGGCCAAGTCAAGCTGAGGAGGTTCGGCCGGAGTTAGGGTTTAATTTATAGGTTCTTGGCCGTGCTTCTGGTGCGTGGAGGGCACACCTTCTGTCACCGACGTCTCGTCGGAGATGGAAGGTGGTTAGATACCCAAATCTCTCGCGCATTCGCACAAGAGATTGGGTGCAAATCTGGGATCATGATCGGGCTCAGATGGAAGGGGATTCCTCAAAGAATCTCCCTTCCAATTCTGGGAGGGGATCTCTGAGGGATCAGAGAGTATTCCTTCTCTAATCCTCTCCAGAGCAGGATATCTCCCCAATAATGGTGGAGGGACCTGATTGTAATATTGGCGAGAAAGCTAGGGGGTTTAAGTGATAATTTTCAAAAGATAGGGACCAAAGTGTGATTGGGTGTACTAAATTGCAAAGTAGGTCAAGATGACCTTCCCTTAGGTCCAAATTTGGGTACAAAACTAATTTTGACCTAAGGAATCCAATGGTGAAGTTGGATTTTAGGTTTGACCACGTTTGACTGGACATTTTGCGTAAAAACCCAAATTATGTTAATTGATGAGCTAGGACCCTAATCTAGGTCAAACTAGGTTCCAAAGGCTAAATTGAATGTTCTAAATCATAGGGGATATTTTTACATGATTTTTAGAGGGTTTACTTGATTTTTATCCTGATCGAAACCTTATTGAATTAAGCATGTCTGTTTTAGGGTTACCTAATGTCATTTAATTCCTAGATTGCACATGAACCCATTTTTGATTGAATCAACCCACTTTTTATCTCATTTAGACCATTTGTCCTATGCTCTGTCTTTCAGAAATTCTGTTTATGTACTGCAATGGTAAAATTACAGTTTTAACCTTTATTTTATGTTTTCTTCTCAGAACACTTATTCCTTCAATTTGGCCCTCTTCTAGGTTATGCAGGAGCTTTTATTCTCTTTATTAGGTCAAAATGAGCTAGTTATGGCTCATGATGAGGCTCTCATCATACCCCCATGCCTAGCTTTTGCTAGTCCCTTAGCAAATTTCATGGTTTTAACTTCCATTCTAGACCCTGAGTGTCTGTCATCAATTATGATAAGTGCTTCTCTTTTTCTTTTGTGATTAGGTCAGAATGCCAACAATAGGCCTAGAGGTACTCAAGTACCAACCAAAATCCGCACCTGACCTGCGTTAGCCTCAGTCCTTCGCAAAGGTTTTTAAGGCCCACAGAAACTAACCTAGGGCTTGTTGGACTCCACGGTTAAAGCACCCGTGCTTGAGACATTTTTAGCCTAGGTTCAGTTTGCAGTGCATTTTTGTAAGAGAGAGATAGAAGATTTATTTGTTTGGAGAGCTTTCACTCTCTTTTCTTTTTATTTCTAGCTTCGAATTAGCTTCTCAACACGATCTGTATTGGATTCCTCGTCCCCATCATCAATCCTCAAGGGTCCCTGGCTATCGAGATTTCGAGATAATCCCGCCCATGGCAGCCCCCAGAACCATGGCTTTCGAGATTTCGAGACAATCCCGCCCATGGTGTTCTGTGGCCAAATTCAGACCCTGGCGATCGACATTTCGTGATAATGCCGCCCATGGTATCTGAACCAATAGAGTGCTTACATGCCCCCAGTAGGATATTTAAATATCCTAAGATACAAGCACCGAGGAGACGATATGTTATTATGCATCTTCGAGGGGAATTTCCCACCTCTTTGCGTTGGGAACTCGTCCAAATCAACTTGTGTTGATCGGCCGCTCCTAATCTAGGTGACTTTTTCAAAACATTAAACTCTTTTGCATGATTTGGATATTTATGCGCACTGAACCAGACTGTGTGTGAATTTGGGGTGCTTAGGTTACCGAATCCCGCAAACCAAAGGTCAGTTAACGAGGCCGAATACTTCCTAAGCCTTAGACCTAATACTTAAGCTTTGCATTTTCCCCAACCTCCTGAGGATTATCCAGATCTTAGCGGATACGTGAATTTTTAAGCTAAAGAATCTAGCCCAAGAGGCCTAGGATCAGCGTTCCCGCTAATCTCTTGCTATGTCTCCTTAGCACTTTTTCTCTTTTCTTGATCTGGTCTAGAACTTCAGTTAATTCCTTAATCTTTTACTAATGACTATTTCTTTTCATTTTCATTTTGTGCTCCTTTTGTCATTTTTGCTCTTTTTCTCCTCCTTATGAATATGTGGCTCACAAAATTTCCTCCCTCTCCAATTTTTTGTTCTTTTTCATAATTTTTCAATTTTTTGTGTTTTTGACGTATGTGAATTTTTTGTGTAAGAATCCTTTTGACTTTTTTCTTGGTTCTATATGTATGCACTTTATCACCCCCCCATGCCTAAGTTTTGCAATGTCCTCATTGTAAACGAAGGGTGTGAAACAGTGTTGAGGTCAGGGACTTAGAACAGGATACATCGGGTGGGTGAATGGGTCGAAAATGACTGATGCGGACGATTTCAAGCTCTAGTACGTGCACCAGAGGTGGGATTAACTGTCTAAGGCTGAACTCAAGGTGCAATGGACGTGGAGTACAGATGGATAATCAGACGAGTCTCTGGTTTTGGGATGCCGGGTTGCCTCCCGTTAAGCGCTAAATTTAATGCCTTCAGCCGAGCGGAAAATGGGGTGGAGAGGGAGTGGTCAAATCAGCAAAATTTTGGAAAACAAGCACCTTGATTAAGAGCCTGGTTGGTCCAACCAGGTACTTGTTAAGATCAGTAGGCTGATGATGCAGCCCAAACCCAATAAGTCTGGTGGGTTGATAGATGTAGATCAACAGATGCGGAACCCACCATATGCAATGTGGTTTAGATGGATATGGAAGTGAAAACTTAGGTTTAGGCTGAGTCGACTCAGCCTGGTCAGAGTAGGGTTCCGAAAAATAATCAATGTGTGGTGTGGAAACCCTACAGGGGTGATCAAAGAATGATGGCTCTTGCTTTTCAGTCTGATCAATACCCGATACCTGGTATAGATATGGAGTTGAATCATCTGCAAACGGCTTAGTGAGAGGTGAATCGGAATAGAAGTTGAGTCCGGTTGCGGGTCGAGGTAGAGAACAGGTTTTGATTGATTCTGTATATGTGGAGCAGGTGGCTTCAAAGAGAATTGGCTTGTTATAATCAGGAAGCAGATTTTCTCCGATGTTATGGTTAGATTCAAAATCATCGGAGAGTTTGGAAAAATCAAAATCTGAATGAGATTCAAGATCATGAGTTCCACCATAGAATAAATCATATGTTGTAGATTCAGCAGTCTGACTGGGGTCTAGCCTAAATGTGAATTCTGAGCTTAAAAAGGTGTCCCTATCTTGTAGAGGCTCAGGTGCTAAGCTAGTAGGTCAGATCCAATTGAAACCCCACTCGTCCAACTCCTCGATTTCTGTATCGTAAATTGGCGTGACTTCCGAAAAATCGATTAGTTCCTTTGAGGATGTTGGCAAGGGATATTTATCAAATCGAGGCCTAAAATCATATTCTTCCTTAAAAGATTGATCTTCTTCATATGGGGCCCTGAAATCTTCAAAATAGGTTTCAGATCTAGATTCTGGGCTTATGATGTGGGTTGAATTACTATAATCTAGGTCTGAATAACCTTCGAGGGTCACCTTATCAGAATAAGGGACGAAATTTATACCCTCGAGAGGTTCAGTTCTACCTTCATTATTGCAGGAGTTTTAGGATTCTAGAATGGGCTCAACAGTGTGCTTTCCTACATTTGGAGCTTCCCAACCTTCTTCAATATCAGGCACATTGTATTCTATCTGGGTTGGGAATCCATAACCATTTTGTGCCTCGAACCCAAGCTCAAATTGATCCTCGATGTTGTCCCAAGATGGTTCATCTTCTATTTGTGGTATATATGGGTACTTCTGGTCAATAATTTGTTTTACTAATCTCATTATCTCTTCCCATTTTTCAAGACTATCTTGGTGTTGCTTCCAAAGTCGAGGATTTGTCATACATTGGAGGTATTCAAGATTGTGCAGTTTTTCTATCTCAATGTATCTAGTAATGATCAAGTCACGGGTTGATCCTTTTGTGGCTTCTGCTAATAGTACTTGGGCACAAGTTATGATAAAGGTTGTGGTTGTTGGGACATCAACCTGAATGTTTCCTATTGATGTTGAGGTTTCTTCTTTTTCGTAGAATTTCAGGGCATCCTCAATCATTTTATCTCTCATGGATCTCTGATATTCAGGTTTCTTGAATGGTAGTCCTAAATGGTTTGGCTACATATTTGGATCAGGTGGTGGAATCAAGATGTAGAATCAGAGTTTGAATCAAGATGTAGAATCAAGTTATGAAGCGATTAAATCTGAATAACGAGTCCCACTGAAAATGTGTGTGTGTGTGCTCTAAAGAGAAAAGATGAGGGACTGGAGATGTTTTTGACCCAATCAAGACACCCAAAGATGTTTGGGTGACTATGGAGGTTCGGGGCAGATGGTACCCCTGAATCAGAAGATCGTCCACCTGAGAATTACCTGGGCAGCCAGAGAGGGAGAGTCCCGCAAAGACCCCTATGCGATAGAGCGTCCCCACGGGTTACACGGTTTCCCCCACCCGACCTCTCTTGTCACTGAGATTCCAGGCAGACCAGAATGGGGACCTTGACCTCTTAAGTCTACCACTTTTATTTCAGAGGTGCTTTAGGGTTATCACTTGAACTTTAGATGTTTTGATGTTGTGACCTAATTTAGAGGTTGGTTAACCCAAGGGGTCAACTTCACCTGACCTGTCCTATAGATGGTAGAATGATTCTAGGTTTGGAGCCTAGTGATCACCCTGATTTGACTCTCAAGTTATTAGGTCCAAGATTTTAAGATTCAAGTGATTTTAGAGCTCAATTTTTCTTAGGGTTTGTCTTGTTTAGATCTCTTCAATCAAGGGCTTGGGTAGCACATTGATGCGGGAGGGTTTATTTCCTTTTATATAGGCATGTGTGACTAACACTCCAAGATCCTACTGTAGAAACCCTAATTTGGTTCTATTTCCAATGCTCTTTTTCTTTTTGAAAAGGTTCTCTTTGGACTTAAAAGCAAGAAGCGTGTTGTCCGCAGAGATTAAACGTGATTTCTATTAGGCACATGAATTTGTGGGATAGAATCTAAAAAATCGCTCCAACTTCAAGAAGATTTGAAAAATTTTCGCAAAATTAGGAAATGTTTGCCTTAAAATGGTGATTACTATAGAAAGAAGGCAATTGATTCCTAAATTAATTTCTTCCTTTTGTCTTTCAAAGCTTAGGGGATAGTTTAAGGAAGAAAAGAAATTACCTGCCCTGGAGTGGTTGACTTGCGAGAGGGATTTTCGTGAAATACCTCCAAGATCAAAACAAAGCAAAGTAGGGCAAGTTAGTGTTCAATATGATAAAAAGAATGTAGAGACTAGTGATAAATTGCGTGTTGCTCCCCAGCAACGACGCCAAAATGTTGACGCGACTAACTTGATCGTATTTTAACAGTTAATTACGTCGTAGTATAGGTGATCAAGCGTCGTCAACAAGTAAAAATTTTATTACTCGAAAATCGGAGTATCCGAGGTCGAACACAGGGAGCAATTGAAATTTACTGCTAATCTCAAGAATGTAATTGAACACTTTAATTACTCAAAACTTTAACTCAAATGCATGAGTTTGAAAAGTAATTGAGGTAAAAAGAAAGAATTGGACGTCTGATCATGGGATCAGATGTCTTTTATTATCAAACGTCTTAAAAGATGTTCTCTTCTGATTTTCTTCCTTTCTTCTTCTTTGTGCTTGTTCTTTCTCTTCTGCAGTGCTTCTTGCTATTTTCTTCTGTCTTCTACGGGTCTTCTTACTTGTCTTTGCCTCAGTTCTGCTTGTCTTCTATTTCTTTTCTTCTTCAGTTCTTCTTCTCTTTTTCCTTCACCTCTTCCTTCTATTTTCAATGGCTTCCTTCCTTCTTCATTTTTGCCTGCCTTCTGCTTCCTTCTCTTCTTCCCTTGCTAGCAGCTGCTAAGTGTTTGCTTCACTCTTTCCTTCCTTGCACAACCACAGCAAATCACAAAACCTAACCTTCTACCCACACCCACGCATCTCTCTCTCTCTAAACCACTCTCAGGATGCTCTCCCAGGAGCCAGGTAAACGGGTCGGATTGCGCCCTTGTGACTAGGCGCACCTGCGTGAGGGTGATGCGCGAGGTGTTCTCAGGACAGGGTCGGGTCGGGTCGTGCCAGATCCGTGAGGTGAAACCACGAACGAGGCGGCGTGAGATAAGGTGTGGGACCTCACCCCAAGTGCGTTCGGAGGCACTGAACCGCTATCACAAAAACAATATAAACCATGGCAGCGCGTTGTAAGTTACCGATGTGGGACTAAAACTCCTGGCCTTCTCTCGCGCGCACCCATAGAAGTCTATCGTTCAATTTCCACAGCTGCGGACTTCACAGCGTCTCTTGCTGGGTCAGATATCTTCACAATGCCTCCCCGAGTGAGCTGCACCTGGAGCCTTCCGGTCCTGAAGCCTGGAGCGAGCGTGGAGCTTCCTTGAGTTGCCGTCAATGGCGGTCGGGGCGTGGAACCTGTCAGACACGAAAAGAGCCTCGCGGCCTAATCAGATCACTGGGGAACCTTCCTCGTGTCACGGCGAAGGTGAAGAGCTAGGTGGAAGGCCGTGGGGCAGCCTAGGCATGCGTGCCTAGGTTGCCCTGCGGTCGGATGGATGGGTGAGTTCGGGGGACTATTGTGGAGGCGTAGAGGGACGGTGGATGGGCGGATGTTACTCAGTGAGATGAGGCAGAGGTTATGCGTTGGTCGGTGAGGCGTGTGGGGCTGCGGAGCGACGGGAGCGCCTCGCCAGAGGGTGGCCGGAGATGAGGAAGGTGATGGTTAACGGCGGCGGTCGAGGGGTTTTGGATGAAATAAAATGCGGGAAATGAAAGAGGGGATAGAGGAGAATGGTTTTAACCAAACTAAAGGGATGAAGGGGATGAAGAGGCGGACGGCAGTACCTGCTGTCACCGGAGAGGAAAGCGCCCAGTGGAGGAAGATGGTAGCGACGACAGGGCTAGGGCAGCGCGCGGAGGTGTTGCGCGACACGGAGGAGGATGAGGAAGACGACTCTGTCACTGGTTTTGTGGCAGAGCGAAGAGGAAGGGGAGGGGGGGCTCGCCAGAGCTCATTGGACACCTTGGCCGGAGAAGAAGGAGATGAATTTGAGGTGGAATCCCGGCCAAGTCAAGCTGAGGAGGTTCGGCCGGAGTTAGGGTTTAATTTATAGGTGCTTGGCCGTGCTTCTGTTGCATGGAGGGCACGCCTTCTGTCACCGACGTCTCGCCAGAGAAGGAAGGTGGTTAGATACCCAAATCTCTCGTGCATTTGCACGAGAGATTGGGTGCAAATTTGGGATCATGATCGGGCTCAAATGGAAGGGGATTCCTCGAAGAATCTCCCTTCCAATTCTGGGAGGGGATCTCTGAGGGATCAGAGAGTATTCATTCTCTAATCCTTGTTGGAGCAGGATCTCTCCCCAATAATGGTGGAGGGACCTGATTGTAAGATTGGTGAGAAAGCTAGGGTGGTTTAAGTGATAGTTTTCAAAAGATAGGGACCAAAGTGTGATTGGGTGTACTAAATTGCAAAGTAGGTCAAGATGACCTCCCCTTAGGTCCAAATTTTGGTACAAACCTAATTTTGACCTAAGGAATCCAATGGTGAAGTTAGATTTTAGGTTTGACCACGTTTGACTGGACATTTTGCATAAAAACCCAAATTAGGTCAATTGATGAGCTAGGACCCTAATCTAGGTCAAACTAGGTTCCAAAGGCCAAATTAAATGTTCTAAACCCTAGGGGGTATTTTTACATGATTTTTAGAGGGTTTACTTGATTTTTATCCTGATTGAAACCTTGTTGAATTAAGCAGGTCTGTTTTAGGGTTACCAAATGTCATTTAATTCGTAGATTGCACATGAACCCATTTCTGATTGAATCAACCCACTTTTTATCTCATTTAGACCATTTGACCTATGATCTGACTCTGAGAAATTCCGTTTATGTACTGCAATGGTAAAATTACAGTTTTAACCTTTATTTCATGTTTTCTTCTCAGAACACTTATTCCTTCAATTAGGCCCTCTTCTAGGTTATGCAGGAGCTTTTATTTTCTTTTTTAGGTAAAAATGAGCTAGTTATGGCTCATGATGAGGCTCTCATCACCCCCCATCTTTGTTTTCTTGTTCGAAAAAAGGTCCCTGCCACCATGAATCCTATTCCTACAACTCCAACAACCTTTGATTGAAGAGAACTCCTCTGATCAATCAATCCCTTCCAAAATTGGAAGGGAGATTCCTTGAGGAGTCCTCTTTCCATTGAATCCACCCATGAGCCCTAAAAATTTCCCAATCTCTCGTGCAAATGCATGAGAGATTTGAGTATGCTATTTCGATCAACATTCCAAGCTTGGAAGCTTGGCTTCCAAGCTTAAATCGACCTCTAGAGCCCTATAATGACCTCCATGGAATTGTGCATTTTATTGGCTAGGATTTGGCCAAAAACCCCCTTCCTAACCCTACCTCCAGCCTCCTCTGACCTAGCTCCGGTGAGTATCCTCCCCCGTCATCTTATGGCCTCCCAATGACAAAATTAGGAGCGTATTCTTCCTTTTCGACTTCTTCCACCTCTCGACGATCACATCAGAGGTGCCTTGACCCCTTTCTTCGCCGTCGTCCCCCTCCCAAAGGATTCATCTTCCCCGCATTTGGCCATCACATTGGCGTGGGTTTTCTACCTCCTTCGACAGTTAGATTAGTTTCTCTAGCTTCCTCTCCTTCCCTATGTTTTCTTATTCTTCTTATTCTCCAAATTCGACCACCAACGTCGTGAATCACCCTCATCTGTTCCATCTTCGGCGACCACTCTGGCAAGGACTTCTGCTTGCTACGCAACTCCATCCTCCTTGCCGACAAGTCCCCGACCTCCTCTACATCCACTCACACAAAAGCCCTAACCTTTCCAGGCCTATTTCCCACTCCACCTCCTCACCGAACAACCCATCACCGCACCTCCGGTCTCGACTTTTTCCGGCCTCCACAACACTCCACGTCTCACGCTGAACCCATCACCACATTCGCCGTGCTACGACGAAGCCTGCTAAACTTCTGACGAGGCCTCAAGGTCGTATTCTTTGCAGGTATCCTCGCCGGAGCTCTACCACTTTCGCCATCACTACCCCTGTTCTTCAAGTCCCAGGTATCACGAGCCCCAGGCAACTCCCCCAGGCAGTGTGGCTTACTCCCAGGGGAGCATCCAGGTCCTTAGTTGAAGACTACAGGAGCAGCAGCCACTCAATTGAGCAACGCCATCATCTGCTACTGTGCAAAGTGGAAGGGTGGGACTTTAGTCCCTCCTCGAAAATGGGCAACCAGACGAAGCGGCATAAATTGATTTTTTCGTAGCGCTTAACACCTCAACTAATACACAAGGGGTGAGGTCCCCGCACCCCTCATGTGCCTTACCCGCGACACCTAACCTACGGGTCTGGTTCACCCGATTACTTGCCTAAGCCATATTCACACCTCGCTCACCACCCACTACCAGTGAGCCTGGTCTCGGGTGCGTGTGTACCTGTTTACCCGATTACCTTGACTGTGGCCCTGGGAGGGTGGATCCTAGAGAGAGAAAGGAGAGAGTGTGTGCGGGGTTAGGGGGGTTTTGCCTTGTGTGACACTTAGTCACGAGAAGAGGAGGAAGAAGGTTTGATGAAGAGGAGAAAAAGAAGAAGGCCTTGGCTGAAGAGGACAGTACAGAGAAGGAAGAAGAAGAAGGCATAGTGAAGAGAAGATGAGAAGAACAGCTACAGAACAAACAAGGGCTGAGAAGAAGAGAAGCTACGACATACATTGAAGAAGAAGAAGAGGAAGCACTTAAGATGTCTGATTATCAAATCAGACGTCCGAGGCACTGTTCATTTATTTAATTGCTTAAGTGGTCCTGGATATTGTGGGTTTATTTGGCATTCTTGCTTAACTATTATATGTTTATCTAGATTAAATAATTAGTGATCTAAATCACCACTATTTTTATTCTATATTTCTTTTTGATATGCCAAACTCCTGTTAAACTTATATTCTACATTGATGATCAATTTTGAGTAATTAATATTCATTGCTTAGCATTATTTGGCTCATTGTCTTGTGGTCATTTACTTGTTAATTGAGATTAGCGCTTGAATTCATACTTGCTCCCTGTGTTCGACCTCGAACTTCCATTTGGATAATAAATTTTATTTGTTTTCAAGCAATTTCAACCTATACTATAATGCAGCATTTATAACCTCGATTTCGCTCGTTAAACAATGTTTTTGGTGAAAAATTAGGAAGATTGAAAGAGTAAAAGTCAAACCCTAGTTGATATGAAAAATCTTGGACCACATAATCATCCTTAGAAAAGGAATCAATAAAATCTAGATCCATGGTGGTCAGATCTGAGTAGGATTTGATCATCATCAACTTCTCAAATACTGCTTCCACTATATTATTAGTGTCCTAAAAAATGTCATGATCAATGGACCTCTTGGAAGCTTGAAGTAAATCTAAAGAGAAAATCTGGTTACCGCAACTTATATTCATTTTTCTAGAATGAGAGTTGATATTAGCTGTTGCAGTAATCAAAAAGGGTTCCAAGGATGGAATTAATGAGAGCCTCAAGTACCTTTATGTCAAGGACCAGAAAATTTACTGGAAATACATAATTCTGGACCTTAACCATACTATCCTCAAAAGTTTCCCACGGTTCAATGATAGATTGGTCTTCCAATTAAAATTGAACCTTAATAGGTTTAAAATCACTGAATTAAGATTCCTTGAATAAGATCAGGGGAATTATATTAATGGAAGTACTTAAGTCGAGAGGGGCGTGAAAAAAAGTCATGTCAATTATGACAACCGAGATGGGTGATGCGCCTGGGTCCTTTTTTGTGAAAGGCAGCTTGCCCTGAAAAACTGAGCTGGCTATATTTGAAAGGACCATCTATCTTAGATTCTGAGCTTGCCCTTTTGGAGTAAACCTTTCTTTCAAACATTTAGCAAAGGTAGTGGTGGCCTCTAGGAGTAGAATATTCTTCTCAACTTGCCCAAATAAGTCTGAAAGATCTTGGTGAGAGAGCTCTGATTTTTTATTAGAAAGATTGGATTGTAGTGTTTGACAGTGAGAAGTAGGATTTGAATCAAGTGTTTTTGGGATTTCTTTTTCTTCTTCCTGAGTGGGGTTAGGAGAGTCGATTTGCAAAGGTTGAGAGTGGGTTTCATCAATTTGATTTGAAGGCCCTAAATCAGTGGTGGTGTTCCCACTCCTTAATGTATCTACATATGCAGTTTGGTTATCATTGGGGGGAAGTGGGGGGCTTGTTTATAGAAACCAGGTTGGTGCTGAGATATTGGGTTAAATAGGAGGCTGAACAGTGTGGTTCTAATGTTGGTGTCCACCTAGGTGTTGGTTCATATGATTGACAAAGTTTGGTGTGGACTGGGATGGTGAGTGTCATGCAGGTCTTTGGTTTGAAATAACTCCAAATTGATCATTGAGATTATTAATAGCACAGGTTATTTCTGTTGTTTTTCTTTGCATATGCTGCAGGATTTTCATCATCTGGGCATTGATGTCTTCTTGAGATGGCCTAGATTGTTAAGTTTGATTTGAACCATACCCTCCAAAAAGGTTTTGTTGTTGGTGAGGAACCAGATTGGTCCACGAGTGAGTTGGATAATTCCTCGAATTAGAGGAATTTTGCAATTGCTCTTGGAAGGTGGAGACATTTTGAGTGGGGTAATTATTTGGATAAGTATAATTCCCCGTTAAACCATAGAAAGCCTCGGAATAGTAATTACACTTAGCACAGGAATTATGCTGATCTCTCTTTGGGGTGTTAGAAGGGGTGAAATGTGGAATGTGTGGAGCTTGGGTAGGTGTGGCAGGACTCCCTTGGTTGGCTAGGTTTGTTAAATCCTTATGCAACTGTTGTTACTTAACTTGTAGCTGAGCCATTATGGAGTATAAATTAGGTGGGGGGGCCTCATTAAGAAGCTCCTGGGTGGAAAGATTGGGGAAAGAATAATTAGCATGTAGGTTAGAGGACCAATTTTGATTTTCCATTTTTAAAGAAGAGGAAAACTGTAGGAAAAGTATTTTTGGGGAGGCAAAATCAAGTGGTCCCTCCAAGTGTGGAGTTTTGGACTGTTGCCCATGCAAAATGGAAGAAACAATAGGAGAGGAGAAGAGATGGAGATGAGGGAAAGTGTGCACACAAGAAATCAAAATTCTAGATCTAACTTAAATGTGACTCCCTAAAAATTAACCTAAGACTTGATCTACCTAGGAAATAACAAATCAATAGTGAATACCCGTTCTATCAATAAATCTGTCCAAGTTGCATAAGGAGAGGGTTGGGCCCAAGCATTTCCCAGGAAAATCCCCAGGGGCTTGTGAAAACCTGCGCCTAGTCGTTTGGCACAGCCCCTCAGCCTGACACCAGATATAGATGATAAATTGGTTTTAACTAAAGAAAACTAAAGACCTATAGCAAGCCTAAGTTGATGAATCCTTACGGGTCAAATTGTTATAACTTTTAGTTAGGTTTAGGAGACTAAACTACATACGGAATGTGGAGGGCATTGATGGGGGTATTGCCCTGTTATTTCAATTTTTTTTGTGTGTGTGTGCGGGAATTGGAAGTTGATTCCAATGAAAAGCAAGTTGTCACACAATTTTATGTATTTCTATCTTGTAAAATTGGATTTAAGTTAGTGTGTTTTAGGGTTTCATTCTTAAGTGTTCAAACAAATTTTTGAGATTCACAATAAAATGAAATCAAGTTGTATGGGTTGAGATCAATTTCCTTTTAGTTGTTTGTCTCTAAAAATGTAAAGGAAACCCTAATCCAATTGATCATAGGACAGAAATTTAACTACCAATGGATCTTTTTTTAGGCTTCATGTATTAAGTAGTGGTCCAAACTGATCAAAAAACACCACTAATTTATGGAAAATCAAACAAGAATTCTAGAAAAGATTGTTTTAGGATTTTATGAATTTGTTTAATATTTTTAAAGAATATTTCTTTGTGCTGGTGTAAAAGTCTAAAAATGATACCTGTGGGTATTTTGGACTTTTTACTACCACCATCGGCCTTAGAAAATTTTGGTGATTTTATGTGATGTGTAGAATTTCACAAGGATTCCAGAAAAATAAATTTCACAAAAATTGGATCAGTATAAAAATTCTAAAAATTCATAGCCAGTAGCAAAATAGGAAGTTTAGAGGGTGTGACCCCTCTGCAGTCCATGAATGTTTAAAAATTAAATGCAAACTCAATTAGTCTGAAATTTGGAACAGATGTTTCCAACTTGATTTGGAATCACTGTGTGAAATTTCAAAATTTTAAGAGACCTGTGGTGTTCGGGATTGATTTTTCAAGTCCGGACAGAAGTCTGGACCCGAAAAACAGAACACCAACACTTGCAATGGAGTGGTGTTTAATGGTGCAAACAAGCAAACAATGAGTTTTAAATTGCACCACTCCACTTAATTAAGTTGTTTAAGGTCCTGAAAGCCACCTTTAGTATATTTTGGTAGTTTTTCAAAGCTTTATGTGACAAGATAAAGAGATGCTAACCAGGAATTCCATGGGAAGAAAAGGAACTTTGAGCTCTCGCTTTCAAATTCCCACTTTCTTCCTGTAGTTCCTACACATACAAGAAAGAAGAGAGGCAAGGGGATGAGATCCACTTTAAGCAAGAGAATTAATTAAGCAAAGCCGTGCCTCCCTGGCAATGGCTCCAAAAAGTGACGTGAAATTTAGCGTGATTTGTAATTAGGGTTGTTAGAGTCGTTACAACACGTGAAATCACATGCGCTTTTAAATTTGTATTCCTAGATAGGGAAGTCTCTAGGGTTATCCAAGGAGGCCAAATGTTTGCAAAAAATACGTCTCTTGCTTGGAAATCTAACTCAACTTTCTTTTTGGTGTTTTTCAATATATATTTTTTTGCGATTTTGAAATAACGGAAAATGACTAATGATGAGAACCTCATCATGAGCCATAACTAGCTCATTTTGACCCAATACAAAGGATAAAAGCTCCTACATATCTCAAGGAAAGGCTTAACTCAGAGAATTCTGAGTTTGAGAAGAAAACCAGTCATAAGGGGTAAAAGTGCAATTTTACCAGTATAAACTGCATGCAGGGTAATTCAGGGACCAAACACAGGTCAAAACAGCTTAATAAGAATAAAAGTGGGATGAGATGATCTAGCAAGGGCTACAGCACTTCCAAGGAACCAAATGATAATCTGTAACCCTAAAACAACCCACTTCAATTCACAAGGTTCGAGGCAAAGTAAAAATAGAATAAACCCTCTAAAATTCATAGAAAAATAATCTCTAGGGTTGAGAACCTTCAATTTGGCCTTTAGAACCCATTTTGACCTACATTGAGAACCATGCCCAATTAATAACTTAATTTGGGTTTTTGCGCAAATTGACCGGTCAAACAAGGTTTAATATGAAAATAAAATTCACCATCAGATTCCTTAGGTCCTAATTAGTCATGTATAAAAGCTTGAGCCTAAGAAGAAACCTCCTTGACCGACTTCACACTTTGGTCCTCATATATTTACTCTTTGGCCCTCAACTTTTGAACCCTCGCATTTTGGCCCCTAACTCTCCTTCGTTCTTTGCAATCAGGTCCCTCCTGCAAAACCCTGCCAGCACCATGCTCCGGCGACCTTGCGCGGAGCATGGCGCCGCGCAGGGTGAGGTGAGGGACCTGGCAAGTAAACCGGGGGTGCCCTGCGTCGTCAGCCGTCGCAGGAGCACCCCCCTGGTCATTGTAGGCCACCATACCGGCCGTGCGAACGCACGGACGGTATGGGTTCATGTTCCGACCATTCTCCGGCGAGGGAGACACGTCGTCTCCCTCCGCCTTCCTCCCTGCTTCATCCCTATAAATACCCCCCGCCGCTCCACCGACGAGGGCAGCTTGGATCTGACGGAGAAATCCCCAACTTCCTTCTCTTCTTTCTCCGGCAGACGCTCACCAGCTCCGGCGGCTTCCTCCCCCTCCACCTCTTCGCTCTGCCGCAATACCAGCAGCAGAGACTTCCTCCCCTGCTCTTCCCGCGCCACGCCGCACCCAGCTGGCGCCTCTCCGGCTCTCTGCTCGCCGCCGCCCCTCTCCCTGAGCATCGTCTTCTCCGGCGACAGTCGATACGACTGTCGCCCTGTTCCTCCCCCTTCGTCCCTGCAAGTAAGCTAGAGTTACTCCCCTTCTCCTCATCTTTCTTTCCCCGCTTTTAATTTAGTCAATTAAGTCCTCTACCGACCCTGTTCACCCTCACCCTCTTCGCCTCCGACCACCCTCCGGCGAGCCGCTCCCATCACCTCAGCGACCCACACGGCTCGCCGACCACCGCAGAACCTCCGCCTCCTCACCCTGATCCTCTTCCGCCCCTCCACTTCCCACCAAACACCCTCTGCAGATCCACCGAACACACCCACTTCTTCGCTCACAGTTTGACCTAGGATGACCTGTTGGCTCCATCACGCCCCCTGCAGACCCCCTGACCACCTTCGCCGTGCCACGGCGAAGGTCCCCCGCCTGTCTGATTTGGCCGAGAGGCCGTTCTTCTGTGACCAGGTGACTCGCCCGCCGTCGCCATTACTGCGCAGGCAGAGCTGCTTCACCTGCAGGTGCAGGCACGCCTTCGCCCAGGTTTGACTCCCAGGTTGCGCAGGGACTCTCCGCGAAACGTCCCTGGTTCACAGATGGAGCGAAGGCCGCGCGGGAAGCCACGATCGCCCACTGCTCCATCCGCGACGCGCGCTCAATTGGGGTGGGACATTTAGTCCCACCTCGGAACTTCTCGGAGGCGCGCGGACGCATAAAGGCAAAAAGTGCCTTATGCTGTCTGCCTCCTGACCACGGGGTGAGGTCCCTCTCACCCGACCCGGCCTCGTCCGTGACCACGCTCCGCGGACCTGGCCCGACCCGATTAGACCGACCTGCACTCCTCGCCCACCACCGCACGCCGGTGGGCCTGGACCCGGGCCTGACCCGAACCCGATTACCCGGTAGCTCTGGGAGAGCTGTCCCAAGAGTGGTTTCAGAGAGAAAGAGAGACGCGGGGGGGGGAGGGTAGAGTAGGTTTTGCCTCTTGACGAAAAACTCTGAAGTGTGCAGGCCAAAGAAGAAGAAGAAGACCCGCGGAAGAAGAAGTGCAGGCGAAGAAGCAGGAGCTGCACTGTAGCAAATGCTCAGTTAAGTCGTCGAAGCACCGGGCCAGACGACGGAAAGTCAGCAGCCAGAGCAACACAGAAGGCAGGCTGAAGAAGAAGGAAGGGAGACTTAGTAGCCGAAGGCAGAAGCACCACGATTGCAGAAGAAGAAGGAACCAGGTCAAGGCAGAAAACCAAAGAAGAAGAACAAGGAGCTCTGAAGAAAGAACGCAGGAACAGCAGGAAGAAGAAGAGCATCACCATTGCAGAAGAAGATTATCACCATAGCAGAAACCAAGGAAGAAGAAGAAGGAGATCTGAAGAAAGAGAAAGAAAGAAGAACATCACAACAAATTCTTTCCCTTTCTCTTTATTTTGTAAAAGAAACATGTATATCTCTAGAATACGACTTGCTCCCTGAGTTCGACCTCGGGAACTCTTTCATTTTCCGAGTAAAAAAAAATTTATATTTGAAATGTTGGTAATAACCGGCTTTGCTACAACGTCATAACAAAACTCACAAACCCGGTGAAAAAGCCAGACGTTTCCATTTTTGGCGCCGCTGCCGGGGAGCAACGGCCATTCTAGAGGTAAACATTCCTGTATCTTTTAATTTCTGATAATCTCCTTTCTTTTGTGCAGCTACAGGAACTCAAGAAGACAAGCAACCACACAACCACTCCGAAGACAGGTAAATCTTTTCTCTCACTATTAACCCCTACACTCTAAAGAGGAAGAAAAGAAAAGAACAAAGCAATATAGTGCTAACCTGTCTTCCATACTTAGTAACCATAAAAAGTTGCATGTTTTCAACTCATCACTCCTGCACACTATTAAGGGTATTTAAGGGCTAACACATTCTTGCTTGAGCCCTAATTGCCCAACAAAGAGTTAAATGGACCAAGTAGAGCCAACATAAGGTCAAACATTAGGATTTCAGTAGAGACACACCCCTTAATCAAGAATTGAGGAAATCCAAAAGAGGTGTGCCCAAGCCATTGATTGAAAATAATTAACAAGAAAAATCCTAAACAATTGGCTCTCTCTAAACACTTGAACCCTAAAAGACAAGACCTAAAAGCTCTTAAAGAAAACAATAGGTAAAGTTGACCCCTTTGGGTTAACCAACCTTAAATTAGGTCACTCTTTGCACTTAAAAAGACTAAAGTTCAAGTGAAACCTTAAGCACCCTGATCTTAAAATTGGTAGACTTAAGAGGTCAAGATCCCCATTCTGGTCTACCTGGAACCGCAGTGACAAGAGAGGTCGGGTGGGGGAAACCCTGTAACCCGTGGGGACGCTCTACCGTGTAGGGGTCTTCGCGGGACTCTCCCTCTCTGGCTGCCCAGGTAATTCTCAGGTGGACGATCTTTCTGATCAAGGGGTCCATCTGCCCCGCACCTCTATAGTCACCCAACACATTTTGGGTGTCTTGATTGGGTCCAGCACCTTCTAAACTTACCTCTCCCAACTGTGCATGTACGGAAGGAGGTCTCTAAGACCACCCTTAAGACCTCCATTAGAAATTCGCTCTCGTCAAGGCCACACCTCGACGCCCGTATTCGTGCAGCAACACCCTCACATTATTCTCTCTTCTGATTCAGAACCAAGTTCTTCTTCTTCCCCCATCATGGCTCAGCCAGTTGAGGAAGAAAATAATCTGGAACACCAGCTCCAGCGACTCAATGACCTCTTCCAAAACTTCGTGCACCCACCGCAGCGTCCTATGATGCGGGACCACTACAATCCTGCTGCGGTGGCCATTGAGCCTCGAGTCAGAATCCCGATTGGAGGACCTGATTCCGAACTAAAGCCCAACATGATTCATGCTATACCTAAATTCCATGGGCTTAATTCTGAAGATCCCTTCCAGCACATCAAACAGCTTAAGCATCTGGCCCACACTTTTGGATCAGATGCGCAAAATCGGGATATTCTTCTCATGAAGATGTTCTCCTTTTCTCTTATGGACAAGGCCGCCCATTGGTATCAAACTCAGACCCGGCCGATCAACACTTGGGAAGAACTTCAATCCGAGTTTTTGAAAAAGTTCTTTCCCGTTGGTCGAACCAACGCCTTGCGCCATCAGATTACACACTTCACTCAACAATCAGGAGAACCTCTCCATGAGGCATGGGATCGTTTTCAGGATCTCATGAGGAAGTGCCCCCATCACGGAGTTCCTAAATGGGAACAAGTCCAATCTTTTTACCAGGGACTCCGTGAGGACATCCGCCTTTTCGTCAATGCAACCTGCGGAGGAAACATCATGGGTCAACATGAAGACACCGTATGGGAGATTCTCGAAAACATGTGCGAGAACTCCATCAACAATGACTCCATGGGATTATTCGACAGGACGAATACCCGCGCAGCGACGAATCTTAAGGGAGCACATGAGACGCAGGGCCTGTCCTCATCAGTCGACCTGGAATTAATGGCCAGTCGATTGGACAAGGTCTCAATCATTGAAAAGAAGGTGGATGAGCTGACTTAGCACTTGCAGCGAGCCACCTCTGCGCGTAACTCCTTTGCACAACCTCCTTCCACACAGGAGACTGTGCAAAACATCCTACACCGATCCTCCCCTGGGATGGATCCATATCCATCCCCATCTGATTCTTGGACTGGAAGATCATCCGATCCTTTCTTCACCAGCCGGGGGAACTCCATTCCTCCTTTCCCTGATTCTCAGGAGGTTCCTCAGACCTGCGAGGACCTCAACGCCATCCAGAACGACCCATTCTCCAACACTTACAACCCTGGATGGCGAAACCATCCCAATTTTCAGTGGGCGGGAAATTCCCAAACCCAAAGACCACCTTTTCAGTCCCGCCCACAGCCCTCTCATCACTACCAGCCGCCTCAGCCTCGGCCCAACCCTACTTATCCATCAGGGCCAAATCAAGATCAAATGTCCTTAATCCTTCAGACTCTGGCTGACATTCAAAAATCGAATGCAGCCATTCAAAAACAGCACAAGGACGAGCTTACTGAAGTTAAAACTCAGCTGGCCCAGTTGGCAAATTCTCGCCAGCCAGGCACACTCCCTTCCCAACCTCTTCCTAACCCAAATAACGTGCCAACCCAGAAGCGCGTTATGAATCCAAATTTAGGCCACGCTCAATGGATTTATCAGGCCCCCACTGCTCCATCTCCAGACGAGATGGAAGCCTCAACTTCTAGTGCGGGATTTCAGCAGCAGCCACCCCTCCTACCAAACCCAAACCAAAATCAGGCCGGATTAAATTCTGTAACAACACGTAGTGGTAAGACAACTCAGGACCCGCATTATCCAAACCACTCCCAGCCTGATAACCATGACCCTAGGATAGTTAGCCAAGGTACCGCTGTTCCAGACCCACAACCTGGACCTATCCTAGAAGAACCAACCAAGATCCCGTTTCCCGAGGCCCTGACCAAGGGAAAGAAGACCACCAAACCCGTGGCCCCCGAGGAGGACCTGGTCAAGCTATTTGAGCAGGTCCACATAAACATCCCCTTGATGGATGCAATCCGCCACGTACCAGCTTACGCACGATTTCTAAAGAATATATGTACACCCCAGCGTAAGCCGCGAACCAAGGGAGGGAGCCCAATTGTTCTGTCAGAGCAAGCCAGCTCTGTAATCCTTAGTAGACTCCCACCCAAGGCAAAAGATCCTGGAACTCCCCTGATCTCCTGTAAGATAGGTGGTACCCAATTTGATAGAGAATTGTTAGACTTAGGTGCATCTATAAATCTGATACCCACATCCTTACTTGACCATCTGGAAGAATCTGAGCTGAAACCAACCGAGGTGACATTACAATTAGCAGATCGATCTATAAAGTCACCAAAAGGGATTCTCGAGGATGTTATCGTGAGAGTGCGGGATTTCTATTTTCCAGTGGACTTTATAGTCTTAGACATGGATGCACCTGAGAACCCTAGGGATACACCAATCATTCTAGGGAGACCTTTCTTGGCTACTGCTAGAGCCAACATCAGCTGTGAGGAGGGCCAAATAGAGCTTAAGTTTGGAGATCAAACACTGAAGATTGATATATTTAAGGCCCAACAAGGAATTAATTGCGGCGTCATCGAGCAAATTTGTGACATCAAGACTTTGGTTGATGAATCACACCTCCAGAATGACTTGAGTATGCCTCATCAACCACAAAAGGATCTTGACCCGCAAACAGAGGAGTCAAATCCAGATGTGAACAACCCAGTAACTCCCACCCTTGAACCTCACATCTATACTGAACCACCCGCTGCTGCTGAAAACCCCATCCTTGAACTGAAACCCCTTCCTGCTCATTTGAAATACATCTTTTTGGGTTCTAATCAGACCCTTCCTGTGATCATCAATTCCAACCTCAGTCCTGAACAGGAATCCCGTCTGATTGTTGTCCTCCAGCAACATCGCAGAGCCATCGGATGGACTCTCGATGATTTGACTGGAATAAGTCCCTCTTATTGTACTCATCATATCTATTCAGAAGAGGGCACACGACCTTCTCGTGAAATGCAGAGACGCTTAAACCCCAATCTGCAGGAGGTCGTGAAAAAGGAGATCATCAAGTGGTTAGATGCCGGGATCATCTACCCGATCTCCGATAGTCGTTGGGTGAGCCCAATTCAGGTCGTGCCTAAGAAGGCAGGACTCACCACTATAACGACTGCGACCGGAGAAATCATTCCTACCCGATTAGCCAACTCGTGGAGAGTCTGTATAGATTACCGTCGACTCAATTCCTCCACGAAGAAGGATCATTTCCCACTACCCTTCATTGATCAAATTCTCGAAAAACTAGCGGGAAATAGGTTCTTCTGCTTTCTTGACGGGTACTCCGGTTATAACCAGGTGGCAATCCATCCTGAGGACCAAGAAAAGACCACGTTCACCTGCCCCTTCGGAACATACGCTTTCCAAAGGATGCCTTTCGGTCTTTGCAATGCACCCGCTACTTTTCAGCGATGCATGCTTGCCATATTCTCAGATATGGTAGGTGATTATCTGGAAGTCTTCATGGATGACTTTTCAGTTTTCGGAGCATCATTCGACGATTGCCTCCAACACTTGGTCCAGATACTCAGGCGGTGCATCGACGTGAATTTGGTTCTTTCCTGGGAAAAGAGCCATTTCATGGTGCCTGAGGGAATTGTCCTGGGACACTCAATTTCGGAGAAAGGTATCCAAGTGGATCGAGCTAAGGTTAATCTGATTTCTCACCTTCCTATGCCTAGCTCGATCAGGGACATCCGATCCTTTTTAGGGCATGTCGGTTTTTATCGACGATTTATCCCTGATTTTTCAAAAATCGCGCGCCCCCTGACCACTCTTCTCTCCAAGGATGTTCCCTTCAAAATCTCCAAGGAATGCACTCAAGCATTTGAAATCCTGCGTGACCGAGTCACCCAAGCCCCGATCCTACAGTCCCCTGATTGGTCTCAACCCTTTGAGATCATGTGTGATGCATCCGACTTCGCTGTAGGAGCGGTTTTGGGGCAGAAAAATGACAAGAAACCTGTGGTCATTTACTACGCCAGCAAAACACTCGATGAGGCTCAGCGTAACTATACAGTTACTGAGAAAGAGCTGCTAGCTGTAGTATTTTCCCTAGAGAAGTTCAGATCGTACCTTCTGGGTTCCCATGTCATCATATACTCGGATCACACGGCTGTGAGGCATCTCCTTGCAAAGAAGGACGCGAAGCCTCGATTGATCCGATGGATCTTGCTGTTGCAAGAATTTGACCTCGAGATTCGCGATAAAGCGGGAAAACAAAACGTGGTAGCTGATCACTTGTCCCGTCTTCCTTCTGAAATAATTGACCCCTCCGGACCCATCACGGAGCATTTTCCCGATGAGCACCTGCTGACTATTGGTACTAGCCTTCCATGGTTCGCTAATATTGTAAATTACTTGGCATCTCATCAGACCCCGTCCGATTGGCCGAAGGCCAAGAAAGACAAATTACGCTCCGATGCCAAGTATTACATTTGGGAAGACCCGTACCTCTTCCGCATAGGTGCCGATCAGATCATCCGGAGATGTGTCCCGGAAGGGGAAGTCAACAATATCCTCTCTTTCTGCCATGACCAGGCATGCGGTGGCCATTTTGCCGGGCATAAAACCGCATCAAAAGTCCTCCAGTGCGGCTTTTACTGGCCCACACTGTTCAAAGACGCACACAGTCATTGCAAGGCATGCAGTCGTTGCCAGACTTTGGGCAACATGAGCCGTCGTGACATGATGCCTATGCAACCGATTCTAGTATGCGAAATCTTTGATGTTTGGGGGATTGATTTTATGGGCCCCTTTCCTATTTCGGATGGTTTCGAATACATTCTGTTGGCTGTGGACTACGTGTCCAAATGGATCGAAGCCATACCGACCCGAACCTGTGATCACAAAATCGTTCTCAAATTCATTCATCAACACATTTTCTCAAGGTTCGGGATTCCTCGTGCAATAATCTCTGATGGGGGGACCCATTTCACAAATGCTCAGTTTAGGTCACTGATGACCAAATACGGGGTGTCTCACCGAATCTCTACTCCTTACCACCCCCAAACTAATGGTCTAGCTGAGCTGTCTAATCGGGAGATCAAGAAAATCCTGCAAGTCACTGTTCGACCTGACAGGAAGGACTGGTCGTCCCGACTTCCGGAAGCATTGTGGGCCCATAGGACCGCCCACAAGACCCAATTAGGCATGTCTCCCTTTAGACTGGTGTACGGAAAGGCATGCCACCTTCCCGTCGAACTGGAGCATAAAGCCTATTGGGCAGTACGGAACTGTAATCTGGATCTTTCTAAGGCTGGTACCCACAGAAAACTCCAAATCAGCGAGATCGATGAATTACGCATAGACGCGTATGAGAACTCGCAAATCTACAAGGAGCGGGTTAAAGCCTTCCACGACAAACACATCTCGAGAAAGATCTTTCATCCTGGTCAAAAGGTCCTACTCTTTGATGCCCGACTCAAACTCTTCCCAGGAAAACTGAGATCTAAGTGGGTCGGACCATATTTGGTCCGACAGGTTTTTGGAAATGGAGCAATCGAAATCAGTCCACTCAGCCACGATTCTGAACCTTTCATCATGAACGGTCAGAGACTCAAGCCGTTCATTGATGTAACTTCTACTGATTTGGCTGAGGCATCTTATATCCTCCTTTCCCCTTGAGCTTATTGCGCCCAGCCGATGGCGTAAAACTCAGCGCTTAACGGGAGGCAGCCCGTCATTCTCTTTGAAAACCTGAAACTTGTTCTGACACCTTTCAGCACTTGAAGTTCACCCTTGTAGACAGCCGACCCCAACTCAGATGTTCGCATCTGAGATTTGAAATCGTCCGCAAAAATTCAACCCGACCCATCCACTCACCCAAATTTCTGTCTTAAGGAATGAACTAAGACCCCCTAGGTTACAATGAGGACATTGCAAATCTTAGGCATGGGGGGGTAGGAAAGTGCAAAAACTTGTAAGAAAAGGTTTCAAACAAAAAATTCACATATGCCAAAAATACCATAAAAATTAAAAAATTTTTCGAAAAAGAATAAGAGGAAAAGAGGAGAAGGAAAATTTTGTGAAGGAGAAAAGAAACAAAATGAAAAAGGAGCACAAAATTATGAGAAAAAGTGATAGTCATTAGTAAGGAACTAAGGAATTAACCTAAGTTCTAGACCTCATTCGAGAAAATAACTGAAAAGTGCACAATGAGGTTAGTAAGAATGCAAACCTTAGGCATTCTTGAATAGACTCTTAGTACCCATTAAGATCTGGACACTCCTCAAGAGGTTGAGGAAAATGAAAAGCTGAAGTATTAGGTCTAAGGCTTAGGGAGTATTCGGCCTCGTTAACTAATTTTTGGTTTACGGGACTCAGTAACCTAAGCACCCTAATCTCACACACAGCCTGGTTCAGTAAGCGTAAAAATCAGAATCACGCAGAAGCGTCGCAAAAATCTGAAAAGAACATCTAAAATAGGAGCGGCAAATCAACACAAGTTGATTTGGACGAGTTCCCAGCGCGGAGAGGCGGGAAATCCCCTCGAAGATGCGTAACAAAATATCATCTCCTCGGTGCTTGTCTCTTAGGATATTTACATATCCTACGGGGGCCATGTAAGCACTCTGCTGGTTCAGATTCCATGGATGGCATTATCTCGAAATGTCAATTGCCAGGGTCTGGATTCGGCCACGGAATACCATGGATGGGATTATCTCGAAATCTCAATAGCCAGGGTTCCGGGGGTTGCCATGGGCGGTGCTATCTCGAAGCATCGATCGCCAGGAACCCTTGAGGATTGATGATGGGAGCAAGGAATCTGATACAGACCGTGTTGAAAAGCCAATCCTAGGCTAGAACTAAAAAGAAAAAGAGAGAGAAAACTCTCCAAACAGAAAAACTTTCTATCTCTCTCTTACAAAACGCACTGCGAACTGAGCCAGGGCTAAAATCATTTTAAGCACGGGTGCTTTAACCACGAAGTCCAATAAACCTTAGGTTAGTTCTTGTGGGCCTTAAAAACCTTTGCTAAAAGACTGAGGCTAAGGCTAGACAGATTTGGATCTTGACTGGTACTAGAGTACCTTTTAGGCCTATGATCAGCATTCTAACCTAATCTATGAAGGCACTTATCTAAAACTATTGAAAACTTCATGGTCTAGAACAAGGGTTGAAACCTTAAGTTTTTTGCTAAGGGACTAGCAAAAGCTAGGCATGGGGGTATGATGAGAACCTCATCATGAGCCATAACTAGCTCATTTTGACCCAATACAAAGGATAAAAGCTCCTACATATCTCAAGGAAAGGCTTAACTCAGAGAATTCTGAGTTTGAGAAGAAAACCAGTCATAAGGGGTAAAAGTGCAATTTTACCAGTATAAACTGCATGCAGGGTAATTCAGGGACCAAACACAGGTCAAAACAGCTTAATAAGAATAAAAGTGGGATGAGATGATCTAGCAAGGGCTACAGCACTTCCAAGGAACCAAATGATAATCTGTAACCCTAAAACAACCCACTTCAATTCACAAGGTTCGAGGCAAAGTAAAAATAGAATAAACCCTCTAAAATTCATAGAAAAATAATCTCTAGGGTTGAGAACCTTCAATTTGGCCTTTAGAACCCATTTTGACCTACATTGAGAACCATGCCCAATTAATAACTTAATTTGGGTTTTTGCGCAAATTGACCAGTCAAACAAGGTTTAATATGAAAATAAAATTCACCATCAGATTCCTTAGGTCCTAATTAGTCATGTATAAAAACTTGAGCCTAAGAAGAAACCTCCTTGACCGACTTCACACTTTGGTCCTCATATATTTACTCTTTGGCCCTCAACTTTTGAACCCTCGCATTTTGGCCCCTAACTCTCCTTCGTTCTTTGCAATCAGGTCCCTCCTGCAAAAACCTGCCAGCACCATGCTCCGGCGACCTTGCGCGGAGCATGGCGCCGCGCAGGGTGAGGTGAGGGACCTGGCAAGTAAACCGGGGGTGCCCTGCGTCGTCAGCCGTCGCAGGAGCACCCCCCTGGTCATTGTAGGCCACCATACCGGCCGTGCGAACGCACGGACGGTATGGGTTCATGTTCCGACCATTCTCCGGCGAGGGAGACACGTCGTCTCCCTCCGCCTTCCTCCCTGCTTCATCCCTATAAATACCCCCCGCCGCTCCACCGACGAGGGCAGCTTGGATCTGACGGAGAAATCCCCAACTTCCTTCTCTTCTTTCTCCGGCAGACGCTCACCAGCTCCGGCGGCTTCCTCCCCCTCCACCTCTTCGCTCTGCCGCAATACCAGCAGCAGAGACTTCCTCCCCTGCTCTTCCCGCGCCACGCCGCACCCAGCTGGTGCCTCTCCGGCTCTCTGCTCGCCGCCGCCCCTCTCCCTGAGCATCGTCTTCTCCGGCGACAGTCGATACGACTGTCGCCCTGTTCCTCCCCCTTCGTCCCTGCAAGTAAGCTAGAGTTACTCCCCTTCTCCTCATCTTTCTTTCCCCGCTTTTAATTTAGTCAATTAAGTCCTCTACCGACCCTGTTCACCCTCACCCTCTTCGCCTCCGACCACCCTCCGGCGAGCCGCTCCCATCACCTCAGCGACCCACACGGCTCGCCGACCACCGCAGAACCTCCGCCTCCTCACCCTGATCCTCTTCCGCCCCTCCACTTCCCACCAAACACCCTCTGCAGATCCACCGAACACACCCACTTCTTCGCTCACAGTTTGACCTAGGACGACCTGTTGGCTCCATCACGCCCCCTGCAGACCCCCTGACCACCTTCGCCGTGCCACGGCGAAGGTCCCCCGCCTGTCTGATTTGGCCGAGAGGCCGTTCTTCTGTGACCAGGTGACTCGCCTGCCGTCGCCATTACTGCGCAGGCAGAGCTGCTTCACCTGCAGGTGCAGGCACGCCTTCGCCCAGGTTTGACTCCCAGGTTGCGCAGGGACTCTCCGCGAAACGTCCCTGGTTCACAGATGGAGCGAAGGCCGCGCGGGAAGCCACGATCGCCCACTGCTCCATCCGCGACGCGCGCTCAATTGGGGTGGGACATTTAGTCCCACCTCGGAACTTCTCGGAGGCGCGCGGACGCATAAAGGCAAAAAGTGCCTTATGCTGTCTGCCTCCTGACCACGGGGTGAGGTCCCTCTCACCCGACCCGGCCTCGTCCGTGACCACGCTCCGCGGACCTGGCCCGACCCGATTAGACCGACCTGCACTCCTCGCCCACCACCGCACGCCGGTGGGCCTGGACCCGGGCCTGACCCGAACCCGATTACCCGGTAGCTCTGGGAGAGCTGTCCCAAGAGTGGTTTCAGAGAGAAAGAGAGACGCGGGGGGGGGAGGGTAGAGTAGGTTTTGCCTCTTGACGAAAAACTCTGAAGTGTGCAGGCCAAAGAAGAAGAAGAAGACCCGCGGAAGAAGAAGTGCAGGCGAAGAAGCAGGAGCTGCACTGTAGCAAATGCTCAGTTAAGTCGTCGAAGCACCGGGCCAGACGACGGAAAGTCAGCAGCCAGAGCAACACAGAAGGCAGGCTGAAGAAGAAGGAAGGGAGACTTAGTAGCCGAAGGCAGAAGCACCACGATTGCAGAAGAAGAAGGAACCAGGTCAAGGCAGAAAACCAAAGAAGAAGAACAAGGAGCTCTGAAGAAAGAACGCAGGAACAGCAGGAAGAAGAAGAGCATCACCATTGCAGAAGAAGATTATCACCATAGCAGAAACCAAGGAAGAAGAAGAAGGAGATCTGAAGAAAGAGAAAGAAAGAAGAACATCACAACAAATTCTTTCCCTTTCTCTTTATTTTGTAAAAGAAACATGTATATCTCTAGAATACGACTTGCTCCCTGAGTTCGACCTCGGGAACTCTTTCATTTTCCGAGTAAAAAAAAATTTATATTTGAAATGTTGGTAATAACCGGCTTTGCTACAACGTCATAACAAAACTCACAAACCCGGTTGCCGCCCAACGCGTTTCAACTAACACCTAACTCACCACACTACTACTAAAGTGACAAGTAGAGCCTCTCCCTAAGCTCACTATAGGCATGTGGAGGCCTAGAGTAATTAGGGAGAGGGAGTGAAAAGTGCTAGAAAGTAGATTATAAAAATTGTAACAAAATAGAATAGAATTGAAGGCAACTTAATTGATGCAAAAGTGTTTGACAAAAAAGCCTAGTAGAGGAATGCTTCTACTACTAGCAACAAAAGTAAAAATAAATAAAACAATAATCCTGATGATGTTGGTGAAGAAGAGATGGAGGCTTCTTGCTCCAAGCTTGGTAGCTTCCAGGCTTGAAAAGATGATCTCCAACTCCTTCCTTCTGTAGCTTCACCAAAATGGTGTCCTCTAAGGCAAGCCCAAAGGGGGCGTGCCCTAAGCCTCTCCTCAAGTGGGGATGTCCACCCTAAGTACTTCTCCCTTGCCTGGCCATCCTCCTTGATGAAGAAATGCTCCTCCTTGGCATGGCACAAGAAGAAGAGGGAAGGGAAAGAAGGTACCAAGGGGGTAGGTAGGTGATGAGAGGCTCATCATGGCTTCTAACTACCCCTAATTAACTAGTTTCCTTAGTTAATTAGCTAGGAATATGCATATATAAGGGTTAATTATGTAATAAGGGATAAATCAGTAAAGGACCTTAAAATAAGTTAAAAATGCTAAATTATCAGCAAAATAATATTATTAATAATTTAATTAATAAATTGACTCGAAATACCATTAATTAGTTACCTAATTAATATCTTATTTAACTTAAGTATAACTTAAGACGTAAGTTCTTAAATAACTTAAGTAAGTTAATAAGTTAATAAATATAAATAAATGGGTCAAAAATGTGAATACATGGCTTTAATATAATATTTATCTAAGTTATAAATATATATAAAAAGTTAGAAAAGAAAATAATTTAAATTAACCTTAAAAGCCTTTGTTTTGCATTTCGGTCCTTGGAATTCATTGCATTTGAGTCCTTTCCTTTCTCCTAGGTCCTTAGCTTTCCTCGCATTCAGGTCCTTGTGTACATTCTTCTTCTTCTTCGTTTCTTCTTTAGTCGCTTCAACGGCTGACGAACGGTGGTGACGACACCTCACGATCACCTTCCATCCGGCGTTCTACCTTCCTCGGCAAGCTTCTAGAGCTTGCTCTCACCTCCTTCATTTCATCCCACGATTTGGATGATCTTCAAATCCTAATTAGTGCTTGGCGATAACTTCACCGGAGTTGGAGAAGACACCGATGGTTACCCTGCACCTAGACGTATTTCCATTTAGATTCATCTACCTTCACAACCATCGCAACCTATAAATACCCCTCGACCTCTCCGATTTCAAGGGTTGGTCCCCTATCCTTCTTCCCCAACTGCGGCCGACAATAGGCTATTCCTCCGCTACCTCCAGCGCCCTCTCATCCCCTTATCGGAGCTCCTTCGTGCGAGCGACTCACCTCTCTCACCTCCTCTTCCTCTCCAAACGCCTGTGACAGGGCCAAGGAGTGCCACTTCCTTTCTGTTGACACTTTCAACTTCTTGCCGAAGCTCTATCCCCTACCCGCTGATTTCATCCTCCGTTACTCACCTTTCGATAGAGATTCTTCCCCCTCTTTTCATCCAGGTAATCGTAGATTACTTAGTGTAGCTTAGATTAGTGTAATTAGCTTAGTTAGATTAGTTTAGTTAGACTTCCAATACTTCCTTCCCCAGCTTCGGAGAGGCCAAGTCCGGCCTCGTTGGGCCTTCATTCGCACTTCCAGGTAATATTTCACTCTCCTTATCTCTCCACGATCCATTATCACCTTCTTTCCATCATTGATACCACCTATACCGCCTAATACATCTCACCATCACCGGCAACCTCCGCTGTCTATGGCAGAGTTCCCCGAGCCTTATACACCTCCATTAAAGTCTTCTATCACTAGAACACCAATCTAAGACCCTTCCTGACCATAGATCTACCTTAATTGTCCACCTAATCACCTAAACCACTTCACACACACCTGGACACTTCATTGTCCATGGTGAAGTGTCCAAAAGCTTTCTCACACCCAATTAAGGTCCATCATCACCTCCCTAACACCTAAGGACCTTAGCAATTTTTTCAATTGCTCCTATAGAGCCTCCTACTAGAAACACCTAAATTCCCCCTCATTTCTGAGCTCGCTATCAATGGAGGCTCAAAGATGAGTTAATCACCTAATTAATTAGCCCATTAGTATCGCCTCACCCCTTAGAATACTTTCCCTCACTCAATTGAGTGAAATGAAGCATTCTGAGTTCTGTCGAACTTATAATGCTCAATTTTTGAATTTCATGATGAATCCTAAGTTCTGATCATTCTTTGAGCCAATTAGGGAGTTCTTAGGATCTGTCTAGGTCCTAGGAATCCCCACGAGTCAGTAATGGCCTCATTTACTATGTTTTTTATCTCTAAATATCAGAATTGAACTCACTAGAGCTCCAGTGAGCTTCGGCGAGTCATTTTGAACTTCAGTCCTAGATAAGTGTTAAGAAGCTCCAGAATGCATCATTGAGGCCTAAGGATTATGTCTCAATGTTTCTTTTATTGTTTTATCATCTGAAGCTCAGTATGAATTTGCGTCTTCTCCAACTCCTTTGGAGTTGGAGAGTTGTCTCTATTAGGGTTTAGGTTGTTGTAAGAGGTTCAGAAGCAAGAGTAAGACTTGTTTAATTCATCATTGACCTTCAATAGATCTAACAACCTCTAGGATTCTCCATCAAACAAAATCCTTTAGGATCTCAGGTGATAATCTTGAACCCTAGAACTCTAGCTCAAAACTTAGTTTTGATGATTTGAATCAATTTCTATGATGATGTAGAGCAGATCTAGAGTTTAGATTAAGCCAGAAATTCGATAAGTAAAAAAGTCTACTTCTAGGGCTTTATAGTCAACCTCAGGTCTAATTTAGAGAATTTTTTGTTAAAATTGAGGTTTGATGAGTTGAATCTGTTGCTAGGATGATTCTAAGGTTGATAGAATCGATCAAAAGTTGTTTTATTGAGGTTTTAGGCCATATTAGGTTTCTGTCCAGTTTGGGTCATTTTAGAGAACCCATACTGAGTTCATGGTGTTCTTGGCGAGTTTCAACCGTCAATTCTATCTAGATGGGATTGTAACAGCCTTCAGAGGTTGTTTGATCAGTTCCTACTGGTCATTAGCTCTCCAATGGTCAATTCAGCATTTGAATTGAAGCTTCAGAGTTTCAGTACAAAGCTCTGAGGCTTAGTCCTCTTCCAAAAGCCTTATAGAACTCCTTTCTCCATTAATTTGCTACGAAATCATCTACTGAAGGAGATTCAGACCTCATCTGGAGGTCAAAGCTCTTCCGCAGATCCTTAGACTTGATTTCATCTGTTGCAGGCCATTTTGGCCGTGCAAACCTCCCTGCTTCACCCTTCGAATTGAAGGGTCATATTAGATCTGAACACCAAATTAGTGCTCCAATCATGTATGAGCATCCAAAGGGCTTTCGTTCGAGCCTTTGCTTAATCGAAATCATCTAGTGAGTCGCCTGGAATCGCCGGTCAAAGATCGGCCAGAACTTAGGAAACATAGTCCCACCTGAGGAACTATTGAGAAGCCGACATGCTATATTACGAAAAAGCACTGAAGCCTTCTCGGTCGTCAATGCAGGGCATGAAATGAAATTGAGCTTGGGGCGCAGGTGTGTGTGATGCACGTGCCTTTGCATGTGTGTGTGCGCGCCTGTGGGCGTGAGCATGGGCCCGTGAGTGCGTGTGTGGACCTGGGAGGCCAGATACTATGCATGAGCTTGAATTGGAAAGTAAAACACCTATGTAAAACTAGGCTTGGACCTAGTAGGGTATGGTCCCACCCTCTAGGGGGTGCTGTGTATCCCCGATTGGTTTAAGCCGCCAATTAGAAAACCAAATTTTTGTAATTGAAGGCTTAATGGGCTTAAGAATGCTAGAATTTGGCTAAGTGTGGAATTCATTAAGCACAGTAAAGAAGTTAAGGTTAAAGAAAGGAATGAGCTGGAGGAAAAGATAAAGGGAGAGATAAGGGAATGAAGCTAAGGAAGAGAGTAAAGGAAAAGAGAGAAAGCAATGACAGAGTAGTAGTGAAGTATAAGAGAAGAAAAAGAAATAGAGAGGGCTGAAGAGTAAGAAGAAAGAAAAATAGAAAAAGTTAGATGTCTATATATTCTTTTAGACTTCTAATTTTACTTTTAAGATGACCAATAATATTTTTAGATGTCTGATTTGTGCTTTTATTGCTATAACATGTCTCCTCTTGCTATTTTGAACTTAATTGATGTAATAAGGCATTTGTACTCACTTGTATAGCATTTTCTTGCCTTAATCTTTTGTAATTAGTTGTAATGGTTGTAATAAATATGTTTACTTGGTTTTTAATGACAAATCACATGTGTAAATATGTTCTTTATTCATGGAATGTTGCATGTGCTAATTTGATTAATTATTATGCAATGTTCATAGGCTTAAAGTATTCTAATTTAATATTTAGTCAATTAATTAATTCTTAATTATTCCTTAGCAATTAATGGAGAATTAAGATTAAGTTATGCCTCCCAGTGAATGACCTGGACTCAACCAATTAAAAAGAACCTAAAATCTAAAATGTTAGGTTAACTTGACCCTATACTACACTCACGACATTAATTCGAGTTAACCTAAGTTACTTTCTTATGCAATTAATTATGCCTAAATAACTTAATTAACTGTGTTGAGGATTTAATCGATCATTTTAATGGCATTGTTGCCGGGAAGGTAATTGTAATTTATATTCGCCATTACTATTTTTGTTTTGTACATAATTCTTTTTACTAATTAGATGTGTTTTGTTTTGTTTTTCTATCTTCTTTACAGGGTTACCTTTGTGGGTATTCTCAGGAAAGGAGGCGGGTTTTTTGTTTCTATTTTCTCGACCATTATACATATCATTGTGAGTATTTTCTTACTTAGTCTTTAGTGTAGTTTGTTGCATTTTCGTTAGAAAAAAAATTTAAAAATACAAAAATATGTATACCTATCTAACTAGCAGCAACATATACTTAGACATACACTCTTAAGAGTGCATTATCTACTAGTATCTGCGAAATTTGATTCGGGATTTTTCTACTATTTTTCTCGCATTAGTGGGAAAACAAGCACAAAACCCACGTAGATCCCTGTCATTGGATAATTAACAAGACCATATTTTTGTTTGGAAAGATCTAAAAAGCGGTCACCTTACATCTTTCTATCATTTTTGTGAAAAGATTAAGTAAAAAGAGGACAATTGAAATTTGTGACTCAATCTGTTTGCAGAATGCATGTAGGTTTTTACGCTCTCGTCTGTTGCATGTTATCGTGCACAAAGCGTGATCACTAGAGTTACACGAGTCTAATTTTTCTACCTCTCCTCTTTGCACCTCTTATGGGTTTGGTTGAAGATCAACAAGTCTATCTCACTACTAAGCCACGGGGAGCTTGTAGTGAGCAGTCTCGATCCTAGACCTTAGACCTTTGAGCTTTAAGGATACACACTTGTGTAGACACAAGTTTAGGATGGGTATTTTGATACTGATATTATACTTGTTTGTGTCCAAATTATTTTTACGTATTCTAGGACTCTTCTTTCCCTTGAAAGAAGTGAAAAACCTGCTTTTTGCACTATTTTCGGGTCTTGTTTGTCGCTATTTTCAGTGGTGTAAGTATGCCTTTGCACATTCTTTTGGTTTGGTTTATGCATGGGAGGCGATCCCTGAAACCGCCTCTCGTATCTCCATTGACAGGTATTCCTAAGTCGGTTGCACTGAAGCAACCAGTAATTTTTCCCTCTGATTCACCTACTTTTTCTGCATTTGATCCTATGGAGAAAATGCAGAACTAGAATCCCAAGATCCCTTCTACTTCTGGTCAAGGGGAGATGCCACCTTTTGATACCCACAATGCGCACCTGAACCAGAATTTACAAATACTCAAGCAGAACCGTCAAATCAATCTGTTGATGACTGCTCTTCACAATTTGCAGAACCTACAAACCTGTCCTCCACCTCAACCTGAGGTGGGTTTTGAAAACCTTGATTTACCAATCCCTCATCCTAGGCCTCTACTCTGCGACTATTATAATCCATCCAATGCATAAGTAGAGCCAATGTTAGGATTCCCGTTGGGGAAAATGACCCAGAATTAAAGCCAAATATTATAGGTCTAATCCCACACTTTCACGGATTTGCATCCGAGGATCCATTCCAACATATTGAAGATCTAAAATATCTATCTCAGACTCTTGGTCCTCGAAATTAAAGCCAGGAAATCCTATTGATGATGTTCTCCTTCAGCCTTAAGGACAAGGCTGCCATTGGTATAGAACTATAGCATGACCAATCTCAACTTGGGCTTAACTCGAATATGCATTTTTGAAGAAATTCTTCCCTATTGGTCGCACCAATGCATTAAGGCGAGCCATCACTACCTTCTCTCAAAATCAAGGAGAACCAATTCATGAAGCGTGGGAACGCTTTCATGAATTGCAATGGAAATGCCCACATCATGACATCCCTCGCTAGCAACTAATGCACATCTTCTATTATGGATTGCAAGAAGGCATTCACAATCTGGTCAATGCCTCTTGTGTAAGGAATTTCTTGAATCGCGACACAGAATCCACCTAAGAACTATTTGAAGGGATGGCAGAAAACTTGATCAACAACGCATCCATGTTGCAATTCATGCGGGCCACCAATACAGCGCATCAAAACTCACAGAAGGGCATTCACGAGTTCAGGAATTTATCCAGTTCCAAGGATTTGGAGATCATAGCAGAGAAATTGGACAAGGTTTATATCGTAGGGAAGCATCTCGACGAGGTCCAAATCACGATGAAATCTCTTACTCCTCTTCTAGCTACGCAGAATCCCGTGCGTTTACCGATTTCGCAAATTCCCGCAGGGAGGGAATTTGTGAATAATCTGGATTCTAGAGATCCATCTTCCTTGGGTTTTCTATCTACTCTTGCACCAACCCAAGGAGGGACCTTTGTCCCACAATCTTTCCCACCCTTTTCCCTACCATTTCCTATTGCAGAAAACATGCCATATCTTTTTGATTTGCATGCCATCCAGGACAACACTCCAAGATCAAGTCCTTATTCTAATACTTTCAATCCTGGATGGAGAAGCCACCCAAATTTCTCTTGGGCTGATCAAAATCAAAGACCATCATATCAAAATCAGACCCATCAAAACCCTCCTTCGTTGCCTTCTCAGTAACCAAATTTGAGGCCCAATCCCTCGAGTATGCAGAATTACTCTAGGCCAAATAGAGATACATAGCTCGATCAGATTTTGTGAGTTGTTATAGAGAGTCAGCGACAGAATGATGAAGCTCTCACTGAGATTCAAAGGCAATGTAAGGTAGAATTGGCTGATTTACAAAATCAAATCATGCTTTTGGCTGAATCTCGTCAGCTAGGTACTCTTCCATCTCAGCCAATTCCGAATCCAAGGAATCTGCAAAACCCTAGGCAACATCAGGGCTAAGTACATTTCATCAATCAGGCCTTTGATTCTAATAAAAAACTGAAAATAATCTACCAAACCCGCATCAGTAGCCTTTGTAATATTATTGAGAATCAGAATTGACTTTGCTGATCTTTTGAACTTGGTTGGAATCACTTTTCATATTGTCTCAATCTTTGATATCTTTATCTCAACCCAAATTAGATCTACTCTTCACAAGATCCACTCTGATCTTTCTGAGATTTTTCACGGGAATTTGATTTTGGTTTTGTAAGATCTATTTTAGGCAATCTTAGGACGAGTTTTACCCAGGTGATTTTATCTATTTTCCTATTTTCTTTGAACCAATTCTTCCATAACTCCTTTGCTTTTACCTTACATATTCTTTATAGGAGTTCTTTACTAGGGTTTACGCCTAGCTGAAGGCGTAAAACGTAGCACCTTGTATATAGCTGTTTCCTATTTTTCACACTTTTCTCTATACATACACTCGAATCTATACCTGAATTACCACTTATTTTATATTGATTACCTTCACTTAGTCTGACTGACCACTCTAACCTTTGGTCAGAATAGAAATTGTTTGCACAGAGATCTTTGATCTCCTCTATCCGACTCCTTTCGTCACCCTACACTAAGTGAAGTGTAATATTCTTTTCCACCCTTCTTACAATGAGGACATTGTAATATTTTGGCTTGGGGGGTGTGAAGTGATAATTTTCACTTCAAGTGTATTTGTAGATAAAAGTAAAAAAAATACAAAAAAGAATTAAATACCTACGAAATTTTAAAAAATAAAAATACCGAAAAATTAAAAAAATTTAGAAAAGTAAAAAATACCGTAAAATTTTGAAAATTTTGAAAAATTCATAAAAATTTGAAAATTTTATAAAGCATAAAAATAAAAAAATATAAATATAAAAATAATAAAGGGGTTTTACATTTATAATAAAGAAGAAAAAGAAGAAACCAAAAATATATTTATACTTAATTATATTAGTAATAAGAGCTTAATTTTGCTTTTAGGTTAGAAATCAAAAATAAATAAATAAATAAATATATATATATTTTATAAATAGTATTTTATAGGAGCATTGAATCCTTATTTAGATTTTTACTTAAATAATCTTTTCAAAACACTCATCTGTTTGCGAAATTTTGAACGAGATTTTGTTTAAGTTATAGAATCTAAAACCCTAAGGATCTGTTTTTTCCACTCTTTACCCTGAAATAAAGTAACTAAGGTGTATTAAGTTTAAAACTTGAGTTTTGGAATTAAATTGCAACTTTCTTGGTCAATTAGACTAAGTAAGTCCTTTTGCTTTATGAACATCTATTTTTACCATCAAGTTAAGTAAAAAGGCCAGATATTCAGAATTAATTAAGTAAAGAGTTTGTAGAATCTTAGTCTTAAGGTCTATTAGGCTATAGTTGGCTTAATCAACTAAGGGCATTCATCTAGACTTGGCGAGTTGTGTCTTGACAGATCCCGCTGGAGGAAACTAAGAGTTTAAAGGACCTGAGAGTGAATGGCTTTGCTGTCCAAGCTCTGGTTTGAGAGCTAAGTAACCTAAGTGTCCAAAATTCATACACATAGAGTTGTCTTGTTGGCATATGAGACCGTGAAAACACATAGGTTAAGAGATCGATTTTAAATTCTAAATCCTCTTTAGTCCAAGGATTTTCGTGGGGCAGCTCTTGAAAGGGTGAAGTATGTGCCACTCACCTAGAAGAAGGAATTGGAGTATTATGTTAGCAAGAAAAATGAGGAGGAGAAATTAAAAATTAAAAAAATAAAGAAAAGAAGAATAAAACACCCTGCAGTTAAGTACCTCGCTACAAATGGGTGCTTATGCAGTTTTATCCACCAAATAAAACATCTCGGTACAAATGGATGCTATCCTTCCTTCCATGAAATAAAAAAAAAAACCTCGCTACATATGGGTATTCTATCCAATAGAAAAGAGTTGAAGAAAAATGGAGATAAAAATTAGGAATAAGAGACCCAGTGGTCCATCGGGGAGATATATACAAAAGGTGTTGACATCAGGATAGAAAAATGGTGAGGAGAAAGCAACCAAATCTAAGTAAGTCCAAGCCAAAGGCTTGAATTGAAATAACCTGGATTGGAAATTGATGTCTTAAGATCTGGATTTTTGCAACTTTGGATGCCTTTAGGACAATTCTTTTCACAAGTACGGATGCTTTAAAATCATAACTACTGAACATTTGTATTGGGTAGTGAAGCCTAAGAAATTGGGTTTTGAGGACTTGCAGATGAGGCCTAAAGGAGAAAGATTGACAAAACCCTAGGTCTAGAAGTCTGCCTTTGGTGCTGTGGGCTACCAGATTAGGGTTTTACCACTCTGAGTTTGGTTAATAATGAATGTCTGGATAATTTACTAAAACTCAGGTTGATAAAAATCAAATTTCATAAACCTAAGGATTAACTTAAGTCAATTGAGTTTTTGAGTTAAAATTTAATTTCCAACTCTTGAGTTTTGTTTTATTAAAACACTTTGAATTATGAGTTTCTAGGGTTTAGAGTGATTACAGAGAATAAGTGGATTTTCGGTATTCTAATTTTTGATAAAATTCTCGTTAAAAACTCTATTTTTAATAGAGTGTGTTTTGAGAAGGTTATTTGAATTTTTAAGTCAAAATAAAGAGATTTCCACAGCATGCTCTGCATATATTCAAGGATACTTATTTATATATACATAAAAATCTAAAAACTTGAATATCCAAAATTTCGACCTAACCATTCTTCTACTTAGTTTTTATTTATAATAATTTAAACCTTGGTGTTTGATAAATGCCAGTTTATCATCATTCTTATGCATTAAACAATCCTAGCTCTTAAAGTTTTGCTTCGCAAATAGGTTTTTGGGTTGCATTTAGTCATAAATTAGGTTAGGCATGCATTGCATTTTTTTCGTGTTTTTTGTTATGCTTTTATGAGTGTTAGCGATAGAGAGCTTGTTAGATCTCCAGACCCCTAGCACTTAGGAAGGCAACAAGTGAAGAAGTTCTGACTAGCTGAAACTCAACTTGTTCCACCTCACCATAGCTGGAATCCAGCTCACTTGGACTAAGGTTAGCTCATCCCAGCTCCATTCGGCTAATCTCAACTGAATTACAGCTCAAGAGAGCTTATCTTAGCTAATCCTAGCTCAGGTCAGCTCATATCCAGCTCAACTTAGCTGAGTCTAGCTCATCTCAGCTCCCTTTAGTTCATAGGGAAATCTAACTAGCTCACTTGAGTCGACTGGAGTTCACCTCAGCTCAACCTAGCTGAGTCTAGCTCATCTCAGCTCCCACCAACTCTCTGGGAGCTCCAGCTAGCTCAACTAGGTTCACATGAGTCCACCTCAGCTCAAGCTTAGCTCACCTCAGCACCAGCCAGCTCACAATAGCTAACCTCTAAGCTAGCTGAGCTACTACTTGTCAACTAGTAGCTTAGATAGCTCTAGAGTACTCACCAGAGGCAGTCCCAGCTCAACCTAGCTCCAGCTAGGTTGAAGCTAGCTCAACTAAACTGAACTACCCAAGCTTTGCTACTTGCACGAAAACTAAGTAGCTAAAGCTTAGTAGTTGAGCTCCCCTTCAAGCTACCTCAGCAGACCCAGCTCCAGCATAGCTGCCATCAACTCCATAATACTCTTCTCCAGCTCTTCTCCATAAAACCCTAGCTCCTCCACCTCTACTCTACTAGCTAAGCTAGCTTAGCTAGCTTTGCTAAGCTCCAGCTCTACTTAAAAATCCATGGCCTTCCACTCCTCCACCTTAACCATCGCTAACCCTAACCTAACCCACTCCCTTTTGGCATCAACCCATCATATAACCACCACCTTAGACACCCCTTCATGTTGGCATCAAAAATACCTAGACATCCCTTCATTTTGGTGCCAACATGAGTCTCCATCCTAGCCTTACACCTCATCCTATATACACATCTAAACCCTACACATAACCCCCATCTAGAAACATTAAAGTGGTGCCACCTAACCCCCCTTTTAACCCACCTAAAATGGCACCAACTCCACCTAAACCTAACCTCTATGCAACCCTCCATGTGGTGCCAAACAACCTACACCCTCCACCATATAACCACCACCTAAAGGCCTCATCCTAACCCTTCATTCACCTCCAAGCCAACCTTAACCCTTAACCCCAAAAGAGTTGGCGCCAACATCATAACCACCACCTAACACAACCTTACAATTGGCATCAAGTTATCCTCTCCCTCCATATTATAACAACCACCACATTACTCCATCTCCACCATACAAAACCTAACCTACCCTTAACCCTAGCTCCTACATAGGGTTGGCGCCAAAAAGCATGCAACCCTCCACCTTGGCACCACCCATATCAACCCTTGGATCCTATAACCACCCTCTACAACCCATCCTAGCCCTTCATCCATTAAATACCCCTACCCCATCACCACTTCTATATAAACCCCCTACTATCACCATTAAAGGATACCCTTGGCTATAATTTTTCTACCGATATTTCCACCTACATAAAAGGTCCAGAGAAGAAGAAGAAGATTAAGGGGATACTCTGTCCCCTTGGTTCCTTCCCCTCTTCTCTTCTCTCTTGTGCCCACGCCAGCCAAGGAAGGAAGCCAGGCATTGGAAGGAAACCTAGGGTGCATGCCTACCCTAGGAAGAGGATTGAAGGGTGGTACACAACCACCCTTGGAGGAGGAGTCAAAGGTGGTCCATGCCACCTTAGGAGAAGCCTTTGAAGGTGGAATTCCATCCACCTTGGAGGAGTCAAGCACACCCCCCTTTGGGCTTGCAAGGAGTTCATCAACTTGGAGAAGCTTTGCAAGAAGAAGGAGCTCTTTTTAATTGTGGGAGTAGTTGCAATTGGAGCAAGAGCCTTGCCATCTTCACCATCAATATAGAGGATAATTATTTTCTTTTTATTTTTGCACTTTCAATTCCAGTAGTTGAAGCATTCCTCTACTAGGTTTTTGTGTAAAATAATTCCTCGTTCTTATAACAGTTGCCTTTAACTTTTGTTGCAATTTTAATTACGCTACTTACTTTATCTTAGTATAATCTCACTCTCTCTTTCTAGTTAACCTAGGCCTTCACGCACGTATGTTGAGTTTAGAAATAATATTATTTTGTCACTTAGATTTTAGCATCTTAGTTGCAGTACTTTTCCTGTTAACAACTTCATATTTGCCCTTTATATCAAAAAGACTCAAAGAAATAAATGATATATTGAAAAACAACAAAAAGAAAGTTGAGTTTCATTTTCGAGCAAGAGATCTGAATTTCGCAAATATTGCCTCCTTGGACGACCCTATATACTTCCCTATCTATGTTAGAAATTTTAAAAGCGAACGGATTTACGCGTTGCAGCGACTTAAAACCCTAATCTTAAAAATCGCGTAATTCTCGCTATCACCTTTTGGTGCCGTTGCTGGGGAGGCATGGCTTTGCATTTGTCACTTTTCTCTTGCTTGAATTGGATCTCATCCCCTTCTATCTTGTTCTTTCGTGTGTGCAGGCATTGAGGGAAGAAAGCGAGATTTTGAGAAGATTGCAATATCTTGTCTTCCTGCGGATTTTCAGGTTGGTTCCCTTTTCTGGTCATATAATTTGCTAAAAAGTACCAACAACACACTAAACTTGTCTTTCAGGACTTTAAACAACTTAATTAAGTGGAGTGGTGAAACTTAAAACTCATTGTTTGCTTGTTTGCACCATTAAACACCACTCCACCGCAAGTGTTGGCGGTCGATTTTTTTGGGTCTAGACTTCTATCCAGACTTAAAAAATCAATTCCAAACACCACAAGTCTCATAAAATCTTGAAATTTTACATAGAGATTCCAAATCAGGTTAGGAACACCTTTTCCAAATTTCAGATCAATTGACTTTGTATTTAAGTTTTAAAAATTCTTGGACTACAGAGGGGTCACACCCTTTATTCCTCCTATTTTGATACTATCCACGAATTTTTAGATTTTTTATACATAGCCAATTTTTAAGAAATTTAGGTTTCCATAATCGTTGTGAAATTATACACAACACATAAATTCATAAAAAGTTTTGGAGGCCGGTGGTGGTACAGAAAGTCCAAAATACCCACGGGTATCATTTCTAAACTTTGACACCAGCACAAATAAAAATTTAAAACAAATATCAAACAAATTCTTAAAATCATAAAAAAATCTTTTTTGGAATCCTTGTTTGATTTTATTCAAAGTAGTGGTGTTGATTGACTTGTTTGGATCACTACTTAAAACAGAAAGCCTACAAACAATTCATTGGTAGTAATTTTCTGTCTTAGGGACAATTGAATTAAGGTTTCTTTCTTTCTTTCTTTTTATAGAACCACATTAAAGGAAATTAACCATCACTAATACAACTTATTTTTCCATTGATTGTGGAGTTTCAAACTTGTTTGAAAATTTAAAAAGAGAAACCCTAAAACACATTGAATTAAATCAAATCCTAAAAGACAGAAATACATAAAATTGTGTGACAACTTGCTTTTCATTAGAACCACTTTCCAATTCTTGCACACACAAAAAAAATAGTTGAAATAACTGGACAATAACCCAATCAACGCCTTCCACATTCCATGTGCACTTAAGTATCCTAGGCCTAATTAAAATTTGTAGCAACTTGACTCCTAAGGTTTCATCAACTTAGGCTTGCTATCTAGGTCTTAAGTTCTCTTTAGTTGATATCAATTCTATCATATATATTTGGTGTTCAGGCTAAAGGGCAATGTCAAATGACCAAGCGTGGGTTTGTACACGCACTTGGGATTTTCCTGGGAAACGCTTGGGCCCAAACCTCTCCTTAAACAACTTGGCTAGATTTGTTGATAGAATGGGTATTCACTAGTGATTACTTATTTCCTAGGTAGACCAAGTCATAGGTTATTTTTAGGGAGTCATAATTAAGTTAGGTCTAGAATTTGTTGTTTGAATTGCACACTTTCTCTCATCTTTCTCTCTTCTCGTCCCCTTCAATTCTTCCAAAAAAACTGCATGCACGTGCGAAGGTCCCAAAAACTACATCTTGAGGGACAATCTGATTTTGCCCCCCCGCACCAGAAAATTTTTATTTTCTTCTCCTTCCTCTTCTAAAAATATGGAAAACCCAGGAAACTGACAAAAAAATTTTATTTCCGCTTCTAACCTGTCAGTTGATCTACAAGCTGACTTCCTCATCCCTAACCTCCCTCATCTGGAGCAACCAGAAATTCCTACAGGGCCAGGTGGCCCTCAAATAAAAACTCAAAGTACAAAACCAGGAAATGGTTGACCACTTGGTTTGGCTACAACAAAACCAAGAAAATTTGGCTAGGACTGTGACAAACCTAGCCAACCAAGGGCAAAACCAGTCACCCTGCCAGCAACCTGTCGTTCCTCGTAAGGATTTCTATGATCCTTCCAACTATGAGGAAAGACCCAGGGTGGTCATACCACAAGGGGATTTTGAGATCAAACTAGCTATTTTGAACCTGATTAAGCATTTCCATGGTCTTCCAAGAGAGGACACTTTTTGTCATCTCGAGGAATTAACTATCCTTGCTCAAACCACTCGTTCCCGCAATGTGCAGGAAGACGTGTGGTTGATGAGACTTTTTCCTCTCTCTTTAAAAGTTAAAGCTTCACACTGGTTTAGAACGGTTGGGTGCCTGATCACCACCTGGCCCCAATTAACGAGTGCTTTTCTAAAAATGTTTTTTCTGATCGGTTGAACTAACGATTTAAGAAGATCCATAACAATAAACAAAAAATTGGTGAACCCCTCCATGAAGCTTGGGAAAGATTCCACGAACTTTTAAGAAGTTGTCCCCACCATGAAATTCCGCAATGGCAGTTAGTGCAGATCTTCTATCATGGATTAGAAGATCAATTGAAGCGATTTGTGGATGCCTCATGTGGGACAATTTCCTTAATAAAGATGCTGAAAATGCCTATCTCCTCTTTGAAGAAATGAGTGAAAACTCATTTAATATGACTTTAATGGAACTTTTGGTAGAACTCAAAACCCGAGACACGGAGTTAATGAAATTGACTCCAAATCTACCTCTGTTCTAGTCACTCAGGATGATCTATATATGTTAGCTTAACTATTGGACTAGATGCAAATTCACCAGAAAAAAATGGAAGAAAAGCTGATAAACAAACAAGCTCCACACTTTAACCCTCCACACACTAACACTCCACAACTTCTCTGAAGAGAAATCTGCATAATATTGATGCCACCTGCTGGTCAACAATTTCCAGCTGATTTTCCACAAGAATTGACTAGGAATTTTGATTATTTGAATCAAAATATTCTTGATCCCACCACGGAAAATATTTATGCTCTCCAGGAGCAATTTAGAAACCCCTCCAACACTTACAATCAGAATTGGAGGACCAACCCAAATGACTCCTAGAAAAACCTGAACCTGATTCCATTTCCCAAACAAAATCATTTTGGGAATTATCGGCAACCTACATATCAACCTAGACCATCCTAGGAAGATATTAATACTCAGGTCATGAAAACTCTGCAAGGTATGCAGAATCAAATGACAGAAGTAACTCGCATGATTACTAACTTGCAACACCAAGTTAAGGTTACTCTTGATCATCAACCTGCTGGGAATTTACCTTCCCAACCCATGCCCAACTCGAATAATCAATGGAATCAGTTCCAAGGTGGATATCCCAGTCAACCCATTCAACCAGCACCTTAGCATCCCCCGGGTTTCAATAATAGTCAGGCTTCCCATCCTCATCCTAGAAACAACCAGACTACAAATGCAGTCACTTTGAGGAACGGGAAAACCACTCAAGACCCCCTGCCTGTTAAAGAAACACATTTCAGTGAAAAATAGATCAACTCTTCCCCATCTTCCTCTAACACTGTTTAGGAACCTAATAATGCAAAATAGGGAAACCCTGCACATTTCCAGAAGCCCTCCATTCTTCACAAAGTAAGAAAAAAAAGAAATCTAAGCCCACTGATAAGGAATTGATGTATTTATTTGGGCAAGTTGAAATTAACATCCCTCTCCTAGATGCCATAAAATACATACCTGCCTATGAAAAATGTCTAAAAGATTTGTGTACCCCAAAAAGGCAGCCTAGAAATTTAGGAAAGGTGATCCTTCCTGAGACAGTCAACTTAGTTGTGTAGAGCCGACTGCCACTTAAGAGAAAAGATCTAGGCCCTCCCCTGATTCAAGTAATCATTAATGATACTTCTTTTGATCATGCCTTATTGAATCTCGGTGCCTCAATTAATCTTATCCCCACAATTATTTTGAAGAATTTAAGATCGGAGAATTAAAGCCTGTTGAGGTTACTCTTCAATTAGCAGACTGATCTATAATTAAACCAAAGGGAATTGTTGAGGATGTCCTTGTCTGGGTCAAAAATTGTCTATTTGCAGTAGACATTTTAGTCCTAGACATAGAGATACTAGAAGCGTTAAAGTTTGCCCTTAGAATTCTTGGAAGACCATTCTTAGCCACCACCCGTGTTACTACCTAGTTCCCAGATCCCTATAGGACCCGAGATCAGCTCGCCTCGACTAATCGCAAGACCTAGTTGTCCAATGAGAAATAACCAAAAGAAGGAAAATAAACCACATTCACACATACAATATAACTAAGAGAAGGAAAAAAGAAATAGTAAAGGAAAGTAGAGCAATTGTCTCAAAATAGTACATGCCACCACAACAACAACAGTGGAAGGAAAACAAAAAGTAACAGGAATAGTAATTTAAAAGTCCATTACTCACAACTACAACAGAAACAAAAGAACTGGAAAGAAACTATTACGGCTGGGCTCAGCTGGGCCCAGCTCCCTTTGTAGCCGGAAACTCGGGCAGCTCAACTCCTGGTCCTGAATAGGGTTACGAAAAGATGGAGTTAGCGAACGCTGAGTAAAGTGGTGTTTACATTATTTATGTGCAAGTAAAGTAAAAACAATAAGCAAGTTTTATTCTCATTTCTATTTATCTCATTTATGTATTTCTGGTTCATCTATTTCACAAAGTATCCAAGTATTTCTTGATCTTGCTTGTTCCTCATGGGAATGATCTTGATTGTAGTCTTTTCCATGGAGTAGAAGGTACATGTGGTGCTCTCCTGGCTGGGAGAGTCCCCCATGGTAGTCCTACACCCAGTCAACCACCCCGAGGTCACTGTCGCGATGTAGCGGTGACTACGGCACACGTGATAAGCGCACAGGTAGCTACCTCGCACTAGCACATGGTCAGTCGTTTTCGCTAGCGGGTACGTCTAAGGTACAGCACGGAACAGTATAGGGCCTTTCCCTATCAGAATAGGGGTCTCACCCCTTAGAACCAACAGGGGTCTCGCCCTTCCATAGTCTGCGTACCCTCGTCTGACTACCCCAGTTTGCCCAGCGGGCCTAACAAAGTCGGTGTAGGTTGACTAGTCCTAACCCCGAGCACCATGAGGTGGCTAGCTCCCTCCCTATACTAGTAGCTCACCTCGGTGCCACGTACATGAGGGCCAACAGGAGTCCGTGTAGAGTGTCCAGTCCTACCCCGGGTCTCAACCCAAGAGGTGGCTGGCTCCCCCTCTGCACCAAAAGAGACAGATGCTCTCCTTGGTACCGTGTACACAAGGGTCAGCTCACTTCCCATCTACATACCAGATTTCCTTTCATACATAGGAGTTCTACACCTAATTCCCCATAGGGTTCATGCTCATATTCATTCCACTTATCAGTATTCAGATCTCATGGTTCATAACTCGTTCCTCATCCATATACAGGCAGCTCATGTTTCCACAATGCAATTCTCAATTATATACATGCAACTTGTGGTTTCACAGTTCAATTTCTTATTCACATACAGGCAATTTGTATCATGTTTGTCGTACTAATTTGGGGTTTAAAAAGTGTTGCATTCTAGTACAGCCGAAATAGCGTTCAAAACAAATATAATTCTATTACTCAAAAAGATTTCCGAGGTCGAACATAGGGAGCAAATGGAATTCTCACACTAATATCAACAATTAATGCAAATTGAACACAATATTACTCAAAAACCAATTAAGAATGTAGAGCATGAGTATATGAAGAGTAAAAAGAGTTGTAGTCAAATAATAGCTACTCAAATTGACTAAAGAAGGAAATATAAATTCAGACGTCTGATTTTGTAATCAGACATCTTAAATGACCTTGCTACAGTATCCTTCTTCTAATTTCTCTGATTCTGCCTTTCTTCTTCTTCTTCTTTTTCTTCTGCCTTCAGCCTTCTCTTCTTCTTCTCTTTCTCTGCCTTCTGCCTTTGGCTTTCTTCTTCTCTGTGATTTCTCTTGTCTTCTTCTCTTCTCTATCTCTTCTTTCTTTGTCTTTCTTTGTCTTCTCCTTCCTTCTTCTTCTTCTTTCTTCTACCTTAAGCCCTGCAGTCCTCCTCTTCTTCCTTTGCCTTGCAATCCTTAGGCTTTCTCCTTCTTCCTCCTTAGGCTTGCCTTTCTCAGAATCTGGCTAAGTGTTGAAGGCAAACTCTCCAAGGCAAAAACCCCCTACCCCCGCACAACTCTCCTCTCTCCTTCTCTCTTTTCTATTTCAGTCTTGCTCTCCCAAAGTCTTAGCCGGTCAGGTAATCGGACCTATCGCATACCTGGGCCCAAGCTCACCGGTGTGTGTGGTGAGCGAGGAGTGAAGTCAGGTCAGGTGGTTGGGTTGGCCAGGTCCGTGCGTTAGGTGTCACAGATGAGTTCGGTGAAGGGGGGAGGAGGACCTCACCCTCAGTGTTGGAGGCGAATAGCCTCTGGCACAAAATCAATTTATGCACATGAAAGTGCCCTTCCATTTTCGAGGTGGGACTAAATGTCCCACTTGTCTTCCGCACACCACAGCAGTGATGGTCTTCACAATTGTAGCATCCGTAGAGTCTCTCGATTCCAATTGAAGGCCTAGAACCGTGCGCGAGGTGATTTCGCGTAGCCTGGGACTAAAGCCTGGGCATAGCTTCAAGCTTGCTTCAAGCTCAGCAACAATGGCAGACCATGGCCGGATACCTAAAATCAAGAACAAGGGCCTTATGGCTACATCATAATGTTCAGCAGTATCGCCGTGGCACGGCGAATGTAATGGTGGCTGTGGAGTGGAGTGAAGGTGGCTGTGGTGGTCGGACGATGATGATTTTGGCTAGTGAAAGTGGGTCTATTCGGGGAGGTATTTAGGTGGTTGATGGAGTGATTGGATTGAGGGGAAATGATCAGGGAGTTACGGTGGAGGTTGTAGGGTGGTCGGCAAGGTGGATGGAGGTGCGTAGCGATGGGAGCACCTCGCCAGAGGTATCGCCGGAGATGGAGGAGGTGACGGTGGTCAGTGGCGTCGGTGGTCGATTTTTGGAAATAGAGAGAGGGAACTTAAAACCTACTTCTAAGGGATGAAAGGGACAGAGGTTCCACACCAGTATGGTTGCCGGACATTGGGAAGACGAAATCTCCGTAGGTGAGGTGGCAGCGAAGATGGGGCAGGGATGACGTCGGCCGGTATTGCACGACGTGGAGGATGGAGAGGGAGATAACCCTGCCACTGGTATTGTGGTTGGGTGATGAAGGAGCTAGGGAGAAGTCGACAGAGCTTGTGAAGGGTTGCGGCCAGAGGGGAGAGAGGAATGTGATGGATTCTGGCCAAGTTTCAAGCTAAGGAGTTCGTTGGACCCTGGGGAGTCTTTAAATAGGGATTTGAGGAGGTTTTGTGCTTGGAAGTCAAGCTTCCAAGCAAGGAAGGGTCGCTGGAGATGGAAGCTTCAAGAGACCCAAATCTCTCATGCGTTCACATGAGTGACTGGGAATGAATCAAGGCTCATGAATGGGTTCATATTGGAGGGAATTTCTCAAGGGATCTCCCTTCAAATTTTGGAAGGGATTCTTCAAGTAATCAAGGAGAAATATCCTTTCAAAGCTCGTCGGAGTAGGATTCCTCCACAGTAATGGCAGAGGGACCTATTTTTGAAGATGACGATAAAGTTAGGGGGTAGTTTGTAAGGGTTTTTGAAAGTTAGGGGTAGAAATGTAATCAGACAGGAACTTTTTGCAAACTAGGTCAAGATGAGTTTCCCTTAGGTCCAAATTTTGGTACAAACCTAATTTGGACTTAAGGAATCCAATGGTGAAGTTGGATTTTGGTTTTGACCACTTTTGACTGGGTAGTTTATGCAAAAACCCATATTAGAGTAAATATCTATCTGAGATCCCATTCTAGGTCAAGATGGGTTCCAATGGCCAAATTGAAGGTATTAAACCCTAGAGAATATTTTTCTATGGTTTTCAGAGGGTTTATGTGAATTTTACTTTGACCAGAACCTTGGTTAATCAAGTGGGTCTATTTTTAGGGTTTCAAGAAGTCATTTAATTCACAGAACACATACAAACTTTTTTCTGTAAAATCCAACCTACTTATTATCTTGTTAAGACCATTTGACCTTTGTTTAGCCCTTGAGAAAACCCATGGTTGTACTGCATTGGTAAATTTGTAGTTTTACTCCTATTTTCTTATGTTTCTCTCAGAAAGATTATGCAATGAGTTATGACCTTCTGTTGGTTATGTAGGAGCATTTATTCACTTCATTGGGTCAAAATGAGCTAGTTATGGGTCAAAATGAGCTAGTTAGGGATCATGATGGTGTTTCCATCATACCCCCATGCCTAGCTTTTGCTAGTCCCTTAGCAAAATTTTAAGGTTTTAACTTTGATTCTAGACCATGAAAAAACTATGATGTGTGCTTTCTTTTGTAGATTAGGTTAGAATGCTGATAGTAGGCCTAGAGGTACTCAAGTACGAACCAAGATTTGGACCTGACCAGCTCTAGCCTCAGTCTACCGTGAAGGTTTTTAAGGCCTACAGGAACAAACCTAAGGTTCGTTGAACTCCGTGGTTAAAGCACCCATGCTTGTAACATGTTTTACCCTTGGTTCAGTTTGCAGTGCGTTTTTGTAAGAGAGAGACAGAGGAATTTTCTTTTTAGAGAGTTTTCTCTCTTTTCTTTTTATTTCTAGCTTCGGGTTGGCTTCACAACATGGTCTATATCAGATTCCTAGTCCCCATCATCAATCCTCGAAGGGTCCCTGGCAATTGATGCTACGAGATAGCACCGCCCATGGCAACCCCTAGAACCCTAGCTTTCGAGATTTTGAGATAATGCCACCCATGTTGTTCTATTGCTAAATCTAGACCTGGCTATCGACATTTCGGGATAATGCCGCCCATGGCATCTGAACCAGCATAGGGTGCTTACATGCCCCCGGTAGGGTATGTAGATATCCTAGGAGATAAGCATCGAGGAGACGATTTGTTATTGTGCATCTTCGAGGGGAATTTCCCACATCTCCGCCCCAGGAACTCGTCCAAATCAACTTGTGTTGATCAACTGCTCCTAATATAGGTGACTTTTTCAGGACGATTTAAACACATTTGCATGATTTTGATACTTATGCGCACTGAACCAGATTGTGTGTGGATTGGGGTGCTTAGGTTACCGAGTCCCGCAAACCAGAGGATAGTTAACGAGGCTGAATACTCCCTAAGCCTTAGACCTAATACTTAAGCTTCGCATTTTCCCCAACCTCTTGAAGACTATCCAGATCTTAGCAAGTACTTGAATTTTTAATCCTGTGATCATAGCCCAAAAGGCCTAAAATCAGCATTCCTACTAATCTCTTCCTTATTTCATTGGCACTTTTTTTTTCTTTCATTTTCTTTCTTTTGATATGGTCTAGAACTAAGTCAATTCCTTAATTCTTACTAATGACTATTTCTTTTCTTTTCAACTTGTGCTCCTTCTTTTTGACATTTTTAACTTCTCCCCTTTTTCTCCTCAAAACTGATATGCCATTAAAATTTCTCCTCTCATTTTTTTGTTCTTTTTCACTTTTTTTTGGTATTTTTGGGATATGTGATTTTTTGCGAGAACCCTTCCGAACTTTGATTTTTGTATGCTTGCACTTTACCAGCCCCTCATTCCTAAGTTTTGTAATATCCTATCCTTATTATAAACGGAGGGTGTGAAATAGTTTTGGGTTCAGGAATTTAGAACAGGATTATCGGGTGAGTGAACGTGTCGGGAATGACTGTTGCAAACGATTCCAAGCTTTGGCACGTGTACCAGAGGTGGGATCGACTATTCTAACACTGAACATAGGGCGCAATAGATGTGAAGTGTAGATGGATAATCAGAAGGATCTCGATTTTTGGAATGATGAGTTGCCTTCTGTTAAGCGCTAAATTCAACGCCTTCAGCTGAGTGGGAAATGGTATGGAGAAAGGGTGGTCAAATCATATGAGTTTTGTAGAAGTGATGAGAGACTCATCATGATCTCTAATTACCCCTAATTAACTAGTCTTCCTAGTTAATTAGCTAAGGTTATGAATATATAAGGGTTAATTATAGAATAAGGGATATTTAGTAAAGGACCTTAAAATAAGTTTAAAATGATCTTTTATCATTCAATTAATATTGTTAATAGTTTAATTAATAATTGGACTCGAAATCTTATTAACCATTTCCTTAATTAATAAGTTAAGTAACTTAAACATAATGTACACCTAAGTATATAATAACTTAAGTAATTTTACTTAATCTAATAAATTAACTTAAAAATGTCAAAAATGTAAATTCAAGGTGAAAACATAATAATTGCCTTATTTACTAACATATATAAAAAGTTGAAAAAAATCTAAGTTAAAATAAACCTTTAAAACCTGGGTTTACATTTAGGTCCTTAAAATTCGTTGCAGTCGGGTCCTTAATTTTCATTAAGGTCCTAAGTTTCATTGCACTTTGGTCCTTGTCCCTTTCTTCTTCTTCTCCAGCTGAGTGGGTGGTTGACGACGGAGAGTAACTCCATCGTGCGATCACCGCCTTGCCAACATCATCCTTCCTTCTCCAAGCTCTTGGAGCTTGGGCTCACCACTCCATCTTCATCCATTAGTCTAGATCACTCGAAAATCCTAATTTCTAGTGGGAGTTAACCTCACCGTCGTTGGAGACGATGCCGGAGGTTAAGCTCCCCAAGCTTCTTCTCCATCCAGACCATGCCACCTTCTTCATCGCCATCCACTATAAATACCCCCTCACCCCTCCGATTTCTCTCAAGTTGGCTCCCTTCCCTCTTCTTCACTATAGCCGACTTTGATAGGCTATTCTCTCCGCAACTCCGACAACCTTCCACACCACTCTCCGACTTCCTCCATCCATCTTGATTAGCTGATGAGATTCGCCGAGGTCAGCTGCATCTCTGGACACAGGCGACGACCAAGGAGATCCTCTGTCCCATCCATTTTCTCCCGTCGGAGATCTTCTTCTTTAACCCTCTGATTTTGCTGTCCGCTATGAACCTTCGGCGGAACCCTATTGACCCCTTCGTCTAGGTAATGGTAGATTAGGAGTAGGAGTAGGAGTAGGGTAGTTTAGGTAGTTAGTTAGTTAGGTAGCTTAGTCGTAATTTTAGAATTAAATGTTCATCTTCTTTGACTCCGGCAAGCTCCTTGAGCTTGCCAGAGCTTTAATTTTGTCTTTTAAATTCATTGTCCACCTTCGTTTAACCTTCACAACCATTTCTAATCCATTAAAATACTTAATTGATCATTGATTCACCTAAATCACTTCCACCTCCACCGACTACTATCACTGTTCATGGCGGTAGTGGCTGATTTAGCTTCACATCCACAGGGTCCTCCATTGTCTTTTCATTACTAAGGACCCTATTCTACACTTTAACATGAGTAATTACCACATATAATTTAAACGCCCAATTTATAATTAAGCTCCTGAGCTCGCTGTCAATGGCGGCTCAGGAGTAGTTAAAACCTTTAATTAACTATATATCTATGATCGTAATTACTTGTTGACTTGTTTTGACCACTCAATTGAGTGGTAAAACAAGTCCTGAGCACTAACCAACTCAGATTCTTTAAGAAATGAATTCACTATTAAATCTTTCTTTTAATGATTAATTGAAGAAATTAACTTGATCCTGTGGTTCCTCATGACCTTAGGAACCTTTTCAAGTCACTAATGGCAAAATTTCTCACTCCATGCATAATTTCACTTTTTTTTGGACTCACCGGAGCTCCGGCGAGCTCCAGCAAGTTGAAATTAGTCTTCAGCCTTTAGAACTTGTTGGGAAGCTCTAGAATGCCTCAATTTTGATTTTTGATTAGTTTGAGGCCATTTATTTGAAGATTTAATAACTGGAGCTATATATTAGGAGTTCATCTTCTCCAACTCTGGAAGAGTTGGAGAAGTCTGACAGAAGTTTTAAAGAGGCATTTAATGGATTTAAAAGCTTCAGTGCAATGCACTGAAGTTAATTATGCCTTCAAATCTGTGTAACAAACCCTTGATTGTTCTGTCAAACAGACCACATTTGGAGCTCAAGCGATGAGCCTAGAACCCTAGCGTCTTAGGTCAAAACATCTGTTTAGATGTCTGAGCATGTTCCTGAGGATGAAAGGATACTATTTTAGGCTTTAATTCCTTGGGAGAAGGCATTAATCAGAAAGTCAAAATTTTAAGCCTTTCAGTCAAACTTGAGTTTGATATTTTGATTCTGAGCTCGATCTGAGGAATTGAGGAGATAGAATTGTTTCTGAGATTTTGTTGAATGATTTTAGAGTGAATTAAAAGAGCTCAGACTTGTTAAACTATTGGAATTATCAACCTGCTAGTTTGGGTTATTTTCGAACCCAAACTAATGGCAGTGATATTTTGATGAGATTTAATCTTAAATCTTGCCCAGATAAGCTTATAACAACCCGTAGAATCTATTTAAATCAGTCAGATTTGTTCTTAAGTGTCTATTGCACATTTCAAAGTTGAAAATTTCTATCTCTAAAGCTTTCAGAGAAGCTTGAAGCTTCTCTGTGTTACCTGAAGCCTCTGAGAGTTCAAAACTCATACCTGTAGCCATGGAATAACCTATAGAAACTATTCAAAGCCTTAACTAAGAGCTTAAATCCAGTTTATGGACTCTATGAGCATAATATCCACTTACAGGCAGTGTTAAAATCGTAGGAAACCCCAAATTTCACCTTTCAAATTGAAGAGGAAAACGTCCTCTTAACTTAAAATTGACACTTCAATTCTGTAGAGCAACTCAAGAGCTTTCCAACAAGCTTTGAATCACTTGGAACGGAGCTCTGAGTAGGGCTGTGTTGGCCCTGGGAGGGCGAGGCCTGGGAGGCGTGAGCCAGTTCGGCTAGAGAGTGGGTCGATTTGGCTTGAGAAAATAAACCAAAATTGAACCCTAATGAAACCAAGCGAGGACCGAGTAGGGTTTGGTCCCACCCTGATCTTAGGGTGCTGTGTATCCTCGAAAGGACCTCGCTGTAAAGAAAATGATAATTTTTGGTTAAAGAGCAAATAAACCTAGTTCAGCTGAAGGTTTAAAGGGAAAGCTAAGAGCAGAGAAGCAGAAGGGCTGAAGGCCTAGTGTTGAAATCACTAAAGTAAGAAAGAAAGCTGAAGGCTAAGGTTGAAAGGAAAGAAAGGAGAAGAACATGCACGAATACTAGGAAGAAGACTAAGGGAAAGGAAGAAGGCTGGAGCAAAAGAAGAGAGGAAAGAGTTCGAAAGATAAAGGATAAATAAAAGGAAAAGAGAGAGAAAGAAAGAAAGAAGAAGAATAAGAGAGAGAGAGAGGCCGAAGAATAAAAAGAAAAGAATTTATTTTTCTTGCAATATGTTAAATTTCTTTTTGCTTGCAATTGTTGTAATAAGGCATGTTGTAATTAAAAAAACTCTTAGTTGCCTTAATTCTTTTGAAATAAAATAGAAATTAACATGTTTACTTGTTAATAAAGTAGATCATCTGAGTAAATGTGTTTTCATTTGGGATTTTGTATCTTCCTTAAAGTTTTAATCATTTGGCAAAATTTATGCTTTCATAATTAACTTAAATATACCTCCTATACTTATAAAGAAAAATAAGAGATAACTAGTGAATTTAGAATGAATTATACATCCCAACGAATGACCTGAACTCAACCAGTAAAAATTTCTAAAATGTTAGGTTAATTAGACCCTATACTACTAATCGACACAACTTCGAATTAACCTAAGTGACTTTTCTCTACTCTTAATTAAGTAAAATTAACTTAATTAACTGAGTTGAGTAAGAAGCCCATCATTTTAATGGCACCCTTGAACAAAAGCCTGGTTGGTCATACCAAGTGCTTGTTCATATCAACAGGATGATAATACCGCCCAAACCCAATCAATTTGGTGGGTTGATAAATGTAGATCAAGAGATGTGGAACCCACCATATACTTTGAAACTTAAAAGGGTATGGAAGTGTATAGCTAGGGTGTGGTTGAGTTGAATCAGCCTGATCATAGTAGGGATCCTTAAATGAAAAAGAATCAGTGGATGATGTAGGAACCCTACAGGAGTAATCAGAGAAGGATGGGGCATGTTTTGTAGTGTGATCAATGTCCGAAACCCGATAAAAATGTGGAGTTGAATCATCTGCAATCATCTCAGTAAGAGGGGAATCATAATAGAAATTGAGTCCCGTTGCAGGTCAAGGTTGAAAATGGGTTTGAATAGGTTCTGTATCTGTGGAAGAACTGGCACCAATAAGAATTGTGTATGAGGGCTCTTCTAGTAAAGGTTCAAAGGTGGGTTCATTTAGAGAGTCCTTATGGTAGCCATTTAATTCAAAGGTAAATGCCTGAAGAGTGTTTATAGGATGAAGAAAATCTGAGTCAAGAAAAGATTCAAATTCTGGATTGTAGTCACTCTCGACACATTTTGGGTTTGATTCCTAAGGATTGAAAAGAAATGATTCCATCTCAATGGAACCTGATTTTGCATCAGTGATCACGGGATTAGGGACCTCAAAGTCAAAGTCGAAGAATGGATCATGTGTAGTGACTTCGTAGTTTGGCTCATAGTCGTAGGGAAACAAAGGTTCTCCGTAATCATAGTAAGATTCGAAATCGTTAGAGAAATTGTGAGAATCAAGTTCTAAATTTGATTCAAGATCAGAGGTTCCACCACAGAATAAATCACAAGATGTAGATTCAGCAACCTGACTTGGGTCTGGCCTATTTGTAGATTCTGAGCTTAAAAAAATGTCCCTATTGGATCTGGGCTCAGGTTTTTGGCTTGTAGGGAAGACCTAATCAAAATCCCATTCTTCCAACTCGATTTCTGTATCGTAGATTGGCGTGACTTTCAAAAAATCAATCTGTATCTCTGAGGATGTTGGAGAGGGACATTCATCGAATAAAGGCCCAGAATCATAATCCTAATTCAAACTTTGATCTTCGTCATACGGGGCCTTGCAATCATCCCAATAAGATTCAGATCCAGATTCTAGGCTAAGGATGTGGGTTGAATTACTAGAATCTAGGTCAAAATTGCCTTCGAGGGTTACCTTATCAAAATAAGGGGCGAGATTTACACCCTCAAGAGATTTTGCTTCAATCTCATTATTACAGGAGTCTAGGAATTCTATGCTTGGCGAACCAGGGTTTTGGTTTTCTAAGGCTAGCTCACAATCGTGTTCTCTTGCAATTGGGACTTCCCAACCTATTTCAAGAGCAGGCATGTTATATTCCATCTAGGTTGGGAATCCATAACAACCTTGTGTCTCAAACCTGGGATTTAGGAAATCATGTTGATCCTCAATATTACTCCAAGATGTTTCATTAACAGTTTGGGGCATGTACGGGTATTTGTGATTGATAACTGTTGAAGGCGTATCGCACGTGTTTGCTAGGAAAAGCATCGTAGTATAGTGCGTAATACGATCAAACAAAAATATTTCTAAAAGGATAACGAGACTTTGAGTCCCGGTCGTCCGTCTCTGGGAGGCATTTGTTTTACTTTAGAATTCGATCTTATACCACTCTACCCTGTTTAAAATCGCACGTCGGTTTCCAATCTCCTGATTAAGATTTCACCACTTCTATTATGAACCCTGATTACGTGCGCATGTGTTAAATAAATCACAAAGGTGAACGTGTGAGTTTATGTATGCACGATTCTAATGAGGTGGGGATTATTTACGGAAAATGTGTTTGATGTAAACACGTTTACACTACTTAAGTTGTCTATTTATGCATGTTCTTAAGCATAGGATTGCATTGCATGCTATAAATATTGCATAACATGCATCATCTTGCATTTAGAGTAGTTTGAATAAAATGGAGGTTAATTGCCTCCTTTTATGTTCATGGATAGGGAAAACTTTTTATCGGGGCCTTGGATCGAAGATCCAACTGTACAGGTGTGATCAGGGCGACGATTGGAGTTCAACGACTCCAAGATCGCCCTAATCAGACATTTGTAGCATCAGATAGTGACTGGGGAACCCTAGAAGATCAAGGGCAAGATGGTGTGAATCCACACTTCAAACGACAAATTCGACCGCACGGATGGATTTGGATCGACGATCGCAGCCTAACGGATGGAAAATCGACTCAATCGGACACCCATTGCACCATCTACATCATCTAGAAGATGGATGGCCAAGATGGCGCCATGTGGTGCCATCTTAGCTGTCCAACCGGCCCTCAAGACCGCCGCTGCCTCTCCAAAGGAAATCTAGTGCGCGATCTGGGCCGTTGGATCTTGATCCAACGCCTGTGGATGCGTGCACCTTAAATCATCTCCGTGACCAACTCCCCTCCATAGCGCAGCGGGTGAGCGCCTTATCGCGAGGTGTTGGCATGCGTTCGATTCCTCGCGAGTGGGTGAGCGGCGCGTGCGAGCGGGGGCGGGCGAGTGTCAGATCGCGATTGAATGGCTGTGCGCGCCTGATAGCGCTTACGCACTATTAGACGCACGGTGAAGACGCGGCATCGCATGCAGGCAGGCGAAGGCGCAATCTAAGCAGTCCAATCTCGCGATCGGACGGTTGAGATCAGCTAGACATGTGCGTGCGTTGAGCACACGGGCAAGCAAGCGAGTGCGTGCGTGCCGCCAACTACGCCCACGTTCAGACCTTTAGCGATGGTTTTATCCGTCACTAAAGGTCCTGAATTAATGTTTCTAAAGTTGTAATGACCAAATTGCCCCCACTCCTTCAATTACAAAAGGAGACCCCCTCCACACAAAATTCTCATCCCTTCTCTTCTCTCCCTCTCCAAAGCTCAAGAGAAGCTTGTCCTACACCCAGGATGCTTCTCGCGTGATAAAGTCAATTTTTCGTCCCCCATTCGGAAGCGGATCTCGAGACGACGACGATGTGCTGCCCCATTCCCATTGTTCTGCTTTGTCCTCCTACGTCTTGTTCCATCCTCCTTCGTCAAAGCGTCATCCCGTCCGGCTCGTCCTCCAAGCGATCATCGAGGAGGATAACTTCTCTCTCCCATTCTTCTTTACAACTTTCTAGTGTAGAATTTTCCTGCTTTCTAGTGTAGCTAATTTCCCACTTTCTCGTGTAATTCTTATTTGGTTTTATTGTATAAACATTTTGAATTATTGAATGCATGTTTTCTCTCTCTCTCTCTATCCCTTTCGTTTAACCTGATTGTTATTATGGCTTCATTGTAATTACATCACCTCACTTTTCAAGAAAAATTCTAAAAAAAATATAATTGCGAATATAGATCAACATAGCCTCCCTGAGTTTGACCTGGGATTTCTATTTCGGTATAAATTTTATTTGTTGAACACGAGTTCTTTGCTTTCAAACTACAACAACAAGGTTTTCAAAACCAAACACGTTAGTGTAGCAACCTGACGGTCAACATTTTGGTGCCGTTGCCTGGGAGCAACGATTTCCGATCTTCTTTTCGCATTTCTTGCACTTTATTGTTTTCTAACTTGCTTTCTCTTGTTTTGTAGAGACCTCCATCAGGGAATCATCAAGCGGTAGACTGGAGTAAAGTGCAGTTGAAGACAACTGTACGTGCTCCCCGTTCTTCCCCCCTCCATAGATTTTATTCGCCACATTAAATACAAATTCCAATTAACCTAGGTGTTTGCATAAATCCTAGAAATAGTTTGGTTGTTTGGATTCTCACTCACATTCATTCCACCCTCATTTATATAAAAAAAAAACAAAAAGATAATCTTGTGGGGCAATTTTCAACAAACACACAATGTACACCCACATTCAAGGCACTTAACCGAATTGATTTGTTTCTACTCAATAGGGTTCTGATCTGTGGAACCGGTACACACAAAGCAACACATAAAAGAGTAGAAATCATTCTAACTTAACCATCTTTGAGTTCCTAACTTAGTGGTGCATTTGTGGCCAGTTGTTTGAGTTGTTTGGGCTGCACTACTCTACTTAAAATCAACTCATCAAGTAGCTCCTCCTTAGGGTTTTCAATCTAGGTCTATTCCAGGCATTCCACTTTCTTTCTGGTTTTAAAGGAAAACAATCTTCACCCGTGTTTGATAACCTGGTTTGCCTAGAAACTTGATTGCAATCCACCAAATTTGAAACCCTAAAAGCTACTTAAGCAAGATTTGAACATTAAAATCCATGCATCACAAATAATCTTGCTTGAAAACCCTGGTTGTGCATGCACTTACACAAATCTCAATCAATCATTAAGGGCACAACCCATTTTAAGGGCCCATCACATTCCATAAGCACCACAATCCCAGGCCTTAATAAAATTGAGTAGACGTTGGCCTTAAGGTCTGATTCGCTCTTCAGGGCCTAGTCTAAGATTGTCTTTGATTAACCTACTTGTACTGATTAATCTGATGTCTAGCTAGGGGAGTAGCATCAAACGACTGCGGCTGGGGGGTACACTAGGAATCGGAGGCGAAAATCGAAGGAAGAACCTTCTCCCCAGTCCCTCCTTCTAACTGGTTGGATTGAATAGACACAAGTAGAGTAAATCATTTATAGTCTTAAGGTAGGTTTTGGGAGTCAGTAGATCCTTAGGCTACCCCACTTAAGGACAGCTTTGTTTTGTTGTGCTGCAGGGTCCCTATCCCCTGTCCTTCCGACCTTCTCCTAGTTTATGCTGGGAAGATGGTCATTGAATCCTTGATTGGAAGGACCATTAGAGTATTCTAGGAGGCGCAAATTGGATTTTGGTCAAATTGATCCAATGGCCGACCAACAACCTCCTCTGCTTGGAAATCCACAGGAAGAATTTTGAAGGCAGCTGGAACAAATGCAGAGAATGCAGGAATGGTTCCAAAGAATGCAGAGTGCTCAGCCCTTGAAGGATTTTTTTGATCCTTCAAATTACGGGGAACGTCCCAATGTCAAGATTCCAGCCGGTGACGTAGAAATCAAGCCCCAGGTGTTAAGCCTGATCAAACATTATCATGGGCTTGGCTTCGAAGATCCGTTTCAGCACTTGGAGGACTTGACCACTTTGGTCTAGACCATCAAGGCACGAAACGTAAACGAGGAGTAAATGATCATGAGGCTCTTCCTCCACTCTCTTAGGGATGAGGCCGTGTATTGGGATAGGACAATAGGAAGACCAATTACAACTGGAATGAGTTGAAATCAGCCTTTCTGAAGAAATTCTTCCTAGTCGGACGTACCAATGCTTCGAGATGGGCAATCACTACCTTTACCCAGTAGTCGGGGGAGCAGTTTCATGTGGCCTGGGAGCGATTCCAGGACTTATTGCTGAGGTGTCCACACCACGAGGTGCCAAAATGGCAACTCGTGCAGATCTTCTATCATGGGTTGACTGAGCAACTCAGAAATCATGTGGATGCTTCTTGCAGAGGCAATTTCCTTAATAAAGATGCAGATAGTGCACATGATTTATTTGAGGAAATGAGTGAGAATTCAATCAATCATGCCTCCATGGATACATTTAACCGGTCCCAGCAGCCTAGATCAAATGTCAATGAAGTCCATGACTCTCATTCATTTGATATGGAATTGATTTGTAATAAACTTGATAAGGTGGCCTTGGTTGTTAAGAGAATGGAAGAGTGGATGGCTGGCAATTCTATGAACAACTCTTGATCCACTCAATCCCAAAATTCGGGATTCCATTCTTCACGAGCTCCTTCTGGACGGGAGTTTGTGAATCAACTCGATGCGGCTAAACCTGTGAGTCAGCATTTTTCGGAACCCCACGGGTTCCAAACTGGGGCCTTTGATCATAGTTTTTTTGATCCTTCCCTTTCTTTCTCTCCATCCTCACCTTATGAGGATGTCTGTGCTGTACAAGAGAATGTTAGATCCAACCCCTACTCTAATGCTTACAATCCAGGTTGGAGAAAGCACCCTAACTTCTCTTGGAAAAACCTGGGGCAACAGACCCAATTTCGACTTGGCAACAATTCTCTGCAATGACCAATGGGTCAGGGTCATGTATATACTCAGTTGCCTCCAAATCAGGTCAATCAACCAGCTTGGAATGCCTATCAACCTACAAGGTAGGCTGATTTGAACCAACAAATGGTAGAGATGCAAGGATCCATGCTCCAGCTCATGCAGCAAATGAAAACCTCGCTGGACAACTTGTAGTCTGGGCTCATTGCTAACTGTCGTCTACCCAGATCTCTACCATCCCAACCCATACCCAACCCGCGAAATATTATGAATTCAGGCAACCAAGCTAATGGGTACGGAAATCAGAGGGACCCACACACACATGCTCAGGTGGTTGAGCAGGGTTCCTCGTCCTCTTCTTCTTCTTCTGCAAATCAACAATTCATGGCTAATCAAGCCCCTCCAATCTTTCCTAACCCTCCCCAAGACCCAAATTCTTATGCATCTGCAAATTCTGTCACCTTAAGGAGTTGTAAGCAGACTCAAGATCCACAACCACACTAATCTGATCTTCTGAATCTTGAAGAACCTGAGGAGAGAGGAGAATTCTGGAGGAGAAATCAAGGCTCAGGAACCTGATTCCAAAGATCTGACTCATGTTCCTTTTCCTGAAGCCTTAACCAAATCAAAGAAGAAGTCTGTTGATAGCAATGAGGAACTTCTGAATCTATTTAAGAATGTTGAGATTAATATCCCGCTCCTTGATGCTATCAAGCACATACCGACTTACGCAAGATTTTTAAAGGATTTATGTACACAAAAGCGTAAGTTGAGAGAATCTGTTCCGAGGAAGGTGGTACTCTCTGAGCAGGCTAGTTCTATTATCCTGCACTACCTCCCACAGAAAAAGGGAGATCCAGGCGCTCCAGTGATTTCTTGCGTCATCAAAGATTACACATTTGATAGAGCACTTTTGGATCTAGGTGCATCCATCAACCTAATTCCGACTTCTCTTTACGAGAAGTTTGGATTAGGTGAACTTCACCAACTTTAGTAACTCTACAGTTAGTGGACCGTTCGGTCACAAATCCGCGAGGCATTATTGAAGATGTTATAGTTAAGCTCAAGGATTTCTATTTTCCTGTAGATTTCCTTGTCCTTGACATGGATGTACCTGATAATCTGAGGAACACGGCCATCATTTTGGGGCGTCCATTCCTGGCTACCGCTAAGGCCAACATTAATTGTGAAAGAGGTAGCATGGAAATCGCCTTTGGGGATCAACGAATGAAATTGGATATTTAAGGCGATCAATAAATTTGAGGATTGTGGATTTATTGAGGAACTTGATGAGGATAATGAAAACATTGAAACTTGTTTGATGGTTTCTTCAATCGAAAGTTCCTCCTTTGATGACGAATTCGACCCGCAACCCTCTATGGCTGACCTGCCATCTTCTGAAGAGGTTATTGATTTTGTTTACTCACAACCTCTTCCTTTTGTTAAATCTTCAACATCTACCCTACCATTAATCATCAACCCGCCCCAGCTTGAACTGAAACCATTGCCTGAGAATTTGAAATATCAATTTTTAGGACATCAGAAGATGCTCCCTGTGATTATCAGAGCTAAATTGACAAAGGAGCAAAAGATTAAATTGATTAAGGTCCTGAAGGAACATAAGGAGGCAATTGGTTGGACCATTCATGACCTCAGGGGGATCGAGCCATCTTACTATAATCATAGAATATTCTTGGAAGATGGATCCTGCCCTTCTCACCAGATGCAGAGGAGATTAAATCCAAATATGCGAGAAGTGGTCAAAAAGGAAATCATCAAGTGGCTTGATGCAGGAATTATTTATCCAATCTCTGATAGTCCCAGGGTAAGTCCCATACAGATTGTTCCGAAGAAAGCCAGGATTACCGTTCTGACTAACGAGAGAGGAGAATCTGTCACAACTCGTTCAGCTTCCTCTTGGAGGGTTTGTATTGATTATAGGAAGCTGAATACAGCCACTAAAAAGGATCATTTTCTCCTGCCATTCATTGATCAGATCTTGGAAAGATTAGCCGGGCAGAAGTACTTCTATTTTCTTGATGGCTACTCGGGATACAACCAAGTTCCTATCCATCCCAAGGATAAGGAAAAAACTACTTTCACCTGTCCCTACGGAACCATTACTTTTCGTAGGATGCCTTTCGGGCTATGCAATGCACTTGTGACTTTTCAAAGGTGTATGCTAGCCATATTTTCTGACATGGTTGGAGAGTTTATGGAAGTCTTCATGGATGATTTCTCTATTTTCGGAGAATCATTTGACTCTTGTTTGGCTAATTTGGAAATGATTCTCAAGTGATGTATCAAAACACGATTGGTCCTTAGTTGGGAAAAGAGTCATTTCATGACCCAAGAAGGCATCGTTTTGGGTCATGTAATCTCTGAACGGGGAATTGAAGTGGATAAAGCTATGGTTGATGCTATCGTTAAACTTCCTCCTACATTTGTTAGACAAATCCGATCATTTCTTGGCCATGTGGGATTCTATCTAAGATTCATCAAGGATTTCTCGAAGGTTGCTCATCCCTTGAATAATCTTCTTGCCAAAGAAATGCCGTTTGTTTTTGACAAATCATGTCGAAAGGCATTTGATTTCCTGAAAATGGCAGTCACCTGTGCTCCAATTTTGCAACCACCAATTTGGACAGCCCCTTTTGAGATCATGACCGACGCTTCTGATTACGCGGTTAGGGCTATCCTAGGTCAGAAAATTGATAGAAAGCCCTCTGTGATCTACTATGCTAGTAAAACTCTGGATAAAGCCCAAAGGAATTACACTATTACTGAAAAGGAATTACTAGTTGTAGTGTTCGCTTTGGAAAAATTCAGGGCTTATCTCTTAGGGTCACATGTTATCATATATATCGACCACTCGGTCTTGAGACATCTCTTGGCCAAAAAGGATGCTAAACCCTGGCTTATTCGTTGGATTCTTCTGCTTCAAGAATTTGATCTTGAAATCAAGGATAAAACTGGGGTACTAAATGTGGTAGCGATCATTTGTTGAGACTCCTAGGTGATTCCTCTCGTCCGGACATTCCAATTGCTAACACTTTTCTGGAAGAAACTATTCTTACAGTTTTAGGTGTCCACACCCCATGGTTTGTTGACATTGTTAACTATTTAGCCATTGGTCAAATCCCCCAGGATTGGACCAAGCAACAATGGGATAGACTCAAATCTGAGGCCAAATACTACTTCTGGGAGGACCCTGAGCTGTACTGCATCGGCTCTGATCAGATTATTCGCTGATGTATACCGGAGAATGAAGTCAATAGTATACTCGAGTTCTTCCATGCATCTAGGTGTGGTGGACATTTCTCTAGGAAAAAGACGGCTGCAAAAATCTTGCAATTTAGCTTCTATTGGCCGTCCTTATTCAAGGATGCCCAGATTTCTCAAGGTCATGTTCTCGATGTCAGGCACTCGGGAGCATAACTAAGATATGATGCCCCTAAACCCAATTCTTCCTATCGAAATTTTCGATGTTTGGGGCATTGATTTCATGGGACCCTTTATCCCTTCATTTAGACATCAGTACATTCTTGTTGCTGTTGATTATGTGTCCAAATGGATTGAGGCAATTCCCACCCGAATCAATGACCACAAGGTGGTCATCGATTTTGTCAAGAAAAATATCTTCAGTAGGTTTGGGATTCCGAAGGCAATCATCAATGATGGTGGCACTCATTTTAATAATGCCCAATTCCAGAATTTGTTGGCGAAATGCGGGGTTAATCACCGAATTTCCACACCTTACCATCCCAGACGAATGGACAAGCCAAGATCTCCTATCAGGAGATCAAAAACATTCTGCAGAAAACGGTTAGGCCTGATCGGAAGGACTGGACTCAAAAGCCTGAGGACGCTCTTTGGGACTACCGTACGGTGTATAAAATGCCCATCAGCATGTCTCCATTCCATTTGGTGTATGGAAAGGCATGCTATCTACCCGTAGAGATTGAACACAAGGAATTCTGGGCGATCAAACAATGCAATTTAGATCTGAATTTAGCTAGGAAGACTAGGAAACTCCAACTATCTTAGTTGGAGGAGCTTAGAAATGATTTATATGAGAATGCCAAGATCTCCAAGACTCGGACCAAAGCTCTACATGATCAACTGATTTCCTGCAAGAGCTTTGAGCCAAACCAGAAGGTCTGGTTATTCGATTCTAAACTTAAGCTCTTTCCTGGCAAACTTAAACCTAAATGGAATGGCCCATTCATAATTGACCAGATTTTTTCAAATGGAGCCGTTCAGATTTCTGACCCAAAGATGGGTAACACATTTAAAGTCAACGGTCAACGTAAAGCCTGTTATTGACCATATTCGTCCAGAACCAGTCTCAGACACAGTTGCCCTAGCCATTCTATGACTTCTTTGGCTGGACTTCGCCTAGCTGATGGCATTAAACTCAGCAGTTGTACATATGACACAAGGCTGATACGAGTTTCATATTCAAGTGACATCTTTCATACTCTACCCTTTCTTTCATGTCTCTTTTTCAATGTGGACATTGCATCAGCTAGGCATGGGGGGGTGGATTCATTTTTCAATCATTTGGTCAGCTTTGTGAAATTCATGTAAATTATTTTTCTCTTCTTATTTATAAAATAGAAAAAAAAATTAGGAAGGAATAGTTGGACATTAGGACTTTTCAATCTTAGGAAATACTACATTATGATTTGAACACAAAGACCCTTCAGGTCTTTAGACTTAATCAGCCCGTGTATCCACTAAAATGTGGATTTGTTTTTCGAGTCCTCACCAACCTTACTTCTATTGTAATTTGAGTAAATAAGTTTGGGTGATAAGTACACGACTTATCAACCCACCCTCTGATTTGAGGGAATTTTGAGTTTTAAGCATCTACACACTATCTTGTCACTGACTCGTTGTTCGACGATTCTAACGAAAATTAGGTAGCTAATGAACCTTCTAGGGTGATATGGCTGGCAAGTTATCGTGGGTAACAACCCATAGGTAGGTTGTCTAGAGCCCAGTCACGAGATCTTTCTCTTCTTGCTGCCTTTAGGTAAATCTTAGACTAGGGAAGTCACCTACTTAAAAAAAAAAATCAAAAAGAAAAGGAGAAAAGAAAAAAAAGAAAAAAGCTGCACTTCGCCGCATGAGTATGGCTGGCAAGTTGTCGGTGGTAACAACTCATCGATCGGTTGTCTAGAACCCAGCTCAATAAATGCACTGAAAATCCCAAAACACTTAGGAAGAAGTGGAGAAGTAGAATAAACCGAGGAGATATACACTGTGTTGACCCCGCAAAAAAATAAAAGTAGGGAGAAAGCTACTGGTTGTAAAGATACACCTTTAGGCAGAATTCTCTTTTTTAGGTCACCTAGAGGCGTAGAAATCTGAAGTCTGTTTTAACTGCTGGTCAATGAGTCTATCACATTCACAATAAGATGCTTAGAACTTAGGGTTCTCATCAAATCTTGGTTGAGTTGAATGACCGTAGAAAGCCACTCTTAAACCCTAAAACTTGAAAATCCAAAAAAAATTAGAAAAGAGGAAAAAGAGAAAAAGAAAATTTTCTTTGAATAAGGCGAGGGCTTGAGGTGGTCTGCATTTTGGCAGATACTCGGGCACTATTGTGTCTTTAAAAGTTCAAATCTTAAGTAGACATTTTCTTAATAATTGAAAATAACTCATGCCCAAATAATCCAACCTGATTCTTTTATAAATAGCATATAGTTTTTGCTAGGGACTAGCAAAAGATAGGCATGGGGGTATGATGTAAACACATTTACACTACTTAAGATGTCTATTTACGCATGTTCTTAAGCATAGGATTGCATTGCATGCTATAAATATTGCATAACATGCATCATCTTGCATTTAGAGTAGTTTGAATAAAATGGAGGTTAATTGTCTCCTTTTATGTTCATGGAAAGGGCAAACTTTTTATCGGGCCTCGGATCGAAGATCCAACCACACAGATGTGATCAGGGCGATGATTGGAGTTCAATGACTCTAAGATCACCCTAATCAGACATCTGTAGCATCAGATAGTGATTGGGGAACCCTAGAAGATCAAGGGCCAAGATGGTGTGGAACTTGCACTTTAAACGATAAATCTGACTGCACGGATGTATTCGGATCGACGATCGCAGCCTAACGACGTGAAAATCGACTCAATCCGACACTCGTGGCACCATCTACATCATCCAGAAGATGGATGGCCAAGATGGCACCACGTGGTGCCATCTCAGCCGTCCAACCGGCCCTCAAGACCACCGCTGCCTCTCCAAAGGAAATCCAACACGTGATCTGGGTAGTTGGATCTTGATCCAATGGCTGTGGATGCATGCGCCTTAAATCATTTCTGCGACCAACTCCCCTCCACAGCGCAACGGGCGTGCACCTTATCGTGAGGCACTAGCATGCATTCGATTCCTCGCGAGCGGGTAAGCAGCACAGGAGAGAGGGCGCGGGCGAGCATCAGATCATGATCGAACGGCTGTGTGCGCCCGATAGCGCTCACGCGCTATTAGATGTGCTGCGAAGATGCGGCATCGCACGCGATGGGGCACGCAGCGCAGGCGGGCGAAGGCGTGATCTAAGCCATCCGATCTCGCGATCGGACAGCCGAGATCGGCTGGACGTGTGCGTGCGTTGAACGCATGGGCAAGCGAGCGGGCGCGCGCACGCTACCCACTATGCCCACGTTCAGACCTTTAGCGACGATTTTTCTGTCACTAAAGGTCCTGAATTAATTTTTTAAAGTTGTAATGACCAAATTGCCCCCACTCCTTGCAACTATAAAAGGAGACCCCCTCCACATAAAATTCTGATCCCTTCCTTCTCTTCTCTCGCTCTCCAATGCTCAAGAGAAGCTTGTCCCACACCCGGGATGCTTCTCGCGAGATAAAATCAATTTTTCATCCCCCATTCAGAAGTAGATCTCGAGACGACGACGACGTGCTGCCCTATTCCCGTTCTTCTGCTTCATCCTCCGTCGTCCTGCTCCGTCCTCCTTCAAGTGTGGGGGCCGTAGGGCTATATATAGGTATAGATTGGAGGGGCCAAATAGGTCATAACACTTTAAAACATTAAATCAGGGGTCTTTAGTGATGGATAAAATCGTCACAAAAGTCCAGATCGTGGGTGACGTGCATGCGCACCTACATTTTCTCTCCTTCCATGCACCTCAACGCCATCGCACATCTGCGTGCTCTCAGACATCTGATCAAGTGATCAGACAGCTTAAAAGCCATCCACACCGCTTCTGCTTTGAGCGTTGAGCACGCTCGCTCTTCACCATTAGATGAAGGATCGATGACCCAGAACGTGTACTCGCAAGCCCTTCACATTCACGCCTCCCGTGTCAGATGGTGCATCCAATGGCATGTTCACAATCCATGCCCATCCGTGCAGCCACGTAGCCATCATCCCAGCTGCATGTGCCACATCCAACGGCTGAAATCGGCCACTCCATGCCCATGCCTTGATTTGAGGCCTAGTGAGAATTGAACGCACATCCTCTGTGTTGCCCATAGCTGCTTCACCGCTGCACCATCCTCGTAGATGGTTGTGGTCTTCATTCAACGAAACTAGGCCTCAGCCGTTTGATGAGAATCCAATGGCTCTGATCCAGCAATAAGGGCTCCTTTAGAAAGTTGAGGGCACAGTCTTAGCCTGATCTCAACCATTGGATGAGGATCCAATAGTGACGATTTGATAATCGATTGAGAATAGAAAGGTAGCGGCGTGTCTTTGGGCCTATTAAGCGGCTGAGATGACACCACATGGTGCCATCTTGGTCGTCCATTTTCTGTGTTGTAAACGGTGCCACAGATGTCGGATTGGACCGATTTTCGCACCGTTGGGCTGCGATTGTCGATCCAAACTCATCCGTGCAGTTGGATTTGTCATCTAAAGTGTAAATTTACACCATCTTGGTCCCTTGACGTCTAATCTTTGTCGGACTACCTCTAATGTTACGGAAGTTCGATCGGGGCGATCTTGGAGTCATTGAACTCCAATCGTCGCCTTGATCAGATCCATACATTTGGATCTTCAATTCGAGGCCCTGATTGAATATCTCCCTGTTATCTGACCACAAAAAGGAAAAATTAACTTAAACATTATACAACCCAACCTAAATGCAAGACGATGCATGTTATGCAATATTTATAATATATAATGCAACTCTATGTCTAAGAACGCGCAAAAATAGACAGTTTATGTGAAATAAATGTGTTTACATCACACCCCCATGCCTATCTTTTACAGTCCCTAGCAAAACTACAAGCTATTTATAGGAGAAGTAGATCAGATTTCTTGGGCAATAGTTACTTTTCAACACTTAGAGATTTCAACTATGACCTGAACTGTAGAGACACAATAGTGCCTAGGTGTCTACCAAAATGTAGACTACCTCAAGCCCTCGCCTTATTCAAAGAAGGATCTTTTTCTTCTTTTCTAATTTTTATAAATTTTTGAGTTTAAGGTTTCGGAGTAGATTTCTACAGCCACTCAACTCACCCAAGACTTAAAGAGAACCCTAAGTTCTAAGCATCTTTCTGTGAAATGTGATAGACTCACTGATCGGAGATTAAAATTGACTTTAAGTTTCTACGCCCTTAGGTGACCTTGAAAAGAAATTCTGCCTAAAGGTGTATTTATTCGATCGGTAGCTTTCTCCCTACTTTTATTTTTATGGGGTCAACACAACAGTGTATATCTCCTCGGCTTATTCTATTTCTCCGCTTCTTCCTATGTGTTTAGGAATTATAAGTGCATTTCTTGAGCTAGGTTCTGGACAGCCTACCAATGGGCTGTTACACACAATAACTTGCCAGCCATACTCGTGCGGTGAAGTGAGGTTTTTTTTTCTTTTCTCCTTTTCTTTTTTTTCTTTTTGGATATTTTTTTCTATTTTTTCTATTTTTTTTTCAAGTAGGTGGCTTCCTTGATCTAAGATTTACCTAAAGACAGTAGGAAAAGAATGGTCCTATGATTAGGCTCTGGACAACTTACCAATGGGTTGTTACCCACGATAACTTGCTAGCCATACCACCCTAGAAGGTTCATTAGCTACCCAATTTCCAATAAAATAGTCGAAAAGTGAGTCAGTGCGAAAAGTGTGTAGATGCTTAGACTTAAAATTCCCTTAAATCGGAGGGCGGGTTGATAAGTCGTGTACTTATCACCCCATCTTATTTAACAAAATTAGAGATAAATTTAGAATGGTGAGGACTCAATAAACAAATCCACATTTTAATGGACACCCAGGCTGATTAAGCTCGAAGAGCTGAAGGGTCTTAGTGTTCAAATCATACAGTTTTATTCTTTAAGATTGAAAATTTTCTAAAGCCCAAGTTCACTTTCCTAATTCAATTTTTTTAATAAATAAAAAGAAAATAAAAAGAATCTATGGAGCTGACGAAATAATTTAGTGATGAATATCCACCCCCCATGTCTATCTAATTCAATGCCTCATTGTTTTAAAAGGACATGACAAAGAATGGAGTAGAGAAGAAAGCACCTGAATTATGTGAATACTAGGTCAGCTTCGAGATGAAAAGAAACGGTATATGTGTTGAATTTAGTGCCTTTAGCTAGGCATACTATACAATGAAGAAGAAATAAAGAATTCACATGTGCATGTCAGAATCAGAATAAAAAGATTCACCTCAGGACCTGCCAGCAGATGTCCATAGATGTGGACTAGATTGTAATGCAGACCCATACCCCATGGTCGAGTATATCTAAGGTTCTGGATAAAATTATCCAAAACCTGAGATCAATATGCAAGCGGGGTAGAGCCTGTTATTTGTGAGGATGCAACCCAAGTATAAAAAGTAGGATAACAGAGAGATCAAGCTCAAAAGGATAATCAATGAATGTTTGCTTGGGTTGGACATCCTCTGAGTCAAATTGTCATAAGGGTCCTGGTAGAAGGTTGGTGGTTTTAGACAAATAGGCACCCTTAGACTCGATCTTTTACTTCCTCCAGAATTGGCTTCCCAAATCATCATTTCCTAATTCCTATCATCCTCAATCAGAATTTTGAATTTTGGGACCTCCTGCTAATCACCCCATCTAAAATGTCCAAGTCAAAGATTTGTTGCTGAATCAAAATTGACTTGGGTCTAGTGATCTTAAAAACAAAATCATCAAAATAATCAAAGGGGTGTAATTGAAGAATGGGGATTTGAATTGAATCCTTCATGAAATCAGGATCTAAATCCACCATGCGAGCCCCAACAGGATCAAGTTCCTCGATTTCAGGGCCATCAAATGATTTGTCGAATTCCTCAAGCCCAGTTGTGTCACTAAAATCATGTTCTGTAAACTCATGTGAGACTTCGCATAATGATTCTTCACCTTCATAATCAAAGAATTCTAAATCCCCATTAATGTATGTCTCAAAGTCAATCACTTTCTAATTCATGGAGGCATACATTTCCTCATTCTCAGGCTCAGGGATCTCAGGTGAAGAAATCAAATCATCCTTAGTTGATTGCTCTGGAATAACCTGGTCGACCCTGGTCTCGTAAAGCATGTTCCCCCTATAGGTGCCTGAGTAGATTCTGACATCGGCTCTCCCATTAAGGGTTCATCCTAGGAATCCTCCCAAGATTGGACTAAAGCAATCACAACTCTCATCCTTAATTTCAATAACTTCCCAAGCAAAAACTCACCAGAGCCATTATCCTTAACATCCTGGAGCCAATCCAATAGATACTTGTTAAGATCGTTAATCATTTCAATCAGGGGCTCCAATTCTTTAAGGCAAGGTGTTGGCTAAGCTTCTAAGGATTGTATGGTATTCCTTAAGTTAGCCAACACCTTATCTTGGACCTGGTTCACCTGAACCAAATGGTTTGGTTAAGGGTTGGGTGGGTTTAGGTTCAGTGCAGGTGAGTCAATGAATTGAGGTTCTTGATACCCTTCCTGATAATAGGTCACTTCTGGTTGCCCATAAGGAGGTGATGACCTATAAGTAGTGTAATCTAGGGAAGGGTAAGGATCAACATATCCTTCTTGATTGTAGATCATATTAAGTTGTCTAAATGAGCGAGGTGATCTATAATCGATCTAGCTCGGAGAAGGATAAGAATCAAGATTATGGTGTCTAGGGTTAGACCCTCAACATGGAGGTCCGAAACTATATTCCCAATTAGGATTATCCCAACTAGAAGATGGATGAGAATAATTCTAGTTGGAACAATAATCATTTTGGGAATAAGTAGTGGTAGGACGGTAGGAGTTGAAGTACGAATAGGATGTGGAAGGATCCATGACAGAACAAGAGGAAGAACGGTGCCCTGCAGTACAAATAAACAAACCTATCCTTAAGTGGGCTAGCCTAAAGACCTACAGACTCCCAGAACCCATCTTGAAATAAAGAAACGATTTGATCTACTTCTTTCCAGTCAATCCAACCAGTTAGAGGGAGGGACTTGGGAGAAGGTTATTCCTTTGGCTTGCGCCTCCGGTTCCTAGTGTACCCCCCAGCCGTGATAATTTGATTCTGCTCCCCTAGCTAGACATCAGATTGCATGGTAGAAATAGACTAATCGAAAATAATCTCAGTCTGAGCTCTGAAGAGCGAGTCCAATCCTTAGGGCCAACTTCTACTCTATTTTAATTAGGGTTAGGTTTGAATGTGCTTGGGAATGTGATGGGCTCTTTATCTAGGTTGTGCCCTTAATGATTGATTGATATGTGTGTGCGTTCACAACCAATGGTTTTCAAGAAAGATTATTTTTTTGGATGTGGTGTATTTTAGGGTTTAAATCTTGCTTAGTAGCTTTTAAGATTCAACTTTAGGTGTATTCAATCAAGTTCAGTTGGCACACTAAGTTTTGAAAGCATAGGTGAAGTTGTTTTCCTTTAAAGCTTAAAAGAATATAGAGTGCCTGGTAAATCCCTAGAAGTTGAACCTATTTAGCAGCTACTTGTTGAGTTGATTTTAGTTGAAGTGGTGTGACCCAAACAACTCAAACAATTAGCATAATGCACCACGTAGTTAGGCACACAAGTGGTTACCTAATCTGATTTCTACTCGATTATGTGTTTGGGTGTGTGTACCGGTTCCAAAGATCTGTTTACCGGTTGTGTTTGAAAATGAGAAGAGGTTGTGTACCTCTATGAGATTTTTTTAAAATTTTTTTTATATGTGGAGGGTAAGGCGGGTGGAGGTGACAAACAAGCAATCAAAAACTAACCTCAGAGTTTATAAGAACACCTAGGTTTATTTTTGTTTGTGTTATTATGTGGTGGACTGAAAACTAGTGGGTGGGAGGTGGGGGTAAACATACAAACCCTTCAACCGCACTTTACTCGAATCTACCACTTTTTCCTGTCTCGAGAAAGTACCCGCAATCACAATAAGAAAGGAGAGAAGTGAGGTAAAAGATAAGTAAGGCGAGAAAACGTGAAAAATCAAAGAGTGTCGCCTCCCCAGCAACAGTACCAAAATGTTGAAGCGGAAAATCTACGCAAATGGAGTTATGTTTTGAAACCCATCGTTGTAGTGCGATTTGCGAGAAAAGCTGTCAACTGATAAATTTAACCAAAACTCGAAAAGAATTACGGGTCGAAAACAAGGAAGCGGATATTTGATTAAAAACCACGTTTGTTTTATTTCTCACGAAGCAGATTAGTCGGTTGAATTGAATCTAAACTAGCAATCTACTTAAAGAATAAATAATAGAAGAAAGAGAGAGAATATTACAAATAAAGAGAAAATAGAGATAGAATAAACAAGGATTTCATTATCATAGAACAATGTTCATTACAACTACTTGCTACAACTACTTGCTACACTAGAAAGTAGGAAATCTACACTAGAAAGTAGGAAATCTAAACTAGAAAGCAGAAAAAGGTGGAGAGAAGTTATCTGAGATGATGGCGTTGTGACAACCGGGTTTTATTGTTATAGCGTTGTAGTATAGCCAGTTATTGCCATCATTTCAAATATATAAATTTTTTTACTCGGAAAATAAAAGAGTTCCCGAGGTCGAACTCAGGGAGCAAGTTGTATTCTAGAGATATACATGTTTCTTTTACAAAAATAAAGAAAGAGAGAGAAAGAATTTGTTGTCTTTTCTTCTTTTCTCTTTGCTTCTCCTCGTCTCAGATCTTCTGTTATCTTCTTCTTCTTTATCTGCAGTGGTGATGTTCTTCTTCTTTCAGCTGTTCCTGCTCTTCCTTTTTCTTCTGCAGAGCGGTCCTGCTCTTCTTCTTTTCCTTTCTTCAGATCTTCTTCTCTTTTTTTTTTTTCTTATTTCAGTTCTTCCCTTGTTCTTTTGTGTTCTCCTCTGCCTCGCCTTCTTCTGTTGTTCTTCAGATCTCCTTCTTTCTTCTTTTCTTTTTCCAGTCAGGACGTCGTCCCTCCTTTCTTCTTTTCCCTTCAGGACGTCGTCTGATTTTCCAATCAGACGACTTAAACTGCTTGTTGCTACAGTGTCTCCCTCAGCTTCCTTCTTCTTCCGCGGTCCTTCTTCTTCACCTGTGCCTGCACACTTCAGAGTTTACATCAGAGGACAAAACCTACTCTAACCTCCCCCCCCCCCCGCGTCTCTCTCTCTCTGAAACCACTCTTGGGAAAGCTCTCCCAGAGTTGCCGGGTAGTCGGGTACGGGTCACGCCCGGGTCCAGGCCCAACGGCGTGCGTGGTGGGCGAGGAGTGCAGGTCAGTCTAAGTCGGGTCGGGTCAGATCCGCGGGGCGTGAGCGCGGACGAGACCGGGTAACCGGGCGGGTGAAGGGGACCTCACCCCGTGTGCTGAGGCAGTAAGCCTCCAGCACTTTTTCGCTTTAAACCGCTGCGCCTCTTCAGACTTTTCCGAGGTGGGACTAAATGTCCCACCTCAATTGAGCGCCCGCAGTGGAGAAAGCAGCGAGCGATCGCGGCTTCACGCGAAGCCTTCGCCCCAACTGCGAGCCTGATGTTTTGTCGAAATGCCTCGCAAGGCCTGGGAGTCGAATCTGGGCGTGGCGCTGGGCGTGACGCGCCTGCAGCTGCAGGCGGAAGCAGCTCCTTCTGCACGGCAATGGCGGCGGAGGTCGGGTGGCCTGTTCACAGCAAAACGGCCTCTCGGCCTAATCAGAAGGTGCCGGAAGCTTCGCCAGAGTGCGGCGAAGCTCGTGTGGGTGGTGGCGAGGCGTGGGGCGGCGTGCAAGGGCTGCCCTAGGTCGGACTGTGGGTCAGAGGATTGGTTTGTTCGGTGGGGTTGCAGAGGGTGATGTGGGGGAAGTGGAAGGGCGGGGGTTGATCAGGGTGAGGAGGCGGAGGTTCTGCGGTGGTCGGCGAGTCGTGTGGGATGCTGGGGTGATGGGAGCGGCTCGCCGGTGGATGGCCAGAGACGAAGGGGGTGACGGTGGACAGGAGCGGTCGAGGGTTTAATCAAATAAAAGACAGTGAGGAAAAGAAAGAGGGGGAGATGGGGGGAGTTCTGACCTAGCTATGGAGACGAAACGGGCCGGGGCAGGGCGACAGTCGTATCGACTGTCGCCGGAGAAGAAGATGCCCAGGGAAGGGGCGGCGGCGAGCAGAGAGCCGGAGATGCGCCAGCTGGGTACGGCGTGGCGCGGGAAGAGCAGGGGAGGAAGTCTCTGCTGCTGGTATTGCGGCAGAGCGAAGAGGAGGAGGAGGAAGAACCGTCGGAGCTGGTGGGCGTCTGCCGGAGTGAGAGGAGAGGAAAGTTGGGGGTTTTCTCCGTCAGATCCGAGCTGCCGAGGTCAGTGGAGCGACGGGGGTATTTATAGGGATCAAAACAGGGAGGAAAGCGGAGGGAGACGACGTGTCTCCCTCGCCGGAGGACGCCGGAGATGGAGACCCATACCGTCCGTGCATTCGCACGGCCGGTATGGTGGGTTACAGCGACCAGGGGGGTGTCCCTGCGACGGCTGACGACGCAGGGCACCCCCGGTTTACTTGCTAGGCTCTCCCCCTCACCCTACGCGGCGCCATGCTCCGCGCAAGGTCGCCGAAGCATGGTGCTGGCAGGTTTTGCAGGGGGGACCTGAACGCAAAGAACGAAGGAGAGTTAGGGGCCAAAATGCGAGGGTTCAAAAGTTGAGGGCCAAAAAGTAAATATGTGAGGACCAAAGTGTAAAGTTGGTCAAGGAGGTTTCTTCTTAGGCTCAAGTTTTTATACATGACTAATTAGGGCCTAAGGAATCTGATGGTGAATTTCATTTCTATATTAAACCTTTTTTGACCGGTCAATTTATGCGAAAACCCAAATTAAGTTATTAATTGGGCATGGTTCTCAATGTAGGTCAAAATGGGTTCTGAAGGCCAAATTGAAGGTTCTAAACCCTAGAGGTTATTTTTCTATGAATTTTAGAGGGTTTATTCTATTTTTACTTTGCCTCAAACCTCGTGAATTGAAGTGGGTTGTTTTAGGGTTACAGATTATCATTTAGTTCCTTGGAATTGCTGTAGCCTTGCTAGATCATCTCATCCCACTTTTATTCTTATTAAGTTGCTTTGACCTATGTTTGGACCCTGAATTACCCTGTATGCAGATTATACTGGTAAAATTGCATTTTTACCCCTTATGACTTGTTTTCTCCTTAAACTCAGAATTCTCTGAGTTAAGCCTTTCCTTGAGTTATGTAGGAGCTTTTATCCTTTGTATTAGGTCAAAATGAGCTAGTTATGGCTCATGATGAGGTTCTCATCATACCCCCATGCCTAGCTTTTGCTAGTCCCTTAGCAAAAACTTAAGGTTTCAACCCTTGTTCTAGACCATGAAATTTTTAATAGTTTTAGATAAGTGCTTTTTATTTGAGCATAGATTTGGTTAGAATGCTGACCATAGGCCTAAAAGGTACTCTAGTACCAATCAAGATCCAAATCTGTCTAGCCTTAGCCTCAGTCTTTAGTAAAGGTTTTTAAGGTCCACAAGAACTAACCTAAGGTTTATTGGACTTTGTGGTTAAAGCACCCGTGCTTGAAATGATTTTAGCCCTGGCTCAGTTCGTAGTGCGTTTTGTAAGAGAGATAGAAAGTTTTTCTGTTTGGAGAGTTTTCTCTCTCTTTTTCTTTTTAGTTCTAGCCTAGGATTGGCTTTTCAACACGGTCTGTATCAGATTCCTTGCTCCCATCATCAATCCTCAAGGGTTCCTGGCGATCGATGCTTCTAGATAGCACCGCCCATGGCAACCCCCGGAACCCTGGCTATTGAGATTTCGAGATAATCCCATCCATGGTGTTCCGTGGCCGAATCCAGACCCTGGCAATTGACACTTCGAGATAATGCCATCCATGGAATCTGAACCAGCAGAGTGCTTACATGCCCCCAGTAGGATATGTAAATATCCTAAGAGACAAGCACCGAGGAGATGATATTTTGTTACGCATCTTCGAGGGGATTTCCCGCCTCTCCGTGCTGGGAACTCGTCCAAATCAACTTGTGTTGATCGGCCGCTCCTATTCTAGGTGTTCTTTTCAGAATTTTGCGACGCTTCTGCGTGATTCTGAATTTTACGCTTACTGAACCAGGCTGTGTGTGAGGTTAGGGTGCTTAGGTTACTGAGTCCCGTAAACCAAAAATTAGTTAACGAGGCCAAATACTCCCTAAGCCTTAGACCTAATACTTCAGCTTTTCATTTTCCTCAACCTCTTGAGGAGTGTCCAGATCTTAATGGGTACTAAGAGTCTATTCAAGAATGCCTAAGGTTTGCATTCTTACTAATCTCGTTGTGCACTTTTCAGTTATTTTCTTGAATGAGGTCTAGAACTTAGGTTAATTCCTTAGTTCCTTACTAATGACTATCGCCTTTTCTCATAATTTTGTGCTCCTTTTTCATTTTGTTTCTTTTCTCCTTCACAAAATTTCCTTCTCCTTTTATTCTTTTTCTAATTTTTTTTTTAATTTTTATGGTGTTTTTGGCATATGTGAATTTTTTTGTTTGAAACCTTTTCTTACAAGTTTTGCACTTTCATACCCCCCCATGCCTAAGATTTGCAATGTCCTCATTGTAACCTAGGGGGTTTTTATTAACTTAGTTCATTCCTTAAGACATAAATTTGGATGAGTGGATGGGTCGGGTTGAATTTTTGCGGACGATTTCTAATCCCAGATGCAAGCATCTGAGGTGGAGTCGGCTGTCTTAAAGTGTGAACTTCAAGTGCAAAAAGGTGTCAGAACAAGTTTCAGGTTTTCAAAGAGAATGACGGGCTGCCTCCCGTTAAGCGCTGAGTTTTACGCCATCGGCTGGGCGCAATAAGCTCAAGGGGAAAGGAGGATATAAGATGCTTCAGCCAAATCAGTAGAAGTTACATCAATGAACGGCTTGAGTCTCTGACCGTTCACGATGAAAGGTTCAGAATCGTGGCTGAGTGGACTGATTTCGATTGCTCCATTTCCAAAAACCTGTCAGACCAAATATGGTCCGACCCACTTGGATCTCAGTTTTCCTGGGAAGAGTCTTAGTCGGGCATCAAAGAGTAGGACCTTTTGACCAGGATGAAAGATCTTTCTCGAGATGTGTTTGTCGTGGAAGGCTTTAACCCGCTCCTTGTAGATTTGAGAGTTCTCGTACGCATCTAGGCGTAATTCATCGATCTCGCTGATTTGGATTTTTCTGTGGGTCCCAGCCTTGGAAAGATCTAGATTACAGTTCCGTACTGCCCAATAGGTTTTATGCTCCAGCTCTACGGGAAGGTGGCATGCCTTTCCGTACACCAGTCTAAAGGGAGACATGCCCAATTGGGTCTTGTGGGCGGTCCTATAGGCCCACAATGCTTCCGGAAGTCGGGACGACCAGTCCTTCCTGTCAGGTCGAACAGTGACTTGCAGGATTTTCTTGATCTCCCGATTAGACAGCTCAGCTAGACCATTAGTTTGGGGGTGGTAAGGAGTAGAGATTCGGTGAGACACCCCGTATTTGGTCATCAGTGACCTAAACTGAGCATTTGTGAAATGGGTCCCCCCATCAGAGATTATTGCACGAGGAATCCCGAACCTTGAGAAAATGTGTTGATGAATGAATTTGAGAACGATTTTGTGATCACAGGTTCGGGTCAGTATGGCTTCGATCCATTTGGACACGTAGTCCACAGCCAACAGAATGTATTCGAAACCATCCGAAACAGGAAAGGGGCCCATAAAATCAATCCCCCAAACATCAAAGATTTCGCATACTAGAATCGGTTGCATAGGCATCATGTCGCGATGGCTCATGTTGCCCAAAGTCTGGCAACGACTGCATGCCTTGCAGTGATTGTATGCGTCTTTGAACAGTGTGGGCCAGTAAAAGCTGCACTGGAGGACTTTTGATGCGGTTTTATGCCCGGCGAAATGGCCACCGCATGCCTGGTCATGGCAGAAAGAGAGGATATTGTTGAATTCCCCTTCCGGGACACATCTTCGGACGATCTGATCGGCACCTATGCGGAAGAGGTACGGGTCTTCCCAAATGTAATACTTGGCATCGGAGCGTAATTTGTCTTTCTTGGCCTTCGGCCAATCGGACGGGATCTGATGAGATGCCAAGTAATTTGCTACATTAGCAAACCATGGAAGGCTAGTACCAATAGTCAGCAGGTGCTCATCGGGAAAATGCTCAGTGATGGGTCCGGAAGGGTCAATTATTTGAGAAGGAAGACGGGACAAGTGATCAGCTACCACATTTTGCTTTCCCACTTTGTCGCGAATCTCAAGGTCAAATTCTTGCAACAGCAAGATCCATCGGATTAATCGAGGTTTCGCGTCCTTTGCAAGGAGATGCCTCACAGCTGTGTGATCCGAGTATATGATGACACGGGAACCCAAAAGGTACGATCTGAACTTTTCTAGTGCAAATACTACAGCTAGCAGCTCTTTCTCAGTAACCGTATAGTTACGCTGAGCCTCATCTAGTGTTTTGCTGGCGTAGTAAATGACCACAGGTTTCCTGTCAATTTTCTACCCCAAAACCGCTCCTACAGCGAAGTCGGATGCATCACACATGATCTCAAAGGGTTGAGACCAATCAGGGGACTGTAGGATCGGGGCTTGGGTGACTCGGTCACGTAGGATTTCAAATGCTTGAGTGCATTCCTTGGAAATTTCGAAAGGAACATCCTTGGAGAGAAGAGTGGTCAGGGGGCGCGCGATTTTTGAAAAATTAGGGATAAATCGTCGATAAAAACTGACATGCCCTAAAAAGGAACGGATGTCCCTGATCGAGCTAGGCATAGGAAGGTGAGAAATCAGATTAACCTTAGCTCGATCCACTTGGATACCTTTCTCCGAAATTGAGTGTCCCAGGACAATTCCCTCAGGCACCATGAAATGGCTCTTTTCCCAGGAAAGAACCAAATTCACATCGATGCACCGCCTGAGTATCTGGACCAAGTGTTGGTGGCAATCGTCGAATGATGCTCCGAAAACTGAAAAGTCATCCATGAAGACTTCCAGATAATCACCTACCATATCTGAGAATATGGCAAGCATGCATCGCTGAAAAGTAGCGGGTGCATTGCAAAGATCGAAAGGCATCCTTCGGAAAGCGTATGTTCCGAAGGGGCAGGTGAACGTGGTCTTTTCTTGGCCCTCAAGATGGATTGCCACCTGGTTATAACCGGAGTACACATCAAGAAAGCAGAAGAACCTATTTCCCGCAAGTTTTTCGAGAATTTGATCAATGAAGGGTAGTGGGAAATGATCCTTCTTTGTGGAGGAATTTAGTCGGCGGTAATCTATACAGACTCTCCACGAGTTGGCTAATCGGGTAGGAATGATTTCTCCGGTCTCAGCCGTTATAGTGGTGAGTCCTGCCTTCTTGGGCACGACCTGAATTGGGCTCACCCAACGACTATCGGAGATCGGGTAGATGATCCCGGCATCTAACCACTTGATGATCTCCTTTTTCACGACCTCCTGCAGATTGGGGTTTAAGCGTCTCTGCATTTCACGAGAAGGTCGTGTGCCCTCTTCTGAATAGATATGATGAGTACAATAAGAGGGACTTATTCCAGTCAAATCATCGAGAGTCCATCCGATGGCTCTGCGATGTTGCTGGAGGACAACAATCAGACGGGATTCCTGTTCAGGACTGAGGTTGGAATTGATAATCACACGAAGGGTCTGATTAGAACCCAAAAAGACGTATTTCAAGTGAGCAGGAAGGGGTTTTAGTTCGAGGATGGGGTTTTCAGCAGCAGCGGGTGGTTCTGTATAGCTGTGAGGTTCAAGGGTGGGAGTTACTGGGTTGTTCATATCTGGATTCGACTCCTCCGTTTGCGGGTCAAGATCCTTCTGTGGTTGATGAGGCATAATCGAGTCATTCTGGAGGTGTGATTCATCAACCAAAGTCTTGATGTCACAAATTTGTTCGATGATGCCGCAATTAATTCCTTGTTGGGCCTTAAATATATCAATTTTCAGTGTTTGATCTCCAAACTTAAGCTCTATTTGGCCCTCCTCACAGCTGATGTTGGCTCTAGCAGTAGCCAAGAAAGGTCTCCCTAGAATGATTGGTGTATCCCTAGGGTTCTCAGGTGCATCCATATCTAAGACTATAAAGTCCACTGGAAAATAGAAATCCTGCACTCTTACAATAACATCCTCGAGAATCCCTTTTGGTGACTTTATAGATCGATCTGCTAATTGTAATGTCACCTCGGTTGGTTTTAGCTCAGATTCTTCTAGATGGTCAAGTAAGGATGTGGGTATCAGGTTTATGGATGCACCCAAGTCTAACAATGCTCTATCAAATTGGGTACCACCTATCTTACAGGAAATCAGGGGAGTCCCAGGATCTTTTGCCTTGGGCGGGAGTCTACTAAGGATTACAGAGCTGGCTTGCTCTGACAGAACAATTGGGCTCCCTCCCTTGGTTCGTGGCTTACGCTGGGGTGTACATATATTCTTTAGAAATCGTGCGTAAGCTGGTACGTGGCGGATTGCATCCATCAAGGGGATGTTTATGTGGACCTGCTCAAAGAGCTTGACCAGGTCCTCCTCAGGGGCCACGGGTTTGGTGGTCTTCTTTCCCTTGGTCAGGGCCTCGGGAAACGGGATCTTGGTTGGTTCTTCTAGGATAGGTCCGGGTTGTGGATCCGGAACAGCGGTATCTTGGATAACTATCCTAGGGTCATGGTTATCAGGCTTAGAGTGGTTTGGATAATGCGGGTCTTGAGGTGTTTTACCACTACGTGTTGTTACAGAATTTAATCCGACCTGATTTTGGTTTGGGTTTTGTAAAAGGGGTGGCTGCTGCTGAAATCCCGCATAAGAAGTTGAAGCCTCCATCTCGTCTGGAGATGGAGCAGTAGGGGCCTGATAAATCCATTGTGCGTGGCCTAAATTTGGATTCATAACGCGCTTCTGGGTTGGCACGTTATTTGGGTTAGGAAGGGGTTGGGAAGGGAGTGTGCCTGGCTGGCGAGAATACGCCAACTGGGCCAGTTGAGTTTTAACTTCTGTAAGTTCGTCCTTGTGCTGTTTTTGAATAGCCGCATTCGTTTTTTGAATGTCAGCCAGAGTCTGAAGGATTAAGGACATTTGATCCTGATTTGGCCCTGATGGATAAGTAGGGTTGGGCCGAGGCTGAGGTGGCTGGTAGTGACGAGAGGGCTGTGGGCGGGACTGAAAAGGTGGTGTTTGGGTTTGGGAATTTCCCGCCCACTGAAAATTGGGATGGTTTCGCCATCCAGGGTTGTAAGTGTTGGAGAATGGGTCGTTCTGGATGGCGTTGAGGTCCTCGCAGGTCTGAGGAACCTCCTGAGAATCAGGGAAAGGGGGAATGGAGTTCCCCCGGCTGGTGTAGAAAGGATCAGATGATCCTCCGATCCAAGAATCAGATGGGGATGGATATGGCTCCATCCCAGGGGAAGATCGGTGGAGGATGTTTTGCACAGTCTCCTGTGTGGAAGGAGGTTGTGCAAAGGAGTTACGCGCGGAGGTGGCTCGCTGCAAGTGCTGAGTCAGCTCATCCACCTTCTTTCAATTATTGAGACCTTGTCCAATCGACTGGCCATTAATTCCAGGTCGACTGATGCAGACAGGCCCTGCGTCTCATGTGCTCCCTTAAGATTCGTCGCTGCGCGGGTATTCGTCCTGTCGAATAATCCCATGGAGTCATTGTTGATGGAGTTCTCGCACATGTTTTCGAGAATCTCCCATACGGTGTCTTCATGTTGACCCATGATGTTTCCTCCGCAAGTTGCATTGACAAAAAGGCGGATGTCCTCACGGAGTCCCTGGTAAAAAGATTGGACTTGTTCCCATTTAGGAACTCCGTGATGGGGACACTTTCTCATGAGATCCTGAAAACGATCCCATGCCTCATGGAGAGGTTCTCCTGATTGTTGAGTGAAGTGTGTAATCTGATGGCGCAAGGCGTTGGTCCGACCAACGGGAAAAAACTTTTTCAAAAACTCGAATTGAAGTTCTTCCCAAGTGTTGATCGGCCGGGTCTGAGTTTGATACCAATGGGCGGCCTTGTCCATAAGAGAAAAGGAGAACATCTTCATGAGAAGAATATCCCGATTTTGCGCATCTGATCCAAAAGTGTGGGCCAGATGCTTTAGCTGTTTGATGTGCTAGAAGGGATCTTCAGAATTAAGCCCATGGAATTTAGGTATAGCATGAATCATGTTGGGCTTTAATTCGGAATCAGGTCCTCCAGTCGGGATTCTGACTCGAGGCTCAATGGCCACCGCAGCAGGATTGTAGTGGTCCCGCATCATAGGACGCTGTGGTGGGTGCACGAAGTTTTGGAAGAGGTCATTGAGTCGCTGGAGCTGGTGTTCCAGATTATTTTCTTCCTCAACTGGCTGAGCCATGATGGGGAAAGAAGAAGAACTTGGTTCTGAATCAGAAGAGAGAATAATGTGAGGGTGTTGCTGCACAAATACAGGCGTCGAGGCTTGGCCTTGACGAGAGCGAATTTCTAAAGGAGGTCTTAAGGGTGGTCTTAGGGACCTCCTTCCGTACATGCACTGTTGGAAGAGGTAAGTTTAGAAGGTGCTGGACCCAATCAAGACACCCAAAAATGTGTTGGGTGACTATAGAGGTGCGGGGCAGATGGACCCCTTGATCAGAAAGATCGTCCACCTGAGAATTACCTGGGCAGCTAGAGAGGGAGAGTCCCGCGAAGACCCCTACACGGTAGAGCGTCCCCACGGGTTACAGGGTTTCCCCCACCCGACCTCTCTTGTCACTGCGGTTCCAGGTAGACCAGAATGGGGATCTTGACCTCTTAAGTCTACCAATTTTAAGATCAGGGTGCTTAAGGTTTCAGTTGAACTTTAGTCTTTTAAGTGCAAAGAGTGACCTAGTTTAAGGTTGGTTGACCCAAGGGGTCAACTTTACCTCTTGTTTTCTTTGAGAACTTTTAGGTCTTGTCTTTTAGGGTTCAAGTGTTTAGAGAGCCAATTGTTTTAGGTTTTCTTTTGAATAGGTATTTTCAATCAATGGTTTAGGCACACTTCTTTTGGATTTTCTCCATTCTTGATTTAAGTAGTGTGTCTCTAAAACCCTAATGTTGAATCTTATGTTGGCTCTACTTGGTCCAGTTAGTTCTTTGTTGGGTAATTAGGGCTCAAGCAAGAATGTGTTAGCCCTTAAATACCCTTAATAGTGTGCAGGACTAATGAGTTGAAAACATGCAACTTTTATGGTTACTAAGTATGGAAGACAGGTTAGCCCTATATTGCTTGTTCTTTTCTTTTCTTCCTCTTTAGAGTTTTAGGGGTTAATAGCGAGAGGAAAAATTTACCTGTCCTCGGAGTGGTTGTCGCGCGGTTGCTTGTCTTCTTGATTTCCTGTAGTCTTCTGCACAAAAGAGAGGAGATTATCAGAAATTAAAAAGAAACAGGAATGTTTACCTCTAGAATAGCCGTTGCTCCCCGGCAACGGCGCCAAAATGAGATGATGGCGTTGTGACAACCGGGTTTTATTGTTATAGCGTTGTAGTATAGCCAGTTATTGCCATCATTTCAAATATATAAATTTTTTTACTCGGAAAATAAAAGAGTTCCCGAGGTCGAACTCAGGGAGCAAGTTGTGTTCTAGAGATATACATGTTTCTTTTACAAAAATAAAGAAAGAGAGAGAAAGAATTTGTTGTCTTTTCTTCTTTTCTCTTTGCTTCTCCTCGTCTCAGATCTTCTGTTATCTTCTTCTTCTTTATCTGCAGTGGTGATGTTCTTCTTCTGCAGTGGTGATGTTCTTCTTCTTTCAGCTGTTCCTGCTCTTCCTTTTTCTTCTGCAGAGCGATCCTGCTCTTCTTCTTTTCCTTTCTTCAGATCTTCTTCTCTTCTTTTTTTTCTTCTTTTAGTTCTTCCCTTGTTCTTTTGTGTTCTCCTCCGCCTCGCCTTCTTCTGTTGTTCTTCAGATCTCCTTCTTTCTTCTTTTCTTTTTCCAGTCAGGACGTCGTCCCTCCTTCTTTCTTCTTTTCCCTTCAGGACGTCGTCTGATTTTCCAATCAGACGACTTAAACTGCTTGTTGCTACAGTGTCTCCCTCAGCTTCCTTCTTCTTCCGCGGTCCTTCTTCTTCACCTGTGCCTACACACTTCAGAGTTTACATCAGAGGACAAAACCTACTCTAACCTCCCCCCCCCCCCGCGTCTCTCTCTCTCTGAAACCACTCTTGGGAAAGCTCTCCCAGAGCTGCCGGGTAGTCGGGTACGGGTCGCGCCCGGGTCCAGGCGCACCGACGTGCGTGGTGGGCGAGGAGTGCAGGTCAGTCTAAGTCAGGTCGGGTCAGATCCGCGGGGCGTGAGCGCGGACGAGACCGGGTAACCGGGCGGGTGAAGGGGACCTCACCCCGTGTGCTGAGGCAGTAAGCTCCAGCACTTTTTCGCTTTAAACCGCTGTGCCTCTTCAGACTTTTCCGAGGTGGGACTAAATGTCCCACCTCAATTGAGCGCCCGCAGCGGAGAAAGCAGCGGGCGATCGCGGCTTCACGCGAAGCCTTCGCCCCAGCTGCGAGCCTGATGTTTTGTCGAAATGCCTCGCAAGGCCTGGGAGTCGAATCTGGGCGTGGCGCTGGGCGTGACGCGCTTGCAGCTGCAGGCGGAAGCAGCTCCTTCTGCACGACAATGGCGGCGGAGGTCGGGTGGCCTGTTCACAGCAAAACGGCCTCTCGGCCTAATCAGAAGTTGCTGGGAGCTTCGCCAGAGTGCGGCGAAGCTCGTGTGGGTGGTGGCGAGGCGTGGGGCGGCGTGCAAGGGTTGCCCTAGGTCGGACTGTGGGTCGGAGGATGGGTTTGTTCGGTGGGGTTGTAGAGGGTGATGTGGGGGAAGTGGAAGGGCGGGGGTTGATCAGGGTGAGGAGGCGGAGGTTCTGCGATGGTCGGCGAGTCGTGTGGGATGCTGGGGTGATGGGAGCGGCTCGCCGGAGGATGGCCGGAGACGAAGGGGGTGACGGTGGACAGGAGCGGTCGAGGGTTTAATCAAATAAAAGACAGTGAGGAAAAGAAAGAGGGGGAGATGGGGGGAGTTCTGACCTAGCTATGGAGACGAAAGGGGCCGGGGAAGGGCGACAGTCGTATCGACTGTCGCCGGAGAAGAAGATGCCCAGGGAAGGGGCGGCGGCGAGCAGAGAGCCGGAGATGCACCAGCTGGGTACGGCGTGGCGCGGGAAGAGCAGGGGAGGAAGTCTCTGCTGCTGGTATTGCGGCAGAGCGAAGAGGAGGAGGAGGAAGAACTGCCGGAGCTGGTGGGCGTCTGCCGGAGTGAGAGGAGAGGAAAGTTGGGGGTTTTCTCCGTCAGATCCGAGCTGCCGAGGTCGGTGGAGCGACGGGGGTATTTATAGGGATCAAAACAGGGAGGAAGGCGGAGGGAGACGACGTGTCTCCCTCGCCGGAGGATGCCGGAGATGGAGACCCATACCGTCCGTGCGTTTGCACGGCCGGTATGGTGGGTTACAGCGACCAGGGGGGTGTCCCTGCGACGGCTGACGGCGCAGGGCACCCCCGGTTTACTTGCCAGGCTCTCCCCCTCACCCTGCGCGGCGCCATGCTCCGCGCAAGGTCGCCGGAGCATGGTGCTGGCAGGTTTTGCAGGGGGGACCTGAACGCAAAGAACGAAGGAGAGTTAGGGGCCAAAATGCGAGGGTTCAAAAGTTGAGGGCCAAAAAGTAAATATATGAGGACCAAAGTGTAAAGTTGGTCAAGGAGGTTTCTTCTTAGGCTCAAGTTTTTATACATGACTAATTAGGGCCTAAGGAATCTGATGGTGAATTTCATTTCTATATTAAACCTTGTTTGACCGGTCAATTTATGCGAAAACCCAAATTAAGTTATTAATTGGGCATGGTTCTCAATGTAGGTCAAAATGGGTTCTGAAGGCCAAATTGAAGGTTCTAAACCCTAGAGGTTATTTTTCTATGAATTTTAGAGGGTTTATTCTATTTTTACTTTGCCTCGAACCTCGTGAATTGAAGTGGGTTGTTTTAGGGTTACAGATTATCATTTTGCTCCTTGGAATTGCTGTAGCCTTGCTAGATCATCTCATCCCACTTTTATTCTTATTAAGTTGCTTTGACCTATGTTTGGACCCTGAATTACCCTGTATGCAGATTATACTGGTAAAATTGCATTTTTACCCCTTATGACTTATTTTCTCCTTAAACTCAGAATTCTCTGAGTTAAGCCTTTCCTTGAGTTATGTAGGAGCTTTTATCCTTTGTATTAGGTCAAAATGAGCTAGTTATGGCTCATGATGAGGTTCTCATCATTATCCTCCTCAATGGCTACTTGGAGGATGAGCCGCAATGATGGAGCGCCTAGACAATGGTGGTGAGATGCGAGACGAAGGAGAACGATGAAGGACAATAGAGAACGGGGTAGGACGATGTCACAACAGGATCCATTTCCCGAATGACGATGAGAAGGTGGAAAAATTATAATTTTAACTCTAATGTAGCACCCCAGGTTTGGGACAAGCTCTTAGAGCTTTGGAGGGGTTGAGAGAAGAGAAGGGATGAAGAAAGTGTGGGGGTCGTAGGGCTATATATAGGTGTAGACTAGAGGAGGCAAATAGGCCATAACACTTTAAAACATTAAATAAGGGGTCTTTAGTATGGATAAAACCATCACTAAAGCCTAGATTGTGGGCGACGTGCACGCGCACCCGCACCTTCTCTCCTTCCACGTGCCTCAACGCCATTGCACGTTTGTGTGCTCTCAGCTGCCCGATCAAGTGATCAGACAGCTTAAAAGCCATCCACGCCGCTTTTGTTTCGAGCGTTAAGCATACCTACTCCTCACCGTTAGATGAAGGAAAGATGGCCCAGAATGCTTGCTTGCATGCCCTTCATGTTCGATGGCATATTCACTATCCACGCCCATCCGTATGGCCACGTAGCCATCATGCCAACCGCATTGCCGCATCCAACAGCTGAAATCGGCCGTTCCACACCCACGCCTTGATTTGAGGCCCAGCGGGAATCAAACACACATCCTCCGCATTGCCCACAACTGCTTCACCGCTATGCCATCCTCATGGATGGTTACGGTCTTGATTCAACAAAACTGTGCCTCAGTAGTTTGATGAGAATCCAACGACTCTGATCAAGCGATGAGGACTCCTTTAGAAAGTTGAGGGTGTGGTCTTAGCCTGATCTCAATCGTTGGATGAGAATCCAACGGTCAAGATTTGATGATCGGCTGAGAATAGAAAGGCAGTGGTGGGTCTTTGGGCGAATTGGGCAGTCGAGATGGTGCCACGTGGCACCATCTTGGCTATCCATCTTCTATGTGTTGTAGACAGTGCCACAGATGTCGGATTGGATCGATTTTCACACTGTTGGGCTACGATCGTCGATCCGAACCCATCCGTGTCATTGGATTTGTCATATGATGATAACATCATCATAAGCCATAACTAGCTCATTTTGACCTAAGAAAGAGAATAAAAGCTCCTACATAACCTGGAGAAGGGCCTAATTCAAGGAATTAATGTTCTGAGAAGAAAACATGAAAAAATGGGTAAAACTGTAATTTGACCATTGCAGTGCATCGATGGTATTTCTCAAAAACTAAACATAGGTCAAATGATCTAAACAAGATAAAAAGTGGGTTGGTTTAGTCAGAAATGGGTTAGTATGAGATCTGAGAATTAAATGACATCTTGTAACCCTAAAATAGACCCTCTCAATTTAACAAGGTTCTGGTCAGGATAAAAATCAACTAAGCCCTCTAAAATTCATGGAAATATATCCCCAAGGGTTTAGAACCTTCAAATTGGCATTTAGAACCCAGTTTGACCTAGATTGGGGTCCTAGCTCATTATTTAACTTAATTTGGGTTTTTATGTAAAATGTCCAATCAAACATTGTCAAACATAAAATCCAACTTCACCATTGAATTCCTTAGGTCTGAATTAGGTTTGTATCAAAATTTGGGCCTAAGGGAAGGTCACCTTGACCTACTTTGCAAAATAGTCCACCCAATTACATTTTGACCCCTAACTTTTGAAAATCCTTGCACAAACCCCCCTATCTTCGTCGCCACTCTTACAATTAGGTCTCTCCACCATTAAAGCAGAGGAATCCTACTCCGGTGAGGAATTGAAGGGGATTGCTCCCTGAATCCTCAGAGATCTCCCAGATTTGGAAGGGAGATTCTCTAAGGAATCCCCTTTCATATGAACTAGATCCCAATCACTGATTCGCACCCAATCTCTCGTGTGAACGCATGAGAGATTTAGGTATCCCACTCATTCCATCTCCGGTGAGGACTATTGCACTTGGAAGCTTGCCATCCAAGCACAAGAGCCCCTGCTAGTGCCTATAAAAGGACCACCACCTCCAGCCACACCCTTTCAGCTTGGCTTGGTCGGAGATTCACCCCAATTTCTTTCCTTCTCCATCCAGGTGATCAGCAGGCTTCGACGACCCTTCCCCCTCCTCATCGCTTTGCCACAATACCAGTGGTAGAGCTGTTTTCATCTCCTTCCTCCGCGTCGCACAATACCCGTGCACGTGCCTTTAGCCCCGTCGTCGCCGTCGTTCTCCCTCCACTGGTATCGTCTTCTTCGGCGGTGGTAGGTATGGCTAGCCACCTTTCTCTCTCCCTTCATCCATTAATTTAGGTCAAATCTCTTCTCCTTTCTCCCCTCTTCATTTCCCCTCTTTTTATTTCTACTTTCGACCTCTCGACGCCGCAGTCCACCACCATCGTTCCCACCTCCGGCCGACCACCAGCAAGGTGCTTCCACCACTCCATACCTCCACATGCCTCACCACCAATCTCAGAACCTCCGCCATCACTCACTGATCACATTCCACCCCTTCACTGACCGCCATCACTTCCCTAAACGACCCCCAACATAACCCACCTTCACGACCATAGAGCAACCTAGGCACGCACACCTAGGCCACCCAGTGGCCAACCATTCACCTAGGCACCTTCGCCGTACCATGACAAAGCTTCCCATGTGCTCTAACGAGGCCGCACGACCATATTGAGTGATTTCAGATCTGACCCCCCTTCCGCCATTGATGTAGAAGCACGAAGCTTGCAAGCTTCACTCCAGGTCGCACGCTTCAGGCAGAAGAGTCCCAGGTGACACACGAAGGTCTCATGCATGCATCTAGCCAGAGAGTAGGCTTAGCGAGCGACTGTAGCAACGGCAATTAGGCGAAGTCCTCCTGCGGGCACGCAAGCGAAGCGGGTGGGATTTTTAGTCCCACCTAGGAAATGCAGGTGCGCGGTGAGACACTTAGATTAAATTTGTGCTCCCTACTGTTTGCCTCAATTGACACGGGGTGAGGTCCCTCGCCCATGTACACCCACATCATTCACGACCTATGCCCCCACGGACCTGGCGTGACCGACCCGATTAACCCTTGCACTCCTCGCACACCACACCCACGCTGATGTGCCTAGACCTGGGCACGTGAAACCTGACCCGATTACTCGGCTCTGGGAGAGCAAACCGAAGAGAGAAATAGAGAGAGAGTACATGGGGAGGGTAGGGGATAAGTTTTGCTCTTCAGTGTGCAAGGAAGAGAAGAAGGAAAAGAAGAGAAGTTGTTAAACTTACGAATTGCTACGCTAACATGTTAAGTTTTGGAAAACCTGTTGTTGTAGTTTGAAAGCGAAGAACTCGTGTTCAATAAATAAAATTTATACTGAAATTGAAATTCCAGGTCGAACACAGGGAGGCGGACGTTTGATTTAAAAACTACGCGTTTCTTTTTATTTGTCACAAAGTAATTCAATTTAAAACTATCTAATTATTTACAATAAATAGAAGAGAGAGAGAGAGTAAGAGAGAGAGAGAATATTACAAACAGAAATCAAAATGAGATGTAGAATAAACAGGGAATTCATCATTAAGGAGATTGTTTGTTTCACTATTACAACTAGAAAGCAGAAAACAATTACACTAGAAAGCGATAAATTTACTCTAGAAAGCATTAAAAGAATGGAGGGAGAAATGTCCTCGATGGTCGCTTGGAGGATGAGCAGAACTACTCTAGAAAGCAATAATCTATACTAGAAAGCAGTAAAAAGAATAGGGAGAGAGATATCCTCCTCGACGGTTGCTTGGAAGATGAGCCAGACGGGATGATGCCTGGATGAAGGAGGACGAAGTAGGATGAAGCAAAAGAATGGGAACGGAGCAGCACGTCGTCGTCGTTGCGGGATCCACTTCCGAAGGGGGACGAAAACTTGGACTTTATCTCGCGAGAAGCACCCTGGGTATGGGACAAGCTTCTCTTGAGCTTTGGAGAGGTAGAGAAGAAAAGGAAGGGATGAGAATTTCGTGTCGAGGGGGTCTCCTTTTATAGTAGCAAGGAGTAGGGGCAAATTAGTCATTACATCTTTAAAACATTAAATAAGGGGTCTTTAGTGACGGATAAAATCGTCGCTAAAGCCCCAACGTGGGCGTAGTGGGTGTTCCCCACATGCGCCTCCTTAGCTGCCCACTCTCAACATCCGCCGCACGTTCATCCATCCACACGATCGGACGGCTGTGATTGCGCCTTCTCCGCCCGCCCCAGCATGTGTGATGACGCGTTCCCGCCACGTGTGAAATAGCACGTGGCCGCTATTGGAAGATCTGAGCCGCCTGATCACGATCCAATGCACGCCCGTGCCCGCTCACCAGCACCCTTCGCCCCTTCGCTGTGGCTCGAACCCGCATCTTGTGAATGCGAAGCTCCTCGCGACCACTGCGCTATGGGGTGCGGATGGTCGGGCAGACATTTTTCGGTGCAGCCGTCCATAGCCATTGGATCGAGATCCAACGGTGGAGAGAGGGAGGATGCGGAGGCTTCAATGGTTGCATGCGAGCGTTTGGGCGACCTAGATGGCACCACGTGGTGCCATCTTGCCATCCATCTTCTGGATGTTGTAGATGGTGCCATGGATGTCGGATTGACACGATTTTTGCGTCGTTAGGTTGCGATTGTCGATCTGAATTCATCCGTGCGGTCGGATTTGTCATTTGAAGTGTAGATTTACACCATCCTGGCCCTTGATCTTCTAGGGTTCCCCGATCACTATCTGATGCTACGGATGCCTGATTAGGGCGATCTTGGAGTCGTTGAGCTCCAATCGCCACCCTGATCACATCCGTATGGTTGGATCTTCGATCCGAGGCCCTGATAAAAAGTTTGCACTGTCCAAGCACATAAAAGGAGACAATTAACCTCCATTTTATTTAAACTACTCTAAAAGCAAGATGATGCATGTTATCCAATATTTATAGCATGAAATGCAATCCTATGCTTAAGAACATGCATAAATAGACATTTTAAGTAGTGTAAATGTGTTTACATCATACCCCCTGCCTATCTTTTGCTAGTCCCTAGCAAAAACTATATGCTATTTTTAAAAGAATTAGGTTGTATTATTTGGGCCTAAGTTATTTTCAATCATTAAGAAATTATCTACTTAGGATCTGAACTTTCAAAGACACAATAGCGCCCGAGTATCTGCCAAAATGCAGACCGCCTCAAACCCTCGCCTTATTCAAAGAAAAAGTTCTTTTTTTTTTTTACTCTTTTCTAATTTTTTTGGATTTTCAAATTTTAGGGTTTAAGAGTGGCTTTCTACGGCCATTCAACTCACCCAAGATTTGATGAGAACCCAAAGTTTTAAACATCTTATTGTGATTGTGATAGACTCGTTGACCGGCAATTAAAACGGACTTCGAATTTCTACTCCTCTAGGTGACCTCAAAAAAAATTCTGCCTAAAGGTGTATCTTTACAACCGATAGCTTTCTCCCTACTTTTGTTTTTTTTTACAGGGTCAACACAAGGGTGAATCCAGTGTATATCTCCCCTGTTTATTCTACTTCTCCACTTCTTCCTAAGTGTTTTGGGAATTTTCAGTGCATTTACTGAGCTGGGTTCTAGACAACCGGTTGATGAGCTGTTACCACCGACAACTTGCCAGCCATACTCGTGCGGCGAAGTGTGGCTTATTTCTTTTTTTTTTCTTTTCTCCTTTTTTTCTATATAGGTGGCTTCTCTGGTGTAAGATTTACCTAGGGGCAGCAAAAAGATAAAAGGTCTAGTGACTGGGCTCTGGACAACCTACCTATGGGCTATTACCCACGATAACTTGCCAGCCATATCACCCTAGAAGGTTCATTAGCTACCCAATTTCCGTTAAAATCGTCGAACAATGAGTCAGTGCAAAGAAAGTGTGTAGATGCTTAAAGCTCAAAATTCCCTCAAATCAGAGGGCGGGTTGATAAGTCATGTACTTATCACCCAAACTTATTTACTCCAATTAAAATAGAATTCAGGTTGGCGAGAACTCGAAAGACAAATATACATTTTAGTGGATACACAGGCTGATTAAGTCCAAAGACCTAAAGGGTCTTTGTGTTCAAATCATAATGTAGTATTTCCTAAGATTGAAAATTTTCTTAAACCTAAGTTCTCTTTCCTAATTCAAATTTTTTTTTTTAATAAAAGAAAATAAAACAAATCTACGGAGCTGACGAATGAATTCAGAGATAAATATCCACCCCCCCATGCCTATCTAATGCAATGTCCTTATTGTATTATAAAGACATAAAACAGAGTGGAATATCATAGAAAGCACCTGAATTGCATGAATGTCAGGTCCGCTTCGAGATGAAAACTAAAAAGAACTGTATAATTGCTGAGTTTAGTGCCTTCAGCTAGGCACACTATACAAAGAAGTGAAATGAAGAATTTACACGTGCATGTCAGAATCAGAATAAACAGAAGAATCCTCTGACCTGTCATTAGATGTCCACAGATGTGGACCAGATTGTGGTGCAGACCCATACCCTATAATCGAGAATATTTTAGGTTCTGGATAAAAATTATCCAAAACCTAAAATCAGAATGCAAGCGGGGTCGGGCCTGCGATTTATGAGGATGCAACCCAAGACCAAAAAGTTGGGTTACAGAGAATTGAAGCTCAAAAGGATAATCATTGAATGTGTGCTTGGGTTTGATATCCTCAAAACAAATGTCGTAAGGGTCTTGGTTTGATGGTTTCATCTTAATAGGCACCCTTCGACTCATTCTTGTACTTCCTCCAGAGCTAGCTTCCCAAATCAGAACTTCATGACTCCTATCCTCCTCATTCAGCATGTCAAATTCTAGGACCTCTTGTATATTAATCACCCCATCTGAAATCTCCAAGTCTAAATGATGTGGCTGAATCAAAATTGACTTGGGTCTAATTATCTCAGAAACAGAATCATTGATAAGCTCGACGGGGTGTAACTGACAAGTAGGGCATTGAATTGAATCCTCTAGAAAATGTGATTCTGAATCCGTAATGTGTGCCCTAATAGGATCAGTTTCCTCAATTACTGGGCTATCAAATGATTTATCAGATTCCTCAGGCCCAATCGTCTCACAAAAATTGTGTTCTGAAAACTCGTGTGAGACTTCGCAACTTGAATCTTCACCATTAAGGAAATCAGGATTCGTATCAATGTATGTCCCAAAATCATCTGTCACTTTCTGTTCCAAGGAGATATACATTTCCTCGTACCCCAGCCCAGGGATCTCAGGTGAAGAAATTAGATCTTCCTTAATTGGTTACTTTAATTCAATCTGGTCAGCCTCGTAACACGTGTCCCCCCCAACAGGTGCCTGAGCGAGTTCTGTCATTGGCTTTCCTGAAAGGAGTTCATCCTGGGAATCATCCCATAATTGAATCAAAGTGACCACGAATCTCATCCTCAATTTCGCTAATTTCCTAATAGAAACTCACCCAGGTTCTTATCCTTAACATCCTGAAGCCAATCCAACAACGACTTGTTCAAATCATCAATTATTTCAATCAGGGGCTTCAATCTCTCAATGCAAGGTATTGGCTGAACTTCTAAAGATTGTATGATATTCCTCAAGTTAGCCAGAACCTCATCTTGAACCTGGTTAACCTGAACCAAATGAGTTGGTTCAGGGTTGGGCGGGTTTGGTATCAATACAGGGGAATTAACGAATTGAGATTCATTATACCCTTCCTGATAATAGATCATTTCAGATTATTCAAAAGGTGGTGATGGCCTAAAGGTAGTGAAATCAGAGGATGGGTAAGGATCAGTGTATCCTTCTTGATTGTAGATCGTATTAGGTTGTTCATAAAAGGTTGACGATCTATAATCGATGTGGCTCTGAGAAGGATAGAAATCACAATCAAAGCGTTTAGGGTTAGACCCTAAATACGGAGGGCCGGAATTGTATCCCTAATCTGAGTTATCCCAACTAACTGATGGTTGATTACAGTACGAGTCGGGATAATCGTCATGTTGAGGATAATTCAAAACAGGAAGGAAAGAGTGGGAATGCGTGTAATATGTGGAAGGATTCATGAAAGACGGGAGGAAGAAAGGCACCCTGCAATACAAACAATCAAACCTGTCCTTAAGTAGGTTAGCCTACAGACCTACAGACTCCCAAAACCCATCTTGAGATAAAGGAACGATTTGATCTACTTCTGTCTGTTCAATCTAACTAGTTAGAAGGAGGGACTGGGGAGAAGGTTCTTCCTTTAGCTTGCGCCTCTGGTTCCTAGCGTATCCCCCAACTGCGATCGTTTGATTCTGCTCCCCTAGCTAGACATCAGATTGAACAGTAGAAACAAACTAATCGAAAATAATCTCGTTCTGGGCTCTGAAGAGCGAGTCGAATCCTTAAGGCCAACGTCTACTCTATTTTATTTAGGGCTAGGTTTGAATGTGCTCTAGAATGTGATGGGCCCTTTAAATGGGTTGTGCCCTTAATGATTGATTGATTTGTGTGTGTGTGCACAACCAGTGGTTTTCAAGCAAGATTATTTTTGATGCGGTGAATTTTAAAGTTCAAATCTTGCTTAGTAGCTTTTAGGATTCATCTTTAGGTGTTTTCAAACAAGTTTCGTTAGCACACCAGGTTTTGCAAGCACAGGTGAAATGTTTTCCTTTGAAGCTTAAAAAGAATGTGGAGTGCCTGGTAAATCCCTAAGAGTTGAACCTAAGTGGCAGCTACTTGATGGGTTGATTTTAATTGGAGTGGTGTGGCCCAAACAACTCAATTAATTAGCCTGTTGCACCACTTAATTAGGCACACAAATGATTACCTAGTTTGATTTCTACTCAATTATGTATTTGGATGTGTGTACCGGCTCCAAAGATCTGTTTACCGGTTGAGTTTGAAAATCAGATGAGGTTGTGTACCTCTATGAGATTTTTTTTTTAATTTTCTTTTTAATGTGGGGGTTGGGGCGGGTGTGGGTGTCAAACAACAAACAATCTAACCTTAGAGTTTATAAGAACACCTAGGTTGATCGATGTTTGTGTTGTTATGTGATGAAATAAAATCTAATGGGTTGGAAGTGGGGGATAAGTCACAGAACCTTCCACAGCACTTTTCTTCGATCTATCGCTTTTGCCTGTCTCGAAAGAGTACCTGCAAGTACAATAAGAAAGGAGAAAAGTGAGGTTAATGATTTGTAAGTTACAAAACGCGAAGAGAAATCAAAGATCGTCGCCTCCCAAGCAACGGTGCCAAAATGTTGAACTTACGAATTGCTGCGCTAACGTGTTAGGTTTTGGAAAACCTGTCGTTGTAGTTTGAAAGCGAAGAACTCGTGTTCAACAAATACAATTTATACCGAAATTGAAATTCCGGGTCGAACACAAGGAGGCGGACGTTTGATTTAAAAACTGCGCGTTTCTTTTTATTTGCTACAAAGTAATTCAATTTAAAATTATCTAATTATTTGCAATAAATAGAAGAGAGAGAGAGAATATTACAAACAGAAATCAAAATGAGATGTAGAATAAATAGGGACTTCATCATTAAGGAGATTGTTTCACTATTGCAACTAGAAAGTAGAAAATAATTACACTAGAAAGTGATAAATTTACTCTAGAAAGCATTAAAAGAATGGAGGGAGAAATGTCCTCCTCGACGGTCGCTTGGAGGATGAGCAGAACTACTCTAGAAAGCAATAAATCTATACTAGAAAGCAGTAAAAAGAATAGCGAGAGAGATATCCTCCTCGATGATCACTTGGAGGACGAGCCGGACGGGACGACGCCTGGACGAAGGAGGATGAAGCAGGACAAAGTAAAAGAACGGGAACGGAGCAACACATCATCGTCGTTGCGGGATCCAGTTTTGAAGGGGGACGAAAATTTGGACTTTATCTCACGAGAAGCATCCCGGGTGTGGGACAAGCTTCTCTTGAGCTTTGGAGAGGTAGAGAAGAGAAGGAAGGGATGAGAATTTCATGTGGAGGGAGTCTCCTTTTATAGTTGCAAGGAGTGGGGGCAAATTAGTCATTACATCTTTAAAACATTAAATAAGGGGTCTTTAGTGACGGATAAAATCGTCACTAAAGCCCTAACGTGGGTCTAGTGGGCGCTCCCCACTCAGGCCTCCTTAGCTGCCCACTCTCAACGGCCGCCGCACGTTCATCCATCCACAGCTGTCCGATCGCGAGATCGGATGTTGTGATTGCACCTTCCCCGCTCGCTGCGCGCCTGCCCCAACGCGTGTGATGGTGCGTTCCCGCCTTGCGTGAAATAGCTCGTGGCCGCTTTTGGAAGATCTGAGCCGCCCGATCAGGATCCAACGCTCGCTCGCGCCCTTTGCCCCTTTGCTGTAGCTTGAACCCGCATCTTGTGAACGTAGAGCTCCTCGCGACCACTACTCTATGGGGCGCGGATGGTCGAGTGGACGTTTTTAGGCGCAGCCGTCCAGAGCCATTGGATCGTGATCCAACAGCAGAGAGAGGGCGGATGCGGAGGCTTCAATGGTTGCATGCGGGCATTTGGGCGGCCTAGATGGCGCCACGTGGTGCCATCTTGGCCATCCATCTTCTGGATGTTGTAGATGGTGCCATGGATGTCAGATTGACTTGATTTTTGCGTTGTTAGGCTGCGATTGTCGATCCGAATTCATCCGTGCGGTCGGATTTGTCATTTGAAGTGCAGATTTACACCATCCTGACCCTTGATCTTCTAGGGTTCCCCGATCACTATGTGATGCTATGGATGCCTGATTAGGGCGATCTTGGAGTCGTTGAACTCCAATCGTCGCCCTGATCACATCCGTACGGTTGGATCTTTGATCCGAGGCCCTGATAAAAAGTTTGCCCTGTCCAAGCACATAAAAGGAGACAATTAACCTCCATTTTATTCAAACTGCTCTAAATGCAAGATGATGCATGTTATGCAATATTTATATCATGCAATGCAATCCTATGGTTAAGAACATGCATAAATAGACATCTTAAGTAGTGTAAATGTGTTTACATCGGATGCTAAGGCCAAAGGAAGAGGAAGGAAGCTGTGGCCGTAGAGAAGCAAAGGAAGAAGAAGGAAGAAAGGAAGCTGAGGTAGAAGCAAGTCAAAGCAAAGAAGCAGAAGAAAAAGAAAGCAAAGAAGGTGCGTCAAGGAAGAGAAGTCAGAAGAGAAGAAGGAAAGACAAGGCAGAAGAAGGCAGGAGGAATCAAGGAAGAAGAAGCACTGTAGTAGAAGTGCGGCTGAAGAAGAAAGGCAAGGGTTGAGAAAGACAAAGGCAGAAGCTGAAGGAAGAGAAGGCAAGGCAAGAAGAAAGAAATAAGAAAGAAGGCTAAAGAACAGAAGAAGAAGAAGAAAAGAGAGAAGAAAGAAGAATCTAAAGAAGAGAACCAAGAAAAGAATCAACCTTTTTATTCTATTCCTCTCAATTTCTCTTCTATTTTGCTACATTTTAATTCATAAACTCTTGCATTATATTCTGAATTAGATTTTGAGTAGATTTGAGTGTTTAAATTACATTATTGAGATTAGTGAATAAATTCCATTTGCTCTCTGTGTTCGACCTCGGATACTCAGGTTTTCAAGTAATAAAAACTGCTTATTTGTTTTCAACGCTTTTTCGACTATACTGTAATGAGACTTACTTAAAAACACGATCAAAGTGTTGTAACATCATCTGAAGTGCGAATTTACACCATCTTGGCCCCTTAACCTGTAATCTTTCTCAGATTACATCTGATGTTACGGAAGTCCGATCGGGGCAACCTTGGAAACGTTGAACCCCAATCGTCACCTTGATTAGATCCGTATGGTTGGATCTTCAATCCGAGGACCTATTTGAATATTTCCCTTTTACCTAACCACAAAAAGGGAAAATTAATCTAAACTTTATACAACCTAACCTAAATGCAAGATGTTGCATGTTATGCAATACTTATAATATATGATGCAACTCTATGTCTAAGAAAGCGTAAAAATAGACGATTTATGTGATATAAACATATTTACATCATTAGTCTTACTCATAGGAAAATACTTTTTCAAGAATTCTCCCTTAAGGGTGGCTCAATCATTTACCCTTGCATCGAGGGTATGATACCAGTGCTTGATCTTATTCTTAAGGGAGAATGGAAATAGAGTCCTCATCAGGGCTTCATTAGTAAGGCCCTGGAGCTTCACCGTGGAACAAACCTCGATGAATTCCTCAAGATGCCTGTAGGGATCCTCCCTAGTAGTACCATAGAAAGAAGGAGGCAAAGATATGGTGCTGCTCTTGATTTCATATGGATTATCCGCTCTAGGTCTTCAGATAGGTAGGGCTTGGTGGGTTGTGATTGCGCAGCAATCATAGGTCTTAGTTGACCTAAATTAGGCTAGGACTTAGCATAAGTTAGGGTTATTCATGCATGCATACGCATTATCTGCATCTTTACTGCTTTCCTTTAGCTATGCATAAAATAATGTTATAATGTGCTGATTAAGTGCATTATGTCGATTGGAGGGAATAAGCTTATAAGGAGCTGGATCAGGAATAACAGGAGTTGTAGTAGAGCTGGAGCAGAAGGCCTAGTTTAGATATAGGAATAATAATGCAAGGGGGTTAAAATTTTGCTATTCTATTAAGTAGGAATAAAGCAGTAAAATGTGAAGAGCTTAGGTCCATCCTAGCCCTAGGATAGCTTAGAGACTTCACCAAGCATTAGCCACCCTTAGATTAGGTCACAACACCCTAGGAAGCCTTAAAACCCTAGTTCCAACCCTTCTATGGACGTCTAGATACGTTTTAAGATGTTCAGGACCCTTAGCCAACTCCTGCACACTTCAAACCCACTTCTGCAGTGTTATTGGACGTCCAGACACTTTGTCAGACGTCCAATTTCTGCAGAATGCCCAAAACAGAACCCGAAATCCTTCTTGACTCTGATTGGACATCCAGACAACAAGTCTGGACTTCTGATTTTTAAGTATAAGACGTTTGATTCTATAATTAGACGTCTGATATTGCTCTCCAATTCCTGTTTTGAGATTTAAGCCTTGATCTTGGATCTCTAGGTCCCTAAACCCAATTCCAACCCCATAGGAACCTAAATTAAGGTGCCCTAACCCTAGTACACCACCTCTAGACCTCCCTAAGGACTTAATTTGGTCCTCACTAAACCTAATTGACTTGGATCTTAGTCAATTCCATCAGCCTATTCAATTGGACTCATTGAGTCCAATTGAGCTCTGATCTCAGTACACACTATCTAATTGGACTCAGTGAGAGTCCAATTAACCTAGACCTGACTTAATTGAGTTGTTTTACTCTCAATTAAGTTTCCACACACCCAATTAAACTTGTAATAAGTTTAATTGCACTTTACCTTAGTGAATTAAGGTTTATAACCCCAATTTGAGACCTACCTTGACCTAAACCCACTAGAACCCAACCTAATCAACCTAGCCACCTAAGTTTCGACCCACACACACCCACACACACCATCCACACGAAAATATCTAGCCTAGAGTTCTCTAGAACTCTCTACCATGTGTTGTTGCCTTGGTTGCCAAAAATAGCAACCAAGAGCCATTCAATTTTTAGATCCACATTTGGTGGATCTAAAAACCACCATCGACCCTCTCTCTCTCACTCTCCCACGAGCTCCCATCATAGGCCTCTCTATAGAATTCCATAATTCTCTAGAGAGCTTCCATTGGGTCTATAAAAAGACCCCATGGGTGGCCATTTGCACCCATTCACTCCCTTGGCAATTGCTCTCCATTGATGCCATTCACGCCACCTCCACTTAGCCACTCACTCCACCTCCACGAGCTCACTACCACCACCATGGAGGACACCATGCCGGGATGCTGGATCAACCCTACCTCTCTCCAAGGGTCGGCTAAGCTACATTGGCCGCCCCTCATTCTCCTCTCCACCACTCCAAGGCCATCGGGGACCACCCCTGAATGCCCTCTACTCTTTTAGCTCTAGATCATGCCTTTCATAAGTTTTACTGCTTTCATTTACTGCTTAGTATAGTAGTTTCTCTTCTCCCCCAATGATGCATGCAAAATCCCCCCGTCGATTTTTGTATGCAATCGTTTTCTGGTAGCTAGGTTTAATTTAAAGCATTCCTGTATAAGCCTTCGTCTAGATTTCTTGTACAAACAACTTTGCCCCAATGAATGAATGAAAAATGCATTTATATATATATATCTCTCTTTATGTGTTTGAAATCACCATGAGCTGAATGATTATTTTATTTGCGTGATTTAAGTGCATGTTCTTTAACCGCCTATATATGCGCACCATAATACTAAGTAGAGCGACTTTAAGGTCGATTTCAAAAATAGAAACACGCCTCCCAGAGACGAACGACCGGGACTCAAGTCTCGTTATTTTACAAAACAATATTTTTGACGAACGTTTTTGTACGACTATACTACGATTTCCGACGACTTTCAAATGCGCGAAAATGGCTTTCTATCAAATGGCGCCGTTGCCGGGGAGGCAACGTCATTTTCTTTGATTTCGATTTTGGAACTATCACTAACGAATGGCCTCTACTTTGTTCTTGATGTGCAGGACAACACGGAAGAAAAAAAGGGATTTGCGCACACAACGAAGCGCGGAAAAGAAATCAGGTGCACATCACATTCTCTTAGATTAGGTTTATTTTCTGAACCCTAAGACTAGATCTACTTCCTGCAATTTCTTTTTTTTTTAAAAAAAAAGAGATTTTTCTTATTTTCATGGAAAAGAAAAAAAATCAAAAAGAAAAAAAAATTTTGAAAAAAAAATCTAGATTGGATTTCCTTTTGAATCTAGGTTAGAAAAAAAAAGAGGGATTTTCATTGAATCTTTTGAAAAATTCTTTTTGAAAAAAAAAGTGCAAAAGATTAAAAATAAAAAAAAAAGCATTTTTGTTGGAAGGCTTGAATTTCAAATTCAAACCTCTTTAAAAACTTTTCCACCACTTTCTGATTTTCGGCCAGATTTCAAGTCTCACCTAAAAATTCGATTGCCGAAAAACCCGTCAGTGAAAAATTCTTTCAAATGCCACCATTACTTTGAGAAAAATCCAAGTATAAAATTTTTAAAAATTTGCGAAGTGCACGGGGGTCAGATTTACCCAGATTCAAAACTTTTCAAATTTCCAAAAGTGATTTCGAGCAATCCGCGAATCAATTTTGACTAAAATTGGTGGGGTTTGAAAGATGATCTAATTGGATTTATTTTCCATATTTTTCCCGAACTTTTGAAGATCATTTGATACTGTTTCAAAGTGAAAAATCATCCAGGGGTCAAAGTTCCAAATCTGACCCCCTGATATTTAAAATTCTCTAAAAATTCGGTTGAAACAGTAAAAATTCCAAAAAAATATTCTATGAAAAACTAATTGAAAAAGGAATCTACTCGAAAAATTTCAAATTAATTGGATTCCAATTATTATTAGAGAATCAACATTATTTCTGTGGTCTGTTGAAATAGAGAAAAACCCTAGAAGTGCATGCAACTTAGGTTGAACCTTTAGGGTCACAAATAGAGGCCACACTTTTGACTAACCTAGACTTAATCAAGCCTAGTTAGCCGGTGAGCTTGGTCACCTTGTGGGTCACTCACCACACACCCCACTGAAGAAAATGGGTTAAAAACTAATTTTAAAACACGAAATCAACCCGAGTTCGTTGTTGTACTATTGGATGAGTTTAATCTCTCTTGCCAAACCTGGTGACTAAGTCTGCGGGGTAGTGTCAAACGACCGCGGCTCGGGGGTCAACTGAACCGGAGGCGTAAGCCAAAGGAAGAACCTTCCCCTTAGTCCCCTCATAACCAGACTGGCTGGGTTACCTTGAGAGGTGGGATTCACTTTCAGTCGGATGTACGACAAACTTATCTTCAGGAATTCAAATCCCTAACGAAAAATCTGGTCACCTAATCTATAAGGACCATTTGATTGACAGGCCTTAGCCTTGTCCTGCGTGGCTACACCAACCCAGGGGTTGGGCGGTGTATGCACGGAAGGAGGTCACTCAGTCCTCGACTGATTGGACCTTGGGAGATGCTCCCAAGGAGGCGAGTCACTTCTATCTACTAAGCCGCGATGGCTAACATTGGATCTGGACCTAATCAGGATCTAGAAGAGCTGGACCCACGAGCTTATCTGAGAGCTCGGGTCACTGAATCAGCTCAACCTTGGGATCAGAACCCAAGGTGGCGAAGATGACTTTTCGCTTTGTCTGATCCTTCTCCTCGGGTCACCGAAATGGTTAACCCATATCCTAACCCTGGATATTATGACCCATACCAGTCGGTCCCTCAAAGGATCTCATCTTATAACCCAGGATATGGATTTCATACTCCTACTTCTCACCCATGGAACATGGGTAGACCTGATTCACCCCCTGGAACCCCTGAAGAGCTACCAGTGCATATGCGGCCACATTATAGAATACAGAGAGCTATAGCTAGTGCTAAGGAAAAGGCCGCATCCTATCTACGCGAAATCCAGGCTATCATTGAGCCGAACCAAAGACAAAGCCGGATTCCGCATCAACAAGCCGTGATGGAGCTCCTTCAGGAAACAACAGAGATAACAAGGCGAATTGGACAAAATCGGGAAACTCAAGAACTATTGCTTTTGAGATATCAAGTGGAAAATAGCATTGAAGACCTCGAAGAATCTGAAACAACTACGCTGAAAGAACACACAGAAGATTCTCGGGAGCAGATGCCCGAAGAACACTCAAGGGAAAAAGAATCTAGCATGGATATGAGACAGGAGCAGGAAGTATGCCGAATGGGTTCATCTGAAATTGAGGAGGAAAGGACTGATATCTCCAGGACTGAGCCACAATCAGATTATCCTGAATCCTGGGAGACACCTTTTGGGTTAGATAACCCGATCGAGACAAGGGAAGTAGATCCAATTGAGGATATGGATCTTGAGGCAAACATTACATGTGACACTACTGATCAATCTAGACCACTTCCCATTGTAGGTGAACCTGTGCTAGAGCCAACATCTTCTGATCTGCACTCTTCTTCTTTCACCTACATCCCTAATTCGGATATTAGAGATTCTAAGATGACACTTTCTATCCTTGATCCTAACATCCAAAAACCAGAAGTAGCTATGGATAACTTGAACAAAGAAATAAATATGCTACCTGAGGTAGGAATTACTGAGGAGCCCAATGCATATGAGGGTGAAGCTTTGAGCAGAATGAGCTAGGGACGCACCTACCATCCTAGTCAATGGCTCGACCTCGAGCCTGAAGAGACAGCCTCTGATGAATCAGAGATGAGTATTGGTGAGGACGAAGTAATTTCTAACGAGGATTTCAGTGACCTCCCCACAGATCTTCTACTTTCACAGATACCCCCATATGACCCGGAGCCTAGAGAGGGCAAGATCTTTGATGTCAATTATCATTATGAGGATCCCTATGACTCAGATTCTGGTTCTGAGATACATGTTGATCTACTCCCTCAGCAACTTCCTGCCGAATTGTGGGACATGATAAATCAGCTGAATCAACATCATGATCCCCCCTCTGATTATCCTCTATTTTCCACCACCACTCCACACTTTCTTATAGCTAGACTTTTTGGAGTAGGGGTGCACAATCAGCTAGTTCACATCTCCGGACCACTGATTTTGGGAGCATACGAGCATATCTTTCTCTTAATCTTAGCTGGCTCCTACTCTAGAAATGACACATCTCATTGAGCTTTCGCCCAGCTGGAGGCGTTAAACTCAGCACATATAGATACCATTCGCCCCACATTCCACCATCATTTTTATACATAGCATATTTTTGTTTTAGCATATTTCCCTTTTATATTGCATATTAACATGTTGAACGATGCTGAATATAATTTCAGGATCAATTACAGGTGATTTCTACCCATTCTCTCCCTGCAGCATTTATTTTCTTTTACATTCATGCATGACGACATGCAAGAACTTAGGCATGGGGGGGTAGATACAGAAAAATTGAAAAAAATTTTATGCCAACACTTAGGAAAACCTTGGAGATGCATACAAAACGTACTTTAGGACCTTAAATAAAAGAACAACCGACTCCACCTCCAATGCTCGCATTGGATCTAGAAATCATTCGTAATAACCAATTCCGACTCAACCGCTCACCTTTTGTTCTAAATTTAGGGTCAAGCTGATTGTAACCCGATATGGGAAATTCACGAAGTACAAATTATATGAGGTTACATGTCTATAGCATATATAGATATTGCATTCATGAATAAAATTATTTTATTAAGAGAATGCATTAGGGATTTTATCCTTTAGTTGATTCCTGTAATCTGGAATCCAGTACAACTTTTCACACACACGTAGAATTTGCAATGGATTCACGATGAAGGCTGATAAACGTCTTCAGTCTGTCGAGAAGAAGCAGTGCGTCTTTTCCTAAACCCTTGGACAATGTTTTGGGAGTCAGGCATATTTTCCTGCAAAAATCCATCAAATAGTGTGAGAGTAGAGTATACTGGTGCTCGAAGATTAGTGCAAGGAATTTGGAATCCTAGATAATTAGGTGATGATACTCTGAGATTAGACATAGTTTTCACTCTCGGTTCCCGCGTATACATTTTTGTGCGAAATTGTGAGAGCCACCGAATAAGGCAAATATGCGGAGTGCAAGTTTTTATAAAACTAGGGCTAAAGTGGATGGTTACGACTATTCTTTACGGAATCCTCAGCTGAAGGAGGGTATTGATGTCAAGGTCAGAAATATCCAGTCCTATCTGTCTCTCCTGGTGCCGTGAGTAGGCACTTCCACCAAATAAGCCACCCAATGTCTCTTGAGTACCACCAATCCCCAATAATGCGTCCTTAATAAAGTTCATGGATGTATGCCAGTTGTGTTATGCTGAAAAAAAAATAAAAAAAAATGAGAAAAAGAAAAAGAAAAAGAATGATGAAAAGAAAGAAAAGCTGAAAAAAAAAATTAGAAAAAGAAAAAAAAAGAAGAAAAGAATGAATATTTAATGTTTATCAAGGCAATACCACCAAATAAAATTGAGCTCCACCAAATATGGCCTTAACCTATTTTTCTTGTGTTTCTGACCGCTCGAATACTGGCTGAGGAATCTCAACTTAGTGTTAGGGTTATGAGAACTCAATTAAAGTGTTAATGCCTAGTGAGACCACCAAATACAGATCCTATGTGTGAATCTGGTGAGGTTGTGAGCTCTAAGAAAAAGAAAAAAAGAGCAAGAGAGAATGAATACAAAGGAATCAAAGAGAGCATAGTTTTTCTCATCTTTCTCTAAGTTAAGTTACTTAGTAATTCGGGAATCTGGATTCTGTAGTACTAGTCTCTATGTAGCACCAAGTGAGAATGAGCCACCAAATATATAATCCTTTCCCTCAAAGATTCTCTACCTAAGCCCAAAGCAGGGGTGAAATTCATAGAATATATTGAATACCCCGAGGGAAGAAATCCGCCTATCCCGCTAGAATTTTTATTAGGGGTCAAGTACAGGCTTTAGAGGTGAATCAATTTTTACTCGAATCCGTTGCAAAAGCTACATAGCTGCACTTTCACGATTGTCTAGATTTCTAGAGCATAGGATGAAAACAAAAAGGAGAAAAATCTCTATGCAAACACTTGATAAAATAACCAGGCCCTTAGGGACCCTTGCTGTAAATAATTTAGTCTTGCATTTGCTAGGGACTAGCAAGATTTAGGCATGGGGGTATGATTGCGCAGCAATCATAGGTCTTAATTGACCTAAATTAGGCTAGGACTTAGCATAAGTTATGGTTATTCATGCATGCATATGCATTATCTGCATCTTTACTGGTTTCCTTTAGCTATGCATAAAATAATGTTATAATGTGCTAATTAAGTGCATTATGTCGATTGCAGGGAATAAGCTTATCAGGAGCTGGATCTGAAGCTAGATCAGGAATAACGGGAGTTGTAGTAGAGCTGGAGTAGAAGGCCTAGTTTAGATATAGGAATAATAATGTAAGGGGGTTAAAAGTTTGCTATTCTATTAAGTAGGAATAAAGCAATAAAATGTGAAGAGCTTAGGTCCATCCTAGCCCTAGGATAGCCTAGAGACTTCCCCAAGCATTAGCCACCCTTAGACTAGGTCACAACACCATAGGAAGCCTTAAAACCCTAGTTCCAACCCTTCTCTAGACGTCCAGATAAGTTTTAAGACGTTCAGGACCCTTAGCCAACTCCCGCACACTTCAAACCCACTTCTGTAGTGTTATTGGACGTCCAGACACTTTGTCAGACGTCCAATTTCTGCAGAATACCCAAAACGGAACCCGAAATCCTTCCTGACTCTGATTGGACGTCGGGACAACAAGTCTGGACTTCTGATTTTTAAGTATAAGACGTCTGATTCTATAATTAGATGTCTGATACTGCTCTCCAATTCTTGTTTTGAGATTTAAGCCTTGATCTTGGATCTCTAGGTCCCTAAACCCAATTCCAACCCCATAGGAACCTAAATTAAGGTGCCCTAACCCTAGTACACCACCTCTAGACCTCCCTAAGGACTTAATTAGGTCCTCACTAAACCTAATTGACTTGGATCTTAGTCAATTCCATCAGCCTATTCAATTGGAATCATTGAGTCCAATTGAGCCCTAATCTCAGTACACACTATCCAATTGGGCTCAGTGAGAGTCCAATTAACCTAGACCTGACTTAATTGAGTTGTTTTACTCTCAATTAAGTTTCCACACACCCAATTAAACTTGTATTAAGTTTAATTACACTTTACCTTAGTGAATTAAGGTTTATAACCTTAATTTGAGACCTACCTTGACCTAAACCCACTAGAACCCAACCTAATCAACCTAGCCACCTAAGTTTCGACCCACACACACCCACACACACCATCCACACGAAAATATCTAGCCTAGAGTTCTCTAGAACTCTCTACCATGTGTGGTTGCCTTGGTTGCCAAAAATAGCAACCAAGAGCCATTCAATTTTTAGATCCACATTTGGTGGATCTAAAAACCACCATCCACCCTCTCTCTCTCACTCTCGCACGAGCTCCCACCATAGGCCTCTCTAGAGAATTCCATAATTCTCTAGAGAGCTTCCATTGGGTCTATAAAAAGACCCCATGGGTGGCCATTTGCACCCATTCACTCCCTTGGCAATTGCTCTCCATTGGTGCCATTCACGCCACCTCCACTTAGCCACTCACTCCACCTCCACGAGCTCACTACCACCACCATGGAGGACACCATGCTGGGATGTTGGATCAACCCTACCTCTCTCCAAGGGTTGGCCTAAGCTACATTGGCCGCCCCTCATTCTCCTCTCCACCACTCCAAGGCCATCGGGGACCACCCCTGAATGCCCTCTACTCTTTTAGCTCTAGATCATGTTTTTCATAAGTTTTACTTCTTTCATTTACTGCTTAGTAGAGTAGTTTCTCTTCTCCCCCAAAGATGCATGCGGAATCCCCCCGTCGATTTTTGTATGCAATCGTTTTCTGGTAGCTAGGTTTAATTTAAAGCATTCCTGTATAAGCTTTCCTCTAGATTTCCTGTACAAACAACTCTGCCCCAATGAATGAATGAAAAATGCATTTATATATATATATCTCTCTTTATGCGTTTGAAATCACCATGAGTTGAATGATTATTTTATTTGCGTGATTTAAGTGCCTGTTCTTTAACCGCCTATATATGCGCACCATAATACTAGGTAGAGTGGCTTTAAGATTGATTTCAAAAATAGAAACACGCCTCCCAGAGACGAACGACCGGGACTCAAGTCTCGTTATTTTACAAAATAATATTTTTGACGAACGTTTTTGCGTGACTATACTATGATTTCCGACGACTTTCAAATGCGCGAAAATGGCTTTTCTATCAGGTTGTAGGGTGGAAATAGTCTCTCAAGGTTCTCTGATTGTCACCCACCCTAATCTCGTCTTCAGGTCTTTTTTCATCCATTTTACTTATTTCTAGGTTACCTTTCCTAAAAATTCTTTCAGGCTCAAGGTTGAAAAGAAGACTATTTCTAAGAGAGCGCCTACCAAGCATACACCAAGTAAACACAAGGCAAGGGTTCTTTTATTAAGTTAAAGCACTTTAAGCCCTCTTCCAACCTTTCTAGTTTGGCCAAATGGAGTCAAGGCAGTATTTCTCCATTCCCACGTAAGTGGTATAAGAGAAATTTGGTAGTTGAGATTCCTAGTCAATATCTGTTAAAGAGGTTGAGGTTAATTTTAGTTCTTTTGGGTGATCAATCAAGTTGTCAATCAATTATGTGCCCTAAATTGACCTTCGAGTGCACTAGAGATGTACACTTTGTTGCAACGACATTCTCAAATGCTCAAGTAAAAAGGTACTACAAGGATGGAACCAAGGGATGCAAGTAGGGTGAACCCCTCCTTTGAGGCGATGCATTAGCGATGCTTGTTAACTACCCTTGAATTCTTTTATAGGGTGTCCCCCTCCTCAGAGTATCAAATCACTCGAGCAAAAGTTAATACCACTGTTTCAAAGTGAGATAGGAGGGTTTGCACTAATAAAGATATCGATGCCTATAGCCTTAAGGGTCCAAGTCCTAGTGCAGTGCCTATAGTGAGCACTCAGTGCAGGAAGTGTGCATCACAGCGCAAAAAGTGATTTTTCTTTTGAAAATCGCAATCAAGTTATTCAAACACTTCATGTATATTTTAATTTCTTTTCAAGAAGCAATGTGACCACTTGATTAATCTTTTCAAGTCAGGTTAAGTGGTATTCTTTAATTATATCCAAATGCAATGCATGTGCAGATAACTAATGCAAAAAGATAGGCAGTATGCACCTTGCTCCAGCACTCTTCAATATAGAAATGCACACAATGCAGTAAGAAAATCTAGATGCTACTCAAACAATCCTAGATGGTCATCTAAAGATATGTAGCTTCTAGCAGGCAATTCGGATTCTTTTTTTTAAAATAAATGTGCAATCAAAAGAACTAACTAACTAAGAATAAACCTAGAATCTAAAGAATTGGGGACACTCCCCAAAAATTGGCCCAAGAGTACAAGGGCGAGAAAAAAAATAACTAGACTAAATCCTAAAGGGTCGATTCTAAAATTCTAAATCAGAAATCTAAGAGGCAGGCTCTTCTTGGATGGTCCTCCGTGTGTTTCCATGTGTGTGCACTCAAGGCTCATAGGCTCCTATGATTATCTCTAGGGTGGCGGCAAGGTCCACCAAAAATAGCCTTTGTCGTGTGCTTCTGTAGCGTTTGTTCATTTTTGCATGCAAACAGAAACAAGGTCAGTAATTCAGAAAAGCTTTAGAAATAGCGTAAAAATAATATAAATTTTTTGAATAAATAAATAGGCATATTTCCTCTCCGGTAACGACACCATTTGGTAGAGCGATACTCATTTTTGGTAAAAATTTTAACATAAAATATTGCTTCGTTGTAGTATGTCGCGTGGTTGAAAATTGCTTTTCAAAACATTTAATAACTCAAAATCTAACCACAAAAATAGTTATGTCATCTCCATAGGGAAGAATAAGCCTATTAAACTAGTGAATGGTCCCTCACTTATTTGGGAAACTCAACAAGTGTGCATATTAATTAGAGCAACTCCTTTTCTCACATAAACTTTCATTCTAAATAATTGATCAGGAATGTAGGGGTTTATATGCAAAATCACCATACAATAATATTCTGTTAATAAGTGAATAATGATCTTGGAATATAGCAATCAATATAAATATCAATCTCTCAGAGAATAAACTTTGTTCTCTATAATACTATCTCATGCTTTTTATTCTTAATGAGAGTAATTTAACTAATGAAGAGGTATGTCTATGCAATTTACTCTCAATAAATTAAGTCATTAAATAAATGAACAGTAAATCTTGCAATGGCATAAGACGTAAATAAAAATATGAGAGAAAACAGAGGATTTCTCCTCTTTCTTCCCCACGTATGGTGTAAGGCACGGGTGGTCCTGGGGTGATCGGTCGAGGGTAATCGAATACAGGCTTCGCGATGACGGTGTCGGGGCGTCGAGAGGCGGCCGGAGTTGGTCTGCTGGTGAGGAGGTAGGCCGGCGGCGGTGGAGTTGGTGGCGAAAGAAGGAACTGCCATGTGCTAACGTGAGGCATCTACTAGAGCTTGCTATTAGCGAGGATTCTCGAGCAATGCTTGGACGCATCGGAGTGAATTGGGACTGAGGTTGGTGGTTGGAGGATGCTCGATGGAGGGCGCTGCCACTGCTGCAGTTTGGGTTCTTTTTTTCCTAACAGTGATGGTGAAGAAGAAGAGAAGAATGAAAGAGAAGAGGGGGCCGGCTGTGTGCGCATGAGCATGCACACGCGTGAAGGAGCACACACTAGCGCGGTTGTTGGGAGCGCGGAGAGGCGTGTGCGTAGTGCTGTTGCTATTGCTATGCGCATGTGCGGGTGTGGTGATGGCGGTGGGTAGTGCGACGAAGATGAAGATGGAGGAAGAAGAAGAAGATGAAGGGAAGAACGGAGGAGTTGATAGTGTACGCTGTCTCCATGCACAGAGATCGAGGGTGATAGCAAGGTTGACGGTGCAGAGATCTTAGGCCATGGTGTGTGCCATGTCCATGGTGCGTGCCTCCTTCATGGTCAATAGGATCGGAGAAGATGGAAGATGCCCCTCGAAAGCATGGTTGCAGCCTGTTTCTTATAGAAGTTCCCGCGATCTATTTCAACCACTCAAAATCTCCTCCAACAACTGGACGAAGATACTGAGCGGTTGAGATGGATGCGGTGAGGCTCGGCCGACTTGATTTGGTGGTGGAGCAGCAGTGCATTGAGTCGGGAAGGAGTTGGGCATTCTACAGGAAAGAAGAGAACAAAGAAACAAATTGGCTTATTTATACAATTTATCTAAAATAGTGCATGAAATGCATGTCACTATAATGGAATGTATAAATATGCATGCAAGCCCTTATTTATAAACTAATCTATTTATATATTAAAATATGCTATGTGCATGCAAACATTAATTTAGTAATTAGGCATTTAAGCATTTACTTAGCCCATAATTGTGGTCTCATCAGTCATACCACAAGAGGATTTTGAGATCAAACCAGCTATTCTGAACCTAATCAAGCATTTCCGTGGTCTTCCGAGAGAGGACCCTTTTTGCCATCTCGAGGAATTAACTATCCTCGCTTAAACCACTCGTTACCGCAATGTGTAGGAAGACGTGTGGTTAATGAGACTTTTTCCTCTCTCTTTAAAAGATAAAGCTTTACACTAATTTAGAATAGTTGGGTGCCCTATCACCACCTGGCCCCAACTAAAGAGCACTTTTCTTAAAACAAATTTTCCGATCGGTCTAACTAACACTTTAAGAAGATCCATAATGACCTTTCAACAAAAAAATGGTGAACCCCTCCATGAATCTTGGGAAAGATTCCAAGAACTTCTAAGAAGTTGTCCCCACCATGAAATTCCACAATGTTTGTTAGTGCAGATCTTCTATCATGGATTAGAAGATCAATTAAAGAGATTTTTGGGTGCCTCTTGTGGAGGCAATTTCCCTAATACAGCTGCCGAAAGTGCCTACCTCCTTTTTGAAGAAATGAGTGAAAACTGATTTAATATGACTTCAATGGACACTTTCGGTAGAACCCAAAACCCAAGACACAGAGTCAATGAAATTGACTCCAAATCCACCTCTATTATAGTCACTCAAGATGATCTACACATGATAGCTCAAGGATTGAACCAGATGCAAATACACCAGAAAAAAATGGAAGAAAAGCTCACTCACAAACAAGCTCCACCCCTTAACTCTCCACACCTTAATTCTCCACGCTTTAACTCTCCACACACTAAAACTCAACTTCTCCGAAGAGAAAATCTGCACAACATTGATGCCACACTTGCTGGTCAGCAGTTTTCTGCTGATTTTACACAAGATTTGACTGGGAATTTTGATTATTTGAATTAGAATATTCTTGTTCCCACCTCAAAAAATATTTATGCTCTCCAGGAGAAATTTAGAAACCCCTCCAACACTTACAATCATAATTGGAGGACTAACCCGAATCACTCCTGGAAAGGCCAGAACCCAATTCCTTTCCCCAAACAAAATCAATTTGGGAATTATGGGTAGCCCGCATATCAGCTTGGACCATGCCAGGAAGATATCAATAACAGGTCATGACTCTACAAGGTATGCAGAATCAAATGATAGAGGTAACCCGCATGATCACTAACTTGCAACATCAAGTTAAGGTTACTCTTGATCATCGATCTGCTGGGAATTTACCTTCTCAATGCATGCCCAACTCGAGTAATCAATAGAATCAGTTCCAAGGTGGATATTCCAGTCAACCCATTCACCCAGCACCTCAGCACCCCCTGGGTTTCAATAACAATCAAGCTTCCCATCCTCATCCTAGAACAACCATTCTACAAATGCAGTTACTTTGAGGAACGGGAAAACCACTCAAGATCCCCTGCCTGTTTTTAATGAAAAATAGATCAACTCTTCTCCCTCTTCCTCTAACCTTGTTCAGGAACCTAATAATGCAAAACAGGAAAACCCTATACCCTTTCCACAAGCCCTTCACTCTTCACACACCAAGAAGAAGAAATCTGAGCCCACTGATAAGGAATTAATGGATCTTTTTGGGCAAGTAGAGATTAATATCCCTCTCGTAGATGCCATAAAATATATTCCTACCTATGCAAAATTTCTAAAAGATTTGTGTACTCCCAAAAGGCAACCTCGAAACCTAGGAAAGGTGATCCATCCAGAGATAGCTCAGTTGTGCGGAGCAAACTGCCCTTTAAGAAGAAATATCCAGGTACACCCTTGATTCAAGTTGTCATTAATGACACTTCTTTTGATCGTGCTTTACTGGATCTCAATGCCTTGATTACTCTTATCCCCACAATTATTTTTTAGGAATTAAAGATTGGAGAATTAAAGCTTGTTGAGGTTACTCTTCAATTAGCAAACCTATCTACAATTAAACCAAGGGGAATTGTTGAGGATGTCCTTATTCGGGTCAAAAATTGTCTATTTATAGTAGACTTTTTAGTCCTAGACATAGAGGTACTGGAGGCTTTAAAGTTTGCCCCTATAATTCTTGGAAGACCATTCTTAGCCATCGCCTATGCTAAAATTGATTGTGATTCTGGCAAGATGAAGATCATGTGTGGCGGTAAATCTATAACCCTAGATATTTTCCAAGCTTCTAGGTGGTTCCAAGAACCTAATTTCTTTAATGACTCGAATTCATAAATGGAAAATATAGTGGAGGAAACTTTGTAGATTTCACACCTGGGTTCCTATTTTGCCATTAACACGGTTCCTGAACAATCCACTTCATCCCACCCTCCCACTCTAACCACACATTCTTCAACTAACACTTTAGCTGACCCCTTCACTCTCACTTCACCACTAACTTCTAAGGTGGAAATTCTTTCAGAACCGGGCCCACAACTGGAGTTAAAGCCCTTGCCCAACTCCCTTAAATATGTTTTCCTGGGTCCAAATCAGACCCTACCCCTGATCATAAATTATGGACTTACTGGGGAGCAAGAGGAAAAACTTCTCTAGGTTTTAAGTAAAAATTGAAAAGCTATTGGCTGGACCCTTTCTGACTTTAAGTGTATTCATCCGTCCTATTGCACTCATTGCATCTATCTACAGGACGATTCTTGCCCCTCCCGCCAACCATAGAGGTGCTTAAACCCTACTATGCAGGAGGTGGTAAAAAAGGAAATTATCAAGTGGCTTGATGCTGATATCATCTACCCCATTTCTGACAGCTCTTGGGTTAGTCCTACTCAAGTCATTCCAAAAAAGGCTGGACTAACAGTTGTCACCAATGAAAATGGGGAAAACATAGCCACTAGGACTGCTTCTTCTTGGCGTGTGTGTATTGATTACAAAAAATTAAACTCTGCCACCAAGAAGGACCATTTTTCGCTCCATTTTATTGATCAAATCTTGGAGCGGTTAGTCGAATGCAAATAATATTATTTTCTTGATGGGTATTCTGGCTATAATCAAGTAGCGGTCCATCCTGAGGACCAAGACAAAACTACATTCACCTGCCCCTTTGAAACCTATGCTTTTTGAAGAATGCCCTTCGGTCTCTGCAATGCATCGATGACTTTTCAATGGTGTATGCTTGTAGTATTTTTAGGCTTGGTAGGTGAATGTCTGGAAGTTTTTATGGATGACTTCTCTACTTTTGGAGATTCTTTTGGCATTTGTCTTTGGAATCTTGAAAGAACCCTCCAAAAATGCATAGAAGTTAATCTCATCCTCAGTTGGGAAAAAAGTCATTTCATGGTTCAGGAAGGTATTGTCCTAGGCCATGTTTTTTCTAAAAAAGGAATTGCAGTAGATTGAGCTAAAATTGATGCCATCTCTAAGCTCCTACCGTCAACTACTGTGAAATAGATTCACTCCTTTTTAGGGCAAGTGGGTTTCTACCGCCGTTTCATTAAAAATTTTTCCCAAATCTCCAAGCCCTTAAGTTAGTTACTAATGACCAGCCATTCAATTTTGAGGTTGAAGAAGAATGTTACCGAGGCACTAATTTTATAGGGACCTAATTGGAATTATCCCTTTGAACTCATGATTGATGCCTCGAATTTTGCTATGGGGGTTGTTCTAGGGCAAAGAGTTGACAAGAAGCTTGTTGTGATCTATTATGCTAGAAAAACTCCATCAGCTCGCCAACATCTGGGGCTACTTGAGGAGATGGAGAGGAACGTGGGTGCTGGGGTTTGGGAAGGAGACAACTGGGTGGAGGGTCTGGTGGTCTAGGAGACGACAACAAAGAGAGCGAATGGAAGCAAAGGGGCTGGTCCGCAAGCGACCCAAGGTGTGGGTGGGTTTTAGAGGAGTATGAGAGGGGGGAATGTAGGCATTGTGTATTATTGGTGTCGAAGATGAGGGCACATGGCGACGGTGTGTAGGTCGCCGACCCTTTGCTTAGCCTATGGGGGCTGGGGACAAAAGAAGGCAGAGTGCAAAATGAAGGGGAGGGCAATGCAGTGGAGGACAAGCTAGGGTCTAGGAAGTGAGTGGTGTTGTACCACCGCCACCTCCGACGGAGCTGAGGTAGATGTATGATGTGGAAGTTCCACAATCAAAGGAGGTTATGGCTGCGAAGATGGCGGTTTGGGGGGCCCTCATCGGTGAAATTATGGTAGGAAGGTATGAGCGCGAGCGGATTCTCAACCTGTTAAGATCTTTGTCTCTGTCCTCTCAAGGGTGGAAGGTGGCACACTTGGGTAGGGTAAGGTTTGTGTTATTCGACTTGGGTATTTTGGATGTGGAAGGGCTTCGATTTCGCACAAGTAACCTAGAAGGGCTTACGGTGATGTGGAGAATGGTTTCGCCATTCGATGGTGCTCTCCAAGATCACCCTCCTCAAAGAGCTGAGATTAAAAGGGGTGTGTTGGAGATATGGGGACTGTTGTTGCATCTGAGGTCAAATGGGGTGGTGGCAGGAGTTGTGGCTAACTTCGTCGCTCTAGTAGAGAATGCCAATATGGGTCTCTGTGAACAGGATGAGAGATCAATTAGAGTTGAGGTGAAGGTGACAAAGGGGGGCCAATTCCTGACAAAGTCATCCTCAGGTGTGGAGGAAGTTCATGGCTCCTCAGAATGAAATTCAACCTTTTCAACGAGGATGAACAGCAGGTGGAAACTCCTACGATGCAAGTGGAGGGGAAGGTCCACCAGGGCGATACTTAGGAGGGTGGGCCAAAAAGAAGAGGAAAGAATTTCATTGGTCGAAGGTCCAGGATGCTGAAATGAATGGGGTAGATCAATGACTGGTAGAGGATGTGATGGTGTAGGATGAAGGTGGGGGTAAAGAGCTCATGATTGTTCCTACAGATCCACTGAGATAGTAGGAGGAGTGCGATCACACACCTGAGAACCCAGATTGTGGCTCCAGGGGGTTTGAAGTATGGAGTGGGGTCTTCATCTAAGGGGAAAGCTATGCGTTCTCCTTATAAACTGAGGGAAAGAAGAGGTGGTTGTGACCAGAGATCCACTGATGAGAAAGTGACAGCTATTTTGAATGTTGAGAGGAGGTCAGGGGGACATCAGAGGACCTCTATGTCCAAGGAATGAAGGTGCTCACATGGAACGTGCGTGGGTTGCGCGATCGGGTGTCGAGAGCCTCTTTGGCTAGATATCTCCGTGAGTGGAAGGTGGATTGTACTTTAATCCAAGAGACACATCTTGAAGGTGGAGGGGACACTTCATGGTAGTCGCTTCTTTAAGGGGGTCATGCAGATTTTAGAGTAGTGGATGTGCGTGGAAGGGTGGGTGGAATGGCGGTCTGGTGGAAGACATCCAGGCTGAGTCTGAAAGAGGAGTGGATGGGCCACTTCATGCTCTTGTGCAGATTCAAATGTCTAGGGGACGATCAGGAGTTGATCTTGTCATGTGTATATGGTCCCTGCGATGACAATAAGAGGAATGAGCTATGCTAGGAGTTGCATGAGATGGCGAGCAAAACTAATGGGTTGCCATGGCTTGTTGGTGGTGACTTCAACAGTATCATGTCAGAGAACGATCGAAGGATTGGGAGGGTGGACAGATCATCACTTGGTTTCTAGTTGGTAGTTTCAGAGATTGGATTAAATGAATATCCATTAGCTGGGGCAAAGTTCACATGGAAGGGAGGGAATAGATTGATCTCAAAGCTGGACAGATTTTTCGGGAGTGTGGAGATGTTGGAAAGATTCTAACTCTCACCAATTATGGAACTCATTCGTCCCTTCTCTGACCATACACCATTACTTTGGGACAGTGGAGAGGAGTCTTATGTTGGCACCTACTTTAAATTCAAGAAATCATGGCTGCGGGAGGAGGGCTTTAAGGAGATGGTTAATCGGTGGTGGGAGAATCAACAGGTGGGTGGCTCTACCACTTGCCGTTTGGCCAGCAAATTGAAAGACTTAAAAGCTATGCTAAAGGAATACAAACACATTGTGGAGACGGTGAGGAGTCAGCGGCGTTCTGAAGCCCTTTCCATGGTGCGAATGCTAGATGAGAAAGAGAATGGAGGATGGTTGGTTGAGGGGGAGGCAGCACAATGGAAACACTGGCAAGGAGTGGTTCAAGCAGAGGATTTGGTGAGGGAAATGGATTGGAGTGAAAAATCGAGGCAACTTTGGTTGAAACATGGAGTTGCAAATACGAATTTTTTCCATATGGTAGCGAGCTCCAGAAGGAGAGTGAATTTCATTTCTTCTCTAAAGAAAGGGGATTCGGTGTTGACTTCACTAGATGAGATTAGAAAGGAGATGGCTAGACACTTCAAAGAAGTCTCAAGGTCGAATGGGAAAGGAACATGGAGGATGCAACATCTAATCTTTCTCGGGTGGAAACTGCTGCAGCTGCAAAATTGATTGAATCTATTTTGGAGCAGGAAGTGTTAGAAGCTATGGCAGGGCTGAATGCAAAGGGCTCGCTGGGGCTAGATGGATTCCAAGTGCTATTTTATAAGGAGTTTTGGAGTGTGCTCAAAGGAGATGTCATGGAGATGATAGCAGAATTCCAAGGGGGAAATTCTGGAGTTGAGAGAATAAACAAGTTGTACCTTTTTTTGCTAGCAAAGTGTATTGGGGCAGAGACCTTGATATAGTTCAGGCCCATTGTGCTTTCGAATTCAATATATCTAATCATTAGCAAAGTGCTGGCTAATCGTCTATTGTGTGTTCTATCTGATTTAATCAGCCCAGTGCAGTCGGCTTTTCTCCCCAATAGATCATTGCAAGAGTCTTTCATTGTGGCACAAGAGGTGGTTGCGGAGTGGAGCAGGAGAAAGAGAAAAGCCTTCATTTGGAAGGTAGATTTTAGTAGAGCATATGACTCGGTTGAGTGGTCATATCTATGGGGGATTATGAAGAGGAGAGGTTTTCCGTCTATATGGATACAATGGATGAAAAGATGGATTGTTACCTCCTCCTTTTCCCCTTTTGTGAATGGGAGGCCGTGTGGGGTGTGGATTCAACCTCAACATGGGGTGAGACAAGAATGCTCTCTGGCTCCTCTTATTTTTAACCTAGCAGTGGACACATTAGCACATTTTACATGTAGCCTGGCTGAAGTAGGGCTGATTAAGGGTCATTCACTGTCAAATTCAAGAGTTTTGGCACCAATTCTACAATATGCAGATGACACTGTGTTCTTTGTAGAAGGAGGATAGTAGGAAGCTAAAATCCTTCTCTCTTTGATCACCATATTGGGTGAGATAGCAGGCTTGAGGCTGAATGGGGTGAAGTCAAATTTGGTGTGTTTCGGTATGTCAGCACAGGAAGGGGAGACAATGGTAGCCACCATACACTCTTCAGCCACAACCCTCCCTGTGAGATATCTAGGATTACCTTTAACTGATAAGAAACTCAAGAGGAGTGATTAGGAATCCTTGTTTGAGAAAGTGAACACCAAGTTGGAATCCTGGAGCAGTAGATTTCTCTCTAAGGGTGGAAGATTGATTTTGCTCAATTCGTTCATAACCTCGATTCTGGTCTTCTTCTTTTCAATTTTCAGATCATCGAAGGCAGTATGGAAAAGGTTGGATGTAATGAGGAAGAGATTTTTCTGGAAAGGAGCGAAGGTAGAGTGCAGGTTCTTGCATCCGGTGAAGTGGGGGCAGCTGTGTAGGCCTCTCTCGAAGGGAGTGATGGGCATTCATTCCCTGAAACATTTTAATGATTCTATGTTACTGAAGTAGGCCATTAAATTGACCACAGATGAGGGGAAGATGTGGGCTCAATTAGTTAAAGAGGCATATGGTCCCAACCTAGTGCAGCTATGGAAGAACCAGCCAAAAAGGCCTTCTCCATTCTGGATGTTGGTCAAGAAAGCAGTCCAAGAGCACTGGTCTGACTTTGTTCTAGAATTGGGGGATGGCAGGCAGTTTTTGTTCTGGTGAGATGTGTGGTCTAAACTGGTGTTGTTGTCAGTGAACTACTCGAGAGTCTTTGTTGTAGCTGTGGACAGTAAAGCCTCAATTAAGGACTGCTAGGATGCTGAGAATAGCAGCTGGGTTGTTCCTACAGTCTGCACACTCGAGGGAGGATGCACACAGCAGAAGCATGATAGGTTGATTGCAGACTTTAAGGCATTCCAGCTGGTTGGGCGAGTGGACTGTTTCAGATGGAAACATGGCCTATTTACTACATCCAAGGCATACAAAGGACTGATGGACGCTGGGGAGGCAGTCTGCACATCTGAAAATCGTGATTGCAGCAAAATCTGGAAGTTGAAAATTCCAATTAAAATCAAGATATTTTTATGGCTTTGTAGACATGACAGACTTGTTACAAGGAAAAAGAGGAGTAGAAGACTAGATGCTTCAACACAGGATTGCCCACTTTGTAACCTCCCCACTGATAGCAGGGAACATTTATTTGCATCATGTTTGGTGACAGATCAAATTTGGAGGGGACTCTGTGGGGAAGCCCTGCCCACTTGGGAGGAACTTTGGAGGAATCTTTGGACACATGGGAGTGTGTAGGTGAAAAAGGTAGTGATTATGTGGAGTGTGTGGTGTGCTCGTAATGAGCGGTTGTTTAGAGGGGGATTCGTTATTGTGGGAAATATTGTAAGGGAATGCTAGGGACATGTGAAAGATTAGGAGAATCTCATGTAATGCTCTGTTTTCTATATAAATAAAAGGATCCCAATCTACTATCGTTCTCGGTAGCATTCCTCATCGTTGCAAAAAAAAACTCCTGATGATGCACAACGGAATTACATAGTTACTGAAAAGGAACTTCTTGTCATTGTATTTGCCCTAAAAAAATTTCGATCTTATCTTTTGGGGTCACATGTCATGGTATATACCGACCACTCAACACTCAAATATTTGCTGACCAGAAAAGATGCGAAACCCCACCTTATCCGTTGGATCTTGCTGCTCCGGGAATTTTACTTAGAAATCAAGGATAAGGTGGGATCGCAAAATGTAGTGGCTGACCATCTCTCTCGTCTTATGATGAATGACATAATGACACCCCCTGATCAATTCCCTAATGAAAGCATTTTAGTTGCCAACACCCATCTCTCTCGTCTTATGATGAATGACATACTGACCCCCCCTGATCAATTCCCTAATGAAAGCATTTTAGTTGCCAACACCCTCCCTTGGTTTGCACCCATTGCAAACTATCTAGCAACAAAATGAATCCTCTCTGATTGGCCAAAAACCAAAAGGGATAAGTTCTTCATTGACATTAAATACTATTTTTGGGAGGAGCCCAAACTTTTCCACATTTATGCTGATCAGGTCATTATACGATGTGTCCCTGATTCAGAAATCCATGATATTCTGACACATTGTCATTCAGTGGCCTATGTTGAACATTTTTTCGGCAACAAAACTGCAGCTAAAATACATAATTCTGGTTTCTTTTGGCCTAGCTTGCATAAAGATGCTCATTCTTTCGTTTAGTCATTTGTGCTTTGCCAAAGCATCGGCAACATGACTCGGAAGGATATGATGCCCCTTAATCCAATTTTAGAAGTTGAAATTTTTTATGTATGGGGCATCGACTTCATGGGACCGTTCATCAACTCTAGTGGGTATTTGTATATACTAGTCGTAGTCAACTATGTATCTAAATGGATTGAAGTAATACCCACCCGCACTAATGATCACCGTGTGGTTGTCGAATTTATTAAGAAAAATATTTTCTCAAGATTCAGCATTCCAAAGGCCATTATCAGTGATGGAGTCTCACACTTCACTCACTCACAATTCCGTCACCTTCTTTCTAAATATGGGGTTAATCAAAAAATTTCCACACCTTATCACCACCAGAAAAATGACCAAGCTGAAGTTTCTAACCGGGAAATCAAAAATATTTTACGAAGGATGGTTAAGCCCGATCGTAAAGACTGGCCCACCAAGTTGGACGATGCTTTATGGGCCTACCGTACCGCTTTCAAAACCCTGCTCGGCATGTCTCCCTTCCATCTGATTTTTGGGAAGGCATAACATCTTCCGATAGAACTTGAACATAGGGCTTTCTGGGCAATAAAGTAATTAAATATGGATTTATCTATCGTTGGTATCCACAGAAAACTACAATTGACTAAATTGAAAGAATTACGTAATTTTTCTTATGAAAACACATGGATTTATAAAGATCAAACAAAGAAATTTCCTGATAAATACATTATTTGGAAACATTTTGATGTCAATCAACGCGTTTAGCTTTTTGATGCAAGATTACATATTTTTCCTGGAAAATTAAAATCCAAATGGACTGGCTCCTTTATTGTATTAAAAACATATCCTTACGGTGCTGTTGATCATTTTGATCCAAAAACTAATACGAGTTTTCAAGTCAACGGTCGACGTTTAATTCCCTATTTTGATCATTCCCTGAATCTTCCTTCATAATCTTTCGATTTAACCGAACCGACCACAGCTGATCACTGATGCACACTACGCTCGACTGAATGGTGTAAAAGATAGCACTGGATGGGAGGTAACCCATCATTTTTCTTGCTTTCTTTTTCTTTCTTTTCTCCAGGTTTTGACTATCCTAAATCCGATCGCCTTTTACTAAGGTGATCCCTCTTTCCCTCCTAATTTATGAGGACATTGCTTATCTTAGGCATGGGGGGTGTTTTAAAATTTTGACGATCGATTTAGGATTTTCAAAAACTAAAAATATGCATTTTTTTTGTCATTTTATTTTCCTGTTTGCTTACCCAAAAAAATAAAAATATTGAAAACTTTTTGAGGAAAATTTTGAAATCGAGACTAAGGTTGAAAACTCACTTTTGGTACAATGGGATTTTATCTTTAATAAACTAGGGATAAAGATATGGATCCAATCATTAGAATTTCAGGGTTTATCCTTAGACTAGATCAAATATCCTTCTCAAAAATTCCACCTGAACTCATGATAGTTCAGGTGACTTGATTCTCTTTTGTAATATGGAAAGTACCTGGCTTAGTTTCTGATTCAAAAACATGCTTTTCCTGCAAAACTTTCTGTGTCAAATTTCACACACAAGCCAACACCTAAAAACAACTAAAAATTAGAAAAACCCCTTTGTTTGGCCTTAGTAAAAGTCTGAAGTAGATCATTGGTTTGAGTTCCCACCGCCGAGAAGGAGGAAAATGCCTCCTTTGAGGATGCGATGTCAACATGTTACCGTCTCGATGTTGCTCCATATCTATATTTCATATCTTTAGATGGAGCATTAAAGAACTTTTTTGCAGCTCAAGTGCCTTGGATGATGCTCTACCTATAGTGTCGGAGCAAGAGCTTGAGTTTGCTTGCAGCGCTCCCTTGCACCACATGGCATTTTGGAGTTGTGAGCTCCTGGGTGGTGTCATGGACAGTGCTATCTAGAAGTACTGGCGCCAGAGCTCCCTCGCGGATTGGTAACAGGAATGATAATCCCGACACATCTGTTGTAAGACTAAGATAAAAATAAGCATGGGGGAGAGAGAAAAAAAAAGTTTCAAACCAAAACCATGCCCTTGCAAATGTTGGCTTATCACATGCACAGACACAGGTTTTAAAGGTTATTGCAAGTTGCGAATCAGATTCAAGAGCCAGAAAAATCCTAAAAATAGAAATTTCAAGTCATCTGAATTAACAAGGGGTTAATCTGTGAATTTTTTGGAGGATATATTGATCCCATTTTTGTCTAATTTTTGGGTTCGAAAATAAAACCTGATGTTTATCTTTAACAAATCCCATAACTCCTATGTTTGGAGCAACCTATGTCCCGTAAACTCTTTCTCCTCAAAAGTCTAAAAAAATAGAATTCCCCAAAATTTCATTTTGTAGAAATTAAAGTTTTGCTAAGAGACTAGCAAAAGATAAGCATGGGGTTGTGATAAACGCCAGTTTATCACCATTCCTGTGCATTAAAACAAACCTTGCTCTTAGGATTTTGCTCCGCAAATGGGTTTTTGGGTTGCATTTAGGCATCAATTAGGTTAGGCATGCATTGCATTTTTTATTGTATTTTTAATGTGTTTCTTGGAGTGTTAGGGATAAATAGATTGACAAATCCCTAAAACCCCAGCATTCTTGAAGGTAATTGGTGAAGAGGAAGCTCAATCAGGCTAGGACTCAGCTAATTCCAGCTCATCATGGTTGGATACCAGCTCCCTTGCACTAGGGCTAGCTCCATTCAGCTCCATTCAGCTCACCTTAGCTGAATGGTAGCTCAAGGCAACTCATCTCAGCTCAACCCAACTCAAGCTAGCGCAAATCCAGCTCAACTTACTTGAGTCTAGCTCATCTCAGCTACCATCAGTTCACTGGGAGCTCTAGCTAGCTCAACTAAGTTGACAAGAGTCAATCTCAGCTCAACCCAGCTCAAGCCAACTCAGATCCAACTCAGCTTAGTTGAGTCTAGCTCATCTTAGCTCCCATTAGTTCTCTGGGAGCTCCACTCAGCTCATGGCAGCTGGACTCCATGCTAGCTGAGCTACTACTTGTCAACTAGTAGCTTAGCTAGCACTAGAGTTCCCGTAGCTCAACTTAGCTCAACTACCCTAGCCTAGCTACTACCATAAGAACTAGGTAGCTTAGCAAAGTAGTTGAGCTCCCCATAAATCTGCCTCATCAGAGCCAGCTCCAGATTTATCTTCTCCAGCTCCTCCTTCATGAAACCCTAGCTCCACCACCTCTACTCTACTAGCTAAGCTAGCTAGCTTAGCTCAATTCAAAACTAGCTCCACCTCCATGACCATCCATCTAAACCCTAACCTAACTTCACCCTAACCACTACTCCAAGTCCACCACCAAAGTAAGCTAACTAGTTCACTCCTAGTTGGCGCCACCAACCTTCATGACTCTTCACACCACCACCACCAAAGGCCACCTAATTTTCCCTCCAAAACCACCCATAACCACCACCTTAACCCACTTCAAGTTGGTGCCAAAAGAGCCTCCACATCCCTTCAATGTGGTGCCAACTTGAAGCCCCATCATCCACCCTACACATCCCCCTTTAACCTATCTCCACCATCCATCTAGTGGCACCATCTTTAACCCTCCTACACTTGGCGCCAACTCCACTTAACCCACCATTACTATGCCCCCTACACATCCCTACACTTGGCACAAATTACCCTCAACCATCCGCTACATAACCACCACCTTATAAGGCCATCCCTACCCTACACCTACCCACTTTATAGAACCCTTGAGTTGGCGACACCTAACCAACCCTTAACCACACCCATTTTGGCACCAACTCAACCTAACCTACACCTAAACACCTCCTCATATGGCGCTAAATAAAACCCAAGCTCTCACCTAGGGTTGGTGGCAACCATCAAGCAGCCATCCATTTTGGTGCCACCCCTCTCAACCCTAGGATCCTATAACCACTCTTTACAACCAATCCTAGCCATCCATCCATTAACTACCCCTAACCCCCTTCCACTCCTATAGAAGGACCAACACCCACCACCATTAAATCACCTTTGGCTACATATTTTTCTAGCTATACTTCCATAGAAGGCCAAGAGAAGAAGAAGAAGAAGATTATGGGGACACTCTATCCCCATGGTGCCTTCCCCTCTTCTCTTCTTTCTTGTGCCCATGCTAGCCAAAGGATGAAGCTAGGCATTGGAAGGAGACCTAGGGTACACTCCTACCCTAGGTGGAGGATTTGATGGTGGTACACAACCACCCTTGGAGGAGGAATTAAAGGTGGTCCACGCCACCTTTGGAGGAGCTTTTGAAGGTGGAATTCCATCCACCTTGGAGGAGATCAAGCACGCCCTCCCTTGGGCTTGCCAAGAGACCACACCGTTGGAGGAACTTTGTAAGAAGAAGGTGCTCTTTTTGACTGCAGGAGCAGCCCCAATTGGAGCAAGAGCATCTCTTCTTCACCATTCAAAGGATTAGTGCTTTGCATTCCCTTTATTTCTTTTTATTTGCTAGTAGTAAAAGCATTCCTCTAATAGGTTTTTTTTTGTAACACTTTTTCTATCAGTCAAAGTTGCCTTTCTCAATTAATCTTTGTTGCAATTTTTTTTACTTTTTCTTTAGCTCTTTACACTTTTTCTTTCAGATTACCCTAGGCCTCCACGTGCCTAGGTTGAGCTTAGAAAGAAATCTATTTTTGCCACTTAGATTTTAGTCATTAGGTCCTAGTCTTTTCCTGCCATCAAAACTACATCACCTTGTTATTTAAAAACCCTAAAAATTATATATTGAAAAACACCAAAAAGAAAGCTGATTTCCAACTTCAAGTGAGAGACATAATTTTGCAAACAAATTGCCTCTTCGGATGACCCTAGATACCCCACTATCTAGGTTTGTAAATTTAAAAGCGAAAGCGGATTTACGCATTACAACGACACTAAATTGCTTAATTAACAAGCAGTGTATTTTCCCTATCACCTCCTCTTCCCCTTGTCTTCTTTGTTATGTAGTAGGGAAGATCTTTAAGGAATTGGAGCTATTCCTGAGGCTTTGTAGCTCAATTGAAGGTGCAGGGGACTCCTTTAGGTTAACCTACAACTGCGGGAGGTTATTTGGTGGTGGAAGATGACTGGAGTTCCTTGGATGGCATCGAGGTGAAGCACTCACCGTTGAGGACTTGAAATGAATGAATATGGGCTAAATACCCCAACTAGATGACTCATAGGACTTTCCGTGAGGCAAGGAAGGTGATGGTGGTGTTTTGAGAGGTAAAGGTGGTTGAATGATGTCAAGGTAGCAAGTGATCAATGGGTTTGGTCGATGGGGTGAAGGAGTAATCAAAGATCCTAATTAAGTTAGGGGCTTTGGTCTGGGGAGTGCAGGGAGGGTTGTGGTGGTATGATTTTCTGATTGGTGAAGTGTAGCGGCCATGCTAGAGGCATGACTGGAGATGGAGAAGACAGAGGGGGAGACTGTGAAACGGTGGTCGAATCGAAGTTTTGAGGGTAAGCTAACCTAAAGAGAGAGAGCGAGAGATAGAACCTAGTTATTGGATGAATAGGGGAGAGAACCACATCGGTGTGGTTGTCGTACATAAAGGAGAGGAAGTTCTCCAATGATGGAGGGTAGCGACAACGAGGGAGATAGGAGCTCTTAGCTATGTGCACCAAAAGCGGACGACTTCGGAGAGAAGATGGACCACCTAATTTGGTTGTTGGGTGGTCGAAAGAAGCTGAGTGTGAAGAACACCATAGCTGATGGAACTCTTGAATGGAGAGGAGGGAAGAAGGTAGGAACCAGCCTAGAATCGACTGGGGAAGATGCTGGGAACATGGGCCCTATTTATAGAGCTCAAAAGCGAGCTCTAAATTGTGGAAGGGGCATGATTTAGCCACAGTTTTTGGGGAAAAACTTCCCCTGAAATTTTGATCTCTCCTTGGCTCTAGGGTTGGATTTGGGGTCCTTGAGGTGGTTCAAATGATCCACCATCTTCTCAAGATCAATCCCTCCAAATTTGGAGGGATTTGGATTTTGATTCGAGAGAGAAATCCTCTCTCGAATCTTGGCCTATGGAGTGTTCATATACTAATGGTGGCAGGGATCGTTTTGTGAAGGGGACGAGAAATTTGGGGGGGTAAATGTAAGAAACTTAAAAGTTAAGGGGTTGATTGTGAGAAATAGAGATTTTAGGGACTAGATTGCAAACTAGGTCAAGATGGACTCTGATTGGGCCAAAATTTTGGTGTTAACCTAATTTGGACTCAAGGAATCTAATGGTGAACTTAGATTTAAGTTTTGACCATGTTTGACTAGGAAAATTTCACAGAAGCCTAAATTAGGGCAAATTTCCATCTAAAACTCTATTCTAGGTCAAAATTGTAAGCACCTCTATTTTGATGGACCAAAATTATGCTTATTGCTACACTAATATTTGATGATAACGTCATCATCAGCCATATCTAGCCTTAATTAGTCATATTCCATTAATAAATGCTCTTACATAATCGCCAAAGGACCGTAATTCACTGCACATCATTTATGAGAGTTTAACATGAAAATAGGGTTAAAACTATAATTTTACCATCATATCATAAACGCAGAACGACCACGGATTTTCTCAAGGGTTTACTAAAGTTGAAATATGCATTAAAGTCTAACGAGAGGGTCCGTGCAAACAGAAATGGTTTTTCACGCATTTCTAGAATTAAATGACATTTAAAATCTTAAAAACAGACCCACTTAATTCATTGAGGTTCTGGTTAGGATAAAATTCACCTAAACCCTCTAAAAATCATAGAAAAATATTCTCCCAAGTTTGACATCTTTGATTTGACCATTGGAACCCATTCTAACCTAAAATAGAATCTCAGACACACAGTTGCCCTAATTTAGGTTTCTATATAATTTACTTAGTCAAACTTAGTTAAAACCTAAATCTGACTTTACCATCAGATTCCTTAGGTCCAAATTAGGCTTTTACCAAAATTTCAAACCAATCAGAGATCACCTTGACCTAGTTTATATTTCAGTCTTGTTTGACTCTTTTCTTTCACAAATATGCCCCTAACTTTTGAATTAATAGCAATCAGGTCCTTAACTTTATTATCATTCCTTGTAAAAAGGCCGTCACAGCATTTTTGGAAGGTGAGACCTTCACTATCGAGTTTCAAGCGAGGATTTCTAGCTCGATTCTCAATTAGACACTCCCAAAATTGAAAGGGAGATTCCTTGAGGAATTCCCTTCCAAATGAGACCTTCCATGAATCCTAACTCAATTCCTCATGCGAACCTTTTGAAGGTGCACATGTCCTACTTGCGTGAAAAATGTGGGGTTTCAAGCTTGGTTTCCAAGCTTGAAACCCCTCCTCATGGCCTATAAATGGACCTACGACAAAAACCTCACCTCCTTATCAAGTCTTGGCCTAAGAAGCTCCCTCCTCCTTTGACCAACTTAGGATTTTGCTCCGGCCACTACCTCTGTTCTCCATCTTTCGGCTGTCCAACCATCAAATTAGATGGCCCAACATCCTTCCCTCGTCCTCACGAATCTCTCTAGCCAAAGAGAGGTTGTTCCTCTATCTAACTTGTCATCGCCGCCTTGCCGTCCTCTTCTCCTTCTCTAGCTCCTGTCAAGCCACGACCGGTGCTCTCCGTCCCAGTATCTCTCCTAATATCCCTCTACTTATTCCTTTCCTCCTCTACATCATTTTCGCTCTACTCACACAATGATTTGACCACTGCTCTACCTTCCATGCCGTCATCTTACTCCACTCTGGCGAAGCTCCGGTTATGCTTCCCGAAAACCATAGACCACCAAATCACTTCATTCTACTTCCAAAAGCTCCACCATCACCTCATGACTAAAATCCCTAATCTTTTTGGCACTATTGGCCACCAAAGACCTCTGCCAAACAACTCATCCTCTAACCTTCATATTTGACTTCATCCAGCCACCACTCATACACCATGCCATGAAAACTCCACAACCATCTTCACCATCACTTGGCAAATCTCCTGAGACATTTTAACGTGGCTGAGAGGCCGTATTTTGCCTCCTCCCTTGCTTGCATCCTCCGATGAGTTCAAAGCCTGGTTTCGCTTTCAGGAGACGCGAACCACGTTCGCTTTCCTAACTGCAGTACCAATTGCATGAAGGACAACCTCAGCAGCTTAAATTGAGCAACATCTTCCATTGTAGTTCACACGAAGTCCCACATCATGAATACAGAGCCATGTGGCAGCCTATAAGTTGATTTTCTGCTATTAGTTGTTTGCCTCGAGACACCGGGGGTGAGGTCCCCGCTCACCTGCTTACGCTCACTTGACCTGACCCAACTTGGCCTAACCTATACACTCCTCGCTCATCACCACTGCTGGTGAGCCTAGACTTAGGTGCGCGTGATCCAATTACCCGACCATTTGAGAGAGAAAGAGAAGAGAGAAAAAGAGAGAGAGCACGAGCGAGGGGGGTTTTTGCTCTTTGAAGAAGTGTGTCCCTTACGTGACAGTCGTTGGAGGGAATTGCTTCCCTTGTGTTGCAAAGGGAAGTTCAAGAGGAAGAGGGCATGTCTATGCTTAAAAGAAGAGAGACTCTACATGTTGAAAGATGAAGGAAGAGAAGAATTGAAGAAGATGAACAGTGCCTTTGCACTGTAGCATCAAGACACTGTGGCATTATTTGACTTACTATCCAATAATTTAAGTACTATGGTTGAGATGCATGCTTAAATGTGGATCTAAAAGGTGATTTAAATCGCCACTTTTTGGGATCATTTCCATTCTTTTGCTATGTCAAACACATGTTATACATTGATGATCAACTCTTGAGTAATTATTATTCCTTGAATATCATTATTGGCTCAATTATCGTGCTCATTTATATTATGATTGGGATTAGTTCATGAATGCAACATTTCCTCCCTATGTTCAACCTTAGACTTATATTCGAGTTATAAATTGTATTTGTTTGAGCAATTTGTCCTATACTACAACGCATAACTTTTACAACGACGAATTTGCTTAAACATTTTCGCGGCTGATGAGTCCATTTTAATGGACTAATATTATGCCTAAGTAACTTTAATCTTACCTTTTAGGTTTGTTAATAACTACATTAAGTTATAGAATGTTTGCATGCATCATGATTTAAGTTTACATCTATTTTATAGCATTCTATAAGTAATGATTTTATGTTTCTATGTGCAGGAAGAATATTGGGAAAAGAACAAGGAGGTGAGGGTAAATTTCCCTTTCTAACAAACGACGCCATCTTTTCCCCATCCTCCGGCCAGCCGCAACTCTTCCCTCAACAGCCGTCGGCCAAAAATAGCAAAGGGATTTGGAAAATCCCTTAACTCACACGCAGGGAGAGGAGATAAAGAGGCGGCGGAAAAGTTGGATAAGGGAGATCTTCTTCCTCCTGCTGGTGGAGAGTTATCTCCACCTTCTCCACCGTGGAGAGGGCGGACCCTGTGAACCAAGGGTGCACTGAAGTCACCATCACCGCCTCCCAATGCCTCCAACCAATACTCAACACAAGAGCACACCCCTTTCCAGCCTCACCGCCCTTCAAGCCTGTGCCCGCGCCATCGCCTTTGTCCAACCAACGCTCCTCTCAAGCCCTGCAGGTGCCCGCACCCCTGCAGGCACTTCCCATTACACCAGCCAGGCCGCACCCGCATAGCGCCATCACCGCATCCTCCCTTCAAACGCCATCACCAGATCTTCCACCGCTCATCTCCAGCCCCCTGTAGGTGCACCGCTCCACCTGCACCCTCACCAAGCAGCCTGCAGGCACCTGCCTCGCCTCACCCGCACCCCTACCAGACCCGCAGGTGCCGTACCTTCTCCACCACACAGCGCCTGCACCCGCACCCATCGCTCGTAGGCGCTCTGCCACGCCACCACCGCCATCTGCAGGCGCTGAAGAACAACCGCGTGCCCTGTAGTCCCTCTAGCGCTCGCCTTCAAGCACTCACATGCGCTGTGTCTCCCTCACCCTCCAGCGTAGGCGCACCCTCTGCAGGTGCTGCAGAACACCCTCGCGCACCCGCATAGCACCACCACTGCGCCTTCGCAAGTGCCCGCACCACCACCTGCAATCTCATGCCAGCACCTGCATCACGCGCGGTTGGCTGCAACTCCTCCTCCGCCCAGCCGACGCCTGCGCACGACCTCCTTAGGACCCACTGCTGCCGCACCTCTTCCTTGTCACCGGCGGCATCTCCAACCACCGCAGGCTGCCGCACCACCACCGAAGTGTTCCTCTCCTCCGACCCAGCTTCTCCGACAACTCTTGCAGCCAGCCGTGTCTTCTCCTCCACGTGCACACAAGGGGAACAAAATCCCCTGTTTTGCTACAGTGATCCTTCAATTAATATTTACCTTAAATGCCATTGCGGAAGTTCCTATTCATTTATTTTAGGCATTACATTATTGTGGTGAAATTGCATGGTCCTCCTTCTACTTCATCTAAATTATTTGCATATGCATATATCACATGAATGATTCAATGCATAGATATTATGGTAAATAAGTTATATTCTAGAAATCAGTATTTATAGTATTTACCGGTATCAAGATCACTTGTTAACAAAATATTATATGATGGTGATTTTGCATCTAAACACCTACATTCTTGATTAATTGGTTAAAACGCGCAGTTATGTGAGAAAAAGAATTGCATGAATTAGCATGCACACCCATTGAGTTTCTTAAATAAATGAGACACTATTTACTAGTTTAAATAGGCTAATTCCTCCCTGTGGAGACGACCTAACTATTTGTGGTTAGATTATGAAAATTAAAATGTTTTGAAAAGTGATTTTCTACCACGTGATTAATACAACGACACATCATTTTATGTTAAAGTTTTCAACGAAAAAGAAGTTCGCTCTTTCAGTGGAGTTACCAGGGAGCAACACACAATTCGTTACTATTCTTTGCTTTATCTGATTATTTTTTAGCACTAACTTGCCTTATTTGATTTCTTGCGAATTTACGAGGTACTTCACGAGGATATCTTTCGCGCAATTCAACCACTCTAGGGCAAGTAATCTCTCTTCTTCCCTAACCTCCTAATATTGGGAAGATAAAAAAAGGAAACAATCAATTAGGAATCATTTGCCTTATTTTTATAGTGAATCATCATTTAAAAAGACAAGTTTCTTGATTTACAATAAATTTTCATATCTGATTGAAATTTGAAGTGATTCTGTGTAGAATTCCCTACCCAAATTTCATGTACCTATTAAGGACTACGCTTAATTTCTAAAATCACCCTGAGCTATCACACTGCTTGCTTGAAGCACTAGGTGAACATTTTGAGATTAAATTTGACTTGAAATAGAGCCAATTATGGTTTCAACACTAGGGTTTGAAGTGCTAGTTCACATTTGCCTGCATAAAAAGAAATAAACCCTCCCGCATTTGTGTGCTAGCCAAGCCCCTGTTTGAAAAGACCTAATCAGGAAAATCCTAAAAATCAGGATCTAAAATCACTTGAACCCTAAAATCTTGGACCTAATAAACTGAGTCATTCAAGGTGATTTTTGGGTCTTGACCTAAATTTCATTCTATCATTTTTAGGGTAAGTCTGGTGAAGTTGGTCTACATTGTGGGCCAACCAACCTCTACATTAGGTTTAAAGTCAAGTTAACTTCTAATCAAGGGAAATCCAAGGCACAAATTAGGCTAAAATTAGTAGACTTAAGGTCTTAAGTCCGTGCATTCTGGTCTACTTGGAACCGCAGTGACAAGGAAGGTCGGGTGGGGGAAACCCTGTAACCTATGGGGACACTCTACCATGTAGGGGTCTTTGTAGAGCACTCCCATCCTAGCTGCCCAGGTATTTCTCGGGTGTGTGGATTTATGATTTAGAGGTGTCATCCACCTCAAAACTGCCTTAGTCATCCAAAAATCTTTAGGTGCCTTGATTGGGTCCAAATAACATTTAGTCCCTCATTTTTTCACTAGAGCACATACACAAGAAGGTCATTAGGTTTTTAACCTAAGAGACCTCACTAGATCCTTTTAGGAATCTCTTTCAAATCTAACCTAAGTTTGATTCTACATCTTGATTCCACCACCTGATTTGAAGATGTGATTGCACAACAATCATGCAACCTAAATCACCTGAATTAAGCTAAATCCTAGCATAACTTAGGATTAATGCATTCATAAGCATCGTAATTTGCATAATAGCTAGTTTATTAGTCATATAGATAATATCGTCATTTTATGACCTAAAAGAGAGATGATTTTAATTGCAGATGATTCAAAGCTGCAGATGTCAGATCAAACCAAACAGATCTGATTAGAATGACGATAGGAGTCTAACGCTTCCAAAATCATCTCAATCGGACAACTAGGGCATCTTATGCAGTCCATAAAAGAATGGAGATCATAAAGCCAAAAGACAGATTCGAGCCTCAGATGAAGAATCCAATAGCATAGATGAATCTGGATCAACGATCGTAGTCCAACGGCAGAAAAATCAACTTGATCGGAGGTCTACAGCACCAGATAAAAGGAAAAGAAGATGGACGGCCATGATGGTGCCACATGGCGACATCGCAGTTGCTCCCTCACCACCACCCCATCTAGGAAGGACACCCTTGCATGCTGTGCCATGAGCGTGCCATGTTGCTCATCTAGCCAGATGAGAATAAATAGATATAAATAGGAAACTATAAGAAAAACTTGCGCATAGTGCATTGGCTCACGTGCGTAGACTAGAAACGAAGCGTGCGGGTTTGAAGCCACCTAAGAATCAAATCAGGAAGGCAGTGAGTGCAGGTACTATTGGCTATGGGATTTGCATCGGCGCACACAGACGCACCCACGTGGCACGATCTGGACACTCCATGCATTTTGGCAAGGAGCACGTGCATGAGAGCCATCCAATTGTGAGATCGGACGGCTGACGATTAGGTGCTGGAAAGAGACTTGTAGGTGTGCATGTGGAGAGAGATTCATTGCAGCGGGCGTGCGAGGAGGAGTGGGAGCCGTTCGATGGCGATCTGAAGGCCAAGAAGCTGCCATGTGTCAAGCCTAGGTTGAATCCGAGCATTTTAGGCACAAATGAAGGTGTTTTGAGGCCAGATCTGATCCGTTGATCTCTCAATCAATGGATCTAATCAAATAAGAGTTGTTGCACAAGATAAGGGGTTAAATACTCACTTTGCCCCTCATTAAAACTATAAAAGAAAGCTAGGCCCCCCCAGTTGAAGCACCTCTCTTCCATCAACTCTAGATATCTTCCACCTTCTCTGCAACTCTTCGTCCCTTTGCAACTCCACTACAACCTTCATCCTGATGTTCTAGATCTGAGGTGCTACCACTCCTCGCACAAGCATCCTACAAGCGACGTCGTCTCTCTGCCACTTTCTATCTCTCTCTCTCTGTATCTTTCTAACTAGTTTGTTTCTAGTAGCATTCTCTATTGTGAAAACCCTATTTTAATTGCAATAAAATTCTAATCTTCTAAGTGCATGATATCTGATTCATAGACATATATAGATATATAAATATCTGTTTAGAGCAAGTTTTATTGGAAAGCTTCTGCAAAAATCGAGATTGCCTCCCTGCGAAAGACCTGGTACTCACCAAAGTTTTATAAATTTATTTCTCAACATGCTTTCGCATTATACTACAACTAAATAATCTTTTAAAACATGATTTACATGATGAACAAGTTGGCGCCGTTGTCGGGGAGGCAACGAAAATTTTCTAAGCTTTCTTTGGTGTGAATCTGAGATTTCTAACTTGTTATTTTCATTGATTTCGTGTGTGTAGGAAAGCAAGGAAATCAGAAAGAAACATGATAATGGGAATTGCAAGTTCGAACCTCAGGTAAGTACCTGTAGTTTAGAGTACTTAGATCTAGGATTTTCTTGAACCTTAGGATTAGTTAGAATTTGTTTACTTATAGAAAAAAAATTCTCTCTTGATTTTCGGGTTGAAATAAAGTTTTATCTTAAAAATTCAATTCCCGGAGATTCGTACCTCCAAAAATTCTAAACTTTTTACTGGATGTAGATTTTAAAGTCAAGAACAACATATACAAATTTCTTTAAAATCAGAGTTACAAAAAAATTTTAAAAGGTCATGCACCGACCTATTATCAATTTAGTTATTGTTCCTAATTTTTTTGAGTTGAAAATATCATAAGAATTTTTATACAACCTTGATTGACTCAAAATTTATGAGATAAGCAAGAATTTAGAAAAAATCTGAAAAAATTATTTCTTGCATGTTTGATTGCACAGATTATCCAATTACCAACTAGGGGTCAAAACAAACTTTAACCCTTAGTACACTTTAAATAAGAAAAAAAAGAAACTGTGCATTAAAAATTCTTGAAAAATATTTTCTAGGTGTCTAGTTAGTGGTGTAATAAGACCAATTGATTGCATTGCTTGGGTCGCACCACTTCTCTGAATTTGACTTAAAAAAAGAACATTTACAACTATCTGCATTTAGGATTTCACACTAAGGATAGAGCACACTTGCATTTCCATACTTAAAGGAAATCTATGAAACAAATTAGAATTTGTGAAACTCTTGTGTGCCTCATTGAAACCTTGATTGAAAATATTAACTCAATTGAACCCTAAAATGCATTAACACAAGCATTAGAATCTTAAAATTCACTTCATCATAAGAAATTGCTTGTGAAGCCTGTTTGCCTAAGCAGTTCACACATTTCAAAATCAATTTAAGGGAAAACACCCCCTAACGCCAATCATATTCCAAAAGCACATCAAACCCAAGCTTAAAACTAAGTAGACGTACCCTAGGTAGGACTAATAGACTTGGGGACTTGAAACTAGATTAGGCTAAAATCAAGGCCTTGTCTACTTAGACCCACTAGTGACAAGAAAGGTCGATGCGTTAACTGCATTAACCCTTTGTTGGACGTACGAATTGCTATGCTAACGTGTTTGGCTTTAAAACCTTGTCATTGTTGCTTAGAAGAGAAGAATTCGTGCTCAACAGATAAAATTTATACCGAAATTGAAATTCTGGGTCGAACACAGGGAGGCTATGTCGATCTATATTCACAATTATATTTTTTTAGATTTTTTCTTGAAAAGCGAGGCAATGTAATTATAATGAAGCTATTACAACAATCAGACTAAAAGGAAGAGAGAGAGAGATAACATGCATTCAATATTTCAAAATGTTTATACAATAAAATCAAATAAGGATTACACTAGAAAGTGGGAAATCAGCTACACTAGAAAGCAGGAAAATTCTACACTAGAAAGCTGTAAAGAAGAATGGGAGAGAGAAATTATCCTCCTCGTTAATCGCTTGGAGGACGAGCTGGATGGGACGACGCATGGACGAAGGAGGATGGAGTAGGATTAAGTTGGATGAAGTAGAAGAATGGGAACGGGCATCACGTCATCGTCGTCACAGGATCCACTTCAGAATGGGGACGAAAATTTTGACTTTATCTCACGAGGAGCATCCCGGGTGTGGGACAATCTTCTCTTGAGCTTTGGAGAGGGAGAGAAGAGAAGGAAGGGATGAGAATTTCATGTGGAGGCAATCTCCTTTTATAGTTGCAAGGAGTGAGGGCAATTTGGTCATTTAAATCTCAAAATAATAAATAAGGGGTCTTCAGTGACAATTAAAACTATCGCTAAAGCCCCATCGTGGGCGTAGTGGGTGCTGCCCACGTGGCTGCTCGCTTTCTCGTGCACTCAATGCACGCTCATGTTCACTGAATCTCAGCCGTCCGATCACGAGATCGGACAGCTTAAGATGCTCCTTCCTCGCTCCTCAACGTGCGCCTGCCCACGTAGAATCATGCGTGAGGTGCAAGCGTGCGATAGAGCGTCGGCACTATCGAGTGCGTGCGGCCGTTGGATCGCAATGTGACAGTCGATTGAAGGCGCGCCCCTGATCCAAATCCCGCTCGCTGCGACTCGAACCCACGCCAGCGCCTCACGATAAGGCGCTGAACCGCTGCGCTACGTCGTCCAAATGGTTGCACGGACCTTTTCAAGAGCATGCATCCACAACCGTTGGATCAAGATCCAACGGCCCAGAAGCGACACTCTGATTGAAGAAGAGAAGGTGTAGTGGTGCTTGAGGGCCGGTTGGACGGCTGAGATGGCGCCACGTGGTGCCATCTTGGCCGTCCATCTTCTTGATGATGTAGATGGTGCCACGGTTGTCGGATTGAGTCGATTTTCACGTCGTTAGGCTGCGATCGTTGATCCGAATCCATCCGTGCGATCAGATTTGTCGTTTGAATTGTGAATTTACACCATCTTGGCCCTTGATCTTCTAGGGTTCCCCGGTCACTATTTAATGCTACAGATGCCTGATTAGGACGATCTTAGAGTCGTTGAACTCCAATCGTCGCCCTGATCACATCTCTACGGTTGGATCTTCGATCCGAGGCCCTGATAAAAAGTTTGCCCTATCTAAGCACATAAAAGGAGACAATTAACCTTCATTTTATTCAAAATACTCTAAATGCAAGATGATGCATGTTATGCAGTATTTATAGCATGCAATGCAATCTTATGCTTAAGAACATGCATAAATAGACATCTTAAGTAGTGTAAACGTGTTTACATCAAACCCCCATGCCTACCTTTTGTTAGTCCCTAGCAAAAACTATATGCTATTTATAAAAGAATTAGGTTGGATTATTTGGGCATGAGTTATTTTCAATTATTAATTAAATGTCTACTTAGGAATTGAACTTTCAATGACACAACAGTGCCCGAGTACTTGCCAAAATGCAGATCGCCTCAAGCCCTCGCCTTATTCAAAGAAAAATTTCTTTTTGTCTTTTTCCTGTTCTCTAATTTTTTGGATTTTCAAGTTTTAGGGTTTAAGAGTGGCTTTCTACGACCATTCAACTCAGCCAAGATTTGATGAGAACTCTAAGTTCTAAGCATCTTATTGTGAAAGTGATAGACTTGTTGACCGGCAATTAAAACAGACTTCGGATTTCTTCGCCTCTAGGTGACCTCAAAAAGAATTCTGCCTAAAGGTGTATCTTTACAACCACTAGCTTTCTCCCTACTTTTATTTTTTTATGGGGTCAACACAAGGGTGAATCTAGTGTATATCTCCTCAGTTTATTCTACTTCTCCGCTTCTTCCTAAGTGTTTTGGAAATTTTCAGTGCATTTATTAAGCTGGGTTCTGGACAACCAGTTGATGAGCTGTTACCACCGACAACTTGCTAGCCATACTCGTGCGGGAAGTGTGGTTTATTTCTTTTTTTTCTTTTCTCCTTTTCTTTTTGATTTTTTTTCTTTTTTTTAAATAGGTGGCTTCCCTGGTCTAAGATTTACCTAAAGGCAGCAAAAAGAGAAAGGTCTAGTGGTTGGGCTCTAGACAACCTACCTATGGGCTGTTACCCATGATAACTTGCCAGCCATATCACCCTAGAAGGTTCATTAGCTACCCAATTTTCGTTAGAATCACTGAACAATGAGTCAGTGCAAAGAAAGTGTGTAATGCTTAAAACTCAAAAATTCCCTCAAATCAGAGGGTGGGCTGATAGGTCGTGTACAATAAATCACCCAAACTTATTCATTCCAATTACAATAGAATTAGGATGGCGAGGACTCGAAAGACAAATCCACATTTTAGTGGATACACGGGCTAAGTAAGTCCAAAGTCCTGAAGGGTCTTTGTGTTCAGATCCTAATGTAAAATTTCCTAAGATTGAAAAGTTGTAATGCCCAACTAATCCTTCCAAATTTTGATTATTTTTTAATGTAGAAATAAGAAGAGAAAAATAATTTACATGAATTTCACAAAGCTGACCAAATGATTCAAAAATGAATCCAACCCCCCATGCCTAGCTGATGCAATGTCCTCATTGAAAAAGAGACATGAAAGAAAGGGTAGAATATGAAAGATGTCACCTTAATATGAAGCTCATATCAGCCTTGTGTCATATGTACAACTGTTGAGTTTGATGTCGTCAGCTAGGTGAAGCCCAGCCAAAGAAGTCACAGAATGGCTAGAGCAACTGTGTCTGAGAAGGGTTCTGGAAGAATACGGTCAATAGCAGGCTTCAGATGTTGACCGTTGACTTTTAATGTGTTACCCGTCTTTGGGTCAGAAATCTGAACGACTCCATTTGGAAAAATCTGGTCAATTATTAATGGGCCATTCCATTTAGATCTAAGTTTGCCAGTAAAGCGCTTAAGTTTAGAATCGAATAACCAGACCTTCTGGTTTGGCTCAAAGCTCTTGCAGGAAATCAGTTGATCATGTAGAGCTTTGGTCCGAGCCTTGTAGATCTTGTCATTCTCATAAGCATCATTTCTAAGCTCCTCCAACTCAGATAGTTGGAGTTTCCTGGTCTTCCCAGCTAAATTCAGATCTAAATTGCATTGTTTGATTACCCAGAATGCCCTATGTTCAACCTCTACGGGTAGATGACATGCCTTTCCATACACCAAACAGAATGGAGACATGCCGATGGGCGCTTTATATGCCGTACGGTAGGCCCAAAGAGTGTCCTCAAGCTTTTGAGTCCAATCCTTGCGATCAGGCCTAACCATTTTCTGCAGAATGTTCTTGATCTATCGATTGGAGATCTCGGCTTGTCCATTCGTCTGGGGATGGTAAGGTGTGGAAATTCAGTGATTAACCCCATATTTGGTCAATAAATTTTGGAAATGGGCATTAGTAAAATGAGTGCCACCATCACTGATGAAAGCCCTCGGAATCCCAAACCTACTGAAGATATTTTTCTTGACAAAATCGATGACCACCTTGTGGTCATTGGTTCGGGTGAGAGTTGCCTCAATCCATTTGAACACATAATCAACAGCAACAAGAATGTACTGTTGTCCAAATGAAGGGATAAAGGGTCCCATGAAATCGATGCCCCAAACATCAAAAATTTCGACGGGAAGAATAGGGTTTAGGGGCATCATGTCTCCCTCAGTTATGCTCTCGAGTGCCTGACATCGAGAACATAACCTTGAGAAATTTTGGGCATCCTTGAATAAAGATGGCCAATAGAAGCCAGATTGCAAGATTTTTGCAACCGTCTTTTTCCCAGAGAAATGTCCACCACAGCTAGATGCATGGCAGAACTCAAGTATACTGTTAAATTCATTCTCCGGTATACATCGGTGAATAATCTGATCAGAGCTGATGCGATACAGTTCAAGGTCCTCCCAACAGTAGTATTTGGCCTCAGATTTGAGTCTATCTCGTTGTTGCTTTGTCCAATCTTGGGGGATTTGACCAAAGGCCAAATCATTAACAATGTCAGCAAACCATGGGGTGTGGACACCTAAAACTGTAAGAATAGTTTCGTCCAAAAAAGTGTCAGTAATTGGAATGTTCGGACAAGAAGAATCACCTAGGTGTCTCGACAAATGATCCGCTACCACATTTTGAACCCTGTTTTATCCTTGATTTCAAGATCAAATTCTTGAAGCAGAAGAATCCAACGAATAAGCTGGGGTTTAGCATCCTTTTTGGCCAAGAGATGTCTCAAGGTCGAGTGGTCGGTATAGATGATAATATGAGACCCTAAGAGATAAGCCCTGAATTTTTCCAAAGTGAACACTACAGCTAGTAATTCCTTTTCAGTAATAGTATAATTCCTCTGGGGTTCATCCAGAGTTTTACTAGCGTAGTAGATGACAGAGGGCTTTCTATCAATTTTCTGACCCAGGATAGCCCCGACCGCGTAATCAGAAGCGTCGGTCATGATCTTAAAAGGGGCTGTCCAAATTGGTGGTTGCAAAACTGGAGCACAGGTCTACCATTTTCTGGAAATCAAATGCCTTTCGGCATGATTCGTCAAAAACAAACGGCATTTCTTTGGCAAGAAGATTGCTCAAGGGATGAGTAACCTTCGAGAAATCCTTGATGAATCTTCGATAAAATCCCACATGGCCAAGAAATGATCGGATTTGTTTAACAGATGTGGGAGGAGGAAGTTTAGTGAAAGCATCAACCTTATCTTTATCCACTTCAATTCCCCGTTCAGAGATTACATGACCCAAAATGATCCTTCTTGGGTCATGAAATGACTCTTTTCGCAGCTAAGGACCAATCGTGTTTTGATACATCACTTAAGAATCATTTCCAGATTAGCCAAACAAGAGTCAAATGGTTCTTCGAAAATATAGAAATCATCCATGAAAACTTCCATAAACTATCCCACCATGTCAGAAAATATGGCTAGCATACACCTTTGAAAAGTCGCAGGTGCATTGCATAACCCGAAAGGCATCCTACGAAAAGCAAAGGTTCCGTAGGGATAGGTGAAGGTAGTTTTTTCCTGATCCTCGGGAGGGATAGGAACTTGGTTGTATCCCGAGTAGCCATCAAGAAAACAGAAGTACTTCTGCCCGGCTAATTTTTCCAAGATTTGATCAATGAAGGGCAGGGGAAAATGATCATTTTTATTGGCTGTGTTCTGCTTTCTATAATCAATACACACCCTCCAAGAGGAAGCTGAACGAGTTGTGACAGATTCTCCTCTCTCGTTAGTCACAACGGTAATCCCGACTTTCTTTGGAACAATCTGTACGGGACTTACCTCGGGACTATCAGAGATTGGATAAATAATTCCTGCATTGAGCCACTTGATGATTTCCTTTTTGACCACTTCTCGCATATTTGAATTCAATCTCCTCTGCATCTGGTGAGAAGGGCGGGATCCATCTTCCAAAAATATTCTATGATTACAGTAAGATGGCTCGATCCTCCTAAGTTCATGAATGGTCTAACCAATTGCCTCCTTATGTTCCTTCAGGACCTTGATCAATTTATTCTCTTGCTCCTTTGTCAATTTAGCACTGATAATCATTGGGAGCATCTTCTGAGGTCCTAAAAATTGATATTTCAAATTCTCAGGCAATGGTTTCAATTCAAGTTGGGGCGGGTAGATGATTGATGGTAGGGTAGATGCTGAAGATTCAATAAGAGAAAGAGGTTGTGAGTAAACAAAATCAATAACCTCTTCCAAAGATGTCAGGTCAGCCATAGAGGGTTGCGGGTCAAATTCGTCATCCAAGGAGGAACTTTCGATTGAAGAAACCATCAGACAAGTTTCAATGTTATCATTATCCTCATCAAGTTCCTCAATAAATCCACAATCCCCAAATTTGTTGATCGCCTTAAAAATATCCAATTTCATTTGCTGGTCCCCAAAGGCATTTGCATGCTACCGCTTTCACAATTAATGTTGGCCTTTGCGGTAGCCAGGAATGGACACCCCAGAATGATGGGCGTGTTCCTCAGATTATCAGGTACATTCATGTCAAGGACAAGGAAATTTATAGGAAAATAGAAATCCTTGACCTTAACTATAACATCTTCAATAATGCCTCGCGGGTTTGTGACTAAGCGGTCCGCTAACTGTAGCGTTACTGAAGTTGGCCGAAGTTCACCTAACATAAACTTCTCGTAGAGAGAAGTCGGAATTAGGTTGATGGATGCACCCATATCCAAAAGTGCTCTATCAAATGTGTAATCTCCGATGACACAAGAAATCAATGGAGCACCAGGATCTCTCTTTTTCTGAGGGAGGTAGTGCAGGATAACAGAACTAGCCTGCTCGGAGAGTACCACCTTCCTCGGAATAGATTCTCTCGACTTATGCTTTTGTGTACATAATTCCTTTAAAAATCTTGCATAAGTCGGTATGTGCTTGATAGCATCAAGGAGCAGGATATTGATCTCAATATTCTTAAATAGATTCAAAAGCTCCTCATTGCTATCAACAGACTTCTTCTTTGATTTGGTTAAGGCTTCAGGAAAAAGAACATGAGTCAGATTTTTGGAATTAGGTTCCTGAGCCTTGATTTCTCTTTTAGGATTCTCGTCTCTCTCCTCAGGTTCTTTAGGATTCAAAAGATCAGAATAGTGTGGTTATGGATCCTGAGTCTTCTTACCACTCCTCAAAGTGATAGAATTTGCAGATGCGTAAGAATTTGGGTCTTGGGGAGGGTTAGGAAAGATTGGATGGGCTTGATTAAGCATGAATTGTTGATTTGCAGAAGAAGAAGAGGACAAGGAACCCTGCTCAACCACCTGAGCATGTGCGTGTGGGTCCCTCTAATTTTCATACCCATGGGCTTGGTTGCCCGAATTCATAATATTTCGCAGGTTGGGCATGGATTGGGATGGTAGAGATCCGGGTTGACGAGAGTTAGCAATGAGCCTGGACTGCAAGTTGTCCAGTGAGGTCTTCATTTGCTGCATGAGCTAGAGCATGGATCCTTGCATCTTTACCATTTGTCGGTTCAAATCAGCCTGCCCTGCAGGTTGACGAGAATTCCAAGCTGGCTGATTGACCTAATTTGGAGGCAACTGAGTATATACATGACCCTGACCCATTAGTCGTTGCGGAGCATAGTTGCTGGGTCGGAATTGGGTCTGTTGCCTCGAGTTTTTCCAAGAGAGGTTAGGGTGGTTTCTCCAACCCAGATTATAGGCATTAGAGTAGGGGTTGGATCTAACATTCTCTTATACAGCACAGACATCCTCATAGGGTGAGGATGGAGAGAAAGAAAGGGAAGGATCAGAAAAACTGGGATCAAAGGCCCTAGTTTGGAACCCATGGGGTTCCGAAAAATGCGGACTCACAGGTTGAGCCGCATCAAGTTGATTCACGAACTCCCGTCCAGAAGGAGCTCGTGAAGAATGGAATCCCAAATTTTGGGATTGAGTGGATCGAGAGTTGTTCATAGAATTGCCAGTCATCCACTCTTCCATTCTCTTAGCAACCAAGTCCACCTTATCAAGTTTGTTACAAATCAATTCCATATCAAATGAATGAGAGTCATGGACTTCATTGACATTTGATCTGGGCTGCTGGGATCGGTTAAATATATCCATGGAGGCATGATTGATTGAATTCTCACTCATTTCCTTAAATAAATCATGTGCACTATCTGCATCTTTATTGAGGAAATTGCCTCCACAAGAAGCATCCACATGATTTCTGAGTTGCTCAGTCAATCCATGATAGAAGATCTGCACGAGTTGCCATTTCAGCACCTCGTGGTGTGGACACCTCCGTAATAGGTCCTGGAATCGCTCCCAGGCCACATGAAACTGCTCTCCCGGCCGTTGGGTAAATTTAGTGATTGCCCGTCTCAAAGCATTGGTATGTCCGACTGGGAAGAATTTCTTTAGAAAGGTCGATTTCAACTCATTCCAAGTTGCAATTGGTCTTCCTATTGTCCTATACCAATGCGCAGCCTTATCCCTAAGAGAGTGGGGGAAGAGCCTCATGATCATTTGCTCCTCGTTTACATTTCGTGCCTTGGTGTTTTGGACCAAAGTGGTCAAGTCCTCCAAGTGCTGAAACAGATCTTCATAGCCAAGCCCATGATAATGTTTGATCAGGTTTAAAACCTGGGGCTTGATTTCTACGTCAGCAGCTAAAATCTGGATGCTAGGATGTTCCCCGTAATTTGAAGGATCATAAAAATCCTTCAAGGACTGAGCGCCCTGCATTCTCTGGAACCATTCCTGCATTCTCTGCATTTGTTCCAGCTACCTTTGAAATTCTTCTTGTGGATTTCCAGGCAAACGAGGCTGTTGGTCAGCCATGGGATCAATTTGACCAAAATCCAACTTGCGCCTCCTAGAATGTTCTAATGGTCCTTCCAATCAGGGATTCAATGACCGTCTTCCCAGCATAAACTAGGAGAAGGTCGGAAGGACTGGGGATAGGGAACCTGCAACACAACAAAACAAGGCTATCCTTAAGTGGGTAGCCAAAGGATCTACTAACTCCCAAAACCTGGCTTAAGACTGTAAATGATTTACTCTACTTGCATTTGTTTAATCCAAATAGTTAGAAGGAAGGTCAGGGGAGAAGATTCTTCCTTCGGCTTTTGCCTCCGATTCCTAGTGTACCCCCCAGCCACAGTCATTTGACGCTACTCCCCTAGCTAGACATCAGATTAATCAGTACAAGTAGGTTAATAAAAAACAATCTCAGATTTGTCCCTGAAGAGCGAATCAGACCTTAAGGCCAACGTCTACTCAATTTTATTAAGGCATGGGATTGTGGTGCTTATGGAATGTGATGGGCCCTTAGAATGGGTTGTGCCCTTAATGATTGATTGAGATTTGTGTAAGTGTGTGCACAACAGGGTTTTCATGCAAGATTATTTATGATGCGTGAATTTTAATGTTCAAATCTTGCTTAAGTATCTTTTAGGGTTTCAAATTAGGTGGATTGCAATCAAGTTTCTAGGCAAACCAAGTTGTCAAACACAGGTGAAGATTTTTTTCCTTTAAAACTAAAAAGAAGGTGGAGTGCCTAGAATAGACCTAGATTGAAAACCCTAAGGAGGAGATACTTGATGAGTTGATTTTAAGTAGAGTGGTGCGGCCCAAACAACTTAAACAATTGGCCACAAATGCACCACTAAGTTAGCTACTCAAAGATGGTTAACTTACAATGATTTCTACTCTTTTATGTGTTACTTTGTGTGTACCGATTCCACAGATTAGAACTCGGTTGAGTAGAAACAATTCAATCCGGTTAAGTGCCTTGAATGTGGGTATATGTTGTGTATTTGTTGAAAATTTGCCCCACAAGATTATCTTTTTGTTGTTTTTTTATATAAATGAGGGTGGAATGAATGTGAGTGAGAATCCAAACAACCAAACTGTTCCTAGGATTTATGCAAACACCTAGGTTAATTGGAATTTGGATTTAATATGGCAAATGAAATCTATGGAAGGGGGAAGAATGGAGAGGGTGGATTCATTTTTGAATCATTTGGTCAGCTTTGTGAAATTCATGTAAATTATTTTTCTCCTCTTATTTCTACATAAAAAAAATCAAAATTAGGAAGGATTAGTTGGATATTAGGACTTTTCAATCTTAGGAAATTTTACATTAGGATCTAAACACAAAGACCCTTCAGGTCTTCGGACTTAATTAGCCCATGTATCCACTAAAATGTGGATTTGTCTTTCGAGTTCTCGCCATCTTAATTCTATCGTAATTGGAATAAATAAGTTTGGGTGAAAAGTACACGACTTATCAGCCCACCCTCTGATTTGAGGGAATTTTTTAGTTTTAAGCATCTACACACTTTCTTTGCACTGACTCGTTGTTCGATGATTCTAATGGAAATTGGGTAGCTAATGAACCTTCTAGGGTGATATGGCTAGCAAGTTATCATGGGTAACAGCCCATAGGTAGGTTGTCTAAAGCCTAATCACTGGCTTTCTCTTTTTGCTGCCTTTCGGTAAATCTTAGACCAGGGAAGCCACCTACATAAAAAAAAAAAAATCAAAAAGAAAAGGAGAAAAGAAAAAAAAGAAATAAATGACACTTCCCGCACGAGTATGGCTAGCAAGTTGTCGGTGGCAACTCATCGATCGGTTGTCTAGAACCTAGCTTAATAAATGCACTAGAAATTTCCAAAACACTTAGGAAGAAGCGGAGAAGTAGAATAAACTGGGGAGATATACACTGGATTCACCCTTGTGTTGACCCCGTAAAAAAATAAAAGTAGGGAGAAAGCTAGTGGTTGTAAAGATACACCTTTAGGTAGAATTCTTTTGAGGTCACCTAGAGGCGTAGAAATTCGAAGTCTGTTTTAATTGTCCGTCAACGAGTCTATCACATTCACAATAAGATGCTTAGAACTTAGAGTTCTCATCAAATCTTGGCTGAGTTGAATGGTCGAAGAAAGCCACTCTTAAACCCTAAAACTTGAAAATCCAAAAAATTAGAAAAGAGGAAAAAGACAAAAAGAAATTTTTCTTTGAATAAGGCGAGGGCTTGAGGCGGTCTGCATTTTGGCAAGTACTCGGGCACTGTTGTGTCTTTGAAAGTTCAATTCCTAGGTAGACATTTTCTTAATAATTTAAAATAACTCATGCCCAAATAATCCAACCTAATTCTTTTATAAATAGCATATAGTTTTTGCAAGGGACTAGCAAAAGATAGGCATGGGGGTATGATGTAAACACGTTTACACTACTTATGATATCTATTTATGCATGTTCTTAAGCATAGGATTGCATTGCATGTTATAAATACTGCATAACATGCATCATCTTGCATTTAGAGTTGTTTGAATAAAATGGATGTTAATTGTCTCCTTTTATGTGCTTGGACAGGGCAAACTTTTATCAGGGCCTCAGATCGAAGATCCAACTGTACAGATGTGATCAGGGCAATGTTTGGAGTTCAATGACTCCAAGATCATCCTAATCAGGCATTAGATAGTGACTGGGGAACCCTAGAAGTTCAAGGGCCAAGATGGTGTAAATTCGCACTTCAAACAACAAATCTGACCGCACGGATGGATTCGGATCGATGATCGCAACCTAACAGCGCGAAAATCGACTCAATCCGACAACCGTGGCACCATCTACATCATCCAGAAGATGGACGGCCAAGATGGTGCCTGGTCGTGTGTGCTTCGCGTGTTAGAAATTGAGGTTACAAGTAACTTGTCATCGTAGTTGCAAAACACGTCGATTAAATAAAATTTATACTGAAACTCTAAGGGAGTCCCAGGTCAAACACAGGGAGGCAACGTTTACTTTACTTGAAAACTACGCTTCATTTTTATTTATTCTTAGTCGTTTTTGTCTTTTCTAATTTTTTTGTTATTTTTAGGAGGCAAGAGATCAGATTAACAAATGCTTATCTAGCTAATCTACTTGCAAATATAAAAGAGAGAGAGAGAGAAATAATCATCTATTCATAAAGAATTGTTTGTTACACTACGAAAGTAGGAAAAATCTACACTATGAAAGCATAAAAAGATAGAATGAGGTTAGAGAAATCCCCCTCGACAGTTGCTCGGAGGACGACTCGCTCTGACGTCGCCTGGAGGAAGGTGGTGAGGAGCCAGACGAAGGAGGACAGAGCCGAAGGACAGAGGATGGGGCAGGACGATGTTGTGGCAAGGATCTTCTTCCCGAAGGGCGATGAGAGGATGGCCACGGGATGCTCCATGAAGGGGGGTGAGAGGACGGAAAACTATTTGGTTTTACTCTAGAGGAGCATCCCAGTCTTGGGACAAGCTCTCTCTAACGCCTTGGAGGTGGTGAGAGGAAGAGAGGAAGAGATGCTTTGGAATGGTGGTGGGTAGGTCCTTTTATTGTGGAGGAGGAAGAACAAATTCGCTTCTGGGTCATTACTGACGTCCATAAACGTCGCTGCAGCTGTCGCTGAAGATCCCCCTTTCAAATCCACTTGCTAGCGTGAGCTGACCATTAGTGACAGCTGTAAGCATCACTAAAGGTGCATCGCTGAAGATCCGCGCCCGCCCTGTTGGCACGTGCCCCGCTGGTGTGCTCCACTTGCGCGCATCACGCACCTTGTGCGCGCACGCGGCATACGCTGTGCTGCTACTGCACGTGGTGTGCTGCGCGCGGTTGTGGCTGTGCGCGTGCGCTGCAATTGCTGGCCAATGTTGGGCGACCTGGATGGCACCATGTGGCGCCACCTGGGCCACCCATTCTTCTTTCTTTTGTAGAGGGTGCCACGGTGCTCCGATCGGGATGATTCCCATGTTGTCGGATTGTGATCGTCACTTCGGATCCACTCGTATGGTTGGATTTTCCATCCGTAACCCGTATGGATGTCGCATTGCCCCCTGGCCATTGATCTTCCTCGGGCTTCATGTGATGCTACGGGACTCCGATCTGAACGATTTTAGAGGCATTAGACTTCGATCGTCGTATTAATCAGATATGTATGGTCTGATCATCCATCTGAGGTCCTGAAATAAATCCTCTCCTCTCTTGACCATAAAAAGAACCTAAATAACCCAAAATATATACAACTACTCTAAATGCACAATGATACATGTTATGCAATATTTATAACATGAAATGCAAATCTAAGCCTTGGAATATGCATGAATAGGCATTTTAACCTAGATAGATGTGTCTATATCATACTCCCATGCCTATCTTTTGCTAGTCCCTAGCAAAATTAAACTACATGATATGTATAAAATCAAAATTAGGATTAGATCGCTTAGGCCTAAGTCATTTACTAACAATAGAAAATTTCAACTAAGGTTCTAAACTACGAAGACTAAACAGTACCCGGGTGTCTGCCAGAATGCAGATCGCCCAAGTCCTCGCCTTATTTGAAAAGGGAAGATACATTTTTTTATTTTTCTTTTCTAATTTTTTTTTGTACTTTTGGAGTTTGAGAGTTCCAGGATAATTTTTTACGGCTACCCGACCCACCCAAGACTCGAAAAAGACTCTAAGTACTAAGCATCTTTGTGAAAAGGTGATAGACTCACAAAATGGTCGTTAAGACGAACTTCGGGTTTCTACGACCCTAGGTGACCTTGCCAAATGGTTTATCTTTACGATCGGTAGCTTTCTCCCTACTTCTTTTATTTATTTTGTCAAGACAAGGGCGAGCCCAGTGTATATCTTCCCGATTTATTCTACTTCCCCACTTCTTCCCTACGTGTTTTGGGAATTATTGTGCATTTTTATGAGCTGGGCTCTGGACAACCGGCGAATGGGTTGTTACCCACGACCACTTGCCAGCCATACTCGTGCGGTGAAGTGTGACTTTACTATTTTCTTTTTTTATTTTCTCCTTTTTTTATTTTTTTCTTTTGGGTGTTTCTTTTTTTTTCTTTTTTTCCTTTTCTTTTTTTTAAGTAGGTGGCTTCCCTGATCTAAGATTTACCTAAAGGCAGTACAACCAAAATGGTCTTGTGGCTGGGCTCTGGACAATCGGCCGATGAGCTGTTACCACCAATAACTTGCCAGCCATACCACCCAAGTCGGTCCATAAGCTACCCAATTTCCGTAAAAACCATCGGAAAGTGAATCAGTGCGAATAGTGTGTAGATGCTCAGCCTTAAAATCCCCCTAAATCAGAGGGTGGGTTGATAAGTCGTATACTTATCATCCCAATTTATTTACTGTTGAGGTGACTTTTGCTCGATCGTGTTTTAACAGTTAATTACGTTGTAGTATAGGTGACCAAGCATCGTCAACAAATAAAGAGTTTTTATTACTCGAAAATCGAGGTATCCGAGGTCGAACATAGGGAGCAATTGGAATTTACTACTAATCTCAAATGTAATTGAACACTCTAATTTACTCAAAACTTCTAATTCAAATATGAATGTATGCGGTTAAAAGTAATTATGACAAAAGAAATGAAATTGGACGTCTGATCTTGTGATCAGACGTCTTAAAAGTGTTATGCTTCTCTTCTGATATTTCTTTCTCTATAGCCTCTCTTTTGCCTTGCTTCTTTCTCTTCTTCTCAGCAGTCTCTCCTTCTTCCTTCTTCTTTTCTCTTCTGCAAATGCTTCTTCCTCTTCCTTGGTCTTCTGTTCTTCCTTCCTTTTCTTCTTCTGATTCTGTGTTGGTTGTCTGCGAAGGCTTCTTCTGCCTTGGTCTCTTCTTTCTTCTCCTTCTTTGGCTCTGCAGTCCTTTATTTCTTCCTTCTCTTCTCTACCTTGCTCAGCTTCTTCTTCTACTTCTTCTCTTCTTCCTCGCGGCTAAGTCTCTCTTTCTCAACGTTCAGCCTACCTGCACAGAGCAAAACCTACCTGTTTCCCTCTACCCAAACATCTCTCTTTCTCTGCAATTCGCTCAAGGACGCTCTCCCAGAGCCACACGGGTAACCGGGTCGGATTTCACACCCGGGACTAGGCGCACCTGCAGGTGGGTGGTGCGCGAGGAGTGCTCAGGTCAGGGTCGGGTCGGATCCTGCCAGATCCGCGAGGTGAAACCGCGGACGAGGGGAGTGGGTCAGGTAAGGGACCTCATCCCTGTGCTTTCAGAGGTGGTAAGCAGATAACACAAATTCAACTTATAGCATACCCGCGCCTCGTATCTCGCCGGTGTGGGACTAAAGGTTCTGCCCCAATCTCGCACGCGCCCGCAGAGCTTTCTTCGTGCAATCGCCAAGGCTGCAGGCTTCGCAGTGCCCCTTGCTGGACTCGAAGGCTTTGCACTACTCGCGCGAATCCGCTGCACCTGAAGATTGGAAGACCTGATGCCTGGAGCTGTTGCGAAGCTGCTTCAACCTTCGTCAATGGCGGCAGGAGCTTCGATACTGTTAACCACAAAACGAGCCTCTCGACTCAATCAGACCAGCTGGGGACCTTCGCCGTGGCACGGCGAAGGTGGTGAGCCATACGACAGGCCGTGGGATGACCTAGGCGTGCATGCCTAGGTTAACCTGTGGCCGGATGTGTGGGGTTGTTCGGGGGACTGTGGTGGAGGTGTAGAGGGATGGCTGATGGGCGAAAGTTGTTCCTTGTGGTGAGGCGGAGCTTATGAGTCGGTTGGCGAGCCGTGTGGAGGGTCGGAATGGTGGATGCGGCTCGCCGGAGGTCGGTCGGAGGCGAGGAAGATGGAGGTGGTCAGCGACGGTCGAGGGTCGATTAATTGAACTAACAGGGGGAAAAGCGAGAGGGGAATACGGGGAGTAGTTCTAACCTAATTGTAGGGACGAAGGGGGACGGAGGGCGGACAGCTTTACCTGTTGTTGCCGGAGAAGACGTTGCCCATTGGAGGAGGACGGTGGCGACGACGGGGCTGAGGAGGCATGCGCGGGTATTACGCGACGCGGAGGAGAATCAGGAAGATGTCTCTGCCACTGGTTTTGTGGCAGAGCGAAGAGGAAGGGACAGGGAGCTCGCCGGAGCTTGTTGGACACTTGGCTGGAGAAGAAAGAGACGAATTGGGGGTGGAAGTCCGGCCAAGTCAAGCTAAAATTAAGCGGCCGGAGGTGTGGGTTCTTTTATAGGCATTGGGCCGTGCTTTCAGAGCGTAGAGGGCAAGCCTATTGCCTCTGATGGCTCGCCGGAGTAGGAAAGAGGTTAAGATACCCAAATCCCTCGTGCGTTCACACGAGAGATTGGGTTCACACCAGAGATTGTGATTGGCTGTAGATGGAAGGGAATTCCTCAGAGAATCTCCCTTCCATTTCATGGAGGGGATCACTGAGGAATCAGAGAGTAATCCCTCTCTAAACCTCGTCGGAGGTTGGTGGCGAGGAAATTAGGGGGCTCTCTGCAAGGATTTTCAAAAGATAGGGACCAAGTTGTGATTTGGGTGTACTAAATTGCAAAGTAAGTCAAGATGACCTCCCCTTAGGTCCAAATTTTGGTATAAACCTAATTTTGACCTAAGGAATCCAATGGTGAAGTTGGATTTTAGGTTTGACCTCGTTTGGTTGGACATTTTGTGTAAAAACCAAAATTAGGTTACTTGAAGAGCTAGGACCCTAATCTAGGTCAAACTGGGTTGCAAAGGCCAAATTAAATGTTCTAAACCCTAGAGGATATTTTTTCATTATTTTTAGAGGGTTTACTTGATTTTTATCCTGACCAGAACCTTGTTAATTTAAGCGGGTCTATTTTTGGGTTACCAAATGTCATTTAATTTCTAGATTGCACATAAACCCATTTCTGATTGACTCAACCCACTTTTTATCTCATTTAGACCATTTGACCTATGTTTTGCCTCTGAGAAATCCCGTTTATGTACTGCAATGGTAAAATTACAGTTTTAACCTTTAATTCATGTTTTCTTCTTAGAGCACTTATTCCTTCATTTAGGCCTTCTTCTAGGTTATGTAGGAGCTTTTATCTTCTTTATTGGGTCAAAAAGAGCTAGTTATGGCTCATGATGAGGCTCTCATCATTTACCAACTTAAAATGAATTTTAATTGGCTAGGACTCAAGACTAAGTCCACATTCGAGTGGACACCCAGGCTAATTAAGCCCGAAGACCTGAAGAGTCTAAGTGTTTAGGTCGTCTCGTATCATTTCCTAAAGTTAGTAACTTCCAAATGCCTAAGTTCTCTTTTCCTAATTTCTTTCTTTTTTTTTTTAATTTTAATTTTTTATTTTATTTTATAAGAAACTAAAAGAAATTCTACAGAGTTAACATAATGATTTCAGGAATTGATTATCCACCCTCCCATGCCTAAATGATGCAATGTCCTCATTGTAAAAATAAAGACATGAAAAGGGCAGAGTAAACAGAACATCACCTGAGTGTCGTGAAAATCTGGTCAGCTCTGCAGAAAGAAGGGTGTATACACACGTGCTAAGTTTAATGCCTTCAGCTAGGCATAACATACATACAAAGAAGAGATTGAGAATTCACAAGTGCAGTTCAGAATCAAAATCAAAATATTGATCGTGAAACCCGCTAGTAGAAGATGTCCACAGATGTGGACGAGATTATGGTGTAGACCCATTTCCCAGGGTCGAGTGGTTCTCAGGTTCTGGATGAAAATCACCCAGAACCGAAGGTTGTTGTGTTTGTGGGGTCAGGCCTGCAGTTTAGTGGTGTGCAACCCAAGACCAAAGTGTTGGACAACCGGTAAAGATGGTTCAATAGGTGCAGTTGTCCACTTAACATCTAGCTCAGAAAAATAATCATTTATTCCAGGCTTGGGTCACACATGAAAGATATCATAAGGGTCCGTAAAGAAGATAGGTGGTTTCAGGTCAATAGGAACCCTTATATCCAAACTTATTTTTCCCTCAAAATTAACCTCCCAAATTTTCATTTCAACAATTCTATCCTCCAACATCAAGGGCTCAGGCTTCGAGACCTCTAGCATACTATTAACCCCATATGATTCTCCCAAGTCCAGAAATCATGGCTGAATCAAGATTGGCTTGGGCACAAAGATCTTAAAAGTCAGCTCTTCGGGGTGCAGATGAGGACTGGGGTCACTGATTGAATCATCAAGATTCGGATCCTCCAAGTTAACCCCAATCAAATCCAAATCTTCAATGAATGGGCTATCAAATGGTTCATCAGATTCCTCATGCCCGTTTGTCTCACTAAAATAATTTTCCTAATGTTCAAGTGAGACTTCACCTAAAGATTCTTCACCCTCAGAGTCAAAGAATTGATGATCCTCATTCATATATGTCTCAAAATCATATGTCATTTCATGGTCCGTGGAGACATATTTTTCCTCGCTCCCTGGCTCGGGGATCTCAGGTGAATCAATCGGTTCATCCTCAAATGGTTGCTCTAGCCCATCCTGGTCATCCCCAATCTCAGAAAATGTATCCCTCCCGACAGGCGCCTAAGCGGGTTCAGACATTGGCTCTCCTGAAGGGGGTTCATCTTGAGAATCATCCCAAGATTTGACTAATGCAACCATAAATTTCATCCTCAACCTCGACAATTTCCCAAGAAGGAACTCACCCAAGTCCCTATCCCTAACGCTTTGGAGCAAATCCAATAGAGAACTATTAAGTTCATCAATCATTTTGATCATAGGCTCCAGTGCTTCAATGCATGGTGTTGGCTGAGCTTCTAAAGATTGTATAGTGTTCCTCAAATTAGCCAACACCCTATCTTGGATCTGGTTCACCTAAACCGACTGGTTCGATTCAGGTTTGGGTGGGTTCAGGTTATATCTAGGGGAGTCAAGATGTCGAGGTTCTCGGGTCCCTCCTTGAAAGTAGGTCATTCTAGGTTGTTCAAAGGATGGTGGCGACCTATATTCAGTGGAATACTGGGGAGGGTAGGTGTTATAATCATGATATCCTTCCTAATTGTAGATCGGGTTGGTTTGGTCATAAAAGGATGGAGATCCATAATTATTATGGCTCTGGGAAGGATAATAATCATAGTCTTGTCGTCCAGGGTTAGGCCCTGGACACTGAGGTCCGGATTCATATCCCCAATCAAAGTCATCTCGGCTAGTGGATGGGTAATTACAAGCCAAGTTAGGATAGTAATCATCTTGGGGATAAGTGGTGGTAGGAGGATAGGATGTGAAATGTGTGTAGGATGTGGAAGTGTACATGTTGAAGTAAGGAGGGAAATAAGAAGAGAAAGGAGACCTATAATACAAAAATACAAGCCTATCCTTAGTTTGGGTAGCCTAAAGGTCTACAGACTCTCAGAATCCATCCTAAGATTATAGATGATTTACTCTACTTATGTCCAAGCAATCCAACCAATTAGAAGGAGGGACTGGGGAGAAGGTTCTTCCTTTGGCTTGCGCCTCCGGTTCCTAGTGTACCCCCCAGCCACGGTCGTTTGACGCTACTCCCCTAGCTAGACATCAGATTGACTAGTATAAGTAGGTTAATCGTGAACAATCTCAATCTGGATCCCGACGAGCGAACCAGTCCTTAGGGCCAACGTCTAATCAATTTTAGTTAGGCTTGGGACAATGGTGCTTGAGGAATGTGATGGGCCCTTTAGATGGGTTGTGCCCTTAACGATCCGTTAAAATGTGTGTGCGTGCACAACCAGGGTTCTCAAACAAGGTTATTTGATGATGTGTCTTTTAGGGTTCAACCTTGTTTAGTAGCTTTTAGGGTTTAATTCTTAGGTTGGTTCAATCAAGGTTTTGTAGAACACTCCAAGTTTTGAAAGCACGAGTGATGATATGTTCCTTTAAAAATAAAAAATAATGTAGAGTGCCTGGTTCATCCCTAAGAATCAACCCTAAGTGGCAAGCTACTTGATGGATTAGTTTTAGATTGAGTTGTGTGGCCCAAACAGCTCAATCAATTGGACTATTGCACCACTTAGTTTAGGCACACAAGAATTTTTAACCTATTCAGATTTCTACTCACTTATGTGTATTTAGTTGAAGTGTACCGGGTCCATAGGTCAGATCTCGGTTAAGTGGTAGAATCAAAGTGATTGTGCGCCTTAGGATAAGAAGTTGTGGGTGTTAAGTGTGTAGCTTTCAAAAAAATCCCACAATCAGATAACACTTTTTTTATTTTTATTTTTTTTATTTATGTGGATGGCGAGGTGAGTGAAAGTGGCAAACAAACAACCAAATCTATCCTAGGGTTCATAAAAAGCACCTAAGTTGATTTGGGTTTGAGTTATTTGGTTATGGAATGTCAACTAAGGTGGGGGTGGTGTGGGGGACACTTACAAAACACTCTACCAGCACTTTACTCTGGTCTACCGCACTTGGATCTCCATGTTAGGACACCTGCAAGACAGTAGATCAAAGACAAGTAGGGTTAGTGCTATGTAAATGCAAAGAAATGTAATAAACAATAAAGTAAATTCTGTTGCTTCCCCGGCAACGGCGCCAAAATGGTCGTACGTGCTTTGCGTGTTAGAAATTGAGGTTACAAGTAACCTGTCGTCGAAGTTGCAAAACACGTCGATCAAATAAAATTTATACTGAAACTCTAAGGGGGTCCTAGGTCGAACACAGGGAGGCAACGTTTACTTGAAAACTGTGCTTCGTTTTTATTTGTTCTTGGTCGTTTTTGTCTTTTCTAATTTTTTTGGTATTTTTAGGAAGCAAGAGATCAGATCGACAAATGCTTATCTAGCTAATCTACTTGCAAATATAAAAGAGAGGGAGAGAGAGAAACAATCATCTATTCATCAAGAATTGTTTGTTACACTACGAAAGCAGGAAAAATCTACACTATGAAAGCATAAAAAGATAGAATGGGGTGAGAGAAATCCCCCTCGACTGTTGCTCAGAGGACGACTCGCTCTGACGTTGCCAGGAGGAAGGTGGTGAGGAGCGAGACGAATGAGGACGGAGCCGAAGGACAAAGGATGGGGTAGGACGACGTCGCGGCGAGGATCTTCTTCTCGAAGGGCGATGAGAGGACGGCCACGAGATGCTCCACGAAGGGGGTGAGAGGATGGAAAACTATTTGGTTTTACTCTAGAGGAGCATCTCGGGCTTGGGACAAGCTCTCTCTAGAGCCTTGGAGGTGGTGAGAGGAAGAGAGGAAGAGATGCTTTGGAATGGTGGTGGGTAGGTCCTTTTAAAGTGGAGGAGGAAGAACAAATTCGCTTCTGGGTCATTAGTGACGTCCATAAATGTCGCTGCAGCTGTCGCTGAAGATCTGCCCTTCAAATCCACTTGCTGGCATGCACTGACCATTAGTGACAGCTGTAAGCATCACTAAAGGTGTGTCGCTGAAGATCCACGCCTGACCTGCTGGCACGCTCCACTTGCGCGCATCACGCGCCTTGTGAGCACGCGCGACATTTGTTGTGCTGCTATTGCGCGCGATGCCCTGCGCGCGATTGTGGCTATGCACGTGCGCTGCTGCTGGCCGATGTTGGGCGACCTGGATGGCATCACGTGGTGCCACCTGGGCCACCCATTCTTCTTTCTTTTGTAGAGGGTGCCATGGTGCTCCGATCGAGATGATTCCCGCGATGTCGGACTGCGATCGTCGCTCCGGATCCATTCGTACGGTTGGATTTTCCATACGAAACCCGTATGGATGTCGCATTGCCCCCTGGGCGTTGATCTTCCTCGGGCTTCATGTGATGCTACGGGACTCCGATCTGGACGATTTCAGAGGCATTAGACTTCGATCGTTGTATTAATCAGATCCGTATGGTCTGATCGTCCATCTGAGGCCCTGAAATAAATCCTCTCCTCTCCTGACCATAAAAAGAACCTAATTAACCCAAAATATATACAACTACTCCAAATGCACAATGATACATGTTATGCAATATTTATAACATGAAATGCAAATTTAAGCCTAGGAACATGCATGAATAGTCATTTTAACCAAGATAGATGTGTCTATATCAGCTCCACGTGGCGCCATCTCAGCTGGCCAACCAGCCCTCAAGCACCGCCGGACCTTCTCTTCTTTAATCAGAGTGCCGCTACTGGGCTGTTGGATTGTGATCCAACGGTTGTGGATGCACGCGCTTGAAAACTTCTGTGCAACCATTTGGGCGACGCAGCGCAGTGGTTCAGCACCTTATCGTGAGGCGCTGGTGCGGGTTCGAGTCGCAGCGAGCCAGATTTGGAGTGTGGGCACGCCTTCAATCGACCGTCAGATCACGATCCAATGACCGCGCGCGCTCGATAGCGCCAATGCGCTATCGCACGCCTGCACCCCACGTAGGATTGTACACGGGCGGGCGCGCGTTGAGGAGCAGGGATGGAGCATCTTAAGCCGTCTGATCTCGCGATCGAACCACTGAGATTCAGCGAATGTGAGAGTGCATTGAGCACGCGAGAAAGCAAGCAGCCGCACAAGCAGTGCCCACTATGCCCACGATGGGGCTTTAGCGATGATTTTATCCATCACTAAAGACCCCTTAATTAATGTTTTGAGATTTAAATGACCAAATTGCCCTCACTCCTTGCAACTATAAAAGGAGACCCCCTTCACAGGAAATTCTCATCCCTTCCTTCTCTTCTCTCCCTCTCCAAAGCTCAAGAGAAGCTTGTCCCACACCCAGGATGCTCCTCGCGAGATAAAGTCAAAACTTTCGTCGCCATTCGGAAGTGGATCCCATGATGACGACGTCGTGTTGCCCCATTCCCGTTCTTCTGCTTCGTCCTACTTCATCCTGCTTCGTCCTCCTTCGTCCAGGCGTCGTCCCGTCCGACTCGTCCTCCAAGCGATCGACGAGGAGGATAACTTCTCTCTCCCATTCTTCTTTACAGCTTTCTAGTGTAGAATTTTCCTGCTTTCTAGTGTAGCTGATTTCCCGCTTTCTAGTGTAATCCTTATTTGGTTTTATTGTATAAATATTTTAAAATATTGAATGCATGTTTTCTCTCTCTCTCTCTCTTCCTTTTAGTTTGATTGTTGTAATAGCTTCATTGAAATTACATTGCCTCGCTTTTCAAGAAAAATTCTAAAAAAATATAATTGCGAATATAGATCGACGTAGCCTCCCTGTGTTCGACTCAAAATTTCAATTTCGGTATAAATTTTATTTGTTGAACACGAATTCTTCGCTTTCAAGTTACAACGACAAGGTTTTAAAACCAAACACGTTAGCGTAGCAATTCGTACGTCCAACATTTTGAATCTATGGAGGGGGGAAGAATGGGGAGCACTTACAGTTGTATTCAACTGCACTTTACTCCGGTCTACCGCTTAATGATTCCCTGATGGAGGTCTCTGCAAAACAATAGACACAAGAAGCAAGTTAGAAAATAATAAAGTGCAAGAAATGCGAAAAGAAGATCGGAAATCGTTGCCTCCCCGGCGATGGTGCCAAAATGTTGGACGTATGAATTGCTACGCTAACGTGTTTGATTTTAAAACCTTGTCGTTGTAGCTTGAAAGCGAAGAATTCATGTTCAACAAATAAAATTTATACCGAAATTGAAATTCTGGGTCAAACACAGGGAGGCTACGTCGATCTATATTCGTAATTATATTTTTTTAGAATTTTTCTTGAAAAGCGAGGTGATGTAATTACAATGAAGCTATTACAACAATCAGACTAAAAGGAAGAGAGAGAGAGAAAACATGCATTCAATATTTCAAAATGTTTATACAATAAAACCAAATAAGGATTACACTAGAAAGTGGGAAATCAACTACACTAGAAAGCAGGAAAATTCTACACTAGAAAGCTGTAAAGAAGAATACGAGAGAGAAGTTATCCTCCTTGTCGATCGCTTGGAGGATGAGCCGGATGGGATGATGCCTGGATGAAGGAGGACAGAGCAGGACAAAGTAGGACGAAGTAGAAGAACGGGAACGAGGTAGCACGTCGTCGTCGTCGTGGGATCCACTTCCGAATGGGGATGAAAATTTTTGACTTTATCTCGCGAGGAGCATCCCGAGTGTGGGACAAGCTTCTCTTGAGCTTTGGAGAGGGAGAGAAGAGAAGGAAAGGATGAGAATTTTGTGTGGAGGGGGTCTCCTTTTATAGTTGCAAGGAGTGAGGGTAATTTGGTCATTTAAATCTCAAAACATTAAATAAGGGGTCTTTAGTGACGGATAAAACCGTCGCTAAAGCCCCATTGTGGGCGTAGTGGGTGCTGCCCATGCCGCTGCTCAACGCACACTCACGTTCGCTGAATCTCAACCATCCGATCGCGAGATCGGACGAGTTAAGATGCGCCTTCCCCGCTCCTCAACGCATGCCTGCCCGCGCACAATCCTACATGAGGCGCGGGCGTGCGATAGAGCATCGGTGCTATCGAGCGCGCATGGCCATTGGATCGTGATCTGACTGTTGATTGAAGGCGCGCTCCCGCTCCAAATCCCACTCGCTGCGACTCGAACCCGCGCCAGCGCCTCGCGATAAGGCATTGAACCGCTGCGCTGCGTCATCCAAATGGTCGCGCGGACATTTTCAAGCGCGCGCATCCCCAGCCATTGGATCAAGATCCAACGGTCCAGAAGCGGTGCTCTGATTGAAGAAGAGAAGGTGCGGTGGTGCTTTAGGGCTGGTTGGACGGCTGAGATGGTGCCACGTGGCACCATCTTGGCCGTCCATCTTCTGGATGATGTAGATGGTGCCACGGTTGTCGGATTGAGTTGATTTTCACGCTGTTAGGCTACGATCGTCGATCCGAATCCATCCGTGCGATCGGATTTGTCATTTGAAGTGTGGATTTGCACCATCTTGGTGCTTGATCTTCTTAGGTTCCCCGGTCACTATCTAATGCTACAGATGCCTGATTAAGACAATCTTTGAGTCGTTGAACTCCAATCGTCGCCCTGATCACATCTGTACTGTTGGATCTTCGATCCGAGGCCCTGATAAAAAGTTTGCCCTGTCCAAGCACATAAAAGGAGATAATTAACCTTCATTTTATTCAAACTACTCTAATTGCAAGATGATGCATGTTATGCAATATTTATAGTATGAAATGCAATCCTATGCTTAAGAACATGCATAAATAGACATCTTAAGTAGTGTAAACGTGTTTAAATCACCCTTAGTGGTATCCCACCGTGCAGGGTGTCCTAAGGGATCCCACCCTTCTGGCCAGCCAAGTATTTCAAGGGTTGATCTAACCCAATCGTGTTTTGGGGAGCCAGGATCAGGTCTAATTAGGGTTGACACTTTAAGGAGCAGTTTGATTGCTTGCATTGAGTGGGCGATGTTTCTCTCATTTGTCTTCTCTCTCATCTACGGACAATCTTCTGGTGAATGCAATGTAGAAGATCTAAAAATCCTGATTTGCTACCACCATTAGAAAGAAATCCTAGGAGAAGACTTATTTATCCAGAATCTAACTCTAAACCCTCTGCAATGGCTAGTCACCACGAGGAAGAAGAGATTGAAGAAGAAAATCTGGATCCTATGACTCTCTTACAAAGGTAGATCACTGAGCAAGGCTAGCATCATGATCGACAGACGGAAGTCATAGTGCAAGCCATCACTCGACTCCAGAATGGAAGGGCAGACCGGCCCCTCCATGACTTTTATAACCCACCTAATGCCCAACCTAAACCCTTGTTAGGGTACCTCAGGATGGGGAAGATTTTAAACTCAAACCTCAGATCATTAACTTAATTCCCCACTTTCATGGACGTGAGTTAGATGATCCCTTCCACCATGTTGAAGAGCTCCTACACATAGGAAGAACCTTTGGCCCTAGGAACATGAATGAAGGTACCCTGATGATGAAGATGTTCCCATTCTCCATGAAAGATAGAGCTAGATAGTAGTTGAGAACAATTGGTAGACCAATCTTAACTTGGGAAGACCTGAGAAGCACATTCCTAAAGAAATTCTTCCCCGTAGGAAAAACTAATGCCCTTAGATGTGCCATAACAACCTTTAAGAAGAACCCTAGGGAACAACTACATGGGGCTTGGGAGAGGTTCAATGATTTAGCTAGGAAATGTCATCATCATGGGATTCCAAAGTGGCACTTGGCCCATATTTTCTATTATGGGTTGAGTGACGATCTGAAGAATTTTATTCATGCAGCATGTGGGGGCAATTTCCTAAGTCGAGATGCTAAGGGAGCCTTTGAATTGTTCGAGAATATGAGTGAAAATTCCCTCAACAATACCTCAATGTCTACCTTTAACAGAGCTAATCAACCAAGGAGCGGAGTATATGAAGATAACAACAATTCAAACTTGGTTGATTTAGTGCTAATAGCACAACGATTAGATAAGGTGGAACTCGTGGGAAAGAATGTGGAGAATTTGGATAAGAAGCTGGATAACCTTTGACAGGGCGGGAATTCCTTAGGTACACAATCTAGATTAAATCCTATGTCTACCCAAGGAGTTCCTACATTAACCTACAACCAATTCCCCAACCTACTAGGTCAGGAATCAGTGCACAACATTAATGACCTAACCATGGCTCCACCTATGAGCCAACTATACTTGGACACATCTTTTTCTGGGTACTAAGAAGGGACCTTGATACCCTCAAATTTTGAACTAGGTAGCCCGATGCCTAGTTGTCCTGAAGATGTGAATGCACTCCAAGGTTACACTAGAAATGAGCCTTATTCAAACATTTATAACCCTGGATGGTGCAACCATCCTAACTTTGCTTGGTCAAGTCAGAAACCCGCCCAGGGTCCTAACTTGACTAAACCAAACACTTTTGGGCAACCTAGTAGGTACACACAACCACGCACGTACCAGCCACAACCTACTCAGGAAAACTAGCCCACTGACTTGAGCCTGGTCCTCAAAGAAATGAAAAAGATGAATCTGAGACATAAGAAAGAAATGAATCAATCGAGGATAGAATTAATGGGACGATTGGACCAGCTAGTAGATGCGAGACAACATGGGATGTTGCCATCCCAACCCATCCCAAACCCAAGAAATTTCAATACAGTTAGCCAGCACAACACAAGAGAGCAACAAGCACATTTAGTTCAACCTGCTCCCCAACACCCACCTGGTTTTGCTAACCCTAAGTAGGCTCCACTTATTTTGTAGAATGTACCTAACTTTCTAACCCTAATGCTTTTGCTGGTGCAGTAACCTTGAGAAGTGGGAGACAGATCCAAGATCCTTACCCTTCTAAATCTAAATCTAAACAAGATCTTGAGGAGCCCGAATCTGACCTAGGAGATCAAGAAGACAAGGATCAGGACCCAAACACTCATGATTTCTCTCAAGCTTCCTTCCCTGAAGCCTTGAACAAACCTAGGAAAAAAAAAACCAATCCATCTGAGGAGTGGCTCGATATTTTTAAACAAGTCCAGGTGAACATACCACTCCTTAAAGCTATTGAGAATATCCCATCCTATGCGAAATTTTTAAAGGAAATGTGCACATCGAAATGCCAGGCCAAATCAACTAGAAGGGTAGTGTTATCTAAACAAGCTAGTGTACTTATCCTTAGAAACCTACCTCGAAAATAGAAAGATCCAGGAGCCCCTCTGATCTCATGTGTTATTGGAGATACTACTTTTGATAGGGCTCTATTAGATGCCTCCATAAATTTAATCCTCACTATGTTATACGAAAAATTTAACTTTGGAGAGCAAAAACCTTCTGAGGTCACATTACAATTGGCAGATCGATCTGTGACCACACCATGGGGGATTGTTGAGGATATAATTGTCAAGGTTTACGATTTTTATTTCCCTGTGGATTTCCTAGTCCTTGACATGGAGGTACTAGAGAACTTGAAGAACACCCCGATCATTCTAGGAAGACCATTTTTAGCTACTTCTAAGGCAAACATTGATTGTGAATCTGGCAATATGGAAATCAAATTCGGGGATAAGAAAACTAAGATTATCATCTTTAAGGCCATCAAACAATTTGAGGATTGTGGAATGATAGAAGATTCTCAAGACAATACCGTTGAATATTGTATGGAATTAGGAATAACCCAATCTGATCCTACAAGCCTTGACACCCAAACCAATCAAGAGGTCAGTCCATTAATCACTGACCTGATTCCAAGACCTCTTGAGGGTAATTGCGATCTACCACTGGACCCTTTATCCCAAGGACCCAAACTTGAACTTAAACCTCTTCCAGATCATCTATAATATGTTTTCTTGGGATTTGATCAGACTTACCATTTAATCATTAGCTCTCATCTAACCCAAACTCAAGAAAAGCAATTGATTCAAGTGTTGGAACGAAACAGTAGAGCAATTGGTTGGACATTAGTTGATCTGAAGGGAATTAGTCCCACTTACTGCACCCACAGAATCTATACTGAGGACGGATCGAGACCCTCCCGAGAAATGCAGAGATTGTTGAATCCTAACATGCGAGAGGTAGTTAAAAAGGATATAATCAAGTGGTTAGACATGTGAATAATCTACCCAATCTCTGATAGCCCATGGATCAATCCTGTACAAGTGGTAACTAAGAAAGTTGGGCTGACTATGATTACTAATGATAATGGGGAATTGATTCCAACCCGCACAGCTTCCTGTTGGAGAGTTTGTATTGACTACAGGAAGCTAAATAGTGCAACCAAGAAAGACCACTTTCCGCTTCCCTTCATTGATCAAATCAAGGAAAGACTAGCCCACCAACAATTCTTTTGTTTCTTGGATGGCTATTCTGGCTACAATCAAGTAGCTATCCACCTCGAGGATCAAAAGAAAACCACCTTCACATGTCCCTAAGGAACATTTGCCTTCGGTAGAATGCCTTTTGGATTATGCAATGCACCAGCAACCTTTCAAAGGTGCATGCTTGCAATCTTTTCAGACATTGTGGGTGATTTCATGGAAATCTTCATGGACAATTTTTCTGTGTTCGAGGACTCTTTTGAATCATGTCTGATCAATCTTGAAAAGACTTTACAAAAATGCATTGAGGTGAATCTTATTCTATCTTGGGAAAAGAGTCACTTCATAGTAAAGGAGGGCTTAGTCCTTGGCCATGTTATGTCTGAAAAAATAAATTGAAGTGGATAAAGTCAAGGTGGACACTGTACTCAAACTTCTACCACCTTCTATGGTTAAGCAAGTAAGATCATTTCTCGGACATGTGAGATTTTACCGTTGATTTATTAAGGACTTTTCTAAGGTGGCGAGGCCCTTAAGAAACATGCTGGTAAAAGATCAATCCTTTGATTTTGATTCAAATTACTTGAAGGATTTTAATCAGTTGAAGGAGGCTACTGCACAATCACCCATCTTACAACCTTCTAATTGGGATCATCTCTTCAAAATCATGACTGACGCCTCTGATTATGCCATCGGGGCAGTCTTGGGACAAAAGGTAGACAAGAAACCATCTGTGATTAACTACACTAGTAAAACTCTAGATGAGGCTCAAAGAAACTACACCACTATAGAAAAAGAGTTGCTAGTCATAGTGTTTGCTCTGGAGAAGTTTAGACCTTACCTACTGGGATCCCATGTCACAATCTTCACAGATCACACTACATTAAGGCACCTGATGTCTAAAACGGATGCGAAACCCAGATTAATCAGATGGATCCTTCTGCTGCAAGAATTTGATTTAGAAATCAATGACAAATCTGGTGCCCAAAATGTAGTAGCAGATAATCTCTCCAGAATCCTTGTAGACTCTACAACTCCTCAACTCTATGATTCCTTCCTTGATGAGACTCTCTTGACTATTTACAAACTACCTTGGTTTGCAGATATTGTCAACTATTTGGCCATTGGAAAACTACCCATGGATTGTCCTAAGCATAAGCGAGATAAGTTGATTTTCGATGCCAAATACTACTTTTGGGAAGACCTAGAACTATTCAAAGTTTGCACAGATCAGGTTATCCACCGCTGTATTCTAGATGAGGAGATCACAAGTGTACTAGAATTCTGCCACACTTTTGCTTGCGGAGGTCACTTCTCAGGAAAAACGATGGTAGGCAAGGTACTACAGAGTGGATTGTATTGGCCGTCTTTATTCTGTGACTTGTACAACTTCTGTAAGTCATGTATCAATTTCCAAACTTTAGGAAACATGACCAGGAAGGACATGATACCCCTAAACCCAGTCCTTGAAGTTGAAATGTTTGCTGTTTGGGGCATTGATTTTATGGGACCTTTTACCAATTCATTTAGGTACCTGTACATTTTGGTGGCAGTTGATTATGTATCTAAATGGATTGAGGCCATCTCAACCCGAACCAATGATCATAAAGTGGTCATGGATTTTGTAAAGAAGAACATCTTTAGTCGGTTCGGTGTGCCCAAAGCTTTGATTAGTGGTGGCGGGTCCCACTTCACTCACAACCAATTCAGGACCTTACTAGCCAAGTATGGAGTCACTCACAGAATCTCTACTCCATATCATCCATAGACCAATGGACAAGCCAAAATCTCCAATCGAGAAATTAAAAAGATCCTTCAAAAGACGGTCCGCTCGAATCGAAAGGATTGGTCTAGCAAATTGGATGACACTCTCTGGGTTAATCGAACTATGTATAAAACTCCGATTAGAATGTCTCCATTCCGTTTGGTCTATGAAAAATCTTGCCATCTGCTTGTTGAGCTTGAACATAAAGCTTATTGGGTAATCAGAACATTTAACTTGGATCTCGATCAATCTAGATGACAAAGGAAACTCCAGTTGACTGAATTTGATGAAATCCGGAATGATGCTAATGAGAGCGTGAGAATCTATAAGAATAGGACAAAAGCTTTTCATCATAAATACTTCTCCAGGAAAAGCTTTGTCCTTTAATCAAAAGGTTTGGTTATTTGATGCCCTCTTGAAGCTCTTTCCGGGAAAACAAAGATCAAAGTGGACAGGTCCCTTCATTATAAGAAAAGTCTACCCTCATGGAGTTGTGCTTATCTTGGATCCCAAGATCGACAATGAGACAAAGGTGAATGGTCAGAGATTGAAGCCTTATATTACGTAAAACTATGATCCCATTCCCAATGGTCACATCAACCTTCTGGAATCTTCTTAAAGCTGAACTGAGTCTGGCAAATGACGTTAAACTTAGCACTGGCTGGGAGGAAACCTAGTACTCTATATAGGTAGCTCGGCATCCTCTGCATCCATATTGACCTAGATTAACAAGCATAGTAGGTGATGTTGAACGCACGGGTTGCTATGCTAACGTGTTTGGTTTTGAAAAACCTGTCGTCGTAGTATGAAAGCGAAGAACTCATGTTCAACAAATAAAATTTATACTGGAATGAAAATCCTGGGTCAAACTGAGGGAGGCTACGTCGATCTATATTCGTAATTATATTTTTTTAGAATTTTTCTTGAAAAGTGAGGCGATGTAATTACAATAAAGCCATAATAACAATCAGACCAAACGAGAGAGAGAGAGAGAGAGAGAGAGAGAGAAAACATGCATTCAATAATTCAAAATGTTTATGCAATAAAACCAAATAAGAATTACACTAGAAAGCGAAAAATCAGCTACACTAAAAAGTAGGAAAATTTTACACTAGAAAGCTGTAAAGAAGAATGGGAGAGAGAAGTTATCCTCCTCGATAATTGCTTGGAGGATGAGCCGGACAAGACATCGCCTAGATGAAGGAGGATGGAGTGGGAAGAAGGAGGTCAAGGCAGGAGGAATGAGAACGGAGAAGCACGTCGTCATCGTCGCGGGATCCACTTCCAAAATGAGAGCGAAAATTTGACTTTATCTCGCAAGGAGCATCCCGGGTGTGAAACAAGTTTCTCTTGAGCTTTGTAGAGGTAGAGAAGAGAAGGAAGGGATGAGAATTTCGTGTGGAGGGGGTCTCCTTTTATAGTCGCAAGGAGTGAGGGTAATTTGGTCATTTTAATTTGAAAATCATTAATCAGGGGTCTTTAATGATGGATAAAATCGTCGCTAAAGCCCCATCGTGGACGTAGTGGGGTGCCGCTCGCCTCCTCGCGCGTAATGTACGCACATGTTCAGCTACTCTCAGTCGTTTGATCGTTCGATCGGACGACTTAAGCCACGCCTTCGCCCGCTCCTCAGTGCGTGCTCGCCTGCATGTGATCACACGTCACGCGTGGGCATGCAATAGAACGTGGAATGGATTGGGCGTCCGCAGCCGCTCGATCGCGATCGAGCGGTCTTGGAGCTCGCTCACCTGTGCCTCAATTGCCTCTCGTGCAGGCTCGAACGCGCACAGCCCACTAGCGATAAGGCGTTCACCTGTTGCGCTGAGGAGGAGAGATGGCGGTAGAGACGAATTTATACGCATGCATCCACAGCCGTTGGATGCGCATCCAACGATGGAGAAGCAACAAAGAAGAGATGGTGCGGCGAGTGCAGTGGTCAGTTGGGCTGCTGAGATGGCGCCACGTGGTGCCATTTTGGCCATCCATCTTCTGGATGATGTAGATGGTGCCACGGTTGTCAGATTGAGTCGATTTTCATGCCGTTAGGCTACGATTGTCGATTCGAATCCATCCGTGCAGTCGAATTTGTCATTTGAAGTGTGGATTCACACCATCTTGGCTCTTGATGTTCTAGGGTTCCCCGATCACTATCTGATGCTACAGATGTCTAATTAGGGCGATCTTGGAGTCATTAAACTTCAATCTTCACCCTGATCACATCTATACGGTTGGATCTTCGATACGAGACCTTGATAAAAGGTTTGCCCTGTCCATGAACATAAAAGGAGGCAATTAACCTCCATTTTTTTTAAACTAATCTAAATGTAAGATGATGCATGTTATGCAATATTTATTGTATGCAATGCAATGCAATCCTATGCTTAAGAACATGCATAAATAGACATCTTAAGTAGTGTAAACTTATTTACATCATACCCCCATGCCTATCTTGTGCTAGCCCTTAGCAAAAACTATATGTTATTTATAAAATAATCTGTTTGGATTATTTGGGCATGAATTATTTTCAATCACTAAGAAAATGTCTACTTAGGATCTGAACTTTTAAAGACACAACGGTGCCCGAGCATCTGCCAAAATGCAGACCGCCTCAAGCCCTCACCTTATTCAAAGAAAATTTTCTTTTTCTCTTTTTCCTCTTTTCTAATTTTTTTGGATTTTTAAGTTTTAGGGTTTAAGAGTTGCTTTCTACAGCCATTTAACTCACCCAAGATTTGATGAGAACCCTATGTTCTAACCGTCTTATTGTGAATGTGATAGACTCGTTGACCGGTAGTTAAAACGAACTTCGGATTTCTACTCCTCTAGGTGACCTTAAAAGGAGAATTCTACCTAAAGGTGTATTTTTACAACCATTAGCTTTCTCCCTACTTTTATTTTTATGGGGTCAACACAAGGGTGAATCCAGTGTATATCTCCCTGGTTTATTCTATTTCTCCACTTCTTCCTAAGTGTTTTGGGAATTTTCAGTGCATTTATTGAGTTGGGTTCTGGACAACCGGTCGATGAGCTATTACCACCGACAACTTGCCAGCCATACTCGAGCGGCGAAGTGTGGTTTATTTCTTATTTTCTTTTCTCCTTTTTTTTTATTTTTAAGTAGGTGGCTTCCTTGGCCTAAGATTTACCTAAAGGCAGCAAAAAGAGAAAGGTCCAGTGACTGGGCTCTGGACAGCCTACCTATGGGCTGTTACCCATGATAACTTGCCAGCCATATCACCCTAGAAGGTTCATTAGCTACCCAATTTTCGTTAGAATCGCTGAACAACGAGTCAGTGCAAAGAAAGTGTCTAGATGCTAAAAACTCAAAGTTTCCTCAAATCAGAGGGCGGGTTGATAAGTGTGTACTTATCACCCAAACTTATTTACTCCAATTACACTAGAATTAAGGTTGGTGAGGACTTCAAAAAACAAATTCACATTTTAGTGGATACACGGGTTGATTAAGTGCAAAGACCTGAAGGGTCTTTGTGTTCAGATCCTAATGTAAAATTTCCTAAGATTGAAAAGTCCTAATGTCCAACTATTCCTTCCTAATTTTTCTTTTTATGTATAAATAAGAAGAGAAAAACAATTTACATGAATTTCACAAAGCTGACCAAATGATTAAAAAATGAATCCACCCCCAATGCCTAGCTAATGCAATGTCCACATTGAAAAAGAGACATGATAGAAAGGGTAGAGTATGAAAGATGTCACCTGAATATGAAGCTCGTATCAGCTTTGTGTCATATGTACAACTGCTGAGTTTAATGCCGTCAGCTAGGCGAAGCCCAGCCAAAGAAGTCACAGAATGGCTAAAGCAACCGTGTCTGAGATGGGTTCTGGAAGAGTGTGGTCAATAACAGGCTTCAGATGTTGACCGTTGACTTTAAATGTGTTACCTGTCTTTGGGTCAAAAATATGAATGGCTCCATTTGGAAAAATCTGGTCAATTATGAATGGGCCATTCCATTTAGATCTAAGTTTGCCAGGAAAGAGCTTAAGTTTAAAATTGAATAACTAAACGTTCTGGTTCGGCTCAAAGCTCTTGCAGGAAATTAGTTGATCATGTAGAGCTTTGGTTCGAGCCTTGTAGATCTTGGCATTCTCATATGCATCATTTCTAAGCTCCTCCAACTCAGATAGTTGGAGTTTCCTGGTCTTCCCAGCTAAATTCAGATCTAAATGGCATTGTTTGATCGCCCAGAATGCCTTGTGTTCAATCTCTATGGGTAGATGGCATGCCTTTCCATACACCAAACAAAATGGAGACATGCCGATGGGCGTTTTATACGCTGTACGGTAGGCCCAAAGTGCGTCCTCAAGCTTTTGAGTCCAGTCCTTGCAATCAGGCCTAATCATTTTTTGCAGAATGTTCTTGATCTCTCGATTGGAGATCTCGACTTGTCCATTCGTCTGGGGGTGGTAAGGTGTGGAAATTCGGTGATTAACCCTGTATTTGCCGAATAAATTCTAGAATTGGGCATTAGTAAAATGAGTTCCACCATCACTGATGATAACCCTCGGAATCCCAAACCTACTGAAGATGTTTTTCTTGACAAAATCGATGACCACATTGTGGTCATTGGTTCGGGTGGGAATCGCCTCAATCCATTTGGACACATAATCAACAACAACAAGAATGTACTGATGTCCAAATGAAGGGAGAAAGGGTCCCATGAAATCAATTCCCCAAACATCGAAAATTTTGACAGGAAGAATTGGGTTTAGGGGCATCATATCTCTCTTAGTTATGCTCCCGAGTGCATGACATCGAGAACATGACCTTGAGAAATCCTAGGCATCCTTAAATAAAGACGGCCAATAGAAGACAGATTGCAAGATTTTTGCAGCCGTCTTTTTCCCAGAGAAATGTCCGCCACACCCAGATGCATGGCAAAACTTGAGTATACTGTTGAATTCATTCTCTGGTATACACCGACAAATAATCTGATCAGAGCCGATGCGGTATAGCTCATGGTCCTCGCAGAAGTAGTATTTGGCCTCAGATTTGAGTCTATCCCATTGTTGCCTGGTTCAATCCTGGGGGATTTGACCAATGGCCAAATAGTTAATAATGTCAGCAAACCATGGGTTGTGGACACCTAAAACTGTAAGAATAGTTTCGTCCAGAAAAGTGTCTGCAATCGGAATGTCTGGACAAGAGGAATCACCTAGGAGTCTCGACAAATGATCTGCTAGCACATTTTATACCCTGATTTTATCCTTGATTTCAAGATCAAATTCTTGAAGCAGAAGAATCCAACGAATAAGCTGGGGTTTAGCATCCTTTTTGGCCAAGAGATGTCTCAAGGCCGAGTGGTCGGTATAAATGATAACATGAGACCCTAAGAGATAAGCCCTGAATTTTTCCAAAGCGAACACTACAACTAGTAATTCCTTTTCAGTAATAGTGTAATTTCTCTGGGCTTCATCCAGAGTTTTACTAGCATAGTAAATGACAGAGGGCTTTCTATCAATTTTCTGACCCAAGACAGCCTCGATCGCGTAATCGGAAGCATCGGTCATGATCTCAAAAGGGGCTGTCCAAATTGGTGGTTGCAAAACTGGAACACAAATGACTGCCATTTTCAGGAAATCAAATGCCATTCGGCATGATTCGTAAAAAAAAAATGGCGTTTCTTTGGCAAGAAGATTGCTCAGGGAACGAGCAACCTTTGAGAAATCCTTGATGAATCTTCGATTGAATCCCACATGGCCAAGAAATGATCGGATTTGTTTAACAGATGTGGGTGGAGGAAGTTTAGCGATAGCATCAACCTTATCTTTATCCACTTCAATTCCTCGTTCAGAGATTACATGACCCAAAATGATGCCTTCTTGGGTCATGAAATGACTCTTTTCCCAGCTAAGGACCAATCTTGTTTGGATACATCGCTTAAGAATCATTTCCAGATTAGCCAAACAAGAGTCAATTGATTCCCCGAAAATAGAGAAATCATCCATGAAGACTTCCATAAACTCTCCCACCATGTAAGAAAATACGGCTAGCATACACCTTTGAAAAGTCGCAGGTGCATTGCATAACCCGAAAGGCATCCTACGGAAAGCAAAGGTTCCGTAGGGACAGGTGAAAGTAGTTTTTTCCTGATCCTTGGGATGGATAGGAACTTGGTTGTATCCCAAGTAGCCATCAAGAAAACAGAAGTACTTCTGCCCGGCTAATCTTTCCAAGATCTGATCGATGAAAGGCAGGGGAAAATGATCCTTTTTAGTGGCTGTGTTCAGCTTCCTATAATCAATACAAACCGTCTAAGAGGAAGCTGAACGAGTTGTGAAAGATTCTCCTCTCTCGTTAGTCACAACAGTAATCCCGGCTTTCTTCAGAACAATCTGCATGGGACTTACCCAGGGACTATCAGAGAATGGATAAATAATTCCTGCATCGAGCCACTTGATGATTTCCTCTTTGACCACTTCTCGCATATTTGGATTTAATCTCCTTTGCATTTGGCGAGAAGGGTGGGATCCATCTTCCAAGAATATTCTATGATTGCAGTAAGATGGCTCGATCCCCTGGAGGTCATGAATGGTCCAACCAATTGCCTCCTTGTGTTCCTTTAGGACCTTGATCAATTTAATCTCTTGTTCCTTTGACAATTTAGCATTGATAATCACAGGGAGTGTCTTCTGAGGTATTGATATTTCAAATTCTCAGGTAATGGTTTTAGTTCAAGCTGGGGCAGGTTGATGATTGATGGTGAGGTAAATGCTGAAGACTCAACAAGAGGAAGAGGTTGTGAGTGAACAAAATCAATAACCTCTTCAGAAGATGGCAGGTCAGCCATAGAAGGTTGCAGGTCGAATTCGTCATCAAAGGAGGAACTTTCGATTGAAGAAACCATCAAACAAGTTTCAATGTTTCCATTATCCTCCTTAAGTTCCTCAATAAATCTACAATCCTCAAATTTATTGATCACCTTAAAAATATCCAATTTCATTTGTTGATCCCCAATGGTGATTTCCATGCTACCGCTTTCACAATTAATGTTGGCCTTAGCGGTAGCCAGGAGCAGATGCCCCATAATGATGGGCGTGTTCCTCAAATTATCAGGTACATCCATGTCAAGGACAAGGAAATCTACAAGAAAATAGAAATCCTTGACCTTAACTATAACATCTTAATAACGCCTCGCAGATTTGTGACTGAGCGATCCACTAACTATAGCGTTACTGAGGTTGGCCGAAGTTCACCTAATCCAAACTTCTCGTAAAGAAAAGTCGGAATTAGGTTGATGGATGCACCCAGATCCAAAAGTGCTCTATCAAATGTGTAATCTCCGATGACATAAGAAATCAATGGAGCACCTGGATCTCTCTTTTTCTGAGGGAGGCGGTGCAGGATAATAAAACTAGCCTGCTCAGAGAGTACCACCTTCCTCGGAACAGATTCTCTCGACTTATGCTTTTGTGTACATAAATCCTTTAAAAATCTTGCATAAGTCAGTATGTGCTTGATAGCATCAAGGAGCAGGATATTGATCTCAACATTCTTAAATAGATTCAGAAGCTCCTCATTGCTATCAATAGACTTCTTCTTCTTTGATTTGATCAAGGCTTCAGGAAAAGGAACAAGAGTCAGATCTTTGGAATCAGGTTCTTGATCCTTGATTTCTCCTCCAGAATTCTCCTCTCTCTCCTCAGCTGCTTCAGGATTCAAAAGATCAGAATAGTGTGGTTGTGGATCCTGAGTCTGCTTAGCACTCCTCAAGGTGACATAATTTGCAAATGTATAAGAATTTGGGTCTTGGGCAGGGTTAGGAAAGATTGGAGGGGCTTGATTAGCCAGGAATTATTGATTTGTAGAAGAAGAAGAAGAGGAGGAGGAACCCTGCTCAACCACCTGAGCATGTGCATGTGGGCCCCTCTTATTTTCGTACCCATGGGCTTGGTTGCCTGAATTCATAATATTTCACGGGTTGGGTACGGGTTGGGATGGTAGAGATCCGGGTTGACGAGAGTTCGCAATGAGCCTGGACTGCAAGTTGTCCAGTGAGGTTTTCATTTGCTGCATGAGCTGGAGCATAGATCCTAGCATCTCTACCATTTGTCAGTTCAAATCAGCCTACCCTGTAGGTTGACGGGCATTCCAAGTTGGCTGATTGACCTGATTTGGAGGCAACTGAGTATATACATGACCCTGACCCATTGGTCGTTGCGGAGCATAGTTGCCGAGTCGGAATTGGGTCTGTTGCCCCGGGTTTTTCCAAGAGAAGTTAGGGTGGTTTCTCCAACCCGGATTATTGCCATTAGAGTAGGGGTTGGATCTAACATTCTCTTATATAGCACAGACATCCTCATAGGGTGAGGATGGAGAGAAAGAAAGGGAAGGATCAGAAAAACTGGGATTAAAGGCCCTACTTTGGAACCCATGGGGTTCCGAAAAATGCTGAATCACAGGTTGAGCTGCATCGAGTTGATTCACGAACTCCGGTCCAGAAGGAGCTCGTGAAGAATGGAATCCCAAATTTTGGGATTGAGTGGATCGAGAGTTGTTCATAGAATTGCCAGCCATCTACTCTTCCATTCTCTTAGCAACCAAGTCCACCTTGTCATGTTTGTTACAAATCAATTCCATATCAAATGAATGAGAGTCATGGACTTCATTGACATTTGATCTAGGCTACTGGGACCGGTTAAATGTATCCACGGAGGCATGATTGATTGAATTCTCACTCATTTCCTCAAATAAATCATGTGCACTATCTACATCTTTATTGAGGAAATTGCCTCCGCAAGAAGAATCCACATGATTTCTGAGTTGCTCAGTCAACCCATGATAGAAGATCTGCACGAGTTGCCATTTCGGTACCTCGTGGTGTGGACACCTCTGCAATAGGTCCTAGAATCACTCCCAAGCCACATGAAACTACTCCCCCAGCCATTGGGTAAAGGTAGTGATTGCCTGTTTCAAAGCATTGGTATGTCCGACTGGGAAGAATTTCTTCAGAAAGGCTAATTTCAACTCATTCCAAGTTGCAATTGGTCTTCCTATTGTCCTATGCCAATGCGCGGCCTTATGCCTAAGAGAGTGGGGGAAGAGCCTCATGATCATTTGCTCCTCATTTACATTTCGTGCCTTGGTGGTCTGGACCAAAGTGGTCAAGTCCTCCAAGTGCTAAAACGAATCTTCGGAGCCAAGCCCATGATAATGTTTGATCAGGCTTAAAACCTAGGGCTTGATTTCTACATCACCAGCTGGAATCTGGACGTCGGGACGTTCCCCGTAATTTGAAGGATCATAAAAGTCCTTCAAGGGCTGAGCGCCTTCATTCTCTGGAACCATTCCTGCATTCTCTGCATTTGTTCCAGCTGCCTTCGAAATTCTTCCTGTGGATTTCTAGGCAGAGGAGGCTGTTGGTTAGCCATGGGATCAATTTGACTAAAATCCAATTTGCGCCTCCTAGAGTACTCTAATGGTCCTTCCAATCGGGGATTCAATGACCATCTTACCAGCATAAACTAGAAGGTCGGAAGGACTGGGGATAGGGACCCTGCAGCACAACAAAATAAGGCTGTCCTTAAGTGGGGTAGCCTAAGGATCTATTGACTCCCAAAACCTGCCTTAAGATTGTAAATGATTTACTCTACTTGCGTCTGCTCAATCCAACTAGTTAGAAGGAGGGACTGGGGAGAAGGTTCTTCCTTCGACTTTCACCTCCGGTTCCTAGTGTACCCCCTAGCCACGGTCGTTTGACACTACTCCCCTAGCAAGACATCAGATTAATCAGTACAAGTAGGTTAATCAAAGACAATCTCAGACTAGGCCCTGAAGAGTGAATCAGACCTTAAGGCCAACGTCTACTCAATTTTATTAAGGCCTGGGATTGTGGTGCCTATGGATTGTGATGGGTGCTTAAAATAGGTTGTGCCCTTAATGATTGATTGAGATTTGTGTAAGTGCATGCACAACCAGGGTTTTCAAGCGAGATTATTTGTGATGCGTGGATTTTAATGTTCAAATCTTGCTTAAGTAGCTTTTAGCGTTTCAAATTAGGTGGATTGCAATCAAGTTTCTAGGCAAACCAAGTTGTCAAACACGGGTGAAGGTTGTTTTCCTCTAAAACCAGAAAGAAAGTGGAGTGCCTGGAATTGACCTAGATTGAAAACCCTAAGGAGGAGCTACTTGATGAGTTGATTTTAAGTAGAGTGGTGCTACCCAAACAACTCAAACAACTGGCCACAAATGCACCACTAAGTTAGGCACACAAAGATGGTTAACCTAGAATGATTTCTACTCTTTGATGTGTTGCTTTGTGTGTACTGGTTCCACAGATCAGAACCCGGTTGAGTAGAAACAAATCAATTAGGTTAAGTTCCTTGAATGTGGGTGTACTTTGTGTATTTGTTGAAAATTGCCCCACAAGATTATCTTTTTGTTGTTTTTTTTTTATAAATGAGGGTGGAATGAATGTGAGTGAGAATCCAAACAACCAAACTATTCCTAGGATTTATGCAAACACCTAGGTTAATTGGAATTTGGATTTAATGTGGCAAATGAAATCTATGGAGGGGGGAAGAATGGGGAGTACTTACAGTTGTCTTCAACTACACTTTACTCCGGTCTACTGCTTGATGATTCCCTGATGGAGGTCTCTGCAAAACAATAGACAGAAGAGAAAGCAAGTTAGAAAATAATAAAGTGCGTGAAATAGAAAAGAAGATCGAAAATCGTTGCCTCCCCAGCAAGGGCACCAAAATGTTGAACGCATGTGTTGCTACGCTAAGTGGTTTGGTTTTGAAAAACGTGTTGTCGTAGTATGAAAGTAAAGAACTCATGTTCAACAAATAAAATTTATACCGGAATGAAAATCCTGGGTTGAACTAAGGGAGGCTACATCGATCTATATTCACAATTATATTTTTTTAGATTTTTTCTTGAAAAGTGAGGCGATGTAATTACAATGAAGCCATAATAACAATCAGACTAAACGAGAGAGAGAGGGAGAGAAAACATGCATTAAATAATTCAAAATGTTTATACAATAAAACCAAATAAGAATTACACTAGAAAGCGGGAAATCAGCTATACTAAAAAGTAGGGAAATTCTACACTAGAAAGCGATAAAGAAGAATGGGAGAGAGAAGTTATCCTCCTCGACGATTGCTTGGAGGATGAGCCGGACGAGATGCTGCCTGGACAAAGGAGGATGGAGTGGGAAGAAGAAGATCAAGGTAGGAGGAACAAGAATGGAGCAGCACGTCATCGTCGTCGCGGGATCCACTTTCGAAATAAGAGCAAAAATTTGACTTTATCTCGCGAGGAGCATCCCGGGTGTGGGACAAGCTTCTCTTGAGCTTTGGAGAGGTAGAGAAGAGAAGTAAGGGATGAGAATTTCGTGTGGAGGGGGTCTCCTTTTATAGTTGTAAGGAGTGAGGGCAATTTGGTCATTTTAATTTGAAAATCATTAATCATGGGTCTTTAGTGATGGATAAAACCGTCGCTAAAGCCCCATCGTGGGTGTAGTGGGGCGCCGCCGGTGCGAGGCTGGTCGCCTCCTCGCGCGTAACGTGTGCACATGTTCCGCTGCTCTCAGTCGTCTAATCGTGAGATCGGATGGCTTAAGTCTCGCCTTCGCCCGCTCCTCAACATGCGCCCACCCATGTGCGATCCCGCGTCACGTGCGAGCGTGCAATAGAGCGTGGAACAGATTGGCCGCCCGCAGCCGCTTGATCGTGATCAAGCGATCGCAGAGCCCGCTCACTCATGCCTCAATTGCCTCCCGTGCAGGCTCGAACGCGCGCTGCCCACTCGTGATAAGTTGTTCACCCGCTGCACTAAGGAGGAGAGATGGTCGCGGAGACGAATTTAGGTGCGTGCATCCACAGCCGTTGGATGCGCATCCAACGACGGAGAAGTGACGAAGAAGAGATGGTGCGGCGTGTGCAGCGGTTGGTTGAGTAGCTGAGATGGCACCACGTGGCACTATCTTGGCTGTCCATCTTCTGGATGATGTAGATGGTGCCTCGGTTGTCGGATTGAGTCAATTTTCGCGTCGCTAGGCTGCGATCGTCGATCCGAATCCATCCGTGCGGTCGGATTTGTCGTTTGAAGTGTGGATCACATCATCATCGCCCTTGATCTTCTAGGGTTCCCCAGTCATTATCTGATGCTGCAGATGTCTGATTAGGGCGATCTTGGAGTCGTTGAACTCCAATCGTCATCATGATCACATCTGTATGGTTGGATATTTGATCCGAGGCCCCGATAAAAATTTTTCCCTGTCCATGAACATAAAAGGAGGCAATTAACCTCCATTTTATTTAAACTAATCTAAATGCAAGATGATGCATGTTATGCAATATTTATAGTATGCAATGCAATCCTATGCTTAAGAACATACATAAATAGACATCTTAAGTAGTGTAAACATGTTTACATCAGGTGATATCCCCTCCTCTTGCTTATTATATTTTGATTTTCATGCATACATTTCAATGGGGACATTGTAATGAATAGGCATGGAGGGGTGGACATTGCATGTCTTATCTTTATGTCTGAAGAAAAAAAGAAAAAAAATGCATTTGGGCATAAAAATTTTTTATTAAGGTTTTATTAGGGATTTATTCTTAAGTTGATTCTTGAGTTTAGATGCTAGTATAATTTCACACTTACATGTAGAATTTACAATGGATCCTCTATGAAGATCGATAAACATCTTTAGTTTGTCGAGAAGAAGAAATTCTTCTCCTAAACCCTTGGACAGTAATTAGGGAGTCAGGCAAACTATCTTCTAACAGATTGACCAAACAAGTGTGAGGTGAGAGTAGAAAGTCTACTGGTGCTCTAAGGCTACTATGAGGAATCTTAAACTCTGGATACTGAGATAATGATACTAGGAGTTAGTCATAGTTTTCGCTCTCGATTTCTGCATACAAGTTCCTAGTGCGAATCTCTTGACAGCCACCAAATAAGGTAAATACATAGAGAGCGAGTTTTGGTAAAACTAGGATTGAGGTGGATTGTCTTGACCATCTTTTATGGAAACCTTGGCTGAAAGAGGGCATTAATGTCAAGGTCAGAAATACATTGTCCTATCCATTCCCTTTCGGGTGTCGAGAATAGGCACTTCTACCAAATAAGCCACCCGATATCCTCTTGAATACCCCTAATCCCGAATAATGCCTCGTAAATAAAAGTTTGTACGCTACATTGCATTAATAGATATTTGGATGCGAAAAAAAGAAGAAAAATAAAATATATATATATATATATACATAGAAAAAATTTAGAAAAAGAAAAGAGCAGAAAAAAAAAGAGTTTATGAGTTAGAGTTTATTTCAAGTGTAATGAGGCAACAACACCTACTACCCTCACAATCCACCAAATACAGTCTTGATCTATTTTCCTATATTTCTGGTCACCTGAATACTGGTTGAAGAATTCTAACTTAGTCTTAGAGTTATCAGAACCTAATCAAAGTGTTAATGCCAAGAGAGACCACCAAATATACTGATAAATCGAGTGAGATTGTGAGATTAAAAAGAAAGAAAAGAAAAGATAAGAAAAAGAAAAAGAAAAAGAAAGAGAGAAAGAAAGAGAATGAGTACAAAGGAACTAAAAAGAGCACAGTTTCTCGCCTTTCTTTGAGTTGAATTGTTTCATAATTTGGAAATCTAGGTTCTAAAGTACTAGCCTACATGTAGCACCAGATGAGTGTAAGCCACCAAATACAAATCTACTTGACTCAGAAATCTTCTACCTAAGCCAAAAGTCAGGGTTGAATATACATGTTACTTTATAACCCCGAGGGAAGAAGTTTGCCTATCGCAATAGATTTTTACTACGGGTCAAGTATGAGCTTTAGATGAGGATTGGCTTTCACTTGGATCCGTTGCGTAGGCTACAACAAAACACAATCACAATTATCTAGAGCTTCAAATGAAAACAAAAGACGTAAACCTCTAGTCAAACTCTTGATAAAAATTAGTCATATATGACCATTTTGCATTTAGTCTTGCATTTGCTAGGAACTAGCAAGATTTAGGCATGGGGATGTGATTATACAACAATCATGCAACCTAAATCCCTTGAATTAAGCTAGATCTTAGCGTAACTTAGGATTAATGCATTCATAGGCATCGTAATTTACACAATAGTTAGTTTATTAGTCATATAGATAATATCATCATTTTATGACCTAAAAGAGAGATGATTTTAATCGCAGATGATTCAAAGCAGCAGATGGTAGATCAAACTGGACAGATCTGATCAGAATGACGATGGGAGTCCAATGCTTCCGAAATCATCTCGATCAGACAACCAGAGCATCTTGTGCATCCCATAAAAGAATGGAGATCATAAAGCGAAAAGACAAAGATCCGAGCCTTAGATGAAGAATCCAACCACACAAATGAATCCGGATCAATGATCATAGTCCAATGACAAAAAAATCAACTGGATCGGAGGTCTACAACACCAGATACAAGGAAAAGAAGGATGGCCATGATGGCGCCACGTGGTGGCATCATAGCCACTCCCTCACCACCGCCCCATCTAGGAAGACCACCCTCGCACACTATTGGTTGTTTGATCTTCATCCAATAGCCACGAGCACGCCACATCACCCATCTAGCCAGATAAAAATAAATAGATATAAAGAGGAAACTATAACAAAAACTTGCGCGAAGCACATTGGCTCATGTGCTTGCGTTGGAAGCGAAGCATGCAGGTTCAAAACCACCTGAGCATGAAATCAGAAAGGCAATGAGCGTGGGCACTATTGGCTATGGGATTTGCATCGACACACACAGACGTAGTCATGTGGTGCGATTAGGACACTGCACACATTTTGGCGAGGTGTGGGCGCATGAAAGCCGTCCGATCACGATCGGACGGCTGACGATCAGGTGCTAAAAAGAGGTTTGCAGGTGCATGCGTGGAGAGAAATTCGTTGCAACGGGCGCACAAGGAGGAGCGGGAGCCATCCGATGGCGATCTGAAGGTGAGAAGCTGCCATGTGTCAAGTCCAGGTTGAATTCGAGTGTTTTAGGCACAAATGAAGGTGTTTTGAGGTCAGATATGATCTGTTGATCTCCCAATCAATGGATCTGATCAAATAAGAGTTGTTACATGAGATAAAGGGGTTAAATACCTACTTTTCCCCACATTAAAACTATAAAAGAAGGCCTAGGGCCCCCTTGTTGAAGCATCTCTCTTCCATCAACTCCATATATCTTCCATCTTCTCTGCAACTCCACTCCACCTTCATCCTGGCACTCTAGATTTGAGCGCGCAGACAAGAGCCATCCGATAGTGAGATCGGATAGCTGACAATCAGTCGTTGAAAAGAGGCTTGTGAGTGAGCGTGTGGAGAGAAATTCATTGTAGCATGCACGCAAGGAGGAGCGGGAGCCATTCGATGTTGATCTGAAGGCTGAGAAGCTGCCATGTGTCAAGCCCAGGTTGAATCCGAGAATTTTATGTGCAAATGAAGGTGTTTCGAGGACAGATCTGATCCATTGATCTCCCAATCAACGGATCTGATTAAATAAGAGTTGTTACACAAGATAAAGGGGTTAAATACCCACTTTGCCCCTCATTAAAACTATAAAAGAAGGCCCAGGGCCCCCCAGTTGAAGCATCACTCTTCCATCAACTCTAGATATCTTCCACATTCTCTGCAACTCTCTATTTCTCTGCAACTCCACTCCGACCTTCATCCTAGCGCTCTAGATCTGAGGTGCTGCTGCACCTCGCACAAGCATCCTACAAGCAATGTCGCCTCTCTACCACTTTCTATCTCTCTCTCTCTCTATCTATCTAGTATATTTCTAATAGCATTCTCTATTATGAAAATTCTATTTTAGTTGCAATAAAACTTTGATTTTTTAAATGCATGATATTTGATTCATATATGTATATACATATATAAATATCTATTTAGAGCAAGTTTTATTGGAAAGCTTCTACAAAAATCGAGATTGCCTCCCTACGAATGACCCAATACTCACCGAAGTGTTATAAATTTATTTGTCGATGTGTTTTCGCACTATACTACAACTAAATAATCTTTTAAAATGTGATGTACGCATCGATCAAGATGTAGCTTGGCAATTTAGGAAGGCCATTTAAGAAACATGAATCCCAAATGTCCATGAGAGATGGAATGATTGAGGATGCCCTAAAATAGTACGGAGCTGATGACAAAACCTTGAATCCAGTTACCATGATTAAGGTTAATATCCAAGAAATAATAGCCTTTATTGCAAATTGTGCTCAATTAATATTGACACAAATAACAAATGGATCAAATTGGGATACTCTCATGACAGGATATATTGAGTTAGAAAAATTGCATAACTTTGAATACCTCCAATGCATGAAAAATTCTGTACTTTAGGAAAGACACCAAGATGACCTTGAGAAATGGGAAGAGATGATAAAATTGTTGAAACAGATTATCTATAAAAAATACTCGTATATTCCCCAAGCATTTAGAGAAACATCTTCGAATAAGACCGAGGATTAATTTGATTTCCCAAATCCTAGGTTCGAGAACAAAGGTTGTTGTTGATCTCCAACTCAGATGGAATATGATCCAACTTATATGCAGACTGATACGCCTGATCTTGAGATGGGTTGGGAGGATCCAATTGCAGGTGTTCCCGATTTTGAACCAACCCTAGAGGTACGAGAACCTGGTTCACCTAGCTTTAAATTCCTAGACACCTGTAATGATAAGCTTAAAATAAAACTCCTTAAGAATGTAAATCCTGGGCCTTATCCTATTAAGGTAATTTTCTAGGATGATTCTAACATCCCAATAGAGCCCAGCCTAGACTTTAGTGATCCAAACCCTAACTTAAACTTAGAATCTGGATTTGAGCCTATTTGGGATAATTATGAAGCCCTATATGATGAGACTCAAATTTTCGAGTTGAACCATGATTTTCGGCCTATATGTGATGACTACACCTCTCCAGACTCCTCCAACATACAGATCAATTTGTCAGAAATCACGCCAATTTATGACATAGAAATCAAGGAGTTGGAAGACTTGGGATTCGATTGGGTCTCTCCTAGAAGCCAAGAACCCGAGCCCATGCCTAATAGGGACACCTTTTTGAGTTTAGATTTTGAGTCTAGGTTAGATCCAAGTTAGGTTGTTGCTTCTCCACATCTCCATTCACTCTGTAGTGGACTGTCCTATCTGGAATCAGGTTCAGAACACAATCTTTGCAAGTTCTCCAACGATTTCAAATCTTACTCTAATTTCGGAGAACCTTTGTTTCTTGACGACTATGAGCCAATCGACGACCTTAGTATCTATGATCCATTCTTCAACTCTGATTCTAAGGTCCCTAATCTTGAGATCATCGATTCAAAATCAAGCTCCATTGACTTGGAATCATTCCTTTATGATCTACAAGATTTAGAAATTACAAGTGGCAAGAGTGTATGCAATCTAGAGTTTGAATCTTTTCTTGACTCCAATTTTCATGATCCTATAAACACTCTTTAGGCCTTTACATTTTATTTTGACGGGCTCTATGAGGACTCTTTAGATACACCTACCTTTAAACATTTTCTAAAGGAGCCCTTACACACAGTTCTTTTTGAAGCCACCTCTTCTACACATACAGAACCTTCTCAAATTCGATCGCACCCCTGACATACAACCGGAATCAATTTCTATTATGATTCTCCTCTCGATGATTCGATTGCATACGATTCTCTATCTTTTAATCAAGTTTCAGACTTTGATCAGACTACTAATCACATCCCATCCTTCTCTGATCACTCTTGTAGGGTTCCTACATCCTCCACAGACTCTTTTGCATTTGAGGACCCCTAATCTAACCAGGTTGAATCGAATCAGCCAAACCCTGGATTTTCATTTCCACATCCTTCTGAGTCACAAAGTATCTAGTGGGCATCATATCTATTGATTTACATCCATCAACCCACCAGACTGATTGGGTTTGGGCTGCATCATCAGCCTGTTGTTCTAAACAAGCACCTGGTTGGACCAACCAGGCTATTGATCAAGGTGCTTGTTCTACAAAATTCGTTTGATTTGACCACTTCTTCTCCATGACCACTTTTTGCTCTGCTGAAGGCATTGAATTTAGCGCTTAATGGGAGGCAACTCATCATTCTAAAAAAACTTGAGATCCTTCTGATTATCCTTTGAGCTTCATGTCTACTACACTCTGACTTCAGTTTTAGAACAGCCGACTCCACCTCTAGTACCTATGCCAGAGCTTGAAATCGTCCACAACAGTCATCTCGATCCATATGCCCACCCTTTTGACCCTATTCTAATCCTTGAACCCAAGCTGATTTCATATCTTCCGATTTACACTGAGGACATTACAAAACATAGGCATGGGGGGCTGTTAAAGTGCAAACACATAGAAATTAAAGCTTTTGAAGGGTTCTCACAAAAAAATTACTCATTCAAAAAACCAAAAAAATAATAAAATTAAAAAAGAGCAAAAAAATGGAGGAGGAAATCTTGAGAGGAAATTTTGCATATCATTCTTGAAGAGGAAGAGAGGAGGTGATTTAAATGTTAAAAAGGAGCATAATTTGAAACAACAAGGTGATAGCCAGTAGTAAAAGATTATGGAATCTGCTTAAGTTCTGGAACAAATCAAAAGAAAAAAAAATTAAGTCCTAGAATAACAAAGAGACAAAGAGATTAGTATGAGTGTTGATCTTAGGCCTCTTGGGCTTGTTTTAGGCTTAAAAATTCACATATCTGTTAAGATCTGGATAGTTCTCAAGAGGTTGAGGAAAATGCAAAGCTTACGTATTAGGGAGATTTTGGTCTCATTGGCTAACCTCTGGTTTGCGGGACTCGATAACATAAGCACCCTAATCCATATACAGTCTGGTTCAGTGCACTTAATATCAAAATCTTGCAAAAGCGTTTAATTCTGTTATGAAAAAGCTACCTAGATTAGGAGCGATTTATCAACACAAGTTGATTTGGATGAGTTCTTGGCATGGAGAGGTGGGAAATTCCCTTGAAGATAGCATCTCCTCTGTGCTTGCCTCTTAGGATATCTAAATATCCTACCGGGGGCACGTAAGCACCTTGTGCTGGTTCAAGTGCCATGGGTGGGATTATCCCAAAATCTCAATCGCCACGGCCTGAATTTAGCTATAGAACGCCATGGGAGGCACTATCCCGAAGTGTCGAAAGCCAGGGTTCTAGGGGTTTCCATGGGCGGTGCTATCCGAAAGCATCGATTGCTAGGGACCCTACGAGGATCGATGGTGGGAGCAAAGAATCCGATATAGACCATGTTTTTTAGCCAATCCAAAGATAGAAATAATCAAGAAAAAAGATGAGAGAAAGCTCTCCAAAAATGCAAAAATTCTTCTATCCCTCTCTCTTACCAAATTGTATTACAAACTGAACCTCAACTAACCATGTTACAAGTACGGGTGCTTTAACTGCGGGGTCCAACGAACCTTAGGATAGTTCCTGTGGGCCTTAAAAGCCTTCGTGACAAACTGAGGCTAAAGCTGGTTAGGTCTAGATCTTGGTTGGTACTTAAGTACTTCTAGGCCTATTATTAGCATTCTAATCTAATTTCTAAAATGATAGAATTAGGACTTTGAACATCAAGGCATGGTCTAGAATTTGAGTTAATTCCATGAAGTTTTGCTAAGGGACTAACAAAAGTTAGGCATGGGGATATGATGATAATGTCATCATCAGCCATATCTAGCTTTAATTAGTCATATTCCATTAATAAATTCTCCTACATAATCACCAAAGGACCGCAATTCACTGCACATCCTTTCTGAGAGTTTAACATGAAAATAGGGTTAAAACTATAATTTTACCATCATATCATGAATGCAGAACAACAATGGGTTTTCTCAGGGGTTTACTAAAGGTCAAATATGCATTAAAGTCTAACGATAGTGTCCGTATAATAGAAACAGGTTTTCATGCATTTTGAGAATTAAATGACATCTGAAACCCTAAAAATAGACTCATTTAATTCACTGAGGTTCTGGTTAAGATAAAATTCACCTAAACCCTATAAAAATCATAGAAAAATATTTTCTTGGGTTTGGCATCTTTGATTTGACCATTGGAACCCATTTTGACCTAAAATAGTTTAGATAGATAGTTGCCCTAATTTATGTTTATATGCAATTTATCCAGTCAAACTTGGTTAAAACCTAAATCTGACTTCAGCATCAGATTCCTTGGGTCCAAATTAGGTTTGTACCAAAATTTGGGCCCAATCAAAGATCACCTTGACCTAGTTTACATTTCAGTCCTGCCTGACTCTTTTCTCTCGCAAATATTCCCCTAAATTTTGAATTAATTACAATCAGGTCCCTAAATTTATTATTATTCTTTTCAAAAAGGTTCGTGCACCACTTTTAGGCGGTCAGACCTTCACCATCATGTTTCGAGCGAGGATTTCTTGGTCGATTCTCAAACAAACACTCCCAAAATTAAAGGGAGATTCCTTGAGGAATTCCTTTCCAAATGAGACCTTCCATGAATCCTCACTCGGCACCAATTCCTCATGTGAACCTTTTGAAGGTTTACATGTCCTACTTGCGTGAAAAATGTGGGGTTGCAAGCTTGATTTCCAAGCTTGAAACCCCTCCCCATGGCTTATAAATGGGCCTACGATGAAAACCTCACCTCCGTAGCAAGTCATGGCCTGAGAAACTCCCTCCTCTTCCTTCTTCGGCCAACTTAGGATTTTGCTCCGGTGACTACCTCCATTCTCCCTCTTTCGACTGTCCAACCATCAAATTGAACAGCTCAACATCCTTCCCACATCCTTGCGAACCTCTCTAGCCAAGGAGAGGTCATTCTTCTGTCTCACTCGTCATCGCCGCCTCGCCGTCCTCTTCTTCTCCAACTCTAGTCAAGCCATGACCGGTGCTCTCCATCCCCTTATCTCTCCTAAAATCCCCTCTACTTCTTCCTCTTCTCCTCTACATCATTTCCCTTCTTCTCACACGTTGATTCGACCACTGCTCCACCTTCCACGCCGCCATCTTCCTCCGCTTCTGTGAAGCTCTGGCAACGCCTCCCGAACTCCACAGACCACCAAAGCACTCCGTTCCACTTCCAAAAGCTCTGCAATCACCTCGCAACCAAAAGCCCTAACCTTTTTGGCATTATTGGCCACCCAAGACCTCTACCGAATAACTCATCCTCTGACCTTCATATCCGACTTCGTCCGACCACCATTCACACACCCACACCATGAAAACTCCACAACCATCTTCACCATCACTTGGAGAATCTCCTAAGATGTGTTAACGTGGCCGAGAGCATATTTTTCTTTTTCAGGTCTCATCGTACTCCTCTCGCCACCACCGTCATCTCCGCCCTTACTTGCAGTCCTCCAACGAGTTCAAAGTCTAGTTTCACATTCAAGAGACACAGACCACGTTCACGTTCCTAACTACAGCACCAATTGCATGAAGGAAACCTCAGCAGCTTCAATTAAGCAACATCTTCCACTGTAGTTCATGTGAAGGAGAAGGGGACTTATAGTCCCACATCATGAAAATAGAGGCGCGCGACAGCCCATAAGTTGATTTTCTGCTATCAGCTATTAGCCTCGAGACACAGGGGGTGAGGTCCTCGCTCCCCGCTCACGTTCACTCGACCCGATCCGACCCGACCTAACCTATACACTCCGGGCTCATCACCACTGCTGGTGAGCTTGGACCCAGGTGCTCGTGATCCGATTACCCAACCATCTGAGTGGGAAAGAGGAGAAGAGAGACAGAGAGAGAGTGCAGGGGTGGGGGGCTTTTGCTCTCTAAAGAACTGTGTGACCCTTGTGCAACACTTAGTCACCGGAGGGAATTGCTTCCCCTGTGCTGCGAAGGGAAGTTCAAGAGGAAGAGAGCTTGTCTGTGCTTAAAAGAAGAGAGACTCTGCATGTTGAAAGACGAAGGAAGAGAAGAATTGAAGAAGATGAAGTGTCTTTGCACTATAGCATCTAGACACTGTGGCATTATTTGAATTACTATTCAATAATTTAAGTACTATGGTTGAGATATATGCTTAAATGTGGATTTAAAAGGTGATTCAAATCACCACTTTTTAGGATCCTTTCCATTCCTTTTGCTATGTCAAACTCGTGTTATACATTGATGATCAACTCTTGAGTAATTATTCTTCCTTGAATATCATTATTGGCTTAATTATTGTGCTCATTTATATTATGATTGAGATTAGTGCGTGAATGCAACATTTTCTCCTTGTGTTCGACCTCGAACTTATATTCGAGTTATAAATTGTATTTGTTTGTGCTATTTGTCCTATACTACAACGCATAACTTTAACAACGATGAATTCACTTAAACAATATTTTAGGACCATCTCAAGTTAAAGCTTCTCTTTCTGATCAAGTTCACATGGTTGTTGATTTATGTCCTTTTCCTTTTTATTTGAGTCTAGGATATCATTATAAGGAACCTCAAAAATAAAGTAATCAAACAATTTTTCGCGCTTCTTTGAAAACCAACTTTTAGGGTTATTGATCGACCGATCCTCCCTCTTGATCGACCAAAATCGATTGATCGACCAACCAAATTTGTTAATCGATCAAACCAATCCTTTTTAGGAAGTTGATTAAAATCCTATTGATTGACCAACCAAGCTAATTTATCGACCAACTAGTGATCGATTAAATAACTTAATTGATCGACCAAATAGATTTTTGATCGACTAATATACCTTAATTCATCAACCAATTTGACTTCCTTTTCAGGCCAACTTTATAGTATAAATAGAGGTTGTACGTAGCTCTTTCAAGATATAACCTTCAATAGAAATACTCTAAAAAATAATAGCTTCTCGTGCCTTTTTCAAGTGTTCTATACTTCGCTATTCACGCCATTCAAAAGCACATCATTTCGAACCTCTGCTGAAATCCTGGTTTGATCTTTTATTGAGGTTACCTAGATATATTTATTATTATTCAACTTTATTATTTTTGATTAACGAATTCCAAAGTGTTGGAAACATCCATGTTGTTATTGTACTTCTCTTCAGGTTAAAAAGAGAAGTGGTTCTAAAGAGGCTGAGCCATCCTCATTCAAGTGGTACTATAGTGGATTGACTAGTCTTGACTAGCTGGGAAAATCTTAAGTTGAGAGGCTTAGGTAGTGGTTTGCACCCGATTTGGGTTTCCACTCCAAATGCAGGTGTAAATTGTGCTTGACTTTGTTGTGAATTTATTTTTATCATTTACTATTTCAAAAGGTGATACTATTTACCCCTCCCCTTTAGTATTCATTCGATCCATAGGAAAACTCTCACTTGGTATCAGAGCCTAGTTGTCCAAAAGATATCAAGGTCGTCTGTTGACACATATGCTGAGGGGCAATCAGCTGTTCGACCTCCTCTCTTTGATGGAATGAACTACGTATACTGGAAGACTATGATGCAGAGCTTCCTTGAATCAATGGATTAATTAGGGTTTTCAAATCATTGTAACACAAGAATTTGCAAACGCTTTTAAATTTTATAAACCTAGATAGGGAGAGTATCTAGGGTCATCCAAGGAGGCGATGTTTGCAAAATTGTAATCACTTACTTGAAAATCGAAATCAACTTTCTTTTTAATTTTTTAATATATAATTTTTTTAAAATTTTTGAATAACAAGATGATGCAGTTTTGATTGCGAAAAAGACTAACACCTAATAGGTAAAATCTAAGTGGCAAAAATTGATTTCTTTCTAAGCTCACCCTAGGCACGTGGAGGACTAGGGTAATTAGAAAGAGTGAAAATGTACTAAAGGAGAAGCAACAAGAATTGCAAGAAAGACTAATTGGGAAAAAGGCAACTTCAATTGCTGGAAAAAAATATTTTACACAAAACCTAGTAGAGGAATGCTTCTATTACTAGAAAATAACAAGAAATAAAGAGAAAGCAAAGCACAAATCCTCTGAATGGTGAAGCAGAGATGCTCTTAGTCCAACTGCAACTGCTCCTGCATTCAAAAATAGCTCCTTCTTGCAAAGATCCTCCAATGGTGTGGTCTCCTGGTAAGCCCAAGGGGGGGCGTGCTTGATCTCCTCCAAGGTTGATGGAATTCCACCTTCGAAAGCTCCTCCAAAGGTGGCGTGGACCACCTTTAATTCCTCCTGCAAAGGTGGTTGTGTACCACCCTCAAATCCTCTTCCTAGGGTAGGCATGTACCCTAGGTCTCCTTCTAATGCCTGACTTCTTCTCTTGGATGGCATGGGCTCAAGAGAGAAGAGAAGAGGGGAAGGCAACGAGGGGACAAAGTGTCCCCTTAATCTTCTTCTTCTTCTCTTGGCCTTCTATGTAGGTGGAAGTATAGGCAGAAAATATGTAGCCAAAGGTGATCCTTAATGGTGGTGGTAGGGGGTTTATATAGAAGTGGTGATGGGGTGGGGGTAGCTAATGGATAGAGGGCTAGGATGGGTTGTAGAGGGTGGTTATAGGATCCTAGGGTTGAGAGGGGTGGAGCCAAATTGGATGGGTGCTTGATGGTTGGCGCCAACCCTAGCTGAGAGCTTGGGTTAGGTTTAGGTTAGTGTGTTGTAGGGTTGAGATGGAGTTGTAGGTAGTGGTTGTTGGAATCTATGGTGGGTTTTATTTGGCGCCATATGAGGTGTTTAGGTGTAGGTTAGGTTGAGTTGGCACCAAAATGGGTGTGGTTAAGGGTTGGTTAGGTGGTGCCAACTCAAGGGTTCTAGAAGGTGGGTAGGTGTAGGGTAGGGATGGCCTTATAAGGTGGTGGTTATGTGGTGGATGGTTGAGGGTAATTGGCGCCAAGTGTAGGGAAGTGTTGAACGATTACGAAGCTACGCTAACGTGTTCGGTTTTGGAAAACCCGTCGTTGTAGTTCGAAAGCGAAGGATTCGTGTTCAACAAATAAAATTTATACCGAAATTAAAATTCCGGGTCGAACACAGGGAGGCGAACGTTTGATTTAAAAACTTCGCGTTTCTTTTTATTTTGTCACGAAGAAATTCAATTTAAACTATCTAAGTATCTACAACAAATAAAAGAGAGAGAGGGAGTAAGAGAGAGAGAAAGAATACTATACATGGAAATCAAAATGAGATGTAGAATAGACAAGGAATTTATCATAAAAGAGTTCGTTCGTTACAACTAGAAAACATAAAACAATTACTCTAGAAAGCATTAAAAGAATGGAGGGAGAAATGTCCTCCTCGACGATCGCTCGGAGGATGAATAGACTACTCTAGAAAGCAGTAAATCTATACTAGAAAGCAGTAAAAAGAATAGGGAGAGAGAATCCTCCTCGACGGTCGCTTGGAGGACGAGCCGGACGGGACGACGCCTGGATGAAGGAGGATGAAGCGGGACGAAGGAGGACGAAGCAGAAGAACGGGAACGGAGCAGCACGCCGTCGTCGTCGCGGGATCCACTTCCGAAGGGGGACGAAAATTTGGACTTTATCTCGCGAGAAGCATCCCGGGTGTGGGACAAGCTTCTCTTGAGCTTTGGAGAGGTAGAGAGGGGAAGGAAGGGATGAAAATTTCGTATGGAGGGGGTCTCCTTTTATAGTTGCAAGGAGTGGGGGCAAAATGGACATTACACTTTCAAAACAATAAATGAGGGGTCTTTAGTGACGGATAAATCCGTCGCTAAAGCCCTCAACGTGGGCGTAGCCTCCGCGCCCACGCGCGCCCGCTCGGCTGCCCGCGCGTAACGCCTACGCACGTCGCTTGATTTTCAGCCGTCCGATTGCGAGATCGGACGGCTTAGATCGCGTCCGTGCCCGCTGCGTAGCGCGCCCGCCAGCGTGCGATCGCACGTTACGCCCGGCGTTCAATCGCGCGTCGTCCCGATTGAGTGCGCGCAGCCGTTGGATCTTCATCTGACGCTCGTCCGCGCTCGCTCACCCGCGCCTTCCACCCCCTCACCGCGGCTCGAACCCGCGACCTCCGCTTCGCCCGCAGCTGCGTCGCCGCTGCGCTACGCGGACGAAATGGTCGTGCGGACGCTTTTAAGCGCGAGCGACCGCAGCCATTGGATCGAGATCCAACGGCGGAGAGGAGACGGTGCGCGGTCTTCACAAGACGCATGCGGCCGATTGGGCGGCTGAGATGGCGCCACGTGGCGCCATCTTGGCCGTCCATCTTCTGGAAGTTGTAGATGGTGCCACGGATGTCAGATTGACTCGATTTTTGTGTCGTTGGGCTGCGATCGTCGATCCGAATTCATCTGTGTGGTCGGATTTGCCATCTGAAGTGCGGATTTACACCATCCTGGCCCTTGATCTTCTAGGGTTCCCTGGTCTCTATCTGATGCTACTGATGCCTGATTAGGGCGATCTTGGAGTCGTTGAACTCCAATCGTCGCCCTGATCATATCCATACGGTTGGATCTTTGATCCGAGGCCCCGATAAAATATTTGCCCTGTCCAAGCACATAAAAGGAGACAATTAACCTCCATTTTATTCAAACTACTCTAAATGCAAGATGATGCATGTAATGCAATATTTATATCATGAAATGCAATCCTATGCTTAAGAACATGCATAAATAGACATTTTCAGTAGTGTAAATGTGTTTACATCATACCCCCATGCCTATCTTTTGCTAGTCCCTAGCAAAAACTATATGCTATTTATAAAAGAATTAGGTTAGATTATTTGGACCTGAGTTATTTTCAATCATTAAGAAATTGTCTACTTAAGAACTGAACTTTCAAAGACACAACAGTGCCCGGGTATCAGCCAAAATGCAGACTGCCTCAAGCCTCGCCTTATTCAAAGAAAAATTTCTTTTTCTCTTTTTACTCTTTTCTAATTTTTTTTTTTTTTTTTTGGATTTTCAAATTTTTGGGTTTAAGAGTGGCTTTCTACGGCCATTCAACTCACCCAAGATTTGATGAGAACCCTAAGTTTTAGGCATCTTATTGTGATTGTGATAGACTCGTTGACCGGCAATTAGAACGGACTTCGGATTTCTACGCCTCTAGGTGACTTTAAAAGGAATTCTGCCTAAAGGTGTATCTTTACAACCAGTAGCTTTCTCCCTACTTTTATTTTTTTTAACGGGGTCAACACAAGGGTGAATCCAGTGTATATCTCCCCGGTTTATTCTACTTCTCCGCTTCTTCCTAAGTGTTTTGGGAATTTTTAGTGCATTTTCTGAGCTGGGTTCTGGACAACCGGTCGATGAGCTGTTACCACCGACAACTTGCCAGCCATACTCGTGCGGCGAAGTGTGGCTTATTTCTTTTTGTTCTTTTCTCCTTTTTGATTTTTTTTTTCTTTTTCTTTTTTTTTTAAGTAGGTGGCTTCCCTGGTCTAAGATTTACCTAAAGGCAGCAAAAAGAGAAAGGTCAGTGACTGGGCTCTGGACAACCTACCTATGGGCTGTTACCCACGATAACTTGCCAGCCATATCACCCTAGAAGGTTCATTAGCTACCCAATTTCCATTAAAATCGCCAAATAACGAGTCAGTGCAAAGAAAGTGTGTAGATGCTTAAGACTCAAAATTCCCTCACATCAGAGGGCGGGTTGAAAGTCGTGTACTTATCACCCAAACTTATTTACTCCAATTAAAATAAAATTCAAGTTGGCGAGAACTCGAAAAACAAATCCACATTTTAGTGGATACACGAGCTGATTAAGTCCAAAGACCTGAAGGGTCTTTGTGTTCAAACCATAATATAGTATTTCTTAAGATCGAAAATTTTCTTAAACCCAAATTCTCTTTCCTAATTTTGATTTTTTTTTTTTTTTTTTTTGAGATAAAACAAATCTACGGAGCTGACGAATGAATTCAAAGATAAATATCCACCTCCCCATGCCTATCTAATGCAATGTCCTCATTGTATTAAAAAGACATAAAACAGAGTGGAAAAGCGTAGAAAGCACCTGAATTGCGTGGATATCGGGTCTGCTCCGAGATGAAAATGAAAAAGAACTGTATATGTGCTGAGTTTAGTGCCTTCAGCTAGGCACACTATACAAAGAAAAGAAATGAAGAATTCAGAAGTGCAGGTCAAAATTAGAATAAACAGAAGAATTCTCCGACCTGTCGACAGAGGTCCACAGATGTGGACCAGATTGTGGTGCAGACCCATCCCCCATAATCGAGAATATCTTAAGTTCTGGATAAAAATTACCCAAAACCTGAAATCAGAATGCAAGCGGGGTCGGGCCTGCGATTTGTGAGGATACAACCCAAGGCCAAAATGTCGGGTTACAGAGAATTGAAGCTCAAAAGGATAATCGTTAAATGTGTGCTTGAGTTTGACATCCTCGAAACAAATGTCGTAAGGGTTCTGATTTGATGGTTTCAGCTTAAAAGGAACCCTTCGACTCAATCTTCCATTTCCTCCAAAATTAACTTCCCAAATTAGAACTTCCCCGCTCCTATCCTCCTCATTAAGTGTATCAAATTCCAGGACCTCTTGTATATTCATCACCCCGTCTGGAATCTCCAAGTCTAAATGATGTGGCAGAATCAAAATTGACTTGGGTCTAATTATCTCAGAATTAGAATCATCAATAAGCTCAACAGGGTGTAACTGATAATCAGGGCATTGAATTGATTCCTCCAGAAAATGCGATCCTGGATCCGTATCGTGTGCCCTAATAAGATCAGTTTCCTCAGTTATTGGGCTATCAAATGATCTATCAGATTCCTCAGGCCCAATCGTCTCACAAAGATCGTGATCTGAAAACTCGTGTGAGACTTCGCAACTTGAATCTTCACCATCAAAGAAATCAGGATCCGTATCAATGTATGTCCCAAAATCAGTTGTCACTTTGTGTTCCCAGGAGACATACGTTTTCTCGTAACCCGGCTCAGGGATCTCAGGTGAAGAAATCAGATCATCCTTAATTGGTTGCTTTAATTCAATCTGGTCAGCCTCGTAACACATGTTCCCCCCAACAGGTGCCTGAGCGGGTTCTGTCATTGGCTTTCCTGAAGAGGGTTCATCCTGGGAATCATCCCAAGATTGAATCAAAGCAACCACGAATCTCATCCTCAATTTTGCTAATTTCCCGAGTAGAAACTCACCCGGGTTCTTATCATTAACATCCTGGAGCCAATCCAACAAAGACTTGTTTAAATCATCAATCATTTCAATCAGGGGCTCCAATCTCTCAATGCAAGGTATTGGCTGAACTTCTAAAGATTGTATGATATTTCTCAAGTTAGCCAGAACCTTATCTTGAACCTGATTAACCTGAACCGAATGAGTTGGTTCAGGATTGGGCGGGTTTGACATCAAAGTAGAGGAATTAATGAATTGAGATTCGTTATACCCTTCCTGAAAATAGGTCATTTCAGAATGTTCAAAGGATGGTGATGACCTAAAGGCAGTGAAATCAGAGGATGGGTAAGGATCAGTGTATCCTTCTTGATTGTAGATCGCATTAGGTTGTTCATGAAAGGAGGACGATCTATAATCGATGCAACTCTGAGAAGGATAGAATTGAGAATCAAAGTGTTCAGGGTTAGACCCTAAACACGGGGGTCCGGAATTGTATCCCCAATCCGAATTATCCCAACTAACTGATGGTCGATTACAATACGAGTTGGGATAATCGTCATGTTGAGGATAATTTACAACAGGAGGGAAAGAGCGGGAATGCGTGAAATATGTGGAAGGATTCATGATACACAGGAGGAAGAAAGGTGCCCTGTAATACAAACAATCAAACCTGTCCTTAAATATGTTAGCCTAAAGACCTACAGACTCTCAAAACCCGTCTTGAGATAAAGGAACGATTTGATCTACTTCCGTCTGTTCAATCCAACCAGTTAGAAGGAGGGACTGGGGAGAAGGTTCTTCCTTTGGCTTACGCCTCCGGTTCCTAGTGTACCCCCCAGCCGCGATCGTTTGACTCTGCTCCCCTAGCTAGACATCAGATTGAACAGTAGAAATAGACTAATCGAAAATAATCTCGTTCTGGGTTCTGAAGAGTGAGTCCAATCCTTAAGGCCAACGTCTACTTTGTTTTATTTAGGGCTAGGTTTGAATGTGCTTTAGAATGTGATGGGCCCTTTAAATGGGTTGTGCCCTTAATGATTGATTGATTTGTGTGTGAGTGCACAACCAGTGGTTTTCAAGGAAGATTGTTTTTGATGTGGTGAATTTTAAGATTCAAATCTTGCTTAGTAGCTTTTAGGATTCAACTTTAGGTGTTTTCAATCAAGTTTCGTTGGCACACCAAGTTTTGCAAGCACAGGTGAAGATATTTTCCTTTAAAGTTTAGAAAGAATGTGGAGTGCCTGGTAGATCCCTAAGAGTTGAACCTAATTGGCAGCTACTTGATGAGTTGATTTTATTTGAAGTGGTGCGGCCCAAACAACTCAAACAACTGGCCTGATGCACCACCTAATTAGGCACACAAATGATTACCTAATCTGATTTCTACTTGATTATGTGTTTGGATGTGTGTACCGGCTCCTAAGATTGGTTTACCGGTTGAGTTAGAAAATCAGATGAGGTTGTGTACCTCTGTGAGATTTTTTTTTTATTTTTTTCTTTTCTTAATGTGGGGGTTGGAGTGAGTATGGACGTCAAATAACAAACAATCTAACCTTAGAGTTTATAAGAACACCTAGGTTGATTGATGTTTGAATTATTATGTGATGAAGTAAAATCTAATGGGTGGGAGGTGGGGGATAACTTACAAAACCTTCCACAGCACTTTACTCCGATCTACCGCTTTTGCCTGTCTCGAAAGAGTACCTGCAATTACAATAAGAAAGGAGAAAAGTGAGGTAAATGATTTGTAAGTTACAAAACGCGAAGAGAAATCAAAGAGCGTTGCCTCCCCGGCAACGGCGCCAAAATGTTGAACGATTACGAAGCTACGCTAACGTGTTCGGTTTTGGAAAACCCGTCGTTGTAGTTCAAAAGCGAAGGATTCGTGTTCAACAAATAAAATTTATACCGAAATTAAAATTTCAGGTCGAACACAGGGAGGCGAACGTTTGATTTAAAAACTTCGCGTTTCCTTTTATTTTGTCACGAAGAAATTCAATTTAAACTATCTAAGTATCTACAACAAATAAAAGAGAGAGAGGGAGTAAGAGAGAGAGAAAGAATACTATACATGGAAATCAAAATGAGATGTAGAATAGACAAGGAATTTATCATAAAAGAGTTCGTTCGTTACAACTAGAAAACATAAAACAATTACTCTAGAAAGCATTAAAAGAATGGAGGGAGAAATTTCCTCCTCGACGATCGCTCGGAGGACGAATAGACTACTCTAGAAAGCAGTAAATCTATACTAGAAAGCAGTAAAAAGAATAGGGAGAGAGAATCCTCCTCGACGGTCGCTTGGAGGACGAGCCGGACGGGACGACGCCTGGATGAAGGAGGACGAAGCGGGACGAAGGAGGACGAAGCAGAAGAACGGGAACGGAGCAGCACGCCGTCGTCGTCGCGGGATCCACTTCCGAAGGGGGACGAAAATTTGGACTTTATCTCGCGAGAAGCATCCCGGGTGTGGGACAAGCTTCTCTTGAGCTTTGGAGAGGTAGAGAGGAGAAGGAAGGGATAAAAATTTCGTATGGAGGGGGTGGCCTTTTATAGTTGCAAGGAGTGGGGGCAAAATGGACATTACACTTTCAAAACAATAAATGAGGGGTCTTTAGTGACAGATAAATCCGTCTCTAAAGCCCTCAACGTGGGCGTAGCCTCCGCGCCCACGCGCGCCCGCTCGGCTGCCCGCGCGTAACGCCTACGCACGTCGCTTGATTTTCAGCCGTCCGATCGCTAGATCGGACGGCTTAGATCGCGTCCGCGCCCGCTGCGTAGCGCGCCCGCCCACGTGTGATCGCACGTTACGCCTGGCGTCCAATCGCGCGTCGTCCCGATTGAGCGCGCGCAGCCGTTGGATCTTCATCTGACGCTCGTCCGCGCCCGCTCACCCGCGCCTTCCACCCCCTCACCGCGGCTCGAACCCGCGACCTCCGCTTCACCCGCAGCTACGTCGCCGCTGCGCTACGCGGACGAAATGGTCGCGCGGACGCTTTTAAGCGCGAGCGACCGTAGCCGTTGGATCGAGATCCAACGGCGGAGAGGAGACGGTGCGCGGTCTTCACAAGACGCATGCGGCCAATTGGGCGGCTGAGATGGCACCACGTGGCGCCATCTTGGCCGTCCATCTTCTGGAAGTTGTAGATGGTGCCACGGATGTCGGATTGACTCGATTTTTGTGTCGTTGGGCTGCGATCGTCGATCCGAATTCATCCGTGTGGTTGGATTTGCCATCTGAAGTGCGGATTTACACCATCCTGGCCCTTGATCTTCTAGGGTTCCCCGGTCTCTATCTGATGCTACGGATGCCTGATTAGGGCGATCTTGGAGTCGTTGAACTCCAATCGTCGCCCTGATCATATCCATACGGTTGGATCTTTGATCCGAGGCCTCGATAAAATATTTGCCCTGTCCAAGCACATAAAAGGAGATAATTAACCTCCATTTTATTCAAACTACTCTAAATGCAAGATGATGCATGTAATGCAATATTTATATCATGAAATGCAATCCTATGCTTAAGAACATGCATAAATAGACATTTTCAGTAGTGTAAATGTGTTTACATCAGGAAGTGTAGGGGGTAGTTATAGTGCGTTAAGTGGAGTTGGCGCCAAGTGTAGGAGGGTTAAAGGTGGTGCCACTAGATGGATGGTGGGGATAGGTTAAGGGGGGATGTGTAGGGTGGATGATGGGGCTTCAAGTTGGTGCCACATTGAAGGGATGTGGAGGCTCTTTTGGTGCCAACTTGAAGTGGGTTAAGGTGGTGGTTATGGGTGGTTTTGGAAGGAAAATTAGGTGGCCTTTGTTGGTGGTGGTGTGAAGAGTCATGAGTGATGGTGGCACCAACTAGGAGTGGACTAGTTAGCTTGCTTTGGTGGTGGACTTGGAGTAGTGGTTAGGGTGAAGTTAGGTTAGGGTTTAGATGGATGGCCATGGAGGTGGAGCTAGTTTTGAACCTAGCTAAGCTAGCTTAGTTAGTAGAGTATAGGTGGTGGAGCTAGGGTTTCATGAAGGAGGAGCTTGAGAAGATAATCTAGAGCTGGTGGCTGTTGTACTTGGAGCTGAATCTGCTGAGGTAGCTTCATGGGAAACTCAACTACTAAGCTAAGCTATCTAGTTCTTATGCTAGTACCTAGGCTTGGGTAGTTGAACTAAGTTGAGCTGGCCTCAACCTAGCTAGAGCTAGGTTGAGTTGGAACTGCCTTAAATGAGAACTCTAGAGCTAGCTAAGTTACTAGTTGACAAGTAGTAGCTCAGCTAGCATGGAGTCCAGTTGCCATGAGCTGGGTGGAGTTAGAATGAGCTGGGCCTGAGCTGAGATGAGCTCCTGTCAACTTATTTGAGCTAGCTAGAGTTCCCAGTGAATTGATGGGAGCTGAGATGATCTAGACTCAACTAAGTTGAGCTGGATCAGAGCTAGCTTGAGCTGAGATGAGCTAAGATGAGCTGCTCAGACCTAGGTTGAGCTGAGATGAGCTGCCCTGAGCTTCCATTCAACTAAGATGAGATAAATGGAGCTAACTCTAATCCAAAGGAGCTGGTATCCAGCCATGATGAGCTGGAATTAGCTGAGTCCTAGTCTGATTGACTACCTCTTCACCAGTTGCCTTCAAGAGTGCTAGGGTTTTAGGGATCTGTCAATCTATTTATTCCTAACACTCCAAGAAACACATCAAAAGCACAATAAAAAGTAAAATGCATGCCTAACCTAATTTATGCCTAAATGCAACCCAAAAATCTACTTGCGGAGCAAAATCCTAAAAGCTAGGTTTGTTTTAAACCATAAGAATGATGATAAACTGGTGCTTATCAGACACCAGATCAAAAGAAGATGGCAACACACAATGCAAAAGCCATGAATGCAATCTTTTGCAGGCTTTCTAGAGTAGAATTCAACTATGTTTCTACCTGCAAGACAGCCTACGAGATCTGGAGAATCCTGGAAGTCACCCACAAGGGGACATCTAAGGTAAAAGAAACTAGGGTAAATTTACAGACATAGACTTTTGAGCTTTTCAGGATGAAGGGAGAATTAATTAAAGATATGTTCACAAGATTCATGAACATCATAAACTCCCTAAGAAATCTAGGTCAAAAGATCAAGAATGAAGCCTTAGTGAGAAAGATTCTTCGATCATTCACCAATGATTGAGAGACCAAGACTACAACCATACAAGAGTCGAAAGATTTGTCTACCTTAAAACTAGGCGATCTTATTGGAAGCCTTATGGCCTATGAAGTTCAACTCCAACACATGAAGGAACATGAACATGAAGGAATCAAGAAGACTGTGGCTCTTGAAGCCAATCAATAAACAGAAGATTCCTCAAGTGAAGACGAAGTGGAAGACATAGCCCGTCTCACAAGAAAGTTCAGAAAGTTCCTTAAGAACAAAAGAAGCTGGAGAAAGAAGAAAGAAGAAGCCAAAGCGGATGCCATAATTTACTACAACTGCAAGAGAAAGGGACACATCAAGAAGGATTGTCAATTTCTCAAAAAGGAGTCAGAAAAGAAGTTTCCCAGACAAGAAGGAAAGAAAAAGGCATTCACAGCAACTTGGGATGAATCAGACTCAAGTTCAGGGGAAGAAGAAACCTTTGGAGAAGAAGCTCTCCTATGACTAATGGTGCTAGAAGATGAGGTAACCTCTTTTCCACAAGATGAACTATTAGAAGAATTTTTTGAGATGCATGACATAGCTAAGTCAATAAAATTAGAAAATAAAAACCTATCAAAAACATTAGGGGAAGAAAGAGCATAAAAAGATATGCTTTCTCAACAAAATAAAGAGTTATCTGAAGAGATCACCTAATTAAAATCACACGTAGATAATTTAATGATGGATATAAACAAATTAAAAGAAAATTCTATGATTCTCTTAAATGATCGAACTAAATTTGCTAAGGAAGTAGAAACTTGCATAAGCTATTAGGAACACAAACCTAGAGCACTACAAAATTTGGGTTAGGCTACATACCTAAAAATGATCATGAAGCATCTAGTTCTAGCCAAAACAAAAAGAAAGGTAGCTTGCCTAAACAAGCAGCATCTAACCAACAAGGACGCAAACAAAAATGGGTACTAAAAATACTATTGCAATCCTATTTTGTAGGTCAAGTAGACTATAAGAAGTGGACATATCAACAAAACAATGGAACATTAAAGCCACTCTATTGATCCACCAAACCAAGACCTCACAAATGCAAACTAATAACAGGAACGAGAAGAAAAGAGGTGGATCATGGACAGTGGATGTTCAAAGCACATGTTCGGGGAGGAAGACCTATTCCTGCAACTTCACTGCTAGGATGTTGTTACCATCACGTTTGGGAACAACTACAAAGGCCATATTATTGGTATTGGCCATATTGGTAACTCTTCCACCTCTTTTGTTAATGTACCTTTAGTTAGTGGATTAAAACATAATCTTCTAAGTGTAAGACAAATATGTGATAAAGGATACAAAATCACTTTCACTTCAAATGGTTTTAAAATATGAGATAAATAAACAAAACAAACTCTTCTCAAAAGGAGACAAGCATAAAGATATCTACATCGTCAAGTTCAACAAATGCGACAGTCTTGAATGTCTTGTCGTATCTAATGAAGAGGAAACACTTTGACACAGATGACTAGGTCATGTTCACATGAGAAACATTAATAAACTTGTGAAACATGAACTTCTCAAAGGTATGCTAAATATCAACTTCAAGAAAAGCAAAGTCTGCGATTCTTGTCAAGTTGGCAAATGATGAGTCATGTTTCGGGAATTAAAATAAGGGTTTGGAGAATCCATTGTCGTAGCTCGCAAAATGCGTTCATCAAATACAATTTATAACCAAAACTCCAAGGGAGTCCTGAGTCAAACACAGGAAGGTGACGTTTACTTTGTTTGAAAATCACGCTTCATTTTGTTTCTTTTTGGTATTTTGAGGTCTTGTTATTTTTGTGTTTTTGAAATAAAAAGACAAGCAGGATAAGTTCACAAAATGAGATGGAACAAATATGATATATCATTCCAATGTTTATTACAATAATCTATGAAAGCATAAAAGAGATAGGGATGAGAGGAAATCTTCCAAATCTGCTATTCAGTGAGACGACGGCTCCTGGCGGAAGCTTGGATGAAGGAGGTGAGATGCAGGATGACGGAGGTGAGATGCACAACGACACGGTGTGTTTTTCACGTTGATGGAGTGCGATTGTCACTCTAGATTCATCTGTACGATCGGATTCTTTATCCGAAACCCATAAGATGTCGCACTACCTCCTGGCCATAGACGATGGAAGAATTAATGTACATAATACGCAACTATCCTAAATGGCATGCAATGGATGTTATACACTATTTATAACATGATATGCAATGCTAAGCCTAGGAACTATCATAAATAAGCATTTTATCATGAATTCATGAGTGTTTATCATACCCCCATGCTTACTTTTTGCTAGTCCCTAGCAAAATTAATCTAAATACTATGTATAAAAGTAGAATCAGAATTTGATTACTTAGGAAAAATTTATCAATTGCTTTAGAAAATCTCAACCCCAAGATCTAATTACAAAAACTGAACAGTGCCCGGTGTTTGCACCTCAAAACACGCCTATAGGGACGCCTTCTTATGCTATTTTCTAGCATTAACTATGTATATTATAATCCTATAGTCGCATCTGTAAAAATACTTGCATTCATGCATTTAATTAAGAGGAGGGAAGATTGGAATAAAAGGGCTTCATAATTTACATTCTCCTCAAGTGCCTCTTTGCAAAAATTCCCTTCTCTATTTTTATTTCCTCTTGATTTCTATTTTTTCTCTCCCGCTGCTGCAACTTCTTCTCCGCTGCCTCTCCCTGCTGTCCTGCGGTCCTTCCCGCTGCTGCAACTTCCCGCGCCTCTCCCTGCAGCAGCCACTCTCCAACGCCTCTCCCTGCTGCTGCCATGCCTCCCCGCCATGCTCTCCTCCTCTATAAAGCCGCAGCTCTTCCTCGCGACGAAGGCAGGGGGGAACATTGCTGCAATACGCAGCTGCGGCTGGCTGCAGCAAGAAAGAAACACCACCAGCAGGCCGCCACCTTCCTCTCCTCCCTCTCCCCTCCATACGTCGGTCCTCCTCCGAGGAGAAACCCGGCGGGCAGGAGCTCACTGTGGTGCACACCACCACAGTGAGACCATCACCGCCCAGCTCTTCAAAGAGCCGGTGGGCGTGGTGGCTCTCTGTTTTCATTTGTTTTCCGTTCTCGCACTTCTAGCCATTGCTGCCGTTTCAAGGTCTGAAGCTGGAAGCAGCAGCAGCAGCTAAGCGGAAGCAGCAGCAGCAGCTAAGCGGCGGCAGCAGCAGCAGCAGCGGCAGTGGCCCCCGCAGCTTCCGCGAGCGTCTGCAGGCGCCCCAGCCCCTCTGCGCGCGCCTGCAGGCCTTCCCCGCCTCCGTTCGTCTGCTCTGTCGCTCGCCTCTGCGCCCGCAACCGGTCGTTGCGCTCCTCAGCAGCGGCCGGCCAAGCGTCTCCCTGCCTCCCTACCAGCCTCTGCAAGCGCCCGCGCGTGCCTGCAGACTCCCCGCCTCCTTCTCCGAGCGCGCTGTCGCGAGCCTCCGCGCTCGCAGCAGGTCGACGCAGACTCCTCATCTCCTCTGCACGAGTACGCCCCCGTGCGCCCGCGACCTTCAGACGACGGCCTTCGACTGCAGACGACTTAAAACGTGCTCCCTCGCCTCCTGCAGTGCGGCTGCCTCCGTTCTCTCCTCTCCTGCCAGCTCTCTCCTGCTCTCTCTCTCCCATTCTCTCTCTCTCTCTCTCTCACTCTCTCTCACAACACTTTCTCACACACTACACCGACGCACACAGACATCTACACTCACACTTTCACACACACTCACACACTAATAGTAACTTATATACATACATATATATATATATATATATATATACATATACATATATCTATATATATATACTTATATATACATAGTATATCTATATAGTTATGTATACATACATATAATATAATATATATATACATATACATATATAATATATATATATATATATATACACATACTCATATACATATATATATATACATATCTATATACTTATACATATACACATATATATATATACATATATATCTAGATACATATATACCTATATACATATATATATATATATCTATATAGTATTATATATATATACTTATATACATATATACATAGCTATATACATATATACATATATATATATATATATATATATATACACCTATATATATATATATATCTATCTATATATATCTATACATATATACTTATACATTTATATACATACATATGTACATATATTTTCACGTTATTTACTATACGCTGTATCGCGGGAATATTTGCACCAGTTGCTGATATTCTGCGATACAGCGTGTACAAAAAGCGTGGTCCCATACATCATCCATCCTCCATCCACACTCCACGCGGCACCTAGTCGTGTTGGTTGCGTCTCTCTAGACGTCGGCTGACTCGACATAGTGCTACACTCCATCGTCACCTCCACCCCCACCCCTTTATATATATACTACATATAAATATATATCTATAGCTACTATATTTACTTTCTATCTGATAGCTTCCTTAGTAAAAAGAAAAAAAAAAGGTATAAAAGTGAAAAGATAATCTTTGATTTGCAGGTACCCCATCTTGCAAGTAGCAAGACGTGTTTTGAAACTCTGTTTTGGCTAAAAGCCAAGGACACAATTTTGAGGGTGTGCCTCAAGAACAAGGATTACCAGAAAAAAAACCTAAATAAGAAAAATACCAAAAACAGAATAAACGAACGGAAGAGACGCGTTTTAAGGAAAACGTAGAAACTCGACTTGAACCCCACTTCCCTGAGTTCGACCCTGGGCTTAAAAGTGACAAGATAAAATCAATTAGGCCAGGTTAAAAATTTTGTAAAGAGATGGTTAGGTCTGAATTAGGTTAACCACTATACACATTTCAACGATAAAAATATCATATTAATAACCTATCCAGGCCGACCATCACAACTTTTCTGGCGCCGCTGCCGGGGAGGTGCGCTTTCGAGTAAGTTTCTATCCAATTCCTTTAAATTTGTCTCTTCTCTCTTCACGGGTATTATTGTTTTTGGTGTGTAGGTGAACCTGGTGGAAGGAGAAGAAGGCTGACAAAGTCGAGGACGTGAGCAGGTCCAAGGCGGGAACGAGAGCGTGAAGACGCCGACATCGCATTGGAACTTCGCACACGTTGCCGAACAAGTAGGTTTTCTTTTCTCATCAAATTAGGGTTAACTTGCCACCACCACACACACAAAAAAAAAAAAAAAAAAAAAAAAAAAAAATTTAAAACTAAAAATTAGAAAAACTTCTTGGGATTTCTTGAGGGCAAGTGGATTAAAATTCACTTGATTGATTGGTTGTCTTCACTCCCACTGCCCCGGGATTTCCTGCCTTACTTCGCATAGCGAAAATCCGAGAATCTTCATTCTTAGATTTTTCGCCGTGGAAAGTATTCTTTGAGGCAAAGAAAAAGATTGCTTGTATCCCTCTTTTGCCTCACTTATCTTTAATTCAGGATCACATTTTTTGGTGGGGAGACTTGGAATTGAGTTGATTCCAACCCCACCACGACTTTTCAAATTTGCCTGTGATTCGATCCTGAATACTTCAACCCCAAAAATTTTATTTTCTTTATCTGTTGGTTGAAGCCTTGTGTGTGGATATCTTTCTGGTGATTGGGAGCACTTGAATTGAAGTGCTTTGGCTCCCTGTCACATTGATATAAAACTGATTCGTGCATCCACACTTAGAAATCTCCATTTAGGGTAGCCCATTGCATTTTAGCATGCATTAACTAACTGATAATTGAAGAAGGGTTTCTTGGGTTTTAGAAGGAAAACCTGTATTTTTGCAAAAAACCCGGAGATTGGTTGAATTGGTAATTCAGCAAAACCCTAAAATTCATACTACTTAAGGCTGAACTCTAAAAAACCATTCGCCAATAAAAACTTCAATTCGGGGAGATTTCCCCGTTGCATGCTTGTTCTTACACACTCTTAAAATCAATCACTTGGGCATTACCCGTAAACAACGCCCTTCACATTCCAAAAGCACTTGACCCTAAGCCTCTAATTAAAACTGGTAGTAACTTGACCCTTACTAAGGATTGGAGGTCTAACTACCTGTGTGTAGCGACTACGTGCTGGTGAGAGTTCCCGCGTGCTATCGGGTGTCTAAGACTGGGGCAAACGGCCTTTCAATCTGGCCCGGTGGTTCCGCGGTGCTCGCATTCGGTTCCGTAGTTCGTGATAGTAGGTAACTTAGATCTTTAGGTCTAAGGGCACACTGTAGAGGTTAGGAACTTGACTGTATTGATTTGTAATCAAGTGTACCTTTGCGGCGTCATTTCTCTCATCCCTTTTCCCTTCTCATCTCCCCGATTCTTCCTGCGGTAGTGCATGTTTGGGAGGAGGTCACAAAACCCTGAACTATTTGAATTGACTGATAAATCTAGAAAACAAGTCAAATCGTCCTCCTCCTCCACAAACATGGCTGCACGCCCACCCCCAAATCCCGAGGGAGGAAACCGCCCTCAGAATCCACCAGGTGGTGGAGCCTTAGAACCCATAACCCGCCTCCAAGCCCAAATGGAAATGTATAATGAGCAAATCGAAGCCATTCGGGAAACATTGGAGGAAATGCAGAACCCTCCCGAACGGGAGGAGCCTAGGTCTCTTAGCTCTTATCAGAATCCCGCTGCTACAGAGACCATAGGACAAATTCGGGTTCCCATGGGCGGGGACGACTTTGAATTAAAACCAAACATAATTGGCCTAATCAATTTTCACTTTCATGGTCTTGCAAGTGAAGACCCATTTCTCCACTTGGAAGACCTAACCCGACTTGCTGAAACCGTTAAACCAAGAAATGTCGGGTTATCTATAGTCCTCATGAAGATGTTCCCGTTTTCATTACGGGATAAAGCGTCGCAATGGTTACGCACCCTTGGGAGAACCATCCACTCTTGGGAAGAGATGCGAACAGCATTTCTCAAGAAGTTCTTCCCAATCGGGCGAACCAATGCGCTTCGCCGTGCTATCACTTCATTTACGCAACAAAACGGCGAACAATTTCATGAGGCATGGGAGAGGTATAACGACCTCCTCAGGAAGTGTCCGCATCACGGTCTGCCTAAGTGGCATATAGCCCAGATTTTCTACTATGGGCTAAATGAGACTTTGAAGCAGATTGCAGACGCTTCCTGCGGAGGGAACTTTATGAATAAAGACGAGAATGGAGCATTCGAGCTGTTTGAAAATATGAGTGAAAACTCGATGAACAATGCTTCCATTGTCGCCTTTAATCGTACCAGCCAGCCCCGAAATGTCCACGAAGTTGACACGGGACCCTCCCATTCATCCACTGATCTAAGCCTTATTGCACAAAAACTGGATGAAGTCTCCGTCGTGCACAAGAAGCTGGACGAGCTTCTGGCCAACCCCGCCCGATCTATGGCAAACACCACCTCTTCACCACTTCGTCACAATCCAAGTTCTTCTAATACCAGGCTTATCCCGAGAAACCCCGTTAGACCTTCCTTACCAAGTGTCGCGCCAAGCGACTCGGTAAGTCATGTGGAACTGGCTTCTGCGAGCCAGTATTTCGACACGGAGGACCAAGCCTCCGTGTGCTCTGACGCATATCTACATGCGGACGCGTCTTCTGGCATAGAAGATGCTTGCGCCCTGGGGAACAACCCGTTCTCTGCCACTTATAACCCAGGGTGGCGTAATCACCCGAACTTTGCATGGTCCAACAACCCGCAGCGCCAAAACCCCGCGGGTGGACCAATGCGACCGTCCGCACCCGTCATCCCAAGGGTCCAGTTTAATCCTATGGCAAATCCGCCATCAGGCCCTTGCGTACCACAAACTGAACACGCATCAAGCCCTCTTGACAAATTGATGCGAATGATGACGGAAATGTCAAAGCGCCATGAAGAGAACATGACCTCTCTTCAGCACCAATTGGCGCAGCAGAATGCCGAGATCAGTCAACTACGCATGGCGACTCGATCTCAGGGCACTCTTCCCGCCCAACCTGTTCCAAACCCGCGAAATTTCGTGCCCCGTGGTTCTCAACCACAGGTACGACCTTCTCAGGGACAGGTTAATCAAGTTCTGCAAGCTCCGAACATTCCACCGGGATTTCAGGCTAATCCTGCTGCAGCACCACACTCTTATATCCCCATTGCAAACCCTCCTCCACCGTATGATCCCACTGGACCCGCATCGTCCAATGCTATCACTACGAGGAGCGGTAAGCAGACCGTCGATCCGCCTCGACCTGATCCTGGCCCATCTTCTTCTTCGCCCTCTCATTCGGAATGCATACCGCATTCGCGAGAGGATGATGCACCAAAACTTGTGCCAGAATCAGTCCCATTCCCTGAGGCTCTACTAAGGGAGCCAAAAGGCAAAAAGAAAAATACGCAGGCCTTTGACAACCTACGTAATTTGTTCAGGGATGTAGAAATCAAGGTACCCCTGCTCGAGGCAATCGACCACATATCTACTGTCGCTCGATTTTTCAAAGACTACACAACACCCAGGCGACAGTCAAAGAAGACTAAGAATCCGGTGGTTCTCTCGCCTCATGCGAGTTGTGCTATACTATCAAACTTACCACCGAAGCAAAAAGATCCGGGCACACCACTGATTTCCTGTAGCATCCAAGGCTGCAGTTTTAACCGTGCCTTGCTTGATCTAGGATCTTCCATCAATCTCATACCGACCATCATGCTCAAAAAATTTTCCTTGGGAAATCTGAAACCCACCCCTGTCACGTTACAGTTGGCAGATCGTTCTGTCAAAATCCCGAAGGGTGTGGTGGAAGACGTGGTGGTTAGGGTCAACAGTCTCTGTTTTCCTGTTGACTTTCTTGTTTTAGATATGGAAGTTCCTAGTTCACTTTCTGATTGTCCGATCATCCTCGGTCGACCTTTCTTGGCCACAGCCCGCGCCCACATCGACTGCGAGTCGGGCTGTATTGAGATTGCCGTTGGATCTGAGAAGCTCAAGCTTAACATATTCAAGGCAGCCAAGAACTTTGATTGCGATTGCATTGAGGATGACACGTCTGACGAGGACATGGCCGTCAGCGCGTGTATCGGACTAATTGGGACCTATTCGGACTGTTGCGGATTACCTATAAACACTGATAACTGCCTGACCAACGCATACTGTGACGTTCCCCAATCCCTCCCTTGTCCAGTACCTTCTCCTGGACAGACTTCTGACGAGGTTTTCTCCGCTTCCCATACCTCGTGGTCTGAGTCATATCCGGGCTACTCACTGTCAGTCCACACTCATGAAGACCGAATTGCCCTTTCTTCCCCGCCAAATCAGGCGGATTTACAAATCCACACTGGGACCTTGAGCCCATATACTTCTCACTGGGGCTATTCATTTTTGGATCCATCTATCCAAGAAGCCCCTCTTCTTGGCCAATCTGAAGGCCAGTTTCTTCCTCCTAACTTGTTCTCCTACCCGTCTGGGACACTCTCGTCCCAAGAAATGCCAGATCCTTCCCCATCCACTCCCGAGCTAAAAATGCTGCCTAATACACTCAAGTATGTTTTCCTGGGACCAAATGAAACGCTCCCTGTAATCATCAGTTCAAAATTAACCATGGAGCAGGAGTGCAAACTAACTAAGGTCCTCCTAGAACACAAGGCAGCTATTGGATGGTCTTTATCAGACTTATCTGGTATTAGTCCCTCCTACTGCACTCATCGTATATATACGGAGGAGGAGGCTCGACCTTCTCGCGAGATGCAGCGACGTCTCAACCCTAACATGCGGGAGGTCGTTAAGAATGAAATCATTAAGTGGCTGGATGCGGGTATAATCTACCCGATCAGCGATAGCCCCTGGGTGAGTCCGATTCACGTTGTGCCCAAAAAGGCAGGACTCACCATCCGTGTCAATGACAGGGGCGAATCCATCCCTACACGCACTCCTACATCTTGGAGAGTGTGTGTGGATTATAGGAAACTCAATGCTGCAACCAAGAAAGATCACTTCCCGCTACCATTTATTGACCAAATCCTGGAGCGGTTAGCGGGAAATAAATTTTTCTGCTTCCTGGATGGATTCTCAGGATATAACCAGGTGGCAATAGACCCCCGAGACCAAGAGAAAACCACTTTTACCTGCCCTTTCGGCACCTTCACCTTTAGAAGGATGCCGTTCGGACTTTGTAACGCGCCAGCAACTTTCCAGAGATGCATGCTGGCGATATTTCATGACATGGTGGGTGACTTTCTTGAGGTCTTCATGGATGACTTTTCAGTCTTTGGACCATCTTTCGACGAATGTCTTGCCAACCTGACTCGCATCCTTAGGAGATGTATTGATGTAAACCTCGTGCTTTCCTGGGAAAAAAGTCATTTTATGGTGCACGAAGGAATTGTTCTTGGACATATCATCTCCGATAGGGGTATCGAGGTTGACAGAGCTAAGCTCGATATCATTGCTGATTTACCTGTGCCTGGTTCTGTCAAACAAATCCGCTCCTTCTTGGGACACGTCGGTTTCTATAGGAGATTCATCAAAGACTTCTCCAAAATTTCTCGACCCTTAACTCATCTCCTATCAACCGACGTGCCCTTCGACATGGGCCCTGACTGTATACAAGCATTCACGCAACTGCGTAATGCTGTCACCAAGGCCCCTGTTCTCCAGCCGCCTGATTGGTCCCTCAACTTTGAACTTATGTGTGACGCTTCAGACCTTGCAGTCGGAGCCATCCTGGGACAAAGACGCGATAGACACCCCTTCGTGGTATACTACGCCAGTAAGACGTTGGACGAGGCCCAGCGTAATTATACTACCACTGAAAAGGAACTACTGGCAGTCGTCTTTGGGCTGGAAAAATTCCGTTCTTACCTTCTGGGCTCTCACATTATTGTTTTCACTGATCACGCGGCCATTCGCCATCTCATGCACAAGAAGGATGCCAAGCCTAGACTGATTCGTTGGATCCTTCTGCTCCAGGAATTTGACATTGAGATTCGTGATAAGGTCGGAGCCCAGAATGTTGTGGCTGATCACCTTTCCAGACTGGACCCTGACCATATTGGACTTACTCTGCCAATTAATGAAGTTTTTCCTGATGAGCACCTATTGGCAATAAATGCAGCAAGTGGACCGTGGTATGCCGACATTGCCAATTACCTTGCTTCTGGATCTCTTCCACGTGGCTGGCCTAAAAACCAGCGTGAGCGTCTCATGGCAGAAGCAAAGTATTATTTCTGGGATAATCCACTTCTTTTTCGGATAGGTGCTGATCAAATCATCCGTCGCTGTATTCCTGACAGTGAGTTCCCCAGTGTGCTATCCTTCTGCCACGATCAGGCCTGTGGAGGCCATTTCTCTGGGAGGAAAACTGCAGCCAAGGTGTTGCAGTGCGGTTTCTTTTGGCCCTCCCTTCACCAGGATGCGCACGCTTATGCCAAACATTGCACTAGGTGCCAGTCTTTAGGGTCAATGGCACGTCGTGACATGATGCCCTTGCAACACATCCTAGCTGCGGAAATCTTCGACATCTGGGGAATTGACTTCATGGGTCCCTTCCCTCCATCCAACGGCTTCGAATTCATCCTCGTGGCCGTCGACTATGTTTCAAAATGGATCGAGGCTATTCCCGCGCGCCGTGCTGACCATGTTATCTCCACCCGATTCGTCAAAGACCATATCTTTGCGCGTTTTGGGATCCCTCGGGCCATTATCTCGGATGGAGGAAGCCACTTTACCCATGCTTCTTTTCGGGCACTTCTGAGGAGATACGGAGTCCACCATCGTATCGCATCCCCGTATCATCCTCAGACGAACGGCCAGGCGGAAGTGTCGAACCGGCAAATCAAGCAGATTCTCCAGAAAACGGTTCGGCCTGACCGTAAGGATTGGTCCGACAAGCTGACTGACGCACTTTGGGCGTATCGGACCGCCTTCAAGGCTCCCCTTGGTATGTCTCCATATAGAATCGTTTACGGGAAGCCTTGTCATTTGCCTGTGGAGTTGGAGCACCGCGCTTATTGGGCGGTTCGCCAATGTAACCTCGACCCAGACTTGTGTGAACGAGAAAGGAAACTCCAACTCCAAGAGCTGGAAGAGCTCCGTCGTGAAGCCTATGATTCTGCTCTAACCTTTAAACAGCGCACTAAGGCTTTTCATGACAGCCATGTTCGGCGGAAGGAATTTGAGCCATCTCAGCAAGTTTGGCTCTATAATGCCCGACTCAAATTCTTTCCTGGGAAATTAAAGTCCAAATGGACTGGTCCTTTTCTGGTCTCAAGACCATTCCCCAATGGGGCCGTCGAAATCGAAGATCCCAAATCTGGGCGTAAATTTACGGTCAACGGGCAGCGTTTGAAACCCTATCTGACTCATGAACCTGCCCCCGTTGGAGAAACCGTTGCCCTGCTGGAGGGTAACTAATTCTTTGCCTCATTCTGAGTCCAGCTGGGGACATTAAATTCAGCGCTTGTTGGGAGGCACCCTAACAACACTCACCATCCACCATCACTTTTCACACCTCTATCGCAATCACTTCACTTTTCTCTTCACCACCCACCATCCACCCACCCTTCCACCCTGATCTATACCCTGAACCTCAGCTCTTGTTACCCGATCTTCCTCTGCCTTTCCCTGCATGCATATGAGGGCATAGCATTGTTTGGCATGGGGGGGTGGATAGGCATCCATAGGATCCGGGTATTTTATGGTATCAGACAATTACCACCTATTTATAAATATGCAAGAAAAAAAAAAAAAAAAAAATATATATATATATATAGTAATAAATGGTGTTTAGTAATGATCTAAAAGCTGAAACAAAAATACAATAAGTGTTTATGGATATTCAACCTCTGTTTTGAAGAATTTCCAGGCCACAGAAGCTTGATTCGCTCAGGCTCGGCTTAATTCACTTAAAGCATTGACGAAATAGATCAAAATCTCTCCTAACTAAGAACGTTTCTTGTACCTGAGACACAGTACAGGATTCGTTGGTTTGCTTTTTCTTGAGAGCTTAAGTAAACTTGGTTCACACTACACATATCAGGAAAGATCAGGTGAACATAAGATCCAACCCTAGTGTTCATTAGGAAAGGTGGAGTCCTTACCTGTGCGTGCAGGTAGACTTTTTATCCCAAGTTTTAGTCTTGTGTTTAGGAGTGGCTCTTTCCACCAAAAAGAAACTCTCCCACCAAAAAAAAAAAAAAAAAAAAGATGTTGCAAAAGAGTCAGTATATCTCATAAATGTCGGTATAATTTGTTTTTCGAAAATGGGAGTTGAGTTTTCCGTAATCATCTTAAGGGTCAATCCGAAAACACGAGCTGAAATTGGGACCAACCTGTACTTAAAAATTCGTGAAACCCTGGGAGTGAGTCTTAAGGTTCATCTGGTCAGTCTTGATCCTTCACTATGCACAAACCATAACCTCTTGAGCTCTCGAGTATGGAAAAACCTCCTGGGTCCTGGAAATCGTACTTAAGGTTTAAATATCAAGAGTCCTGGTTAGTTGAGAGATAATCTTTGTCATGTAAGACTTAAAGTACTGGTAGTCTTCTTTACAATTGGTTCTCACAATATCCGATAATAAACACACCGATATCATCTCAGAAGAAAATCTTCAGCTTAAGAACATTTCTAAATACGGTTTTGCTAGGGACTAGCAAAAGATAGGCATGGGGGTATATGTTTGCACCTCAAAACACGCCTATAGGGACGCCTTCTTATGCTATTTTCTAGCATTAACTATGTATATTATAATCCTATAGTCGCATCTGTAAAAATACTTGCATTCATGCATTTAATTAAGAGGAGGGAAGATTGGAATAAAAGGGCTTCATAATTTACATTCTCCTCAAGTGCCTCTTTGCAAAAATTCCCTTCTCTATTTTTATTTCCTCTTGATTTCTATTTTTTCTCTCCCGCTGCTGCAACTTCTTCTCCGCTGCCTCTCCCTGCTGTCCTGCGGTCCTTCCCGCTGCTGCAACTTCCCGCGCCTCTCCCTGCAGCAGCCACTCTCCAACGCCTCTCCCTGCTGCTGCCATGCCTCCCCGCCATGCTCTCCTCCTCTATAAAGCCGCAGCTCTTCCTCGCGACGAAGGCAGGGGGGAACATTGCTGCAATACGCAGCTGCGGCTGGCTGCAGCAAGAAAGAAACACCACCAGCAGGCCGCCACCTTCCTCTCCTCCCTCTCCCCTCCATACGTCGGTCCTCCTCCGAGGAGAAACCCGGCGGGCAGGAGCTCACTGTGGTGCACACCACCACAGTGAGACCATCACCGCCCAGCTCTTCAAAGAGCCGGTGGGCGTGGTGGCTCTCTGTTTTCATTTGTTTTCCGTTCTCGTACTTCTAGCCATTGCTGCCGTTTCAAGGTCTGAAGCTGGAAGCAGCAGCAGCAGCTAAGCGGAAGCAGCAGCAGCAGCTAAGCGGCGGCAGCAGCAGCAGCAGCGGCAGCGGCCCCCGCAGCTTCCGCGAGCGTCTGCAGGCGCCCCAGCCCCTCTGCGCGCGCCTGCAGGCCTTCCCCGCCTCCGTTCGTCTGCTCTGTCGCTCGCCTCTGCGCCCGCAACCGGTCGTTGCGCTCCTCAGCAGCGGCCGGCCAAGCGTCTCCCTGCCTCCCTACCAGCCTCTGCAAGCGCCCGCGCGTGCCTGCAGACTCCCCGCCTCCTTCTCCGAGCGCGCTGTCGCGAGCCTCCGCGCTCGCAGCAGGTCGACGCAGACTCCTCATCTCCTCTGCGCGAGTACGCCCCCGTGCGCCCGCGACCTTCAGACGACGGCCTTCGACTGCAGACGACTTAAAACGTGCTCCCTCGCCTCCTGCAGTGCGGCTGCCTCCGTTCTCTCCTCTCCTGCCAGCTCTCTCCTGCTCTCTCTCTCCCATTCTCTCTCTCTCTCTCTCTCACTCTCTCTCACAACACTTTCTCACACACTACACCGACGCACACAGACATCTACACTCACACTTTCACACACACTCACACACTAATAGTAACTTATATACATACATATATATATATATATATATATATATATACATATACATATATCTATATATATATACTTATATATACATAGTATATCTATATAGTTATGTATACATACATATAATATAATATATATATACATATACATATATAATATATATATATATATATATACACATACTCATATACATATATATATATATACATATCTATATACTTATACATATACACATATATATATATACATATATATCTAGATACATATATACCTATATACATATATATATATATATATCTATATAGTATTATATATATATACTTATATACATATATACATAGCTATATACATATATACATATATATATATATATATATATATATACACCTATATATATATATATATCTATCTATATATATCTATACATATATACTTATACATTTATATACATACATATGTACATATATTTTCACGTTATTTACTATACGCTGTATCGCGGGAATATTTGCACCAGTTGCTGATATTCTGCGATACAGCGTGTACAAAAAGCGTGGTCCCATACATCATCCATCCTCCATCCACACTCCACGCGGCACCTAGTCGTGTTGGTTGCGTCTCTCTAGACGTCGGCTGACTCGACATAGTGCTACACTCCATCGTCACCTCCACCCCCACCCCTTTATATATATACTACATATAAATATATATCTATAGCTACTATATTTACTTTCTATCTGATAGCTTCCTTAGTAAAAAGAAAAAAAAAAAGGTATAAAAGTGAAAAGATAATCTTTGATTTGCAGGTACCCCATCTTGCAAGTAGCAAGACGTGTTTTGAAACTCTGTTTTGGCTAAAAGCCAAGGACACAATTTTGAGGGTGTGCCTCAAGAACAAGGATTACCAGAAAAAAAACCTAAATAAGAAAAATACCAAAAACAGAATAAACGAACGGAAGAGACGCGTTTTAAGGAAAACGTAGAAACTCGACTTGAACCCCACTTCCCTGAGTTCGACCCTGGGCTTAAAAGTGACAAGATAAAATCAATTAGGCCAGGTTAAAAATTTTGTAAAGAGATGGTTAGGTCTGAATTAGGTTAACCACTATACACATTTCAACGATAAAAATATCATATTAATAACCTATCCAGGCCGACCATCACCCGGGTGTCTGCCAAAATGCAGACCGCCTAAGCCCTCACCTTATTTGAAAAGGGAAGATACACATTTTTTTGCTTTTCTTCTTTTCTTTTCTTTTTTTTGTACTTTTGGAGTTTGAGAGTTTCGGGATAACTTTTTACGGCTACATGACTTGCCCAAGACTCGAAGAGGACCCTAAGTGCTAAACATCTAGTGAAAAGAGTGAAAGACTCACTAGGCAGCCATTAAAACGGACTTCTGATTTCTATGACTCTAGGTGACTTTGCCTAAAAGTTTATCTTTTCGAACGATAGCTTTCTTCCTACTTTTATTTATGGGGTCAACCCAGTGCGAACCCTACTTCCCCACTTCTTCCCTATGTGTTTTGGGAATTATTGTACATTTTTGTGAGTTGGGCTCTGGACAACTGGCCAATGGGCTATTACCCATGGCAACTTGCTAACCAGACTCATGCGGTGAAGTGTGGCTTTATTTGTTTATTTTTTTATTTTCTCCATTTTCTTTTTCCCTTTTTTTCTTTTTTTCTTTTTTTATTTTTCGTAAGTTGGTGGCTTCCTTGATTTAAAATTTACCTAAAGGTAGTACGAAGAAAATGATCTTGTGGCTGGATTCTGGACAACCAGCCAATGTGCTGTTACCCACGACAACTTGCTAGCCATACCACCCTAGATAGTTCATCAGCTACCCAATTTCAGTAAAAACTGTCGGAAAGTGAGTAAGTGCGAATAGTGTGTAGATGCTTAGACTTAAAATCCCCTCAAATCAGAGGGTGAGTTGATAAGTCGTGCACTTATCATTCCAATTTATTTACTAGATTAAAGATGAAATTGAATTGGCGAGGACACAAGACTAAGTCCACATTTGAGTGTATAGTTGGGCTAATTAAGGCCGAAGACCTGAAGTGTCTAAGTATTCAGGTCCCAAAGTATCAATTCCTAAAGTTTGCAACTCTTAATGCCTAAGTTCTTGCCCCCTAATTCTTTCAATTTTTTTAAGAATAATAGGAAATTATTGTTATGGTTGACAAAAATATTATTTCATAAGATATACCCACCCCCCCCATGCTAAGCTAATGCAATGTCCTCATTGTTAAAAAGGAAAGCACGCAGGAGAGTAGAAGTGGAAGAATAGCACCTGATTTTCGTGAGATTCTAGTCAGCTTGGAATAGTCTTTACATGCGCTGAGTTTAGTGCCTTCAGGTAGGCGATGATCGGCCCGTGATGGTTAGGGCAAGGTAAGAGAAACCTTGTCCAAGACAGGTTTAGGGAGCACATGGTCAACAAAGGGTTTGAGATGCTGTCCATTGACCTTGAAGAAATTACCCATCTTTGGGTTAGAGATTTTGATGGCCCCGTTAGGGGAAATCCGCTCAATAACGAATGGACCATCCCACTTAGACCTAAGCTTGCTGGGGAAGAGCTTTAGTCGAGAATCAAAAAGCCAAACTTTCTAGTTCGGCTCAAAGCTCTTAGGTGAAATCATCTGGTCATGGAGAGCTTTAGTCCTTGCTTTATAGATTCTGCTGGCATTTTCATAGGCATCATTTGTTAGCTCCTCCAACTCAGATAGTTGGAGTTTCTTGGTCTTCCCAGCCAACTCTAGGTTAAAATTACATTTTATAATGGCCCAAAATGCCCGATGTTCTAGCTCTATGGGTAAGTCACACCTTACCAAACACCAGATGGAATGGAGACATACTGGTAGGCATTTTGTATGTCGTACGATAGGTGCAAAGAGCATCATCTAGCTTTTGGGTCCAATCCTTCCTATCAGGCCTTATGGTTTTCTTCAAAATGTTTTGATCTTTCGATTGGAGACCTCAGCCTGTTCATGATAAATGCCAGTTTTTCATCATTCTTTTGCATTAAAACATTCCTAGCTCTTAGGGTCTTGCTTCACAAATGAGTTTTTGGGTTGCATTTAATCATAAATTAGGTTAGGCATGCATTGCATTTTTCTTATCTTTTTAATGTGTTTTTGTGAGTGTTAGGGATGAATAGATTAACAGATCCCTAGAACCCTAGCACTTAGGAAGGCAACAGGTGAAGGAGAAGCTCAAACTAGCTGGAACTCAACTTGATCCAACTCACCATGGCTGCAATCTAGCTCGCCTGGACTATGGTTAGCTCATCCTAGCTCCATTCAGCTCATCTCAACTGAATGGCAGGTCAAGAGAGCTCATCTCAGATTCAGCTCAACCTCGCTGAGTCTAGCTCATCTCATCTCCCGTGAGTTCACAAGGAGCTCTAGCTAGCTTAGTTGAGTTGACTAGAGTTCACCTCAGCTCAGGACTAGCCTGATCCAGCTCCACTCAACTCAGCCAACTAAAGATGAGTTCATTCCAGCTCAAGAAGCTCAAGTCCAGCTCCTGGGGACTCAGCTTAGCTCAACTTAGTTGAGCTAAGCTACCTTAGCTGTCTCAACCAGCTCAATCCTCCCCGGGAGCACCAAACCTAGTTCTCCTTAGCTCCATTCAACAGAACCAATCACTAATGCAAACTATGCCCGGCTGAATGGCGCAAAAGATAGCACTGGATTGGAGGTAACCCATCATTTTCTTTCTGCTTCTTTTTCTTTCTTTTCCCTAGGTTTTGTGTTAACAGTGCTTTTGATCAGGTGTTTTAAAAGATAAAAGCTGTCACATCGTAGTATAGTCGATCAAGCGTTATTAACAAATAAGAAGTTTTTATTACTCGATAATCTAAGTATCCAAGGTCGAACACAGGGAGCAAATGGAATTTATTCACTAATCTCAACAATGTAATTAGAACACTTAAAGTTACTCAAAACCTAATTCAGAGTATGAATGCAAGAGTTTATGAATATTAAAATGTAGCAAAATAGAAGAGATTGAGAAGAATTGGATAAAAAGGTTGATTCTTGGCTTGGCTCTCTCTTCAGCTTCTTCTTTCCTTTCTTCTTCTTTAGTCTTCTCTTTTCTTTGCCTTCTGACTTTGGCTGTCTGCTTCTTCTTCCTTGTCTTCTTCTGCCTTCTTCTTCTCTTCTTCTGCCATGATTTCTCAGCTTTTGCCTTTGCCTTGCCTCTTTTCTTATTCTTTGATTTCCTTCTCAGACTTTAGTCTTTCTTCTTCCTTGATTTCTCCTTCCTTCTTCTCTGCCTTGTGCTTCTGCCCTTGCCTTCCTCTTCCTCAACCGCACCTCTACTACAGTGCTTCTTCCTTCCTTGTCTTCTTGGCTTCAAGTCCTTCTTCCTACCTTAGCCTCTCTATTTTCGATGCCTTAGCTCCTCTTCCTTCTTCTTTCTCTGCACTCTGCCTTCCTCTTCTTCTTTCCTTTCCCTACACAGTGAAGAGCAAAACCTACCCCTACCCTCCCCTGCGTTGCTCTCTCTCTATTTCTCTCTTCGCTCTCCCAGAGCCAGCCAATTGGGCATATGGGTCAGGTTACGTGCTCAGGTCCAGGTGAACCGACATGGGTGGTGCACGAGGAGTGAAGGGTAACGGGTCAGCCATGTCTGCGTGGGTGTGGTTGCGGATGAGGCAGGTGGAGTGGGCGAGGGACCTCACCCTGTGTTACTTGAGGCACTAAGAAAGAAATAAAAAAACAATAAGAACACGCACCTCACTCCTACGTTTCCGAGGTGGGACTAAAAGTCCCACCCGCTTCTTCGCACTCCTGTAGGAAGGAGTCTCGTTCAATTGAGGCAGCTGCAGTCCCTCTCCAGGCCGCTCACTTGGCTGGATGTGTGTGCGCACTTGTCACGCATCACTTGGGACTTGGTTCCCTGGCATCTAGAGCCTGATGCGAAGGTAGCAAGCTTCTTCAAGCTTTCTTCAATGGCGGATAGGGTGCAAACCTGAAATGCACGAACACAGCCTCTCGACCCTATCAAATCACTTGGGAAGCTTCATAGTGTCATGATGAAGGTGACGCGGGGGTTGGTGTGGCGCAGAACAGCCTAAGTGTGTGTGCCTAGGTCGAATTGTGACCATGGAAGTGCGTGCGTCCGGTGAGGGTGTAGGGCGTGTGTGGAGGTTGGTGAAGTGGTAGAGGATGATCAGTGAGTGATGGAGGAGGTTCTGAGGTAGGTGGCGAGGCATGTGGAGTGGTGGAATGACGGTTGCACCTTGCCGGTGGTCTACCGGAGATGAGGGAGACGGACGTGGATAGTGGCCATCGAGGGGTGTTTTACGAAATTGAATGAGGAAAAATGAAGAGTAGAAAGAGAGAAAATTACTGAGGGTAATTGGACAAAGGGGGAAAGGCAGAGGACAAGTCGCGCATAGGAGACATCGTCAGAGAAGATGGCCCTGAGGTGAGGATGACAGCATGAGGAAGGGGTCAGAGAGGCGCGCGTGGGTACGACGAGATGTGGAGGAGCAAGGCAGAGATAACTCTACGACTGGTATTGTGGGAGAGTGACGAGAAGAGGGAGGAGGGATCGTCGGAGCTTGCGGACGGTTGGCCAGAGATGAGGGAGGAATAAATTAGGTGTGTATCCGCGACCAAAACAAGCTTGAAAGATGCAACAAGGACCGGGGGTCCTTTTATAGCTGCTGGCCGAGACCTCTGTGTTTCCAAGGCAAGCTTCCAAGCACAAAGATCTCACCGGAGATGGAAGGTGAGTAAGACACCCAATTCTCTCGAGTATTCGCATGAGAGATTTGGTGTAAATTCGATCTTGGGATCCTGTTCAGACGGTAGGGAATTCCTCAGAGAATCTCCCTTCCAAATCTGGGAGATCTCCGAGGATTCGGGGAGATATCCTCCTCAAATCCTCGCCGGAGTAGGATTCCTCCATTGTAATGGTAGAGGGACCTGAATGCAAAGAGTGGCGAGGAAGATAGGGGGGTCTTGCAAGGATTTTCAAAAGCTAGGGGTCAAAATGTAATTAGGTGGACTATTTTGCAAAGTAGGTCAACGTGACATTCCCTTAGTCCCAAATTTTAGTAGAAACCTAATTTGGACCTAAGGAATCCAATGGTGAAGTTGGATTTTAGGTTTGACTATGTTTGGTTGGACATTTTGCAAAAAAACATAAATTAGGTCAAAAACTGAGCTAGGACCCTTATCTAGGTCAAAATAGGTTCCAAACGCTAAATTGAAGGTTATAAACCCTAGGGGATATTTTTTCATGAATTTTAGAGGGATTATTTGATTTTTATCATAACCAAAACCTTGTTGAATTGAGCAGGTCTATTTTAGGGTTATAAGATGTTATTTAATTCTCAGATCTCACACTAACCCATTTCTGATTGAACTAGCCCACTTTTTATCTTTTTTAGGCCATTTGACCTATGTTTAGCCCCTGATCAATCCCGTTGATGTACTGCAATGGTAAAATTACAGTTTACCTTTTATTTCATGTTTTCTTCTCAGAACATTATTTCATTGAATTAGGCTTTTCTCCAGGTTATGTAGGAGATTTTATTCTCTTTCTTAGGTTAAAATGAGCTTGTTAAGGCTCATGATGATGTTATCATCATTTTGCCTATCCTAAATCTGACTGCCTTTTACTCCGGTAATCCCTTTCTCCCACCTATTACATGACATTGCATATCTTAAACATGGGGTTGTTTTTAAAATTTTGACGATCGATTTAGGATTTTCAAAACCTAAAAACATGCATTTTTCTTTAGTCATTTTTATTTCCTCGCTTGCATACCCAACAAATAAAAATAAAAATAAAAATGCTGAAAACTTTTAGAGGAAAAATTTCAAATCGAGACTAAGGTTGAAAAACTCACTTTTGGTACAGTAAGGTTTAATCTTTAACAAACTTGGGATGAGGATACAGATCTGATCATTAGAATTTCAGGGTCTATTTTTAGACTAGATCAGATATCCTTCTCCAAAATTCCTCTTGAACTTATGATAGTTCTGGTAACTTGATCCTCTTTTGTAATATGGAAAGTACCTAGCTTAGTTTCTTATTCAAAAACTTGCATTTCTTGTGGAACTTCCTGTGTCAAATTTCACACACAAGCCAACAAATAAAAACTACTAAAAATAAGAAAAACCCCTTGTTTAGCCTTAGTAAAAGTCTGAAGCAAATCATTGGTTTGAGTTCCCACCGCCGAGGAGGAAAATACCTCCTTTGACGATGCGATGTCAACATGTTACCTCCTCGACGCTGCTCAATATCTATATTTCATATTTTTAGGCGGAGCATTAAAACACATTTTAGCAGCTCAAGTGTCTTGGACGATGCTCTACCTATAGTGTTGGAGCATGAGATTGAGTTTACTTGGAGTGGCCCTTTACATCGCATTGTGTTTTAGGGTTGTGAGCTCCTAGGTGGTGTCATGGACAGTGTTATCTCGAAGTACTGGCGCCAGAGCCCCCTCGAGGATTGGTAACGGGAATGATGATCCCGACACATCTATTGTAAGACTAAGGTAGAAATAAGCATGGGGGACAAAAAAAAAGTTTTAAACCAAAAACACACCCTTATAAATGTTGGCTTTTCACAAGCATGAACACAAGCTTTTAAAGGTCATTACAAGTTGCAAATCAGATTCAAGAGCCAGAAAAATCCTAAAAATAAAAATTTCAAGCCATCTGAATTAACAAGGAGTTAATCTGTGAATTTTCTGGAGGATATATTGATCCCATTTTTGTCTAATTTTTGGATCCGAAAATAAATCTTGATGTTTATCTTTAATGAATCCTGTGCCTCCTGTGTTTAGATCAACCAAGGTCCCTTAATCTTTTTCTCCTCAAAAGTAAAAAAAAAATTAACACAAGCTTTTAAAGGTCATTACAAGTTGCAAATCAGATTCAAGAGCCAGAAAAATCCTAAAAATAAAAATTTTAAGTCATTTGAATTAACAAGGAGTTAATCTGTGAATTTTCTGGAGGATATATTGATCCCATTTTTGTCTAATTTTTGGATCCGAAAATAAATCTTGATGTTTATCTTTAATGAATCCCGTGCCTCCTGTGTTTAGATCAACCAAGGTCCCTTAATCTTTTTCTCCTCAAAAGTAAAAAAAAAATTAAATTTCCCAAAAATTTCATTTTATAAAAATTAAAGTTTTGCTAAGAGACTGACAAAAAGATAAGCATGGGGGTGTGATAAATGCCAGTTTATCATCATTCTTTTGCATTAAAACAATCCTAGCTCTTAGGGTTTTGCTTCACAAATGGGTTTTTGGGTTGCATTTAGTCATAAATTAGGTTAGGCATGCATTGCATTTGTCTTATCTTTTTAATGTGTTTTTGTGAGTGTTAGGGATGAATAGATTAACAGATCCCTAGAACCCTCTAGCACTTAGGAAGGAAACAGGTGAAGGAGATGCTCAAACTAGCTGGAACTCAGCTTGATCCAGCTCACCATGGCTAGAATCCAGCTCACTTGGACTAGGGTCAGCTCATCCTAGCTCCATTCAGCTCATCTCAGATGAATGGCAGGTCAAGAGAGCTCATCTTAGCTCATGTTAGCTCAGGTCAGCTCAGATCCAGCTCAACTTAGTTGAGTCTAGCTCATCTCATCTCCCGTGACTTCACAGGGAGCTCTAGCTAGCTCAGTTGAGTTGACTGGAGTTCACCTCAACTCAAGACCAGCCTGATCCAGCTCCACTCAACTCCAGCCAGCTGAAGATGAATTCATTCCAACTCAGGAAGGTCAAGTCTGATTCCCGGGGACTCAGCTTAGCTCAACTTAGTTGAGCTAAGCTACCTTAACTATCTCAACCAGCTCAATCCTCCCTTGGAGCACCAGACCATGCTCACCTCAGCTCCATTCAACAGAAGCCAGCTCACTTTAGCTTGGCTTAGAGGCTAGCAAAGAAATAGCAAGCTAAGCCAGCTAGAGTAGCCCCATGTTGACCTCTTCAGTAGCTGCTAGTTCCAATTCAACTCCAAACTCTTCATATCCAGCTCCTCTCCTCAAACCCTAAGCTCCACATGCCTACTCCTCCACTCCACTACTAGCTAAGCTAGCTTAGATTAGCTTTGCTTAGCTATCATCCAGCTCCTTGGCCATCCATTAGCCATAACTTAACCCTAGCTAGCTCCATTTACTAAATAAACTCAAGTCCACCTAGCTAGCTCCACCTCTACTCAAGCTGGCGCCACCTTCTTCACCACCCTTCTCCCCTCAATCGCCACCAATAGACACTTAGATGTTGGTGCCAAAACCACCCTAACCACCCCCCTTTTTGGCGCCAACTTCAACCCCCATTTCCACCCTACACATAACCCCTCCAAGCCACATCCACCATCCACCTCAACCTCCTTCTAGAAGCCTAGAAGTTGGCACCAACCCATGGCACCTCTCCATGGTTGGCGCCACTTTTAGGTGTCCCTTGGCCACCCATAACTACTCCCCTTACATCCCTTAGGTAACGTCAACTCCCCTTAGCCCTAGGATCACCTAACCACCCCCATCTTCCCATCTTAGCCATCCATCTCAAGAGTCACCTTAACCCTCTCATCCTACCCTATAAAAAGACCAACACCCACCACCTTACAACCCATCCCTGGCTAGCAAAATACCTCTTATATTCTACCTATAGCTCATGCCCAAGAGAGAAGAAGAAGAAGAAGATTAAGGGGACACTCTGCCCCCTTTGTGCCTTCCCCTCTTCCCTTCTCTCTTGTGCCCATGCCAGTCAAAGGAGAAGCTAGGCAGGGAAGACCTTTAGAGGAGGTCTTGAGGGTGGTATACAACCATCCTTGGAGGAGAGCTTAGAGGTGGTCCACACCACCTTAGAGGAAAGCCTTGGCATGGTACCTACTTCAGGGTTTGCCAAGGAAGCTACACCTTGAAGAATTTTGCAAGGAGGAGGACCTCTTTTTGATTGCGGGAGCAACCGAAATTGGAGGAAGAGCCTCACCATCTTCACCATCATTTCAGAGGAATTTTGTGTTTTCATTACATACATCTTTAATTCTAGTAGTTTAAGCATTCTTCTACTAGATTTTTTGTAAAACAATTCCTCAATTTTATACAAGTTGCCTTCATTAGATTATTTTCATCTTGATTGCAATTTAAATTTCCCTTTTGTGCACTCACTTCCCTCCCTCTCTAATTACACTAGGCCTTCACGTGCCTAGGGTGGGCTTAGAAGGAAGGTAGCTCTTGTCACCTAGGGTTACTATTAAAAGTAGTTGTCATTAATTCAAAATCCTTCTTATTTCAATTACAAAACAAAAAGAAATGATATATTGAGAAAACCAAAAAGAAAGTTGAGATTTATTTTCTAAGCAAGAGATTTGATTTGTAAGCATTTTGCCTCCTTGGACGACCCTAGATACTCCCCTATCTAGGTTATAAATTTTAAAAGCATATGTAATTTCACGTGTTACAGCACTTAAAAATCCACCTTTATAAATCACACTAAATTTTGCATCAGTTCATTCGCCTGTGGGTGGTAGGATGTGGAAATCCGATGATTCACCTCATATTTCCCCAGTAAATTCTGAAATTGGGATTGAGTGAAATGTGTGCCACCATCACTGATAATTGCTCGAGGAATCCCGAACCGGGTGAAGATATTCTTCTTCACAAAATTGATGACCACATTGTGGTCATTGGTCTAGGTGGGGATTGCCTCAATCCATTTGGACACGTAATCAACAGTGACCAGAATATATTGGTGTCCAAATGAAGGAGGAAAAGGTCCCATGAAGTTGATGCCCCAAATGTCAAAAATTTTGACAGAAAGTATTAGGTTAAGGGGCATCATATCTCTCTTAGCCATGTTCCCGAGTGTCTAGCATCGGGCGCATGACTTTGAGAATTCCTGGGCATCCTTAAATAATGATGGCCAATAGAATTAGGATTGTAAGATTTTTGCTGCCATCTTTTTCTTGGAAAAGTGTCCACCACATGCAGATGTATGGCATAACTCAAGTATACTATGGAACACAATTTCTGAGATGCATCGACGTATAATCTGGTCTGTGTTGATGTGGTATAGCTTAGGATCATCCCAAAAATAATATTTGGCCTCAGACACAAGTCTGTCTCATTGTTGTTTGATCCAATCCTGGGGGATTTGACCAACGATCAAATAATTGACGATATCCGCAAACCAGGGGGTTCATATACCCAAAATTGAGGATAGTCTCATCCGGAAAAGTGTCTGAAATAGGGATATCCAAATTAGAAGAATCAATTAGGATTCTCAAGAGGTGATCTGCCACTACATTTTGTGCCCCAGCTTTATCCCTGATTTCAATATCAAATTATTGAAGTAACAAAATCCAGTGAATAAGCCGGGGCTTTGCATCCTTTTTGGCCAAGAGATATTTCAAGGCAGAGTGGTTGGTATAAATGATGACACAAGAACCTAAAAGATAAGTCCTAAATTTTTCCAAAGCAAAAACTGTAGCTAGCAATTCTTTTTCAGTAACGGTGTAGTTCCTCTAGGCCTTGTCCAGATTCTTGCTAGTGTAGTAAATCATAGAGGGCTTTTTCTCAATCTTCTGACCAAAGATAGCCCCACCGGCATAATCAAATGTGTCAGTCATAATCTCAAATGGGGTTGTCCAGACCGGTGGTTGCAACACTGGTGCATAGGTGACTACCATTTTTAACAATCAAATGCCTTATGGCATGATTTATCAAACTTAAATAGCATGTCTTTGGCTAGAAGGTTACTCAAGGGTCGAGCAACCTTCGAGAAGTCCTTGATGAATCTTCTAAAAAATCCCACATCCCAATGAAAGAGCGGATCTATTTTACGGATGTAGGTGGAGGAAGTCTAGAGATAGCATCCACCTTAGCCTTATCAACCTCAATACCCCGATTAGAAACCACATGACCCGAGACAATGCCTTCCCGAGTCATAAAATGGCACTTTTCCTAGCTAAGGACCAGCCGTGTCTTGATGCATCTCTGGAGGATCAATTCCAAGTTAGCTAGGTAGGACTCAAAAGAATCTCTGAAAATGGAGAAATCATCCATGAACACCTCAAGACAATCTGCCACCATGTTGGAAAAGATGGCCAGTGTGCACCTTTGAAAAGTCACGGGTGCATTGCAAAGCCCGAATGGCATTCTACAGAATACAAAGGTTCCGTAAGGACAGGTGAAAGTTGTGTTTTCCTAGTCTTCAGGATGGATAGGGACTTGGTTATATCCGTAATAACCATCCAGGAAGCAAAAGTACTTTTGCCCAGCTAACCTTTCTAGGATTTGAGCGATGAATGGCAAGGGAAAGTGATCATTTTTTGTGGCTGTGTTCAACTTCCTATAGTCAATACAGACTCTCCAAGCAAAAGTTGAACAAGTTGTGAAGGTTTCCCCTTTCTCGTTAGTCGTAATGGTTCTTCTCGCCTTCTTGGGTACAATTTGAACGGTGCTAACCCATGGACTATCTGAGATTGGGTATATAATTCTAGCATCGAGCCAGTTGATTATCTCCTTCTTTACCACTTCTCGCATATTCGGGTTTAGTCTCCTTTGCATTTCGCGAGAAAGGAAGGATCCATCTTCCATAAAAATACGGTGATTATAGTAAGATGGCTTGATCCCCCTAAGGTCGTGGATGGTCCAACCAATTGCCTCCTTATTGTTCTTAAGGACCTTAATCAACCTCAATTCTTGCTCCTTAGTCAAATCAACACTAATAATACAGGGAGCGTGTTCTCAGGTCCTAAGAACTTGTATTTCAAATTTTTAGGCAATGGTTTCAATTCAAGCTAAGGTGATTTTAGTATAGAATATAGGGAGGATGCCGATCAAGATTGATTAGGATGATCTAGTGGAAGAGGCCAGGAATGAATAAAATCAACAGCCTCTTCAGGATGTGGCAGGCCTGCCATAGAGGGTTGTGGGTTGGGTTCGCTAAAGCTGGTGGAGTCCTCGAGTGTACTGATCATCATACAAGTCTCAAAATTATGATCCTCGAGCTCCTCAATAAATCCACAATCCTCAAATCCTCTTATCACCTTAAAAATATCAAGAGTTAGCTTCCTATCCCCAAAGGCGATCCCCATACTACCTCTCTCATAGTTTATGTTGGCCTTGGCGGTAGCTAGGAACGGGTGCTTCAAAATGATGGCCGTGTTCCTCAAATCATTAGGTACATCCATGTCAAGGATCAGGAAATCTATGGGAAAATAGAAATCCTTGACCTTGACAATTACATCCTCAGTAACACCCTTTGGTGTGGTGACGGAGCAGTCTGCCAATTGTAGCATTACTGAGGTTGGCCTAAGTTTGCTTAACCCAAACCTCTCATAAAGAGAAGTCGGGATTAGGTTGATGGATGCACCTAGATCCAACAGTGCCCTATCAAAATTGTATTTCCAATTATGATTTGGCAGATAACTGGAATTTATTCAAGTCTGTCTTGGGTGACGGGAAAAGCTTCAAATTCTGGTTGGAAAAATGGCTGCCTGGTGGGGTGATAAAAGATACGTACCCTCTTGCATTTTTGGCTACTACTGATAAAAATGCTTTGGTGTGTGACTATTGGGACACAGCTTCTGAGAATTGGATGTTAAATAATGAGGTGGGGAATGACCATGGAACAAGAACATGGGCAGAAAATGAACGTCTCCTGCTGGAACTTGCTGCTTTCAGACCTATGCCTGAGGAGTGTGATACATACAAATGGGATGGGGCTTTCTCCTCAATGCCTGCCTATGAGAAACTAATCATTTCTTCCAGGTTGGTAGAGGTTGATGAGATTGGAAAGAAGCTATGGAAATTGAAGGTACCACTGAAGGTACAAATCTTTCTGTGGTTATGCAGAAGAGATGGATAGATAATGGGAGATATGAGGCATCGGAGAATGGGCACCCCTGCTCATTTCTGCCATTTGTGTGGGATGCACAATGACTCTAGTCTTCATATTTTTTCCACTTGCATGATAATAGATTACGTTTGGATGAAGGTATGCAGGGAAACTATTCCCATGTGGGAGGATCTATGGAGTTCCTTCTTGAGGGTGAATAAGCCATATTTGCCTATGGTGGCAGTATTATGGTCAGTATGCAGAGCTAGAAATGGGAGTTTGTTTCAGGAGAGGCCAGTGAGTGTGGATAATATTGTAAATAATTGCTAGAATCTCATACATCAATGGGGTTCACTCATGTAATTCTTTTCCCTCATTTAATCAATAAAAGCTCTCCCGGAATGCTATCAATGATTCGATAGGACTCCTTTTCATTTAAAAAAAAAAGTGTATTTCCAAATAATGCATGAAATCAAGGGGCCACCAGGATCTTTCTTCTCTTGAGGAAGGTGATGCAGGATGATAGAAATTGCTTGCTCAAAGAGAATCACCTTCCTCAGAGTGGGTTCACTCGGCTTACGCTTTTGGGTACATAGTTCTTTCAGAAATTTAGCGTAAGCCAGGATGTGCTTAATAGCATCAAGGAGCAGAATATTGATCTCTATGCTCTTGAATAAATTTAAGAGCTTGTCGTTGCTATATGAGGTTTTCTTCTTCCTGGTTTTCAATAGGGCTTCAGAGAACGAGATGTGAGTGGTATTTTCAATTTGCGGTCCCTAGGCCTTATTGTCTTCTTTAATCTCCTCCTTCTCTCTCTCAAGCTCCCTAGGGTTTTGGCTTCTAAAAGATAATTCAGGGTCTTGGGTCAGCTTTCCACTTCTCAACGTGATGGAGTTTGCAGAGGCATAAGGGCTCTGTTCTTGAGGTGGGTTAGTGAAAATTGGAGGGCCTTGGTTGGTCATGTAACTAGAAGAAGAAGAAGAGGAGAAGGAACCCTACTCAACCACCTGAGCATGCACGTGTGGGTCCCTTTGATTTCCATACCCTTGGGCTCTATTGCCCAGATTTTGCACATTGCATGAGTTGGGTATGGGTTGGGATGGTAGAGATTCGGGTTGTCGGGTGTTAGCAATAAACCCGGATTGCAAGTTGTCCAATGATGTCTTCATTTGTTGCTTAAGCTGAAGCATGGACCCTTGCATTTTCACCATTTGTTGGTTAAAATCAGCCTGCCTTGTAGATTGTTGGGCATTCCAAGATGGCTAAGTAACCAGTCTCGGGGGCAATTGGGTGTATACTTGACCCTGACCCATAGGTCTTTGAGATGCATAGTTGCTGGGTCGTGTTTGGGTTTGTTGCCCCTGACTTTTCTAGGAGTAGTTAGGGTGGCTCCTCCAACTTGAGTTATAAGTATTGGAATACAGGTTGGACCTAGCATTCTCCTACACTGCATACACATCCTCATAGGGCGAGGATGGAGAGAAGGAAGGATAGGATCAAAGGCCCTAGTTTGGAACCCATAAGGTTCCGAGAAATCTTGTCTCATAGGTTGAGCCGATTTAAGTAGGTTCACGAACTCCTACCCCATGGAAGCTCGTGAGGAATGAAATCCCGAATTCTGGGATTGAGTGGGTGTAGATGTGTATCCCGAATTCCCATACATCCATTCTTCCATTCTTTTAGCAACCAAGTCCATTTTATCAAGCTTATTACAAATCAATTCTATGTCAAATGAATGAGAATCCTGGATCTCATTAGCATTTGACCTGGGTTGTTGGGACTAGTTGAATGCATCAATGGAGGCATGATTAATTGAGTTCTTGGTCATTTCCTAAAATAGGTCATATGTACTATCGCATCCCTGTTGAGGAAATGACCTCCGCAGGAGGCGTCCATGTGATTACGGAGTTGTTCAACCAACTTATGATAGAAAATCTACACGAGTTGCCATTTCGGCACCTCGTGGTGTGGACACTTCCTCAAAAGTTCCTGGAATCACTCCTAGGCACCATGAAACGGTTCCCCAGGCCGCTGGGCGATAGTGGTAATAGTCGTCGCAAGGCATTGGTCCATTCGATTGGGAAGAATTTCTTTAAGAAAGCCGACTTAAGAGTAGCCAATGTTTCTATCGGCCTTCCGATGGTTCAGTACCAATGTGCGGCCTTATCCCTGAGCAAGTGGGGAAAGAGCCTCATGATCATTTGCTCTTCATTCACATTCCTTGCCCTGGTGGTCTAAACCAAAGTGGTCGATCCTCCAAGTGCTAGAATGGGGTCCTCCGAGCCAAGCTCATGGAAATGCTTAATCAAGCTTAAGACTTGGGGCTTGATTTCTATGTATCTGGTGGGAATCATGACGTCGGGATGTTCCACATAGTTCAAAGGATCATAGAAATCCTTTAAGGGCTAACCACCCTGACCATTCATTCGTTGGAACCATTGCTGCATCTACTGCAATTCTTCCAACTACCTCTCAATCAGCTCCTGCTGATTCGGGGGCAGGGGAGGTGGTTGTTGATCAGCCATGGGATCTACTTGGCTATAGCTCAACCTCCACCTCTGGGAATGGTCTAAAGATCCTTCCAATCTAGGGTTCAATGACCTCCTTCCAAGCATACACTGGAAGGAAGTCGAAAGGACGGGGAAGAGAAGGAACTCTATAGTGTAAAAAATACAAGCTTGTCCTTATGTTGGGTAGCCTAAAGGTCTACAGACTCTTAGAATCCGTCCTAAGATTATGGACGATTTACTCTACTTGTATCCAGGCAATCCGACCAGTTAGGACGAGGGACTGGGGAGAAAGTTCTTCCTTTCGCTTGCACCTCTGGTTCCTAGTGTACCCCCCAACTGCAATCGTTTGACGCTACTCCCCTAGCTAGACATCCGATTGACTAGCATAAGCAGGTTAATCGTGAACAATCACAATCTAGATCCCGACAAGTGAGCCAGTCCTTAGGGCCAACGTCTAATCAATTTTAGTTAGGTTTGGGATATTGGTGCTTCTGGAATGTGATGGGCCCTTAATGGGTTGTGCCCTTAATGATTTATTTGACAATGTGTGTATGTGCACAACCAAAAAGTTTTCAAGCAAGATTATTTAGGATGAAGTGAGTTTTAAGATTCAGATCTTGCTTAGTAGCTTTTAGGATTCAAGTGTTAGGTATATTCAACCAAATTTCCAAGAGGCAAACCAAGTTTGAAATCTCATGTTCAAGTATTTTCCTTTACAATTCTAGAAAATATGGAGTGCTTGGCTTGACCTAAATGTTGAATCCTATGGGGCAACTACAAAATGAATTAGTTTTAAATTGGGTGGTGTGGTCCAAACAATTCAATCAAGTGACCTAGATGCACCACCAATTAGGCATGGAGAGATGATTAACCTAGACTGATTTCTACTCCTTTATGTGTTGATTTGTGTGTACTGGTTCCACAAGTCAGAATCTCAGTTGAGTAGATAAAAATCAAGTTAGGTTATGTGCCACAAATGTGGGTGTACGTAGTGTGTATGTTGATTTGTCCCACAAGAAGTATCTTTTTATTCTTTTTTTTATAATATGTGAGGGTGAGATGAGTGGAGGTGACAAACAAGACAAACAATTTCTATCCTAGGGCTTATGCAAACACCTAAGCAGATTAGGTATTGGTTATGAATGTGGCAAAATGAAACTAGTAGGGGGGAATGTGGGGAGCACTTACAGAGTACTCTATCTGTACTTTACTTCGGTCTACCGCACTTGGATCTCCATGATAGGGTACTTGCATGACAGTAGATCAGAGACAAGTGGGGTTAATAATATGCAAATGCAAAGAAGCATAGAAAACAAGAAAGTAAATTCCGTTTCCTCTTCGGCAATGGCGCCAAAAAGATAGGTCATGTTTCGTGAATTAAAATCAAGGTTTGGAGAACCCATCGTCGTAGCTCGCAAAACGTGTCTATCAAATACAATTTATAACTGAAACTCTAAGGGAGTTCCAGGTCGAACATAGGGAGGTGACGTTTACTTTGTTTGAAAATCGCGCTACGTTTTGTTTCATTTTGGTATTTTGAGGTTTTGTTATTTTTGCGTTTTTGAAATAAAAAGACAAGCAAGAAAAGTTCACAAAATGAGATGGAACAAATATGATATATCACTCCAATGTTTATTACAATAATCTATGAAAGCATAAAAGTGATAGAGGTGAGAGGAAATCTCCTGAATCAGTTGTTCAGTGAGATGACGGTGCCTGGCGGAAGCTTGCATGAAGGAGGTGAGATGCAGGAGGATGCTGGGTAGAGGAATGCTTCACTGAGGCTCTGGAATGGAGGTGAGGAGATGGAGGCAATCTTCTACCAGAATGGAGGTGGGAGGACAGCTCCAAGGCAACCTATGAAGGTGGTGTGATGAAGGATGAATATTTGATGGGAAATAGGAATATTACACTAGTAGGAGGCTTTTGGAGATTGAGAGTAAGCTCTAATGGAGCTTTGGTAGGCTACTAGAGCTTAGGAGTAGGTGGGAGTAGAGTAAGTAGAGATGAAGAGGAAATGAGGGGTGTAGGGGTCCTTTTATAGTGGAGGGAAAAGAAAGAAATTTGTGTAGAGGGCTGTAGTAACAGCTGCAAATGTCACTAAAGACCCCTGCAGCTGTTGCTGAAGATCTCACCCCCACCGCTCACGCCCGTAGCTGTCCTCACGCTTATAGGAAATTAGTGACAACTGCAAGCATCACTAAAAGCCCGCTAGGCTATCGCTGAAGGTTAGCACCAACCATGCACACACTTATGATAACGTCATCATCAGCCATATTTAGCTTTAATTAATCATAATCAAGAAATAAATGCTCCTACATAACCATCAGAAGGCCATAATTCATTACAAATCCTTTTTGAGAGAAATATAAGAAACCAGGGTTAAAATAACTATTTTATCATCATATCATGAATACAGAATAACCGCGGGATTCTCCATGGGTAAATTAAGGGTCAAATGATCTTAGGAGTCTAACAAGTGGGTTAGTGCAGACAGAAAAGGATTTTCGTGTGTTTTGAGAATTAAATGACTTCTGAAACCCTAAAAATAGACTTGCTTAATTAACTGAGGTTTCGATCAGGATAAAATTCACCTAAACCCTCTCAAAATCATAGAAAAATATTCTCTAAGGTTTGGTACCTTCAATTTGACCATTAGAACCCGTCTTCACCCAAAATAGAGTATTAGATAGACTTTTGCCCTAATTTGGGTAATTGTACAATTTCTTCAACTAAACTTGGTCAAAACCTAAATCCAACCACACCATTGGATTCCTTAGGTCCAAATTAGGTTTGTACCAAAATTTGGGCCCAATCTAAGATCATCTTGACCTAGTTTGCAATTTGGTCCTATCTGACTCTTTTATCTCAAACACATGCCCCTAACTTTTGAATCCTTTACAAATAGGTCCCCAACTTTATCATCTCCTTCAAATAGGTCCTTGCCACCATGAAATCCTAATCCTACGACTCTGACGAGCTTTATTTAGCATTTTCTCCGTGATTCCTTGACGAATCCCTCTCAGATTTGAAAGGGAAGTTCGTCAAGGAATTTCCTTCCTTTTGAGCTAGATTCAAAGCCCAACAACCTTCCAAATCTCTCATGCAAACGCATGAGAGATTCGGGTATCTTTCAAGCTCCCATCTCCGGTGACCTTCCAATCTTGGGAAGCTTGCTTCCCAAGCTCAAATCGTCCTCCAAAGGCCTATAAAAGAAGCCCTAATGCATACCTACCATCCCAGACTCGATTTCGATCGGAAATTCCCCAAAATCCTCTCTTCTATTTCGGCCGAATAGCTCCTCGAGCTCCGACGACTCCTGATGAGCCCATGTTTGTGGGCTATTTAGATATTTCAATGCCTAGATATTAAGTTATTTTTAACATTTATTTAACATGTAGTAGGATGTAAATATATTAGTTTATGTAGTCAACTTAATTGCATAATTCATGCATTGCATCCATAATTAAATGCCTTCATAATTAAGTTAGAATAGCATGTGAGTGCATTACATGCATTATTTGGTTTTAACATAGAAAGTAAGGGTTTGCACATAAATAACCCCTCATTTCTTTTCTTTATTTTATCTCCACTGGATGCATGCAAGAGAGTTGCACCAGCTATAATGCACAAGCGACAATCGTGGATCTCTGTTCCCCACGATGTTCATTGCTTCACCTCTTCTTCAACCAACATCCACATGTATGCCACCTCCTGCAGCATAAAAGAAGACTCCAGCCGCACCATCACCGGTAGGCCATCAACCTTGATCCACTACTGCATAGAAAGTCAAGCTCTCCTCTATTCCACCACTGCTGGCCTCAACCTTGAACACAAGTCCACACCACCGCAGGCAAGCAAGGTGATAGACCGCTGTGCCACCGTTGGCTTGTTTAGATTACCTTAAGCACCTTAGCGTGCAACACCCTCCCTCCATCACTAGCAACCACCATCGCACTAACGCACCAGCAACCATTTTCGCAATTTTAAGACGTCTAGGACACTTCCCGGATGTCTTAAAATTGCAAAAATGGTTGCTAGCACGTTAGTGTGGTGGTGGTTGCTAGTGATGGACGTTTGAAGCCTGTTTACCACCTTCTTTCTCTTCATTTCTTCTTCCTCTATTTCTCCTCCATTTCAACGAAACCCACCACCATCATCACCAACAATGTGCCATTGCCCTCTTCTTGCCTAAGCACAACCCAGCCTATAGTAGTGCGCCACCTTCAATAGAGGTCGCACACAACCCAGTGTGCAGCAGCCACATGCACATGCCCCTGCGCTCCCCCTTGCCTCCAGAGCATGCATCCCCCTTGTTGCGCCTCCGCCACACTCGCAGCAACACGTGCACGGCCGCGTGTCCTCTAGCTCCGCCCTAACGTGCCGTGCATCCTTCTATCGCACACACCACCCAGCACCAGTGCACCACTCATGCACAGCCGACCTCTGTCTTCTTCTTCTTCATCTTCTCCTCCAACAGACCAAAGGAAACCCAAAGTCATCATGGTCCTCTTCTGCGCAGCCGCCTCATCTAGCCTCGAAGCTTCGCACCATCAACGCCATCGACCTCGTCTTGCCCTTACAAGGCCACCCACACCTTCGGGAGGTCCCTCGCAGTCCGTGCATGCCGCAAGCACACCTCCACTACCAGTGGCCTCCACCTCTCCAGTGACCGTCGTCGGTCACCTTTCGCCATATTGCCACCACCGTCGAGTAGCCCTCGACCCACTTAATCTTCACCACGCTTGCCACTGCTGCCAACCCTCTCCTCTGTGCGTGTGACTAAGGGGAAGAATTCCCCTATTTTGCTACAGTCAAGAGGGTATTAGTTATTACATTTAGTACCATTGTGAAATTTTATTACTATTTTACTCTACTACATTGCAAAATATATCCTTTAGGTGTGCAAAATTGTTATTTCTGCATTAGCTCTTATTGTTTACTTAATCTGAATGCGATTTTGACTCGGTTTCTTGATGAAATTAATAGTAATCAGTTTTTGACCCTTGCGAGTTTAAATAGGCCATTGCCTCCCTGTGGACACGACCTGCTCTCCTGTGAGTGGTTAGTTTCAATTCAATACCTTGATTAGTTGATTTTTATACCACATAGAAATACAAGAAATCTTTTTTTTTTTTTTTGAAAGCAAAATTTGACTTGTCAAATGGCACCGTTGCCAAGGAGGCAATGGGCTTGTTAAATTCGCATTTATCTTTTTATTTGTTCACATTTTAGTTGAGGCATATTTTAATTTGATTATCTATTTGGTGCGAGGTACTTGTATCCTGAGACGAGTTGATGACCAGCTTCAGCAACACTGAGGTGGACCTTGTTTCCACTGCTTGGAGGAGAGATCGAGCTTCGCATCTATGATGAGGAGCTTGAACATTGGTGAACCTTGTTGTCACCAACTGGGACGAGGACATATGGAGTGATCATCATCATCTCCGTTGATTTTTCAGGAGATAGATTTAGGTTTTAGAACTTTACTTTTATTTATTTTCTTGCACATACATTTGGTTTGAGACCCTTATTCAGGCGTACATTTTTAGGGGTTTGTTCCCCGATTTTGTTTTAGGCACGTGTTGGGTAATTTTTCGGGAGCTTGTTCCAATTTCTTTAGAATTAGGTTTTTCTTCGCTTTTGTGGATTGATTTTATTTGTACATAAGTAGGTTAAAAAAAAAGAAAATAAAACACGAGCTGCCTGCTAGAAGCTGCATATCCCTAAGACGAACCATTTAGGTGTGTATGAGCAACCTCTAGATTTATTTTCTGCATTGCATGCATTCTCGCATCGCTGATTGCTGGAAGCAAGGTACGCATCCTCTTACTTTGCATCCATATCTTGATCACGCATTTGCATTTGGACTTAATTCCTAGACCACATAATTTGTCTTGAAATGATCTAACAAGTGGTCACATTAAATTTCTTAAAAGGACTAAGTAAAGGAGAAACATAATAAAACCCAAGGAATTGATTTGAGACATTGTGTTGCGGTTCAAAATTCAAATTCAAACTTTTACGATGAATGCACACGTGCATGACTGTGCACTAAAGCATGCAATTAGACATTCCTAGGTTTTGACCTGCTAGGAAAGAACTCTCCTACCATTGGATACCAAAGTGCCTGAAAATTCAAGGATTTTGTAAATCCAAGGAGGGGGATACCCTGTCATGGATTTTTGAGGGTAGTTAAGAAGCACCACAAAAGATGGCTTCAAAGGAAAGCTTAGGCCTACTTGCATCCCTCGATCTTCCATCCTTAGAGTGCTTTACCATTTGAACTTTAGGGCAGAGCACTTAAGTTCCAATTAGATCTTCATTAAGGCATTTCGTAGGTCGACAATAGGCACGTAATTGACTGGGCAATTTGTATTGACACCTACAACTGGACTAAAATCTCAAAGGCCTTAATTGATTAAAGACATAAAAGTCCTTTGGAATTGTGTTTGTGTATGCTTGGTAGGCGATCTCTGAAGAGACAACTTGTGTTTAATTCAGAACCTGAAAGAATCCTTAGGAGAGTCAACCAAGAGAGAAGAGAGATGGCTGAAGAAGTGATAGTGGAGAATCAACGATCATTGAGAGACTATTTTATCCCTATCAATCAACCTGGCCATACACTGAGAAGACCTCGGGGGAATAATCCATATGAAATCAAGAGTAGTATCAAATCTCTGTTGACCTCATTCTATGGTACTTTTAGGGAAGACCCTACAAGCATCTGGAGGAATTCACCAAGGTCTATTCCACGATGAGATTGCAGGGTGTTACTGATGATGCCTAAATGCGAACCCTCTTTCCTTTCTTTCTCAAGGATAAGGTGAAGCATTGGTATCACACTCAAGATGGTAGAGTGGATACTTGGGATGCCTTGAAGGGAGAGTTTTTGCAAAAATACTTCCCCATGAGCAAGACTAATCACTATAGGAGGGAAATCATAGGTTTTGCTCAACAAGATGGAGAACAATTTCATGATGCATGGGAGCACTTCAAAGATTTGTTACGCTTATGTCCCCATCATCATGTGCCAAGATGGCAACTTATAGAAAGGTTCTACACTGGATTAAATGACAAGCACAGGCAAATAGTGGATGGTTCCTGTGTTGGAACCTTTCTCACAAAAACTGAAGATGTGGCTTGGGATCCTTTTGAGACCTTGAGTGAGAATTCCATCCACCTAAATTCTGCCTCTTTGGATAGGAAACCCACTCTTACGCAATGAAAGATTGAGGCAAATGAGGCTAGGGATACCCATAATTTAGCCTTCCAAATTCAATTGTTGAACCAAAATATGGAAAGGCTTATGTCAAACCATAGCCAACTCATGCCAAATGCCTCCGCTTCCCAGGCTTTTGAATGCTCCACTTGCCAAGGCAATACGCATGCTATTGTGGATTGTAATTTGGCCTTTCAATTCTCTGACCTTGTACAAGCATACCTAAATGCTGCCCAAGGGTTCCATCCCAGACCTCGTAATGACCCTTTTTCCAACACCTATAATGAGGGATAGAGGAACCACCCTAATTTTTTATGGAGATTGGGGAATGTCTCTAATTCAGGGAATTACAAACCCCAATCCTTTCAGACTCAACAATATAATCAACCTCCTATTCCCTCCAAACCATCCAAGACTTCTGAGATGGATGAGCTTAAAGCCATGCTGAAAGCCATGCAAGAGAATCAAAGCATGATCATCCAATCTCATGACAAGGCAATCAATGAGATGAAATCACAAATTGGATACCTTATCGAGGCCATGAGCAAAAGGGAGACTGGGAAGCTTCCCAGTTCATCTGAGGAGAACCCTAAAGGGAAAGGTATTGTTTTTAGGGAGTAAGCCCAGGTGGTGACTATTATAAGGAGTGGGAAAGAAATTTCCAAACCTGATGCTCCTATAGTCCTACCTTTTGAAAACCCATCCACTCCGACATTCACCCCCATCGGAGAAGAGTCACCCAACTCTTCTCCACTTGAAATCACCTCACCGGAAGAGGTTGTCCCCATTCCCCCACTTACCCGACATGACAACCCTTCCACCCAGAGATCGAGAGCGCCCTTTCCAGAGCGCTTATATGACACTAGGTAGACTTCTGTTCACTCATATGGAGCCAAAGATATGACGGACAAAATCATGGAGACTTTCAAACAAGTGTAGATTAACCTGCCCTTTCTTGAAGTTATTAGGCAGATTCTGTGCTATGGCCGCTTTCTAAAGGACTTGTGCACGAAAAGCGGCAATCGAGGAAACAGGTCCAATCAAAAGTTGTCCTGCCAAATTCTGTTAGGCCAATTATACAACATGGGACACCCCCGAAACATAAGGACCTAGGAGCCCCATACATCTTGGTGGTTGTTGGCGACCTACATATAGACGAGGCTCTGCTTCATCTGGGTGCGGGGGTAAGCATCCTTCTGAGCTATGTATATGAACAACTTGGAGGAGGCAATCTGAAGCCTTCCCCTATAATCCTCCAAGTTGCAGACCATTCTTTAAAGACACCATGGGGCCTACTAGAAGATGTCCTCGTGAGAGTGGAGGATTTCTTCTTCCCCGTTGACTTTCTATACTGGACACTGACCCTACCAACAAACCAACCAAGCCCTCCATCATCTTGGGCCACCCTTTTCTTGTGACTTCTAATGCTCCAATTAATTTTCACACATGGGCGTTAAAAATGGGCTTTAGGAAGAGGAAAATTTGACTTAATGTGTTTGTTGCTTATAAACAAGTTGGATTTGAGGATTGTTCCCAAGATGAGGTGATAGATGACCTGATTTGAGAGACAACTCCTTCAATTTTATTTGATGACCCCCTTCAGCATGTCATGCTAAATGAGCATTCCCATCTCTTGGAGGAATGTGAAGGGGCTGTGCTAGAATTTGAGGAATTGCTTGGAGTTTCTACTGAGTCTCTCTCCCCTTCATATATGCCTAAGGTAAATCTGCTACCTAAGATGGGGACTTCTGTTATGAAACCCTCAACCATACAAGCCCCTGACCTTAAACTGAAACCCCTCCTAAACTCTCTCAAGTATGTATTCCTTGGGCCAAATGATATGCTCCCTGTAATCATTTCATCTGCACTATCTGAAGTGCAAGAGGGAGCCTTGTTAGACTATTTATCAAGGCACAAGGAAGCCATAGCTTGGACGATTGCTGATATTAAGGGTATAGACTCTACACTTTTCATGGATCACATTTATACTGATGATTCCATCAAACCATTTCGAGACATGCAGAGACATCTTAACCCCAACAGGGAGGAGGTTAAAAATGAGATTCTGAAGTGGTTGGATGCTGGGATCATTTATCCCATCACAGATAGAAAATGAGTTAGTCTAATCCTTGTGGTGCCAAAGAAGGCAGGCTTCACGGTAGAAACAAATGAGTAGGGTGAACAAGTGGTGACCAGACCCTCAATTGGCTGGAGGGTCTACATTGACTACAGCAAACTGAACACCACTACCTAGAAGGATCACTTTCCCTTGCCCTTTATTGATCAGATCCTAGAGAGATTGATAGGGAACAAGTATTTCTACTTTTTAGACAAATATTCTAGGTATAACCAGGTTGCAGTCTTCCCCGATGACCAAGATAAGACAACTTTTACTAGTCTCTACGGTACTGTTGCATTCAGGTGTGTTGTTTGGATTATGTAATGCACCAGCAACCTTCCAGCGGTGTATGATGTCCTTTTTCTCGGACATGATTGACGAGTGCGTTGAGGTTTTTATGGATGACTTATCCATTTACGACTCATCTTTCGACCAATGTCTCCTGCACTTAGAGAATGTGCTGAAGAGATGTAAGGAGACTGGTTTAGTCCTCAACTGGGAGAAAAACCACTTCATGGTACAGAAAGGCATTGTACTTGGGCATGTTGTGTCTGAAAGGGGCTTTGAAGTAGATAAGGCGAAGGTTAATTCTATTTCCAAACTCCCATTGCCCATGAATGCCAAACAGATTAGATCCTTTCTCGGCCATGCAGGCTTTTATAGGCGATTCATTAAGAATTTCAGCAAAATTTCTAGGCCACTTTGCGACTTATTGACGAAGGAATCTTCCTTCAATTTTGATTCAAAGTGTGTCGAGGCTTTTCATACGCTGAAGGAGGCCTTGACCTCTGCGCCTATTCTTTGAGCTCCAGATTAGACACTCCCATTTGAGCTGATGTGTGATGCTTCAGATTACGCAGTGGGAGTAGTCCTTGGACAAAGGGTTGAGGGAAGACCACATGTGCTACACTGTGCCAGCAAGACTTTAATTGAACCACAACAAAACTCCACAGTCACTGAAAAGGAATTACTTGCTGTAGTTTTTGCTCTGGAGAAGTTTAGGTCTTATCTTCTTGGATCCAAGGTGGTCATTTTTACTTATCATGCGGCAATGAAACATCTCATTGCCAAGAAGGACTCTAAGCCATGTTTAATTAGGTGGATTCTACTCCTTCGAGTGTTTGACTCAGAAATTCATGAAAAGAAAGGAGTGGAAAATGTAGTAGCTGACCACCTGTCTCGCCTTCCCCTTGATGACTATCCATCTGGAGAAATTCGTGAGACATTTCCCGATGAAACCATTTTGGCGATAACACCGACTTCACCCTAGTATGCGGATACAGTTAATTACTTGGTCACTGGAGAAACTCCTGGATCTTGGGATGAACATAAACGAAAGCGATTCATTTCCCAAGCTAGATTCTTTCATTGGGAAGAGCCAGAATTATTTCATATTAGACAAGACCAAGTTTGGAGACGATGTGTGCCTGAAGAAGAGAAACAGAGTGTGTTGAGATTTTACCATGGGCTTCATTGTGGACACTTTGGTACTAAGAAAATTGCTTTTAAGGTTCTCCAATCCAGCTTTTGGTGGCCTACTTTATTTAAGGATTCTCCTAACTTTGTTAAGGCCTGTCTTAGATGTCAACGGACTGGAACGATTGGGAAGCAGAATGAGATGCCCCAACACCCTATCCAACCTGTGGAAATTTTTGATGTCTGGGGGATAGACTTCATGAGTCCCTTCCCTTTGTCCCATGGATTTGAGTATATCTTGGTGGCAGTGGATTACGTCTCCATGTGGATAGAGGCCATTCCTACGTGCATAAATGACCACTCTGTGGTCTTGAAATTTGTGAAGGCCAATATCATATCTCACTTTGGCTACCCCAAGACGATTATAAGTGATGGGGGACCTCATTTCCGAAATCACCACTTCAATCAGCAACTCAGGAGTCTGGGAGTAACTCATAAGATTGCTACCCCTTACCATCCTCAGATGAATGGCTAGGTTGAAGTGTCAAATAGGGAGATCAAGAACATTTTCGAAAAGACTGTTAGGCCAGATAGGAAGGACTAGTCCCAAAAGCTCGATGATGCTTTATGGGCTTATCGAATGGCCCACAAAACCCCTTTGGGTAAGTCTCCCTTCCGGATAGTGTATGGGAAAGCATGCCACTTACTCGTTGAACTTCAACATAGGACACTTTGGGCTATCCGAAATGTCAACATGGATTTAGAGCAAGCTGGTAAAGCATGATTACTGGAGTTGACTGAGCTTGAGTTGAGGAATGATGCTTATGACACCTCCCAAGCTTATAAAGAGAGAACTAAGGTCTTGGATGATAAGTATATCCTTAGAAAGACCTTTGAGCCCAACCAACAAGTCTGGCTTTTCAATTCCAGACTTAAGTTGTTTCCAGGAAAATTGAAATTATGTTGGGATGGGTCTTATATTATCACCAAAGTGTTTCCACATAGGGCTGTGAAGATCAAGAGCCCTTCCTCTTTAGCACCACCCTTTATCATCAACGGCCAACGATTAAAACCTTACGTTACTTTGGATGGCCATCTGTTTGACGAAGTCACTCTCGAGGAGCCTTAGCTCGTTTCTTTCCCGCCTCAGGTAACATCTTCCCTTGGCCATTTTATTTTCAAGGAGGACATTGTTTTAACCAAGCATGGGGGCATAGGACTTGAGGCATCTGTACATAGCATTTATACATAGTGCATTCATACATTTACTTAAAACATTCTGCATTGCATACATTTGCATTAAAAAAGAAAAAAAGAAAAAAAACATTTTGCATTATTGAGCTTAACTAGCGAGGCCCTGCATTCGTAGGTAGACCAGAACTTTAGGTTAGACTATGTTGACTCTAGGTGTCCAACTTTAGAAGGTAAGTTGAGCTACTAGCTTTAAACCATTTGGGTCCTTTGTGGACTTAAAAAGAAACTCAAGTAGGAGTTATGTTGCGGACCATTCCTCGAGAGGTTGAGGAAGGAAAGCTAGAGAATGAGTAAAAGGCTGGGTAGTACTTGATGTCTTTTTCTACCTTTTGGTTTACAGGTCCTCGTAACCTAAGCATCCACATTTCACACACACTTGGTCTTGTGTAAATAATGGTAACCTTAATTCTTTTCTTGGAGAAAAATTTGATTCTCTTAGTTCTGACTTTGGAGAAGCTTGAAAACATAAGTTGATTGGAAGAGTTCCTGTTGCAGGAGAGGTGGAGTATATACTCACCTTGAGGATGCGATGATAACATGTCACCTCCTCAGTTCTTGTCTCTTAGGATGTCCATCCTACTGGGGGCATGTAAGCGCATTGTGCAGTTTAGGTATCATGGGTGGCCCTATCTCGAAGTGCCGATTGCCATAGGCCTGAATTCGCTTTAGAAATCCATGGGTGATACTATCTCAAAGTGTCGATCGCCAGGAGTTCTTGGGGTTGCTATGGGCGGTGCTGTCTCGAAGTATCGAAAGCCAGGCACCCTTCGAGGTTCGATGATGGGCACATTGAATCCGACACAGACCGTATTCATAGCTGATCCAAGGTTAAACTTAGAAGAATCAAACAAATATATATATATGAGCGAAAAAGAAAAATCCTCTTTTTAGGTTGGCAATCATACCAACCCCAAATAAATCTGACCATTGCACATGCACGGATGCTTTAATCTCTGGGACCAATAGACCTTAGGGTGGAGTTAGAAATCAAGGAAACTTGCACCTGCAACTCATCATTAGGTGACCTAGTTTGTAATTTAGCAACTACTTGGGAACCTTAGGTCTAAAGTCTGAACTTAACATGTTTCTAAAAGAAGACCAACTGGGTTTGCTAGTCTACTTGAAGAGTTAGGTTGTTGCTTGAATTTGCTAGGGACTAGCAAAACTAGGCATGGGCGCATTTGATGAGCCCAAATTTGTGGGCTCTTTAGGTATTTCAATGCCTATATATTAAGTTATCTTTAACATTTATTTAGCATGTATTAAGATGTAAATATATTAGTTTATGTTTTTAACTTAATTGAACAATTCATCCATTGCATTCATAATTAAATACATTTAGAATTAAGTTAGAATAGCTTGTGAGTGCATTACATGTATTGTTTGGTTTTAACATAGAAAGTAAGGGTTTGCATATAAATAACCCCTCATTCCTTTTCTTTATTTTATCTCCAATGGATGCATGCAGGAGAGTTGCACTAGTTATAATGCACAAGCGACAATCGTGGATCTCTGTTCCCCACAATGTTTGTTGCTTCACCTCTTCTTCAACCAACATCAGCCTACATGCCTCCTCCTCAGCATAAAAGAAGACTCCAGCCGCACCATCACTGGCAGGCCGTCACCCCTGATCCACTACTGTGCAGGGAGCCAAGCTCTCCTCCTTTCCACCACTGCCAACCTCAACTGCGAGCATAAGTCCACACCACCACAGGCAAGGTGACAGACTGTTGCGCCATCATTGGCTTATGTAGATTACTGTGAGTGCCTTAGCGTGCAACACCCTCACCGCCATCATTGGCAACCATCACCACACTAACGTGCCAGCAACCATTTTTGCAATTTTAGCCCGGACGTCTGAAGCCTCTTTACCACCTTCTTCCTCTTCGTTTCTTCTTCCTCTATTTCTCCTCCACTTTAACAAAACCCACCACCATCATCACCAACAACGCACCACTGCCCTCCTTCTTGCTCGCACGCAACCCAGCTTGCAGTAGAGCGCCAACTTCAATAGAGGCCGCGCGCAACCCAGCATGTAGCAGCCGCATACGCATGCCCTATGCTCCCCCTCGCCTCCAACATCCGCATCCCCCTCGCTATGCCTCCGCCACACCCGCAGCAACACAAACGCGGCCGTGCATCCTCCAACAGCACCCCCGCATCCTTCTACCGCACACACCACCCAGCACCAGCATGCCACTCGCGTGCAGCTGGCCTCCGTCTTCTTCTTCTTCGTCTTCTCCTCCAACAGACCGAAGGAAACCCAAAGTCATCATGGTCCTCCTCTAGCCTCGAAGCTTCTCGCCATCAACACCATCGACTTCGTCTTGCCCTCACGAGGCCACCCACACCTTTGGAAGGTCCCCCGCAGTCCGCGCACATCGTGACCTCGCCTCCACCACCGAAGACCACCTCCTCTCCGACGACTGATGCCGGTCACCGTTCACCATGCTACCACCACTGCCAAGTAGCCCTCGGCCCACTCATCCTTCACCATGCTCGCCACTACCGCCAACCCTCTCCTCCGTGCATGCGACCAAGGGGAGGAATTCCCCTATTTTGCTACAATGAAGAGGGTATTAGTTATTACATTTAGTGCCATTGTGAAATTTTATTACTATTTTATTATGCTACATTGCAAAATATATCCTTAAGATGTGCAAATTTGCTATTACAGCATTAGCTCTTATTGTTTACTTAATCTGAAAGCGATTTTGACTTAGTTTCTTGACGAAATTAATAGTGAACATCGGTTTTTGACCCTTGCGAGTTTAAATAGGCCATTGCCTCCCTATGGACACGACCTGCTCTCCTGTGAGTGGTTAATTTCAATTAAATACCATGATTAGTTGATTTTTCCACCACATAGAAATACAACGACAAATCTTTTTTTTTCGAAAGAGAAATTCGACTCTTCAACTCCCTATGCCTATCATCGTCATTCGATGGCAATACTGGCAGTGAATTCTTCTTCCTCACCTTCCTCCGCATCGTGTAATACCAGCCGCCGTAGCTCTACCTCTGTCGTTGTCACTGTCCCCCTCTACCAGAGTGTTTTCTTCCCCGGTGCCAGCATACCAACACCGGTGTCATCCTCCCCCTTCATCTATTAGATTAGGGTTCGTTTAGTTAGTTTAGATCCTTAGGTTAGTTTTACATCCCAAAACCCCCAAAAATATCCCCTCGACTCATGCGACCACCCTTTTCTTCTCTGCATCCGGCGACCACTCTCACAAAAATTTTCTGAGGTCAGTGGTAATACTGAAAAGTCCACAATACCCACAGGTATAATTTCTGGACTTTGACACCAGTATAATTAAAAATTTAAAATAATTATCAAACAAATTCTTAAAATCTTTCAAAAATCTTTTTTGGAATCCTTGTTTGATTTTCTTCAAAGTAGTGGTGTTGTTTGACTTGTTTGGACCACTACTTAATTCTGAAAGCCTAAAAATAATTCATTGGTAGTAAAATTTCTATCTTAGGGAAAATTGGCTTACGGTTTCTTCTTTCTTTTTAGAGACTCAATTAAAAGGAAATATACAATCACCCATACAACTTGTTTTCCTTTGATTGTGGATCTTCAAACTTATTTGAAAATTTAATTAGAAAAACCCTAAAACACATTTGATTAAATTGAATCCTAAAAGACATAAATACAAGAAAATTGTGTGACAACTTGATTTTCATTGGAGCCACTCTCCAATTACTACACAAAAAAAAAAAATCAAATAACAGGGCAACAACCCAACAAACGCCCTCCACATTCCGTGTGCACTATAACATCCTAGACCTAATTAAAACTTGTAGCAACTTGACCCCTAAGGCTTTATCAACTTAGGCTTGCTATTTAGGTCTTAAGTTCTCTTTAGTTAATACCCATTCTGTCATCTGTATCTGGTGTTCAGGCTGAGGGGCTATGTCAAACGACCAGGGGCGGGTTTGTACAAGCACCTGGGGTCTTCCCTGGGAAACGTTTGGGCCCAAACCTCCCCTTAAGCAACTTGGCTAGATTTGTTGACAGAACGGGTATTCACTATTGACTACTTATTTCCTATATAGACCAAGTCTTAGGTTATTATTAGGGAGTCACATTTAAGTTAGGTCTAGTTTTATTTGTTTGAATTGCACACTTTCTCTCATCTCTTTCTCTTCTCCTCCCCTCCCGTTCTTCCATTTTATGCATGGGCGACGGTCTCAAAATCCGCACTTGGAAGGACCATTTGATTTTGCCCCCCACGCAAAAAGACCACTTTTTCTGTCTTCTTCTCCTGAAAAAATGGAAACACAACAAAATAGGTCCACTGACCCTTCCACGTCCACCTCTAACCCCACCACTAACCCTAATTCTAACCCTTCCACCCAAAACCCAACCACCAGTAACTTCCCACACTTGAAGCTCCCTAATCTTGAGTTGCCCCACACACAACATCAAGACCCCCTACCTGACCTTTTAAAATTGATGGCCGATCAGATTAATAAATTAAATTCCAATCAACAAACATTGACTAGGAACATCCAAAACCTAGCAAATCCAAGGCCAAACCCACCACCCTGTCAGCAGCTTGTTGTTCCTCTAAAAGATTTCTATGATCCGTCCTATTATGAGGAACGACCAGGGGTGGTCATACCGGAGGGGGACTTTGAGATCAAGCCTACGGTCCTAAACCTAATTAAACACTTTCATGGCCTTCCTAGGGAAGACCCTTTCAGCCACCTTGAAGAGCTAACTCTTCTTGCACAGACAACCCGTTCCCGAAATGTGCAAGAAGACATATGGCTGATGCGGCTTTTTCCATTATCTCTTAAAGATAAGGCCGCTTATTAGTTCAGGACCATTGGCCGACCCATCACAACATGGCCTCAACTCAAGAGCGCCTTCCTCAAGAAATTCTTTCCCATAGTCGTACCAATTCCTTACGAAGATCTATTACGACCTTTCACCAAAAATATGGTGAAACTTTCCATGATTCTTGGGAAAGATTTCAAGACCTTTTAAGAAGTTGCCCGCACCACAAGATTCCTTTATGGCAGCTCGTGCAAATCTTCTATCATGGATTAGAAGATCAAATCCGCAATTTTGTCGACGCCTCGTGTGGCGGAAACTTTTTAAATAAAGATGCAAAAAGTGCCTATGACCTGTTCGAAGAAATGAGTGAAAACTCATTTAATCAAGCTTCCATGAACACATTTTGCAGAACCCAAAACCCGCAGTTCGGTGTTCATGAAATAGGCACTCAATCTATCCCTGTCACCCAAGACGATCTTCAATTGATTGCTCAAAAACTCGACCAGATGCATATTAATCAAAAGAAAATTGAGGAAAGACTGGCCACATCAACTCAAGCTCCACAGCCACATCTAACCCAACCTAACTTTCCACGAAGAGAAAATTTGTAGAATCCCAACACTACCCGTGCTGATTATTTTGAGGTTGCCCATGATTCACTGGGGAATTACAACTATCCAGATCTTAACCCCACTCAAAATATTTCTGCCATCCAGGAGACCTTTAAAAATTCTTCCAATTAGGAAAATTACCCGAACTACTCCTGGAATAATCAAGTTTCCTCCCAACCATATCATTTTAATGGGTATGGGTCGAATCTAGACTTCCATTTTGGGCCATCCCAACAAGATATCAATGCCCAGATGCTGCGAACCCTGCAGGATATGCAAACAAAAATGACGGAAGTAACCCACAACATCACAAATCTGAACAATCAGATTGGGGTTACTCCCACGCAAAGACCTGTAGGACATCTTCCGTCCCAACCCATACCCAACCATAATCACCAAGGAAGCCATTATATGGGCAGAAATCCACATTATCCAAATCAGCCTCCTCCTAATCCACCACCTCAGCAGCCGCCCAGGTTTCTGCAATCACAGGCCCCCCACCTCCTCTAAATAATAATCCGACTGCACATGCAGTTACTTTGAGGAGTGGGAAAACCACCACTGACCCCGGGCTTTCACATGAACCTGGTAAGATACCTGTGCAAATTGACTCCCCACCTCCCCATCAGGAAGAAAAAGAAAAACAAAAATCTCAAGACAAGATTCCTGTCCCTTTACCACAAGCTCTGTACCCCACCACCAACAAAAAAAAGAAATCTGAGCCCACTACAGAAGAACTCATGGAGCTATTTGGGCAAGTTCATATCAATATTCCTCTCCTAGATGCCATCAAATATATACCTGCCTATGCTAAATTTTTGAAGGAGATTTGTACTCCTAAAAGGCAGGCTAAAAATCCAGGACAGGTGCATCTTTCAGAGACAGTAAGCTCTGTCATACAGAGTAAGCTGCCTCCTAAGATGAAAGATTCGGGGGCACCTTTAATTTCTGTAATTTTTGATGACACTACATTTAATCGCGCCCTCCTTGATCTTGGTGCCTAAGTTAACATTATTCCCACGAGTTTATTCGAAGAATTTGAGATCGGTGAATTAAAACCCATCGAGGTTACCCTGCAATTAGCCGACCGATCTACAATTAAACCTCGTGGGATTATCGAGGATGTTTTAGTCAAGGTCCAGAATTGTGTCTTCCCTGCAGACTTTCTGGTTCTTGACATTGAGGCACCTGAATCATTACTGGACTCCCTAATAATCCTTGGATGCCCTTTTTTGGCCACTGCAAAGGCAAATACCAATTGCCACACAGGAAAAATGGATATCACTTGTGCAGGCCAAACTCTCACTTTAGATATTTTCAAATCCTCCAGGAGATTCCATGATGATAACTTCTTTGAGGACTCAGATACCGAAATTTCCAATATGGTGGAGGAGACAATGTTAATAGATACCCTTACCGACCATAATTTTTTTGACTCTGACTCAGAATCAGTGGTCGGCGAAATCTGTGATCCGGAAACTTGTCTTGACCCCAAATTTATTCGTGATACCCCCCCTAACCCACCCACTATTCACGTACCTAACTTTTCCACACTAACTTCACCCAATCCTCACCATTCCTTCCCCGACCCCTTTCTTACGGACCTGCCACCAACCCCGCCTGAGTTTGGCACCCAACCTAATTTAAACCCATGGCCAGACTCGGGCTACACTTATCATTTTCCATCCAACTTTGATCCGAATATTATTTCTAATCAATTTTCTGGGGATCTAGAAGAAGACACCTTTTTTGCGGGCATCCAAGTGTCCAATTATTTACATGATCTTACGTCTTCCGTGCATACCTTCACGCCCGGCTGAATGGCGTGAAAGATAGCACTGGATGGGATGTAACCCATCATTTTTTTCTTGCTTTCCCTTTTTTCTTATTTTTCCAGGTTTTGTTCCTCCTAAACCCGACCGTTCTTCACTATGGTGATCCGTTTTCCCTCCTAATGCATGAGGACATGGCATATCTTAAGCATGGCGGGGTGTTTTTAAATTTTACGATCGATTTAGGATTTTCAAAACCTAAAAACATTCATTTTTGTTTAATTTATTTCCTGCTTGCATACCCAAAAAAATAAAAATGTTCAAAACTTTTTGAGGAAAAATTTTGAAATCGGGACTAAGGTCAAAAAATTCAGTTTTGGTACAATGGGATTTAATCTTTAACAAACTAAGGATGAGGATATGGATCTGATCATTAGAATTCCAGGGTCTATTTTAGACAAGATCAGATATCATTCTATAAAATTCCACCTGAACTCATGATAGTTCAGGTGACTTGATCCTATTTTGCAATATGGAAATTATTTGACTTAGCTTCTGATTCAAAAACTTGCATGTTTTGAGAAACTTCTTGTGTCACTCTTCACACACAAGCCAACACTTAAAAATAACTAAAAATTTGAAAAACTCCCTTGTTTGGACTTAGTGAAAGTCTGAAGCAGATCATTGGTTTGAGTTCCCACAGTCGAGAAGGAGGAAAATGCCTCCTTTAAGGACGTGATGTCAACATGCTACCGCCTCGGCGTTGCTCCATATCTATATTTCATATCTTTAGACGGAGCATTAAAGTACATTTTAGCAGCTCAAGTGTCTTGGACGGTGCTCTACCTATAGTGTCGGAGCAAGAGCTTGAGTTCATTTGGAGCGCCCCTTTTCACCGCATCGTGTTCTGGTATCACTTTTTGCAAACCTTTATAGCGATGCGGTGACACCACCCAGGAGCTCACAACCCCAGAACACGATGCGGTGAAAAGGGGCGCTCCAAACAAACTCAAGCTCTTGCTCCGACACTATAGGTAGAGCACCGTCCAAGACACTTGAGCTGCTAAAATGTACTTTAATGCTCCGTCTAAAGATATGAAATATAGATATGGAGCAACGCCGAGGCGGTAACATGTTGACATCGCATCCTTAAAGGAGGCATTTTCCTCCTCGACGATGGGAACTCAAATCAATGATCTGCTTCAGACTTTCACTAAGTCCAAACGAGGGAGTTTTTCAAATTTTTAGTTATTTTTAAGTGTTGGCTTGTGTGTGAAGAGTGACACAAGAAGTTTCTCAAAACATGCAAGTTTTTGAATCAGAAGCTAAGTCAAATAATTTCCATATTGCAAAATAGGATCAAGTCACCTGAACTATCATGAGTTCAGGTGGAATTTTATAGAAGGATATCTGATCTTGTCTAAAATAGACCCTGGAATTCTAATGATCAGATCCATATCCTCATCCTTAGTTTGTTAAAGATTAAATCCCATTGTACCAAAACTGAATTTTTTGACCTTAGTCCCGATTTCAAAATTTTTCCTCAAAAAGTTTTGAACATTTTTATTTTTTTGGGTATGCAAGCAGGAAATAAATTAAACAAAAATGCATGTTTTTAGGTTTTGAAAATCCTAAATCGATCGTAAAATTTAAAAACACCCCCCCAAGCTTAAGATATGCCATGTCCTCATGCATTAGGTGGGAAAAGGGATCACCTTAGTGAAGAACAGTCGGGTTTAGGAGGAACAAAACCTGGAAAAAGAAGAAAAAAGGGAAAGCAAGAAAAAAATGATAGGTTACCTCCCATCCAGTGCTATCTTTTACGCCATTCAGTCGGGTGTGAAGGTATGCACGGAAGACGTAAGATCATGTAAATAATTGGACACTTGGATGCCCGCAAAAAAGGTGTCTTCTTCTAGATCCCCAGAAAATTGATTAGAAATAATATTGAGATCAAAGTTGGATGGAAAATGATAAGTGTAGCCTGAGTCTGGCCATGGGTTTAAATTAGGTTGGGTGCCAAACTCAGGCGGGGTTGGTGGCAGGTCCGTAAGAAAGTGGTCGGGGAAGGAATGGTGAGGATTGGGTGAAGTTAGTGTGGAAAAGTTAGGTGCGTGAATAGTGAGTGGGTTAGGGGGGTATCAGGAATAAATTTGGGGTCAAGACAAGTTTCCGGATCACAGATTTCGCCGACCACTGATTCTGAATCAGAGTCCTCAAAAAAATTATGGTCGGTAAGGGTATCTATTAACATTGTCTCCTCCACCATATTGGAAATTTCGGTATCTGAGTCCTCAAAGAAGTTATCATCATGGAATCTCCTGGAGGATTTGAAAATATCTAAAGTGAGAGTTTGGCCTGCACAAGTGATATCCATTTTTCCTGTGTGGCAATTGATATTTGCCTTTGCAGTGGCCAAAAAAGGGCATCCAAGGATTATTGGGGAGTCCAGTAATGATTCAGGTGCCTCAATGTCAAGAACCAAAAAGTCTATAGGGAAGACACAATTCTGGACCTTGACTAAAACATCCTCGATAATCCCACGAGGTTTAATTGTAGATCGGTCGGCTAATTGCAGGGTAACCTCAACGGGTTTTAATTCACCGATCTGAAATTCTTCGAATAAACTCGTGGGAATAATATTAACTGAGGCACCAAGATCAAGGAGGGCGCGATTAAATGTAGTGTCATCAATAATTACAGAAATTAAAGGCGCCGCCAGATCTTTCATCTTAGGAGGCAGCTTACTCTGTATGACAGAGCTTACTGTCTCTGAAAGAGGCACCTGTCCTGGATTTTTAGCTTGCCTTTTAGGAGTACAAATCTCCTTCAAAAATTTAGCATAGGCAGGTATATATTTGATGGCATCTAGGAGAGGAATATTGATATGAACTTGCCCAAATGGCTCCATGAGTTCTTCTGTAGTGGGCTCAGATTTTTTTTTTTGTTGCCGGTGGGGTAGAGAGCTTGTGTTAAAGGGACAGGAATCTTGTCTTGAGATTTTTGTTTTCCTTTTTCTCCCTGATGGGGAGGTGGGGAGTCAATTTGCACAGGTATCTTACCAGGTTCGTGTGAAGGCCCAGGGTCAGTGGTGGTTTTCCCACTCCTCAAAGTAACTGCATGTGCAGTCGGATTATTATTTAGAGGAGGTGGGGGGGCCTGTGATTGCAGAAACCTGGGCGGCTGCTGAGGTGGTGGATTAAGAGGAGGCTGATTTGGATAATGTGGATTTCTGCCCATATAATGGTTTCCTTGGTGATTAGGGTTGGGTAAGGGTTGGGATGGAAGATGTCCTACAGGTCTTTGCGTGGGAGTAACCCCAATCTGATTGTTTAGATTTGTGATGTTGCAGGTTACTTCCGTCATTTTTGTTTGCATATCCTGCAGGGTTCGCAGCATCTAGGCATTGATATCTTGTTGGGATGGCCTAGGATGGATGTCTGGATTCGACCCATACCCATTAAAATGATATGGTTTGGAGGAAACTTGATTATTCCAGGAGTAGTTTGGGTAATTTTTCCAATTGGAAGAATTTTTAAAGGGCTCCTCGATGGCAGAAATATTTTGAGTGGTGTTAAGATCTGGATAGTTGTAATTCCCCAGTGAATCATGGGCAACCTCAGAATAATCAGCAGGGGTAGTGTTGAGATTGTGCAAATTTTCTCTTCGTGGAAAGTTAGGTTGGATTAGATGTGGGTGTGGAGCTTGTGTTGACGTGGCCAGTCTTTCCTCAATTTTCTTTTGATTAATATGCATCTGGTCAAGTTTTTGAGCAATCAATTGAAGATCGTCTTGCGTGACAGGGATAGATTGAGTGCCTATTTCATGAACACCGAACTGCGGGTTTTGGGTTCTGCAAAATGTGTTCATGGAAGCTTTATTAAATGAGTTTTCACTCATTTCTTCGAACAGGTCATAGGCACTTTCTGCATCTTTATTTAAAAAGTTGCAGCCACACGAGGCGTCGACAAAATGTTGGATTTGATCTTCTAATCCATGATAGAAGATTTGCACGAGCTGCCATAAAGGAATCTCATGGTGCGGGCAACTTCTTAAAAGGTCTTGAATTCTTTCCCAAGAATCATGGAAAGTTTCACCAGATTTTTGGTGAAAGGTCATAATAGATCTTCGTAAGGAATTGGTACGACCTATGGGAAAGAATTTCTTGAGGAAGGCGCTCTTGAGTTGAGGCCATGTTGTGATGGGTCGGCCAATGGTCCTGAACCAATAAGCGGCCTTATCTTTAAGAGATAATGGAAAAAGCCGCATCAGCCATATGTCTTCTTGCACATTTCGGGAACGGGTTGTCTGTGCAAGAAGAGTTAGCTCTTCAAGGTGGATGAAAGGGTCTTCCCTAGGAAGGCCATGAAAGTGTTTAATTAGGTTTAGGATCGCAGGCTTGATCTCAAAGTCCCCCTCCGGTATGACCACCCCTGGTCGTTCCTCATAATAAGACGGATCATAGAAATCTTTTAGAGGAACAACAGGCTGCTGACGAGGTGGTGGGTTTGGCCTTGGATTGGCTAGGTTTTGGATGTTCCTAGTCAAGGTTTGTTGATTGGAATTTAATTTATTAATCTGATCAGCCATCAATTTTAAAAGATCAGGTAGGGGGTCTTGATGTTGTGTGTGGGGCAACTCAAGATTAGGGAGCTCCAAGTGTGGGAAGTTACTGGTAGTTGGGTTTTGGGTGGAAGGGTTAGAATTAGGGTTAGTGGTGGGGTTAGAGGTGGACGTGGAAGGGTCAGTGAACCTATTTTTTTGTGTTTCCATTTTCTCAGGAGAAGAAGACAGAAAAAGTGGTCTTTTTACGTGGGGGGCGAAATCAAATGGTCCTTCCAAGTGCGGATTTTGAGACCGTCGCCCGTGCATAAAATGGAAGAACGGGAGGGGAGGAGAAGAGAAAGAGATGAGAGAAAGTGTGCAATTCAAACAAATAAAACTAGACCTAACTTAAATGTGACTCCCTAATAATAACCTAAGACTTGGTCTATATAGGAAGTAAGTAGTCAATAGTGAATACCCGTTCTGTCAACAAATCTAGCCAAGTTGTTTAAGGGGAGGTTTGGGCCCAAACGTTTCCCAGGGAAGACCCTAGGTGCTTGTACAAACCCGCGCCTGGTCGTTTGATGCAGCCCCTCAGCCTGAACACCAGATACAGATGACAGAATTGGTATTAACTAAAGAGAACTTAAGACCTAAATAGCAAGCCTAAGTTGATAAAGCCTTAGGGGTCAAGTTGCTACAAGTTTTAATTTGGTCTAGGATGCTATAGTGCACACGGAATGTGGAAGGCGTTTGTTGTGTTGTTGCCCTGTTATTTGATTTTTTTGTGTGTGTGCAGGAATTAGAGAGTGACTCCAATGAAAATCAAGTTGTCACACAATTTTCTTGTATTTGTCTTTTAGGATTCAATTTAATCAAATGTGTTTTAGGGTTTTTCTAATTAAATTTTCAAACAAATTTGAAGATCCACAATCAAAGAAAAACAAGTTGTATGGGTGATTGTATATTTCCTTTTAATTGAGTCTCTAAAAAGAAAGAAGAAGCCCTAAGCCAATTTTCCCTAAGACGGAAATTTTACTACCAATGAATTATTTTTAGGCTTTCATTATTAAGTAATGTCCAAACAAGTCAAAAAATACCACTACTTTGAAGAAAATCAAACAAGGATTCCAAAAAAGATTTTTAAAAATTTTAAGAATTTGTTTGATAATTATTTTAAATTTTTAATTGTACTGGTGTCAAAGTCCAGAAATGATACCCGTGGGTATTGTGGACTTTTCAGTATTACCACCGACCTCAGAAAATTTTTGTGATTTTATATGATGTGTGAAATTTCACAAGGATTCCAGAAAACTAAAATTCACAAAAATTAGATGAGTATAAAAATTCTAAAAATTCGCAGATAGTAGCAAAACAGGAGGATTAAAGGGTGTGACCCCTCTGCAATCCATGAATTTTTAAAAATTAAATACAAATTCAATTGATCTGAAATTTGGAACAAATGTTCCAAACTTAATTGGGAATCACTCTATGAAATTTTATGATTTTAGGAGGCCTGTGATGTTAGGAATCGATTTTTCAATTCCAGACAGAAATCTGGACCCGAAAAATAGAACACCAATACTTGCAATGGAGTGGTGTTAAAGAAGCATACAAGCAAACAATGGATTTTATAATGCACTACTCCACTTAATTAAGTTTTTTGGGATCCTAAAAGCCAAGTTTAATATATTTTTGGTACTTTTAATTAATTATGACCAGAAAGACGAACCAACCTGAATTTTTGCGGGAAGAAAAGGATCTTTGAGCTCTCGCTTCCAGATTCCCGCCTCCCTGCTGTAGTTTCTGCACACACAAAAGAAAGAAAGAGAAGGGGATGAGATCCACTTTAAGCAAGAGAAAATTAATTAATGCAAAGCCGTGCCTCCCCGGCAACGGCACCAAAAAGTGATAGCGAATTCACGCGGTTTGTTAAAATACGTCTTTGTAACGCGTAAATCCGCTTTCGCTCTTAAATTTATATTCCTAGATAGGGGAGTATCTAGGGTCGTCCAAGGAGGCAATATGGTTGCAAAATTGATTCTCTTGCTCGGAATAAATCTCAACTTTCTTTTTGGTATTTTTTTCAATATATCATTTTTTTTTGTTTCTAAGCTAAGGCAATATGCGAACTGATGGCGGAAAAAGTGATTTACCCTTCAATTTAAATACTACTTCTATGTGGCAAGTAGAGCCTCTCCCTAAGCTCACTCTAGGAAAGTGGAGGCTTAGAATAATTAGGGAGAGGGAGTGAATAATGCTGAAAATAAGCTAATAGAAATGCAAACAAGAAATGCAAAGAAGGCAACTAGATAATTGATAAAGTGTTTTACAAAAGGCCTACTTGAGGACAGCTTCTACTACTAGAAAATTGACATAAAGAAAGGAAAACAGAAATCCTCTAGATAGATGGTGAAGAAGAGGGCTTCTTGCTCCAAGGTTGGTGGCTCCCAATCTTGAAAAGAGTCCTTCAACTCCTTCCTTGCAGTGCTCCGCCAAGGTGATGTCCTCCAAGGCAAGCCCTAAGGGGGCGTGCCCTAAGCTTCTCTCCAAGGGTGGACGTCCACCCTAGGTCCTTCTCCCTTGCCTGGCCATCCTCCTTGAAGTGGAAGAGTCCTCCTCCTTGGCGTGGCCCAAGTTGAAGAGAGTGGGGAGAAGAAGGCACCAAAAGGGCTAGTGATGTGCCCCTTTAATCTCCTTCTCTACTCCTTCTCCTTGGGCGTAGGTATAGGTGGATGTAGGTAGAAAAATACACTAAGGGAGGATGCCCCCAAATGGTGGTAGGTGGTGGGTTTTTATAGAATAGGAAGGGGGCTAAGGTGTCCCTTGAAATGGAGGGCCAAGATGGAATGATGGAGGTGGTTAAGGATCCAATGGCCATGGGTGTTTGGCGCCACCTTAAGAGGCACCAAGGGGGTAGTTATGGGGGTTGACACACCTTGATATTGGCGCCAAAATGGCTTCTAGAAGAGGGTCTAAGTTGGCGCCAAGAAGGATTCTAGAAGGGGGGTTAGGTGGATGGCTAGGATGGCTTATGTGGGTAGGTGTAGGGTGGATTAAGGGCCGAAAGTTGGCACCAATATAGAGGTGGTTAGGGGTAGTTTTTGGCGCCAACTTAAGGTGTCTTTTGGTGGAGATAATGGGGTGAAGGGATGGCTAGGAGGTGGCGCCAACTTGAGTAGAGTAGCTAGCTTAAGTAGGCTTAAGTTGGTGAAGCTAGCTAGGGTTGACTTTGAAGGTGGTGGATGGCCAAGGAGCTGGTTGTTAGCTAAGCTAAGCTAAGCAAAGCAAAGCTAAGCTAGCTTAGCTAATGGAGGAGTAGAGGAGAAGGTGTTGGAGCTAGGGTTTTGAGGGAGGAGCTCAGGAGGAGAAGTCTGGAGCAGGAGCTGGCAGCTGCTGAAGAGGCTGGCATGGGGCTACTCTAGCTGGCTTAGCTTGCTAATTCTTTGCTAGTTGCTAAGGCAAGCTAAAGTGAGCTAGCTTCTACCAAAGTAAGCTGAGGTGAGCTAGGTCTGGTGCACCCAGGGAGAATCAAGCTGGTTGAGGCAGCTAAGGTAGCTTAGCTCAACTGAGTTGAGCTAAGCTGAGTCCCCGGGAGCTGGACTTGAGCTTCCTGAGCTGGGATGAATTCTTCTTCAGCTGGCTGGAGCTGAGTGGAGCTGGATGTAGCTAGATCTGAGCTGGGGTGAACTCCTGTCAACTTAGCTGAGCTAGCTAGAGCTCCCTATGGACTAGTGGGAGCTGAGATGAGCTAGACTCAGCTAAGTTGAGCTGGATCTGAGCTGACTTGAGCTAGGGTGAGCTAAGGTGAACTCTCTTGAGCTGCCATCCAGCTGAGATTAGCTGAATGGAGCTGGGATGAGCTAACCCTAGTTCAAGTAAGCTAGGTTCCAACTGCGGTGAGCTGGATCAAGCTGAGGTGAGCTGGATCAAGCTGAGGTGAGCTGGATTAGGTTGAGTTCCAGCTAGTCTGGGCTTCTCCTTCACCATTTGCCTTCTTTAGTGCAAGGGTTTTAGGGATCTATATATCTGTACATCCCTAACACTCACAAAAACATATTAAAAAGATAATAAAAAATGCAATGCATGCCTAACCTAATTTATGCCTAAATGCAGCCCAAAAACCCGTTTGCAGAGTAAAATCCTTAGAGCTAGGTTTGTTTTAATGCATAAGAATGATGATAAACTGGCGTTTATCACATATCCACAGCTACACAACTTCACCCACTCGTTGACACACCCACAACACCATCGTCCCTCTTCTCACAAAACCCCTATCTCTATTCGCCTTCCCATCCATCTGAACCCTTCGTCGACCAACCCACCTTCCCGCCTCCGTTCCCGACTCCGTCCGGCCACCACACATGCCCATCCACCACACAACCACCACCAACGCACTCCATGCCCTACGGCGAAGAAGCTGAGCACTTTTGACGCGTCCGTGAGGTCCTTTTTCTTGCATTTCAGGTACCTCATCTTCCACACCATTAGAGATGAGCTCAAGTGAAGGTTGCAGCATTCTTCAGCTGCTACACGTTATAGATCCTACGCCCAGGTGTCACGGATATCTCCCAGATTGCGAACCAGGTCTTCAATTAAAAGCCATACCCTCAGAAGTTGCCCCAATTGAGCGAGCAATCCAGCCGCAGACACAAGTGAGGAAGGTAGGACATTTAGTCCCACCTCGGAAGTGGGCAACCAAGTGAAGCGGCTTATTATGATTTTCTGCAGAGGGCTTATCAACTCCTAACCCACAAGGGTGAGGTTCTCCTTACCCATCACCTGCCTCGCCCATGACATGCACCACGCGAGCCTAGCAGTCACCCGATTACCTGCTTAAGCCTACTCTCACACATCGGCTGCCATTCACGGCCGATAGCCCTGGTCCCGGGTGTGCATATGCCCATTTAGCCGATAACCTAGACATTGGACTTGAAAAGGTAGGAAAGAAAGAAAACCCAGAGCGAGAAGAAGAGAGAGTGTGGGGGTAGGGGGTTTTGCTCTGAGTAGATTTCGACACTTAACCAAAATTAGAGCCCCTCTGTGTGTGAAGAAGAGAAGGAAAAGAGAAGTCAAGGTAGAAGAAGAAGGTGCACGTAAAGAGAAAAGGAAGAAGAGACCCTTGAGTCCCTTGGAAGCACTATAGCAACAGGCTGTTTAAGCCGTCTAATACAAGCCTCTATCGTCTGATTGCATCCATTTGATGCCTTATTTCCTTGGTTGATACTGTTGAGATATTTGCTATTATTGTGAGGGGTAATTGGCGATTCAAATTACCATTTTACTCTATTCTTTTTGTAGATTGACACCTGATATTATTGCTATATCATTTTTAACTAAGTTTTGATTGCAATTTCTTAAATCTTTGACTCAAATTGTGTGCTCATTTAGATTATTTATTGAGATTAGCACGTGAATTCCTATTTGCTCCCAGCGAACAACCTTGGACTTTCATTCTAGTTATAAATTTTATCTGTTGTTCCAGCTATTTTTGAGGATTTATTACTACAACGAACACATCTTTCAAAACCCTCGAATCAGCCTGTTAATGCATTCCCGCTCATAGCTATAGAGGCGTGGTCTATTAGTAGCCGTTAGATTAGAGGCGGACGGTTGAGATGTTGCAGGGATCGCACGTTCAGATCGCACGCTCGTTGGAGCAACAGATTGGGCGTCGGTCAGCACATGATTGTATGCTTACTGATCACGCGAGTTCGATTGTGCCATGTCACCTCCCTCTCTGCCGCTTGATGGCCATCCAATTGGCGTAATTCAATTGCGCCCGCGCTTGCGAGATCGCCTCCCCCACCACGGCTCGAACTTGCTCTCACAGTTTGCGAGTGCTTGTCTTCACCACTACGCCAAAGCCATGGTTTGTCGAGTGGAGGCTGGTGCAATCGCACGTATCTTGACCATTGGATGAAGATCCAATGGTAGAGGTGAATCCTTGCTTGAGGCTAGGTGCCCTTCAGCCATGGGAGCACGTGTTTCAGCTGTTGGATTTAGATCCAAGGGCTGAGATCTCTCCATGCATGAAGTTGGGGGGGCCATGGTTCATGTAGGGTGGTTTGGATGGTGCCACGTGGTGCCATCTGAACTGTCCATCTTATTCTTCTTGTAGAGGGTGCTACGGAGCTCTGATCGGGGTGATTTTCGCATTGGTAGATTGCGATCGTCGCTCTGGATTCATCCGTACAGTTGAATTCTTCATCTAAAACTCGTAAAGATGTCGCACTGCCTCCTGGCCATAGAACTTGGAAGAATTAATGTACATAAAACACAGCTATCCTAAATGCCATGCAATGGATGTTATGCAGTATTTATAACATGATATGCAATGCTAAGCCTAGGAACTATCACAAATAAGCATTTTATCATGAATTCATGTGTGTTTACCAATAAACAAACCAAAAATCCCTTCAATGCAAAAAGGATGGTTAGCACTTCACAGCCTCTGAAGCTACTTCACTTAGACTTATTCGAACCAACTAAATACGAAAGCCTAAGCGGGTGCAGATATTGTCTAGTCATAATTAATGACTTCTCTAGAAGGTAAGGACTTAACCATTGATGCCTTTAGCAAATTAGTTAGAAGACTAGAAAATGAAAAAGGATCTGAAGTAATTTGGATTAGAAGTGATCACGGTGGAGAATTTGAGAATGAATCACTAATTTATGTTATCAATATGGAATAAAACATGAATTTGCATTCCCTAGAGCGATGCCTTAGAATGGTATAGTTCAAAGGAATAATAGAACCTTACAAGAGTGTGCCCGCACAATGCTGTGCGAGTCAAAGTTGCCTAGATATTTTTGGGTAGAGGCTGCAAACACTGCTTGCTATATCCAAAATAGATCACTGATTAGACCTATCCTAAACAAAGCACCTTTTGAACTCTATCATGGAAGAATACCTAGAATTTCCTACTTCAAGATATTTGGTTATCGATATTTATACTCAATAATAACGACAATCTTGATAAGTTTGATGCTAAAGGTTCTGAAGGAACATTCTTAGGTTACTCAACCAGAAGTCAAGCCTATATAGGTTTTAACAAGAAGAAGTCAGTTGTTGAGGAAACTATGTGTTTGCGTGCTAAATCGACATTTTAAAATCACTTCGTTGTAATATAGCCGAAAATAGCACGTGAACAAATACAATTTATAGCTTGAAAGAAATCCGAGGTCGAACATAGGGAGCAAGTGTTGCAATTAATCTCAAGAATATAATTTAAGTACAAGATAACAATATTTAATGAGAAATTCAAGTAATAAGAATGTATAGATAATAGCAAATGACAATAGTGCAAAAAGATTATGGTAAAATGGTGATTTGAATCACCAATTATCCTAATTAAAATAATAGCAAATATCTCAACAGTATCAACCAAATTTAATCCATGCAAGCCAAGCGCACAGTGCACTGTGTCAAACAAATCAGATGATGGAGCTATCAATCAGATGACATAAACTCTTCTTTGCTACAGTGCCAAGAGAGCACTCTTCTTCTTCCTTTCCTTTCTCTCCTCAGGGGATGAACAACATAGTGGTACGGCTGCCTCGTAGAGACCAAGTGTTGAGAGGGGTTCACTAAATCAAAACCCCCCTCTCACTCTTTTTTCTCTTCATGCCTGCCTAATCAAATTAGTAAGCGGGTGATGAGTCCATTCTAATGGACTATTGTTACGCCTAAGTAATTCTCTTTTAACATTGTATATTTGTTAATAACTACATTAAGTTGTAGAATGATTGCATGCATCATTATTTAAGTTTACATCTATTTTATCACATTCTATAACATAGTATGTAATTAGTTTATATTTCATGCAGGTCCCACAACAGCACATTCGTTACATCTTCTCCGCTTAATCTATCCATCCGACTAATAATCGAAAAGAAGAGGGAGGAGGATCAATGGGGGAAAAGAATAGGGGGAGAAAAGATATTTTCCCCCACAAATTTCTCAACCTACGGCTAGCCATCAACAACCTCACCAACAGCGCCGGCCATGTTTAGTAAGGGATTTGAAAATCCCTTAACTTGTGCCGGGGAGGAGATAAAAAGAGAGGATCGTCGGTTCTTCGAAGGATCTGCATCTTCCCCCTGCGGGGAATTGCTCCACCGCATGCACTGTACACCAAGCACACCGCCCACCGTGCCCTCCAACCAACCTGCAAGCGCTGCACAGCCACACTGCCCTCACGTGTTCTCGCCAAATCACCTTCCAGCCGCAGGCGCTACATAGCCACACCGCGCACAGTGCCCCCTGCAGGCGCTGCACACCAAGCTTCCCTCTCTAGCTGCACCTGCAGGCACCACTCCGCCCTCACCATCCGTGCACGCAGGCGCTCACCCTTCTGTAGTGCCCACAGGTGCTCTACCTACCACCAGCACCGGCCGTCAGGTGCACTACTCACCCGCGCCCTTGCCAGCCCCGCAGGCACCGCACCCCTCTCCAGTGCCAGCAGCCGCTCTGCCTCATCACCTGCCTCACCTCACCCGCACCCCTGCTAGCCCCGCAAGCATCGCACTGCACCCCTCTCCATCCCCAGCAGTCTCCTTTGCTGGAATTGCTCATGCACTTGCGCAAGCACGTGCCCTCGCTTCACCAGCGCTCCCCACAGGCAGGAGCGCCCCCTCCCGCAAGTGCTCGCCCTCGCCACCAGCGCCCTGCAGGAGAGCACCTAAGCGTAGCCAAACGAGCGGTTGCAGCTATTACCTTCTCCTCCAATAGTCCGGCGGCCCTCCTCTGCCCGCCGGCCACCTCTCGCCGTTCTGTCACCGTCATCATGATCCCCACGCGCCAGTCATCCTTTCCCCATAGCAGCTCCGTTGCCAATGCTCCATCTGCCACGCAAGGAGGAGAGAGAGTTAAAGCTCTGTTTTCCCTTCAATTAGATATTACATTTGGTTCCATTGCCAACACTTGATTTTTGATTTATTATTATTTTATTGTGGCAAAATTGCAAATGCACACTCATACTTTCTGATAATTGCACGTTATTATTATTCACCTATTTCAAGATTGGTTTTTGGATTAACTTGTGCACCAATTTTCTTTAGTATATGTCAATTGAAAATTACATAAAATCATCATATATTTATTGAAGATTTCAGTGAGGGAAAATTGCACATATACCCTTATATTTTTGAGTTATTGTGAATCTTCTTTCCATCGCATTTTATGTCGGATTTAACTAGGGATTTCACACTTAACCAAAACAATATGAAATAATCAAGAGTTTATTGCATCATTGCCTCCCTGTGGACACGACCTGCTCTTCTGTGAGTGGTTATACTTATTGTTGATTAGTCGATTTTTCCACCACTTAAATACTATAACGCGTAGCGGAAAATTGACTCGTCAAATTGGCGTCGTTGCTGGGGAGGCAACAGATGCAATAGATTCACGCTATTATTTTTTTTGAATATTCTGAGTTGCGCAATCATCTAATCATTTTTATTATTGTGCGAGGAATCTGACACGGCGACAGGCACAGCAAAGCGACGACATTGACTCTGAACGACGCACACAGCGGAGACGATCTTTTTGGTGGACCTTGATGCCACCTGGAGGATGGCAACAGGAACACGTGGGCTTTGATCCCACGCACATAAGCTTACGGAGAAGCCTATTTCTGATTTAGTCAATAGATCTTAGTTAGATTTAGTTTAGATAGACATTAGAATTTAATTTCTATCTTTTGGACCCTTATTAGGTATTTTTGGGAACGTGTTCCCAGTGCCACTTTATTTCTTATCGCTCTTGTATATGGGAGCGTATTTTTGGGACCGTGTTCCCATTTATTTAGATTATAGGATTATTTCAACTGCATTTCAGTTAGTTAGTAGATTAGGTCTATTTGTTATTATTATTAAAAATAAATAAATAAATAAAAATTGAACTGCTTGGTAGATGCTGCATATCTATAGAATGACCATCTAGGACTGATGAGCAGCATCTAGTTTATTTTTATTGCATTGCATTCATACATTGCACGAAGAAAGCTAGAGTAAGGTATGTCTTCTCTTGAGCTTCAATTACCTGTCATGCATATGCATTGAACCTAAATCTAAGACCACTAAAGTGCTTGAATCAAATTAATTCAGTGGTCACTTTAAAAATTGGGACTGCTAAGAGGTTGGACCTTAAAATCTGTGACTGAAAATTGTGTGCAAAAGGATCCTGTTTGCAAAATTTCAAAAATCAAAACACGATCATATGTTTGCACACTTATGACACTGTGCACCTCACACATAAGGTCACTAGATAAATTTCTACCTCTCCTCTTTTGCACCACAAGGGAAGTTAGTTAGAAATCAACAAGCCTATCCACCAAGTTACTTCGGTTCCTCATGTGTGAGCTCGATTCGAGACTTCCATCCCTTGCGAGTAGGTTATAGGCACCAGCGAAGGTTGGCCTAGGAAGCGTAATTTTTTTGCAAAACTTGTTTGGTCAGCAATTGAATATTTAATTCTAAGACTTACAATCTACTAAAAAACAAGATCCCACTAAATTTGTGTTTGCTTTGACAGTAGAACTCTCTAGGAAGTTTCTGCTTGTATTTTGAATTCTGCTAAATCCTAAGAGAGTTAAAACTATTTTGCTTAAAGAAATGGATTAGCCTTACTCCTACCATTTAGATTATTAGAGTCAATACTTCCCATCTTTTAATCAGGATCCCATGCCCCGAGTGTATCCATCCTTTGATGGGTACATTGACAATTCATGAGATCATTCTTATCCTGGGAGTACTGGCTTGATAACTCCAACTTTTGAGCAGAGCTTAGGATCGGGATTTTCCAATCCTGAAATCCCTACTTCCATGCAAACACCCAACCCTTCCACCCTTCATGATTTTCCGTATCAAGGTTGGATCGATACCCCTAGGCAACCAGAGCGTGAAATTGACTATCCTCCTCAACCTGATAATAGTAGCCTCTCCTCTTTTATGATAGAAATGCAAAAGCAGCAAAAGGAAATGATGGAATCAATGGGAGAGATGTTGAGGAATAGTCAACAACTAAATGAAGAAATAAGACAGCTTAGCTACATGCTTCCCAATAATTCTGATCCCTACCCATACGACCATGATCATGAAAATAATTCTGAGGAACCTAATGACAGGGATCCAATTTTATGTAGCTATCACTTAGACTCTCCCAATGAGACATGGCCACTAGAGGACAACGATCATAGTGATTATCCACATGAACTATGCTTTTTTTTTTTTTTTTGAAAGAAAGGAATGCTATCGAATCACCGATAGCAAACCAGGAGAGCTATTATTGAGGACCTTGACCCCAATGATAGTATTCTCTTTACCCCTACCAAACCAGGTCAAGGTTGTATTGTTCCTATCACTTCTCCTATTGATTATTTGGTGGAATCCCATTCTACCCTTAGTGAGCCTACCCATAACCCTCCACTTAGGGAATCAACACCTACCATTCAATATCCTGAGGATTTAAATGCACCCAATGAAGGTGACCCTAAGGGAATGGAGGATGAATTAGATCAATTTTGGTCTCAGAGATATGAAGAGTCTATTTCAGAGGATGGGGATGCCCCAATAGAGGAACCTGGACTGAAAATCTGGAGTGAATCATAGGAGGATTATTTATTATTTGAGGATTTACCTCCAGAGGATAGAAATAATATGATAAAACCCAGATTCCTCCTTTCTTTACAGAGTCATCCTCCATCAAAGCAGGAGTTGATATTAAAGGATGACAAACAAAATAATGAGAAGTCTATGGCAGACTCTCAGGGATAAAACACATCAATTAAGGATTTTTACCCCAAGAAGAATGACGAATTCAATGATATAGGCTTACTTAAAAACATTAAGACTAATCCTCCTTTGGGAATAATTGAGGATACTGATCCAACTCCTAATGAATCACATATACACCCTGACAAAAATTTGAGTGAACCAAACGAATCTGGGGATGAGCTGAATGATAATGATTCTGACATTTTGACCCTGCCATCAAAGAGTTGTAATTTGGAGTCTACCCTTGATTCAAATATGACTCCGATCATTAATGCTAGGTAGGGTAATATGCAGTTGTCTATAACTGTTAGGGAGTATACACAATCTGAATCATTGTTGGAATTAGACCTAACATCGACTAAGCCCTCATTGGACTTAACCATTACCTTCCAACACTACAAACAACCCTTATACTCCCTAATCGATCCTTGGCTCAGATCTCTGCTCATGTACATTATTTCTAGAGAACATATCAGGCCAGTACATCCTCGGGTAGAATGGCGAGTGTAGATTGATGCTTGTAGTTTTACTCTCGCCATTCAAGGGCATGAACTAATTATGTGTATATCTTTTAAAACCCATCCTGCTCTGGAGGATCCTTGTTACCCTCCACTTATTTCATTTCGGGAGGTCCCTTTTCATACTCTGTTTATTATTCCTACACCTCCCAAGGTAGCCAACGAGGTTCTTCACTTTCATATCTTCTAGCGAGCATTTGGTATTACATTGCATCAACCGCTCGCCAATATCCGTGGCTACCTGCTTTCTAGGCCTGCACTGTTACGCATATTTTTAGGGCCTAACTTTGTCTGTTTGGAACCAGACTTATAGGTTCCTTCTTAGTCTAGCTGCTGACAGAAAATGTAGCGCTTGTTGGGAGGCAACCCAGTGGTCGGAATAACATCGTGTCAGGTGATGCGTTTCCTTTCTCTTCCTGTTTTAATTTTACAATGGGGACATTGTAGGATTTAGGCATAGAGAGGTGCATTTGCATTTTAGGAAGTATTCATGCATTTAGGTTAGCATATAAAAAAGAAAAAAGATTCCTCTTTTCTTGAGCTGATTGGGTTAGTCCCTAGCAAAATACCTTTGTCATGGGAGGTTTTTCTTTCTAAATTATTTCTTAAGTTAGAATCCAGTACATTTATTTCACGTGCACGTAGACTTGGTAATGGATTCTTGAGGAAAACCAATAAGCATTTGTAGTCTACTGAACCCTTGGGCAGTTCATAGGCAATCAGGCATACTATCTTCTAGTAGATCCACCTCATATTTGTGAGAAGAAAGTAGAGAGGTTACTGGTGCGCTAAGTCTAGTGCAAGGACACTTAAGTTTTAGATAATTAGATGATGATACTTCATAGTTAGGCGTAGTTTTCACTCTCTGTTCCTGTGTGTGTACTTTGTGTGAATTCCTGAGAGTCACCAAATAAGCCAGATACACAGTGATTGAGTCTTAATGAAGTTATAACTATGGTGGATGGTTACGATCATCCTTCATAGAGTCCTCAGCTAAAGGAGGGTATTAGTGTCAAAGGTCAGAAATACGCCTATCCTATCCATTCCTTCCCGGTGCCGAGAATAGGCACTTCCACCAAATAAGCCACACAATATCCTCTTGACCATCATCATCCCGAATAATGCCTCATAAATAAAATTCTATGTCGTATTATGTTGATTTATATTATATATAATAAAAAAAAAGAGAAAAGAAAAGAAGAAAAAGAAGAAACAGAAAAAGAAGAAATATTTATATTCAAAAAAAAAAGAGGGTCCAAGTTATAATGTAACATTATTTTTGAGGCAACAGAACACCTATCGCGTTCCACCAAATATGACCCATACCTACCTTTTAGTATTTCTGATAGCCCGAGTACTGGTTGAGGACTCTAACTTTGTTGTAGAGTTATTAGGAATTTAATTGAAGTGTGGATGCCATGTGAGGCCACCAAATAGTGAATACAATTTCTAAATCTGGCGAGATTTGTGATCTCAGAAAGAAAGAAAAGAGGGAGTGCCCAAGAACATCAAGAGAGCACAGTTGTGTAGCCTCTCTCAGAGTTGACTTGTCTAATAGTCTAGAGATCAAGAGTCTGCAGTACTAGACTATATGTAGCACTAGAGGAGTGTGTGCCATCAAATACAAATCCATTCAACTCGATATCTCTTACCTAAGCCAAATGCTGGGGTCAAATTTCAGATTATCCTCGGCTTTATCCCCGAGGGAAGTAGTTGCCTATCCCGACAGCAATATTTACCAAAGGTGAAGTACGAACTTCCAATGCAAATTGGCTTTTTCACTTGGATCTGTTACTTAGGCCATTATCACATCACATTTGTTTGGATCTCTAAAGTTTTGAAATAAGAAAAGAAGAAATCTTCTGATTACTTCTATTATTTTCCAATTTTTTGCCAGGGACGAGCAAATCTTAGGCATGGGGGTATTTGATGAGTCCATTCTATTGGACTATTGTTACGCCTAAGTAATTCTCTTTTAACATTGTATGTTTGTTAATAACTACATTAAGTTCTAGAATGATTGCATGCATCTTTATTTAAGTTTACATCTATTTTATCGCATTCTATAACATAGTATGTAATTAGTTTATGTTTCATGCAGGTCCCACAATAGTGAACTCGTTACATCTTCTCCACTTATTCTATCCATCTGGCTAATAATCGAAAAGAAGAGGGAGGAGGATCAATGGGGGAAAAGAACAGGGGGAGAAAAGACATTTTCCCCCACAAATTTCTCAACCTACGGTCGGCCATCAACAACCTAACTAACAGCGCCGGCCATGTATAGTAAGGGATTTGAAAACCCCTTAACTTACATCGGGGAGGAGATAAAAAGAGAGGATCATCGATTCTTCGGAGGATTTGCATCTTCCCCCTATGGGGAACTGCTCCACCACATGCACTGTGCACCAAGCACACCGCCCATCGCGCCCTCCAACCAGCCCGCAGCGCTGCACAGTCACACCGCCCACAGCGCCCCCCCTCCGCAGGCACTGCACAGCCTCACCGCCCTCACTTGTCCGCACCAAATCACCTTCCAGCCACAGGCGCTGCATGGCCACACTGTGCACAACGCCCTCCCCTCCGCAGGCGCTGCACACCAAGCTTCCCTCTCCAGTTGCACCTACAAACACCACTCCGCCCTCGCCACCCGCGCACGCTGGCGTGCACCCTTCTGCAACGCCCGCAGGCACTCTGCCTGCCACCAGCGCCTGCCTTAAGGTGCAACACTCACCAGCACCCCTGCCAAGCCTACAGGCACCGCACCCCTCTCCAGCCCCAGCAGCCGCTCTGCCTCGTCACCCGCCTCGCCTCACCCGTGCCCCTGCCAGCCCCGTAGGCATCGCATCGCACCCCTCTCCATCGCCAGCAGTTGCCCCTGCAGGCACTGCTCACATACCCGTGTAGGCATGTGCCCTCGCTTCACCAGTGCTCCTCGTAGGCAGGCGCGCCCCCTCCCGCAGGTGCTCACCCTCGCCACCAGCGCCCTGCAGGCATGCAACTGAGCGCAGCCAGACGCGCAGCTACGGCTGTCGCCTTCTCCTCCAACAGGCCGACGGCCCTCCTCCGCCCACCAGCCACCTCTCGCCATTCTGTCACTGTCATCATGATCCCCACACATCGGTCAACCTTCCCCCATAGCAGCTCCGTTGCCGGTGCTCCATCTACCACGCGAGGAGGAGAGAGAGTGAAAGCTCTGTTTTCCCTTGAATTAGATATTACATTTTCTGCCATTTCCAACACTTGATTTTTGATTTATTATTATTTTATTATGCCAAAATTGCAAATGCACACTCATACTTTCTGATAATTGCACGTTATTATTATTCACCTATTTCAAGATTGGTTTTGGGATTAACATGTGCACCAATTTTCTCTAGTATATGTCAATTGAAAATTACATAAAATCATCATATATTTATTGAAGATTTCAATGGGAGAAAATTGCACATATACCCTTATATTTTTTACTTATTGTGAATCTTCTTTCCATCGCATTTTATGACAAATTTGACTAGGGATTTTGCACTTAACTGAAAGAATACAAAATAATCAAGAGTTTATTGCATAATTGCCTCCCTGTGGACACGACCCGCTATTTTGTGAGTGGTTATTTTTATTGTTGATTAGTCGATTTTTCCACCACTTGAATACCAACACATAGCGGAAAATTGACTCATCAACGGGTAAACAGGCAAGTAAACGAATCCTGGCCAAACTCGCGTGGCGTGACCGTGGGCAAGGCGTGCGTATGCGCATGCATAGGCGAGGACCTCACCCCCTGTGCCTACTGAGGTGAACAACCTGTATCAGAAAATTAACTTAAGTGCGGTCGAGGCTTCTTCGGTCTACGAGGTGGGACTATCCCACGCAGCTTCGTCGCAATGTAGCAGCAACTGAAGATGCTTCTGATTGAGGTCGAGGAGAAGGTTGTGGAGTCCAATTGAATGCCTGGAGTGCTTCCTGGGAGTCAGCCGCAGCACCTGCAGGTGGAACCTGCAGGGGTTGCTACTGGAGGACTACAGCTAATGTAGAAGAACTTGGAGGCGGTGGCAGAGGTCTAGCGGTTCTTGAAAACTAGAAAATGACCTCGCAGCCTTGTTAAAGGGTGGGTGGATGGGTCAAGATGACTGTTGTGGATGATTTCAAGCTCTGGTATGAGTATCAGATGTGGAGTCGGTTGTTCTAATGGACGAACCCTAAAGTGCAATATGGGTTCAACAAAGAGATGTGTCAAAGGGTTTTAGGTTTTTTAAGAAAATGACTAGTTGCCTCCTGACAAACGTAGAAATCGCGCATTTTGAAATCGTCGAAAATCATAGTATAGTCGCAAAATCCCCTTGACAAAAAAATATTTGTAATAACGAAACTCGCATAGATTTCTTTTCTTTTTGGAACTTGAGTCCTGGTTGTTCGTTTTTGGGAGGCGTGAAAACAAGTCAAGATTTGGATCGGCTTAATCTAACCTAAATCTAATTTAACCTAATATTTTTTTCTTTTTGTGTTTTTGATCTTTATTTTGAAACACAAAATGAAAGCATGCATCAAATTTGTAAGCCATGAAGATAATAGCATGCATATAAAACCATTAGACAAAAGTATCATGCATCAAAAATTAAGTCACTATAAAATATGGATACATGGAAATAAAGCTAAACTAAAGAAAGGGATTAACCAAGAGAGGATAAGGAGAAGCCTTGTTGGTCGTCCACTAAAGAGAGGAGGATGGGTGTGTGCACCCAAGTGGAGAGAAGAGGGTGTTACACCCTTTCTCTACCAATGGCTATCCTTGAGAAGACCTTGAGGGGGAGTCCTCTCTATGGCCGTCTAAGAAGAAGAAGATGGGGGCATGGGTCCTCTATGGTGGAAGAAGAGGGCACTCCCATAAGAAGAAAGGAGAAGGTGTTGCATCCTTATGCTCTTCTTCTTCTTGCCACCCTCATGAAGATGCCTTGGAGGAGCTTCTTCTTTAGCCATCCATGGAGGGAGTCTTGGAGGAAGCGGATAGCCTTGAGAGGGAGACAAGGAGGTGTGTTCGCAAGTTGAGAGGAAGAGAGTGGTGGAGATGGTGCAATTTCGTGGCTCTTTCTTTGCCCTTATGGAAGGCTCCATTTGGTTCCCACCTTTTGTGGCTCCAAAATTAGCTAATGCCACATTTTTAGAATCTAGGTTTGACACAAGTTATTAGGGTTTCCAAGAGAGTGTGCATGGGTTTTGTAGGGGTAGAATGGGAAGGTGTGTGTGTGTGTGGGTGTGTATTTTTTGTAGGACTAGGTTGTGGGTTTTGGTAGGACTAGGTGCTAAATAGGTTGGGTCAATCTAGATTAAGTGGGTGTGGACCTAATTAGGCTTAGGAAAGTCTAATTGGATAGGAGTGATCCTAATTAGGTCTAGGTCAAGTCTAATTGGATGTGTGCATGTGATTAGGCTAGGGTAACCCTAACAGGTATAAGTCAATTAGATCCTAGGTGGATCTAATTGGGCTCAGGTGCACCCAATCAACTATAGATGCACCCAATTAGGTATGGATGGTTTAATTGAGTTAGGGATAGGATAAGTATGGCTATGGATAGTAGACTAGGCTTAGGAAGTGTTTAATTAGGTTTCCTAGGGTGTCTGGTGGGGTTCCTAGGTCAAAATACGCAAGCTAGGGCTTCCAACACCAAAATCTGGAACCAGAGAGTAGTATCAGACATCTAGGATAGTGGTCAAACGTCTTATACTACAAAATTGGATGTCTGGAAATTAAATTAGATGTTCAATTCTATGCCAATATGAGTTTTGGTTTCTTGGATTGTTATTCTGCAGAAATCAGACGTCCAGCCAGATATCTGGATGTCCAAAAAGGTGCTGGAGAGTGGGTTTTAGATTTTGTAAGGTGGGTTTTGGTTCCTAAGTGTTTGGGAGAGGGATAGGGTGGATAAGAACATGGATAGTGCTATCCATGTTAGGGTTTTGAGGCTAAGGTGCCCTAATGGAGGTCGTTTTGGGTTTGGGAAGGTTGTCCTAGGGTTTTTAAGGGTAGGGATAAGGCTATCCTCCTCACTCCTCTTATCTGGATCAGTCTTCTTCTTCCTTTATTACTTTATTCCACTATCTACATCCTGGATTACTTTATTACCTTCAAATAGTAATAAAAACCATTAAATAGCAGGATATCTCATCTTATTATAAATAGACTGATGCAATGCATGATATGCAAGATATGAGTGCAATATCCACAAATTAAGCTAGGTTCAAACATTATTTAGGTTGATTAGGACCCATGATTGCTGTGCAATCACCTCCCGTTAAGCACTGAGTTTAACGCCATCAGCCTGGCGAAATAAGCTCAGGGAGAATGGAGATCAAAAGATACCTCAACCAAGTTTGTATCAGTGAGTTTAATGAACAGCTTAAGTCACTGGCCATTCACAATGAAAGGTTTAGAATCAAGGTTGGGTTGACTGATTTTGATGGCTCATTTCCAAAGATTCGTCTCACCAAGAATGGTCCAATCCATTTTGATCTGAGTTTGCCTGGGAAAAGTTTTAGCTTGGCATCAATGAGTAGGACCTTTTGACCAGGATGGAAAGTTTTTCTGGAAATGTGTTTGTCATGAAAAGCCTTCACCTGCTCTTTGTACATTCACGAGTTCTAGCACACATCATTGCGTAGTTCCTCGATCTCGCTCATTTGAAGGTGACGGTGGGTTCGACCTTATGCGGATCTAGATTGCACTTTCATACTGCCCAATAGTCTTTGTGCTCCATCTCGACAGGGAGGTGACATGCCTTCCCGTACACCAATCTAAATGGAGACATACCTAATTGGATTTTGTGGGCAGTCCTATAAGCCCACAAAGCTTCCGAAAGTCAAGCTGACCAGTCTTTCCTGTCAGGCCAAATAGTGACTTGGAGGATTTTCTTGATCTCCTGATTAGACAATTCAGCCAATTGGTTTAGGGGTGGTAAGGAGTTGATAGATGGCCGTTCTCGCACATTTTGAAGTCGTCAAAAATCATAGTATAGGTGCGCAAAAACGTTTGTCAAAAAAATGATTTCTAAAGATAACAAGACCTTGAGTCCTGATCGTTCGTCTCTAGGAGGCATTTGTTCAAATATGAAATCGATCTTTTCTCGCTCTACTTATTTAAAATCGCATGGCAGTTTATGGTTATTACGTATTTAAACACGACATGCTTAGTTGCAATAGATGATAATGAAAAGCAGGCAACTTTAATCACACGAAATATTTTGCAATCACTAAGCTCATGGTTATTTCCAACATAGAGATATGTATATAAAAAATATATCTTTCATTCATTCATTCAGAGGATGTTTGCAACATGGAATGTAGAGGAAAGCTTATACATGAAAGCTTAAAAAGCACAAACCTAGCCAATAGAAAATGATCACATACAGGAATCTATGGGGGGATTTTGCATGCATCATTAGGGGAGAATAAGAACTACACTACTAAGCAGTAAATATAAACAACTAGCTACTAAGCTATCAGAAAGTGAGGGCATTCGGAGGTGGGCTCCGATGGCCTTGGAATGGTTGAGAGGAGGAGAGGTAGCCAATGGTGCTTAGGCTGGCCCTTGGAGAGAGGTTGGAGAGATGACCCAGCATCCTAGCGTGGAGATGGTGGCAGCCATGGTGGTGCTCCTCGTGGAGGTGGAATGGATGTGAGGGTAGCTAACCTAGATGGATGAATGAATGCCAAGAGATGGATGGGTGCAAATGGCCACCCCTTATGTCTTCTTATAGACCTAAGGGAAGCTCTCTAGAGAAGTGTGGAACTCTCTAGAGAGAGTCTCATGAGTGGCCGGCCATGGTGAGAGAGAGTAGTTCTTAGATCCACCATTTGTGGATCTAAGACTTGAATGGCTCTTGGTTGCTAAATTTGGCAACCAAGAGTGGTGCCACTTGAAGAGAGTTCTAGAGAACTCTAGATGTGCAGGAGTGCATGAATGGGTGTGTGTGTGTGTGTGTGTGTGTGGTCGTGCCCAATGTGGCTAGGTGGTCTAGGTTAGCTCCTAAGGGTTTTAGGTAGGTGTAGGCCTTGAGTTAGGGTTGTAAACCCTAATTCACTAAGGTAGAGTGCAATTAAACTTAATACAAGTTTAACTGAATGGGTGTGGACCTAATTGAGAATGAAATAGCTCAATTAGGTTGGGCTTAGGTCAATTGGACCCTCATTGAGTCCAATTGGACTTGTGTGGGTAGAGATATGAGCTCAATTGGACCCTATGAGTCCAATTGACTAGGCAATGGTAATTGACTATGATTTAAGTCAATTGGGTTTAGTGAGGACCTAGTTAGGCCCTTAAGAAGGTCTAGAGGTGGTGTACTAGGGTTAGGGTACCTTAATTTAGGTTCCTATGGGGTTGGATTTGGGTTTAGGGAGCCAGAGACCCAAGATCAAGACTTGAATCTCAAAACAGGAACTGTTCCAGATGTCCAAAAATAGAGTCAGACGTCTTATATTAAAAAATCAGAAGTCCAAACTTCAATTTTGGACTTCCAATCTAAGTCAGGGGGGATTCAAGGTTCTGCTTTTGGTATTTTGCAGAAATTGGACGTCTGATAAAGTGTCTGGATGTCCAATAACACTGCAAAAGTGGGTTTGAGGTGTGCGGGAGTTGGCTGAGGATTTTGGATGTCCTAAAATTCATCTGGACGTTTAGATAAGGGTTGGAATTAGGGCTTTAGGGTTTCCTAGGTTGTGGTGACCTAATCTAAGGGTGGCTAAGGCTTGGGGAAGTCTCTAGGCTATCTTAGGGCTAGGATGGACCTAAGTTCTTCACATTTTACTGCTTTATTTCTACTTAATAGAGTAGCATACCTTAACTCCCTTACATTATTATCTACTGCATCTAATGTAAATCTTCGGCTCCAACTCTGCTGCAACACCAATTATTCCTGATCCAACTTCAGATCCAGCTTCAGATCTAGCTTATTACTTGTAATTGACATAATGCACCTAATCAGCACATTATAGCATTATTTTATGCATAGCTAAAAGAAAGTAGTAAAGATGCAGGTAATGCTTATGCATACATGAATTACCCTAATTTATGCTAAGTCCTACCCTAATTTAAGTCAATTAGGGCCTATGATTGCTGCATAATCAGGAGTTGAGACTCGGTGCGACACCCTGTACTTGGCCATCAGGGATCTGAACTGTGCATTTGTAAAATGGGTCCCTCCATCAGAGATAATGGCTTGCGGAACACCGAACCGAGAAAGATGTGCTGATGAATGAACTTGATTACTACTTTGTGATCATTGGTTCGGGTCGGGATAGCTTCAATCCATTTAGACATGTAGTCTACAGTGAGGAGAATGTATTCGAAGCCATCCGATTTAGGGAATGGTCCCACAAAATCATCCCCCATATATCGACGAGAATCGGATGTAAAGGCATCATATCGCGGTGGCTCATGTTGCCCAAGGTCTGGCACCGAGTGCATGCCTTACAGTAATCGTATGCATCCTTGAAGATTGTCGACTAATAAGAGCCGCATTGGAGGATTTAAGCTATGGTTTTATGTCCAAAGAAGTGTTCGCCACAGGCCTGGTCATGGCAGAAGGACAGAATGTCCTGAATTTTCGCTTTCGGGATGCATCGTCTGATGATCCGATCGGCACCAATGCGGAAGAGGTACAGGTCTTCCCATATGTAGTACTTGGCAATAGAAAGCAACTTGTCCTTCTTGCCTTTAGCCAATCAGACGAGATCTGATGTGATGCCAAGTAGTTAACCAAATCAGCGTACCAGGGAAGTCCAACATCGATAGGAGGTGCTCATTAGGAAAGTGCTCTATGATTGGTCCGAAAGGGTCGATTATATTAGAAGGAAGGTGGGTCAAATGATCAGCTACCACATTCTGTTTTCCCACCTTGTCGCGAATCTCGAGGTCAAATTCTTGCAACAGAAAGATCCAACAGATTAATCGAGGTTTCACATCCTTCTTCGCGAGGAGGTGCCTCATTGCGGTGTGATCTCAGTATATGATAACACGGGAACCCAAAAGATAGGATCGAAATTTTTCAAGGACAAAGACTACAGCTAGCAGCTCTTTCTTTGTAACTATGCAGTTACGTGAGCCTCGTCAAGTGTTTTTCTAGCATAGTAGATGACCACGGGTTTCCCATCTATTTTCTGCCCAAGTATCGCACCCACTGCATAGTCAGATGCATCGCACATGATCTCAAATGGTAGAGACCAGTCAGGGGATTGTAGGATTGGTGCTTGGGTGACTCAATCATGTAGGCTCTCAAATGCATGAGTGCACTTCTTGGTGATTTTGAAGGGGACATCCTTTAATAACAAATTAGTCAGGGGGTGCACGATTTTCGAGAAATTGGGAATGAATCAATGGAAAAAATCGATGTTCCCTAGGAAATAGTGGATGTCCTTGATCGAGCCAGGCATGGGTAGTTTAGAGATCAAATTAACCTTGGCTTGATCAACCTAGATGCCTTTTTCAGAAATGAGGTGACCCAGGACAATTCCCTTAGTTACCATGAAGTGGCTCGTTTCCTAAGAAAGAACTAGATTCACCTCAATACAGCGCTTGAGGATTTGGACCAAGTGCAAGAGGTAATCACCAGAAGATTCCCTAAATATCGAGAAGTCATCCATGAAGACTTCAAGGTATTCACCTACCATGTATGAGAATATGGAAAGCATGCACCTCTGAAAAGTAGTAGGTGCATTGCAGAGATCGAATGGCATCCTACGGAACGCATATGTCCCGAAGGGGCAGGTGAAGGTAGTCTTCTCTTAATCCTCAGGATGGATTGCCACCTAGTTATAACGGGAGTACCCATCCAAGAAGTAAAAGAATCGATTCATTGCCAATTTCTCAAGTATCTGATCAATAAATGGCAGTGGGAAATGATCCCTTTTCATGGAGGTATTTAGTCTTCGGTAATGAATACAAATTCTCCTCACATGGGTTGTCAACCACAGACTTGATGTTGAAAAGTTGTTCAATAACCCCACAATTAATTCCTTTTTGGGTCTTAAAGATGTCAATATTTAGTGTTTTATTCCCAAATTTTAACTCAATTTGGCCCTCCTCACAATTGATATTGGCCCTAGCTGTGGCCAGAAAAGGTCTCCCTAAAATGATCGGTGTGTTCTTCAAGTTCTCAGGAGCATCCATGTCCAACATTATAAAATCCACGGGGAAGTAGAAATCGCGTACCCTAACTATGACATCCTCGAGAATTCCTTTTGGTCACTTAATAGATTGATCAGCTAACTGCAATGTTACCTATGTTTGTTTGAGCTTAGTTTCTTCAAGGTGGTATAGTAGGGATGTAGGGGCTAGGTTTATGGAAGCATCTAGATCCAATAAGGCTCTGTCAAACTGTATATCATTGATAGCACAGGAGATCTGCGGGGTGCTTGGGTCTTTTGCCTTAGGCAGGAGTTTGCTCAAAATTGTAGAGTTAGCTTGCTTCGACAGTACGATTGGGTTCCCGCCTTTGGTTTGCGGCTTAAGTTTTGGTGTACATATATCATTTAGGAATCTTGTGTAAGCCGGTACGTGGTAAATTGCATCCATCAAAGTGATGTTTGCTTAGACCTACTCAAAGAGCTTGACCAGGTCCTCCTCGAGAGCCACGGTGATTAACCCATAGTTGTGGGCTATTTAAGTATTTAAGTGCCTACACATTACGTTAATTCTAACATTTATTTAGCATAAATTAGGATGTAAATAGATTAATTCATAGTTTTAATTTAATTACATAATCCATACATTGCATTCATATCTTAAGTGCATTTAGAATTAGCTTAGAATAGCATTCATCTAATTAGACAACCAATTAGGTATATTGTTTTCATTAACATAGAAGTTGAGGGTCTGTATATAAATGACCATAATATTTTAACATTATTTTCTTTACTCTTCTCCTTGCAGGAACGGCTGGCTGCCGCTCCAACGTCGAACGACTGCAGTGAAGACCAATTTAAGGGGGAGCGGATGTGGTGGATCTGGTCGGGCGACTAATTTCAAACTTGTGCAGGCCACTACAAAAGGAGGAGGGAGGCAGCCGAGCTCGGAAGGCCTCCGCCATCGACCCACCATTGTGCAGAGAGAACTTCTCTCTTCCACTCCACACTGCCGGCCTATACTGTGGCGACGGGTCTCCATCACCGTGGGCGTGTGGTGTGACAGGCCACACCGCCATCTGAAGCTCGCCGCATCACCGTGAGCACCTTAGCGTGCATCTCCCTCGCCGTCGTCGCCGACCACCACCACCGAGCTACTGATTCAGCCACCCTTTCAGTAACTTAAGACGTCCGGGAAATTTCCCAGACGTCTGAAGCTACCCGCACGCCTCCACCCACTCGCCTGCGTACCCATCTGCACTCCACCCACTCACCTCCAATAGCCACGCCTTCCTCAGCCTACTGCATCCTTCAAACGCACACGTGCCCATCAACCTTCACCTCAACCGCGCCTGCACCCTCCAACCGCACCTGCTCTCCACGCGCCTGCAGCTCACGCCATCTCCACACACTCACCGGATGCAGCTCCCTCCTCCAACCGCGCCTGCAGACCCGCACAACCGAGCACGCCTCTGCCCCCGCATGCCGCTTTCAAGCGCCATTCACTCGTGCCTGCAGAGCCCTTCGCCCACGCGCCTGCACTCCACGCCATTCACCCCCGTGCCTACAGAACTGCCAGCAGCGTCCTCCGCCCACGCTTGCTGCAGCCTGTGCACCCCCACCAGCTGCAGTCGCACCCGCTCAACCGCCTGCAGACCCGTCCTCTCGCGCCTGCAGAGCCGTTAGCAGCAGCACGCGAGTAGATCTCACGCCAACAGCCGCGCAAGCTCACCGGCTGCAGCACCTCCGCTGGAGCTCGTCCGGCCACCTCCGGCTGCCGCGCGACTTGCCGCCACCACCGATTCGAATCCCTCGGTCCAAGGGACCTCCTCCGAGCTTCCCACGCCTGGCCATCCGCTCCTCGTCACGCAAGACAAAGGGGAAAAATTCCCCTGTTTTGCTACAGTAAACCATCAATTAGAAATTACATTTTATGCCATTGTCACTTTTTAATGATATTTTATTGATTCTGCATTGCGAAAAATATCCTATAGTTTCTCATAATTGCCATTTCAGCATTGTTTCTTGCTTAAACCTTAATCTAAAGGCAATCTTGGCTTGATTCTTGTCCAAACAAACTACGAACGAACGTTTTTAATTGGTGCGAATTTTAATACGTCATTGCCTCTCTATGGATACGACCCCCTCCTCTGTGAGTGGTTATTTCTTCTTAAATATTGATTAGTCGATTTTTCCACCACATTAAATTGCAACCGACTTAAAAGCGAAAGATCGACCAGTCAAATGGCGTTGTTGCTGGGGAGGCAACAGACGCAATAATTTTGCCTAATTTTATTTTGATTATTTGTCAATTGCACAGAGATTTGACCATTTATTATTTTCTTTTCTATGCGAGAAATTTTGTGCAAGAATCAGCCTGTGTGAGAGGCGACCCTTGATGTTGCCAGACGAGAAGTGGATGAGCAATTTTGAAAGGAGGAGAAGGACGAGGATGCGACGGACACCATTGTATTTAGTCGCTAGTTTAATTAGAATAGAATTAAGACTGTAGACTTAATTTTTCATTGCAGTTAGTTTGAAACCCTTGTTCTGGGGCATATTTTGAGGGGTCTGTTCCCCGATTTTGTTTTGGACCCGTGTTGGGTAATTTTTGGGAGTCTGTTCCCTTTTCTTTAGATTTAGGTTTATTTTTTTTATTATTATTACTTTTATTTGCTTGTGCATAAGTAGTTCTAAAAAAAAATAGAAAAAAAAAAATGGGCTACCTGCCCTAGGACGAACCATTTAGGTCTGTATGAGTAGCCTTTAGATTTACTTTTCTGCATTGCGTGCATTCTTGCATCGTAGATCACTGGAGGCATGGTACGCATTCTCTTACTTTGCATCCTATTTTTTATCACGCATTGCATTTAGGATTTAATGCGAAGACCACCTAATCTGTACTGAATAAATCTAACAAGTGGTCACATTTTTTTTTAGAAAAAGGACTAATTAAAGGAAGGACATTTTAAAAACTAAGGATTTGATTTTCAAACTTGGCGTGCGATTCAAAGTTCAAAATGTTTGACGGTGTATGCACACTTATTTCACTTGCACCACGGCACGCTTCTAGACATTCCTTAGGTTTGGAAATACTAGGACAAGAGCCCTCCTATCGTTGGATTCTGAAGTGTTCGGAACTTGAGATCAAAGGTTTTGCAAGTCCAAAGAGGGGGATACCCTGTCACGGATTTTTGGGGGTAGTTGAGAAGCACCGCGAAAGCACAGCTTCAAAGGAAGGCTTAGGCCTACTTGCATCCCTCGATCTTCCGTCTTTGGATTTACTTGACCATTTGAGATTTAGGGAAGAACACCTAAGCTCCAACTAAGTCTTCTTAGGCGAGCCGTAGGTCGACAATAGGCATGTAAATTGTTTGAACAAATTGTATTGTCACCTGTAATCTGACTTAAAATCAAAAGCCTAAATTGGGAAAGACCTAAAAGGTCCTTTTTGAATTGCGTTTTACTTGGGGAATTCTGATTGAAGTGTGAGTTAGAATGGACCACATTGCTTTTCATCCTTTCACATCTTGCCCACACCCTCACCCCCACTCTGCATCCTTCGATCCCAGATGCCGAGATGGTCCATTCCTTGATGGACATAATGACAATCATTGGGATCCATTTTACTCCTATTATAGGAGTATTCGCCTGGTTATGCCCCAAATCAGTGAGCAGAGCCTAGGAGCGGGATTTGCTTTGCCCAATATCCCACATACCAAAGAAATACCCAACCCACCCTCCCTGAAAAAGTATAATGGTTGGACAAACACTCCTGGGTACTATAAGCCTGAGCCTAACTTCTCTCATGACAGAAATAACCTCTCCTCTTTGAAGATGGAAATACAGAAAATGCAAAAAGAAATGAGTGAATTGTTAGCAGAATCTTTGAGAGTAGACCAACAAGAAAGAGATGAAATTAGCCACTCAATCTACCCCATCGAGGATGACGTACACCCCTCTACAATAGATGCATCTCCCATGGGAGAACTACACTTTAAGTTGGAGGGAAATTCTGGGGAGAATAGCTACTTTTCGAGGATCGATTTTGAAACCTCCCCATTAGATAACAATTCCTTGAGAGATCTACACTTTAGGTGGGAGGAAAATACACATGACAGTAGCTATGCATTGGATGAAGAAAGGTGGCAACCCGAGGAAGATGATGATAAGGTTGAGTATCCACCTGAATTATATTGGAGTCAAAAGAAGGGAATGATGGTACCATTGAAAGACCTCGACCCAGATGATAGTATTTTCGTGACATTTGATGAAGTGGGTCAAAGTCAAGTTGTTAATCCTACCCTCCCTTCTGATCACGATATGGAACTCAATATCCTCCCCCTACCCCTTTAGAGGTTGTTTTACCTATTTATCCTTTAGAACCTCTTCTGGTGACCTGGGAAGATTTCATTCCCATTTTAGTTGGGCAAGCATTTGCTATCGGGATTCATCATCAACTCGCCAACATCCTAGGTTACCTATGTTCTAGGCCAACATTGCTTTACTCATTTTATGGGCCTATTTCTGCAATTCTTGAACCTGATTTGCAGGTTCTTTGGCTATTCAGCCCAGCTCTAACCCAGGTAATATCCTTCTATGCAATGAGGACATTGCAGATTTTAGGCATGGGAGGGTGTACTTGGGGATATACACAGCATAATTGCATACATTTGTACATAAAAAAAAAATAAATAAAAAAAAAAGGGGTTTTGAGCTTAACTGGCTAGATCTTGCATTCTTAAGCAAATCAGAACTCTAGGGTAGACTAAATTAATTCTAGGGTCAAACTTTAGAAGCTAAATGAGTTGCTAGCGTTAGACCTTTAGGGTCCTTTGTGGACTTAAAAACTTATGTAGGAGTTAAGTTGCGGACCATTCCTCAAGAGGTTGAGGAAGGGAAGCTAGGGTTTGAGTTAGAAGGTGGGGTAGTACCTGGAGTCTTGTTCTACTTTTTGGTTTACGGGTCCTTGTAACCCAAGCATCCAAATTTCACACACTTGGTCTAGTAATCAACTTAATTTCTGTCTTTCTGAAAAGAGATTTGGTTCTCTTAGTTTTGACTTAAGAGAGGCTTGAAAACACATTTTGATTGGAAGAGTTCCCGCCGCAGGAGAGGTGGAGTATATACTCACCTTGAGGATGCGATGATAACATATTACCTCCTCGGCGCTTGTCTCTTAGGATATCCATCCTACTGGGGGCATGTAAGTGCATTGCGCGGTTCAGGTACCATGGGCGGCCCTATCTCGAAGTGCCGATTGCCATAGGCCTGAATTCGCTTAAGAAATCCATGGGCGATACTATCTCGAAGTATTGATTGCCAGGAGTTCTTGGGGTCATTATGGGCGGTGCTATCTCGAAGCATCGAAAGCCAGGCACCCTTCAAGGTATGGTAATGGGGACAATGAATCCGACACAGACCGTGTTGATAGCTGATCTGAGGTTAGACTTAGAAGAATCAAACCAAGAAAAAAAAAAGGTATATATAAAAATAAAAAAAAAATATATATATATCCTTTAACTCAAATAACTCAGGCCAATGCATAGGCACGGATGCTTTAATCTCAGGGATCAATAAACTTTAGGGTAGAGTTAGAAATCAGGGAAACTTGTGCCTGCAACTCATCTTTAGCCGACCTAGTCTGTAACTTAGCAACTACTTAGGAACCTTGGGTCTAGAGCTTGAACTTAATATGCTTCTGAAGGAAGACTAAGTAAGTTGACTAGTCTACTTAGAGTGCTAGGTTTCGCTTAATTTTGCTAGGGACTAGCAAAAACTAGGCAAGGGGGTATTTGATTAGCCCATAGTTGTGGGCTATTTAAGTATTTAAGTGCCTACACATTACGTTAATTCTAACATTTATTTAGCATAAATTAAGATGTAAATAGATTAATTTATAGTTTTAATTTAATTACATAATCCATACATTGCATTCATATCTTAAGTGCATTTAGAATTAGCTTAGAATAGCATTCATCTAATTAGACAACCAATTAGGTATATTGTTTTCATTAACATAGAAGTTGAGGGTCAGTATATAAATGACCCTAATATTTTAACATTATTTTCTTTACTCTTCTCCTTGCAGGAACGGCTGGCTGCCGCTCCAACGTCGAACGGCCGCAGTGAAGACCCATTCAAGGGGGAGCGGATGTGGTGGATCTGGTCGGGCTGCTGATTTCAAACTTGTGCAGGCCACTACAAAAGGAGGGAGGCAGCCGAGCTCGGGAGGCCTCCGCCACCGACCCACCACTGTGCAGAGAGAACTTCTCTCTTCCACTCCACACTGCCGGCCTCTACTGTGGCGACGAGTCTCCATCACCGTGGGCATGTGGTGTGATAGGCCACACCGCCATCCGGAGCTCACCGCATCACCGTGAGCACCTTAGCGTGCATCTCCCTCTCCGTCGTCGCCGACCACCACCACCGAGCTATTGATTCAGCCACCCTTTCAGTAACTTAAGACGTCCGGGAAATTTCCTAGACGTCTGAAGCTACCTGCACGCCTCCACCCACTCACCTGCGTACCCATCTGCACTCCACCCGCTCACCTCCAACAGCCACGCCTTCCTCAGCCTGCTGCATCCTTCAAACGCACACGTGCCCATCAACCTTCAGCTTAACCGTGCCTGCACCCTCCAACCGCACCCGCACTCCACGCGCCTGCAGCTCACGCCATCTCCACACACTCACCGACTGTAGCACCCTCCTCCAACCGTGCCTGCAGACCGGCACAATCGAGCATGCCACCACCCGCGCCTGCCGCTTGCAAGCGCCATTCACCCGCGCTTGCAGAGCCGTTCGCCCACGCGCCTGCACCCTCCAACAGCGCCTGCACTCCACGCCATTCACCCCCGTGCCTACAGAACTGCTAGCAGCGTCCTCCACCCACGCTTGCTGCAGCCTGTGCACCCCCACCAGCTGCAGCCGCACCTGCTCAACCGCCTGCAGACCCGTCCTCCCATGCCTACAGAGCCGTCAGCAGCAGCGCGCGAGCAGATCTCACACCAACAGTCGTGCAAGATCACCAGCTGCAGCACCTCCACCGGAGCTCGTCCGGCCACCTCCGGTCGCCGCGCGACTCGCTGCCACCACCGATTCGAAGCCCTCGGTCTAAGGGACCTCCTCCGAGCTTCCTGCGCCCGACCATCCGCTCCTCGTCGCGCAAGACAAAGGGGAAAAATTCCCCTATTTTGCTATAGTAAACCATCAATTAGAAATTACATTTTATGCCATTGTCACTTTTTAATGATATTTTATTGATTCTGCGTTGCGGAAAATATCCTATAGTTTCTCATAATTGCCATTTCAGCATTGTTTCTTGCTTAAACCTTAACTAAAGGCAATCTTGGCTTGATTCTTGTCCAAACTAACTACAAACGAACGTTTTTAATTAGTGCGAATTTTAATACGTCATTGCCTCCCTGTGGATACGACCTGCTCCTCTACGAGTGGTTATTTCTTCTTAAATATTGATCAGTCGATTTTTCCACCACATTAAACTGCAACCAACTTAAAAGCGAAAGATCGACCAGTCACACGGGTTTTGGTTTCTTCTTTCCTTTGGTCAAGGCCTTGGGAAATGGAACCTCATTTGGTTCCTCTAGAATTGACTCAAGATCTTTATCAGGGATCGGGGTTTCCTAGATGACCAACCTAGGGTTAGAGTCTACAGTCTCAGGTGAGTTGTGGCTAGGAAAAAGTGGGTCTTATGTTGCTTTGCCACTACAGGTGGTGACGGAATTTAATCTTGCCTGATTCTGGTTTGGGCTAGGGAGGATAGGTGTCTGCTACTGAAATCTAGAATAAGAGGTTGAAGCACGCACCCCATCACTAGATGGAGCAGAATGGGCCTCATAGACAAAGTTGGCTTGGCCCTAATTTGGATTCATAACGCACCACTAGTTCGGCATGTTATTTGGATTTGGAAGAGGCTGAAAAGGGAGTGCACCCGGTTGGCGAGCACTTGCCAGCTGGGCCAATTGATTTCGCAGCTCAGAGATCTCTTTATGTTATTTTTGCATGTCAAGCAAGGTCTAGAGAATCAAAGATGTCTGATCTTCCTTAGGTAGTCCAGATTGGAAATTTTGATTGGGCCTTGGTTGAGTGGGTTGATAGAGATGTGGGTTTTGTGGTCGAGGTTGGAATTGAGGTCTTGGATGTGGGTTATTTCTCGACCACGCAAAGTTTGGATGGTTACACCATCTAGGGTTGTAGGTATTTGAGAAGGGATTGTTCTTGATGGCACTAAGATCCTCGTAAATCTGAGGATTCCCAAAATAATCAGGGTACGAGGGTTCTAAGTTCCCCCAACTATGGTAGGCTGGCCCGGAGTTTCCTCCGAAGCCATAATTAGATGGGGGTGGATACACATCCATTCACGGAGAGTGGAAGATATTGTGTGTAGCTTCCCTACCTGAGGGCGATGGTGTATATGTGCATTGTGGTGTAGAGATGGTCTTGTGTAGATGTTGAGTGATGTCGTCCACCTTCTTCTCAATGATGAAGACCTTATCCAATTGACTGGCTACCAACTTCAACTCATCGGATGCCGAAAGGCCTCGAGATTCGTGTACCCCCCAATTGTTTGTCAATGCGCAAGTGGACGTCTGGTCATACGCTCCCACTGACTCATTGTTCAAGGAGTTCTTGTACATTCTCTCTAGAATTCCCCAAATCTTGTCTTCATGCTGGCCCATGATGCTGCCACCACAGGTTGCATTGACAAATAGCTTGATGTCATCATGGAGCCCGTGGGAAAAGGATTGGACTTGTTCCCACTTCAGGACTCCGTGATGGGGGCATTTGCGTATGAGATCCAGAAAACAATCCCATGCCTCTTGTAGAGATTCTCCTGCTCCTCGGGAGGTGTGTGATTTGGTGTCGCATAGCATTTGTGCGACCAATGGGATAGAATTTTTGCAGGAAGGCAGTTTGAAGTTCTTCCCATGTGTTGATCACATGTGGATAAGTTTTAAACCAGTAGGTGGCTTTGTCGGCAAGAGAGAAGATCTTTAAGAGCAAGTTGTCTCAATTCTGCATGTCTTCCCCAAAGGTGTGGGCCAGATGCTTCAGATTCTTAATGTGTTGGAAAGGATCCTCGGAGTTCAAGCCATGGAATTTTGGAGTCATGTGAAGCATACTAGGCTTGAGCTCCACCTTGGGTCCTCCTGTAGGGATATTGATTCATGGTTCGATCTCCACTGCAGTAGAATTGTTGTGATATGGCATTTTAGGATGAGGCGGTGAGTTGATGAAGGTATTAATCTGATCTCTAAAATCAAAGAATTGTTGTGGTTCAAAGTTTGGTCGTTCTGGCTGATCCATGGTTGTGACGGGAGGTTCGGGCTTAGAATAAGAGGAAATGTCAATATGATCAGGTTGTTTGCACAAACACAGAGGTCGAGGCTTGGCCTCGACGAGAGTGAATAACTAATGGAGGGGTCAAGTTTGGTCTTTAGGTCCTCCTCCCAAACATGCACCGATGGAGATGAGAGATAGAATGTCAGATGAACCCAATCAAGGCACCTAGAGATTTTTGGATGACTATAGAGGTTTGGGGAGGATGATACCCCTTGACCAAAAAGTCATCCACCTAAGAATTACCTGGACAGCCAAGAAGGGAGATTCCCTCAAAGACCCCTACACTGTAGAGCATCCCCACAGGTTACAGGGTTTCCTCTACCCGACCTTCCTTGTCATTGAGGGTCCAGGTAGACTTGGATGGATAACATGACCTCTTAATTCTACCAATTTTAAGTTTAGAGCAAGGTGCTTATGATTCCACTTGAACTTTAAGATATTTTTGTGCAAGGTGACCTAATTTGAAGATTGGTTGATCCCACAACAGAGGGCTTTTTCTCAATCTTCTGATCCAAGACAACCCTAACGGCATAATCAAATGCGTTAGCCATAATCTCAAATGGGGTTGTCCAGACTGGTGGTTGCAACACTGAGGCACAGGTGACTGCCATTTTTAACAAATCAAATGCCTTACGGCATGATTCACCAAACTTGAACGGCTTGTCTTTGACCAGAAGGTTACTCAAGGGTCGAGCAACCTTCAAGAAGTCCTTGATGAATCTTCTATAAAAACCCATATGCCCGAGAAAAGAGCAAACTTATTTAACGGATGTGGGTGGAGGAAGTCTAGAGATAGCATCCACCTTAGCCTTATCAACCTCAATACCCCAATTAGAGACCGCATGACCCAAGACAATGCCTTCTCGAGTCATAAAGTGGCTCTTTTCCCAGCTAAGAACCAGTCGTGTCTTGATGCATCTCTGAAGGATCAATTCCAAGTTAGCTAGGCAGGACTCAAAAGAATCTCCAAAAATAGAGAAATCATTTATGAACACCTCAAGAAAATCTCCCACCATGTGAGAAAAGATGGCCAGCATGCACCTTTGGAAAGTTGTGGGTGCATTGCAAAGCCCGAATGACATTCGACAGAATGCAAAGGTTCTATAGGGACAAGTGAAAGTTGTCTTTTCCTGGTCTTCGAGATGGATAGGGACATGGTTATATCCTGAATAACCATCCAGGAAGCAAAAGTATTTTTTCCCAGCTAACCTTTCTAGGATTTGATCAATGAATGGCAAGGGAAAGTGATCCTTTTTGGTGGCTGTGTTCAGCTTCCTATAGTCAATACAGACTCTCCAAGCAAAAGCTCAACAAGTGGTGAAGGTTTCCCCTTTCTCGTTAGTCGTAACGATTATTCCCACCTTCTTGGGTACAATCTGAACGGGGCTAACCCACGGACTATCCAAGATTGGGTATATAATTCTAACATCGAGCCACTTGATTATCTCCTTCTTGACCACTTCTCGCATATTCAGGTTTAGTCACCTTTGCATTTCGCGAGAAGGGTGGGATCCATCTTCTATGAAAATACGATGATTACAATAACATGGCTCGATCCCCCTAAGGTAGTGGATGGTCCAACTAGTTGCCTCCTTATTATTCTTAAGGACCTTAATCAACCTTAATTCTTGGTCCTTAGTCAAACCAACACTAATAATCACAAAGAGCATGTTCTCAATTGCTAAGAACCCGTATTTCAAATTTTTAGGCAATGGTTTCAATTCTAGCTGAGGTGGTTTAGTATAGAAGGTAGGGAGGACGCCGATGAAGATTCATTAGGATGATATAGTGGAAGAGGTTGGTGATGAGCATGTTTCATGTGGTAGAAATCAAGGTTTGGAGGAACCCATCGTCTTAGTCACAAAACTCGTTATCAAATACAATTTTACCGAAACTCCAAGGGAGTCCTGGGTCAAACATAGGGAGTCGACGTTTACTTTGTTTGAAAATCGCACTTCACTTTGTTTCTTTTTGGGTTTTTTTTTTTGTTATATTTTTTTTTGTTATTTTTATAAAGGATGCAAACAAGATGGATCACAATATGGATGGAATCAAATATGATATATTGCACAATTGTCTATTACAATAATCCATGAAAGCATAAAAGAGAGGGAGGTGAGAAGGAATCTCCCGAATCAGTTGTTCGGCGAGACGACGACACCTGGAGGAAGCTTGGGTGAAGGAGTTGAGGAGTAGGACAATGGAGGTGAGATACAGGAGGTTTCTCGATAGAGGAATGCTTCACCGAGGCTCTGGAATGGAGGTGAGGAGGTGGAAGTGATCTGCTATCAGAATGGAGGTGGGAGGATGGCTCCAAGGTGACCTATGAAGGTGATGGGATGAGGGATGAATATTTGGTGGGATAAGGTTATGCTACGCTAATAAGAGGCCTTTGGAGCTTGAGAGTAAGCTCTAATGGAGCTTTGGTAGGCTACTAGAGCTTAGGAGTTGGTGGAAGTAGAGTAGGTAGAGATGAAGAGGAATGAGGGGTGTAGGGGTGTTTATATAGTGGTGGAATGGAGGTGGTTTGCATGCACAGGCCTTTAGTGACATTTAAGACATCACGAAAGACCTGCCAGAGATGTCGCTAAAGCATTCACGCACCTTGGCTGGTGCTTAGAGGCTTGGCCGCAGCTGGCATAGGGCACAGTGATCGTCGACCGTTAGATCAGGCGTGGACAGTTGTGATTGCGAGAGTAGAACGCGTGCCTGCCCACGTTTAAAATCCACACCACTAGTGCGTACGATGGCAGCATTTGGATGATGCATCGCATGGCCGAGGCTCGCCCATAGATCGCACAAACTTTGATTTAAATCATGCTCCTCACACGATTGGAGGATCAGACGGTGAGTGCAGCTCCTGGTCGTCTTAAATGCACGCCCCAATTGACGTGCGTGCGATCTAGCGTGTGCCCTCACGTCGATGGGAGGCATTAGATCGTGTGTGGAGATTCTCGACCGCTCGATCGAGATCGAGCTGATCTATTTTAGCTGGCACTGTAGCAGTGATAACTCTACATCTAATGATGATAATTCCATCAACTAGAGTTAGTTTTGAGGATATATGCACGTTAATGACATACCATAATGGGGTTGGGAGCATTGTATGCATGACAAATTAAGAATTGTAGCAGTGATAACTCTACATCTAATGATGATAATTCCATCAACTAGAGTTAGTTTTGAGGATATATGCGCATTAATGACATACCATAATGGGGTTGGGAGCATTGTATGCATGACAAATTAAGATTACTTATAATCAATGTTTAATGGTTATGTGTACAAGTGCATGTTGAAACATGCCTCAGATGAGAAATCGAACAGCACGGATGGATCTAGATACGGAGTCCAACGAACTCGAAATCGCTTAAATTCAACATCCGGAGCTCCCCCAACAAGCCCAAGAAGTTCTGGCTATTGATTTGATGAACAATAGCCCACAAACAGCCACGTGGCACCATCCGTCATGCTCCCACCGACGTAGCACCCCCGCTTCATCATGCAAAAGCATCCTAAGCCGTCCGATCCAAGGATCGGATTACTGAGGAATCACAAGCGTGCGGGCCTCGCCAACGCGCTCTTCACCGCTCCAAGATTCAATCTCGGTAGTTCGATCGCCATCAAACGGTTGAGGGTTTGCGCATAACTGAAACAAAAGTGAAGACAGTGCAGCAGTCAGTGCCCCACCAAATGAACGCGCAATGCACGTTCAATTCTTACTGGTTGTGTCCGCGCGCGCAATTGAAATTCTGCCACTGATGGGTGCGTGGATAGATCAGATGGCGGCACGCGACGCGATCTTGAGCATCCAACGTAAAAGCATGTGATGACATGCACTCGTCGCACGCGAGGCACGATCCAGTGCACGCAGTCGTGCACAATCTCAGCCGTTGATGTGCGATCGGATGGCCTATGTTGCGAGAACATGGATCTTGCAAAGGCAGCACCCGCGGGCGTGGCGGGGGGCGACGTGGTGTGTCCTCAGCTGACCGATGGCAATCCGTTCCTTGGATCCGACGACTGAGAATGCGTGGGCGCAGCTTGAGAAGAAGAAGAACGGTCACACCTAAGCACCGGTGGGAGTGGGACTTCAACAACATTTTTTGAAGTGATTTAGCGATGTCCCAAATGTTGCTAAAGACCCTTGCATCTTTTACAAGTCCTCTTCTACCATATAAAACCCCTCAACCACCCCATTCAATAGCATTCAATTCTCATTCACTCTCCATGCAACACTAGCCCTCTCTTAGCTCACCAAACACTCCATATCCACCCTCAGAGTTGTCGAGCGGCCGACGGAGCCCCCCTCCACTGCCATGGCAGCCTTACCTCCTCCTCGCACTCTCTTTTACTCTAGTTTTATGTTGCACTATTTTAAGCTTTCATCTATTGTTGTAGTTGTAAACGATCTCTAATTGCGTGTTATATGTTGATGTTGCTTCTTATATCATACTTCACATCTCCTTAAGTGATTATCAAGTTTTAAACGCAAGCTCTAACCCTACTCTCTCTCTTTCACTCTCGTTTTCGCAAGCAAACCATGATACCATTTTGTGACACCCAAAGTGACTAAAATTAATGTGATTTCACACCTCCCTAAGATCGACACTTGGACTCACAAATCCATATCTTAATTTAAAATCGAACACATGAGTGCAAGCTACAATGACATAATTAAACCAACGCATTCCACGCATGTCAGTTTTTGGCATCGTTGCCAGGGAGGCAACGAATTTCTTTTGTCTCTTTCATCCCACATTAGTATTCACATCTTCTGACTCATTTTTCACTCTCTACTTGATTGGTTGCAGGAACTCAACGCCTTGGCGACAGAGGAGCGTGATCCGTGACGGTAGATACGGAGTAGAGTGCTGCGAAGACCTTTTGCGAGTATCACCCCACACATTGAGTGTTTGCTTGCTTAAAACAAAAATACAAAAAAAATATAAATCTAAAATTGGCGTGGTGAATGGCTACTTGACCCACATTCCAAACTAATCTCCCAACAAAAAAAATACGCTCTAACATTCTTGAAATCTTTCTGGAGTGTTCTTTCTTTTGAGTGGTTTGTGAAGCCACCATGATTTGACTTGGGCCACACCACTCACCATAACTAAAATCAACTCACCTATTAGAACAGCATGAACACTAGGGTGAATACACTAGGGTTATTTTTCTAGGGCCACATCATTCTAAAGGAAATTGACTTTCTCCCGTTGTGTGCAAAACCTTGTGTGCCCACTTGAACATTGTTTGAAAACATTAAGGAACTCCAACCCGAAAAAGCATTAAAGTAAGGATTAATCATTACACGACACCACATCCTAAAATCCTTGCTTGAGAACCATGTTTTGTTAAGTGCACACACACGCTCAAATCGGTTAACTAAGAGGCACAACCCCAAACAATGCCTCATCACATATCCTAAGCACAAGCACTAACCTAGTCCCTCATTAAAACAAAGTAGACGTGCCCTAGGCAGGACTAGTCTAGGTCTTGGAGGTGTGATTAGGTTTGTTAGGCACTTGGCCTTCATTCCCTTTGTAAAATTTGGTGTCTAGGTTGCGGGGAAGTGTCAAACGACGTGGTTGTGGGATCTACGAAACCGGCGGCACAAGCCAAAGGAAGAACCTTCCCCTCAATCCCCTCGTAATAAACCTGGCCAGATTAACATCGGGAAGGGAGGTTAAGTGCTTGCAGATTTGATCATTCCCTTTGAGGCTTCTAGGTCACCTAAGGTATACACTATAAGGACTAAACTTGCTTGCTTGTTTGTACACACTTCTCGCACCTATCTTTCTCCTCATCCCTCCCTGTTCTTCTCTAGTGTGTGCATGGGAGACGATCACTTCATCCTGAGCTATTTGTTTTAGAAAGGGAAATCAGGAGGAGACTTGATTTTTCGAGGGAAATGCCTAACCCATGAATTGTTGAGATTGAGGACCAACCTCAACACGATCCTATGGTCATCATTCACACCCAAATCTCTGCCAACCACCAACTTCAACAACAACAGATCTAGACCATCATGCAAGCCATACATCGATTGCAAAACCTGCAAGGCCAACCCCCACCTAGCCCACCACAACCGCCCGAGGGCAACCAAGGCCTCTCTATGATTTTTACAAACCGCCTGCTATCCAAATTGAGCCACATCTTAGGGTCCCCGAAGGGGGAGATGATTTTGAGCTAAAACCAAATGTCCACTTTCATGGGAGCTCAAATGAGGACCCCTTCCAACACCTAGACGACCTAGACAGGATTACCCAGACTATGAAACCAAAGAACATCAGCTTGGATATTGTTTTAACTAAGATGTTCCCTTTCTCCCTAAAAGGCAAAGCATCTCACTAGCTTAGAACCTTAGGGAGACCCATCTCAAATAAATGCCAGTTTATCATCATTCTTATGCATTAAAACAAACCTAGCTCTTAGGATTTGCTCCGCAAATGGGTTTTTGGGATGTATTTAGGCATTCATTGCACTTTTTGTTATCTTTTTAATGTGTTTTTGTGAGTGTTAGGGAAATACAGATTGCCAGATCCTTAGAACCTTAGCACTCAGGAAGGCAACTGGTGAAGGAGAAGCTCTCACCAGCTGGAACTCAGCTTGATCCAACTCACCATAGCTGGAATCAGCTTACCTAAACTAGGGTTAGCTAATCCTATCTCCATTCAACTCATCTCAGATGAATGGCAACTCAAGAGAGCTCATCTTAGCTCACCCTAGCTCAGGTCAGCTCAGATCCAGCTCAACTTAGCTGAGTCTAGCTCATCTCAACTCTCATTAGTACATGGAAGATCTAGCTAGCTCAACTGAGTTGATTGGAGTTCACCCCAACTTAGGTCCAGCTACATCCAGCTCCACTCAACTCCAGCCAGCTAAAGATGACTTCATTTCAACTAAGGAACCTCAAGTCCAGCTCCCGAGGATTCAGCTTAGCTCAACTCAGTTGAGTTAAGCTACCTTAGCTACCTCAACCAGCTTAATCCTCCCTGGGAGCACCAGACCCAGCTTACTTTAGCTTAGCTTAGAATCTAGCAAGGAACTAGCAAGCTAAGCCAGCTATAATAGCTCCATGCCACCCTCATCAGCAGCTGCCAGCTCTAGTTCAGCTCCAGACATCTTCTGTTCAGCTCTTCTCCCTTAAAATCCTAGCTCCAAATGCCTCCAACCCTACTCCTTACTAGCTAAGCTAGCTTAGCTTAGCTAGTCCACCTCCATGGCACTAAAGCCTACTACCCTACTACCCTACTACCTAAGCTCCAGCAAAAAGACCACCTACTCCTACTTTATTTTGGTGCCAACTATCCCTTCCATCACCACCCTACATCCACCATCAAAACCCATCTCCACCCTCCATTTTTTCCCACCAAAATCAATACCTTCTAGAAGGTATTTTTGGATGGAAAACCAAGGCACCTCTTTAGTTCCCTCCCATTTTTCCCTCCAAAAATATCCAAGTGATAGAGCGATTTTCACTTTGAATAATTAATATTAAAATAATAAATCATTGTAGCACAAAAGGTGGTGGAAAATCTCTCAATTAAAGATTTAACAGATATGAATTTAAAGCATAATAACGGATGTCGTATCCACAGGGAGGACTAGGCCAATAAATTCATGAGTCAAGAAATGCACAGTTCTCAAACTCTTTTGCAACTTTAATGCAAGGAAAATACTATTTTAAATGAAGTTTGCAATTTCTTTAAAAGTTCAAGGGTGTTTATGCAATTTTCAAGTCAGAAATTAAGCCCCAAAAATATGTGTAAGATGAATGTGTACTGGCTTATCATGTGAATTCAACTTTCATGCAATTCTAATTTGAAATTCAAGATAGAAACATGCACATAACATAAATAAAATAATTTCAAGAAAATCTGACTGCATCAGTGCAATGTGGCCAAAATAAAATATTAATATAAACTTGACAATGGCATTGAATGTAATTATTAATAGAGGGAAAAACAGAGGATTTGTCCTCTCTCCTCGCATGTGCGGCCGTGCACGGTTGGCCGCGAGAGTCGGTAGGGAGGTATGGCTTTATGAGAGCTACGCAACAGCGGTGACGCGGCGTCCGGAGGTGGCCGACGGCGGCCGGAGCGCCGGCCTGTTGGAGGAGACGGAGACTACTACAGTCGCACAGTTGGTTGTGAAGGCGCTGGCAGGTGCAGCGCGCGCCTGCGGGTGCAAGCGAGCGGTGTTGCGCCTGCCTATGGAGCGGGTGAGAGTGGCGGTCAGCAGATGGGCGTGCGGACTCCTGCTGGTGCGATAGAGCCTACCTATGCAGTGGGTGAGCGTGGCGGTCAGCAGATGGGCGTGCAGGCACTACGGTGAGGCGGGTCTAGCGCCTGTATGTCCCACTGGAGGTGATGATGCTGCGTCTGAAGGCGTTGGTGCGCTGCAGTGGGCACTTGGCGGGGGCAGCTGGGGCAAGGTTGAACGGCTGCAAGCTTGGTGCGGGGTGCCTACGATTGCATTGAAGGAAGGTGAGCGGTGAGGCATGCCAGCGTGCTGAATGGAGCTGCACCTACAATGAGGTGCACTGTTGGGAGTGCCTGCGGGCACGGCTGGAGGTGGATGTGCCTGCAGATGGCGGTGAAGGCGCACAGCGCCTTTAGGCGTGGCTAGAGGGAGATGCTGTGTCGGAGAGGTGTGCGGTGGGGAGCTGGCCGATGGGTGTGCGCAAGGTGGTGCGGTTGGGTACGCTGAGTACATAGTGCATGCGGTGGGGGAGCGGTGGAGAAGATAGAGCGTTTCCCCTCAAGGGGGAAGATTGATTTCCAGTCCACGTCACCTCCTCTCTTTTTTGACTCTTCTCTCTCTCCGCGTGCGCCAATCAAGGGATTTTTTAAATCCCTTTTCTATTTTTGGCCGGCGAGCATTGGAGGAGACAGCCAGAGGAAAGGGAAAAGTTTCGTTGGTTGTTGGGGAAATTTGCTCCCCAACCCTTGCTCTTTCTAAATATAATACCTGCACATAAAAACAACAAAATCATTACATATTAAGTTATAGAATGTTATAAACGTAAATCATGATGCGTACAATTCTTCTACAACTTAATTGCAATTATTAACACACCTACAAGGTACGATTAAAGGTACTTAGGCTTAATATTAGTTCATTAAAATGGACTCATCAAATACCCCCATTCCTAAGATTTGCTAGTCCCTAGCAAAAATGAAAAATAATAAAAGTAATCAGAAGATTCTTCTTTTCCTACTTCAAAACTTTAGAAATCAAGACAGATGTGAAGTGCTGATAGCCTAGGTAACAGATCCAAGTGAAAGAGCCGATTCGCATTGGGAGTTCGCACATCACCCTTGGCAAAAATTTCTGTCGAGATAGGCAACTACTTCCCTTAGGGATAAAGCAGACGATAATATGTAATTTGACCCCAGCATTTGTCTTAGGTAGGAGATATTGAGTTGAATGGATTTGTATTTGGTGGCACACACTCAATTGATCCTACATATAGTCTAGTACTGCAGACTCTAGCTCTCTAGACTATTAGACAAGTCAACTTTGAGAGAGGCTACACAATTGTGCTCTCTTGATGTTCCTGGGCACTCTCTCTTTCCTTTCTTTCTGAGATCACGAATCTCACCAGATTTAGAAATTGTACTCACTATTTGGTGGCCTCACATGGCATCCACACTTCAATTAAAGTCCTAATAACTCTATAACTAAGTTAGAGTTCTCAGCTAGTATTCAGGCGATCAGAAATAGTAGAAGGTAAGTATGGGTCATATTTGGTGGAACGCGATAGGTATTCTGCTGCCTCAGAAATAGTGTTACATCATAAACTTAGACTTTATTTTATTATTATTATTATTATTTTTTGTAATATAACTATTTCTTTTTTCTCTTTATTATTATTATTTTTTCTTCTTGTTTTTGTTTCTTTTTTAATCAACACAACACAATACAGACTTTTATTTATGAGGCATTATTAGGGATGATAATGGTCAAGAGGAAGTTGTGTGGCTTATTTAGTGGAAGTGCCTATTCTCGGCACCAAGAAGGAATGGATAGGACAAGCGTATTTCTGACCTTTGACACTATTACCCTCCTTCAGCTGAGGACTCTATGAAGGACGGTGGTAACCATCCACCATAGTTATAGCTTTATTAAGACTCAATCTTCGTGTATCTGCCTTATTTGGTGACTCTCAGAAATTCACTCAAAGTATGCACACAGGAACAGAGAGTGAGAACTACGCCTAACTCTGAAGTATCATCATCTAATTATCCAAAACTTAAGAGTCCTTGCACTAGACTTAGCGCACCAATAATCTCTCTACTTTCTTCTCACAAATATGAGGTGGATCTATTGGACAATAGTATGCCTAACTCCCTATGAACTATCAAATGGTTCAGTAGACTTACAAATGCTCATTGGTTTTCCTCAAGGATCCATTGCCAAGTCTACTTGCATGTGAAATAAATGTACTAGATTCTAAACTTAAGAAATAATTCTGGAAGAAGAACCTCCAATAACAAAGGTATTTTGCTAGGGACTAACCTATTCTGCTCAAATTTTTATTTTTTTTATACTAACCTAAATGCATGAATACTTCCTAAAATGCAAATGCACTCCCCCCATGCCTAAATCCTACAATGTCCCCATTGTAAAATTAAAATAGGAGGAGAAAGGAAAAATATCACCTAACACAGCTTACTGGGTTGCCTCCCAACAAGCGCTGCATTTTCTGTCAGCAGCTAGACTAAGAAGGAACCTATAAGTCTGGTTCCAAACAAACAAAGTTAGGCCCTAAAAATATTCGTAACGGTGCAGACCTAGAAAACAGGTAACCATGGATGTTGGCAAGCTGATGATGCAATGTAATTCCAAATGTTCGCCAGAAGAAATGAAAATAGAAAATCTCGTTGGCTACCTTGGGAGGTCTAGGAATAATAAACGGAATATGAAAAGGGACCTCCTGAAATGGACTAAGTGGAGGATAATAAGGATCCTCTAGAGCAGGATGGGTTTTAAAAGATATACACATAATTAGTTCAAGCCCTTGAATGGCGAGAGTAAAAGTACAAGCAGCAATCCACACTCATCATTCTACTCTAGGATGTACTGGCCTGATATATTCTCCAGAAAGAATGTACATGAGCAGAGATCTGAGCCAAGGATTGGTTAGGGAGTATAAGGGTTGTTTGTCGTGTTGGAAGGTAATGGTTAAGTCCAATGAGGGCTTTGTAAGTGTTAGGTTCAATTCCAACAATGATTCAGATTGTGTATACTCCCTAATAGTAGTAGACAACTTCAAGTTATCTTGCCTAGCATTAATGATCGGAGTCATATTTGAATCAAAGGTAGACTCCAAATTACAACTTTTTCATGGCAGGGTCAAAATGTAAGAATCATTATCATTCAGCTCATCCCCAGATTCATTTGGTTCACTCAAATATTTGTCGGGGGGTATATGTGATTCATTAAGAGTTGGATCAGTATCCTCAATTATTTCTAAAGGAGGATCAATCATAATATTTTGGAGGAAGCCTATATCATTGAATTCGTCATTCTTCTCGGGGTATAAATCCTCAATTGAGGTGTTTTGTTCCCGAGAGTCTCCCATAGACTTCTCATTATTTTGTTTGTCCTCTTCTAATATTAACTCCTATTTTGATGGAGGATGACTCTTAAAAGAAAGGAGGAATCTGGATTTAATCATATTATTTCTATCCTCTGGAGGTAAATCCTCAAATGATAAATAATTCTCCTGTGATTCACTCCAGATTTTCAGTCCAAGTTCCTCTGTTCGGGTATCCTCATCCTCTGAATTAGACTCTTCATATCCCTGAGACCAGAATTGATCATCCTCTATTCCCTTCGGGTCAACTTCATTAGGTGCATTTGAATCCTCAGAATATTGAATGGTAGGTGTTGATTCCCTAAGTGGAGGGTCAGGAGTAGGCTCACTAAGAGAAGAATGGGATTCCACCAAATAATCAAGAGGGGAAGTGATAGGAACAATATAACCTTGACCTAGGTTGGTAGGGGTAAGGAGAATATCGTCATTGGGGTCATGGTCCTCAAGAGATACCATCTTCCCTTGCTTTTGATTCCAATGTAGTTCAAGTGGATAATCACTATGATCATTGTGCTCTAGTGGCCGTGTCTCATTGGGAGAGTTTAAGTGACAGCTACATAAAATTGGATCCCTATTGTCATTAGGTTCCTCAGAATTATTTTCATGATCATGATCATAGGGATCAGGACTATTAGGAAGCGTGTAGCTAAGTTGTCTTATTTCTTCATTTAAGTGTTCACTATTCCTCAACATCTCTCCCATTGATTCCATTATTTCCTTTTGCTGTTTTTGCATTTCTATCATAAAAGAGGAGAGGCTACTATTATCAGGTTGGGGAGGATAGTCAATTTCAGTCTCTAGTTGCCTACGGGTACCGGTCCAACCTCGATACGGAAAATCATGAAGGGTGGGAGGGTTGGGTGTTTGCATGGAAGTATGGATTTCAGGATCGGAAAATCCTGCTCCTAGGCTCTGCTCAAAAGTGGGAGTTATCAAGTCGGTACTCCCAGGGTAAGAATGAGAATGATCCCATGAATTGTCAATGTACCCATCAAAGGATGGATATGCTCGGAGCATGGGATCCTGATTAAAAGATGGGAAGTATTGACTGATAATCTGAATGATAGGAGTAAGAGTAATCCATTTCTTTAAGCAAAACAATTTTAACTCTCTTAGGATTTAGCAAAATTCAGAATATAAGCAGAAAACCTCCTAGAGAGTTCTATTGTCAAAGCAAATGCAAATTCAACGGGATCTGTTTCTAGTAGATTGTAGGTCTTAGAGTTATATGTTTAGCTGGTGGCCAAACAAGTTTTGCAAAAATTATGCTTCCTAGACCAACCTTCGCTGGTGCCAATAACCTACTCGCAAGGGATGGAAGTCTCGAATCGAGCCCACACATGAGGAACCGTAGTAACTTGGTGGATATGCTTGTTGATTTCCGACTAACTTCCCTTATGGTGCAAAAGAGGAGAGGTAGAAATTTATCTAGTGACCTTATGTGGGGTGCACAGTGTCTCAAGTGTGCAAACATATGATCGTGTTTTGATTTTTTTGAAATTCTGCAAACAGGATCCTTTTGCACACAATTTTTAGTCACAGATTTTAAAGTCCAACCTCTTAACAGTCCCAATTAGTTTAAAGTGACCACTGAATTAATTTGATTCAAGCACTTTAGTGGTCTTAGATTTAGGTTCAATGCATATGCATGACAAGTAATTAATGCTCAAGAGAAGACGTACCTTACTCCAGCTTTCTTCGTGCAGTAATGAATGCAATTCAATAAAAATAAACTAGGTGCTTCTCATTCAGTCCTAGATGGTCGTCCTATAGATATGCAGCTTCTAGCAGGCAGTTCGATTTTTTTTTTTATATAATAAACAAATAGACTTAATCTAACTAACTAATCGAAATTCAGTTCAAACAGTTCAAATAACCCTATACTCTGAATAAATGGGAACACGCTCCTGAAAATACGCTCCTACATACAAGAGCGATAAGAAATAAAATGGCACTGGGAACACGTTCCCAAAAATACCCAACAAGGGTCCAAAAGACAAAAACTAAATTCTAGTGTCTATCTAACTAAATCTAACTAAGACCTATTGCCTAAATAAGAAATAGGCTTCTCCGTAAGCCTATGTGCATGGGATTAAGGCCCACGTGTTCCTGTTGCCATCCTCCAGGTGGCTTCAAGGTCCACCAAAAAGATTGTCTCCGCCATACGCGTTGTTCAGGTTCAATGTCGTCGCTTTGCTGCGCCTCGTCACCATGTCAGATTCCTTGCACAATAATAAAAAATAATAATTAGATGATTGCGCAACTCATAATATTCCAAAAATAATAACGTGAATCTATTGCGTCTGTTGCCTCCTCGGCAACGATGCCAATTTGATAGAGCGATTTTCACTTTGAATAATTAATATTAAGATAATAAATCGTTGTAGCACAAAAGGTGGTGGAAAATCTCTGAATCAAAGATTTAACAGATATGAATTTAAACCACAATAACGGATTTCGTATCCACAGGGCGGACTAGGCCAATAAATTCATGAGTCAAGGAATGCACAGTTCGCAAACTCTTCTGCAACTTTAATGCAAGGAAAATGCTGTTTTAAATGAAGTTTGCAATTTCTTTAAAAGTTCTCGGGTGTTTATGCAATTTTCAAGTCAGAAATGAAGCCCCAAAAATATGTGTAAGATGCATGTGTACTGGCTTATCATGTGAATTCAACTTTCATGCAATTCTAATTTGAAATTCAAGATAGAAACATGCACATAACACAAATAAAATAATTTCAAGAAAATCTGAGTGCATCTGTGCAATGTGGCCAGAATAAAATATTAATATAAAATTGACAATGGCATTGAATGTAATTATTAATAGAGGAAAAAATAGAGGATTTCTCCTCTCTCCTCCTCATGTGTGCGGCCGTGCATGGTTGGCCGCAAGAGCCGGCAAGGAGGTGCGGCTTGATGAGAGCTCGCAACGGCGGTGACGTGGCGTCCGGAGGTGGCCAGCGGCGGCCAGTGGAGGTGGCCGGAGTGCCGGCTTGTTGGAAGAAACGGAGACTGTTGTAGCTGCACGGCTGGCTGTGAAGGCGCTGGTGAGTGCAGCGTGCACCTACGGGTGCGGGCGAGCGGTGTTGCGCTTGCCTATGGAGCGGGTGAGTGTGGCAGTCAGCAAATGGACGTGCGGGCGCCTGCTGGTGTGGTAGCCCTTGCCTATGGAGCTGGTGAGCGTGGTGGTTAGCAGATGGGCGTGCGGGAGCTGCAGTGAGGCAAGTCTAGTGCCTGCAGGTCCCGCTGAAGGTGATGGTGCTGCGCCTGAAGGCGTAGGTGCGCTGCAGTGGGCGATTGGCGGGTGCGGCTGGGGCAAGGGTGAACAGCTGCAGGCTTGGTGTTGGGTGCCTACGATTGCGCTGAAGGAAGGTGAGTGGTGAGGCGTGCGGGCATGCTGAAGGGAGGTGCACTTGCAATGAGGCGCGCGGTTGGGAGCACCTGCGGGCGCGGCTGGAGGTGGATGTGCCTGCAAATGGCGGTGAAGGCGCACAGCTCCTTTAGGTGCAGCTGGGGGGAGATGCTGTGTAGGAGAGGCACGCGATCGGGAGCCGGCCGACGGGCGTGCGCAAGGTGGTGCGGTTGGGTGCACTGAGTACATAGTGCATGCGGTGGAGAAGGAGCAGTGGAGAAGATAGAGCCTTTCCCCGCAAGGGGGGGAATATTGATTTCCAGTCCACGTTGCCTCCTCTCTTTATTAACTCTTCTCTCTCTCAGCATGTGCCAATCAAGGGATTTTTTAAATCCCTTTTCTATCTTTGGCCGGCAGGCGTTGGAGGAGACGGCCGGATGAAAGGGAAAAGTTCCGTCGGTTGTTGGGGAAATTTGCTCCCCAACCCTTGCTCTTTCTAAATATAATACCTGCACATAAAAACAACAAAATCATTACATATTAAGTTATAGAATGTTATAAACGTAAATCATGATGTGTACAATTCTTCTACAACTTAATTGCAATTATTAACACACCTACAAGGTACGATTAACGGTACTTAGGCTTAATATTAGTCCATTAAAATGGACTCATCACCAAGCACCCCTTCATTTCCCTCCAAAAAAATACCATAACCACCCCCCTTCCCATCCTATAAATACCCCACCCTACCACCACATAATTCCCATCCTCCATTAGTTTAGTCTACCATATACCCACCATAATTCAAGGCCAAGGAAGAAAAAGAAGATTAAGGGGGCATCCTACCCACCCCCTTGGTGCCTTCTTCCCCTTTCTCTTCTTCCTTGTGCCACGCCAAGGAGGAGGAGCACTTCCCCACTAGGAGGACGGCCAGGCAAGGAGGAGCAAGGGTGGTGCATGCCAACCCTTGGAGGAGTAAGGTTAAGGTGGAAGCTTCCACCTTGGAGGACACCATCTTGGAGGAGCATAGTAAGGATGGAGTTGGCGGACTCTTTTCAAGCTCAGGAGCTACTAGGCTTGGGGCAAGAAGACATCATCTTCTTCACCATTTCATTTAGAGGATTTGAGTTTTTATCTTCTTGCATTCCAAGTAGATTAGAAGCTTTCCTCTATTGTTTTGTGTAGAACAAGTTCAATTCAATTCAAGTTGCCTTCTTTTAAATCCTTGTCGCATTTGTTTTCTTTATCTTGATCTATCACTTTTTCACTCCCTCTCCCTAATTGCTCTAGGCCCCACATGCCTAAAGTGAGCTTAAGGAGAGGCCTTTCTTGTCACTCTAGCAATAGTTTAGTGGATTAGGTTTAGATCACCTTTTTCTTCATCAACAACTTTTCGAATGCTCGTTATTTCAAAAACCTAAAAAAAATGATATAGTTGAAAAGACCAAAAGGAAAGGTGATTTCTATTTCCAAGCAAGAGACCTAAATTTTGCAAACATATTGCCTCCTTGGACGACCGTAGATACCCCACTATCTAGGTCTTACAAATTTTAAAAGCATTTGCAATTTGGCTTGTTACAATGACTTTAAAACCTGCTTTTAGAAATCACGCCAAATTTCATATCACTTTTTGGCATCTTTGTCGGGGAGGCACGGCTTTGCTTTTATTACTTTTCTCTTGCTTGAAGTGGATCTCATCCCCTTCTCTTTTCTTCTATCTCATGTGTGCAAGAACTACAGGGAGCAAGCGGGAATTCTAGAAAGAACCCAAATCCCTTGTCTTCCCATGGATTTAGGTTGGTCCCCTTTATCATGTCACATAAAGCATTAAAAGACAACCAAAATATATTAAACTTGGCTTGTAGGACCCTAAATAACTTAATTAAGTGAAGTGGTGAAGTTAAAACTCATTGTTTGCTTGTTTGCACCATTAAACACCACACCATTTCAAATGCGGGTCTTCTATTTTTCAGATCCAGACTTCTATCTAGATTTGAAAAATCAATTTTGAACACCATAGGCCTCCTAAAATCTTGAAATTTCACCCAGAATTCCAAATCAAGTCAGGAACATTTGTTCTAAATTTCAGACTAATTGGGTTTGTATTTAATTTTTAAAAATTTATAGACTGGAAAAGGGTCATACCCTCTAATTTTCCTATTTTGCTACTGTCTGTGAACTTTTAGAATTTTTATACTCATCCATTTTTTGTGAAATTTAGCTTTCTAAAATCATTGTGGAATTCTACACATCTCATAAAATCATCAAAATTTTCTGAGGTCAGTGGTGGTACCGAAAAGTCCAAAATACCCAGAGGTATCATTTTTGAACTTTGACACCAGCACAAAGAGATTCTTTCAAAATATCAGAAAAATTCCTAAAATCTTTAAAAAAAAATTTCTGGAACCCTTGTTTGATTTTCCTTAAAATAGTGGTGTTTTTGGATCTGTTTGGATTACTACTTAATATAGAAAGCCTAAAAAAGATCCATTGGTAGTTAAATTTCTATCCTACAATCAATTGGATTAGGTTTTCTTTTTCATTTTTAGAGGCAAACAACCAAAAAGAAACATATCATCACCCATATAACTTGATTTCCTCTTGTTTTTGGAATCTCAAACTTGCTTGAAAATTTAAAAAGAAAACCCTAAAAATACACTAAGTTAAATCCAATCCTCAAAGATAGAAATACTAAAAGTTTTGTGACAACTTGTTTGAAATTGGAACCACTTTCCAATTCTTGCACACACTTTAAAATTTGAAATAACAAGGCAACAACCCAATTAACACCCTCCACATTCCGTGTGCACTATAGTATCCTAGACATAACTAAAATCTATAGCAACTTGACCCCTAAGGTTTCATCAACTTGGGCTTGCTATATAGGTCTTAAGTTTTCTCTAGTTAATACCAATTCTATCATCTATATCTGGTGTTCAGGCTAAGGGGCTGTGTCAAATGACCAGGCGTGGGTTTGTACAAGCACCTGGGGATTTTCCTGGGAAACGCTTGGGCCTAAACCTCCCCTTAAGCAACTTGGCTACATTTGTTTATAGAACGAGTATTCACTAGTGATTACTTATTTCCTAGGTAGACCAAGTCTTAGGTTATTTTTAGGGAGTCACATTTAGGCTAGGTCTAGAAATTTGATTGCTTGTTTGCACACTTTCTCTCATCTCCATCTCTTCTCCTCCCCTCCCGTTTCTTCCATTTTGCACAGGCGGCAGTCCAAAACTCCACATTTGGAAGGACCACTTGATTTTTGCCTCCCCAAGAAGATTTTTCCTTCATTTTTCCTCCTCTTTAAAAATGGAAAATCAAAATTGGTCCTCTAACCTACAAGCTAATTATTCTTTCCCCAATCTTTCCACCCAAAAGCTTCTTAATTAGGCCCCCCCACCTAGCTTCTAATCCATTATGGCTCAGCTACAAGTTAAGCAACAACAATTGCATAAGGATTTAACAAACCTAGCCAACCAAGGGAGTCCTACCACACCTATCCAAGCTCCACACATTCCACATCTCACCCCTTCTCACATCCCAAAGAGATAAAATTTGCATACAACCCGTGCTGAGTATAATCATTATTCTGAGACTTTCTATGGTTCAATGGGGAATTATACTTATACAAATCATTACCCCACTCAAAATGTCTCCACCTTCTAGGAGTAATGATAAACGCCAGTTTATAATCACTCTTATGCAATAAAACAAACCTAGCTTGGGATTTTACTCCGCAAATGGGTTTTTGGGCTACATTTAGGCATTAACTAGGTTAGGCATGCATTACATTTCCTTTTGTTGTTTTAATGTACTTTTGTGAGTGTTAGGGATGAACAGATATACATAACCCTAAAACCCTAGCACTCAAGAAGGCAAATGGTGAAGGAGGAGCTCAGACTAAATGGAACTCAGCTTGATCCAGCTCACCACAGCTGGAACCTAGCTCACTTGAACTAGGGTTAGCTCATCCCAGCTCCATTTAGTTAATCTCAGCTGAATGGCAGCTCAAGAGAGTTCATCTTAGCTCACCCTAGCTCAAGTCAGCTCAGATCCAGCTCAACTTAGTTGACTCAAGCTCATTTTAGCTCCCACTAGTCCATAGGGAACTTTAGCTAGCTCAGCTGAGTTGATTGGAGTTCACCCCAGCTCGGATCCAGCTACATCCAACTCCACTCAACTCCAGCCAGCTGAAGAAGAACTCATCCCAGCTCAGGAAGCTCAAGTCCAGCTCCCGAGGACCCAGCTTAGCTCAAGCTAATTGAGCTAAGCTACCTTAGCTGTCGCAACAAGTTCAATCATCCCTGGGAGCACCAGACCCAACTCACCTCAGCTCCATTCAACAGAAGCCAGCACACTTTAGCTTGGCTTAGTAGCTAGCAAAGAAGTAGCAAGCTAAGCCAGCTGGAGTAGCCCCATGTTGACCTCTTCAGCAACTGCCAGCTCCACTTCAGCTCCAGGTTTCTCCTCCTCAGAACCAGCTCCTCCCTCCAAACCCTACCTCCAACACCTCCTCCACTACTCCACCATTAGCTAATCTAGCTTAGCTTATCTTAGCTTAGCTTAGCTATGCTCCAGCTTCCTTGGCTTGTACCACCCAAAAACCTTACCTAACAACTCCACCAACTAGCTCCACCTAAGCTCCACATAAGCTAACCCTACTTGGCGCCAACCTAGCCTACCCACCACCTCCAAAAGACACCTAAAAGTGTCACCAAAACCACCCTAACTACCCCCTTGTTGGTGCCACTTTTCCCTCCAAAAATCCCATTCATCTCCACCACACATCTCCCCTTAAACCCATCTCCACCCTCCACATAATCCCACCTTCTAGAAGCCTCAAAGCTGGCACCAACCCATGGCACCTCTCCATGGTTGGTGCCACTTTTAGGTGCCTCTTGACCAACCCTAACTACCCCTTTACACCCCTTTGGTTGCGCCAACCATCCTTAACCCCAGGATCATCTAACCACCTCCATCCTCCCATCTTAGCCCTCCATTTCAAGAGGCACCTTAACCCCTCTTCCTACCGTATAAAAAGACCACTACCCACCACCATTCAAACCATCCTTGGATAGAAAATTCACTCTCATACTCTACCTAGAGCCCATGCCCAAGAGAGAAGAAGAAGAAGAAGATTAAGGGGATATTCTATCCCTTTGGTGCCTTCCCCTCTTCCCTTCTCTCTTGAGCCATGGCAGCCAAAGGAGAAGCCAGGCAAGGAAGATCTTTGGAGGAGATCTTGAAGGTGGTCCACGCCATCTTGGAGGAGCTTTTGAGGGTGGTGCATGCCCACCCCTTAGATGAGAGCATTGAAGGTGGTAGCATCCACCTTGGAGGAGCTCTCAAGGAAGGAGAAGAAGGAGGCCCTCTTTTCAAGCAAAGGAGTAGCTAGGCTTGGAGCAAGAAGACTCCCTTCTTCACCAAATTTTGCAAGAGGATTTGTGTTTCTTTTATTGCATTTAGATTTTTTCATTTCTAGTAGAAGCATTCCTCTACTTATCTACGAACAGAGCATAATTTCTAGTTAATCAAATTGCCTTCGTTTTACTTTCTATTGCAATTGTTGTCTTTTTGTTCTAGCACTTGTTTCACCTCTTCTTCCTAATTACTCTAGGCCTCCACTTGCCTAGAGTGAGCTTAGGAAGAGGATATATCTATCTCTTAAGTTTTAGTTAAGTAATTATAGGTGTTAGTACTTTCTGCCACAATTCGCATTTTGCCCTCATCTTTTCAAAACAAAAAAAATTACATATTTAAAATTCCAAAAAGAAAGTTGAGATCTATTTTGTAAGTAAGAGAATTTATTTTGCAAACATTTGGCCTCCTCGGACGACCCTAGATACTCCCCTATCTAGGATATAAATTTAAAAGTGTATGTGAATTTGCATGTTACAATGACATTAAAAACCCACTTTTATAAATCACGCGACTTTTCGCATCAAGCAATTGCAAAATTCCTCTAATTGGAGGAATTGTCCGACTCATTCATGGACCAATCCAGTTCCTCTCCAACAACATAACCTATTTGGAGAGTTTGGTTCAAATCAAACTTATCAATCTGGGCCATCTCAAGAAGGCATCAATGCCCAGATGAGGAAAACCCTGGAGGATATGCAAAGGAAAACAATGAAAATAACTCGTGCTATTAATAATCTCAATGATCAAATTGGGGTTATTCCAACTTAAGGACCTGCAGAACATTCACCATCCCAGCCCACACCAAACTTTGTCAATCAAAGGAACCAACACCCAGGTGGACACCAACATTAGAACCACACTGTTCATCCTCCTATTAACCCAATATCTCAGCACCAACCTGGTTTCTATCAACATCAGGCCCCCCCACCTCCTCCCAGTGATAACCAAACTGCATATGCAGATATGTTGAGGAGTGGGAACACCACCACTGATTTAGGGACTTCAAATAAAATTGATGAAACCTACTCTCAACCTATGCAAATCGACTCCCCTAACCTCACTCAAGAAGAAGAAAAAGAAATCCCAAAAACACTTGATTCAAATCCTACTTCTCACTCTCAAACACTGCAATCCAATCTTTTTGATAAAAAATTAGAGCCCTCTCACCAAGATCTTTTGGACTTATTTGAGCAAGTCGAGAAGAATATCCCCCTCCTAGATGCCACCCCTGCCTTTGCTAAATTTTTGAAAGAAAAGTTTACTCCAATAGGGGAGGCTCAGAATCTAGGAAGGGTGGTCCTTTCTATGACAGCAAGCTTAGTTATTCAGAGCAAGCTACCTCTCACAAAAAAGGACCCGGGCGCATCTCTCATCTCAGTTGTCATAAATGACACCACCTTTTTTCGCGCCCCACTCGACTTAGGTACCTCCATTAATATCATTCCCCCAGTCATATTCGAGGAATCTCAATTTGGTGATTTTAAACCTACTAAGGTTTAATTTCAATTGGGAGATTGATCTACCATTCAACCGTGGGGAATCATTGAGGATCATATTGTCAAGGTCCGGAATTGTCTAAATTCAGTAAATTTTCTGGTCCTTGACATAGAGGTACCTACAGCTCTCACTAATACCATTCTTGGAAGACCCCTTCTGATTACCACAACAGCTAATATCAACTCTCATTTTGGGAAACTGAATATATGTTGCGGTAACCAGATTTTCTCATTAGATTTATTTCAAGCTTCCAAGAGGTCCATTTATTATAAAATTTTTGACACTGATAATACAATGGAAGCAATTTGTGAGAAATCCTTCTTGATCAAATCCTACTCAGCTTTGACCACCATGGATCCAGATTTTATTGATTCCTATTCAAAGGATGATTTTATGGTCCGAGACTTTTCAGATTAACTAAGGTTTGACTTTTACTCTTTCAATCTTCCTGATTTTTCACCAAAAACATCCATACTAACTTCACCCACCCTACATCTCATTGAATCCTTTCCCCCTCCCTTTCCATTGGACCTATCACTCGACCCACCAAAGTCTGGCATTTTACATGCACTTAAACCATGGCCAGATCCGGGTCATTCTTCCATTTTCCCTTTTCATTTTGATGCTGATTTCCTTACCATTTATCTTTTCAGGGATCTTGAGGAAAACACATTTCTTGAGGACATTCAAGTGTCCACTTATTTACATGATTGTCCATTTTCCATGCATACCTTCACACCTGGCTGAATAGCGTAAAAGATAGCACTGGATGGGAGGTAACCCATCATTTTTTCTGCTTTCCTTTTTCCTTTCTTTTTCCAGGTTTTGACCATCCTAAACCCGACCGCCCTTCACTAAGGTGATCCGCTTTCCCTCTTAATGCGTGAGGACATTGCATATCATAAGCATGGGGGGGTGTTTTTAAAATTTTGACAATCGATTTAGGATTTACAAAACCTAAAAACATGCATTTTTCTTTAGTCATTTTTATTTTCTTGCATGCATGCCCAAAAATAAAATAAAATAAACAAAAATATTGAAAAAACTTTTTGTGAAAAATTTTGAAATCAAGAGTAAGGTTGACAACTCACTTTTAGTACAATGGGATTTTATCTTTAACAAACTAGAGATGAGGATATGGATCTAATCATTAGAATCTCAGGGTCTATTTTTAGACTAGATCAGATATCCTTCTCTAAAATTCCACCCGAACTCATGATAGTTCAGGTGACTTGATCCACTTTTGTAATATGAAAAGTATTTGGCTTTGTTTCTGATTCAAAAGTTTGCTTTTCTTGCGGAACTTCCTGTGTCAAATTTCACACACAAGCCAACCCTAAAAAACTACTAAAAATCAGAAACACCCCTTATTTGTCCTTAGTAAAAGTCTGAAGCAGATCATTGGTTTGAGTTCCCACCGCCGAGAAGGAGGAAAATGCCTCCTTTGAGAACTCGATGTCAACATGTTACCGCCTCGGCACTGCTCCATATCTATATTTCATATCTTTAGACGGAGCATTAAAGCACATTTTAGTAGCTCAAGTGTCTTGGAAGGTGCTTTACCTATAGTGTCAGAGTAAGAGCTTGAGTTTGCTTGGAGCACCCCTTTACACCGCATTGTGTTTTGGGGTTGTGAGCTCCTGTGTTGTAATGGACAGTGCTATCCCAAAGTACTGGCGCCAGAGCCCCCTCGAGGATTCGTAATGGGAATAATGATCCCGACACATCTGTTGTAAGACTAAGCTAGAAATAAGCATGGGGGATAAAAAAAAGTTTTAAACCAAAAACACGCCCTTATAAATGTTGGCTTTTCACAAGCATGGACACAAGCTTTTAAAGGTTATTGCAAGTTGCGAATCAGACTCAAGGGCGAGAAAAATCCTAAAAATAGAAATTTCAAGTCATCTAAATTAACAAGGGGTTAATCTAGGAATTTCTGGATGATGTATTGATCTCATTTTATCTAATTTTTTGATCCAAAAACAAATCCCGATGTTTATCTTTAACAAATCTCGTACCTCCTATGTTTAAACCAACCAAGGTCACATAATCTCTTTTTCCTCAAAAGTCGAAAAAATTAGATTTCCCAAAAATTCCGCTTTGTAAAAATTAACGTTTTGCTAAGAGATTAGCAAAAGATAAGCATGGGAGTGTGGTAAACACTAGTTTGTCATCATTCTTATGCATTAAAACAAACCTAGCTCTTAGGATTTCGCTCCGTAAACAAGATTTTGGCCTGCATTTAGGCATTAATTAGGTCAGGCATGCATTGCACTTTTTGTTATCTTTTTAATGCATTTTTGTGAGTGTTAGGGAAATACAGATTGCCTGATCCCTAGAACCCTAGCACTCAGGAAGGAAACTGGTGCAGGAGAAGCTCTCACCAGCTGGAACTCAGCTTAATCTAGCTCACCATAGTTGGAATTTAGCTCACCTGAACTTGGGTTAGCTCATCCTAGCTCCATTCAGCTCATCTCAGCTGAATGGCATCTCAAGAGAGCTCATCATAGCTCACCCTAGCTCAGGTTAGCTTAGATCCAGCTCAACTTAGCTGAGTCTAGCTCATCTCAGCTCCCATTAGTCCACGGAAGCTCTAGCTAGCTCAACTGAGTTGACTGGAGTTCACCCCAGCTCAGGTTCAACTACATCCAGCTCCACTCAACTCCAACCAGCTGAAGATGACTTCATTTCAGCTCAGGAAGCTCAAGTCCAGCTCTCGGGGATTCAGCTTAACTCAACTCAATTGAGCTAAGCTACCTTAGCTACTCCAACCAGCTTGATCCTCCCCAGGAGCACCAAACCCAGCTCACCTAAGCTCCTCATGGTAGAAGCCAGCTTACTTTAGCTTAGCTTAGGAGCTAACAAAGAACTAGCAAGCTATGCCAGCTATAGTATCTCCATGCCACCCTCATTAGTAGCTGCCAGCCCAGTTCAGCTCTTCTCTCTCAAAACCCTAGCTCCAAATGCCTCCAACCATACCTCCTACTAGCTAAGCTAGCTAAGCTAGCTTAACTTAGCTAATCCACCTCCATGGCATTAAAGCCTACTACCCTACTACCTAAGCTCCAGCAAAAAGACCACCTACTCCTACTTTATTTTGGTCCCAACTATCCCTTCCATCACCACCCTACATCCACCATCAAAACCCATCTCCACCCTCCATTTTTTCCCTCCAAAATCAATACCTTCTACAAGGTATTTTTGGAGGGAAAACCAAGGCACCTCTTTATTTCCCTCCCATTTTTCCCTCCAAAAATATCCAAGTACCCCTTCATTTCCCTCCAAAAAAACACCATAACCACCCCCCTTCCCATCCTATAAATGCCCTACCCTACCGCCACATAATTTCCATCCTCCATTAGTTTAGTCTACCATATAGCCACCATAATTCAAGGCCAAGGAAGAAGAAGAAAAGAAGATTAAGGGGGCATCCTACCCACCCCCTTGGTGCCTTCTTCCCCTTTTTCTTCTTTCTTGTACCATGCCAAGGAGGAGGAACACTCCCCCACTAGGAGGATGGTGAGGCAAGAAGGAGCAAGGGTGGTGAACACCCACCCTTGGAGGTGGAAAGTTAAGGTGGAAGCTTCCACCTTGGAGGACACCATCTTGGAGGAGCATAGCAAGGAAGGAGTTGGAGGACTCTTTTCAAGCTCAGGAGCTACTAGTCTTGGTGTAAGAAGCCATCATCTTCTTCATCATTTCATTTAGAGGATTTGTGTTTTTATCTTCTTGCATTTCAAGTAGATTAGAAGCTTTCCTCTATGTGTTTTGTGTAGAATAAGTTCAATTCAATTCAAGTTGCCTTCTTTTAAATTCTTGCATTTATTTTTTTGATCTTGATCTATCACTTTTTCACACCCTCTCCCTAATTACTCTAGGCCCCCACGTGCCTAAAGTGAGCTTAGGGAGAGGCCTTACTTGTCACTCTAGCAATAGTTTAGTGGATTAGGTTTAGATCACCTTGTTCTTCATCAACAACTTTGCGAATGCTCGTTATTTCAAAATCCTAAAAAAAATGATATAGTTGAAAAGATAAAAAAGAAAGGTGATTTCTATTTCCAAGCAAGAGACTTGAATTTTGCAAACATATTACCTCCTTGGACGACCCTAGATACTTCATTATCTAGGTTTATAAATTTAAGAGTTGATCGATTTTGCACGTTACAACGACGTATTTTACAAACCACGTAAAATTCGTTATCAATCTCCACCTGGGAGGAACTGAGGCATGCATTCTTGAAGAAAATTTTCCCCATAGCTAAAACCAATGCTCTCAGAAGAGCCATTACCACATTCACACTACAAGGTGGGGAACAATTCCATGAGGCGTGGGAAAGATTTAATGAATTGTTGAGGAAATGCCCACATCATGAGGTTCCAAGGTGGCAATTGGCCCAGATCTTCTACCATGGTCTGGACAGCAACCTTAGGAACTTTGTTGATGACTCATGTGGAGGCAACTTTTTGAAGAGAGATGAGGAGAGCATGTTCGAACTCTTTGAGTTCATGAGTGAGAATTCTCTCAACAATGCCTCCATGACCCAGTTTAATAGATCTAGTAAACCCCGTGGTAGGATCTATGAGGTGGAAGCCAATTCTTGATTGGTTGACATGGACATTATAGCCAAAAAATTGGATCGAGTTGAGTTGGTGGACAAAAAGATTGATGAGCTATTGAATCAAACTCGAAACCCACTACAGATCCTCTCCCTAGCAAAGGGAGCTCACAGATTTGGTGCAATAAATGAACCAAATACACTTGGAACAACCCATGACTATGTTCCAAGGAGGGACCTTTGCTCCCTCAAACCCTGATTACTCTCTCCCCTCTCCCTCGGCACCTTCTATCTTTGAAGATGTCCAAGCTATCCAAGGTTACTCCAAACCTCATCCCTTCTCCAACACCTACAATGCTGGATGGCAAAATCACCCCAATTTTTCCTGGACAAACCAAAAATCGAACCAATTCTAGAACCAACCCAAGCCAAACCATTCCTCCTATCAGTAAAGTCCACCAGTTAGACCACCCTATAATTAGATTAGGGCGGCCCCTCTCCTACAAAACCAATTGGACACGCTGATAACAATGATGGCTGATATGAATCAGAAACATCAGGAGGAAATGGTATTAATGAAGGGACAATTGAGCCAGCTGTTGGATAGCAAACAATAGGGGTCCCTTCCTTCTCAACCACAACCGAAGTCAAGAAATGTGATCAACAGAGGCCCCAATCCTCAAGGGTTCCAAGCCAATCTCGAGCATGCCCACATGATCCAGCAAGCCCCACAGACACCCCCTGGGTTTGGTGCTTCCTCTTCTTCTTCTCAAGGATCTACCCATGGTCCCAACGCCTCAGCCAATGCGGTTACCTTGAGAAGCGACACTAAAACCTAGGACCCCAAATGGACGACCCCTCCCATGACCTCACTTCCTAAGATACCTGATTCTGAGGATGAGCAGGAGGAACCCAAGGTCCAGGAGACTGAACCAATTCAAACCCAAACGCCATATCCTAAGGCCTTGGAGAAAATGAAGAAGAAAAATGTAGTTGAGAATGAGGAGTTGTTAGATATTTTCAAACAAGTTCAGATTAGTATTCCTCTCCTTGAAGTAATCAAGCATATCCCAGCTTACGCTAAGTTCTTGAAGGATTTCTATACGCTGAAGCATAAACTGAGAACCCAAGCACCTAGGAAGGTAGTGCTCTCAGAACAAGCTAGTTCAGTGATATTGAGTAGCCTACCTCCCAAACGAACTGACCCAGGAGCACTCCTAATATCATGTAATATCGGGGACATGACATTTGATAGAGGCTCTTGGACTTAGGTGCTTCAATCAACCTAATCCCAACTACCCTTTATCACCAGTTTGGATTTGGGGAGTTGAAACCCACACCTGTGACTGTCCAATTGGTTGATAGATCCGTGAAAACCCCGAAAGGGGTAGTCGAGGACATAATTATTCGGGTTAAGGACTTCTACTTCCCAGTTGACTTTTTGGTCCTCGACAAGTCCCTGAACAGCTACAAAACACACCCATCATCCTGGGAAGACCCTTCTTAGATACAGCTAAGGCAAACATTGATTGTGACACAGGATGCATGGAAATCGCCTTTGCAGACAAGAAGATGCAATTGGATATCTTCAGGGTAGTTAAGTCTTTTGATTGTGGCTGGGTTGAGGAGCACGATCCCATGGAACCTCTGGTGGAAGAATGCCTCACTCTTAGCTCTTTAGCAGACCATCTGACTCAACTAGTTGATGACTACCCCGACCCATCCTAGCCTGTGGAGGTTGACCTTTGTAGAGTTGATTACCTTCAGCAACCTCCATGTGAGTAGATTGATATTGATCAACTCTCGTCTTTCCCTTACCCATCAAATGTTGTCCCACCTACACCCGAACTAAAGCCTTTGCCCGATAATCTCAAGTATATCTTCCTAGGACCTGACTAGACCTTCCCTATGATTATCAATGCCCATTTAACTATGGATCAAGAACTTAGGTTGACTGCAACCCTCTCTGAACATCGGGCAGCCATGGGTGGACAATTTCTGACTTAAGGGGAATTAGCCCTAACTATTGCACTCACAAGATGCAGAGGCGATTGAACTCGAATATGCGAGAGGTCATTAAAAAATAAATAATCAATTAGCTTGACGCTGGCATCTTTTACCCAATTTTCTATAGCCCCTAGGTGAGCCCCACTCAAGTGGTACCCAAGAAAGCCGGGCTCACCGTGGTCACCAATGACCAGGGTGAACCCATCCCCATCCGCACCGCTACACCATGGAGAGTGTGCATCGACTATAGGAAGCTTAATGAGGCCACCAAGAAAGATCATTTCCCTCTGTCATTCATTGACTAGATTCTCGAGCGATTGGCAAGGTAGAAATATTTTTGCTTCCTAGATGGATATTCAAGATACAACCAAGTTGCTATTACACCAGAGGATCAAGAGAAGACCACATTCACTTGCCCATATGGCACGTTCGCATTCGGTCGTATGTCATTCGGGTTATGCAACGTACCCACTACCTTTCAGTGTTGCAAGCTAGCCATCTTTTCAGAGACGGTGGGTGAATACTTAGAGGTCTTTACGGATGATTTCTCCATGTTCGGGAACTCATTCGACCATTGTCTTAGCAACTTGGAAAAGATCTTGAAGCTATCAAGGTCAACCTGGTTTTAAGCTGGGAAAAGAGCCATTTCATGGTTCAAGAAGGGACTATCCTCAGTGATGAGTGGCTACTCATCATAGCTAAAAAGTTGAAGTTAAGCTAGTCACTGGGTTAAACAACATCAAATTAACAGATAAAAAGGGTTAAGTGTGGGAATCAAAGAAAAAGACCTAAAACCTTTATTATATGTTAAAATTGCATAATTAGGCCACAAAATGAGATATGCTGAAGATAGAGAACAAATGGTGATCCATGCGTTAATTGAACACATAAATAAGTTTAAAAGGCCAAATCAAAAGTATAATTAATTTCTTAAATGTTCAATTAAGCACATAAAAATTTGAAGGCATTTGGACATCATTTAGGCCTTATAATATAGAGTTTACACTTAGGTCCTTCATGCACCACATTCTTGTCTTTAAAAATCCTTTTTAGACCTACTTGTAACCCGTAGGGACCCCTTTGAAAGGCTACAAGGTCCATCTTGTTATAATTCTCTTCACTTATGGGCCTACACATAATTTTTCTACCCCTTCGTGAAAGGGCTTTCCCTGCAATTTTCTTGACATTTCGAGATTGGCCTGCTGCTCTTCGCACACATTGTAGCCTGCGAAGAACATGGCAGATCTTGGCCATCTGTTGTCTCTCGCGATTTTGATCTGCGATTGGATCCGAATAGAAGCTTCGCGCGAATTGGCGCATACGCTCACCCCTCTCCCCAGATCCCATCTGACAATCAGATTTTGAGTTGGCTCATCGCGCGCTCCTCTCCTCTCATCCCTGCCACCGGTTGCCTCATCGGCTATCCTCACCCGCACGGTGAGCTGAGCCACTGAGTTTGCTACTTAAGCACCTCAGTGGTCGCACGCACAAAGGACCGCTCTCTCCTACATCTCTTAGTGATCATTCATCCACTCCAGTTTCTCCTCCCCACCAATTCTCTGATTTCACAGCCACCGGCTGTGAAATCCCTGCCTTCTTCTCGACCTCCTCATTGCTAAGGACCCCGTAGCACCTGAGGATGACCCTGGAGCCTCACTAGCAGACTCTTCCCTCTGCTGGAGTCATCTTCCTCCCTTCTTCCTCCTTAGCCACAGGCTAAGGACCCATAGGTCCCATTCTTCCTATTAGAGTAGATTTATCATTCTACAAATTAGTTGTAGCTATAGTTAAGTAGGTTTAGTGTACAATTAAAGTAATTTGTAATGTTTAATTGCACTGTTCTGGTAGTGTAGTTGTAGTAGTAGATTTAGACTAGAATTTCCCCCCTCATCTCCTCTGATCATTCCAGATCAGAGGGGATGGTTTCACACAGTCCATGATTACAAATTTTCTCCCTCTCCATGTTTCCATATTCGCTTCTGATTTCCATGACTTGTTCTCTCAATTCACCCATTCATTTAGACCTAATTTCAGATCTGATTGGTTTCTAATCTCGGATCTGAATTTGGCATCAAAAAGCACATTAGGGCTTCCCATTCACCCCATTTTGATCACAAAAGCACCTGATCTGAGCTAAAAAAGTGATCAGTTTGATGGATTTTTCTTTAACTCAGATTTCAAGGATTTTTACTTAATTGGGTTTTTCCTGTTTTGATCTAACAAACTGAGGAATTCTGATTCTCATTCATTGTTTGGCAAGGAATCTGAGATGTTTCTGATGTCAGAATTCATCTCAGAAGAGCCATGATCGGATCTGAGTTTTTATGAGGATTCTAATGCATTGAATGCATGATAGAACTAAGGAAAATCACTGTAGTGATTTGAGGTTCTATCTTGTGTTCATGAGTTTATGTTTGTGAAGATCACTGATGATTTTTAACCTAAGGAGTTCTCAATACTCCTTATGGTTCCAAAATCTGGGATTGGAATTGTGGATTTTAGTTGATTGATTCAACTCTTTCTACATGCTGTCTGTAGCATTAGGAAGAGTTAGATCAGTTCTGATGCTGATTTAATCTGATGTGAATTTATTGACAAGAGTTCTTGCATTTGAGTTGGAACATTCAGCATTTTTAATGAGAAGTGAAACCCTTGTCAGATGGGGTTGAGGAAATTTTTTCTTTTTAAGTTTGGATTTATGATTTTAATCCCAGAGTCACAGCAAGTTGCTGCAGTTGCAGCTACATTCCTCTTCTTCCCATAAGTCTGATTTCATTCCAAAAGGACTAACTGCAACTGCAGTTAAGCCGTCTGGAGTCAGATCTGATTTGCTGCAAGGTGGGAGCTTAGAGTCCTTGCTGCTGCTGTTTCTGTGTTTTAATGTGCAGCAGAAATTTTTGATCTAAAAACCCTGTAGAATGTAGTATGAAGACAGCTGACATGTAGTTGTAATGTATTCCTTGTATACAAGCTTTCCTCTATAAGTAATTGAATTTCAATCACTTGAATGCTTGTTATTTTTTTTTCTAAACATTTGTCAGCTAGTCAATTTGCAGTTTAACTGTCCACACACATTAACTAAATGAAAAAAAAATGATCAGTGTGCTAAAATGGGTAGAATTCCTGTTAGATTTCACTCTAACTATTGTTAAGGCAGTCAATGCCTTTTCAGATCCCTTAAGATCCATCCTAAGCCTTTAGGACCCCTTAGAAACCTTCTGAAAGGCTTTGGATGGATGAGATTTGAAATTCAATAAAAATGAGTAAAAATTCAAAAAAAATTAAAATAAAGCTGTCTGATCGAAGATTAGAAAGTTTTCTAATTACATACCAAGTTACATGGTATGCTGAACCCTCGACTTGGTAGAATTTGTCAGTCGATGGATTTGTATACCATGAAACTTAATAATAGAAGTGATATCTAAAAACATCAAAAGCACCTCTTTCTCCTCGTCTAATTCTTCCCTTCTCATCTCTTATCTCTATAATATGTATAAAAACCATAAAAAGTGAAAAACTCCAAAAATACTTAAAAAGTACTTTGTATATTAAGTATACTCTTGTAAATATAAGCTTTATACTAAGTTATATATGTAAATAAGTAGCATATGTATATAAACTGTACAAATAACTTATTTATATATTGTATATTGTAAATTTGGTATTTAAGTTAGATTATACTATACATATATTAATTATATAACTATTTATTAATTAAACTAACTTATATGTACTCTTAGGTTATATAAATCAATAGACAGTATAAATAACATTATTAAGCTATAAAGCTATATATAGATATTTATATGTCGATTATAAACAAATAAAACCCTGTACCTTAATTTAATTCTTTATACAAAATAAATAATTAATTTATTAAGTTAATAGCTAAGTTATTAGATTAAATTAGATAAATTAGTAATTTAGAGTTAGAATTAAGTAAATTGATTCTTTATATTTAGACTAATGTACTTTAAGTATTTTAAGCTAATTGAAGTATATTTATATCATATTATATTATTTAAACTTAATTTATAAGTAAAACAGTTCAAATATGCTATTTAAATGTAAACAGAACGGAAATTAAATCTGTAAACTACAATAAAAATGTCTATAAAATAGTTAGACATGTATACTAACTCTGTATAAGGTCAATTAGACCATATAACAGCTAATTTATAAGTAATTAAAGAATTAAACATCAAAATCAGTATGTACAAACTATATACTTTAGTTAATTTATTTATATAGTAAATATAATTAAAATTTCAAATCAAGTGTATAATTGTATAGTACTATACAATTATACTTTATTTTCCAATAATCTATTTTTATTTTAAAATAAATTGTGGCCCTCGAATTGAGGGCCAAAATGTCCTTTGTCGAGCAGCCGCATGCTATTTCAGCGTAGATGCGGCACTCAAATAGAGCCACATCGTGCGCTGAAGAGCGCGCGTTGCAGTATAAGTTGAATTTGTTATCCTAAGGTGCAGTCGTCACGGGCGCTGGGCGCCTGAAACAACATACCTTACACCTTCTGAGCATAAACATGATCATGAGCGTACGAGCATTTGTGGGCTCGGCAGTGTGTGTGTGTGCGTGGGCTGAGAGGCCCTCAGATCTGAGCTTGATAATACACAATTAAGTGGCCTAATGACAATTATGGCGTGCTTAGTAGAGGTCTGGTCCCACCCTCTAGGTGTTGTGTATCCCTCGAAAAGCATGCCCGTAAACTAAATACATTTTTGATTAATTAAGAGGGTTAATGACAGCAGTTAATCACCTGTATGCCGTAGTGTTGCAAAGAAATATAATGCAGAATAAGGCAAAGAAGAAGAAGAATGGTAGAGGAAGGGTAGCGTGGAAAGAGAGTGAAGATGTAAATATGTATAGTGAAGACAGAGAGTGAAAATACAGATACAAAGGATTATAATATCTATATATATTCATAGTATAGCCATTTACTTTTATGTAAATAACTTCGTACCTTTACTAACAGAATAAGACGTCGCTATAACCGTCGCTATAGACCCTGGTTTCCCTCTTTTAGTTTGTATATAATTTTTTCTGGGGTCTAGCGACACTTGCATCTGTCACTATAGCTTTTATATGTGTTACTGTAGGTGTCAGCTTAGTAATTTAAATTAGTGTACTATGTAATTTTAGTTGGTTGTGCACTTTTATGTAAGCATTAGTAATATAACTTACAAAGAGATAGTTTAGAGTATAGTGATGAAGTGTTTGGTGCTTATTTATAATTAGTTTTTTCAAGCATTTTAATTAATTCTTTGTAAGCAATTAAACCAAGTATTCATTCATTCATTCCTTATTAGACGTAAAACTTCTTTTTGGAATTAAAGGATAATTTTGGAACTAGAGAGTGATGTAAATCAGTAACTGCCTCCCAGTGAACGACCTGGAATAAAATCAGTAAAAATTAGTTAATTAAATAATAATGGTCGTAATGATGGTTGGTATTTCATACAATCAACTACAATGACACTAATGATATTTCCATCAATTAAATTCACAATCAACCTACTTCCAACCACCATCCATCGCTTACAACTACCACTCATTATTTTTGGCGCCGTTGCCGGGCAGGCAACTCTCTTTACGCCAAAATTACTCTTTAATTCTTTTTGTATATAGAAAATTTTCATTTTATTCAAATTCATTGATTGTAATTATTTTCCTTCATTGATTAATTTGTTATTGCGTATATATTCTTTTATTCTTTTACTAATCATTTGTTACTTTTCCACAGTACTTGAGGAGGAGGGGGAGCAGTATCATCTTCCATTTGGAGGTCATCTTCCTGATGGAATCGCTACGCTCCTAACCCGACGTCCAGGCGGAGTTTATCCTCAGAGTAGCTGTAGGAGTAGTAATAGTAGTATAGTTTAGTTAGATTTAGGTATATTAACTAGGACCAATTGTTAGTCATAAGTTGTGAGAGCCTATTCTCACACATTCATTGTAATAACAGTGGACTTTCTGGACTTTATTCTTCAACTCATCTCTCATCGATACGGTTTTTCCATTAAGGTTTTTCGAATCGATTTCTTTCTTTGTTTTTGCTTGTTGCATATAAAAAAAAATTTAAAAAACTCAAAAATCAAAAAAGATCTCATCCTTATCTAGCAGCAGCATATCCTTAGGCATCCATTTTAGGTTACATACTTTTCTGTTAGATTTCAATTCAAGTCAAATTTGCATATTAAAGATTGCTAGAGTCAGGTACGCATTCTTTACTTTTCTCCAACTCCTGTCATCAGTGCATTTGACTTAAAATTAAAGAAGACCATCTTTTGTAGTGAACAGAGTAAAAAGCGAGACAAGCAGCATAGAAATCACCTCATAATTACGTGAACTAAATCAAAAGGAGATATTAAATTTGTGTGAAACCTTGATTAAGATTTTATCGCCTTGTGTTGATTGCTATCGTGGACACAGCACGATCACTTAAGGTCACAACACACGAGTTTCTACCTCATCTCCTTCTACAACCATAAGATCTGGATTCGCACGCTAAGTCTTATCCAGACTCCCAGTGGATTTTAGAGGTCTACACATTGCTAATTTTATCTTAGGACACGTACAATTGTTTGAAACAATTGCTTGCGTATAACATAATTTTCGTAGCAGCCTCTAGGTAAAAAAATTTGATTCATCTCGCTTGCTTGGTCCTCTGAATTGATTGAGATTCAATTGGGATTTTCCGCTTTCTGTGAATTTAGCTAAAATTTTCCCATTGAGTTGTGATGAATTGAAGTAAACGTGTTTTCAAAAACCAACTCAATGGAAGGTAGGAGATCCCAGAACCCAGAACTAGTACTCCCCTTGGGTACTGATACCCAAGCTATTGCATCTTCCTCTGTGCCTTCCACTTCTAATCCCTTACCTCCCGAGTCTCAAACTCCTATTCACTATTCCACTCACCAAGAGGATGATCTTGAGTCGTCACAATTCGAGGATTTTGAAGAATTTCCTCCACACTTAATTGCACATCCTTCACCACAACAACCACCTATCCCTAGGTTCCAACCTCCACCTTATCCTAATCTTCCTAACCCACCCCCGGAGAGAGGACCTATGCCTCATCTTCAGCACCTTCTCGAAACACAATTACAGATGAATACCTTAACCCAATAGGTGCAACAACTTGCTCAAGCTGTTAATCTCTTGGCTAACCCCCAACTGCAACCACCACAACCTAGAAATCCTCAGGCACCACCCCAACTCGGTAGACCTCAACTACGGGATTACTATAATCCCGCAGTTGCTCAACCAATGCCTGTGGTACGTTATCCCAATGAGGGTCGTGTTGCTGAATTGAAGCCAAACATTATAGCACTCATTCCTCACTTCCATGGACTTGCTTCTGAGGATCCTTTTCAGCATTTAGAGGAGCTGAAGAATCTTGCCCAAACTCTGGGTCCGCAAGGACATGATCAGCACATGCTTTTAATGAAAATGTTCTCCTTTTCATTGAAAGATAAGGTAGCCTTTTGGTTTTGAACACTTGCACGTACTACACCTATAGATTCCTGGGCTTCTTTAGAACATGAGTTCTTAAAGAAGTACTTTCCTGTAGGCCGCACTAACGCCTTAAGGCATGCCATCACTACATTCACTCAGAATTCAGGAGAACAAATGCACGAGGCTTGGGAGAGATTTCACGAGCTTCTGAGAAAATGTCCCACGCTGGCAACAGGTCCAGATCTTCTACCATGGGCTCCATGATGACACACGAAATTTTGTAGACGCCGCTTGTTGAGGCAATTTCCTGTGTCGGGACGAGCACTCAGCCTTTGAGCTCTTTGAAGGCATGGCTGAAAATTCTGTTAATAATGCTTCAATGAGCATGTTTAATAGAAAGTCCTCACATTCCCACTCACATACTGGGGTACACAAGGCCCAATCCAGTAGCAGAGACTTAGAGATAGTGGCTAGTCAATTAGATAAAGTGGGCTTAATCGAGAAGAAAGTAGATGATGGAAATTTCTCTCAAAACCTTCATCATCTTCTTCTTCTCAGTCACCAGCACAAAACACTTCTTCTCAGTTTCCCACAGGGAGGGAAACTGTGAATAATCTCTCTGTGACACAAACTGCATTACCGGATTTCCCATTTCCATATCCTTCACCGGTTGGAGGAACCTTTGTCCCTCCCTACACTGACTTCCCTCCACCTTCTGGAGCTTTGGAGGAGCTCCATGACATTCATAATGACCCTTTTGCACAAACCTACAACCCTGGATGGCGCAATCATCCAAATTTCTCGTGGTTGGGAAATTCACAGAGACCTTTTCAACAACCTTCTGCACCATAACAGCACAACCCGATCCAAGCACCACCTCCACAATCACACGGATATCCACCGCGTGCCTACTAGCAACCCCAACCCAGGCCTACCCAATACTCTCAATCTGGGCCTACATGAGATGACTAGTTGGGGTCTATCATGAAAGCTCTAGCTGATATGCAACAACAGAATATTGCTATGCAGTAGAGATAGGACGTGGCCTTAGCTGAGATGAGAGCCCAGCTATCACACTTGACGGAGTCCCGTCAACCACATTCACTCCCATCTCAAGCACAACCCAACCCTAGGAACATACCTGCCCAGAGGTATGTTCAACCTAGACCGGAAGTGCAAGGTCAAGCACATGTCATTTCACAACCCTTGCATGACACTGAATTTTTCACAGACCCAAGTTCTTCTTTTCCACAAACACAACCACCTCTGCTACCTAACACTAATTTACCATCTACCTCTAGGGCCGAACTAAATGCCATAGTCACTAGGAGTGATAAAAGCACACTAGATCCACCTCTTCCTACTTCTACTGCTTCTACTTCCACTCCTCCACTTCCTACTTCTCCTTTACCTAGGACTGAACCTCTTGTCACCACTCCTGTACCTTTTCCTGAAGCTTTAAAGAAGAAGGAGAAAGGAAAGAAAAAGACTTGTGTGTCACCTGAGGAGGATTTGCTTAAGCTCTTTGAGCTAGTCCACATAAACATCCCCTTGTTGGATGTGATTCGCCACGTACCTCTTTATGCTAAGTTTTTAAAAGACCTATGCACACCTAAGCGTAAAGCAAGGATTCAAAAAGGGAGTAGTCCAATCATCCTCTCAGAACAAGCTAGTTCCATTATCTCCAGTACCCTCCCTACTAAGATGAAAGACCCTGGCACCCCTCTCCTATCCTGCATGATAGGTAACACTGCATTTAATAGAGCACTACTTGACCTAGGTGCTTCCATCAATCTTATCCCAACCTCTCTGCTAACACATTTCAAGGTTGGCAATCTGAAGCCATCCGAGGTGTCCCTGCAATTAGCTGAGAGATCAGTTAAGACACCTCAGGGAGTGTTGGAAGATGTTAAAGTGCGGGTCAAAGATTTTTACTTTCTTGTAGACTTTATAGTCCTTGACATGGAAGTACCTGAGGATATCTAGAACACACCTATCATCTTAGGAAGACCTTTCTTGGCTACAGTCAAGGCAAACAACAATTGTGAGGGCCTTATAGAATTGAAGTTTGGAGATTAGAAAATAAAGATTGATATTTTTCAAGCCCAAAGAGGATCGACCTGTAGTTTAATTGAGGAAATCTTTTCTTTGGATTCTTTGGACCAGTTGGTTGAGGATACCTTAATCGATTCGTTAAACTTAGAACCTCAATACTCTTTGGACTCTGACTTGACTTCCACTGAGACACCCAATTTAGAGACTGAGGACCTACCTCCTATTCCTCTAGTATCTCTAGGATCTCCTAAAACTTCCACACCTGCTCCTTCTGATCCTGTACCTATTGAACTCAAACCTCTTCCTGACTCTCTCAAATATGTTTTCTTAGGACCTGATCAGACCTATCCGGTGATTGTTAACTCTTCCTTATCATCTGATCAAGAATCACGACTCTTATCTGTCCTGAGAGCACATAGACAGGTTATAGGATGGAGCCTTTCTGACCTGACTGGCATTAGTCCTTCTTACTGCACACATAGGATTTTCACTGAAGAAGGATCTAGACCTACTAGACAGCCCCAGCGTAGATTGAACCCTACATTGCAAGAGGTGGTGAAAAATGAAATGATTAAGTGGTTAAACAATGAAATTATCTTCCCCATTTCTGACAGCAGATGGGTAAGTCCTGTTCAGGTTGTGCGAAAGAAGGCCAGACTTACCATCATCACCACTAATTCTGGAGAAGTCATCCCTACACGCATTGCTAGTTCGTGGCAAGTATGTATAGATTACTGGAAACTCAACCAAGCCACAAAGAAAGATCATTTCCCTTTGCCCTTCATTGATCAGATACTAGAAAGACTGGCGGGGAATAGATTTTTCTGCTTTTTGGATGGCTATTCAGGGTATAATCAAGTGGCAATTCACCCCAATGATCATAAAAAATGACATTCACCTACCCTTATGGAACCTTTGCATTCCGTAGGATGCCTTTTGGATTATGCAATGCACCTGCTACATTTCAGCAATGTATGTTTGCAATCTTTTCTGACTTGGTAGGTGATTGCTTAGAAGTCTTCATGGATGACTTCTCAGTCTTTAAGAGCACATTTGATGCATGCTTAGACCACCTGACTAAGGTCTTGCAAAGATGCATAAATGTGAATCTAGTACTTTCCTGGGAGAAATCACATTTCATGGTACCTGAAGGACTAGTATTAGGTCACCTTATCTCGAAGAGAGGAATAGAGGTTGACCATGTGAAGGTAAAGTTGATTTCTGAATTACCACTACCTTCGTCAATTAAACAGATTAGATCTTTTCTCAGGCATGTTGGTTTTTATCGCCGCCTTATAGCGGATTTCTCGAAAATAGCCTGACCTCTCACTAATCTCCTCTCTAAAGATATAGACTTACAGATCTCTGACGATTGTGTTCGTGCCTATACGACACTTCGTGATCTGGTCACCAAGCCACCAATACTGCAACCTCCGGACTGGTTTCACCCTTTTGAGATCATGTGTGATGCCTCTGATTATGCAGTAGGAGCTGTCCTTGGTCAAAAACTAAACGGGAAACCCAGAGTCATCTATTACTCTAGCAAGATCTTAGATGAAGCTCAGAGGAATTACACCATCATGGAAAAGGAATTGCTAGCTGTAGTATTCGCACTGGAGAAATTCAGACCTTATCTTTTAGGTGCCCACATTATAGTCTACACCGACCACACTGCAGTTCGACATCTCGCTAAGAAGGACGTGAAATCTCGTCTGATTAGATGGATCCTACTTTTACAGGAATTTGATTTAGTGATTCGTGATAAGGCTGGAAAATAGAATATGGTAGCTGACCACTTATCCCGCCTTCCTTCTGAAGTAATTTCTCCTTCTTTACCCATTTCTGACCATTTCCCTGACGAGCAATTGCTGGTCATTCATTCTGATCTTCCCTAGTATGCTAACATTGTCAACTACCTGGCTTCTGGAATCCTCCCCACTGATTGGGTTCGACATCAAAAAGACAAACTTAGATCCGAGGCGAAGCACTATTAATGGGAAGAACCTTGGCTTTTCAAGCATTGCAAAGACCAGATCCTTAGGAAGTGTGTTCCAGATAAGGAGATAGAAAGCATCTTATCATTCTGCCATGACCAGGAGTGCGGCGGTCACTTCTCTGGCAAAAAGACTGCTGCAAAGGTTTTGCAGAGTGATTTTTATTGGCCCACAATCTTTAAAGATGCACACGAATATAGCAGGGCATGTTCACGCTATTAGTCTCTTGGCAGTATTGGCCGCTGGGACATGATGCCCTTGAACCCGATCATGGTGTGCGAAATCTTTGACGTTTGGGGCATTGACTTCATGGGACCTTTCCCTAAATCTTATGGCTTCGAGTATATATTGTTGGTAGTTGGGTATGTCTCTAAATGGATAGAAGCGATCCCCTCGAGGACTAATGATCATAGAGTTGTGACACAATTCGTTCAAGATTTAATCTTCTCTAGATTTGGGGTACCAAAAGCCATCATTAGTGATGGAGGGTCTCATTTTAGAAACACACATTTTCAGTCCCTATTTCAAAAGTATGGGGTGACACATAGGATAGCTACACCATATCACCCTCAAACCAATGGACTTGCTGAATTGTCCAATCGGGAGATAAAGAAGATTTTACAGACTACCATCCTATCGGGTAGAAAGGATTGGTCTTCCAGCCTTTCTGATGCGTTGTGGGCATATAGGACTGCTCACAAAACCCCATTAGGCATGTCTCCTTTTAGACTTGTGTACGGGAAACACTATCATCTTCCTGTAGAACTCGAGCACAAAGCCTATTGGGCCATCAGAAAGTGTAACCTGTTCCTAGAGAAGGCCAGTGATCTTAGAAAATTGCAATTTATGAGCTAGATGAGTTAAGGAATGAATCTTATGAAAGCTCAAGGATTTATAAGGATAAACTTAAGGCCTTCCATGACCGTCACATTCATAGGAAATCATTTCACCCTGGTCAAAATGTCCTCTTCGACTCTAGACTAAAACTCTTTCCTGGGAAACTAAGATCAAAATGGACTGGACCTTTCAAAATCATAAGAATCTTCGACAATGGAGCCATTGAGATCACTGAAATTGACAAATCTGAACCTTTACTATCAATGGACAAAGATTAAAACCTTTCATTGAGCTACATGATCTCAGACTTGTCAATTCCACCATTTCGCTCCAACATTTTGAATTACCATCTAGGTTTACGCCTAGCTGAAGGCGTTAAACTTAGCAAAACCTATCCTTGTATATAGTTGTTTTTCACCTTTCTTACTCTTGCCTTTATTTGCATTAGGTGTCTACTCTTGCATTTTTAGCATACTTTCATTGACACACATGTCATGCATTTCACTTCCTAGCCCGACTGTTCACTCTGATCCTAGATCAGACTTAAAATCATCCGCATAGAGATTTTATCTCCTCATTCCGACTTCCTTCCATCACCTAGTCTAGGATAGTGAAAAGCAGAGCATGCATTTGCATCCACCCTATTCACTCAATGAGGACATTGCAACATTTAACCATGGGGGGGTGTAAATGGTGAACCATTTAAACTGAAATACAATTGTAGACACACCTATAGTATGTATAGTATAGTATTATCAAAAATACTAAAAAAAAAAACTACAAAACCAAAAATACAAAAAAATAGCAAATCACAAAAGTTCCAAAGATACAATAAGGGACATGCACTCTATTTTCAAGGGAGGACACTAATTTTTAAGGAGAGAGGGAGAAAAAGTTGTCAAAGATGAAAAATAAGTGTTTAACTATGATCTTCTAGCTGAGAACAAAAATAGAATAAGTGTTTATGGACATTCAACCTTTACTGGTTTGACTTGCTAGACCACTATAGCTTGATTCAAGCTTGGGCTTAATACAATTTGAGCTTTGACAAGATAGATCATAGTCTCTCTTAACTTTAGGACGTATTCTTGTACCTAAGTCACTAGTACAGGATTCGTTGGTTTGCTTTGACTTAAGAGTCTAAGTAACCTTGGCTTACACTACACAATGTCAGGAAAAATCACTTGAACCTAAAATTCGACCCTAGTATTCATTAGGGAAGGTGGAGTCGTTACGTATGCGTGTAGGTAGACTCTTTGTCCTAACCTTTAGTCTTGTGTCTAGGAGAAACTCTTTCTACAAAAAGTTCACCCACCAAATACAGTACGCTCTACCAAATAAAGTTCCGGAGATATACTGACAGAAAAAAATCAGAAAAGTCCAAAAAGAAAGTTCTTGCAAATAAGTCAAGTATGTTCTCCAAAGTCTGTAAATACAAAAGTTCCACCAACAATGTTTTCAGGTCAATACAAATACCCTGTTTGTCCACCAAAAATTCTTTGAGCGACAAACACAATAAGGGTTGGGTTTGAATACTCATCAATTCTTAAGAGTCATCCAAAAACATGAGCTGAAGTTAGGACCAACCTGGACTTAAAAAGAGGTGAAACCCCAGGATTGAGTTTTAGAATTCACTTGGTTAGTCCTAACTTATCACAAAGCACAACCATAACCTCATAGCATCCTAAGTCTCTGTAAAACCCCTTGAGTCCTAGAATTCGACTTAATGTTTAAATATTAAGAGTCCTTGTTGGTTGAGGGATGGTCTATGTCATTTGAGTCTTGAGTTCTGGCAGGTTATCCTCAGTAATAAGGTTCTCACAATGTCCAAACATAAACATAGTTGGTTTATTGGAAAAATCTTTTAGCTTGAAGATCATCATCAAACACTTAAGACTTTTGAGAAAAATTGAGAGAAGAAAAAGATATCTCTTCAAACTTGCCTTGCTAATACTCAAATTGCTATACACTTCAATGAATTGTTTGATAAGGGACTAACAAAACATAAGCATGGGGGTATGATGAGTGGCTACTCATCATTGCTAAAAAGTTGAAGTTAAGCTAGTCACCGGGTTAAACAACATCAAATTAACAGATAAAAAGGGTTAAGTGTGGAAATCAAAGAAAATGACCTAAAACCTTTATTCTGTGTTAAAATTGCATAATTAGGTGACAAAATGAGATATTTTGAAGATAAAGAACAAATGGTGATCCATGCGTTAATTGAACACATAAATAAGTTTAAAAGGCCAAATCAAAAGTATAATTAATTTCTTAAATGTTCAATTAAGCACAAATAAAAATTTGAAGGCATTTGGACATCATTTAGGCCTTGTAATATAGAGTTTACACTTAGGTCCTTCATGCATCACATTATTCTCTTTAAAAATCCTTTTTGGACCAACTTGTAACCTGCAAGGGCCCCTTTCAAAGGCTGCAGGTCCATCCTGTTATAATTCTTTTCACTTATGGGCCTGCACACAATTTTTCTACCCCTTCGAGCAGGGGCTTTCCCTACAATTTTCCCGACATTTCAAGATCTGCCTGCTGCCCTTCGCACGCACTGTAGCACGTAAAGAACACGGCAAATCTTGACCGTCTGTTGTCTCTCGCGATTTTGATCTGTGGTTGGATCTGAATAGAATCTTCGCGTGAATCGCCGCGTACGCTGACCCCTCTCCCCAGATCCCATCTGACAGTCAGATTTTGAGTTGGCTCGCCACGGGTGTCATCGGCTATCCTTACCCGCACGATGATCTGATCCATTGAGTCTGCTACTTAAGCACCTCAGTGGTCTCACGCGCAAAGGATCGCTCTCTCCTACATCTCTTAGTGATCATTCGTCCACTCCAATTTCTCCTCCCCACCAATTCTCTGATTTCACAGCCGGTCCGCCTTCTTCTCGACCTCCTTGTCGCTAAGGACCACGTAGAACTTGAGGATGACCCTGGAGCCTCACTAGCAGACTCTTCCCTCCGCTGGAGTCATCTTCCTCCCTTCCTCCGTAGCCACCGGCTAAGGACCCATAGGTCCCATTCTTCCTGTTAGAGTAGATTTATCATTCTGCAAATTAGTTGTAGCTGTAGTTAAGTAGGTTTAGTGTAGAATTAAAGTAATTTGTAGTGTTTAATTGCACTGTTCTGAAAGTGTAGCTGTAGCAGTAGATTTAGACTAGAATTTCCACCCTCACCTCCTTTGATCATTCTAGATCAGAGGGGATGGTTTCACACAGTCCATGATTACGAATTTTCTCCCTCTCCATGTTTCCATATTCGCTTCTGATTTCCATGACTTGTTTCTCGCAATTCACCCATTCATTTAGACCTAATTTCATATCTGATTGGTTTCTAACCTCAGATCTAAAATTGGCATCAAAAAGCACATTAGGGGCTTCCCATTCACCCCATTTTGATCACAAAAGCCCCTGATCTGAGCTAAAAAAGTGATCAGTTTGTCGGATTTTTCTTTAACTCAGATTTCAAGGATTTTTACTTAATTGGGTTTTGCTTGTTTTGATCTGACAAACTGAGGAATTCTAATTCTCATTCTTTGTTTGGCAAGGAATCTGAGATGTTTCTGATGTCAGAATTCATCTCAGAAGAGCCATGATCTGATCTGAGGTTTTATGAGGATTTTAATGCATTGAATGCATGATAGAACTAAGGAAAATCACTGTGGTGATTTGAGGTTCTATCTTGTGTTCATGAGTTTATGTTTGTGAAGAGCACTGATGATTTTTAACCTAAGGAGTTCTCAATACTCCTTATGGTTCCAGAATCTGGGATTGGAATTATGGATTTTAGTTGATTGATTCAACTCTTTCTACATGCTGTCTGTAGCATTAGGAAGAGTTAGATCAGTTCTTATGCTGATTTAATCTGATGCGAATTTATTGACAAGGGTTCTTGCATTTGAGTTGGAACATTCAGCATTTTTAATGAGAAGTGAAACCCTTGTCAGATGGGGTTGAGGAAATTTTTTCTTTTCAAGTTTGGATTTACGATTTTAATCCCAGAGTCACAGCAAGTTGCTGCACTTGCAGCTACATTCCTCTTCTTCCCATAAGTCTGATTTCATTCCAAAAGGACTAACTGCAACTGCAGTTAAGCCGTCTAGAGTCAGATCCGATTTGCTGCAGGGTGGGAGCTTAGAGTCCTTGCTGCTGCTGTTTCTGTGTTTTAATGTGCAGTAGAAATTTTTGATCTAAAAACCCTGTAGAATGTAGTATGAAGATAGCTAATGTGTAGTTGTAATGTATTCCTTGTATACAAGCTTTCCTCTATAAGTAATCGAATTTCAATCACTTGAATGCTTGTTATTTTTTTTTCTAAACATTTGTCAGCTAGTCAATTTGCAGTTTAACTGTCCACACACATTAACTAAATGAAAAAAAATGATCAGTGTACTAAAATGGGTAGAATTTCTATCAAATTTCACTCTAACTGTTCTTAAGGCAGTCAATGCCTTTTAAGATCCCTTAAGATCCATCCTAAGCCTTTAGGACCCCTTAGAAACCTTCTGAAAGGCTTTGGATGGATGAGATTTGAAATTCAATAAAAATGGGTAAAAATTCAAAAAAAATTAAAATAAAGCTATCTGATCAAAGATCATAAAGTTTTCTAATTACATACCAAGTTACATGGTATGCAAAACCCTCGACTTGGTAGAATTTGCCAGTTGATGGATTTGTATACCACGAAACTTAATAATAGAAGTGATATCTAAAAACATCAAAAACACCTCTTTCTCCTCGTCTAATTCTTCCCTTCTCATCTCTTATCTCTATAATATGTATAAAAACCATAAAAAGTGAAAAACTCCAAAAATACTTAAAAAGTACTTTGTATATTAAGTATACTCTTGTAAATATAAGCTTTATACTGAGTTATATATGTAAATAAGTAGCATATGTATATAAATTATACAAATAACTTATTTATATATTGTATACTATAAATTAGGTATTTAAGTTAGATTATACTATACATATATTAATTATATAACTATTTATTAATTAAACTAACTTATATTTACTCTTAGACTATATAAATCAATAGACGATATAAATAACATTATTAAGCTATAAAACTATATGTACATATTTATATGTAGATTATAAAAAAATAAAACCCTGTACCTTAATTTAATTCTTTATACATAATAAATAATTAATCTATTAAGTTAATAGCTAAGTTATTAGATTAAATTAGACAAATTAGTAATTTAGAGTTAGAATTAAGTAAATTGATTCTTTATATTTATACTAATGTACTTTAAGTATTTTAAGCTAATTGAAGTATATTTATATCTTATTATATTATTTAAACTTAATTTATAAGTAAAATAGTTCAAATCTGCTATTTAAATGTAAATAAAATGAAAATTAGATCTGTAAACTACAATAAAAATGTCTATAAAATACTTAGACATGTATACTAACTCTGTATAAGGTCAATTAGACCATATAATAGCTAATTTATAAGTAATTAAAGAATTAAACATCAAAATCAGTATGTACAAACTGTATACTTTAGTTAATTTATTTATATAGTAAATATAATTAAAATTCCAAATCAAGTGTATAATTGTATAGTATTATACAATTATACTTTATTTTCCCATAATCTATTTTTATTTTAAAATAAATTGTGGCCCTCGAATTGACGGCCAAAATGTCCTTTGTCGAGCAGCCACATGCGATTTCAGCGCAGATGCAGCACTCGAATAGTGTCACATCGTGTGCTGAAGAGCGCGAGCTGCAGTATAAATTGAATTTGTTATCCTAAGGCGTAGTCGTCACGGGCGCTGGGCGCTCGAAACAACATAACCTTACACCTTCTCAGCATAAACATGAGCATGAGCATACGAGCATTTGGGGGCTCGGGGGGTGTGTGTGTGCGCGCGAGCTGAGAGGCCCTCTAATTTGAGCTTGATAATACATAATTAAGCAGCCTAATGACAATTAGGGTGCGCTTAGTAGAGGTCTGGTCCTACCCTCTTGGTGTTGTGTATCCCTCGAAAAGCATGCACACAAACTAAATACATTTTTTATTAATTAAGAGGGTTAATGACAACAGTTAATCACCTGTATGCTGTAGTGTTGCAAAGACATATAATGCAGAATAAGGCAAAGAAGAAGAAGAATGGTAGAAGAAGGGTAGCGTGGAAAGAGAGTGAAGATGTAAATAAGTATAGTGAAGACAGAGAGTGAAAATACAGATACAAAGGATTATAATATCTATATATATCCATAGTACAGCCATTTACTTTTATGTAAATAACTTCGTACCTTTAATAACAGAATAAGACGTCGCTATAACCATCGCTATAGACCTGGTTTCCCTCTTTTAGTTTGTATATAATTTTTTCTGGGGTCTAGCGACACTTGCATCTGTCACTATAGCTTTTATATGTGTTACTGTAGGTGTCAGCTTAGTAATTTAAATTAGTATACTATGTAATTTTAGTTGGTTGTGTACTTTTATGTAAGCATTAGTAATATAACTTACAAAGAGATAGTTTAGAGTATAGTGATGAAGTGTTTGGTGCATATTTATAATTAATTTTTGCAAGTATTTTAATTAATTCTTTGTAAGCAATTAAACCAAGTACTCATTCATTCATTCTTTATTAGATATAAAACTTCTTTTTGGAATTAAAGGATAGTTTTGGAACTAAGGAGTGATGTAAATCAATAACTGCCTCCGATTGAACGACCTAGAATAAAACCAGTAAAAATTAGTTAATTAAATAATAATGGTCGTAATGATGGTATTCCATACAATCCACTACAATGACAATAATGATATTTCCATCAATTAAATACACAATCAACCTACTTCCAACCACCATCCATCGCTTACAACTACCACTCTTTACTTGGTCACATCGTCTCACATAAGGGCATCAAAGTTGACCTAGCTAAGGTTAATTTAATTTCCAAACTTCCACCTCCTTACTGGGTCAAGCAAATCTGATCTTTCTTAGGACATGTTGGCTTCTATAGATGATTCATTAAGGATTTTTCCAAACTCTCTAAGCCCTTGATTGACCTTCTAGCCAATGATGCCCTTTCTCACATGACACCTGATTGCATTAAGGCCTACAACACCCTTAGGGAAATAGTCTCCACTACACCTATTTTACAACCCCCAGACTAGTCCCAAGACTTTGAGATAATGTACGATGCATTAGATTTTGCTGTCGGCGCAGTCTTAGGACAAAGAAGAGAGAAGAAACACGTGCTGATCTACTACACGAGCAAAACGTTGGATGAGGCTCAATGGAATTACACTGTCACAGAAAAGGAACTTCTCACAGTGGTCTTTGGGTTAGAAAAGTTTAGATCATACCTTCTACGATCCCACGTGATGGTTTACACCGTCCACTCGGCTATCCGGCATTTGTTGGCCAAAAAGGATGCTAAACCCTGGCTCATCAAATGGATCCTGCTCTTACAGAAATTTGACCTAGAAATACACGACAAAGCTAGACCCAAGAACATTGTAGCCAACCACTTGTCCAGACTTCACTCGGACCACATTGGACCCTCATTACCCTTAACCGACACCTTCCTTGATGAACAACTTCTAGCCATGCAAGGAAGGAGGATACCCTGGTATGCAGACTTAGTCAACTATTTGACGGTAGGTCAGACTCAGCATAGCTGGTCCAGACAACAATAGGATAAGTTCTTGGTTGAAGCCAAGCATTATTTCTGAGATGATCCTATGTTGTTTAGACCTGTGCTGACCAGATCATTAGGAGGTGTATTCCTGAAGTGGAAGTCCAAAGTGTGTTATCCTTCTGTCACGACCAAGCTTGTGGTGGCCACTTCTCTAGGAAGCAGATGGCTGCAAAAGTTATGCAGTCCGGATTCTACTGGCCATCCTTATTCAAGGATGTACACAACTTTGCGAAGACTTGCTCTCGGTGCTAGACATTAGGGACTATGACTACAAAGGATATGATGCCCCTACAGCCCATTCTGATCGTCAAAATTTTCTATGTCTGGGGCAACAATTTTATGGGTCCCTTCCCACCATCCAATGACTTCGAGTACATATTAGTCTTAGTGGTCTATGTCTCGAAATGGATCGAAGCCATAGCCACCCAAAGATGTGACCATAAGGATGTCATGGACTTTGTTAAGCAAAACATCTTCTCTCAGTTTGGGATACTGAAAGCCATGATTAGTGATGGTGGGAGTCACTTTATTCATGCTGAATTCCGTGCCTTAGAAAATACTAGGTTACTCACTGCATTGCCACCCCGTATCACCTGCAAACAAATGGGCAAACTGAGGTCTCTAATAAGCAAATCAAGAATATTCTGCAAAAGACTGTGAGACCTGACTGGAAGGATTGGTCCACACGATTGGATGATGCCCTTTTGGCATACAAGACTACTTTTAAGACCCCGATAGGCATGTCGCCTTATTGATTGGTCTTTGGCAAGGCTTGCCACCTTCCGGTCGAGTTGGAACATCGGGCATACTAGGATGTTGTTGAACATCGGAGGACTACGCTATCGGAGTTGGTTTTGAAAACCTGTCGTTGTAGTTCAAGTAGCAAAGAACTCAGGTTCAACAAATAAAATTTATACCGGAAATCTATAAAGAAATCCTGGGTCGAACTCAGGGAGGCTACGTCGATCAAAATTTGCAATTATATTTTTTTGTGTTTTTATTTAAAGAGCGGAATAATCACAATGGAATAAATATAGACAATAAGAGAGAGAGAGGGAAAACATTCACTTGATGTTGCAAAATATTTTTACAACTAATAAAGCGAGAAAAGATTACACTAAAAAGCAAGAAATTATTACAACTAGAAAGCAGGAAAATTCTACTCTAGAAAGCAGGAAAAAGGAATGGGAGAGAAGTTATCCTCCTTGACGATTGCTTGGAAGACGAGCTGGACGAGACAATGCCTGGAAGATGGGGAACGGAGAGGGAAGAAGGAGGTCAAAACAGGAGGAACGGGAATGAGGAAGCACGTCATCGTCGCAGGATCCGCTTTCGGAATGAGGACAAAAACTTGGTTTTAGCTCTTGAGGAGCATCCCGGGTGTGGGACAAGCTTCTCTTGAGCATTGGAGAGGGAGAGAAGAGAAGGAAGGGATGAGAAATTCATAGGGTAGGGGTCTCCTTTTATAGTTGCAAGGAGTGGGAACATTTTGCACATTTTAATTTCAAAAACATTAATATGGGACCTTTAGTGATGGACTTAAATATCACTAAAGGTCCGTCATGGGCGACGTGTGCACGCGTTGTGTGCTCCCGCTCTTCTTCTTCGCCTAAAATGCCTGCGCACGTTCGCGTGCTCACAGCCGTTTGATCAAGAGATCGGACTGCTGAGAGTAGCTATGCCTGCACCGTGTGCCTGCATGCAATCACGCGTAAGTGCCGCACGTCTGATCGCACATGGGCGCTATCGCTCACTCCCCACCGCTCAATCTTCATCGTGCAACTCTGATCGCACGTCCACTCCACTCTCGCGCCTTGATTTGAGGCACTGCGGGGATCGAACTCGCGACCTCTACCTTGCCCATGAGAGTGCAACCGCTGCTCTAAGTCGGTGGATGGTCGCGGTTTTTGTTGTAAGCGCAAGCGTGCTCGGCCATCGGATCTTCATCCAACGATCAAGATCAAACGAGCGGGTGAGGAAGAAGGGCTATAGCTGGTGTTGGGTGGCTATGATGGTGCCGCATGACTCCATCTAAGCCATCTATCTTCTGAGTGATGTAGATGGTGCCATAGATGTCAGATTGGATTGATTTTCATGCCGTTAGGCTACAATCGTCGATATGAACCCATCCATGCGGTCGGATTTGTTGCCTGAGGTGCGAATTAACACCATCTTGGCCCTTGCTCTTTAAGGTTCCTCGATCTCTATCTGGTGCTACGGATGTCCGATTAGGGCAATCTTGGAGTCGTTGAACTCCAATCGTTGCCCTGATCAGATCCGTACGGTTGGATCTTCAATCTGAGGCCCTGATAAAAAGTCACCCAGTCCCTAACCATAAAAAGGAGACAATTACTATACAATTTATACAACTTGATCTAAATGCATGATTATGCATGTTATGCACTATTTATGATGCTAATGTGATACTAAGAACATTTATTAATAGACATTTTAGGTTAATCAGATGTATGCAGATCAGCTGTTAAGCAGTGCAATATGGATTCCCAGTTGGCCGAAGCACAAAGACACTCCAACTCTCCAAGCTCGAGGAACGGGATGCTTATGAGAACAGTCAACTTTGCAAAGAGAAGATGAAAGCCGTCCACAACAGACATATTCATGGGAAAACCTTTTAGCCCAATCAGCAAGTCTGGATTTTTGATGCAAGACTTAAACTTTTCCCTGAGAAGCTGAGATCAAAGTGGATAGGACCATATCAGGTGGTCAAACCTTATCCTAATGGTGCAATCGAAATTGCAGATCCTAACATTGGGCAAACCTTCACAGTAAACAGCTAGAGATTAAAACATTTTCTTGCCTAGGTTCTCCCAAAGGAAGTAGTCACCCTCATTGAGGGTTGACACGGAGCTTCGCCCACTTGGAGGTAATAAACTCAACGTTTCTTGGGAGGCAACCCAGAAGATTCAGATTCGTGGGGTGCATGGGGGCACTCAGGTGATTTCTTTCTATACCCCCTTTGCACACATTTATTTGCCAATGAGGACATTGTCCAACTTAAGCATGGGGGGTGGTAATTCACATTCTCTAAGTTTATATTATCAGCCTGAATTATATATATATAAAGAAGAGAAAATTAGGAAGGAAAACTTATGCGTTAGGAGCTTGTCAACTGTAGGAAATAATACGAGAAGAACCTGAACACTTAGACTTTTCAGGCCTTCAGGCTTAATCAGCCCAAGTGTCCACTAAAATGTGAATTTAGCCCCAAATCTTCGCAACCTTAATTTACATTAATCTGATCAATAAAGTAGGGTGATAAGTATACGACTTATCAACCTGCCCTCTTACTCGGAGGGACTTTTAGTCTAAAGCATCTACACACAATTTTGCACTGACTCACTATTTGGATATTCTAATAGAAATTGGGTAGCTAATGAACCTTCTAGGGTGCTATGGCTGGCAAGTTGTCATGCGTAACAACCCATTAGCTGGTTGTCCAGAGCCCAGCCACAGGACCATTCTCTTTTATTATTGCCTCTAGGTAAATCTTAGATCATGGAAGCCTCCTACTAAAACATCAAAAGAAAAAGAAAAGAAAAAGGAACTATGTAAAATGGAAGAATTAATGTACATAATATACAACTATCATAAATGCCATACAATGGATATTATGCAGTATTTATAACATGATATGCAATGCTAAGGCTAGGAACTATCATAAATAAGCATTTTATCATAAATTCATGTGTGTTTATCTTACCCCCATGCTTACCTTTTGCTAGTCCCTAGCAAAATTAACCTAAATGCTATGTATAAAAGTAGAATCAGGATTTGATTACTTAAGCAAAATTTGTCGATTGCTTTAGAAAATCTCAACCCCAAGACCTAATTACAAAACTCAACAGTGTCCAGGCATCTACCGAAATGCAGACCGCCCAAGCCCTCACCTTATTTGAAAAGAGAAGACATAACTTTTTTTATTTTTCTTCTTTTCTATTTTTTTGTACTTTTGGAGTTTGAGTTTCGGGATAACTTTTTACGGCTACCCGACCTGCCCAAGACTCAAAAAGGACTCTAAGTGTTAAGCATCTAGTGAAAAGAGTGAATGACTCACTAAGTGGTCGTTAAAATGGACTTCGGGTTTCTACGACCCTGGGTGACCTTACCTAGAGGTTTATCTTTTTGAACGGTAGCTTTCTCCCTACTTTTATTTATGGGGTCAACACAAGGGTGAACCCAGTGTATATCTCCCCAGTTTATCCTACTTCCCCACTTCTTCCCTAAGTGTTTTGGGAATTATTGTGCATTTTTGTCAGCTAGGTTCTAAACAATCGGCTAATGGGTAGTTTACCCACGACAACTTGCTAGCCATACTCGTGCAGTGAAGTGTGATTTTATTTATTTTATTTATTTTTTATTTTATTTTCTCCTTTTTCTCTTTTTTTCTTTTCTTTTTTCTTTAAGTAGTTGGCTTCCCTGATTTAAGATTTACCTAAAGGAAGTACGAAGAAAATTGTCTTGTGGCTAGGCTTTAGACAACCGACCGATGAGCTGTTACCACCGACAACTTGCCAGCCATACCACCCTAGACGGTTCATTAGCTACCAAATTTTCGAAGAAACTGCCAAAAAGTAAGTCAATGTAAAAGGTGTGTAGATGCTTAGGCTTAAGGTCCCCTCAAATCAGAGGGTGGGTTGGTAAGTTGTATACTAATCACCTTAATTTATTAACCAGTTGAAAATAAAATTACTTGGCGAGGACTCGAGACTAAGTCCACATTTGAGTGGACACCCAGGCTAATTAAGCCCGAAGACCTGAAGAGTCTAAGTATTCAGGTGCCAAAGTATCAACTCCCAAAGTCTAAGATTCTGGTTAGCTCGAAATAGTCTTTACATGTGCTAAGTTTAGTGCCTTCATCTAGGCAATGATCGACCTGCGATGGTTAGGGCAAGGTAAGGGTAACCTTGTCCGAGACGGGTTCAGGGAGCGCATGGTCAACAAAGGGTTTGAGACGCTATCCGTTGACATTGAAGAAATTACCTATCTTTGGGTCAAAGATTTCAATGACCCCGTTAGAGAAAATCTGCTCAATAACGAACGAGTCATCCCACTTAGACCTAAGCTTACCAGGGAAGAGCTTTAGTCGAGAATCGAAAAGCCAGACCTTCTGGTTCAACTCAAAGCTCTTACGTGAAATCATTTGGTCATGGAGGGCTTTGGTCCTTGCCTTATAAATTCTGGCATTTTCATAAGCATCATTTCTAAGCTCCTTCAACTCAGATAGTTGGAGTTTCCAGGTCTTCCTGGCCAACTCAAGGTCAAAATTACATTTTCTGATGGCCCAAAATGCCCGGTGTTCTAACTCTATGAGTAAGTGACACACCTTACCAAACACTAGATGGAATGGAGACATACCGATAGGCATTTTGTATGCCGTACGGTAGGCCCAAAGAGCATCATCTACCTTTTGGGTCCAATCCTTCCTATCAGGCCTTTTGGTTTTCTGCAAAATGTTTCTGATTTCCCGATTGGAGACCTCGTCCTGTCCATTTGTCTGAGAGTGGTAGGGTGTTGAAATCTGATGATTCATCGTGTATTTCTTCGATAAATTTTGAAGCTAGGCATGAGTGAAATGCATGCCACCATCACTGATAACCACTTGAGGAATCCCGAACCGACTAAAGATATTCTTGTTCAAAAAATCGATGACCACCTTGTGATCATTAGTTTGGGTGGGGATTGCCTCAATCCAATTGGACACATAATCAACAGTGACTAGAATATACTAGTGTCCAAATGAAGGGGAAGAGGTCCCATGAAGTCGATGCCCCAAATGTCAAAAATTTCGATGGAAAGTGTTGGGTTTAGGGGCATCATATCTCTCTTAGCCATGTTCTCGAGTGTCTGGCATCGAGTGCACAACTTTGAGAATTCCTAGGCATCCTTAAATAATGACGGCCAGTAGAATCCAGATTACAAGATTTTTGCTACCGTCTTTCTCCCAGAAAAGTGTCTACCATACGCAGATGTATGGCAGAACTCAAGTATACTATGGAACTCAATTTTCGGGATGCATCAATGAATAATCTGGTTTGCGCTGATGTGGTACAACTCAGGATCTGATGCGAAATACGTGTGATTTGTAAAAGCGGATTTTTAATGTCGTTGTAACACGTGAATTCGCATACGCTTTTAAATTTATATCCTAGATAATGGGAGTATCTAGGGTCGTCCAAGGAGGGAAAAATTGCAATTCAATTCTCTTGCTAAAAATACAACTCAACTTTCTTTTTGGTATTTTAAATATGTAATTTTTTTTATGTTTTGAAATAATACAGGCAAAGTGCAAATTGTTACGAAAAAGTGCTAACACCTAAAATGCTAAGTTGAAACTTAAGAGAATAAAAAGTCCACTACCTAAGCTCACTCTAGGCAAGTGGAGGCCTAGAGTAATCAGGGACTAGAAGTAGAATAAGTGCTAGAACAATAGTAACAATTGCAACAGAAAATTGGTGAGAAGGCAATTTGATTAACTAGAATTTGTGTTCTTTTTCCAAGACAAGTAGAGGAATGCTTCTACTAGAAATGAAAAAATCTAAAAGCAATAAAAGAAACACAAATCCTCTTGCAAAAATTGGTGAATAAGGGAGTCTTCTTGCTCCAAGCCTAGCTGCTCCTTGGCTTGAAAAGCGGGCCTCCTTCTTCTCCTTCCTTGAGAGCTCCTCCATGGTGGGTGCTACCACCTTCAATGCTCTCCTCCAAGGGTTGGGAGTGCACCACCCTCAAAACTCCTCCAAGGTGGCGTGACCAACCTTTAAGATCTCCTCCAAAGATCTTCCTTGCTTGGATTCCCCTTTGGCTGGTGTGGGCACAAGAGAGAAGGGAAGAGGGGAAGGCACCAAGGGGATAGAATATCCCCTTAATCTTCTTCTTCTTCTCTCTTGGGCGTAGGCTTCTAGGTAGAATATGAGAGTGAAATTGCTAGCCAAGGATGCTTTGAATGGTGGTGGGTAGTGATCTTTTTATAGGGTAGGATGGGGGGTTAAGGTGCCTCTTGAAATGGAGGGCTAAGATGGAAGGATGGAGGTGGTTGGGGATCCTATGGCTAAGGGCATTTGGCACCAACTCAAGGGACTCCTAGGAGGTGGTTATGGGTGGTGACACCCCTTGAAGTTGGCACCAAAATAGGCTCTAGAAGGGGGTCTTAGGTGGCGCCAAGAAAGGTTCTAGAAGGAGGGGTTATGTGGAGGGTGGAGATGGGTTTAAGGGGAGATGTGTGGTGGAGATGAAGGGGATTTTTGGAGGGAAAAGTGGCGCCAACAAGGGGGTAGTTAGGGTGGTTTTGGCACCACTTTTAGGTGTCTTTTGGAGGTGGTGGGTAGGCTAGGTTGGCACCAAGTAGGTTAGCTTATGTGGAGCTTAGGTGGAGCTAGTTGGGTGGAGTTGTTAGGTGGGTTTTTGAGGTGGTACAAGCCAAGGAAGTTGGAGCATATCTAGGCTAAGGTAAGATAAGCTAAGCTAAGCTAGCTTAGCTAATGGAGGAGTAGAGGAGGAGGCATTGGAGCTAGGGTTTGAAGAGAGGAGCTGGTTCTGAAGAATCTGGAGCTGAAGTGGAGCAGGCAGCTGCTGAAGATGTCAACATGGGGCTACTCTAGCTGGCTTAGCTTTCTAGTTCTTTGCTAGCTACTAAGCCAAGCTAAAGTGAGCTGGCCTCTATTGAAAGGAGCTGAAGTGAGCTGGGTCTAATGCTCCCGGGGAGGATTGAGCTGGTTGAGACAGCTAAGGTAGCTTAACTCAATTATCTTGAGCTAAGCTGGGTCCCCAGGAGCTGGAGTTGAGCTTCCTGAGCTGGAATGAGTTATTCTTCAGCTGGCTGGAGTTGAGTGGAGCTGGATGTAGCTGGATCTGAGCTGGGGTGAACTCCTGTCAACTCAACTGAGCTAGCTAGAGCTCCCTGTGGACTAGTGGGAGCTGAGATGAGCTAGAGTCAACTAAGTTGAGTTGGATCTGAGCTAACTTGAGCTAGGGTGAGCTAAGATGAACTCTCTTGAGCTGCCATTCAGCTAAGATTAGATGAATGGAGCTTGGATGAGCTAACCCTAGTTCAAGTGAGCTAGGTTCCAGCTGAGGTGAGTTGGATCAAGCTGAGTTCCAACTAGTCTGAACTCTTTCTTCACCAATTGCCTTCTTGAGTGCTAGGGCATTAGGGATTTGTATATCTGTTCATCCCTAACACTCACAAAAACACATTAAAATAACAAAAGAAAATGCAATGCATGCCTAACCTAGTTAATGCCTAAATGCAGCCCAAAAACCCATTTACGGAGTAAAATCCTAAGAGCTAGGTTTGTTTTAGTGCATAAGAATGATGATAAACTGACATTTATCAAGATCGTCCCAAAGATAATGTTTTGCCTCAGGCACAAGTCTATCCCATTGTTGTTTGGTCCAATCTTGGGGGATTTAACCAACATCCAAATAATTGACGATATCCGCAAACTAGGGGGTTCGGATACCCGAGACTATAAGAATAGTGTCATCTGGAAAAGTGTCTGAAATAAGGATATCCAGATGAGGAGAATCAATTAGGATTCTCGAGAGGCGATTTGCCACTACATTTTGTGCCCCAGCTTTATCCCTGATTTCAATATCAAATTCTTGAAGTAACAGAATCTAGCGAATAAGTCGGGACTTGGCATCCTTTTTGGGCATGAGATGTTTGAAGGCCAAGTGGTCGGTATATATGATGACACGAGAACCTAAAAGATAAGCCCTGAATTTTTTCAAAGTGAAAACTACAGCTAACAATTTTCTTTTTGTAATGGTGTAGTTCCTCTAGGCCTCGTCTAGGGTCTTGCTAGTGAGTAAATCACAGAGGGCTTTTTCTCAATCTTCTGACCCAAGACACCCCCGACAGCATAATCAGATGCGTCAGCCATATTCTCAAATGGGGCTATCCAGACCGGTGGTTGCAACATCGAGGCATAGGTGATTGCCATTTTTAACAAATCAGATGTCTTACCGCATGATTCATCAAACTTGAATGACGTGTCTTTGGCTAGAAGGTTACTCAAGGGTCGAGCAACCTTCGAGAAGTCCTTGATGAATCTTCTATAAAAATAAACATGCCTAAGGAAAGAGCAGACCTGTTTCACGGATGTGGGTGGAGGAAGTCTAGAGATAGCATACACATTAGCCTTATTAACCTCAATACCATGATTAGAGACCACATGACCTAGGACAATGACTTCCCAAGTCATAAAGTGCCTCTTTTCCCAGCTAAGGGCCAGCCATGTCTTGATGCATCTCTGGAGGATCAATTCCAAGTTAACTAGGCAGGACTCAAAAGAATCTCTGAAAATGGAGAAATCATCCCTGAACACCTCAAGACAATCTCCCATCATGTCAGAAAAGATGGCCAGCATGCACCTTTGAAAAGTTACGAGTGCATTGCAAAGCCCGAACGGCATTCTACAGAATGCAAAGGTTCCGTAGGGACTGGTGAAAGTTGTCTTTTCCTGATCTTTGCGATGGATAGGGTCTTGGTTATATCTCAAATAACTGTCCAGGAAGCAAAATTATTTCTACCCATCCAACCTTTCTAGTATTTGATCAATGAATGGCAGGGGAAAGTGATCCTTTTTGGTGGCTGTGTTTAGCTTCTTATAGTCAATACAAACTCTGCAAGCAGAAGCTGAACGAGTGGTGAACATTTCCCCTTTCTCGTTAGTCGTAATGGTTATTCCCTCCTTATTGGGTACAATTTGAATGGGGCTAACCCACAGACTATCCAAGATTGGGTATATAATTCTAGCATCGAGCCATTTGATTATCCCCTTCTTGACCACTTCTCTCATATTCAGGTTTAATCTCTTTTGCATTTCATGAGAAAGGTTGGATCCATCTTCCATGAAAATATGATGATTACAATAACATGGCTCGATCCCCCTAAGGTCATGGATGGTCCAACCAATTGCCTTCTTATTGTTCTTAAGGACCTTAATCAACCTCAATTCTTGATCCTTAGTTAAATCAACACTAATAATCACAAGGAGTGTGTTCTCAGGTCCTAAGAACTCGTATTTCAAATTTTTAGGCAATGGTTTCAATTCAAGCTGAGGTGGGTTTGGTATAGAAGGTAGGGAGGATGTGGATGAAGATTCATCAGGACGATCCAATAGAAGAGGATGGGAATGAACAAAATCAACAGCCTCTTCAGGATGTGGTAGTTCTGCCACGAAGGGTTGTGGGTTGGGTTCACTAAAGCTAGTGGAGTCCTCAAGTGAACTGATCATCATACAAGTCTCAAAATCATGATCCTCGAGGTCCTCAATGAATCCACAATCATCAAATCCTCTTGTCGCCTTAGAAATATCAAGAGTTAGCTTCCTGTTCCCAAAGGCGATCCCCATACTACTGCTCTCACAGTTTATGTTGGCCTTGGTGGTAGCTAGGAACGGGCACCTCAGAATGATGGGTGTGTTCCTCAAATCATTAGGTACATCGATGTCAAGGACCAAGAAATTTACAGGAAAATAGAAATCCTTGACCTTGATGATTACATCCTCAATAACGCCCTTCGGGGTGGTGACCGAACGGTTCACTAATTGTAGCGTTACTGAGGTTGACCTAAGTTCACCTAAACCAAACCTCTCATAAAGAGAAGTCAGGATTAGGTTGATGGATGCACCTAAATCCAATAGTGCCCTATCAAAAGTGTAGTCCCAAATAACGCATGAGATAAAGGGGGCACCTGGATCTTTCTTCTTTTGACGAAGGTGATGCAAGATGACAGAACTTGCCTGCTCAGAGAGAATCACCTTCCTCGAAGTGGGTTCTCTTGGCTTACACTTTTGAGCGCATAGTTCTTTCAAAAATTTAATGTAAGCCAGGATATGCTTAATAGCATCTAGGAGCGGAATATTGATCTCTACGCTCTTGAATAAATTCAGGAGCTCTTCATTGCTATCTAAGGTTTTCTTCTTCTTGCTTTTCAATAGGGCTTCAAGGAATCGGATGTGAGTGGTATTTACAATTTTCGGCCCCTGGGCCTTATTGTCTTCTTCAATCACCTCCTTTTCTCTCTCAAGCTCCCTAAGGTTTTGGCTTTTAGAAGGTAATTCAGGGTTCTAGGTATGCTTTCCACTTCTCAAGATGATGAAGTTTGCAGAGGCATATGGGTTCGGGTCTTGAGGTGGGTTAGTGAAGATTGGAGAGCCTTGATTGGTCATGTAACCAGAAGAAGAAGAGGAGGGACCCTGCTCAACCAGTTGAGCATGTGCATGTGGGTCCCTTTGATTCCTGTACCCTTAGGCTCTATTACCCTAATTTTGCACATTACACGGGTTGGGTACGAGTTGGGATGGTAGGGATCCAGATTGTCGGGTGGTAGCAATTAACCTTGATTGCAAGTTATCCAATGATGTCATCATTTGCAGCATAAGCTGAAGCATGGTCCCTTGCATTTCCACAATCTGCTGGTTTAAATCAGCCTGCCCTGCAGATTGTTGGGCATTCCAAGATGGCTGAGTAACCGGTCTCGAGGGCAACTGGGTGTATACTTGACCCTGACACATAGGTCTTTGAGATGCATAGTTGCTGGGTCGTGTTTGGGTCTATTGCCTAATATAAACACATTTATTGAGGGTAAAATGCCTATTGATGCATGTTCCTAGGCTTAGAATTGCATTTCATGTTATAAATATTGCATAGCATGCATTATTCTGCATTTAGAGTAGTATATAATTTAGGTTAATTGCATCCTTTTTGTGGTTAGGAGAGAAGGATATTTATTTCGAAGCCTCGAATTGATGATCTAGCCATACGGATCTGATCAAGACAATGATCGGAATCCAACGCTTCTAAAATCACCTCGATTGGAGTCCTGTAGCACCATATTCAGTCCGAGGAATATCAACTTCCAAGGGAGTAGGTGACATAATTCAGAGCTTCAAATGACAAATCCAACCATGCGAATTGATTCAGGTTGACATTCGCAGCCTCACAGCGTGAAAATCGACTCAATCCAACCTCTGTAGCTGCCCCTACAACAAAAAGATGGGCGACCTAGATTGCACCACGTGGCGCAGCCCAGGATGCCCAACGCATGCATGCGCGTAGGCACGCATGCGCACAATGTAGCACCAGTGCATGAGCGTGCATGCGTAAGGCAAAGGCAGGGGAGCACAGCGCCAATGGCGCATGAGCTGGACCTACAGCGACGCATGAGCAGGGCTTACAACGATGCTTATAGTCATTGTTAATTCTTCGCTCACCAACAAAACCAGCTGTGGGTGTGAGCGGGCATGAGCTGCCTATAGCGGTGCATCTAGCTACGGCTTTGATGTCACTAATGGTCCCATACCTATTTTTGCCTCTTCTCCTCCACTATAAAAGGACCTACACCCCCTCCCTTCCAAGCCATCTATACTTACTCTACTCCCACCTACTCCCAAGCTCTAGAAGCCTACCAACGCTCTGTTAGAGCTTGCTCTTAAGCTCCCAAGGTGCCTATTAGTTTAGTGAACCTTTGCCCCACCAAATACTCCTTCAACTTCCCATCCCCATTCATAGGTCGCCTTGGAGCCATCCTCCCACCTCCATTCCGGTAGCAGATCATCTCTGTCTTCTCACCTCCATTCCGGAGCCACGTCGAAGCTTTCCTCTACCCAACATCCTCCTACATCTCACCTCCATCATCCTGCTCCTCACCTCCTTCGTTTGAGCTTCCGCCAGGCGCCGTCATCTCGCCGAACAGCCGATTCGGGATATTTCCTCTCACCCCCCTCTCTTTTTTTGCTTTCATACTAGATTGTAATAGACATTGAAGTGATATCTATACCATTTTCATTCCATCTCTGTCATGTGATTCGTTTGCTTGTTTTCTTCTTTCAAAAATACAAAAAAATATCAAAACCCTAAAATACCAAAAAGAAACAAATCGAAACGTGATTTTCAACTAAAGTAAACGTCGCCTCCCTGTGTTCGACCCAGGACTCCCGTAGAGTTTCGATATAAATTTTATCTGATCGACGTGTTTTGCAACTACAACGATGGGTTACTTGTAACCTTGATTTCTAACACACGAAACATGTGCGACCATTTTGGCACCGTTGCTGGCAAGGCAACGGAATTTACTTTATTGTTTTCTATGCTTCTTTGCATTTACATAACACTAACCCCTCTTATCTCTGATCTATTGTCTTGCAGGTACCCTAGTATAGAGATCCAAGTGTGGTAGATCGGAGTAAAGTGCGGGTAGAGTGTTTTGTAAGTGTCCCCCACACCACCCCAACCTTAGTTTTCATTCCATAACCTAATAACTCAAACCCAAATCAACTTAGGTGCTTTGCATAATCCCTAGGGTAGATTTTTGTTGTTTGATTGTCACTCCACTCACCTCACCCACCCGCATATATAAAAAGATAAAAAAAATATATTCTTCTCTTGTGGGATTTAACTGAAAGCTACACACTTAACACCCATAATTTCTTATCATAATGCACACAATCACTTGGATTCTACCACTTAACCAAGATTTGACCTATGGGCCCAGTACACTTCAACTCAATACACATAGGTGAGTATAAATTTGAATAGGTTAAACATTCTTGTGTGCCTTAACTAAGTGGTGCAACAGGCCAATTGATTGAGCTGTTTGCACCGCACCACTCAATCTAAAACTAATCCATCAAGTAGCTTACCACTTAGGGTTGATTCTTAGGGCTAAACCAGACACTCCACATTATTTTTTATTTTTAAAGGAACATATCATCACCCGTGTTTTCAAAACTTGGAGTGTTCTACTAGACCTTGATTGAACCAACCTAAGAATTAAACCCTAAAAGCTACTAAACAAGGTTAAATCCTGAAAGACACATCATCAAATAACCTTGTTTGAGAGCCCTGGTTGTGCACGCACACATATTTTAATTGTTCATTAAGGGCACAACCCATCTAAAGGGCCCATCACATTCCAAGAGCACGACCATCCCAAGCCAAACTAAAGCTGGGTAGATGTTGGCCTTAAGGATTGATTCGCTCTTCGGGGCTTAGACTGATATTTTTTTCGATTAATCTACTTTTGCCGATCCATCTGATGTCTAGCTAGGGGAGCAGCATCAAACGACCGTGGATGGGCGGTACACTAAGAACCGGAGGAGTAAGCCAAAGGAAGAATCGTCTCCCCAGTCCTTCCTTCTAACTGGTTGGATTGACCGGATAAAAGTAGACCAAATCATTTATAATCTCAAGACGGGTCCTAGGAGTCTGTAGGTCTTTAGGCTACCCACATAAGGATAGGTTTGGTTGATTGTATTGCAGGGCACCTTTTCTCTTCTCCCCACTTGACTTATAATTACCCATCCACTAGCCGAGATGATTTTGATTGGGGATACGAATCCGGACCTCAGTGTCCCGGGCCTAACCCTGGACAACAAGATTATGATTGCCATCATTCCCAAACCTACAATGATTATGGATCTCCATCCTTTGATGACCAAACCAACCCGATCTATAATCAGGAAAGATATAATGATTATAACACCTACCCTCCCCAGTATACCCCTAAATATAGGTGATAAACGCCAGTTTATCATCATTCTTATGCATTAAAACAAACCTAGCTCTTAGGATTTTACTCCACAAATGGGTTTTTTGGGCTGCATTTAGGCATAAATTAGGTTAGTCATGCATTGCATTTTTTATTGTCATTTTAATATGTTTTTGTGAGTGTTAGGGATGTACAGATATATAGATCCCTAAAACCCTAGTACTCAAGAAGGCAAATGGTGAAGAAGCCCGGACTAGCTGGAACTCAGCTTGATCCAGCTCACCTTAGCTTGACCCAACTCACCGCAGCTGGAACCTAGCTAACTTGAACTAGGGTTAGCTCATCCCAGCTCCATTCAGCTAATCTCAGCTGAGTGGCAGCTCAAGAGAGTTCATCTTAGCTCTCCCTAGCTCAAGTCAGCTCAGATCCAGCTCAACTTAGCTGAGTCTAGCTCATCTCAGCTCCTACTAGTCCACAGGGAGCTCTAGCTAGCTCAGCTGAGTTGATAGGAGTTCACCCTAGCTCAGATCCAGCTACATCCAGCTCCACTCAACTCCAGCCAACTGAAGAAGAACTCATCCCAACTCAGGAAGCTCAAGTCCAGCTCCTGGGGACTCAGCTTAGCTCAACTCAGTTGAGCTAAGCTACCTTAGCTGCCTCAACTAGCTTGACCCTCCTAGGGAGCACCAGACCTAGCTCACCTTAGCTCATTATGGTAGAAGCTAGCTCACTTTAGCTTGGCTTAGCAGCTAGCAAAGAACTAGCAAGCTAAGCCAGCTAGAGTAGCTCCATGCCAGCCTCTTCAGCAGCAGCCAGCTCCAGTTTCAGCTCCTGACTTCTCCTCCTCAGCTCCTCCCTCCAAACCCTAGCTCCAACACCTTCTCCTCTACTCCTCCATTAGCTAAGCTAGCTTATCTTAGCTTAGCTTAGCTATGCTCCAACTTCCTTGGCTTGTACCACCCCAAAAACCCACCTAACAACTCCACCCAACTAGTTCCACCTAAGCTCCACATAAGCTAACCTACTTGGCACCAACCTAGCCTACCCACCACCTCCAAAAGACACCTAAAAGTGGCGCCAAAACCACCCTAACCACCCCCTTCATGGTGCCACTTTTCCCTCCAAAATTCCCCTTCATCTCCACCACACAATTCCCCTTGAATCCATCTCCTCCATCCACCTAATCCCCCTTCTAGAAGACCCTAGGTTGGCGCCAAAATGGTGGTGTCTCTCCACCACCAAAAGCCACCAAAACCACCCTAACCACCCCCTTTAACACCGCTTGGGTTGGCGCCACACACCCCTGTCCATAGGATCACTAACCACCTCCATCCTTCCATCCTAGCCCTCCATTTCAAGGGGCACCTCAACCCCCCATCCTACCCTATAAAAAGACCACTACCCACCACCATTCAAGACATCCTTGGCTAGAAATTTCACTCTCATATTCCACCTAGAAGCCCACGTCCAAGAGAGAAGAAGAAGAAGAAGATTAAGGGGATATTTTGTCCCCTTGGTGCCTTCCCCTCTTCCCTTCTCTCTTGGGTCACGCCAGCCAAAGGAGAAGCTAGGCAAGGAAGATCTTTGGAGGAGATCTTGAAGGTGGTCCATGCCACCTTGGAGGAGATTTTGAGGGTGGTGCACGCCCACCCCTTGGAGAGAGCATTGAAGGTGGAAGCTTCCACCTTGGAGGAGCTCTCAAGGAAGGAGAAGAAGGAGGCCCTCTTTTCAAGCCAAGGAGCAGCTAGGCTTGGAGCAAGAAGACTCCCTTCTTCACCATTTTTGCAAGAGGATTTGTGTTTCTTTTCTTGCTTTTAGATTTGTTTAGTTCTAGTAGAAGCATTCCTCTACTTGCCATTGAAAAGAAACTCATTCTAGTCAATTAAATTGCCTTCTTTTAGCTTTTTATTGCAATTGTTACTTTTGGTTCTAGCACTTGTTTCACCTCTACTTCCTAATTACTCTAGGCCTCCACTTGCCTAGAGTGAGCTTAGGAAGAAGATATATATATCTTTTAAGTTGTAGTTAAGCAATTGCAGGTGTTAGTACTTTACGTTACAATTCGCATTTTGCCCTCATCTTTTCAAAACAAAAAAAAATTACATATTTAAAATACCAAAAAGAAAGTTGAGATGTGTTTTTAGCAAGAGAATTGAATTACAATTTTTGCCTCCTTGGACGACCCTAGATACTCCCCTATCTAGGTTTATAAATTTAATAGTGTATGCGAATTCGCGTGTTACAACGACATTGAAAATCCGCTTTTACAAATCACGCATAATCCGCTATCACTTTTTGGCACCGTTGCCGGGGAGGCACGGCTTTGCATTAATTAATTTTCTCTTGCTTGAAGTGGATCTCATCCCCTTCTCTTTCTTTTGTGTGTGCAGGAATTACAGCGGGAAGGCGGGAATCTGGAAGCGAGAGCTCAAAGTTCCTTTTCTTCCCGCGAAATTCAGGTTGGTTCCTCTTTCTGGTAACATAATTAACTAAAACTACCAAAAACATATTAAACTTGGCTTTCAGGATCCAAAACAATTTAATTAAGTGGAGTGGTGCCCATATAAAATCCATTGTTTTCTTGAATGCTTCTTTTGCACCACTCCATTGCAAGTATTGGTGTTCTGTTTTTCGAGTCCAGATTTCTGTCCGAACTTGAAAAATTGATTCCTAACACCACAGGCCTCCAAAAACCATAATATTTCATACAGTGATTCCCAATTAAGTTTGGAACTTCTGTTCCAAATTTCAGATCAATTGGATATGTATTTAATTTTTAAAAATTTGTGCATTGCAGAGGGGTCACACCCTCTAATCTTCCTGATTTGCTGCTGTCCAAGAATTTTAAAATTTTTATACTAATTCAATTTTTGTGAAATTTAGCTTTCTGGAATCCTTGTGAAATTTTACACATCACATAAAATCACAAGAATTTTATGAGGTCAGTGGTAATACTAAAAAGTCCACAATACCCACGGGTATCATTTCTGGACTTTGACATCAGTACAATTAAAAATTCAAAACAATTATCAAACAAATTCTTAAAATCTTACAAAAATCTTTTCTGGAATCCTTGTTTGATTTCACTAAAGGTAGTGGTGTTGGCTGCATTGATTGGACCACTATCTATTCAGAAAGCTTAAAAATAACACATTGGTAGTTAAATTTCTATCTTAGGGACAATTGGCTTAGGGTTTCTTCTTTCTCTTTAGAGACGCAATTTAAAGGAAATATACAATCACCCATACAACTTGTCTTTCCTTTGATTGTGAACTTTCAAACTTGTTTGAAAACTTAAAGAGAAAAACCCTAAAACACATTTAATTAAATCAAATCCTAAAAGACAAAAATACAAAAAAAAAAAAATTGTGTGACAACTTGATTTTCATTGGAGCCACTCTCCAATTCCTGCACACACACAAAAAATAAAACATAACAGGGCAACATCCCAATAAATGCCCTCCACATTCCGTGTGCACTATAACATCCTAGACCTAATTAAAATTTGTAGCAACTTGACCCCTAAAGCTTTATCAACTTAGGTTTGCTATTTAGGTCTTAAGTTTTCTTTAGTTAGTACCAATTCTGTCATCTATATGTGGTGCTCAAGCTGAGGGGCCGTGTCAAATGACCAGGAGCGGGTTTGTACAAGCACCTGGGGTTTTCCCTAGGAAACGTTTGGGCCCAAACCTCCCCTTAAGCAACTTGGCCAAATTTGTCGATAGAACGGGTATTCACTACTGACTACTTATTTCCTATATAAACCAAGTCTTAGGTTATTATTAGGGAGTCACATTTAAGTTAGGTCTAGTTTTGCTTGTTTAAATTCCACACTTTCTCTCATCTCTTTCTCTTCTCCTCCCCTCCAATTCTTCCAAGTAGTTCATGCACGGGCGACGGTCCCAAAAACCACACCTCGAGGGACCATCTGATTTCGCCCCCCGCAATAGGAAATCATTGTTTTCTTCCCCCTCCTCTTCTAAGACAATGGAAAACCCAGGAAGCCGTCAAACAAATTCTGCTTCCACTTCTAACCCGTCAGCCGACCCACAAGCTGACTTCACCCTCCCTCATCTTCCTAACTTGGAGCAACCAGAAAAACCAACAGGGCCAAGTGGCCCTCCAATTGTAACCCAAAATACAAATCCCTTTGCATTAATGGTCGACCATTTCGCTCGACTACAACAAAATCAAGAAGATCTAGCTAGGACTGTCATGAACCTAGCTAATCAAGGACAAAATCCACCACCCCGCCAACAACCTGTCATTCCTCTTAAGGATTTCTATGATCCTTCCAATTATGAGGAAAGACCAGGGCTAGTCATACCACAAGGGGATTTTGAGATTAAACCAGCCATTCTAAACCTTATCAGGCATTTTCATGGTCTTCCAAGAGAGGACCCTTTTTGTCATCTCGAGGAATTAACTGTCCTCACTCAAACCACTCATTCCCGCAATGTGCAGGAAGACGTGTGGTTAATGAGACTCTTTCCTCTCTCTCTTAAAGACGAAGCATCGCATTGGTTTAGAACAGTTGGGCGCCCTATTACCACCTGGCCCCAATTAAAAAGTGCTTTTCTTAAATATCTTTTTCCGATCGGTCGAACGAATGCATTAAGAAGATCCATAACGACCTTTCAACAAAAAATTGGTGAACCCCTCCACGAAGCCTAGGAAAGATTTCAGGAACTTCTAAGAAGTTGTCCCCGCCATGAAATTCCATAATGGCAGTTAGTGCAAATCTTCTATCATGGATTAGAAGATCAATTGAAACGATTTGTGGATGCCTCATGTGGAGGCAATTTTCTTAACAAAGATGCCGAAAGTGCCTATCTTCTCTTTGAAGAAATGAGTGAAAACTCATTTAACATGACTTCAATGGAGACTTTTGGTAGATCACAAAACCCCAGACACGGAGTCCATGAAATTGACTCCAAATCCACCTCTGTTCCAGTCACACAAGATGATCTACATATGTTAGCTCAACGACTAGACCAGATGCAAATTCACCAAAAGAAAATGGAAGAAAAGCTCATAAACAAACAAGCTCCACACGTCCACTCTCCACACACTAACCCCCCACACATTCTCCGAAGAGAAAATCTACACAATATTGATGCCACATCTGCTGGCCAGCAATCTCCGGCTGATTTCCCGCAAGATTTGACTGGGAATTTTGATCAAAATATTTTTGATCCCACCTCGAAAAATATCTATGCTCTCCAGGAGCAATTTAGAAACTCCTCCAACACTTCCAATCAAAACTGGAGGACTAACCCAAATCACTCCTGGAAAAGCCCGAATTCGATTCCTTTTCCCAAACAAAACTATTTTGGGAATTATGGGCAACCTATGTATCAACCTGGACCATCCGAGGATGACATTAATAATCAGGTCATGAAAACTCTGCAAGGAATGTAGACTCAAATGACAGAAGTAACCCGCATGATTACCAACTTGCAACACCAAGTTAAGGTTACTCCTGATCATCGACCTATTGGGAATTTACCTTCCCAACCCATGCCCAACCCAAATAATCAAAGGAATCAATTCCAAGGTGGATATCCCAGTCAACCCATTCAGCCAGCACCTCAGCATCAGCTGGGTTTTAATAACAGCCAGGCCCCCCATCCTCATCCTAGAAACAACCAGACTGCAAATGCAGTTACCTTGAGGAATGGGAAAACCACTCCCAATACCCTGCCTGTTAAAGAAACCCGCTCTATTGACACACAGATTAACTCTTCCCCTCCTATTGTTCAGGAACCAATTCATGCAAAACACGGCAACCCTGCCCCATTTCCACAAGCCCTCCACTCTTCAAAAAAGAAAAAGACAAAATTCGAGCCCACTGAGAAGGAACTAATGGATTTATTTGGGCAAGTAGAAATTAATATTCCTCTCCTAGATGCCATTAAATATATCCCTGCCTATGCAAAATTCCTAAAAGATTTATGTACTCCGGAAAGGCAACCCAGAAATTTAGGAAAGGTAATTCTTCCAGAGACAGTCAGCTCAGTTGTGCAGAGCCGATTGCCTCTTAAGAGAAAAGATCCCGGCACCCCCCCAACCCAAGTTATCATTAATGATACCTCATTTGATCGTGCTTTGTTGGATCTTGGTGCCTCAATTAATCTTATCCCCACAGTTGTTTTTGAGGAATTTAAGATCGGTGAATTGAAGCCTGTTGAGGTTACTCTCCAATTAGCCGACCGATCTAGGATTAAATCAAGTGGAATTGTTGAAGATGTTCTTGTCCAGGTCAGAAATTGTCTATTTGCAGTAGACTTTTTAGTCCTAGACATAGAGGTACATGAAGCACTTAAGTTTGCCCCAATTATTCTTGGAAGACCATTCTTAGCCACCGCCCGCGACAATATTAATTGTGATTCTGGAAAGATGAAGATCATGTGTGGCGGTGAATCTATAACCCTAGACATTTTTTAAGCTTCTAGGCGATTCCAAGAACCATATTTCTTTGATTATTCGGATTCAGAAATAGAAAACATTGTGGAGGAAACTTCGCAAATTTCCTATTTAGGTTCCTGTTTTGCTGTAAATACGATTCTTGAACAATCCACTTTTTCTCACCCTTCCACCCCAACCACACGTCTAGCTAACATTCCAGCTGACCCTTTCACTCTCACCTCACCTCTAACCCACAAAGCAGAAACTCTTTCGAAACTGGGCCCACAATTGGAATTAAAACCTTTGCCCAATTCCCTTAAATTCTCTTCCTGGGTCCTAATCAGACCCTGGCCCTGATTATAAATTCTCGACTTACCGGGGCACAAGAGCACAAACTCCTCCAGGTTTTGAGTAAAATATCGGAAAGCTATTGGCTGGACCCTTTCTGATCTTAAGGGTATTCATCTGTCCTATTGTACGCATCGTATATATTTAGAGGACGATTCTCGCCCCTCCCGCCAACCACAAAGGTGCTTAAATCCTATTATGTAGGAGGTGGTAAAAAAGGAGATTATTAAGTGGCTGGATGCTGATATCATCTAACCCATTTCTGACAGCTCATGGGTTAGTCCAACAAAAGTTGTCCCAAAAAAGGCTGGACTAACAGTTGTCACTAATGATAATGGGGAAAATGTAGCCACTCGAACCGCTTCTTCTTGGCTCGTGTGCATCAATTACCGAAAATTAAACACAGCCACCAAGAAGGATCATTTCCCGCTCCCCTTTATTGATCAAATCTTGGAGAGTTTAGCCGGACGAGATTTCTACTATTTTTTGGACGGTTATTCCGGCTATAATCAATTAGCGGTTCATCCTGACGACCAGGACAAAACAACTTTCACCTGCCCCTTCAGAACCTTTGCTTTCCGAAGAATGCCCTTAGGTCTTTGCAACACACCTGCAACTTTTCAAAGATGCATGCTTGCAATTTTTTCAGACCTGGTAGGTGAATGTTTAGAAGTCTTTATGGATGACTTCTCTGTTTTTGGAGATTCTTTTGACCATTGTCTCAAAAATCTTGAAAGAACTCTCCAAAAGTGCATAGAAGTTAATATGGTCCTCAGCTGGGAAAAAAGTCATTTCATGGTCCAAGAAGGTATTGTCTTGGGCCATGTTATTTCAAAACAAGGAATCGCTGTAGATAAAGCAAAAATTGATGCTATATCTAAGCTCCCACCACCCACTACTGTCAAACAGATCAGATTCTTTTTGGGTCATGTGGGTTTCTATCGTCGATTCATACAAAATTTTTTCCAAATCTCCAAGCCCTTAATTCAGCTTCTCACTAAAGACCAGCCATTTGATTTTAATAATAAGTGCCTGGAGAGTTTTCTGAGGTTGAAGAAAGAGGTTACTGAGGCACCAATATTGCAGGCACCTGATTGGAATAGTCCCTTTGAATTAATGACAGATGCCTCAGATTTTGCTGTAGGGGCCGTTCTAGGGCAAAGAATTGGCAAGAAGCCCATTGTGATCTATTATGCTAGCAAAACCCTTGATGATGCACAACAGAATTACACGATTACTGAAAAGGAACTTCTTGCCATTATATTTGCCTTAGAAAAATTTAGATCTTATCTATTGGGGTCACATGTCACTGTTTATACCGACCACTCAGCAATTAAATATTTGCTGACAAAGAAAGATGTGAAACCCCGTCTTATCCGTTGGATTCTGCTGCTCCAGGAATTTGACCTGGAAATCAAGGATAATGCGGGATTGCACAATGTAGTGGCTGACCATCTCTCTCGTCTTATGACGAATGACATAATGACCCTGCCAGATTAGTTCCCTGATGAAAGCATCTTAGCTGCTACAACCCTCCCTTGGTTTGCACCCATCGCAAACTACTTAGCAACAGAACAAATCCTCGCTGATTGGCCAAAAGCAAAATGGGATAAGTTATTTGCTGATATTAAATATTTTTTTTGGGAGGAGCCTGACCTTTTCCGCATTTGTGCCGATCAGGTCATTCGACGATGTGTCCCCGATTCTGAAATCCAAGATATCTTGACACATTGTCACTCAATGGCCTGTGGCGGACATTTTTCGGGCAAGAAAACTGCAACTAAAATCCTTATTGTGGGATTTTATTGGCCCAGCTTGCACAAAGATGCTCATGACTTTGTTCGGTCCTGTGTGCGTTGCTAGAGCATCGGCAACATGACTCGGAAGGATATGATGCCCCTTAATCCAATTTTAGAGGTTGAAATTTTTGATGTTCGGGGCATCGACTTCATGGGACCGTTCATCAACTCTGGTTGGTATTTATATATTTTAGTCGCAGTCGACTATGTTTCTAAATGGATAGAAGCAATACCCACTCGCACTAGTGATCACCGTGTGGTTGTTGAATTTCTTAAGAAAAATATTCTCTCAAGATTCGGCATACCAAAAGCCATTATAGTTGACGGAGGCTCACATTTCACCCACTCACAATTCCGTCACATTCTTTCTAAATATGGGGTTAATCATAAAATTTTCACACCATATCACCCCCAAACAAATGGCCAGGCTGAAGTTTCTAATCGGGAAATTAAAAATATTTTACAAAAGACGGTTAGGCCTGACAGTAAAGATTGGTCCACAAAATTGGACGACGCTTTATGGGCCTACCGTACTGCTTTTAAAACTTCGCTTGGCATGTCTCCCTTCCATCTGATTTTTGGGAAGGCATGCCATCTCCCGGTAGAATTAGAACATAGGGCTTTTTGGGCAATAAAACAACTCAATATGGATTTATCTGACGCCGGTAACCATAGAAAATTACAATTAACTGAATTGGAAGAATTACGTAATTTTTCCTATGAAAATGCAAGGATTTATAAAGACCGAACAAAGAAATTTCACGATAAATATATTGTTTAGAGACACTTTGATGTTAATCAAAGCGTTTGGCTTTTCGATGCGAGATTATGTCTTTTTCCTGGAAAATTAAAGTCTAAATGGACCGGCCCCTTTATTGTCCATAAAACATATCCATACGGCGCTGTTGACCTTTTTGATCCAAAAACTAATTCGACATTTCAAGTCAATGGCCAACGTTTAAAGCCCTATTTTGACCATACCCCTAAAATTCCGTCTGAATCTTTTAATATTACTGAGCCAGCCACCCTTGATCACTAGTGTACATCACGCTCGGCTGAATGGCGTAAATGATAGCATAGGATGGGAGGTAACCCATCATTTTTTTTCCTGCTTTCCTTTTTTCTTTTCCAGGTTTTGATCATCCTAAACCAGACCATTCTTCACTAAGGTGATCCCTTTTCCCTCCTAATGCATGAGGACATGGCATAGCTTAAGCATGGGGGGAAGTGTTTTTAAATTTGATGATCGATTTAGGATTTTCAAAACCTAACCAAAAAAAAAAAAGCAATTTTCTTTAATTTATTTCCTGCTTGCATACCCAAAAAAATAAAAATGTTAAAAACTTATTGAGGAAAAATTTTGAAATCGGGACTAAGGTCGAGAAATTCACTTTTGGTACAATGGGATTTAATCTTTAACAAACTAAGGATGAGGATATGGATCTGATCATTAGAATTCCAGGGTTTATTTTAGACTAGATCAGATATCCTTCTATAAAATTCCACTTGAACTCATGATAGTTCAGGTGACTTTATCCTATTTTGTAGTACCGAAAGTATTTGACTTAGTTTCTAATTCAAAAACTTGCGTGTCTTGAGAAACTTCTTGTGTCAATTTTCACACACATGCCAACACCTAAAAACAATTAAAAATTTGAAAAACTCCCTTGTTTGGACTTAGTGAAAGTCTGAAGTAGATCATTGGTTTGAGTTCCCACCGTCGAGAAGGAGGAAAATACCTCCTTTGAGGACACGATGTCAACATGTTACCGCCTCGGCGCTGCTCCATATCTATATTTCATATCTTTAGACAGAGCATTAAAGTGCATTTTAGCAGCTCAAGTGTCTTGGACGGTGCTCTACCTATAGTGTCGGAGCAAGAGCTTGAGTTTGCTTGGAGCACCTCTTTACACCGCTTCATGTTTTGAGGTTGTGAGCTCCTGGGTGGTGTCATGGATAGTGCTATCTCAAAGTACTAGCGCCAGAGCCCCCTCGAGGAATGGTAATGGGAATGATGATCCCGACACATCTGTTGTAAGACTAAGCTAAAAATAAGCATGGGGAGAAAAAAAAGAAAAAGAAAAAAAAAGTAATAAATAAATTAACATGCCCTTATAAATGTTGGCTTTTCACAAGCACTGACACAAGGTTTTAAAGGATTTTGAAAGTTGCGAATCAGATCATGAGCCAGAACAATCCTAAAAACAAACATTTCAAGTCATCTGAATTAACAAGGGTTTAATTTGTGAATTTTCTGGAGGATATATTGATCCCGTTCTGTCTATTGGTTGAATCCAAAAATAAATCCTGATGTTTATCTTTAACAAATCCCGTACCTCCTGTGTTTTAATCTACCAAGGTCCCTTAATCTCTTTTTCTCCTCAAAAGTCGAAAAAATTAGATTTCCCAAAAATTCTATTTTCCAAAATATTAAAGTTTTGCAAAGAGACTAGAAAAAGATAAGCATGGGGGTGTGATAAATGCCAGTTTATTATCATTCTTATGCATTAAAACAAACCTAGCTCTTAGGATTTTACTCCAGAAACGGGTTTTTTGGGCTGCATTTAGGCATAAAGTAGGTTAGGCATGCATTGTATTTTTTATTATCTTCTTAATATATTTTTGTGAGTGTTAGGCATGTACAGATATATAGATCCCTAAAACCCTAGCACTCAAGAAGGCAAATGGTGAAGGAGAAGCCCAGACTAGCTGGAACTCAGCTTGATCCAGCTCACCGCCGCTGGAACCTAGATCACTTGAACTAGGGTTAGCTCATCCCAGCTCCATTCAACTAATCTCAGTTGAGTGGTAGCTCAAGAGAGTTCATCTTAGCTCACCCTAGCTCAAGTCAGCTCAGATCCAGCTCAACTTAGCTGAGTCTAGCTCATCTCAGCTCCCACTAGTCCACAGGGAGCTCTAGCTAGCTCAGCTGAGTTAACAGGAGTTCACCCTAGCTCAGATACAGCTACATCCAGCTCCACTCAACTCCAGCCAATTGAAGAAGAACTCATCCCAGCTCATGAAGCTCAAGTCCAGCTCCCGGGGACTCAGCTTAGCCCAACTCAGTTGAGCTAAGCTACCTTAGCTGCCTCAACTAGCTTGACCCACCCCAGGAGCAGCAGACCTAGCTCACCTTAGCTCATTATGGTAGAAGCTAGCTCACTTTAGCTTGGCTTAGCAGCTAGCAAAGAACTAGCAAGCTAAGCCAGCTAGAGTAGCTCCATGCCAGCCTCTTCAGTAGTAGCCAACTCCAGTTTTAGCTCCTGACTTCTCCTCCTCAGCTCCTCCCTCCAAACCCTAGCTCCAACACCTTCTCCTCTACTCGTCCATTAGCTAAGCTAGCTTATCTTAGCTTAGCTTAGCTATGCTCCAACTTCCTTGGCTTGTACCACCCCAAAAACCCACCTAACAACTCCACCCAACTAACTCCACCTAAGCTCCACATAAGCTAACCTACCTGGCACCAACCTAGCCTACCCACCACCTCCAAAAGACACCTAAAAGTGGTGCCAAAACCACCCTAACCACCCCCTTGATGGCACCACTTTTCCCTCCAAAATTCCCCTTCATCTCCACCATACAATTCCCCTTGAATCCATCTCCTCCATCCACCTAATCCCCCTTCTAGAAGACCCTAGGTTGGCGCCAAAATGGTGGTGTCTCTCCACCACCAAAAGCCACCAAAACCACCCTAACCACCCCCTTTAACACCGCTTGGGTTGGCACCACACACCCCTGTCCATAGGATCACTAACCACCTCCATCCTTCCATCCTAGCCCTCCATTTCAAGGGGCACCTCAACCCCCCATCCTACCCTATAAAAAGACCACTACCCACCACCATTCAAGACATCCTTGGCTAGAAATTTCACTCTCATATTCCACCTAGAAGCCCACGTCCAAGAGAGAAGAAGAAGAAGAAGATTAAGGGGATATTTTGTCCCCTTGGTGCCTTCCCCTCTTCCCTTCTCTCTTGGGTCACGCCAGCCAAAGGAGAAGCTAGGCAAGGAAGATCTTTGGAGGAGATCTTGAAGGTGGTCCATGCCACCTTGGAGGAGATTTTGAGGGTGGTGCACGCCCACCCCTTGGAGAGAGCACTGAAGGTGGAAGCTTCCACCTTGGAGGAGCTCTCATGGAAGGAGAAGAAGGAGGCCCTCTTTTCAAGCCAAGGAGCAGCTAGGCTTGGAGCAAGAAGACTCCCTTCTTCACCATTTTTCAAGAGGATTTGTGTTTCTTTTCTTGCTTTTAGATTTGTTTAGTTCTAGTAGAAGCATTCCTCTACTTGTCATTGAAAAGAACACTCATTCTAGTCAATTAAATTGCCTCCTTTTAGCTTTTTATTGCAATTGTTACTTTTGGTTCTAGCACTTGTTTCACCTCTCCTTCCTAATTACTCTAGGCCTCCACTTGCCTAGAGTGAGCTTAGGAAGAAGATATATCTATCATTTAAGTTGTAGTTAAGCAATTGTAGGTGTTAGTACTTTACGTTACAATTCGCATTTTGCCCTCATCTTTTCAAAATAAAAAAAATTACATATTTAAAATACCAAAAAGAAAGTTGAGATGTGTTTTTAGCAAGAGAATTGAATTGCAATTTTTGCCTCCTTGGACGACCCTAGATACTCCCCTATCTAGGTTTATAAATTTAAAAGCGTATGTGAATTCGCGTGTTACAATGACATTGAAAACCCGCTTTTACAAATCACGCGTAATCTACTATCAATAGGTTGCCACCATCCTTTGAACAACCTAAAATGACCTACTTTCAGGGACGGCCTCAACATCGTGACTCCCTTAGATTTAACCCAAACCCACCCAAACCTGAATCGAACCAGCTGGTTCAGGTGAACCAGATCCAGGATAGGGTGTTGGCTAATTTGAAGAATACTATACTATCTTTAAAAGCTCAACCAACACCATGCACTGAGGCATTAGAGCCTATGATCAAAATGATTGATGAACTTAATAGTTCTTTATTGAATTTTATCCAAAGTGTTAAAGATAGGGACCTGGGTGAGTTTCTTCTTCGGAAATTGTCGAGGTTGAGGATGAAATTTATAATTGTCGTAGTCAAATCTTGGGATTATTCTCAAGATGAACCATCTTCAGGAGAGCCAATGTCTGAACTCGCTCAGGCGCTTGTCGAGGGGGATACATATTTTGAGATTGGAGCTGACCAGGTTGGGCTAGAGCAACCCTTTGAGGATGAATCGAGTTTCTCACCCGAGATCCTAGAGCCAGGGAATGACAAAAAATGTCTCCACAGATCATGAAATGACATATGATTTTGAGACATATATAAATGAGGATCATGGATTCTTTGATTCTAAGGGTGAGGAATCTCTTAGTGAAGTCTCACTTGAGCTTAAGGAAGATGATTTTAGTGAGACAAATGAGCTCAAGGAGCATGACGGACCATTTGATAGCCCAATCATTGAAGATTTTGATTCGGTTGGGGCTATCTTGGAGGATTTGAAACTTCATTTACTTGATGATTCAATCAGTGACCCCATTCCTCATCTACACCCCGAAGAGCTGACTTTTGAGATCATTGTGCCCAAGTCAATCTTGATTCAGCCACAATTTTTGCACTTGGGAGAATCTTTTGGGGTGAATGATATGCTGGAGGTCCTAGAACTTGAGCACTTGATATTGGAGGATAGGAATGTTGAAATGAAAATTTGGGAGTTTAATTTTGAGGGAAAAACAAGTTTGGATCTAAGGGTTCTTATTGACCTAAAACCACCTACTTTCTACTAGGACCCTTACAATATCTTTCACGTGCAACCCAAGCTTGAAATAACTAATTATTTTTCTGAGCTAGACATTAAGTGCACAACCACACCTATTGAACCATCTTTACCCGTTGTCCGACTGGTCTTGGGTTGCACACCACTAAACCGCAGGCCCAGCCCCACAAACACAACAACCTTCAGTTCTGGGTGATTTTCATCCAGAACCTGAGAACCAATCGACCTTGGGGCATGGGTCTGCATCATAATCTAGTCCACGTCTGTGGACATCTTCTACTGGCGGGTTTCAGGATCAATATTTTTATTTTGATTCTAACCCACACTTGTGAATTCTCAATTTCTTCTTTGTATGTATGTTATGCCTAGCTAAAGGTATTAAACTTAGCACGTGTGTATACACTTCTCTCTGCGGAGCTGACCGGATTTTCACGATACTTAGGTGATATTCTGTTTACTCTACCTTTTTCATGTCTTTATTTTTACAATGAGGGCATTGCATCATTTAGGCATGGGGGTGGATAATCAATTCCTGAAATCATTATGTTAACTCCGTAGAATTTCTAATCTCTTATAAAATTAAAAAAAAAAATGAAAATTTGAAAAGGATATAAAAGGATAGAAATTAGGAAAAGAGAACTTAGGCATTTGGAAGTTATTAACTTTAGGAAATGATACGAGAGGACCTAAACACTTAGACTCTTCAGGTCTTCAGGCTTAATTAGCCCGGGTATCCACTCGAATGTGGACTTAGTCTCGAGTTCTCGCCAATTCAAATTCATTTTTAATTTGGCTAATAAATTGGGATGATAAGTATCTAACTTATCAACCCGCCCTCTGATTTGGGGAGAATTTAAGCCTAAGCATCTAGGCACATTTTTTTTCACTGACTCACTTTTCAGTAGCTTTTTCGGAAATTGGGTAGCTGTTTCACGTATGTTTTATCAAGTTTTTAAAGGATGTCACGTTGTAGTATAGCCAACAAAACGTTCAAAACAAATAAAGATTTTATTACTCGAAAATCGGAGCATCCGAGGTTGAACACATGGAGCAATCTAAGTACTTTTAAAAACTTGAGAAAATAATTGGTTCAATGAGAGAATTATAAACATGAATTGCTAAAAAGAACAGAATTGGACGTCTGATTTCTGTATCAGACGTCTTAAAATGAAAGTCTTCTTCTTCTTTTGCTATTGCGTGCCTCTGATGTTCTTCTTCTTCACTGTTCTTCTTCTTCTGTCTTTCTTCTGTTCTTTCTTTCTCTTGCTCTTCTTTCTCCTTCTCTTCTGCCTTGCCTTTTCCTCTCTGCTCGACCTCTCCTCAGAGCTTCTTCCTTCTCCTTCCTACGGCTAAGTGCTGAGCCTTTTCTCCTCGACACTCCGTTCCTGCACACAAGGCAGCAAAACCTATCCCTTCACTCTACCCGCGTGTCTCTCTCTCTCTGCAAATCGCACACAGGAAGCTCTCCCAGAGCCGGGTTAACGTGTCGGTTTGTGTACCCAAGGACCAGGCGCACTGGCGTGTTATGGTGTGCGAGGTGTGCTCGGTAGTGTCGGGTCGGATCGGCCAGGTCCGCGTGGTGAATCCGTAGACGAGGCAGGCGTGGGGCACGGGACCTCACCCCAGGTGTATTCGGAGGCGATAAGGCTTATTCACAAAAACAATTTAAACCATGGCGACGCTCAGTGAAATCACTATGTGGGACTATCCTGTTACTTCTTCTCACGTGCACCCGCAGCAGACCTCTTCGCAATCTCCTCAGCTGCAGCCGCTGTTGGTGTCAAGTGCTAAGGCAAAAGTCTTTACAGTAGTCTCCCCAATCCACAGCACCTGGAGCGCAGCTGTCTTAAAGCCTGGCGCCTGCTCGGGAGCTTCTTGAATCGTCAACAATGGCAGCTGGGGCAGCAGAACTGTCATGCACGAATACGGCCTCACGGCCTAATCAAACTATCGGGAAACCTTCGCCGTGCCACGGTGAAGGTTTCCCGATAGTTTGATTAGGCCGTGAGGCCGTATTCGGCGAAGGTGGTGCGATGTGCAGCAAGCCGTGGGGCGGCCTAGGCGTGAGTGCCTAGGTTGACCTGTGACCAGAAAGTTGGGTGTGTTTGGGGGTGAGTTGTGTGAGTATGGAGGGACTGTGGAGGGGCGGAGCATATTCAGTGGGATGAGGCGAAGCTTCTGGGTCGGTCGGCGAGTTGTATGGAGCTGTGGATCAACGGGGGCAACTCACCAGAGGTTGGCCGGAGGCGAGGAAGGTGATGGTGGTCAGGCGTGGTCGAGGGTCGGTTTGAATGAAGTAATGTGGGAAAAGAAAGAGGGGAAAATGGGGAGTAGTTCTAACTTACTTGCAGGGACAAAGGGGGCTGGAGAGGCGGGCAGTCATATTGACTGTCGCCGGAGAAGAAACACCCAGAGGGAGAGAGCAGCAACAAGGAAGTGGGCAGGGAAGCGTGCACTTGGTACGGCGCGACGCAGGAAGACTAGACGAAGCAAACTCTGCTGCTGGTATGGCAACAGAGCGACGAGAAGGAGGAGGAATGGCCGTCGGAGCTTGCAGGTTTCCTGTCGAAGAAGGAAGGGAGGAAATGTTGAGAGATTCTCCGCCAAGATAAGCTTGCCTCAAGTAGCTGGTCCTGGGGTTTCTTTTAAAGGCACAAGCAGAGGGTCAGATGCACGAAGGGTGAGCAAGGCTCTCACCGGAGGTCGCCGCAGGTACAACACCCATACCTCTCGAGCATTCGCACAAGAGGTATGGTGCGAATCAGGGCACGGGGAGCTGCTCAGGCGGTAGGGGACTTCTCAGGGAACCCCCCTTTCACATCAGAGAGTAGCTCCCTGGGGAAGCGAGGAGAAATCCTCCTCGAAACTTCGTCGGAGTATGGGTCTTCTGCTGCATTGGCAGAGGGATCGGAATGCAGAAAGTGACAAGAAAAGTTGGGGGGGTTTTCGCAAGGGTTTTCAAAAGTTAGGGGCCAGAATGTAATTGGATGGACTATTTTGCAAAGTAGGTCAAGATGTCCTTCCCTTAAGTCCAAATTTTGGTACAAACCTAATTTTGACCTAAGGAATCCAATGGTGAAGTTGGATTTTAGGTTTGACCACGTTTGATTGGATATTTTGTGTAAAAACCCAATTTAGCTCAATTGATGAGCTAGGATCCTAATCTAGGTCAAACTAGGTTCCAGAAGCCAATTTGAATGTTCTGAACCCTAGGGGATTTTTTCCATGATTTTTAGAGGGTTTACTTGATTTTTCTCCTGATCGAAACCTTGTTTAATTAAGCAGGTCTGTTTTAGGGTTACCAAATGTCATTTAATTCCTAGATTGCACATGAACCATTTCTGATTGATTCAACCCACTTTTTATCTTATTTAGACCATTTGACCTATGCTCTGTCTCTAAGAAATTTCGTTTATGTACTGCAATGGTAACATTGCAGTTTTAACCTTTATTTCATGTTTTCTTCTCAGAACACTTATTCCTCCAATTAAACCCTCTTCTAAGTCATGTAGGAGCTTTTATTCTCTTTATTAGGTCAAAATGAGCTAGTTATGGATCATGATGAGGCTCTCATCAGTAGCTAATGAACTATCTAGGATGGTATGGCTAGCAAGTTGTCGGTGGTAATAGCTCATCGGCTGGTTATCCAGAGCCCAATCACAAGTCCATTTTCATTATACTGCCTTTAGGTAAATCTTAGATCAAGAAAATCACTTACTTAAAAAAAGAAAAGAAAAGAAAATATAGAGAAAAAAATAGAAAAAGGAGAAAATAAAAAAATAAATAAAGCCACACTTCACCGTACGAGTATAGTTGGCAAGTTGTCGGTGGTAACAGCTCATCGGCTGGTTGTCTAGAACCCAGCTCACAAAAAAAAAATGCACAATAATTCCAAAAACACTTAGGGAAGAAGCGGGGGAGTAGAATAAGCCAGGGAGATATACACTGGGTTCACCCTTATGTTGACCGCATAAATAAAAGTAGGGAGAAAGCTACCATTCGAAAATATAAACCTTTAGGCAAGGTCACCTAGGGTCGTACTTGAAGTCCATTTTAACGGCCGCCTAGTGAGTCTTTCACTATTTTCACAAGATGCTTAGCACTTAGAATCCTTTTCGAGCCTTGGGTAAGTGGGGTAGCCGTAAAAAGTTATCCCGGAACTCTCAAACTCCAAAACTACAAAATATTAGAAAAGAAGAAAAATAATAAAAAAATGTATCTTCCCTTTTCAAATAAGGTGAGGACTTGGGCAGTCTGCATTCTGGCAGGCACTTGGGTACTGTTGAGTTTTCGTAGTTTAGGACCTTAGTTGAAATTTTCTATTGTTAATAAATGGCTTAGGCCTAAGCAATCTAATCCTAATTCTGCTTTTATACATAACATATAGTTTAATTTTGCTAGGGACAAGCAAAAGATAGGCATGGGGGTATGATATAAACACATTTATTGAGGGTAAAATGGCTATTCATGCATGTTTCTAGGCTTAGATTTGCATTTCATGTTATGAATATTGCATGGCATGCATCATTCTACAATTAGAGTAGTATATAATTTAGGTCAATTGCATCCTTCTTGTGATCAAGAGAGAAGCATATTTATTTCGGAGCCTTTGATTGATGATCTAACTGTATGGATCTGATCAAGATGACAATCGGAGTCCAACGCCTCTGAAATTGCCTCGACTGGAGTCTTGTAGCACCATATGCGGTCCGAGGATGATCAACGGCCAAGGGACTAGGAGACATAATTTGGAGCTTCAAATGACAAATCCAACCGCACGAATGGATTTGGGTCGACGATCGCAGCCTAACGGGACAAAAATTGACTCAATCCGACCTCTGTAGTAGCCCCTACAACAAAAAAAAGATGGACGGCCCAAATTGCGCCATGTGGTGCAGCCCAAGCCGCCCAACGCATGCATGCACCACTGCATGCATGCAGCAACACATGTGCGCGTGCACGTGTAGGTGCGCCTGCGCACAGTGTTGCGCCAGCGTGTGAGCATGTGCGCATGCAGCAAAGGTAGGGGAGCGTAGCACCGGTGGCGCATGAGCTGGACCTACAGCGACGCATGAGCTGGACTTACAGCGACGCTTACTGCCATCATGAATTCTTCCCACACCAGCAAAGCCAGCAATAGGCGTGAGCGAGCATGAGCGGGCATGAGTTGCCTACAGCAACGCTTCCAGCAACAGCCTTGATGTCACTAATGGTCCCATACCTATTTTTGCCTCTTCTCCTCCAATATAAAAGGACCTAAACCCCCTCCCTTCCAAGCCATCCCTACTTACTCTACTCCCACCTACTCCCAAGCTCTAGCAAGCCTACCAACACTCTGTTAGAGCTTGCTCTCAAGCTCCCAAGGTGCCTATTAGTCAAGCAAACCTCTGCCCTACCAAATACTCCTCCAACTTCCCATCCCCATTCATAGGTCGCCTTGGAGTCATCCTCCTACCTCCATTCCGGTAGCAGATCATCTCCGTCTTCTCACCTCCATTCCAGAGCCACGCCGAAGCTTTCCTCTACCCAATGTCCTCCTGCATCTCACCTCCATCGTCCCGCTCCTCACTTCATCCGAGCTTCCGCCAGGCATCGTCATCTCGCCAAGCAACCAATTCGGGAGATTTCCTCTCACCCCCCTCTCTTTTTATGCTTTCATAGTAGATTGTAATAGACATTGAAGTGATATCTATACCATTTTCGTTCCATCTCTATCTTGTGATTCATTTGCTTATTTTCTTCTTTCAAAAGTACAAAAAAATATCAAAACCCTAAAATACCAAAAAGAAACAAATCAAAGCATGGTTTTGAACTAAAGTAAACGTCACCTCCCTGTGTTCGACCTAGGACTCCCTTAGAGTTTCGATATAAATTTTATCTGATCAACGTGTTTTGCAACTACGATGATGGGTTACTTGTAGCCCTGATTTCTAACATGTGAAACGCGTGAGACCATTGCCCCTGACTTTTCCAGGAGAAGTTAGGGTGGTTCCTCCAACCCGAGTTATAAGTATTGGAATACGGGTTGGACCTAGCATTCTCTTGCATTGCATACGTATCCTCATAGGACGAGGATGGAGCAGAGGAAGGATCAGAAAAATAAGGATCAAAGGCCCCAATTTGGAACCCATAAGGTTCTGAGAAATCCTAGCTCATAGGTTTAGCCAATTCAAGTTGGTTCACAAACTCCCACCTCGTGGGAGCTCGTGAGGAATGGAATCCCAAATTCTGGGATTGAGTAGGTGTAGAAGTGTTTCCTGAATTCCTAGACATCCATTCTTCCATTCTTTTAGCAACCAAGTCTATTTTTTCAAGCTTAGTACAAATAAATTCCATGTCAAATGAATGAGAATCTTATATCTCATTAGCATTTGACCAGGGTTGTTGGGACCGGTTGAATACATCCATGAAGGCATGATTAATTGAGTTCTTACTCATTTCCTCAAATAGGTCACATGTTGATTAAGGCGTGTTTCGCGTGGTAAAAATCAGCGTTTGGAGGACCTGTAGTCGTAGCTCGCAAAATGCATCTATCGGATAAAATTTATAACCGAAACTTGAAAGGTGAGTCCTAGGTCGAACACAGGGAGGCGAACATTTGATTTTGAAAATCCACATTTCGCTTTTTGTTTATTTTTCTCATTTTTGTCTTTTATAATTTTTTTAGTATTTTTTATCAAGCAAGAGATCAGATCAACAATTGCTTATCTAACAAATCCACTTGCAAAACATAAGAGAGAGAGAATCGCATATATTTTTGAATCAAACATTTGCTACAACTACGAAAGTGGGAAAGATTGCACAACGAAAGCAATAAAATGAAAGAGGTGAGAGAATCCCCCCTCGATGGTTGCTCAGAGGATGACTCACTCTGACGTCGCCTGGAGGAAGGTGGTGAGGAGCGGGACAAAGGAGGACATAGCCGAAGGACGGAGGATGGGACAGAACGGCATTGAGGCAAGGATCTTCTTCCCAAAGGGAGGTGAGAGGACAACCACGGGATGCTCCACGAATGGAGATGAGAAGTGGGAAAACTATTTTCTTTTCTACTCTAGAGGAGCATCCCAAGCTTGGGACAAGCTTACTCTAGAGCCTTGGAGGTGGTGAGAGGAAGAAAGGAAGAGATGGTTTGGAATAGAGGGGGATAGGTCCTTTTATAGTAGGGGAGGAGAGACAAAATCATCCATGGGCAATTAGTGATGGCTGTAATTGTCATTGAAGATCTGCCCAACTATCACTAAAGATCTGCACCCTTAAATTCCTTTACTGGCACACGCATAGTGCAGGCCATTAGTGACAGCTATAAGCTTCACTAAAGTCCCGCACAATTGTCGCTGTAACCTCTAGCTAACGCTCGCTTGTAGCTATGCTACATGCATTGTCGATGGAGGACTACTCAATTGGAGATGGACAGTCTTGGTGTGCAGAGATCGCGCTGCTTGGGTGCACGTTGGATTGCTAGTGGGGATGTGCGTCAACGCCCGCATGAGCACCTCTACTGGATCAACAGTCATCTGTGCATCCACGTATCCGCATCTCGGCCGTTCATGCATGATCGAACAATCAAAATCAAGCACCCCTCACCGCCGGTTGGATTGGAAGAGTGGGAGAGCTCGAATCGACACCAAAGAGCTGAGAACGCCTTTGGAGACCGCTGCGCCACGCATCAAAAGGTGTCAAGGTTTTGAATTATCTGTGGCCGATGGTCAAGCGATCTTAGCTGTTGGATTTTCATACAACGGTTAAGATCGCCCAATGAAGGCTCTCTTGAAGATGGGTGGGCGACGTGGCTTCACAAGAACCATTGGATGGGCATCCAAAGGCCCAGATCTCATAAGGGGGAATGCTTTTGAGGAGGACCGGCCACTACTGGCTGGTGTTGGGCAGTCTAGATGGCACCACGTGGCACCATCTGCACCGCCCATCTTCTTTCTGTTGCAGAGGGTGCCACGATGCTTGGATCAAGTTGATTTTCATGTTGTCGGACTGCAATCATCACTCTAGATCCATCCATATGGTTGGATTTTTCATCCAAAGCCGGTATGGATGTCGCATTGCCTCCCTGGCCATTGATCTTCCTTGAACTTTATATGATGCTACGGGACTTTGATCTCCGATCGTCGTCCTAATCAAATCCGTAAGTGTTGAACTTATTTACGAAGCTACGCTAACGTGTTCGGTTTTGGAAAACCCGTCGTTGTAGTTCGAAAGCGAAGGATTCGTGTTCAACAAATAAAATTTATACCGAAATCAAAATTCCGGGTCGAACACAGGGAGGCGAACGTTTGATTTAAAAACTTCGCGTTTCTTTTTATTTTGTCACAAAGAAATTCAATTTAAACTATCTAAGTATCTACAACAAATAAAAGAGACAGAGGGAGTAAGAGAGAGAGAAAGAATACTATACATGGAAATCAAAATGAGATGTAGAATAGACAAGGAATTTATCATAAAAGAGTTCTTTCGTTACAACTAGAAAACATAAAATAATTACTCTAGAAAGCATTAAAAGAATGGAGGGAGAAATGTCCTCCTCGACGATCGCTCGGAGGACGAATAGACTACTCTAGAAAGCAGTAAATCTATACTAGAAAGCAGTAAAAAGAATAGGAAGAGAGAAATCCTCCTCGACGGTCGCTTGGAGGACGAGCCGGACGGGACGACGCCTGGACGAAGGAGAACGAAGCGGGACGAAGGAGGACGAAGCAGAAGAACGGGAACGAAGCAGCACGCCGTCGTCGTCGCGGGATCCACTTCCGAAGGGGGACGAAAATTTGGACTTTATCTCGCGAGAAGCATCCCGGGTGTGGGACAAGCTTCTCTTGAGCTTTGGAGAGGTAGAGAGGAGAAGGAAGGGATGAAAATTTCGTATGGAGGGGGTCTCCTTTTATAGTTGCAAGGAGTGGGGGCAAAATGGACATTACATCTTCAAAATAATAAATAAGGGGTCTTTAGTGACGGATAAAACCGTCGCTAAAGCCCCGCCGTCGCCGTCGCCGCCGCGCCCACGCGCGCCCGCTCGGCTGGCCTGCGCGCGTAACGCATACGCACGTCCGCGTCGTCTCAGCCGTCCGATCGCGAGATCGGACGGCTTAGATCGCGTCCGCGCCCGCTGCGTAGCGCGCCGCCCCCGTGTGATCGCGCGCCCACCAGAGCGTCCAATTACGCGTCGGCGCTATCGGGCGCGCGCGGCCGTTGGATCTTCATCCGACGCTCGTGCGCGCCCGCTCGCCCGCGCCTTCGACCCCCTCACCGCGGCTCGAACCCGCGACCTCCGCTTCGCCCGCAGCTGCGTCGCCGCTGCGCTACGCGGGCGAAATGGTCGCACGGACGTTTTTAAACGCGAGCGACCGCAGCCGTTGGATCGAGATCCAACGGCGGAGTGGAGACGGTGCGCGGTCTTCACAGGACTCCTGCGGCCGATTGGGCGGCTGGGATGGCGCCACGTGGCGCTATCTTGGCCGTCCATCTTCTGGAAGTTGTAGATGGTGCCACGGATGTCGGATTGACTCGATTTTTGTGTCGTTCGACTGCGATCGTCGATCCGAATTCATCCGTGTGGTCGGATTTTCCATCTGAAGTGCGGATTTACACCATCCTGGCCCTTGATCTTCTAGGGTTCCCCGGTCTCTATCTGATGCTACGGATGCCAGATTAGGGCGATCTTGGAGTCGTTGAACTCCAATCGTCGCCCTGATCATATCCATACGGTTGGATCTTTGATCCGAGGCCCCGATAAAATATTTGCCCTATCCAAGCACATAAAAGGAGACAATTAACCTCCATTTTATTCAAACTACTCTAAATGCAAGATGATGCATGTAATGCAATATTTATATCATGAAATGCAATCCTATGCTTAAGAACATGCATAAATAGACATTTTAAGTAGTGTAAATGTGTTTACATCATACCCCCATGCCTATCTTTTGCTAGTCCCTAGCAAAAACTATATGCTATTTATAAAAGAATTAGGTTAGATTATTTGGACCTGAGTTATTTTCAATCATTAAGAAATTGTCTACTTAAGAACTGAACTTTCAAAGACACAACAGTGCCCGGGTATCAGCCAAAATGCAGACCGCCTCAAGCCTCGCCTTATTCAAAGAAAAATTTCTTTTTCTGTTTTTACTTTTTTTTTTTTTTTTTTTTTTTGGATTTTCAAATTTTTGGAGTTTAAGAGTGGCTTTCTACGGCCATTCAACTCACCCAAGATTTGATGAGAACCCTAAGTTTTAAGCATCTTATTGTGACTCGTTGACCGGCAATTAAAACGGACTTCGGATTTCTACGCCTCTAGGTGACCTCAAAAAGAATTCTGCCTAAAGGTGTATCTTTACAACCGGTAGCTTTCTCCCTACTTTTATTTTTTTATTTTTTTTTTTTAACGGGGTCAACACAAGGGTGAATCCAGTGTATATCTCCCCGGTTTATTCTACTTCTCCGCTTCTTCCTAAGTGTTTTGGGAAGTTTTAGTGCATTTTCTGAGCTGGGTTCTGGACAACCGGTCGATGAGCTGTTACCACCGACAACTTGCCAGCCATACTCGTGCGGCGAAGTGTGGCTTATTTCTTTTTGTTCTTTTCTCCCTTTTGATTTTTTTTTTTTTTTTTTTTTTTTTAAGTAGGTGGCTTCCCTGGTCTAAGATTTACCTAAAGGCAGCAAAAAGAGAAAGGTCCAGTGACTGGGCTCTGGACAACCTACCTATGGGCTGTTACCCACGATAACTTGCCAGCCATATCACCCTAGAAGGTTCATTAGCTACCCAATTTTCGTTAAAATCGCCAAACAACGAGTCAGTGCAAAGAAAGTGTGTAGATGCTTAAAACTCAAAATTCCCTTAAATCAGAGGGCGGGTTGACAAGTCGTGTACTTATCACCCAAACTTATTTATTCCAATTATAATAAAATTCAGGTTGGCGAGAACTCGAAAAACAAATCCACATTTTAGTGGATACATAGGTTGATTAAGTCCAAAGACCTGAAGGGTCTTTGTGTTCAGAACATAATATAGTATTTCTTAAGATCGAAAATTTTCTTAAACCCAAATTCTCTTTCCTAATTTTGATTTTTTTTTTTATATAAAATAAAATAAATCTACGGAGCTGACGAATGAATTCAAAGATAAATATCCATCCCCCCATGCCTATCTAATGCAATGTCCTCATTGTATTAAAAAGACATAAAACAGAGTGGAAAAGCGTAGAAAGCACCTGAATTGCGTGGATATCGGGTCCGCTCCGAGATGAAAATGAAAAGAACTGTATATGTGCTGAATTTAGTGCCTTCAGCTAGGCACACTATACAAAGAAAAGAAATGAAGAATTCACATGTGCAGGTCAGAATTAGAATAAACAGAAGAATCCTCTGACCTGTCAGCAGAGGTCCACAGATGTGGACCAGATTGTGGTGCAGACCCACACCCCATAATCGAGAATATCTTAGGTTCTGGATAAAAATTACCTAAAACCTAAAATCAGAATGCAAGCGAGGTCGGGCCTGCGATTTATGAGGATGCAACCCAAGGCCAAAATGTCGGGTTACAGAGAATTGAAGCTCAAAAGGATAATCGTTAAATGTGTGCTTGAGTTTGACATCCTCGAAACAACTGTCGTAAGGGTTCTGATTTGATAGTTTCAGTTTAAAAGGAACCCTTCGACTCAATCTTCCATTTCCTCCAAAATTGACTTCCCAAATCAGAATTTCCCAGCTCCTATCCTCCTCATTCGGCATATCAAATTCCATGACCTCTTGTATATTCATCACCCCGTCTGAAATCTCCAAGTCTAGATGATGTGGCAAAATCAAAATTGACTTGGGTCTAATTATCTCAGAATTAGAATCATCAATAAGCTCAACAGGGTGTAACTGATAATCAGCGCATTGAATTAATTCCTCCAGAAAATGCGATTCTGGATCCGTATCGTGTGCCCTAATAAGATCAGTTTCCTCAGTTATTGGGCTATCAAATGATCTATCAGATTCCTCAGGCCCAATCGTCTCACAAAAATCGTGATCTGAAAACTCGTGTGAGACTTCGCAACTTGAATCTTCACCATCAGGATCCGTATCAATGTATGTCCCAAAATCATTTGTCACTTTGCGTTCCAAGGAGACATACGTTTCCTCGTAACCCGGCTCAGGGATTTCAGGTGAAGAAATCAAATCATCCTTAATTGGTTGTTTTAATTCAATCTGGTCAGCTTCGTAACACGTGTCCCCCCCAACAGGTGCCTGAGCGGGTTCTGTCATTGGCTTTCCTGAAGAGAGTTCATCCTGGGAATTATTCCAAGATTGAATCAAAGCAACCACGAATCTCATCCCCAATTTCGCTAATTTCCCAAGTAGAAACTCACCCGGGTTCTTATCCTTAACATCCTGGAGCCAATCCAACAAAGACTTGTTTAAATCATCAATCATTTCAATCAGGGGCTCCAATCTCTCAATGCAAGGTATTGGCTGAACTTCTAAAGATTGAATGATATTCCTCAAGTTAGCCAGAACCTTATCTTGAACCTGATTAACCTGAACCAAATGAGTTGGTTCAGGGTTGGGCGGGTTTGACATCAATGTAGAGGAATTAACGAATTGAGATTCGTTATACCCATCCTGATAATAGGCCATTTCAGATTGTTCAAAAGATGGAGATGACCTAAAGGCAGTGAAATCAGAGGATGGGTAAGGATCAGTGTATCCTTCTTGATCGTAGATCGCATTAGGTTGTTCATGAAAGGAGGACGATCTATAATCGATGCAACTCTGAGAAGGATAGAATTGAGAATCAAAGTGTTCAGGGTTAGACCCTAAACACGGGGGTCCGGAATTGTATCCCCAATCCGAATTATCCCAACTAACTGATGGTCGATTACAATACGAGTTGGGATAATCATCATGTTGAGGATAATTTACAACAGGAGGGAAAGAGCGGGAATGCGTGAAATATGTGGAAGGATTCATGAGACACGGGAGGAAGAAAGGTGCCCTGCAATACAAACAATCAAACCTGTCCTTAAATGGGTTAGCCTACAGACCTACAGACTCTCAAAACCCATCTTGAGATAAAGGAACGATTTGATCTACTTCTGTCTGTTCAATCCAACCAGTTAGAAGGAGGGACTGGGGAGAAGGTTCTTCCTTCGGCTTGCGCCTCCGGTTCCTAGTGTACCCCCCAGCCGCGATCGTTTGACTCTGCTCCCCTAGCTAGACATCAGATTGAACAGTAGAAACAGACTAATCGAAAATAATCTCGTTCTGAGTTCTGAAGAGCGAGTCCAATCCTTAAGGCCAACGTCTACTCTGTTTTATTTAGGGCTAGGTTTGAATGTGCTTTGGAATGTGATGGGCCCTTTAAATGGGTTGTGCCCTTAATGATTGATTGCTTTGTGTGTGCGTGCACAACCAGTGGTTTTCAAGCAAGATTATTTTTGATGTGATGAATTTTAAGGTTCAAATCTTGCTTAGTAGCTTTTAGGATTCAACTTTAGGTGTTTTCAATCAAGTTTCAATGGCACACCAGGTTTTGCAAGCACAGGTGAAGATATTTTCCTTTAAAGTTTAAAAAGAATGTGGAGTACCTGGTAGGTCCCTAAGAGTTGAACCTAATTGGCAGCTACTTAATGAGTTGATTTTATTTGAAGTGGTGCGGCCCAAACAACTCAAACAACTGGCCTGATGCACCACCTAATTAGGCACACAAATGATTACCCAATCTGATTTCTACTCGATTATGTGTTTGGATGTGTGTACCGGCTCCTAAGATTGGTTTACCGGTTGAGTTAGAAAATCAGATGAGGTTGTGTACCTCTGTGAGATTTTTTTTATTTTTTTCTTTTTTTTAATGTGGGGGTTGGAGTGAGTATGGATGTCAAACAACAAACAATCTAACCTTAGAGTTTATAAGAACACCTAGGTTGATTGATGTTTGAATTATTATGTGATGAAATGAAATCTAATGGGTGGGAGGTGGGGGATAACTTACAAAACCTTCCACAACCCTTTACTCCGATCTACCGCTTTTGCCTGTCTCGAAAGAGTACCTGCAATTACAATAAGAAAGGAGAAAAGTGAGGTAAATGATTTGTAAGTTACAAAACGCGAAGAGAAATCAAAGAGCGTTGCCTCCCCGGCAACGGCGCCAAAGTGTTGAACGAGAATCTACGCTAACATGTTTGGTTTTGGAAAACCCGTCGTTGTAGTTCGAAAGCGAAGGATTCGTGTTCAACAAATAAAATTTATACCGAAATCAAAATTCCGGGTCGAACACAGGGAGGCGAACGTTTGATTTAAAAACTTCACGTTTCTTTTTATTTTGTCACAAAGAAATTCAATTTAAACTATCTAAGTATCTACAACAAATAAAAGAGACAGAGGGAGTAAGAGAGAGAGAAAGAATACTATACATGGAAATCAAAATGAGATGTAGAATAGACAAGGAATTTATCATAAAAGAGTTCTTTCGTTACAACTAGAAAACATAAAATAATTACTCTAGAAAGCATTAAAAGAATGAAGGGAGAAATGTCCTCCTCGACGATCGCTCGGAGGACGAATAGACTACTCTAGAAAGCAGTAAATCTATACTAGAAAGCAGTAAAAAGAATAGGAAGAGAGAAATCCTCCTCGACGGTCGCTTGGAGGACGAGCCGGACGGGACGACGCCTAGACGAAGGAGAACGAAGCGGGACGAAGGAGGACGAAGCAGAAGAACGGGAACGAAGCAGCACGCCGTCGTCGTCGCGGGATCCACTTCCGAAGGGGGACGAAAATTTGGACTTTATCTCGCGAGAAGCATCCCGGGTGTGGGACAAGCTTCTCTTGAGCTTTGGAGAGGTAGAGAGGAGAAGGAAGGGATGAAAATTTCGTATGGAGGGGGTCTCCTTTTATAGTTGCAAGGAGTGGGGGCAAAATGGACATTACATCTTCAAAATAATAAATAAGGGGTCTTTAGTGACGGATAAAACCGTCGCTAAAGCCCCGCCGTCGCCGTCGCCGCCGCGCCCACGCGCGCCCGCTCGGCTGGCCTGCGCGCGTAACGCATACGCACGTCCGCGTCGTCTCAGCCGTCCGATCGCGAGATCGGACGGCTTAGATCGCGTCCGCGCCCGCTGCGTAGCGCGCCGCCCGCGTGTGATCGCGCGCCCACCAGAGCGTCCAATTGCGCGTCGGCGCTATCGGGCGCGCGCGGCCGTTGGATCTTCATCCGACGCTCGTGCGCGCCTGCTCGCCCGCGCCTTCGACCCCCTCACCGCGGCTCGAACCCGCGACCTCCGCTTCGCCCGCAGCTGCGTCGCCGCTGCGCTACGCGGGCGAAATGGTCGCGCGGACGTTTTTAAACGCGAGCGACCGCAACCGTTGGATCGAGATCCAACGGCAGAGAGGAGACGATGCGCGGTCTTCACAGGACTCCTGCGGCCGATTGGGCGGCTGGGATGGCGCCACGTGGCGCTATCTTGGCCGTCCATCTTCTGGAAGTTGTAGATGGTGCCACGGATGTCGGATTGACTCGATTTTTGTGTCGTTCGACTGCGATCGTCGATCCGAATTCATCCGTGTGGTCGGATTTTCCATCTGAAGTGCGGATTTACACCATCCTGGCCCTTGATCTTCTAGGGTTCCCCGGTCTCTATCTGATGCTACGGATGCCTGATTAGGGCGATCTTGGAGTCGTTGAACTCCAATCGTCGCCCTGATCATATCCATACGGTTGGATCTTTGATCCGAGGCCCCGATAAAATATTTGCCCTGTCCAAGCACATAAAAGGAGACAATTAACCTCCATTTTATTCAAACTACTCTAAATGCAAGATGATGCATGTAATGCAATATTTATATCATGAAATGCAATCCTATGCTTAAGAACATGCATAAATAGACATTTTAAGTAGTGTAAATGTGTTTACATCAGTAAGGTCCGATCGTTCATCCGAGGCCCTGAAATAAATCTTGTTCTCTCTTGACCATAAAAAGGACATAATTAACCTAAAATATATACAACTACTCTAAATGTAGAATGATGCATGCTATGCAATATTTATAACTTGAAATGCAAATCTAAGCCTAGGAACATGCATGATTAGGCATTTTAACTTAAATAGATGTGTCTATATCATACCCCCATGCCTATCTTTTGCTAGTCCCTAGCAAAATTAAACTACATGCTATGTATAAAAATAGAATTAGGAATCGATCTCTTAGGCCTAAGTTGTTTATTAATAATAAAAAATTTCAACTAAGGTCCTAAACTACGAAGACTTCAACAGTACCCGGGTGTCTGCCAAAATGCAAACCACCCAAGTCCTCGCCTTATTTGAAAAGGGAAGATACATTTTTTTGTTTTTCTTCTTTTCTAATTTCTTTTGGACTTTTGGAGTTTGAGAGTTTCGGGATAACTTTTTATAGCTACCTGACCTGCCCAGGACTCGAAAAGGACTCTAAGTGCTAAGCATCTTGTGAAAGGGTGATAGACTCACTAGACGACCGCTAAAATGGACTTCAGGTTTCTACGACCCAAGGTGACCTTGCCTAGAGGTTTATCTTTTCGAATGGTAGCTTTCTCCCTACTTCATTTATTTATCGGGTCAACACAAGGGCGAACCCAGTGTATATCTCCCTGATTTATTCTGCTTCCACACTTCTTCCCTAAGTCTTTTGGGAATTATTGTGCATTTTTGTGAGCTGGGCTATAGGCAACCGGCCAATGGGCTATTACCCACGGCAACTTGTCAGCCAAACTCTTATGGTGAAGTGTGGTTTTATTTTTTTTTTCTCCTTTCTCTTTTTTCTCTCACTTTTTTCTTTTTCTTCTTATTTTTTTTTCTAAGTAGGTGGCTTCCCTGATCTAAGATTTACTTAAAGGTAGTACGACTAAAATGGTCATGTGACTAGGCTCTGGACAACTGGCCAATGGGCTATTACCCATGACAACTTGCTAGCCATACCACCCTAGATAGTTCATTAGCTACCCAATTTCTGAAAAAATCATCATAAAGTGAGTCAGTGAAAACAGTGTGTAGATGCTTAGGCTTAAAGTCCCTTCAAATCAGATGGCTGATTGATAAGTCATATAGTTATCACCCTAATTTATTAACTAATTTAAAGTAGAGTTACTTGGCGTGGACTCGAGACTAAGTCCACATTCGAGTGGACACCCGGGCTCATTAAGCCCAAAGACCTGAGAAGTCTAAATGTTTATGTCCTCTCGTATCATTTCCTAAAGTTAATAACGCCTAAAAGCCTAAGTTCTCTTCTTCTAATTCTATTTTCTTTTTTTTATCTTTTTGAATTTTCACTTTTTTTAAAGAAACTAAAGAAATTCTATGGAGTTAGCAAAATGATTGCAGGAATTAATTATCCACCCCCCATGCATAAATGATGTAGTGTCCTGCATTATAAAATTAAAGACATGAAAAGGGGGAGTAAATAGAATATCACATAAATTACATGAAAATCCGGTTAGCTCTGCAGAGAACGTGGAATATAAACACGTGTTAAATTTAATGCCTTCAGCTAGGCATAACATACATATAAGGAAGAAATTGAGAATTCACAAGTCTAGGTCAGAGTCAAAATAAATATATTGATCCTCCAACCTACTAACAGAAGATGTCCACAGATGTGGACCAAGTTATGATGCAGACCCATGCCCTAGGGTCGAGTCGCTCTAAGGTTCTGGATGAAAATCACCCAGAATCGAAGGTTGTTAAGCTTGCTAGGTCGGGCCTGTAGTTTTGTGGTGTGCAACCCAAGACCAAAGTGTCAGACAATGGGTAAAGATGGTTCAATAGTTGCAGATGTCCATTTAATGTTCAGCTCAGAAAAATAATCAGTTATTTTGAGCTTGGGTTGCACGTGAAAGGTATTATAAGGGCCCTAGTAGAAAGGAGGTGGTTTTAGGTCAACAGGAACCCTTAAATCTAAACTTGTTTTTCCCTCAGAATTAACCTCCCAAATTTTCATTTCAACATTTTTATCCTCCAACATCAAGTGCTCAGGCTCCGGGACCTCTAGCATATCATTCACCCCATAGGATTTACCCAAGTCTAGAAATCTTGGTTGAATGAAGATTAGCTTGGGCACAATGATCTCAAAAGTTAGCTCTTCGAGGTGCGGTTGAGGAATGGGGCTACTGATTGAATCATCAGGATTCGGATAGACCAAGTTAGCCCCAACCAAATCAGAATCTTCAATAGTCGAGCTATCAAATGGTTTATTAGATTCCTCAAGCCTGTTTGTCTCACTAAAATCATTCTCCTCAAGCTCAAGTGAGACTTTTCTAAGAGATTCCTCACCCTCAAAATGAAGGAATTCATGATCCTCATTTATATACGTCTCAAAATCATATGTCATTTCATGGTCCATGGAGGCATATTTTTCGTCATTCCCTGGCTCTGGGATCTCGAGTGAGAAACTCGGTTCATCCTCAATGGGCTATTCTAGACCAACCTGGTCATCTCCAATCTCATAATATGTATCCCCCCCAACAGGCACCTGAGTGGGTTCTGACATTGGCTCTCCTAAAGGGGGTTCATCTTGAGAATCATCCCAAGATTTGACTAGGGCAACCACAAATTTCATCCACAACCTCAATAATTTCCTAAGAAGAAACTCACCCGAGCCCCTATCCCTAACATTTTGGAGCAAATCTAATAAAGAGCTATTCAGCTCATCAATCATTTTTATCATAGGCTCCAATGCTCCAGTGCATGGTGTTGGCTGAGCCTCTAAAGGTTATTTGGTGTTCCTTAAGTTAGCCAACACCTTGTCTTGGATCTGGTTCACCTGAACCGAATGGTTTGGTTCAGGTTTGGGTGGGTTTGAGTTAAATCTAGGGGATTCAAGATATCAAGGTTCTCAGGTCCCTCCCTGATAATAGGTCTTTTCAGGTTGTTTAAAGGATGGTGGTGACCTATATTTAGTGGAATACTGTGGAAGGTAGGTGTTGTAATCATTATATCCTTCTTGATTGTAGATCAGGTTGGTTTGGTGATCAAAGGATGAAGATCTATAATCATTGTAGCACTTGGAAGGATAGTAATCATAGTCTTATTGTCCAGGGTTAGGCCAGTCCGGATTCATATCCCCAATCAAAGTTATCCTGGCTAGTGGATGGGTAATTACAAGTCAAGTCAGAATAGTAATCATCTTGGGGATAAGTGGTGGTAGGAGGATAGGATGGAAAATGAGTGTAGGATGTGGAAGGCTACATGGTAGAATAAGAGGGGAAATCAAAAGAAAGAAAGGAGCCCTGCAATACAAGTAATCAACCATGTCCTTAGGTGGGTTAGCCTAAAGACCTCCAGACTCCCAGGACCCGTCTTGAGATTATAACCGATTTGGTCTACTTTTATCCCGTCAATCCAACCAATTAGAAGGAGGGGTTGGGGAGAAGGTTCTTTAGCTTGCACCTCCGGTTCCTAATGTACCTTCCAGCCGTAGTCATTTGACGCTACTCCCCTAGCTAGACATCAGATGGACTAGCAAAAGCAGATTAATCGAAAAAAAATCTCTGTCTAAGCCTCGAAGAGCGAATCAATCCTTAAGGCTAACATCTACTCAGTTTTAATTAGGCTTGGGATGATTGTCCGCTTGGAATGTGATGGGCCCTTTAAATGGGTTGTGCTTTTAATGATCGATTCAAATGTGTGTGCGTGTATAACCTGGGTTTACAAACAAGGTTATTTGATGATGTGTCTTTTAGGGTTTAACCTCATTTAGTAGCATTTAAGGTTTAATCTTTAGGTTTGTTCAATCAGGTTTAGTAGAACACTCCAAGTTTTGAAAGCACTGGTGTAGATATATTCCTTTAAAAATTAGAAATAAAATGTGGAGTGCTTGGTTCAATCCTAAAAATCAACCCTAAGTGGCAAGCTACTTGTTGAATCAATTTTAATCTTAAGTGGTGCAGCCCAAATAGCTCAATCAATTGGCTTGTTGCACCACTTAGTTAAGGCAAACAATAATGTTGAACCTATTCAGATTTCTACTCACTTATGTGTATTGATTTGAAGTGTACCGGGTCCACAGGTCAAATCCTGGTTAAGTGGTAGAATCAAAGTGATTGTGCACCTTAGGATAAGAAGTTGTGGGTGTTAAGTGTGTAGCTTTCAGTTAAATCCCACAAGAGAAGAATATTTTTTATTTTCTTTATATATGCGGGTGGATGAGGTCAGCGGAGTGACAATCAAACAACCAAAATCTACCCTAGGGTTTATGCAAGCACCTAAGTTGATTTAGGTTTGAGTTATTAGGTTATGGAATGAAAACTAGGGTGGGGGTGGTGCAGGTACACTTACAAAACCTTCATCCGCACTTTTCTCCGATCTCGCCTCGGATGAGTACCTGCAATCATAGTAAGATTAGAAAAAAAGTGAGATAAAAGTTAGGTAAGGCAGAAAAACACGAGAAAAAAAAACCAAAGAGCGTTGCCACCCTGGCAACAGCGTCAAAATGATTAAGGCGTGTTTCACGTGGTAAAAATCGGGGTTTGGAGGACCCGTCGTCGTAGCTCACAAAATGCATCTATCAGATAAAATTTATAACCAAAACTCGGAAAGTGACTCCCAGGTCGAACACGAGGAGGCGAACGTTTAGTTTTGAAAATCCGCGTTTCACTTTTTATTTGGTTTTGTCTTTTATAATTTTTTTGGTATTTTTTATCAAGAGATCAGATTGGCAATTGCTTATCTAACTAATCTACTTGCAAAACATAAGAGAGAGTGAGAGAATCACATATATTTCTGAATCAAACGTTTGCTACAACTAGGAAAGTGGGAAAGAATACACTACGAAAGCAGTAAAGATAGAAAGAGGTGAGAGAATCGCCCCTCGATGGTCGCTTGGAGGATGACTCACTTTGACGTCGCTTGGAGGAAGGTGGTGAGGAGCAAGATGAAGGAGGATGTAGCGAAAGGACGGAGGATGGAGCAGGACGGCATCGCAGCGATGATCTTCTTCCCGAAGGGAGGTGAGAGGATGCCACAGGATGCTCCACGAATAGGGATAAGAGGTGGGAAAACTATTTTCTTTTCTACTCTAGAGGAGCATCTCGGGCATGGGATAAGCTCTCATTAGAGCCTTGGAGGTGTGAGAGGAAGAAAGGAAGAGATGGTTTGGAATAGAGGGGGATAGGTCCATTTATAGTGGAGAAGAGACATAATCATCCATAGGAAATTAGTGTCGGCTATAATCATCGCTGAAGATACGCCCGACTATCACTGAAGATCCACGCCCTTCAATTCCTTTACTGGCACGCACATAGTCCATGCCATTAGTGACAACTACAAGCATCACTAAAGGCTCGTGCAACTGTCGTTGTAGCCTCCAGTTAACTTTCACTTGCAGCTGTGTGCGTGTTGTCGAAGGAGGACCGTTCGATTGGAGATGGACGGTCCTAATTGTGTGGAGATCACACCGCTTGGGTGCTCATTGGATTGCATGTGGGGATATGCATCGACACCCACGTGAGCACCTCTACTGGATCAGCTGTCATCTATGCGTCCACGTATCCACATCTTGGCCGCTCGTGTATGATCGGGAGACCGAAATCAAGCGCACCTCACCGCCAGTTGGATTGGAAGAGTAGGAGAGCTCGAACCGATGCCAAAGCATTGAGAACGCCTTTGGAGACCACTGCGCCACACGTCAAAAGGTGTCATGATTTTGAATTATCCGAGGCCGATGGTCAAGCGATCCTAGCCGTTGGATTTTCATCCAATGGTTAAGATCGTGCTATGGAGGCTCTATTGAAGATGGACGGGCAACGTGGCTTCACAAGAATCTTTGGATGGGCATCCAACGACCCAGATCTCGCAAGGGGGAATGCCTTTGAGTAGGACCGGCCACAACTGGCCAATGTTGGGCAGTCTAAATGGTGCCACACGGCACCATCTAGGTCGTCCATCTTCTTTCTATTGCAGAGGGTGCCACAGTGCTTGGATCGATTTGATGTTCACGTTGCTCGACTGCAATCGTCACTCTGGATCCATTCGTACAGTTGAATTTTTCATCCTAAGCCCATGTGGATGTCGCATTGCCCCATGGCCGTTGATCTTCCTTGGACTTCATATGATGCTACGAGACTCCGATCTAGACGATTTCAGAGGCATTAGACTCCGATCATCGTTCTGATCAAATCAGTATGGTCTGATCGTCGATCCGAGGCCCTAAAATAAATCTTCTTCTCTCCTGACCATAAAAAGGACCTAATTAACCTAAAATATATACAACTACTCAAAATGCAGAATGATCATGCTATGTAATATTTATAACATGAAATGCAAACCTAAGCCTATGAGCATGCATGATTAGGCATTTTAACCTAAATAGATGTGCCTAAATCATATTTTCTATCTGCATCCCTATTAAGGAAATTACCTCCACAAGAGGCGTCCACGTGATTACGGAGTTGTTCAACCAACTCATGATAGAAAATCTGTATGAGTTGCCATTTCAGCACCTCATGGTGTGGACACTTCCTCAAAAGTTCCTGAAATAGCTCCCAGGCACCATGAAATAGTTCCCCCGGCCATTGGGTGAAAGTGGTAATCGCCTGTCGCAAGGCATTGGTCCGTATGATTGGGAAGAATTTCTTCAGGAAGGTTGACTTAATAGAACGTTGACCGCACATGTTTTGCAAGTTTGAAATCAAAGTTACAAGTAACCCACCATCGTAGTTGCAAAACTCGTGATCAAATAAAATTTATACCGAAACTCCAAGGAAGTCTTGGGTCAAACACAGAGAGGCGACATTTACTTTAATTGAAAATCATGCTTCATTTTGTCTATTTTTGGTATTTTAGGGATTTGCTATTTTTTTGTATTTTTGAAAGAAGAAGACAAGTAGAATGAATCACACGAGATATGGAACAAATCTGATATATATATCACTCCAATGTCAATTACAATAAACTATGAAAGCATAAAAAGAGAGGGGGGTGAGAAGAAATCTCCCGAATCAGCTATTTGGAGAGACTATAGTGCCTGGCGAAAGCTCAAACGAAGGAGGTGAGGAGCAAGACGATGGAGGTGAGATGTAGGAGGATGTCTGGTAGAGGAAAGCTTCGTCATGGCTCTAGAATGGAGGTGAGAAGACGGAGATGATCTGCTACCAGAATGGAGGTGGGAGGACGGCTCCAAGGTGACCTATAAATGGGGATGGGAAGTTGGATGAATATTTGGTGAGGCAGAGGTTCGCTACACTAATAGGAGCCTTGGGAGCTTGAGAGTAAGCTCTAATGGAGCGTTGGTAGGCTTACTAGAGGTTAGGAATAGGTGGGAGTAGAGTAGGTAGAGATGCTTGGAAGGGAGGGGGTGTAGGTACCTTTATAGTGAACGAGAAGAGGCAAAAATAGGTATGGGACAATTAGTGACCTCCAGGCCGTCGCTGGAAGTGTCGCTGTAGGTAGCTCATGCCTGCTCACATCGACAGCTAGCTTTGTTGGCACACGAAGAATTAGCAACAGCTGTAAGCGTTGCTGTATGTCTTCCAAGCATACAGAGGATGCCATGGTGCTCGGATCGAGTGATTTTTACGATGTTGGACTGCAATCGTCGCTCCGAGTCCATCTGTATGGTTGGATTTTTCATCCGAAGTCCATAAGGATGTCGCATTGCCTCCTGGCCAAATAAAATGAAGGAATTACTATACAAACATACAACTATCCTATATGCCATGTAATGGATGTTATGCAATATTTATAACATGATATGCAATGCTAAGCCTAGGAACTATCATAAATAGGCAATTTATCATGAATTCATGTGTTTTTATCATACCCCCATACTTACTTTTTGTTAGTCCCTAGCAAAATTTACCTAACTGCTATGTATAAAAGTAGAATCAGGGTTCAAGTATTTAGGCAAAATTCATTGATTGATTTAGAAAATCTCAACCCGAAGACCTAATTACAAAAACTTAACAATGCCCGGGTGTCTGCCAGAATGTAGACAGTCCAAGCCCTCGCCTTATTTGAGAAGAGTAGATACAAAAAAAATTTCTGGCTTTTCTTCTTTTCTAATTTTTATTGTACTTTTGGAGTTTGAGAGTTCCGAGATAACTTTTTATAGCTACCCGACCCATCCAAGATTCGAAAAGGACTCTAAGTGCTAAGCATCGTGTGAAAATAGTGAAAGACTCACTATTTGTTTTTTTTCTCCTTTTTCTATTTTTCCTTTTTCTTTTTCTTTTTTTCTTTTATTTTTTTTTTTAAGTAGGTGGCTTCCCTACTCTAAGATTTACCTAAAGGTAGTACAACAAAAATGGTCTTGTGGCTGGGCTCTGGACAACTAGTTGATGAGCTGTTACCACCGACAACTTGCCAGCCATACCACCCTAGATAGTTCATTAGCTACCCAATTTCCGAAGAAACTGCTAAAAAGTGAGTCAGTGGGAAAAAAGTGTGTAGATGCTTAGGTTTAAAGTCCCCCCAAATCAGAGGGCAGGTTGATAAGTCGTATACTTATCATCCCAATTTATTACCCAAATTAAAAATGAATTTGAATTGGCGAGGACACAAGACTAAGTCCACATTCGAGTGGACACCTGGGCTAATTATGCATGAAGACCTGAAGAGTCTAAGTATTCAGGTCTCAAAGTATCAATTCCTAAAGTTTGCAACTCCTAATGCCTAAGTTCTCGTTTCCTAATTCTATTCTTTTTAATAGAATCAAAAAAATAGGAAATTACTGTTACAATTGACAAAAAGATTATAAGATATTTCCACCCCCCCATGCTTATCTATTGCAATGTCCTCATTATTCAAAATGAAAGCATGCAGGAGAGTAGAAGTGGAAGAATAGCACCTGGTTTCTGTAAGACTCTAGCCAGCTTGGAACAGTCTTTACATGTGGTGAGTTTAGTGCCTTCAGCTGGGCGATGATCGACTGACGATGGTTAAGGCAAGGTAAGAGCAACCTTGTCCATGACGGGTTCAGGGAGCACATGGTCGACAAAGGGTTTGAGATGCTGTCCGCTGACCACCTTGAAAATATTACCCGTCTTTGGGAGCTTCAATCGAGAATTGAAAAGCAAGACCTTCTGGTTCGGCTCAAAGCTCTTACGTGAAATCATCTGGTCATGGAGAGCTTTGGTCCTTGCCTTATAGATTCTGGAATTTTCATAAGCATCATTTGAAAACTCCTCCAACTTAGATAGTTGGAGTTTCCTGGTTTTCTCGGCTAACTCAAGGTCCACATTCATTTCCTCATGGCCCAAAATGCCTAATGTTCAAGTTCTACGGGTAAGTGACACGCCTTACCAAACACCAGACGGAAAGGAGACATACCGATAGGCATTTTGTACGCTGTATGGTAGGCCTAAAGAGCATCATCTAGCTTTTGGGTCCAATCCTTCCTATCAGGCCAAACGGTTTTCTGTAAAATGTTTTTGATCTCCCAATTAGAGACCTCAGCCTGTTCGTTCGTCTGAGGGTGGTAAACTATGGAAATCCTATGATTCACCCCATATTTTCCCAGTAAATTTTGAAATTGGGCATGACTGAAATGTGTTCCACCATCACTGATAATTGCCCTAGGAACCTCGAATCGACTGAAGATATTTTTCTTCAGAAAATCGATGACCACCTTGTGGTCAATGGTCTGGGTGGGAATTGCCTCAATCCATTTGGACACGTAATCAACAGCGACCAAAATATACTGGTGTCCAAATGCCATAAAGTCAATGCCCCAAATGTCAAAAATTTCAACGGAAAGAACTTGGGTTCAGGGGCATCATATCTCTCCTAGCCATGTTCCCGAGTGTCTGGCATCGGGTGCATGACTTTGAGAATTCTTGGGCATCCTTAAATAATGACGGCCAATAGAATCTGGATTGCAAGAATTTTGCTGCCATCTTTTTCCTGGGAAAGTGCCCACCACAAGCAAATGTGTGACAGAACTCAAGTATGCTATGGAACTCAATTTTTGGGATGCATTGACGAATAATCTGGTTTACGCCAATGCAGTATAGCTTGGGATCATCCCAAAAATAATATTTGGCCTCAGACACAAGTCTGTCCCATTGTTGTTTGGTCCAATCCTAGGGGATTTGACCAACGGCCAAATAATTGACAACATCTGCAAACTAGAGGGTTCTGATACTCGAGACTATAAGGATAGTCTCATCCGGAAAAGTATCAGAGATCGGGACATCCGGATGAGGAGAATCAATTAGGATTCTCGAGAGGTGATCCACCACTACATTTTGTGCCCTAGCTTTATCCCTGATTTCAAGATCGAATTCTTGAAGTAGCAAAATCCAATGAATAAGCCAGGGTTTGGCATCCTTTTTGGCCAAAAGATGTTTCAAGCCCGAGTGGTTGGTATAGATGATGACACGAGAACCTAATAGATAAGCCCTGAATTTTTCTAAAGTGAAAACTCTGGCTAGCAATTCTTTCTCAATAACGGTGTAGTTCCTCTGGGCCTCGTCTAGAGTCTTGCTAGTGTAGTAAATCACAGAGGGCTTTTTCTCAATCTTTTGACCCAAGATAGCCCAGATGGCATAATCAAATGCGTCAGCTATAATCTCAAATGGGGATGTCCAGACTGGTGGTTGCAACACCGGGGCATAGGTGATTACCGATTTTAATAACTCAAGTGCCTTACGGCATGATTCATCGAACTCGAACAGCGTATCTTTGGCCAGAAGGTTACTCAAGGGCCGAGCAACCTTTGAGAAATCCTTAATGAATCTTCTGTAAAAACCCACATGCCCAAGGAAAGAGCAGATCTGTTTTACAGATGTGGGTGGAGGAAGTCTAGAGAAAGCATCCACCTTAGCTTTATCAACTTCAATACCCTGACTAGAGATCACATGACCCAAGACAATGCCTTCTTGAGTCATAAAGTGACTCTTTTCCCAGCTAAGGACCACCCGTGTTTTGATGCACTCTAGAGGACCAATTCCAAGTTAGCTAGGCAAGACTCAAAAGAATCTCCGAAAATGGACAAATCATCCATGAATACTTCAAGACAATCTCCCACCATGTCAGAAAAGATGGCCAGCATGCACCTTTGAAAAGTCGCAGGTGCATTGCAAAGCCTGAAAGGCATTCTACGGAATGCAAAGGCTCTGTAGGGACATGTGAAGGTTGTCTGTTTCTGGTCTTTGGGATGGATAGGGACTTGGTTATATCCTGAATAACCATCCAAGAAGCAAAAGTATTTTTGCCCAGCTGACCTTTCAAGGATTTGATCGATGAATGGCAAGGGAAAGTGATCCTTTTTAGTGGTTGTGTTCAGCTTCCTATAGTCAATACAGACTCTCCAAGCTGAAGCTGAATGAGTGGTGAAGGTTTCCCCTTTCTTGTTAATCGTAACGATTATTCCCGCCTTCTTGGGAATAATCTGAACGGGGCTAACCCATGGACTATCCGAGATTGGGTAAATAATCCTAGCATCGAGCCACTTGATTATCTCCTTCTTGACCACTTCTCGCATATTTGGGTTTAGTCTCCTTTTCATTTCACGAGAAGGGTAGGATCCATCTTCCATGAAAATACGATGATTACAATAAGATGGCTCGATCCCTCTAAGGTGGTGGACGATCCAACCAATTGCCTCCTTGTTGTTCTTAAGGACCTTAATTAATCTCGATTCTTGCTCCTTAGTCAAATCAGCACTAATAATCACAGGGAGCATTTTTTCAGGTCCTAAGAACTCATATTTCAAATTTTTAGGCAATTATTTTAATTCTAGCTGGGGTGGGTTTAGAATAGAAGCTAGGGAGGATGCTGATGAAGATTCATCAGGATGATCTAGTGGAAGAGGCTAGGAATGAACAAAATCAACAGCCTCTTCAGGATGTGGCAGGTCTACCATGGAGGGTTGTGGGTTGGGTTCGCTAAAGCTAGTGGAGTCCTCGAGTGCACTGATTGTCATACAAGTCTCAAGATCCTGATCCTCGAGCTCCTCAATGAATCCACAATCCTCAAATCTTCTTATCTCCTTAAAAATATCCAAAGTTAATTTCTTATCCCCAAAGGTGATCTCCATACTACCACTTTCACAATTTATGTTGGCCTTGGTGATAGCTAGGAACAGATGCCCCAGAATGATGGGTGTGTTCCTCAAATCATTAGGTACATCCATGTCAAGGATGAGGAAATCTATAGGGAAATAGAAATCCTTGACCTTGACAATTACATCCTCAATAACACCTCTCAGTGTGGTGATCGATCGGTCCACTAATTGTAGCGTTACTGAGGTTGGCCTGAGTTCACCTAACCTAAACCTCTTGTAAAGAGAAGTTGGGACTAGGTTGATGGATGCACCTAGATCCAATAGTGCCCTATCAAAAGTATATTTCCTAATAATGCATGAGATCAAGGGGGCACCCGGATCTTTCTTCTTTTGAGGAAGGTGATGTGGGATCACAGAACTTGCCTGCTCAGAGAGAATCACCTTCCTCAGAGTGGGTTCTCTCGGTTTACGCTTTTGGATACATAGTTCTTTCAAAAATTTAATGTAAGCCAGGATGTGCTCAATAGCATCGAGGAGCGGAATATCGATCTCTACTCTCTTGAATAAATCCAGGAGCTCCTTGTTGCTATCTAGGGTTTTCTTCTTCTTGGTTTTCAATAGGGCTTCAGGGAATAGGATATGGGTAGAATTTTCAATTTCCAGTCCCTGGGCCCTATTGTCTTCTTCAATCTCCTCTTCTCTCTCAAGCTCCCCAAGGTTTTGGCATCTAGAAGGTAATTTAGGATCCCAGGTTTGCTTTCCACTTCTCAAGGTGACAAAGTTTGCAGAGGCATACGGGTTTGGGTCTTGAAGTGGGTTAGTGAAGATTGGAGGGCCTTGGTTAGCCATGTAACCAGAAGAAGAAGATGATGAGGGACCCTGCTCAACCACCTGAGCATGTGCATGTGAGTCCCTCTGATTCTCATACCCTTGGGCTCTATTGCCCTAATTTTGCACATTGCACGGGTTAGGTACGGGTTTGGATGGTAGAGATCCGGGTTGTCGAGTGTTAGCAATTAACCCAGATTGCAAGTTATCCATTGACGTCTTCATTTGCTGCATAAGCTGAAGCATGGACCCTTTCATTTCCACCATCTAACAGTTTAAATCAGCCTACCCTGCGGATTATTGGGCATTCCAAGATGGCTGAGTAACCAGTCTCAGGGGCAACTGGGTGTATACTTGACCCTGACCCATAGGTCTCTGATATGCATAGTTGCTGGGTCGAGTTTGGGTCGGCTGCCCCTGATTTTTCCAAGAGAAGTTAGGGTGGTTCCTCCATCCTGAGTTGTAAGTGTTGGAATACAGGTTGGACCTAACATTCTCTTGCATTGCATACGCATCCTCATAGGACGAGGATGGAGAGAAGGAAGGATCAGAAAAACTAGGATCAAAGGCCCCTGTTTGGAACCCATAAGGTTCAGAGAAATCCTGGCTCATAGATTGAGCCGAATCAAGTTGGTTCACAAATTCTCGCCTCATGGGAGCTCGTGAGGAATGGAATCTTGAATTATGGGATTGAGTAGGTATAGAAGTGTTTCCTGAATTCCCAGACATCCATTCTTCCATTCTCTTAGCAACCAAGTCCATTTTATCCAGTTATTACAAATTAATTCCATGTCAAATGAATGAGAATCTTGGATCTCATTAGCACTTGACCTAGGTTGTTGGGATCAGTTGAATGCATCCATGGAGGCATGATTAATTGAGTTCTCACTCATTTCCTCAAACAGGTCGTATGCACTATCTGCATCCCTATTGAGGAAATTGCCTCCACAAGAGGCATCCACGTGATTACAGAGTTGCTCAACCAACCCGTGATAGAAAATCTACACGAGTTGCCATTTTGGCAACTCGTGGTGTGGACACTTCCTCAAAAGTTCCTGGAATCGCTCCCAAGCACCATGAATGGTTCCCCCGACCACTGGGCAAAAGTGGTAATTGCCCGTCGTTAGGCATTGGTCCTTCTGATAGGGAATAATTTCTTCAAGAAAGCCGACTTAAGAGCAGCCCAAGTTCAATCAACCTTCCTATAGTCTGGTACCAATGTGCGGCCTTATCCCTGAGAGAGTGGGGGAAAAGCCTCATGATCATTTAATCTTCGTTCACATTCCTTGCTCTGGTGGTATGAACCAAAGTGGTCAAATCCTCCAACTGCTAGAATGAGTCCTCCGAGCCAAGCTCATGGAAATGCTTAATCAAACTTAAGACTTGGGGCTTGATTTCTTTGTCTTCGGTGGGAATCATGATCCCGAGATGTTCCCCATAGTTTGAAGGATTGTAAAAATCCTTCAAGGGCTGAGCACCCTGACCATGCATACGTTGGAACCATTGCTGCATCTACTGCATTTCTTCCACCTACCTCTGAATCAGCTCCTGTTGGTTTGGGGGTAGGGGAGGTGGTTGTTGTTCAGCTATGGGATCTGCTTGGCTATAGCTCAACCTCCTCCTCCTAGAAGGGTCTAAAGGTCCTTCCCATCTAGGATTCAATGACCTCCTTCCAAGCATACACTAGAAGGAAATCGGAAGGACGGGGAAAAGAGGGAACCCTGTAGCACAAGAATACAAGCCTATCCTCAGATGGGGTAGCCTAAGGTCGACTAACTCTCAGGATCCGTCCTAAGATTATGGACGATTTACTCTACTTATATCTAGGAAATTAGACTAGTTAGAAGGAGGGACTGGGGAGAAGGTTCTTCCTTTGGCTTGCGCCTCCGATTCCTAGTGTACCCCCTAGCCATGATCGTTTGACGCTACTCCCCTAGCTAGACATCAGATTGACTACTATAAGCTGGTTAATCGTGAACAATCTCAATCTGGATCCTGACGAGCGAATGAATCCTTAGGGCCAACATCTAATAGATTTTAGTTAGGCTTGGGAAATTGGTGCTCTGGAATGTGATGGCCCTTAATGGGTTGTGCCCTTAATGATTTGTTTGAGAATGTGTGAATGTGCATAACCAAGAGGTTTTCAAGAAAGATTATTAATGATGAGGTGAGTTTTAGGGTTCAAATCTTGCTTAATAGCTTTTAAGATTCAAATATTAGGTGTTTTAAACGAAGTTTTGTGAGGCAAACCAAGTTTGTTTTTGAAAGTACGTGTTCAAGTATTTTCCTTTAGAAATCAAGAAAAATATGGAGTATCTGGTTTGACCAAGTTATTGAATCCTATGGGCTAGCTACAAAATGAACCTCTTTTAGATTAGGTGGTGCGGCCCAAATAATTTAATCAATCAGCTCAAATGCACCACCGATTAAGGCACACAAAAGGTTGATTAACTTAATATGATTTCTACTCTTTATTGTGTTGAATTCATGTACCAGGTCCACAGGTCAAAATCCTGGTCGAGTAGATGAAAATCAAGTCAAGTTATGTGCCTTTGATGTGGGTGTGTAGAGTGTGTAAATTGACTCGTCCCATAGAAAATATCTTTTTATTTTTTATTTTCTATAAGATGTGGGTGAGATGGGTGAAGGTGGCAAACAAGACAAAGTCTATCCTAGGGTTTATGCAAACACCTAAGTAGATTAGGTCTTGGTTATGATTGTGGCGAAATGGACTAGTGGGGGGGATGTGGGGGACACTTACAAAACACTCTACCCGCACTTTACTCCGATCTACGGCACTTGGATCTCCATGCTAGGGTACCTGCAAGACAGTAGATCAAAGACAAGCGGGGTTAGTGCTATGTAAATGCAAAGAGGCACAAAAAACAATAAAGTAAATTCTGTTGCCTCCCCGGCAATGGCGCCAAAATGATCGCACATGTTTCGCAAGTTTGAAATCACAGTTACAAGTAACCCGTCGTCGTAGTTGCAAAACTTGTAATCAAATAAAATTTATACCGAAACTCCAAGGGAGTTCTGGGTCAAACACAGGGAGGCGACATTTACTTTAGTTGAAAATCACACTTCATTTTGTTTGTTTTTGGTATTTTAGGGTTTTGTTATTTTTTTGTATTTTTGAAAGAAATGACAAGAAAAATGAATCACATGAGAAATGGAACAAATCTGATATATATATCAATCCAATGTCAATTACAATAAACTATGAAAGCATAAAAAGAGAGGGGGGTGAGAAGAAATCTCCTAAATTGGTTGTTCGGCGAGACAATGTTGCCTGGCGAAAGCTCAGACGAAGGAGGTGAGGAGCGAGATGATGAAGGTGAGATGTAGGACGATGTCAGGTAGAGGAAAACTTTGGCGTGGCTCCAAAATGGAGGTGAGAAGGCAGAGATGATCTGCTACTAGAATGGAGGTGGGAGGATGGCTCCAAGGTGACCTATGAATGGGGATGTGAAATTGGATGAATATTTGGTTAGGCAAAAGTTCAGTACACTAATAGGAGCCTTGGGAGCTTGAGAGTAAGATCTAATGGAGCATTGGTAGGCTTGCTAGGGCTTAGGAGTAGGTGGGAGTAGAGTAGGTAGAGATGACTTGGAAGGGAGGGGGTGTAGGTCCTTTTATAGTGGATGAGAAGAGATAAAAATAAATATGGGACCATTAGTGACCTCTAGGCCATCGCTGGAAGCGTTGCTATAGGTAGCTCATGCACGCTCAAGCCCACAACTAGCTTTGCTAGTGCACGAAGAATTAGTGACAGCTATAAGCGTCGCTGTATGTCACCAAGCTGTCACTGAAGGCTGGCACCAACCGAGCACGCGCTGCCCCATGCGTGCTATGCTGTCCCCGTTCATTTGCGCGGATTGCATGGCAACCCATTGGTGTGCACGCTGGCATGCGTTGGCGTATGCGTGCGTGCTGCTGGTGTGTGCTGACGCTGCGCATGTGCTAGCTAGATTAAAAATGGGGGGGGCTGCGAGGATTCAAACCCATGCCCCTCCCTTAGGAACTGCCGCTCCCACCGTTGCACCAAGCCTACATGTGCGTCGCAAGGAGGAATTGCAACCGCATGGTGAGGCGAGCTCTCAAATCCAACGGCTGAGATCACTTGATGGGCAGCCTTTGAAGATGTGGCGGGTGGCTTTAGGCGCTCCAGATGGTCCAGATCCAACAGCTGAGATCACTTGATGTGCAGCCTTTGAACATGTGGCAGGTGGATTTGCACCATCTGGACCATCCACTCTTCATTGCTTGCAGAGGATGCCACAGTGCTCGGATCAAGGTGATTTCTACGTTGTCGAACTGCGATCGTCGCTTCGAATCCATCCATACGATTGGATTTTTCATCCGAAGTCCGTATGGATGTCGCATTGCCTCCTAGCCATATAAAATGAAGGAATTAATATACAAAACATACAACTATCGTAAATGCCATGCAAAGGATGTTATGCAATATTTATAACATGATATGCAATGCTAAGCCTAGGAACTATCATAAATAGGCAATTTATCATGAATTCATTTGTGTTTTTCAAAGCCCATGTTTCTTTCGGCCTTCCGATGGTACAGCACCAATGTGTGGCCTTATCACTGAGAGAGTGGGGAAAGAGCCTCATGATCATTTTCTCTTCATTCACATTCCTTGCTTTAGTGGTCTGAACCAAAGTGGTCAGCTCCTCCAAATGCTAGAATGGGTCCTCCGAGCAAAGCCCATGGAAATGCTTAATCAAACTTATGACTTTGGGCTTGATCTCTATGTCTTCGGTAGGAATCATGACACTGGGATGTTCCGCATAGTTTGGAGGATCATGGAATTCCTTCAAGGGCCGTGGGCCCTAAGCATTCATTCATTGGAACCATTGCTGCATCTGCTGCAATTCTTCCAACTGCCTTTGAATTAGCTCCTGCTTGTTCGCGGACGGGGGAGGTGGTTGCTGATCAGCCATGGGATCTACTTGGCTATAGCTCAACCTCTGCCTCCAGGAATGGTCTAAAGGTCCTTCCAATCTAGGGTTCAATGACCTCCTTCCGAGCATACACTGGAAGGAAGTTGGAAGGACGGGGAAGAGAAGGAACCCTGCAGAACATAAATACAAGCCTATCCTTAGGTTGGGAAGCCTAAAGGTCTACAAACTCTCAGAATCCGTCCTAAGATTATGAACGATTTACTCTACTTATATCGAGGCAATCCAACCAATTAGAAGGAGAGACTGGGGAGAAGGTTCTTCCTTTGGCTTGCGCCTCCAGTTCCTAGTGTACCCCACAGCCGTGGTCATTTGACACTACTCCCCTAGCTAGACATCCAATTGATTAGTATAAGCAGGTTAATCATGAACAATCTCAATCTGGATCCTGATGAGTGAATCAATCCTTAGGGCCAACGTCTAATCAATTTTAGTTAGGCTTCAGATATTGGTGCTTCTGGAATGTGATGGGCCCTTAATGAGTTGTGCCCTTAATGATTTGTTTGAGAATGTGTGAATGTGCACAACCAAGAAGTTTTCAAGCAAGATTATTAATGATGAGGTGAGTTTTAGGGTTCGAATCTTGTTTAGTAGCTTTTAAGATTCAAATTTAGGCGTATTCAACAAAGTTTTGTGAGGCAAACCAAGTTTTGAAAGCATGAGTTCAAGTGTTTTTCCTTTATAAATCAAGAAAATATAGAGTGCCTAGCTTGACCTACATATTGAATCCTATGGGGCAGCTACAAAATGAATCTCTTTTAAATTAGGTGGTGCGACCCAAACAATTCAATTAATCATCCCAAATGAACCACTGATTAAGGCACACAGAAAGGTGATTAACCTAATATGATTTCTACTCCTTTATGTGTTGAATTGGTGTACCGGTTCCATAGGTCGGAATCCCAGTTGAGTAGATGAAAATCAAGTCAGGTTATGTTCCTCAAATATGGGTGTATAAAGTGTGTATATTGATTTGTCCCACAGAAAGTATTTTTTTATTTTTTTTATAATATGCGAGGGTGAGATGAGTAGAGGTGGCAAACAAGACAAACAATTCTATCCTAGGGTTTATGCAAACACCTAAGTAGATCAGGTCTTGGTTATGAATGTGGCGAAATGAAAGTAGTGGGGGGGAAATGTGGGGAACACTTACAAATTACTTTATCCGCACTTTACTCTGGTCTACTGCACTTAGATCTCCATGCTAGGGTGCCTGCAAGACAATAGATTAGAGATAAGTGGGGTTAGTAATATGTAAATGTAAAGAAGCGCAGAAAACGAGAAAGTAAATTCCGTGCCTCCCTAGTAACGGCAGCAAAATGATTAACGTGTTTCACGTGATAGAAATCGAGGTTTGGAGGAACCCGTCATCATAGTCACAAAACTCGTTATCAAATACAATTTTACTGAAACTCTAAGGGAGTCCCAAGTCGAACATAGGGAGGCGACGTTTACTTTGTTTAAAAATCGCACTTTGCTTTGTTTCCTTTTGGTTTTTTTTTGTTATATATTTTTTTTGTTGTTTTTATAAAGGATGCAAATAAGATGGATCACAATATGGATGGAATCAAATATGATATATTGCACAAATGCCTATTACAATAATCTATGAAAGCATAAAAGAGAGGGAGGTGAGAAGGAATCTCCCGAATCGGCTGTTTGGTGAGACGACGACACCTGGCAGAAGGTGAGATGTAGGAGTTGAGGAGTGGGATGACGGAGGTGAGATGTAGGAGGATGTCGGGTAGAGGAATGCTTCACCGAGGCTCTAGAATGGAGGTGAGGAGGCGAAGGTGATCTGCTACCAGAATGGAGGTGGGAGGACAGCTCCAAGGCAACCTATGAAGGTGATGGGATGAGGGACGAATATTTGGTGGGATAAAGCAATGCTACACTAATAGGAGGCCTTTGGGGCTTGAGAGTAAGCTCTAATGGAGCTTTGGTGGGCTACTAGAACCTAGGAGTAGGTAGGAGCAGAGTAGGTAGAGATGAAGAGGAATTGGGGGTGTAGAGGTCATTATAGAGTGGTGGAATGGAGGTGGTTTGCATGCACGGGCCTTTAGTGACATTTAAGACTTTGCTAAGGACCCACTAGAGACATTGCTAAAGCATTCACGCACCTTGGCTAGCACTTGGAGGCTTGGCCGCAACTGACGTAGGGTGTAGTGATCATCAGCCGTTGGATCAAGCATGGACAACTGTGATCGCTAGAGGAGAACGTGCTTCCTCCCATGTTTAAAATCCGCACCACTAGCACGTGCGATGGCAGCCATCGGATGGTGCATCGCATGGCAGAGGCTCACCGAAGATCATGCATGCTTTGATTTGAATCATGCACCTCACACGATTGCGAGGATTGGATAGCGGGAGCAACTCCTAGTCGTCTTAAATGCATGCCCCAGACGGCACACATGCAATCTGGCATTCGCCCTCACGTCAATGGGAGGCGTTAGATCACGTGTGGAGAATCTCAACCACTCAATCGAGATCGAGTGAACCTATTTCAGCTGGCGCGATAGTAGGCACGGCGAATTGCGGCTCGAACTCGTGCTCACTATTTGAGAGCGCTCATCTTCACCGTTGTGCCAAAGTGACGCTTTGTCAAGTGGAGGGGATGCAGTTGTGTGCAGCTTAGCCATTGGATGAAGGTCCAATAGTTGATGTGCATCGTTGCTTGATGCCAGGCATAATGCCTCAAGTGGGGGTAGCCTGGATGGACCACATGGTGCCATCTGAGCTGTCTGTCTTCATCTTCTTATAGAGGGTGCTACGGAGTTCTGATCAGGGTGATTTTTGTGTTAACGGACTACGATCGTCACTCTGGATTCATCCGTATGGTTGGATTCTTCATTAGAAGCCTGTAAAGATGTCGTACTACCTCCTAGCCATATAAAATGGAAGAATTAATGTACATAATATACAACTATCCTAAATGCCATGTAACAGATGTTATATAGTATTTATAACATGATAAGCAATGCTAAGCCTAGGAACTATCATAAATAAGCATTTTATCATGAATTCATGTGTGTTTATCAGCTGGGAATGAACAAAATCAACAGCCTCTTCGGGATGTGGCAAGTCTGCCACGGAGGGTTGTGGGTTGGGTTTGCTAAAGCTGGTAGAGTCCTCGAGTACACTGATCGTCATACAAGGCTCAAAATCATGATCCTCAAGCTCCTCAATGAATCCACAATCCTTATATCCTCTTATCGCCTTAAAAATATCAAGGTTAGCTTCCTATCCCCAAAGGCGATCTCCATACTACCTCTCTGATAGTTTATGTTGGCCTTGGCAGTAGCTAGGAACGGGCACCCCAGAATGATGGGCATGTTCCTCAAATCATTTGGTACATCCATGTCCAGGACCAAGAAATCTACAGGAAAATAAAAATCCTTGACCTTGAGGATTACATCCTCAATAACGCTCTTTGGTGTGATGACCAAGCATTCTGCTAATTGTAGCGTTATTAAGGTTGGCCTAAGTTCGCCTAACCCAAACCTCTCGTAAAGAGAAGTCAAGATTAGGTTGATGGATGCACCTAGATCCAGCAGTGGCCTATCAAAAATGTATTCCGCAATAATGCATGAAATCAAGGGGGCACCAGGATCTTTCTTCTTTTGAGGAAGGTGATGCAGGATCACAAAACTTGCCTGCTTAGAGAAAATCACCTTCCTCGGAGTGGGTTCTCTCGACTTACGCTTTTGGATACATAGTTCTTTCAGAAATTTAACGTAAGCTGGGATATGCTTAATAGCCTCGAGGAGCGAAATATTGATCTCCACACTCTTGAATAAATTCAGGAGCTCCTCATTGCTATCTATACTTTTCTTCTTCCTGGTTTTCAATAGGGCTTCAGGGAATGGGATGTGAGTGGTATTTTCAATTTCCGATCCCTGGGCCTTATTGTCTTATTCAATCTCCTCCTTCTCTCTCTCAAGCTCCCAAGGGTTTTGCTTCTAGAAGGTAATTCAGGGTCTTGGGTCTGCTTTCCACTTCTCAAGGTGACAGAGTTTGCAGAGGCATAAGGGTTCAGGTCTTGAGGTGGGTTAGTGAAGATTGGAGGGACTTGGTTGGTCATGTAACTAGAAGAAGAAGAGGAGGAACCCTGCTCAACCACCTGAGCATGCACGTGTGGGTCCCTTTGATTTCCGTACCCTTAGGATTTATTGCCCTAATTTGCACATTGTGTAGGTTAGGTATGGATTGGGATGGAAGAGATTCGGGTTGTCGGGTATTAGCAATAAACTCGAATTGCAAGCTATACAATGATGTCTTCATTTGCTGCATATGCTGAAGCATGGACCTTTGCATTTCCACCATTTGCCGATTTAAATCAACTTGCCCTACAGATTGTTGGGCATTCCAAGATGGCTGAGTAACCGATCTCAGGGGAAACTGGGTGTATACTTGACCTTGACCCATAGGTCTTTGAGATGCATAGTTGCTGGGTCGTGTTTCAGTCTGTTGCCCCTGACTTTTCCAGGAGAAGTTAGGGTGGTTCCTCCAACCCGAGTTATAAGTATTGGGATACGAGTTGGACCTAGCATTCTCTTGCACTACATATGCATCCTGTTAGGGAGAGGATAGAGAGAAGAAACGATCAGAAAAACTGAGATCAAAGGCCACAGTTTGGAACCCATAAGATTCTGAGAAATCCTAGCTCATAGGTTGAGCCGATTCAAGTTGGTTTATGAACTCCCACCCCGTGGGAGCTCATGAAGAATGAAATCCTAGTAGGTGTAGATGTGTTTCCCAAATTCCCAGACATCCATTCTTCCATTCTTTTAGCAACCAAGTCCATCTTATCAAGCTTATTACAAATTAATTCCATGTCAAATGAATGAGAATCATGGATCTCATTTGCATTTGACTACGGTTGTTGGGAATGGTTGAATGCATCCATGGAGGCATGATTAATTGAGTTCTCGCTTATTTCCTCAAACAAGTCATATGTGCTATCTGCATCCTTGTTGAGGAAATTACCTCCGCAGGAGGAGTCCACATGATTACGGAGTTGTTCAACCAACCCCTGATAGAAAATCCTCACGAGTTGCCATTTTGGCACCTCGTGGTGTGGACACTTCCTCAAAAGTTCCTTGAATCACTCCCAGGCACCATGAAATGGTTCCCCCAGCCACTGGGCAAAAGTAGTAATCGCCCATCTCAAGGCATTGGTCCGTCCGATTGGGAAGAATTTCTTCAGGAAACCTGACTAACGAGCAGCCCATGTTTCTATCAGCCTTCCGATGGTACGATACCAATGCGTGGCCTTATCCCTGAGAGAGTGGGGAAAGAGCCTCATGATCATTTGCTCTTCGTTCACATTCCTTACTCTGGTGGTCTGAACCAAAGTGGTCAGATCCTATAAGTGCTGGAATGGGTCCTCCGAGCCAAGCCTATTGAAATGCTTAATCAAACTTAAGACTTGGGGCTTGATTTCTATGTCTCCGGCGGGAATCATGACACTGGGACGTTCCTGATAGCTCGAAGGATAATAGAAGTCCTTCAAGGGTTTGAAGGATCATAGCTCAACCTCCGCCTCGGGGAATGGTCTAAAGGTCCTTCCAATCTAGGGTTCAATGACCTTCCAAGTATACACTGGAAGGAAGTCGGAAGGATGAGGAAGAGAAGGAGCCCTGCAGTACAAAAATACAAGCCTATCATTAGGTTGGGTAGCCTAGAGGTCTACAGACTCTCAAATCTGTCCTAAGATTATGGACGATTTACTCTATTTGTATCCAATCAATCCAACTAGTTAGAAGGAAGGACTGGGGAGAAGGTTCTTCCTTTGGCTTGTGCCTTTGGTTCCTAGTGTACCCCCCAGCTGTGATCGCTTGATGCTACTCCCATAGCTAGACATCAGATGGACTAGTATAAGCTGGTTAATCATGAACAATCTTAATCTGGGCTCCAAAGAGAGAATTAGTCCTTATGGCCAACATCTAATCAATTTTAGTTAGGCTTGGGATATTTAGTGCTTTCGGAATGTGATGGGTCTTTAATGGGTTGTGCCCTTAATGATATGTTTGAGAATGTGTGTATGTGCACAACCAAAACGTTTTCAAGCAAGATTATTGAGGATGAGGTAAATTTTAGGGTTTGAATCTTGCTTAGTAGCATTTAGGATTCAAATATTAGGTATATTCAACCAAGTTTTCAGAAGGCAAACCAAATTTGAAATCACGAGTTCAAGTGGTTTTCCTTTATAAATCAGGAAGAAATATGGAGTGCCTAGCTTGACCTAAATATTTAATCCTATGGGGCGACTACAAAATGAGTAAATTTTAAATTAGGTGGTGCGATCCAAACAATTAAATCAAGTGACCCAGATGCACCACCAATTAGGCACACAGAAATGATTGACCTAGACTGATTTCTACACCTTTATGTGTTGATTTGTGTGTACCAGTTCCATAAGTCGAAATCCTGGTTGAGTAGATAAAAATCAAGTTAGGTTACGTGTCTCAAATGTGGGTGTATAAAGTGTGTATGTTGATTCATCCCACAAAACGTATCTTTTTTTTTATATATGCAAAGGTGAGATGAGTGGAGGTGACAAACAAGACAAACAATTTCTATCCTAAGGTTTATGCAAACACCTAAGTAGATTAGGTCATGGTTATGAATGTGGTGAAATGAAACTAGTGGGGGGGAATGTAGGGGACACTTACAGATTACTCTACCCACACTTTACTCTGGTCTACCACACTTGGATCTCCATGCTAGGGTACCTGCAAGACAGTAGATCAATGACAAGCGGGGCTAATAATATGTAAATGCAAAGAAGCACAGAAAATAAGAAAGTAAATTCTATTGCCTCCCCGGCAACGGTGCCAAAATGATGAGGCATGTTTTGTGAATTAAAATTAGGGTTTGGAGAACCCATCATCGTAGCTCGCAAAATGCATCTATCAAATACAATTTATAACCGAAACTCCAAGGGAGTCCTGGGGCGAATACAGGGAGGAGACGTTTACTTTGTTTGAAAATCGTGCTTCGTTTTGTTTCTTTTTGGTATTTTGAGGTTTTGTTATTTTTGTGTTTTTTTGAAATAAAAAGACAAGCAAGACAAGTTCACAAAATGAGATAGAACACAACTATGATATTTCACACAAATGTCTATTACAACAATCTATGAAAGCATAAAAGAGATAGGGGTGAGAGGAAATCTCCTGAATTGGTTGTTCGGCGAGACGACGGTGCCTGCCAGAAGCTCAGATGAAGGAGGTGAGATGTAGGATGACAAGGGTGAGATGCAGGAGGGCGCCGGGTAGAGGAATGCTTCGTTGAGGCTCTAGAATGGAGGTGAGGAGATGGAGGCGATCTTCTACTGGAATGGAGGTGCGGGGACTGATGCAAAAAATCGCGTGATTTGTAATTGGGGTTTTTAAAGTCATTCTAACATGCGAATTCGCAAACTCTTTTAAATTTCTATTCCTAGATAGGGGAGTATCTAGGGTCGTCCAAGGAGGCAAGTTTGCAATTCAAATCTCTTGCTTTTAAAGGAAACTCAATCTTTCTTTTTGGTATTTTAAATATATAATTTTTATGTTTTGAAATAATGAAGGCAAAATGCGAATTGTTGATTTAAAAGCAACTAACACCTACAATCACTAAGGTAAAACCTAAGTGACAAATATGACCCCTCCCTAAGCTCACTCTAGGCACGTGGAGGCCTAGAGTAAATAGGAAGTGGAAGTGAAAAAGTGCTAGAACAAAGATAAAGCAATTGCAATAGAAAATGGAAAGAAGGCAAATTGATTTAGTAGAATTTGTGTTTTACAAAAACATGTAGAGGAATGCTTCTACTTAAAATGTAAAATATAAAAGTAATAAAAAAAATACAAATCCTCTTGCAGAATCTGGTGAAGAAGGGAGTCCTCTTGCTCCAACCCTAGCTGCTCCTTGGCTTGAAAAGAAGGCCTCCTTCTTCTCCTTCCTTGAATGCTCCTCCAAGGTGGATGCTCTCCACCTCAATTCTTTCCTCCAAGGGTAGGTGTGCACCACCCTTTCTCCTCCAATGCCTAGCCATCCTCCTAGTGGTGGAGTGCTCCTCCTCCTTGGCGTGACACAAGAAAAGAGTGGGAAGGAAGAAGGCACCAAAGGGGAGGGTGATGTGCCCCCTTAATCTTCTTCCTCCCTTCTTCTCTTGGCCGTAGGGTGTAGGTGGTTTTAGGTGGAATTAAACACTAATGGAGGATGATAAAAATGGTGGTAGGTGATGGGTTTTTATAGGGTTTAGGAGGGGAGGGGTTGGCGTGGACACATGTAGGGCTAGGATGGACTTATGGGGTGGTTATGGATGGTTATCATGATCCAAGGGAGGGGGCTATTTGGCACCACCTTAAAGGGTGTTAAGGGGTTGGTTATGGTGGCCAAAGGGCACCTAGAGTTGGTGCCACTTTTGGCTTCTAGAAGGGAGGTTAGGTGGATGGCTAGATGTGGTTGTAGGGTTAGGTGTATGGTGGATATGGGGGTGGATGTTGGCGCCAGAAAGTGGGTTAGTTAGGGTTAGGCTTTGGTGCCAAAATTCGTGCCTTTTGGTGGTGATGATGGGGTGAAGAGGCGGCTAGGTGGTGGCATCGACTTGGAGTAGGATAGCTAGCTTAGGTGAGCTTAGGTAGGGCTTAAGTTGGTGGAGCTTGCTAGGGTTGAGTTGAAGGTGGTGGATGGCCAAGGAGCTGGTTGCTAGCTAAGCTAAGCTAGCTTAGCTACCTATGGAGTAGAGGAGGAGGTATTGGAGCTAGGGTTTGTGGAGAGGAGCTGGGCAGAAGACATCTGGAGCTGAATTGGAGCTGGCAACTACTGAAGAGGTTAGCATGGAGCTACTCTAGCTCCCTTAACTTGCTAGTTCTTTGCTAGCTGCTAAGCCAAACTAAAGTGAGCTGGCTTTTGCTAAATTGAGTTGAAGTGAGCGAGATTTGGTGCTCTTAGGGAGGACTAAGCTAGTTGAGGTAGTTAAACTAGCTTAGCTCAACTAAGTTGAGCTAAGCTGAGTCCTTGGGAGCTGGACTTGAGCTTCCTGAACTGGAATGAATTCATCTTCAACTGGCTAGAGTTGAGTGGAGCTGGATGTAGCTGGTCCTGACCTGGGGTGAACTCCAGTCAACTTAGCTGAGCTAGCTAGAGCACCCTATGGACTAATGGGAGCTGAGATGAGCTAGACTCAGCTAAATTGAGCTGGATCAGTGCTGACCTATGCTAGGGTGAGCTAAGATGAGCTCTCTTGAGCTGCTATCCAGCTGAGATGAGCTGAATGGAGCTAGTTTGAGCTAACCCTAGTTTAGGTGAGCTGAATCCCAGCTATGGTGAGCTAGATCAAGATGAGTTCCAACTGGTGAGAGCTTCTCCTTCACCAGTTGCCTTCCTGAGTGTTAGGGTTCTAGGGATCTGTCCATCTGTTTATCCCTAATACTCACAAAAACACATTAAAAACACAATAAAAAATGCAATGCATGCCTAACCTAATTTATGCCTAAATGCAACCTAAAAACCAGTTTGCGGAGCATAATCCTAAGAGTTAGATTTGTTTTAATGATTAAGAATAATGATAAACTGGCATTTATCACACCCCCATGCTTTTCTTTTGCTAGTCTTTTAGCAAAACTTTAATTTTCTTGGAAAATGAAAATTTTGGGAAATCTAATTTTTTTTATTTTTGAGGAGAAAAAGATTAAGGGACCTTGGTTGATCTAAATACAGGAGGCACGGGATTTGTTAAGGATAAATATCGGGATTTGTTTTTGGATCCAAAAATTAGATAAAAAGGGATCAATATATCATCCAGAAAATTCACAAATTAACCCCTTGTTAATTCAGATGACTTGAAATTTCTATTTTTAGGATTTTTCTGGCTCTTGAATCTGATTCACAACTTGCAATATCCTTTAAAACCTTGTGTCTATGCTTGTGAAAAGCCAACAATTATAAGGGCATGTTTTTGGTTTAAAACTTTTTTTTTCTCCCTCATGCTTATTTTTAGCTTAGTCTTACAACAGATGTGTCGAGATCATCATTCCCGTTACCAATCCTCGAGAGGGCTCTGGCGCCAATACTTCGGGATAGCACTGTCCATGACACCACCCAGGAGCTCACAACCCCAAAACACAATGCGGTGTAAAGGGGCGCTCCAAGAAAACTCAAGTTCTTGCTCTAACACTATAGGTAGAGCACCGTCCAAGACACTTGAGCTACTAAAATGTGCTTTAACGCTCTGTCTAAAGATATGAAATATAGATAAGGAGCAGCTCCAAGACGGTAACATGTTGACATCGCGTCCTCAAAGGAAGCATTTTCCTCCTTTTCGGCGGTGGGAACTCAAACCAATGATCTGCTTCAGACTTTCACTAAGTTCAAACAACGAAGTTTTTCTGATTTTTAGTAGTTTTTATTTATTGGCTTGTGTGTGAAATTTGACACAGGAAGTTTTGCAATAAATGCAAGTTTTTGAATCAAAAACTAAGCCAAATACTTTCCATATTACAAAAGAGGATCAAGTCACCTGAACTTTCACGAGTTCAGGTGGAATTTTATAGAAGGATATCTGATCTATACTAAAAATAGACCCTGAGATTCTAATGATCAGATCTGCATCCTCATCCTTAGTTTGTTAAAGATTAAATCTCATTGTATCAAAAGTGAGTTTTTCAACCTTAGTCCCGATTTCAAAATTTTTCCTCAAAAAGTTTTCAACATTTTTATTTTTTGGGTATGCAAGTAGGAAAATAAAATAACTAAAGAAAAATGCATATTTTTAGGTTTTGAAAATCCTAAATCGATCGTCAAATTTTGAAAACACCCCCCTATGCTTAACATATGCAATGTCCTCATGCATTAGGAGGGAAAAGGGATCACCTTAATGAAGAACGGTCGGGTTTAGGATGATTGAAACCTGGAAAAAGAAAGGAAAAAGGAAAGCCGGAAAAATGATGGATTACCTCCCATCCAGTGCTATCTTTTACACCATTCAGCCGGGCGTGAAGGTATGCACGGAAGATGAAAAATCATGTAAATAATTGGACACTTGAATGTCTTCAATAAAAGTGTCTTCCTCAATATCCCTAAAAAGATGAGTGGTAAAGATAAAGGGATCAAAATAAAATAGAGAAATGGAAAAAGGACCCTGGTCTGGCCATGGTTTGAATTGATGATGAAAGCCAAACTCGGGTGTATCAGGTGGTAGGTCCAATAGAAAAGGAAGGGGAAAGGAGTTAGTGAGATGCAGGATGGGTGAAGTTAGTGTGGATATTTTTGGTGAAAAATCAAGAAGATGAAAATGGGGAAAGTCAAACCCTAGTTGATCTGGAAAGTCTTGGACCACATAATTATCCTTAGAATAAGAATCAATAAAATCTAGATTAATAGTGGTCAAAGCTGAATGAGATTGGATCAACAGAGACTTCTCAACTACTGCTTCCATTTTATTATCAGTGTCCTCAAAAATTTTATGATCAATGGACCTCTTGGAAGCTTGAAATAAATCTAATGAGAAGGTCTCGTTACTGCAACTTATATTCATTTCCCAGTATGAGAATTGATATTAGCTGCTGCCATAATCAGAAAAGGTCTTCTAAGGATGGCATTAATGAGAGCCTCAGGTACCTCTATGTCAAGGACAAGAAAACTTACCAGAAATAGACAATTCCGGACCTTGATAATACTATCCTCAACAATTCCCCGCAGTTGAATGGTAGATCGGTCTTCCAATTGAAATTGAACCTTAGTAGGTTTTAAATCACCAAATCGAAATTCCCTAAATAGGATTGGGGGGATGAGATTACTAGAGGTGCCTAAGTCGAGAGGGCCGGGAAAAAAAATGGTGTCAGTTATGACAACTGAGATGAGTGATGTGCTCGGATCTTTTTTTGTGAAAGGCAGCATGCTCTGAAAAACTGAGCTGGCTATCTTTGAAAGGACCAACCTTCCTAGATTCTGATCATGCCCTTTTGAAGTAAATTTTTCAGAGGTAGGGGAAGAATCTAGGAGGGGAATATTCCTTTCGACTTGCCCAAATAAGTCCAAAGGATTGTCGTCAGAGGGCTCTAATTTTGGATTGTTGGATTGCAGTTTTTGAGAGTGGGAAATAGGGTTTGAATTAGGTGTTTTTGGGATTTCTTTTTCTTCTTCCTTATTGAGGTTAGGGGAGTCAATCTGCATTGGTTGAGAATCAATTTCCTCATTTGAATGTGAAGGTCTTAAATCCATGGTGGTTTTCGCACTCCTCAAAGTCTCTGCATATGCAGTTTGGTGATCACTGGGAGGAGGTGGGGGGGCCTAATGTTGATAGAAACTAGGTTGGTGCTGCGATATTGGGTTAATAGGAGGCTGAACCGTGTGGTTCTGATGTTGGTATCCACCCTAGTGTTGGTTCCTGTGATTAATAAAGTTTAGTGTGGGTTGGGATGGTGAGTTTCCTGCAGGTCTTTGAGTCGGAATATCCCCAATTTGATCATTGAGATTGTTAATAAGACGGGTTGTTTCCTTTGTTTCTCTTTGTAACTCCTGCAGGGTTTTCATCATCTGGGCATTAATGTCTTCTTGAGATTGCCCAGATTGATAAGTCTGATTTGAACCATACCCTCCACATGGGTTCTATTATTGGTGTGGAACCAGATTGGTCTAGGAGTAAGCCAGATAATTTCCCCCATTAGAGGAATTTTTCAATTTCTCCTGGAAAGTAGGGACATTTTTGGTGGGGTGATGATTGGGATAAACATAATTCCTCGTTGAACCATAGAAAGCCTCAGAATAATAATTATACTCAGCACGAGCTTTATGCAGATTTTCTCTCTTGCGAGTGTTAGCTGGGGTGAAACATGGGATTTGCGGAGCTTGGTTAAGTGTAGTAGGTTGCCTCTAGTTGGCTAGGTCAATTAATTCCTTATGCAACTATTGTTGCTGAATTTCTAGCTGAGCCATGCTAGAGTGGAAATTAGGTGGAGGGGCCTGATTAAGTAGCTCCTGAGTGGAAAAATAAGGGAAAGAAAAATTATCTTGCGGGTTAGAGGACCAATTTTGATTTTCCATTTTTAAAGAAGAGGAAGATAGAAAAAGTGGTCTTTTTGTGCAGGGGCCGAAATCAAATGGTCCTTCCAAGTGCGGATTTTGAGATCGTCGCCCATGCAAAAAATGGAAGAACAGGAGGGGAGGAGAAAAGATAAAGATGAGAGAAGTGTGCACACAAGCAATCAAATTCTAGACCTAACTTAATTGTGACTCTCTAAAAAAATTAACCTAAGACTTGGTCTATTTAGGAAATAAGTAATCAATAGTGAATACCCATTCTGTCAACAAATCTAGCCAAGTTGCTTAAGGGGAGGTTTGGGCCCAATCGTTTCCCAGGAAACTCACCAGGTGCTTGTACAAACCCATGCTCGGTCGTTTGACATGGCCCCTTAGCCCGAACACCAGATATAGATGACAGAATTGGTATTAATTATAGAAAACTTAAGACCTACATAGCAAGCCTAAGTTGATGAAAACCTTAGGAGTCAAATTGCTACAAATTTTAATTAGGTCTAGGATACTAGTGTGCACACGGAATGTGGAGGGTGTTGATTGGGTTGTTGCCCTATTTTTTTTTTTTTTTTTGTGCATAGGAATTGGAAAGTGGTTCCAATTTCAAACAAGTTGTCACATAATTTTTGTATATCTATCTTTTAGGATTTAATTTAATTTAATGTGTTTTAGGGTTTCTGTTTTCAATTGTTCAAACAAGTTTGAAACATCCACAATCAAAGGAAAACAAGTTGTATTGGTGATGGTGTGTCTCCTTTATGTTGTGGGACTAAAAAGAAAGAAAGAAACCCTAATTGGATATGAACACTAATACAGAAATTTAACTACCAATGAATTTTTTTTTAGGCTTCCTGAATAAGTAGTGGTCCAAACAATGCAACCAACACCACTACTTTATGTAAAATCAAACAAGGATTCTAGAAAAGATTTTTTCAAGATTTTAGGAGTTTGTTTGATATTTGTTTTGAATTTTTATTTGTGCTGGTGTAAAAGTCCAGAATTGATACCCATGGGTATTTTGGACTTTTCAGTACACCACTAGCCTAAAAAATTTTTGGTGATTTTATGTAATGTGTATAATTTTACAAGGATTCCAGAAAGCTAAATTTCACAAAAATTGGGTGAGTATAAAAATTCTAAAAATTCATAGATAGTAGCAAAATAAGAAGATTAGAAGGTGTGACCCCTCGACAGTCCACGAACTTTTAAAAATTAAATACAAAGCCAATTGATCTGAAATTTGGACCAAACGTTGCTAACTTGATTTGGAATCATTATGTGAAATTTCAGAATTTTAGGAGACCTGTGGTGTTGGGAATTGATTTTTGAAATCCGGAAGAAATCTGGACCCGAAAAATAGAACACCAACACTAGGATTGGAGTGTTGTTTAATGAAGCATACAAGCAAACAATGGATTTTTATGGGCACCACTCCACTTAAATAAAATGTTTAAGATCCTGAAAGCTAGGTTTAATATTTTTTTATTAGTCTTTTAGCCTAAATGTGATAAGAAATGGGGGACCAACCTGAAATTATGGGAAGAAAAGAAACTTTGAGCTCTCGCTTCCAAATTCCTGCTTTCTTCCTGTAGTTCTTGCACACACGAGAGAAAAGAGAGACAAGGGGATGAGATCCACTTCAAGCAAGAGAATCAGTTAAAATGCAAAGCCCTGCCTCCCTGACAACGGCACCAAAAGGTGATGCGAAAAATCGCATGATTTGTAATTAGGGTTTTTAAAGTCGTAACACGCGAAATCGCATATACTTTTAAATTTCTATTCCTAGATAGGAGAGTATCTAGGGTCATCCAAGGTGGCAAGTTTGCAATTCAAATCTCTTGCTTTTAAAGGAAACTCAATCTTTCTTTTTGGTATTTTAAATATATAACTTTTATGTTTTGAAATAATGAAAGCAAAATGCAAATTGTTGACGGAAAAGCAACTAACACCTACAATCAATAAGCTAAAACCTAACTGACAAATATGACCCCTCCCTAAGCTCACTCTAGGCATGTGGAGGCCTAGAGTAATTAGGAAGTGGAAGTGAAAAAGTGCTAGAACAAAGATAAAGCAATTGCAGTAGAAAATGAAAAGAAGGCAAATTGATTTAGTAGAATTTGTGTTTTACAAAAACAAGTAGAGGAATGCTTCTACTTAAAATGGAAAATATAAAAGCAATAAAAAAACACAAATCCTCTTGCAGAATCTGGTGAAGAAGGGAGTCCCCTTGCTCCAAGCCTAGCTGCTCCTTGGCTTCTAAGGAAGGTCGCCTTCTTCTCCTTCCTTGAATGCTCCTCTAAGGTGGATGCTCTCCACCTCAATTCTTTCCTCCAAGGGTGGGCGTGCACCACCCTTTCTCCTCCAATGCCTAGCCGTCCTCCTAGTGGTGGAGTGCTCCTCCTCCTTGGCATGACACAAGAAAAGAGTGGGAAGGAAGAAGGCACCAAAGGGGCGGGTGATGTGCCCCCTTAATCTTCTTCCTCCCTTCTCTTGGCCGTAGGGTGTAGGTGGGTTTAGGTGGAATTAAACACTAATGGAGGATGATAAAAATGGTGGTAGGTGATGGGTTTTTATAGGGTTTAGGAGGGGAGGGGTTGGTGTGGACACATGTAGGGCTAGGATGGACTTATAGGGTGGTTATGGGTGGTTATCATGATCCAAGGGAGGGGGCTATTTGGGGCCACCTTAAAGGGCATTAAGGGGGTGGTTATGGTGGCGAAAGGGCACCTTGAGTTGGTGCCACTTTTTGCTTCTAGAAGGGGGGTTAGGTGGATGGCTAGATGTGGTTGTAGGGTTAGGTGTATGGTGGATATGGGGGTGGATGTTGGCACCAAAAAGGGGGGTAGTTAGGGTTAGGTTTTGGTGGCGATGATGGGGTGAAGAGGTGGCTAGGTGGTGGCGCCAACATGGAGTAGGATAGCTATCTTAGGTCAGCTTAGGTAGGGCTTAAGTTGGTGGAGCGAGCTAGGGTTGAGTTGAAGGTGATGGATGGCCAAGGAGCTGGTTGCTAGCTAAGCTAAGCTAAGCTAAGCTAGCTTAGCTAGCTATGGAGTAGAGGAGGAGGTATTTTAGCTAGGGTTTGTGGAGAGGAGCTGGGCAGAAGACATCTGGAGCTGAATTGGAGCTAGCAACTGCTGAAGAGGTTAGCATGGAGCTACTCTAGCTCTCTTAGCTTGCTAGTTCTTTGCTAGCTACTAAGCCAAGCTAAAGTGAGCTAGCTTTTTCTGAATTGTGCTGAAGTGAGCGGGGTCTGGTTTTCTTAGGGAGGACTAAGCTGGTTGAGGCAGTTAAACTAGCTTAGCTCAACTAAGTTGAGCTAAGCTGAGTCCCCGGGAGCTGGACTTGAGCTTCCTGAGCTGGAATGAATTCATCTTCAGCTGGCTAGAGTTGAATGGAGCTGGATGTAGCTGGTCCTGAGCTGGGGTGAACTCCAGTCAACTTAGCTGAGCTATCTAGAGCACCCTATGGACTAATGGGACCTGAGATGAGCTAGACTCAGCTATATTGAGCTAGATCAGTGCTGACCTATGCTAGGGTGAGCTAAGATGAGCTCTCTTAAGCTACGATCCAGCTGAGATGAGCTGAATGGAGCTAGTATGAGCTAACCCTAGTTTAGGTGAGCTGAATCCCATCTTTGGTGAGCTGGATCAAGCTGAGTTCCAACTGGTGAGAGCTTCTCCTTCACCAGTTGCCTTCCTGAGTGCTAGGGTTCTTACAATCAGTCCATCTGTTTATCCCTAACACTCACAAAAACACATTAAAAACACAATAAAAAATGCAATGCATGCCTACCCTAATTTATGCATAAATGCAACCCAAAAACTCATTTGCGGAGCATAATCCTAAGAGCTTGGTTTGTTTTATTACATAAGAATAATGATAAACTAGCGCTTATCAGGGATGGCTCCAAGGCTTCTTATGAAGGTGGTGGGATGAAGGACGAATGTTTGGTGGGGCAAAGGATCATTACACTAATAAGAGGCCTTTGGAGCTTGAGAGTATGCCTTAATGGAGCTTTGGTAGGCTAATAGAGCATATGAGTAGGTGGGAGTAGAGTTGGTAGATATGAAGAGGAATGGGGGCTGTAGGGGTGTTTATATAGTGGAGGGAAGAAGAAATTCATGTAGAGGGCTGTAGTGATAGCTGCAAGCATCACTAAAGGCCCCATGCAGCTGTCGCTAAAGATCTCCACCCCACCGCTCACGCCCGTAGCTGGACTTGGGCCTATAAGCAATTAGTGACGGCTGTAAGCGTCACTAAAGGTCCTCGTAGGCTGTAGCTGAAGATCTGCGCCCCCACCTCTCCTGCTGGCCCGCGCATCAGCGCCCCTTGTCGCGTGCATGCTCCCACACTGGTGCTGCGCTGCAGTTGGCTGTGCGCTACACCATTGTGCACGTGCGCTTGCTGTAGTGCTGTTGGTTGTGCATGCTTGTGTGCACAGTCGATCCTTCAATAACAAATTTGTGGGGTCCACGGGTCTTGAACCCATGCTCTTTTGCAAGCCAGGTGCTTCGCCGTTGTGGAAAAAAGATGGATTGTTGTGTAGAGGGTGATGTGGTCGCGTGGTGTAGAGCACCCCTCAGACATTGGATTGAGATCCAACGGTTGTGATCTCTCCATGCGTGAGGCTGGGGTAGTTGTGGTTCATGTTGGGCAGTCTGGATGGCACCACGTGGCACCATCTGGATCGTCCATCTTCTTCTTCTTCTAGAGGGTGTTATGGAGCTTTGATCGGGGTGATTTTCGCGCTGACGGACTACAGTCGTTGCTTCGGATTCATCCGTATAGTCGGACTCTTCATCCGAAGCCCGTAAAGTTGTCGCACTACCTCCTGGCCATGCAATGGATGTTATGTAGTATTTATAACATGATATGCAATGCTAAGCCTAGGAACTATCATAAATAAGCATTTTATCATGTATTCATGTGTGTTTATTAGACGACAATGAGAAAGGGTTGTTGATGGTACTTGCAAGAAATCCTACCTCCACAAGCTTGCTCGAGAACCACCTGGAGAAAGAGACTCCTCTCTTTCTTTTCCATTCTCTTTCTCTCCTTTCTCCATAGGTCATGATGGGGATCAACCTCAAGATAAATGGTGGTTTTCCTGGGGACCATAACCCCTATAATAATCAGAATTAGAGAGATTAATTGATGGGTGATTTGCGACTCTGCCCATCGAGAAATAACAACTCACAAATAGATTTCTACACATGTGTTTCAAATATCACACTATCCTCTTGCATTTTATGCCCATACCCTCAATATAACTTAATTTGATAACTTTAAATAATGGGCATTAACATGATAGTCCATAATACTTATTGCTATTTGATTATAATCATACATCTTTACATATACAAGTCCATAAGTTGGATTTTAATCCAACAGTTCCAACTCTGGTTTCTTTAATAAAAGTTCTAGTCGATTCTCTATTTTTTCTTATGTTATTTCTAGTACTTATTATGATTATTAGTTCTAGTTGCTGCTTGCTATTAGGTCTAGTTGATTCCGCTTTAGTTCTAGTTGCTTTAGTTCATCTTGATTTCGCATCTAGTTTATTTATCTACTCCATAGATCTTAGGAAAGCATTTTAGTATATCTGCCTCCTTACGAATTGTTACGTCGAAAATCCTCATAAAAGTATAGCATTGCAGTATAGCGACGAAGATCAATGAGACATTTAAATTTATAATACTCGAAAAACAAACGTGTAAGTTCATTCACAAGGAGCAAATGTAACATATCAATCTACTAATTACAATATTCAGTAGAAAGTAATGTAAGTGAATCAATCAAACAAAATGATATTTAATACAGAAGGAATATTGTATCTAAATTGTCAGGGATAAAAATATAAAAAGAAAGGAGTAAACATGGTGGTTGAAACCACCAATTTAAGCCTAAAATGAAGCACTAATGGCAATCAAATTTTTCAATAGAGTTTCTCAACCACTAATCCACGTCAACACAAGGCTCAATAAATCCACAGTGATCTCAGCCTAGAACCAACATCAAGCACAAGGGCATCAAGCACTGCGCAAGCGTCAGATATCATAATTTCGCTAAGTGTTGGGTGTGTATGCACGCACCCCTAGGCTCCACAATGCAAACCCCCCCTCCTCAGATCTCTCTCTTTCTCTCTCAATTTCAGACCCAGGTGAACAGTACCGGGTAATCGGGTATTCAAGTAAGTGGACCAGACCAGCCAACATGGTGTAGTGGGTGAGGTGTGAGCATCACGTGAGATGAGGGGACCTCAACCCCATGTCTGAGGTGAAGAAAATACAGCAACTAAACAACTTATGCAACTTTCTGGATTTGTTCTCCATGGTGTGGCACAAAAAGATGCATTCTTCTTCATGAAAAGCTACAGGGGATTGCAACTCTAATTTGAGTTGCTGCATCTGCTGTCATGGTCAATTGAAGTCCCAGAGGGCTTCGTTAGGTCAAGCCATTGCTGTTGGAGGTGGCAGCAAGGTCGAAGTCGATCGGAGCACAGTGGATAGAGTTGATGAAGATAGAGGAGGCAACGGACGTTCGGTGTGTACCTGAGAAACAAAATACGGCCTCACGGCCCCATCAAACTAGCTTAGAAGCTTCGTCGGACTTTGACAACTGCAGTGGTGGTAGTTGTGTGGTGGTTGGTGGTGTAGGGTGGCAGGTCAAAGTCAGAGAAGGTGGCGGAGAAGTGAGGTGCTTAGTTGGCTAAATCAGAAGCCAAGGCTCGCAATTTCTTAAGGGCTTTTGGCCTATGGGATGAAGCGGAGCTAATGGGTGTGTTGGTGAGGTGTTTAATGTGGTGTAGCATTAGCGTGAGTTTGCCGGAGGTTATGCCGATGACGAGGACAATAGAGAGGAAGTGCGAGGATGCAATGGTCAGTCCTAGAAGCTAAGAGGGTATACATGACCTATAGAGGGAGAGGAAGTAGGTGAGGAGACTTAAGAGGTGAGAGGAGGGTGAAGGTGTCCGACGTTGGTCGGTCGGACGCGAAGAAGATGACGAAGTACAGCGAGACGACGATGAGGAACAAGAGGTCAGGGACTGCTAGATGGAAGAGAGAGTCATCTTTTAAGGAATGTGTCGCGTCGTAGTATAGTAGACGAAAATTGCTTTACGACATTTAAAATTTATTAAGTGCTCTAAAACAAAAATTAAGTCTAAGGTCGTTCGTAAGGAGCAAATATGGAATTCATGCACTAATCATAATATAAATCAATGAGCATAATAATAAAGATATGCAATAAGAATCAATTATTGAAATATATTCAGTAATAGCCCAAATTGAATCTAAAGAAATAATGGGATAAAAAGAATAGAAGAGCTCAAAACAATGGTGATTTAAATCACCAAGGATATCCCCAAATTAAGCACATGTTCAACGTAGGCAATTAACTCAAATTTCTCAACAGTGGCTTCAACCACTTAATTCTCAAATAGCCACGTCTGATAAGTCCACAGTACCAAATAATCCCACTAAACCTTCAATCAAATGTCAAACCGTAAAGTCAGACAACTTAATCATTCCAAGCACAGCCAAGGCATAAGGGTGCCAAGCATAGAGCAAAGACCTCAGAGACGCTAAATGTTGAGCATATCAGCATGCATCTCGAGGCACAGGAACAAATCCCAATGCCAAACCTAGCCCTACCCTCGTCAGATTCTCTTTCTTTCCTCCTAAAATCTAGGTATAGGGTATTTAGGTAAACAGCAACCAGGTAATCAGGTCAGGTATGGTGTCCAGACCCGTTGGCAAGGTGTAGTGGGTGAGGAGTGCGCATGTGAGTGAGAAGTACCTCACCCCTGTCTGAGGTAGAGAGGTTATGGCAAAAAATCATTTTATACACTATCCCAGGTTTAACGCACACGATGTGGGACTATAATCGTCCCTCTTAGCGTGAAATCACAGCAGAGGTCTTCGTCGAACTGGTGCAACTGCTGCCTTGGTTGCTTCAATTGATGACTCTATTGCTTCTGGATGTGAAGCTACGTCGAGTGATGGTGGTAGCAGGTCGAGTGGTGGCCATAGAGAGGCGGACGGAGTTGATGAAGATGACGGTGATGGCAGTCCTCTGGTGAAGACCTGAGACATGCAATACGACCTCACGACCCTATCAAACAAGTTCAAAAGTTTCGTCTGAATGTGGTGAGTGTTGTGGTGGTTTTGGTGTGGTACGAGGTGTGTGGTGGCCATGCAAAGTCAAGGAAGGTGTTCGAAGGGATGGGTTGTTTGTCGGGAAATTTTGGTGGATGGAAGAGAAAATAAGGAGAGGGCTTTTGATGAGGGTGATGCGACGAAGGTTTTGGTGGCGATGGTGTGGTGTTTGGTAGCGTGATGTGGCCAGGTGAGCTCACCAAAGCCTCGCTAGCTGTGGAGAAGATGAAGGGGGAGAAGGTGTTATGTCGATCGAATTGAGTCGAGAATGGGTTGATTCTAACCTACAGAAGAAGAGGAAGAAGAGTGACTACCTAAGAGGGAAGAAAGGGGAGAAGTTGACACTGACTGTGATTGGTCGGCGTTGGAGGAGACGAAGGCTCCAGTGGGAGAGACGACGAGAAGGGGTTGAAGAGCCTCCACTTTGGCTGGAGAGAGGCGGAAGAAGCTGAGGAAGAAGTTCCCTTTGCCTATTGTACGTGGCAGAGGCGACAAAGAAGAATCTGAGGAGCTCGCCGGAGCTTGGTCGGAGCAGGCCGGGGAAGGAAGATAATAAGTGTTTTGGCCTTGAAACCTTGCTAAGGAGGACAGTAGAAGTTTTGGGATCATTTATAGGTGAAAGTTTTGGGCTTCATTTACCCAAAAACCTTGAATTGGAGCAACCCACTATTCAAACGAAGCACTGATTTCTCAGAGTTTGTCTGAGCTCTATGGTGCAATCTGGGGTTCTTGGTATGGTCCAAAAGATCGAGGATCATCTTAGGAATCATCCTTCCAAATTTGGAGGGATGAATCCTAAGATGATCCCCCATCTTTTGGACCAAATTTGGAGGGATGAATCCTAAGATGATCCCAGATCTTTTGGACCAAATTGGAGGGATTTAGTTGAGGATTGAGCGAGAAAACTTTGCTCGAATCTCGGCGGAGAAGATCCGTTCACACCAATGGTGGTAGGGACCAAAATGCAAAGTGGATGAGAAAGTTAGGGACCTTATAGCAATAAATTTAAAAGTTAGGGGGTTAATGGTGAGAAGTAGAGATTTCAAGGACTGAAATACAAACTAGGTCAAGATGGACTTTGATTGGGACCAAATTTTGGCCTTAACCTAATTTGGACTCAACGAATCTGATGGTGGAGTTGTATTTGAGTTGACCATGTTTGACTGGGAAATTTGCATAGAAGCCCAAATTAGGGTAGAATCCCGTCTAAAACTCTATTCTATGTCAAAATAGGTTCAGATGGTCAAACCAAGGGTGGAAAATCTCTTAGAATATTTTTATATGAATTTTAGGAGATTTAAATGAATTTTATCCTAATCAGAACCTCTTCAACTTAAGCAGGTCTAAAATTAGGATCTTGGTGTGCTATTTTGGTTCTCGGAATGCATGAAACCCTATTTCTATCTGTATTGATCAAATTTTTGGACTTTTGAGTTCATTTGACCTCTAATTATCCTCTGAGTGACCCCATGGTTAATCTGTGTTCATGGTGTGATGTTAAAATTATATAAGTAACCTGATTTTAATGTTTTCTTCTCAAAATGGATTTGAGTGGAATTACTATCCTCAAGTAATTATTCAGGAGCATTTATCACTTTATTTCAACTAATTCAAGTTAGTTACAGCTAATGATGGTGTTACCATCAAGGACGGTCAGACTTTGGTTGGTCTTGGTTGCGAAGAAGAGAGGAGGAAGACGAGCCGATCAATTTGACCGTTGGTCGGTTGGATGAGGTGGTTGGAAGTCTCGCCGGTGCTGAAGATGTGGTGGCCGAAGAAGGAGGAGAGAGAGGTTTATCGGTCGATTCTTGGTTGCCTTGAACCCTGGGACTTCGAGGGATTTATATAGAGCTTAAATACAAGCTCTAAATAAAGAAATAAGCTCGATTGGTATCGATTTCAAAGGAAATAGTTCATCAAATTTCTCAAGCTCAGTTGAGCTCTAGGATTTGATTTGGGATCTTTGAGATAGTTCAACAGATTAGGCATCTTCCTTAAATCAATCTCTCTAAATTTGGAGGGAATTGGTTGAGGAATCAAGGAGGAATCCTTGATTGAATTCGTGCGGCTTGAGGTGGATTATGTTTAAACCTCCAACGGTAGCAGGAGCCTTTTTTGCAAAGATGATGAGAAATATAGGGTTGCTATTTGAAAGAAACTTGAAACTTAGGGGCTTAAGTGTAAGAAATAGAGTTGTTAAGGGTTAAAATGCAAACTAAGTCAAGATGGACTCTGATTGGGCCCAAATTTTGGTGTTAACCTAATTTACACCAAAGGAATATAATGGTGAACTTGTATTTGAGTTTTGATCATGTTGGCCTGGGTAAATTTTAGAGAAGCCCAAATCAAACCAAAATCCCATCTAAAACTCTATTTTAAGTCAAAATGGATTCAGATGGTCAAACCAAAGGTACCACGCCTCTTAGAATATTTTTCTTTGAATTTTAGGAGGTTTAGATTAATTTTTTTCTAACCAGAACCTCTTCAATTTAAGTATGGTTGATAATTAAAGTTTTCAATACTATTTTCATCCACAAAATGCATGAAACCTTAATTCAGTCAATATGAATCCACTTTTTAGACTTTAATGCTCAATTAGCCTTTAATTAACCCCTAAGTGATCCCATGGTTATTTTGCATTTGTGATGTGCTGTTAAAATAGCAAAATTAACCATGTTTCCTTATTTTCTTCTCAGATCAGAGCATTGCGGAGTTGTGACTCTCAAATGATTAACTAGGAGCATTTACCATTTGAACTTGACTAATTGTGCCTAATTAGGGCCCATGATGGTGTTACCATCATACCCCCATGTCTAGCTTTTGCTAGTCCCTAGCAAAATCTTATAGACTAAACTAGATCTTTTAGTCGGATGTAACCGTTAGGATGCCTTTCTAAGCCACATCTCTAGAAATCAGATCAAAATACCAACAATAGGCCTAGAGGTACTCAAGTACGAGCTAAGATCCAAACATGACCAGCCTCCGCTTTAGATCTACAGCAAAGGTTTCTATGGCCCGCAAAAACTGCCTAGAGGTTCGTTGACCCCAGAGGTTAAAGCACCCGTACATATTTGTAGCAAGTCCAGGTTTAGTTTGGCAGTGCATTTTTTATAAGAGAGATAGAGAGGGATTTTTATGCTAAGAGTTTTCACTCTTTTCTTTTTATATTCCCCTAAATCCAACATCGGATTGACCCTAAACATGGTCTATATCGGATTCCTTGTCCTCACCATCAATCCTTGAAGGGTCCCTAGCTTTCGATGCTTCATGATAGCATTGCCCATGACAACCCCTAGAACCTTGGCTTTTGACACTTCAGGATAGTGCCACCCATGTTTATGAGTAGAGCGACCTTTAAATTGATATCCAATGCTTGAATTCATTGAAGAGCTTTTAAATGATCCGAAAGGTTATCCAAAGACATGGTACGAAGCAAAGAAATACATTCGTGTACTTAGGTTAAATTGCGAGAAAATTGACGCTTATCCAAATGATTATCTGTTATATAGAAATAAATGTGCATTGTTGACTAGTTGTCCATAGTGTGGTGTTGAGAGATTTAATGTGCGAAATTCACTAAATACAAGAGCCAAAAAACAACTGGAGAAGGTTCTATGTGTTGGTGCTAGAGCACCGCAATCGTTTATTTTGATGATAACAAAACACGTGTTATTTAACTTTTGCTTTCGAGTCCTAGTTTTCAGGTCAAATTGCAAATGGAGATAGGTGTTAAGATGGAGTTCGAGCTTGCATCACGGCAGATTGGAGGAGCTGGACAGAGGCAGAGGAGCTTCACGAGGAGCGAAACCTTGAAGAAGGAAGGAGATGAAGAATATGATAGATTTCCTTTTATCTTGTTCTATGTAAATTTGTTTCTTTGTTTTGCTCTTTATTTCTTTCTTAGATCTTATGATAAAGAGCCTCAAAGAACCCTTAAAGTAGTCCTAGGGACACATGCACTACCCTAGGATACTTAGGTTTTTTGTAGAAAACTTAAAAAACCAAAATAGGGATGTCCAATCTGAAAATCAGACGTCTGATAGTGACTTTTAAGATGTCCAAAACATCTAGGCTGGTCTTAATAAGGTTTTTTCCATTAGAATCAGTCGTCCAAACCTTAGTCCAGACTTCTTAGGAGATGCCTGATGCCTTTACCAGAGGTCCAATTAGTGGAACGTTGGCTGCCTACCTAAACGTTGAGGAAAATGACCGTTAGCCTTTTATCAGATGTCCGTAGAGGACCCCAGACATCTGATATGTGACCATTTTGCCACGATTGACCCAAAATTTCCTTTGAGAGATTTTCTAGCCATTGTACTTCCTTGGGAATCCATTTCCACATAACAAATAGGTTTCTAGACGTCCTGTATGTCGTCTGATGGCCATACACTAGAACCCTGTTTAGGTCTGATTCAAGTCAGGAAGGAAACCCACTTAGAATCAGACATCTGACTTAGTTCCCAGACATCTTAAACAGGTTTCCCAGACGTCTGATACCCGGACCAGACATCTGATAACCTTGTCAGAGTCATGATTGATCCTGATTCCAACATGATTTGCCTTCGATTTGCACCCAACGGCTATGGAAGCCTTCCAAGTCCTTCTAAAGCCTTCCTAGGCCCTCTATAAATAGAGGAGGACCCCTTGGCTTGTAAGATACACCAAAGACACACTTAGCAACACACTTTCCACATTTTTTGTGTCCAAGAGATGTAGTAGAAGCTCTAGCTCTCCAAGCATCTGTTCCACATCCAGAGAGCTTCATCTGAGTTGTGCACCTGCTTTCCCTCCACGTTTACGAGAGCATCGTTGTGCCAAAGCGTGGTTCACGCACCCGCATTGTTACATCGACGCACTTCCACCAAAGGGAAGTTTCTTAACTCCTATAGAAGCTAGGTTTAAATATTTGTGGCTCTATAGGATTGTTGCACATTTTATTGTCTTTGGTTTGGTATTCGCTTTGCGAATTCCCGTCTCCTTCGCTAGACAAAATCCTTCTTATTGCAAGACAAACCACCAAGTAGTGTTGTAATTGAGGTTCAATCACCCTCGTTCAAGTGACTAGGTTTAGTGGATTTGATCGACTAGGTCAATTGGGAAATCCTAACTCGAGAGGGTTAGGTGGTGGTTTTCACCCAGTTTGGGTTTCCACCTAAAAATAATTGTGCCATTTGTGTGATTTCTTATCTCTGTGAGATTGTCTATTTTAAATTTCGCATTTTATATTACATCATGCATATCTCACCCCCTCCAAGTAGGGAATTACACTATGTTGATGGTAACACCAACGTTCACCATAACTAACTTAAATTAGTTCAAATAAAGAGATAAATTCTCTTGAATGATTGCCTGAGGACCATAATTCCACTCTGATCCGTTTTGAGGAGAAGACAATAAAACAAGGTCAATTCTGTTATTTTAACATCACATCACAAGTGCAAAGTAACCACGAGGTCACCTAGGGATTAATTAAATGCCAATTGAACATTAAAGACCAAGAAGTGGGCTTACATTGACAGAAATGAGGTTTCATGTATTTCGAGAACCAAAATAGTACACAAAACCCTAATTATCAACTCTGCTTGAATTGGAAAGGCAATGTAAACCTCCTAAAATTCATAGAAAAATATTCTAAGAGGTTTAGTACCTTTGGTTTGACCATCTGAACCCATTTTTGAGAGTTTGCCTGTGGATCGAACAAATACTAGAGGGGAGGGGTGAATAGTATCGCTTTTTGAAATAGTAAATGATAAAAATAAATTCACGATAAAGGCAAGCACAATTTACACCTGGATTTAGAGTGGAAATCCAAACCAGGTGAAAACCACTACCTAAGCCTCTTAGCTTAGGATTTTCCAGACTAGTCAAGACTAGTCAATCCACTATAGTACCACTTAAATGATGGTGGCACAACCTCTTTACAACCACTTCTCTTTTTAACCTGAAGAGAAGTATAATAACAACACGGATCTTTCCAACACCTTGGAATCCATTAATCAAAAACAACAAAGTTGAATAACAATAATTATATCTATGGAACCTCAATAAAAACTCAAACCAGGATTTCAATAGAGGTTCGAAACGATGTGCTTTTGAATGATGTGAATAGAGAAGCATAGAACACTTGAAAGAAGCATGAGAAGCTCTGATTTTTTAGAGTATTTCTATTGAAGGTTATATCCTGAAAGAGCTACGTATGACCTCTATTTATACTATAAAGTTGGCCTGAGAAGGAAGTCAAATTGGTCGATCGATTAAGGTATATTTGTCGATCAAAAATATATTTGATCGATCAATTAAGTTATTTGATTGATCACTAGTTGGTCAATTAATTAGCTTGGTTGGTCGATCAATAAGATTTTAATCAACTTTCTAAAAAGGATTGGTTTGATTGATTAACGAATTTGGTTAGTCGATCAATCAATTTTGGTCGATCAAGAGGGAGGATTGGTCAATCAATAACCCTAAAAGTTGGTTTTCAAAGAAGCTTGAAAAATTGTTTGATTGTTTTATTTGTGAGGTTCCTTACAATGATATCCTAGACTCAAATAAAAAGGAAAAGGACATAAATCAGCAACTATCTAAACTTGATCCGAAAGAGAAGCTTTAATCCGAGATGGTCCTAAAATATTAGTGTAGCAATAAACATAATGTTGGTGTATCAAAATAGAGGTGCTTACATTCTCCCCCTTTTTGATGACAATAAAATTATAATTATGAAATTTAAGCAAGTATGCATAATATCTCCCCCTTTTGTTTCAGCAAAAAGTAAAACATGCTACTATGTTTTTCATCTAACTCCCCCTTAAGCATGTAAATAAAGCAAGATAAAGTTGAGCATGCATTAACAAAGAGAGTAACATTTAGCTGAGATAACATTCATGCATAAACCAATAGTCTAGATAAGCAATGCAATGAAATTGTTCTGAGAAGAATTAAGTTTTACATGCCAACAAGAAACTAAGTAAAGATAAATCTAATCATCTAATGATGCCATGAAGGCATCCATTATGCTCTCAAGATCTGTGTCCAACTCAAGATCCAGCGAATCTGATCTCTCGGAAAAGGCAAGTTGACTAAGACATAGCCGGCGCTGAGCTGACGATCTGGGTGTCGGCTGCCGAGATGTCCTGTGAGGTGGTGTAACCTACTGATCTGCTGGTGCTGCCTCTAAGGTAGGAGGAGGAGGTGGTGCTGAGGATGGAGGCATGGTAGTAGATTAGAGAGGTCGAGGAGGTTGATGAAGCTGCTGCTAAATGTCATGAACAGACTCTCCAAGTCTATCCAAGAATTGACTCTGAGCATTCAAGTAGTCTGATACTTCATGCCCATGGCGCATCATCATCAAATCTGTCTCCCTCTGCCGTTGTATCATCAAGGAAATACCATTTGTTACATCCTGAATACTCACAAAATCCCTGCCTGAGAGTGGTCTATCCAAGAGGCTCTAGTCCTGGTCATAAAAGGATGGAGACAGTCGCACTAGAGGAGGACATGTCGCTGTAAAGTGCTCATAAAGTGGGAAAGGAGGAGGAACTGCTGATGGTTCTTACTGCAGCTGCTGCTACTCCTAGGCTATATCCTCACCATGAGCTCCCTATGCTTTCTCCATCTTTGTATAAGTGAGCTTATCAAAAATGGAAACTCTAGTGATAAATTGTTTACGATTTATATCCATGGGGACACTAAAATGTAGGAAGATATGGGAAAGAAGTGTCCCAAAGTGGAAAGAGCTGGTGGGTGGCTTGCTGATGAGATACAGAATCAAGTAGTTCTAATTGAACCGCTTGTTCTTAAGGAATTCATAAAGGGTGATGAGCATAATACCAGGGTAGTTTTCAAATGACATAGCTTTGGACATGAAATTCCATAAAAAGACTCTATTAAGAAATCTGAGTAGACGACGAAAATATGCTAACTTGGTTGGACGACCCAAGTTAAAATGAGAGGGAGTGAGCAAGGTCTCCCTAATGGTATCCATCTGTGCCTGCTAGTGTAGCTCAAGAAAAGTGGGACCAATAGACGAACATCCAAGAATCTCAGAAAGAATATCTACATTGACTAGAACCTCTATGCCAAAGACGTTTGAGGTCAACTCAATGTTGAAACCCTCACCTATGTTTTTCAGATTTGCATAAAATAGGTGACAGGCCATTGGGTCAACACCGGGTATGCAACTATTCTTGGAAACCTCGTAAAAGTTCCACTCAAAAAGATGTAAAATCTGGTGGTAAGTAAATTTTTCACGGATCCCTATAAAGATAGACTCAAAGTAGGCAAAGTCGATAGGTCTACTAACATGCGGTGAAAATTTTGCGAATAGAGAAAAACGGTCACATGCGGCCTCAGTGATGAAAAAACAATCAAAAGTTTCATCACAATGAGACAGAGAGGAGGTACATGCGCATTTTGGAGCCATTCAGATTTCACAAAAACACGTTGGTCGATCAAGAAAGTTTGATTGGTTGATCAAAAATGAACCTATTGATGTTCTGGAAAAATTGACTTTTGGTTGATCAACCAAGGAATTTGGTCGACCAAAAGCAGTCAGACTCAACAAAAATGAGATTGGAACGGATGTTTTGCTCACTTATACTACTTGATTTTACAAGGTATCATACAAGAAAGCAAGAAAACATTACACCACAACATAGCACATCTAATATTTAAGTAAAAATCCAACAAGGGATGGATTTCACTAAGTTTTAGAGTGTACCGAGACTGATCAAGGATTGATCGATCAAAGGAGGTTGGTGTGGAGAGCGATCAGAGGTTGCGACTGCTTGGAGGACATACGATGATGGCGTAGCTTCGTTTTGGCGTTGGTCAGAGATGGCGAGTTGGTCGATCAAGGTTACCGGAGGAGAAGAGGTGGGGTTGGATGGGTGTTTTTGTTCTTTTGGTAAAGAGTGTGTGGGGACCAATTGGTGTTGTAAGGTAGTAAAAAGAATAAGTTTGAAGGTAAAAACCATGTGTTTTTATAGAAAACGTGATTAGTAAAATAGGTAAGAACAATTTTGGAGGCTAATTACGGTTATCAAGGTCGTTAGGATAGATTAGGAGCGAGATTCGAGAAAAAAACATCATAATCTCAAAAATTGAAACGCCCAGTTTTGGTCGATAAAAATTTGTTTTTGGTCAATCAACACCAGAAATGATCGATCAAATATGTTAATTGGTCGATCAAAGTTTGAATGACTAGAGGGAAAATTCCCGCCCAACTGGATTGATCAATCAAATAGCCAAATTGATCGATCAAAACTCAAAATTTTTAGAGGGAAATTTTCCACCGAAGGATTTGGTCGATCAAACAAGTACTTTGATCGATCAAAACATTTTGGTCGATCAATTTGAAAAATTGATTGACAGTGAAAAATAGATCAATCAAGCATGTCAATTAAGTTCTTTTAGTCTTACTAATCCTAGTGAATGACAAATTTGGTTGAATCTTTCTTTCAACAAAGGTTTTGTGAATATATCAGCTAATTGATTTTCTATTTTAACAAATTCTAGGTTAAACTCTCCTTTTAAGACAGTCTCTTAGAAAGTGATGTCTTACATCAATATGTTTGGTCCTAGAATATTGCATTGGATTCTTAGATAAGTTGATTGCAATAATGTTGTCACACAGTATTTTATTATTTTTGTATGATAGTCCCAAATCTTGTAAGGTTTGTTTCATCCACAATAATTGTGAGTAAGCTAAAGATGCAGCTACATATTCTTCTTCTGTTGTGGAGAGTGAAATAGTATTTTATTTTCTAGAGAACCAAGAGACTAAGGAATTTCCGAGAAATTGACATGTTCCATAGTACTCTTTCTATCTGTAAAGCTACCCACATAATCAGCATCACAGAATGAATATAATTCCAATGTGTCTGACTTCGAATAGAAAAGTCCTAGGTCTTGTGTGTTGTTCAAGTATCTAAATATTCTTTTAACAACATTTAAATGTATTTCTTTAGGGTTTACTTGAAAGCGAAAACACAAACAAGTACAAAAGAGAATGTCTGGTCCACTAGCAGTCAAGTGTAATAATGATCTTATCCTACTTCTATATAATTCCTGATCTATAGATTTACCTGTTTCATTGGATTTTAATTGCGTAGAGGCTGCCATTGGCATGTCTTTACCCTTTACTTTGTCCATGGAGAATTTCTTCATGATCTCCGTGGTGTATTTGGTTTGAGATATGAAGATTCTAGAGGACAGCTGGTTGATGAGAACCTCATCATGAGCCATAACTAGCTCATTTTGACCTAATACAGAGAATAAAAGCTCCTACATAACCTTAGAAAAGCTTGGCTCAGAGAGATTCTGAGTTTGCAAAGAAAACATAACCTGAGGGGTAAAAATGCAATTTCACCAATCCGATCTGAAAATAAGGTAACTCAGGGCCCAAACATAGGTCAAAACAACCTAATAAGAAGAAAAGTGGGATGAGATGACTCAATAAGGGCTACAGCAACCCCAAAGAATTAAATGACAGCCTGTAACCCTAAAAACAAACCCACTTCAATTCACGTGGTTCGAGGTAAGGTAAAAATCAACTAAACCCTCTAAAATTCATATAAAAATAATCTATAGGGTTTAGGACTTTCAATTTGTCCTTAGGAACCCATTTTGACCTACATTGATAACCATGCCCAATTAACAACTTAATTTGGGTTTTTTCGTAAATTGACTGGTCAAACAATGTTTAAGCTAGAAATAAAATTCACCATCAGAATCCTTAGGTCCTAATTAGTCATGCATAAAAACTTGGGCCTAAGAAGAAACCTTCTTGACCAACTTTACACTTTGGTCCTCATATATTTACTTTTTGGCCATCAACTTTTGAACCCTCGCATTTTGGCCCCTAACTCTCCTTCGTTCTTTGCATTTAGGTCCCTCCTGCAAAACCTGCGCAGCACCATGCTCCGGCGACCTTGCGCGGAGCATGGCGCCGCGCAGGGTGAGGGAGGGGCCCAGGCAAGTCAATGGGGGGTACCCTACGTCGTCAGCCACCACAGGGACACCCCCTGGGTACTGCGACCGCCCATACCGCCCGTGCGAACGCACGGACGGTATGGGTCTCCTTCCCCCGGTGTCCTCCGACGAGGGAGACACGTCATCTCCCTCCGCCCTCCTCTCTGATTCCGCCCCTATAAATACCCCAGTTGCTCCGCCGTTCTTGGCAGCTCGGATCTGACGGAGACACACCCCTAAATTCCTCCCTTCCCACTCCGACAGACGCCCCCTTGCTCCGGCGGCCATCTCCTCCTCCTCCTCATCGCCCTGCCGCACTACCAGCAGCAGGGTTACCTTCCCTCGATCCTTCCGCGTCACGCCGCACCCAGCTGGTGCCTCTCCAGTCCCTTCCTCGCCGCCGCCCCTTCCTCTGGGCAATTTCTTCTCCGGCGACAGTCGATACGACTGTCGCCTGCGCCAACCCCTCCTCGTCCAGCTTAGCAGGTAGAACTTCTCCTCTTCCTCCCCTCTTTCTTTTCCATACTGAAACCCTTACTGTAGGCCCCGATTTCCCACCGATCTCCCTCACCTTCTCCACCTCCGGCCAAACTCCGACGAACCGCTCCCATCGCTCCAGCACCCCACACGGCTCGCCGACCTGTGCATAACCTCCACCTCGTCACCCTGATCCTCTTCCACCCCTCCCCTTCCCACCAAATGCCCTCTGCAGATCCACCAAACACACCCACTTCTCCGCCCGCAGTTTGACCTAGGGCAATCCGTTGGCTCCACCATGCCCACTGCAAACCATCCGACCACCTTCGCCGTGCCACGGCGAAAATCCCCCGCCTGTCTGATTAGGCCGAGAGGCCGTTCTTCTGTGACCAGGTGACTCGCCCGCCGTCGCCATTACTGAGCAGGCAGAGCTCCTTCGCCTGCAGGTGCAGGCACGCCTTCGGCCAGGTTTGACTCCCAGGTTGCGCGGGGCGTCTCCGCGAAACGTCCCAGGCTCGCAGTTGGGGCGAAGGCCGTGCGTGAAGCCACGATCGCACACTGCTCCCTCCGCGACGGGCGCTCAATTGGGGTGGGACATTTAGTCCCACCTCGGAACTTCTCAGAGGCGCGCGGACGCATAAAGGCAGAAAGTGCCTTATGCTGTCTGCCTCCTGACCACGGGGTGAGGTCCCTCTCACTCGACCCGGCCTCGTCCGTGACCACGCTCCGCGGACCTGGCCCGACCCGATTAAACCGAGCTGCACTCCTCGCCCACCACCGCACGCCGGTGGGCCTGGACCCGGGCGCGACTCGTACCCGATTACCCGGTTGCTCTGGGAGAGCTGTCCTAAGAGCGAACTTTGAGAGAAACAGACGCGCGGGGGAGAGGGGTAGAGTAGGTTTTGCCCTGACTCTGAACTCTTGAGCGTGCAGACACAAGTGAAGAAGAAGGAAGCTCAGGGAGACACTGTAGCAACAAGAGGTTTAAGTCGTCTGATTTTCAAATCAGACGACGTCCTGAAGACAGGTGAAGGCAAAGAAGAAGGAAGGCGAGGCAGAGGAAAGAGAGGAACACAGAGCAGCCAAGTGAAGACTCTGCAGACATCAGAAGACAAAGAAGAAGAAGAAAAGAAGAGAGAAGGAGCAGCCAAGTGAAGAAACAGAAAGCAGAAGAAGAAGAAGAGCACGGGAGGCAGATTTGAAGCAAGAAAAGAAGAAACAAAGAAAATAAAAAGAAGAAAAAGATAGGATTGTCCAACCAAGAAATAGAGGAAGAAAGAAAAGAAGAAGAAGAAGAATAGGAAGAACAAAAGCCAAAGACAGAGAAAGAAAAGAAGAGAAGAAGAAGAAGCCAAACTTTCATCTCTCTCTCTCTCTTTATTTTTGTAATAAAACATGTATATCTCTAGAATACGACTTGCTCCCTGAGTTCGACCTCGGGAGAACTGTATTTTCCGAGTAACAAATATTAGCAAATGATGGCAATAACTATCTGTACTACAACGACTTAAGAAAAGCTAGTTGCTGCCACCGTTTCGCCAGTTGGCGCCGTTGCCGGGGAGCAACGGCTATTCTAGAGGTAAACATTTCTGTTTCTTTTTAGTTCTAATAATCTCCTCTCTTTTGTGAAGCTACAGGAAATCAAGAAGACAAGCAACCGCACAACCACTCCGAGGACAGGTAATTTTTTTTTTTTTTTCCTCTCGCCATTAAGCCCTAAACTCTAAAGAGGAAGAAAAGAAAAGAACAAGCAATATAGGGCTAACCTGTCTTCTATACTTAGTAAACAATAAAAAGTTGCATGTTTTCAACCCATTATTCCTGCACACTATTAAGGGTATTTAAGGGCTAACACATTCTTGCTTGAGCCCTAATTACCCAACAAAGAACTAACTGGACCAAATAGAGCCAACATAAGATTCAACATTAGGGTTTTAGAGACACACTACTTAAATCAAGAATGGAGAAAATCCAAAAGAAGTGTGCCTAAACCATTGATTGAAAATACCTATCCAAAGAAACCCTAAAATAAGTTTGGCTCTTTAAACACTTGAACCCTAAAAAGACAAAGACCTAATAAGCAAAACTAGCAGGTAAAGTTGACCATTTGGGTCAACTAACCTTCAAATTAGGTCACTCTTTGCACTTAAAAGACTAAAGTTCAAGTCGAACCCTAAGCACCTTGCTCTTGAACTAAAATTGGTAGACTTAAGAGGTCAAGATCCCCATTCTGGTCTACCTGGAACCGTAGTGACAAAAGAGGTCGGGTGGGGGAAACCCTGTAACTCGTGGGGACGCTCTACCGTGTAGGGGTCTTCGCGAGACTCACCCTCTCTGGCTGCCCAGGTAATTCTCAGGTGGTCGATCTTTCTGATCAAGGGGTCCATCTGCCCTGCACCTCTATAGTCACCCAACACATTTTTGGGTGTCTTGATTGGGTCCAGCACCTTCTAAACTCATCTCTTCCAACAGTGCATGTACGGTAGGAGGTCCTTAAGACCACCCTTAAGACCTCCTTTAGAAATTCACTCTCGTCAAGGCCAAGCCTCGACGCCCGTGTTTGTTCAGCAACCCCCTCACATTATTCTCTCTTCTGATTCAGAACCAAGTTCTTCTTCTTCCCCCATCATGGCTCAGCCAGTTGAGGAAGAAAACAATCTGGAGCACCAGCTCCAGCGAGTCAACGACCTCTTCCAAAACTTTGTACACCCACCGCAGCGTCCCATGATGCGGGACCATTATAATCCTACTACGGTGGCCATCGAGCCTCGAGTCAGAATCCCGATTGGAGGACCTGATTTTGAATTGAAGCCCAATATGATTCATGCTATCCTAAATTCCATGGGCTTAATTCTGAAGATCCCTTCCAGCACATCAAACAGCTAAAGCATCTGGCCCAAACTTTTGGGTCAGACACACAAAATCGGGATATTCTTCTCATGAAGATGTTCTCCTTTTCTCTTATGGACAAGGCCGCCCATTGGTACCAAACTCAGACCCGGCCGATCAACAATTGGGAAGAACTTCAGTGCGAGTTCCTGAAAAAGTTCTTCCTTGTTGGACGGACCAACGCCTTGCGCCATCAGATTACACACTTCACCCAACAAACAGGGGAACCTCTCCATGAGGCATGGGATCGTTTTCAGGATCTCATGAGAAAGTGCCCCCATCACGGAGTTCCTAAATGGGAACAAGTCCAATCTTTTTACCAAGGACTCCGTGAGGACATCCGTCTTTTCGTCAATGCAACCTGCGGAGGAAATATCATGGGTCAACATGAAGACACCGTGTGGGAGATTCTCGAAAACATGTGCAAGAACTCCATCAACAATGACTCCATGGGATTATTCGACAGGACGAATACCCGCGCAGCGATGAATCTCAGGGGAGCACACGAGATGCAGGGCCTGTCCGCATCAGTCGACTTGGAGTTAATGGCCAGTCGATTGAACAAGGTCTCGATTATCGAAAAGAAGGTCAATGAGCTGACTCAGCATCTGCAGCGAGCCACCTCTGCGCATAACCCTTTCGCACAGCCTCCTTCCACAAGGGAAACTGTGCAAAACATTCTCCATCGATCTTCTCCTAGGATGGACCCATCATCCGAATCTTTGCCCGGAGGTCCCTCCGATTCCTTCTTCACCTGCCAGGAAAATTCCATTCCCTCTTTCTCTAACTCTCTGGAGGTTCCTCAGACCTACGAGGACCTCAACACCATCCAGAACGACCCGTTCTCCAACACCTATAATCCTGGATGGTGTAACCATCCTAACTTTCAGTGGGCGGGAAATTCCCAAACCCAAAGACCATCCTTCCAACCCCGCCCACAACCTCCTCGTCCTTACCAGCCACCTCAGCCTCGGCCCAACCCTACTTATCCATCTGGGCCAAATCAAGATCAAATGTCCCTTATCCTTCAGACCCTGGCTGACATTCAAAGAACGAATGCGGCTATTCAGAAACAACACAAGGACGAACTTACAGAGGTCCGAAACCAATTGACCCAGTTGGAAAACTCTCGCTAGCCAGGTACTCTTCCTTCCCAACCTCTGCCTAATCCTAATAACGTGCCAACCCAGTGACGCGTTATGAACCCAAACCCGGGCCATGCCCATATGATTTATCAGGCCCCCTCTGTTCCTTCACCTGACGGGATAGAGGCCTCCACTTCTTTTGCAGGTTACCAGTAGCAAGCTATCTTACCCAATCCCAACCAAAACCAGGCAGGACTTAATTCCGTAACGACCCGTAGTGGTAAGGAAACCCAAGACCCACCTCATCTGAACCACTCCAAGCCGGGTATTGATCCCAAGCCTAGGACAGTAATCCAGGACGTCCCCACCCCTGTCCCAGATCCACAACCTGGACCTATCCTAGAAGAACCAACCAAGATCCCGTTTCCCGAGGCCTTGACCAAGGGAAAGAAGGCCACCAAGCCCATGGCACCTGAGGAGGACCTGGTCAAGCTCTTTGAGCAGGTCCACATAAACATCCCCTTGATGGATGCAATCCGCCACATACCAGCTTACGCACGATTTTTAAAGAATGTGTGTACACCCCAGCGTAAGCCGCGAACCAAGGGTGGGAGCCCAATTGTTCTGTCAGAGCAAGCCAGCTCTGTAATCCTCAGTAAACTCCCACCCAAGGTAAAAGATCCTGGTACTCCCCTGATCTCCTGCAAGATAGGTGCTACCCAATTTGATAGAGCTTTGCTAGACTTAGGTGCATCCATAAACCTGATACCCACATCCTTACTTGACCATCTAGAAGAATCTGAGCTAAAACCAACCGAGGTGACATTACAAATAGCAGATCGATCTATAAAGTCACCAAAAGGGATTCTCGAGGATGTTATCATAAGAGTGCGGGATTTCTATTTCCCAGTGGACTTTATAGTCTTAGATATGGACGCGCCTAAAAACCCTAGGGATACACCAATCATTCTAGGGAGACCTTTCTTGGCTACTGCTAGAGCCAACATCAGCTGTGAGGAGGGCCAAATAGAGCTTAAATTTGGAGATCAAACCTTAAAAATTGATATATTTAAGGCCCAACAAGGAATTAATTGCGGTGTCATCGAATAGATTTGTGACGTCAGGACTTTGGTTGATGAATCACACTTCCAGAATGACTCGATTATGCCTCATCAATCACAGAAAGATCTTGACCCGCAAACAGAGGAGTCGAATCCAGACATACACAACCCAGTAACTCCTACCCTTGAACCTCACATCTATATTGAACCACCCGCTGCTGCTGATAACCCTATCCTCGAGTTAAAGCCTCTTCCTGCTCACTTGAAATACATCTTTTTGGGTTCCAATCAGACCCTTCCTGTGATTATCAATTCCAACCTCAATCCCGAACAGGAATCCCGTCTGATTGCTGTCCTCCAGCAACATCGCAGAGCCATCGGGTGGATTCTCGATGATTTGACTGGAATAAGCCCCTCTTATTGTACTCATCATATCTATTCAGAAGAGGGCACGCGACCTTATCGTGAAATGCAGAGATGTTTAAACCCTAATCTGCAGGAAGTCGTGAAAAAGGAGATCATTAAGTGGTTAGATGCCGGGATCATCTACCCGATCTCCGATAGTCGTTGGGTGAGCCCAATTCAGGTTGTGCCTAAGAAGGCAGGACTCACCACCATGACGACTGAAATCGGAGAAATCATTCCTACCCGAGTAGCCAATGCGTGGAGAGTCTGTATAGATTACCGCCGACTCAATTCCTCCACGAAGAAGGATCATTTCCCACTACCCTTCATTGATCAAATTCTCGAGAAACTAGCGGGAAATAGGTTCTTCTGCTTTCTTGACGGGTACTCCGGTTATAACCAGGTGGCAATCCATCCTGAGGACCAAGAAAAGACCACATTCACCTGCCCCTTCGGAACGTATGCTTTTCGAAGGATGCCTTTCGGTCTTTGCAATGCACCCGCTACTTTTCAGCGATGCATGCTTGCCATATTCTCAAATATGGTAGGTGATTTCCTGGAAGTCTTCATGGATGACTTTTCAGTCTTTGGAGAATCTTTTGATGATTGCCTCCAACACTTGGTCCAGATACTCAAGCGATGCATTGAGGTGAACTTGGTTCTTTCCTGGGAAAAGAGCCATTTCATGGTGCCTGAGGGAATTGTCCTGGGGCACTCAATTTCGGAAAAAGGCATCCAGGTGGATCGAGCTAAGGTTGATCTGATTTCTCACCTTCCTGTACCTAGCTCAATTAGGGACATCCGTTCCTTTTTAGGGCACGTCGGTTTTTACCGCCGTTTCATTTTAGATTTCTTGAAAATCGCACGCCCCTTGACTTCTCTTCTCTCTAAGGATGTACCTTTTGAAATCTCCAAGGAATGCATGCTAGCCTTTGAAAACCCGCGTGACCGAGTCTCCCAGGCACCTATCCTACAATCCCTTGACTGGTCTCAACCCTTTGAGATCATGTGCGATGCATCTGACTTCGCTGTAGGAGCGGTCCTGGGGCAGAAAGCTGACGGGAAACCCGTGGTCATCTACTACGCTAGCAAGACACTTGACGAGGCTCAGCGTAACTATACGGTTACGGAGAAAGAGCTGCTAGCCGTAGTATTTGCCCTTGAAAAATTTCGATCGTATCTTCTGGGTTCCCATGTCATCATCTACTCGGATCACACGGCTGTAAGGCATCTCCTTGCCAAGAAGGACACGAAGCCCCGACTAATCCGTTGGATCTTGCTATTGCAAGAATTCGATCTTGAGATTCGCGACAAGGCGGGAAGGCAGAATGTGGTAGCCGACCATCTGTCCCGTCTTCCTTCTGAGATCATCAACCCTTCCGGACCCATCACGGAACATTTTCCTGATGAGCACCTGCTTTCTGTTGGTACTAGACTTCCATGGTTTGCTGATATAGTAAACTACTTGGCATCTCATCAGACACCGTCTGGTTGGCCAAAGGCCAAGAATGACAAATTGCGTTCTGATTCCAAGTATTACATTTGGGAAGACCCGTACCTTTTCCGCATAGGTGCTGATCAAATTATTCGGAGATGCATCCCGGAAGAGGAAATCAGCAATATCATATCTTTCTGCCATGACTAGGCATGCGGTGTCCATTTCTCAGGCCATAAAACCGCATCCAAAGTCCTCCAGTGTGGCTTCTACTGGCCTACACTTTTCAAAGACTCATACAGTCACTGCAAGGCATGCAGTCATTGCCAGACTTTGGGCAACATGAACCATCGTGACATGATGCCTTTGCAGCCGATTCTCGTATGCGAAATCTTCGATGTATGGGGGATTGATTTTATGGGCCCCTTTCCTATTTCGGATGGTTTCGAGTACATTCTGCTTGCGGTGGACTACGTGTCCAAATGGATCGAAGCCATACCGACCCGAACCTACAATCACAAGATTGTTCTTAAGTTCATACATCAAAACATTTTCTCAAGGTTCGGGATTCCCCATGCTATTATCTCTGATGGGGGGACCCATTTTACAAATGCTCAGTTTAGATCACTGATGGCCAGATTTGGGGTGTCTCATCGAATCTCTACTCCTTACCACCCCCAAACAAATGGTCTAGCTGAGCTATCAAATCAGGAGATCAAGAAAATCCTGCAAGTCACTGTTCGGCCTGACAGGAAGGACTGGTCGTCCCGACTTCCGGAAGCATTGTGGGCCTATAGGACCGCCCACAAGACCCAATTGGGCATGTCTCCCTTTAGACTGGTGTACGGAAAGGCATGCCACCTTCCCGTAGAACTGGAGCATAAAGCCTATTGGGCAGTACGGAACTGTAATCTAGATCTTTTTAAGGCTGGAACCCACAGAAAACTCCAAATCAGCGAGATCGATGAATTACGCCTAGACGCGTACGAGAACTCGCGAATCTACAAGGAGCAGGTTAAAGCCTTCCACGACAAACACATCTCGAGAAAGATCTTTCATCCTGGTCAAAAGGTCCTACTCTTTGATGGCCGACTCAAACTTTTCCGGGGAAAACTGAGGTCCAAGTGGGTCGGACCGTATTTAGTCCGATAGGTTTTTGGAAATGGAGCCATTGAAATCAGTCCACTCAGCCATGATTCCGAACCTTTCATCGTGAACGGTTAGAGACTCAAACCGTTCATTGATGTGACTTCTACTGATTCGGCTGAATCATCCCTCATCCTCCATTCCCCTTGAACTTACTGCGCCCGGCCGATGGCGTAAAACTCAGCGCTTAACGGGAGGCAGCTCGTCATTTCTTGAAAATCTAAAACCTTTTTTTTCTGACACCATTGTGCACTTAAGGTTCACCCTTTAAGACAGCCGACTCCACCTCAGATGCTTGCATCTGAGATTATAAATCGTCCGCAGAATTCATCCTGACCCATTCACTCACAAAAATATCTGTCTTAAGGAATAAATTAAGTAAATAAAAACCCCTAAATCACAATGAGGACATTGCAAGTTTTAGGCATGGGGGGGGGGTATAAGTGCAAAACTTGTAGAAAAAAAGGTTTTAAACAAAGATTCATATATGCCAAAAACACCATAAAAATTAAAAATTTTTCAAAATAAAAAGAATAAGAGGAGAAAGGAAATTTTGAGGAGAAGGAAAAGAAACAAAATGAAAAGGAGCACAAAAAGATGAAAGAAAAGAGTAATAGTCATTAGTAAGAAGCTAAGGAATTAACCTTAGTCTAGACCATTTTTTCAAGAAAAGCAATGAAAAGTGCTTGGTAAGATTAGTAAGAACGCAAACCTTAGGCATTCTTGATAGACTCTTAGTACCCATTAAGATCTAGACAATCCTCAAGAGGTTGAGGAAAATGAAAAGCTTAAGTACTAGGTCCAAGGCTTAGGAAGTATTTGACCTCGCTAACTAACTTCTGGTTTACGGGACTCAGTAACCTAAGCACCCTAACCTCACACACAGCCTGGTTCAGCAAGCGTAAAAATCAAAATCACGCAGAAGTGTCGAAAAAATTCTGAAAAGTACACCTAGAGTAGGAGCGGCCGATCAACACAAGTTGATTTGGACGAGTTCCCAGCGCAGAGAGGTGGGAAATCCCCTCAAAGATGCATAACAAAATATCATCTCCTCGATGCTTGTCTCTTAGGATATTCACATATCCTACTGGGGGCATGTAAGCACCCTACTGGTTCAGATTCCATGGATGGCATTATCACGAAGTGTCAACTGCCAGGGTCTAGACGCGGCCACGGAACACCATGGATGGGATTATCTCGAAATCTCAATAGCCAGGGTTCTGGGGGTTGCCATGGGCAGTGCTATCTCGAAGCATCGATCGCTAGGAACCCTTGAGGATTGATGATGGGGACAAGGAATCTGATACAGACCGTGTAGAAAAGCTAATCCTAAGCTAGAATTAAAAAGAAAAAGAGAGAGAAAACTCTCCAAAAATAGAAAAATTTTCTACCTCTCTCTCTTACAAAACGCACTGCGAACTGAACCGGGGCTAAAATCGTTTCAAGCACGGGGTGCTTTAACTACAAAGTCCAATAAACCTTAGGTTAGTTCTTGTGGGTCTTAAAAACCTTTGCTAAGGACTGAGGCTGAGGCTAGACAGATTTGGATCTTGATTGGTACTAGAGTACCTTTTAAGCCTATGGTCAGCATTCTAACCTAATCTAAGTTTAAATGAAAAAGCACTTCTCTGAAGCTATTAAAGAACTTCATGGTCTAAAACAAGGGTTGAAACCTTAAGTTTTTGCTAAAGGACTAGCAAAAGCTAGGCATGGGGGTATGATGAGAACCTCATCATGAGCCATAACTAGCTCATTTTGACCTAATACAGAGAATGAAAGCTCCTACATAACCTTAGAAAGGCTTGGCTCAGAGAGATTCTGAGTTTGCAAAGAAAACATAAACTGAGGGGTAAAAATGCAATTTCACCAATCCGATCTGAAAATAGGGTAACTCAGGGCCCAAACATAGGTCAAAACAACCTAATAAGAAGAAAAGTGGGATGAGATGACTCAATAAGGGCTATAGCAACCCCAAAGAATTAAATGACAGCCTGTAACCCTAAAAACAAACCCACTTCAATTCACGTGGTTTGAGGCAAGGTAAAAATAAACTAAACCCTCTAAAATTCATATAAAAATAATCTATAGGGTTTAGGACTTTCAATTTGGCCTTAGGAACCCATTTTGACCTACATTGAGAACCATGCCCAATTAACAACTTAATTTGGGTTCTTTCGTAAATTGACTGGTCAAACAAGGTTTAAGCTATAAATAAAATTCACCATCAGAATCCTTAGGTCCTAATTAGTCATGCATAAAAACTTGGGCCTAAGAAGAAACCTTCTTGACCAACTTTACACTTTGGTCCTCATATATTTACTTTTTGGCCCTCAACTTTTGAACCCTCGCATTTTGGCCCCTAACTCTCCTTCATTCTTTGCGTTTAGGTTCCTCCAGCAAAACCTGCGTAGCACCATGCTCCGGCGACCTTGCGCGGAGCATGGCGCCGCGCAGGGTGAGGGAGGGGCCCAGGCAAGTCAATGGGGGGTACCCTACGTCGTCAGCCACCGCAGGGACACCCCCCTGGGTACTGCGACCGCCCATACCGCCCGTGCGAATGCACGGACGGTATGGGTCTCCTTCCTCCGGTGTCCTCTGACGAGGGAGACACGTCATCTCCCTCCGCCCTCCTCTCTGATTCCGCCCCTATAAATACCCCCGTCGCTCCGCCGTTCTTGGCAGCTCGGATCTGACGGAGACACACCCCTAAATTCCTCCCTTCCCACTCCGACAGACGCCCCCTTGCTCCGGCGGCCATCTCCTCCTCCTCCTCATCGCCCTACCGCACTACCAGCAGCAGGGTTACCTTCCCTCGATCCTTCCGCGTCACGCCGCACCCAGCTGGTGCCTCTCCGGTCCCTTCCTCGCCGCCGCCCCTTCCTCTGGGCAATTTCTTCTCCGGCGACAGTCGATACGACTGTCGCCTGCGCCAACCCCTCCTCGTCCAGCTTAGCAGGTAGAACTTCTCCTCTTCCTCCCCTCTTTCTTTTCCATACTGAAACCCTTACTGTAGGCCCCGATTTCCCACCGATCACCCTCACCTTATCCACCTCCGGCCAAACTCCGACGAACCGCTCCCATCGCTCCAGCACCCCACACGGCTCGCCGACCTGTGCATAACCTCCACCTCGTCACCCTGATCCTCTTCCACCCCTCCTCTTCCCACCAAATGCCCTCTGCAGATCCACCAAACACACCCACTTCTCCGCCCGCAGTTTGACCTAGGGCGATCCGTTGGCTCCACCACGCCCACTGCAAACCATCCGAGCAGTCTGATTAGGCCGAGAGGCCGTTCTTCTGTGACCAGGTGACTCGCCCGCCGTCGCCATTGCTGAGCAGGCAGAGCTCCTTCGCCTGCAGGTGCAAGCACGCCTTCGCCCAGGTTTGACTCCCAGGTTGCGCGAGGCATCTCCGTGAAACGTCCCAAGCTCACAGTTGGGGCGAAGGCCGCGCGTGAAGCCACGATCGCCCACTGCTCCCTCCACGACGGGTGCTCAATTGGGGTGGGACATTTAGTCCCACCTCGGAACTTCTCAGAGGCGCGCGGACGCATAAAGGCAAAAAGTGCCTTATGCTGTCTGCCTCCTGACCACGGGGTGAGGTCCCTCTCACCCAACCCGGCCTCATCCGTGACCACGCTCCGCGGACCTGGCCCGACCCGATTAAACCGACCTGCACTCCTCGCCCACCACCGCACGCCGGTGGGCCTGGACCCGGGCGCGACTTGTACCCGATTACCCGGTTGCTCTGGGAGAGCTGTCCTAAGAGCGAACTTTGAGAGAAAGAGACGCGCGGGGGAGAGGGGTAGAGTAGGTTTTGCCCTGACTATGACCTCTTGAGCGTGCAGGCACAGGTGAAGAAGAAGGAAGCTCAGGGAGACACTGTAGCAACAAGAGGTTTAAGTCGTCTGATTTTCAAATCAGACGACGTCCTGAAGACAGGTGAAGGCAAAGAAGAAGGAAGGCGAGGCAGAGGAAAGAGAGGAACACAGAGCAGCCAAGTGAAGACTCTGCAGACATCAGAAGACAAAGAAGAAGAAGAAAATAAGAGAGAAGGAGTAGCCAAGTGAAGAAACAGAAAGCAGAAGAAGAAGAGCACGGGAGGCAGATCTGAAGCAAGAAAAGAAGAAACAAAGAAAATAAAAAGAAGAAAAAGACAGGATCGTCCAACCAAGAAATAGAGGAAGCAAGAAAAGAAGAAGAAGAACAGGAAGAACAAAAGCCAAAGACAGAGAAAGAAAAGAAGAGAAGAAGAAGAAGCCAAACTTTCATCTCTCTCTCTCTCTTTATTTTTGTAATAAAACATGTATATCTCTAGAATATGACTTGCTTCCTGAGTTCGACCTCGGGAGAACTGTATTTTCCGAGTAACAAATATTAGCAAATGATGGCAATAACTATCTGTACTACAACGACTTAAGAAAAGCTAGTTGCTGCCACCGTTTCGCCACTGGTCAATTTGAAGTCCGAGAAAAAATCGAAGTTCTCCCATCATGCTCATTACAAACTGATCCTGCATTACTTTTGTAAATTCTTGGCATAACAGATCATTAGTAGCACCGAAAATAATATCATCAACATATATTTGTATTATTAAGAAATTATATTCTTTTCTTTTTGTAAATAAAGTTGGATCTATTTTACCAATTTTAAACTCATTATCAATTAGATAGGATTTTAATCTATCATACCAAGTTTGTGGAGCTTGTTTAAGACCATATAATGCTTTGTTCAGTTTATATACATAGTCTGGATGTTTAACATCTTGAAAACCTGAAGGTTGTTTAACAAATACTTCTTCCTTGATGAATCCATTTAGGAAGGCATTTTTGATGTCCTCTGAAAGTGTTTGAATTTCATATGGGCGACAAAGGCTAGCAACATCCTAATGGATTCTAGGTAAGCTACGGGTGCATATGTTTCATCAAAATCAATTCCTTCTTCTTGATTATACCCTTGGGCCACATGTTTAGCTTTATTTCTAACTACTTCCCCTGGTTCATTTAGTTTATTTCTAAAGACCCACTTGGTTCCTATAATGGTTTGAGTGTCAGGCTTTGGAATAAGTTTCCACACATTATTTCTCTTGAATTGATTCAATTCATCTTCCATTGCAATAATCTAGTAACTATCAGAAAAGGCTTAACATTTTTGGGTTCTAATTGAGAAACAAATGCAGTGAAAGCTAAACTATTAAGAGAGGATCTAGTTTGAACTCTTTTAGACAATTCTCTTATCACCAATTCTTTTGGATGATCTTTTACATAGGAAATATCACTAGGAAGTTCATCAAAAACATTTTCTTCTGGAATGTTTGATGGGTCATCTACTAGTTCATCATCGCATTATTTACTGAAGATTTAGGTTGAGCTAATGCTTCAAAAAATGATATGTGTATAGTGATGGGAACACCATCATGAACCATAACTAGCTCAATTTGGTCTTATAAAGTCAATAAAAGCTCCTACATATCAATCAGAAGATCTCTTGAGCAAGATAAATATTTTGAGAAGAAAAGATGAAAACAGGGTTGTATTTGTAACTTTACCATCTTATCACAAATACAGAATAAGCACAGGGTGTTTGGGTCATAGATCGCGTAGAAGATTAGCATGTTGTAGTATAGTGCAAAATACGTCTCGAGCAAATAAATTAACAGAACTGGTGAGTCCCAGTCGATCACAGGGAGGCAAGAAGCACTTTTGATTTCATGCGTTTGTCCCAAATATAAGTATCAATTAATAGAAATAGTCAATCACAACATCCACATCACAAAGAGAGATTGAATTTGATATATACGATAAATGAAAACATGAATGTAAACAGCTACTACTGTAACAAAATGAGGGCAGCACGGGTGGTCAATGGTGGCCTTTTGGAGAGGTTGGGAAGAGCAGCAACGATCCGTCGAGGTGGCCCAACGGACGCTTCAGACAGAGTGCAAAGACAAAGGTAGAGAAGATGGGAAGAAGAAGAGGGAGGAGTTGTAGAAGGATGAGGAAGAAGAAACTAAGAGAATGCCTTTCAAAAGGGGCCCTTAGGACTCTTTTTATAACTTTTGTGGAGGACATTTAGGGTATTTGAACCCTTAATTTCGTGTAATGGTTTCAGATTAATCAGATCCATTGATCTGAAGATCAACGGTCCTGATTAAGCCTTCCAAATCCTTCTTCCATCCATGGCTTGTTCTGCAGCTGACATGTGGCAGCCGTTGGAGCATTGGATCAAGATCGGGTGGCTCAGCTACTTCCTCACTCACATGCTACGTTCCTCTCTTTGCCACTCTCCTTCGAAACTTGCCCAATCATCAACCGTCCGATCGTAAGATCGAATGGTTCAGATTCATGCCTGCGCTGCCCTTTGATCAGCACCTCAACTCCTAAAGCTTCTTGGTCGAGAGCTTTTCACTTTTCAAATATGCTGTCAGAAAAATATGCGTCGTAGTAAATATGTAATGTGGTTGAAAACCCTCGATCAAAGTCACTAAAAAATATGCTGAAATTATACCACAATTTCGTTCATATCCACAGGAAGGACAGCCCAATAAATTCACCAATAATTGTAGTGCAGGCATATGTTGAACAAAGCTTAATATGATGCAAAAATAACTTTGACAATTAGTTGTAGCATCAAAGTAATCAAGAGAATAACTTGAATGAGTAGTAATATAGAGAATGAGAGGGTCTGAGATGCAATTCCCCACAATATAAAATTCTTTTCCCAAAAAAATTCAACCTCTCAACCAAGCTTCATTTCAACTAATGGCCCTCCTCCTGTAGCAAAATAGGGGAGTTGGCTTCCTCCCCTTCGGCTACGCAAGGAGGGTCTTGTTGGAGGCATGGCTTGTCGGACGAGCTGGGTTGGAGGAGAGGAGTGCATCTGTGATGGTGCAGCAACCTAAGGTGGCTGGAGCTGGCCGGTTGGCGAGAACGTCGCCAGCGTCAATGTAGCGGAGGAGGGTCGTGGGGAGGTTGTGTGGCCATTCTCTTCGCACGGTGTTGCTACTACAAGTGAGGGAGGAAGGTGCACGATCGTAGTGGACGGCGTAGATATCGTCCACGTTGTTGATGAGGTGGCTATGTGGTTGTGGTTGTTGGGGTCCTCTTTGGTGGTGTAGTTGCAGCCGGTGGAGATGAAGAAGAGGAAGACAGGGCTTGTTTGCACAGCAATCATAAGTCATAATTGACCTAAATTAGGTTAGGACTTAACATAAGTTTGGGTAATTCATGCATGCATAAGCATTATCTGCATTTTACTGCTTTACTTTAGCTATGCATAAAATAATGCTATAATATGCTGATTAAGTGCATTATGTCGATTGCAAGCAATAAGCTGATCAAGGGCTAGATCTAGAGCTAGATCTGGAGCAGGATCTGAAGCTGGATCCGGAATAACGAGTGTTGCAGCAGAGCTAGAGCAGAAGACTTAGACTAGATGTAGGAATAATGATGTAAGGGAGTTAAGGTTTGCTATTCTATTAAGTAGGAATAAAGTAGTAAAATGTGAAGAACTTAGGTCCATCCTAGCCTAAGATAGCCGAGAGACCTCCTTAAGCCTTAGCCACCCTTAGATTAGGTCACAACACCCTAGGAAGCCCTAAAACCCTAGTTCCAACCTTAATCTGGACGTCAAAAACCCTTAGCCATCTCTTGAACACCTCAAACCCACTTCTGCAGTGTTACTGAACGTCTAGACACTTTGTCAGAAGCCCAATTTTTGCAGAATACCCAAAACAGAACCCAAAATCCCTCCTGACTCTGATTGGACGTCCAGACAACGAGTGTGGACTTCTGATTTTTGAGTATAGGATGTCTGACACTATTATTAGACGTCTAATACTGCTCTCCAGTTCTTGTTTTGAGATTTAAGCCTTGATCTTGGATCTCTAGGTCCCTAAGCTTAATTCCAACCCCATAGGAACCTAAATTAAGGTGCCCTAACCCTAGTACATCACCTCTACACCTCCCTAAGGACCTAATTAGGTCCTCACTAAACCTAATTGATGTCGATCTTAGTCAATTCCATCAACCTATTCAATTGGACTCACTGAGTCCAATTGAGCCCTAATCTCAGCACACGCTGTCTAATTGGACTCAGTGAGAGTCCAATTGACCTAGACCTAAATTAATTGAGTTGTTTTACTCTCAATTAAGTTTCCACACACCCAATTAAACTTGTATTAAGTTTAATTGCACTTTACCTTAGTGAATTAGGGTTTATAACCCTAATTTGAGACATACCTTGACCTAAACCCACTAGAACCTAACCTAATCAACCTAGCCACCTAAGTTTCGACCCACACACACCCACACACACCATCCACATGAAAATACCTAGCCTAGAGTTCTTTAGAACTCTCTACCATGTGTGGTTGCCTTGGTTGCCAAAATTAGCAACCAAGAGCCATTCAATTTTTAGATCCTCATTTGGTGGATCTAAAAACCACCATCCATCCTCTCTCTCTCACTCTCCCACGAGCTCCCACCATAGGCCTCTCTAGAGAATTCCATAATTCTCTAGAGAGCTTCCCTTAGGTCTATAAAAAGACCTAAGGGGTGGCCATTTGCACCCATTAACTTCCTTGGCAAATTCACTCCATTGGTGCCATGACGCCCACTTCCACTTAGCTAGCCACTCCACCTCCACGAGCTCACTACCACCATCATGGAGGACATCATGTCGGGATGCTGGATCAACCCTACCTCTCTCCAAGGGTCGGCCTAAGCTACATTGGCCGCCCCTCATTCTTCTCCCGATCACTCCAAGGCCATCGGGGACCACCCCTGAATGCCCTTTATTCTACTAGATTTAGTTTATGCTCTCCAAAATTTTTACTGCTTTTATTACTGCTTAGTAGCGTAGTCTTCACTTCTCCCCCAATGATGCATGCGAAATTCCCCCATTGATTCTTGTATGTAGTCATTTTCTGGTAGTTAGGTTTAAATTTCAAGCATTTATTTACAAGCTTTCCTCTAAAGTTCTTGTTGCAAACAACTCTCCCATTGAATGAATGAAAAATGTTTTTATAAATATATCTCCATATTGTGAAATCACCATGAGCTTACTGATTGCTATTATATTTGCGTGATTCATGTTGCGTGTTTCTAACTCCTAATATTCTTGCAACTAAGCATGTCATACCTAAATACGTAATAATCACGAACCCGCATGTGTTTCTAAACAAAGTAGAGCAATAGAAGATCGATTTTAGAAGTAAACAAATGCCTCCCAGAGACGAACGACCCGGACTCAAAGTCTCGTTATCTTTAGAAATCATTTTTTGATGAACGTTTTTGCGAGACTATACTACGATTTCCGACGACTTTCAAAACACTTGAGAACGGTTCCCATGAAATGACGCCGTTGCTAGTGAGGCAACATCATCTTTTTTTTGAGTTCGATCTTTTAAAACATCACTGATGAATTTGCCTCAGCTTTGTTTTTGATGTGCAGGAAAAACAGGAGGAGAACGGGATCTATGCACACAACGAACGCAGCAAAGAAACAATCCAGGTGCACATCATCATTCTCCTTAGATTAGGTTTTCTTTTTCTAAACCCTAGGACTAGATCTACTTCCTGCAATCTCTTTTGTGAAAAAAAAGAAGATTTTACTCCTTTTCGTGAAAGAAAAAAAATCAAAAAAGAAAAAAATTTTGAAAAAAATCTAGATTAGGTTGCCTTTCGAATCTTAGGTTAGTTCAAAAAAAGTAAAAGAAAAAAAAAAGATATTTTCGTTGAATTTGCTTGAAAAATTCTTTGCGAAAAAAAACACCTGCAAAAGTTTTCAAAAAAAAAAGCATTTTTGGTGGAAAACTTAGATTTCAAATTCAAACCTCATTCAAAAGCTTTTCCACCATCTTTTGATTTTCGGCCAGATTTCAAGCTTGAATTAAAAATTCGATTGCCGAAAAAGTAGTAAGCGAAAAATTATAAAATTTAGGCTGAATTTTTATTTTCAAGCCATCTTTCAAACGCCACCATTATTTTAAAAAATTCCAAGTATACAATTTTTAAAAATTCACAAAGTGCATGGGGGTCAGACTGACCCAGATTTAAAATTTTTCAAATTTCAAAAAATAATTTCGAGCAATCCGCGAATTTGTTTTGACTAAAAATTGTGGGGTTTGAAAGCTGATCTCATTGACTTTATTTTCCATATTGTTCATGAATTTTTAAAGTCATTTGATAATATTTCAAAGTGAAAAATCAACCAGTGGTCAAAATTCTAGATCTGACCCCCTGATATTCAAAATTCCCTAAAAATTTGGTTGAATGAGTAAAAATTCCAAAAAAATAATCTTTGAAAAACTATTTAAAAAATTAATCTACTCGCAAAATTTCAAATTAATTGGATTCCAATTATCATTAGAGAACAAACATTACTTTTATGGTCTGCTGAAATAGAAAAAGAAAAAACCCTAGAAATGCATGCAACCTAGGTTGAACCTTTAGGGTTACAACTAGAGACCACACTTTAGGCTAACCTAGACTTAATCAAGTCTAGTTAGCCGACGAGCTTGGTCACCTTGTGGGCCACTCACCACAAACCCCACTGAAGAAAATGTGTTAAAACTAATTTTAAAACACGAAATCAACCCGAGTTCGTTGTCATACTACTGGGTGTTTTTAATCTCTCTTGCCAAACCTAGTGACTAAGTTTGCGGGGTAGTGTCAAACAACCACGACTCGGGGGTTAACGGAACCGGAGGTGTAAGCCAAAGGAAGAACCTTCCCCTTAGTCCCCTCGTAACCAGACTGGCTGGGTTGGCTTGAGAGGTGGGAATCACTTTCAATCGATTGAACAACGAACTTATCTTCAGGAATTCAAATTTCTAACAAAAAATATGGTTACCTGATCCATAGGGACCATTTGATTGACAAGGCCTTAGCCTTATCCTGCTTGGCTACACTAACCCAGGGGTTGGATGGTGTATGCAAGGAGGTCGCTTAGACCTCAACTGATTGGACCTTGGGAGCCGCTCCCAAGGAGGCGAGTCACTTCTTCTATCTGCTGAGTCGCGATGGCTAACACTGGATCTAGACCTAATCTGGATCCAGAAGAGCTGGACCCAGGAGCTTATCTGAGAGCCTGGGTCATTGAATCAACTCAACCTTGGGATCAGAACCCAAGGTCGCGAAGACGACTTTTCGCTTCGCCTGATCCTTCTCCTCGGGTTACCGAAATGGTTAACCCATATCCTAACCCTAGATATTATGACCCATACCAGTCGGTCCCTCAAAGGACCGCATCTTATAACCTAGGATATGGATTTCATACTCCTGCTTCTCACCCATGGAATATAGCTAGACCTGATTCACCCTCTGGAACCCCTGAAGAGCTACCGATGCATATGCGGCCGCATTACAGAATACAAAGAGCTATAGTGTGCGTTAAGGAAAAGGCCGCATCCTATCTACACGAAATCCAGGCTATTATTGAGCTGAACCAAAGATAAAGCTAGATTCCGCATCAACAAGCTGTGATGGAGCTCCTTCGGGAAACAGCAAAGATAACAAGGCTAATGAGACAAAATTGGAAAACTCAAGAACTACTACTTTTGAGATATCAAGCGGAAAATAGCCTTGAAGACCTCGAGGAATCCGAAATGATTACGCCAGAGGGACACAGAAGATTCTTGGGAGCAGATACTAGAAGATCACTCAGGGGAAAAAGAATCTAGCGTGGATATGAGACAGGAGCAGGAAGTATGTCGAATGGGTTCATCTAAAATTGAGGAGGAAAGGACTGATATCTCCAAAACTGAGCCACAATCAGATTATCCTGAATCTTGGGAGACACCTCTCGGGTTAGATAACCCAATCGAGATAAGGGAAGTAGATCCAATTAAGGATATGGATCTTGAGGCTAGCATTACATGCGACACTACTGATCAGCTTAAGCCACTTCCCATTGTAGGTGAACCTGTGCTGGAGCCAACATCTTTTGATCTGCACTCTTTTTCTTTCACCTACATCCCTAATTCGAATGTTAGAGACTCTGAGATGACACTTGCTATCCCTGATCCTGACATTCGAAAACCAGAAGTAGCTATGGATAACTCGAACGAAGAAATAAATATGCTACCTGAGGTAGGAATTACTGAGCCCAATGCATATGAGGGTGAAGCTTCGAGTAGAATGAGCTGGGGACACACCTATCATCCTAGTCAATCTAATAGATGGCTCGACCCCGAGCCTGAAGAGTCAGCCTCCAATGAATCAGAGATGAATACTGATGAGGACGAAGTAATTTCTGACAAGGATTTCAGTGACCTCCCCACAAATTTTCTACTTTCACGAATACCCTCGTATGACCTAGAGCCTGGAGAGGGCATGATCTTTGATGTCAATTATCATTATGAGGATCCCTATGACTCAGATTCTGATTCTGAGATACATTTTGATCTACTCCCTCAACAACTTCCTGCTAAATTGTGGGACATGATAAATCAGCTAAATCAACATCATGATCCCCCCTTTGATTATCCTCTATTTTCCACCACCACTCCACACTTTCTTATAGCTAGACTTTTTGGAGTAGGGGTGCACAATCAGCTGGTTCGCATCTCCAGACCACTGATTCTGGGAGCATACGAACATATCTTTCTCTTAATCTTAGCCAACTCCTATGCTAGAAATGACACATCTGATTGAGTTTTCACCCAGCTGGAGGCATTAAACTCAGGACATATAGATAGCATATATCCCACATTTCACCATCATCTATACATAACCATTTTTATACATAGCATATTTTTCTTTTAGCATATTTCCCTTTTGTATATTGCATGCTAACAGGTTGGCTGGTGCTGAATGTATATTTTCAGGAGCAATTACAAGTGTTTTCTACCCATTCTCTCCCTGCAGTATTTATTTTCTTTTATATTCATGCATGAGGACATGCAAGAACTTAGGCATTGGGGGGTAGATATAGAAAAACTGAAAAAATTCTTTATGCCAACACTTAGGAAAACCTCAGAGCTGCATGTAAAACATACTTTAGGACCTTAAATAAAAGAACAACCGACTCCACCTCCAATACTCGCATTGGAGCTAGAAATCGTTCGCAACAGCCACTTCCGACTCACCTGCTCACCTTTTGTTCCAAATTTAGGGTCAAGCTGATTGTAACCCGATATGGGAAATTCATGAAGTACAAATTATATGAGGTTACTTGTTCATAGCACATATACATATTGCATTCATGAATAAGATTATTTTATTAAGAGAATGCATTAGGGATTTTATCCTCTAGTTGATTCCTGTAATCTGGAATCCAGTACAACTTTTCACACACACGTAGAATTTGCAATGGATTCACACAACTTTTCACACACAGTCTATCGAGAAGAAGCAGTGCTTCTTTTCCTGAACCCCTGGACAGTGTTTTGGGAGTTAGGTAGATTTTCTTCCAATCCACCAAATAGTGTGAGATGAGAGTAGAGTGTACTGATGCTCTAAGATTAGTGCAAGGAATCTGGAATCCTAGATAATTAGGTGATGATACTTTGAGTTTAGACATAGTTTTCGCCCTCGGTTCCCACGTATACATTTTTGTGCGAAATTGTGAGAGCCACCGAATAAGGCAAATACACGGAGAGCGAGTTTTCATAAAACTAGGGCTAAGGTGGATGGTTACAACCATTCTCTATGGAATCCTCAGCTGAAGAAGGGTATTGATGTCAAGGTTAGAAATACACAGTCCTATCCATCTCTCCCAATGCCGTGAGTAGGCACTTCCACCAAATAAGCCACCAAATGTCTCTTGAGTACCACTAATCCCTAATAATGCCTCCTCAATAAAGTTCATGGATGTATGCCAGTTGTGTTATGCTGAAAAAAAAATAAAAAAAAGAAAAAGAAAAAGAAAAAGAATGATGAAAAGAAAGAAAAACTGAAAAAAAAATTAGAAAAAGAAGAAAGAGCAAAGAAAATAATGAATATTTAGTGTTTATTTCATCGAGGCAATACCACCAAATAAAATTGAGATCTACCAAATATGGCCCTAACCTATTTTTCTTGTGTTTCTGATCGCCTAAATACTGGCTAAGGAATTCTGACTTAGTGTTAGGGTTATGAGAACTCAATTAAAGTGTTAATGCCTACTGAGACCACCAAATACAAGTCATATATGTGAATCTGGTAAAGTTGCGAGCTCTAAGAAAGAAAAGAAGGAAAAGAAAAAGTGTAAGAGAGAATAGATACAAAGGAATCAAAATGGAGCACAATTTTTCTCATCTTTCTCTGAGTTGAGTCACTTATTGATCCAAGAATCTAGATTCTGTAGTACTAGTCTCTATGTAGCACCAAGTGAGACTAAGCCACCAAATATATAATCTTTTCCCTCAGAGATTCTCTACCTAATCCTAAAGCCAGCGTGGAATTCATAGAATATTTTGAATATCCCGAGGGAAGAAGTTCGCCGATCCTGCTAGAATTTTTACTAGGGTTCAAGTACAGGCTTTAGAGGTATATTAGTTTTCACTCGAATCCGTTGCAAAAGCTACATAGCTACACTTTCACGATTGTCTGGATTTCTAGAGCATAGAATGAAAACAAAAAGGAGAAAAATCTCTAGGCATACACTGGATAAAATAATCAGTCCCTTAGGGACCCTTGCTGTAAATAATTTAGTCTTGCATTTGCTAGGGACTAGCAAGATTTAGGCATGAGAGTATGATTGCACAGCAATCATAGGCCTTAATTGACCTAAATTAGACTAGGACTTAGCATAAGTTAGGGTAATTCACATATTCATAAGCATTATCTGCATCTTTACTACTTTACTTTAGCTATGCATAAAATAATGTTATAATGTGCTGCTTAAGTGCATTATGTCGATTACAGGCAATAAGCTGATCAGGAGCTAGATCTGGAGCTGGATCTGGAGCAGGATCTGAAGCCGGATCAGAAATAACAGGTGTTGCAGCAGAGCTGGAGCAGAAGACTTAGATTAGATGTAGGAATAATGATGTAAGGGAGTTAAGGTTTGCTATTCTATTAAGTAGGAATAAAGCAATAAAATGTGAAGAGCTTAGGTCCATCCTAGCCCTAGTATAGCCTAGAGACTTCCCCAAGCCTTAGCCTCCCTTAGATTAGGTCACAACACCCTAGGAAGCCCTAAAACCCTAGTTCCAACCCTAATCTGAATGTCCAGATAAGTTATAGGATGTCCAAGACCCTTAATCATCTCCCGCACACCTCAAACCCACTTCTGCAGTGTTATTGGACGTCCAAACACTTTGTCAGACGTCTAATTTCTGCAGAATACCCAAAACAGAATCCAAAATCCCTCCTGACTCTGATTGGACGTCCAGACAACAAGTATGGACTTCTGATTTTTTAGTATAAGATGTCTGACACTATTATTAGACGTCTGATACTGCTCTCCAGTTCCTGTTTTGAGATTTAAGCCTTGATCTTGGATAACTAGGTCCCTAAACCCAATTCCAACCCTGTAGGAACCTAAATTAACGTGCCCTAACCCTAGTACATCACCTCTAGACCTCCCTAAGGACCTAATTAGGTCCTCACTAATTGACTTGGATCTTAGTCAATTCCATCAGCCTATTCAATTGGACTCATTAAGTCCAATTGAGCCATAATCTCAGCACACACTGTCCAATTGGACCCAGTGAGAGTCCAATTGACCTAGACCTAAATTAATTGAGTTGTTTTACTCTCAATTAAGTTTTCACACACCCAATTAAACTTGTATTAAGTTTAATTGCACTTTACCTTAGTGAATTAGGGTTTATAACCCTAATTTGAGACATACCTTGACCTAAACCCACTAGAACCTAACCTAATCAACCTAGCCACCTAAGTTTCGACCCACACACACCCACACACACCATCCACATGAAAATACCTAGCCTAGAGTTCTTTAGAACTCTCTACCATGTGTGGTTGCCTTGGTTGCCAAAATTAGCAACCAAGAGCCATTCAATTTTTATATCCACATTTCGTGGATCTAAAAACCACCATCCATCCTCTCTCTCTCACACTCCCACGAGCTCCCACAATAGGCCTCTCAGGAGAATTCCATAATTCTCTAGAGAGCTTCCCTTAGGTCTATAAAAAGACCTAAGGGGTGGCCATTTGCACCCATTCACTTCCTTGGCAAATTTACTCCATTGGTGCCATTCACGCCCACTTCCACTTAGCTAGCCATTCCACCTCCACTAGCTCACTACCACCATCATGGAGGACATCATGCCGGGATGCTGGATCAACCCTACCTCTCTCCAAGGGTTGGGCTAAGCTACATTAGCCACCCCTCGTTCTTCTCCCAACCACTCCAAGGCCATCGGGGACCACCCCTGAATGCCCTTTATTCTACTAGATTTAATTTATGCTCTCCATAATTTTTACTGCTTTTATTACTGCTTAGTAGCGTAGTCTTCACTTCTCCGGCAATGATGCATGTGAAATCCCCCCATTGATTCTTGTATGCAGTCATTTTCTGGTAGCTTGGTTTAAATTTCAAGCATTTATGTACAAGCTTTCCTTTAAAGTTCTTGTTGCAAACAACTCTCCCATTGAATGAATGAAAAATGTTTTTATATATTTATCTCCATATTGTGAAATCACCATGAGTTTATTGATTGCTGTTATATTTGCGTGATTCATGTTGCCTGTTTCTAACTCCTAATATTCTTGCAACTAAGCATGTCATACCTAAATACATAATAATCACGAACCGACATGCGTTTCTAAATAAAGTAGAGTAATAGAAGATCAATTTCAGAAGTAAACAAATGCCTCCCAGAGACGAACAACCGGAACTCAAAGTCTCGTTATCCTTAGAAATCATTTTTTGACCAATGTTTTTGTGCGACTATACTACGATTTCCGACGACTTTCAAAATGCATGAGAACGATTCCGGTCAGGGCTGCCTATTCGTACGGGGGAGGTGTACTACTGGTGGTAGCGCGCGTGAGGCAGGTGTCTACAAGTGTTGTGCGCACGCGTGAGGAGGCTACAGCCGCACGCAAGGGTGGTTGCGCACTTGCTGCACGCGAAGGTGCTATGGTAGGTGGTGCTGCACTTGCTGCACGTGAAGGCGTGGCTAGAGCATGGCCATTGGATGCTACTGCTGTTGTAGCCTTGGCAATGAGTGCTCGGCACGGTTGGGGAAAGGCATGCAGTGGATTGGGAGGAGGACGATGATGATGGTGGAGGGTAGGCTCACGGTGGGTTGCTGTGGTGGTTCTCCAAAAGGGGGGGCGTGGTTCTATTAGTAGATTCATGGAGGCATGTAGTGGCAAATGAAGGAGTCACACATTGGTGGTGGCTTCAGTTGGTGTACAGGCTCGCGTTGGTGGATGGGCGCACGATGAGGGTAGAGAGGTGGAGGCCATGTCCCTCTCAGGAGAAGAAGATGATGATCCTTCCCGTTGCCCACCCCTTCCTATTAAATAAAGAGAGAGAGAGAGTCAGATTTTAAGTTACCAAATATAGCGAATAGGAATTTTAGGGAGAGAGAGAGATTCGTGAGAGAGATAAGTAATTTTGTTGGAACAAATTTGAGAGGCATACAAGGAAATCTCTAAAATTTATTTTCTTATTATATTTTGCCTAGATAAAATCCCACATATCTCCACTCACTTTGATGTGATGCCCTTGCCTTCTAAAGTGAATAATCAATCCTCCCATATAAAGATTAACGCAATTAATACATGAAATGATAAATTTAGCGTTCACATGATTTTGTCAATAACATCCATGCTTTAAATTAGTCTCTCATTAAAATAATAATGCACTTAAGCACTAAATTAGTCCACTAAAGTGGACCCATCACTTCTCAGCCATTTGATCTCTCGATCGGACGACTTAAAAAGCCTGTGTAGTGCTCGCTCAGTCCTAAGGCACGCATCATCACACGCATCTATATCCAACTCTCCTACGCCAGCCATGCATTCACCGCTAATCAACCCGATGAAGATCCAACGGTGGAATTTCATCCGTGTGCACCCAACTCCCAATCGCCTTTGATCCCACATCGCACATTGGCTGTTAGGCACACTCTCCGTTGCGCTAGGTGCACGGATTGTTGCAGTTTCCAAAACCTGTGCAGCTGCCCTTTGCTGTTGGATGGAAATCCAACGATCGTGATCTCTCCCTTGCTTGATTAGGCGGCTGGAGGCAGGCAACGTGGCTGCATCGCGGCTGTTGGATGATGATCCAACGGCCCACGGCTCTCCTTCCCAGATTGGGGCACGGTGAGGGGCGACTGCAATGGCACCACGTGGTGCCATCTTGGTCGTCCATCTTCTTCTCCTTGTATCTGATGATGTAGGCCTCCAATTGAGTTGATTTCTACATCGTTGGACTGTGAACATCGACCCAGATTCATCCGTGTGGTTGGATTTGTCATCTGAGGTCTGAATATTCTTCAATTTGCCTATTGGCTCCTGCTTCTTCTACAGACTCCTTAAGGTGCTACAAGGGTCTGATTGATGCGCTCTTGGAAGCGTTGGACTCCCGTCGTCATTCCAAACTGATCCATAAGGTTGGATCGATCATCTGCAGCCCTGGATTACCTATAATTATTAATACCTCTCAAATAGCACATTATTATGTGTAAAACATATAAATCGTCTAAGATGCAAAGTACGATGTGTATGCATGCAAAATGCCCATGTTAAGCTAGGTTCTACCTTAATTCAGGCGAATTAGGGCCTATGATTGCTGTGCAATCATACCCCCATGCCTAAATCTTGCTAGTCCCTAGCAAGTGCAAGATTAAATGCATTATATCAAGAATTTAACTAAAGGTTTATTTCTTTTTGTATCATAAAAAATTCAGAATCCAGATAACCATGAATATGTAATGTTGTAGCTTCTGCAACAGATCCAAGTGAAGAGTCGATATACATTTAAAGCTTGTACTTAACCCTTAGAAAAATTCTGTTGGGATAGGCAAACCTCTTTTCTCGGGGATATAAACTATTCTCTGATTTTAGCCCTGGTTTTTGGCTTAGGTAGAAGATGTCTGAGTTAACTGGATTTATATTTGGTGGCTCACTGTCTTCTAGTGCCACATAGAGACTAGTATTTCAACATCTAGATTTCTAGATTATTGAATAAATTAACTTAGAGAAAGGCTGGAAAACTATGCTCTCTTTAATCTTTTGTACTTTTTCTTTTCTCTCCTTCTCTTTCTCTCTTTTTCTTTTTCTTTTTTTTTCCTGAGCTCACATCTTACCAGATTTACAACTGCATTTGGTGGCATTACACTTTAATTAGGTTCTAATAACCCTACGACTAAGTCAGACTCCTTAGCCTATATTCAGGCAATCAGAAATATAGAAAAATAGGTTAAGGCTATATTTGGTGGTTTGTGGGGATGGTAGGTGTTTTTGCCTCAAAATAGTTTGACTTACATAACTCAAACTTCTTAACATAACACTTTTTTTTGTTTTTTTCAAAAAAATGTCTCTTTTCTATGCTTTTTCTTCTTTTTTTTAATCAATATATATATCTACTGGCACATTGTTGTTACCAACATAACATAATGCAACAATGCAACACAACATTCATACTTTTATTCATGAGGCATTATTTGGGACTTTTTTTGGGATGACCAAGAGGATCTCAGGTGGCTTATTTGGTGGAAGTGCCTACTCTCGGCACTGGGAGGGAATGAATAAGAAGACGTATTTCTATCCTTGACATCAGTACCCTCCTTCAGCCGAGGATTCCGCAGAGGACGGTCGTGACCATCCACCTCAACCCTAGTTTTATCAGAACCCGCTCTCTATGTTTTTGCCTTATTTGGTTGCTCTCGTACGGAATTTCTCACATAATTAGTATGCAAGAACTGAGAGCGAAAACTATGCCCATCTCTAATTATTATTCAATTATTCAAAGTTACAGATTCCTTACACTATCCTTAGAGCACCAGTAGACTCTCTACTCTCATCTCACATATGTTTTGGTGGATCTACTAGAGGATGGTTCACCTGACTCCCTGATTGCAGTCCAAGGGTTCAGAAGAAGAAGCAATGCTTCTTCTCGACAAACTAAAGATTTCTATCGATTTTCAAGTGGATCTATTATAAATTCTACATGCAGATGTGAGGTTATACTGGATCCTAAGCTTAGGAATCTACTAAAGAATAAATCTTTAATAAAACCTCTTGATAAACTATCTAATCCCTGACTTGTGAAAATTTTCAATTTTTATGGACTACCCCCCCATGCCTCAGTGTTTGCATGTCCTCATGCATGAATAAAAGAAATAAGGCAGGGTGTATGTGGATAGAAATCACCTGAAACTACTTCTGAGTTGTTCAGTTCATGCCATCACTGCAATGCCATACACAATATGCAAAGCAATATATGGAACAATATGCGAAAATGAAATATGCTATGTATATATGGTATGTATATATGTATACATGCTGAGTTTAACGCCTTCAGCTGGACAACTCATCAGTCAGGCGTCCTCGAGAAGATGTATTGTTTCGTCAGTAGGAGGAGGTTCCTAGGCAAAGAATGGTTTGAGGCGCTAGTCATTAACCGTAAAAGTATGCCCAGATTTCGGGTCTCTAATTTGGACTGCCACATTAGGATACAGGTGGACCACCAGAAATGGCCCAATCGACTTGGACTTGAGCTTTCCTACAAAGAATTTGAGTCGAGAGTCAAACAACCATACCTGCTGGTTAGGTGCCAACTCCTTCCTCCGGATGTGTCGATCATGGAAAGCTTTTGTCTTCTCTTTGTATATTTTTGCATTCTCGTAAGCTTCCCACCTAATTTCCTTTAACTCACTGAGCTGGAGCTTCCTTTCATAACTTTTAGCCTCAAGGTTAAAATTACACTTCTACAATGTCCAAAAGGCATGGTGCTCCAGCTCCACAGGAAGGTGATAGGCCTTTCCATACACCATGTTGTATGGCGACATTCCGAGTGGGGCCTTGTACGTGGTTCGATATGCCCATAGTGCATCAATCAACCAATCAAACCAATCCTTCCTATGTGGTCTAACTGTCTTTTGAAGGATAAGCTTGATTTGACAGTTTGATACTTCAGCCTGCCCATGGGTCTGTGGGTGATACGGGGTAGCAATGTGGTGTTGCACCCCTTACTTCTTCAATAATGACCTGAAATGGGCAAGGATGAAGTGGCTTCCCCCATTGCTTATCAGGGCATGGGGAACTCCGAATCTCACAAAAATGAATTCCCAAATGAAGGATATAACAATCTTATGATCAGCTCGTCTTGGCGAGATAGCCTCTACCCACTTTGAGACATAGTCTATTGCTAGGAGTATGTACTCAAAGCCATGCGAGTTTGGGAAGGGACCCATAAAGTTGATGCCCCATACGTCGAATACTTCCATGATGAGAATAGATTAGAGAGGCATCATGTCTCTCCGGGTCATAGAACCGACTGCCTGGCATCGCTTACAGCACTCGGCAAACTCGTGTGTATCTCTGAAAATGGTTGGCTAGAAAAATCCTGACTGCAAAATATTTGCAGCAGTCTTTCGGCCCGAGAAATGACCCCCACAAGCATCTCTGTGGCAGAAGGATAGCACATGAGAGATTTCCAAATCAGGGACACATCTATGGATGATCTGATCAGCCCCAATGCAAAAGAATAGTGGGTGATCCCAAAAAATAGAATTTAGCCTCTGATATAAATTTGAGTTTTTGATCCTTGGATAATCCCATAGGTAACCTGCCTGCGATGAGATAGTTTTCTATATCAGCATACCAAGGAAACTCAACAGAGTTGATGGACAATAGAGACTCATCTAGAAATCGGTCTGATATCAGTAGGGGGTACGAAATGTAGTCTAGGTCTAGCCGAGACAAGTGATCCACCACAATATTATGTGCTCCAGCTTTGTCGCGAATCTCGACATCAAACTCTTGCAAAAGAAGGATCCATCTGATAAGGCGGGGTTTGGCATCCTTCTTTGACAACAAATGTCGGAGGCGGAATGGTCAGTGTAGATGATTACTTTGGACCTGAGTAAGTATGACCTGAATTTCTCTAACCTGAATACCACAGCTAGCAATTCTTTCTCAGTGATTGTATAGTTATGCTGAGCCTCGTTTAGCGTTTTGCTAGCGTAGTATATTACAAATGGTTGGTGCTCCTGATGCTGGCCAAGAATGGGTCCGACAGCGAAGTTGGAGGTGTCACACATCATCTCGAAGTCGAGAGACCAGTCGAGAGGTTGGAGAATAGGTGCACTTGAAACAATGCTTTGTAAGGTCTCAAAAGTCCTGAGACATGAGGAGTCAAAATCAAAGGGCGTGTCGGTTACCAGAAGATTCGTTAGTGGACGAGCAATTTTTGAGAAATCTCGAATGAATCTTTGATAAAATCCGACATGCCCTAAGAATGATCTGAGTCTCCTGACCGAGCTAGGCGGAGGTAATCGCGAAATGATTTCAGACTTAGCTCAGTCGACCTCGAGTCCATTAGAGATCTTGTGACCTAGTACAATGATATCCCTCACCATAAAATGGCTTTTTTCCCATGAAAGTACTAGGTTAACCTCTATACATCTCCTCAGGATCTTTGTGAGGTTACCAAGACAAAATGAAAAATTATCTCCAAACAAGAAGTCGTCCATGAACACTTCTACGTAGTCCCCAATCATCTCTGAAAAGATGGCCATCATGCATCACTGAGAAGTAGCTAGTGCGTTGCAAAGGCCAAAGGGCATCCGCTTAAAAGTGAATGTTCCGAAGGAACACGTAAAAATCATCTTGTCTTGATCTTCCGGGTTGATCGCTACTTGATTGTACCTGGAGTATCCATCCAAAAATAAGAAGAAACTATGCTTGGCCAACCGTTCTAGAATCTGATCAATAAAGGGTAAAGGAAAATGATCCTTTTTGGTAACCAAGTTTAGCTTCTTGTAATCAATGAAGACCCACCAAGAAGTCGTGGTGCAGGTTGGGATGGATTCGCCCAATTCATTTTTTATCACAGTGAGTCCCGCCTTTTTGGGCACAATCTGAATGGGACTCACCCACTGGCTATCGGAAATTGGATAGATAATATCCGCATCTAGCCATTTAATGATCTCCTTCTTGACAACCTCCAACATATTTGGATTTAGGCATCTCTAAGATTATCTCGATGGTCTCACCCCTTCATCATGAGGGGCGCATCTCGTGGAGATCAACAATGCCCACCTGATAGCAGCCCTATATGCTTTTAGAATGGAGATCAACTGGTGTTCTTGGTCTGGAGTCAACTGAGCATTGATAATCACGGGATACGTCTCACTTTCTCCTAGAAACGCATACTTGAGTGAATCAGGTAAGGGCTTTAACTCTAGTAGCAGAGGGTGGGGAGAGGGTTCATGCAAGGCAGGAGAGGAAACAACAGCGGAAATCTCCTGTCCTGCAGTGGTCATGTAATCCTACCTTAAGATGTCAATGCTAGATAGGACAGGACAGTCAGGATTAGGGGTGTTGGAAGCAGATGAACACCCATGACAACCAAATCCATGGGTCGAAATGTGTATGTCATTAGTCTCAGTTAAGTGTGGATCGCGATCTAAGACCCCTGATAGTGAAGATGAATGTGCCATTGGGTCGCTGCAGAGGAGCCCAATGTTCCCACAGAAAGTTGAATCTTCATCTTCACTATCCTCCTCGATTAAATCACAATCGAAGTTCTTTGATGCCCTGAAAATGTCCAGTCTAAGCTTTTCATTCCCTAAGGCAATTTCCATGCATCCTGATGCATAGTCGATGTTTGCATGGGCGGTTGCCAAGAATGGGCGACCTAGAATAATTGGTGCATCACGAAAATTAGTTGGAACCTACATATCAAGAACAAAAAAGTCCGCTGGAAAGCAGAATCCTTGGACTTTTACAATCACATTTTCAACCACCCCCCTTGACGTTTTCACCGATCGGTTATCCAACTATATGGTAACCAAGGTGGGCTTTAACTCCCCAAATTGAAATCGATCAAATACTACAGTGGGAGTTAGGTTGATGGACGACCCCAAGTCAAGAAGGGCCCTATCATAAGGGGAATCCTGCAAAAAGCAGGAAATCAGTGGTGTGCCTAGGTCCTTCTTTTTGGGTGGTAAGTCGGCTGAGATAACAGCGCTGGCTTCCTCAGATAATACCACCTATCATCCGATTCTCTGTTGTCACTTCGGAGTACAGTAGTCCTTGAAGAACCTAGCAACAGTAGGGATGTGATCTATTGCTTCGAGGAGAGGGACCTGAACGTGAACTTCCTTGAACATAGATTTCAGGTCCTCAAAATTCCGTGTGTCCTTTTTCCATGCTGAATCTTGCATTAGAGCAGCGGGAAAAGGAATGGGAATTTTAGGGTCTAGGTGCTTCTTTCCTTTATCTAATGAAGATGGCTTGTGAGAGGAAGAGGGTTGTGAGCCATCTTGTGGTAGAACGCAGGAAAAATCATTACCCGTTTGCCTAGGTAGTGGTCCTGTGTAGTCTTTCCACTCCTTAGAGTGACAGCTTTTGCATCGGCATGCTGTCCATGAAGGGGCAGAGGAGTAGGTTGGTCTTGATACACAGGGTTTGGCAACAGAAGTGGCTGACCGAGCCCATAACCAGGTGGTACGGGAGGTGCTTGCAGAACAGCATGTGCCTACCCCTGTGGTGCTTGGAATCTAGGTGGGGTGCCCTGATTCTCCACATATCTTGGGTTTAAGACAGTTTGGGAGGGTAAAGCTCCCTGTGACCTATGCTCCTATGACGTGCAGTTGTGCGTGTGTGTTAAGAAATGTCGTTATAGTGGTACTTGCAACGTCAATTTTAAAATAAGTAAATGGAGGTGAGTTCGAGTGTTGGTCTCAGGGAGGCGTGAAAATCGGATTTTGCTTATCACTTGTTGTCATGGAAAGTGCGGAGTTTTGCTTGTGAAAGGTGCGATTTTGAAAAGCGAGAGAGAGATTAAGGTTGGAGCATTCCTTGTTTGATCATGCAACTTAGATAGAAATTAAAGTAGCAACTGAATAGAAAATAGCTCCATTAATCATGCACTTTTAGTTCATAGCTTACAACAATAAATACATGCTCAAACAAAAGTAATGGAAAGCTTAAAAGAGAGAGAGAGGATAGAGAGCGACGAGGCAACCACGATGGTGGAGGAGGCTTCGTCAGTGGCTCGTCGTCTTCAATGATTACAAGAGGGCCTAAAGCTAGCTAAGAGAGGGATGGAGTAGTTGCAAGGGAAGTGAATGCCTTGAATGAGTGGTTGGAGGGGGTTTAAATAGGGTTAAGGGCTTTCTAAAAGAAGAAGGGGCTTTAGCGACGTCCGGGACATTGCTAAAACCACTCCAAAAGCATTGGTGAAGCCCTCCAGCCCGTCGGCCAACTGCGCGCGTCGTACTTCTTCGAGCTCAATCCGTGGCTGCTGCTTGAGAGTCATCCGATCGAAGATCGGATGGCTGAGATCTCTCCTTCGCTGAGCTTGGATCGAGCCTCGGGCGCGCCTGTGTGCGTGCGTCATCGCCCGACATGCGCACGCGCGTGGGTGCACTGCATGGTGCAATCTTGGTCGCTCGCTACTGATCGGGCGGCCCAATTTCGCCATACGCATCCTTCGTCTTTGATTTCACACACCGCGCGGCTCGAACCCACATCTCGTGCGTGCGGGCGTGCATGCTAACCGTTGCGCCATGCCCGCGATTGCTGGTGGGCACGCGAGTCTTGGCCGTCCGATCGAAGATCGTCGGCTGAGATCTGATCTCGACTGGTTGAAGAGGTGGCGTGCGGTGGAGCGGGGGTAACGTGGCACAATGAGGGTCGTTGATCTCCAGATCAATGGTCATAACTTCTTGGGCCCATTGTAGGAGCTCCGGATGTCAGATTTGGCTGATCTTGAGTCCATTGGACTCCGTTCATCGTTCTAAATCCATCCATGGGGTCTGATTGCTCATCTGAGGCCTGCTTTAACAAGTGCTTACACAAATGGCCATTAATATAGTTTTATAAGAAATCTTGGTACATGATGCATGCAATGCCCCCATTCTACTTATGTTGTGCCTTTTATTCTTAAGATGGGCCATATTCAACATAATTATCACCCCCTTGTGCAGTATTATCATACCCCCATGCTTACTCCTTGCTAGTCCCTAGCAAGGTTTATTCTAGCCTTTATTTCCTTTCAGAATTTAAGAAGTAATTTCTTAGACACTTTGTCACTTGTCAATAGGAGGAAATATATGAAGATCTTAATCTACAAAGACTAAGCAGCGCTCGAGTGTCTGCGAAAATATGAATCGCCCGAATCTTTGCTTTAATGTATATAACTATACATATGTATATGTATATAGATATATATATTTTTTAGAATTTTTTTCGGAATTCAGTGTGAGTTGGTAACTTTTTATTGCTACCCAACCTCCCCAAAACTCGGTTAAAACCCTAAGTGCTAAGCATCTTGGTGTGAAGATTGTGATAGACTCACTTAACGATAATTTAGATAGACTTCGGGTTTCTACGCCCCTAGGTGACCGGAAGAGGAATTAAATTTGCCTGAAGGTGTATTTGTTCGATTGGTAGCTTTCTCCCTACATTTGCTTTAATTGGGGTCAACACAAGGATTTTTCCAGTGTATATATCCCCAGCTTGTACTACTTCCCCGCTTCTTCCTTAAGTGTTTTGGTTCTTTTGTGCAGTTATTGAGCTAGGCTCTGGACAACCGACCAATGGGCTGTTACCCACGATCACTTGCCAGCCATACTTATGCGGTGAAGTGTGGTTTATTTTCTTTTCTTCTCCTCTTTTTTTTTCGTAGGTGGCTTCCCTGATCTCAAATGTACCTAGAGGCAATGAAGAAGAAATGGTCTGTGGCTGGGTTCTAGACAACTTGCCAATGGGCTGTTACCCACGACAACTTGCCAGCCATGCCACCCTAGAGAGTTCATTAGCTACGCAATTTCTGTCAAAATCTCCGAGGAGTGAGTCTGTGCAAAAATGTGTGCAGATGCTTAGACTCAAAGTTTTTCTGAGTTAGAGGGTGAGTTGATAAGTTGTATACTTATCACCTTATTTAGTAAGTGGATTAGAATGGCTTAAGGTTGCAAGGATTCGAAGCTAAATCCATATTTTAATAGACACCAGGGCTGATTAAGCCTGAAGGCCTGAAAAGTCTAAGTGTTTAAGTTCTTTTTGTATTATTTCCCACTATTGACAAGTTTCTAATACCTAAGTTTTCTTCCTAAATTCAATTTTTTATTATTATTATTTTATTTGATTCAGACTGATTAAATGAGCTCAGGATTATGTAATTTATCACCCCCCATGCTTAAGTTGGACAATGTCCTCATTGGCAAGTATAGGGATGCATAAGGGTTCAAAAAGATAGTACCTGAGTGATGTAAAATACCGGATCAGTCTGAATCCTCTAGGTTGCCTCCCAGGATGTACTGAGTTTAACGCCTCTAGCTGGGCGGTGCACAAACAAGAATGGTTTGGGTCAAGGAGGTATGTTCAAAATTAACCAGACCCAAAATCAGAAGTCCACAGATGCAAATAAGGTTGTGGTGGAGCTCGTTCCTAAGGGGCGGGAATTCTGCAATAAATGTATCATGCATGCTCGTGTCAGATCCTCTCTTAGTCTGTGGGCATGCAAACAAGTTGCTGTGGACGAACGCACCCCAAATATGACATGCCAGACACTAAAGATGTAGGCTTTATATTCAGCTCGTGTCCCTATAAAATTGTAATCCATCGAAAGTGTATCAATTCCAGTGCATTCGGGTTGCGGGATCTTTATTCTGGTAGGGCAGGTAACAAAGTCCAGAGTTTCATAATGAGCCCTACAATCAAGCATGAGGCCTCTCTCCAAAGACGAATCCATCTCTTCCGTAATTATGGTTTCATTGCTCATTCCCTCCAAGCCCTTGATCTCAAGAATATTTTCTTCAACCTCCTTTGTATCAGATTCACTGTTTGGGGTTGCATTAGAGGTAGGGTCAATTTCATCCTCTAGATCATATTCTTTCTCTCGGCCCTCCTCCAAATTTGTGATGGGGATTCCAACTGATTCATAATCAATTTCTTTGAAATTGTAACTCCAGTCTCCATCTCTGATGTTGGCTGCTGTTCCCACCGGATTGCTTCTCTTGGCCCGATTAAATTCAGATTCCAAGGCCTCTCCCCTCACATTCTCAGTTTCGTCCTGATGTTTGTTCTCAATGCTCCCCAAATTGTGTTGCAAGGAATCCTTACTGTCCTTATCCACTGAGCTGTCCAACTACTAAGGGGTATCAATGGTGGACTGAACCAAATCAGGATGATTGGGTGTAGTCCAATTGATCATGGTAGGTCCTTGCTTTAGGAATTCCATGAATGGCGTTGTGTGCAACAGCTTTCTCTGGCCTTCTTCCCCCAATCGTTGGAACAAATCCAACATGGCCTGTTGCCCTTTAACTAATTCTTGATTCTGTCCGTGTAGTTCTAACTGGTGGTTATCAAGAATTGACATGGTGTCATTTGGTGTCCTTTGGATATCCAGGTTAAGAGAGTATGGTTGAGGTTGTGGATCAGAATCCACACTGGTCTTGAGGTTCTTGGGTGGGTCCTCTATTATATCATGTTCAGGGTCCAATTCTTCAAGAGGAACCATTCTCTGTTTGGTCCTACTCCAGAATAGTTGAGGTTCTATGTTCTCCTCCCAGTCAGATTCTCCATCAGGGGACCAAATCAAAGGTTGATGATTCCTGGGCTTGCCTAGATTTCTGATCATTTTCTAATTTCCATTTGTCTAGAACTCCTTCCAATCCAAAGGTCAAGTAGGAAAGGTTGTTGAATTCAGATGACCTTTCTTGGTTATTATCCTGAGAAGGGTAGGGTTCTTGTTGTTCTCCTAATGTGTAGGTCCTATCACAGTAGAGCGGGTAGGACCTAAATGAGGAGGTGTCGTGAGGAGAATCGAGATATGGAGCCCCACGATTTGAATCGTACCCTTGGGTGGCTATGTTAGATGTATTCCAATAAGTGGTTGGTGTGGTTTGGTCATAGTTGGGCCAAGAGGGATATTCAAGGTTGTATCCCCAACTTGGTGGTTAGTTAGCCCAAGTAGGTTGTGGATATGGTCTACTTGGGTTAGCATACAAATCCTGTTGGGGTAGTTTGGGTAAGATGGATAGGCATTGAAATCCATGGTTTGGAAGAAATGGAGGGATGCGGGAAGAACAGATGAGAGAGAGTTGTGTACTCAACCAACCAAACAAGCCTAGTCCTTATGGTGTATTCCTTAGGAGACCTAGAAATCTCACAAAGGTTGATTAAGTCCGTATGCACTGGACTCCCCTTCCTAAGGCTAATCTGGCCAGGTTGATTACGAGGGGATTGCAGGGAAGGTTCTTCCTTTGGCTTGCACCTCCGGTTCCGTAGACCCCACAATCGTGGTCGTTTGACACTGCCCCGCAACCTAGTCACCAGATTCTACCAAGGGAATGAAAGCCAAATGCCCAACAAACAAAATCTCGCCTTTCGAGACTTAACTCAGTCCTGCCTAGAACACGTCTACTCAATTTTAAAGGGCTAGGATAGTGCTTGTGCTTAGGGTTATGTGATGAGGTGTTGATTGGGGTGGTGCCTCTTAATTTTCTACTTTCAAAGTGTGTGCTTTTATCAAAACATGATTTTCAAGCAAGGATTTTTAAGGTGTGGTGTCTTTTAGTGTTTCATCCTTACTTTAGTGCTTTTTAGGGTTGATGTGTCTTAATGTTTTCAGACAAGTTTCAGTGGGCACGTCAAGTTCTGCACACAATTTGGTGAAAGTAGATTTCCTGTTATTCTGTAGAGGCTCTAAAACCCTAATGTACTCATCCTAATGATCATGCAGCTTCTATTAGATGAGTCAGTTTTACGGTTGAGTGGTGCGGCCCAGGTCAACTCACTGTAGCTTCGCAAACACCACTCAAGAAAGAGAAAAGAACACTACAAGAATTTATTCAGAATGTTAGAGTGTAATTTTTGTGGGGTGATGTGTTAAGCATATGGGTCAAGCAATCATACACCACGCCAGTTTTTTTAATTTTTACAATTTGTTTTTCAATTTTTTCATGCAAGCAAACAATCATGAGAGAAGAATTGCGGTCCTCGTAGCGCCTACTCCCTTGCTACCGCCGTGGGATGCGTCGCGTTGCCGTCCACGCACCGAATTCCTGCAACCATCAAGTAAAAAGGAAAATAGGGCATTAGACGATGTGAGAATGAATGTGGAATGGAGGTGACAAAACAAATCCATTACCTCCCCGGCAACGGCGCCAAAAGCTAACGTGCGGTTGTGCGTGTGTTAAGAAGTGTCGTTATAGTCGCACTTGCAACGTCGATTTTAAAATAAGTAAATGGAGGTGAGTCCTAGTGTCGATCTCAGGGAGGCGTGAAAATCGAATTTTGCTTATCACTTGTTGTCACGGAAAGTGCAGAGTTTTGCTTGCAAAAGATGCAGTTTTGAAAAGCGAGAGAGAGATAGAGAGAGGGTTTAGGGTTAGAAAGTTCCTTGTTTGATCATGCAACTTGAACGGAAATTAAAGTGACAATTGAACGGAAAATAACTTCATTAATCATGCACTTGTAGTTCATATCTTACAATATTAAATACATGCTTCAAACAAAAGTAATGGAAAGCTTAAAAGAGAGAGAGAGAGGGTGGAGAGCGACGAGGCAGCCACGACGGTGGAGGAGGCTCCGTCAACGGCTTGTCGTCTCCGGTGATAACAAGAGGACCTAAAGCTAGGTAAGAGAGGGATGGAGTAGTTGCAAGGGAAGTGAATGCCTTGAATGAGTGGTTGGAGGGGGTTTAAATAGGGTTAAGGGCTTTCTAAAAGAAGAAGGGGCTTTAGTGACGTCCGGGACGTCGCTCAAACCACTCCAAAAGCATCGGTGAAGCCCTCCAGCCCACTGGTCAACCGCGCACGTCGTTCTTCGTTCTCAATCTGCGGCCGCTGCGTGAGAGCTGTCCGATTGAAGATCGGACGGCTGAGATCTCTCCTTGGCTGCACTTGGATCGCGCCTCGGGCACGCGTGTGCGCGCGCAACGTCGCCCGGCGTGCGTGCACGCGTAGGCATTCGCAATCTGTGGGCGTGTCGCGTGGCACGATCTCGGCCGCCCGCTGCTGATCGGGTGACCCAATTTCACCGTGGGCGCCCTTCGTCTTTGATTTCACACACCGTGCAGCTCAAACCCGCGTCGCATGCGTGCGGGCATGCGCGCTAACCATTGCACCACGCCTGCGCTTTGTCGTGACGATTGCTGGCGGGCACGCGAGTCTCGGCTGTCCGATCGAAGATCGACGACTGAGATCGGATCTCAGCTGGATGAAGAGGTGCGTGCGGTGGAGCGGGGGTGACATGGCGCAATGAGGGTCGTTGATCTCCAGATCAACGGTCAAAACTTCTTTGGCCCATTGTAGGAGCTCCGGAAGTCGAATTTGGCCGATCTTGTGTCCATTGGACTTCGTTCGTCATTCTGAATCCATCTATGCGGTTCGATTGCTCATCTGAGGCCTACTTTGACAAGTGCTTACACAAATGGCCATTAATACAGTTTTATAAGCAATCTTGGTACATGATGCATGCAATGCTCCCATTCTACTTATGTTGTGCCTTTTATTCTTAAGATGGGCCATATTCAACGTAATTTTCACCCCCTTGTGCAGTGTTATCATCCTGCGTCATCTGGTTTTGCGTGTTCTGTATGCTCTGTATTTGGTCAACCATTACCTTCATTATTTGCAAGTTGTCATGAGTAGATTTTCAAATTGATGCCTGCAATTCCTCCTTCAGAGAATACAAAGGGTTGACCCAGTTTGAAGGGTAGTTGGCAACTTAGTGCAACGACTGATAGATAGATCATGTCTGTTGCTCCTGAGAAGGGAATGGCTGCTGCCTAGGATACATGTTCTGTGCATTCCCGTATTGTCTGGTCTAGTAGTGTGGAGCTTTACTCGGTCTCTATGGGTACTAGACCAGGAGAAATTGGGATGCTGGCTCCAACTAGGGTTATACGTTTTAGAATACAGGTTGTTATGCCCGTAACCCTAAATAGCATTGACATCTTCGTAAGCCGAAGATGTCTTAGATGCAAATTCATCAAAACAATATGCACTTGCATCATCATGTGGTGCGTAACCCTGATTGTACGACGCCAGATCCATATTGTTCATGGGTTCCTGTTACGCAGGATCCTGCGAAGATGGAGAGAAAACATCCCGAGTGAACGGATATGTACGAGTAGAGGGAGCTCGGGATGTTTGAGAGGAGTAAGATGGAGAAATGCTGCCAAAAGATCCAGATCTTGCTCTCATTAATTCATTGAGCTTCTTATCAAGCAGATCCACCTTGTCCAGCTTTTTGGTGATAATGTCCATGTCGACTCAGGTAGACTCAGCTTGAGCTTTGTGGACGCTGACTCGTTGCTGTTCAGGTCGCTGGAACTAGTTCATTGAGGTGACATTCATCGAGTTCGCTGCTAAGGACTCAAACAGTTCAAATGCGCTATGCTCGTCCTTCGCAAGGAAATTCCCACCTCTAGATGCATCGGCCAGGTACCGATGTGTGTCATCCAGCCCATGGTAAAATACTTGAGCGAGGTGCCATTTGGGTACACCTTGGTGTGGGCATTTCCTGAGAAGGTCAAGGAATCTATCCCAGGAGCCATGCAACTTCTCTCCAGGGCCTTGGGTAAAGGTCATGATCGCGTGCCTCATAGCATTTGTTCGACTGATCCGGAAGAACTTTTGGAGGAATTCGCGACATAATTCCTCCAGGCTCCAATTGGCCTCCCAATAGTCTTGAACCAATAAGAAACTTTATCCTTGAGAGCAAAAGGAAAAAGCTTCATGAGAACAATTCCAATATCTACATTCCTTGGTCGAACTGACTCTGCAATCCAACTCAAATCTTTGATGTGCTAGAAGGGATCCTCATTCAAGTTTCCATGGAAATGAGGCTGAATTAGCTTATGATATTCAGCTTCAACTCAAATGCGTCTCCTCCTACGGGAATCCAGACTTGAGGTACTATGATTTTTGCCGTCGGATCGTAAAAGTCCTGCAGTTGTTCTTTGTGTGGTGGATGCTACATCCTGTCGAGTGTTGTGAGAATCCTGTCATTGCTCTGCTCGTATTTTTGTTCTGTTTCCTTAACCCTGGCTTCTAGATGAGCCATTGGGTCCTGATTCTCAGGGTCCTGACGAACTCGAGGACCAGGATTAGCCATCTCAGCTAATCGAGTGGAAGAAGGTTGAGAAGAGAGGTCGGGCAAAAATCACCTTTGCCACCTTAGGTTCGGCTCCCAATGTCCCACAAGTTTAGCTCCTAACGACCTTCTTCCTTGCATACACCAACTCAGAGGGTTGGTGTAGTCAAGCAAAACAAGGCTAAGGCCTTGTTAATCAGAGTGGTCAGATGACCGAATTTTTTGTTTAAGTTTGTGTTATTAAAAAAATTCGGCGAGAGACCAACTGCAAGGAATTCCTGCCTCTCAGGCTAACCTGACCAGTTTGGTTACGAGGGGACTACGAGGAAGGTTCTTCCTTTGGCTTTCACCTCCGGTTCCGTTAGCCCGCAACCACGGTCATTCGACGCTACCCCGCAGGCTTAGACAACAGGTTTTGCAAGAGAGGTTGGAACTGCCAAGTAGTTTCAAACAAAATGCAGGTTATTTGATATATTTTTGTGAATTGTTAACCAGTTTCTTCAATTTAGTAGATGGTGGGTGGTCCACAAGGTGAGTTGCCTCTCCGACTAACTCTTAGGCTCGTCGAAGTCCAAGTTAGTCTATGTGGTCCTATTGGCTCATGCACTTCTAGATTCTTTTTGAAGTTGAAGACCATAATTCAAATGTATACTCTCAAGCATGATTGAATCCAAATGATTTGAAACTTGCCAAGAAGATTCCTATTTTAATAATATTTCCAGGGAGTATTTTTTCAAAATTTTTACTATTTCCAACAATTATTTATGAATTTTTAACAAACTAGGGGTCAAATATGGAATTTAGACCGTATTTTTGTTTTTCTGTTGAAAACGATATGAAATATACTCCAAAAATTTTGTAAAAATATGATAATGAAATCTAATTTAAATATCTTTTAAACCCCACAAATCGTGAGCAAATCCGATTTGTATGTTGGTCAGAATTGATTTCTAAAGTTCGTAAAAGTTCTATTTTCAAGTAATCTGACCAGTATATACTCCATGAATTTTTAAAAATTCCACAGAAGAAATTTCCTTTTGAGAAAGATGGCATTGGAAAGATAATTTAATAATCTAGTTTCTATCCAAATTTCAAGATTTTTGGAGCATCAGAAGCATGACTATAGAATTTTAAAATGATACTTAATTTTTGGCCGAGTTTCTAATAAGAATGTGTGCACCTGATTTCTGCAATGCCTGCTTTGCCTCATTTGCTGCTTCATGTCATTGTACCTACACACAAAATTACTATATTAGAGATAAAATCAAAAGTCTCTGTGCCTCCCCAGCAACAACGCCAATTTGTTCGGGTCGTAGATCACATAGAAGATTAGCACGTTGTAGTATAGTGCGAAATACATCTCGAGCAAATAAATTAAGAAAACTGGTAAGTCCCGATCGATCACAGGGAGGAAGGGAAGCACTTTCAATTTCATGCGTTTATCCCAATTATAAGTATCAATTAATAGAAACAGTCAATCACAACATCCACATCACAAAGAGATTAAATTTGATATATACGATAAATGAAAACATGAATGTAAACAACTACTACTATAATAGAATGAGGGCACCACTGTTGCTCGCTCGAAATCAGGTTTTAAATCATTGCATTGTAGTATAGTTGAAATCTCACTAAAAACAGATAAAATTTATACTTGAAAAAGTCTGAGATCGTTCGCTAGTAGTAAATAGGAATTCAATTCTCAAAATTGCAATTCAAAAAAATAGAGATGTGATATTATAATCAGAAATTGATTTAGAGTAATGTAGCAATAAGATCAAGTATCAAACTGCAAAAAGAATGGAGTAAAATGGTGATTTGAATCACCAATTACTCCCTACAATAATGGCAAATAGAACTCAATAGTTATATATGAAATGATCTCAGTTGTTTGAATATTCAATTAGACGTCTTAAATGTCTGATGATCTGATTTCTTCTTCTTCTTCTCTACTTTTCTTCCAATGCGGCTCCTCTTCTTTTCTTCATCTTCTTTCTTTCTCTGCTCTTCTGTTCTTTTGTTCTTCTTCTTCACGCAGAGGGAGAAGGATCCTCAATTTTGGCTAAGTGTCAGCCAATCCTTCTCAGAGCAAAACCCCCCTTGTCCCCACGCACGATCCTCTCTTTCTCTCCTTAGGTTATGCTCTCCCAAAGCCTCCAACAGTACCGGGTGATGAGTGGCTACTCATCATAGCTAAAAGGCCGAAATTAAGCTAGACACTAAGCAAAACAATATCAAATTAACACATAAAAAGGGTTAAGTGTGGGAATTAAAGAAAAGACCTAAAACTTTTAATGTGTGTTAAAACCTCCTAATTAGGTCACAAAAATGAGATATTCTGAAAACTAAAGAACAAATGATGATCCATGCATCAATTGAACACATAAACAAGTTTGAAAAGATAAATCAGAAGTAAAATCAATGTCTTAAATGTTCAATTAAGCACATGTAAAAATTTGAAAGCAATTGGACATCATTTAGGCTTAAAAATAAATAGATTACAATTAGGTCCTTCATGCATTACATTTCTACCCTTCAAAACTCCTTCTTGGACCTTTTTGCAAGCCGCAGGGACCCTTCTGTATGACTGCAAGGCCCTTCCAGTTATAGTTCTTCTCACTTTTGGACCTGGACGCTATTCTTCTACCTCTTCGTTTAAGGGTCTTCCTGCAAGTTTTCCCTCATTTCAGAGAGAAGCCTGTGTTCTTCACGCACACTGTAGCACGCGAAGAACACAGCCATTCTCGACCGTCCATCGCACTTTTGATCTCGATCTGCGGCTGGAATCAAATGGAACCTTCGCGCGATTCGGTGTGTGCGTTCACCTCTCTTCCCAGATCTCATCTGACGGTCAGATCTCTCTCTTGACTCGCCGCGCGCTCTACCCATCTCATCCTCACCGCCGGCCTAATTTTGATTAACCTCACCCTTGCGGTGATTCCAGTCACTGAGCTGCTATTTAAGCACCTCAGTGGTGTCGCGCGCAAAGGATCGCTCCCTCCTACATCTCTTAGCGATCAATTCTTCCACTCCAGTCTCTCCTCCTCATCTAGACCCTGATTTCACAGCCACCGGCTATGGAATCATCGCCTGCTCTCGACCCTCCTCGTCGCTAAGGACCTCGTAGCACCTGAGGACGACCCTGGAGTCTCACTAGCAGACTCTTCCCTCCGCTGGAGTCACCCTCCTCCTTTCTTCCTCCTTAGCCTCCGGCTAAGGACCCATAGGTCCCATTCTTCCTTTTAGTTTAGGTTTTTAATTCTGCACAAGTAGTGTTAGATTTAGTTTGCAGTAGTTTAGAATAGATTTAGTTTTAATTGTTAGTGTTTAATGTTAGCTGTAGTTAGATTAGTCTTAGGAGTAGAATTAGTATTAGATCCCCTCCCTCACCTCCTCTGATCAGTCCAGATCAGAGGGGAAGAATCATCTGTTCATTGTTCAATTTATCTCCCTCTTCATGTTTTGTTTTTCCATCATCCAAATTCTGATTCTTGTTTTTTCCTTTTTAACGACGAATTTTTCATCAATCACACACACATCCTGACCCAATTTCAGATCTGATGGCGCACTGCCTCAGATCTGAAAGTGGCGTCACAAGCACCATTTGGGGCTTCTCACTCACTCCATTTGTTTCACAAAAGCCCCTCTGTTTTAAATGGATTGCCTCAGTTTGTCAGAGCACTTTTGATTTGGATTTTAAAGGATTTTTACTCTCTGAAATGTTTTGACAGATCTGACAAATTGAAGGGATTTTTGGTTTTCATTGTAGGCAAGGATTCTGAGAAGTTCTCTGCAGAAGAGCCTTTCATGATTCTGTTTATACTTTGTTTTGAATGCATTCGCCAGCTTCCATTAAATTTCCTTAATGCATTCTTAGTCTCTTTTTGCTATTTCAGAACTGCCATGCACTATTTGTGTTGATGATCATTTCTGTATGGTGATTCTCTAACCTAAGGAGTTTTCCATACTCCTTAAGGTTGCAAGAAACTGGGATTGTGTTTCTTTGGTTTTAATTGATTGAGCTAAGTCTTCCTTCATGCTGTCAATGGCATTAGGAAGACTAACTCAATGCCATTTGAATGTTGATCTGAAAGGATGCTTCTGATAAGGTTTTTCCTAATGAGTATTTGAGTTGAATTTACATGAGATTTTCGTGAGATTTAAACCCCTTTCAGATTTGGATTTCATCTCTTCAATGTTTAGTTTGTTTTGAATTTAATCTTGTTCCCAGTTATACAGCAACATGCTGCAACTTGCAGCTACATTTCCCTCCATCTCCAAATTCTCTTCTCCTCCAAATTCCCCTTTCATCTGTGAATTTTTTGTTCCCCTTTCTCCAAGTGGACTAACTGCAGCAGCAGTTAGCCATTTGACAGTGGCTTAAGCCACTGCTGCTACTACAAAAACTCACCCTGAACAGCAACTAAAACCAACACTAAAACAGCACATTCTTCTCTTCTCCATCTCCTCTGACAGTAGCTGCGGCTGCTGTCTAAACTCAAATAAAAACTCAATCAACTCTAATTCCCTAACTTTATACAAAAGCCTAATGGCATAGACTTATTTTAAAACTGTAAATATACCTATCCATAGTATTATAACTATAACTATAGCATATCAGTTAGATTCATAGTTATGCTGTAAATATGTATAAAACCTGTACAGAAATTCATATACATATGTAATCTATGTAAAAATATGTATATATACTAATCTATTATGCATGTATTTACTGATTTATGTATATATGTATGTACAGATTTATATTTACTTATTTAGTAGCTAAGTTAATAAGTTAGAGCAATAATTAAATTAAATAAATCTATAAACTTGGGAATATATATATATATATTAAGTAATTTAAGTTAGTCAAAGTATAATTATACCTAGTATAACTTACTGTAACTTAGTTTTAATTATAAACTACACAGAATTGCTATTTTAGCCTAAATAAAACATAAATAAATTCGTAAAAATACAATAAAAATATGTATTAAATACTTAAGTATGTAAGTTAAAACTGTTTAAGGTCAATTAGACCATTTACTAATTATTTTATAAGTAATTAACTATTTAATCACCTAAATCAACCTGTATAATCAGCCTAGTTTAGTGAATTTATTTGTATAGTAAATATATTTAAAATTCAAAATTAATTAATCAATTATGTAGTATTATGTAAATATTTTATTTACCATATTTTATTTTATTTTTTTTAATAATTTATGGCCCCCAAATCGAGGGCCAAAAACGCGCACAGACGCAGCTGCGTCTGATTTCCAGCACACGATGTGGCGCTGGAATAGCGCCACATCGTGTGCTGCAAACCAAACGCAGCCATATAAATATAATTTATGCTATAGTTGAAGCAGTCGTCATGGCGCAGGGCGCCTGGAGCACCGCCTGTTATGTCTGGTCCGATTACCCGATGTGTGCTGAACTTCGATATGACTGTAGGGCTCGGAGCCCGAGCGTGCGGGTATGTCGGGCGTTGGGCTGAGGCCCTGCGCTGATACGAAAACGTAATTAAGGCACCTAATCTGAGATTAGGGCGCGCTTAGTAGAGGTCTGGTCCTACCCGAAGGGTGCTGTGTATCCCTCGGAAAAGCGCGCTCGCTAATTAAGCACATTTTACACTAAGGACTCTCCACCGCAGCCTCTGAAATACCACACAGAAGAAATTGAAAGGACAGACGACTTAAGAGAAGGAACACACGAACAGAAAGACTTACTGTACATACAGCAGTAGAATAAGTAATATACATACGTATAAGTAAACCCACATAATTACTAACAGAATAAAACGACACTATAAATGTCGCTAAAGACCTCAGTTTGCTTCTTTAGGTTGTAATAGTGTTTTCTGAGATTTAGCGACATTTATATCTATCACTAAAACTGATATATATGTCACTATAAATAAATGACTAGTAAGTTAAGTTTTTACACTATGGTATCCTAATGTAGTATGAACTAACATATTAGTGTTAATAGTATAACTTGTAAATACATAGTTTAGAGTATACTAATAGATTGTTTGATGCTTGTTCATAGTTAGTATTTTTTTGCAAGCACTTCTTAGTAACTAGGTAAATAAAACATTCATTCATTCTTTAAATGTAAAGTTTCTTTTTGAATAAGAAGACAATTTTGGAGATAATCAAAGAGTGACCGAATTAAATTCAATAAATTGCCTCCCAGAGAACGACCTGGAACAAAACCAGTAAAAATTCGATAAATAAGCAAATGATAATAATGGTTGTAATGACTGGTACTCACCCATACTCACCACTATACGACATCCTTAAGGTTATATTATACACCCTATACTACAACGACATGATCAACAATTATTACCAACAACCATCAACGACCATCATTTTTTGGCGCCGTTGCCGGGGAGCATCGGTGTCAACAATTTACATCATCATTTTTTGGCGCCGTTGCCGGGGAGCATCGGTGTCAACAAACAACGACCATCATTTTTTGGCGCCGTTGCCGGGGAGCATTGGTGTCAACAATTTAGATCATCATTTTTTGGCACCGTTGCCGGGGAGCATCGGTGTCAACAAACAACGACCATCACCAGGCTATCAGGTTTTCTAACCTAGAGTGCACCTGGGTCCAAGGCTATGGGCATGGGTTTCAATAGAGGAGTGTAAGGCATAGGCAGGTTATCACTGTGATGGTGGCGGTGGTGTGCCGTGACAGGGTGTATAGTGGTGTGTGGAGGTCGAAGATGGTGATACAGTAGTGGGTAGGTCATCTGGGTGTTAGGATGGGTAATAGGAGTGGAGGTGTTAGGGCTTTTGTGTGGTGGAGCATGGCAAAGCTAATGAGGGTGGTAGCAGCATGTTTCAAGTAGCCGGAGCTTCGCCAGAGGCAGAGAAGATGAAGTACGGGAGGTGGCGGTTGGCGGTTGTGCGTGTTTGCGAGGGTGGAAAGAGAGAGAGAGAGCAAGAGAGTGACTTAGAGAGGTGGTTGAGAGGCAGAGGGCTCCGGTGTTGGTCGACTGGAGTTGGAGAAGGAGGAAGAAGCAGCGACGTGGCGACGATGACTCAGACGGAGGAACGCCCTCCCTTTGGCTGCAGAAGGTTGCAACGAAGAGAGGAAGAGTTTTAGCCGTCCAATTTGATGGTTGGACGGCTGGAGGAGGGAGATCCAGAGAGGTCGCCGGAGCAGGGTTTTTTGGTGGCCAGAGGAGAGAGATTAAAGTGATTTGGCTCCCAAAAACTTGCTAAAAAGCATGGTCGTGTGATGGTCTCTCTTTTATAGGCCATTGGAAACCCTTCCACGCTTGGAAAGAAGCTTTCAAGCTTGGAAGGTATTTGCGAAATAGGATATTGGAACCTTTGAAAGGTTCGTATGGCCTTTTGGGAAAGACTTAGAGCCCAAGGAATGGCTCAAATGGAAGGTAACTTCCTAAGGAATCCCCATATCAATTTTGGGAGAGATTGATTAAGAATCAAGCGAGAAATCCTCGCTCGAAACTTGACGGTAAAAGTTTAACCTTCCAAAAATGGCGCAGGGACCTGCTTGTGAAGAATACAAAGAAGTTGAGGGGCTATTTGTAAGAGAATTCAAAAGTTAAGGGTCAAAATGAGGTAGAAAGGTCTAACTACACCAAAATGCAAACTTGGTCAAGATGATCTCTGATTGGGCCCAAATTTTGGTACAAACCTAATTTGGATCCAAGAAATCTAATGGTGAAGTTAGATTTAGGTTTTTACCAAGTTTGACTAGGTAATTTATGCAAAAACCTAAATTAGGGGAAATATCTGTCTGAGACTCTATTTTAGGTCAAGACGGGTCCTGATGGTCAAATCAAGTAAACCAAACCCTAGAGAATATTTTTCTATGATTTTAAGAGGATTTAGGTGAATTTTATCCTGACCAGAACCTCAATTAATTAAGTGGGTCTGTTTTTAGGGTTTCAAAAGTCATTTAATTCTCAAAACACATGCAAAACCTTTTCTGTCTATTCTAACACACTTGTTAGCCTTTTAGGACCATTTGACCCTTAATTACCCCCTGAGAAAACCCGTGATTGTACTACATTCATGATATGATGGCAAAACTACATTTTTAACCCTATTTTCTTATCTTTGCCTCAGAATGAATTTGCAGTGAAATATGGCTCTTTGGCAATTATGCAGGAGCATTTACTGACTTAATTAGATCAAAATGAGCTAGCTATGGCTCATGATGGTGTTCCCATCAACCACAGGTGGTCTGTGCTGGCCTTTTAGAGAGGTTGGGAAGAGTAGTAATGATCCGTCGGGGTGGCCCAACAGACACTTCAAATGGAGGTGCAAAGATTGAGACAGAGAAGAAAGAAAGAAGAAGAAGAAAGAGGAGTTATAAAAGGAGGAAGAAGAAGAAACTAAGAGAATGCCTTTCAAAGGGGGCCCTTAGGTCTCTTTCTATAGCTTTTGTGAAGGGCATTTAGGGTATTTGACCCTTAATTCCATGCAAAGGCTTCAGATTAATAAAATCCGTTGATCGAGAGATCAACGGTCCTGATGAAGCCTTCCAAATCCTTCTTCCATCCATGGCTTGTTCTGGTGCTGACACATGGCATCCGTTGGAGCATTGGATCAAGATCGAGTAGCTCAGCTGCTTCCTCGCTCACATGCTGCGTTCCTCGCTTCGCCGCTCACCTTCGAATCCCGCCCAATCATCGACCATCCGATTGTAAGATCGAACGGTTTAGATTCATGCCTGTGCTACCCATTGATCAACGCCTCAACTCTTAAAGCTTCTCAGTCATCTAATCTCTCAATCGAATGGCTTAAAAAGCCTATGTAACGCCTTTTGAGTCCTAAGGCGCACATCATACGCGCGTCTACATCCAACGCTCCTGCACCCCCCACACTTTCGCCACTGATCTGCCCGATGAAGATCCGGTGGTTGAATTTCATCTGCAGGCACCCAACTCCCAATTGCACTTCGATCCCACATTGCTCGTTGGTTGTTAAGCACTCTCCACTACGCTATGCACGTGAATTGTCGCGGTTTCCAAAAATTGAGTAGCCACTCTTGGTCATTGGATGGTGATAAGAACCTCATCATGAACCCTAACTAGCATAATCTAACCTGGAAAAAGCTCCTACATAACTCAAAGAAAGGCTTGACTCAGAGAATTCTAAGTTTAAGAAGAAAATAAGTCATAAGGGGTAAAAATGCAATTTCACCAACACAATCTGCAAATAGGGTAACTCAGGATCCATACATAGGTCAAACTAACCTAATAAGAAGGAAAGTGGCATGATCTGATCCAACAAGGGCTACAGCAACTCCACGGAATTAAATGACATTCTCTAACCCTAAAACAAATCCACTTCAATTCACGAGGTTTGAGGCAGGGTAAAAATATACTAAACCCTCTAAAATTCATAGAAAAATAATCTCTAGGGTTTAGAACTTTCAATTTGGCCTTAGAAACCCATTTTGACCTACATTGAGAACAATGCCCAATTAATGATTTAATTTGGATTTTTATGTAAATTGGCTGGTCAAACAAGGTCTGACTTAGAAAAAAAATTCACCATTAAAATCCTTAGTTCCAATTTAGTCATGCATAAAAACTTGAGCCTAAGAAGAGACCTTCTTGACCGACTTTGCAATTTGGTCCTCATCTATTACTCTTTGACCCTCAACTTTCGAAACCCTTGCATTTCGGCCCCTAGTTTCCTTGTCGTTCTTTACATTTAGGTCCCTCTTGCAAGTCTCTGCGCAGCGCCATGCTCCAGCTACTTTGCGCGGAGCATGGCGCCGCGCAGGGTGAGGGGGATGTCCTGCAAATTGAACCTAGTGTTCCCTACGACGTCTGTTGTCGCAGGGACACCGCCATGCCGCCTGACGACGCCCACACCTTCCGTGCGAATGTGCGGAAGGTATGGGTCACACCTCTGGCCATTCTCCGGCGAGGGAGGCACGTCGCCTCCCTGCGTCCACCCCTCCGCCACCACCTTTATAAAGACCAGCGTCGCCAGCCGGTTCGGGCAGCTTGGTCTTGACGGAGAAAACCCTAACCCTTCCTCTCTCCCCACTCCGATAGGAACCCACCAGCTCCAGCGGCTCCTCCTCCTCCACCTCGTCACTCTGCTGCAATACCAGCAGTAGAGCCACCTTCCCCTGATCTTCCCGCGTCGCACCGTACCAAGCGCACGCCTCCCTGCCCTCTTCCTCGCCGCTGCTCTCTCCCTCTGGGTGTTTCTTCTACGGCGACAGTTGATACGACTGTCGCCCTGCTCTGGCCCCCTTCGTCCCTGTAGGTAGGTTACTGTTATTTCCCTTCGTCCCCTCTTTCTTTTCCCCACTGCCTTTCAGTTGATTACCCCTCGACTGCGCCCAACCACCATCATCTTCCATCCCTCCGGCAACCCTCAGGCGAGTTGCCCCCGTCGATCCGCCGCTCCACACAACTCGCCAACTATCCCAAAAGCTCCGCCTCACCCTACCCAACACCCCCCACCCCTCCACTGCCACTCCACACCTCCACAACACTCCCCCGATCAAACCCATTTCTCCGATTGCAGTCCGACCTAGGGCTACCGCCAGACACCACCCCGCAACCTGCTGCACCCCGCACTAACTTCGTCATGCCACGACGAAGGTTTCCCTGTGGTCTAATTAGGCCGAGAGACCCTGTTTGTGTTAGGCAGATTTTTAGCCCCGTCCGCCATTGGCGACGAAGCAAGGAGCTTCCAAGAGAGCTCCAGGCCTCAAAGCAGCAAGACTCCAGCCGAGGCGAATTGGAGAGACCCAAGTGAAGGTAGGCAGCTGGCACGCGAAGGGAAGCGAGGACACAGCTGCTGAGGCAAGGTCGCGATTCTTCCTGCGGGCGCACGCGAGAAGGGATGAAGTTTAGTCCCACATCGTAAGATTTCGAAGCGCCGCACCCATTTAAATTGATTTTGTGTTTTTACCTAAGCGCCTCAGAACATGGGGTGAGGTCCCCTCGCCCACTCGCCCGCCTCGTCCGCGACCCACGCCTCGCAGACCTGGCCGACCTGTTTACCCTGCACTCCTCGTGCACCACCCACGCCGGTGCGCCTGGTCACGGGTACGCTACCCGACCCGATAACCCGGCTCTGGGAGAGCTTCCTATGAGCGATTTACAGAGAGAGAGAGAGACGTGCGGGTAGAGGGAAGGGCTAGGTTTTGTTGTCCCTTGTGTAGGAACAGGGCACGAAGGAAGAAGGTTCACCACTTGGCCGCAGGAAGAAGAAGAGGAGAGGAAGAAGAAACTCTAAAAAGGCTCTGCAGCTGAGCAAGGCAGAAGATCAAGGAAGAAGAAGCGGGAAGAAGAAGAGAAGAAGAAGAAGCAGCAAAGGAAGAAAAGAGGGGAAGCACTGTAGCAGACCGCCGTTTAAGTCGTCTGACTGTGATATTAGATGACGGATGAAGCTTCAGAGGAGATAAAGCAGAGAAGAAGAAAAAGAAAAGAAAAGGCTCCGCAGCTGAAGAGAAAGAAAAGAGAAGAAGGAAGAAAGAAGATAACGACAAGAAAAAGAAGAACTGAAGAAGAAAAGAACTAGAAGACAAGCAGAAGAAGAAGAGGAACTGAAGGCAATCAGAGCCAAGGAAGAAGACCCGTTTAGATAAAGAAAAGAGAAAGAAGAGAAGAAGACAAGCAAAGAGAGAAAGAAGAGAAGAAGAAAAAGCCAAAAGACAGAAATCTATTTCTCCCTCTCTCTCTCTCTTATTTTTGTAATAAAGAAACATTGTACTTCTAGAATTCCAGTAGCCCCCTGAGTTCAACCTCAGGAAACTATTTCCGAGTAAAATTTTAATGGTAATGACAACCGTAGCTGTCTTATTTTATACCACAACGACATTACTGTAATAAGCATTAAAACAAACAAAGACTAGCAGCAGTTGGGAAACGTCACCATTTTCTTGGCACCGTTGTCGGGGAGCAACGGCTATTCTAGAAGCTTTGAATTTCTTTTGAAAAGATTGCTAATCTTTTTCTCTCTCTTGTGTGCAAGTAAAGGAAAAGATGAGCAGCCGCACGACAAACACTCCATCAAATAGGTAATCTCTATTAGCCCTTTCTTAACTCCCTTAAAATCTGAAAAGGAATAAAAAGAAGAATCAACTTAGGGCTACCTGTGTTATACATAGTAATTCATCAAAATTGCCTATTTCAACACATGCTTAACTGTTCATCCAACTAAGGTAACTAGGGCTAAAACCTTCTTGATTGAACCCTAGATACTAAAATTTTGAGGCAACTAAAATGGACCAACTAGAGCCAATCCAAGGATTTAAAATCTAGGGTTTCTAGAGACACACCTTCTATTAACAAAGAAAAGATCTTCCTAAAAAGAGGTGTGCCTAAACCTTGTTTGAAAAAGATCTATACAAGAGGAACCCTAATCAAATCAGGCTCTTAAATCCATTTGAACCTTAAAAGAAAGGACCCAAAAGCTCTCAAAAGAACAAGAGGTGAAGTTGACCCCTTGGGTCAACCAACCTTCAAATTAGGTCACTTTTTCACTCAAAATACTTAAAAGTTCAAGTGGAACCTTAAGCACCTTGATCTTAAAGTAAAAGAGGTAGACTTAAGAGGTCAAGATCCCCATTCTGGTCTACTTGGAACAGCAGTGACAAAAGAGGTCGGGTGGGGGAAACCCTGTAACCCGTGGGGACGCTCTACCGTGTAAGGGTCTTCGCGGGACTCACCCTCTCTAGCTGCCCAGGTAATTCTCAGGTGGACGATCTTTTTGATCAAGGGGTCCATCTGCCCCTCACCTCTATAGTCACCCAACATTTTGGGTGTCTTGATTAGGTCCAGCACCTGCTAAACTCATCCTCTCCTTCAATGTATGCTTGGTAGGAGGTCCTTGAAACCTCCTTTAGAAATTCACTCTCCCCGAGGCCGAGCCTCGGTGCCCTTGTTTGTGCAACCAATCATTCACACAGCTCTTTTCCTCTGATTCTGAACAAAGTCCCCTTCTTCCATCTTGATTCAAACTTCGATTCTCTATCTTGATTCCACCACCTGATTCAAAGATGCAGCCACACCATTTAAGACTACCATTCAAAAAACCTGAATATCAGAGATCCATGAAAGATAAGATGATTGAGGATGCCTTTGAATTCTATGAAATCAAATGTAAACCCTCAACACCAATAGAAAACATTCAGGTTGATGTCCCAACAACCACAGCTTTCATCATAAACTGTGCCCAAATTCTGTTAACAGAAATTACAAAAGGATCAACCCGAGACATGCTCATGACAGGATACATTGAGATAGAAAAATTACACAAATCTGAATACCTTCAATACTTGACAAATCCTGTACTTTGGGAACAACACCAAGATGCCCTTATAAAATGGGTAGAAATGATGAGATCACTAGAACAGATTATCAACCAGAAATACCCGTATATACCAGAAACAGAGGATGAACCATCTTGGAACAGTATTAAGGATCAATCCAGTTTCCCAGATCTCGGGATTGAGGCACAGGGTGGTTGTGGATTCCCAACCCAGATAGAAGACAACATCGAATTAGGTTGGGATATTGCAGGAGAACACAATGATGAACCAACCCTAGACCATGAATTGCCAAGCTTAGAATTCCAAAACTCATGCAATAATGAGATCAGAACTGAACCTTTTGAGGGTATAAATTCCGCCCCTTATATTGATAAGGTAACCTTCGAAGGTTATTCGGACTTTGATTCTAGTAATCCTACCCACGTCCTAAACCTAGAATCTAGATTCGAAACTTATTGGGAAGATTATGAGGCCCCATATGAGAAAGATCAAATTTTTAAAGAATACGATTCCGGGCCTCTATTTGATGAATATCCCTCTCCAACATCCTCAGGAAATCTGATCGATTTTTCGGAAGACATGCCAATTTATGATACAAAAACTGAGGAGTTGGATGAGTGGGGTTTCAATTGGGTCTATCCTACCAGCTTGGAGCTCGAGCCTACACAGAACACCTTTTTAAGTCCAGAATTGACATATAGGCTAGACCCCAGTCAGGCTGCTGATTCCACATCTGATGATTTATGCTGTGGTGGAATTCATGATCATGAATCTCATTTTCGCAAACTTTCCAACAACTTCGGATCTGACTACAATTGCAGAGAGACTCTCCTTCCTGAACACACCAAGCCCATCTACGACCTCAATTCACATGACTCATTCTCTGACTCCGACTCTGAGGTCCTGGTTCCCGAGATCACTGATAACACAGAATCATTCATTTTCGATCCTCAGGAACCAAAAACAGAAAATGCCAAGAGTGATTACAACCTAGAATTCAAATCTTTTCTCGAATCAGATTTCTTTCATCCTACAGACACTCTTCAGGCATCTGATAGTTACCTAGAGGACTCTCTACAGAAAACCACCTATCATTCATTTCTAGAAGAGCCCTTAGACACAGTGGCCACCTCGTCCGCACACACAGAACTGATCAAAACCTCTTCCCAACCCCGACCCGCAACCAGACTCAATTTCTATTCAGATTCACCTCTCACCGAGCCGATTGCATTTCCACATCGGGTTTGGAACACTAATCAGACTACATACCATGCTCCATCATTCTCTGATCACCCCTATAGGGTTCCCGCGTCAATCACTCATTATTCTACGGGTCCCTATTCTGACCAGGCTGATTCGACTCAGCCAAACCCTGTATTCACACTTCCACATCCATCTGAGCCACATTGCATATGGTGGGTCCCACACCTTTTGATCTACATCTATCAACCCACCAGATTGATTGGGTTTGGGCTGCATCATCAGCCTGTTGATCTTAACAAGCACCTGGTTGGACCAACCAGGCTCTTAATCAAGGTGCTTGTTATATTAAACTCTACTGATTTGACCATCCCCTCTCCATTCCATTTTCCCGCTTGGCTGAAGGTGTCAAATTTAGCGCTCAATGGGAGGTAGCCCGTCATTCTCTTTGAAAACCTGAAACCTTTTTTGACACCTTTGTGCACTTAAGGTTCACCCTTTAAGACAGCCGACTCCACCTCAGATGCTTGCATCTGAGATTAGAAATCGTCCGCAACAGTCACCCTGACCCATTTACTCGTCAAAACATCGGTCCTAATGTATGAACTAAGTTAAATAAAAACCCCCTAGGTTACAATGAGGACATTGCAAATCTTAGGCATGGGGGGCTATGAAAGTTCAAAACTTATAAGATAAGGTTTCAAAGAAATTCACATATACCAAAAACACCATAAAAATTAAAAAAAATTTTGAAAAGGAAGAATAAAATGAGGAAAGAAAATTTTGTGAAGGAGAAGGAGAAAAGAAACAAAATGAAAAAGGAGCACAAAAATGTGAGAAAAGAGTGATAGTCATTAGTAAGGAACTAAGGAATTGACCTAAGTTCTAGACCTCATTCATGAAAAAATTGAAAAGTGCACAGTAAGATTAATAAGAACACAAACCTTAGGCATTCTTGGATAGACTCTGAGTACCCATTAAGATCTAGACATTCCTCAAGAGGTTGAGGAAAATGAAAAGCTTAAGTATTAGGTCCAAGGCTTAGGGAGTATTTAGCCTCATTAACTAACTTTTGGTTTACGGGACTCAGTAACCTAAGCACCCTAACCCCACACACAGCCTGGTTCAGTAAGCGTAAAAATCAAAATCACGCAGAAGCGTTGTAAAATTCTGAAAAAGAACACCTAGAGTAGGAGCGGCCGATCAACACAAGTTGATTTGGACGAGTTCCCAGCGCGGAGAGGTGGGAACCCCCCCTCGAAGATGCGTAACAAAATATCATCTCCTCGATACTTGTCTCTTAGGATATTTACATATCCTACTGGGGGTATGTAAGCACTCTGCTGGTTCAGATTCCATGGATGCCATTATCGCGAAGTGTCAATTGCCAGGGTCTGGATTCGGCCACGGAACACCACGGATGGGATGATCTCGAAATCTCAATAGCCAGGGTTCCAGGGATTGCCATGGGCGGTGCTATCTCGAAGCATCGATTGCCAGAAACCCTTGAGGATTGATGATGGGAACAAGGAATCTGATACAAACCGTGTTGAAAAGCCAATCCTAAGCTAAAATTAAAAAGAAAAAGAGAGAGAAAACTCTCCAAACAGAAAAATCTTCTATCTCTCTCTCTCTTACAAAACGCACTGCGAACTAAGCCAGGGCTAAAATCATTTCAAGCACGAGTTCTTTAACCACAAAGTCCAATAGACCTTAGGTTAGTTCTTGTGGACCTTAAAAACCTTTGCTAAGGACTGAGGCTAAGGCTAGACAGGTCTGGATCTTGGTTGGTACTAGAGTACCTTTTAGGCCTATGGTCGGCATTCTAACCTAATCTAAGTTCAAATGAAAAAAGCACTTATCTAAAATTATTAAAAACATCATGGTCTAGAACAAAGGTTAAAACCTTAAGTTTTTGCTAAGGGACTAGCAAAAGCTAAGCAAGGTGGTATGGTAAGAACCTCATCATGAACCCTAACTAGCACAATCTAACCTAGATATGCGAGAAAAAGCTCCTACATAACTCAAAGAAAGGCTTGACTTAGAGAATTCTGAGTTCAAGAAGAAAATAAGTCATAAGGGGTAAAAATGTAATTTCACCAACACAATCTGCAAACAAGGTAACTCAGGGTCTAAACATAGGTCAAACTAACCTAATAAGAAGGGAAGTGGGATGATATGATCCAACAAGGGCTACAGCAACTCCAAGGAATTAAATGACATTCTCTAACCCTAAAAAAACCCACTTCAATTCACGAGGTTCGAGGCAGGGTAAAAATTGACTAAATCCTCTAAAATTCATATAAAAATAATCTCTAGGGCTTAGAACCTTCAATTTGGCCTTAGAAACCCATTTTGACCTACATTGAGAACCATGCCCAATTAATGACTTAATTTAGGTTTTTACGTAAATTGGCCAGTCAAACAAGGTCTGACCTAGAAACAAAATTCACCATTAAAATACTTAGGTCCAATTTAGTCATGCATAAAAACTTGAGCCTAAGAAGAGACCTTCTTGACCGACTTTGCAATTTGGTCCTCATCTATTACTTTTTGACCCTCAACTTTAGAAACCCTTACATTTTGGCCCCTATTTTCCTCGTCGTTCTTTGCATTTAGGTCCCTCATGCAAGTCTCTGTGCAGCGCCATGCTCCGACGACTTTGCGCGGAGCATGGCGCCGCACAGGGTGAGGGGGATGTCCTGCAAATTGAACCTGGTGTTCCCTGCGACGTTTGCTGTCGCAGGGACACCGCCACGCCGCCTGACGACGCACACACCTTCCGTGTGAACGCGCGGAAGGTATGGGTCACACCTCTGGCCATTCTCCGACGAGGGAGGCACGTCGCCTCCCGGCGTCCACCCCTCCGCCACCGCCTTTATAAAGACCAGCGTCTCCAGCTGGTTTGGGCAACTTGGTCTTGACGGAGAAAACCCCAGCCCTTCCTCTCTACCCACTCTGATAGGAGCCCACCAGCTCCGGCGGCTCCTCCTCCTCCGTCTCGTCGCTCTGCTGCAATACCAGCAGCAGAGCCACCTTCGCCTGAACTCCCTGTGTCACGCTGTACCAAGCGCGCGCCTCCCTGCCCTCTTCCTCGTCGCCGCTCTCTCCCTCTGGGTGTTTCTTCTCCAGCGACAGTCGATACGACTGCCGCCCTGCTCCAGCCCCCTTCGTCCCTGTAGGTAGGTTACTGTTATTTCCCATCGTCCCCTCTTTCTTTTCCCCACTGCCTTTCAGTTGATTACCCCTCGATTGCGCCCGACCACCATCATCTTCCATCCCTCCGGCAACCCTCCGGCGAGTTTCCCCCGTCTATCCGCCGCTCCACACAACTCGCCAACTGTCCCAAAAGCTCCGCCTCACCATAGCCAAAAAATCCCACCCCTCCACTGCCACTCCACACCTCCACAACACTCCCTCGATCAAACCCATTTCTCCGGTTGCAGTCCGACCTAGGGCTGCCGCCAGACACAGCCCTGCAACCTGCTGCACCCCACACTACCTTCTCCATGCCACGACAAAGGTTTCCCTGTGGTCTGATTAGGCCGAGAGGCCCTGTTTGTGTTAGGCAGATTTTCAGCCCTGGCCGCCATTGGCGATGAAGCAAGGAGCTTCCAAGCGGGCTCCAGGCCTCGAAGTAGCAGGACTCCAGCCGAGGCGAATTGGAGAGACCCAGGTGAAGGTAGGTAGCTAGCACGCGAAGGGAAGCGAGGACACAGCTGCTGAGGCAAGGTCGCGATTCTTCCTGCAGGCGCGTGCGAGAAGGGACGAAGTTTAGTCCCACATCGTAAGATTTCGAAGCGCCGCACCCATTTAAATTGATTTTGTGTTTTTACCTAAGCGCCTAAGAACACGGGGTGAGGTCCCCTCACCCACTCACTCGCCTCGTCCACGACCCATGCCTCGCGGACCTGGCCGACCCGTTTACCCTGCACTCCTCGCGCGCCACCCACGCCGATGAGCCGGGTCACGGGTACGCTACCCGACCCGATAACCTAGCTCTGGGAGAGCTTCCTATGAGCGGTTTACAGAGAGAGAGATGTGTGAGTAGAGGGAAGGGCTAGGTTTTGCTGTGCCTTGTGCAGGAACAGGGCGCGAAGGAAGAAGGTTCACCACTTGGCCGCAGGAAGAAGAAGAGGAGCGGAAGAAGAAACTCTGAAAAGGCTCTGCAGCTAAGCAAGGAAGAAGACCAAGGAAGAAGAAGCGAGAAGAAGAAGAGAAGAAGAAGAAGCAGCGAAGGAAGAAAAGAGGGGAAGCACTGTAGCAGACCGCCGTTTAAGTTGTCTGATTGTGATATCAGACGACGGATGAAGCTTCAGAGGAGATAAAGCAGAGAAGAAGAAAAAGAAAAGAAAAGGCTCCGCAGCTGAAGAGAAAGAAAAGAGAAGAAGGAAGAAAGAAGATAACGACAAGAAAAAGAAGAACTGAAGAAGAAAAGAACTAGAAGACAAGCAGAAGAAGAAGAGGAACTGAAGGCAATTAGAGCCAAGGAAGAAGACCCGTTTAGATAAAGAAAAGAGAAAGAAGAGAAGAAGACAAGCAAAGAGAGAAAGAAGAGAAGAAGAAAAAGCCAAAAGACAGAAATCTATTTCTCCCTCTCTCTCTCTTATTTTTGTAATAAAGAAACATTGTACTTCTAGAATTCCAGTAGCCCCCTGAGTTCAACCTCAGGAAACTATTTCCGAGTAAAATTTTAATGGTAATGACAACCGAAGCTGTCTTATTTTATACAACAACGACATTACTGTAATAAGCATTAAAACAAACAAAGACTAGCCGCGGTTGGGAAACATCACCAGATGGGAATCCAATGGTTGAGATCTCTCCCTTGCTTGATGAGGCGATAGGAGGCAGGTGACGTGGCTACATCGCGACTGTTGGATGAGGATCCAACGGCCCACGGCTCTCCTTCCCAGATTGGGGCACGGTGAGGGGTGGCTGAGATGGCACCACGTGGAGCCATCGTGGCCATCCATTTTCTTCTCCTTGTATCTGATGATATAGGTCTCCGATTGAGTTGATTTCTGTGCCACTGGACTGCAAACATCGACCCGAATCTATCCGTGTGGTTGGATTTATCATCTGAGGTCTTGATATTCTTCAATTTTCCCCTTTGTGCTTGCTTCTTCTACAGACTCCCTAGGATGCTACCGGGGTCTGATTGATGCGCTCTTGAAAGCATTAAACTCTCGTTGTCATTTCAAATAAATCGATAAGGTTGGATTGTTCATCTGCAACTCTGGATTACCTAAAATTATTAATACCTCTCAAATAGCACATTATTATGTATAAAACATATAAATCGTCTAAGATGCAAAGTACCATGTGTATGCTTGCAGAATGTCAATGTTAAGCTAGGTTCTACCTTAATTCAGGAGAATTACGGCCTACGATTGCTGCGCAATCACAGGGTATGCTAGGGGTTTATTAAAGGTCATTTAGTCATTAATGGCTAATAAGTGGATCCATGTAGACAGAAACGAGTTTTCACACATTTTAAGAATTAATGGACATTTGAAACCCTAAAAACTAACCCACATAATTGACTGAGGTTCTGATCAAGATAAAATTCACATAAACCCTTTAAAATTCATATAAAAGTATTCTCTAGGGTTTGGCATCTTTGAATTGACCATCAAAACCCGTTTTGACCTAAAATAGAGTCACAAATAGACTATTGCTTTAATTTGGGATTTTACATAAATTACCTAGTCAAATGAGGTCAAAACTAGAATCCAACTTCACCATTAGATTCCTTGTATTCAAATCAGGTTTGTATCAAAATTTGAGCCCAATATAAGATTATTTTGACCTAGCTTGCATTTTAGTCCAAGTTTAACTCTTATTCTCTCAAATAACCCCTCAGCTTTTGAAATTATTATAAAAACCCACCTAACTTCTTATTCTTCACAAAAATGCCCCTGTCGCCATTACTTTGTGAACCCAAGAACCAATAACCTTCAATCAAGAGATTCTCCCTGATTTCATGACGAAATCCTTTCAAATTTGGAAGGAAGATTCTTGAGTTGCTCTTCAATCTGAGGAAGGTCTTGCCTTCCAAATCTCATCCAAGAGTTCATGCGAACTCTTGGAAATCCTAAACCTATTCCATTAATTTTGAGCTTTCAAAGCTTTATTTCCAAGCTTTGAAGCTCGCTCTTTGGCCTATAAAAGATCTCCTTGGCATTCCCTCTTCCTTCAGTAACTTTTTAGGCCCAAGTCCTCTTCTCTTCTCCCCCTCCGGCCTACTCCGATGTCTGCTCTGGCGATCTTATTCCTCCACCTTCTTTGCCCACCACCACGTACAATAGGCGGTGGGATCGTCTTCCTCAAGTTCTTCCGTGCCTTGCAATACCAACTGGTGTCTCCATCCTCCGTCGTCCTCGCCGAACTCCCTCATTAGAGCCTTCTCCTTCTTCAACGTCGGCCTATCACAGCCGGCGTTTCCTCCACCCTCTCTTCATCCGTTAGGCACTCCATTCGACTCCTAATCATCTACTAATTCCCTCCATACTTTCAAACTTCAGCTTCGACCTCCGACTCGCCCGCTTTGTCGTCATCTCCCCCATCTTCAGCATACCTACAGTGACCTCAATAGCCCGTTACACTCCACCAAATCGACTGCCGCCGATCCCAAATGCTTCGCCTCATCCACGTGAAGAAAACCCCTCAAGAAATTGAGGGGTTTGTTTGTCCTAATCTCCTACCTAACACCACCACCATCACGTTCACCGTCCGTCATCGTCCGACCTCCTCACTCACTCACGCGCACCACCAAGACCACCATCATGTTCACCATCTTCAGGCGATCCTCTTGAGCATATTTAACGAGGCCACGAGGCCATTTTCTACTTTTCAAGAACTGCCAAACCTCCACTGTTGCCTCTAAGCTCTCCAAAGTTAGCTATAGTCCTCCAGTAGTAGCCCCTCTAGGTTCCACCTCCAGGTGTTGCAGCTGACTCCCAGGAAGCGCTCCAGGCGTTCAATTGGACTCCATAGCCTTCTCCTCGGCCTCAATCAGAAGCGTCTTCAGCTGCTGCTGATTGCGATGAAGCTGCGTGTGATAGTCCCACCTCACAGAGTGAAGAAGCCCCGACCGCACTTAAATTGATTTTCTGATACCGGATGTTCTCCTCAACATGCATAAGGGGTGAGGTCCCCACCCACACACGCGCATACACATGCCTCTCTCACAATCATGCCATGCAGGTCTGTCCAGGATCCGTTTACCTGCCTAGAGTTCATTGGAGGGACATTGCAAAAGAAGTTACTTTCTTCACTATTACAAAGACATTAGTTAAAGATGACGTTTATTTTGAAGGGATGAAACTTGAATCTCGTCATCTTAAGGTTGTGCCTCCCATTTTAGCTAGACTTGTCTCTTGGAACTTGCATGGAAAATCAAGATCATTTGATCACATTTCTAGGGAGATTGCCTTCATCCTATCTACTTTATTAAACCGTACTAAATTGAATTGGTGTGATTTAAACTTGGACACATTATGTAGCACACACCATAGGAACCTTCCTTTAGGTGGCTTTATTTTCAACATGCTTCTCCATTTTAACATTGATTTGAAATGCCTGTTTGTAGATGAATCTGTTAAGAAGTTTGACTGCACTACTTTATTTCTTTTGGGTCTTAAGAAAGGAATTGAGGAAGAACAAGTAGAAGAAGAAGTTCCTCAGTTTTCACCTTCTACTTCCTCACAAGTTCCTCTCATGCTTCCTGATCCTTCTACTCATTCCTTTTATTCCACTTCTTAGGATTACTCTTGGGAGAATGTACAGGGAAATCAAGAGGCTTTTCAAAAGGCCATGTTTGATGCGATGAACCTTCAAATGAAGAGGCAACATGAAGATCATAACTATCTAAGGAGCTTCACCAATCAATATGCTATACAACTATCTCGTCTCGAAGACTGCATGAAGAACCTATAGTCTGGTTACTCCAAAGGAAAGAAAAAACTTTGATTCTTGCCTTTAGATGGCTACTTTGAGCCAATTGGGAATTTACTTTCATTGTTACCAAAATCTTTGTTATGATCATCATTTTCTTAACTTTCATGACGTATGTTTCTAACTTCCATATATTCATGTCTTAAAGTTTTTTTTGCTAATGCCAAAAAAGGGGGAGATAGATGAGTTGTGACTCATCATAGTTAAAATACCCAAGTTCAGCTAGAAACTAGGTTAAACACTATCAAATTAACACATGAAAAGGGTTAAGTGTGGGAAATAGAGAAAAAAGGCCTAAAACACCAAATCTGTGCTAAAAATGCACAATTAGGTCAATTAGTGAGATATTTTATTAAATACAAAATGGTGATCCAATTGCAAATTGAACACATAAATGAGCTCAAAACTCCAAATCAAAAGTGAAATTAACGTCTAATATGTTCAATTGAGCTTCAATAAAAACTTGGTTGCATTTGGACATCATTAGGGCCTTGCAATTAGAGTTTCATAATTAGGTCCTTCATACATCACATTTTATGCATTAGACCCATTTGTTATGCTCCAAGGACTGCTCTGTAGGCATTCTTAGCACTAATGGGCCTCCCTAATATCTTTTTACCGATTCGCCTAAGGGCCCATCTATAAAAACACCAAAAGAACATAGATCACCAGCTCTTCGCAGAACACTGTTCACACGAAGAACAGGAGCCATCCCAGCCATCCATCTCGTGATCCTCTCCTTTGGAAGCTTTGCGCAACTTGGCGCATGCATTCACCTCTACCTCCAGATCCCATCTAGCGGCTAGGATTTCACTTGAATCTTCACATGCTTCTCTCCTCTCATGTCCACCGCCCATGACCTAATTGGCTAATTTCACCCTCACAGTGAGTGGAATAAGTTCCAATCTCTACTTAAGCACCTCCCTTGATTGCATGCGCACTATCGCTCCCTCCTCTCTGAGTGATCCCTTCATCTAGTCTCCAGTTTCCTCCCCTATTTATCAATTGCTGGTGATAGAACTGGCTTCCCTCCTCCAATTCGTCACTGCAGTGAGCAGCTACAAGACAAGGATCCCATCCTCGTTGGAGATCTTCCCCTTCCCCCTTCATCGCTGCAATGACCAGGTGCAACCCAGGCATCCCATTCCTCTACTTAGCTAGGATTTTCAATGCTTTTATAGATTAGATTTATTGCTTTCTAGGAGTAAGATTAATTAGTGACTTGTTTGATGAATGTGTAGTTAAGTTTAGGAGTAGATGGAGTATATCCCGCACCTCCTCTGATCAATTCAAATTAGAGGGGAAGAATCCAATCACATTCACTTGATCATGACTCTTCCCTTGCATTCCATTTTATCGTGTTCTTCCCTCGATTTTAAATTCGCTGATCACCCCTTCATCAAGGTCTAATCTCAAATCTGAGGACCTTGGATCTCAGATCTAAAATTAGCACCATAAATCACTTTGGGGGGTCTCCCACTCATTTTTCAAATCCACAATGACCCCCCGATCTTGTTTCATAAACTCAAATTGCTCGATCGTGTTTTAAAATGATTTTTAATGTTTAAATTAGTGATTTCAAATCGATTTGAGGATTTATTGGAATTGATTGAGCTTTTGAGCATTTTAATGGTCTTGATTAGGTGTTATGTTATGTAAGGATTCCAATGCCCTTGAGTTTTGTTTTAATTGATGGATGAGCATGCACCTAATATAAGGCATTGGTTGGTGAGTTCTATCAAGGAGAATCAGTCTCCTTGATTTGAGATAGAACAAGGACTCAACGGGTCTTGATCAATCCACAAAATCACCTTGAACACCCTTCAATGGTGTTCAAGGAGATTAAGTGGAGAAATCACTATAAGAGACAAAGCAAAAGCCCAATTGGGGCAACATTTCACCCTCCATATATTTACTTTCCATAATTTTATCTTGGAGGTTGTTATTGAGATTGGAAAGGACTTCTCGGTGGAGATTTGAGTTGTGTTTAAAAGGGAGGGAAAATTCCATGGTATAGAATTGATTTCAGATCTTTCTCTTTGATTTTAAGATGGTTTTCAAACTTAAATCACTTCTAATTGGGACATTATGACCCAAATCAGACTTCATTAAGTTAGATCTTGGGTGTTGTTTACTGAAATCCCCAATTCAGAACAAGTGAAATTGAGACCTGATGGTTGTACAACAACCTTATAAATCACTTTAAGACATCCGGAGCTGTTGTTGCAGTTGCTACTGTGACTCTGCTAAATTCCAACAGCAGGACTACTACTATTGTTTAAAGCTGTTGCTGCAGCTATTGCTCCTATTGGATGATTTGAGATGAAAAGGGCAATGGTTTGGATTTGAGTTTATTAAGATAGCTGATATGTTCTAACTATTGTATACAATGTAAACAAGCTTTCATGTATTTGTAATGACTTTAAATCCAATTTGAATGCTTGTAATTTGGTTTTAAACTTTCTTTGTCAGCTAACTACTATGCTTAACTGTCCACATTGGTAAATTGAATGAATTTGAATGAAAAACCATGTTTAATTGCTTAAACACCTCCTATTTGTCTTGCTAAATGTTCTGAGGTGTTCATACTACATTGTCAGCCACTACAAAGCTTTCTAGTGCCTTAGGTTCACATTAAAAAACCCTTTTTAGGCCAAGAATGTGTTCCCTTTGTAAATAAGTAAAAATGTTATGAATAATACAAAAAAATAAAATAAACCCATCCTGGTTGGGATAAGATATATTCTTAAGTGTTTGCAAAGTTTCAAGGTCATCTAAACCTCTAGCTTGGTAGAACATACCAGCTGACAGTTCAGTATACCTTAGAATTTAATAAAAGAGCTCAACTATAAAAATGCCAAAAATATTTCCACTTCTCTCATCTCTTTCTTTCTCTCTCATCCCTGACCTCTAGAAAACTCGTAAAATCCATAAAAATTAGAAAAACTCCAAAAATACACAAAAACACTATGTATAATATGTATATACTTGTATATATAATTTATACTAAGCTATACGTGTATATACTGTTACATATGTATATAAACTGTATATATAACTTATGTATATATGCTATAACATAAATTAAGTATTTAAGAGAACTTAAATTTTATATAAAGTATTTATATAATTATTTATTAATTATAGTAACTTATATGTACTATAAAGTAAATAAATTAATAAACCCTATAAATAACATATTTGTGAATGATACTGCACATACGTATTTATATGTGTATAATGTACAATAATACACCTGTAACTTAAATTAATTATATATATACAATTAATAATTAATTTATTAAGTTATTAGCTAAGTTATTAAATTAAATTAAAATAAATTATTAACTTAAGTTATTACTATACTAACTTATATTGTATATTTGTACTATAGTATTTTAAATAACTTAAACTTATTTAATTATATTTATAATGTATTATACTATTTATACTTATTTTAAATGTAAAACACCCTGAAATCATTTATTTAAATGTGAATCAATTAAAATAAAATGTGTAAAATATAATAAAAATCTGTAATAAATACTTTAATATGTATATTACTACTGTAATAAGTCAATTAGACCATTAATTAACTAATTTATATTGTAATTAATAAATAAACTCAAAAATCAATATGTATAAATCACAATCTTTAGCTAATTTATTTATACAGCAAATATAATTATTTTTGAAAATAAACTATATAATTTTATAACCCTATATAAGGGTTTTACAAATATATAATTTATTTTAAATTTGGAACTAATTTGGGCCCTCAAATCAAGGGCCAAAATCTTCCATTTCACATGCTGTACACTAGATGGCAGCATCTGTGAGGTGCTAAGAAAAGTCCCACATCGTGGGAAGCAAAGTTGCTGCTGTCGCTTATATTGTTTTTATCTTCTGGGCATAGCAGTCGTCACAGGCACTAGGTGCCCAAAACCATGAACACCCTTATCTGAACTAAGTATTGGCATTGATTTGAAAATGTGAGTGCGGTACATGGGTTGGGAGCCGTGCATCATGCGTGGGCCTAATTAGGCCCATTAACGAGCATAAAACGAGATTTAAGATGTGTAATTAAGAAATTAGGGTGCCTCTTAGTAGAGGTCTGGTCCCACCCGTAAGGGTACTGTGTATCTCTCGGAAAGGTCATCTGCCAATTAATTAACATAATTTTGCCATTAAAGAGGACTAATTAAGGTGATTAACGAAGAAGAAACATAGAAGAGAAGTTGTCGAAATTGGCTAAGTGTTGGAGAGATCCCTGTGCCTGCGTGTGTATATATATATGTACAGATGTATATGTGTATAATTTATATAGTATAGATATATAATATATAGTGTAAATGTAAATAGTATATGAGTATACGTAGAGTAGATGTTTGAGTTATAAATGTATATAAATAAGAGATAGCTTTAGTGACAGATAATTATGTCATTGTAAATAGAATAAATGTTACTATAGACCCCTATTTTTACCTTAGCATTGTATATGATTTTTCCTAAGGTTTAGTAACACTTATATATGTCATTGTACATGCATTGTATGTTACTGTATATGTTAGTTTGTTAAATTAAGTTAGCATAGTATACATTATTATTTATTATTGTATATATGCATAAGTATTACTAATATAAGTGTAAATAAATAATATAAAGTATTTAATTATAATTTTTTATGCTTGTTTGTATATAATTATTTTCAAGCATTTTAATTATTTGTAACTGATTCTTTTGTATATAATTATTTCATTCTTTGATTATTTGATTCATTCATTCATTATTACACATAAAATCAATCTTTTTGGAATTAAGAATAATATTAAACTTAGAAAGTGGTATATATCAATAACTGTCTCCCAGTGAACGACTTGGAATAAACCAGTAAAAATTAAATAAATAAATAAAATTGACATGACAACGGTTTGTATTTTTGACACATACTACAACAACGACCCCTTTTTGTACAAACTGGTAGTCAGCGATTATATTTTTGGTGCCGCTGCCGAGTATAAAAACCCAACAGCAGTGTTTTATTGTGATTGTTTGACTATATGTCGCAGAAAGTCGATTATTTTTGGCGCCGTTGCCATGGAGGCAACTTTCTATACACCAAAATTATTCTTTAATTCTTTATTTGTAAGTAATTTTTGCTTTTGTAAATAAACATTCATTCATTCAAAACTTCATTGTATATAGATTCTTTTATTATTTTTTTCTTTTTGTATATACATTCTTTGATTCTTTCACTAATCATTTGTTGTTTTTGCAACACTTGAGGAGTAGGAGTAGCATCTTCTTTCAGGCAGAGTTCTTCTTCCTACCAGTTTTGCTGCGCTTCTAACCCGACTTCCTGGCAAAGCTTTTCCCTTAGAGCTACATTTTTATATTTTAGAAGATTAATATAGTAGCAGTATAGATTTAGGTATATTAGTTAGGATATTTGTTAGGCATAAATTGCGAGAGCCTATTCACACACATATCTTGTAATAATTTGGACTCTCTGGACTCTCGTATTATCTCTCTACTCATCTCTCATCGACGCGATTTTTCCGTTCGTGGGTTTTCTATATTGATTTATTTTTCCTTTGTTTTTGTTTGTTGTATTATATAAAAATCCAAAAAAAAATTATAAAATCAAAAATACAAAAGATACCTCATCCCTTATCTAGTTGTAGCATGTATTAGGCATCCATCTTTATGATTGCATTATTCCTTCTAGATTTTAATACCAAGTCAAATTGCATTACTTGTAGACTTGCTGGAGTCAGGTACGCATTTTCTATCCTTACTTAACTCCTACCATCTCTGCATTTGACTTAATTAACAAGACCATCTCTTGTGTTGAAAAGATTAAAAAGAGAGACAAGCAGCATAGAAAATACTTTCTAAACACTTGAATTAAATTCATAAGGAGACATAAAAATTTGTTTGAAACCCTGTCTGGTTTTCACTGCTATTGTGTTGATTGTGCTATCATGCACACAACACGATCACTTAAGTCACAAACACACGGGTTTCTATCTCATCTCCTTGAGCACCCATAAGATCTTGATTCGCACCTCAGTCTTATCCAGATTCCCGGTGGATTTTAGAGGTTTGCACTTCGCTACGTTATATTTAGGATGCATACAATTATTCTAAAACATTTATTTCCGTACTACTATTTTGCGTAGCTACCTATAGGAAAAATTTGATTTCTCTCACTTGATTGTTAGATTGGTCAATTATAGATTGAGATTGATTTGGGATTTCTGATTTGAGATTGAGATTGATTGTATCCTTCCTTGAGTTGTGACTGTTTTAAAACCGCATTTTCAAAAATCGACTCAATGAAAGGTAGGAGATCCCAAAACCCTGAGCTTGTACCTCCTTTGGGTGCTGATGCCCAAATTACTACTTCCACTTATTTGCCTTCCACATCCAATTCTATACCTCCTAGGCCTCAAACTCCGATCCACCACTCCACACATCCTGAGGATGATCATGATTCCTTACAATTCGATGATTTTGAAGAACTTCCTCCACACCTCTCTACACATCCTCCACCACCACCACCGCCACTAAACCATAGGATCCAGCCTCCTCCATATCCTAACTTTCCTAATCAACCACCACTGGAGAGAGGACCTATGCCTCATCTTCAACACCTGTTTGATACACAATTACAAATGAACACCCTTACACATAGGTGCAACAGCTGCACAAGCTGTTAACTTTCTAGCAAACCCCCAACACCGACCTTAAGCTAGGAATCCTTAGGCACCACCTCAACCTCGTAGACGTCAACTACGGGATTACTATAATACTGCAATTACACAACCTATGCCTATAGTACATTATCTCGATGGGGGTCGTGCTGCTGAATTGAAGCCAAACATCATTGCACTTATTCCTCACTTCTATGGTCTTGCTTCTGAGGACCCTTTTCAACATTTAGAGGAGCTGAAAAACCTTACTCAAACTCTAGGTTTGCAAGGTCATGATCAGCACACGCTTTTAATAAAAATGTCTCCTTTTCATTAAAAGACAAAGCTGCCTTCTGGTATAGAACTCTTGCATGGACTACACCTATAGATACCTGGGCTTCTTTGGAACATGAGGACCTAAAGAAGTACTTTCCTGTAGGTCGTACAAATGCTTTAAGGCATGCTATCACTACTTTTATCCTGAATTCTTGAAAACAAAATCACGAGGCTTGGGAGAAATTCCACGAGCTTCTTAGAAAATGACCCCACCATGGTGTCCCACGCTGGCAATAGGTCCAAATCTTCTATCATGGGCTCCATGATGACACAAAATTTTGTAGATGCCGCTTATGGAGGCAACTTCTTGTGTCGGAATGAGGACTCAGCTTTTGAGTTCTTCAAAGGCATGGCCGAAAACTTCATTAACAATGATTCAATGAGCGTGTTTAATAGAAAGTCCTCTCATTCCCACTCTCATTCAAGGGTACATGAAGCCCAATCCAATAGCAGAGACTTAGAATTAGTGGCTAGTCAGTTGGATAAGGTGGGCTTAATAGAGAAGAAAGTAGATGAAGTATGGAAATTTTCCTCTAAACCTTCATCATCTTCTTCTCAGTCACCTGCACCTCACACTTCTCAGTTACTCACAGGGAGGGAAACTATAAATAATCTATCTATGACACATCTTGCACTACCGGATTATACTCTATCCTTCACCGGTTGGAGGAACCTTTGCTCCTCCTTACACTGACTTCCCTACATCTTTTGGAGCTTCGGAGGAGCTCCATACCATTCACAATGATCCTTTTGCACAAACCTACAACTCTGGATGGTGTAATCATCCAAATTTCTCGTCGTCAGGAAATTCACAGAGACCTACCTATCAACAACCTTTTGCACCACCACTTCACAACCCGATCCGATCACCACCTCCACAAACACACGGGTATCCACTGTGTGCCTACCAACAACCCCAACCTAAGCTCGCCCAATACTCTCAACCTAGGCCTACACGATATGATCAGTTGCGGACAATCATGAAAGCTCTTGCTGACATGCAACAGAGACAGGACGTAGCACTAGATGAGATGAGATTCCAGCTAACACACTTGATGGAATCCCATTAACCACTTTCACTCCCATCTCAAGCAGAACCCAATCCAAGGAACATACCTGCCCAGTGGTATGTCCAACCCAGACCTAATCCTCCCCAAGGCCAAACACATGCCATATCACATGCCTTAAACAATCCTAATCCTTCCACATTTTACTCAGATCAGCAACCACCTTTTCTACCAAACCCAAATTCATCTTCTTCATCTTGACTCTGCATTCATTGATTAAAGAGGTGGAAGCTGTAGATTTATTTCTAGATACACTCTTTCTGTTTACTTGGACCTTGAGCCAAGTATCTTTGATTTGATACCCATTCTCTACTTAGGCCTTGTACCAAGTATCTGATTCTGATTTTGATGCATATTGACTATGGAGCCATTCTTAATCTTTAAGATTGACAAACCTCATTCCATTTATCATGATCTGAACCTTTCATTGAGCTTCATTGACTTATCAATTCACACCCATCTATCTAGCTCGTACATTCTTGACGCATTACTGGGTTTACACCTAGCTGAAGGTGTTAAACTTAGCAAACCTATCCTTTGTATATAGCTATTTTCATCTTTGTTATTTTCACCTTTCTTGCATTAGGTGTCAACCTATGCATTTTTAGCAACATTCATTATCACATATGTCACGCATTTCACTTATTAGCTCGACTTTCCACTCTGATCTTGTATCAGACTTGAAATCGACCGCATAGAGATTTTATCTCCTCATTCCGACTTCCTTCTGTCACCTAGTCTAAGATAGTGAAAAGCAGATAATGCATTTGCATCCACCCTATTCATACAATGAGGACATTGCATCATTTAAGCATAGCGGGTGTAAATGGTGAATCATTTACTGAAATACAATTGTAGACACACCTATAGTGTACATAGTATAGTATTATCAAAAATACCAAAAAAAATGAAAATTTTTGAAAAATTTGAAAAAAATTACAAAGTCAAAAAATACAAAAAAATGACAAAACACAAAAATTTCAAAAATACAATAAGGGGCGACATGATCTCTAAGGTTAAAAGAACTCCACAACAAATTCTAAGAGAAAAAAAAGTTGAAAAGAATATAAGTGTTTAGTTATGATCTTATAGCTAAAAAAAAAAATAGAATAAGTGTTTAAGGAATTCAACCTTTGCTGGTTAGACTTTCCAGGCTACTATAGCTTGATTCGCTCAGGCATTGGCATAATACACTTTAAGCTTTGAAAAGATAGACCAGGATCTCTCCTAACTTAGGATGTATTCTTGTACCTAAGTCACCAGTATAAGATTCACTGGTTTGCTTTGACTTAGGAGTCTAAGTAACCTTGGTTTACACTACACAGTGTCGGGAAAGTCCTTGTGAATTTGAAATTCAACCCTAGTGTTCATTAGGGAAGGTGGAGTGCTTACCTATGCGTACAGGTAGACTCTTTGTCCTAGTCTTTAGTCTTGTGTCTAGGGGAAGCTCTTTCCACTAAGGAACTCACCACCAAATAGGGTGTGCTCTATCAAATACAGTTGTCAGAGACATATTGATAGTTACTTGTGAAAGAAAAAAAAATCTTTGAAATAAGTCAAGTATGTTTTCCAAGTCCTATAAATACAGTTTTCCACCAAAAAATGTTTTCAAGGTGCAGTACAAATATCCTGTTCCACCAAATATTCTTTGAGCCACAAATGCAATAAGAGTTGGACTTGAGTTTTCCTCATTTTTGAGAGTTAATCCCAAAATATGAGCTGAAGCTAGGACTAACCTAGACCTAAAAAGAAGTCAAACCCTAGGATTGAGTTTTGAAATTCATTTGGTTAGTCCTGACCCATCACTAAGCACAACCATAACCTGTTAGATTCTGAGTCTTGTAAAACCCTCTGAGTTCTGGAATTCGACTTAAGGTTTAAATATCAAGAGTCCTTGTTGGTTGAGAGATGGTCTATGTCATACCAACTTAAGTTCTAGTCGGTCTTCCTAAGCGACAGGTTCATACAATGTCCAGACATAAACACAGCTGATTTATCAGAAAAAATCTTTCAGCTTAAAGATCATCTCTAAACACATGACTTTTTGAGAAAAAGAAAAGAAGAAAACTAGAAATCTCATCACACTTACCTTGTTGATACTTAATATGCTTTGCACTTTAATGGGTTATTTGCTAAGGGACTAGCAAAGCCTGAGCATGAAAGTATGATGAGTTGTGACTCATCATAGCTAAAACGTCCAAGTTAAGCTAGAAACTAGGTTAAACACTATCAAACTAACACATGAAAAGGGTTAAGTGTGGAAAATAGAGAAAAAGGGCCTAAAACACCAAATCTGTGCTAAAAGTGAAAACTTAGGTCATTTAGTGAGATATTTTATTAAATACAAAATGATGATCCAATTGCAAATTGAACACATAAATGAGCTCAAAACTCCAAATCAAAAATGAAATTAACTTCTAATATGTTCAATTGAGCTGCAATAAAAACTTTGTTACATTTGGACATCATTAGGGCCTTGCAATTAGAGTTTCATAATTAGGTCCTTCATACATCACATTTTATGCATTAGAAAACCTCCAAGGACCTACTTGAAGGCCGTAGGAACCCATTTGTTACGCTCTAAGGATCGCTCTGTAGGCATTCTTACCATTAATGGGCCTCCTTAATATTATTTTACCGGTTTGCCTAAGGACCCGTCTGTAAAAACACCAAAAGAACACAGAGCACCTGCTCTTCGTAGAACATTGTTCACATGAAGAATAGGAGCCATCCTAGCCATCCATCTCATGATCCGCTCGATCTTGCGGCCCAGATCCTTTGGAAGCTTCATGCGACTTGGCACGTGCTATCACCTCTACCTCTAGATCCCATCTAGCGGCTAGAATTTGACTTGAATCCTCGCGCACCTCTCTCCTATCATCTCCACTGCCCATGACCTAATTGGCTAATTTAACCCTCGTGGTGAGTGGAATCAGTGCCAAGCTCTACTTAAGCACCTCCTCTGATAGTGTGCGCGCTATCGCTCCCTCCTCCCTGAGTGGTCCCTTCATCTACTCTCTAGTTTCCTCCCCCATTCATCGGTTGCTGGTGACAGAAGTGGCTTCCCTCCTCCAATTCGTCGCTGCAGTGACCAGCTGGAGGCCAGGGATTCCATTCCTCACTAGAGATCTTCCACATCCCCCTTCATCGTTGTAGTGACCTATTGCAATCCAAGCATCCCATTCCTTTACATAGCTAGGATTTTCAATGCTTTCATAGATTAGATTTATTGCTTCTAGGAGTAGGATTAATTAGTGACTTGTATGATGAATGTGTAGTTTAGTTTAGGAGTAAATAGAGTAGATCCCGCACCTCCTCTGATCAATTTAGATTGGAGGAGAAGAATCTACTCACATTCACTTGATCATGACTCTTCACTTGCATTCCATTTTATTGAGTTCTTCATCTCTCGATTTTAAATTCGCTGATCACCCCTTCATCAAGGTCTAATCTCAGATCTAATGACCTTGGATCTCATATCTGAAATTAGCACCATAAATCACTTTGGGGGGTCACCCACTCATTTTGCAAATCCACAAAGACCCCCCGATCTTGTTTTATAAACTCGAATTGCTCGATCATGTTTTAAAATGGTTTTTAATGTTCAAATCAATGATTTGAAATTGATTTGAGGTTTTATTGGATTTCATCGAGCTTTTTGAGGATTTTAATGGGCTTGATTAGGTGTTATGCAAGGATTCCATTGTCCTTGAGTTTTATTTTGATTGATGGATGAGCATGCACCTAATATAAGCCATTGTTTGAAAATTCTATCAAGGAGAATTAGTCTCCCTGATTTGAGATAGAACAAGGACCCAACAGGTCTTAATCAATCCAAAAAATCACCTTGAACACCCATCAATGGTGTTCAAGGAGATTAAGTGGAGAAATCATCATAAGACCCAAAGCAAAAGCCCAATTGGGGCAACATTTCACCCTCCATATATTTATTTTCCATAATTTTATCTTGGAGGTTGTGATTGAGATTTGAAAGTACTTGTTACGACCCGATTCCCGAATCCCTACAGGACATGGGAATCGGATCGACTCGACTGATCCCAAGACCCAGTCATTCAACGAGAAAGTAACAAAAAATAAGTAAAAATAAACCACATTCACCATGCAAGCAACTAACAGTAACAAAAGTATAGCAGTAAAGAAATAAACTACTACAGTACACACCACCACAATAGTAGAGAATTTAAACAGGTACAGGAATATAAAGTTACAACAAAAGAGTACAGGAGTGTAACAAAATACTTACTACAGTAGAACGGTACAACAAAAAAAAGTACAACTACTGGGCTCTACTGGGTCCAGCACCCTCCGCAGCCGTAGGCTCTGGCTACTCAACACCTAGACCTAAAAAAGGTTGCAAGTACGACGCGTCAGCGAAACGGTGAGTAGAGTGGCAACTAGCTAACTAAAAATAGTAAAGGTGGACAGGTAGCTATTATTTTCAATTTCTTTATTTATTAAACTAATTATTCTTTCTTTCATCACTTGGTTTATTTATCAGGTCTTTTCTTGATCTCGAATGCTCCTCGTGGGAACGATCTTGATTGTAGTCCTTTCAGAAGAGTAGAAGTAGCACGTGGTGCTCTCCTGGCCGAGAGAGTCCCACGTGGTGGTCCTACCCTCAGTCAACCACCCCAAGGTCGCTAACAGACGTAACAGTGACTATAGCACGCACGATAAACGCACGGGTAGCTACCCTGCACTAGCACGCGGTCAGTCATTTCCGTTAACGGGTGCGCCCAAAGCACAGCATGGAACCAGTATAGGGCATAGCCCTCTCAGTAATAGGGGTCTAGCCCCTCCACAGAAACCAAATAGGGGTCTCGCCCCTCCATAGTCCGCGCACCCTCGCCTGACTACCCTAGTTTGCCTAGTGGGCCTAACAAGTCGGTGTAAGACGGCTAACTGAACCCCAGGCCCTGTGGGGTGGCTAGCTCTCTCCCTACACTAGTATCTCTCCCCAGTACTGTGTACGCGAGGGCCAAAAAGTTGATACAAAGTGGCCATTCCTAACCTCAGGTCCCAACCCTAGGGTGGCTAGCTTCGCTCTGCACTAAGAGATAATATGTGCTTCCCTTGGTACCACGTACCCAAGAGACAACACACTTTCCCATTCACATTTCCAATTCCATTCTATTTATTTCCAGGAGCTCTACTCCTAATTCCCCGTAGGGTTCGTGCTCATGTTTCTCAGGCCATGCCATACTAGGTTTCATCATTTCAGGTTTATTCGCATATAGCACGTGTTTCCAACATTCAATCTTTCTTTTCCAATTTATATACAAGCAGCTCGAATTTAATTTCAAACAACAGGAATTACATGTGGTAGTTACTAACAACAGTACTCTACATTTCACAGGCAACTATTATCCAATTACAGGTAATTATTATTATTTTATCTACTCATCCAAGACTGCAATTCAGGCATTCAGTACAATCATTCCAGTGCCTAGGATCTATCATTCAATCTAGTGTTTCTGGTACTAGGATTCATGCCATACCCTAGGATCTATCATTTATTCTAGATATGCATTTATGTTTGTAATTAACTAAGGGAAGCCACTCTACCCGCAAAATCGGGAGTAATGGGGGCGTGATCGGCAGGTCCACGTGCCTCCGCAACCCCCAAATCCGCAATAGAACGAGGTCCTAACACAAGGATCAACCACAAGAAACACTCATAACATGATAAAAAGCATTCCAACAAGTAAAGGAACTTATATGAAGAAGAACAGAATCTTAAACGTGAAAATCGGACCTCAAACGTACCCCAAACAGGTCAAAAATGAAAATTCTGACTCAATTTAGACGTCTAGAGCATCATCTAGACGTCTTAAAAGGGGTCCAGATCCATACCTCACTCTGCACTGCTCCTCTGACGTCTAAGGATCCTACTGAACTATTTGGACCTAGTTCCAGATGTCTGACTATCCCTCAAGATGTCTGGAGACGCTCTCCGCCATCTAGTGCCTCGCCCAGTGAAAGATGTATGGTCGGGACCCTGTTAGGTTACGTTAATATGGTGATTTTATCGTTGAAATGTGTATATTGGTTAACCTAAATCGAGCCTAACCATTTCTTTACAAAATTTTTTACTTGGCTTGCTTGATTTTATGTTGGTCACTTTTAGGCCCAGGGTCGAACTCAGGGAAGTGGGATTAGAAGTGAATCAGTTTCTACGTCTTTCCTACAATGAATCTCTTCCATTCGTTTATTGTATTTTTGGTGTTTCTCTATTTAAGATTATTTTCCGATAATTCTTGTCCTTGAGGTACACCTTAAAAATCAGGTTCTTGGCTTTGAGCCAAATTAGGGTTTCAAAACTAGTCTTGCTATTCGCAAGACTGAGTACCTATAAGTCAAGGATTATCTTTTTTCTTTTATCTATTTTTTTATCTTTTTACTGGCAGGAAAGAGAAACAGAAATAAAGTAAATATAGTATATATATATAGGTATATATTATATATGTATAAAGGGGTGGGGGTGGGGGTAGAGATGGTGTGTAGCACGGTGTCGAGTCGGTCGTCGTCTAGAAAGATGCAACCAGCAGGACGAAGTGCCACGTGGAATGTAAGGTGGATGGGTGGAAGATGAGTGCGAACACGCTTTCCGTACGTGTGTATCGGGGAATATCAGCAATTGGTGTAGATATTCCTGTGATACCCCGTATGGTAAGTGATATGAAAATATATATATCTATATGTATATATATATATGGTTATAACTATATAGGTATATGTGTACTTATATATGTATATATGTATGTATATATATATGTATATATATATAGATATGTAAATATATGTATAGATAGATAATGTATAGATATGTATATATATATATATGTATATGTATGTATATATAACTATATAGATATATATATATGTATATATATATATATAGTAATATATGTATATAGATATACGTAGATAGATATGTATATATGTATATATATATATATATGTATATATATATAGTTATAGAGATATATGTATATATGTATGTATATTTGCATATATATAGACATATATATGTATAAGTATGTGTGTATATATGTGTGTGTATATATATATATATATATGTATCTATACTTATACTTAGCTATATAGGTAATAACATATAGATATATATATGCATATATATATATATATATATTTATACCTATATAAGTATATGTATATATGTAAATATATATGTATATATATATATAAGTATATAGATATATATATATATGTATGTATATAGACTAATACATAATTATATAAGTACTAATATATGTATAGATATATGTATATATATATATGTATATATATATAAGTATATAATAGTGTATAGGTGAGAGTGTGTGTGTGCAAGAGTGTGAGTGTGTGTATGTGTCGGCGAAGAGAGTGAGGGAGTGTTGTGTGTGTGAGAGAGAGAGAGAGAGAGAAAGAGCACCTGCTATGAAGAAAAGGTGCTTCTAAGTCGTCTGCAGCAGTGGGGCGACGTCTGGTGATCCACGCGCGTGCGCAGGCGCGTAGGCAAGCGGAAAGGCACGCGCATGCAGGGGAGTGGGCGCGGAGGAAGGAATGCAGCGCACCATGCTGTGTGAAGAGTGGGCACTGAAGCGGGCGGGTGCGGGCGAAGGGAGACGCTGAAGCGGACGAGCGCTGGTAGACGTGGACGCACGCAGACACACGTGCGGGCGCTGGCTAGCTGCGGTTACGACGTGTCGGGTGACCGATTAAGTGAGAAACTTACCGGTCACCGCACTGCAGCCACAGTGTTCCGCTGGAATGCCTGAACAGTGGCTACAGTGCCGGGGCGAGCAGCTCGACCGGGCATAGCCGATGCTGTGAGTGCGGGAGGCGTGGACGGCTCGGCACGTGCGCAGAAGAGGCTGCGCCATCTGGTGGCTTATGCGGAGAAGTGGGTGTACGCAAAGAAGCAGGAGGCGAGGGTAGCCTGCAGGCGTAGAGTGAATAATTGAGAGGGGAGGAGAGGCTTAGCAGCAAGATGGTGAATTTTGCAAAGCAGCACTTAAGGAAAAATGTAGATTGCGAGGCCATTTTATTCACTCTCCTCCCCTCTCAATTAAATGCATGCATGAGTGTATTTTTACAAATGCGACTATGTCTACCTAATATGCACTGGTAATGCTAGGAAATAGCACAAGACGGCACAATTGCAGGTGTATTTTTGTGGTGCAATCATACCCCCATGCCTATCTTTTGCTAGTCCCTGGCAAAACATTTTTGTGTTGTATTTAGAAATGATCTTAAGCTGAAGATTTTCTTCTGAGGCAACATAGGTGTGTTTATTGTTGGATATTGTGAGAACCAATTGTAAAGAAGACTACCAGTACTTAAAGTCTCACATGACCTAGACCATCTCTCAACTAACCAGGACTCTTGATATTTAAACCTTAAGTATGACTTCCAGGACCCAGGAGGTTTTTGCCGTACTCGAGAGCTCAAGAGCTTATGGCTTGTGCTTAGTGAAGGATCAAGACTGACCAGATGAACATTAAGACTCAAGCCCAGGGTTTCACGAATTTTTTAGTATAGGTTGGTCCCAGTTTCAGCTCATGTCTTCGAATTGACCCTTAAAAAGATGACTAAAAACTCAATTCCCATTTTCTGATATTTGTGGCTTAAAGAAAACAGGGTATTTTCCCAGAAGAACTTTTTTGTAGGAAGATTGTACAGACATTTGTGAGATATACTGACTTATTTGTATCTCTTTTTTTTTTTCTGAAACACGTGTCAGTATATCTCTTACAACATTATCTGGAGGAGCACACTTTTCTTTTTGGTGGGAGAGTTCCTTTTTGGTGGAAAGAGTCTTTCCTAAACACAAGACTAAAGCCTAGGATAAAAGGTCTACCTGCGCGCACAGGTAAGTACTCCACCTTCCCTAATGAACACTAGGGTTGGGTCTTCTGTTCACCTGGTCTTTCTTGATATGTGTAGTGTGAACCAAGATTACTTAGGCTCTCGAGTAGAAGCAAACCAACGGATCCTGTAATGGTGTCTTGGGTACAAGAATACGTCCTTAATTAGGAGAGATTCTGATCTATTTTGTCAATGCTCAAGTGAATTAAGCCGAGCCTGAGCGAATCAAGCTTCTATGGCCTGGAAAGTCTACAAAACAGTGGATGAAAATCCATAAACAATTATTGTATTTTTGTTTCAGCCTTCAGATCATTACTAAACACCATTTTCATTTTTAATTTATATATATATATAGAGAGAGAGAGATAGAAACTACATGATACCATAAAATACCCAGATCCTAAGGATGCCTATCCACCCCCCCATGCCAAATGATGCTATGTCCTCATATGCATGCAGGGTAGGGTAGAGGAAGGACGAAAGATCGGGTAACAAGAGCTGTGGTGCAGGGTATACAGCAGGGTGGTAGGGTGGGTGGATGGTGGGTGGTGAAGTATCTGGCATTTCTTGGGATGAGTGTCCCAGGCGAATCAGAAAACAAGTCAGGGGGAAGAAGTTGGCCCTCAGATTGGCGAAGAAGAGGGGCTTCTAGGATAGATGGATCCAAGAAGGAATAGCCCCAGTGATTAGTATATGGGCTCAAGGTCCCTGTGTGGATTTGCAATTCTGCCTGATTTGGCAGGAAAGAAAGGGCAATCCGATCTTCAATAGTGTAAACTGGTGGTGAGTAGCCCGAATATGACTCAGACCACGAGGTATGGGAAGCGGAGAAAACCTCGTCAGAGAGGTCCCTGAGATCGAGTCGCCATGCGTAGTTGACTGATCTCAGCATTCTGCTGTGCCAATTGGTGCTGAAGAGAGGTCATGTTCTCTTCATGGCGCTTTGACATTTCCGTCATCATTCGCATCAATTTGTCAAGAGGACTTGATGCGTGTTCAGTTTGCGGTACACAAGGGCCTCAAGGCGGATTCACCATAGGATTAGACTGGGCCCTTGAGATGACGGGTGTGGAGGTCGCATTGGTCCACCCGCGGGGTTTTGGCGTTGTGGGTTGTTGGACCATGCGAAGTTCAGATGATTTCGCCACCCTAGGTTATAAGTAGCAGAGAATGGGTTGTTCCCTAGGGCGCAAGCATCTTCTATGCCAGAAGACGTGTCTGCATGCAAATATGCTTTCGAGCACACAGAGTCTTGGTCCTCTGTGTCAAAATACTGGCTCATAGAAGCCAGTTCCACATGACTTACCGAATCGCTCAGCGCGACACTCGGTAAGAAAGGTCATACGAGGTTTCTTGGGATAAGCCTGGTGTTGGAAGAATTGGGATTGTGACGAAGTAGTGAGGTGGGGGTGTTTGCCATAGAACGGGCGGGGTTGGCCAGAAGCTCGTCCAGCTTCTTATTCATGACGGAGACTTCATCTAATTTCTATGCGATAAGGCTGAGATCAGTGGATGAATGGGAGGGTCCCGTGTCAACTTCGTGGACATTACGGGGTAGGCTGGTACGATTAAAGGTGACAATGGAGGCATTGTTCGTTGAGTTTTCACTCATATTTTCAAATAATTCGAATGCTCCATTCTCTTCTTTATTCATAAAATTCCCTCTGCAGGAAGCATCTTCAATTTGCTTCAAAGTCTCATTTAGCCCATAGTAGAAAATCTGGGCTATATGCCACTTAGGCAGACCGTGGTGCGGACACTTCCTAAGGAGGTCATTATATCTTTCCCATGCCTCATGAAATTGTTCGCCGTTTTGTTGCGTAAATGAAGTGATAGCACAGCGAAGCGCATTGGTTCGCCCGATTGGGAAGAACTTCTTGAGAAACGCTATTCGCATCTCTTCCCAAGAGTGGATGGTTCTCCCAAGGATGCATAACCACTGCAACGCTTTATCCCGCAATGAAAATGGGAACATTTTCATGAGGACTATAGGTAACCCAATATTTCTTAGTTTAAAAGTTTCAGCCAATCGGGTTAGGTCTTCCAAGTGGAGAAAAGGATCTTCACTTGTAAGACCATGGAAGTGAAAATTTATTAGGCCAATTATGTTAGGTTTCAGTTCAAAGTCGTCCCAGCCCATGGGGACTCGAATTTGTCCTATGGTCTCTGTAGCAGCGGGATTCTAATAGGAGCTAAGAGACCAAGGCTCCTCCCGTTCAGGAGGGTTCTGCATTTCCTCCAATGTTTCCCTTATGGCTTCAATTTGTTCATTATACATTTCCATTTAGGCTTGGAGGCGGGTTATGGGATCTAAGGCTCCACCACCTGGTGGGTTCTGAGGGTGGTTTCCTCCCTCGGGATTTGGGGGTGGGTGTGCAGCCATGTTTGTGGAGGAGGAGGACAATTCGGCTTCTTTTCTAAAATTATCAGGCAATTCACACAGTTCAAGGTTTTGTGACCTCCTCCCAAACATGCACTACCGCAGGAAGAATTGGGGGGATACAAAGGGAAAAGAGATGAGAGAAATGATGCTGCAAAGGTACACTTGATGACAAATCAATACAATCAAATTCCTAACCTCTACAGTGTGCCCTTAGACCTAAAGATCTAAGTTACCTACTATCACGAACTACGGAACCGAATGCGAGCACCGCGGAACTACCGAGCTAGATTGAAAGGCGGTTTGCCCCAGTCTTAGACACCCGATAGCACACAAGAACCCTCACCAGTACGGAGGCGCTACACGCAGGTAGTTAGACCTCCAATCCTTAACAAGAGTCAAGTTGCTACAAGTTTTAGTTAGTGGCTTAAGATCAAGTGCTTCTGGAATGTGAAGGGCATTCTTTTACAGGTAATGCCCAAGTGATTGATTTTTAGAGTGTGTAAACCAAGCATGCAATGGGGAAATCTCCCAGAATTGAAGTTTTAATTGGTGAATGGTTTTTAGAATTTAGCCTTAAGTAGTATGGATTTTAGGATTTCTCTGAATTACCAATTCAACCAATCTCCAGGTTTTGTAAGAATACAGTTTTTTTTCTAAGCCCAACAAACCCTTCTTCAATGTCAATTGGTTAATGCATGCTAAAATGCAATGGGCTTCCCTAGATGGAGATTTTTATGTGTGGATGCATAAATCAGTTTTTAGATTAGTGTGAAAGGGAGCCAAAACACTTCAATTCAAGTGCTCCCAATCACCAAAATGATTTCCGCACACACAAGACTCAACCATAAGATAAAGAAAATCAAATTGTTAGGGTTGAAGTATTCGGGATCGAATCCTAAGCACGTGAAAGGTCGTGGTGGGGTTAGAATCAACTCAATTCCAAGTCTCCCCACCAAAAAGGTGGTCTCAAATTTGCAGATAAATGAGGCAAAGAGGGGTGCAATCAATATTTTTATTGGCCTCAAAGAATACTTCACACGGTGAAAGATTCAAGAATCAAGATTCTTGGATCTTCGCTATGCGAAGCTTTGCGGGAAATCCCGGGGTGGTGGGAGTGAAGACAAACAATCAAACAAGTGGTTTTTAATCCACTTACCCCAAGAGATCCCAAGAAGTTTTTCTAGTTTTTTTTTTATTTTTTATTTATTATGGTTACAAGTTACCCTAAGTTGCTAAGAAAGAAAGACTTACTTGTTCAGCAAAGTGTGCGAAGCTCTAGTGCGGTGTCGGCGACTTCACGCTCTCGTTCCCGCCTTGGATCTGCCCACGTTTTCGACTTCGTCTGCCTACCTTTTCCTTGCAACTGGTTCACCTGCACACCAAAAAATAGAAACACCCATGAAGAGAAGGGTGTGAGAAGAGAAAAATTAATGGAATGGAATAGAAACTTACTTGAATGCACACTTCCCCGCCAACGGCACCATGAAAGATGTATGGTCGGGACCCGATTAGGTTATGTTAATATGGTGATTTTATCATTGAAATGTGTATAGTGGTTAACCTAAATCGAGCCTAACCATTTCTTTACAAAATTTTTTACTTGGCCTACTTGATTTTATGTTGGTCACTTTTAGGCCCAGGGTCGAACTCAAGGAAGTGGGATTAGAAGTGAATTAGTTTCTATGTCTTTCCTACAACGAATCTCTTCTGTTCGTTTATTGTGTTTTTGGTGTTTTTCTATTTAAGATTTTTTTCTGATAATTCTTGTCCTTAAGGCACACCCTCAAAATCAGGTTCTTGGCTTTGAGCCAAATTAGGGTTTCAAAACTGGTCTTGCTATTTGCAAGACTGAGTACCTGCAAGTCAAGGATTACCTTTTCTCTTTTATCTATTTTTTTATCTTTTTACTAGCAGGAAAGAGAAACAGAAATAAAGTAAATATAGTATATATATATAGGTATATATTATATATGTATAAAGGGGTGGGGGTGGAGGTGGAGATGGTGTGTAGCACGGTGTCGAGTCGGTCATCGTCTAGAAAGATGCAACCAACAGACGAAGTGCCGCGTGGAATGTAAGGTGGATGGGTGGAAGATGAGTGCGAACACGCTTTCTGTACGTGTGTATCGAGGAATATCAGAAACTGGTGTAGATATTCCCTCGATACCCAGTATGGTAAGTGATATGAAAATATATATGTATATATGTAAATATATATATCTATATGTATATATATATATATGGTTATAACGATATAGGTATATGTGTACTTATATATGTATACATGTATATATATATATGTATATATATATGTATATATATATAGATATGTAAATATATGTATAGATAGATATATGTATAGATATGTATATATATATATATTTATATGCATATGTATGTATATATAACTATATAGATATATATATATATGTATATATATATAGTAATATATGTATATATATATATAGTTATAGATATATATGTATATATGTATGTATATTTGTATATATATAGATATATATATGTATAAGTATGTGTGTATATATATATATATATATATATGTATCTATACTTATACTTAGTTATATAGGTAATAACATATAGATATATATATATATGTATATATTTATATATATTTATATGTATATAAGTATATGTATATATGTAAATATATATGTACATAGACTAATACATAGTTATATAAGTACTAATATATGTATAGATATATGTATATATATATGTATATAAATATATATAGATATAAATATATATATATATAAGTATATAATAGTGTATAGGTGAGAGTGTGAGTGTGTGTGTATGTGTCGGCGGAGAGAGTGAGGGAGTGCTGCGAGAGAGAGAGAGAGAGAGAGAGAGAGAGAGAGAGAGAGAGAGAGAGAGCGCCTGCTATGAAGAAAAGGCACTTTTAAGTCATCTGCAATAGTGGGGCGACGTCTGGTGATGCACGCGCGCGCGCAGGAGCGTAGGCGTGCGGAAAGGCGCCCGCACGTAGGGGAGTGGGAGCGGAGGAAGGAACGCAGCGCACCATGCTACGTGAAGAGCGGGCTCTGAAGCAGGCGGGTGTAGGCGAAGGGAGACGCGGACGCAGACGCTGAAGTGGGCGGGCGCTGGCAGACGCAGGCGCACGCAGATGTGCGGGTGGGCGCTGGAGCAGGCACGGGAATGGACGCGGGTGCGGGCTAGCAACGGTTGCGATGCGTCGGGTGATCTGTTAAGTAAGAAACTTACCGATCATCGCACTGTAGCCACAGTGTTCCACTGAAACCCGTGAACAATGGCTATAGTGCCGGGGCGAGCCGCGCGATCGGGCGTATCCGGTGCTGTGAGTGCGGGAGGCGTGGACAGCTCGGCATGCATGAGGAAGAGGCTACGTCAGCTGGTGGTTTGCGCAGAGAAGTGGGTGTATGCGAAGAAGCCTGCAGGTGCGCCTGGTGGCCTGCGTGCGGGCACGTGGTGGCCTGCGCTCTTGCTGCCGCCACCTTGCTGCTGCCGCTGTGGAGCTTTGAGCTTCAAAGCTTGAAGCTCTTGTGGCAATGGCGAAAATGCTTCAAACGAAGAAATCAGGGAAGAGAACCACCATGCCCACCAGCACTTTGATGAGCTGGGCAGTGGTGGACTCACGGTGATGGTTGTGCACCACAGTGAGGTACTCCTGCCCGCAGAGTGGCTCATCAGAGGAGGAGAGGCTACGTATGGAGGGAGAGGGGAGGAGGTGGCCTGGATGGGAAGAGCTACTGTGTGGGTTTTTTCGTGGACCAGGCTCGGGTGCAAAGAAGGTAGCCGTGCCTTTTTTATAGAGGAAGAAGGCATGCACAGCCATGGCCTGGCTGTGCATGCGGCTGTGCATGACTTGGCAGGGCTTGGCAGGGCATGCAGCTGTAGGGAAAGCTTGCTGCAGAGCATGGCGCGAGGAAGAAGAGGCCATGTCTTGCAGCCACGGGAAGAATTCAAAGTCAAATAAAAATAAGAAATAAAGATGGTGAATTTTGCAAAGCAGCACTTGAGGAAAAATGTAAATTGTGAGGCCATTTTATTCACTCTCCTCCCCTCTCAATTAAATGCATGCATGCGTGTATTTTTACAAATGCCACTATGCCTACCTAATATGCACTGGTAATGCTAGGAAATAGCATAAGATGGCATAATTGCTGGTGTATTTTTGCGGTGCAATCATACCCCCATGCCTATCTTTGGCTAGTTCCTAGCAAAATATTTTTGTGTTGTATTTAGAAATGATCTTAAGCTGAAGATTTTCTTCTGAGGCAACATAGGTGTGTTTATTGTTGGATATTGTGAGAACCAATTGTAGAGAAGACTACCAATACTTTAAGTCTCACATGACCTAGACCATCTCTCAACTAACCAGGACTCTTGATATTTAAACCTTAAGTACGATTTCTAGGACCTAGGAGGTTTTTCCTGTACTCGAGAGCTCAAGAGCTTATGGCTTATGCTTAGTGAAGGATCAAGATTGACTAGATAAACATTAAGACTCAAGCCCAGGGTTTCACGAATTTTTTAGTACTGGTTGGTCCCAGTTTCAGCTCGTGTCTTCGGATTGACCCTTAAAAGGATGACTGAAAACTCAACTCCCATTTTTTGACATTTGTGGCTCAACGAAAATAGGGTATTTGCCCAGAAGAACTTTTTTGTAGGAAGATTGTACAGACATTTGTGTGATATACTGACTTATTTGTATCTCTTTTTTTTTTCTGAAACACGTGTCAGTATATCTCTTACAACATTATTTGGAGGAGTACACTTTTCCTTTTGGTGGGAGAGTTCCTTTTTGGTGGAAAGAGTCTTTCCTAAACAAAAGACTAAAGCCTGGGATAAAAAGTCTACCTGCGCACATAGGTAAGGACTCCACGTTCCCTAATGAACACTAGGGTTGGGTCGTATGTTCACATGGTCTTTCTTGATATGTGTAGTGTGAACCAAGATTACTTAGGCTCTCAAGTAGAAGCAAACCAACGGATCCTGTACTGGTGTCTTGGGTACAAGAATACATCCTTAATTAGGAGAGATTCCGATCTATTTTGTCAATGCTCGAGTAAATTTTGCCGAGCCTGAGCGAATCAAGCTTCTGTGGCCTGGAAAATCTTCAAAACAGTGGTTGAATATCCATAAACACTTATTGTATTTTTATTTCAGCCTTCAGATCATTACTAAACACCATTTTCATTTTTCATTTATATATATATATAGAGAGAGAGAGAGATAGAAACTGCATGATTCCATAAAATACCCAGATCCTAAGGATGCCTATCTACTCCCCCATGCCAAACGATGCTATGTCCTCATATGCATGCAGGGTAGGGTAGAGGAAGGATGAAAGATCGGGTAACAAGAGCTGTGGTGCAGGGTATACAGCAGGGTGGTAGGGTGGGTGGATGGTGGGTGGTGAAGTATCTAGCATTTCTTAGGACGAGAGTGTCCCAGGCGGATCAGAAAACAAGTCAGGAGGAAGAAGTTGGCCCTCAGATTGGCCAAGAAGAGGGGCTTGTAGGATAGATGGATCCAAGAAGGAATAGCCCCAGTGATTAGTATATGGGCTCAAGGTCCCAGTGTGGATTTACAATTCCACCTGATTTGGCAGGAAAGAAAGGGCAATCCAGTCTTCAAGAGTGTGAACTGGTGGTGAGTAGCCCGAATATGATTCAGACCACGAGGTATGGGAAGCGGAGAAAACCTCGTCAGAAGTCTGGTCAGGAGAAGGTACGGGAATAGGGAGGGATGGGGGAATGTCACAATATGTGTCAGTTAGGCAATCGTCAGTGTTTACAGGTAATCCGCAACAGTCAGAATAGGTCCCAATTAGTCCGATACACACACTGACAACCATGTCCTCATCAGACATGTCATCCTCGATGCAATCGCAATCAAAGTTCTTGGCTGCCTTGAAGATGTTAAGCTTGATCTTTTCAGATCCAACGGTAATCTCAATACAACCCGACTCACAGTCGATATGGGCGTGGGCTGTGGCCAAGAAAGGTCGTCCAAGGATGATCGGACAATCAGAAAGTGGGCTAGGAACTTTCATCTCTAAAATAAGAAAGCCAACAGGAAAATAGAGACTGTTGACCCTAACTACCACGTCTTCCACCACACCCTTCGGAATTTTGACAAAACGATCTGCCAACTATAACGTGACTGGGGTGGGTTTCAGATTTCCCAAGGAAAATTTTTCGAGCATGATGGTTGGTATGAGATTTATGGAAGATCCTAGATCAAGCAGGGCACGGTTAAAATTGTAGCCTTGGATGCTACAAGAAATAAGCGGTGTGCCCGGATCTTTCTGCTTCGGTGGTAAGTTTGACAGTATATCACAACTTGCATGAGGCGAGAGAACCACTAGATTCTTTGTTTTCTTTGACTGTCGCCTGGGTGTTGTGTAGTCTTTGAAAAATCAGGCGATAGTAGGTACGTGGTCGATAGCCTCGAGCAGGGGTACCTTGATTTCAACATCCCTGAACAAATTACGCAGGTTATCAAAGGCCTGCGTATCTTTCTTCTTGCCTTTTGGCTCCCTTAGTAGAGCCTCAGGGAATGGGACTGATTCTGGCACCAATTTGGGTGTATCGTCCTCTCACGAATGCGGTGCGCATCCTGAATGAGAGGGCGATGAAGAAGACGGGCCAGGATCAGGTCGAGGCAGATCAACGGTCTGCTTACCGCTCCTCGTAGTGATCGCATTGGACGATGCAGGTCCAGTGGGATCATACGGCAGAGGAGGGTTTGCAATAGGGGCATAAGAGTGAGGTGATTCAGCGGGATTAGCGTGAAATCCCAGTGGAATGCTCGGAGCTTGCAGAATCTGATGAACCTACCCCTAAGAAGGTCATGCCTATGGCTGAGGACCACGGGGTACGAAATTTCGCCGGTTGGGAATAGGTTGGGTGGGAAGAGTGCCCTGAGATCGAGTCGCCATGCGTAGTTGACTGATCTCAGCATTCTGCTGCGCCAATTGGTGCTGAAGAGAGGTCATGTTCTGTTCATGGCACTTTGACATTTCCATCATCATTCACATCAATTTGTCAAGAGGACTTGATGCGTGTTCAGTTTGCAGTACGCAAGGGCCTGATGGCGGATTCGCCATAGGATTAGACTGGGCCCTTGAGATGACGGGTGCGGACGGTTGCATTGGTCCACCCGCGAGGTTTTAGCGTTGCGGGTTGTTGGACCATGCGAAGTTCGGATGATTTCGCCACCCTGGGTTATAAGTGGTAGAGAACGGGTTGTTCCCTAAGGCGCAAGCATCTTCTATGCCAGAAGACATGTCTGCATGTAAATATGCCTCCGATCACACGGAGCTTGGTCCTCCGTGTCAAAATACTGACTCACAGAAGCCAGTTCAACATAACTTACCAAATCGCTCAACGCGACACTCGGTAAGGAAGGTCTTACGGGGTTTCTTGGGATAAGCCTTGTGTTGGAGGAATTGGGATTGTGACGAAGTGGTGAGGTGGGGGTGTTTGCCATAGAATGGGCAGGGTTGGCCAAAAGCTCGTCCAACTTCTTGTTCACGATGGAGACTTCATCCAATTTCTGTGCGATAAGGCTGAGATCAGTGGATGAATGGGAGGGTCCCATGTCAACTTCGTGGACATTACGGGGTAGGCTAGTACGATTAAAGGTGACAATGGAGGCATTGTTCGTTTAGTTTTCACTCATATTTTCAAATAATTCGAATGCTCCATTCTCGTCTATATTCATAAAATTCCCTCCGCAGGAAGCGTCTGCAATTTTCTTCAAAGTCTCATTTAGCCCATAGTAGAAAATCTGGGCTATATGCCACTTAGGCAGACCGTGGTGCGGACACTTCCTGAGGAGGTCATTATATCTTTCCCATGCCTCATGAAATTGTTCACCGTTTTGTTGCATAAATGAAGTGATAGCACGGCGAAGCGCATTGGTTCGCCCGATTGGGAAGAACTTTTTGAGAAACGCTATTCGCATCTCTTCCCAAGAGTGGATGGTCCTCCCAAGGATGCATAACCACTGCAACGCTTTATCCCACAATGAAAATGGGAACATTTTCATGAGGACTATAGGTAACCCAATATTTCTTGGTTTAACAGCTTCAGCCAATCGGGTTAGGTCTTCCAAGTGGAGAAAAGGATCTTCACTTGCAAGAACATGGAAGTGAAAATTTATTAAGCCAATTATGCTAGGTTTCAGTTCAAAGTCATCCCCGCCCATGGCGACCCGAATTTGTCCTATGATCTCTGTAGTAGCGGGATTCAGATAGGAGTTAAGACACCAAGGCTCCTCCCATTCGGGAGGGTTCTGCATTTCCTCCAATGTTTTCCTTATGGCTTCAATTTATTCATTATACATTTCCATTTGGGCTTGGAGGCGGGTTATCGGATGTAAGGCTCCACCACCTGGTGGGTTCTGAGAGCAGTTTCCTCCCTCGGGATTTGGGGGTGGGTGTGCAGCCATGTTTGTGGAGGAGGAGGACAATTCGGCTTCTTTTCTAAAATTATCAGGCAATTCACACAGTTCAAGGTTTTGTGACCTCCTCCCAAGCATGCACTACCACAGGAAGAATTGGGGGGATACAAAGGGAAAAGAGATGAGAGAAATGATGCTGCAAAGGTACACTTGATGACAAATCAATACAATCAAATTCCTAACCTCTACAGTGTTCCCTTAGACCTAAAGATCTATGTTACCTACTATCACGAACTACGGAACCGAATGCGAGCACCGCGGAACCACCGAGCTAGATTGAAAGGCGGTTTGCCCCAGTCTTAGACACCCGATAGCACACGAGAACCCTCACCAGTACGGAGGCGCTACACGTAGGTAGTTAGACCTCCAATCCTTAACAAGAGTCAAGTTGCTACCAGTTTTAGTTAGTAGCTTAAGATCAAGTGCTTCTGGAATGTGAAGGGCATTCTTTTACAGGTAATGCCCAAGTGATTGATTTTTAGAGTGTGTAAACCAAGCATGCAATGGGGAAATCTCCCACAATTGAAGTTTTAATTGGTGAATGGTTTTTAGAATTTAGCCTTAAGTAGTATGGATTTTAGGATTTCTCTGAATTACCAATTCAACCAATCTCCAGGTTTTGTAAGAATACAATTTTTTTTCTAAGCCCAACAAACCCTTCTTCAATGTCAATTGGTTAATGCATGCTAAAATGCAATGGGCTTCCCTAGATGGAGATTTTTATGTGTGGATGCATAAATCAGTTTTTAGATTAGTGTGAAAGGGAGCCAAAGCACTTCAATTCAAGTGCTCCCAATCACCAAAATGATTTCCACACACATAAGGCTCAACCATAAGATAAATGTAACGACCCGATTCCCGAATCCCTATGAGACATGAGAATCGGACCGACTCGACTGATCCCAAGACCCAGTCGTCCAATGAGAAAGTAACAAAAAAAACAGTAAAATAAACCACATTCAACATGTATATAACTAGCAGTAACAAAATACAGCAGTAGAAAAAAAAATACTACAGTATGCACCACCACAACATTAGAGAAATAAACATATACATAAACATGAAACTTACAATAAAGAGAGTACAGGGGGTAACAGAAACTACTCACTACAACGGAAAGAAAAGTACAGTGGGTACTACTAGTAACAATACTGGGCTCTACTAGGCCCAGCGCCCTCTGTAGCCGCCGACTCTGGCTGCTCAACACCTAGTCCTGAAAAGTAGAAAAGGTGACACGTCAGCGAAACACTGAGTAGAGTGGCAACTAAAAGCTAGGAGAAGCAGTAGAGTAGACAGTAGCTGCTATATTCTTACTTTCTTTCTTTATATTTTTCCATTTATTCACTATTGATTTATTTCTCAGATCTTTCTCTTGATCTTGAATGTTCCTCGTGGGAATGATCTTGATTGCAGTCTTTTCTGAAAAGTAGAAGTAACACGTGGTGCTCTCCTGGCCGGGAGAGTCCCCCGTGGTGGTCCTACCCTCAGTCAACCACTCCAAGGTCGCTGACAGACGTAACGATGACTACGGCACGCACGATAAGCGCACGGGTAGCTATCCTGCACTGGCACATGGTCAGTCATTTCCGTTAACGGGTGCGCCCAAAGCACAGCACGGAATCAGTATAGGGCAGAGCCCTCTTAGTAACAGGGGTCCAGCCCCTTCACAGTAACCAAACAGGGGTCCTGCCCCTCCACAGTCCGCGCACTCTCGCCTGACTACCCTGGTTTGCCCAGTGGGCCTAACAAGTCGGTGTAGGAGGGCTAGCAGAACCCCGAGGCCCATGGGGTAGCTAGTGCTCTCCCTACACTAGTAGCTCTCCTTGGTACTGTGTACATGAGGGCCAAAAGTCAATACAAAGTGGCCAGACCTAACCCCGGGTCCCTGGGGCGACTAGCTCCGCTCTGCACTAAATAGGGGAACAGTTGCTCTCCTTAGTACTCCATACTCAAGGGCCAACTCACTTCCCCAATTCTATTCCATTCACTTTCCAAGAGTTCTACTCCTAATTCCCCGTAGGGTTCATGCTCTTTTAACTCAGCTAATTTAGGTTTCACCGTTCCATCTTTATATCCATACAATTCATGTTCTCAACCGTAATTATCCATTCATAACAGGTAGCTGTTAACCAATTTACAGGCAGTTATCGTTTCCTTTCCACTTTTCCAAGACTGCAATGTATATATTCAACTAGTTTTCCAGTCCTAGGATTCATGCCATACCCTAGGATCTATCATTCAATCTAGTTTTCCAGTCCTAGGATTCATGCAATACCCTAGGATCTATCATTCAATCTAATTTTTCAGCCCTAGGGTTCATGCAATGCCCTAGACTCTATTAATTGTTTCATAAATGTATAATTTTTTATAATTAAATTAAAAGGCCACTCTACCCGCAAAATTTGAAGTACTGGGGGCGTGGTTGGCAATCCCGCACGCCTCCACAACCCCAAGAGCCGCAACGGAATGGGATCCTAATACAAGGATCAAAGACAAGGAGCTACTCAGAATAGTATACAATTACTGTAAACAGGTAGAGAAAATAAATCTGGGAAGAACGAAACTTGAAACGCGGAAAACGAACTCCGAACGGACCCTAAACGGGTCAAAAACGACGAGTCTGTCCAAAATCAGACATCTGGAACTTCTTCCAGACGTCTTAAAAGGTCGATCATGCCATACCTTAGTCTGTGCAGTCCTTCAGACATCCAGAAGCCTGCTGGATCGTCTGGACTTAGTTTCCAGACGTCCGATTGTCACCCCGGACATCTGGAGGTCCTCTTCATCGTCTGGTACTATGTCCGTACGTCTGATCGGTGTGGGATGGCGAGCCCTAGCACCCTCCCAAACAAATCCTGCACACGCATACACTCGCTTTCATCACAAAGGGGTGCAGAAGAACTCGGCGGACAGCTGCATGGCCGTACACGTGAAAGAAGGAGAAGATAACAATTATTGTACCTGTCAGATGTCTGGTCCTTCCTCCAGATGTCTTATGCGTCATCTGGACGTAAGTCCATACGTCTGATTCTGGAAAATTTTCCAAGAATTAGAACCATTCTCGCTCTCCGCCCGCAGTGCACGATCGTGCCGCGCCGCGTCCGCCTGCTGCCCGAGCTGCAGCAGCTCCTCCGCGACACCCCACACTCGCTGCTCTCCCACTGGCCAACTCTAGCTGCCCCGGCAAGCTCGTACCCTCACGGTCGAGCTTTTACTTCCTCTCGCAACAACCCCTCCTTCCCGCACGCTCGCAGCAGCCACTGCTGCCGCTCTCGCTGGCATGGAGAAGGAGAAAAAGAAGGCGTGGAGTGAGGGTGAGGGAGAGGGGAAGCGTATTTGTAGGCAGCGTGGGGAGAGAGAGAGAGGAAGGTTGCGTCGTCTGCAGGGAGGGAGAGAAAAAGAAGAACGAAGGTAGCGGGTTCAGTCTGTGCGTGCAGGCACGCAGATGCGAACCCGTACGTCGAAAAAATTTAATACCAGACATCTGTGCCATTTCCCAAACGTCTTAAACGACTCTTGATGCCCAGGTCATGACAATAAAGAAAATCAAATTGTTGGGGTTGAAGTATTCGGGATCGAATCCTAGGCACGTGAAAGGTCGTGGTGGGGTTGGAATCAACTCAATTCCAAGTCTCCCCACCAAAAAGGTGATCCCGAATTTGCAGATAAATGAGGCAAAGAGGGGTGCAATCAATATTTTTATTTGCCTCAAAGAATACTTCACACGGCGAAAGATTCAAGAATCAAGATTCTTGCATCTTCGCTATGCGAAGTTTTGTGGGAAATCCCGGGGCGGTGGGAGTGACGACAAACAATCAAACAAGCGGTTTTTAATCCACTTGCCCCAAGAGATCCCAAGAAGTTTTTCTAGTTTTTTTTTAGTTTTTTTTTATTATGGTTACAAGTTATCCTAAGTTGCTAAGAAAGAAAGACTTACTTGTTCAGCAAAGTGTGCGAAGCTCCAGTGCAGTGTCGGTGACTTCACGCTCTCGTTCCCACCTTGGATCTGCCCACATTTCCGACTTCGTCTGCCTGCCTTTTCCTTGCAACTGGTTCACCTGCACACCAAAAAATAGAAACACCCGTGAAGAGAAGGGTGTGAGAAGAGAAAAATTAATGGAATGGAATAGAAACTTACTTGAATGCGCACATCCCCGCCAACGGCGCCATGAAAGATGTATGGTCGGGACCCGATTAGGTTATGTTAATATGGTGATTTTATCATTGAAATGTGTATAGTGGTTAACCTAAATCGAGCCTAACCATTTCTCTACAAAATTTTTTACCTGGCCTACTTGATTTTATGTTGGTCACTTTTCGGCCCAGTATCGAACTCAGGGAAGTGGGATTAGAAGTGAATCAGTTTCTATGCCTTTCCTACAACGAATCTCTTCCGTTCGGTTATTGTGTTTTTGGTGTTTTTCTATTTAAGATTATTTTCTGATAATTCTTGTCCTTGAGGCACACCCTCAAAATCAGGTTCTTGGCTTTGAGCCAAATTACGGTTTCAAAACTGGTCTTGCTATTCGCAAGACTAAGTACCTGCAAGTCAAGGATTATCTTTTCTCTTTTATCTATTTTTTTATCTTTTTACTGGCAGGAAAGAGAAACAGAAATAAAGTAAATATGGTATATATATAGTTATATATTATATATGTATAAAGGGATGGGGGTGGAGGTAGAGATGGTGTGTAGCACGGTGTCGAGTTGGCCGTCGTCTAGAAGGATGCAACCAACAGGACGAAGAGCCATGTGGAATGTAAGGTGGATGGGTGGAAGCTGAGTGCGAATACGCTTTCTGTATGCGTGTGTCAGGGAATATCAGCAACTGGAGCAGATATTCCCGCGATACCACGTATGGTATGTGATATGAAAATATATATGTATGTATGTAAATATATATATCTATATGTATAGATATATGTGGTTATAACTATATAGGTATATGTGTACTTATATATGTATACATGTATATATATATGTATATATATATAGATATGTAAATATATGTATAGATAGATATATGTATAGATATGTATATATATATATATGTATATGTATGTATATATAACTATATATATATATATATACATATATATATATATTTATACATATATAAGTATATGTATATATGTAAGTATACATGTGTATATATATATATATATATATATACATATATAAGTATATAGATATATATATGTATGTATGTATATAGACTAATACATAGTTATATAAGTACTAATATATGTATAGATATATGTATATATATATATATATAAGTATATAATAGTGTATAGGTGAGAGTGTGTGTGTGCGAGAGTGTGAGTGTGTGTGTCTACATGTTGGCGGAGAGAGTGAGGGAGTGCTGTGAGAGAGAGAGAGAGAAAGAGAGAAAGAGCGCTTGCTGTGAAGAAAAGGCACTTTTAAGTCGTCTGCAGCAGTGGGGCGACGTCTGGTGATCGACGCACGCATGCAGGCGCGTAGGCGCGCGGAAAGGTGCGCACACGCAGGGGAGTGGGCGCTGTTTGCACCTCAAAACACACCTATAAGAACGCCTTCTTATGCTATTTTCTAGCATTAACTATGTATATTATAATCCTATAGTCGCATATGTAAAAACGGTTGCATGCATGCATTTAATCATGAGAGGAGGAGAAATGAATAAATGGCTTGCATAATTTTTTTTTTTCTCAAGTGTTTCTTTGCAAAAGTCCCTTCTCTATTTTTATTTTCATCTTTCTTTCTTCTCTTCCCGCGGTTCTTCTTCTTCCCGCGGCTGAATTTCCTCCCGCAGCTGCATGCAACGCCATGCAGCTTGTCCTTCCCGTGCCTCTCCCTGCTGTCCTTCCCGCACCTCTCCCTGCAGCTGCCATTCTCCCCCATTCCCCGCATGCTCCACGCCATGCTCTCCTCCTCTATAAAGCCGCAGCTCTTCCTCGCGACGAAGGAGGAGGGACGTTGCTGCAATACGCAGCTGCGGCAGCAACTCAAACCCGCAACCACCTTCGCACCCGCTCTCCCCTCCCATGCGTCGGCCCTCCGTCGAGGAGGCACCCGACGAGCAGGAGTACCCACTGTGGTGCACACCACCACAGTGGGAGCACCACCGCCCAGCTCTTCGATGAGCTGGTGGGCGTGGTGCCTTCCCTCGTTGCGTTTTTCTCTTTAACGCCATTGCTGCCGCTTCAAGCTCCGAAGCTTGAAGCAGCAGCAGCAGTAGCTAAACCGCGGCAACAGCAGCAGCAGCAGCACCCCCCGCCTCCTCCGCGACCTTCCCCGCAGGCGCGCAACCCTCCGCGCGCGCCTGCAGGCCCGTTCCCCGCCTCCGTCTCCATTCTGTCCACCCCGCAGTTGCACCCGCAACCGGCCACCGCACGCACTGCAGCGGCCGGCTACGGCCTCGCGTCACCCCCTTCCCTCCTCCGCGACCCTCCGCAGCCACCGCAGAACCTCCTCCACGCTCAGCTCTCCGCGCGTGCCTGCAGGGCACTTCTTCGCTCCGTCCTCTGCTCTGTCGCCTCTGCCATTGCACCCGCGACCGGCCGCCGCACGCACTGCAGCAGCCGGTTACGGCCTCGCGCCGACCCCCGCGACCCTCCGCGACCACCGCAGAACCTCCTCCACGCTCGCCCCTCTCTGCCGCCCGCTCTCTCTCTCTTTTTTTTACTCACAGCAACACACACACATTCACTGACGCACACACACCTATACCAACACACACACACACACACACCCACACACTTATAGTAACATATATATAAATATATATATACATACATATATATATATATATATACATATATATATAACATATATACTTATATACATATATATATACATATATACATATATATATATATCTATATAGTAATCTATATATATACTTATATACATATATAGATACATATCTATATACATATATATACACAAATATACATATATATATATCTATATAGTAATATATATATATACTTATATACATATATAGATACATATCTATATACATATATATATACATATATACATATATATATATCTATATAGTAACATATATATATACTTATATACATACATATATATATATCTATACACCTATATATATAAACACATATATATCTATATATATCTATACATATATAACTATACATTTATATATATATATAGATATATTTACTTATATACATACATATGTACATATATTTTCACGTTATTTACTATACGCTGTATCGTGGGAATATCTGCACCAGTTGCTGATATTCCCTGATACACGCGTACAAAGAAGCGTGGTCCCATACATCATCCATCCTCCATCCACACTCCACGCGGCACCTAGTCGTGTTGGTTGCGTCTCTCTAGACGTCGACTGACTCGACATAGTGCTACACTCCATCGTCACCTCCACCCCCACCCCTTTATATATATACTACATATAAATATATATCTATAGCTACTATATTTACTTTCTATCTGTTAGCTTCCTTCTTAGTAAAAAGATAAAAAAAAGGCATAAAAGTGAAAAGATAATCTTTGATTTGCTGGTACCCCGTCTTGCAAGTAGCAAGGCGTGTTTTGAAACTCTGTTTTGGCTAAAAGCCATGGACACAATTTTGAGGGTGTGCCTCAAGAACAAGGATTACCAAAAAAAAAACCTAAATAAGAAAAATACCAAAAACACAATAAACGAACGGAAGAGACGCGTTTTAAGGAAAACGTAGAAATTCGACTTGAACCCCACTTCCCTGAGTTCGACCCTGGGCCTAAAAGTGACAAGATAAAATCAATTAGGCCAGGTTAAAAATTTTGTAAAGAGATGGTTAGGTCTAAATTAGGTTAACCACTATACACATTTCAACGATAAAAATATCATATTAACAACCTATTTGGGCTGACCCATCATAACTTTTCTGGCGCCGTTGCCGGGGAAGTGCGCTTTCGAGTAAGTTTCTATCCAATTCCTTTAAATTTGTCTCTTCTCTCTTCACGGGTATTGTTGTTTTTGGTGTGCAGGTGAACCTGGTGGAAGGAGAAGAAGGCTGACGAAGTCGAGGACGTGAGCAGATCCAAGGCGGGAACGAGAGCGTGAAGACACCGACATCGCATTGGAGCTTCGCACACGTTGCCGAACAAGTACGTTTTCTTTTCTCATCAAATTAGGGTTAACTTGCCACCACAATAAAAAAAAAAAAAAATTTAAAACTAAAAACTAGAAAAACTTCTTGGGATTTCTTGAGGGAAAGTGGATTAAAATTCACTTGATTGATTGGTTGTCTTCACTCCCACTGCCCCGGGATTTCCCGCCTTACTTCGCATAGCGAAAATCCTAGAATCTTGATTCTTAGATTTTTCGCCATGGGAAGTATTCTTTGAGGCAAAGAAAAAGATTGCTTGTATCCCTCTTTTGCCTCACTTATCTTTAATTCAGGATCACATTTTTGGTGGGGAGACTTGGAATTGTGTTGATTCCAACCCCACCACGACTTTTCAAACTTGCCAGTGATTCGATCCTGAATACTTCAACCCCAACAATTTTAGTTTCTTTATCTGTTGGTTGAAGCCTTGTGTGTGGATATCTTTCTGGTGATTGGGAGCACTTTAATTGAAGTGCTTTGGCTCCCTTTCACATTGGTATAAAATTGATTCGCGCATCCACACATAGAAATCTCCATTTAGGGTAGCCCATTACATTTTAGCATGCATTAACTAACTGATAATTGAAGAAGGGTTTCTTGGGCTTTAGAAAGAAAACCTATATTCTTGCAAAACCCGGAGATTGGTTGAATTGGTAATTCAGCAAAATCCTAAAATTCATACTACTTAAGGCTGAACTCTAAAAACCATTCGCCAATAAAAACTTCAATTCGGGGAGATTTCCCCGTTGCATGCTTGTTCTTACACACTCTTAAAATCAATCACTTGGGCATTACCTGTAAACAACGCCCTTCACATTCCAAAAGCACTTGACCCTAAGCCTCTAATTAAAATTGGTAGTAACTTGACCCTTTTTAAGGATTGGAGGTCTAACTACCTACGTGTAGCGGCTACGTGCTGGTGAGAGTTCCCGCGTGCTATCGGGTGTCTAAGACTGGGGCAAACGGCCTTTCAATCTGGCCCGGTGGTTCCGCGGTGCTCGCATTCGGTTCCGTAGTTCGTGATAGTAGGTAACTTAGATCTTTAGGTCTAAGGGCACACTGTAGAGGTTAGGAACTTGACTGTATTGATTTGTAATCAAGTGTACCTTTGCGGCGTCATTTCTCTCATCCCTTTTCCCTTCTCATCTCCCCAATTCTTCCTGCGGTAGTGCATGTTTGGGAGGAGGTCACAAAACCCTGAATTGCTTGTATTGACTGATAAATCTAGAAAAAGAGCCGAATCATCCTCCTCCTCCACAAACATGGCACACACCCCCGCCTCACCACTTCGTCACAATTTCAATTCTTTCAACACCAGGCTTATCCCGAGAAACCCTGCAAGACCTTCCTTATCGAGTGTCGCGCCAAGCGACTCGGTAAGTCATGTGGAACTGGCTTCTGCGAGCCAGTATTTCAACACGGAGGACCAAGCCTCCGTGTACTCGGACACATATGCGGACAAGTCTTCTGGCATAGAAGATGCCTGCACCCTGGGGAATAACCCGTTTTCTGCCACGTATAACCCAGGGTGGCACAATCATCCCAATTTTGCATGGTCCAACAACCCGCAGCGTCGAAACCCCGCTGGTGGACCAATGCGATCGTCCTCACCCGTCATCCCAAGGGCCCAGTCTAATCCTATGGCAACTCTGCCATTAGGCCCTTGTGTACAGAAAACCAAACACGCATCAAAACCTCTTGATAAATTGATGCGAATGATGACGGAAATGTCAAAGCGCCATAAAGAAAACATGACCTCTCTTCAGCATTTGGCGCAGCAGAATGCTGAGATCAGTCAACTAAGCATGGCGACTCGATCTCAAGGCACTTTTCCCGCCCAACCTGTTCCAAACCCGCAAAACTTTGTACCCTGTGGTCCACAACCACAGGTACAACCTTCTCAGGAACAGGTTCATCAAATTCTGCAAGCTCCGAGTATTCCTCCGGGATTTCAGGTTAATCCCGCTGCAGCACCGCACTCTTATGCTGATAGTGATCACATCAAGGATGACACGTCTGACGAGGACGTGACTATCAGTACGTGTATCGAACTAATTGGAGCCGATTCTGACTGCTGCGAATTACCTGACGACTGCCTGACCAACACAAACTGTGACGTTCCCCAATCCCTCCCTATTCCTGTACCTTCTCCTGAGCAGACTTCTGACGAGGTTTTTTCCGCTTCCCATACCTTGTGGTCTGAGTCATCGCCGGGCTGCTCACCGCTGGTCCACACTATGGAAGACCGGATTGCCCTTTCTTTCCCGCTAAATCAGGCGGATTTGCAAATCCACACTGGGACCTTGAGCCCACATCTTACTCACCGGGGCTATTCCCTTTTGGATCCATCTATCCAAAAAGCCCCCCTTCTTGGCCAATATAAGGGCCAACTTCCTCTTCCTGATCTGTTTTCTGATCCGCCTGGGACACTCTTGTCCCAGAAAACGCCAAATCTCTCACCATCCACCATTACTTTTCACGCCTCTATCGCGATTACTTCGCTTTTCTCTTCACCACCCACCATCCACCCACCCTTCCACCCTGATTTATACCCTGAACCTCAGCTCCTGTTACCCGATCTGTCATCCGTTCTCTGCCTTTCCCTGCATGCATATGAGGACATAGCATTGTTTGGCATGGGGGGGTGGATAGGCATCCATAGGATCCGGGTATTTTATGGTATCAGACAATTACCACCTATTTATAAATATGCAATAAAAAGAAAAAGAAAAGAAAAAATAAATAAATATATATATATATTAGTAATAAATGGTGTTTAGTAATGATCTAAAAGCTGAAACAAAAAAATACAATAAGTATTTATGGATATTCAACCTCTGTTTTGAAGAATTTCCAGGCCACAGAAGCTTGATTCGCTCAGGCTCGGCTTAATTCACTTAAAGCATTGACAAAATAGATCAAAATCTCTCTTAACTAAGGACGTATTCTTGTACCTGAGACACCAGTACAGGATCCGTTGGTTTGCTTTTTCTTGAGAGCTTAAGTAAACTTGGTTCACACTACACATATCAGGAAAGACCAGGTGAACATAAGATCCAACCCTAGTATTCATTAGGGAAGGTGGAGTCCTTACCTGTGCGCGCAGGTAGACTTTTTATCCCAGGCTTTAGTCTTGTGTTTAGGAGCGACTCTTTCCACCAAAAAGAAACTCTCCCACCAAAAAGAAAAAAAAAAAAGTGTGCTCTGTCAAAATGTGTTGTAAGAGATATACTGACACGTGTTTCAAAAAAAAAAAGAGTTGAAAAAAAAAAAAAGAAAAGAAAAAAAATATATATATATTTTAAAAGAGTCAGTATATCTCATAAATGTCTGTATACTTTGTTTTTCGGTGAGCCACAAAAAAAAAAAAAAAAAAAAATCAAAAATGGGAGTTGAGTTTTTCGTAATTATCTTAAGGGTCAATCCGAAAACACGAGCTGAAACTGGGACCAACCTGTACTTAAAAATTCGTGAAACCCTGGGAGTGAGTCTTAAGGTTCATCTGGTCAGTCTTGATCCTTCACTATGCACAAACCATAACCTCTTGAGCTCTCGAGTACAGCAAAAACCTCCTGGGTCCTGGAAATCGTACTTAAGGTTTAAATATCAAGAGTCCTGGTTAGTTGAGAGATGATCTATGTCATGTGAGACTTAAAGTACTGGTAGTCTTCTTTACAATTGGTTCTCACAATATTCGATAATAAACAAACCTATATCACCTCAGAAGAAAATCTTCAGCTTAAGATCATTTCTAAATACGGTTTTGCTAGGGACTAGCAAAAGATAGGCATGGGGGTATATGTTTGCACCTCAAAACACGCCTATAAGAACGCCTTCTTATGCTATTTTCTAGCATTAACTATGTATATTATAATCCTATAGTCGCATATGTAAAAACGGTTGCATGCATGCATTTAATCATGAGAGGAGGAGAAATGAATAAATGGCTTGCATAATTATTTTTTTTCTCAAGTGTTTCTTTGCAAAAGGCCCTTCTCTATTTTTATTTTCATCTTTCTTTCTTCTCTTCCCGCGGTTCTTCTTCTTCCCGCGGCTGAATTTCCTCCCGCAGCTGCATGCAACGCCATGCGGCTTGTCCTTCCCGCGCCTCTCCCTGCTGTCCTTCCCGCACCTCTCCCTGCAGCTGCCATTCTCCCCCATTCCCCGCATGCTCCACGCCATGCTCTCCTCCTCTATAAAGCCGCAGCTCTTCCTCGCGACGAAGGAGGAGGGACGTTGCTGCAATACGCAGCTGCGGCAGCAACTCAAACCCGCAGCCACCTTCGCACCCGCTCTCCCCTCCCATGCGTAGGCCCTCCGTCGAGGAGGCACCCGACGAGCAGGAGTACCCACTGTGGTGCACACCACGACAGTGGGAGCACCACCGCCCAGCTCTTCGACGAGCCAGTGGGCGTGGTGCCTTCCCTCGTTGCGTTTTTCTCTTTAACGCCATTGCTGCCGCTTCAAGCTCCGAAGCTTGAAGCAGCAGCAGCAGTAGCTAAACCGCGGCAACAGCACCCCCGCCTCCTCCGCGACCTTCCCCGCAGGCGCGCAACCCTCCGCGCGCGCCTGCAGGCCCGTTCCCCGCCTCCGTCTCCGTTCTGTCCACCCCACAGTTGCACCCGCAGCCGGCCGCCGCGCGCACTGCAGCGGCCGGCTACGGCCTCGCGTCGCCCCCTGCCCTCCTCCGCGACCCTCCGCAGCCACCGCAGAACCTCCTCCACGCTCAGCTCTCCGCGCGCTCCTGCAGGGCACTTCTCCGCTCCGTCCTCTGCTCTGTCGCCTCTGCCATTGCACCTGCGACCGGCCGCTGCGCGCACTGCAGCGGCCGGTTACGGCCTCGCGCCGACCCCCGCGACCCTCCGCGACCACCGCAGAACCTCCTCCACGCTCGCCCCTCTCTGCCGCCCGCTCTCTCTCTCTTTTTTTTACTCACAGCAACACACACATTCACCGACGCACACACACCTATACCAACACACACACACACTCACACACTTATAGTAACATATATATAAATATATATATACATATATATATAATATATATACTTATATACATATATAGATACATATCTATATACATATATATATACATATATACATATATATATATCTATATAGTAATATATATATATATACTTATATACATATATAGATACATATCTATATACATATATATACACAAATATACATATATATATATCTATATAGTAATATATATATTTACTTATACACATATATAGATACATATCTATATACATATATATATACATATATACATAAATATATATCTATATAGTAACATATATATATACTTCTATACATATATATATATATATATATATATCTATACACCTATATATATAAACACATATATATCTATATATATATCTATACATATATAACTATACATTTATATATATATATAGATATATTTACTTATATACATACATATGTACATATATTTTCACGTTATTTACTATACGCTGTATCGTGGGAATATCTGCACCAGTTGCTGATATTCCCTGATACACGCGTACAAAAAAGCGTGGTCCCATACATCATCCATCCTCCATCCACACTCCACGCGGCACCTAGTCGTGTTGGTTGCGTCTCTCTAGACGTCGACTGACTCGACATAGTGCTACACTCCATCGTCACCTCCACCCCCACCCCTTTATATATATACTACATATAAATATATATCTATAGCTACTATATTTACTTTCTATCTGTTAGCTTCCTTCTTAGTAAAAAGATAAGAAAAAGGTATAAAAGTGAAAAGATAATCTTTGATTTGCTGGTACCCCGTCTTGCAAGTAGCAAGGCGTGTTTTGAATCTCTGTTTTGGCTAAAAGCCAAGGACACAATTTTGAGGGTGTGCCTCAAGAACAAGGATTACCAAAAAAAAAAACCTAAATAAGAAAAATACCAAAAACACAATAAACGAACGGAAGAGACGCGTTTTAAGGAAAACGTAGAAATTCGACTTGAACCCCACTTCCCTGAGTTCGACCCTGGGCCTAAAAGTGACAAGATAAAATCAATTAGGCCAGGTTAAAAATTTTGTAAAGAGATGGTTAGGTCTGAATTAGGTTAACCACTATACACATTTCAACGATAAAATATCATATTAACAACCTATTTGGGCTGACCCATCAGGCGTAGAGGAAGGAACGCTGTGCACCGCGCTGCGTGAAGAGCAGGCGCTGAAGCGGCCGAGTGCAGGCTGAGGGAGATGCAGACGCTGAAGCGGGTGGGTGCTAGTAGACGCGAACGCACGTAGACGTGTGGGTGGGCGCTGGAGCCGACGCGGGGCTGGACGCGAGTGCGGGCTAGCAGTGGTTGCGGCGCGACGGGTGACCGGTTAAATGAGAAACTTGCCGATCATTGCACTATAGCCACAGTGTTCCGCTGAAACGCGTGAACTATGGCTACAGTGCAGGGGCAAGCCGCAACACCGGGTGTATCCGGTGCTGTGAGTGGGGTAGGCATGGACGGCTCTGCGCATGCGCGGAAGAGGTTGTGCCGACTGGTGGCTTGCACAGAGAAGCAGGTGTACGCGAAGAAGGGGGAAGCGAGGGCAGCCTACAGGCGCACGTGGTGGCCTACGTGCAAGCGCGTGGTGGCCTGCGCTGCTGCTGCCGTTGCGGAGCTTTGAGCTTCAAAGCTTGAAGCTCCTGTGGCAATGGTGGAAATGCTTCAAACTAAGAAATTAGGGAAGAGAACCACCACGCCCACTGACTCTTTGATGAGCTGGGCGGTGGTGGACTCACGGTGGTGGTTGTGCACCATAGTGAGGTACTCCTGCCCATAGAGTGGCTCCTCAGAGGAGGAGAGGCTGCGTATGGAGGGAGAGGGGAGGAGGCAACCTGGAAGGGAAGAGCTGTTGTGTGGGCCTTTTCGTGGACCAGGCTCCGGTGCAAAGAAGGTAGCTGTGCCTTTTTTATAGAGGAAGAAGGCATGCACAGCCATGCCCTGGCTGTGCATGCGGCTGTGCATGGCTTGGTAGGGCTTGGCAGGGCATGCAGCTACAGAGCAAGCTTGCTGCAGAGCATGGCGCGAGGAAGAGGCCATGTCTTGCAGCCGCGGGAAGAATTCAAAGTCAAATAAAAATAAGAAATAAAGATGGTGAATTTTGCAAAGCAGCACTTGAGGAAAAATGTAAATTGCGAGGCCATTTTATTCACTCTCCTCCCCTCTCAACTAAATGCATGCATGCGTGTATTTTTACAAATGCAACTATGTCTACCTAATATGCTCTGGTAATGCTAGGAAATAGCACAAGACGGCATAATTGCAGGTGTATTTTTGCGGTGCAATCACCCAGACATCTGAACCAAGTGGGGAGGCATGTCCCACGCCTTCCCAAAGCGAATCCTGCATGCGCACGCAAAATCTCTTAACACGAAACACAACAGAGCTTCAGCGGAACGGCCTGCATGGTCGTATCCACAAAAAGGGAAGCACTGGATGCAGTACGTACCTCTTAGTCGTCTGGAGCCTCCTCCAGACGTCGTCCGTGTCATCTGGATGCAGGTCTAGACGTCTGATTTTGGGAAAAATCCCAGAATCCGAAGTCCTAGAATCCGAAGTTCCTTCGTCTCCTTCCTACTACGTGCGGCCACGCCGCACTCGTCCGCCTACTGCTCTAGCTACAGTAGCATCGGGGAGGACTTCCCCGACACAACACTCCACCTCGCGCACACCCGACCGGCCGCGAGCCTCTCCGGCGAGCTCCCTCACAGCTAGTGTACTCTCCTCTCTACCCTTCTCTCGCTGCACCTCTCCTCTTTGCCGCTGCACTTGGCAGCAACCCTCTGCTCTCGCTCTCGCTCTCGCTGGAGGAAGAAGGTGGATGGATGGATGTGGGGTGGTGTGAGGGAGAGGAGGGGATATATGTAGGCATGGGGGGAAAAGGCTCTGCAAGTCGGCGAGCGAAGAAGATAGAGAAGAAGGCTGCTGGGCTCAGTCTGCGTGTGGCACGCGCGCAGACTCGCGGTCGTACGACACAAAATTTGATTTCCAGACATCTGGGGAGGTATCCAGACGTCTGGCCCAAGTCCCAAATGTCTTAAAGAACTTTGATGGTACGGGTCATAACACTTCTCGATGAAGATTTGAGTTGAGTTTAAAAGGGAGGGAAAATTCCAAGGTATAGAATTATTTTCAGATCTTTTTCTTTGATTTTAAGATGGTTTTTAGACTTAAATCACTTCTGATTGGGGCATTATGACCCAGATCAGACTTCATTAAGCCTGAACGTAGGTGTTGTTTACTGAAATCCCTAATTTAGAACTAGTGAAATTGAGACCTGATGGCTGCACAGCAGCCTTGGAAATCAGTTTAAGATGTCTAGAGCTACAACTACAATTACTATTGTGGGTCTGCTGAATTCCAATAGCAACACTACTGCTGTTGTTTAAAGCTACTGCTGCAGCTATTACTCCTACTGGATGATTTAAGATTAATAGGGCTGTGGTTTGGATTTAAGTTTATTAAGATAGTTGATATGTTCTAACTATTGTATACAATGTAAACAAGCTTTCATGTATTTGTAATGACTTTAAATCCAATTTGAATGCTTGTAATTTTGTTTTAAACTCTCTTTGTCAGTTAACTATTGTGCTTAACTGTCCATATTGGTAAATTGAATGAATTTGAATGAAAAACCATGTTTAATTGCTTGAACACCTCCTATTTGTCTTGCTGAATGTTCTGAGGTGTTTATACTGCATTGTCAGCCACTACAAAGCTTTCTAATTCCTTAGGTTCACATTAGAAAACCCTTTTTTGACCAAGAATGTGTTCCCTTTGTAAATAAGTAAAAATGTTATAAAAAATCCAAAAAAATAAAATAAACCTATCCTAGTTGAGATAAGTTATATTCTTAAGTGTTTGCAAAGTGTCAAAGTCATTTGAACCTCCGACTTGGTATAACATACCAGCCGACGGTTCAGTATACCTTGGAATTTAATAAAAGAAATCAACTATAAAAATACTCAAAATATTTCCAGTTCTCTCATCTCTTTCTTTCTCTCTCATCCCTAACCTCTATAAAACTCATAAAATTCATAAAAATTAGAAAAACTCCAAAAATACATGAAAACACTATGTATAGTATGTATATACTTGTATATATAATTTATACTAAGCTATATGTGTATATACTGTTACATATATATATAAACTATACATATAACTTATGTATATATGCTATAACATAAATTAAGTATTTAAGAGAACTTAAATTGTATATAAACTATTTATATAATATTTATTAATTATACTAACTTATATGTACTATAAAGTAAAAAAATTAATAAAACCCTATAAATAACATATTTGTGAATGATACTGCACATACATATTTATATATGTATAATGTACAATAATACACCTGTAACTTAAATTAATTATATATATACAATAAATAATTAATTTATTAAGTCATTAGCTAAGTTATTGAATTAAATTAAAATAAATTACTAACTTAAGTTATTACTGAACTAACTTCTATTGTATATTTGTACTATAGTATTTTAAATAACTTAAACTAATTTAATTATATTTATAATGTATTATACTATTTATACTTAATTTAAATGTAAAACAACCTGAAATCATTTATTTAAATGTGAATCAATTAAAATAAAACATGTAAAATATAATAAAAATTTGTATAAATACTTTAATATGTATATTACTACTGTAATAAGTCAATTGGACCATTAATTAACTAATTTATACTGTAATTAATAAATAAACTAAAAAATCATTATGTATAAATCACAATCTTCAGCTAATTTATTTATACAGTAAATATAATTATTTTTGTAAAAAAACTATGTAATTATATAGCCCTATATAAGGGCTTTACAAATATATAATTTATTTTAAATTTGGAACTAATTTGGACCCTCAAATAGAGGGCCAAAATCTTGCATTTCGCATGCTGTGCACTGGATGGCAACACCTGTGAGGCGCTAAGTCCCAAATCATGGGAAGTAAAGCTGCCACTATCGCTGCCACTTATATTGATTTTGTCTTCTAGGCATAGTAGTCGTCACGAGCACTAGGCACCTGAATCCATGAACACCCTTATATAATCTAAGTATTGGCATTGATTTGAGAATGTGAGTGCAGTTCACGGGCTAGGAGCCGTGCATCGTGCGTGGGCCTAATTGGGCCCATTAACGAACATAAAGCGAGATTAAGATTCGTAATTAAGAAATTAGGGTGGCTCTTAGTAGAGGTCTACTCCCACCTGTAAGAGTGCTGTGTATTCCTTGAAAAGGTCGCCCGCCAATTAATTAACATAATTTTTTCATTAAAGAGGACTAATTAAGGTGATTAACGAAGAAGAAACATAGAAGAGAAGTAGCTGAAATCGGCTAAGTGTTGGCGAAACCCTTGTGCCTGCATGTACATATATATATGTATAGATGTATATGTGTATAATGTATATATAGTATAGATATATAATATATAGTATAAATGTAAATAGTATATGAGTATACGTAGAATAGATGTTTGAGCTATATATGTAGATAAATAAGAGATAACTTTAGTGACAGATAATTATATCACTACAGATGGAGTAAATGTTACTATAGACCCTTATTTTTACCTCAACATTTTATATGATTTTTCCTAAGGTTTAGTGACACTTACATATGTTGCTGTACATACATTATATGTTAGTATGTTAAATTAAGTTAGTATAGTATACATTATTATTTATTATTGTATATATACATAAGTATTATTAATATAAGTGTAAATAAATAATATAAAGTATTTAATTATAGTTTTTTATGCTTGTTTGTATATAATTATTTTCAAGCATTTTAATTATTTGTAATTCATTCTTTTCTATGTAATTATTTCATTCTTTGATTCTTTGATTGATTCATTCATTATTGTACATAAAATCAATATTTTTTAAATTAAAAAATAGTATTGACTTAGAGAGTGATGTATATCAATAATTGCCTCCCAGTAAATAACCTGGAATAAATCAGTAAAAATTAAGTAAATAAATAAAATTGACGTGACAACGGTTTGCATTTGTGACACATACTCAAACAATGACCCCTTTTGTACAAACCAGTAGTCAACGATCATATTTTTGGCACCATTGCTGAGGATAAAAATCTAACAACAGTGCTTTATTGTGACTGTTTGATTACATGTTGTAGAAAGTTGATTAGAGACATGATTGATTATTAAAAGGAGCGACTCATAAGCTTTTATTTAGGGGGAGTATGTCATATAAATATTTTTGTCATTATAAAAAAAAGGGGGAGATTGTTGTTATAATTGCATTTTTTGATAATGAGAAATGAGTTATTTCTTAGAAAAGACTAATATGTTGTAGGAAGGATTTAAAGATAAGAATCGAGGAAAAGGAAGGGCAAAAGATTTTATTTTAGTCTATTTTAATTTTTTTTAGAATGCAAAAAGCCTTGAATTTTCCTTAAGATGTCTTTTGATCTTTCCTATTCTTACTCGCATTCTTTATTTTGTAAAGTCTTACTTATGTTGGATTTTCAAACATCTCTCTTTACCTTCAGATGCCTGAGTCTGAATTTTAAGACATCTAATGCATTTTTCCAGACATCGAAGACCATGTCTAGAACCTAGATTCATTACTAGACCTTGCAACCTTTGTCATCTAAGTTTTTCAAACATCTATTATTAGTTTTAGACGTTTGGTTTTTGACTTTTAGATGCCTCCTTGAGATATTGATAATCTCTTTAACTCTATAGAACAACAGTCATAATCTTAGGAGTTGTTCAGACATCTATTGTTGTCTTGAGCCGTCTAAAGCCATCCAACGTTCACTTTCTTTCCAATGTTTATATTGATCACAATTAAGTATTTCCGTTACACTTTGATTTTGGAACATTGAAGGCCATCAGACATCCTTAAATTTATTCAGACGTCTACTGGTTCTTTTCAAGATGTCTGACCATATATCTTTAGATCCCTGCTTGGGCCTAACTTCATTCTTGTAACGACCACTCTATCTCTGATGCTCTTTCAAACATTCAATTTCATTTTCAGACGTCCGAACATTTATATTCAGATGTCTAATTTTTGTTCAGATGTCCCTGTATTTGATCCAGTAACCACTTTTCTTTCCTGGAGTTTTGTTAGACACCATGACTTATTCTCATGCCTGGAATAGTATTTCAGATGTCTATCATGATTTTTTGGACATCTAATATAGTCAAAATTTTACTTAATGCTTTATAGCCATTCTATCTCAATTTATTCAAATTCAATTCAAATTCCAATGACTACCTAAGCTCAAATCTAACCTCCTACACCTATATATACCTCCATAGGTAGCCTTAAGAATTTATAAAAAAGAAATTTACATTCTACTCATTGGAATGCTTTTGATCTCATTTGTGCTCTCTTATGTGCTTTCTTGTGTGCTTCATTTGTGTTATTATTTTTGAGAGAACTCTTCTTCCTACTGCTCATAGGTTTGAAGGGAGTATTCTTATTCTTTTATTCAAGGCTTATAGATTTATATTGCATTTTGATAGTTTATTTGGGTACCCAATTTGTAGGTTTCCCATTTCCTCTTAGTAGAGGGGCAAAACTCTTCTTGGGATTTGTCCAGGAAGAGGGGTTTTGTAAGATTAGTTATTGCTAGTAATTCTTACTTGGGTGGGGGCAAAATCCTAGATTGAGAGATCTAGGTAGAGGTTTTTCCCGCAAGGGTTTCCTCTCTAAACACCTGTGTTCTTGTTGCAATTATTTGAATTTAATTTTGTTACACAATTCAACCCCCTTGTTGTGCCACTAACAGCTACGACGTCGCCCTGCTTCGTCCTACATCCTTTAGCTCTTTTCTCCCTCGTCTAGCATCTCACCACCCTCTTCTAGGTGCTTCATCAATGCGGCTCATCCTCCAAACAGCAGTCGAGGAGGATTTTTTCATCGATATTTTCTTATCGCTTTCTAATGTAGATTTTCAACTTTCTAGTTGTAGCGAGTAGATTTAATGAACATGCTCCTATGGTTATAAAATATTTGTTCATTTTCTCCCTATTTTCTCTTTCTTTGTAATATTCTATCTCTTTCTTCTATTATTTATTATTAAGTAGAATAGATTGCGTAGATTAATTTCAATCAACTCCATCTACTTTATACAAATAATTTCAAATACAATTTTTAATAAACATTCGCCTTCCTATATTCGACTTGGGACTCATCAGAGTTTCGGTTAAATTTATTTGGTAATGGATTTTCTTATGAATTTTACAACAACTGGGGTTTTCCAAAATCAACTTTTTACAATGAATTTCTTACTCATCAGTGATCCTAATACTATTCTAATGAGAGGTGCTATTGAAAAATATTATAGAGGAGTTTCTATTGAATGTGATTTTTGGAGAAAATATTGTTGAAAATGATTTTAGAGGAGATTATGTCAATTTGAATAAAAGCAATCATAGAAGAATATATGATGAGTTGATTATGAGATTTTGGAGGAATGTTTGGCAAACTACTTTTTGGAGAATATTTTGGAAATTGATTTCTAAAAGTAACTCAAAAGAAGTTTTTGATGAGGTAACATTTTGGAGAAATTTCTGGCCAATTGAAATTCTAAAGGAATCCTAAATGGTGCTATTCTAAAGTGTAACGACCCGATTCCAAGTCCCTACGAGACACGAGAACCAGACCGACTCGACTAATCCCAAGACCTAGTTGTCCAATGAGGAAGTAACCAAAAGAGCAATAAAATAAACCACATTCAGCATGAATATAACTAGCAGTAACAAAAATATAGCAGTAAGAAAAGGAACTACTACAGCATGTACCACCACAACAGTAGAACAACATTTATAACAGAACATGTACTACAAGTAAAGAAAAGTACAGAGAGTAACAAGAACTACTCACTACAGTGGAATAAAAAGGGGTACAAAAGAACTGCGGTAACTCTACTGGACCCTACTCAGCCCAGCGTCCTCTGCAGCCGCTGACCCTGGCTGCTCAACACCTGGTCCTGAAAAGTAACGAGTGTAACACGTCAGCGAAACATTGAGTAGAGTGGCAACTAAACTAAGGAAGCAGTAAAGTGTACAGTAGCTGTTTTATTTTCTTTCTTTCTTTATTTACGTCTTTCTATTGTTTCACAATTTATCTATTTCTCAGATCCGTTACTTGATCTCGAATGTTCCTCGTGGGAACGATCTTGATTGCAGTCTTTTCCGAAAAGTAGAAGTAACACGTGGTGCTCTCCTGGCCAGGAGAGTCTCCTGTGGTGATCCTACTCTCAGTCAACCACCCCAAGGTCGCTGACAGATGTAACGGTGACTACGGCACGCGCGATAAACACACGGGTAGCTACCCCGCACTGGCACGTGGTCAGTCGTTTCCGTTAACGGGGGCACCCAAGGCACAGCACGGAACCAGTATAGGGTAGAGCCCTCTCAGTAACAGGGGTCCAACCCCTCCACGGTAACCAAACAGGGGCCTTGCCTTTCCACAGTCCGCGCACCCTTGCCTAACTACCTTGGTTTACCCAGTGGGCCTAACAAGTCGGTGTAGGAGGGCCAGTAGAACCCCGGGGCCCGTGGGGTAGCTAGTACTCTCCCTACACTAGTAGCTCTCCTCGGTACTGTGTACACGAGGGCCAAAAGTCGGTACAGAGTGGCTAGACCTAACCCCGGGTCCCTGGGGCAGCTGGCTCCGCTCTGCACTAAACAGGTAACAGGTGCTTCCCCTGGCACTACGTACCTAAGAGACAACACAGTTCCATTTCATTCTCTTTCCAGGAGTTGTACTCCTAATTCCCCGTAGGGTTCCAGCTCTTTTAACTCAGCATATTCAGGTTTCACCGTTCCAGTTTCACGTTCATACAACCCATGTTCTCAATCATGTTCATTTATTCGTAACAGGCAGTTGTTAAATCAATTTACAGGCAGCTATTATTTCCTTTCCACATTTTCCAAGACTGCAATATTATATACATATCACTAGTTTTCCAGTCCTAGGATTCATGCCGTACCCTAGGATCTATCATTCAATCTAGTTTCCAGTCCTAGGTTTCATGCAATACCCTAGGATTTATCATTCAGTCTGGTTTCTCATTCCTAGGATTCATGCAATGCCCTAGGTTCTATTAATTGTTCCATAATTGTAACAAATTATGCTAATAATTTTAAAAGCCACTCTGCCAGCTACAACGGGAGTACTGGGGTAGTGGTCGGAAATCCCGCGTGCCTCCGCAACCCCCGAGACTGCAATGGTATGGGGTCCTAACACAAGCATCAAACACAAGGAGTTTCTTAGAACAGTATATAATTACTGTAAACGGGTAGAGGATTTTATTCCAAAAAGAACGCAACTTGAAATGCGGAAAATGGACTCCGAATGTGCCCTAAATGGGTCGAAAATGACGAAACAGTCCAAAATCAGACGTCTGGAACCTCTTCCAGACGTCTTAAAAGGTGGTTCAGATGATACCTTCACTCTGTGTAGTCCATCAGACGTCCAGAAGCCTACGGGGGTGTCTGGCTTAATTCCCAGACGTCCGATGGTCAACCCGGACGTCTGGAAGTCCTCTCCGTTGTTTGGCACTGCGGCCAGACGTCCAATTCGCGTTGGATGGCGAGTCTCGCGCCCTCCCGAGCAGAACCTGCATGCACCCACTCCTCACTCTCAGTACGACAGGTTGCAGACAAAGGCGCGGCGGACGGCTGCATGGCCGTACGAGCGAAAAAGGAAGAAGGACGAAATGACTTACTTGCCAGACGTCTGGACAGTTTTCCAGACGTCTTCATCGTCGTCTGGTTGGAATCCCAGACGTCTGATTCTGGAAAAACTTCCAGAATCAAAGCTCGACTCGCTCTCCGCCCGCGACGCACGGCCGCGCCGTGCCCCGTCTGCCTGCTACTCGAGCTACAGCAGCCCTCCCGCGACACTCCAAGCCCGCTGCTCCCCCGCCGGCTGGCTCTAGCTGCCCCGACAAGCTCGAGCCCTCACGGTCGAGCATCTCCTCCCTCGCGCAACACCTCCTCCCACCCACTTGCCGCGGCCGCTGCTACCGCTGCTCTCTCGCTCTCACACCGGCTAGAAGAAGAAGAAGGAAGCGGAGGAGATGAGGGCGAGGGAGAGGGCGAGGGCCTTTTAAGGTCGCACGGGGAGAGAGAGAGAGAGAGCGCAGCACTGCACCCTACAGGAGGAGAGAGGGAAAAAGAGGGAAAGCAGGTGGGCAGTTGCAGGTCTGCGCGCGCATGCGCATAGACGCAACTCGTACGCCGTAGAAATTGAATCCCAGAGGTCTGGAAGGGGTTCCAGATGTCTGGTCAGACATCTGGGCCACCTTCCAGACGTCTTAAAAAATACGTCTTGAAGCCGCGTTCGTAACAATATAACAAACTCAAAGGAAGTTTCGTCCCCGAAGCTTGCGCTAACTAGGGTGCAGGGAAAAATGCCATATAAAAACATAACAAACTCAAAGAGGACAGAAGCCGGTCCGAAAGAACGTACCAGCGAAGAGCTCCGGGTACCACTCCCGCATTGCCGCCTCGGGCTCCTAGTTAGCCTCCTCGTACCGTTGGCTCCTCCACAAAACCTTCACCAGGGGTACTTGCTTTCGTCTCAAACTGCGGACGGCTCAGTCAAGAATCTGCACTGGCCGCTCGGGGTAGGTCAGGTCGTTGCCCACCTCAACGCTCTCGTGACACAGTACGTGACTGGGATCGGCTACGTACTTCCTGAGGTTGGACACGTGGAACACATCTTGCACACCAGAAAGCTGAGGAGGGAGGGCAAGTCTGTAAGCAACGGGTCCAACCCGCTCCAGGACCTCAAAGGGCCCCACGAACCTTGGCGCGAGCTTCCCTCTCACTCCAAACCGCTGCAGGCCCTTCATGGGCAAAACATGGAGGAAGACGTGGTCCCCAACCTCAAACTGCACCTCTCTGCGTCTCCAATCTGCGTAGCTCTTCTGTCTGCTCCTGACAGTGCGGCGTCGCCTGTGGATCTGCTCGACTACCTCCTGACTCTGTCGGATCAACCTGGGGCCAACCTCCCACTTGGTCCCCACCTCAACCCAACTCAAGGGTGCCGTACACCTCCGTCCGTATAGAGCCTCGTAGGGAGCCATGCCGATGCTCGAGTGATAGCTATTGTTGTATGCAAACTCTGCCAGGGGCAGGTGCTCCTCCCAGGAGCCCCTCCAGTCCAGTACACAGGCACGTAAAAGGTCCTCAGGTATTTGTATCGTTCGCTCAGAATGTCCGTTCGTCTGGGGGTGGTAAGCTGTACTAAACCTTAACCGCGTCCCCAGGGCCTGCTGAAACTCAGCCCAAAACTGGGACATAAAGCAAGTATCCCGGTTAGATACGATCTCCCGCAAAACTCCGTGTAGTCGTACCACGTCGCGGATATACCTCTCTGCCAACTGTGCTGGTCCCAAAGTGACTCGGATCGGCAAGAATCGTGCCGTCTTTGTCAGTCTATCCACAATTACCCAGACTGCATCGTGTCCACGCTGGGTAACAGGTAAGCCCACCACCAAGTCCATGGTGATGCTCTCCCACTTCCACTTTGGCACTGGAAGCGGCTGTAGCTGCCCTGCAGGCCTCTGATGCTCGGCTTTCACCTGCTGGCATACTAAGCACTGCTGCACGAATTCACCCACATCCCGCTTCATCCCCCTCCACCAAAACTCGCATCTCAAGTCGTGGTACATCTTCGTGTTTCCGGGATGTATGGTGAATCTAGAACCGTGTGCCTCAGTCAGGAGCTCTCTCAACAGCTCCTCGTCCTTGGGAACGCACAACCGTCCCCTCAGGCGCAGCACCTTGTCTGTGAAAGAGAAGTCCCCTGGGTCTCCCGACAGTACTCTGTCACGCAAGGACTGCAAGTATGGATTGGCCATCTGTCCTGTGATGAAGTGGTCTATTAGCTCTGGCCTAGTCTGTCGCGTCACAGTCACTGCCCCACAGTGCCCCCGTAACTCTAGGGGTTGCCAACTACCCACCTCCTTCAAAAGGCTCCAACTCTGTAATTGTAAACTGGCCAAGTGTGCGGGCGCCTTCCGGCTCAAGGCGTCAGCCACCACATTGGCCTTGCTCGGGTGATAGGAAATGCTGCAGTCGTAGTCCTTCAGGAGCTCCAACAAACGTCTCTGTCTCATGTTGAGCTCCTTCTGATCAAAAAGGTATCTAAGGCTCTTGTGATCTATGAAAATCTCAAAGGTCTCACCATACAAGTAGTGCCTCCAGGTCTTCAGCGCAAAGACGACAGCTCCCAACTCCAGGTCGTGGGTAGGGTAGGTATGCTCATGGGGCTTCAGTTGCCGCGAAGCGTAAGCGACAACGTGACCCCTCTGCATGAGCACACCTCCTAACCCCTGCAAGGAGGCGTCCGTGTACACAACGAACCCGCCACTACTGTCAGGGATGGTGAGCACAGGAGCCGAGGTCAACCTCTCCTTCAGCTCCTGAAAACACGCCTCACAGGCATCTGTCCAAGTGAAGGGCACATCCTTCTAGGTCAACTGTGTCATAGGATGCGCGATCTGTGAAAAACCCCTGATAAACCGTCTGTAGTAGCCTGCGAGTCCCAGGAAACTGCGAATCTCAGTGACTGAACGCAGTCTCTCCCACCTAAGCACTGCCTCGACCTTGGCTGGGTCCACCGCCAAGCCGTCTCCAGAGATCACATGACCTAAGAAGGTCACCTCCCCTAACTAGTACTCGCACTTGCTGTATTTGGCATATAGCCTACATCGTCTCAATGTGTCCAGAACCATCCGCAAGTGTTGTCCGTGCTGCGTCCGATCTCGAGAATAGATGAGTACGTCATCAATGAATACCACCGCGAACTAGTCCAAGTACGGTCTAAACACCCGATTCATCAGGTCCATGAAAGCAGCGGGGGCATTGGTCAGCCCAAACGGCATGACCAAAAACTCGTAGTGTCCGTACTGGGTGCGGAAAGCTGTCTTGGAGACGTCTGCCTCCCTGATCCTCAACTGGTGGTATCCAAACCTCAAGTCAATCTTGGAGAACGCCGTGGCACCTCGCAATTGGTCAAACAAGTCGTCGATCCTCGGCAGCGGATATCTGTTCTTGATTGTGACCCTATTCAGCTGTCGGTAATCCACACAAAGGCGTAGGGTACCATCCTTCTTCTTCACAAATAGTACCGGGGCTCCCCAGGGAGACGCATTGGGCCTCACGAAACCCTTCTCTAAAAGGTCCTGCAACTGAGACTTGAGCTCTCGTAGCTCAAGCGGTGCCATGCTGTATGGCGCGGTGGAGATGGGGCTGGTCCCTAGTACTAGTGAGATCTCAAACTCGATCTCGCACTCGGGCAGTAGTCCTGGTAACTCATCTAGGAACATGTCAGGGTACTCTCTGACAACTGGGATGCTCTAGAAGTTTGCCACATGGCTGGGCTCTGCCACCACACAAGCTAGGAAGCCCTCACACCCCTGGCTCAAAAGTCTCGCCGCACGAAGTGCCGAAATGCACCTGAAGCCTCCATCCACTGGCTATCCATGAAACTCAAAAGAAGGCAACTCCAGCATGGAGAAGACAATCTTCCTCTCAAAATAGTCCACGAAGGCGTGGTAAGTGGACAGCCAGTCCATCCCCAGAATTACGCCAAAGTCCTCCATCTGTATCATAATCAGGTTAGCTGGCAGGCTATGTCCCTCGACGCTGACCTCGCAATCCATGTACACCTCCTCAGATATAAACAGCTGACCACTCGAACCTCTGATTATGAACGGATTCTCTAATAGCGTATAGTCCTGGACCAAACTAACTGCGAAACTGGCTGCGACAAACGAGTGCGTAGCGTCAGAATCGAAAAGTGTGTAAACGAGTCTACCAGAAACTGAAACCATACCTGCCACCACCGATCCCGAAGCTCTGGTATCCCTGTGTGTCAGGGCGTTGATACGCCCCTCAGCTCTAGGTGCGGACGAAGCGGCCACACTCTACGTCGGACGGGTAGGTGCTGGCCGGTACCCTCCTCGTGACTGCTGTCCTCCTTGCGCCTGGAAACTGCAGCCTCCTGCATGCCCTCCAGTGCTCTGCGTGGGAAGTATCTGCTGACCTCCTGCCCTAGACGGGCAGTCCCTCCTTATGTGGCCCGGCTGGCCACACTAGTAACAGAGGGGAATCTGACTCCCGCCCTCAATGGGTCTCTGCTGTCGGCTAGGCGGGGGTCCGGTGCTGGCGACTGGCCCCTGTCGAGGGCCCCTAAAGGCCACTGATGGCCCTGCAAAATGTTACGGCTCTCCTGCGGACGCCACGTGTCTCCTCTCTCACCGGCCCTGTGAAAAGTCTGGCTGAAAGGGCCTCTTCCGCCCGCCGTCAGTGTCTCGTGCGGACGGGTTGGTCTCCTCGTAAGTCATGGCTGCCTCCACCACCCTCGAAAACGTAGGAAGCTTTAGGGGTTTGACATACCCCCGAATCGTAGGCCAGAGCCCTCGGTGAACCTCCAAAGGCACTCCTCCTCAGTGGCTACCGCTGTCGCTGCAAAGCGGGACAGCTCCAGGAAATGCGTGCGGTACGCGCTCACGGTCATCGTCCCTTGGCGGAGAGTGTGTAACTCCCGCCTCCTCTAGTCCTGCCATGTCTAGGGAAAGTACTGCTCTAGAAGAGGGTGACGAACCGATCCCAGGTCGGCTCGTCCCTCTCCTGTCCCCGGACCGCCCTCCACCACCTGTGTGCCGCACTCTCCAGGTAGTACGTGGTAAAAGCCACGCGGCACTCCACCGGGGGGCGAAGGGTGTCGAAAATCTTCTCCAGCTGCTCGGGCCAGTCCTCTGCCTCGGTCAGGTCCTCATCCCCCTTGAAAGAGGGAGGCTTCAGCTTCCGGAACTGCCCGAAGAGCTCGAAGTGGCACTGCAGTGGAGATGCTGGTGCACCTCCAGGCAAAGGTGCCTCGAGCACAGAAGTGTCGGAGGAAGGTAGGGATGGTGGCGGACCATCCCCTCCCCCGTGTCCAACGCCGCGTCCGTCGTGTGGTCCCACAGAGGACTCCCCCTCCGCAGCCCCAGGGTGAGGCGCTCGGGGCGGTGGGTGGATCTCCTCTCGCACAATGTCCCGTATCAGCTGGGCGAGGTCCTGGGCATGGATGCCCGGGAGTAGCGGCTGGCCCACTGAGGCGTCGGCAACGGCACGCCCACCTCGCCGACCTCATCCTCGGCCGAGCCCACCACCTGCCTCACCAGTCCCACGACGAGGCATCTCCTGCAAGGAGACGCGAAGCAAAACGAAACATGTCAATATGGAATGATACCTAAAGAAAACATCTAAGAGCTCATGTCAAAAGATATGTTGTGGCAGCTACTCTAGTTATAGACATGTGAATTGGTTATTTTCCAGTCAGTTGATTCACCTCTCGGGACGACCTTGCTCTGATACCATCTTGTAATGACCCGATTCCCGAGTCCCTACGAGACACGAGAACCGGACCGACTCGACTAATCCCAAGACCTAGTCGCCCAACGAGGAAGTAACCAAAAGAGCAACAAAATAAACCACATTCAGCATGAATATAACTAGCAGTAACAAAAATACAACAGTAAGAAAAGGAACTACTACAGCATGTATCACTACAACAGTAGAACAACATTTATAACATAACATGCACTATAAGTAAAGAAAAGTACAGAGAGTAACAAGAACTACTCACTACAGTGGAACAAAAAGGGGTACAAAAGAACTGCGGTAACTCTACTGGACCCTACTCGGCCCAGCGTCCTCTGCAACTGCTGACCCTGGCTGCTCAACACCTGGTCCTGAAAAGTAACGAGTGTAACATGTCAGCGAAACGCTGAGTAGAGTGGCAACTAAACTAAGGAAGCAGTAAAGTGTACAGTAGTTGTTTTATTTTCTTTCTTTCTTTCTTTACGTCTTTCTATTGTTTCACAATTTATGTATTTCTCAGATCCTTCACTTGATCTCGAAAGTTCCTCGTGGGAACAATCTTGATTGCAGTCTTTTCCGAAAAGTAGAAGTAACACGTGGTGCTCTCCTAGCCGAGAGAGTCCCCCGTGGTGATCCTACTCTCAGTCAACCACCCCAAGGTCGCTGACAGACGTAACAGTGACTACGGCACGTGCGATAAACACACGGGTAGCTACCCCGCACTGGCATGCGATCAGTCGTTTCCGTTAATGGGTGCGCCCAAAGCACAGCACGGAACCAGTATAGGGCAGAGCCCTCTCAGTAACAGGGGTCCAACCCCTCCACAGTAACCAAACAGGGGCCTTGCCCCTCCACAATCCGTGCACCCTCGCCTGACTACCCTGGTTTGCCTAGTGGGCCTAACAAGTCGGTGTAGGAGGGCCAGCAGAACCCCGGGGCCCGTGGGGTAGCTAGTACTCTCCCTACACTAGTAGCTCTCCTCGATACTGTGTACACGAGGGCCAAAAGTCGGTACAGAGTGGCCAGACCTAACCCCGAGTCTCTGGGGCGGCTGGCTCCGCTCTGCACTAAATAGGTAATAGGTGCTTCCCCTAGCACTACGTACCCAAGAGACAACACAGTTCCATTTCATTCTCTTTCCAGGAGTTCTGCTCCTAATTCCCCGTAGGGTTCCAGCTCTTTTAACTTAGCATATTCAGGTTTCACCATTCTAGTTTCACGTTCATACAACCCATGTTCTCAATCATGTTCATTTATTCGTAACAGGCAGTTGTTAAATCAATTTACAGGTAGCTATTATTTCCTTTCCACATTTTCCAAGACTGCAATATTATATACATATCACTAGTTTTCCAGTCCTAGGATTCATGTCGTACCCTAGGATCTATCATTCAATCTAGTTTCCAGTCCTAGGTTTCATGCAATACCCTAGGATCTATCATTCAATCTGGTTTCTCATTCCTAGGATTCATGCAATGTCCTAGGTTCTATTAATTATTCCACAATTGTAACAAATTATGCTAATAATTTTAAAAGCCACTCTACCAGCTACAACGGGAGTACTGGGGGCGTGGTCGGAAATCCCGCGTGCCTTCTCAACCCCCGAGACTGCAATGGTACGGGGTCCTAACACAAGGATCAAACACAAGGAGTTTCTCATAACAGTATATAATTAGTGTAAACGGGTAGAGGATTTTATTTCGAAAAGAACGCAACTCGAAGCACGGAAAACGGACTCCGAACGGGCCCTAAACGGGTCGAAAACGACGAAACAGTCCAAAATCAGACGTTTGGAACCTCTTCCAGACGTCTTAAAAGGTGGTTCAGATGATACCTTCGCTCTGTGTAGTCCCTCAGAGGTCCAGAAGCCTATGGGGGCGTCTGGCTTAATTCCCAGACGTCCGATGGTCAACCCGGACGTCTGGAAGTCCTCTCCGTCGTCTGGCACTACGGCCAGACATCTGATTCGCGTTGGATGGCGAGTCTCGCGCCCTCTCGAGCAGAACCTACATGCACCCACTCCTCGCTCTCAGTACGACGGGTTGCAGATGAAGGCGCGGCGGATGGCTGCATGGTCGTACGCGCGAAAAAGGAAGAAGGACGAAATGACTTACTTGCCAGACGTCTTCACCGTCGTGTGGTTGGAATCCCAGACGTCTGATTCTGGAAAAACTTCCAAAATCATAGCTCGACTCGCTCTCCGCCCGTGACGCACGGCCGCACCCCGTCCGCCTACTACTCGAGCTGCAGCAGCCCTCCCGCGACACTCCACGCCCGCTGCTCCCCCGCCGGCCGGCTCTAGCTACCCCGGCAAGCTCGAGCCCTCACGATCGAGCGTCTCCTCCCTCGCGCAACACCTCCTCCCACCCACTTGCCGCAGCCGCTGCTGCCGCCGCTCGCTCACTCTCACACCGGCTGGAAGAAGAAAAAGAAGGAAGCGGAGGAGATGAGGGCGAGGGCCTTTTAAGGCCGCACGGGGAGAGAGAGAGAGAGAGAGAGAGAGAGCGCAGCACTGCGCCCTGCAGGAGGAGAGAGGGAAAGCGGGTGGGCAGTTGCAGGTATGCGCGTGCATGCATGCAGACGCAACCGGTACGCCGCAGAAATTGAATCCCAGACGTCTGGAAGGAGTTCCAGATGTCTGGTCAGACGTCTGGGCCACCTTCCAGACGTCTTAAAAAAAACGTCTTGAAGTCGCGTTTGTAACATAAAGAAACTGGCAAGATTGTTACTTTGAGGTTATACATGAAATCTACTTGAGTCAACGACTTTGTTCTTGACTTTCCTGGCCTAAATCTTTAGCATTATATTATTTAACGGAAGTTATTTTTAATTTGATCCTAAGCCACTTATCCATAATTGTGGTAAATATCTGCTTATCTTGATTATTATACATAAGATTAGGATTGTTGAATATTTAACATTTATTGTTCCTATTCTACCAATATTGTAATTTTTTATTTGTTATTGACAAGTAGTTCTTTAGGTAGAGAGAGGAACCAAGTGAGCATCTGGGGTTCTTTAGGTAAGTGCTTAAAAGTGATTGTGTTTGATCCTCACCAATTCACAAGGATTGAGGTTGGTGAAAGCCTAAGCAAACCCCAGGGATTGGACATATATAGACCAAAAGGTGGATGGACCAATATAAAAATCTCTTTTGCATGTTATGATTTGATTACTTTTTACTTGCTTGTGATTGATACCATTTAATATTTTATATAATTATTTAGAATATAAATCACATATATTTGATTTATTTGTTAAAATTCGAGAAGGACTATTCACCCCTTCTAGCTCCATACACTCCACAGGCTAAATAGTGAAGACTTGCAAGATCGCTGCAACCTCTCCTTGTTACAAAATGGAAGAGGGAGGGTGCCTCTATGGGCTCTATATTTGGCCATCCAAAGACAACAAAAGACATGTTGTTAGTTGGGTGTCTATGAATAAATTAATAAAATCAATACATTTATTGCTATACAGATGACATACATGGTTGGTAGTGCTTTACATCAAAGAGATAGTGTAATTGCATGTCACAATTAACATATATATGGTTTTGTTTCTCATTCCTATGAGAAGTTGCAAGTCATAGTAGGGCACAATCAAAGATGATCACACCTTATCATCTCATGATGCAATCCAAGTGTAACATATAAACTTATATATAATGATCTTGAGAAGAGAATTTGCTACTTGTAAAGTTTATCGATAAGAATGTGTCATCATTTGAGACCCTATGTCAGTACAAGTGTATATTACCCTCTTATTGGCTGGAAGCAAGCATCAACCGAAAAGTGAGACCAAAATCTACCGAGATACAAGAGCTTGTCCAATTGGTAAGAAAAAAGCTATGAGTACCATTCAAGGTTAAAGGATAAAATATTAGCCCTTTCAAGAAATCAAAGTGTATAGTTTCCAAATCATCCCTAAAACACTCAACAATTCTACAAATTCCTTGAGCACAGTAGCTACAAGAAAGACGTCCTCACCATTTTCGAATGGATGATTGGTATTGAGTAATTAATACTATTTGCAACTTGCCTCTTGAGGCTATTTATATTGCCAACTTTTTTATTTTTCAAAAAAAAACTATTGCTTCCATTTTTCCCATTGTCTATTTTTCTTATTGGATCTTGAAATCTTGTATATAGAAAAAGGCAATTTTGACGCTATAGAATACAATATTGGATCATTTTTCCTCATTTATCACACTTAGCAATGTCAACTTTCTAATTATATTAGAAAAATAAAGTAATATTATCTTAATTGTTACTAATTATATGAAATTATAATCAAGTGAAAGTCCTTTAAAAAGACCAGCTTAAGATGACATATATGGAGCACTATTCTCGTAACCATCAATTTTATCTTCCATGCGATCTACTACGTCATTAATTGTACTTCATGTCCATATACTACGCCATTAATTGTTATTCTGCGTTCACTAACTAAGGAGGAATTATGTATTATTTTCTTTAGTAATTCTGATCGGAAATTTGAGAACTGAGGTTATCTCTTCTTTGTGTTTATCGAAGGAAAATTGAAAAATGAGATTATTGTATGATATGATGGAAGATGTGAGTAAATTTAATGGGATAAATAAAAAGATAAGTTAATCTCTCAATAAAAATCAGTAACTTATCCAGCGATAACAATGTCATGAAAGATTAAATTATCTCACGAGGTAAACGAATGTTATCTCTTAAAAAAGGAGGATGATGCCTCCCTAAACTAACCCCTAGACTAAAGGACGATGGTTGGACAAATTTCTGGAGTTATATTGGCATTGACAGGATGCTGTCAGAGACTACGCGTGGAAAAATAACTGCGTTTCCAAACCACGGTACGTATATACTTGCTTAAAACTTAGTAAATACACAAAGCCTGCGAAAATAAGATTTTCCTATGAAAATGTGCATTGGAAAGGGCTCCCTATAGGCCTACTACCCAGGGAGAGTTTTGACTTACTTTTAGGGTTCTGCCCACCTGTATTACAGTTTGTTTAAATATTTAAAATGCACCTCTGGCAGGGGTATCTTAAACAATGAGTGCTATAGGGCCTTAGACCACCTTATCTACCCATAAACATTTCCAATTTGAAGCATATATAATGTATATTATTAGATCCCGCAATCTTCTCTTCATTTGTCCCAACCCCATATGCAGATCTAGATTCTCATTGACATCGATGCATCATATTGGTCTCAGTTGGATGTCCGATAAGGATTGGCTTGTATTAGGTGGTATAAATATATATCCTTATATATTTATGTTATCAATCATTTAGATGCTAGAGGTTCATCTTCCATCCTTACCAACAAAATTTAATTTAATAACGAAAAGGCACTTACCCTCAAAAGCGAAAAAATTAAAGAGTTTCAAAGGCACTTCAATTATTAAATTACTGAATCATTTAACTTGAAGTTTAGTGGTACACTTATATAAGTTAATATTGTTGACATGCCATCTCCATGATCCATTGCACCTCCACTACTTTCCTGTCGAGGAACTACGTGGCTGCACCTCAGTCAGGAGGCATATGCAAGTCCTCTTCAGTACCTGCAAAATTATCTTTGCCTTGAAAGAGTAGTAAATTATATTATATCATGAATTATTTTCTTTCCGTTGGTCGAGAGCCGATGTTGCCATGTATAATTTTGCGACCAAAAGGTAAGTATATGCAATATCCTTAGGAGAGGAAGAAAACATCAAGATCATGATATGAGAGCTAAATTGGGTTGAATTTGTCTTAATTGTATACCAACCATCATCAGCGGGCAAGTGACAGACCTAAAATTTTAAGATACAGAAAACACCCTTAACTAATTGCTTCCACTTTTGGTTATCTTAATTATAATGAACTGACATTTTTTTTTATGGGGATATTGACGTAGATGTGTGACCAAAGGAAAGATCAATTTTCGGAATGAGATTAGCAAGGAAAAAAATTGAAGTGTCATCGATAAATGACAAGATGAGTAAGAAACCTTTGATGTAATTTGAATATTTATAGAGAAGCCCATTAACACCTTGACAAGTTGGATGTTGAGTCTCTCAAGAGAGATTGAGGATTAGTAAAAAAAATTGTTGGATAAACAACATTAGACATGATCTAAAGTACTTTAATTTAACCTCAAAATGCCTCAGAATAGATGGAAATGAAGTTGATAAATGAATTGATGCAGCCATTTTCAGTTGCTGTGGGAAGAGAACTTTGTTGTTGTATTATATCAATACTAACATGATAGTTATCAAATAATCAAAGTAAGTAAATAAATTATTACCAGTAAGATATTAGAACACATCAACTTGCGTGGTCACATCCTTCGCCGGTACGTAAGTTCTGAAATTCGGAACCTATAATCCTCAATTTTCATATGTTTACCTTTTGTTCGAATTGTTCAATAAAAATCCAAATAACCAACATCATCTTTCTAACCTCCAAACTTATAAAAGATGAAAATGTCGTGGGTAACAATCGAAGAGTTAGACTCGGTGACAGAGCACTCCATCAATATCTAAGAGTTTATAGGATCAAATATCATAGCTATCACATTTACCTTCTAGAAAAAGAAAATAACAAAATGTATCAACAAAATCATAATCCAACATCTACCCAATTTAGAATATGAGATAGAATATCATTAGTCAAAAATGAAAATAATGAATAATACGTGGATGTGGAACTAAATACAATGTCATAGGTAGCAATCAAGGAGTTGACTCAATGATAGAGCACTCCCTCAACATCTAGGAGATCATGGGATCAAATACTATACTCATCACATTTATCTTCTAGAAAAAAAACCAACAATCATAGGTTGCAACGAATAGAATCAACAAAATCATAATCAAATAGCTACCCAATTTAGAACATGAGATAGAATATCCTTAGTAAAAAATGAAAATAGCGAACAACACGTGGATGTGGAACTAAATAAAGTGTGCAAGGAACTATGCCGAGCACAAGGGATAATGTAAGGATATGAAATTCTGACCTGTTTAATATTAATCTTAAGTTGCTAATCACTTAGTCCCATATATATTCTATAAAAATTCTCTCTTTAATGATGAATAAATGGATATCTAAATATCCATGGTAGTCTTTTGAAAGTGTGGATATCTAAATATCCACCATAGATAAGTTGGGTGCCTCTTACGATGTCATCATGAGACGTTGGGGTATAGTGTCTAGCCTAGAGGATACCTCTTAGGTGTCATCTTGAAGCATCGAACTAAAGGACCCTCAATATATTTATATGTATAAAAAGAAAAAAAAGTTGAAAAGGGATGATGACTCTGGTACCTAATAAAGCAAATCTAAGTGGGAAACATGAAATGATGGATACATGTCAAGGAAAATGTCACTTGTCAAATCAACTTTACACACATGAGTACTCAATTCTTTTTGAGACCTTTCAAACTTATGGGTGGATTTTTGAGTCTTACAATGTTAAGACCCAGTCAGAAGCTTGCTAGAATCTAATAGGACAAAGAAGCTTTATCCTGGTCAATCCTTTAGTGCTATTTGTAGGTGCATAAGCAATTACACACCACATTAGTCTTTAATAATGGTTTTGATGATTACAAACATTGGGATTAAAATTGGATCTTATGTTTAGGTGTTACAAGAATATTTTTCAGGTTAAAGTATTCTTGATTAAATCCAAAGCCAAGAAGAAGGAGGAGACCATGCTCATAAAATTTAGGTTTTCTTGTAATATAGGAAAAATGGTTGTAATCTTATATTTTTAGATTGTAAGGCCTAATTAGATTTCATATTAGTAAAATTTTAAGGGCCTCATATGTAATTTCCACAATAACACCACACCTAGACTAAATAGGTCAAAATATGTTTAACTAAGTCTATAGGTGTCAGTGCATGGCCCTAACACTTAGTGAGAACCCAAGATATTAGTTTAGATAGTTAGAGGGCCTTTTACAGGCCATCAACGTTAGGTATATAATACCCAATGTTAGATAATAGGTTGGGTGTCAACCAGGTCATCAAGAGATAACGAACTTTGTGTTGAACTTTGTACCTAAAGTTAGACAGTTTACCTAACGTTAGACAAATATTACCTAAAGTTAGACAGTTCAACTAACGTTAGACAAACATTACCTAACATTAGATAGACTCTCCTCTACGACCCAAGATGCGATCAAGAGATGGCGAATTTTGTACCTAACTAAGCACCTAACGTTACATAGTTTCCCTAATGTTAGATCACTTTTACCTAACCTTAGATAAACCACTTTTGACCAAATCTGTTAGCCGTTAGCAAATCAAATTGGGAAACTTTTTAGTCGTTGAAGAGGGATCTTATACATGCTTAAATTAGTCTAAACACCCCTCTATATATATGAGATGATTTCCTACTCTTTAGAGGTTAGAAGAACACCCAAAATACATACAAAAGTGCATTCAAGCACACATTTAGCAAAGACTCTTATTTGGTGTTCTTAGAAGTGATTGAAACTTTGATTCTCCAATTCTCACTTACTTAAAGCTTTATCACTTCAACTCCAAGCAGCATCATCTTCTCACAGTCACTAGGGAGTTTATTCTAGTCTCCTAGACAGCTATTTTAATGAATTATTGTATATCTTTTTGGTACTATTCATATGAGCTAAAAATATGCTTAATTTAGTTTTCTTCTATCATTTACTTGTAATTTGAGGGCTCAAATTGTGGGCTCCTTTCCTCTTAATTGAGAGGGGTTTGCCCCTTAATTGGAATATCAAGGGGGTATGTATAAAGGATTTGATACCCCATAAGTACTAATTAGTATTCCGAGAATGACTTGAGGCAAAATCCTTGGTTAAATAGTTCACCTAATGTTAAACAAACATTACCTAAAGTTTGACAGTTCACCTAATGTTAGACAAACATCACCTTAAGTTTGAAAGACTCTCCTCTGCCAGCCAAGATGTGATCAGAAGATAGCAAACTTTGTACCTAACTAAGCGCCTAACATTAGATAGTTCACCTAACGTTAGAGTACTTTTGCCTAACGTTAGATAAAACACTTTTTGACCAAATTAGTTAGCCATTAGCAAATTAAATTGGGAAACTTTTTAGCCGTTGAGGAGGGATCTTATGCACAACTAAATTAGTTGAAACACCCTTCTATATATATGAGATGATTTCCCACTCTTTATAGGTTAGAAGAACATCGAAAATACAGTCCAAAGCATATTCAAGCACACATTCAACAAAGACTCTCATTTAGTGTTCTTGGAAGTGATTGAAGCTTTGATTCTCCAACTCCCACTTACTTGCACCTTCATCGTGTCAAATCCCAGCGGCACCATCTTCTCACAATCACTAAGGGAGTTCATTCTAGTCTCCTAGATAACTATTTCGTATGAATTATTGCATATTTTTTTGGGGCTATACATAGGAGCTAAAAGCCTATTTTAATTTAGTTTTCTTCTTTCATTTACTTGTAATCTGAGGGCCCAGATTGTGGGTTCGTTTCCTCTCAAGTGAGAGGGGTTTGCTCTTGATTGGAATATCAAGAGGGTTTGTATAAAGGGTTTGGTACCCCATAAGTACCGATTAGTATTCCGAGAGTGACTCGAGGTAAAATCCTAGTTTGGGAGACCTAGGTAGTGGTTATTACCTGATTTTGGGTTTTCACTATGTATGCTTGTGTTGTGATTGACAAATTACTTATGGATTGATTAGCTCTTCTATATTTGCATTAATTCTTTAATTAGTATTGTTTTACCTCCTAGAGCACTATTCACCCCTATGTAGTGCTTTCACTATTGTGTCTCTATAGTGAGATTTCGTACATGCTTCTTGAGTTTTTGACGACAAGCACCTCTGAACTTAGAAATCCAAACTCAAATTCTACTACTTAGTACATTCTTCTTGGGATTAGAAAAATTTAGGCATGGGGGTGTGATGAATACATTTATTTATCTAAATCATGCTTAATTAAGGTTACTTTCATGGTAGTAAGAACATAAATGCATTGGGTTAGCTCATATTACACATAATTGCATTTATGTTAGATTACATGCATATTGGGTTATTTATGTGTTAATGAGCCTATTTTTGATTTCGAGTATTAATTTATGCTTATTATACAGGTTGAGTTAAGATGAAAGTAAAAAATGGAAGTCAAAATGTATTAGAGACAATAGTGGAGTCAGAACCCACGAAACCATCATTTTCATGCAAAACCCTAACTCTAGCCTCCACCATCATAAAGTCCACATCCAAGATGGTCCTCCATTATAAAAATCCACTTGCAATATTGTCTAACATTATTTGGATTCAAATCAGTTAAGTTCCTAATTAATTCCATCAATTACTTGATTGATTTAGCCTTCCTAAATTCCATCCATGTGAACATGCCTCCATTTGCACACCATCTTGTTCACATTGGACGTCCAACATAGAACCACCATCAAGCCTCCATGCAACTTGAAGCCACCACCAAGCTTTGAACACCAACTCTAGTTGTTTAGAAAGCCACTTTCCAAAATTGTAAATCCAACTTTCCAAAATATAGAATCCTAATCCTAATAGGAGTCTTAAATCCTACTTTTCATAACCTCCAAACCCTAGTCCCCCCACCAAGTTACATGGCTAGCCACCCTTCTATTTAATACCCTCCATGCACCACTTACATCCCTTAGCTCTCCCTTGCATCCAAAGCCAATGACCACCACATAAACCTTAAGCCTACATCCCAACGGCCACCATCCATCAACCACCACCAAGTCCAACACCTTTGTTGTCCATCGTAGTTCCCAAACCATTATTAAGGCTATCCCCACTTCTCTCTATATCATCACCATCCTGCACGCCAATAATAAGAAGAACATCTACTTTTGAGAAGGAATAACTTCTTGGAGGACTTGCGAGAAGGAATTGCTAGGAGACTTGCAGGACACGAGGAATCATGATGAGATCACGCAGTCTCACCATCACCACCATCAAGGAGATTAGCCACAATCTTGTCCGAAGGGTTCACGAGTTCTCTCCATTCCTATTGTGATTATTTTTGTAGAACTTGTGATTTTTGTAATAAATGCTGATGTTTTATTCCTTTGAGATTGCTTGTTTGATTTCTACATCAACGAGTGGCTAAATTTCTTTGTGTGTGAGTTAGGGGGTAGGATCAATACATACGTAATTTTAAATGAGTTAAATACACTTGTATGGTTTGTCAAGAAATCGAGTTGTTCCATACATGCACATGTTCGTATAGGATAGTAGAAGCCTAGGACCATCAAGTCCAAGTTGGATTATACCCTTAACGAATTTGTGTGGGATAGGACAAGCCTAGGGGAACTGACCATCTGTATTTGATTCGTCAAAACACCCTTTAAATATCAATCCTATTTCCCAAAGCCCCACGCATATTCTTACACTGATACAAATCCATTTCGCATTCGATCGCATTTCTGATTTTGCAATAGTTCTGTAGTTTGTTTTCCTAAATTCGTACAGTGATCTATAACAGTCAAAAAATTCTAAGATTTTGGTTGTAAGTAGTCAATCTAATGATGAAACACCATTTCAAATTTAAAGGCTCAATTCATTCTAAAAGAAAACATAAAATCCATACATTACACTGGCGTTAGGCCAAAAATAGAACCTGAAAATTTTGCTTGCCATATTTTTAGCGAATTAGGTACAACTCCAAATTGTGTGAAATTAGAGACATTGGTTTCCTTACTGAGTCTAGTTTCAAAGATAAAATCTCCATATTTTTCTGGAGTCAATAGGATTAGGTTAGAGTCGTGACAAGTAAGTGGGGTCAAAATAGACCTTCTGCAATACTTGTCAAATAAAAATCCAAAAAAAATGCAAAATACTTCTAAAAATTCTAGAAAAATTTTTGAACTTGTTGATTAGAGAACACAACTACATAACCTTTTTGTGGATTCAATGTGACTCACAATTTGCAAAATACTTAAGTCAGAGATTAATTCTAGTGTTCTATTTTTATAACTTGAGTGCGACTCACACCATCTATCATCCCACTCACTTTACTTTAAATCAGTCTTAATATAAAAATGGAATCATCACCCCTATATATTTATTTTATATATAAATATGGTGAAGGCCTTGCACTTTGATGTCTCGGGATGACACTGTAAGAGACACCTTCCTGGCCATGCCCTACACTCTAATTTCTTGGGATGACGTCGTAAGCACCACCCAACCTTATTCTATGGTGCATATTTGAATACACATACAGGCATATATAATTTTTTTCTTTTTCTATTTTTTCTTGTATATACATATAACTACGGGGCTCATCCGAAAACCTAGTTCACAACATCACTTCAGTAGAACAAAGCAGAAATTCAAATGCTAGGTTGGGTTCTAAATACCCTATATCTTGGGAATACATCCAGTGCAACATCATAGCCATACACGTTAGAATTATATTCTTAATGTGTAGCTACCCACAAGTAAAATCAATGTGTAAGTGTAAATGTGAGATACTCAAGCTTAAAAGACTTTCAAACTAGAGGGTGGACAAATAAGCCATGTATTGTTGTCTCTATTAGCTTCTAACCTTAGTCAACAAGTATCCTCAAGGACTTAGAAACAAACTCATATTTAAGGAGATACCCTAATGGATTAAGTTGACTACAACCTAAAGAGTTTAATTTACAAACTCTCAATACATATTCCTAAGGTTAGTGACTCCTAAATACCTAATTTTCAACATCAATCGTAACTCAACTCAAATTTTTTTTCAAATTTGTCAATTTTTTCCCTCAATTTTTCAAATATATCTATAAAAAGCGTCTAGAACTAAATAAAATAAACATAGCAAAATTTTACCCACACCCACATACCTATTTCATGCAATGTCGTCACTGTATAGTAAAAAGTATATGTAAAAGGGAAGAAAGAGAGGCTATGCTAAGTCCATATCCGATATTTGTAAGACTAATTTAAAAGGCAAGACTTGCGAACAAGTGTCGAAAGAAATTCCTTTTGGTGATGTTTATCAAGCTTTGGTTTACACTGATGTTTTTTATCATCCAAAAAGGGCCTTTCCTTGAAGAACCTAGACTTTGTTAAAAAATTCTTGGCATGTGTTATTGATTGGAGCTTCTTCGGTAAAGCTGGAGGCTTTAACCATTGCCCTCATCATATGACTTATATAGTCTATTGCCTTCTCAATAAAATCAAGCTGAATTGGCCTCAAATGATCCGTACCCACATGCATGATATTCATGGAGGGTCCATACCTTTTAGTACTCTCCTTTCACACATCTTCAAGCTTACTCCTATTGACCTCTCATAGCATCCTTTGGATTCTCAATTAGAGTACTTTTAAAGCATTACAATTGAAAGAATGTGAAAGCCATTGTTCGTGTGAGAGATGAAGATGAAGAAGATGATGATTGTGAATTCCATATTTATTTACATTAATTAATGCCTAATTAATGTTAGTCTGAGGGTAATTTGGGTTAGAATGCATTTATATAACTTAGATTAGTCACTTAGTGAATTATGTAAATAATGCATAATATTTTATTTTTCTACAATTTTTACCATATGTATATATGTGCCTTGATGTTCTTATTCATATGTGTGTAGGTTCCAGGTTTCAAGCTTGCTAAACCAAGGTAGGAGGGAGATCTGGAATTGAGCTCACTTAAAGGAGAGGGTTGAGTCTAATTGGTACAACCAAAACCCTAACCTATTTTGCCTTAAAACCTAACCCATTTAGGAGCCTAATTGACCTTAGCCCAGCATGTAATTTCCTAGCCAATTATCCAAGCTACGTGGTTGGCCGTGAGCCTTAATTCCTACATTGTGGCTGGCCTCTTTAGGATAGACCATAGCTTAGTAAAAACCCTAATCTAAAAACCTAGAACATATCCTTTACACTTTATCCAACCACCTAACTTAGTCAACAAGGAACCACCTTAGGGCTAGCCATGGATAAATCTAAATCCCCTTAGTTGGTCGGCCATAACCCTCATTATATCCCCTCCCCTAATCTCAAATCCTATGGCTATAAACCTAACACCTATACCTACAACTTATCCCCTCCTAACAAACCCTCCTTGCCACCACTTGTAAGCCTCCAAAAGAACCACAAAGTGGCCAGCCATCTTTGGATCTAATCCCTTCAACATAAACCCTTTGGTAGATCATTAAGAATCCAAAAATCCCTACCATCCATATCCCAAGCAATGGTCCATAAACCTACTTATCATAGTTGTGCCCTTAGCCATATCCCACCCATCCATATTGGTGATCCAAGGCTACTTGGACCAACCAATAGAAAGCCTTCATCCCTTCTATAATAGCATAGGCCACACACCCTTGGAGAATTAATTCTCCCACTTCCAAAAACACCACCAACTAGAACTTAGAACTCTCTGCTACCTCACATCGTTGCCTTGGAGGTTCTTGGATGCATCTTTGCATTCGTGTTACGAATGAGCCACTTCAGACGTCTTTTAAGACGTCTGGGAGGTGGCCCAGACGTCTGGAACCACTTCCAGACATCTGGGAATCAGTTATTCTGCACGTGTGTTTCGTCTGCGCGCCTGAGCACGCAGACCTGTGAAAATTCCCTCTCTCTCTTTTTCCCTCTCCCTCCTGCGCCCTCTGTCACTCTCTCTCTCTCCTCCTCGCGCGGACTTAAAAGGCCACGCCCTCCCCCTCACTTCCGTCACCTCCGCCCCCTTCCTCTTCTCCCTCCAGTCGGTGCGCGAGAGCGAGCGCGAGTGAGCGGCGGCGGCGACAGTCGCGGCGGGTGCAGGAGGAGGTGCTGCGCGGGGGAGGAGGCGTCGGCCGTGAGGGCTCGAGCCTGCCGGGGCAGCGGGAGCCAGCTGGTGGGGGCGCAGCGGGTGCGAAGCGACGTGGGAGGACTGCTGCAGCTCGAGCAGCAGGCGGACGAGACGCAGCGCGGCCGGGCGTCGCGAGCGGAGGGCGAGTTGCGCCCTGGTTCTGGAAACTTTTCTAGAATCAGACATCTGGTCTGATAGCCAGACGACGGGCACGACGTCTGGAAGACTGTCCCGATGTCTGAAAGGTGAGTTATTTCCGTCTTCTTCCTTTTCTTCGACTGACAGTATTGAGAGAGAGAGATGGGTACACGCAGGTTGTGAGATTCGCATCCAACGCGAATCAGATGTCTGGCTGCAGTGCCAGACGACTGGAGAGACTTCCAGACGTCCGGGGTGACCATCGGATGTCTGAGAACTAGGCCAGATGCCCCCGCAGGCTTCTGGAGGTCTGAGAGACCACGCAGAGCAAGGTAACCCTTGATTCACTTTTTAAGACGTCTGATTTTGCACTGTTTCGTCATTTTCGACCCGTTTAGGGCCCGTTCGGGTTCCGTTTTCCGCGTTTCGAGTTGAGTTCTTTTCAGAATTACATCCTCTACCCGTCTACAGTAGCTGTATGCTGTTTTAAGAAATTCCTTGTGCTTGATCCTTGCGATAGGACCCCGTTCCGTTGCAGTCTCGGGGGTTGCGGAGGCACACGGGATTCCCGACCACGCCCCCAGTTCACCTGTTGTAACCGGTAGAGTGGCTTTAAGTATAATCTGTTAAATTATGAAACCATAAATAGAACCTAGGACATTGCATGAATCCTAGGAACAAGAAATGAGATTGAATGATAGATGCTAGGGTGTTGCATAAATCCTAGGGCTGGAAAACTAGATTGTATGATAGATCCTAGGGTATGACATGAATCCTAGGATGGGAAAACTAGTGGAATATGTGAACACTGCAGTCTTGAAAATGTGGAAAAGAAATAATAGCTGCCTGTTATGAATAAATGAACATGAGTAAGAATATGGGATGTATGAACGTGAAACTGGAAAGGTGAAACCGGAATGCGCTGAGTTAAAGAGCTGGAACCCTATGGGGAATTAGGAGTAGAACTCCTGGAAAGTGAATGGAATAGAATTGGGGAAGTGAGCTGGCCCTTGAGTACGGAGTACCAAGGAGAGCGACTGTCCCCCTGTTTAGTGAAGAGCGGAGCTAGCCGCCCCAGGGACCCAGGGTTAGGACTGGCCACTCTGTATCGACTTGCTGGCCCTCGTGTATGTAGTACCAAGGAGAGCTACTAGTGTAGGATGGTACTAGCTACCCTACGGGCCCCGAGATTCTGCTAGCCTCCTACACCGACTTGTTAGGCACACTGGGGCAAACCAGGGTAGTCAGGCGAGGGTGCGCAGACTATGGAGGGGCAAGGCCCCTGTTTGGTTACTGTGGAGGGGTTGGACCCCTGTTACTGAGAGGGCTCTGCCCTGTACTGGTTCCGTGCTGTGCTTTGGGCGCACCCGTTAACGGAAACGACTGACCCCATGCCAGTGCGGGTTAGCTACCCGTGCGTTTACCACGCGTGCCGTAGTTACCGTTACGTCTGTCAGTGACCTTGGGGTGGTTGACTGAGAGTAGGATCACCACGGGGGACTCTCCCGGTCAGGAGAGCACCACGTGTTACTTCTACTGTTCGGAAAAGACTGCAATCAAGATCGTTCCCACGAGGAACATTCGAGATCAAGTGAAGGATCTGAGAAATAGATAAATTGTGAAACAATAGAAAGAAGAAAATAAAGGAAGAAAGAAAATTAAAACAGCTACTATACACTTTACTATTTCTTTAGTTTAGCTGCCACTCTACTCAGTGTTTTACTGACGTGTTACACTCGTTACCTTTCAGGACCAGGTGTTGAGCAGCCAGGATCAGCAGCTACAGAGGACGCTAGGCCGAGTAGGGTCCAGTAGAGTTACCACTGTTCTCTTGTACCTCTATTTGGTTCCACTGTAGTGAGTAGTTCTTGTTTCCGCTGTACTTTTCTTTACTTGTAGTTCCATATTATGTTATGAATGTTGTTCTACTGTTGTGGTGGTACATACTGTAGCGGTTTCTTTCCTTACTGCTATTTTTTTTCTTACTGTTAGTTATATTCATGTTGAATGTGGTTTATTTTACTGCTCTTTTGGTTACTTCCTTGTTGGATGACCAGGTCTTGGGATTAGTCGAGTCGGTCCGGTCCTCGTGTGAAACGTTGGCTTCACGTGGTTTGTTATTGTTATAGCGTTGTAGTATAGCCAGTTATTACCAACATTTCAAATATAAATTTTTTTACTCGGAAAATAAAAGAGTTCCCGAGGTCGAACTCAGGGAGCAAGTTGTATTCTAGAGATATACATGTTTCTTTTACAAAAATAAACAAAGAGAGAGAAAGAATTTGGTGTCTCTTTTTTTTTCTCTTTGTTTCTCCTCGTCTCAGATCTTCTTCTTCTTAGTTCTGCAGAGGTGATGCTCTTCTTTCTTTCTTCAGATCTCCTTCTTTCTTCTTTGTTCTGCAGAGGTGATCTTCTTTCTTTCTTCAGATCTCCTTCTTCCTTCTTTGTTCTGCAGAGGTGATCTTCTTTCTTTCTTCAGATCTCCTTCTTCCTTCTTTTCTTTTTCCAGTCAGGGACGTCGCCCCTCCTTCTTTCTTCTTTTCCCTTCAGGCCGTCGTCTGATTTCCAAATCAGACGACTTAAACTGCCTGTTGCTACAGTGTCTTCCTCAGCTTCCTTCTTCTTCACCTGTTCCTGCACACTTCAGAGCTTACGTCAGAGGACAAAACCTACTCTACCCTCTCCCCCGCGTCTCTCTCTCTCTGAAACCACTCTTGGGAAAGCTCTCCCAGAGCTGCCGGGTAATCGGGTATGGGTCGTGCCCGGGTCTAGGCCCACCGGCGTGCGTGGTGGGCGAGGAGTGCAGGTCAGTCTAAGTCGGGTCGGGTCGTGTCAGGTCCGCGGGGCGTGAGCGCGGACGAGACCGGGTAACCGGGCGGGTGAAGGGGACCTCACCCCGTGTGCTGAGGCAGTAAGCCTCCAGCACTTTTGCGTCTTATATCGCCGCGCCTCTTCAGACTTTTCCGAGGTGGGACATTTGTCCCACCTCAATTGCGCGCCCGCAGCGGGGAAAGCAGCGGGAGATCGCGGCGTCACGCGAAGCCTTCCGCCTTAGCTGCGAGCCTGGTGTTTTGTCGAAACGCCTCGCAAGGCCTGGGAGTCGAATCTGGGTGTGGCGCTGAGCGTGGCGCGCCTGTAGCTGCAGGCAGAAGCAGCTCCTTCTGCACGGCAATGGCGGCGGAGGTCGGGTGGCCTGTTCACAGAAAAACGGCCTCTCGGCCTAATCAGAAAGTGCCGGGAGCTTCGCCAGGGTGCGGCGAAGATCGTGTGGGTGGTGGCGAGGCGTGGGGTGGCATGCAAGGGCTACCCTCGGTTGGACTGTGGGTCGGAGGATGGGTTTGTTGGGGGAAGCGTTACGGAGGTGTGGAGTGGCAGTGAAGGGGTGGGGGGTGCTCAGTGTGATGAGGCGGAGGTTCGGTGAGGGTCGGCGAAGTGTGTGAGGCTGTGGAGCGATGGGAGCATCTCGCCGGAGGGTGGCCGGAGACGAAGGGGGTGACGATGGTCAGGGTCGGTCGAGGGCTTAATTGAATAAATTGAAGGCGGGGAAAGAAAGAGGAGAAGAAGGGGAGTAGTTCTAGCTTACTTGCAGGGACGAAGGGGGAGGAACAGGGCGACAGTCGTATCGACTGTCGCCGTAGAAGACGATGCTCAGGGAAAGGGGCGGCGACGAGCAGAGAGCCGGAGAGGCGCCAGCTGGGTGCGGCGTGGCACGGGAAGAGCAGGGGAGGAAGCCTCTGCTGCTGGTATTGCGGCAGAGCGAAGAGGAGAAGGGGGAGGAACCGCCGGAGCTGGTGAGCGTCTGCCGGAGAGAGAAGAGAGGAAAGTTGGGGGTTTTCTCCGTCAGACCCGAGCTGCCCCGATCGGTGGAGCAACGGGGGGTATTTATAGGGATTAAACAGGGAGGAAGGCGGAGGGAGACGACGTGTCTCCCTCGCCGGAGGATGGCCGGAAACAAGAACCCATACCGTCCGTGCGTTCGCACGGCCGGTATGGTGGGTTACAACGACCAAGGGGGTGTCCCTGCGACGGCTGACGACGTAGGGCACCCCCGGTTTACTTGCCAGGTCCTCCCCCTCACCCTACGCGGCGCCATGCTCCGCGCAAGGTCGTCGGAGCATGGTGCTGGCAGGTTTTGCAGGGGGGACCTGATTGCAAAGAACGAAGGAGAGTTAGGGGCCAAAATGCAAGGGTTCAAAAGTTGAGGGCCAAAAAGTAAATATATGAGGACCAAAGTGTAAAGTTGGTCAAGGAGGTTTCTTCTTAGGCTCAAGTTTTTATACATGACTGATTAGGACCTAAGGAATCTGATGGTGAATTTTATTTCTATATTAAACCTTGTTTGACCGGTCAATTTATGCGAAAACCCAAATTAAGTTATTAATTGGGCATGGTTCTCAATGTAGGTCAAAATGGGTTCTGAAGGCCAAATTGAAGGTTCTAAACCCTAGAGATTATTTTTCTATGAATTTTAGAGGGTTTATTCTATTTTTACTTTGCCTCGAACCTCGTGAATTGAAGTGGGTTGTTTTAGGGTTACAGATTATCATTTAGTTTCTTGGAATTGCTGTAGCCCTTGCTAGATCATTTCATCCCACTTTTATTCTTATTAAGTTGTTTTGACCTGTGTTTGGGCCCTGAATTACCCTGTATGCAGATTATATTGGTAAAATTGCATTTTTACCCCTTATGACTTGTTTTCTCCTTAAACTCAGAATTCTCTGAGTTAAGCCTTTCCTTGAGTTATGTAGGAGCTTTTATCCTTTGTATTGGGTCAAAAATGAGCTAGTTATGGCTCATGATGAGGTTCTCATCATACCCCCATGCCTAGCTTTTGCTAGTCCCTTAGCAAAAGCTTAAGGTTTCAACCCTTGTTCTAGACCATGAAGTTTTTAATAGTTTTAGATAAGTGCCTTTTTTATTTGAGCATGGATTAGGTTAGAATGCTGACCATAGGCCTAAAAGGTACTCTAGTACCAATCAAGATCCAAATCTGTCTAGCCTTAGCCTCAGTCTTTAGCAAAGGTTTTTAAGGTCCACAAGAACTAACCTAAGGTTTATTGGACTTTGTGGTTAAAGCACCCGTGCTTGAAATGATTTTAGCCCTGGCTCAGTTCGCAGTGCGTTTTGTAAGAGAGAGATAGAAAGTTTTTCTGTTTGGAGAGTTTTCTCTCTCTGTTTTTTTTTTTTCTTTTTAGTTCTAGCCTAGGATTGGCTTTTCAACACGGTCTGTATCAGATTCCTAGGTCCCATCATCAACCCTCAAGGGTTCCTGGCGATCGATGTTTCGAGATAGCACCGCCCATGGCAAAGCCCGGAACCCTGGCTATTGAGATTTTGAGATAATCCCATCCATGGTGTTCCGTGGCCGAATCCAGACCCTGGCAATTGACACTTCGAGATAATGCCATCCATGGAATCTGAACCAGCAGAGTGCTTACATGCCCCCAGTAGGATATGTAAATATCCTAGGAGACAAGCACTGAGGAGATGATATTTTGCTACGCATCTTCGAGGGGATTTCCCGCCTCTCCGCGCTGGGAACTCGTCCAAATCAACTTGTGTTGATCGGCCGCTCCTATTCTAGGTGTTCTTTTCAGAATTTTGCGACGCTTCTGCGTGATTCTGATTTTTACGCTTACTGAACCAGGCTGTGTGTGAGGTTAGGGTGCTTAGGTTACTGAGTCCCGTAAACCAAAAATTAGTTAACGAGGCCAAATACTCCCTAAGCCTTAGACCTAATTCTTCAGCTTTTCATTTTCCTCAACCTCTTGAGTGTCCAAATCTTAATGGGTACTAAGAGTCTATTCAAGAATGCCTAAGGTTTGCGTTCTTACTAATCTCATTATGCACTTTTCAGTTATTCTCTTGAATGAGGTCTAGAACTTAGGTTAATTCCTTAGTTCCTTACTAATGACTATCACCTTTTCTTATAATTTTGTGCTCCTTTTTCATTTTGTTTCTCTTCTCCTTCACAAAATTTTCTTATCCTCTTTTCCTCTTATTCTTTTTCGAAAAATTTTTTTTAATTTTTATGGTGTTTTTGGCATATGTGAATTTTTTTGTTTGAAACCTTTTCTTACAAGTTTTGCACTTTCATACCCCCCCATGCCTAAGATTTGCAATGTCCTCATTGTAACCTAGGGGGTCTTAGTTCATTCCTTAAGACAGAAATTTGGATGAGTGGATGGGTCGGGTTGAATTTTTGCGGACGATTTCAAATCCCAGATGCAAGCATCTGAGTTGGGGTCGGCTGTCTACAAGGGTGAACTTCGAGTGCTAAAAGGTGTCAGAACAAGTTTCAGGTTTTCAAAGAGAATGACGGGCTGCCTCCCGTTAAGCGCTGAGTTTTACGCCATCGGCTGGGCGCAATAAGCTCAAGGGGAAAGGAGGATATAAGATGCCTCAGCCAAATCAGTAGAAGTTACATCGATGAACGGCTTGAGTCTCTGACCATTCACGATGAAAGGTTCAGAATCGTGGCTGAGTGGACTGATTTCGATTGCTCCATTTCCAAAAACCTGTCGGACCAAATATGGTCCGACCCACTTAGATCTCAGTTTTCCTGGGAAGAGTTTGAGTTGGGTATCAAAGAGTAGGACCTTTTGACCAGGATGAAAGATCTTTCTCGAGATGTGTTTGTCGTGGAAGGCTTTAACCCGCTCCTTGTAGATTTGCGAGTTCTCGTACGCGTCTATGCGTAATTCATCGATCTCGCTGATTTGGAGTTTTCTGTGGGTCCCAGCCTTGGAAAGATCTAGATTACAGTTCCGTACTGCCCAATAGGCTTTATGCTCCAGTTCGACGGGAAGGTGGCATGCCTTTCCGTACACCAGCCTAAAGGGAGACATGCCTAATTGGGTTTTGTGGGCGGTCCTATAGGCCCACAGTGCTTCTGGAAGTCGGGACGACCAGTCCTTCCTGTCAGGTCGAACAGTGACTTGCAGGATTTTCTTGATCTCCCGATTGGACAGCTCATCTAGACCATTAGTTTGGGGGTGGTAAGGAGTAGAGATTCGGTGAGACACCCCGTATTTGGTCATTAGTGACCTAAATTGAGCATTTGTGAAATGGGTCCCCCCATCAGAGATTATTGCACGAGGAATCCCGAACCTTGAGAAAATGTGTTGATGAATGAATTTGAGAACGATTTTGTGATCACAGGTTCGGGTTGGTATGGCTTCGATCCATTTGGACACGTAGTCCACAGCCAACAGAATGTATTCGAAACCATCCGAAACAGGAAAGGGGCCCATAAAATCAATCCCCCAAACATCAAAGATTTCGCATACTAGAATCGGTTGCATAGGCATCATGTCGCGATGGCTCATGTTGCCCAAAGTCTGGCAACGACTGCATGCCTTGCAGTGATTGTATGAGTCTTTGAACAGTGTGGGCCAGTAAAAGCCGCACTGGAGGACTTTTGATGCGGTTTTATGCCCGGCAAAATGGCCACCGCATGCCTGGTCATGGCAGAAAGAGAGGATGCTGTTGAATTCCCCTTCCGGGACACATCTCCGGATGATCTGATCGGCACCTATGCGGAAGAGGTACGGGTCTTCCCAAATGTAATACTTGGCATCGGAGCGTAATTTGTCTTTCTTGGCCTTCGGCCAATCGGACGGGGTCTGATGAGATGCCAAGTAATTTACTATATTAGCAAACCATGGAAGGCTAGTACCAATAGTCAGCAGGTGCTCATCGGGAAAATGCTCAGTGATGGGTCTGGAAGGGTCAATTATTTCAGAAGGAAGACGGGACAACTGATCAGCTACCACGTTTTGCTTTCCCGCTTTGTCGCGAATCTCAAGGTCAAATTCTTGCAACAGCAAGATCCATCGGATTAATCGAGGTTTCGCGTCCTTCTTTGCAAGGAGATGCCTCACAGCTGTGTGATCCGAGTATATGATGACACGGGAACCCAGAAGGTACGATCTGAACTTTTCTAGGGCAAATACTACAGCTAGCAGCTCTTTCTCAATAACCGTATAGTTACGCTGAGCCTCATCGAGTGTTTTGCTGGCGTAGTAAATGACCACAGGTTTCTTGTCATTTTTCTGTCCCAAAACCGCTCCTACAGCGAAGTCGGATGCATCACACATGATCTCAAAGGGTTGAGACCAATCAGGGGACTGTAGGATCGGGGCTTGGGTGACTCGGTCACGCAGGATTTCAAATGCTTGAGTGCATTCCTTGGAAATTTCGAAGGGAACATCCTTGGAGAGAAGTGTGGTCAGGGGGCGTGCGATTTTTGAAAAATCAGGGATAAATCGTCGATAAAAATCGACATGCCCTAAAAAGGATCGGATGTCCCTGATCGAGCTAGGCATAGGAAGGTGAGAAATCAGATTAACCTTAGCTCGATCCACTTGGATACCTTTCTCCGAAATTGAGTGTCCCAGGACAATTCCCTCAGGCACCATGAAATGGCTCTTTTCCCAGGAAAGAACCAAATTCACATCGATGCACCGCCTGAGTATCTGGACCAAATGTTGGAGGCAATCGTCGAATGATGCTCCGAAAACTGAAAAGTCATCCATGAAGACTTCCAGATAATCACCTACCATATCTGAGAATATGGCAAGCATGCATCGCTGAAAAGTAGCGGGTGCATTGCAAAGATTGAAAGGCATCCTTCGGAAAGCGTATGTTCCGAAGGGGCAGGTGAACGTGGTCTTTTCTTGGTCCTCAGGATGGATTGCCACCTGGTTATAACCGGAGTACCCGTCAAGAAAGCAGAAGAACCTATTTCCCGCTAGTTTTTCGAGAATTTGATCAATGAAGGGTAGTGGGAAATGATCCTTCTTCGTGGAGGAATTGAGTCGACAGTAATCTATACAGACTCTCCACGAGTTGGCTAATCGGGTAGGAATGATTTCTCCGGTCTCAGTCGTTATAGTGGTGAGTCCTGCCTTCTTGGGCACGACCTGAATTGGGCTCACCCAACGACTATCGGAGATCGGGTAGATGATTCCGGCATCTAACCATTTGATGATCTCCTTTTTCACGACCTCCTGCAGATTGGGGTTTAAGCGTCTCTGCATTTCACGAGAAGGTCGTGTGCCCTCTTCTGAATAGATATGATGAGTACAATAAGAGGGACTTATTCCAGTCAGATCATCGAGAGTCCATCCGATGGCTCTGCGATGTTGCTGGAGGACAATAATCAGACGGGATTCCTGTTCAGGACTGAGGTTGGAATTGATAATCACAGGAAAGGTCTGATTAGAACCCAAAATACGTATTTCAAGTGAGCAGGAAGGGGTTTCAGTTCGAGGATGGGGTTTTCAGCAGCAGCGGGTGGTTCAGTATAGATGTGAGGTTCAAGGGTGGAAGTTACTGGGTTGTTCATATCTGGATTCGACTCCTCTGTTTGCGGGTCAAGATCCTTTTGTGGTTGATGAGGCATAATCGAGTCATTCTGGAGGTGTGATTCATCAACCAAAGTCTTGATGTCACAAATTTGTTCGATGATGCCGCAATTAATTCCTTGTTGGGCCTTAAATATATCAATTTTCAATGTTTGATCTCCAAACTTAAGCTCTATTTGGCCCTCCTCACAGCTGACGTTGGCTTTAGCAGTAGCCAAGAAAGGTCTCCCTAGAATGATTGGTGTATCCCTAGGGTTCTCAGGTGCATCCATATCTAAGACTATAAAGTCCACTGGAAAATAGAAATCCCGCACTCTCACGATAACATCCTCGAGAATCCCTTTTGGTGACTTTATAGATCGATCTGCTAATTGTAATGTCACCTCGGTTGGTTTCAGCTCAGATTCTTCTAGATGGTCAAGTAAGGATGTGGGTATCAGGTTTATGGATGCACCCAAGTCTAACAATGCTCTATCAAATTGGGTACCACCTATCTTACAGGAAATCAGGGGAGTTCCAGGATCTTTTGCCTTGGGTGGGAGTCTACTGAGGATTACAGAGCTGGCTTGTTCTGACAGAACAATTGGGCTCCCTCCCTTGGTTCGCGGCTTACGCTGGGGTGTACATATATTCTTTAAAAATCGTGCGTAAGCTGGTACGTGGCGGATTGCATCCAGCAAGGGGATGTTTATGTGGACCTGCTCAAAGAGCTTGACCAGGTCCTCCTCAGGGGCCACGGGTTTGGTGGTCTTCTTTCCCTTGGTCAGGGCCTCGGGAAACGGGATCTTGGTTGGTTCTTCTAAGATAGGTCCAGGTTGTGGATCTGGAACAGCGGTACCTCGGATAACTATCCTAGGGTCATGGTTATCAGGCTGGGAGTGGTTCGGATAATGCGGGTCTTGAGTTGTTTTACCACTACGTGTTGTTACAGAATTTAATCCGGCCTGATTTTGGTTTGGGTTTGGTAGGAGGGGTGGCTGCTGCTGAAATCCCGCATAAGAAGTTGAGGCTTCCATCTCGTCTGGAGATGGAGCAGTAGGAGCCTGATAAATCCATTGGGCGTGGCCTAAATTTGGATTCATAACGCGCTTCTGGGATGGCACGTTATTTGGGTTAGGAAGAGGTTGGGCGGGGAGTGTGCCTGGTTGGCGAGAATTTGCCAACTGAGCCAGTTGAGTTTTAACTTCTGTAAGCTCGTCCTTGTGCTGTTTCTGAATAGCCGCATTCGTTTTTTGAATGTCAGCCAGAGTCTGAAGGATTAAGGACATTTGATCTTGATTTGGCCCTGATGGATAAGTAGGGTTGGGCCGAGGCTGAGGCGGCTGGTAGTGACGAGAGGGCTGTGGGCGGGACTGAAAAGGTGGTCTTTGGGTTTGGGAATTTCCCGCCCACTGAAAATTGGGATGGTTTCGCCATCCAGGGTTGTAAGTGTCGGAGAATGGGTCGTTCTGGATGGCGTTGAGGTCCTCGCAGGTCTGAGGAACCTCCTGAGAATCAGGAAAAGGAGGAATGGAGTTCCCCCGGCTGGTGTAGAAAGGATCGGATGATCTTCCAGTCCAAGAATCAGATGGGGATGGATATGGATCCATCCCAGGGGAAGATCGGTGGAGGATGTTTTGCACAGTCTCCTGTGTGGAAGGAGGTTGTGCAAAGGAGTTACGCGCGAAGGTGGCTCGCTGCAAGTGCTGAGTCAGCTCATCCACCTTCTTTTCAATAATTAAGACCTTGTCCAATCGACTGGCCATTAATTCCAGGTCGACTGATGCGGACAGGCCCCGCGTCTCATGTGCTCCCTTAAGATTCGTCGCTGCGCGGGTATTCGTCCTATCGAATAATCCCATGGAGTCATTGTTGATGGAGTTCTCGCACATGTTTTCGAGAATCTCCCATACGGTGTCTTCATGTTGACCCATGATGTTTCCTCCGCAAGTTGCATTGACGAAAAGGCGGATGTCCTCACGGAGTCCCTGGTAAAAAGATTGGACTTGTTCCCATTTAGGAACTCCGTGATGGGGGAACTTTCTCATGAGATCCTGAAAACGATCCCATGCCTCATGGAGAGGTTCTCCTGATTGTTGAGTGAAGTGTGTAATCTGATGGCGCAAGGCGTTGGTCCGACCAACGGGAAAGAACTTTTTCAAAAACTCGGATTGAAGTTCTTCCCAAGTGTTGATCGGCCGGGTCTGAGTTTGATACCAATGGGCGGCCTTGTCCATAAGAGAAAAGGAGAACATCTTCATGAGAAGAATATCCCGATTTTGCGCATCTGATCCAAAAGTGTGGGCCAGATACTTTAGCTGTTTGATGTGCTGGAAGGGATCTTCAGAATTAAGCCCATGGAATTTAGGTATAGCATGAATCATGTTGGGCTTTAGTTCGGAATCAGGTCCTCCAGTCGGGATTCTGACTCGAGGCTCAATGGCCACCGCAGCAGGATTGTAGTGGTCCCGCATCATAGGATGCTGTGGTGGGTGCACGAAGTTTTGGAAGAGGTCATTGAGTTGCTGGAGCTGGTGTTCCAGATTATTTTCTTCCTCAACTGGCTGAGCCATGATGGGGGAAGAAGAAGAACTTGGTTCTGAATCAGAAGAGAGAATAATGTGAGGGTGTTTCTGCACAAACACGGGCGTCGAGGCTTGGCCTTGACGAGAGCGAATTTCTAAAGGAGGTCTTAAGGGTGGTCTTAGAGACCTCCTTCCGTACATGCACAGTTGGAAGAGGTAAGTTTAGAAGGTGCTGGACTCAATCAAGGCATCCAAAAATGTGTTGGGTGACTATAGAGGTGCGGGGCAGATGGACCCCTTGATCAGAAAGATCGTCCACCTGAGAATTACCTGGGCAGCCAGAGAGGGAGAGTCCCGCGAAGACCCCTACACGGTAGAGCGTCCCCACGGGTTACAGGGTTTCCCCCACCCGACCTCTCTTGTCACTGCGGGTCCAGGTAGACCAGAATGGGGATCTTGACCTCTTAGGTCTACCAATTTTAGCTTAAGATCAGGGTGCTTAAAGTTACACTTGAACTCTTAGGTATTTTGAGTGAGAAAGTGACGTAATTTTAAGGTTGGTTGACCCAAGGAGTCAACTTTACCTCTTGTTCCTTTGAGAGCTTTTTGGGTCCTTTCTTTTAGGGTTCAAGTGTTTAGAGAGCCAATTGTTTTAGGTTTTCTTTGAATAGGTATTTTCAGACAAGGGCTTGGGCACACTTCATTTGGTTTTCTCAATTCTTGCTTAAGGAGTGTGTCTCTAAATCCCTAGTGTTGGATCCTAGGTTGGCTCTACTTGGTCTAGTTAATTCTTTGTTGGGTAATTAGGGCTCAAGCAAGAATGTGTTAGCCCTTAAATACCCTTAATAGTGTGCAGGAATAATGAGTTGAAAACATGCAACTTTTATGGTTACTAAATATGGAAGACAGGTTAGCCCTATATTGCTTGTTCTTTTCTTTCTTTTGAGTTTTAGGGGTTAATAGCGAGAGGAAAAATTTACCTGTCCTCGGAGTGGTTGTTGTGCGGTTGCTTGTCTTCTTGATTTCCTGTATTTTTCTGCATAAAAGAGAGGAGATTATCAGAAATTAAAAAAAAAACAGGGATGTTTACCTCTAGAATAGCCGTTGTTCCCCGGCAACGTCAAAATGAGACGTTGGCTTCACGTGGTTTGTTATTGTTATAGCGTTGTAGTATAGCCAGTTATTACCAACATTTCAAATATAAATTTTTTTACTCGGAAAATAAAAGAGTTCCCGAGGTCGAACTCAGGGAGCAAGTTGTATTCTAGAGATATACATGTTTCTTTTACAAAAATAAACAAAGAGAGAGAAAGAATTTGGTGTCTTTTTTTTTCTCTTTGTTTCTCCTCGTCTCAGATCTTCTTCTTCTTAGTTCTGCAGAGGTGATGCTCTTCTTTCTTTCTTCAGATCTCCTTCTTTCTTCTTTGTTCTGCAGAGGTGATCTTCTTTCTTTCTTCAGATCTCCTTCTTCCTTCTTTGTTCTGCAGAGGTGATCTTCTTTCTTTCTTCAGATCTCCTTCTTCCTTCTTTTCTTTTTCCAGTCAGGGACGTCGCCCCTCCTTCTTTCTTCTTTTCCCTTCAGGCCGTCGTCTGATTTCCAAATCAGACGACTTAAACTGCCTGTTGCTACAGTGTCTTCCTCAGCTTCCTTCTTCTTCACCTGTTCCTGCACACTTCAGAGCTTACGTCAGAGGACAAAACCTACTCTACCCTCTCCCCCGCGTCTCTCTCTCTCTGAAACCACTCTTGGGAAAGCTCTCCCAGAGCTGCCGGGTAATCGGGTACGGGTCGTGCCCGGGTCCAGGCCCACCGGCGTGCGTGGTGGGCGAGGAGTGCAGGTCAGTCTAAGTCGGGTCGGGTCATGTCAGGTCCGCGGGGCGTGAGCGCGGACGAGACCGGGTAACCGGGCGGGTGAAGGGGACCTCACCCCGTGTGCTGAGGCAGTAAGCCTCCAGCACTTTTGCGTCTTATATCGCCGCGCCTCTTCAGACTTTTCCGAGGTGGGACTAAATGTCCCACCTCAATTGCGCGCCCGCAGCGGGGAAAGCAGCGGGAGATCGCGGCGTCACGCGAAGCCTTCCGCCGTAGCTGCGAGCCTGGTGTTTTTTCGAAACGCCTCGCAAGGCCTGGGAGTCGAATCTGGGCGTGGCGCTGAGCGTGGCGCGCCTGTAGCTGCAGGCGGAAGCAGCTCCTTCTGCACGGCAATGGCGGCGGAGGTCGGGTGGCCTGTTCACAGAAAAACGGCCTCTCGGCCTAATCAGAAAGTGTCGGGAGCTTCGCCAGGGTGCGGCGAAGCTCGTGTGGGTGGTGGCGAGGCGTGGGGCGGCGTGCAAGGGCTGCCCTAGGTCGGACTGTGGGTCGGAGGATGGGTTTGTTGGGGGAAGCGTTACGGAGGTGTGGAGTGGCAGTGAAGGGGTGGGGGGTGCTCAGTGTGATGAGGCGGAGGTTCGGTGAGGGTCGGCGAAGTGTGTGAGGCTGTGGAGCGATGGGAGCATCTCGCCGGAGGGTGGCCGGAGACGAAGGGGGTGACGATGGTCAGGGTCGGTCGAGGGCTTAATTGAATAAATTGAAGGCGGGGAAAGAAAGAGGAGAAGAAGGGGAGTAGTTCTAGCTTACTTGCAGGGACGAAGGGGGAGGAATAGGGCGACAGTCGTATCGACTGTCGCTGGAGAAGACGATGCTCAGGGAAAGGGGCTGCGGCGAGCAGAGAGCCGGAGAGGCGCCAGCTGGGTGCGGCGTGGCGCGGGAAGAGCAGGGGAGGAAGCCTCTGCTGCTGGTATTGCGGCAGAGCGAAGAGGAGAAGGGGGAGGAACCGCCGGAGCTGGTGAGCGTCTGCCGGAGAGAGAAGAGAGGAAAGTTGGGGGTTTTCTCCGTCAGACCCGAGCTGCCCCGATCGGTGGAGCAACGGGGGGTATTTATAGGGATCAAACAGGGAGGAAGGCGGAGGGAGACGACGTGTCTCCCTCGCCGGAGGATGGCCGGAAACAAGAACCCATATCGTCCGTGCGTTCGCACGGCCGGTATGGTGGGTTACAACGACCAAGGGGGTGTCCCTGCGACGGCTGACGACGCAGGGCACCCCCGGTTTACTTGCCAGGTCCTCCCCCTCACCCTGCGCGGCGCCATGCTCCGCGCAAGGTCGCCGGAGCATGGTGCTGGCAGGTTTTGCAGGGGGGACCTGATTGCAAAGAACGAAGGAGAGTTAGGGGCCAAAATGCGAGGGTTCAAAAGTTGAGGGCCAAAAAGTAAATATATGAGGACCAAAGTGTAAAGTTGGTCAAGGAGGTCTCTTCTTAGGCTCAAGTTTTTATACATGACTGATTAGGACCTAAGGAATCTGATGGTGAATTTTATTTCTATATTAAACCTTGTTTGACCGGTCAATTTATGCGAAAACCCAAATTAAGTTATTAATTGGGCATGGTTCTCAATGTAGGTCAAAATGGGTTCTGAAGGCCAAATTGAAGGTTATAAACCCTAGAGATTATTTTTCTATGAATTTTAGAGGGTTTATTCTATTTTTACTTTGCCTCGAACCTCGTGAATTGAAGTGGATTGTTTTAGGGTTACAGATTATCATTTAGTTTCTTGGAATTGCTGTAGCCCTTGCTAGATCATTTCATCCCACTTTTATTCTTATTAAGTTGTTTTGACCTGTGTTTGGGCCCTGAATTACCCTGTATGCAGATTATATTGGTAAAATTACATTTTTACCCCTTATGGCTTGTTTTCTCCTTAAACTCAGAATTCTCTGAGTTAAGCCTTTCCTTGAGTTATGTAGGAGCTTTTATCCTTTGTATTGGGTCAAAAATGAGCTAGTTATGGCTCATGATGAGGTTCTCATCATCGTGTCTCGTAGGGACTCGGGAATCGGGTCGTTACAAGATGGTATCAGAGTAAGGTTGTCCTGAGAAGTGAATCAACTGACTGGAAAATAATCAATTCACATGTCTATAACCAGAGTAGCCACCACAACATATCTTTTGACATGAGTTCTTAGACGTTTCCGTTCGGTATCGTTCCGTAGTGACGTGTTCCATTCTGTTTCGCGTCTCTTTACAGGAGATGCCTCGTCGCGAGACTGGTGAGGCTGGCCACGGGCGCGGCCGAGGACGAGGTCGGCGAGGTGGGCGTGCCGTTGCCGACGCCCCAGTGGACCAGCCACTACTCCCGGGCGTCCAGGCCCAGGTCCTCACCCGACTGATACGAGACATTGTACGAGAGGAGCTCCACCTACTGCCCCGAGCGCCTCACCTTGGGGCTGTGGAGGGGGAGTCCTCTGTGGGACTACTCGACGGATGCGGCGCTGGACACGGGGGAGGGGATGGGCCGCCGCAGCCCCCATCTTCCTCCGACACTTCTGTGCACGAGGCACCGTTGCCTGGAGGTGCACCAGCATCCCCACTGCAGCGCCACTCCGAGCTCTTCGGGCAGTTCCGGAAGCTGAAGCCCCCCTCCTTCAATGGAGATGAGGACCCGACCGAGGCAGAGGACTGGCTTGAGCAACTGGAGAAGACTTTCGACACCCTTCGCCCCCCGATGGAGTGCCACGTGGCCTTTGCCACGTACCAACTGGAGAGTGCGGCACACAGGTGGTGGAGGGCGGTCCGGGGACAGGAGAGGGACGAGCCGACCTGGGATCGATTCGTCGCCCTCTTCTGCGAGCAGTACTTTCCCCAGACGTGGCAAGACTAGAGGAGGCGGGAGTTCCACACTCTTCGCCAAGGGACGATGACTGTGAGCGCGTACCGCACGCGTTTCTTGGAGCTATCCCGCTTTGCAGCGACAGTAGTAGCCACAGAGGAGGAGCGCCTTTGGAGGTTCACCGAGGGGCTTCGGCCTGCGATTCAGAGGTATGTCAAACCCCTGAAGCTGCCTACGTTTTCGAGGGTGGTGGAGGCAGCCATGACTTACGAGGAGACCAACCCGTGCACGCGAGACACTGACGGCGGGCGGAAGAGGCCCTTTCAGCTAGACTTTTCACAGGGCCAGCGAGAGAGGAGACACGTGGCGTCCGCAGGAGAGCCGTCACGTTTTACAGGGCCATCAGTGGCCTTTGGGGGCCCTCGACAGGGGCCAGTCGCCAGCACCGGACCCCCACCCAACCGACAGCCGGGACCCACTGAGGGCGGGAGTCGGGTTCCCCTCTGTTACCAGTGTGGCCAGCCTGGCCACATCAGGAGGGACTGCCCGTCTAGGGCAGGAGGTTAGCAGATAGTTTCCACGCAGAGCACTGGAGGGCGCGCAGGAGGCCGCGGTTCCTAGGCGCGAGGAGGAGGATAGCAGTCGCGAGGAGGGTTCCGGCCAGCACCTACCCATCCGACGCAGAGTGTGGCTGCTTCGTCCGCACCTAGAGCTGAAGGGCATATCAACGCCCTGACACACAGGGACGCCAGAGCTTCGGGATCGGTGGTAGCAGGTATGGTTTCAGTTTCAGGCAGACTCGTTTACACGCTTTTCGATTCTGGCGCTACGCACTCGTTTGTCGCAGCCAGTTTCGCAGTTAGTTTGGACCAGGATTATACGCTGTTAGAGAATCCGTTCGTAATCAGAGGTCTGAGTGGTCAGCTATTTGTAGCTGAGGAGGTGTACACGGATTGCGAGGTCAGCGTCGGGGGATATAGCCTGCCAGCTGACCTGATTATGATACAGATGGAGGACTTTGGAGTGATTCTGGGGATGGATTGGCTGTCCGCTTACCACGCCTTTGTGGACTGTTTTGAGAGGAAGATCGTCTTCTCCATTCTGGAGTTGCCTTCTTTCGAGTTTCACGGACAGCCAGTGGATGGAGGTTTCAAGTGCATTTCGGCACTTCGGGCGGCGAGACTTTTGAGCCAAGGGTGTAAGGGTTTCCTAGCTTGTGTAGTAGCATAGCCCAGCCCTGTGGCAGACTTCCAGAGCATCCCGGTGGTCAGAGAGTACCCTGATGTGTTTCCAGACGAGTTACCAGGACTATCGCCCGAGCGTGAGATCGAGTTTGAGATCTCACTAGTACCAGGGACCAGCCCCATCTCCACTGCGCAATACAGGATGGCACCGCTTGAGCTACGAGAGCTCAAGTCTCAGTTGCAGGACCTTTTGGAGAAAGGTTTCGTGAGGCCCAGTGCGTCTCCTTGGGGAGCCCCGGTACTGTTTGTGAAGAAGAAGGATGGGACCTTACGCCTTTGTGTGGACTACTGACAGCTGAATAGGGTCACCATCAAGAACAGATATCTGCTGCCGAGGATCGACGACTTATTTGACCAATTGCGGGGTGCCACGGTGTTCTCCAAGATTGACTTGAGGTCAGGATACCACCAGTTGAGGATCAGGGAGACCGACGTCTCCAAGACAGCTTTCCACACCCGGTACGGACACTACGAGTTTTTGGTCATGCCGTTTGGGCTGACCAATGCCCCCGCTGCTTTCATGGATCTGATGAACCAGGTGTTTAGACCTTACTTGGACCAGTTCGTGGTGGTTTTCATAGATGATGTACTCATCTATTCTCGAGATCAGACGCAGCATGGACAGCACTTGCAGATGATTATGGACACTCTGAGATGACGTAGGCTGTACGCCAAATACGGCAAGTGCGAGCTCTAGTTGAGGGAGGTGACCTTCTTAGGTCATGTGATCTCTGGAGACGGCTTGGCGGTGGACCCAGCCAAGGTCGAGGCAGTACTCAGGTGGGAGAGACCGCGTTTAGTCATTGAGATTCGCAGTTTCCTGGGACTGGCAGGCTACTACAGACGATTCCTCAGAGGTTTTTCACAGATTGCGCGTCCTATGACACAGTTGACCCGGAAGGACGTGCCCTTCGCTTGGACAGACGCCTGTGAGGCGTGTTTTCTGGAGTTGAAGGAGAGGTTGACCTCGGCTCCCTTGCTCACCATCCCTGACAGTAGTGGCGGGTTCGTTGTGTACACGGACACCTCCTTGCAGGGGTTAGGAGGTGTTCTCATGCAGAGGGGTCACGTTGTCGCTTACGCTTTGCGGCAACTGAAGCCCCATGAGCATACCTACCCTACCCACGACCTAGAGTTGGCAGCTGTTGTCTTCGCACTGAAGACTTGGAGGCACTACTTGTACGGTGAGACCTTCGAAATTTTCACAGATCACAAGAGCCTCAAATACCTTTTTGATCAGAAGGAGCTCAACATGAGACAGAGACGTTGGTTGGAGCTCCCGAAGGACTACGACTGCAGCATCTCCTACCACCTGGGAAAGGCCAATGTGGTGGCTGACGCCTTGAGCCGTAAGGCGCCCGCACACTTGGCCAGTTTACAGTTACAGAGTTGGAGCCTTTTGGAGGAGGTGGGCAGTTGGCGACCCCTGGAGTTACGGGGGCACTGTGGGGCAGTGACGGTGACACGACAGACCAATCCAGAGCTGATAGACCGCATCATCACAGGACAGATGGTCGATCCGTACTTGCAGTCCTTGCGCGACAGAGTACTGTCGGGAGATCCGGGGAACTTCTCTTTCACAGACCAGGTGCTGCGCCTGAGGGGACGGTTGTGCGTTCCCAGAGACGAGGAGCTGTTGAGAGAGCTCCTGACTGAGGCACACGGTTCCAGGTTCACCATACATCCCGGAAACACGAAGATGTACCACGACTTGAGACGCGAGTTTTGGTGGCGGGGGATGAATCGGGATGTGGGTGAGTTCGTGCAGCAGTGCTTAGTGTGTCAGCAGGTGAAGGCTGAGTATCAGAGGCCTGCAGGGCCGCTACAGCCACTTCCAATGCCAGAGTGGAAGTGGGAGAGCATCACCATGGACTTGGTGGTGGGCTTACCTGTTACCCAGCGAGGACACGACGCAGTCTGGGTAATAGTGGATAGACTGACGAAGATGGCACGATTCTTGTCGATCCGAGTCACTTTGGGACCAGCACAGTTGGCAGAGAGGTATGTCCGTGATGTGGTACGACTACACGGAGTTCCGCGGGAGATCGTATCCGACCGGGACACCCTCTTTACGCCCCAGTTTTGGGCTGAGTTTCAGCAAGCCTTGGGGACGTGGTTGAAGTTTACTACGGCTTACCACCCCCAGACGGACGGACAGTCTGAGCGCACGATACAGCCACTTGAGGACCTTTTGCGTGCCTGTGTACTGGACTGGAGGGGCTCTTGGGAGGAGCACCTGCCCTTGGCGGAGTTTGCATACAACAACAGCTATCACTCGAGTATCGGCATGGCTCCCTACGAGGCTCTGTACGGACGGAGGTGTACGGCACCCTTGAGTTGGGTTGAGGTGGGGACCAAGTGGGAGGTTGGCCCCAGGTTGATCCGACAGAGTCAGGAGGTGGTCGAGCAGATCCACAGGCGACTTCGCACTGTCAGGAGCAGACAGAAGAGCTACAAGGATCGGAGATGCAGAGAGGTGCAGTTTGAGGTTGGGGACCACGTCTTTCTTCGTGTTTCGCCCATGAAGGGCCTGCAGTGGTTTGGGGTGAGAGGGAAGCTCGCACCGAGGTTTGTGGGGCCCTTTGAGGTCCTGGAGCGGGTTGGACCCGTTGCTTACAGGCTTGCCCTCCCCCCGCAGCTTTCTGGTGTGCACGGCGTGTTCCACGTGTCCAACCTCAGGAAGTACGTAGCCGATCCCAGTCACGTACTGAGTCACAAGAGCATCGAGGTGGGCGACGACCTGACCTACCCCGAGCGGCCAGTGCAGATTCTAGACCGAGCCGTCCGCAGTTTGAGATGAAAGCAAGTACCCTTGGTAAAGGTTTTGTGGAGGAGCCAGTGGTACGAGGAGGCTACCTGGGAGCCTGAGGCGGCAATGCGGGAGTGGTACTTGGAGCATTTTGCGGGTACGTCTTTTCAGACTGGCTTCGGTCCTCTTTGAGTTTGTTATGGTATTTATGACATTTTCCCGCACCCTAGTTAGCGCAAGTTTCGGGGACGAAACTTCCTTTGAGTTTGTTATATTGTTACGAATGAGCCACTTCAGACGTCTTTTAAGACGTCTGGGAGGTGGCCCAAACGTCGGACCAGATGTCTGGAACCACTTCCAGACATCTGGGAATCAGTTATTAGGCATGTGTGTTTCGTCTGCATGCCTGAGCGCGCAGACCTGCGAAAATTCCCTCTCTCTCTTTTTCCCTCTCCCTCGTGCGCCCTCTGTCGCGCTCTCTCTCTCCTCCTCGCACGGCCTTAAAAGGCCACGCCCTCCCCCTCACTTCCGTCACCTCCGCCCCCTTCCTCTTCTCCTTCCAGTCGGTGCGCGAGAGCGAGCGCGAGTGAGCGGCGGCGGTGACAGCCGCGGCGGGTGCGGGAGGAGGTGCTGCGCGGGGGAGGAGGCGTCGGCCGTGAGGGCTCGAGCTTGCCGGGGTAGCGGGAGCCGGCCGGCGAGGGTGCAGCGGGCGCGGAGCGACGCGGGAGGACTGCTGCAGCTTGAGCAGGCAGGTGGACGAGATGCGGCGCGGCCGGGCGTCGTGAGCAGAGGGCGAGTTGCGCCCTGGTTCTGGAAACTTTTCCAAAATCAGACATCTGGGCTGATAGCCAGACGACGGGCACGACGTCTGGAAGACTGTCCCGACGTCTGAAAGGTGAGTTATTTCCGTCTTCTTCCTTTTCTTCGACTGACCGTACTGAGAGAGAGATGGGTACGCGCAGGTTGTGAGATTCGCATCCAACGCGAATCAGACATCTGGCTGCAGTGCCAGATGACTAGGGAGACTTCCAGACGTCCGGGGTGACCATCGGACGTCTAGGAACTAGGCCAGACGCCCCCGCAGGCTTCTGGATGTCTGAGAGACCACGCAGAGCAAGGTAACCCCTGATCCACTTTGATTTTGCACTATTTCGTCGTTGTCGACCCGTTTAGGGCCCGTTCGGGTTCTGTTTTCCGCGTGTCGAGTTGCGTTCTTTTTGGAATTACATCCTCTACCCGTCTACAATAGCTGTATGCTGTTTTGAGAAATTCCTTGTGTTTGATCCTTGTGATAGGACCCCTTTCCATTGCAGTCTCGGGGGTTGCGGAGGCACGCGGGATTCCCGACCACGCCCCCAGTTCGCCTGTTGTAACCGGTAGAGTGGCTTTAAGTATAATCTGTTAAATTATGAAACCATAAATAGAACCTAGGACATTGCATGAATCCTAGGAACGAGAAACGAGATTGAATGATAGATGCTAGGGTGTTGCATAAATCCTAGGGCTGGAAAAGTTAGATTGTATGATAGATCGTAGGGTATGACATGAATCCTAGGATGGGAAAACTAGTGGAATATGTGAACACTACAGTCTTGAAAATGTGGAAAAGAAATAATAGCTGCCTGTAAATTTGTTTAAACAGCTGCCTGTTATGAATAAATGAACATGAGTAAGAATATGGGATGTATGAACGTGAAACTGGAAAGGTCAAACCGGAATGCGCTGAGTTAAAGAGCTGGAACCCTACGGGGAATTAGGAGTAGAACTCCTGGAAAGTGAATGGAATAGAATTGGGGAAGTGAGCTGGCCCTTGAGTACGAAGTACCAAGGAGAGCGACTGTCCCCCTGTTTAGTGCAGAGTGGAGCTAGCCGCCCCAGGGACCCGGGGTTAGGACTGGCCACTCTGTACCGACTTGCTGGCCCTCGTGTACGTAGTACCAAGGAGAGCTACTAATGTAGGGAGGTACTAGCTACCCCACGGGCCCTAGGGTTCTGCTAGCCTCCTACACCGACTTGTTAGGCCCACTGGGGCAAACCAGGGTAGTTAGGCGAGGGTGCACGGACTGTGGAGGGGCAAGGCCCCTGTTTGGTTACTGTGGAGGGGTTGGACCCCTATTACTGAGAGGGCTCTACCCTGTACTGGTTCCGTGCTGTGCTTTGGGCGCACCCGTTAACGGAAACGACTGACCGCGTGCCAGTGTGGGTTAGCTACCCGTGCATTTACTGCGCGTGCCTTAGTCACCGTTACGTCTGTCAGTGACCTTGGGGTGGTTGACTAAGAGTAGGATCACCACGGGGGACTCTCCCGGCCAGGAGAGCACCACGTGCTACTTCTACTGTTCGGAAAAGACTACAATCAAGATCGTTCCCACGAGGAACATTCGAGATCAAGTGAAGGATCTGAGAAATAGATAAATTGTGAAATAATAGAAAGACGTAAATAAAGGAAGAAAGAAAATTAAAACAGCTACTGTACACTTTACTGTTTCTTTAGTTTAGCTGCCACTCTACTCAGCATTTTACTGACGTGTTACACTCGTTACCTTTCAGGACCAGGTGTTGAGCAGCCAGGATCAACGGCTGCAGAGGACGTTGGGCCGAGTAGGGTCCAGTAGAGTTACCACTGTTCGCTTGTACCTCTTTTTGGTTCCACTGTAGTGAGTAGTTCTTGTTTCTGCTGTACTTTTCTTTACTTGCAGTTCCATATTATATTATGAATGTTGTTCTACTGTTGTGGTGGTACATACTGTAGTGGTTTCTTTCCTTACTGCTGTTTTTTTTCTTACTGTTAGTTATATTCATGTTGAATGTGGTTTATTTTACTGCTCTTTTGGTTACTTCCTCGTTGGACGACCAGGTCTTGGGATTAGTCGAGTCTGTCCGGTCCTCGTGTCTCATAGGGACTCGGGAATCGGGTCGTTACTATTCGCTTCTACACAGCTCCAAGCTTTGTCTTCAGGGCCTTAGATTCTAGTTTTTCTATTCTAGTTTTAGTTGTAGTTAGAAATCTGTCTAATCATTCTTCTAGTTGTAATCATTATTCTACTTGTTCCTGTTGGGGTTAATCCATAATTGACCCGCTTCTAACTTAGGATGGACCTGTACATTAACTAATCTCAATTGAGCTTTATACCGATTGGATACCGGCATTAGTGTACTAGTATCGGTATCCCATATACTGAGTATCGGTACTGGTGAACCAGTACCGGTATCCCTGACTTACAGATATGAGTTCTATATCCAGATGAGTACTCGTCCAGTACTCTTTATATACTGGTACTAGTAATAAGTACTAGTACTCATTGAGTACTAGTATCACTCTAGGTTTGAACTGATCTCAACGAGTACTGGTACTTGTTGAGTACTGGTTACTATACCTGTAGCCTACAAGTACTAGTACTAAAGCCAACTACCACTACTAGCAGGCTACAGGTCTTAGTTACTTTTGACCTAGTACCTGATCTGTATCTTATGTGTACTGGTATTCATGATGAGTACCAGTAAATTTTGGGTCTAAAGCACCTAGAGACTAATTTGTGACTGACATGTATCGGTATTCATGATGAATACCGATACTAGTAAGTCACAATATGTGGACCTGGAGCTATATACTTTATCTGCATTTCACTAGTACCGATACTCATGATGAGTACTGGTACATGTAAATTGCAGTTCCCATTTTATAATGCCTGAGTACCAGTACCCATGAAGAGGTACTGGTACTAGCTGCAGTTACGAGATGTGTTTTGGTTTTCTAAGAAGATGAAACATCTACATGTTCTTCCATTTTGTGAGGAGGCTATGTTTAGCAAATAAAGACTGTCTATGAAAAATGATTACATATGTGTACAAGAACATACAAGACATATCAATAGATAAATGAACTTCATCATTTTATCATCACAAACATGAATAGATATACATGCTCATACCTTATGCCCTACCTGCAAAACAAAAAGGCATACCTATGTTCATCATGACGATAAAGTGAAAGGGCTATTGATGGTATTCCAAGAAATCCCACATCCACAAGCTTGCTCGAGAACCACCTGGGGAAAGAGACTCCTTTCTTTCTTTTCCAATCTCTTTCTCTCTTTTCTCCTTAGGTCATAATGGTGATAGGATCTAAAATATAGGAATATCTACGCACACAAACACTCAAGCACGATATTAGTAATAGCAAAAAGATTTGCACAATCAATTCAAACCACAAAGGATACAAAATGTATAGTGGTTTCCCTCCCTTGGGTACTCCACTACCTAAGCCTCCCAGCTTGGAATTTTTAACTTGATTCCCTCAAAGTCGAGGGAATCAATTTACTAAATTGAGATAATTAACGAGTTACCTCAACCTAAGTACAAGAAAATGGGTTTGTTACAACTCAACAAGTAAATGCCCAAGAACAAATGAAATACCGGTGTAAGGCAGAAAAATAAATCTTACAACTAGAACCTAAGCCTCTCAACAAATGTGAATATAATGTTATCAATTTGAGAGCCTAGAATGAAAGTGAATGCCTTGACAATGTGTGAAGAAATCACGTTGATGTGCTTGCAAAACCGTAGAGAGATTGAGAGTGACAAACTATTCCTTCTTCTTCAAAATATTGTGAGAATATGAAATATAGCTCTAGAATTTTTCTTCTCTATTTCTCATATGCAAACTAAGGGTTCAAGGGTTTATTTATAGAGTTTAGGACCTTAAGGATTCATCTACTGGACGTTGGGATTTAATTCCCAACGTTCACATAGCCTAAATAAATTTTTTAGCCGTTCAGAATTAAGCAAACAGCTAACTGGTACCGGTACTAAAGTGTGGGTACCGGTACTCGTTGCTTCCAAATTTGGGTTTCAAACTATTAACACAAATCTATAACCCACTGTTGAACGTAAACGAATCGCTACACTAACATGTTCGGTTTTGGAAAACCTGTCGTTGTAGTTCGAAAGCGAAGAATTCGTGTTCAACAAATAAAATTTATACCGAAATGAAAATTCCGGGTCCAACACAGGGAGGCGGACGTTTGATTTAAAAACTACGTGTTTCTTTTTATTTGTCACAGAATAATACAATTTAAAACTATCTAATTATTTACAATAAATAGAAGAGAGAGAGAGTAAGAGAGAAAGAGAATATTACACAGAGAAATCAAAATGAGATGTAGAATAAACAAGGAATTTCTCATTGAGGAGATTGTTTATTACAACTAGAAAGAATAAAACAATTACTCTAGAAAGCGATAAATTTACTCTAGAAAGCATTAAAAGAATGGAGGGAGAAATGTCCTCCTCGACGATTGCTTGGAGGACGAACAAAACTACACTAGAAAGCAATAAATTTATACTAGAAAGTAGTAAAAAGAATAAGGAGAGAGAAATCCTCCTCAATGGTTGCTTGGAGGACGAGCCGGACGGGACGACGCCTGAACGAAGGAGAATGAAGCAGGACGAAGGAGGACGAAGCAGAAGAACGGGAACGAAGCAGCACGCCGTCGTCATCGCGGGATCCACTTCCGAAGGGGAACGAAAATTGGACTTTATCTCGTGAGAAGCATCCCGAGTGTGGGACAAGCTTCTCTTGAGCTTTGCAGGGGTAGAGAGAAGAAGGAAGGGATGAAAATTTCGTATGGAGGGGGTCTCCTTTTATAGTTGCAAGGAGTGGGGGCAAAATGGACATTACAACTTCAAAACAATAAATGAGGGGTCTTTAGTGATGGATAAATCCGTCACTAAAGCCCCAACGTGGGCGTAGCTTGCGCACCCACGCGTGCCTCCTTGGTTGCCCACTCATCAACATACACGCACGTCCAGCGATCCTCAGCCTTCCGATTGCGAGATCGGACGGCTTAAGTCGCGCCTTCTCCCGCTGCATTGCGCGCCCGCCCGCACGTCCGATTGCGCGTCCGCGCCGCGCGTTCAATTCCATGTCGGCGCTATTGGGCGTGCGCGGCCGTTGGATTGCGATTTGACGGTTGATGAAGGCGCGCCCGCTTGCCTCAGAAATCGCTTGGCGGGGCTCGAACGCGCGCCAGCGCCTCGCGATAAGGCGCTGGACCGCTGCGCTGCCTCGTCCAAAAGGTCGCACGGATGACCTTAAAGAGCCGCGTCCACGGCCGTTGGATCGAGATCCAACGGCGGAGAGGGGGCGGGTGCGCGGTCTTCATAGAATGCAAGCGGCCATTTGGGCGGCTGAGATGGCACCACATGGCGCCATCTTGGCCGTCCATCTTCTGGAAGTTGTAGATGGTGCCACGGATGTCGGATTGGCTCCATTTTTATGTCGTTAGGCTGCGATCGTCGATCCGAATTCATCCGTGCGGTTGGATTTGTCATCTGATGTGTGGATTTACACCATCCTGGTCCTTGATCTTCTAGGGTTCCCTAGTCACTATCTGATGCTACGGATGTCTGATTAGGGCGATCTTGGAGTCGTTGAACTCCAATCGTCGCCCTGATCACATCCATACGGTTGGATCTTTGATCCGAGGTCCCGATAAAATGTTTGCCATGTCCAAGCACATAAAAGGAGACAATTAACCTCCATTTTTTTCAAACTACTCTAAATGCAAGATGATGCATGTTATGCAATATTTATATCATGAAATGCAATCCTATGCTTAAGAACATGCATAAATAGACATCTTAAGTAGTGTAAATGTGTTTACATCATACCCTCATGCCTATCTTTTGCTAGTCCCTAGCAAAAACTATATGCTATTTATAAAAGAATTAGGTTGGATTATTTGGACCTGAGTTATTTTCAATCATTAAGAAATTGTCTACTTAGGAACTGAACTTTCAAAGACATAACAGCGCCCGGGTATCAGCCAAAATGCAGACCGCCTTAAGCCCTCGCCTTATTAAAAGAAAAATTTCTTTTTCTCTTTTTCTCTTTTCTAATTTTTTTGGATTTTCAAATTTTAGGGTTTAAGAGTGGCTTTCTACGGCCATTCAACTCACCCAAGATTTGATGAGAACCCTAAGTTTTAAGCATCTTATTGTGATTGTGATAGACTCGTTGACCGGTAATTAAAATGGACTTCAGATTTCTATGCCTCTAGGTGACCTCAAAAAGAATTCTGCCTAAAGGTGTATCTTTACAACCGGTAGCTTTCTCCCTACTTTTATTTTTTTACGGGGTCAACACAAGGGTGAATCCAGTGTATATCTCCCCGGTTTATTCTACTTCTCCGCTTCTTCCTAAGTGTTTGGGGAATTTTTAGTGCATTTATTGAGCTGGGTTCTGGACAACCGGTCGATGAACTGTTACCACTGACAACTTGCCAGCCATACTCGTGCGGGGAAGTGTGGCTTATTTCTTTTTGTTCTTTTCTCCTTTTCTTTTTTTTTTTTAAGTAGGTTGCTTCCCTAGTCTAAGATTTACCTAAAGGCAGCAAAAAGAGAAAGGTCCAGTGACTGGGCTCTGGACAACCTACCTATGGGCTGTTACCCACGATAACTTGCCAGCCATATCACCCTAGAAGGTTCATTAGCTACCCAATTTTCGTTAAAATCGCCAAACAACAAGTCAGTGCAAAGAAAGTGTATAGATGCTTAAGACTCAAAATTCCCTCAAATCAGAGGGCGAGTTGATAAGTCGTGTACTTATCACCGAAACTTATTTATTCCAATTATAATAGAATTAAGATGGTGAGGACTCAAAGACAAATCCACATTTTAGTTGATACACAGGCTAATTAAGTCCAAAGACCTGAAGGGTCTTTGTGTTCAGATCTTAATGTAGTATTTCCTAAGATTGAAATTTTTCTTAAACCCAAATTCTCTTTCCTAATTTCGATTTTTTTTTTAATAAAAGAAAACAAATCTACGGAGCTGACGAATGAATTAAGAGATAAATATCCACCCCCCCATGCCTATCTAATGCAATGTCCTCCTTGTATTAAAAGGACAAAACAGAGTGGAAAAGCGAAGAAAGCACCTGAGTTGCATGAATGTTAGGTCCGCTCCGAGATGAAAATGAAAAAGAACTGTATATGTGCTGAGTTTAGTGCCTTCAGCTAGGCACACTATGCAAGGAAAAGAAATGAAGAATTCACAAGTGCAGGTTAGAATTAGAATAAACAGAAGAATCCTCCGACTTGTCAACAAAGGTCCACAGATGTGGACCAGATTGTGGTGCAGACCCACACCCCATAATCGAGAATATCTTAGGTTCTGGATAAAAATTACCCAAAACCTAAAATCAGAATGCAAGCGGGGTCGGGCCTGCGATTTATGAGGATGCAAACCAAGGCCAAAAAGTCAGGTTATAGAGAATTGAAGCTCAAAAGGATAATCGTTGAATGTGTGCTTGAGTTGAACATCCTCGAAACAAATGTCGTAAGGGTTCTGATTTGATGGTTTAAGCTTAAAAGGAACCCTTCGACTCAATCTTCTATTTCCTCCAAAATTAACTTCCTAAATCAGAACTTCCCAGCTCCTATCCTCCTCATTCAGCATATCAAATTCCAGGACCTCTTGTATATTCATCACCCCGTCTGAAATCTCCAAGTCTAAATGATGTGGCAGAATCAATATTGACTTGGGTCTAATTATCTCAGAATTAGAATCATCAATAAGCTCAAAAGGTGTAACTGATAATTAGGGCATTGAATTGATTCCTCCAGAAAATGCAATTCTGGATCCGTAATGTGTGCCCTAATAAGATCAGTGTCCTCAGTTATTGGGCTATCAAATGATCTATCAAATTCCTCAGACCAAATCGTCTCATAGAAATCGTGTTCAGAAAACTTGCATGAGACTTCGCAACTTGAATCTTCACCATCAGGATCCGTATCAATGTATGTCCCAAAATCATTTGTCACTTTCTGTTCCAAGGAGACATACGTTTCCTCGTAACCCGGCTTAGGGATCTCAGGTGAAGAAATCAAATCATCCTTAATTGGTTGTTTTAATTCAATCTGGTCAGCCTCGTAACACGTGTCGCCCCCAATAGGTGCTTGAGCAGGTTCTGTCATTGGCTTTTCTGAAGAGGGTTCATCCTGAGAATTATTCCAAGATTGAATTAAAGCAACCACGAATCTCATCCTCAATTTCGCTAATTTCCCAAGTAGAAACTCACCTGGGTTCTTATCCTTAACATCCTGGAGCCAATCCAACAAAGACTTGTTTAAATCATCAATCATTTCAATCAGGGGCTCCAATCTCTCAATGCAAGGTATTGGCTGAACTTCTAAAGGTTGAATGATATTCCTCAAGTTAGCCAGAACCTTATCTTGAACCTGGTTAACCTGAACCAAATGAGTTGGTTCAGGATTGGGCGGGTTTGGGCTTAATGCAGGGGAATTAACGAATTTAGATTCGTTATACCCTTCCTGATAATAGGTCATTTCAGACTGTTGAAAAGATGGTGATGACCTAAAGGCAGTGAAATCAGAGGATGGGTAAGGATCGGTGTATCCTTCTTGATTGTAGATCGTATTAGGTTGTGCATGAAAGGAAGATGATCTATAATTGATGTAGCTCCGAGAAGGATACAAATCAGAATCAAAGTGTTCAGGGTTTGACCCTAAACACGGGGGTCCGAAATTGTATCCCCAATCTGAATTATCCCAACTGACTGATGGTTGATTACAATATGAGTTGGGATAATCGTCATGTTGAGGATAATTCACAACAGGAGGGAAAGAGCGGGGATGCGTGAAATATGTGGAAGGATTCATGAGACACGGGAGGAAGAAAGGTACCCTGCAATACAAACAATCAAACCTGTCCTTAAATGGGTTAGCCTACAGACCTACAGACTCCCAAAAACCCATCTTGAGATAAAGGAACGATTTGATCTACTTCTGTCTGTTCAATCCAACCAGTTAGAAGGAGGGACTGGGGAGAAGGTTCTTCCTTCGGCTTGCGCCTCCGGTTCCTAGTGTACCCCCCAATCGAGATCGTTTGACTCTGCTCCCCTAGCTAGACATCAGATTGAACAGTAGAAATAGACTAATCGAAAATAATCTCGTTTTGGGCTCTGAAGAGAGAGTCCAATCCTTAAGGCCAATGTCTACTCTGTTTTATTTAGGGCTAGGTTTGAATGTGCTTTGGAATGTGATGGGCCCTTTAAATGGGTTGTGCCCTTAATGATTGATTGATTGATTTGTGTGTGCGTGCACAACCATTGGTTTTCAAGCAAGATTGTTTTTGATGTGGTGAATTTTAAGGTTCAAATCTTGCTTAGTAGCTTTTAGGATTCAACTTTAGGTGTTTTCAAACAGGTTTCGTTGGCACACCAGGTTTTGCAAGCATAGGTGAAGATGTTTTCCTTTAAAGCTTAAAAAGAATGTGGAGTGCCTGGTAAATCCCTGAGAGTTGAACCTAATTGGCAGCTACTTGATGAGCTGATTTTAATTGAAGTGGTGCGGCCCAAACAACTCAAACAACTGGCCACATATGCACCACTAAGTTAGGCACACAAAGATGGTTAACCTAGAATGATTTCAACTCTTTTATGTGTTGCTTTATGTGTACCGGTTCCACATATCATAACCCGGTTGAGTAGAAACAAATCAATTAGGTTAAGTGCCTTTGAATGTGGGTGTATGTTGTGTGTTTGTTGAAAATTACCCCACAAAATTATCTCTTTTTTTTTTTTTTTATGAATGAGGGTGGAATGAATGTGAGTGGAAATCCAAACAACCAAACTATTCCTAGGATTTATGCAAACACCTAGGTTAATTGGGATTTGGATTTAATGTGGCCAATGAAATCTATGGAGGGGAAAGAATGGGGGATAACTTACAAAACCTTCCACAGCACTTTACTCCAATCTACCGCTTTTGCTTGTCTCAAAAGAGTACCTGCAATTACAATAAGAAAGGAGAAAAGTGAGGTAAATGATTTGTAAGTTACAAAACGCGAAGAGAAATCAAAGAGCGTCGCCTCCCCAGCAACGGCACCAAAATGTTGAACGTAAACGAATCGCTACGCTAACATGTTCGATTTTGGAAAACCTGTCGTTGTAGTTCGAAAGCAAAGAATTCGTGTTAACAAATAAAATTTATACCGAAATGAAAATTCTGGGTCGAACATAGGGAGGCGGACGTTTGATTTAAAAAGTACGCGTTTCTTTTTATTTGTCACAGAATAATTCAATTTAAAACTATCTAATTATTTACAATAAATAGAAGAGAGAGAGAGAGTAAGAGAGAAAGAGAATATTACACAGAGAAATCAAAATGAGATGTAGAATAAACAAGAAATTTTTCATTGAGGAGATTGTTCATTACAACTAGAAAGCATAAAACAATTACTCTAGAAAGCAATAAATTTACTCTAGAAAGCATTAAAAGAATGGAGGGAGAAATGTCCTCCTCGACGATTGCTTGGAGGACGAACAAAACTACACTAGAAAGCAATAAATTTATACTAGAAAGCAGTAAAAAGAATAGGGAGAGAGAAATCCTCCTCGACCGTTGCTTGGAGGACAAGCCAGACGGGACGACGCCTGGATGAAGGAGAACGAAGCAGGACAAAGCAAAAGAACGGGAATGAAGCAGCACACCATCGTCGTCGCGGGATCCACTTCCGAAGGGGAACGAAAATTGGACTTTACCTCGCGAGAAGCATCCCAGGTGTGGGACAAGCTTCTCTTGAGCTTTGGAGGGGTAGAGAGGAGAAGGAAGGGATGAAAATTTCGTATGGAGGGGGTCACCTTTTATAGTTGCAAGGAGTGGGGCAAAATGGACATTACAACTTCAAAACAATAAATGAGGGGTCTTTAGTAACGGATAAATCCGTCACTAAAGCCCCAACGTGGGCGTAGCTTCCGCGCCCACGCGCGCCTCCTCGACTGCCCGCTCATCAACGTACACGCACGTCCAGCGATCCTCAGCCGTCCGATCGCGAGATAGGACGGCGACTCGAACGGCTTAAGTCGCGCCTTCTCCCGCTGCATTGCGTGCCTGCCCGCGCGTTCAATTGCATGTCCGCGCTGCGCGTTCAATCGCGCGTTGGCGCTATTGGGCACGCGCGGCTGTTGGATTGCGATCTGATGGTTGATGAAGGCGTGCCCGCTCGCCTTAGAAATCGCTTGGCGGGGCTCGAACGTGTGCCAGCGCCTCGCGATAAGGCGCTGGACCGCTGCGCTGCGTCGCCCAAAAGGTCGCGCGGATGACTTTAAAGAGCCGCGTCCACAGCCGTTGGATCGAGATCCAACGACGGAGAGGGGGTGGGTGCGCGGTCTTCATAGAATGCAAGCGGTTGTTTGGGCGGCTGAGATGGTGCCACGTGGTACCATCTTGGCCGTCCATCTTCTGGAAGTTGTAGATGGTGCCACGGATGTCAGATTGACTCGATTTTTGTGTCATTGGGCTGCGATCGTCGATCCGAATTCATCCGTGCGGTCGGATTTGTCATCTGATGTGCGGATTTACACCATCCTGGCCCTTGATCTTCTAGGGTTCCCCGGTCACCATCTGATGCTACGGATGTGTGATTAGGGCGATCTTGGAGTCGTTGAACTCCAATCGTCGCCCTGATCACATCCATATGGTTGGATCTTTGATCCGAGGTCCCGATAAATTTTTTTCCCTATCCAAGCACATAAAAGGAGACAATTAACCTCCATTTTATTCAAACTACTCTAAATGTAAGATGATGCGTGTTATGCAATATTTATATCATGAAATGCAATCCTATGCTTAAGAACATGCATAAATAGACATCTTAAGTAGTGTAAATATGTTTACATCACCCGCCTGTACCAGTACTGATCATGAGTATCGGTACTCGTTACCTTCAGTACTGATACTGATCATGAGTACTGGTACTCGCAGGGTACATGTTTGTTTCTATGAAAAAACCCAAACCTGTAACTCACATGTACCAGTACTAAACTTTAGTATCGGTACTTGTGGGTTAATAAGAACATTTTTAAGTGATTTAATCAATTACGTTCTTTGAAAATAATCGTAATATTAATCCTAATTTATCTCTAATTATTTTTACGATCTAAGTTATATTCCTTTGTTAAGAGACATACATCCTATAAATAAAAAAAACCTAAACTAAAAAACTAAAGGTCGAAAATGTTCTTCTCCTCGACTCATCATTGTCATCTTGTCTCCCCCATGTCATGATCTTTTTCTTCTCATCATCATGCCTCCATCATTTCCTGTTTGCCTTGCTCCTTCACCTAAATCTGAAAAGACACATAATGGCAAGCATTAATCCATAATAATTTTGTTAACACCAAAATAAGATGTGGAATAAGGTTCTAATAGATGGGGATCAACCTCAAGATAGATGGTGGTTTTCTTAAGGACCATAACCCCCATAATAATTAGCAATTAAAGAGATTAATTAATGGGTGATTTGTGACTCCACCTATCGAGAAGTCACAACTCACAAATAGGTTTCTGCACATGTGTTTTAAATACCACACTATCCTCTTGCATTTTATGCCCATACCCTTAATAGAACTTAATTTGATCACTTTAAATAATGAGCATTAACATGACAGTCCATGATACTTATTGCTATTTGATTATATTCATACATCTTTACATATACAAGTCCATAAGTTGTATTTTAATCCAATAATCTCCTACTTGATATGTATTCATAACTTGTTAATTAAATAACATATAAAACTGAATTTCAGCTCAACTTTGCTATCATAACTAGAATGCATATCTGTAAAACAATTCGATCTACCAAATTACACCAGCAATTGGACTAAAGTAGCTTTTGTTACATCATAGTAACTAAACCAACAATGACCACGTACACTAAGGCAAAATGGTAACCATAAATGTGTGGATGTACAATATGGAAATTACATGCAAATGTAATCAACACATGCCTATTTCAATTGATCCAGTGAATTGAGATCACTTCCGAAAAACTCAAAACCATAATTACTTGTCTGAGTGGACAATCAACTAAAAAACTTTAAGTTTTGTTTATTTCAACAAAAATGAAGATTTCCAAAACTTTATGCATAACCCAAGAACTGGATAACTAAAAAACTGAATCACCAAAGTTTGTCTATTAAAAATGAGCACTATAAAATTTGCAAACTTCTACTAAAGCTAAAATTTCTATAAGGTCATAAGACCCACTGAAGTTATATGTTCATGGAACATCTTGGGTATTATTTCATTAGCAAGCAGATCCATGATGGTAACACCATCATTAGCTATAACTAGCTTTAATTAGTCAAAATCAAGAGACAAATGCTCCTAAGTAATTACCTGAAAGCTGTAATTCCATGCAAATCCATTTTAAGAAAAAAGTAATAAACAGGGTTAATTCTACAGTTTTAACATCACATCATGAGCAAAAATTAACCGTAGAGTCACTCAAAGGTTAAATGAAGGTTAAATAAGCTTAAAAGTCTAAAGAGTTAGTCCACACAGATAGAAACAGGGTTTTATGCATTTCGAGAATTAAATCAAAACCCAAAACCCTAATTTCAAACCTTATTAAATTCAAGAGGTTATGGTCAAGATAAAATTCAATTAAACCTCCTAAAATTCATAGAAAAATATTCTGAGAGGTTTGGTACCTTTCGTTTGATCATCTGGACCTATTTTAACCTTGAACAAAGTCGTAAATGAAATTCTACCTTAATTTGGGTTTCTGTAAAAAATTTCCTAGTCAAACATGGTCAAAACACAAATCCGAGTTCACCATCAAATTCCTTGGGTCCAAATTAGGATAAGATCAAAATATGGGCTAAATCAGAGTCCATCTTGACCTAGTTTACATTTCAGTTCATTAAATCTTTATTCATCTCAATTAAGCCCTTAAGTTTTGAATTCCTTTGCCTTTAGCCCCCCAGGTATGTCACCTTCTTTGCAACTAGCCCCATGCCACCATAGGAGGTCAACATATCTTCATGAGACTTTTACCACCTCAAAACCTAATCAAACTAACACCAAATCCCACTAAATTTGGTAGGATTGATGTTTACATTGCAGGGAATCTTCTGAAGGTGATTTGGGATCTTAACTAGCTAAATTGAGCCTTAGCGAATTCATGAAATTCGTGGGTTTCTTTTGACCTAATACCCAAGCAAATCAAGCCTCTTACCTTATTTAAAGCCCTATTTGAGCTCTATAAAAGCTCTTGGAGCTTCAGGCCATGTTCCTTAGCTAGGTTTTGAAGGCCAATTCTCTCTTCTTCTCTCCAGCTTGCATCAACTAGCTCCAAAGAGCTTCCTCCCCTATCTTCCTACGACCTCCCAATGGCCAAATTGGGAGTGCCACAATCTTCCTCTCATTCTTTCGCTCCTTGACAACCAACTCAGGAGCTGCCTTAGCCCCTTCCTCGTCGTTCCCACTCTGGAGCTTTCTTCATCTTCGGCTCCTGCCAACCAAATCCTCCCTATCTCATCCAATAATTAGGTTCCCTCTCTTTCTCTCCCTATCTACTTCACTTTCATCTATTTAGATCTTAGGTTCGACCCTAATGTATACATTTAATAATGTTAAAATGTCTATTCGTGCATATTCCTAGGCTTAGATATGCATTTCATGTTATAAATATTGCATAGCATGCATCATCCTGCATTTAGAGTAGTTGTGCATATTTTATGTTAATTACATCCTTTTTATGGTCACGAGGGAAGGAGATTTATTCAAGGCCTCGAATGGATGATCTGACCATATAGATCTGATCAGGATGATAATTGGAGTCTAACACCTCCGAAATCATGTAGATCGGAATCCCATAGCATGATATGAAGTCTGAGGAAGATCAACGGCCAGGGGGCAATGCGGCATCCATACAGGCTTTGGATGAAAAATCTGGCCATACAAATGGATCCAGAGCGAACGATCACAGTCCGGCAACTTAGAAATCACCTCTATCCGAGCATCCTGGCACCCTTTGCAATAGAAAGAAGATGGATAGCCCAGATGGCACCACGTGATGCCGTCTAGGATGCCTAACACCGAGCAACAGCAACCATAGGCGCCCCCTCATCATCGTTGATCTTGCACCATAGTCGTTGGATCAAGATCCAATGGCTGGGGTTAGTCTACGCCCTCAGCACTCATGCTCTCCTCGAGACTCAACCGTGCCCTGGCCTTAATGGAAGCATGCTTGGGTTGCGAAGAAGCGGCGCCTGTTCAATTCCTCCAAAGGCCTCAAATCTTCAATCAGGCGTGCGTGGAGCAAAAGGGTGCCAACGCACGAAGCCAGCACAAGTGCATGAGACATGCGCGCACCAGCCCACGCACCCGCATGTAGCAGCAGCGAATGCATGCCAGCACATGCATGCAACATGGCCGCTTGATGCATGCACCAACAGCTGTGAGCAGGCGTTGGTTGGTGCTGATCTTCAATGACAGATGGGCAGATCTTTAGCGACGTTTACGGATGTCAGTAATTACCCACATGTGACCAAGCCATTCATCCTCCACTATAAAAGGACCCATACCCCTCCATCCACCACCATCTCTTCCTTTCTTCCTCTCACCACCTCCAAGGCTATAGAGAGAGTTTATCCCAAGCTCAAGATGCTCCTCTAGAGTAGAAAACCAAATATTTTTCCCTCCTCTCATCCCCATTCATGGAGCATTCTGTGGCTGTCTTCTTACCTACTTTGGGATGTAGATCCCCGCTGTGACGCCGTCCTACGCCACCCTCTGTCCTCCAACTCCATCCTCCTTCATCCTACTCCTCACCACCTTCCTCCAGGTGACGTCAGAGCGAGTCATCCTCTGAGAAATCGTTGAGGGGGATTCTCTCACTTATATCTTTCTTTTTGCTTTCATAGTGTAATCATTCCCACTTTCGTAGTTATAGAAAACATTTACTTCATAAATATATGTGATTCTCTCTCTCTCTTATATTTTTGCAAGTAGATAAAGTTTTCATTGATCTAATTTCTTACTTGATAAAAATACTAAAAAAATTAGAAAGGACAAAAACGACAAAATCAAATAAAAAGAGAAACGTAGATTTTTCAAACCAAATGTTCGCCTCCCCGTTTTCGACCTGGGACTCACTTTTTGAGTTTCAATTAAAAATTGTATGTGATAATGTGTTTTGCAAACTACGACGTTGGGTTCTCGAAACCTTGATTTTTCTTTGCCAAAACCCATTCATCATTTTGGCACCGTTGCCGGGGGCAACGCTTTTTGGTTTTTTTTCCTCACATTTTCCCACATTACTTACATATTTTTTTAACCTATCTTTCTTCTTCGATTTATTATCTTGCAGGAACCCGATCGAGGAGCCGAAGGCGGTAGATTGAAGTAAAGTGCGGGTAGAGACATTTGTAAGTTTATCCCCCCACCCACCAAGTAGATTTCCATTACATAACCTAATAACTCAAACTCAAATCAACTTAGGTGCTTACATAAACCCTAGGATAGATTTGATTGTTTGATTATCACTTCCCCTCATCTCACCCACCCGCATATATTAAAAAAATAAAAAAATACTCTTCTCTTGTGGGATTTAATTGAAGGCTACACACTTAACAGCCACAACTTCTCATCCTAAAGCACACAATTATTTTGATTCTACCACTTAACCTGGGATCTGAGCTGTGAACCTAGTACACTTCAACGTAACACACACATAAGTGAGTAGAAATTTGAATAGGCCAAACAATCTTGTGTGCCATAACAAGTGGTGCAACAGGCCAATTACTTGAAATGTTTGGGTCGCACCACTCAAATTAAAAGTGATTCATCAAGTAGCTTGTGATGGGAACACCATCATGAGCCATAAATATCTCAATTTATTCATTATCAAGGAATAAATACTCCTACATAACTATCAAAGAGCCCTAAGTCACTGCAAATCCATTCTGAGTGAAAGATAAGAAAATAGGGTTAAAACTGTAATTTTACCAACATATCTTAAATGCAGAACAGCCATGGGTTTTTCTAGGGGTTAATTAAAGGTCAAATGATCTGAAAAGTCTTATGAGTGGGTTAATATAGACAGAAAAGGATTTTCATGTGTTTTGAGAGTTAAATGACTTCTAAAACCATAAAATAGACCCGCTTAATTAAATGAGGTTTTGGTCAAGATAAAATTTACCTAAACCTTCTAAAATTCATGGAAAAACATTCTCTAGGGTTTAATGCCTTCAATTTGACCATTAAAATCCATCTTGACCCAAAACAGAATCTTAGATAGATATTTGCCCTAATTTAGGTTTTTGCATAAATTACCCAGCAAATTTGGTCAAAACCTAAATATAACTTCACCATTGGATTCCTTGGGACCAAATTAGGATTGTACCAAAAGTTGGATCCAATCTGAGATCATCTTGACCAAGTTTACATTTTGGTCCAGTCAGACTCTTATCTCATACAGATCCTTAGCTTTTGAATTCCTTGCAAATGGCCCCCTAACTTTGTCATCATTTTCACAAAAAGGTCCCTACCACCATGAATCCTATTCCTACAAACTCCAGCGGCCCAAAATTGGCAAGTTCTCTCAAATTTGAAAGGGAAGTTCGTCAAGGAATTTCCTTCCTTTTGTGCCAATTCCCAAGCTCTAGATCTCGCCCAATCTCTCATGCAAATCCTTCAAAGATATGAGTCTCCTATTCCTACAAGCATTCCTAGCTTCCAAGCTCAGACACATCGGTGAATAATTTGATCAGAGTCGATGTGGTACAGTTCAGGGTCCTCCCAGAAGTAATATTTGGCCTCAGATTTGAGTCTATCTCGTTGTTGCTTGATCCAATCCTGGGGATTTGACCAATGGAAAAATAATTTACAATGTTAGCAAACCACGGGGTTTAGGCACCTGATACTGTAAGTAAAGTCTTGTCTAGAAAAGTATCAGCAATTGGTATATCCGGACGAGAAGAATCTCATAGAAGTCTCGAAAGATGACCACCACCACATTTTGTGCCCCGGATTTATCTTTGATTTCAAGATCGAATTCTTGAAGCAGAAGAATTCAACAAATAAGCCAGGGTTTGGCATCCTTTTTGACCAAGAGATGTCTCAAGGTCGAGTGGTCAGTGTAAATTATGACATGTGACCCTAAGAGATAAGCCTTGAATTTCTCCAAAGCAAATACTATAGCGAGCAGTTCCTTCTCAGTAACAGTGTAATTCCTCTGGGCCTTGTCCAGAGTTTTGCTAGCATAGTAAATGACAGAGGGCTTCCTGCAAATCTTTTGACCTAAAATAGCCCTGACTGCGCAATCAGAAGCGTCGGTCATGATCTCGAATGGGGCTGTCCAAACCAATGGTTGCAACATCGGAGCACAAGTGACAACCATTTTAAAAAAATCAATTGCCTTACGACATAATTTGTTGAAATCAAATGACGTATCTTTGGCGAGAAGGTTGCTTAGAGGGCGAGTGATTATCCCAAATTTGTTGGCTATTTAAGTATCTAAATGTCTAGACATTAAATTAATTTTAACATTTACATAGCATACATTAGGATGTAAATAAATTAATTCATATTTTTAGCTTAAGTGCATAATTGATGCATTTAGAATTAACTTAGGGTTGCATACATTTAATTAGTTAATTACATAGGTGCACTATTTTAATTAACATAGAAGTTAATGAGTTATGTATAAATAACCCTAATTATTTTATTCTTTTAATCTTCTTTGCAGGTAACTCCTCCGACTCCGCCTCCTCCTCCTGCGCATCACATTGATTCTACGGTGTTGAGGAGGAGGCCACCACCCCTTTGTTCCTCACTGTTTTTAGAGGACCTTGCTCCTCATCCATTCCATACCACCAGCCTCCCACCACGGCAGTACGACTCCACCACTGTGGGCATGTAGGGTGACAACCCACATCGCTAAGAGTCTCTGCAACATCTTCTGCCAAGCACGCCCGCCACCGCGTCTTGATTGCACAGCAAAAATACACCAGCAATTGTGTCATCTTGTGCTATTTCCTAGCATTGCCAGTGTATATTAGGTAGACATAGTCGCATTTGTAAAAATAAACTCATGCATGCATTTATTTGAGAGGGGAGGAGAGTGAATAAAATGGCCTTGAAATTAACGTATTCCTCAAGTGCTGCCTCGCAAATTCACCATCTTTATTTTTTTATTTGACTTTCTGCTTTGTGGCTGCATGCCATGGCTGGACCTTCCTCGCGCCATTCTCTGCAGCAAACACTCCCTGCCAGCCATGCAGAGCCATGCATAGCCAGGGCATGGCTGTGCATGCCTATTTCCTCTTTAAAAAGGCAAGGCTATCTTATTTGCAAGGGGAGCCTGGTCCACACAAAGAAAAGAACACACAGACAGCACTTTCTTCTCTAGGCCGTCTCCTCCCCTCTCCCCTCCATACGCAGCCTCTCTTCTTCTTGAAGAGCCATGCTGCAGGCAGGAGCAACTCACAGTGGTACACAACCACCACTGTGAGTCCCACCACCGCCCAGCTCATCAAAGAGCCGGTGGGCGTGGTGGTTCTCTTCTCTGATTTCGTCGTTCAGCCATTGCCGCCATTGACAGGAGCTTCAAGCCTTGAAGCTCAAGCTCCACAGCAGTAGCAACAAGGCGTCAGCAGCAGCAGCGCAGGCCTCCACGCGCCTTAGGCGCCTGTTCCGCGGCCTCTACGCGCGCCAGCAGGTTACCCTCGCCTCTCTTCGTGCAAGCCAGCAGCCGACGTAGCCTCTTCCGTGCGTGCGCCAGCCGCTCCACACCGCCTGCACACGTTGAACCAGGCGCAGGCGGTCGCATAAGCCGAATGCGCACTGTAGCCACTGTTTACGTGTTTCAGCGGAACACTGTGGCTACAATGCAGTGACCGGTAAGTTTCTCACTTATTCGGTCACCCGACGCTCTCTCTCTGCGCCGCTACCAGTGCCAGCCCGTCTGCGCACACCCGCGCCCGCTCCCGCGTACGCCACTCCCGCACCCATTTGCACCCGCATCTTCGCCCGCTTTAGCGCATAGCGCCTTCTCCCGCACCCGCCTCACCACGCAGCGCAGTGCGCTGCGATCTCTCCCTCGTGCTCACTCCCTTCTGTGTGCATGCGCCTCTTCGCGTGCCTACATGCTTACGCGTGCGCGTGGTCCACCAGACGTCGACCACTGCGTCCAGATGGCTTAACTCACCGCTTCTTCACACCAGTAGACGATCTCTGTCTCTCTCTCTCTCACAGCACTCTCTCACTCCCTCCTGCAAACACACACACACACTATTATATACTTATATATATATACATGTATCTATACATATATTAGTACCTATATAACTAAGTATAAGTATATATACATATATATATATATATACATATATATACACATATATTTATACATATATATATATATATACAAATATACATACATATATACATATATATATATCTATAACTATAAATACACACATATATATATATGTATATTTATCTGCATATATCTATATACATAGATACTTATACTAATATATATACATACATATACACATATATATAACTATATACATATATTACTATATCTATATATATATATATATGTATATCCATATCTATATATAGTTATATATACATACATATATATCTAATTATAAATATATATATATATATATACACATAGACATACATTTGTATATATCTATCTATACATATATGTACATACCTATATATATATACATATATAAGTACACATATACCTATATAATTATAACCATATGTATATATTTACATATATACATATATATATATATATATATTTTTTTTTTTTCATATCACCTACCATACGTTGTATCGTGGGAATATCTGCACCAGTTGCTGATATTCCCTGATACACGCATACAGAAAGCGTCTTCGCACACATCTTCCACCATCCATCCTACACTCCATGCGGCACTTTGTCTTGTTGGTTACGTCTTCCTAGATGACGATCGACTCAACACCGTGCTACACGCCATTTCCACCTCCACCCCCACCCCTATATACATATATAATATATACATATATATATATACTATATTTACTTTATTTATATTTCTCTTTCCTACCATTAAAAAGATAAAAAAGTATACAAAAGAGAAAAGATAATCCTTGACTTGCAGGTACTCAGTCTTGCGAATAGCAAGACCAGTTTTGAAACCCTAATTTGGCTCAAAGCCAAGAACTTGATTTTGAGGGTGTACCTCAAGGACAAAAATTATCAGAAAAAAATATTAAATAGAAAAACACCAAAAACATAATAAACGAAAGGAAGAGATTCATTATAGGAAAGGCGTAGAAACTTATTCACCTCTAATCCCACTTCCCTGAGTTCGACCCTGGGCCTAAAAGTGACCAAGATAAAATCAAGTAGGCCAGGTAAAAAATTTTGTAAATAGATGGTTAGGCTCGATTTATGTTAACCACTATACTCATTTCAACGATAAAATCACCATATTAACACAACCTATCCAGGCCCGACCATAGCTCTTTTCTGGTGCCATTGCCGGGGAAGTGCGCATTCAAGTAAGTTTTTACTCCATTCCTTTAATTTTTCTCTTCTCACACCCTTCTCTTCACGGGTGTTTTTATTTGTTGCTGTGCAGGTGAACCTGTTGCAAGGAGAAGACAGGCAGATGAAGTTGGAGACGTGGGTAGATCCAAGGTGAGAACAAGAGCGTGAAGTCGCCGACACTACACTGGAGCTTCACACACGTTGCTGAACAAGTAGGTCTTTCTTTCTTAGCAACTTAGGTTAACTTGTCACCTTAATAATAAAATAAAAAAAAATAAAAAAACACTTCTTGGGATCTGTTGGGGCAAGTGGATTAAAAATCACTTATTTGATTGTTTGTCATCACTCCCACTGCCCTGGGATTTTCCACCAAACTTCGCATAGAGAAGATCCAAGAATCTTGATTCTTGCATCTTTCGCGGTGTGAAGTACTCTTTGAGGCAAAAATAAAAGTTTGATTGCCATCCCTCTTTGCCTCATTTATTTGCAATTTGGGATCACATTTTTGGTGGGGAGATTTGGAATTGAGTTAATTCCAACCCCACCACGACCTTTCAAGTGCCTAAGATTTGATCCTGAATCCTTCAACCAACAATTTGATTTTCTTTATCTTATGGTTGAGCCTTGTGTGTGGAAATCATTTTGGTGATTGGGAGGACTTGAATTGAAGTGCTTTGGCTCCCTTTCACACTAATCTAAAATTGACTCGTGCATCCACACATAGAAATCTCCATCTAGGGAAGCCCATTGCATTTTAGCATGCATTAACCAACTGACATTGAAGAAGGGTTTGTTGGGCTTAGAAGAAAACTTGTATTCTCTCAAAACCAGAAGATTGGTTGAATTTGTAATTCAGCAAAATCCTTAAATCCATACTACTTAAGGTTGAATTCTAAAAATCATTTACCAATTAAAACTTCAATTCAGGGAGATTTCCCCGTTGCATGTTTGGTTTACACACTTTGTAAAATCAATCACTTGGGCATTACCGGTAAACAGTGCCTTCACATTCCAGAAGCACTTGATCCTAAGCCTCTAATTAAAACTGGTAGCAACTTAACCCTTATTAAGGATTGGAGGTCTAACTACCGACGTGTAGCTCCTACGTGCTGGTGAGGGTTCCTGCATGCTATCGGGTGTCTAAGACTGGGGCAAACGGCCTTTCAATCTGGCTCGGTGGTTCCGCGGTGCTCGCATTCGGTTCCGTAGGGATAGTAGGTAACTTAGATCTTTAGGTCTAAGGGCACACTATAGAGGTTAGGAATTTGATTGTATTGATTTGTCATCAAGTGTACCTTTGCGGCGTCATTTCTCTCATCTCCTTTTCCCTTCGTATCCCCCCAATTCTTCCTGTGGTAGTGCATGTTTGGGAGGAGGTCACAAAACCCTGAACTGTGTGAATTGCCTGATAATTTTAGAAAAGAAGCCGCATCATCCTCCTCCTCCACAAACATGGCTGCATGCCCACCCCCAAATCCTGAGGGAGGAAACCATCCTCAAAACCCACTAGGTGGTGGAGCCTTGGATCCCATAACCCGTCTCCAAGCCCAAATGGAAATGTATAGTGAACAAATTGAGGCCATTAGGGAAACATTGGAGGAAATGCAGAACCCTCCCAAATGGGAGGAGCCTAGGTCTCTTAGCTCCTATCAGAATCCCGTTGCTACAAAGACCATAGGACAAATTCGGGTCCCCATGGGTGGGGACGACTTCAAACTGAAACCTAACATAATTGGCCTGATAAATTTTCACTTCCATGGTCTTGCAAGTGAAGATCCTTTTCTGCAGTTGGAAGACCTAACCCGATTGGCTGAAACAGTTAAACCAAGAAATATCAGGTTACCTATAGTCCTCATGAAAATGTTCCCGTTTTCATTGCGGGATAAAGCATCGCAGTGGTTACACACCCTTGGGAGAACCATCCACTCTTGGAAAGAGATGTGAACAGCATTTCTCAAGAAGTTCTTCCCAATCGGGCGAACCAATGCACTTCGCTGTGCTATCACTTCATTTACGCAACAAAATGGCGAACAGTTTCATGAGGCATGGGAGAGATATAATGACCGCCTTAGGAAGTGTCCGCACCACGGTCTGCCTAAGTGTCATATAGCCTAGATTTTCTACTATGGGCTAAATGAGACTTTGAAGCAGATTACAGACGCTTCCTGCAGAGGGAATTTCATGAATAAAGATGAGAATGGAGCATTCGAATTATTTGAAAATATGAGTGAAAACTCAATGAACAATGCTTCCATTGTCGCCTTTAATCGTACCAGCCTGCCCCATAATGTCCACGAAGTTGACACGGGACCCTCCCATTCATCCACAGATCTCAGCCTTATCGCACAGAAATTGGATGAAGTCTCTGTCGTGCACAAGAAGCTGGACGAGCTTCTGGCCAACCCTGTCCGTTCTATGGCAAACACCCCCACCTCACCACTTCATCACAATCCCAATTCTTCCAACACTAAGCTTATCCCGAGAAACCCCGTATGACCTTCCTTACCGAGTGTCACGCCGAGTGACTCGGTAAGTCATGTGGATCTGGCTTCTGCGAGCCAGTATTTCGACACGGAGGACCAAGCCTCCGTGTGCTTGAAAACATATTTACATACAGATGTGTCTTCTAGCATAGAAGACGTTTGCGCCCTGGGGAACAACCTGTTCTCTGCCACTTATAACCCAGGGTGGCGAAATCATCCGAACTTCGCATGGTCCAACAACCTGCAGCACCAAAACCCCGCAGGTGGACCAATGTGACTGTCTGCACTCGTCATCCCAAGGGCCCAGTCTAATCCTATGGCGAATCCGCCATCGGGTCCTTGCGTACTGCAAATAGAACATGCATTAAGTCCTCTTGATAAATTGATGCGAATGATGACGGAAATGTCAAGGCGCCATGAAGAGAACGTGACCTCTCTTCAGCACCAATTGGCGTAGCAGAATGCTGAGATCAGTCAGCTACGCATGGCGACTCAATCTCAGGGCACTCTCCCAGCCCAACCTATTCCCAACCCGCGAAATTTCATACCCCGTGGTCCTCAACCACAGGTACAACCTTCTCAGGGGCAGGTACATCAAATTCTGCAGGCTCCGAGCATTCCACCAGGATTTCATGCTAATCCCGCTGCAGCACCTCACTCTTATGTCCCCATTGCGAACCCTCCTCCGCCTTATGATCCCACTGGACCTGCATCGTCCAATGCGATCACCACGAGGAGTGGTAAGCAAACCGTCAATCCGCCTTGACCTGATCCTGGCCCGTCTTCTTCATCACCCTCTCATTCGGGATGCGCACTGCATTCACGAGAGGACGATACACCCAAATTGGTGCCAGAATCAGTCCCATTCCTTGAGGCTCTACTGAGGGAGCCAAAAGGTAAGAAAAAGGATACGCAGGCCTTTGATAACCAGCGTAATTTGTTCAGGGATGTTGAAATCAAGGTACCCTTGCTCGAGCTATCGACCACATACCTACTGTCGCCCGATTTTTCAAAGACAACACAACACCCAGGTGACAGTCAAAGAAAACTGAGAATCCGATGGTTCTCTCGCCTCATGCGAGTTATGCTATACTGTCAAATCTACCACAGAAGCAGAAAGATCCGGGCACACCACTTATTTCCTGTAGCATCCAAGGCTGCAATTTTAATCATGCCCTGCTTGATCTAGGATCTTCCATCAATCTTATACCAACCATCATGCTTGAAAAATTTTTCTTAGGAAATCTAAAACCCACCCCTGTCACGTTACAGTTGGCAGATCGTTCTGTCAAAATTTCGAAGGGTGTGGTAGAAGACGTGGTGGTTAGGGTCAACAGTCTCTGTTTTCCGGTTGACTTTCTTGTTTTAGATATGGAAGTTCCTAGCTCACTTTCTGATTGTCCGATCATCCTTGGTCGACCTTTCTTGGCCACAGCCCGTGCCCATATCGATTGCGAGTCAGGCTATATTGAGATTGCCGTTGGATCTGAAAAGCTCAAGCTTAGCATCTTCAAGGCAGCCAAGAACTTTGATTGCGATTGCATCGAGGATGACACGTTTGACGAGGACATGGCCGTCAGTGCGTGTATCGGACTAATTGGGACCTATTTTGACTACTGCGGATTACCTTTAAACACTGACGACTGCCTGACCGACACATATTGTGACATTCCCCCATCCCTCCCTATTCCCGTACCTTCTCCTAATTAGACTTCTGATGAGGTTTTCTCTACTTCCCATACCTCGTGGTATGAGTCATATCCAGGCTACTCATCGCCGGTCCACACTCTTGAAGATCGGATTGCCCTTTCTTTCCCGCCAAATCAGCCGGATTTGCAACTCCACACTGGGACCTTGAACCCATATACTACTCACTGGGGCTATTCCTTTTTGGATCCATCTATCCAAGAAGCCCCTCTTCTTGGCCAATCTGAGGGCCAACTTCTTCCTCCTGACTTGTTCTCTGATCCGCCTAGGACACTCTCATCCCAAGAAATGCCAGATCTTTCACCATCCACTCCCGAGCTGAAAGAGCTGCCTAGTACACTTAAGTATGTTTTCCTGGGACCAAATGAAACGCTCCCTGTAATCATCAGTTCAAAATTGACCACGGAGCAAGAGTGCAAACTAACGAAGGTCCTTATGGAACACAAGGCAGCCATTAGATGGTCTCTATCAGACTTAACTGGCGTTAGCCCCTCTTACTGCACTCACCGTATATATACGGAGGAGGAGGCTTGACCTTCCCGCGAGATGCAGCGACGTCTCAACCCTAACATGCGGGAGGTCGTTAAAAAGGAAATCATTAAGTGGCTAGATGCGGGTATAATCTACCCGATCAGCGATAGCCCCTGGGTGAGTCCGATTCATGTCATGCCCAAAAAGGTGGGACTCACCATTCGTGTCAATGACAGGGGCGAATCCATCCCTACATGCACTCCTACATCTTGGAGAGTGTGTGTAGATTATAGGAAACTCAATGCTGCAACTAAGAAAGATCACTTTTCGCTACCTTTCATTGTCCAAATCCTGGAGCGGTTAGTGGGAAATAAATTTTTCGATTTCCTGGATGGATTCTCAGGATATAACCAGGTAGCAATTGACCCCCGGGACCAAGAGAAAACCACTTTTACCTGCCCCTTCGGCACCTTTGCATTTAGAAGGATGCCGTTCGGACTTTGCAACGCGCCAGCAACTTTCCAGAGATGTATGCTGGCGATATTTCATGACATGGTGGGTGACTTTCTCGAGGTCTTCATGGATGACTTTTCGATCTTTGGGCCCTCTTTTGATGAATGTCTTACCAACCTGACCCGTATCCTTAGGAGATGTATTGATGTAAACCTCGTGCTTTCCTGGGAAAAAAGTCATTTTATGGTACACGAGGGAATTGTTCTCGGACATATCATCTCTGATAGGGGTATCGAGGTTGATAGAGCTACTCTTAATGTAATTGCTGATTTACCTGTGCCTAGCTCTATCAACCAAATCCGCTCCTTCTTGGGACACGTTAGTTTCTATAGGAGATTCATCAAAGATTTCTCCAAGATTTCCCGACCTTTAACTCATCTCCTATCGACTGATGTACCCTTTGATATGGGCCCCGACTACATACGAGCATTCATGCAGCTGTGTAATGCTGTCACTAAGGCCCTTGTTCTCCAACCACCTGATTGGTCCCTCGACTTTGAACTCATGTGTGATGCTTCCGACCTTGTAGTCGAAGCCATCCTGGGACAAAGACGCGATAAACATCCCTTCGTGGTGTACTACGCCAGTAAGACGTTGGACGAGGCAAAGCGAAATTATACTACCACTGAAAAAGAACTACTGGTGGTCGTCTTTGGGCTGGAGAAATTCCGCTCTTACCTTCTGTGCTCACATGTTATTGTTTTCACTGATCACGCGGCCATTCACCATCTCATGCACAAGAAGGATGCCAAGCCTAGACTGATTCGTTGGATCCTTTTGCTCCAAGAATTTGACATTAAGATCCGCGATAAGGCCGGAGCTTAGAATGTTGTGGCTGACCATCTTTCTAGACTGGACCCTGACCATATTGGACTTACTCTACCGATTAATGAGATTTTTCCTGATGAGCACCTATTGGCAATTAATGTGGGAAGTGGACCTTGGTATGTTGACATTGCCAATTACCTTGCTTCTGGATCCCTTCCACGTGGCTGGCCTAAAAACCAGCGCGAGCGTCTCATGGCAGAAGCAAAGTATTATTTTTGGGATAATTCACTTCTTTTTCGCATAGGTGCTGATCAAATCATCCATCTCTGTATTCCTGACAGCGAATTCCTCAGTGTGCTATCCTTCAGCCACGATCAGGCCTGTGGAGGCCATTTCTCTAGGAGGAAAATTGTAGCCAAGGTGTTGTAGTGCGATTTCTTTTGGCCCTCCCTTCACCAGGATGAACACAATTATGCCAAACATTGCACTAGGTGCCAGTCATTAGGGTAAATGTCATGTCGTGACATGATGCCCTTACAACGCATCTTAGCTGCGGAAATCTTTGACATTTAGGGAATTGATTTCATGGGTCCGTTTCCTCCTTCCAATGGCTTCGAATTTATTCTCGTGGCTGTTGATTATCTTTCGAAATGGATCGAGGCTATTCCCATGCGCCGTGCTGACCATGTTATATCCACTCGATTTGTTAAAGACCACATTTTTGCGCGCTTTGGAATCCCTCGAGCCATTATCTCGGATGGAGGAAGCCACTTTACCCATACTTCTTTTTGGGCACTTCTGAGGAAATACGGAGTCCACCATCGTATCTCATCCCCGTATCATCCTCAGACGAACGGCCAGGCAGAGGTGTCGAACCGGCAAATTAAGCAAATTCTCCAGAAAATGGTTCGGCCTAACCTTAAGGACGGGTCCGACAAGCTGATTGACGCACTTTGGGCGTATCGGACCACCTTCAAGGCTCCCCTTGGTATGTCTCCTTATAGAATCATTTACGGGAAGCCTTGTCATTTGCCCGTGGAGCTGGAACACCGCGCTTATTGGGCGGTTCGCCAATGTAACCTCGACCCAGACCTGTGTGGTCGAGAAAGGAAACTCCAACTCTAGGAGCTGGAAGAGCTCCGTCGTGAAGCCTATGATTCTGCCCTAACTTTCAAATAGTGCACTAAGGCTTTTCACGATAGCCGTATTCAGCAGAAAGAATTTGAGCCATCTCAGCAAGTTTGGCTCTACAATGCCTGGCTCAAATTCCTTCTTGGGAAATTGAAGTCCAAATGGACTGGTCCTTTCCTGGTCTCGAGACCATTTCCCAATAGGGTCGTTGAGATTGAAGATCCCAAATCTGGGCATAAATTTACGATCAATGGGCAGCATTTGAAACCCTATCTTACTCATGAACTTGCCCCCATTGGAGAAACTGTTGCCCTGTTGGAGGGTAACTAATGTCGTGCCTCATTCTGAGTCCAGCTAGGGATGTTAAATTCAGCGCTCGTTGGGAGGCACCCCAACAACACTCCGCCACTGTCACGCTCACTTCACTTTTCACTTCACCACCCACCATCCACCCACCCTACCACCCTGCTGTATACCTTGCACCTCAGCTCTCATGACCCGATCTTTCGTCCTTCCTCTACCCTTCCCTGCATGCATATGAGGACATAGCATCGTTTGGCATGGGGGGGTGGATATGAATCCATAAGATCTGGGTATTTTATGGTATCATGCAGTTTTCATCTATATATATATAAATGGTGTTTAGTAATGATCTGAAGGCTGAAACAAAAATACAATAAGTGTTTATGGATATTCAACCACTGTTTTGAAAACTTTCCAGGCCACAGAAGCTTGATTTGCTCAAGCTCGGCTTAATTCACTTGAGCACTGACAAGATAGATCAAAATCTCTCCTAACTAAGGACGTATTCTTGTACTTGAGACATCAGTACAGGATTCGTTGGTTTGCTTCTACTTGAGAGCGTAAGTAATCTTAGTTCACACTACACATATCAAGAAAGACCAGGTTAACATAAGATCCAACCCTAGTGTTCATTAGGGAAGGTGGAGTCCTTACCTATGCACGCAGGTAGACTTTTTATCCCAGGCTTTAGTCTTGTATTTAGGAGAGACTCTTTCCACCAAAAAGGAACTCTCCCACCAAAAAGAAAAAGTGTGCTCCTCCAAATAATGTTGTAAGAGATATACTGACACGTGTTTCAAAGAAAAAAGGAAAAAAATGCAAATAAGTATATCTTGCAAATATCTGTAAAGTCTTCCCCTACAAAAGTTCTTCAGGGCAAGTCACAAATACCCTATTTTCTTTGAGCCACAAATATTATAAAATGGGAGTTGAGTTTTCCGTCATCTTTTTAAGGGTCAATCCAAAACACGAGCTGAAACTGGGACCAACCCGTACTTAAAAATTCGTGAAACCCTGGGCTTGAGTCTTAATGTTCATCTGGTCAGTCTTGATCCTTCACTAAGCACAAGCCATAATCTCTTGAGCTCTCGAGTACGGCAAAAACCTCCTGGGTCCTGGAAATTGTACTTAAGGTTTAAATATCAAGAGTCCAGGTTAGTTGAGAGATGGTCTATGTCATGTAAGACTTAAAGTACTAGTAGTCTTCTCTGCAATTAGTTCTCACAATATCCATCACATAAACACAGCTATGTCGCCTCAGAAGAAAATCTTCAGCTTAAAGATCATTTCTAAATACAATACAAAAATGTTTTGCTAGGGACTAGCAAAAGATAGGCATGGGGGTATGATTGCACAGCAAAAATGCACCAGCAATTGTGTCATCTTGTGCTATTTCCTAGCATTGCTAGTTTATATTAGGTAGACATAGTTGCATTTGTAAAAATAAACGCATGCATGCATTTATTTGAGAGGGGAGGAGAGTGAATAAAATGGCCTTGAAATTAATGTAATCCTCAAGTGCTGCCTCGCAAATTCACCATCTTTATTTTTTTTTTATTTGACTTTCTTCTCCGCGGCTGCATGCCATGGCTGGACCTTCCTCGCACCATTCTCTGGAGCAAACACTCCCTGCCAGCCATGCAGAGCCATGCACAGCCAGGGCATGGCTGTGCATGCCTATTTCCTCTTTAAAAAGGCACGGATATCTTCTTTGCAAGGGGAGCCTGGTCCACACAAAGAAAAGAACACACAGATAGCACTTTCTTCTCCAGGCCGTCTCCTCCCCTCTCCCCTCCATACGCAGCCTCTCTTCTTCTTGAAGAGCCACGCTACGGGCAGGAGCAACTCATAATGGTACACAACCACCACTGTGAGTCCCACCACCGCCCAGCTCATCAAAGAGCCGGTGGGCGTGGTTGTTCTCTTCTCTAATTTCGCCGTTCAGCCATCTTCTCCATTGACAGGAGCTTCAAACTTTGAAGCTCAAGCTCCGCAGTAGTAGCAGCAGCAAGGCATCAGCAGCAGTAGCGCAAACCTCCACGCTCCTCAGGTGCCTGTTCCGCGGCCTTTGCGCGTGTTAGCAGGCCACCCTCACCTCTCTCCGCGCAAGCCAGCAGGCCACGCTCGCCTCTCTTCGTGCAAGCCAGCAGCCGACGTAGCCTCTTCCGCGCACTCGCCAGCTGCTCTACACCGCCTGCACACACTGAACTGGGCGCAGGCGGTCGCGCAAGCTGAGCACACACTATAGCCAATATTCACGCGTTTCAGCGGAACACTGTGGCTACAGTGCGGTGACTAGTAAGTTTCTCACTTATCCGTTCACCCGACGCTCTCTCTTCGCGCCGCTACCAGCGCCAGCCCGTCCACGCACGCCCGCACCTGCTCCCGCGTACTCCAGCGCCCACACCCATCTGCGTCCACATCTTCGCCCGCTTCAACGCATAGCGCCTTCTCCCGCACCCGCCTCACCGCGTAGCGTAGTGCACTGCGGTCTCTCCCTCATGCTCACTCCCTCTTGAGTGCGCGCGCCTCTTCGTGTGCCTACACTCCTGCGCGTGCGCATGGACCACCAGACGTCGACTGCTGCATCCAGACGGCTTAACTCACCACTTCTTCATGCCAGCAGACGATCTCTCTCTCACGGCACTCTCTCACTCCCTCCTGTAAACACATACACACACACACACTCTCGTACACACACACTATTATATACTTATATACATATACATATATATATTGATATATATACATATATTTATATACATATATATATACATATATCTAAACATATATTAGTACCTATATTACTAATTATAAGTATATATACATATATATATACATACATATATATACACATATATTTATACATACAAATTTACATATATATACCTATAACTATAAATACATATATATATATATGTATATCTATCTACATATATCTATATACATAGATACTTATACTAATATATATACATACATATACACATATATATAACTATATACATATATTACTATATCTATATATATATATATGTATATCCATATCTATATATAGTTATATATACATACATATATATCTAATTATAAATATATATATATATATATATATACATAGACATATATCTATCTATACATATATTTACATACCTATATATATACATATATATATATATACATATATAAGTACACATATACCTATATAATTATAACCATATATATATATATTTACATATATACATATATATATTTTTTCATATCACCTACCATACATTGTATTGCAGGAATATCTGTACTAGTTGATGATATTCCCCGATACATGCATACAGAAAGCATCTTCTCACACATCTTCCACCATCCATCCTACACTCCACATGGCACTTAATCCTGTTGGTTGCGTCTTCTTAGACGACGACCGGCTCAACACCGTGCTACACGCCATTTCCACCTCCACCCCCACCCCTATATACATATATAATATATACATATATATATATATACTATATTTACTTTATTTCTGTTTCTCTTTCCTGCCATTAAAAAGATAAAAAAATATACAAAAGAGAAAAGATAATCCTTGACTTGTAGGTACTCAGTCTTGCGAATAGCAAGACCAGTTTTGAAGCCCTAATTTGGCTCAAAGCCAAGAACCTGATTTTGAGGGTGTACCTCAAGGACAAAAATTATCAGAAAAAAATATTAAATAGAAAAACACCAAAAACATAATAAATGAATGGAAGAGATTCATTATAGGAAAGGTGTAGAAACTTATTCACCTCTAATCCCACTTCCCTGAGTTCGACCCTAGGCCTAAAAGTGACCAAGATAAAATCAAGTAGGCCAGGTAAAAAATTTTGTAAAGAGATGGTTGGGCTCGATTTAGGTTAACCATTATACTCATTTCAACGATAAAATCACCATATTAACACAACCTATCCGGGCCTGACCACGCGTCCTCACTTCATTTTTAGCCATCAGACCTTGCCACTGCATGCCATCTGCCCATCACGCGCCTTCACCAGCAGCTCCAACCCACACACCAGCACCTGCACCACCGTGTGCCCTCACTTCATCTCCAACGCACCCTGCCAAGCGCCCCAGCCACCACATGCCCTCACCTCAGCCAGCGCAAGCACCTGCAGCCCCCCGCTCCATCAGACCCCACTGGGCGCCTTCACCCCAGCCAGCACGCCCGTGCCTCCTTGCCTTCACCAAAACCTCCAGCGCCCTCGCCTAGCCACCTGCGCACCGCGCACTCTCACCCCAGCGCCCTTGCCTCACGCCATCAAACCACACTCGTGCATTCACCTCCAGCACACCCACGCCCGCACACTAATAGTCCACCGCTTCAGCGCCTCCTTGCAGCACTAGCAGCCGGTGCCAATAGAACCCCCACCCATGCCTGTGTGCCCTGCAGAGCCCGCGCCTCCACGCACCCATGCCTTGTGCATGCCTGCAGCACTTGCAGTGCCTGCGCGCTACCCTCCTTGTGCCTTCAGTACGCGCGGCCAACAACAGCCTCCTCCACCATTGCCACTTCTTTCCTTCGGTAGGTTGGCTCTGGCCGTCTCGCAACTTGCCGTTGCCACAGTTGCGGAGTGGTCGCTCCGGCCAATCTACGTGCAAAAGAGTTCTTCGAACAATCCTCTCTCCCATGCGTGAGGAGGAGAGAGGTAGAATCCTCTATTTCAACCTCAATTAATAATTACATTTCATGCCATTGCCAAAAAAAATGAATTTTGATTTATGATTATTTTATTATGGTGAAATTGCAACTTCATACTCATGCTTTCTTATAATTACGTGGCTTTTGTTATTCACATCTTTTGACATTGGTTTTGGATTAAGATGTGCACAAATTTTGTCTAATGCATGTTAATTGGAAATTACATAGATTCATCACATATTTATTGAATATTTCTGTGAGGAAAAATTACAAATATACCCTTACATTTTTGAGTTATTGTGTATCTTCTTTTTGTTACATTTCATGTCAGATTTGACTATGGATTTTGCACTTGGTTGAACGAATACGAGAAAAAATATTTGTGATTTTATTGCATCATTGCCTCCCGGTGGATACGACCCACTCTTCTGTGAGTGGTTTAATTTTTATTTTAATTATTTTGTTAAGCGATTTTCCACCACTTTGATCCTACAATGACAAATCATATTAATACATTATTCGAAAGCGAAAATCGACTTATTAAATGGCGTTGTTGCTGGGGAGGCAATGGGCCTATTAGACTCGAATTTATTTAATTATTTGTTCACATTTTATTTGAGGCATATTTAAATTAGATTTTCTGTTTGGTGCGAGGTACACGTATTTGGAGACATCTTGTCGCACCAACCTCAAAGATTAGGTGATCCTTGACATCATTGGTGGAGTTGCAACATTGGGAGAAGGAGCATCATACCCGCATCTTCATCTCATCCATTTAGCTGCATATAGATTTTATTTTTTCTTTCTTCTCTTTATTTTAGTACATTCATTTAGAAAACACTTGTGCTGGGGTACAGTTGAGGGGTTTGTTCCTCGATTTTATTTTAGGCCTGTGTTGGGTAATTTTTAGGAACTTGTTCCCTTTTTCTTTAGATCTAGGTTTTCTTTTGTGAATTGATTTTATTTTTCTTGATTGTGCATAAAAAAAAATAAAAACACGAGCTACCTACTAGAAGCTGCCTGCCCCTAGGTCGTATCATTTAGGATTGGATGAGTAGTATCTAGATCTAATTTCTTGTCTTGCATATTGCATGAAGAATGCTGGAATCAGGTATGCACTCTAGCTTTGCATTTCTACCTGTCATACAAGTGCATTTGGATTAATTTCAAGACCACCTAATCTGTAATGAATAGATCTAATAAGTGGTCACATATTTTCTGGAAAAAAGACTAATTAAAGGAGGGACATTTTAAAAACCAAGGATTTGACTTTCAAACTTGGCGTGTGATTCGAAATTCAGAATCATTACGATGTATGCACACTTATATCTCTTGCACCACGGCACATTTATACACTCCTTAGGTTTCAAAATACTAGGACAAGAGCCCTCCTACCATTGGATTCTGAAGTGTTTAGAACTTGAGATCAAAGGTTTTGTAACTCCAAAGAGGGGGATACCCTGTCACAGATTTTTGGGGGGAGTTGAGAAGTACCGCTAAAGCACAGCTTCAAAGGAAGGCTTAGGCTTACTTGCATCCCCCGATCTTCCGTCTTTGGAGTTGCTCTACCATTTGAGATTTAGGGAAGAACACCTAAGGTCCAACTAGGTCTTCTTAGGCGATCCGTAGGTCGACAATAAGTGCGAAAATTGATTGAACAAATTGTACTATCACCTACAATCTGACTTAAAATCAAAATCCTAAATTGGGAAAGACCTAAAAAGTCCATTTTGAATTGTGTTTTGCTTGGGGAATTCTAATTGAGGTGTGAGTTAGAATGGAACACATTGATTTTCATCCTTTCACATCTTGCCCACACCCTTACCCCCACTCTACACTCTTCGATCCCATACATCGAGACAGTCTATCCTTTGATGGACATAATGACAATCATTGGGATCCATTTTACTCCTATTATAGGAGTATTGGTTTGGTTAAGCCCCAAATCAGTGAGCAGAACCTAGGAGCGGGATTTGCTTTGGCCAATATCCCACACACCAAAGAAATGCCCAACCCATCCTCCCTGAATAATTACAATGGTTGGATAGACACTCCTAGGTACTATAAGCCTGAGCCTAACTTCTCTCCTGAAAGAAATGATGACATCTCCTTGAAGATGGAAATACAGAAAATGCAAGACGAAATGATTGAATTGTTAGGAGAATCTTCGAGAGCAGGCCAACAAGAAAGAGATGAAATTAGCCACCCAATCTAACCCATTGAGGATGACATACACCCCTCTACACTAGATGAATCTCCTGTGGGAGAGATACACTTTAAGTTGGAGGGAAATTTTGGGGATTATGTAAGGGAGAATAGCTACTTTTCGAGGATCGATTTTGAAACCTCCCCGTTAGATGACACTTCCTTGAGAGATCCACGCCTTAAGTTAGAGGAAGATACATATGGAAGTGGCTATGTATTGGATGAAGAAAGGTGGCAACCCAAGGAAGAGGATGATAAGGTTGAGTATCCACCTGAATTATATTGGAGTCAAAAGAAGGGAATGATGGTACCATTGGAAGACCTCGACCCAGATGATAGTATTTTCGTGACATTTGATGAAGTGGGACGAAGTCAAGTTGTTAATCCTACCCTCCCTTTTGATCAAGAGATGGAACTCAAGCCTACCCTTAGGGAACCTAACCCTGAAGAAATTGACCTATCTGAGGAGTCCGATGTTATGAGTGAAAACCATTTACCTCAGATAGAGTACCCTAGGGGATCTGCTGAGATTTTAGATGATTCTAGACCTTGGGTATATGACGAATCATATGATTAGGAGAAGGATAAATTATATAAGGAACCTACATTCAAGATTTGGAGTGACACTAAGGGTGATTATGTCTTATTTGAAGAGTTAGCCCTTGAGGATGTGACAAATTTGACCAAATTAGGTTTCCTTAGCACACCCATCGATGATATTTCTCCTCATGATGAAATGATGGAAAATTTGGAAGCAACTTCTAAGATTTATGTGGATTCACATATAGACTCTGAGAAGGTTTGAGTAAAGAACAAGAACCTAGGGATGACGTTGATAGGATAATCCCTAGATCTGTTTCTTCCAACCTGCCTTCATTTGATTCAAAGTCACCCTCTTATTCGCTTATGTCTGAAGGTGAAATTTTGACTCCTGATGAAGTACAGGAAGATACTTGTGATAGTGCAAGGAATGCTAGGGATGCAATTGAGGATTTGGAAAGATTGTTAGGGATGGACATCAAGCTGATTAAACCCAACCTAGATCTTATGGCCATCCCGCAACCTCAAAACTTGGACACCCTAGATGATCCTTGGCTTAGAGATATGCTCACTTTTGTTTTGACCGGAGGACTTAACAAACCAATATTTCCTGTAATGGAGTATCGGGTATGGATTGATGATTTCTTTAGTTAGTCCATTGCCCTAGGGGTTTATCTCTACACCATTCCTTCCCCATTCCTTTTGGAGGATCCTTGTCATCCTCCCCCTACCCCTTTGGAGGTTGTTATGCCAGTTTACCCTTTATAACCTCCTCTGGTGACCTGGGAAGATTTCATTCCCATCTTAGTTGGGTGAGCATTTGCTATTGGGATTCATCATCAGCTTGCCAACATCCTAGGTTACTTGTTTTCTAAGTCAGCATTACTTTGCTCATTTTTAGGGCCTATTTTTGCAATCCTTGAATCTGATTTGCGGGTTCTTTGGCTACTCGGCTGCTAGCAAATTAAGGGTAGCCCATCTCTGACCCAGGTAATATCCTACCATGCAATGGGGACATTGCAGATTTTAGGCATGGGGGGGTGTACTTGCGGATATACATAGCATTTATACATAGTGCAATCATACATTTAGTTAAAGCATTATGCATTGCATACATTTGCATATAAAAAAAAAACATTTTGTATTATTGAGCTTAACTGGTTGGCCCTGCATTCTTAAGCAAATCAGAACTCAAGGTTAGACTAAGCTGATTCTAGGGTCGAACTTTAGAAGCTAAGTGAGCTACTAGCTTTAGTCTTTAGGGTCCTTTGTGGACTTAAAAACTTAAGTAGGAGTTAAGTTGCGGACCATTCCTCAAGTGGTGGAGGAAGGAAAGCCAGGGATTGAGTTGAAAGGTGGGGTAGAACCTGGAGTCTTGTTCTACCTTTTGGTTTACGGGTCCTTGTAACCCAAGCATCCAAATTTCACACACTTGGTCTCGTGTAAGCAAGTGATCACCTTAATTCCTTTCTTAAAAGAAATTTGGTTCTCTTAGTTTGGCTTAGGAGAGGCTTGAAAACACAATTTGACTGGAAGAGTTCCTGTCGCAGGAGAGGTGGAGTATATACTCACCTTAAGGATGCGATGATAACATATTACTGTCTCGGTGCTTGTCTCTTAGGATATCCATCCTATTGGGGGCATGTAAGCGCATTGTGCAGTTCAGGTACCATGGGCGACCCTATCTCGAAGTACCAATTGCCACAGGACTGAATTTGCTTAAGAAATCCATGGGCGATACTATCTCAAAGTGTCAATTTCTAGGAGTATCTATGGGCAGTGCTATCTCGAAGCAGCAAAAGCCAGTCACCTTTTGAGGTACAGTGATGGGGATAATGAATCTGACATAGACCGTGTTGATAGTGATTAGCCCATATTTGTGAGCTATTTAAGTATTTAAGTGCCTAGACATTAAGGTAATTCTAACATTTATTTAGCATAAATTAGGATGTAAATAGATTAATTCATATTTCTGATTTAATTACATAATTCATGCATTGCATTCATATTTAAATGCATTTAGAATTAGCTTAGAATTGCATTCATTTAATTAGTTAACCAATTAGGTGCATTGCATGCACTATTTTAAGTTAACATAAAAGTTGAGGGTTTGTATATAAATAACCATAATATTTTATTATTATTTTATTCTTCTTCTATAAGCAACAGCTGCATTTTATCCAGCTGCCGCAGTTAAGGCCCCATTCATGGAGGAGCGAGTGTCTTGGATCTTGTCGGGGCAGCTGACTACAAGGGAGAGGAGGAGGTAGCCGAGCTTCGGGAGACACCGCCCCACTCCACCACCGTGTACTCCATTCCACCACCGTGGTCTCCAAGGCCGAGCTCCACCACACCGTGCACTGGCTAGGTGACAACTCGCCTGCCAAGCCGGTGGACTCGTGCCAACACTGTGAGCGTGTGTCCCTGATGGCCACGCTTCCATCACCGTGCCTCACCAAAATCAACATCACCACCTTCACCGCCATCACCAACAACCACCACCGCAGCCGCCACAACTCCATGCCCTGCATCTTCATCTCCCCGTCAGTTAAGACATCCGGGAAGTTTCCCAGACGTCTGAAGCTTGGCCCCATATCTTCTTCTTCTTTCTTCTTCTTCCTCTGTTTCCCTTCACCTTAAAAACAAACTCAAAAACCTCACCACTTCCACGTGCAGCTCTCAGCTGCTGCACCGCAGCCACCTTCAGCCCTGTCAAGCGCTCCATCACACTTCCAACCTCCAGCGCATCCACATCCACGCGTACACGCACCAGCTGCAGTGCCGCCCAACCGTGCGCTGCACCTCTTGCAGCACGCACAGCACGCAACATCGCATGCCCCTCTCCTCTCGTCCCTCAGCCGTTGCTCGCACATCCAGCTAGTGCACCTAAGTCCCTACCGTGCACCTGCATGCGCGTGCACCCACTTCCAGCCTGCGCGCACCTCCATGCTGTGCCTGCACTTCACCACGCCGCTGCCTGCAGCACCTGCCGTGCCTGCAGTGTGCAGCAGCAGATGCGCTCCACCTGCACCTCACCCCACACAGCCTACATCAGCAGTAGCTACGTTTACCGTGCCTCGCTGCGTGTGTGTGCGCGACTGCACAGCAACATCTCCAACAGCCTGCCGCCGGCCACTTCAGCCATGTCACCGACCACCACCGGCCATCTTCCACCTCACTGCCACCATCATTGAACTCCCAATGCGGCGGCCGATCTTCCCTCAGAGCCTCGTCGGCCGCCATTCCCTTTCCCATGCGCGACAAAGTGAGAGAAACTTTCCTCTATTTTGACATGAAATAAAATTTACAATTGAATGCCATTACCACCAAAATCAATTTTAATTTATGATTATTTTATTATGGTGAAATTGTGACCGCATACTCTTGCTTTCTGATAATTGCGGGGTTATTGATATTCACAGTTTTGACATTGGTTTTGGGATTAAAATGTGCACAAATTTTCTCTAATACATGTCAATTGGAAATTACATAAAATCATCACATATTTATTGAATATTTTAGTGAGGAAAAATTGCACATATACCCTTATATTTTTGAGTTATTGTGCATCTTCTTTCCATCACATTTCATGTTGGATTTGACTATGGATTTTGCACCTGATTGAAAGAATAAGAAATAATTGAGATTTTATTGCATCATTGCCTCCTTGTGGACACGACCAGCTCCTAATTGAGTGGTTATATTAATTGTTGATTAGTCAATTTTTTCACCACATAGAACTACAAACGATGCGTCATTTTATCTGACAAACGACTTTAAAAGCGAAGAATCGACTCGTCAAATGGCGCCGTTGCCGGGGAGGCAACAGATGCAATAATTTCACCTGATTTCATTTCTGATGATTTCTCATTACACAATGATCTGACCATTTATTATCTTTTCTGTGCGAGAAATTTGTGCGAGGAATTAGAGAGAGGCGAGTGCAACGTTCTGCGACACATATTCTACGACTCGCAATCACACCAGCCATCGTGAGAGGCGACCCTTGACGTCGCTAGAGGAGAAATTGATCGAGCTACCTTGCAAGGGAGGGGAAGGACGAGGATGCGACAATCATCTCTGTACATTTAGTCGCTGCTTTGATTAGAGTAGGATTAAGACTTTAGACTTAATTTTTCATTGCACATTTGGTTTGAGACCCTTGTTCTGGGGTACATTTTTAGGGGTTTGTTCCCCGATTTTGTTTTAGGCTCGTGTTGGCTAGTTTTTGGAAGTTTGTTCCCTCTTTTTTCTAGATTTAAGTATTTAATTTATTTTGTGGATTGTTTACCCTTTATTTGCTTGTGCATAAGTAGCTAAAAAAAAAGAACAAAAAAAAAAAGAGTTTCCTGCTAGAAGCTACTTGCCCCTAGGACGAACCATTTAGGTCAGTATGAGCAACCTCTAGATTTATTTCTATACATTGTGTGCATTCTCGCATCATTGATTGCTGGAAGCAAGGTACGCATTCTCTTACTTTGCATCCTATTCTTGATCACGCAATGCATTTGGACTTAATTCGAAGACCACATAATTTGTCCTGAAGCGATCTAACAAGTGGTCACATATATTCTTGAAAAAGGACTAATTAAAGGAGGGACATTTTAAAAACCAAGGATTTGATTTTCAAACTTGGCATGCGATTCAAAATTCAAAATCTTTTGCGGTGTATGCACACTTATATCTCTTGCACCACTGCACTCTTCTAGACACTCTTTAGGTTTGGAAATACTAGGACAAGAGCCCTCCTATCGTTGGATTCTGAAGTGTTTAGAACTTCAGATCAAAGGTGTTGTAACTCCAAAGAGGGGGATACCCTGTCACGGATTTTGGGGGTAGTTGTGAAGCACCGCAAAAGCACAGCTTCAAAGGAAGGCTTAGGCCTACTTGCATCCCTCGATCTTCTGTCATTGGAGTTGCTCTACCATTTGAGATTTAGGGAAGAACACCTAAGCTCCAAATAGGTCTTCTTAGGCGAGTCGTAGGTCAAAAATAAGCACGTAAATTGATTGAACAAATTGTATTGTCACCTACAATCTGACTTAAAATCAAAACCCTAAATTGGGAAAGACCTAAAAAGCCCTTTTTGAATTGTGTTTTGCTTGGGGAATTCTAATTGAGGTGTGAGTTAGAATGAACCACATTGATTTTCATCCTTTCACATCTTGCCCACACCCTCACCCCCACTCTGCACTCTTCGATCCCATACGCCGAGATGGTCCATCCTTTTATGGACATAATGACAATCATTGGGGTCCGTTTTACTCCTATTATAGGAGTATTGGCCTGGTTAAGCCCCAAATTAGTGAGTAGAACCTAGGAGCGAGATTTGCTTTGGCCAATATCCCACACACCATAGAAATGCCCAACCACCCTCCCTGAATAATTATAATGGTTGGACAGACACTCTTGGGTACTATAAGCCTGAGCCTGACTTCTCTCATGATAGAAATGACTTCTCCTCCTTGAAGATGGAAATATAGAAAATGCAAGACGAAATGATTGAATTGTTAGGAGAATCTTTGAGAGTAGGCCAACAAGAAAGAGATGAAATTAGCCACCCAATCTACCCCATTGAGGATGATGTACACCCCTCTACAATAGATGCATCTCCCGTGGGAGAGCTACACTTTAAGTTGGAGGAAAATTTTGGGGATTATGTAAGGGAGAATAGCTACTTTTTGAGGATCGATTTTGAAACCTCCCCATTAGATGACACTTCCTTGAGAGATCCACGGCTTAAGTGGGAGGAGGATACATATGAAAGTAGCTATGCATTGGATGAAGAAAGGTGGCAACTCGAGGAAGATGATGAGAAGGTTGAGTATCCACCTGAATTATATTGGAGTCAAAAGAAGGGAATGATGGTACCATTGGAAGACCTCGACCTAGATGATAGTATTTTCGTGACATTTGATGAAGTGGGTCGAAGTCAAGTTGTTAATCCTACCTTCCCTTCTGATCACGAGATGGAACTCAGGCCCACACTTAGGGAACCTAACCCTGAAGAAAATGACCTATCTGAGGAGTCCGATGTTACCAGTGTAAACCATTTATCTCAGATAGAGTACCCTAGGGGATCTGCTGAGATATTAAATGATTCTAGACCTCGGGAATACGATGAATCATATGATGAGGAGAAAGATGAATTATATGAGGAATCTACATTCAAAATTTGGAGTGACACTAAGGGTGATTATGCCTTATTTAAGGAGTTAGCCCCTGAGGATGTCACAAATTTGACCAAATTAGGTTTCCTTAGCACACCCATTGATGATATTTCTCCTCATGATGAAATGATGGAAAATTTGGAAGCAACTTCTAAGATTTATGTGGATTCACATCTAGACTTCGGGGAAGATTTGAGTAAAGAATAAGAACCTAGGGATGACATTGATAGGATAATCCCCAGATCTATTGCTTCCAACTTGCCTTCATTTGATTCGAAGTCACCCTCTGATTCGCTTATGTCTGAAGGCAAAATTGTGACTCCTAATGAAGTGTAGGAAGATACATGTGATGGTGCAAGGAATGATAGGGATGCAATTGAGGATTTGGAAAGAGTGTTAGGGATGGACACCGAGCTGATTAAACCCAACCTAGATCTTATGGCCATCCGGCAACCTCGAAACTTGGACACCTTAGACGATCCTTGCATTAGAGATTTGCTCACGTTTGTTCTGACCGAGGGGCTTAACAAACCAACATTTGCTATAATGGAGTATCGGGTATGGATTGATGATTTCTTTAGTCAGTCAATTGCCCTGGGGGTTTATCTCTACATCATTCCTTCCCCATTCATTTTGGAGGATCCTTGTCATCCTCCCCCTACCCCTTTGGAGGTTGTTATGCCAGTTTATCCTTTAGAACCTCTTCTGGTGACCTGGGAAGATTTTATTCCCATCCTGGTTGGGCGAGCATTTGCTATCAGGATTCATCATCAGCTCGTCAACATCTTAGGTTATCTATTTTCTAGGCTGGCATTACTTTGCTCATTTTTAGGGCCTATTTCTGCAATCCTTGATCCTGATTTGCAGGTTCTTTGGTTACTCGACTGCTAAGAAAAGAACGGCAGCCCATCTCTGACCCAGGTAATATCCTTCTATGCAATGGGGACATTGTAGATTTTAGGCATGGGGGGGTGTACTTGGGGATACACATAGCATTTATACATAGTGCATTCATGCATTTAGTTAAAGCATTCTGCATTGCATGCATTTGCATTAATAATAATAATAATAAATAATTAAAAAAAAAGTTTTGAGCTTAACTGGTTAGGTCCTACATTCTTAAACAAATCAGAACTCTAGGTGAGACTAAGTTGGTTCTAAGGTCAAACTTTAGAAGCTAAATGAGCTACTAGCTTTAGACCTTTTGGGCCCTTTGTGGACTTGAAAACTTAAGTAGGAGTTAAGTTGCAGACCATTCCTCAAGTGGTTGAGGAAGGAAAGCTAGGGTTTGAGTTAAAAGGTGGGGTAGTACCTGCAGTCTTGTTCTACCTTTCGGTTTGCGGGTCCTTGTAACCCAAGCATCCAAATTTCACACACTTGGTCTGGTAAGTAATCAACTTAATTTCTTTCTTAAAAGAGATTTGGTTCTCTTAGTTTTGACTTAGGAGAGGCTTGAAAACATAATTTGATTGGAAGAGTTCCTGCCCCAAGAGAGGTGGAGTATATACTCACCTTGAGGATGCAATAATAACATATTACCTCCTCGGCACTTATCTCTTAGGATATCCATCCTATTGGGGGCATGTAAGCACTTTGTGTGGTTCAGGTACCATAGGCGGCCCTATCTCGAAGTACTGATTGCCACAGGCCTGAATTCTCTTTAGAAATCCATGGGCGATACTATCTCGAAGTGTCGATTGCCAAGAGTTCTTAGGGTCGCTATGGGCGATGCTATCTCGAAGCATCGAAAGCCAGGCATCCTTCGAGGTATGGTAATGGGGACAATGAATTCGACACAGACCTTGTTGATAGTTGATTCGAGGTTAGACTTAGAGGAATCAAACAAGAAAAAAAGAATATATATATATTATTCAAAAAGAAATCCTTTTTCCTTTAACTTAAATAACTCAGACCAATACACATGCACGGATGCTTTAATCTCAGGGATCAATAAACCTTTGGGTAGAGTCAGAAACAAGAGAAACTTGTGCCTGCAACTCATTTTTAGCCGACCTAGTCTGTAACTTAACAACTACTTGAGAAACCTAGGTCTAAAGTCTGAACTTAATATGTTTCTAAAGGAAGACTGATTGGGTTGGCTAGTCTACTTGTAGTTCTAGGTTTTGCTTGATTTTGCTAGGGACTAGCAAAAACTAGGAATGGGGTATTTGATTAGCCCATATTTGTGGGCTACTTAAGTATTTAAGTGCCTAGACATTAAGGTAATTCTAACATTTATTTAGCATAAATTAGGATGTAAATAGATTAATTCATATTTCTGATTTAATTACATAATTCATGCATTGCATTCATATTTAAATGCATTTAGAATTAACTTAGAATTGCATTCATTTAATTAGTTAACCAATTAGGTGCATTGCATGCATTATTTTAAGTTAACATAAAAGTTGAGGGTTTGTATATAAATAACCATAATATTTTAATATTATTTTATTCTTCTTCTATAAGCAACGGCTGCATTTCCTCCAGCTGCTGCAGTCAAGGCCCCATTCATGGAGGAGCGGGTGTGTTGGATCTGGTTGGGGCAGTTGACTACAAGGGAGAGGAGGAGGCAGCCGAGCTTGGGGAGACACCGCCCCACTCCACCATCGTGTACTCCATTCCACCACCGTGGTCTCCAAGGCCGAGCTCCACCACACCGTGGGCCGGCGAGGTGATAGCTCGCCACGCCAAGCTGGTGGACTCGTGCCAACACCGTGAGCGTGTGTCCTTGATGGCCACGCTTCCATCACTGTGCCTTACCAGAATCAACATCACCACCTTCACCGCCATCACCAGCAACCACCACCGCAGCCGCCGCAACTCCATGCCCTGCATCTTCATCTCCCTTGTCAGTTAAGACATTCGGGAAGTTTCTCAGACGTCTGAAGCTTGGCCCCATATCTTCTTCTTCTTTCTTCTTCTTCCTCTGCTTCCCTTCACCTTAAAGACAAACCCAAAAACCTCGCCACTTCCACATGCAGCTCTCAGCTGCTGCACTGTAGCCACCTTCAGTCCTGTCAAGCACTCCACCGCACTTCCAACCTCCAGCGCATCCACATCCGTGTGCACACGCACCAGTTGCAGCGCCGACCAATCGCGTGCTACACCTCCTGCAGCATGCACAGCACGCAGCATCGCACGCCCCACTCCTCCTGTGCCTCAATCGCCACCTGCACATCCAGCTAGTGCACCTAAGCCCCTGCTGCACACCTGCAGGCACGCACGCCCACTTCCAGCCTACACGCACCTCCGTGCGTGCGCCTGCACTTCGCCACGCCGCTGCCTGCAATACCCGCCACGCCTGCAGCGTGCAGCAGCAGATGCACTCCGCTTGCACCTCATCCTGCACGGCCTGCAGTAGCAGCAGCTACGTTTGTCGTGCCTCCCTATGTGTGTGCGCGTGCCTCCACAGCAACATCTCCAGCAGCCTGTTGCCGACCACCACTGGCCATCTTCCACCTCACCGCCACCGTCATTGAACTCCCAATGCGCCGGCCGACCTTCCCTCAGAGCCTTGTCGGCCACCATTCCCTTTCCCATGCGCGATAAAGTGAGAGAAACTTTCCGCTATTTTGACATGAATTAAAATTTACATTTGAATGCCATTGCCACCAAAATCAATTTTAATTTATGATTATTTTATTATGGTGAAATTGTGACTGCATACTCATGCTTTCTAAAAATTGCGTGGTTATTGATATTCACATGTTTTAACATTGGTTTTGGGATTAAAATGTGCATAAATTTTCTCTAATACATGTCAATTGGAAATTACATAAAATCATCACATATTTATTGAATATTTCAGTGAATAAAAATTGCACATATACCCTTATATTTTTGAGTTATTGTGCATCTTCTTTCCATCACATTTCATGTCGGATTTGACTATGGATTTCGCACCAGATTGAAAGAATATGAAATAATCGAGATTTTATTGCATCATTACCTCCCTGTGGACATTACCCGCTCCTAATTGAGTGGTTATATTAATTGTTGATTAGTCGATTTTTCCACCACATAGAACTACAAACGACGCATCATTTTATGTGACAAACGACTTTAAAAGCAAAGAATCGACTCGTTATATAGCTGATCCGAGGTTAGACTTAGAGGAATCAAATAAAAAAAATATATATATTATTCAAAAAAAAAATTTCCTTTCTAGGTTGGCAATCATACCAACCTCAAATAACTCAGAAAAATGCACATGCATAGATGCTTTAATCTTAAGGATCAATAAACCTTAGGGTAGAGTCAGAAATCAGGGAAACTTGTGCTTGCAACTCATCTTTAGCCAACATAGTCTGTAACTTAGCAACAACTTGGGAACCTTAGGTCTAAAGTCTGAACTTAATATGTTTCTAAAGGAAGATCGATTGGGTTGTCTAGTTTACTTGGAGTGCTAGGTTTTGCTTGGATTTGTTAAGGACTAGCAAAAACTAGGCATGGGGGTATTTGATTAGCCCATATTTGTGGGCTATTTAAGTATCTAAATGTCTAGACATTAAGTTAATTTTAACATTTACATAGCATACATTAGGATGTAAATAAATTAATTCATATTTTTAGCTTAAGTGCATAATTCTTGCATTTAGAATTAACCTAGGGTTGCATACATTTAATTAGTTAATTACTTCGGTGCACTATTTTAATTAACATAGAAGTTAAGGAGTTATGTATAAATAACCTTAATTATTTTATTCTTTTATTCTTCTTCTCCTTTGCAGGTAACTCCTCCAACTCCGCGTCCTCCTCCTGCGCATCATGTTGATTCTAGGTGTTTTGAATTTCAAATCTTGGTAGCCGTGGCTACAAAAGAGAAGGAAGAGTTGCCGTTGAGGAGGAGGCCACCACCCCTTTGTTCCTCACTATGCTTAGATGACCTTGCTCCTCATCCATTCCATACCACTGGCATCCCACCGCGGTAGTACAACTCCATCACCGTGGGCGTGTAGAGTGATAGCCCACACCGCCAAGAGTCTCTGTAACATCTCCTACCAAGCGCGCCTGCCACCTCACACCCTCACTTCATTTTCAGCCATCAGACCCTGCCACCACGTGCCATTTGCCCAACACGCGCCTTCACCAGCAGCTCCATCCTACGCACCAGCACTTGCAGCACCGCGTGCCCTCACTTCATCTCCAGCGCACCCTAATAAGCACCCTAGCCACCATACGCCCTCACCTCAGCTAGTGCACGTGCCAGTAGCCCCCTGCTCCATCAGACCCCACCGCGCGCCTTCACCCCAGCTAGCACGCCCGCACCTCCTCGCCTTCACCAGAACCTCTAGTGCCCTCGCCTAGCCACCTGCACACCGCGCGCTCTCACCCCAGCACCCTTGCCTCACGCCATTAAACCGCGCTCACGCCTTCACCTCCAGCGCACCCACGCCCGCACATCAGCAGTCCACCGCTTTAGCTCCTCCTTGCGGCACCTGCATCCGGTGCCAATAGAACCCCCACCCACACCTGTGCACCCTGCAGAGCCCACGCCTCCATGCTCCCATGCCCTGCACGTGCCTGCAGCACCTGCAGTGCCCGTGTGCTGCCCTCCTTGCGCCTTTAGCACGCGCGGCCAGCAGCAGCCTCCTCCACTGCTGCCACTTCTTTCCTTTGGTAGGTCGGCTCCAGCCATCTCGCAACTTTCCGCCGCCACCGTTGCGGAGTGCTCACTCTGGCCAATCTATGTACAGAAGAGTTCTTTGTACAATCCTCTCTCCCATGCGTGAGGAGGAGAGAGGTAGAATCCTCTGTTTCAACCTCAATTAATAATTACATTTCATACCATTGCCACAAAAAATGAATTTTGATTTATGATTATTTTATTATGGTGAAATTGTGACTTCATTCTCGTGCTTTCTTATAATTGAGTGGCTTTTGTTATTCACATCTTTTGACATTGGTTTTGGATTAAGATGTACACAAATTTTCTCTAATGCATGTCAATTGGAAATTACATAGATTCGTCACATATTTATTGACTATTTCAGTGAGGAAAAATTGCACATGTACCCTTACACTTTTGAGTTATTATGTATCTTCTTTTCGTCGCATTTCATGTCAGATTTGACTATGGATTTCTCACTTGATTGAACAAATACGAGAAAAAATATTCGTCATTTTATTTCATCATTGCCTCCCTGTGGACACGACCTACTCTTTTGTGAGTGGTTTAATTTTTATTTTAATTATTTGTTAAGAGATTTTCCACCACTTTGATCCTACAACGACAAATCATCTTAATACATTACTCGAAAGCGAAAATTGACTTATCAACGTGCAACCTTGGAGAAGTCCTTGATGAACCTCCTATAGAATCCCACATGACCAAGAAATGATCAAATTTGTTTGACAAATGTGGGAGGAGGAAGTTTAGATATTGCATCTACCTTAGCTTTGTCAACTTCGATTTCCCGTTCAGAGATTACATGACCTAAGATGATGGCTTCTTGTGTCATGAAATGACTCTTTACCCAGCTAAGGCCAATCTTATTTTGATGCATCTTTTAAGGATCATTTCAAGATTAGCTAGGCAAGAATCAAATAATTCTCCGAAAATAGAGAAATCATCCATGAACACTTCCATAACTCTCCCACCATGTTAGGGAATATGGCTAGCATACACCTTTGAAAAGTTACAGGTGCATTGCATAAGCCAAAAGGCATTCTATGGAAAGCAAAGGTTCCGTAGGGATAGGTGAAAGTCATTTTCTCCTAATCCTCGAGATGGATAGGGACTTTATTGTATCCTGAGTAACTGTCTAGGAAATAGAAGTACTTCTACCCAGCTAATCTTTCTAGGATTTGATCGATAAAGGGTAAAGGGAAATGATCCTTTTTCATGGCTGTGTTCAGCTTCCTGTAATCGATACAAACCCTCCAAGAGGAAGATGGATGAGTTGTGATAGATTCTCCTTTCTCGTTAGTCACAATGGTAATCCTGGCTTTCTTGGAAATAATTTGTATAGGACTACCCAAGGACTATCTAAGATCAGATAAATGATTCCTGTGTCGAGCCACTTGATAATTTCCTTCTTAACCACTTCTCACATATTAGGGTTTAATCTCCTCTACATTTGGCGAGAAGGGTGGGATTCATCTTCCATGAATATTCTGTGATAGCAGTAAGATGGCTCGATCCACCTAAGGTCATGAATGGTCTAACCAATTGCCTCCTTGCGTTCGTTTAGGACCTTGATCAGTTTAACCTCCTGCTCCTTAGTTAATCTAGCAATGATAATCATAGGGAGCATCTTTTGAGGTCCCAAAAACTGATATTTCAAACTCTCAGGCAATGGTTTCAGTTTGAGCTGGGGTAGGTTTAGGATTGAAGGTAAGGATGATGCTGATGAAGATTCATCAAGAGGAAGAGTTTGAGAGTGAACAAAATCAATAACCTCTTCAGAATGTGGCAGGTTTGCCACAGAGGGTTGTGGGTCAGATTTATCAAAACAGGAGGAACTTTCAAATGCAGAAACCGCCATACATGTTTCAATATTCAAATTGTCATGCTCAAGTTCTTCTATAAATCCATAATCCTCAAATTTGTTAATCTCCTTAAAAGTATCCAATTTCAATCTCTGATCCCCAAAGGTGATTTCCATGCTACCACTCTCACAGTTGATATTGGCCTTAGCGGTAGCTAGGAACGGATGCCCCAGAATGATGGGTGTGTTCCTTAAATTTTCACGTACATCCATGTCAAGGACAAGGAAATGTACAATAAAATAGAAATTGCTAACCTTGACAATAAAATCTTCAATAATGCCTCGCGGATTTGTGACCGAACGGTCTGCTAACTACAGCATTACTGAAGTCGATCAAAGTTCACCTAATCCGAACTTCTCGTAAAGAGAAGTCGGAATTAGGTTAATAGATGCACCTAGATCTAGAAGTGCCCTATCAAAAGTGTAATATCCAATGACATAAGAAATTAAAGGAGCACCTGGATCTCTCTTTTTCTGAGGAAGGTAATGCAGGATAACAAACTAGCCTGCTCAGAGAGTACCACCTTCCTCGAAATAGATTCCCTCGACTTACGCTTCTGTATGAATAAATCCTTTAAAAATTTAGCGTAAGCCGGTATGTGTTTGATAGCGTTGAGGAGCAAGATATTAATCTCGACATTCTATAATATATTCAAGAGCTCCTCATTACTATCAACAGGCTTCTTCTTCCTAGGCTTAATCAAGGCCTTAGGAAAAGGAACATGAGTCAAATCTTCGAAATCAGGTTCTGGAGCCTTGATTTCTTCTTTAGAGTTCTCCTTTCTCTCCTCAGGCTCTCTAGGATTTGGTAGATCAGAATAATGTGGTTGTGGATTCTGAGTTTGTTTTTCGCTCCTCAAGGTAACTGAATTAGTAGATGCATATGGGTTTGGGTCTTGAGGAGGGTTAGGAAAGATTGGAGGCGCTTCATTTGCCAAAAACCTTTGATTTGAAGAAGAAGCAAAAGAGGAAGGACCCTGCTCAACCACCTGAGAATGTGAGTGCGAGTCCCTCTGATTCCCATACCCTTGGGCTTGATTGCCAGGATTCTGGATATTACGTAGGTTGGGTGCAGGTTGAGATGGTAGAGATCTGGGTTGACGAGAATTAGCAATGAACCCAGTTTGCAAGTCGTCCAGTGAAGTTTTCACTTGCTGCATGAGCTAGAGCATAGATCCTTTCATTTCTTCCATCTGTCGATTTAAATCAGCCTGCCCTATGGGTTGACAGGCATTCCAAGCTGGCTGATTGACCTGATTCAGGGGCAGCTGAGTGTAAACATGACCTTGACCCATTGGTCTTTGCGGAGCATAGTTGCTAGGTTGGAATTGGGTCTGCTGCCCTAGGTTTTTCCAGGAGAAGTTAGGGTGGTTCCTCCAACCTGGATTACAAGCATTGGAATAAGGGTTGGACCTAACATTCTCTTATACAGCATAGACATCCTCAAATGGTGAGGATGGAGAGAAAGAAAGGGAGGGATCAGAGAAACTAGGATCAAAGGCCCTAGTTTGGAACTCGTGGGGTTCCGAATAATGTTGGCTTATAGGATGAATCACATCCAGTTGATTCACGAACTCCAGTCTAGAAGGAGCTCACGACGGATGGAATCCTGAATTCTAGGTTTGAGTGGGTCAAGAATTGTTTGCAGAGTTTTCCGCCATTCACTCCTCCATCCTTTTGGTAACCAAGTCCACCTTATCTAGTTTATTACAAATCCGTTCCATATTGAATGAATGAGAGTCGTGGACCTTATTAACATTCAATTTGGGTTGTTGGGATCGGTTAAAAGTATCCATGGAGGCATGATTGATTGAATTTTCACTCATCTCCACAAACAAATTGTGCATGCTATCTGCATCTTTATTGAGGAAATTGCCTCCACAAGAAGCGTCCACGTGATTTCTGAGTTGCTCAGTCCACCCGTGGTAGAAGATTTGCACGAGCTGCCATTTCAGCACCTCGTGGTGTGGACACTTCCACAATAAGTTCTGGAATCGCTCCCAGGCTGCATGAAACTACTCCCCCAGCTGCTGGGCAAATGTAGTAATTGCCCATCTCAAAGCTTTGGTACATCCAACAGGGAAGAATTTCTTCAGGAAAGCCGATTTCAGATTGTTCCATGTTGTGATCGGCCTTCCTATGGCCCTGTATCAATGAGCAGCTTTATCCCTAAGAGAGTGGGGAGAGAGCCTCATGATCATCTACTCTTCATTCACATTTCGTGCCTTGGTGGTCTAGACCAAAGTGGTCAAGTCCTCCAAATGTTGAAATGGGTCTTCAGAGCCAAGCCCATGAAATTGTTTGATCAGGCTTAACAGTTGGGGCTTGATTTCTACGTCTCTGGAAGGAATCTGGATGCCGGTACGCTCTACGTAATTTAAAGGATCACAAAAATCCTTCAAAGGCTGAGCACTTTGCATTCTCTGCATTTGTTCCAGCTGCCTTTGAAACATCTCCTATGGATTCTGAGGTAGAGGAGGTTGTTAAGCAGCCATGGGATCAATTTGGCCAAAATCCAATCTACGCCTCCTAGAATACTCTAGTGGTCCTTCCAATCGGGGATTCAATGACCTCCTTCCAAGCTTAAACTACAAAGAGGTCCGAAGGACTTGTGATAAGAACCTTGCAGCACAACAAAACAAGCCTGTCCTTAAGTAGGGTAGCCTAAGGATCTACAAAATCTCAGAATCCATCTTAAGATTATAAACAATTTACTCTACTGCATCCAATCAATTCAACCAGTTAGAAGGAGGGACTGGGGAGAAGGTTCTTCCTTTGGCTTGCGCCTTCGATTTCTAGTGTACCCCCCAGCTGCGGTCATTTGATGCTACTCCCCTAGATAGACATCAGATTAATTGGTACAAGTAGGTTAATCGTAAATAATCTCAGACTGGGCCTCGAAGATCGAATCAATCCTTGACAATTGATGCTTTAGGATAGCACCGCTCATGGCAACCCCTAGAACCCTGGCTTTCGACACTTCGAGATAGTGCCACCCATAAAGTTTTGTAGCTAAATTTAGACCTTTGCAATTGACATTTCAGGATAATGCCGCCCACGGCATCTGAACCAGCATAAGATGCTTGTATGCCCCCAGTAGGATATTTAGATATCCTAGGAGACAAGTATTAAGGAGACGATAAGTTATAACACATCTTCGAGGGGCTTATTTTACATTCCTCCTCTTCGCTCCAGGAACTCATCCAATCAACTTGTGTCTTCAAGCCACTCCTAAGTCAACTTTTTGGGAAAATATTTTCAGAACAGACACTTTTTGTAATTATTCTTCTTTATGAGCACTGAACTAGACCAGTGTGTGATTTTTGGGTGCTTAGGTTACCAAGTCTCGCAAACCAAAAGGCAGGTAACGGGGTCGAATACTCCCTAAGCGGTAAACATAATACATCGGCCTTGCAACTTCCACAACCTCTTGAGAAATAGTCCAGATCTTAACAAATACATGAGTGTTTAAGCCATAAAATAGACCCAGGAGGCCTAAAGTCGGTATCCCTCACTTATCTCCTTTTCTATAGCACTTCAGGACTTTATTTATTCATTCATTCTGGCCTAGAACTTAGGTAACTCTTCCATAATCACATGCTGGGACTAACACGATTTTTCATTGCCTATCTTTTTCTTCCACTGTCTCTCCTCAATATATTTGAAATTCAGCTCATAAAGATTTCATCTCCTTTTCCTCTCTTCTTCTCTCTATTTCCTTTTTTTTTTTATGCAAGATGGATGCCCAAATTACATGCAGAATATGTAGAAATGCTATGAATAAGCTCAGGTTATACCTCCCCATGCCTAAATCTGACAATGTCCTCATTTAAAAGTAAAAGCAAGGAAAGATATTACCTAAGGTGGAGTTGGGATACCTCACAAATCGGGCTTTAGAAGGGAAACAGAAGGAGACCCACAGAAGATACATAACAAACCTAGCCTGGTGAGTAAGTAACCCAAGACATTGGCAAGTTGGTGATGGATAGTGAGGCCAAATACTTGCCAGAAGCATGTGAAAGGAGGGTACTCCTGAGCTATTTGTGGAGGTTTTACATAATACACATGAGTAGTAACCTCCAGGAGTGTGCGACGAGGAGGCAAAGGCTCCTCAAAGAAAATATGTGTAGGGTACAGAGAGTGTGACAGAACATATCCTAAGACTAATGAGCTGACATGGAAAAGCGTCTATCCAAACTCGCCACTCTACCACAGGGTGCATTGGTCTGGATATTCCCCTGTTAATCAAAAGTATGAGCAGAGATTTTAGGAAGCTGTTTCTGCAGAAGTCTAAGTCTCTCAGGTGTGGTGTAGGGACGAGGTTTAAAGAGGGTGTGAGTAGTTCGACATTCATCCTCGATATCCATTCCAGTTTTTGAATGTTATCGAAAGCAACCTTAGTAACTGATTGCCTTTCATGCCGCATATCAATGGTGTGCATGTTCTGGAATGGGCCCAAATGTTCATTATCCAAATTGAACCGCTCAAGGGTGTCACTTATTTCACTATCATGTAGAAGTGTTTGGAAGCAATAGGACAGTGAGTGTCCTCAATAATGACATCCCCAGGTTCTTGTTCAATGTTAAGATCCTGCTCATGGGGTGTATAGATTCTTTCCTCAAGAGTAGTAATTGCTTCCATCTCTTTCGATTGTTTGAGAGGATGATCTTGATAGTCAATTGTATGTAGGAATCTAGATTTGGCTAATTTAGTCATATCGTCAGGGGGTAAGTCCTCGAACAAAACATATTCTCCCTTAGATTTACTCCATACTCTAAGTCCTGTCCTTTGAAAGTCATCAACATCCTCATCAACATTTTGTCTGTCTTGACTCAGAGCCTCAGGGAAAAGTTTCATATCAGGATCAAGTGCTTCCTTAAAAATCAACTCTTCGTGTCCCTGAGACCAATATTGATCTAATTATTCCAATTCAACCTTAATTTCCTCATGGTCACTTGTGCTGGGGACTTGTGAACCCTCAAAATATTCAGTGACAGGTGTTGGTCCACTTGATAGAGGAGTGTGGTTATTATCACTTCCTTCTAGTATGATTTCCTCTAGCATCCAAGACTCCTGGAATTTGTTAACTTCTAAATCACAATCCTTAGGGGCTCTAACTGAGGTGCAAGGTCCTCAGAAGCATAAAGTATATGCTCAGGATCCTTAGGATGGGATACAGATTCCACCTCAAGATTCAGATAGGGAGTGGGGTTGACTAATTGACTGCGACCCATTTCATCCAATGTAGTGAAGATACTATCATTCGAGTCGAGTTCATCTAATGGGCCCATTTTCTCCTTCCAATTAAGATCAGGTGGATAGTGACTAGGATTGCCTTCTGGTGGGCATATCTCATGAGGAACGTCTAAATGATAGCTACTCCTCAAAACAGGATCCCTATTGTCATTGTTTTCATTGAAATTCTCTTGATAATCGGGGATATAAGGGTAGGGGTCAGAATTGACTGTAGGAGGATCGCTAAGCTGGTTAATCTCTTCAGTTAATCTTTGACTAGTCCTCAAAATTTCTCCCATAGAATCCATCATTTCTTCCTGTTGTTTTTGCATTTCTATCATAAAAGAGGAGACGCTCCCATCAGATTGGAGAGGATAGTCAAGCTCAGGGTGATAATCCCTAGGAGTTTTTGTCCAACTAGGAGTGTAAGAATCATCATGGGTGGGTGGGTTGGGCATAGTCATGGATGGTTTAGGGATGGTGTATCCCTCTCTGAGGTTCTACTCATGATCATAGGATTGGGGAATAATTAGACCAATGCTCCTATAGTAGGAGTAGAAAGGATCCCAATGCTCATCAGTTGAAGGATAGCTACAGGTCATGGGATTGGGATTGGGTATCCTGGGGTAAGAAGTGAAGTAGTTATTGTAATCCATTTGAAAACACGACTTGTAAAACACACCCCAATCAAACACAAGGCAATGGGACTTTTCTTTTCTTTCTTAGAGTAGATTTAAGCCAACCTCCAATCGACTCTTTAAAGTTTATCAAATGGAGTCAAGTTTGCACCCGTCCATTCCCACTTTAGTGGTTTAAGAAGGAGATGTGACTTGAGATCCCTGAAAAGCTCTTTAGAGAAGACAGAGGTTGTTTATGCTCTCTCTTGGTGACAAAAGAAGTTTCACAATCAATTATGGGCCTTAAGTTGACCTTAGAGTGCCCTAGGACCTATACTTTGCTTAGATGATACTCTCAGGTGATCAAGTGAGAAGTTACTCCAAGGACAAACAAAGGAATGCAAGTAGCGCAAACCCTTCCTTTGAGGCGATGCGTACGTGGTGCCTCTTAACTACCCTTTTGTTCCTTTAAGGGGTGTCCCCCTCCGTGAAGTATCAAAACACTCAGTCAAAAGATAGTACCACCACCACAAAGTAGGATAGGAGGGTCTACACAGATAAAGAGATCGGTGCTTATAGCCTTAAGGGATCGAGCCTTAATGTGGTGCCCAAAGTGTGTGCTTAGTGCCAGAAGTGTGCATCACATCGCAAATCTCTTTTTTTTATTTTGAAAACGCAGGCAAGTCCCTTTGAATCAGATCAAGTGTGATTTGATTTTAATGTCAAATTTGATTATTAGTCCCAATTTCAGTTAGGCGACCACTGGATTAAGTAATTTCAGTCAGCTTTGTGGTCTTGAATTTTAACCCTAATGCAAATGCATGAACAAGAGCTGGATGCAAAAGTTAGAAAGGTGTACTTGTCTCTAGCAATCTTCATGCAAATATGCTCGCAATGCAACAATGAAATCTAATGTGCTGCTCAATCACCCCTAAATGCATGAAGCTAAGGGCATGCAACTCCTAAACAGGTAGCACGATATTTTCTTTTGTTTGTTTTAGAGGCAAGCAAGCAGAAAAATGAATCACACGAGTAGCAAAAATATAGCCCCTAGTCTCTAAAGAATGTGGGGACAGACCCCCAAAAATTAGCCCTAATTACTACAAGGGAGAGAAAACATGAATAAAACTTGTGACAAAGGAGATTCCCCTATGAAAGCGGGATCCAGGTCTCTAGCATCTTCCCCGCATGTGGACATCACTCAAGGTCGATGTCGTCTATCAGCTGCGCCTTTTGCTTCATCAGATTCCTTGCACAGAAAAAAAATAACAACTGGTCAGATCACTACGCAACTCAGAATCATCAAAAATAAAAATTAGGTGAAACTTTTGCATCTGTTGCCTCCCTAGCAACAGCGCCATTTGATCAGGAGGCTTTTTTGCTTTGCAAACGATATTAGAAAAATATGTCATCGCAATATGTAATGTGGTAGAAAAAACCTCGATCAAAGTTACTAAAATACTAAAATAATACCACACTTTAGGTTGTATCACAGGGAGACATAGAACCAATATGATCACCAATAACCATGTTCAAGAAAAATAAATTGCCATTGATATCAATTCATCATGGGAGGAAAGAAAACAAAATGCATTAACTAGTAATTCCAATCCTCCAATATTGTCGCAAATAACAAAGAATAGAAGAGCCTCCCACAAATTTCCCATAATAAAATAATCAATATCAAAATCCCATTCTTTGGCAATGGCAATCAATGTAATTTTTAATTGAGCCAAAAATAGGGGATTTGCTATCGACGCATGCACGTGGAGGAGGAGAGGACGGTCGGCCTTGCCATGCTCAGAGGAGGTTGGCATTGTCGAGAGCTTCACGTTAGAGGTCGTGCTGAGGAAAACGATGGCCAGTGGCGGTCGGCCGATGGGAAGGTTCGCCGGCGACGAGGAGCCTTGCCAATGGTCGTGTGGTCTGCCGTTGGCAGATCTGAGGGCGTGGCCATGCTCGTGAGGGCCGGCGAGTTCCACGGCGTTGATGGACCGAAGGATGATGGCAGAAAGAGGTGGCTATGCGTGAGGGGAACTAACATTGATGTTGGGTTCCCTTCGGTCTGTTGGAGAGGAAGACGAAGAAGAAGAAGATGAGGGCGTTGCTTCGTGCGAGGGAGGTGTACTGCTGGTGGTGGCGCAAGTGAGGCAGGTGCCCACAAGCGTTGGAGGAAGAAGCAGAAGACAGAGAGGCTGTAGCCCACGGGCATCTACGTGCGGGTGTCATGTGCGCCTAGCATGGCTAAACAGGACTCATGCACGAGGAGGAAGGCTGGAGGAAGGCAGCAGGGTGGGTGCATGAGGGCCTGTGCATGAAGGGGAAGGCCGGAGGATAGGCGTGTGAGGGCCTACGCGTAGGGTTGGTTGCTCTGTCGGTGGTGCTACATGTGTTGCGCACGCGAGTGGCTGCGCACAGTAGGTACCGAGGAGAGCAGTGAATGCAGTGGCGGTGGGATGAGTCTCAGACGTCTGGGAACCTTCCCGGTCGTCTTAACTGAAGAGGTCGGTGCACGGTGAGGGTGTTGGCAGTGTCGACGAAGGCTTGCGGTGGTGGATGGGCACACGGTGAGGGGAAGGAGATGGAGGCCATGTACCCTCTCAAGGGAGGAGGAAGATGCTTGAGAGGGGGACCTCTCGTCCGAGAGTAGATGGGAGGCTTCCTCCACATCCCTATTATATAAGGAGAAAAACAAGAGAATCAGAGAGAGAGTCAAAGAAGGAAGGAGTCAACAATCTAAATTTTATGGCCATTTAAGGGAGAGAGAGATAAGGAAAGGAGAGGAAAGAATAGGAAGGTATTTTATTTGCTTTTCTTTCTTTCCTTTTTATTATCTCTAGGAAATCAATACATATTCGGTTGCCATTTGATGTGAAGCTTACTAAAAAAATGTCCTTCCCTAAATGACCTTGCAACCACATAAGTAATGAACCCCTTTTATATAAGGATTAATGCAATCGATACATGAAATGATAAATCAAAGGTTCACATGATTGTCACTAACATGCATGTTTTAAATTAATCTCTCATCCAAATAATAATGCACTGATGTGCTCTTGTGCATGTGTTAAGAAGTGTTGTTATAGTCGCACTTGCAACGCCGGTTTTAAAGTAAATAAATGGAGGTGAGTTCGAGTGTCGGTCTCAGGGAGACGTGAAAATCAAATTTTTCTTATCACTTGTTGTCACTGAAAGCACAGGGTTTCGCTTGCGGAGGTGCAGTTTGAAAAGCGAGAGAGAGATAGAGATAGAGAGAGATTAGGGTTAGAGTGTTTCTTGTTTGATCATGCAACTTAAACAGAAATTAAAGTAACAACTGAGCAGAAAATAACTTCATTAATCATGCACTTTTAGTTCATAGCTTACAACATTAAATACATGCTCAAACAAAAGTAATGGAAAGCTTAAAAGAGAAAGAGAGAGAGAGAGAGGAGGGAGAGCGACGAGGCAGCCACGATGGTGGAGGAGGCTCCGTCGGTGGCTCATCATTTCCGGTGATTACAAGAGGGCCTAAAGCTAGCTATGAGAGGGGTGGAGTAGTTGCAAGGGAAGTGAATGCCTTGAATGAGTGGTTGGAGGGGGTTTAAATAGGGTAAGGGCTTTCTAAAAGAAGAAGGGGCTTTAGCGACATTTGGGACGTCGCTAAAACCACTCCAAAAGCATCGGTGAAGCCCTCCAGCTCGCCGGTCAACCGATCGCATCGTTATTCTTCGCTCTTAATCCGCGGCTGCTGCATGAGAGCCGTTTGGTCATAGATCGGACGGCTGAGATCATCTCTTGGAGGTGCTCGGATCGCGCCTCGGGCGTGCGTGTGCACAGGCGTCGTCGCCCGATGTGCGCGCGCACGTGAGCACTCGCGATCTGTGGGCACGCCGCGTGGCGCAATCTCGGCCACTCGCTGCTGATCGGGCGGCCCAATTTTGCTGCGTGCTTCCTTCGTCTTCGATTTCACGCATCGCGTGACTCGAACCCGCGTCGTGTGCAGGCATGTGCACTAACCGTTGTGCCACGGCCGCGCTTTGTGGCGGCGACCACGCTGTTCTCGGCCGTTCGATCGAAGATCGATGGCCGAGATTTGATCTTAGCTGATGGTTGAAGTGGCGGGCGGTGGAGCAGGGTGACATGGCGCAATGAGGGCCGTTGATCTCCAGATCAACGGTCAAAACTTCTTGGGCCCATTGTAGGAGCTCCGGATGTCGGATTTGGCCGATCTTGAGTCTGTTTGACTTCGTTCGTCATTCTGAATCCATCCGTGCGGTCCGATTGCTCATCTGCGGCCTGCTTTGACAAGTACTTACACAAATGGCCATTAATACAGTTTTATAAGCAATCTTGGTACATGATGCATGTAATGCTCCCATTCTACTTATGTTGTGCCTTTTATTCTTAAGATGGGCCCTATTTAACCAAATTATCACCCCCTTGTGTAGTGTTATCATACCCTCATGCTTACTCCTTGCTATTCCCTAGCAAGGTTTATTCTAGCCTTTATTTTCTTTCAAAATTTAAGAAGTAATTGCTTAGACACTTCGTCACTTGTCAATAGGAGGAAATATATGAAGATCTTAATCTACAAAGACTAAGCAGTGCCCGGGTGTCTGCCAAAATACGAATCGCCCGAATCTTTGCTTTAATGTATATAACTATACATATGTATATGTATATATATATATTTTTAGAATTTTTTTTTTCGAAATTTAGTGTGGGTTGGAAACTTTTTACGGCTACCCAACCTACCCAAAACTCGGTCAAAACCCTAAGTGCTAAGCATCTTGGTGTGATGATTGCGATAGACTCACTTAACGGTAATTCAGATAGACTTCGGGTTTCTACGCCCCTAGGTGACCGGAAGAGGAAATGTATTTGCCTGAAGGTGTATTTATTCGATTGGTAGCTTTCTCCCTATGTTTATTTTAATTGGGGTCAACACAAGGATTTTTCCAGTGTATATCTCCCCGGCTTGTACTACTTCCCTACTTCTTCCTTAAGTGTTTTGGTTCCTTTTGTGTAGTTATTGAGCTGGGCTTTGGACAACCGACCAATGGGCTGTTACCCATGATCACTTGCCAGCCATACTTATGCGGTGAAGTGTGGTTTATTTTCTTTTCTTCTCCTCTTTTTTTTTTTTCGTAGGTGTCTTCCCTGATCTTAAATGTACCTAGAGGCAATGAAGAAGAAATGGTCTGTGGCTGGGCTCTGGACAACCTGCCAATGGGCTGTTACCCACGACAACTTGCCAGCCATACCACCCTAGAGAGTTCATTAGCTACCCAATTTCTATCAAAATCTCCGAGGAGTGAGTCTGTGCAAAAATGTGTGCAGATGCTTAGACTCAAAGTTTTTCTGAGTTAGAGGGTGAGTTGATAAGTCATGTACTTATCACCTTATTTAGTACGTGGATTAGAATGGCTTAAGGTTGCAAGGATTTGAAGCTAAATCCATATTTTAATGGACACCAGGGCTGATTAAGCCTGAAGGCCTGAAAAGTCTAACTGTTTAAGTTCTTTTTTTGTATTATTTCCCACTATTGACAAGTTTCTAATGCCTAAGTTTTCTTCCTAAATTCATATATATATTTTTTAATTTTATTTGATTCAGATTGATTAAATGAGCTCAGGATTATGCAATTTATCACCCTCCCATGCTTAAGTTGGACAATGTCCTCATTGGCAAGTACATGGATGCATAAGGGTTCAAAAAGATAGTACCTGAGTGATGTAAAATACTGGATTAGTCTGAATCGTCTGGGTTGCCTCCCAGGAAGCGCTGAGTTTAATGCCTCCAGCTGGGCGGTGCTCCGTGTCAGCCCTCAACGAGGGTGACACTCTCCTTTGGTGGAACCTGGTCTAGGAAATGCTTCAATCCTTGACCATTAACTGTAAAAGTGTGCCCAGTGTTAGGATCAGTGATTTCAACTACCCCATTAGAGTAGGGCTTAACCACCTGAAATGGTCCTGTCCATTTTGACCTGAGTTTCCCTAGGAAGAGTTTTAGGCGGGTGTCAAACAGTCAGACTTGCTGGTTAGGCTCAAAGGTTTTTCAATGAATGAGTCGATCGTGGACGGCTTTCATTTTTTCCTTATAAAGTTGACTATTTTCAAAAGCATCCCGATGAATTTCTTCGAGCTCAGATAATTGGAGCGTCCACTATGCACTGGCTAACTGGGGATCCATGTTACATTGCTTGATAGCCTAGTAAGCCCGGTGTTCCAATTTGATAGGAAGATGGCAGGCTTTGCCAAAGACCAGGCGATAAGGCGACATGCCTATCGGGGTCTTGAAAGCAGTCCTGTATGCCCGCAGGGCATCATCAAGTCGTGTGGACTAGTCTTTCTTATCAGGTCTCACAGTCTTCTGTAAAATATTCTTGATTTGTCTATTTAAGACCTCGGTCTACCCATTTGTTTGTGGATGATACGGGGTAGTAATGCGGTCATTCACCCCGTGCTTTCTAAGTAGGGCACGGAATTGGGAATGGATAAAATGGCTGTCACCATCACTGATCATGGCCTTGGGTATTCCAAATCGGGAAAAGATGTTCTTCTTAACAAAGTCCATGACAATCCTGTGATCGCATCGGCGGGTGGAAAGGCCTGTGATCAATCCATTTGGAAACATAGTCTATCGAGACCAGGATGTACTCGAAGTCGTTGGATGGTGGAAAGGGGCTCATAAAATTGATACCCCAAACGTCGAAGATTTCGACAATCAAGATGGGCTAGAGGGGCATCATATCTTTTTTGGTCATGGTCCCCAGCGTTTGGCAACGTGAGCAAGTCTTGGCAAAGTTAGGTGCATCCTTAAATAGGGACAGCCAGTAAAATCCAGACTGCAGAATCTTTGCAGCCGTTTTCTTTCTAGAGAAGTGGCCACCACAAGCCTGGTCATGACAAAAGGAAAGCACACTCTGAACTTCATCTTTGGGGATACACCACCTGATGATCTGGTCAGCACAGAGGCGAAACAGCATGGGATCATCCCAGAATAGTGCTTGGCCTCAACCAAGAACCTGTCCCGTTGCTGTCTGGACCAGCTGTGCAGGGTTTGTCCTACAACCAGGTAGTTGACGTAGTCAGCATACCATGGCATTTTCTTGTCTTGCATAGCCAGGATGTGTTCATCAGGGAAGGCGTCGATAGAGGTAGGGAGGGTCCAATGTGGTTTGGATGAAGTCTAGACAAGTGGTCAGCCACTACATTATTTGATTTGGCCTTGTCTCGGATTTCCAAGTCAAATTCCTGCAAGAGCAGGATCTATCTGATGAGCCTGGACTTTGCATCCTTCTTGGCCAACAGGTGTCGGATGGCTGAATGGTCAGTGTAAATAGTCACATAGGATCCCAGCAAGTACGATCAGAGCTTTTCAAGTCCAAAGACTACAGTGAGCAACTCCTTCTCTGTGACCGTATAATTTCGTTGGGCCTCGTCCAACGTTTTGCTCACGTAGTAGATCACCACAGGATTTTTGTCATGCCTTTGTCCCAGGATAGTGCCTATGGCGAAATTCGATGCATCACACATAATCTCAAAGTCCTAGGACCAGTTTGGGGGTTGAAGTACAGGTGCGGTGGAGACTAAGTCCCGAAGGGTGTGATAAGCCTGGATGCAATCAGAAGACATGTGGAATATGGCGTCGTTGGCTAGAAGGTCGGTCAAGGGTTTGGAAAGCTTGGAAAAGTCTTTAATGAACCTTTGGTAGAAGCCAACATGTCCTAGGAATGAGCGAATCTGTCGGACTGAGATAGGTGGAGGAAGTTTGGAAATTAAATCAACCTTAGCCTGATCTACCTCGATGCCCCTATGTGATACGATGTGCCCGAGGATAATTCCTTCTTGAACCATAAAATGGCTCTTTTCCCAACTTAACACCAGATTAACCTTGATACATCGTTTCAGGATTTTCTCCAAGTTGCTCAGACAATGGTCGAATGAATTCCCGAATACAGAGAAATCATCCATAAAGACCTCTAAGTATTCACCCACCATTTCTGAAAAAATGGCTAGCATGCAACGCTGGAAGGTCGTAGGTGCGTTGCATAACCTGAATGGCATTCAACGGAATGCAAACATGTCGTATGGGCAAGTGAATGTGGTCTTTTCTTGGTTCTCCGGAGCAATTGCGACTTGGTTATATCCTGAATATCCATCCAAGAAGCAAAAATACTTCTGCCCTGCCAATCTTTCAAGGATTTTGTCAATGAATGGCAAGGGGAAATGATCCTTCTTAGTGGCTTCATTGAGCTTCCTATAATCAATACATACCCGCCATGCGATGGTGGTGTGGGTGGGGATGGATTTGCCATGATCATTGGTGACAACGGTGAGCCCAGCTTTCTTGGGAACCACTTGAGTGGGGCTCATCCAGGGGCTATCGGAGATAGGGTAGATGATGTCGGCGTCAAGCCCCTTGATAATTTCTTTCTTAACGACCTCCCACATGTTTGGGTTTAAACGTCTCTGCATATGGCGGGAAGGTCATGCCCCATCTTCCAGGTAAATCTTATGGGTGCAATAAGTGGGGCTAATTCCTCTTAAGTCCTAAATGGTCCAACCAATGGCGGCCCGATGTTCTGAAAGGGTCGCGATCAACCAGAGTTCCTGATCCTTGGTTAGATGAGAATTAATAATCACAATGAAGGTTTGGTCAAGTCCCAGGAAGACATACTTGAGATTCTCGGGCAATGGCTTAAGTTCAGGTGTGGGTGGAACCACAGTTGATGGAAAGGGAAAGGGTGGGAGTTGATCAACATCTATCTCCTCAAATGGTGTTGTGTGATGGAACTCAGCCTTACAGAGGTCCATGGGTAGTGACGGGTTAGAACCATCATTACGGGTTTGGTGGTCTGATGCAGAATTGAGGGTGAGGCATTCCCTGATCAGCGTTTCCACAGGATCATGTTCCTCAATGCAATCGCAATCAAAAGACTTTGTCGCCATGAAGATATCCAATTGCATTTTCCTATCCCCGAAGGTGATTTCCATACATCCTATGTCACAATCAATGTCTGCCTTAGCCGTAGCTAAGAAAGGTTTGCCTAAGATTATGGGTGCATTCTGTAATTTTTCAGGGACTTCCATGTCGAGCACCAAAAGGTCAACCGGGAAATAGAAGTCCTTGACCCGTACAATCACATCCTCGACAACCCCCTTCGGGGTTTTCACTGATCTATCAGCCAGCTGGATGGTGACAGGGGTTGGTTTCAACTCTCCAAAACCAAATTGGTGGTACAGGGTTGTTGGAATCAGATTGATAGAAGCACCTAAGTCCAGGAGCGCTCTATCAAATTTCATGTTCCTGATATTGCAGGAAATCAGGGGCGCTCCTGGGTCAGTTCGCTTGAGTGGAAGGTTGCTTGATATTACGGAACTTGCTTGTTTGGAGAGTACAACCTTCCTAGGTGCTTGGGGTCTCGGCTTACGCTTGGGTGTACAGGCATCCTTTAAAAGCTTGGCGTAAGCAGGGATGTGTTTGATGACTTCAAGGAGTGGAATATTAATCTGTACTTGCTTAAAGATTTCCAACACCTCCTCAGTTTCCACACATTCTTCTTTTTCTTGATTGTTTCCAAGGCCTCAGGGTAGGGTGTCTGGATGTGGATTGGTTCTATTTCTGGGTGCTTGGTTGGTGCCTCTTCTGAGTCAGGTGTTTCAGTGGGTGAAGTCTCGGGGAGAGTTGGCCATTTGGGATCCTGGGTTTTGGTGCCACTTCTCAAGGTCACCGCATTCGTAGAGGCATTGGGGCCATGGGTTGATCCTTGAGAAGACGAGGACGAAGAAGCACAAAACCCAGGGGGTGTTTGCGGGGTTGGCTAAACCATGTGAGCCTGCCCAGGGTTGCTTTGGAACCCTTGATAATTGGGGCCTCTGTTAATTATGTTTCGCGGGTTCGGTTGTGGCTGGGAAGGTAGGGATCCTTGTTGTTTACAGTCCAAGAGTTGGCTTAACTGTCCCTTTACCAAGGCCATTTCCTCTTAATGTTTCTGGTTCATGTCAGCCATCATCCTTATTAGGGTATCCATTTGGTTTTGTGGGGGAGGGGCTGCCCTATTCTGATTATATTGGGGTCTAACTGGTGGTCCTTGCTGATAGGGGGCAAGTAAGGCTGCTGGTTTGGCCTGGGCTGGTTCTGGAATTGCGGTGGTTTCTGGTTTGTCCAACCAAAGTTGGGGTGGTTACGCCAGCCAGTGTTGTAAGTGTTGGAGAAAGGGTTAGGTTTCGCATAACCTTGGACAGCTTGCACATCTTCTAGGATAGTCGATGTTGATGAAGAGGGAAAGGAGCAATCAAGGGTTGACGGAGCAAAGGTCCCTCCCTGGAACGTGGTTAGGGTTTGTTCCAGGTTCAGTTGGGTAAAGGGCTGGACCAGGTCAACATTATGCACTTTTTTTGCTTGGTAGAAAGTCTGTAAGGGGTTCCTGGTCTGGTTCAGTAGCTCATCAATCTTTTTGTCCACCAATTCCACTCGATCCAGTTTCCTGGCGATGATGTCCATGTCAACCATTCCAGAATTTGCTTGTACCTTATAAATCCCTCCACGGGGTTGACTGGACCTGTTGAACTGGTTCATGGAGGCATTGTTGAGCGAATTCTTGCTCATAGACTCAAAGAGCTCAAACATGCTCTCCTCGTCCTTGTTCAGGAAGTTCCCCCTGCATGAGGCATCGACGAAGTTCTGTAGGTTGCTGTCCAGACCGTGGTAGAAGATCTGGGCCAATTGCCACCTTGGTACTTTGTGGTGTGGGCATTTCCTCAAAAGTTCATTAAATCTTTCCCATGCCTCATGAAATTGTTCCCCACCTTGGAGTGTAAAGGTAGTGATAGCTCTTCTGAGGGCATTGGTCTTTCCTATGGGGAAGAATTTCTTTAAAAATGCATGCCTCAGTTCTTCCCAGGTGGTGATGGGTCTCCCGAGGGTTCTAAGCCAATGAGAAGCCTTGTCTCTTAATGAGAAGGGAAACATCTTGATTAGAACAATGTCAAGGCTAATGTTCCTAGGTTTCACAGTTCGTGCTATGCGGTCGAGATCCTCTAGATGTTGGAAGGGGTCCTTATTTGAGATTCCATGAAAGTGGTTTTGGATCAGACTTAAGACATTCGATTTCAGCTCAAAATCATCTCCCCCTTCGGGGATCCTAAGGTGCGACTCGACTCTAATAGCGGAGGGATTATAGAAATCATGGAGTGGCCTCGGCTGATCCTGAAATGGTGGTATATCAAGTGGTGGTTGCCCTGGTATGTCTTGGAAAGGTGGTGGTGGTTGCTCTTGTGGGTTCTGTAACCGTTGTATGGCTTGCATGATGGTGTGGATTTGTTGTTGTTGAAGCCGATGGTTCGCAATAATTTGGGCTTGGATGATGGCCATTGCGTCTGGTGGGGGTTGATCCTCAGCCTCATCTACCCTAGGTTCAGCCATGTTTCTAACAGAATTTTGTCGCCTAGATTCCTACCACAAAACACACAACTCGGGATGCAGTGAGAGTCTCCCGTTCATACATGGTGTCGGACCTGAATAGGTTGTTAATATGGTGATTTTATCGTTGAAGTGTGTATAGTGGTTAACCTAAATCGCACCTAACCATCTCTTTACAAAAGTTTTAACCTGGCCTACTTGATTTTATCTTGGTCACTTTTAGGCCCAGGGTCGAACTCAGGGAAGTGGGGTACAAGTCAAGTTTCTACACATTTCCTACAACGAGTCTCTTCCGTTTGTTTATTGTGTTTTTGGTGTTTTTTTCTATTTAGATTTTTTTCTGGTAATCTTTGTCCTTGAGGCACACCCTCAAAATTGAGTTCTTAGCTTTGAGCCAAAACAGGGTTCCAAAATGGGTCTTGCTATTCGCAAGACATAGTACCTGTAAGTCAAGGATTATCTTTTCTCTTTTATATATATTTTTTATCTTTTTACTAACAGGAAAGCGAAACAGAAATAAAGTAAATATAGTGTATATATATATATTATATATGTATAATGGGGTGGGGGTGGAGGCGGAGATGGAGTGTAGCACTGTGTCGAGTCGGTCGTCGTCTAGAAAGACGTAACCGACAGGACGAAGTGCCGCGTGTAAGGTGTAGGATGGATGGTGGAAGATGAATGCGAACATGCTTTCTGTATGCGTGTATCGGGGAATATCAGCAACTGGTGCAGATATTCCCGCGATACCACGTATGGTAAATAATGTGAAAATATATATATATATATATGTATGTAAATATATCTATATATATATATGGTTATATATATATAGGTATATATATATGTAGTTATATATAAATATATGTATATGTATATATATATAGGTATGTGTATGTATATATAACTATATAGAGGTATATATCTATGTATAAGTATATACTAATATATGCACATATAGATATATGTAGCTAGATATATATATATATATATATATGTATAGTTATATAGATATATATATGTATATATGTATGTATATATAAGTAGGTGTGTATATATGTATGTATATATATATATATATATCTATAGTATAGATATATATATATATATGTATATAAATATATGTATATATATATAAGTATATATATATATACATATATATACATATATCTATATACTTATATATATATATATGTATGTATGTATACTAATACATAAGTATATAGGTACTACTATATGTATAAATATAAGTATATATATATATGTATATATATATGTATGTAAATATATGTATATATATATCAATATATATATGTATACGTGTACATATATATATGTATATAATAGTGTATAGGTGTGTGTGTGTGTGGAAGTGTAAGTGTATGTGTGAGTGAGCGTCGGTAAAGAGAGTGTTGTGAGAGAGAGTGAAAGAGAGAGCGAGAGAGAGAGGGTAGGAGAGATGTCACTGCTGGAGTTAAGGCGTCTGGAGCTTCCACGCAATGTCTGATGGCTTCACGCGCGCGCAGGCGCGTATGCGTGTGGAGAGGTGAGCGCTCGAGGGAGTGGCTGCACGTAGAGGAGGCCGCAGCGCACCGCGCTGCGTGGAGAGCAGGCACTGGCTCTCGCAGGTGCACGTGGTGAAGGAAGCGGGCGAAGGCAGGTGCTGGGAGAGGGCTGGCGCACGCAGACATACGCGGGTGGGTGCGGGTGACGCGGGTGGAGACGCGCATGCGGGCACGCACATGGGCGAACGGCGATAGTGGCGCGTCAGGTGACTGATAAAGTGAGAAGCTCACCTGTCACCCCACTGTAGCCACAGTGTCGCGCAGACTGCCGTGAACAGTGGCTACAGTGCTCGGGCGAGCCGCGCGATTGGGAGTTGTAGGTGCTGTGACTGTGGCCGGCTCAGCATATGCGGTGGAGTGGCTTCGGCTGGTGGCTTACGGGCGAAAGATTGTGACAGAGCACGCGGAGAAGGTTGCTGGCGTGCGCGGTGGAGGGCGAGGGCGACCAGCTGCTTGCGTGGAGGCTTGCGGGAGTTGGCAGGGGCGCGCAGAGAGGCTTGGTCGACCGCTGCAGTGGCATGCGGTGGTCGGGTGCGGGAGGGAAGCCGAATGCAGTGCGAATGAGCAGGAGGGGAGCACGCCTACAGGTGCGCGTGGAAAGGCGAGAGGCGAGGGCAGCCTGCTGTTCGTCACGCTTTTGTGCGGTTTGTTAAAAGATAATATCGCGTTGTAGTATAGCCGCTAAAGCGTTCAAAACAAATAAAGATTTTTATTACTCGAAGACCGGAGTATCCGAGGTCGAACACAGGGAGCAAATGGAATTTACTACTAGTCAAAATGTAATTGAACACTCTAATTTACTCAAAATATCAATTCAAGTGTGAATGTATGCAATTAAAAATAATTAGGACAAAAATATGAAATTGGACGTCTGATCACAAGATCAGACGTCTTAAAAGTATTTCTCCTTTTCTTCTCGTCTTGCGAAGCCTTCTTCTTTTGATCTTCTAATCTTTTCTTTGCCTCTCTTGTTCTCTGTGTCTTGCTCTTTCTTCTTCTTTGTCTTTGCTCCTTCTTTCTTCTCTTCTTCGCCTCGCCTTTCCTTCTTCTTCTTCTGTAGCGGCCAAGTCCTTCTCCTGCGTTCAGCCTGGCCTGCACAGGAGCAAAACGTAACCCTTCTCCCTCTACCCACGCGTCTCTCTCTCTCAAGCAGTTCACTCACGAACGCTCTCCCAGAGCACAGCCATTATCGGGTCGGATCGTACCCGGGACCAGGTGCACCTGCAGGTGGTGTGATGCGCGAGGAGTGCGTAAGCTTAGGTCGGGTCGGATCCGCCAGATCCGCATGGTCAAGCCACGGACGAGGCGGGTGTGGGGTCAGTGAGGGACCTCACCCCTGTGCTTACTGAGGCGATAAGGGTATATCACAAAACCAATTTATAGTGTACCTGAGGTTTGTAATCCCACGATGTGGGACTAAAGGTTTCGTCCTTCCCTCACGCGCGCCCGCAGACTCTCGTGTGCAATTGCCCACGCTGAAGGCCCTGCTGCTGCTCCAAGCTGAACTCAGTCACCTCGCAACACTTGCGAGAGTCTGCTGCACCTGCCGCCTGGGAAGCCTGACGCCTGCTGCTGCTCCAAGCTTCCTGCTGCTTCGGCTGTTAATGGCGATCGGGGCGTTCACCTGAGATTCCACAGAACGGCCTACTGGCCCAATCAGAATAGCTGGAAACCTTCGCCGTATCACGGCGAAGGCGGTGGGTGATGCTGCAGGTTGCCGGTCGACCTAGGCGTGCGTGCCTAGGTCAACCTGTGGCCGGTGATGGTGGGTTGTTCGGGGGGTGGTTATGGAGGTCTGGAGTGGCAGTTGTGGGGTGGAGCGAGTTCCTGGTGGTGAGGCGGAGCTCCCGATGTGGTTGGCGAGCCGTGTGGAGTGCTGGAATGGTGGAAGCGGCTCGCCGGAGGTCGGTCGGTGATGTGGAAGATGAGGGTGGTCAGCGTCGGTCGAGGGGTAATCAGATGAGATAACAGGTGGAAAAGAGAGAGGAGAGGATGGAGAGGAGTTCTAACCTAATTGTAAGGACGAAAGGGGACGGAAGGCGGACAGCAGTACCTGCTGTCGTCGGAGAAGATGACGCCCAGTGGGGGAGAACGGCGGCGACGACAGGGCTGAGGCGGCGTGCGCTGGTACTGCGCGACGCGGAGGGAGGTCAGGAAGCTAACTCTGCCACTAGTTTTGTGGCAGAGCGAAGAGGGAGGGGAGGGGGGCTCGCCGGAGCTAGCTGGGACATTTGGCTGGGCAGGAGGAGAGGAATTGAAGGGGGAAACTCGGCCAAATCAAGCTCAGCCTCTTCGGCCGGAGTTGTGGGTTCTTATATAGGCACTAGACTGGGTGTGCAGGGCGTGAAGGGCACGTAATTGCCTGAGGTTGGTCGCCGGAGATGGAAAGGAGTTAGGATACCCAAATCTCTCGTGCGTTCGCACGAGAGATTGGGTTCACACCAGCGATTGTAATTGACTTTATAAGGAAGGGAATTCCTCAGAGAATCCTCCTTCCATTTCTGGGAGGGAATCTCTGAGGGATTAGAGAACAATCCCTCTCCGAACCTCGCCGGAGCTCGGTTCTGTCCTAGCAATGGCGGCAGGACCGGTTTGCAAAGGAGGCGAAGAACCTAGGGGGTTCTCTGCAACGGTATTCAAAAGATAGGGACCAATTTGTGATTTGGGTGTACTAAATTGCAAAGTAGGTCAAGATGACCTCTCCTTAGGTCCAAATTTTGGTAAAAACCTAATTTGGACCTAAGGAATCCAATGGTGAAGTTGGATTTTAGGTTTGACCTCGTTTGACTGGACATTTTGCGTAAAAAACCCAAATTAGGTTAATTGAAGAGCTAGGACCCTAATCTAGGTCAAACTAGGTTCCAAAGGCCAAATTAAGTATTCCAAACCCTAGAGGATGTTTTCCCATGATTTGTAGAGGGTTTAATTGCTTTTTGTTCTGACCGGAACCTTGTTAATTTAAGCGGGTCTGTTTTAGGGTTACCAAGTATCATTTAGTTCTTAGATTGCACATGAACCCATTTCTGATTGACTCAACCCACTTTTTATCTTATTTAGACCATTGACCTATGTTTTTCCTCTGAGAAATCCTGTTTACATACTGCAATGGTAAAATTGCAGTTTTAACCTTTATTTCATGTTTTCCTCTCAGGGCACTTGTTCCTTCAGTTAGGCCTTCTTCTAGGTTATGTAGGAGCTTTTATCTTCTTTAGTGGGTCAAAATGAGCTAGTTATGGCTCATGATGAGGCTCTCATCACCTGCTGCCGCCTTGCTGCTACTGCTGTGGGGCTTGGCCGGCTGCTACAGGGTGTGCGGTGGCCGGTTGAGCTTCACAGCGTGAAGCTTGTGGTAATGGCTGAAATGGCGTGAAGGTGAAAAAAGGGAAGAAGGCCACCACGTCCACCGTCTCTTTGAAGAGCTGGGCGATGGTGGTTTCACGGTGGTGGGTGCTCACCACAGTGAAGACTCCTGTCCGCCGGGTGTCTCTAAGGAGGAGGGCTGGTGTGTGGTGGGAGAGGGAGGAGACGGTGGCCTGGAGAGCTGCTGTGTGTTTGTTTGGTTTTCTAAGTGGAGGACCAAGTTGGTTGATGAAGAAGTCATGGCCTTTTTATAGAAGAAGAAAGCCATGCACAGCCATGCCCTGGCTGTGCATGGCTCATGCATGGCCTTGGCAGGGAGAGGCAGCCGCAGGGAAGGGCTGGAGCAGGGAATGGTGCGAGGAGAAGATGCAATGTGGCTGCAGAAAGGAAGTCAAATAGAAATAAAAATAGAAAAGAAGGTGAATTTTGCAAAGATGCACTTGAGGAAAAAAGTAAATTGCGAGGCCATTTATTTACTCTCCTCCCCTCTCAATTAAATGCATGCATGCATGTATTTTTACAAATGTGATTATGGAACCCTAATATGAATTGGTAATGCTAGGAAATAGCACAACATGGCACAATTGCAGGTGTATTTTTGCAGTGCAATCAATACACTAGAGAAGAACAGGAGGGGATGCGGAGTGCGACATATGCGAGAAATGTGTTTCAATCAAGCACACAAGCCTAGTCCTTATGGTGTACTCCTTAGAAGACCTAGAAATCTCACAAAGGGTGATTAAGTCCGTAAACACTAGACTACCCTTCCCAAGGCTAATCTGGCCAGGTTGATTACGAGGGGATTACAGGGAAGGTGCTTCCTTTGGCTTGCGCCTCCGCAGCCTAGTCACTAGATTCTACCAAGGGAATGAAAGCCAAGTGCCTAGTGAACAAAACCTTACCTTTTGAGACTTAACTTTGTCCTGCGTAGGGCACGTCTACTCAGTTTTAAAGGGCTAGGATAGTGCTTGTGCTAGGGTTATGTGATGAGGCGTTGATTGGGGTGGTGCCTCTTAATTTTCCTCTTTCAAAGTGTGTGCTTTTATCAAAACATGGTTTTCAAGCAAGGATTTTTAAGATGTGGTGTCTTTTAGTGTTTCATCCTTACTTTAGTGCTTTTTAGGGTTGACGTGTCTTAACGTTTTCAGACAAGTTTCAGTGGGCACGTCAAGTTCTACATACAATTCGGTGAAAGTAGATTTCCTTTTATTCTGTAGAGGCTCGAAAACCCTAATGTACTCATCCTAATGATCATGCAGCTTCTATTAGATGAGTCAGTTTTAGGGTTGAGTGGTACGGTCCAGGTCAACTCATTGTGGCTTCGCAAACACCACTCAAAAGAAAAAGAAAAGAACACTCCAAGAATTTATTCCGGATGTTAGAGTGTACATTTTTTTTTTTTTTGGGTGATGTGTTAAGGATGTGGGTCAAGCAATCATACACCACGCCAATTTTTTTCAATTTTTATAATTTTTTTAGTTTTCTCATGCAAGCAAACAACCATGAGAGAAGAATTACTCACTATCGGTCCTTGTTGCGCCTTCTCCCTTGTTACCGTCGTGGAATGCGTCGCTTCATCGCCCATGCATCGAATTCCTGCAACCATCAAGTAAATAGGAAAATAGGGCATTAGACGATGTGAGAATGAATGTGGAATGGAGGTGACAAAACAAATCCGTTGCCTCCCTGGCAAAGGTGCCAAAAACTGACGTGCGCTTGTGCGTGTGTTAAGAAGTGTCGTTGTAGTCGCACTTGCAACGTCGGTTTTAAAGTAAATAAACGGAGGTGAGTCTGAGTGTCGGTCTTAGGGAGGTGTGAAAATCAGATTTTTCTTATCACTTGTTGTCACGGAAAGCGCGGGGTTTTGCTTGTGGAGGTGCAATTTGAAAAGCGAGAGAGAGATAGAGAGAGAGATTAGGGTTAGAGTGTTTCTTGTTTGATCATGCAACTTAAATAGAAATTAAAGTAACAACTGAACAGAAAATAACTTCATTTATCATGCACTTTTAGTTCATAGCTTACAACATTAAATACATGCTCAAACAAAAGTAATGGAAAGCTTAAAAGAGAAAGAGAGAGAGAGGAGGGAGAGCGACGAGGCAACCACGGTGGTGGAGGAGGCTCCTTCAGCGGCTCGTCGCCTTCGGTGATTACAAGAGAGCCTAAAGCTAGCTTAGAGAGGGGTGGAGTAGTTGCAAGGGAAGTGAATGCCTTGAATGAGTGGTTGGAGGGGGTTTAAATAGGGTTAAGGGCTTTCTAAAAGAAGGGGCTTTAGTGATGTCTAGGACGTCGCTAAAACCACTCCAAAAGCATCGGTGAAGCCGTCCAGCCTGCCGGTCAACTACCCGCGTCGTTCTTCTCTGTGCACAATCTGCGGTCGCTACGTGAGAGTCGTTCGATCGGCTAAGATCGTCTCTTGGAGGTGCTCGGATCGCGCCTTGGGCGTGCGTGTGCGCGGGTGTCGTCACCCGGAGTGCACACGCGCGTGAGCGCTCGCAATCTGTGGACGCGTCGCGTGGCGCAATCTCGGTCGCCCGGCGCTGATCGAGCAGCCCAATTTCGCCGCGCGCTTCCTTCGTCGTCGATTTCATGCACCGCGTGGCTCGAAGTCGCGTCGCGTGCGTGCTAACCGTTGCGCCACGCCCGTGCTTTGTTGCGAAGACCACGTGGTTCTCGATCGTTCGATCGAAGATCGACGGCCGAGATTTGATCTCAGCTAATGGTTGAAGTGGCGGGAGGTGGAGCGGGGGCGACGTGGCGCAATGGGGGCCGTTGATCTCCAGATCAACGGTCAGAACTTCTTGGGCCCATTGTAGGAGCTCCGGATGTCAGATTTGGTCGATCTTGAGTCCGTTGGACTCCGTTCGTCGTTCTGAATGCATCCGTGCGGTCCGATTGCTCATATGCGGCCTGCTTTGACAAGTACTTACACAAATGGCCATTAATATAGTTTTATAGGAAATCTTGGTACATGATGCATGCAATGCTCCCATTCTACTTATGTTGTGCCTTTTATTCTTAAGATGGGCCCTATTTAACCGAATTATCACCCCCTTGTGCAGTGTTATCATGCACTTAAGCATTAAATTAGTCCACTAAAGTAGACTTATCAGAGTCGGACGGAGTGACGCCTGGTGATGGGAACACCATCATGAGCCCTAACTTGCTCATTTTGACCTAGAAAAGAGAACAAAAGCTCCTACATAAACAACTGAGGTCCTAACTCAAGGAATAATCAGTCTGAGAGAAAAGTAAGAAATAAGGGGTAAAATTGCAATTTTACCATTACAGTGCAACAACAGGATTTCTCATGGGCTAAACACAGGTCAAATTGTCTTAACCAGATAAAAAGTGGGTTGGTTCAAATAGAGATGGGTTTATGTGAAATCTGAGAATTAAATGACTTCTTGTAACCCTAAAACCGACCCACTTAATTTAACAAGGTTTGGGGTAGGGTAAAATTTACCTAAACCCTCTAAAATTCATGGAAAAATATCCTTTAGGATTTAGAACCTTCAATTTGGCCCTTAGAACCTATTTTGACCTAAATAGGGGTTTCAATCAAATGTTTGCCTTAAATTTGGATTTTGTATAAATTACCCAGTCAAACTTGGTCAAACCTAAAATCCAACTTCACCATTGGATTTCTTAGGTCCAAATTAGGTTTGTACCAAAATTTGGACCTAAGGGGAATTCACCTTAACCTACTTTGCAAACAGGTCCAGCCCAATTACATTTCTACCCCTAACTTTTGAAAACCTCTACAGAATCCCCCTAACTTCCTCATCGTTCTTTGAAATTAGGTCCCTTCGCCATTACAGCGAAGGGAATCCTACTTTGATGAGGATTCGAGGGAAAGAACTCCCTGATTCCTCAGAGAATCCCTTTCAAAATTGTAAGAGAGATTCTCTGAGAAATCTCCTCTCGTATGAACATAATTTGAAGCCTGAATTTGTACCCAATTTCTCATGTGAACGCATGAGAGATTTGGGTCTTTTTGATCTTCCATCTCCAGCGACATGCCCATGCTTGGAAGCTTGGCTTCCAAGCACAAGACCTCCTGCCAGGGCCTATAAAAGCCTGCCCAAATCATTCCTCACCTCTTCAGCTTGAATTGGCCTGAGGTGCCCCCCAATTTCCTCTCTTTCCCTCCGGTCAACCACCCAGCAAGCTCCGGTGACTCTTTTCTCCTTCTCTCATCGCTCTGCCACAATATCAGTGGTAGAGTTCCCGTTATCTCCTTCGTTCGCGTCGTGTCGCACCAGCCGACGGTCCTGCTACCCTCTCATTGTTGCCGTCCTCCTCCCACTGCGACTTTGGTCCCCGGTGACGGCAAATATGAGCCGGCCACCACCTTCGCTTCCCCCTTCATCTAACCACCCTAAGATAAGTCCTCTCTCTCTTCTCATTCCTTTTCTCTCATTTATTGCTGCATATCCGCCTCGACGTTCGTAAACCACCTCCACCTTCTCCACCTCCGGTTAGACCACTGGCGAGGTGTTCCCACCGCTCAACATCTCTATCCACCTCGCCACCTACCTCACAAGCTCCGCCACACCTTACTGACCATAACCCCTCATTCCATTCATCGCGACACACCCCCAGAATGTTCCCCGAACACACCCACCTTCACAGCCACAAGGTGACCTAGGTACGCACGCTCAGGCCACCCCACTCCACGCCAACCACTGTCCCACCTTTGCCGTGTTCAGGAGAAACTCCTTGTGTGTTTTGACGAGGCTGCAAGGCCGTTTTCTTGTTGGCAGGGTTTAGGTGATTGCGCAGCAATCACATGTCTTAATTGACCTAAATTAGGCTAGGACTTAGCATAAGTTAGTGTAGTTCATGCATGCATAAGCATTACTAGCACCTTTACTGCTTTCTTTTAGCTATGCATAAAATAATGCTATAATGTACTGATTAGGTGCATCATGTCAATTGCAGGTGATAAGCTGATCAGAAGCTAGATCTAAAGCTGGATTTGAAGAATAATGAATAACTGGTGTTGCAGTAGAGCTGGAGTGGAAGACCTAGATTAGATACAGTAGATAATAATGTAAGGGAGTTAAGGTATGCTATTCTATTAAGTAGGAATCAAGCAATAAATTGAGAAGAACTTAGGTCCATCCTAGCCTTAGGACAGCCTAGAAGCCTACCCAAGCCTTAGCCACCCTTAGATTAGGTCATCGCACCCTAGGAAACCTTAAAACCCGAATTCTAGCCTCTATCTAGACGTCCAAATGAGTTATAGGATATCTAAAACCCTTAGCCAACTCTCGCTCACCTTAAACCCACTTCTGCAGTATTATTGGACGTCCAGACACTTGGTTAGATGTCCAATTTCTGCAGAATACCCAAGACAGAAGTTAGAATCCCTCTAGACTTTGATTGGATGTCCAGACAATAAGTCTAGACTTCTGATTTTTCATTATAAGACGTCTGACACTATTATTAGATGTCTGATATCGTCCTCCAGTTCCTGTTTTGGAATTCAAGCCTTGATCTTGGATCTCTAGCCCCCTAACCCCAATTCTAACCCCATAGGAACCTAAATTAAGATGCCCTAACCCTAGTACATCACATCTAGACCTCCCTAAGGACCTAATTAGGTCCTTACTAAACCTAATTGACTTGGATCTTAGTCAATTCCATCAGCCTATTCAATTGGACTCATTGAGTCCAATTGAGCCCTGATCTCAGCACACACTATCCAATTGTATTCAGTGAGAGTCCAATTGACCTAGACCTAACTTAATTGAGTTATTTTACTCTCAATTAAGTTTTCACACACCCAACTAAACTTGTATTAAGTTTAATTGCACTTTACCTTAGTGAATTAGGGTTTACAAACCTAATTGGAGACCTACCTTGACCTAAACCTACTAGAACCTAACCTAATCAACCTAGCAACCTAATTTTCAACCCACACACACCCACACACACCATCCACACGAAAATACATAGCCTAGAGTTCTCTAGAACTCTCTACCATGTGTTGTTGCCTTGGTTGCTAAAATTAGCAACCAAGAGCCATTCAATTTTTAGATCCACATTTGGTGGATCTAAAAACCACCATCCATCCTCTCTCTCTCACTCTCCCACGAGCTCCCACCATAGGCCTCTCTAGAGAATTCCATAATTCTTTAGAGAGCTTCCCTTAGGTCTATAAAAAGACCTAAGGGGTGGCCATTTGCACCCATCCATCTCTTCGCATTATTCACTTTCATTTAGGTCAGCTACATTCACTTCCACTCCACCTCCATGAGTTGCTCACCATGGCTACCACCATCTCCATGCCAGGATGTTGGATCACCTCTCCAACCTCTCTCTAAGGGCCGGCCTAAGCACCATTGGCCGCCCCTCCTTCTCCTCTCAACCACTCAAAGGCCATTGGAGACCACCTTTGAATGCCCTTATTTCTACTAGATTAGTAGCTAGTTCTTCATATTTACATGCTTTTATTACTGCTTAGTAGTGTAGCTCTTTATTCTCCCCCAATGATGCATGCAAAATCCCCCCATAGATTCATGTATGCAATCATTTTCTCTTAGCTAGATTTATGTTTTCAAGCTTTTCTCTAGTTCCATGTTGCAAACACTCTCTTGAATGAATGAAAGAAAATTTTCTATATATATATGTCTATGTGTTGAGAATCACCATGAGCTTATTACAACATATTTGGTGTGATTAAAGTTGCCTGCTTTTAACTTCTGATATTTTTGCAACTAAGCATGTTGTGCTTAAATACGTAATAACTATAAACTGCCATGCGATTTTAAGCAAGTAGAGTGAAAAAGAGATCGATTTCAAATTTGCAAAAATGCCTCCCAGAGACGAATGACCAGGACTCAAGTGTCGTTATCTTTACAAAAAAAAATCAAATTTTGACGAACGTTTTTGCACGACTATACTACGATTTTCGATGACTATAAAATGAGTGAAAACGGCTTTTGTCAATAGGTCTCAGCCGCCATTGTAGCAGGCACGAAGGTTGTTTGCAAGCTTGTTCCATGTCCCAGGGTGTGCGGATTCTCCTCATTCATAGCCTCAACCAAGTAATTGGGACTAAAGGCCACAGCAGCAGCTGCAATTGGACGCCTTTAGCTGCAGGTGCGTGCAATAGGAAGGTGGGACATTTAGTCTGACCTCGGAAGATCAGGAGTGGAAGCGGTGATATAAAGTGAAAAAGTGTCAGGTGCTTATCACCTCTTGACCATGGGGTAAGGTCCCATTCACCCACTGCCTCGTCTGTGACCCACTGCCTGTGAACATGGTTCTGACTCGACTACCCGACTAGCCCGTGCACTCCTCGCCCACCATGCACGTCGGTGGGCTTGGTCAAGGGCGCGCATACTTGACCCGTTAACCTGAGAAGGCACTGTGGGAGCAAGCCTAAGAGAGAAGGAAGGAGAGAGATCACGGGGAGGGCATAGGGTAGGTTTTGCTCTCAAGAGAAAATGAGGAAGCCAATGAAAGAAGAAGAAGAGGCAACAAAAGAAGCCAAGGTGGGAGGGAAGCCTGAGCAGCTAAGGAAGGAGAAAGCACGGTTGAAGAGGACCAAGGCTGAAGAAGAGCTGAAGTCAGAGACATAAGGAGAAGAGAGGAAGGAAGAAGAAGAAGACAAAGAAGGAAGAAAGTCAGAAGAAAAGGCAAAGGAAAGAATCAAAGCCAGAGAAGAAGGAAGAAGCCAACAATAGAGAAAGAAAAGAAGAAGCAGAAGGCAGAAGAAGAAAGAAATCAGAGACTGAGATAGAGATCATAGGCAGAAGAAGCACCGTAGCAATCTGATATTTAAGACATTTGATTTTCAAAGTCAGACGGCCATATTATTTTTCTGTGCTTCTATATACACTGACATTATATTTCTTGCATTATACTTTGATTTTCATTGCATATTATATTCAATCTTGGAATTGTGTTCTTGATTTTTGAACCCCAATTTGCTCCATGTGTTCGGCCTCAGACTTAAAACTTTGAGTAATAAAATCTATTTGTTTTCAAAGCGATTTCAACTATACTACGACACATTATTTTAAAACTCGATTTCTCCTTGCAAACATTTTGGTGCCGTTGCCAGGGAGCAACGGCCGATTTAGAAATCTTGATCACAACTTCTGATTCAATACTAACTTGATACATCTCTTTTATTTTGATTGTTTCAGTGGAGAAGATTCAAAAGTAGACAGCCGCACAACTACTGCACCCAGGGCAGGTAATCTCTGATTAGCATTTTCTCTTAATCCCCTCATTCTGAAAAGGAAAAATAAGATAAAAATCAATTTAGGGCTACCTGCTTTCCATATTTGGCTAATTCACCCAAGTTGCCTAATTTGATTTCAACAAATATTTAATTATACATCTATTTAAGGTAACTAGGGTTACCACCTTCTTGATTGAGCCTTAGATACCATATTTGTAACAACTAAATTGGACCAAAATTAGAGCCAAATTAAGGATTCCAATTTAGGGTTTTAGATACACATCTTTCTAAGCAAGAATCAGCTTTTCCAAAAAGAGGTGTGCCTAAACCTTGATTGAAAGGACTTATTCAAGAGAAACCCTAAAAATTAGGCTCTTAATTTCACTTGAACCCTAAAAGAAAGGACCTAAAGCTCTGAAAGAACAAATAGGTGAAGTTGACCTCTTGTTGGGTCAACAAACCTTGAAATTAGGTCACTTTTGCACTCAAAACATCTAAAGTTCTAGTGGAATCCTAAGCACCTTTGATCTTAAATAAAAGTGGTCGACTTAAGAGGTCAAGGTCCCCATTTTGGTCTACCTGGAATCTTAGTGACAAAAGAGGTTGGGTGGGGGAAACCCTGTAACCCGTGGGGGTGCTCTACCATGTAGGGGTCTTTGCGAGACTCTCCCTCTCTGGCTGCCCAGGTAATTCTCAGGTGACGACTTTCTGATCCAGGGGTATCATCTGCCCCGAACCTCCATAGTCATCCAAACATCTTTGGGTGCCTTGATTGGGTCAAACATCCAGCCCCTCATCCCTTCTCTTTAGAGCACACACATAGATTTTCTTTGGGAATCTCTATTCAAATCAAATCACTTCGATCCACACTTAAATTCTGATTCTACATCATGATTCCACCATCGGATCCAAATATGCAGCCTGGTTACTTAGGAGTACCATTCAAGAAACTTGAGTCACAAAGATCCATTAGAGATAGAATGATTGAGGATGCCTTGGAATTTTATGAAATTGAATACAAAACCTCAAAACCAGTAGAAGACATTCAGGTTAGTGTACCCACAACAACAACCTTCATCATAAATTGTGCCCAATTGCTATTAACAGATACTATAAAAGGATCAACCCGAGACATTCTCATAATAGGATACATTGAGATAGAAAGGTTATATAATTTTGAATACCTTCAATGTATGACAAATCCTGTACTTTGGGAACAGCACCAAGATGATCTTGAAAAACGGGAAGAGATGATGAGATTATTGAAAGAAGTTATCGATCAGAAATACCCGCACATACCCCAAACAACTCATGAAACATCTTGGAATAGTATCGAGGACCAATTTGATTTCCCAAATCTCGGGTTCAAGGCACAAGGTTGTTGTGGATTCCCAACCCAGACGGAAAATAACATAGGGTGGGAAGTCCCAATTGCAGGAGAACACGATTTTCAGCCAACCCTAGAAAACCAATATCTTGGGTCATCAAGCATAGAATTCCAAGACTCTTGCAATGATGAGATTAAAATTGAACCTCTCGAGGTTGTAAATTCCACCCCTTATTCTGATAAGGTGGCCCTCGAAGGTAATTCAGACCTAGATTCTAGTGATTCAACCCACACCCTTAGCCTAGAATCTAGATCTAAAACTTATTGGGAAGATTAGAAGGATTTGTATGACGAAGATCAGAGTTTAAATGAAGAGTATGATTGTGGGCCTTTACTTGATGAATATCCCTCTCCAACATCCTTAGAGATACAGATCGATTTTTCAGAAGTCACGCCAATCTATGATATAGAAACCGAGTTGGAAGAGTGGGGTTTTGATTGGGTCGTCCCTACAAGCCAAACACCAGAGTGTTGAACGCATCGAATAGCTATGCTAACGTGTTTGGTTTTGGAAAACCTGTCATTGTAGCTTGAATGCGAAGAATGCATGTTCAACAAATAAAATTTATACCGAAATTGAAATTCCGGGTCGAACATAGGAAGGCGGATGTTTGATTTAAAAACTACGCATTTTTTCTTATTTGTCAAGAAGTAATTTAATTTAAAACTATCCAATTATTTATAATAAATAGAAGAGAGATAGAGAGGGTAAGAGAGAGAGAGAATATTACACATAGAAATCAAAATGAGATGTAGAATAAACAAAGAATTTATCATTAAGGAGATTGTTCATTACAACTAGAAAGCATAAAACAGTTGCACTAGAAAGCGATAAATTTACTCTAGAAAGCATTAAAAGAATGGAGGGAGAAATGTCCTCCTAGACGATTACTTGGAGGATGAGTAGAACTACTCTAGAAAGCAGTAAATCTATACTAGAAAGCAGTAAAAAGAATAGGGAGAGAGAAATCCTCGTTGACGGTCGCTTGGAGGACGAGCCAGACGGGATGACGCTTGGACGAAGGAGGACGAAGCAGGACGAATGGGAACGGAGCAGCACACTGTCATCGTCGCGTGATCCACTTCCAAAGGGGGAAGAAAATTTGGACTTTATCTCGCGAGAAGCGTCCCTGGTGTGGGATAAGCTTCTCTTGAGCTTTGGAGAGGTAGAGAAGAGAAGGAAGGGATGAGAATTTCGTATGGAGGGGGTCTCCTTGTATAGTTGCAAGGAGTGGGGGAAAAATGGTCATTACATCTTTAAAATAATAAATGAGGGGTCTTTAGTGACGGATAAATCCGTCACTAAAGCCCCCAATGTGGGCGTAGCACCTGCGCCCACGCGTGCCTCCTCAGCTACGCCCTTTCTCAACGCCCATGCACATTCATCAGATCTCAGTCGTCCGATCGTGAGATCGGACGGCTTAAGATGCGTGATCGCCCGCTGCTGCGCGCTCGCCCAGCACGTACGATCGCGCGTGATCTCAATTGATCGTAGATGGCCATCCGATCAAGATCCAAAGCCTACCCGTGCTCGCTCGCCCGCGCCTTCCTCCCCTTCGCTGCGGTTCGAACCCGCACCCGCAGCTCGCGTAAGCGCGCTCGACCGCTGCGTTACGAGGTGCGGATGGTCGAGCAGGTGCTTTTAGGCGCAGCCGTCCACAACCGTTGGATTGATATCCAACGGCGGAGAGGGAGTGGGTGCGGGGTCTTCAGAGAATGTAAGCGGCCGTTTGGGCGGCCGAGATGGTGCCACGTGGCACCATCTTGGTCATCCATCTTCTGAAGTTGTAGATGGTGCCACGGATGTCGAATTGACTCGATTTTTGTGTCGTTGGGCTGCGATCGTCGATCCGAATTCATCCGTGTGGTCGGATTTGTCATTTGAAGTGCAGATTTACAGCATCCTGGTCCTTGATCTTCTAGGGTTCCCCGATCACTATCTGATGCTACGGATGCCTGATTATGGCGATCTTGGGGTCGTTGAACTCCAATCGTCACCCTGATCACATCCATACGGTTGGATATTTGATCCGAGGCCCCGATAAAATGTTTGCCCTATCCAAGCACATAAAAGGTGATAGTTAACCTCCATTTTATTCAAACTACTCTAAATGCAAGATGATGCATGTTATGCAATATTTATATCATGAAATGCAATCCTATGCTTAAGAACCTGCATAAATAGACATTTTAAGTAGTGTAAATGTGTTTACATCACAGAGTCCAGCACCTATAAGGATAACTTTTTAAGCTCAGAATCTACATATAGGCTAGACCCCAGTCAGGCTGCTGAGTCTACATCGTATGATTTATTCTGTGGTGGAACCTTTGATCTCGAATCTCTTTCAGAACTTGATTTTCGCAATATGTCCGACAATTTCGAATTATACCATGATTTCAGAGAACCTTTCTTTCCTGACTTCGACAAGCCAATCTACAACCTCAGCTCACATGATTCATTCTTCGACTCTGACTCTGAGGTCCCTGATCCCGAGATCTTTGATTTAAATTTAGATTCCAATGAGATGGAATCGCTTCTTTTTGGTCCTCAGGAATCAAAACTAGAAAATGTTGAGAGTGACTGCAACTTAGAGTTCGAATCTTTTCTTGACTTAAATTTCCCTCATCCTATAAACACTCTTCAGGCATTCACTTTTGAATTTGATGGTTACTATGAGGACTCTCTAAATCAACCCACCTATAATTCTTTTGTAGAGGAGCCCTCATGCACAATTCTTATTGAAGCTGCCTCCTCTGCAAATACAGAACTATCCAAACCCGTTTTCAACCCCGGTCAGCAACAGGACTCAATTTCTATTCAGATTCCCCTCTTACTAAATCGATTGCAGATGATTCGCCTCTACACCTTTATCAGGTTTCGGACATTGATCAGATCACAAATCATGCTCCATCATTCTCTGATCACTCATGTAGGGTTTCCACATTATCCATTGATTACTTTGCAGGTCCCTACTCTGACCAGGCTGATTCAACTTAGCCAAACCCTAAATTCACACATCCACATCATTTCGAGCTCCATAGTATATGGTGGTCCCCACATCTCTTGTTCTACACTTATCAAACCACCAGATTGATTGGGTTTAGGCTGCATCATCAGCTTGTCGATCTGAACAAGCACCTGGTTGGACCAACCAGGCTCTTGATTAAGGTGCTCATTCTACAAAACTCAGTTGATTTGACCACTCCCTCTCCATACCATTTCCTGCTCGGCTAAAGGCGTTGAATTTAGCGCTTAACGGGAGGCAACCCGTCATTCCAAAAACCTTAGATCCTTCTGATTATCCATCTGTACTTCATGTTTATTGCACCCTGAGTTCGATCTTAGAATAGTCGATCCCACCTTTGGTACACATGTCAGAGCTTGAAATCGTCTGCAACAGTCATTCCTGACCTAGTCGCCCACTCTATAAATCCTATTCTAAGTCCTTGAACCCAACACTATTTCACGCCCTCCACTTACAATGAGGACATTGCAAAACATAGGCATAGGGGGGTGGTAAAGTGTAAACATATAGAAATCAAGAAAATTTGGAAGGATTCTTACAAAAAATCACATATGCCAAAAATACCAAAAAAATAGAAAATTGTGAAAAAGAACAAAAAAAATTGGAGGAGAAAAGAAAATTTTGAGGCCATACAGAAATTGGAGGAGGAAAAGTGCAAAATGTCAAAAAAAGGAGTACAAAATGAAAAAGAAAAAAGAAATAGTCATAGTAAGAAATTAAGGGATTAACCAAAGTTCTAGACCTGATTAAGAAAAAGAAAAGAAAGGGAGAAAAGTGCTAATGCGATACAAAAGAGATTAGTAGGAACATTGATCTTAGGCCTCTTGGGCTAGACTCTTAGGCTTAAAAATTCAAGTATCCGCTAAGATCTGGATAGTCTTCAAGAGGTTGGGGAAAATGCGAAGCTTAAGTATTAGGTCTAAGGCTTAGGGAGTATTCGACCTCGTTAACAGACCTTGGTTTGTGGGACACGGTAACCTAAGCACCCTAATCCACACACAGTCTGGTTCGGTGCGCATAACTATCAAAATCATGCAAAAGCGTTTAAATGTTCTGACAAAGTCGCCTAGATTAGGAGCGGCCGATCAACACAAGTTGATTTGGATGAGTTCCCAGTGTGGAGAGGTGGGAAATTCCCCTCGAAGATGCATAATAATAAATCGTCTCCTCGGTGCTTGTCTTCTAGGATATTTACATATCCTATCGAGGGCACGTAAGCACCTTGTGCTGGTTCAGATGCCATGGGCGACATTACCATGAAATGTCGATTGCCAGGGTCTAGATTTAGCTATAGAACGCCATGGGCTGGATTATCTTGAAATCTTGAAAGCTAGGTGTTAAATGACAGTTTATCATCATTCTTATGCATTAAAACAAAGCTAGCTCTTAGAGTTTTGCTCCGCAAATGAGTTTTTGGGCTGCATTTAGGCATTAACTAGGTTAGGCATGCATTGCATTTTTTTTTGTTGTTTTAATGTGTTTTTGTGAGTGTTAGGGATGAACAGATATAAAGATCTCTAAAGCCCTAGTACTCAAGAAGGCAAATGGTGAAGGAGGAGCTCAGACTAATTGGAACTCAGCTTGATCCAGCTCACCACAGCTAGAACCTAGCTCACTTGGACTAGGGTTAGCTCATCCTAGCTCCATTCAGCTAATCTCAGCTGAATGACAGCTCAAGAAAGCTCATCTTAGCTCACCCTAGCTCAAGTTAGCTCATATCCAACTCAACTTAGTTGAGTCTAGGTCATCTCAGCTCCTACTAGTCCATACGGAGCTCTAGCTAGCTCAGCTGAGTTGACTGGAGTTCACCCCAGCTCAGATCCAGCTACATCCAGCTCCACTCAACTACATCCAGCTGAAGAAGAACTCATCCCAGCTCAAGAAGCTCAAGTCCAGCTCCCGGGGACTCAGCTTAGCTGTCTCAACCAGCTCAATCCTCCCCGGGAGCACCAGACCCAGTTCACCTCAGCTCCATTCAACAGAAGCCAGCTCACTTTAGCTTGGCTTAGTTGCTAGCAAAGAATTAGCAAGCTAAGCCAGCTAGAGTAGCCCCATGTTGACCTCTTTAGCAGCTGCTAGCTCCACCTCAGCTCCAGATTCTTCAGATCCATCTCCTCCCTCCAAACCCTAGCTCCAACACCTCCTCCTCTAGTCCACCATTAGCTAAGCTAGCTTAGCTTAGCTTAGCTATGCTCTAGCTTCCTTGGCTTTTACCACCTAAAAACCCTGCCTAACAACTCCACCAACTAGCTCCACCTAAGCTCCACATAAGCTAACCCTACTTGGTGCCAACCTAGCCTAACCACTACATCCAAAAGACACCTTAAAATGGCACCAAAACCACCCTAACTACCTCCTTGTTGGCGCAACTTTTTCCCTCCAAAAACTGCCTTCATCTCCACCACACATCTTCCCTTAAACCCATCTCCACCATCCACGTAATCCCCCCTTCTAGAAGCCAAGAAGTTGGCGCCAACCCATGGCACCTCTCCATGGTTGGTGCCACTTTTAGGTGTCCCTTGGCCACACATAACCACCCCCATTACACCCCTTAGGTGGCGCCAACCATCCTTACCCGTAGGATCACCTAACCACCTCCATCCTCCCATCTTAGCCCTCCCTTTCAAGAGTCACCTTAATCCCTCATCCTACCCTATAAAAAGACCACTACCCACCACCATTCAAACCATCCTTGGCTAGCAAATTTCCTCTCATATTCTACCTAAAGCCCACACCCAAGAGAGAAGAAGAAAAAGATTAAGGGGATATTCTGTCCCTTTGGTGCCTTCCCCGCTTCCCTTCTCTCTTGTGCCCATTCCATCCAAAGGAGGAGCCAGGCAAGGATGACCTTTGGAGGAGGTCTTTAAGGTGGTCCATGACACCTTGGAGGAAAGCTTGAGGGTGGTGCACGCCTACCCTTGGAAGAGAGCATTGAAGGTGGTAGCATCCACCTTGGAGGAGCTTTCAAGGAAGGAGAAGAAGGAGACCCTCTTTTCAAGCCAAGGAGAAGCTAGGCTTGGAGCAAGAAGACTCCCTTCTTCACCAGATTTTGCAAGAGGATTTGTGTTTCTTTTATTGCTTTTATATTTTTCAATTCTAGTAGAAGCATTCCTCTACTTGTCTTTGTAGAGAACACAAATTCTGATTAATTGAATTGCCTTCTTTTTTTTTTTTCTTATTGCAATTGTTACCTTTGTTCTAGCACTTATTTCACTTCCACTCCCTAAGTACTCTAGGCCTCCACTTGCCTAGAGTGAGCTTAGGTAGTGGACATTTTCTATCTCTTAAGTTTTAGTTGAGTAATTATAGGTGTTAGTACTTCCCGTCATAATTCGCATTTTTCCCTTATCATTTCAAAACAAAAAAAAATTACATATTAAAAATACCAAAAAGAAAGTTGAGATTTATTTTCTAAGCAAGAGAGTTGATTTGCAAGCAACCTGCCTCCTTGGACGACCCTAGATACTCCCCTATCTAGGAATATAAATTTAAAAGTGTATGTGAATTCGCGTGTTACAACGACATTAAAAACCCACTTTTACAAATCATGTGATTTTTTGCATCACCAGGGTTTTGGGGTTCGCCATGGGTGGTGCTATCACGAAGCATCGATTGTCAGGGACCCTTCGAGGATTGATGATGGGGATGAGGAATCCGATACAGACCGTGTTGAGAAGCTAATTCGAAGCTAGAAATAAAAAGAAAAGAGAGAGAAAACTCTCCAAACAAATAAATCTATTGTCTCTCTCTTACAAAAAATGCACTACAAACTGAACCAAGGCTAAAATACATTGCAAGCAAGGGTGCTTTAACCGCGGAGTCCAACGAACCTTAGGATAGTTCCTACGGGCCTTAAAATCCTTCGTAGAGGACCTAGGCTAAAGCTGGTCAGGTCTGGATCTTGGTTGATACTTGAGTAACTTTAGGCCTACTATCGGCATTCTAACCTAATCAAAAAGAAAAGAAAAAGCACTCATCATAATTTGTAAACATCAAAGGAATTCATGGTCTAGAACAAAAGGTAAAAACTTAAGATTTTACTAAGGGACTAGCAAAAGCTAGGCATGGGGGTATGATGGGAACACCATCATGAGCCCTAACTAGCTCATTTTGACCTAGAAAAGAGAACAAAAGCTCCTACATAACAACTGGAGGTCCTAACTCAAGGAATAATCAATCTGAGAGAAAAGTAAGAAATAAGGGGTAAAACGGTAATTTTACTATTGCAGTGCAACAACGGGATTTCTCATGGACAAAACACAAGTCAAATGGTCTTAACCAGATAAAACGTGGGTTGGTTCAAATAAAAAAGGGTTCATATGAAATCTGGGAATTAAATAACTTCTTGTAACCCTAAAATAGATCCACTTAATTTAACAAGGTTCAAGGTAGGATAAAATTTACCTAAACCCTCTAAAATTCATGGCAAAATATCATCTAGGGTTTAGAACCTTCAATTTGGCCCTTAGAACCTATTTTGACCTAAATAGGTGTTTCAATCAAATGTTTGCCCTAAATTTAGATTTTGTGTAAATTGCCTAGTCAAACATGGTCAAACCTAAAATCCAACTTCACCATTGGATTCCTTAGGTCCAAATTAGGTTTGTACCAAAATTTGGACCTAAGGGGAATTCACCTTAACCTACTTTGCAAACAGGTCTAGCCCAATTACATTTCTACCCCTAATTTTAAAAACCTCTACAGAATCCCCCCTAACTTCCTCATCGTTCTTTGTAATTAGGTCCCTTCACCATTACAGTGGAGGGAATCCTACTTCGGCAAGGATTCGAGGGAAAGAACTCCCTGATTCCTTAGAGAATCCCTTTCAAAATTGAAAGAGAGATTCTCTGAGAAATCTCCTCTTGTATGAACATAATTTGAAGCCCAAATTTGTACCCAATTTCTCATGTGAACGCATGAGAGATTTTGGTCCTTTTGACCTTCCATCTCCAGCGACATGCCCGTGCTTGGAAGCTTGGCTTCCAAGCACAAGACCTCCTACCAGAGCCTATAAAGCTTGCCCTGATCATTCTGCACCTCCTCAGCTTGAATTGGCCTGAGGTGCCCCCCAATTTCCTCTCTTCCCCTCTGGTCAACGACTTAGCAAGCTCCAGTGACTCTTTTCTCCTTCTCTTGTTGCTCTACCACAATATCAGTGGCAGAGTTCCCTTTATCTCCTTCGTCCGCATCGCGCCGCACTAGCCAACGGTCCTGCTACCCTCTCATCGTCACCGTCCTCCCATTGGGACTTTCATCTTTGGTGACGGCAAATACGAGCTGGCCACCTCCTTCGCTTCCCCCTTCATTTAACCACCCTCAGATAAGTCCTCTCTCTCTTCTCATTCCTTTTCTCTCATTTATTTCTGCATATCTACCTCGACGTTCGTAAACCACCTCCACCTCCACCTCCGGTCAGACCATCGGCGAGGTGTTCCCATCGCTTCGCACCTCCATCCACCTCGCCACCTACCTCACAAGCTCCACCACACCTCACTGACCATAACTCCTCATTCCATTCATCGCGACACACCTCCAGAACGTCCCTCGAACACACCCACCTATTGGTGCTAGAGCACCGTGATCATTTATTTTGATGATAACAAAACACGTGTCATTTAACATTTGCACTTAAAGTCTTAGATTTTAGGTTAATTGTAAATGGAGATGTAGTTAGATAGAGTTCGAGCTCGCATCTAGGATGGATTGGAGGAGCTTGATGGAGAACAGTGGAGCTTCACGTGGAGCGATAGCTTAAAGATGGAAGGACAAGAAGATTAGGATAGAATTCTGTTTATCTTTTTCTATGCACTTTCATCTTTGTTTCCTTGCTATTTTTGTTTCTTAGAATATCATGTTAAAGAGCCTCAAAGTACCCTAACAGTAGTCCTAGGAACACCTGCATAACCCTAGGATACTTAGGTTTTCTATAGAGAACTTAGAAAACCAATATAGGGTTCAAATAGACTTTTCAGACGTCTAATCTGAAAATCAGATGTCTGATAATGACTTTTAAGACGTCTGAATGTTGACTCAAACGTCCGATAATGTTTAGGTTGGACTTAGTTCTGTCTGATGAAATAAGATGTCCAGACCTTAGTCCAGACATCTTAGAAGGCGTTTGATGATTTTGCCAGATGTCTAATTAGTGGACCGTTGGCTGCATTAGTAAACACTGAAGGAAATGATCGTTAGCCTCGTATCAGACGTTCGTAGAGGACCCCAGAAGTTTGATACATGACCATTTTTCCTCGGCTGACCCAAAATCTCTTCTCAGAGATTTTATAGCCGTTGCACTCCCTTGGGAATCCATTTCCGCAGAAAAGTAGGTTTCCAGACATCCAGACATTATTCCAGATGTCCTGTATGTCGTCTGATGACAATTCACTAGAACCCTATTTAGATCTAATTCAAGTCAGGAAAGAAACCTGCCTAAAATCAGACGTCTTAAATGAGCTTTCCAGATGTCTGATGCTAGGATTAGACGTCTGATAACCCTGTCAGTGTAATGATTAATCCTGATTTTGGCTTATTTTTCTTGGACCTTGCACCCAACGGCTATGGAAGCCTTCCAAGGCCTTCCAAAGCCTTCCTAGGGCCTCTATAAATAGAGGAGAACCTTTACCACTCAAATACACACCAAGACACACTAAGCAAACCTCTTTCCACATCTTTTGTGTCCAAGAGAAGTTGTTGAAGCCCTTAAGCATCATTTGCGCACCCGCTCTCCCACCATAGTTCACGAGAGCACTGTTGGGCCGTTGCGTGGCTCACGCACCCGCGTCACCAATTCGATGCATTTCTAGCAAAGGGAAGTATCCTAACTCCTATAGAAGCTTAGTTTAAGAATTACTTTTTGGCTCTATAGGATTATTGTTGTATTTCACTTTGTTATTTGGTTGGGTATTCGCATTGTGAATTCCTGTCTCCATCGAGGGACAAAATCCTTCTCGTGAAGAGAAAGGGTTGAGGAATGCTACCCTCACACTTGTAGTGTGGTTGTAATTGACGTTGAATCACCCTCGTTTAAGTGATTCGTTTACTGGATTTGATCAACTTGGTTGATCGAAAAATCCTAACTCGAGAGGGTTTGGTGGTGGTTTTCACCTGGTTTGGGTTTCCACCTAAAAATCATTGTGTACATTGTGTGATTGTTATTTTGTGAGATTGTTCCATTTATAATTCTGCATTATTTTTACATCACGCTGATATCACCCCTCCAAGTAGGGAATTACACCACCTTCACAGCCATAGGGTGACCTAGGCATGCACTCTTAGGCCACCCCACACCACACCGACCACCGTCCCACCTCCGCCGTGTTGAGGCGAAGCTCCTTGTGTTTCGGCGAGGCCACAAGGCTATTTTCTTATTGGCAGGGTTAAGGTCTCTGCTGCCATTGAAGCAGGCACTGATAGCGATTTTACGCGGTTTGTTAATTAGGTCGTTGTAACGCGTAAATCCGCTTTCGCTCTTAAATTTATAATCCTAGATAGGGAAGTATCTAGGGTCGTCCAAGGAGGCCAAATGTTTGCAAATGTGATTCTCTTGCTTACAAATAAATCTCAACTTTCTTTTTGGTATTTTTTTCAATATATCATTTTTTTTGTTTTTAAGCTAAGGCAACATGAGAACTGATGGCGGGAAAAGTGATTTACACTTCAATTTAAATACTACTTCTATGTGGCAAGTAGAGCCTCTCCCTAAGCTCACTCTAGGCAAGTGGAGGCCTAGAATAATTAGGGAGAGGGAGTGAAGAATGCTGAAAATAAGCTAATAGAAATGCAAACAAGAAATGCAAAGAAGGCAACTAGATAATTGATAAAGTGTTTTACAAAAGGCCTAGTAGAGAAAAGCTTGTACTACTAGAAAAATGCAAATAAGAAAAGAAAACACAAATCCTCTAGATAGATGGTGAAGAAGAGGGCTTCTTGCTCCAAGGTTGGTGGCTCCCAATCTTGAAAAGAGTCCTTCAACTCCTTCCTTGCAGTGCTCCGCCAAGGTGATGTCCTCCAAGGCAAGTCCTAGGGGGGCGTGCCTTAAGTTTCTCTCCAAGGGTGGACGTCCACCCTAACTCCTTCTCCTTTGCCTGACCGTCCTCCTTGAAGTGGAAGAGTCCTCCTCCTTGGCGTGGCCCAAGTTGAAGAGAGTGGGGAGAAGAAGGCACCAAAAGGGCTGGTGATGTGCCCCTTTAATCTCCTTCTCTACTCCTTCTCCTTGGGCGTAGGTATAGGTGGATGTAGGTAGAAAAATACACTCATGGAGGATCCTCTCAAATGGTTGTAGGTGGTGGGTTTTTATAGAATAGGAAGGGGGCTAAAGTGTCCCTTGAAATGGAGGGTCAAGATGGAATGATGGAGGTGGTTAAGGATCCAATGGCCAAGGGTGTTTGGTGCCACCTTAAGAGGCACCAAGGGGGTAGTTATGGGGGTTGACACCCCTTGATATTGGCGCCAAAATGGCTTCTAGAAGAGGGTCTAAGTTGGCGCCAAGAAGGATTCTAGAAGGGGGGTTAGGTGGATGGCTAGGATGGCTTATGTGGGTAGGTGTAGGGTGGATGAAGGGGCTGAAAGTGGCGCCAATATAGAGGTGGTTAGGGGTGGTTTTTGGTGCCAACTTTAGGTGTCTTTTGGTAGAGATAGTGGGGTGAAGGGATGGCTAGGAGGTGGCGCCAACTTGAGTAGGGTAGCTAGCTTAGGTAGGCTTGAGTTGGTGGAGCTAGCTAGGGTTGATTTTGAAGGTAATGGATGGCCAAGGAGCTGGTTGTTAGCTAAGCTAAGCTAAGCTAAGCTAAGATAAGCTAAGCTAGCTTAGCTAAAGGTGGAGTAGAGGAGAAGGTAATGGAGCTAGGGTTTGGAGGAAGGAGCTGAGGAGGAGAAGTCTGGAGCTAGAGCTGGAGCTGGCTGCTGCTGAAGAGGCTGGCATGGGGCTACTCTAGCTGGCTTAGCTTGCTAGTTCTTTGCTAGTTGCTAAGCCAAGCTAAAGTGAGCTAGCTTCTACCAAAATGAGCTGAGGTGAGCTAGGTCTGGTGCTCCCGGGGAGAATCAAGCTGGTTGAGGCAGCTAAGGTAGCTTAGCTCAACTGAGTTGAGCTAAGCGGAGTCCCCGGGAGCTGGACTTGAGCTTCCTGAGCTGGGATGAGTTCTTCTTCAGCTGGCTGGAGCTGAGTGGAGCTGGATGTAGCTGGATCTGAGCTGGGGTGAACTCCTGTCAACTTAGCTGAGCTAGCTAGAGCTCCCTGTGGACTAGTGGGAGCTGAGATGAGCTAGACTCAGCTAAGTTGAGCTGGATCTGAGCTGACTTGAGCTAGGGTGAGCTAAGGTGAACTCTCTTGAGCTGCCATCCAGCTGTGATTAGCTGAATGGAGCTGGGATGAGCTAACCCTAGTTCAAGTAAGCTAGGTTCCAGCTGCGGTGAGCTGGATCAAGCTGAGGTGAGCTGGATCAAGCTGAGGTGAGCTGGATCAGGCTGAGTTCCAGCTAGTCTGGGCTTCTCCTTCACCATTTGCCTTCTTGAGTGCTAGGGTTTTAGGGATCTATATATCTGTTCATCCCTAACACTCACAAAAACATATTAAAAAGACAATAAAAAATGCAATGCATGCCTAACCTATTTTATGCCTAAATGCAGCCCAAAAACCCGTTTGCGGAGTAAAATTCTAAGAGCTAGGTTTGTTTTAATGCATAAGAGTGATGATAAACTGGCGTTTATCACACCCCCATTCTTATCTTTTGCTAGTCTCTTAGCGAAACTTAAAACGGAATTTTTGGGAAATCTAATTTTTTCGACTTTTGAGGAGAAAAAGAGATTAATGGACCTCGGTAGATTAAAACACTGGAGGTACGGGATTTATTAAAGATAAACATCGGGATTTATTTTTGGATTCATCCATTAGATAGAACTGGATCAATATATCCTCCAGAAAATTCTTAAATTAACCCCTTGTTAATTCAGATGACTTGAAATGTTTGTTTTTAGGATTTTTTTGGCTCATGAATCTGATTCGCAACTTGCAAAATCCTTTAAAACCTTGTGTCTGTGCTTGTGAAAAGCCAACATTTATAAGGACGTGTTATTATTATTATTATTATTTTCTCCCCCATGCTTATTTTTAGCTTAGTCTTACAACAGATGTGTTGGGATCATCATTCCCGTTACCATTCCTCGAGGGGGCTCTGGCGCCAGTACTTTGGGATAGCACTGTCCATGACACCACCCAAGAGCTCACAACCCCAAAACACGATGCGGTGAAAAGGGGCGCTCCAAGCAAACTCAAGCTCTTACTCCGACGCTATAGGTAGAGCACCATCCAAGACACTTGAGCTGCTGAAACACGCTTTAATGCTCCGTCTAAAGAAATGAAATATAGATATAGAGCAGCGCCGTGGCGGTAACATGTTGACATCGCGTCCTCAAAGGAGGTATTTTCCTTCTTCTCGGCGGTGGGAACTCAAACCAATGATCTGCTTCAGACTTTTACTAAATCCAAACAAGGGAGTGTTTTAAATTTTTAATTGTTTTTAGGTGTTGGCTTGTGTGTGAAAATTGACACAAGAAGTTTCTCAAGACACGCAAGTTTTTGAATCAGAAACTAAGTCAAATACTTTCCGTATTACAAAATAGGATCAAGTCACCTGAACTATCATGAGTTTAGGTGGAATTTTATAGAAGGATATCTGATCTAGTCTAAAATAGACCCTGGAATTCTAATGATCAGATCCATATCCTCATCCTTAGTTTGTTAAAGATTAAATCCCATTGTACCAAAAGTGAATTTTTCGATCTTAGTCCTGATTTCAAAATTTTTCCTCAAAAAGTTTTGAACATTTTTATTTTTATTTATTTATTTATTTTTTGTATGCAAGCAGGAAATAAATTAAAGAAAATTGTATGTTTTTAGGTTTTGAACATCCTAAATCGATCGTAAAAATTTAAAAACACCCCCCCATGCTTAAGATATGCCATGTCCTCATGCATTAGGCGGGAAAAGGGATCACCTTAGTGAAGAACGGTTGGGTTTAGGAGGAACAAAACCTGGAAAAAGAAGAAAAAAAGGGAAAGCAAGAAAAAATGATGGGTTACCTCCCATCCATTGCTATCTTTTACGCCATTCAGCCGGGCGTGAAGGTATGCACATAAGATGGAAAATCATGTAAATAATTGGACACTTGGATGCCTGCAAAAAAGGTGTCTTCGTCTAGATCCCTAGAAAATTGATTAGAAATAATATTGGGATCAAAGTGAGATGGAAATTGATAAGTGTGGCCCGAGTCTGGCCATGGTTTTAATTCAGGTTGGGTGCCAAACTCGGGTGGGGTTGGTGGCAGGTCTGTAAGAAAGGGGTCGGGGAAGGAATGGTGAGTTAGTGTGGAAAAATTAGGTGCGTGAATAGTGGGTGGGTTAGGGGGGTTATCAGGAATAAATTTGGAGTCAAGACAAGTTTCCGGATCACAGATTTCGCCGACCACTGAGTCTGAATCAGAGTCCTCAAAAAAATTGTGGTTGGTAAGGGTATCTATTAACATTGTCTCCTCCACCATATTGGAAATTTCAGTATCTGAGTCGTCAAAGAAGTTATCATCATGGAATCTCCTGGAGGATTTAAAAATATCTAAAGTGATAGTTTGGCCTGCACAGGTGATATCCATTTTGCCTGTGTGGCAATTGACATTTTCCATTGCAGTGGCCAAAAAGGGACGTCCAAGGATTATTGGGGAGTCCAGTAATGATTCGGGTGCCTCAATGTCAAGAACCAAAAAGTCTGCAGGGAAGACACAATTCTGGACCTTGACTAATACATCCTCGACAATCCCACGAGGTTTGATTGTAGATCGGTCGGCTAATTGCAGGGTAACCTCGACGGGTTTTAATTCACCGATCTGAAATTTTTCGAATAAACTCATGGGAATAATATTAACTGAGGCACCAAGATCAAGGAGGGCGCGATTAAATGTAGTGTCATCAATAATTACAGAAATTAAAGGTGGCCCCGGATCTTTCATCTTAGGAGGCAGCTTACTCTGTATGACAGAGCTTACTGTCTCCGAAAGATGCACCTGTCCTAGATTTTTGGCCTGCCTTTTAGGAGTACAAATCTCCTTCAAAAATTTAGCATAGGCAGGTATATATTTAATGGCATCTAGGAGAGGGATATTGATATGAATTTGCCCAAATAGCTCCATGAGTTCTTCTGTAGTGGGCTCAGATTTCTTTTTTTTGTTGGTGGTGGGGTAGAGAGCTTGTGGGAAAGGGATAGGAATCTCGTCTTGAGACTTTTATTTTTCTTTTTCTTCCTGATGGGGAGGTGGGGAGTCAATTTGCACATGTATCTTACCAGGTTCATGTGAAGGCTCGGGGTCAGTGGTGGTTTTCCCACTCCTCAAAGTAACTGCATGTGCAGTCGGATTATTATTTGGAGGAGGTGGGGGGGCCTGTGATTGCAGAAACCTGGGCGGCTGCTGAGGTGGTGGATTAGGAGGAGGCTGATTTGGATAGTGTGGATTTTTGCCCATATAATGGTTCCCTTGGTGATTAGGGTTGGGTATGGGTTGGGACGGAAGATGTCCTACAGGTCTTTGCGTGGGAGTAACCCCAATCTGATTGTTCAGATTTGTGATGTTGCGGGTTACTTCCATCATTTTTGTTTGCATATCCTGCAGGGTTCGCAGCATTTGGGCATTGATATCTTGTTGGGATGGCCCAGGATGGAAGTTTGGGTTCGACCCATACCCATTAAAATGATATGGTTGGGAGGAAACTTGATTATTCCAGGAGTAGTTCGGGTAATTTTTCCAATTGGAAGAATTTTTAAAGGGCTCCTGGATGGCAGAAATATTTTGAGTGGGGTTAAGATCTGGATAGTTGTAATTCCCCAGTGAATCATGGGCAACCTAAGAATAATCAACATGGGTAGTGCTGAGATTGTGCAAATTTTCTCTTCGTGGAAAGTTAGGTTGGGTTAGATGTGGGTGTGGAGCTTGAGTTGATGTGGCCAGTCTTTCCTCAATTTTCTTTTGATTAATATGCATCTGGTCGAGTTTTTGAGCAATCAATTGAAGATCGTCTTGGGTGACAGGGATAGATTGAGTGCCTATTTCATGAACACCGAACTGCGGGTTTTGGGTTCTGCAAAATGTGTTTAGGGAAGCTTGATTAAATGAGTTTTCACTCATTTCTTCTAACAGGTCATAGGCACTTTCTGCATCTTTATTTAAGAAGTTGCCGCCACACGAGGCGTCGACAAAATGTCGGATTTGATCTTCTAATCCATGATAGAAGATTTTCACGAGCTTCCATAAAGGAATCTCGTGGTGCGGGCAACTTCTTAAAAGGTCTTGAAATCTTTCCCAAGAATCATGGAAAGTTTCACCAGATTTTTGGTGAAAGGTCGTAATAGATCTTCGTAAGGAATTGGTACGACCTATGGGGAAGAATTTCTTGAGGAAGGCACTCTTGAGTTGAGGCCATGTTGTGATGGGTCGGCCAATGGTCCTGAACCAATAAGCGACCTTATCTTTAAGAGATAATGGAAAAAGCCGCATCAGCCATATGTCTTCTTGCACATTTCGGGAATGGGTTGTCTGTGCAAGAAGAGTTAGCTCTTCAAGGTGGCTGAAAGGGTCTTCCCTAGGAAGGCCATGAAAGTGTTTAATTAGGTTCAGGACCGCAGGCTTGATCTCAAAGTCCCCCTCCGGTATGACCACCCCTGGTCGTTCCTCATAATAAGACGGATCATAGAAATCTCTTAGAGGAACAACAAGCTGCTGACGGGGTGGTGGGTTTGGCCTTGGATTGGCTAGGTTTTGGATGTTCCTAGTCAATGTTTGTTGATTGGAATTTAATTTATTAATCTGATTGGCCATCAATTTTAAAAAATCAGGTAAGGGGTCTTGATGTTGTGTGTGGGGCAACTCAAGATTAGGGAGCTCCAAGTGTGGGAAGTTACTGGTGGTTGGGTTTTGGGTGGAAGGGTTAGAATTAGGGTTAGTGGTGGGGTTAGAGGTGGACGTGGAAGGGTCAGTGGACCTATTTTGTTGTGTTTCCATTTTTTTCAGGAGAAGAAGACAGAAAAAGTGGTCTTTTTGCGTAGGGGGCGAAATCAAATGGTCCTTCCAAGTGCGGATTTTGAGACCTTCGCCCGTGCATAAAATGGAAGAACGGGAGGGGAGGAGAAGAGAAAGAGATGAGAGAAAGTGTGCAATTCAAACAAATAAAACTAGACCTAACTTAAATGTGACTCCCTAATAATAACCTAAGACTTGGTCTATATAGGAAATAAGTAGTCAATAGTGAATACCCGTTCTATCAACAAATCTAGCCAAGTTGCTTAAGGGGAGGTTTGGGCCCAAACGTTTCCCAGGGAAAACCCCAGGTGCTTGTACAAACCCGCGCCTGGTCGTTTGACACAGCCCCTCAGCCTGAACACCAGATATAGATGACAGAATTGGTACTAAGGAAAACTTAAGACCTAAATAGCAAGCCTAAGTTGATAAAGCCTTAGGGGTCAAGTTGCTACAAATTTTAATTAGGTCTAGGATGCTATAGTGCACACTGAATGTGGAGGGCGTTTATTGGGTTGTTGCCCTGTTATTTGATTTTTTTGTGTGTGTGCAGGAATTGGAGAGTGGCTCCAATGTAAATCAGGTTGTCATACAGTTTTTTTGTATTTTTGTCTTTTAGGATTTGATTTAATTAAATGAGTTTTAGGGTTTTTTTTTTCTTTAAGTTTTCAAACAAGTTTGAAAGTTCACAATCAAAGGAAAGACAAGTTGTATGTGTGATTGTATATTTCCTTTTAATTGAGTCTCTAAAGAGAAAGAAAGAAACCCTAAGGCAATTATCCCTAAGACAGAAAATTACTACCAGTGAATTGATTTTTGGCTTTCTGAATTAAGTAGTCGTCCAAACAAGTAAAACAACACCGCTACTTTGAATAAAATCAAACAAAGATTCCAGAAAAGATTTTTGTACGATTTTAGGAATTTGTTTGATAATTGTTTTGAATTTTTAATTGTACTGGTGTCAAAGTCCAGAAATGATACCCATGGGTATTATGGACTTTTCAGTATTACCACCGACCTCAGAAAATTTTTGTGATTTTATATGATGTGTAAAATTTCACAAGGATTCCAGAAACCTAAAATTCACAAAAAATTGGATGAGTATAAAAATTCTAAAAATTGACGGACAATAGCAAAATAGGAAGATTAAAGGGTGTGATCCCTCTGCAGTCCACGAATTTTTAAAAATCAAATACAAATCCAATTGATCTGAAATTTATAACAGATGTTCCAAACTTAATTAGGAATCACTCTATGAAATTTTATGATTTTAGGAGGCCTATGGTGTTAGGAATCTATTTTTCAAGTCCGGATAGAAATATGGACCTGAAAAATAGAACACCAATACTTATAATGGAGTGGTGCTAAAGAAGCATACAAGCAAACAATGGATTTTATAAGACACCACTCCACTTAATCAAGTTGTTTGTGATCCTGAAAGCCAAGTTTAATATACTTTTGGTAGTTTTAATTAATTATGTGACCAGAAAGAGGAACCAACCTGAATTTTCACGGGAAGAAAAGGATCTTTAAGCTCTCGCTTCCAGATTCCTGCCTTCCCGCTGTAGTTCATGCACACACAAAAGAAAGAAAGAGAAGGGGATGAGATCCACTTCAAGTAAGAGAAAATGAGTTAATGCAAAGCCGTGCCTCCCCGGCAATGGCGCCAAAAAGTGATAGCGATTTTACGCAGTTTGTTAATTAGGTCGTTGTAACGCGTAAATCAGCTTTCGCTCTTAAATTTATAATCCTAGATAGGGAAGTATCTAAGGTCATCCAAGGAGGCCAAATGTTTGCAAATGTGATTCTCTTGCTTACAAATAGATCTCAACTTTCTTTTTGGTATTTTTTTCAATATATCATTTTTTTTGTTTTTAAGCTAAGGCAACATGAGAACTGATGGTGGGAAAAGTGATTTACACTTCAATTTAAATACTACTTCTATGTGGCAAGTAGAGCCTCTCCCTAAGCTCACTCTAGGCAAGTGGAGGCCTAGAATAATTAGGGAGAGGGAGTGAAGAATGCTGAAAATAAGATAATAGAAATGCAAACAAGAAATGCAAAGAAGGCAACTAGATAATTGATAAAGTGTTTTACAAAAGACCTAGTAGAGAAAAGCTTGTACTACTAGAAAAATGCAAATAAGAAAAGAAAACACAAATCTCTAGATAGATGGTGAAGAAGAGGGCTTCTTGCTCCAAGGTTGGTGGCTCCCAATCTTGACAAGAGTCCTTCAACTCCTTCCTTGCAGTGCTCCGCCAAGGTGATGTCCTCCAAGGCAAGTCCTAGGGGGGCGTGCCTTAAGTTTCTCTCCAAGGGTGGACGTCCACCCTAACTCCTTCTCCTTCGCCTGACCATCCTCCTTGAAGTGGAAGAGTCCTCCTCCTTGGCGTGGCCCAAGTTGAAGAGAGTGGGGAGAAGAAGGCACCAAAAGGGTTGGTGATGTGCCCCTTTAATCTCCTTCTCTACTCCTTCTCCTTGGGCGTAGGTATAGGTGGATGTAGGTAGAAAAATACACTCATGGATTATCCTCTCAAATGGTTGTAGGCGGTGGGTTTTTATAGAATAGGAAGGGGGCTAAAGTGTCCCTTGAAATGGAGGGTCAAGATGGAATGATGGAGGTGGTTAAGGATCCAATGGCCAAGGGTGTTTGGCGCCACCTTAAGAGGCACCAAGGGGGTAGTTATGGGGGTTGACACCCCTTGATATTGGCGCCAAAATGGCTTCTAGAAGAGGGTCCAAGTTGGCGCCAAGAAGGATTCTAGAAGGGGGGTTAGGTGGATGGCTAGGATGGCTTATGTGGGTAGGTGTAGGGTGGATGAAGGGGCTGGAAGTGGCGCCAATATAGAGGTGGTTAGGGGTGGTTTTTGGCGCCAACTTTAGGTGTGTTTTGGTAGAGATAGTGGGGTGAAGGGATGGCTAGGAGGTGGCGCCAACTTGAGTAGGGTAGCTAGCTTAGGTAGGCTTGAGTTGGTGGAGCTAGCTAGGGTTGATTTTGAAGGTAATGGATGGCCAAGGAGCTGGTTGTTAGCTAAGCTAAGCTAGCTTAGCTAAAGGTGGAGTAGAGGAGAAGGTAATGGAGCTAGGGTTTGGAGGAAGGAGCTGAGGAGGAGAAGTCTGGAGCTAGAGCTGGAGCTGGCTGCTGCTGAAGAGGCTGGCATGGGGCTACTCTAGCTGGCTTAGCTTGCTAGTTCTTTGCTAGTTGCTAAGACAAGCTAAAGTGAGCTAGCTTCTACCAAAATGAGCTGAGGTGAGCTAGGTCTGGTGCTCCCGGGGAGAATCAAGCTGGTTGAGGCAGCTAAGGTAGCTTAGCTCAACTGAGTTGAGCTAAGCTGAGTCCCCGGGAGCTGGACTTGAGCTTCCTGAGCTGGGATGAGTTCTTCTTCAGCTGGCTGGAGCTGAGTGGAGCTGGATGTAGCTGGATCTGAGCTGGGGTGAACTCCTGTCAACTTAGCTGAGCTAGCTAGAGCTCCCTGTGGACTAGTGGGAGCTGAGATGAGCTAGACTCAGCTAAGTTGAGCTGGATCTGAGCTGACTTGAGCTATGGTGAGCTAAGGTGAACTCTCTTGAGCTGCCATCCAGCTGTGATTAGCTGAATGGAGCTGGGATGAGCTAACCCTAGTTCAAGTAATCTAGGTTCCAACTACGGTGAGCTGGATCAAGCTGAGGTGAGCTGGATCAAGCTGAGGTGAGCTGGATCAGGCTGAGTTCCAGCTAGTCTGGGCTTCTCCTTCACCATTTGCCTTCTTGAGTGCTAGGGTTTTAGGGATCTGTATCTGTTCATCCCTAACACTCACAAAAACGTATTAAAAAGACAATAAAAAATGCAATGCATGCCTAACCTATTTTATGCCTAAATGCAGCCCAAAAACCCATTTGCGGAGTAAAATTCTAAGTGCTAGGTTTGTTTTAATGCATAAGAATGATGATAAACTGGCGTTTATCAGGCACGAAGCTTGCTTGCAAGCTTGTTCCAGGTCACCTCGCCCCAGGGTCCAGGTCCTAGGGTGTGCGGATTCTCCTCACGCATAGCCTCAGCCAAGTAATTGGGATTGAAGGCCACAACAGCAGCTGCAATTGGATGCCTTCAGCTGTAGGTGCGCACATTAGGAAGGTGGGACATTTAGTCCCACCTCGGAAGATCAGGAGTGGAAGCGGTGATATAAAGTGAAAAAGTGTCTGGGGTTTATTGCCTCCTGACCACGGGGTGAGGTCCCACTCACCCACTACCTCATCTGCGACCCACTACCTGCGAACTTGGTTCTGACCCGACTACCCGACTAACCCATGCACTCCTTGCCCACCACGCACATTGGTGGGCTTAGTCTTGGGCACACATACCCGACCCGTTAACACGAGAAGGCTCTGTGAGAGCGAGCCTAAGAGAGAAGGAAGGAGAGAGATTGTGGGGAGGGTAGGGGGTAGGTTTTGCTCTTAGGAGAAAAGGAGGAAGCCAAAGAAAGAAGAAGAGGCAGCTAGAGAAGCCAAGGTGGGAGGAAGGCCTGAGCAGCTAAGGATGGAGAAAGCACAGTTGAAGTGTAGCAAGGCTAAAGAAGAGCTAAAGTCAGAGACAGAAGGAGAAAAGAGGAAGGAGGAAGAAGAAGACAAAGAAGGAAGAAAGTCAGAAGAAAAGGCAAAGGAAAGAATCAAAGCCAGAGAAGAAGGAAGAAGCCAATGACAAAGAAAGAAAAGAAGAAGCAGAAGGCAGAAGAAGAAGACAGAAATCAGAGACTGAGATAGAGATCATGGACAGAGGAAGCACTGTAGAAATCTAATATTTAAGACGTCTGATTTTCAAAATTAGACGTCCATATTATTTTTTTGTGCTTCTGTATACATTTACATTATATTTCTTGCATTATACTTTGATTTTCATTGCATATTATATTCAATCTTGGAATTGTGTTCTTGATTTTTGAACCCCAATTTGCTCCCTGTGTTCGACCTCAAACTTAAAACTTTGAGTAATAAAATCTATTTCTTTTCAAAGCGATTTCAACTATACTACGACGCATTATTTTAAAACCCGATTTCGCCTTGCAAACACCTAGAAGACGGAGGATGGGGCGGGAAGAAAGAGGACGAAACAGGAAGAAGTGGGAACGAGGTAGAGTGTCGTCGTCATTGTGGGATCCACTTCCGGAGCGGGGGTGAGAAAACTTTGGATTTGGCACTAAAGGAGCATCCCGGGTGTGGGACAAGCTTCTTTAGAGCTTTGGAGAGGGAGAGAGGTGAAGGAAGGATGAGAATTTCGTAGGGTAGGGTCTCCTTTTATAGTTGCAAGGATTGGGGGCAATTTAGTCATTACATATTTAAAACATTAAATGAGGGGGTCTTTAGTGACAGATATAACTGTCACTAAAGCCCCTACGTCGCTGTTCATGCACCCATGCCTCCGCCTCTTCGCTTTCAGCCACTCAATGCATGCCTGCGCTCAGACCATCACAGCCGTTAGATTGCAATCCCACACTCTTCAAGCGGCCACATCAGGCACCGCTTCCTTTCCATCGTTGAAGCATGTTCTCCCAGTGTTGAGGCTTCGTTGATGCTTCTCATCCATTAGATGAAGATCTGATGGCTCAAGATCGAGCGCATTTCCAAGCATCCTCGCCCACTCGATCTTGATCAGACGACCGTGAAACCCCACAGACATCTTATGCTGTGGGTTGATCCAATCTGATAGAAGTGATGTGGCTCAATCCACACCCTCCATGCATAATTAGATGGTTGAATTTTCATTGGATCGTTGAGGATGGGGCACGTAGGGAGTTTCAATCCTGCATCCTTGCGAGTGGGTAAGTAGCTAATCCACTGCGCTGCGCACATGGATTGTCGTGTATGCCACCAACCATGCATGTGCTCACAACTGTTAGATCAAAGATCAATGGTTGTAATCTCCTGAAGGCCGCATCTTTGGAGAGGAGAGTCTTCATGAGGAGTAATCTCAGCCGTTGAACTATGATCTAATGGCTAAGATCCGATGGCGTGGATGAGGAGATAGAGATAGCAGGCGAGCCTTGGGCTAGTATGGGCGGCTGAGATGGCACCATGTGGTGCCATCTTGGCCGTCCATCTTCTATGAATTGCAGATGGTGCCACGGATGTCGGATTGAACATATTTTTGCACCATTAGGCTGCGATCATTGATCCGAACCCATCCATGTAGTCCGATTTGTCATTTGAAGTGTAGATCGATACCATCTTGGCCCTTGATCTCTGAGCTTCCTCGGACTATATCTGGTGCTACGGATGTCCGATCAGGGTGATCTTGGAGTCGTTGAACTCCAGTCGTCACCTTAATCAAATCCATATGGTTGTATCCTCGATCCGAGGTCCTGATTAAAAGTTGCCTTGTCCCTGGCCATAAAAGGAGACAATTACTATATAATTTGTACAATTTAACCTAAATGCATGTTTATGCATGTTATGAAATATTTACAATGCATGATGCTAATATGGTACTAAGAACATGCATTAATAGACATTTTTGGCTATTTAGATGTATGCACATCAAACCCATCATTCCAAAAAACCCAAGATCCTTCTGATTATCTTTCTGTACTTCATGTTACTCTGAGTTTGATTTTCGAACAGTCGATCCCACCTCTAGTACTCATATCAATGCTTGAAATTATCTGCAACAGTCATCCCGACCCATTCCCTTACTCAATAATCCTGCTCTAATTCCTAAACCCAACTGTTTCACACCCTCCGTTTACAATGTGGACATTGCAAAACTTAGGCATGGGGGTAGTAAAGTGCAAACACAAAAATTCACAGTTTGGAAGGATTCTCACAAAAAAATACACATTCCAAAAATCCAAGAAAATAATAAATTGAAAAAGAAGAAAAATGGAGGAGGAAATTTTGAGTAAATTAATTGCATATCATTCTTGAGGAGGAAAGGGAGAGGTGATATAAAGGTCAAAAAGGAGCATAGTTTGAAATAAAAAGAGATAGTCATTAGTAAAAGATTAAGGAATCTACTTAGTTCTAGACCAAATCAAAAGAAAGAAATAAAAGAAATAAAAGTGCTAAGAAACAAAAGAGATTAGTTTGAACGTTGATCTTAGGCCTCTTCGGCTGTGTTTTACGCTTAAAAATTCAAGTAACCATTAAGATTTGGATAGTCCTTAAGAGGTTGGGGAAAATGCGAAGCTTAAGTAGTAGGTCTAAGGCTTAGGGATTATTCGACCTCGTTTATTGACCTCTGGTTTGCAGGACTCAGCAACCTAAGCACCCTAATCCACATACAGTATGGTTCAGTGCACCTAATCATCAAAATCATGCAAAAGCATTAATTCTATTATGAAAAAGCTACCAAGATTAGGAGTGGCTGATCAACACAAGTTGATTTGGAAGAGTTCTCGATGCAGAGAGGTGGGAAATTCCCCTCGAAGATGCGTAATAACATACCGTCTCCTTGGTGCTTGTCTCTTAGGATATCTAAATATCCTATCGGGGGCATGTAAGCACCTTGTGATGGTTCAGATGCCACAAGCGGCATTATCACAAAATGTTGATTGCCAGGGTCTAGATTTAGCTATAGAATGCCATGGGTAGGATTATCCTGAATCTCGAAAGCCAAGGTTCTGGGGGTTGCCATGGACGGTGCTATCTCGAAGCATTGATTACCAAGGGCCGTACGAGGATTGATGGTGGGAGCTAAGAATCCGATACAGATCATGTTGTAAAGCCAATCTGAAGCTAGAAATAAAGAAAGAAAAGAGAGAGAAACTCTCCAAAAATGAAAAATCTTCTATCTCACTCTTACAAAAATGCACTGCAAACTGAACATGGGCTAAACATGTTACAGGCACGGGTGCTTTAACTGCAGAGTTCAACAAACCTTTGGTTAGTTCTTGTGGGCCTTAGAAACCTTCGCGGTGGACTAAGGCTAAAGCTAGTCAGGTTCGTATCTTAATTGGTACTTGAGTACCTCTAGGCCTACTATTGGCATTCTAACCTAATCTACAAAAGAAAGCACATAGTAGAAATCTGAGCATAAAAAAGCATAGTCTAGAATTTGAGTTAATTCCATGAGATTTTGCTAAGGGACTAGCAAAAGTTAGGCATGGGGGTATAATGGGAACACCATCATGAGTCATAACTCGCTCAATTTAGTCATTATTAAGGAATAAATACTCCTACATAACTATCAAAGAGCCCTAAGTCACTGCAAATCCATTCTGAGAGAAAGATAAGAAAATAGGGTTAAAACTGTAATTTTACCATCATATCCTAAATGCAGAACAACCATGTGTTTTTCCAGGGGTTAATTAAAGGTTAAATGGTCTTAAAAGTCTAATGAGTGGGTTAATACAGATAGAAAAGGATTTTCGCGTGTTTTGAGAATTAAATTACTTCTGAAACCCTAAAAATAGACCCGCTTAATTAAATGAGGTTCTAGTCAAGATAAAATTCACCTAAGCCCTCTAAAATTCATATAAAAATATTCTCTAGGGTTTAGTAACTTCAATTTGACCATTAAAACCCATATTGACCCAAAATAGAGTCTTAGATAAACATTTGCCCTAATTTGGGTTTTTGCATAAATTACCCAACCAAAACTTGTCAAAACCTAAATCTAACTTCACCATTGGATTCCTTGGATCCAAATTATATTTGTACTAGAATTTGGGCTCAATCTGAGATCATCATTACCAAGTTTACATTTTGGTCCAGTTAATCTCTTTTTATCTCATACAGATCCTTAGCTTTTTGAATTCCTTGCAAATGGCTCCCTAACTTTGTCATCATTTTCACAAAAGGGTTCCTATTGCCATGAATCCTATTCCTACAAACTTCGGTGACCTAAAATTGGCAAGTTCTCCTTGATTCCTTAACGAATCCCTCTCAAATTTGAAAGGGAAGTTCGTCAAGGAATTCCCTTCCTTTTGTGCCAATTTCCAATCTCCACATCTCGCCCAGTCTCTCATCCGAATCCCTCAAAGAGATGAGTCTCCTATTCCGACAAGCTTCCAAGCTCAGATCGACCTCCTAAGCCTTATATAAGCATGCCCAGGGCTCGATCGAACTCCCTGACTTGATTTTGGCCATGAAATCCCCATATTCTTCATTCCTCTTCCAGCTGCGAAGCTCCACAAGCTCTGATGACTCCTCTTGACCTCCTTCATCGTCCGTCCACAATACCAGTGGCTGGATTCCCTTCCTCTCTCTCATCTGCTCTTGGCCGTACTAGCAGGAGCCCCTCTATCTTCGTCATCGTCGCCATCCCCATCATCGGAGTACCTTCTTCCCCTGTGCTAGCCTACCAACACCGGTGCTGTTCTTCCCCCTTTGTCCATTCGTTTAGGGTTAGCTTAGTATCTTTTAGCTCTTAGGTTTAGTTTCGTACCCAAAAACTCCAAAAATAGCCTACAATGCCGTCGCTCACCTCCGTCTTCCCTGTCTCCAACCACTCCTTCGGCGAGTCCATCTCACCACCACAAACCACCAATCAACTCGCCAACCACTTCACAACCTTTTCCGCATCACTCCCTACCAAACCCCTCTCCCTATTTGCCTTCCCATCCACCTAAACCCTCTGCCGAACACTACGCCCTCCGCACCAACAGTCCGAGGTCGTCAGACCTCCTCACTTCGCCAATCACCTCTGCACCACCACGATTATGTTTGTCATAGTCCGGTGACACTTCTTGAGTGCTTTAACACAGTCGAGAGGCCTTACTCTTGGATTTCAGGTTACAGGTCTTGCCCTCCATTAAAGGCAAGTTCGAGCAAGCTTAAAGCTTAAAAATCAGGGTTCGGAGGACCCATCGTCGTAGCTCGCAAAACGTGTCTATCAGATAAAATTTATAATCGAAACTCGAAAAGTGAGTCGCAGGTATAACATGGGGAGGCGAACGTTTGGTTTTATAAAAATCCACATTTTGCTTTATTTCTTTTTGTCATTTTTATCTTTTCTAATTTTTTTGGTATTTTTATTGGGTAAGAAATTAGGTCGATGAAAACTTTATCTACTTGCAAAAATATAAGAGAGAGGGAGAGTGAGAGAGAAATAATAATCTATTTATAAAGAATTGTTTGTTACAACTACGAAAGTGGAAAATCTATACTACGAAAGTTAAAACGATAGAAAGAGGTGAGAGAAATCCCCCTCGACGGTCTCTTGGAGGACAACTCGCTCTGACATCACCTAGAGGAAGGTGGTGAGGAGTGGGATGAAGGAGGACGGAGATGGAGGATGGGGTAGGACGGCGTCGCGGCGAGGATCTTCTTCCTGAATAGCGGTAAGAGGACGGCCACAGGATGCTCCACGAAGGGGGATGAGAGGCGGGAAAATGTTTGGTTCTACCCTAGAGGAGCATCTTGGGCTTGGGAGAAGCTCTCTTTAGAGCCTTGGTGGTGGTGAGAGGAAGAATGGAAGAGATGGTTTGGAATGGTGGTGGGTAGGTCCTTTTATAGTGGAGGAAGAACAAATTTGCATCTGGGTCATTACTGATGTTTGTAAACGTCACTATAGATCTACCCTTTTTGTCGCTGAAGATCCATGCCTTCAATTCCTTTGTTGGCATGCATGGGCCATTAGTGACAGCTGTAAGCATCACTAAAGGCCCACGTCGCTAAAGATCTGCACGTACCCCTTTGGTCACGCCCCACTGGCATGTGCATCGCGTGCTCCTTGTTGCACGCGCATGCTCGCGTGCTGGCATTGCACTGTGTGCATAAGCGCAGCACTGTGCGCGCAGGCGTTGCTGCGGTGCTGAGCTATGTGCACGCGTCCGTGTGCTCGTAGCGTTGGGTGCCGATTGAATTAAGGATTGGGGGGAATGCGGGGATTCAAACCCGCGCCCCTCCTTTCGCAGTGCCTCTCTCCACCATTTTTGCTACGGCATGAGATGGTCATGTGGAGGATTCTCTGAAGAGCTACGTGGATGGCTTCCAATACAAGAGGCCTTTGTAGATAAAGAGATGAAGATACAGCTACAAACGTTCGGTGAGCACAAGAGATATCGGATGAGGCATGGAGGTGCCCGGTGAAGATCAGGAGGCATCCAGTACTCTCAGGTGCTCTTTAGTGGAGGAATATGGAAGAAGATGAGAAGTGAAAGTGGAAGAGCTATTTGGAGTGTGGTAGAAAGTAAAAAAAATATGGGAATGACCATGAGGTGGTGTTGCACTTTTAATGGAGTAGATTTCAAATTTCAAAAAGAGGTTAAATATCCATTGGGTAAAAGAAAGATCTTCCGAATTTTGAATCCAAGAGCATTAAAAAAATCGGACGTCTTATGATAAAGGCAGACATCTAAAATTAGATAATCAGATGTCTAACAAATGAAAAAGACGTCTGAAAGTCCATTTGAATTTGAATTCAAAATAATTCATTTGAAATTCAAAAAGATGACCTTTGAACGATCAATGAATGCATTAAACAATGATCAGATAGAAACACAGACGTCTAAGAAGCATTCAAGACGTTTGAAATTCCCAGAAATTCTTTCCAACGAAGAAAATTGCGTGCACAAGACAATAAGATGTCTGATATGGATGATCAAACATCTGAAAACCTTAGTTTTGTAAATCTTTCAACTTGCAAATTCCTAGATGCCTTCTAATGTGACTATATCTTTCTAAACTAAGTGGTTTTGTCAAGATATTTGCAAGTTGGTCCTCAGTGTTTACAAAATCTAATTTAATTTCCCCTTTTAATACATTATCCTTAGGAAAATGATGTCTTACATCTATATTTTTAGTTCTAGAATGATTTATAGGATTTTTGGATAAATTTATAGCACTTGTATTATCAAAACATATTTTAGTTTGCTTAAAGTCTAATCCTAAGTCAGATAAAGTTTGTTTCATCCAAAGTACTTGAGAGCATGCCAAAGCAGCTGAAATATATTCATCTTCAGTGGTGGATAATGCAACACAATTTTGTTTCTTAGAAAACCAAGAAACAAGTGCATTACCCAAAAAATGGCAAGTACCGCTAATACTTTTGCTATCAGTCCTACTACCAACATAATCAGCGTCACTATATGCTAGTAAGTCTAGAGTATGAGTTCTAGGATAGTACAAACTAAAATCACTAGTTTCCTTTAAATATTTAAAGATTCTTTTTAATGTACACTATGAGATTCTTTAGGTGAATTTTGAAAACGTGCACAAAGACAAGTAGCAAACATTATATCGGGTCTACTTGCAGTAAGATAGAGTAAAGATCCTATCATACCTCTATCTATCTTTTCATCAACTTGCTTACCATTTTCATCCAAGTTGAGACTTATGTTTGTAGCCATCGGTGTGGTTTTTCCCTTCACATTTTCCATTCCATATTTCTTCAATGTGTCATTTGTATACTTTGTTTGACATATGAAGATTCCTTCATCCATTTGTGTGATTTGAAGTCCAAGGAAGAATTTTATTTCACCCATGAGATTCATCTGAAATTCATCCTGCTTAATCTTTGAAAACTCTATAAAAATTTTCATTAGTAGAGCCAAAACTAATATCATCTACATAAATTTGAATAACCATTAAATCATTAAGTTGATTCTTAATAAAAAGAGTTGGATCTACTTTTCTCATTATAAAACCTAATTTAATGAGATAATTTCTTAATCTCTCATACCAAGCCCTATGTGCTTGCTTGAGACCATAAAGAGCCTTTTAAGCTTATACACATGATTAGGAAATTTAGAATTTATAAACCCAGGAGGCTGGGCATTTGATAAATGACAGTTTATCATCATTCTTATGCATTGAAACAAACCTAGCACTTAGGATTTTGCTCCGCAAATGGGTTTTTGGGCTGCATTTAGGCATTAATTAGGTTAGGCATGCATTGCAGTTTTTGTTATTTTTTTAATGTGTTTTTGTGAGTGTTAGGGATATACAGATTACCAGATCCCTAGAATTCTAGCACTTAGGAAGGCAACTGGTGAAGGAGAAGCTCTGACCAGCTGGAACTTAGCTTAATCAAGCTCACTATAGCTGAATTCATCTCACTTGAGCTAGGGTTAGCTCATCCTAGCTCCATTCATCTCATCTTAGCTGAATGGAAGCTCAAGAGAGCTCATCTTAGCTCATCCTAGCTCAAGTCAGCTCAGATCCAGCTCAAGTTAGTTGAGTCTAGCTCATCTCAGCTCTCATTAGTCCATGAAAAGCTCTAGCTAGCTTAGCTGAGTTGACTGGAGTTCACCTCAGCTCAGGACTAGCTACATCTAGCTCCACTCAACTCCAGCCAGCTGAAGATGACTTCATTTCAACTCAAGAAGCTCAAGTCCAGCTCCCAGGGACTCAACTTAGCTCAACTCAATTGAGCTAAGCTATGTTAGCTGCCTCAACGAGCTTGATCCTCCCCGGGAGCCACCTAATAGCCTTCTAGAAGGCCCATTTTGGCGCTAACTCTAAGGGACACCAAGGCCATAACTACGCCCCTTTTGCACCCCCTCATTTGGCGCCATTTAACCCAATTCCTAGGATCAACCTAACCACCAATAACCACCCCTAGAATCAATCCTAGCCCTCTACCTATTCACGCCAACCATACCCCCTCTCACCTCTATGAAAAACCCATCACATTCCACAAAAAAAATCATCCTCCCATTAGTTTCCACATTACACCCACCATTATTCAAGGCCAAGGAAGAAGAAGAGAAGAAGTTTAAGGTGCAACCTACCTGCCCCTTTGGTGCCTTCTGTCCCTTCTTTTTTCTCCCTTGTGCCACATCAAGGAGGTGGAGCACTTCCCAACTAGGAGGACGGCTAGGCAAGGACGAGCAAGGGTGGTGCACGCCTACCCTTGGAGGAGGAAAGTTAAGGTGGAAGCTTCCACCTTGGAGGATACCATTTGAAGGAGCTTTACAAGGAAGGAGTTGGAGGACTCTTTTCAAGCTTGGGAGCTACCAGGCTTGGAGCAAGAAGCCATCATCTTCTTCACCATTTCATTTAGAGGATTTGTGTTTTTATCTTCTTGCATTTCAAGTAGGTTAGAAGCTTTCCTCTATGTGTTTTGTGTAGAACAGTTTCAATTCAATTCAAGTTTCCTTCTTTTAAATTCTTGTCTCATTTGTTTTTTATCTTGATCTAGCACTTTTTCACTCCCTCTCTGTAATTACTCTAGGCTCCCACGTGCCTAGAGTGGGCTTAGGGAGAGGCCTTTCTTCTTACTCTAGCAATAGTTTAGTGGATTAGGTTTAGATCACCTTTTTCTTCGTCAACCACTTTGCGAATGCTTGTTATTTGAAAACACTCAAAAAATATAAATTAAAAAGACCAAAAAGAAAGGTGAATTTCATTTCCAAGCAAGAGACGTATTTTTTGCAAACATTTGGCCTCCTTGGATGACCCTAGATACCCCACTATCTATGTTATAAATTTTAAAAGCGTATGAGGATTTACACGTTGCAGTGACTTAAAACCCTAATCTTAAAAGTCACGTAATTTGCTGTATCAGCAACATAAACTTTTTCCTTTATAAATCCATTTAAGAAAGTCGATTTTACATCCATTTAATATAATTTAAGACCTAAATGCGATGTAAATGCAAGAAAAATTCGAATCGATTCATAAGTTTCTTCATAATCTCTACCCTCTTGTTGATTATAACCTTGTGCAACGAGTCTGGCCTTATTTCTTTCTACTTGACCTTCTTCATTAGTTTTATTTCTAAAAATCCATTTAGTTCCTATAATAGAATTATCACTTGGTTTAGAAACTAATTCCCATACTTGATTTCTTTCATACTAATTTAGTTCTTCTTGCGTAGAAAGTATCCATGAGGAATCTAAACAAGCTTGATCAACAGTTTTGGGTTCAAGTTGAGATACAAAAGCATTTAGAACAAAATTAACTTGTGATCTAGCTTTGACTTTGTTGTTAATAACTCCTATTATTTGTTCTTTTGGATGATCTTTATGAAAGCTCCATTCTTTAGGAAGATTGTGTATTTTGATCTTTAATGTGAGATACATCTATAAAGGGTGTGTCCTCATCATCACTATCTACTACTTCAACTTGTTTATTATCTATAGAAGAATTTTCATCAAACTTGATATGAAGTGTTTCTTCTACTGTTAGAGTTCTCTTATTGAATACTTGATAAGCTTTACTTCGGGATGAATATCCTATGAATATACATTCATCTCCTTCAGCATTAAACTTATCAAGATTTTCTTTAGTAATAAGCACATAACACTTACTTCCAAATATTTTGAAATAACTAATTTTAGGTATTCTATTATAATAAATTTCATAACTTGTTTTATTAAGTATAGGCCTAATTAGGGCTCTATTTAGTACATAGCAAGCCATGTTAGTGGCTTTGGCCCAAAAGTACTTTGGATGACTAAATTCTATAAGAAGTGTGCGAGCACATTCTTGAAGAGGCTGATTTTTCTGTTCCACTACACCATTTTGTTGTGGAGCTCTAGGAAATGAAAACTCATGTTTTATTCCTAGTTCTTCAGAAAATGTGAAAAATCTTGATTTTTAAATTCTCCTCCATGATCGGATCGAATTCGAGAAATCATATATCCTTTCTCATTTTGAACAAGTTTTAAAAACTTGCTAAAAATTTCTATGGTTTGGTCTTTAAATTTAAGAAAATATACCCATGTAAATCTTGAATAATCATATACAACTACAAGACAATATCTACTATCATTTAAACTACTTGTTCTAGTTGGTCCAAATAAGTCTAAATGTAAGAGTTCTAAAGATCTAGATGTAAAGACAATATTTTTGCTTTTGAAAAAACTTTTATTCAACTTACCAAGTGTACATGAATCACAAAAAATATTTGAACTAAACTTTTTCTTAGGCAATCCTTTAACTAATTCAAACTTGACTAAGTTATTTAAGTATTGGAAGTGCAAATGACCTAATTGTTTATGCCAAGTAAACATTCATCACTTGAAGCTACTAAACAATCATAAGTTGCATTTTTATCTATCTCAACAATATATATATCCTCTTATCTTTTTCCAATTAGAAGAATTTCATTTGTTATAATATCAAATATCTTAAAAAACTTAGCACTAAACAGAATATCATATCCTTTATCACAAATTTGGCTTACACTTAAGAGATTGTGTTTTAATCCTTTTACTAATGCAACATGACTAAAAGATGCATTACCTTTACCAATAATACCTGTACCTATAATCTGTCCTTTGTGGTTGTTCCAGATTGTAACGGAACCACCCTCTTTGTATGTTACCTCCGTAAAGAGTTCCTTGTTACCCATCATATGCTTGGAACATCCGCTGTCCATGATCCAAGTTCCTTTGTTTTTGTCCTACAAAACATGACTACCTTTGAGTTGATCCTCTTGGTTGCTCTACTATCTTTCTATAGGCATGTAGTCCTTCTTTGGTTCTCTTAAAGATATATCTTGATAAATCTACTTCTTCTTGACCTACAAAACAAGATTGAACAAGTTTCTTTGGTACCCATTTTTTCTTGGGTCCATGTTGGTTAGTTTTTGTTTTTATGGTTGAGTATGAAAGGTTCCTCACTTCTTTTTGACTAAATATATAATTAGTTTGTTTTCCTTTTGATGAACTAGCTTCATGAGAATATCCAAGGCCAAATTTGCAAGAAGAATATTTTTGTGTTGATAAGAGTCTATTTAAGTTTTCCTTCCCTTTAGTAAACCTAGCAAGATCTTCTAATTACCTTTCTGAAATATTTTTAAGATCTTGAACAATAGTTTCAAGAAGTGCTATTTTATTCTTTAAACTTTTAGTCTCATCACATAGAAAATTCTTTTCTTGCATAATCTTATCTTTCTCATTTTGAAGATCTTGATATTTTTCTTTAAGATCTTTATTTCCTAACTTAGTTTTTTTAAAAGTATTATATAGATCATCAAAAGCTTCTATAAATTCTTATAAAGATAAATCATTTACCTCATCTTCTAATGCCATAAGTCCAAGGCATGCAGCTTCTTCCATGGTTGAATCAGTCTCAGATTCACTTTTGCATGAGTCTGAATTATCCCAAGTGGCTTGCATAGCTTTCTTTTTCTTGTACTTGTTAAATGACTTCTTCGAATCCTTCTCTTGTTTCTTTTTGCTCCTGTCTCCATCCTACTTGAGAAGTGGACAATCCTTTCGAATATGTCCCTTCTTTTTCCATTGGTAGCAAATGATTGGTTCTACCTTTGAATCCTCTATTGATCCCTTTTTTCTAAAATTCTTGTTATATCTTAAAAATTTTCTAAACTTACGAGTAAACATCGCAAGGTCTTCATTTTCTTCATCACTATCTTCGGATCTTGAATACACTTTAAAAGCTAATTGCTTTTTCTTCCCTTCCTCCATTCCTTTCTTCTTTTGATTGAGCTTGGTCTCATATGCCATGAGATTTCCAAGAAGTTGATCCATGTTCAAGTTTTCAACTTCATTGGCTACTTCTATAGCTGTAACTTTAGGCTAAAAAATATTAGTCAAAGAGCGTAAAATTTTACCTTCAAGCTCACCTCTTATGACGGTCTTTTCTAGAGCCTTCAAGTTGTTGACAATGAAAGTGAAATGGGTGTACATATCATTCACACTTTCATTTTACTACATTTCAAATTTCTCGAATTCTTGGGTTAGTAAAACAACTTTGGAATTTTTACTTCATTGGTTCCTCCATGTGTAACCTTAAGAGTTTTCCTGATTTCATATGCACTTGTGCATTGAGAAATCTGGTTAAAGTCATCTAGGTTGAGTGCACAATATAAGGCATCCATAGCCTTAGACTTGAGTGAGAACTTTTTCTTATCATCATCCGTCAAAGCTCCATTTTCAGATTTCACCAGCCTTTCAAATGTTGTTTCCATCGTTTCCTAGAGAGAATAATCTCCCAACTAAAGGACAACTTCCATCCTCTGCTTCTAGTATGGGTAATTCGTACCATCAAAGTGAGGTAGTTTTGTTGTTGAGAAAATACAATTGTTGCTTGTTGCTACACCTTGGATGCCATTTGATCGTCTTGCATAGGCTTTAACACCTACACACAAGAATAAACAAGCCTCTGATACCAAATGTTAGTGGCACAAGAAGTAGGGTTGAATTGTGCAACAAAATTAAATTCAAACAATTGCAATAAGAACACTGGTATTTAGAGAGGAAACCCTTGTGGGAAAAACCTCTACCTAAATATCTCAATCTAGGATTTTACCCCTACCCAAGTAGGAATTACTAGCAACAAGTAATCTTACAAAACCCCTCTTCCTGGCAAACCTCAAGAAGAGTTTTGCCTCTCGACTAAGAGGAAACGGGAAACCCACAAATTAGGTACCGAAATAATCTATCAAAAAGCAATAAAAATCTATAAGCCTTGAATAAAAGAATAAGAATACTCCCTTCTTCAAACCTATGAGCAGTAGGAGGAAGAGTTGCTCTAAAAAACAATAACACAAGTGAAGCACATAAGAAAGCACACAAGAGAGCATGAATGAGATCAAGAGCTTTCAAATGAGTAGAGTGTAAATTTCTTTGTTGTAAATTCTTAAGGCTACCTACAGAGGTATATATAGGTGTAGGAGGTTAGATTTGAGCTTAGGTAGGCGTTGGAATTTGAATTGAATTGGAATAAATTGAGATAGAATGGCTATAAAGCATTAACTAAAATTTTGACTGTATCAGATGTCCAAAAAACCATGACAGGCGTCTGAAAATACTATTCCAGCCGTCTGAGAATAAACCAAGATGTATAACAAAACTCCTGGAAAGAAAAGTGATTATTGGATCAAATATAAGGTCATCTGAACAAAAATTAGAGATTTGAATATAAATGTTCAGACGTTTGAAAATGAAATTGGATGTCTGAAAAAGCATCAGAGATAGAGTGATCGTTACTGGAATGAAGTTAGACCCAAATAGTGATCTAAAGATATATGGTCAGACGTCTTGAAAAGAACTAGCAGATGTCTGAATAAATTTAAGGATGTCTGATGGCCTTCAACATTCCAAAATCAAAGTGTAATGGAAATACTTAATTGTGATCAATAAAACATTGGAAAGAAAGTAAACGTTGGACAGTTTTAGATAGCTCAAGAAAACGACAGACGTTTGAACAACTCCTAAGATTATGACCGTTGTTCTATAGAGTTAAAAAGATTATCAAAATCTCAAGGATGCATCTGAAAGTCAAAAACCAAACATCTTAAACTAATAATAGACGTTTGAAAAACTTAGATGACAAAGGTTGCAAGGTCTGGTAATGAATATAGGTTTTGGACATGATCTTGGACGTCTGGAGAAATGCATTAGATGTCTTAAAATTCAGACTCAGATGTCTGAAAGTAAAGAGAGACGTTTGAAAATCCAATAGAAGTAAGACTTTACAAATTAAAGAATGCGAGTGATATAAACATGTCTATATTACATAAAATGTCTATTTATGCATGTTATTAAGCATAGAATTTCATTTCATACTATAAATATTGCATAACATGCATCATCTCGCATTTAGATTAGTCTGAATAAAATGTAGGTTAATTGTCTCCTTTTTATGGTTAGGGACAGGGTGACTTTTTATTGGGGCCTCGGATCGAAGATCTAACCGTACGGATCTGAGCAGGGTGACGAATGGAGTTCAACGACTCCAAGATCACCCTAATCGGATATCAGTAGCATCAGATAGAGACTGAGGAACCTTAGAAGATCAAGGGCCAAGATGGTGTTAATCCACACTTCAGACGACAAATCCGATCACACGGATGGGTTCAGATCGACGATCGCAACCTAACAGCGTGAAAATCGATCCAATTTGATACCCGTGGCACCATCTACATCACTCAGAAGATGGATGGCCAAGATGGCGCCATGTGGGGCCATCTCAGCCGCCCAACCGGCCGCATGCACCCGCCTAAGCTCTTCTGGCCAGTGCTTCTTTGCCGTTGGATCAAGATCCAACGGCTGCGAGGAGCACGCGGTTGAGTTGAGCGCTCGACACAAATGCACCCGTAGTGTGTTGGTCGAGCGCCTTATCTAGACAAGGAGGCGCGGGATCGAGCCCCCGTAAGACTCAAATTGGAGCAGGTGCGTGATTAGCCATGCGATCAAGATCCAATGGTGCCGTGTGGTCGATAGCATCCACGTGCTATCTGATGCCCGTGCGTGATGTGGGATCTCACATGCAAGGCGCGCAGTTGAGGAGTGGTGAGGAGAGCTCTCAGCCGTTCGATCTCACGATTGGATGGCCAAGATTTGATGGACGTGGAGCACACGTTGAGGCGCGGAAGGTGAGCGGGCGTGCGAGTGCCGCCCACGAAGGCCACGTTCAGGCCTTTAATGACGGATAAATCCATCACTAAAGGTTCTGAATTAATGTTTTTCAAAATATAATGACCAAAATACCCTCACTCCTTACAACTATAAAAGGAGACCCTCTCCATACGAATTTCTCATTCCTTCCTTCTCTTCTCTCCCTCTCCAAAGCTCAAGAGAAGCTTGTTCCACACCTGGGATGCTCCTCAAGAGATAAAGTCAAATTTTCACCCCCATTTTGGAAGCGGATCCCGCGATGATGACAACGTACTACCTCGTTCCCGTTCTTCCTGCATTGGCCTCCTTCTTCCCACTCCGTTCTTCGTCTTCCAGGCATCATCTCATCCAGCTCATCCTTCAAGTGATCGTCAAGGAGGATAACTTCTCTCTCCCATTCCTTTTTCCTGCTTTCTAGAGTAGAATTTTCCTGCTTTCTAGTTGTAATAGTTTTCCTACTTTCTTGTGTAATTTCTCGCTTACTTAGTTGTATAAACATTTTGAAGTATCAAGTGGATGTTTTCTCTCTCTCTCTCTCTTTCTCTGAGTTTTTATAGTGCTTCATTTCATTGTAATTACTCTGCTTTTTAACAAAAACACGAAAAAGATATAAATGCGAATTTGGATCAACGTAGCCTCCATGAGTTCGACCCGGGATTTCCATTCTGGTATAAATTTTATTTGTTGAACTCGAGTTCTGTGCTATTCAAATTGTAATGACAGGTTTTCAAAATTGAATTCGATAGTGTAGTCCTACAAAATGTTGAAACGGTGAAGGACTACGTTATCGAATTTGATTTTGAAAACCTGTCGTTGTAATTTGAATAGCGAAGAACTCAGGTTTAACAAATAAAATTTATACCAGAATAGAAATCCTTGGTCGAACTCAGGGAGACTACGTCGATCCAAATTCGCAATTATATTTTTTTCGTGTTTTTGTTAAGAAGAGGAGTAATTACAATGAAATGAAGCACTATAAACAATTAAAGAAAGAGAGAAAGAGAGAGAGAGAAAACATCCACTTCATACTTCAAAATGTTTATACAACTAAGTGAGAAATTACACTAGAAAGTCGGAAAACTATTACAACTAGAAAGCAGGAAATTTCTACTCTAGAAAGCGGGAAAAAGGAATGGGAGAGAGAAGTTGTCCTTCTTGATGATCGCTTGGAGGATGAGCCAGATGAGACGATGCTTGGAAGGCGAAGAACATAACAGGAAGAAGGAGGTCGAAGAAGGAAGAACGGGAACAAGGTAGCACGTCATCATTGTAGCAAGATCCGCTTCCGAAATAGGGGCGAAAATTTGACTTTATCTCTTGAGCAGCATCCTGGGTGTGGGACAAGCTTCTCTTGAGCTTTGGAAAGGGAGAGAAGAGAAGGAAGGGATGCTCCCCACGAGATAAAGTCAATTTTCTGCCCCCATTTCGAAAGCGGATCCCGCGACAACGACGACGTGTTGCTCGTTCCCATTCTTCCTACCTCGACCTCCTTCTTCCCGCTGCATTCTTCGTCTTCCAGGTGTCATCTCATCCGGCTCGTCCTCCAAGCGATCGTCGAGGAGGATAACTTCTCTCTCCCATTCCTTTTTCCTGCTTTCTAGAGTAGAATTTTCCTGCTTTCTAGTTTTAATAGTTTTCGTACTTTCTATTGTAATTTCTTGCTTACTTAGTTGTATAAACATTTTGAAGTATCAAGTAGATGTTTTCTCTCTCTTTCTCTGATTGTTTATAGTGCTTCATTTCATTATAATTACTCTGCTTTTTAACAAAAACATGAAAAAAATATAATTGCAAATTTGGATCAATGTAGCCTCCCTGAGTTCAACCCGGGATTTCTATTTCAGTATAAATTTTATTTGTTTAACCCGAGTTCTTTGCTATTCAAACTACGATAGGTTTTCAAAATCTAATTTGATAGCGTAGTCCTTCACAATGTTGAAATGGCAAACGACTACGCTATCGAATTTGTTTTTGAAAATCTGTCGTTGTAGTTTGAATAGCGAAGAACTCGGGTTGAACAAATAAAATTTATACCGGAATAGAAATCCTTGGTCGAATTCAGGGAGGCTACGTTGATCCAAATTCGCAATTATATTTTTTTTGTGTTTTTGTTAAAAAGTGAAGTAATTACAATGAAATGAAGCACTATAAACAATCAGAGAAAGAGAGAAAGAGTGAGAGAGAGAAAACATCCACTTGATACTTCAAAATGTTTATACAACTAATTAAGCAAGAAATTAAACTAGAAAGCAGGAAAAAGTAATGGGAGAGAGAAGTTATCCTTCTCGATGATCGCTTGGAGGACGAGCCGGATGAGACGATGCCTAGAAGACGAAGAACGGAGTGGGAAGAAGGAGGTCGAGGCAAGAAGAATGGGAATGAGGCAGCATCTCGTCGTCGTCGTGGGATCTGCTTCCGAAATGGGGGTGAAAAATTGACTTTATCTCTTAAGCAGCATCCCGGATGTGGGACAAGCTTCTCTTGATCTTTGGAGAGGGAGAGAAGAGAAGGAAGGGATTCTCCTCAAGAGATACAGTCAATTGTTTGCCTCCATTTCGGAAGCAGATCCTGCGACGGCGACGACGTGCTGCCTCATTCCCGTTCTTTCAACCTCGACCTCCTTCTTCCTGCTCTGTTCTTCATCTTCCAGGCATCGTCTCGTCCGGCTCGTCCTCCAAGCGATCGTCGAGGAGGATAACTTCTCTCTCCCATTCCTTTTTCCTACTTTCTAGAGTAGAATTTTCCTGCTTTCTAGCTGTAATAGTTTTCCTGCTTTCTAGTGTAATTTCTTGCTTAGTTGTATAAACATTTTGAAGTATCAAGTGGATGTTTTCTCTCTCTCTTTGATTGTTTATAGTGCTTCATTTCATTGTAATTACTCCACTTTTTAACAAAAACATGAAAAAAATATAATTGCGAATTTGGATCGATGTAGCCTCCCTAAGTTCGACCCAGGATTTCTATTTCGGTATAAATTTTATCTGTTGAACCCGAGTTCTTCGCTATTCAAACTACAATGACAGGTTTTCAAAATCTAATTCGATAGCGTAGTCCTTTGCTGTTTCAACATTTTGGCACTGTTACCAGGGAGGCAACGATTTTCTGATCTTCTTTTCACATTTCATGCAGTTTATTGTCTTCTAACTTGCTTTTTCTTGTGTCTATTGTTTTGCAGAGACCTCCATCAAGGAATCGTCAAGCAGTAGATTGGAGTAAAGTGCAGTTGAAGACAACTGTAAGTGCCCCCATTCTTCCCCCCTTTATAGATTTCATTTGTCACATTAAATTCAAATTCCAATTAACCTAGGTGTTTGCATAAATCCTAGGATTAGTTTGGTTTGGATTTTCACTCACACTCATTTCACCCTCATTTATATAAAAGAAAAAAAATAAAAGGATAATTTTGTGGGGTAATTTTCAACATACACGCAACATACACCCACATTCAAGGCACTTAACCAACTTGATTTTCTTTTACTCAATCGGATTCTGATCTGTGGAACCGGTACACACAAATCAACAGATAAAAGAGTAGAAATCATTCTAGGTTAACCATTTTTGTGTGCCTAACCTAGTGGTGCAGTTGTGGCCAGTTGTTTGAGTTGTTTGGGCCGAACCACTCAACCTAAAATCAACTCATCAAGTAGCCTCTTCATAGAGTTTACAATCTAGGTTCATACCAGGCACTCCACTTTATTTCTGGTTTTAAATGAAAGCAATCTTCACCCATGCTTGAAAACCTAGTTTGCCTCAAACTTGATTAAAATCAACCTAATTCTAAACCCTAAAAGCTACTTACGCAAGATTTGAACATTAAAATCTACACATCACAAATAATCTTGCTTGAAAACCCTGGTTATGCATGCACTTACACATAATCAATCATTACGGGCATAACCCATTTTAAGGGCCCATCACATTCCATAAGCACTACAATCCCAGGCCTCAATAAAATCGAGTAGATGTTGGCCTTAAGGACTGATTCACTCTTCGGCGCCTAGTCTGAGATTATTTTCGATTAACCTACTTGTACTGATTAATCTGATGTCTAGTTAGGGGAGTAGCATGAAACGGCCGCAGTTGGGGGGTACACTAGGAACCGGAGGTGCAAGCTGAAGGAAGAACCTTCTCCCCAATCCCTCCTTCTAATTGGTTGGATTGACCAAATACAAGTAGATTAAATCATTTATAATCTTAAGGTGGGTTTTAGGAGTCTCTAGATCCTTAGGCTACCCCACTTAAGGACAGGCTTGTTTTGTTGTGCTGCAGGGTCTTTATCCCCAGTCCTTCTGACCTTTTCCTAGCTTATGCTGGGAAGACGATCATTGAATCCCCAATTGGAAGGACCACTAGAGCATTCTAGGAGATGTAAATTGGATTTTGGTCAAATTGATCCCATAGTCGATCAACAGCCTCCTCTACCCTGGGATCCACAGGAGGAATTCTGAAGGCAGCTAGAAGAAATGCAGAGAATGCAGGGCGCTCAACCCTTGAAGGATTTTTATGCTACTTCAAATTACGGGCAACGTCCCGGCGTCTAGATTCCGACCAGAGACGTAGAAATCAAGCCCCAGGTGTTAAGCCTGATCAAACATTACCATGGGCTTGGCTTTGAAGACCCGTTTCAGCACTTGGAAGACTTGACCACTTTGGTCCAGACCACCAAGGCACGAAACGTGAATGAGGAGCAAATGCTCATGAGTGTTGAATGTGTGAATCGCTCTGCTAACGTGTTTGGCTTTTGAAAACCTGTCGTTGTAGTTTGAAAGCGAAGAATTCGTGTCCAACAAATAAAATTTATACTGAAAAGAATTCTGGGTCGAACACAGGGAGGCTACGTTGATCTATATTCGCAATTATATTTTTTTAGGATTTTTGATAAGCAAGGCGATATAATTACAATGGAGCTATCAGACTAAAAGAAAGAGACAGAGAGAGAGAAGGAGAGAGAGAGAGAAAGAGAACATGCATTCAATATTTCAACTGTTTATACAATCAAACTAAATAAAAGTTACACTAGAAAGCGGGAAATCAATTACACTATAAAGTATGAAAATTTTACACTAGAAAAGCTATAAATAAGAATGGGAGAGAGAAGTTATCCTCCTCGACGATTGCTTGGAGGACGAGCCGGACGGGACGACGCCTGGACGAAGGAGAACCAAGCAGGACGAAGGAGGACGAAGCAGAAGAATGGGAATGGAGCAGCACGCCATCGTCGTCGCGGGATCCACTTCCGAAGGGGGACGAAAATTTAGACTTTATCTCACGAGGAGCATCCCGGGTGTGGGACAAGCTTCTCTTGAGCTTTGGAGAGGTAGAGAAGAGAAGGAAGGGATGAAAATTTCGTATGGAGGGGGTCTCCTTTTATAGTTGCAAGGAGTGGGGGCAAAATGGAAATTACAACTTTAAAATAATAAATAAGGGGTCTTTGGTGACGGATAAATTCGTCACTAAAGCCCCAACGTGGGCGTAGCTCTCACGCCCATGCGCGCCTCCTCAGCTGCCTGCTTCCTTAATGCCATCGCACGTTCATTGATTCTCAGCCGTCCGATCACGAGATCGAATGGCTTAAGATGCATCTCCGCCCGCTGCTGCTCCCACCTTGCCCGTGCGATCGCACGTGACGCCGCGCATGCAATAGCGCGTGAATGGTATCAGGCGCGTGTGGCCGTTGTATTGCGATATGATGGTTGATAAAGGTGTGCCTGCTCGCCTCAGAAATCGCTTGGCGGGGCTCGAACGCACGCCAGCACCTCGTGATAAGGCGCTGGACCGCTGCGCTGCCTCGCCCAAAAGGTCGCGCGAATGACTTTAAAGAGCCACGTCCACAGCCGTTGGATCGAGATCCAACGAAGGAGAGGGGGCAGGTGCATGGTCTTCATAGAATGCAAGCGACCGTTTGGGCGGCTGAGATGGCACCACGTGGCGCCATCTTGGCCGTCCATCTTCTGGAAGTTGTAGATGGTGCCACGGATGTCGGATTGACTCGATTTTTGTGTCGTTGGGCTGCGATCGTCGATCTGAATTCATCTGTGCGGTTGGATTTGTCATCTGAAGTGCGGAATTACATCATCCTGGCCCTTGATCTTCTAGGGGTCCCCGGTCACTATCTGATGCTACGGATGTCTGATTAGGGCGATCTTGGAGTTGTTGAACTCCAATCGTCACCCTGATCACATCCATACGGTTGGATCTTTGATCCGAGGCCCCGATAAAATGTTTGCCTTGTCCAAGCACATAAAAGGAGACAATTAACCTCCATTTTATTTAAACCACTCTAAATGCAAGATGATGCATGTTATGTAATATTTATATCATGAAATGCAATCCTATGCTTAAGAACATGCATAAATAGACATCTTAAGCAGTGTAAATGTGTTTACATCATATCCCCATGCCTATCTTTTGCTAGTCCCTAGCAAAAACTATATGCTATTTATAAAAGAATTAGGTTGGATTATTTGGACCTGAGTTATTTTCAATCATTAAGAAATTGTCTACTTAGGAACTGAACTTTCAAAGATACAACAGTGCCCGGGTATCAGCCAAAATGCAGACCGCCTCAAGCCTTGCCTTATTCAAAGGAAATTTTCTTTTTCTTTTTCTTTTTACTCTTTTCTAGTTTTTTTTTGGATTTTCAAATTTTAGGGTTTAAGAGTGGCTTTCTACGGCCATTCAACTCACCCAAGATTTGATGAGAACCCTAAGCTTTAAGCATCTTATTGTGATTGTGATAGACTCGTTGACCGGCAATTAAAATGGACTTCGGATTTCTACGCCTCTAGGTGAACTCAAAAAGAATTCTGTCTAAAGGTGTATCTTTACAACCGGTATCTTTCTCCGTACTTTTATTTTTTTACGGGATCAACACAAGGGTGAATCCAGTGTATATCTCCCCGGTTTATTCTACTTCTTTGCTTCTTCCTAAGTGTTTTGGGAAATTTTAGTACATTTACTGAGTTGGGTTTTGGACAATCGGTCGATGAGCTGTTACCACCGACAACTTGCCAGCCATACTCGTGCGGGGAAGTGTGGCTTATTTCTTTTTGTTCTTTTCTCCTTTTCTTTTTGATTTTTTTCTTTTTTTAAGTAGGTGGCTTCCCTGGTCTAAGATTTACCTAAGGGTAGGAAAAAGAGAAAGGTCCAGTGACTGGGCTCTGGACCACCTACTTATGGGCTGTTACCCACAATAACTTGCCAGCCATATCACCCTAGAAGGTTCATTAGCTACCCAATTTCCGTTAAAATCACCGAACAACGAGTCAGTGCAAAGAAAGTGTGTAGATGCTTAAGACTCAAAATTCCCTCAAATCAGAGGGCGGGTTGATAAGTCGTGTACTTATCACCCAAACTTATTTATTCCAATTACGATAGAATTAAGATGGCGAGGACTCAAAGACAAATTCACATTTTAGTGGATACATGGGCTAATTAAGTCCAAAGACTTGAAGGGTCTTTGTGTTCAAATCATAATGTAGTATTTCCTAAGATTGAAAATTTTCTTAAACCTAAATTCTCTTTCCTAATTCCGAATTTTTTTTTATAAAAGAAAATAAAACAAATCTGCGGAGCTGACGAATGAATTCAGAGATGAATATCCACTCCCCCATGCCTATCTAATGCAATGTCCATATTGTATTAAAAAGACATAAAATAGAGTGGAAAAGCGTAGAAAGCACCTGAATTGCGTGAATGCTAGGTCCACTCCGAGATGTAAACGAAAAAGAACTGTATATGTGCTGAGTTTAGTGCCTTCAGCTAGGCACACAATACAAGGAAAAGAAATGAAGAATTCACAACTGCAGGTCAGAATTAAAATAAATAGAAGAATCCTCTGACCTATCAACAGAGGTCCACAGATGTGGACCAGATTGTGGTGCAAACCCATCCCCCATAATCGAGAATATCTTAGGTTCTGGATGAAAATTACCCAAAACCTAAAATCAGAATGCAAGCGGGGTCGGGCCTGCGATTTATGAGGATGCAACCCAAGACCAAAAAGTCAGGTTACAGAGAATTGAAGCTCAAAAGGATAATCATTGAATGTGTGCTTGAGTTTGACATCCTCGAAACAAATGTCGTAAGGGTTCTGATTTGATGGCTTCAGTTTAAAAGGAACCCTTCGACTCAATCTTCCATTTCCTCCAAAGTTAACTTCCCAAATCAGAACTTCCCAGCTCCTATCCTCCTCATTCAGCATATCAAATTCCAGGACCTCTTGCATGTTAATCACCCTGTCTGAAATCTGCAGGTATAAATGATGTGGCAGAATCAGAATTGACTTGGGTCTAATTATCTCAGAAACAGAATTATCGATAAGCTCAACGGGGTGTAACTGATAATTAGGGCATTGAATTGAATCCTCCAGAAAATGTAATTCTGCATCTGTAATGTGTGCCCTAAGATCAGTTTCCTCAGTTATTGGGCTATCAAATGATCTATCAGATTCCTCAGGCCCAATCGTTTCACAGAAATCATGTTCAGAAAACTCGCGTGAGACTTCGCAACTTGAATCTTCACCATCAAAGAAATCAGGATCCATATCAATGTATGTCCCAAAATCATTTGTCACTTTCTGTTCCAAGGAGACATACGTTTCCTCGTAACCCGGCTCAGGGATCTCAGGTGAAGAAATCAGATCATCCTTAATTGGTTGCTTTAATTCAATCTGGTCAGCCTTGTAACACGTGTCCCCCCAACAAGTGCCTGAGCGGGTTCTGTTATTGGCTTTCCTGAAGAGGGTTCATCCTAGGAATCATTCCAAGATTGAATCAAAGAAACCACGAATCTCATCCTCAATTTCTCTAATTTCCCAAGTAGAAACTCACCCGGGCTCTTATCCTTAACATCCTGGAGCCAATCCAACAAAGACTTGTTTAAATCGTCAATCATTTCAATCAGGGGCTCCAATCTCTCAATGCAAGGTATTGGCTGAACTTCTAAAGATTGTATGATATTCCTCAAGTTAGCTGATGGGTCGGCCCGGATAGGTTGTTAATATGGGGATTTTATCGTTGAAATGTGTATAGTGGTTAACCTAATTCAGACCTAGCCATCTCTTTACAAAATTTTTAACCTGGCTTAATTGATTTTATCTTGTCACTTTTAGGCCTAGGGTCAAACTCAGGGAAGTGGGGTTCAAGTCGAGTTTCTACATTTTCCTTAAAACGCATCTCTTCCGTTCGTTTATTGTGTTTTTGGTATTTTTCTTATTTAGGTTTTTTTCTGGTAATCCTTGTTCTTGAGGCACACCCTCAAAATTGTGTCCTTGGCTTTTAGCTAAAACAGAGTTTCAAAACACGCCTTGCTACTTGCAAGATGGGGTACCTGCAAATCAAAGATTATCTTTTCACTTTTATACCTTTCTTTATCTTTTTACTAAGAAGGAAGCTAACAGATAGAAAGTAAATATAATAGCTATAGATATATATTTATATGTAGTATATATATAAAGGGGTGGGGGTGGAGGTGACGATGGAGTGTAGTATGATGAGAACCTCATCATAAGCCATAACTAGCTCTTTTTGACCCAATACAAAGGATAAAAGCTCCTACATATCTCAAGGAAAGGCTTAACTCAGAGAATTCTGAGTTTGAGAAGAAAACCAGTCATAAGGGGTAAAAGTGCAATTTTACCAGTATAATCTGCATACAGGGTAATTCAGGGCCCAAACACAGGTCAAAACAGCTTAATAAGAATAAAAGTGGGATGAGATGATCTAGCAAGGGCTACAGCACTTCCAAGGAACCAAATGATAATCTGTAACCCTAAAACAACCCACTTCAATTCACAAGGTTCGAGGCAAAGTAAAAATAGAATAAACCCTCTAAAATTCATAGAAAAATAATCTCTAGGGTTTAGAACCTTCAATTTGGCCCTTAGAACCCATTTTGACCTACATTGAGAACCATGCCCAATTAATAACTTAATTTGGGTCTTTACGCAAATTGACCGGTCAAACAAGGTTTAATATGAAAATGAAATTTACCATCAGATTCCTTAGGTTCTAATTAGTCATGTATAAAAACTTGAGCCTAAGAAGAAACCTCCTTGACCGACTTTACACTTTGGTCCTCATATATTTACTCTTTGGCCCTCAATTTTTGAACCCTCGCATTTAGGCCCCTAACTCTCCTTCGTTCTTTGCAAACAGGTCCCTCCTGCAAAACCCTGCCAGCACCATGCTCCGGCGACCTTGCGCGGAGCATGGCGCCGCGCAGGGTGAGGTGGAGGACCTGGCATGTATACCGGGGGTGCCCTGCGTCGTCAGCCGTCGCAGGAGCACCCCCATGGTCATTGTAGGCCACCATACCGGCCGTGCGAACGCACGGACGGTATGGGTTCATATTCCGACCATTCTCCGGCGAGGGAGACACGTCGTCTCCCTCCGCCTTCCTCCCTGCTTCAACCCTATAAATACCCCCCGCCGCTCCACCGACCAAAGCAGCCTGGATCTGACGGAGAAAACCCCCAGCTTTCTTCTCTTCTTCCTCCGGCAGACGCTCACCAGCTCCGGCGACTTCCTCCCCCTCCACCTCTTCGCTCTGCCGCAATACCAGCAGCAGAGACCTCCTCCCCTGCTCTTTCCGCGCCACGCCGCACCCAGCTGGCGCCTCTCCAGCCCTCTGCTCGCCGCCGCCCCTCTCTCTGAGCATCGTCTTCTCCGGCGACAGTCGATACGACTGTCGCCCTGTTCCTCCCCCTTCGTCCCTGCAGTTAAGTTAGACCTACTCCCCTTCTCCTCCTCTTTCTTTCCCCGCTTTCAATTTAGTCAATTAAACCCTCGACCGCTCCTGTTCACCCTCATCCTCTCCGCCTCCGACCACCCTCCGGCGAGCCGCTCCCATCACCTCAGCGACCCACACGGCTCGCCGACCACCGCAGAACCTCCGCCTCCTCACCCTGATCCTCTTCCGCCCCTCCACTTCCCACCAAACACCCTCTGCAGATCCACCGAACACACCCACTCCCTCGCTCACAGTTTGACCTAGGACGACCTGTTAGCTCCATCTCGCCCCCTGCAGACCCCCTGACCACCTTCGCCGTGCCACGGCGAAGGTTCCCCGCCTGTCTGATTTGGCCGAGAGGTCGTTCTATTGATTTCAGGTTCCAGGCCTTGACCGCCATTGGCGAGGAAGCTCGAAGCTTGCTCGAGGTTGCTCCAAGCCTAGATATCCCAGGTTGAAGAGCCACGGCCAGCGCGAAAGAGTCTTGCGCACACACCCTGGCCCTCAATTGGAGTTGCGCGCCTCAACAGCTGTTGCAATTGGAAGCACCATCCCTGCTGCAGGCGTGAGAGAAATGGGGTGCGCGGATAGTCCCACCTCGGGAGTTTCTGAAGCCACACACCCACATAAATTGCAAAAGTGCCACCATCTGTTTGCCTCAGTTACCACGGGGTGAGGTCCCTCTCACCCGACCCGACCCGACTCGGCCTCGTCCGTGACCACGCTCCGCGGACCTGGCCCGACCCGATTAGACTGACCTGCACTCCTCGCCCACCACGCACGCCGGTGGGCCTGGACCCGGGCCTGACCCGAACCCGATTACCCGGTAGCGCTCTGGGAGAGCTTCCGAAGAGTGATTTCAGAGAGAGAGATACGCGGGGGAGGGGGGTAGAATAGGTTTTTGCCTCTTGACGAAAAAAAACTCTGAAGTGTGCAGGCCAAAGAAGAAGAAGCAGACCCGCTGAAGAAGAAGGAGCTGCTGCACTGTAGCGAAGGCATCGTTAAGTCGTCTCAGCACCGGGGCAGACGACGGAAGGTCAGCAGCCAGAGCAGGAAAGAAGACAGGCTGAAGAAGAAGGAAGAGCAACGGCCATCGCGAAAGAAGAAAAAGAGAGGTCAAGGCAGGTGAAGACAAAGAAGAAGAAGGAATGAAGAGAAGCAAGAAGCAAGAAAAGAAGAAGACGATCTGAAGAAAAAGAACGAAAAGAAACAAGGAAGAACAGAAGAAGAAGAGCACGAGGGGAAGATCTGAAGAAAGCAGAAGAAGAAGAAGAAGAAGAAGAACAGGAAGAACCAAAGACAAAGAGGAAGAAAGAAGAAAAGAAGAAGAAGCCAAATTTTCATCTCTCTCTCTCTCTCTTTATTTTTGTAATAGAACTTGTATATCTCTAGAATACAACTTGCTCCCTGAGTTCGACCTCGGGAACTCTTTTATTTTTTTCCGAGTAAAAAATTTTTATATGAAACGTTGGTAACAACCAGCTTTACTACAACGATATAACTGAACGCCGACGCTTTCATTTTGGCGCCGTTGCCGGGGAGCAACGGCTATTCTAGAGGTAAACATTCCTGTATCTTTTAATTTCTGATAATCTCCTCTCTTTTGTGCAGCTACAGGAACTCAAGAAGACAAGCAACCACACAACCACTCCAAAGACAGGTAAATCTTTTCTCTCACTATTAACCCCTACACTCTAAAGAGGAAGAAAAGAAAAGAACAAGCAATATAGGGCTAACCTGTCTTCCATACTTAGTAACCATAAAAAGTTGCATGTTTTCAACTCATCACTCCTGCACACTATTAAGGGTATTTAAGGGCTAACACATTCTTGCTTGAGCCCTAATTGCCCAACAAAGAGTTAAATGGACCAAGTAGAGCCAACATAAGGTCAAACATTAGGATTTCAGTAGAGACACACCCCTTAATCAAGAATTGAGGAAATCCTAAAGAGGTGTGCCCAAGCCATTGATTGAAAATAATTAACAAGAAAAATCCTAAACAATTGGCTCTCTCTAAACACTTGAACCCTAAAAGACAGGACCTAAAAGCTCTTAAAGAAAACAATAGGTAAAGTTGACCCCTTGGGTTAACCAACCTTAAATTAGGTCACTCTTTGCACTTAAAAAGACTAAAGTTCAAGTGAAACCTTAAGCACCCTGATCTTAAAATTGGTAGACTTAAGAGGTCAAGATCCCCATTCTGGTCTACCTGGAACCGCAGTGACAAGAGAGGTCAGGTGGGGGAAACCCTGTAACCCGTGGGGACGCTCTACCGTGTAGGGGTCTTCGCGGGACTCTCCCTCTCTGGCTGCCCAGGTAATTCTCAGGTGGACGATCTTTCTGATCAAGGGGTCCATCTGCCCCGCACCTCTATAGTCACCCAACACATTTTTGGGTGTCTTGATTGGGTCCAGCACCTTCTAAACTTACCTCTCCCAACTGTGCATGTACGGAAGGAGGTCTCTAAGACCACCCTTAAGACCTCCTTTAGAAATTCACTCTCGTCAAGGCCAAGCCTCGACGCCCGTGTTTGTGCAGCAACACCCTAACATTATTCTCTCTTCTGATTCAGAACCAAGTTCTTCTTCTTCCCCCATCATGGCTCAGCCAGTTGAGGAAGAAAATAATCTGGAACACCAGCTCCAGCGACTCAATGACCTCTTCCAAAACTTCGTGCACCCACCGCAGCGTCCTATGATGCGGGACCACTACAATCCTGCTGCGGTGGCCATTGAGCCTCGAGTTAGAATCCCGATTGGAGGACCTGATTCCGAACTAAAGCCCAACATGATTCACGCTATACCTAAATTCCATGGGCTTAATTCTGAAGATCCTTTCCAGCACATCAAACAGCTTAAGCATCTGGCCCACACTTTTGGATCAGATGCGCAAAATCGGGATATTCTTCTCATGAAGATGTTCTCCTTTTCTCTTATGGACAAGGCCGCCCATTGGTATCAAACTCAGACCCGGCCGATCAACACTTGGGAAGAACTTCAATCCGAGTTTTTGAAAAAGTTCTTTCCCGTTGGTCGGACCAACGCCTTGCGCCATCAGATTACACACTTCACTCAACAATCAGGAGAACCTCTCCATGAGGCATGGGATCGTTTTCAGGATCTCATGAGAAAGTGCCCCCATCACGGAGTTCCTAAATGGGAACAAGTCCAATCTTTTTACCAGGGACTCCGTGAGGACATCCGCCTTTTCGTCAATGCAACTTGCGGAGGAAACATCATGGGTCAACATGAAGACACCGTATGGGAGATTCTCGAAAACATGTGCGAGAACTCCATCAACAATGACTCCATGGGATTATTCGACAGGACGAATACCCGCGCAGCGACGAATCTTAAGGGAGCACATGAGACGCAGGGCCTGTCCGCATCAGTCGACCTGGAATTAATGGCCAGTCGATTGGACAAGGTCTCAATTATTGAAAAGAAGGTGGATGAGCTGACTCAGCACTTGCAGCGAGCCACCTCTGCGCGTAACTCCTTTGCACAACCTCCTTCCACACAGGAGACTGTGCAAAACATCCTACACCGATCCTCCCCTGGGATGGATCCATATCCATCCCCATCTGATTCTTGGACTGGAAGATCATCCGATCCTTTCTTCACCAGCAGGGGGAACTCCATTCCTCCTTTCCCTGATTCTCAGGAGGTTCCTCAGACCTGCGAGGACCTCAACGCCATCCAGAACGACCCATTCTCCAACACTTACAACCCTGGATGGCGAAACCATCCAAATTTTCAGTGGGCGGGAAATTCTCAAACCCAAAGACCACCTTTTCAGTCCCGCCCACAGCCCTCTCATCACTACCAGCCGCCTCAGCCTCGGCCCAACCCTACTTATCCATCAGGGCCAAATCAAGATCAAATGTCCTTAATCCTTCAGACTCTGGCTGACATTCAAAAATCGAATGCGGCCATTCAAAAACAGCACAAGGACGAGCTTACTGAAGTTAAAACTCAGCTGGCCCAGTTGGCAAATTCTCGCCAGCCAGGCACACTCCCTTCCCAACCCCTTCCTAACCCAAATAACGTGCCAACCCAGAAGCGCGTTATGAATCCAAATTTAGGCCACGCTCAATGGATTTATCAGGCCCCTACTGCCCCATCTCCAGACGAGATGGAAGCCTCTACTTCTCGTACGGGATTTCAGCAGCAGCCACCCCTCCTACCAAATCCAAACCAAAATCAGGCCGGATTAAATTCTGTAACAACACGTAGTGGTAAGACAACTCAGGACCAGCATTATCCAAACCACGCCCAGCCTGATAACCATGACCCTAGGATAGTTATCCAAGGTACCGCTGTTCCAGACCCACAACCAGGACCTATCCTAGAGGAACCAACCAAGATCCCGTTTCCCGAAGCCCTGACCAAGGGAAAGAAGACCACCAAACCCGTGGCCCCTGAGGAGGACCTGGTCAAGCTCTTTGAGCAGGTCCACATAAACATCCCCTTGATGGATGCAATCCGCCACGTACCAGCTTACGCACGATTTCTAAAGAATATATGTACACCCCAGCGTAAGCCGCGAACCAAGGGAGGGAGCCCAATTGTTCTGTCAGAGCAAGCCAGCTCTGTAATCCTTAGTAGACTCCCACCCAAGGCAAAAGATCCTGGAACTCCCCTGATCTCCTGTAAGATAGGTGGTACCCAATTTGACAGAGCATTGTTAGACTTAGGTGCATCTATAAATCTGATACCCACATCCTTACTTGACCATCTGGAAGAATCTGAGCTGAAACCAACTGAGGTGACATTACAATTAGCAGATCGATCTATAAAGTCACCAAAAGGGATTCTCGAGGATGTTATCGTAAGAGTGCGGGATTTCTATTTTCCAGTGGACTTTATAGTCTTAGACATGGATGCACCTGAGAACCCTAGGGATACACCAATCATTCTAGGGAGACCTTTCTTGGCTACTGCTAGAGCCAACATCAGCTGTGAGGAGGGCCAAATAGAGCTTAAGTTTGGAGATCAAACACTGAAAATTGATATATTTAAGGCCCAACAAGGAATTAATTGCGGCGTCATCGAGCAAATTTGTGACATCAAGACTTTGGTTGATGAATCACACCCCCAGAATGACTTGAGTATGCCTCATCAACCACAGAAGGATCTTGACCCGCAAATAGAGGAGTCAAATCCAGATGTAAACCCAGTAACTCCCACCCTTGAACCTCACATCTATACTGAACCACCCGCTGCTGCTGAAAACCCCATCCTTGAACTGAAACCCCTTCCTGCTCATTTGAAATACATCTTTTTGGGTTCTAATCAGACCCTTCCTGTGATCATCAATTCCAACCTCAATCCTGAACAGGAATCCCGTCTGATTGTTGTCCTCCAGCAACATCGCAGAGCCATCGGATGGACCCTCGATGATTTGACTGGAATAAGTCCCTCTTATTGTACTCATCATATCTATTCAGAAGAGGGCACACGACCTTCTCGTGAAATGCAGAGACGCTTAAACCCCAATCTGCAGGAGGTCGTGAAAAAGGAGATCATCAAGTGGTTAGATGCCGGGATCATCTACCCGATCTCCGATAGTCGTTGGGTGAGCCCAATTCAGGTCGTGCCTAAGAAGGCAGGACTCACCACTATAACGACTGAGACCGGAGAAATCATTCCTACCCGATTAGCCAACTCGTGGAGAGTCTGTATAGATTACCGTCGACTCAATTCCTCCACGAAGAAGGATCATTTCCCACTACCCTTCATTGATCAAATTCTCGAAAAATTAGCGGGAAATAGGTTCTTCTGCTTCCTTGACGGGTACTCCGGTTATAACCAGGTGGCAATCCATCCTGAGGACCAAGAAAAGACCACGTTCACCTGCCCCTTCGGAACGTACGCTTTCCGAAGGATGCCTTTCGGTCTTTGCAATGCACCCGCTACTTTTCAGCGATGCATGCTTGCCATATTCTCAGATATGGTAGGTGATTATCTGGAAGTCTTCATGGATGACTTTTCAGTTTTCGGAGCATCATTCGACGATTGCCTCCAACACTTGGTCCAGATACTCAGGCGGTGCATCGACGTGAATTTGGTTCTTTCCTGGGAAAAGAGCCATTTCATGGTGCCTGAGGGAATTGTCCTGGGACACTCAATTTCGGAGAAAGGTATCCAAGTGGATCGAGCTAAGGTTAATCTGATTTCTCGCCTTCCTATGCCTAGCTCGATCAGGGACATCCGCTCCTTTTTAGGGCATGTCGGTTTTTATCGGCGATTTATCCCTGATTTTTCAAAAATCGCACGCCCCCTGACCACTCTTCTCTCCAAGGATGTTCCCTTCGAAATCTCCAAGGAATGCACTCAAGCATTTGAAATCCTGCGTGACCGAGTCACCCAAGCCCCGATCCTACAGTCCCCTGATTGGTCTCAACCCTTTGAGATCATGTGTGATGCATCCGACTTCGCTGTAGGAGCGGTTTTGGGGCAGAAAAATGACAAGAAACCTGTGGTCATTTACTACGCCAGCAAAACACTCGATGAGGCTCAGCGTAACTATACAGTTACTGAGAAAGAGCTGCTAGCTGTAGTATTTGTCCTAGAGAAGTTCAGATCGTACCTTCTGGGTTCCCATGTCATCATATACTCGGATCACACGGCTGTGAGGCATCTCCTTGCAAAGAAGGACGCGAAACCTCGATTGATCCGATGGATCTTGCTGTTGCAAGAATTTGACCTCGAGATTCGCGATAAAGCGGGAAAACAAAACGTGGTAGCTGATCACTTGTCCCGTCTTCCTTCTGAAATGATAGACCCTTCCGGACCCATCACTGAGCATTTTCCCGATGAGCACCTGCTGACTATTGGTACTAGCCTTCCATGGTTTGCTAATATTGTAAATTACTTGGCATCTCATCAAACCCCGTCCGATTGGCCGAAGGCCAAGAAAGAAAAATTACGCTCCGATGCCAAGTATTACATTTGGGAGGACCCGTACCTCTTTCGCATAGGTGCCGATCAGATCATCCGGAGATGTGTCCCGGAAGGGGAAGTCAACAATATCCTCTCTTTCTGCCATGACCAGGCATGCGGTGGCCATTTTGCCGGGCATAAAACCGCATCAAAAGTCCTCCAGTGCGGCTTCTACTGGCCCACACTGTTCAAAGACGCATACAGTCATTGCAAGGCATGCAGTCGTTGCCAGACTTTGGGCAACATGAGCCATCGCGACATGATGCCTATGCAACCGATTCTAGTATGCGAAATCTTTGATGTTTGGGGGATTGATTTTATGGGCCCCTTTCCTGTTTCGGATGGTTTCGAATACATTCTGTTGGCTGTGGACTACGTGTCCAAATGGATCGAAGCCATACCGACCCGAACCTGTGATCACAAAATCGTTCTCAAATTCATTCATCAACACATTTTCTCAAGGTTCGGGATTCCTCGTGCAATAATCTCTGATGGGGGGACCCATTTCACAAATGCTCAGTTTAGGTCACTGATGACCAAATACGGGGTGTCTCACCGAATCTCTACTCCTTACCACCCCCAAACTAATGGTCTAGCTGAGCTGTCGAATCGGGAGATCAAGAAAATCCTGCAGGTCACTGTTCGACCTGACAGGAAGGACTGGTCGTCCCGACTTCCGGAAGCATTGTGGGCCTATAGGACCGCCCACAAGACCCAATTGGGCATGTCTCCCTTTAGATTGGTGTACGGAAAGGCATGCCACCTTCCCGTCGAACTGGAGCATAAAGCCTATTGGGCAGTACGGAACTGTAATCTAGATCTTTCCAAGGCTGGGACCCACAGAAAACTCCAAATCAGCGAGATCGATGAATTGCGCATAGACGCGTACGAGAACTCGCAAATCTACAAGGAGCGGGTTAAAGCCTTCCACGACAAACACATCTCGAGAAAGATCTTTCATCCTGGTCAAAAGGTCCTACTCTTTGATGCCCGACTCAAACTCTTCCCAGGAAAACTGAGATCTAAGTGGGTCGGACCATATTTGGTCCGACAGGTTTTTGGAAATGGAGCAATCGAAATCAGTCCACTCAGCCACGATTCTGAACCTTTCATCGTGAATGGTCAAAGACTCAAGCCGTTCATTGATGTAACTTCTACTGATTTGGCTGAGGCATCTTATATCCTCCTTTCCCCTTGAGCTTATTGCGCCCAGCCGATGGCGTAAAACTCAGCGCTTAACGGGAGGCAGCCCGTCATTCTCTTTGAAAACCTGAAACTTGTTCGGACACCTTTCAGCACTCGAAGTTCACCCTGAACTAAGACCCCCTAGGTTACAATGAGGACATTGCAAATCTTAGGCATGGGGGGGTAGGAAAGTGCAAAAACTTGTAAGAAAAGGTTTCAAACAAAAAAATTCACATATGCCAAAAATACCATAAAAATTAAAAAAAATTTTCGAAAAAGAATAAGAGGAAAAGAGGAGAAGGAAAATTTTGTGAAGGAGAAAAGAAACAAAATGAAAAAGGAGCACAAAATTATAAGAAAAGTTGATAGTCATTAGTAAGGAACTAAGGAATTAACCTAAGTTCTAGACCTCATTCAAGAAAATAACTGAAAAGTGCACAATGAGATTAGTAAGAATGCAAACCTTAGGCATTCTTGAATAGACTCTTAGTACTCATTAAGATCTGGACACTCCTCAAGAGGTTGAGGAAAATGAAAAGCTGAAGTATTAGGTCTAAGGCTTAGGAAGTATTCGGCCTCGTTAACTAATTTTTGGTTTACGGGACTCAGTAACCTAAGCACCCTAATCTCACACACAGCCTGGTTCAGTAAGCGTAAAAATCAGAATCACGCAGAAGCGTCGCAAAAATCTGAAAAGAACACCTAGAATAGGAATGGCCGATCAACACAAGTTGATTTGGACGAGTTCCCAGCGCGGAGAGGCGGAAAATCCCCTCGAAGATGCGTAACAAAATATCATCTCCTCGGTGCTTGTCTCTTAGGATATTTACATATCCTACGGGGGGCATGTAAGCACTCTGCTGGTTCAGATTCCATGGATGGCATTATCTCGAAGTGTCAATTGCCAGGGTCTGGATTCGGCCACGGAATACCATGGATGGGATTATCTCGAAATCTCAATAGCCAGGGTTCCGGGGGTTGCCATGGGCGGTGCTATCTCGAAGCATCGATCGCCAGGAACCCTTGAGGATTGATGATGGGAGCAAGGAATCTGATACAGACCGTGTTGAAAAGCTAATCCTAGGCTAGAACTAAAAAGAAAAAGAGAGAGAAAACTCTCCAAACAGAAAAAATTTTCTATCTCTCTCTTACAAAATGCACTGCGAACTGGGCCAGGGCTAAAATCATTTCAAGCACGGGTGCTTTAACCACGAAGTCCAATAAACCTTAGGTTAGTTCTTGCGGGCCTTAAAAACCTTTGCTAAAAGACTGAGGCTAAGGCTAGACAGATTTGGATCTTGATTGGTACTAGAGTATCTTTTAGGCCTATGGTCAGCATTCTAACCTAATCTATGCTCAAATAAAAAGGCACTTATCTAAAACCATTGAAAACTTCATGGTCTAGAACAAGGGTTGAAACCTTAAGTTTTTTGCTAAGGGACTAGCAAAAGCTAGGCATGGGGGTATGATGAGAACCTCATCATAAGCCATAACTAGCTCTTTTTGACCCAATACAAAGGATAAAAGCTCCTACATATCTCAAGGAAAGGCTTAACTCAGAGAATTCTGAGTTTGAGAAGAAAACCAGTCATAAGGGGTAAAAGTGCAATTTTACCAGTATAATCTGCATACAGGGTAATTCAGGGCCCAAACACAGGTCAAAACAGCTTAATAAGAATAAAAGTGGGATGAGATGATCTAGCAAGGGCTACAGCACTTCCAAGGAACCAAATGATAATCTGTAACCCTAAAACAACCCACTTCAATTCACAAGGTTCGAGGCAAAGTAAAAATAGAATAAACCCTCTAAAATTCATAGAAAAATAATCTCTAGGGTTTAGAACCTTCAATTTGGCCCTTAGAACCCATTTTGACCTACATTGAGAACCATGCCCAATTAATAACTTAATTTGGGTCTTTACGCAAATTGACCGGTCAAACAAGGTTTAATATGAAAATGAAATTTACCATCAGATTCCTTAGGTTCTAATTAGTCATGTATAAAAACTTGAGCCTAAGAAGAAACCTCCTTGACCGACTTTACACTTTGGTCCTCATATATTTACTCTTTGGCCCTCAATTTTTGAACCCTCGCATTTAGGCCCCTAACTCTCCTTCGTTCTTTGCAAACAGGTCCCTCCTGCAAAACCCTGCCAGCACCATGCTCCGGCGACCTTGCGCGGAGCATGGCGCCGCGCAGGGTGAGGTGGAGGACCTGGCATGTATACCGGGGGTGCCCTGCGTCGTCAGCCGTCGCAGGAGCACCCCCATGGTCATTGTAGGCCACCATACCGGCCGTGCGAACGCACGGACGGTATGGGTTCGTATTCCGACCATTCTCCGGTGAGGGAGACACGTCGTCTCCCTCCGCCTTCCTCCCTGCTTCAACCCTATAAATACCCCCCGCCGCTCCACCGACCAAAGCAGCCTGGATCTGACGGAGAAAACCCCCAGCTTTCTTCTCTTCTTCCTCCGGCAGACGCTCACCAGCTCCGGCGACTTCCTCCCCCTCCACCTCTTCGCTCTGCCGCAATACCAGCAGCAGAGACCTCCTCCCCTGCTCTTTCCGCGCCACGCCGCACCCAGCTGGCGCCTCTCCAGCCCTCTGCTCGCCGCCGCCCCTCTCTCTGAGCATCGTCTTCTCCGGCGACAGTCGATACGACTGTCGCCCTGTTCCTCCCCCTTCGTCCCTGCAGTTAAGTTAGACCTACTCCCCTTCTCCTCCTCTTTCTTTCCCCGCTTTCAATTTAGTCAATTAAACCCTCGACCGCTCCTGTTCACCCTCATCCTCTCCGCCTCCGACCACCCTCCGGCGAGCCGCTCCCATCACCTCAGCGACCCACACGGCTCGCCGACCACCGCAGAACCTCCGCCTCCTCACCCTGATCCTCTTCCGCCCCTCCACTTCCCACCAAACACCCTCTGCAGATCCACCGAACACACCCACTCCCTCGCTCACAGTTTGACCTAGGACGACCTGTTAGCTCCATCTCGCCCCCTGCAGACCCCCTGACCACCTTCGCCGTGCCACGGCGAAGGTTCCCCGCCTGTCTGATTTGGCCGAGAGGTCGTTCTATTGATTTCAGGTTCCAGGCCTTGACCGCCATTGGCGAGGAAGCTCGAAGCTTGCTCGAGGTTGCTCCAAGCCTAGATATCCCAGGTTGAAGAGCCACGGCCAGCGCGAAAGAGTCTTGCGCACACACCCTGGCCCTCAATTGGAGTTGCGCGCCTCAACAGCTGTTGCAATTGGAAGCACCATCCCTGCTGCAGGCGTGAGAGAAATGGGGTGCGCGGATAGTCCCACCTCGGGAGTTTCTGAAGCCACACACCCACATAAATTGCAAAAGTGCCACCATCTGTTTGCCTCAGTTACCACGGGGTGAGGTCCCTCTCACCCGACCCGACCCGACTCGGCCTCGTCCGTGACCACGCTCCGCGGACCTGGCCCGACCCGATTAGACTGACCTGCACTCCTCGCCCACCACACACGCCGGTGGGCCTGGACCCGGGCCTGACCCGAACCCGATTACCCGGTAGCGCTCTGGGAGAGCTTCCGAAGAGTGATTTCAGAGAGAGAGATACGCGGGGGAGGGGGGTAGAATAGGTTTTTGCCTCTTGACGAAAAAAAACTCTGAAGTGTGCAGGCCAAAGAAGAAGAAGCAGACCCGCTGAAGAAGGAGCTACTGCACTGTAGCGAAGGCATCGTTAAGTCGTCTCAGCACCGGGGCAGACGACGGAAGGTCAGCAGCCAGAGCAGGAAAGAAGACAGGCTGAAGAAGAAGGAAGAGCAACGGCCATCGCGAAAGAAGAAAAAGAGAGGTCAAGGCAGGTGAAGACAAAGAAGAAGAAGGAATGAAGAGAAGCAAGAAGCAAGAAAAGAAGAAGACGATCTGAAGAAAAAGAAAGAAAAGAAACAAGGAAGAACAGAAGAAGAAGATCACGAGGGGAAGATCTGAAGAAAGCAGAAGAAGAAGAAGAAGAAGAAGAACAGGAAGAACCAAAGACAAAGAGGAAGAAAGAAGAAAAGAAGAAGAAGCCAAATTTTCATCTCTCTCTCTCTCTCTTTATTTTTGTAATAGAACTTGTATATCTCTAGAATACAACTTGCTCCCTGAGTTCGACCTCGGGAACTCTTTTATTTTTTTCCGAGTAAAAAATTTTTATATGAAACGTTGGTAACAACCAGCTTTACTACAACGATATAACTGAACGCCGACGCTTTCAAGCACTATGTTGAATCAGTCGACGTCTAGAGAGACGCAACCAACACGACTAGGTGCCGCGTGGAGTGTGGATGAAGGATGGATGATGTATGGGACCACGCTTTTTTTTGTACGCGTGTATCAGGGAATATCAGCAACTAGTGCAGATATTCCCGCGATACATCGTATAGTAAATAACGTGAAAATATATGTACATATGTATGTATATAAGTAAATATATCTATATATATATAAATGTATAGTTATATATGTATAGATATATATATATATATATAGATATATATGTGTTTATATATATAGGTGTATATATATATATATATGTATATAAGTATATATATATGTATATAGATATTTATATATGTATATAAGTATATATATATATTACTATATAGATATATATATATATATATGTATGTATATATATATGTATATAGATATGTATCTACATATGTATATAAGTATATATATTATATATATATGTATATATATATATATGTATGTATATATATATTTATATATATGTTACTATAAGTGTGTGAGTGTGTGTGTGTGTGTTGGTATAGGTGTGTGTGCGTCGGTGAATGTGTGTGTGTTGCTGTGAGTAAAAAAAAAAGAGAGAGAGAGCGGGCGGCAGAGAGGGCGGACGCGCGCGGGAGTACTCGCGCCAGAGAGAGAGAGGGCGAGAGAGCTGGTGATGGCGTGAGTTAAGACGCCTATGGATGGCGGCAGACATCTGGAGCCGCGTCGTCTGCAGGCGGCGCCCGACGTCTGGAGGTCGAGTCGTCTGCAGATGGCTGCCGACGTCTGATGGTCGCAGATGCAGGCGCGTCTTCGCGCGGAGAAGGTGAGGCGTCTGCAGGCCGGGTGCGAGGAAGTAGAGCGGGCGATGGCGTGCTCGGAGAGGGCTGCGGGGAGTCTGCAGTCGGTCGCGGAGGGTTGCAGAGGTTGGCAAGGGGCGGTGAGAGGGCCTGGCCGGCCGCTGCAGTGCGCGCAGCGGCCGGTAGCGGGTGCAAGGGCAGAGGCGACAGAGTAGAGGACGGAGCGGAGAAGTGACCTGCAGGCACGCGCGGAGGGCTGAGCGCCTGCGGGGAAGGTCGCGGAGGAGCGAGGGGAGCTGCTGCTGCTTCAAGCTTCGGACCTTGAAGCGGCAGTAATGGCGTGGAGATGAAAACGAAAAGAAAAGAAGACACCACGCCCACCTGCTCGTTGAAGAGCTGGGCGGTGGTGTTCCCACTGTGGTGGTGAGCACCACAGTGGGTTCTCCTGCTCGTCGGGTGTCTCCTCGAAGGAGGGCCGACGTATGGGAGGGGAAAATGGTGGAGGAAGGAGGTGGACTGCGGGTATTGGTGCAGCAACTGCGTGTCTCCTCCAGTTCGCGAGGAAGAGGTTGTGGCTTTAGATAGAGGAGGAGAGCGTGGCTGCAAGCATGGCTGCAGCAGGGGGGATGGCGTGGGAGTGGCAGTCGCAAGGAATGGCTGCTGCAGGAGGCATGGCATGCATGTGGGCGTGGGAAGAAGAAGGCAGCGGTGGGAATGAGAAAAAAGAAGAAATCAAGAGGAAAAATAAAAAGGTGGAATTTGCAAGGAGGCACTTTAGATAAAATGTGAATTACGAAGCAATTTATTTATTTCTCCTCCTCTCATGATTAAATGCATGCATGCAAGCATTTTTACAAATGCAACTACAGGATTATAATATACATAGTTAATGCTAGAAAATAGTACAAGAAGGCATTATTATAGGCGTGTTTTGAGGTGCAAACATTAGCCAGAACCTTATCTTGAACCTGGTTAACCTGAACCAAATGAGTTGGTTCAGGGTTGGGCGGGTTTGACATCAATGCAAAGGAATTAACGAATTGAGATTCGTTATACCCTTCCTGATAATAGGTCATTTCAGATTGTTGAAAATATGGTGATGACCTAAAGGTAGTGAAATCAGAGGATGGGTAAGGATCGGTGTATCCTTCTTGATTGTAGATCGTATTAGGTTGTGCATGAAAGGAAGACGATCTTTAATTGATGTAGCTCTAAGAAGGATAGAAATCAGAATCAAAGTGTTTAGGGTTAGACCCTAAACATGGGGGTCCAGAATTGTATCCCCAATCCGAATTATCCCAACTGACTGATGGTTGATTACAATACGAGTTGGGATAATCGTCATGTTGAGGATAATTCACAGTAGGAGGGAAAGGGAGGGAATGCGTGAAATATGTGGAAGGATTCATGAGACACGGGAGGAAGAAAGGCACCTTGCAATACAAACAATCAAACCTGTCCTTAAATGAGTTAGCCTAAAGACCTACAGACTCTCAAAACCCATCTTGAGATAAAGGAACGATTTGATCTACTTCCGTCTGTTCAATCCAACCAGTTAGACGGAGGGACTGGGGAGAAGGTTTTTCCTTCGGCTTGCGCCTCCAGTTCCTAGTGTACCCCCTAGCCGTGATCGTTTGACTCTGCTCCCCTAGCTAGACATCAGATTGAACAGTAGAAACAGACTAATCGAAAATAATCTCGTTCTAAGTTCTGAAGAGCAAGTTCAATCCTTAAGGCCAACGTCTACTCTGTTTTATTTAAGGCTAGGTTTGAATGTGCTTTGGAATGTTATGGGTCCTTTAAATGGGTTGTGCCCTTAATGATTGATTGATTTGTGTGTGCATGCACAACCAGTGGTTTTCAAGTAAGATTGTTTTTGATGTGGTGAATTTTAAGGTTCAAATCTTGCTTAGTAGCTTTTAGGATTCAACTTTAGGTGTTTTCAATCAAGTTTCGTTGGCACACCAAGTTTTACAAGCATAGGTGAAGATGTTTTCCTTTAAAGTTTAAAAAGAATGTGGAGTGCCTGGTAAATCCCTAAGAGTTGAACCTAATTGCCAGCTACTTGATGAGTTGATTTTAATTGAAGTGGTGCGGCCCAAACAACTCAAACAACTGGCCACAAATGCACCACTAAGTTAGGCACATAAAGATGGTTAACTTAGAATGATTTCTACTCTTTTATGTGTTGCTTTATGTGTACCGGTTCCACAGATTAGAACCCGGTTTAGTAGAAACAAATCAATTCGTTTAAGTGCCTTTGAATGTGGGTGTACGTTGTGTGTTTGTTGAAAATTGCCCCACAAAATTATCTTTTATATATATATATATAAATGAAGGTGGAATGAATGTGAGTGAGAATCCAAACAACCAAACTATTCCTAGGATTTATGCAAACACCTAGGTTAATTGGAATTTGGATTCAATGTGGCGAATGAAATCTATGGAGGGGGAAAGAATGGGGGATAACTTACAAAACCTTCCACAGCACTTTACTCCAATCTACCGCTTTTGCTCGTCTCAAAAGAGTACCTGCAATTACAATAAGAAAGGAGAAAAGTGAGGTAAATGATTTGTAGGTTACAAAACGCGAAGAGAAATCAAAGATCGTTGCCTCCCCGGCAACGGCGCCAAACTGTTGTGTGCAAGAATCGAATCGCTAACGTGTTCAATTTTGGAAAACCTGTCGTTGTAGCTTGAAAGTGAAGAATTCGTGTTTAACAAATAAAATTTATACCGAAATTAAAATTCCGGGTCGAACACAGGGAGGCGGACATTTGATTAAAAAACTACGCGTTTCTTTTTATTTGTCATGGAATAATTCAATTTAAAACTATCTAATTATTTACAATAAATAGAAGAGAGAGAGAGAGTAAGAGAGAAAGAGAATATTACACAGAGAAATCAAAATGAGATGTAGAATAAACAAGGAATTTATCATTAAGGAGATTGTTCATTTCACTCTTTCAACTACAAAGCATAAAATAATTACTCTAGAAAGCGATAAATTTACTCTAGAAAGCATTAAAAGAATGGAGGGAGAAATGTCCTCCTCGACGATTGCTTGGAGGACGAGCAAAACTACACTAGAAAGCAGTAAATCTATACTAGAAAGCAGTAAAAAGAATAGGGAGAGAGAAATCCTCCCCGGCAACAGCTGCTTGGAGGACGAGCCGGACGGGATGATGCCTAGACAGCTGAGACTCAGCGGACGTGCGCAGTTGAAGGAGGCTTTAGTGACGGATTTATCCGTCACTAAAGACCCCTCATTTATTATTTTAAAGTTGTAATGTCCATTTCGCCCCCACTCCTTGCAACTATAAAAGGGGACCCCCTCCATACGAAATTCTCATCCCTTCCTTCTCTTCTCTACCCCTCCAAAGCTCAAGAGAAGCTTGTCTCACACTCGAGATGCTTCTCAAGAGATAAAGTCCAAATTTTCGTCCCCCTTCGGAAGTGGATCCCACGACGACGACGGCGTGCTGCTCCGTTCCCGTTCTTCTGCTTCGTCCTCCTTCGTCCTGCTTTGTTTTCCTTCGTCCTCCTTCGTCCTACTTTGTTCTCCTTCGTCCAGGCATCATCCCGTCCGGCTCGTCCTCCAAGCGACCATCGAGGAGGATTTCTTTCTCCCTATTCTTTTTACTTCTTTCTAGTATAGATTTACTGCTTTCTAGTGTAATTCTGCTTGTCCTCCAAGCGACCGTCGAGGAGGACATTTCTCCCTCCATTCTTTTAATGCTTTCTAGAGTAAATTTATCGCTTTCTAGAGTAATTGTTTTATGCTTTGTAGTTGTAAGAGTGAAATGAACAATCTCCTTAGTGATAAATTCCTTATTTATTCTACATCTCATTTTGATTTCTCTGTGTAATATTCTCTTTCTCTCTTACTCTCTCTCTCTCTCTTCTATTTATTGTAACTAATGAAATAGTTTTAAGTTGAATTACTTTGTGACTGTTGAACTTTTTTTTTACGAAGCTACGCTAACGTGTTCGATTTTGGAAAACCTGTCGTTGTAGTTCGAAAGCGAAGGATTCGTGTTCAACAAATAAAATTTATACCGAAATTAAAATTCCGGGTCGAACACAGGGAGGCGAACATTTGATTTAAAAACTTCGCGTTCCTTTTTATTTTGTCACAAAGAAATTCAATTTAAACTATCTAAGTATCTACAACAAATAAAAGAGAGAGAGGGAGTAAGGGAGAGAGAAGGAATACTATACATGGAAATCAAAATGAGATGTAGAATAGACAAGGAATTTATCATAAAAGAGTTCTTTCGTTACAACTAGAAAACATAGAACAATTACTCTAGAAAGCATTAAAAGAATGGAGGGAGAAATGTCCTCCTCGACGATCGCTCGGAGGACGAATAGACTACTCTAGAAAGCAGTAAATCTATACTAGAAAGCAGTAAAAAGAATAGGGAGAGAGAATCCTCCTCGACGGTCGCTTGGAGGACGAGCCGGATGGGACGACGCCTGGACGAAGGAGAACGAAGTGGGACGAAGGAGGACGAAGAAGAAGAACGGGAACGAAGCAGCACGCCGTCGTCGTCGCGGGATCCACTTCCGAAGGGGGACGAAAATTTGGACTTTATCTCGCGAGAAGCATCCCGGGTGTGGGACAAGCTTCTCTTGAGCTTTGGAGAGGTAGAGAGAAGGAAGGGATGAAAAGTTCGTATGGAGGGGGTCTCCTTTTATAGTTGCAAGGAGTGGGGGCAAAATGGACATTACATCTTCAAAATAATAAATAAGGGGTCTTTAGTGACGGATAAAACCGTCGCTAAAGCCCCGCCGTCGCCGTCGCCGCCGCGCCCACGCGCTCCCGCTCGGCTGGCCGCGCGCGAAACGCCTACGCACGTCCGCGTCGTCTCAGCCGTCCGATCGCAAGATCGGACGGCTTAAAATCGCGCCTTCACCGCTGCCGCCCGCCCGCCTGCGCGTACGATCGCACGTTCACCAGAGCGTCCAATTGCGCGTCGGCGCTATCGGGCGCGCGCGGCCGTTGGATCGCGATCGTGCGGTCAATTGGAGCGCACCCGCCCGCCTCAGAAATCGCTTGGCGAGGCTCGAACGCGCGCCAGCGCCTCGCGATAAGGCGCTGGACCGCTGCGCTGCCTCGCCCAAATGGTCGCGCGAATGTTTTTAAAACGATGCGTCCACAGCCGTTGGATTGAGATCCAACGGCGGAGAGGGGATGGGTGCGCGGTCTTCATAGAGTGTAGGCGGCCGTTTGGGCGGCCGGGATGGTGCCACGTGGCGCCATCTTGGCCGTCCATCTTCTGGAAGTTGTAGATGGTGCCACGGATGTCGGATTGACTCAATTTTTGTGTCGTTCGGCTGCGATCGTCGATCCGAATTCATCCGTGTGGTCGGATTTACTATCTGAAGTGCGGATTTACACCATCCTGGCCCTTGATCTTCTAGGTTTCCCCGGTCTCTATCTGATGCTACGGATGACTGATTAGGGTGATCTTGGAGTCGTTGAACTCCAATCGTCGCCCTGATCATATCCATACGGTTGGATCTTTGATCCGAGGCCCCGATAAAATATTTGCCCTGTCCAAGCACATAAAAGGAGACAATTAACCTCCATTTTATTCAAACTACTCTAAATGCAAGATGATGCATGTAATGCAATATTTATATCATGAAATGCAATCCTATGCTTAAGAACATGCATAAATAGACATTTTAAGTAGTGTAAATGTGTTTACATCATACCCCCATGCCTATCTTTTGCTAGTCCCTAGCAAAAACTATATGCTATTTATAAAAGAATTAGGTTAGATTATTTGGACCTGAGTTATTTTCAATCATTAAGAAATTGTCTACTTAAGAACTGAACTTTCAAAGACACAACAGTGCCCGGGTATCAGCCAAAATGCAGACCGCCTCAAGCCTCGCCTTATTCAAAGAAAAATTTCTTTTTCTGTTTTTACTCTCTTTTTTTTTTTTTTTGGATTTTCAAATTTTAGGGTTTAAGAGTGGCTTTCTACGGCCATTCAACTCACCCAAGATTTGATGAGAACCCTAAGTTTTAAGCATCTTATTGTGATTGTGATAGACTCGTTGACCGGCAATTAAAACGGACTTCGGATTTCTACGCCTCTAGGTGACCTCAAAAGGAATTTTGCCTAAAGGTGTATCTTTACAACCGGTAGCTTTCTCCCTACTTTTATTTTTTTTTAACGGGGTCAACACAAGGGTGAATCCAGTGTATATCTCCCTGGTTTATTCTACTTCTCCGCTTCTTCCTAAGTGTTTTGGGAATTTTTAGTGCATTTTCTGAGCTGGGTTCTGGACAACCGGTCGATGAGCTGTTACCACCGACAACTTGCCAGCCATACTCGTGCGGCGAAGTGTGGCTTATTTCTTTTTGTTCTTTTCTCCTTTTTGATTTTTTTTTTTTTTTTTTTTTTTAAGTAGTTGGCTTCCCTGGTCTAAGATTTACCTAAAGGCAGCAAAAAGAGAAAGGTCCAGTGACTGGGCTCTGGACAACCTACCTATGGGCTGTTACCCACGATAACTTGCCAGCCATATCACCCTAGAAGGTTCATTAGCTACCCAATTTCCGTTAACATCGCCAAACAACGATTCAGTGCAAAGAAAGTGTGTAGATGCTTAAAACTCAAAATTCCCTTAAATCAGAGGGCGGGTTGACAAGTCGTGTACTTATCACCCAAACTTATTTATTCCAATTATAATAAAATTCAGGTTGGCGAGAACTCGAAAAACAAATCCACATTTTAGTGGATACATAGGCTGATTAAGTCCAAAGACCTGAAGGGTCTTTGTGTTCAGAACATAATATAGTATTTCTTAAGATCGAAAATTTTCTTAAACCCAAATTCTCTTTCCTAATTTTGATTTTTTTTTTTATATAAAATAAAACAAATCTACGGAGCTGACGAATGAATTCAAAGATAAATATCCATCCCCCCATGCGTATCTAACGCAATGTCCTCATTGTATTAAAAAGACATAAAATAGAGTGGAAAAGCGTAGAAAGCACCTGAATTGCGTGGATATCGGGTCCGCTCCGAGATGAAAATGAAAAAGAACTGTATATGTGCTGAGTTTAGTGCCTTCAGCTAGGCACACTATACAAAGAAAAGAAATGAAGAATTCAGAAGTGCAGGTCAAAATTAGAATAAACAGAAGAATCTTCCGACCTGTCAACAGAGGTCCACAGATGTGGACCAGATTGTGGTGCAGACCCACACCCCATAATCGAGAATATCTTAGGTTCTGGATAAAAATTACCCAAAACCTAAAATCAGAATGCAAGCGGGGTCGGGCCTGCGATTTGTGAGGATGCAACCCAAGGCCAAAATGTCGGGTTACAGAGAATTGAAGCTCAAAAGGATAGTCGTTAAATGTGTGCTTGAGTTTGACATCCTCGAAACAAATGTCGTAAGGGTTCTGATTTGATGGTTTCAGCTTAAAAGGAACCCTTCGACTCAATCTTCCATTTCCTCCAAAATTAACTTCCCAAATTAGAACTTCCCCACTCCTATCCTCCTCATTAAGTGTATCAAATTCCAGGACCTCTTGTATATTCATCACCCCGTCTGGAATCTCCAAGTCTAAATGATGTGGCAGAATCAAAATTGACTTGGGTCTAATTATCTCAGAATTAGAATCATCAATAAGCTCAACAGGGTGTAACTGATAATCAGGGCATTGAATTAATTCCTCCAGAAAATGCGATTCTGGATCCGTATCGTGTGCCCTAATAAGATCAGTTTCCTCAGTTATTGGGCTATCAAATGATCTATCAGATTCCTCAGGCCCAATCGTCTCACAAAAATCATGATCTGAAAACTCGTGTGAGACTTCGCAACTTGAATCTTCACCATCAAAGAAATCAGGATCCGTATCAATGTATGTCACTTTGTGTTCCCAGGAGACATACGTTTTCTCATAACCCGGCTCAGGGATCTCAGGTGAAGAAATCAGATCATCCTTAATTGGTTGCTTTAATTCAATCTGGTCAGCCTCGTAACACATGTTCCCCCCAACAGGTGCCTGAGCGGGTTCTGTCATTGAATTTCCTGAAGAGGGTTCATCCTGGGAATCATCCCAAGTTGAATCAAAGCAACCGCGAATCTCATCCTCAATTTCGCTAATTTCCCGAGTAGAAACTCACCCGGGTTCTTATCATTAACATCCTGGAGCCAATCCAACAAAGACTTGTTTAAATCATCAATCATTTCAATCAGGGGCTCCAATCTCTCAATGCAAGGTATTGGCTGAACTTCTAAAGATTGTATGATATTTCTCAAGTTAGCCAGAACCTTATCTTGAACCTGATTAACCTGAACCAAATGAGTTGGTTCAGGATTGGGCGGGTTTGACGTCAAAGCAGAGGAATTAATGAATTGAGATTCGTTATACCCTTCCTGAAAATAGGTCATTTCAGAATGTTCAAAGGATGGTGATGACCTAAAGGCAGTGAAATCAGAGGATGGGTAAGGATTAGTGTATCCTTCTTGATTGTAGATCGTATTAGGTTGTTCATGAAAGGAGGACGATCTATAATCGATGCAACTCTAAGAAGGATAGAATTGAGAATCAAAGTGTTCAGGGTTAGACCCTAAACACGGGGGTCCGGAATTGTATCCCCAATCCGAATTATCCCAACTAACTGATGGTCGATTACAATACGAGTTGGGATAATTGTCATGTTGAGGATAATTTACAACAGGAGGGAAAGAGCGGGAATGCGTGAAATATGTGGAAGGATTCATGAGACACGGGAGGAAGAAAGGTGCCCTGTAATACAAACAATCAAACCTATCCTTAAATGGGTTAGCCTACAGACCTACAGACTCTCAAAACCCATCTTGAGATAAAGGAACGATTTGATCCACTTCCGTCTGTTCAATCCAACCAGTTAGAAGGAGGGACTGGGGAGAAGGTTCTTCCTTTGGCTTACGCCTCCGGTTCCTAGTGTACCCCCCAGCCGCGATCGTTTGACTTTGCTCCCCTAGCTAGACATCAGATTGAACAGTAGAAATAGACTAATCGAAAATAATCTCGTTCTGGGTTTTGAAGAGCGAGTCCAATCCTTAAGGCCAACGTCTACTTTGTTTTATTTAGGGCTAGGTTTGAATGTGCTTTGGAATGTGATGGGCCCTTTAAATGGGTTGTGCCCTTAATGATTGATTGCTTTGTGTGTGCGTGCACAACCAGTGGTTTTCAAGCAAGATTATTTTTGATGTGGTGAATTTTAAGGTTCAAATCTTGCTTAGTAGCTTTTAGGATTCAACTTTAGGTGTTTTCAATCAAGTTTCATTGGCACACCAGGTTTTGCAAGCACAGGTGAAGATATTTTCCTTTAAAGTTTAAAAAGAATGTGGAGTGCCTGGTAGATCCCTAAGAGTTGAACCTAATTGGCAGCTACTTGATGAGTTGATTTTATTTGAAGTGGTGCGGCCCAAACAACTCAAACAACTGGCCTGATGCACCACCTAATTAGGCACACAAATGATTACCCAATCTGATTTCTACTCGATTATGTGTTTGGATGTGTGTACCGGCTCCTAAGATTGGTTTACCGGTTGAGTTAGAAAATCAGATGAGGTTGTGTACCTCTGTGAGATTTTTTTTATTTTTTTTATTTTTTTTTAATGTGGGGGTTGGAGTGAGTATGGATGTCAAACAACAAACAATCTAACCTTAGAGTTTATAAGAACACCTAGGTTGATTGATGTTTGAATTATTATGTGATGAAATGAAATCTAATGGGTGGGAGGTGGGGGATAACTTACAAAACCTTCCACAGCACTTTACTCCGATCTACCGCTTTTGCCTGTCTCAAAAGAGTACCTGCAATTACAATAAGAAAGGAAAAAAAAGTGAGGTAAATGATTTGTAAGTTACAAAACGCGAAGAGAAATCAAAGAGCGTTGCCTCCCCGGCAGCGGCGCCAAAATATTGAACTGTTTTTTTACGAAGCTACGCTAACGTGTTCGGTTTTGGAAAACCTGTCGTTGTAGTTCGAAAGCGAAGGATTCGTGTTCAACAAATAAAATTTATACCGAAATTAAAATTCCGGGTCGAACACAGGGAGGCGAACGTTTGATTTAAAAACTTCGCGTTTCTTTTTATTTTGTCACAAAGAAATTCAATTTAAACTATCTAAGTATCTGCAACGAATAAAAGAGAGAGAGGGAGTAAGGGAGAGAGAAGGAATACTATACATGGAAATCAAAATGAGATGTAGAATAGACAAGGAATTTATCATAAAAGAGTTCTTTCGTTACAACTAGAAAACATAGAACAATTACTCTAGAAAGCATTAAAAGAATGGAGGGAGAAATGTCCTCCTCGACGATCGCTCGGAGGACGAATAGACTACTCTAGAAAGCAGTAAATCTATACTAGAAAGCAGTAAAAAGAATAGGGAGAGAGAATCCTCCTCGACGGTCGCTTGGAGGACGAGCTGGACGGGACGACGCCTGGACGAAGGAGAACGAAGCGGGACGAAGGAGGACGAAGCAGAAGAACGGGAACGAAGCAGCACGCCGTCGTCGTCGCGGGATCCACTTCCAAAGGGGGACGAAAATTTGGACTTTATCTCGCGAGAAGCATCCCGGGTGTGGGACAAGCTTCTCTTGAGCTTTGGAGAGGTAGAGAGGAGAAGGAAGGGATGAAAATTTCGTATGGAGGGGGTCTCTTTTTATAGTTGCAAGGAGTGGGGGCAAAATGGACATTACATCTTCAAAATAATAAATAAGGGGTCTTTAGTGACGGATAAAATCGTCGCTAAAGCCCCGCCGTCGCCGTCGCCGCCGCGCCCACGCGCGCCCGCTCGGCTGGCCGCGTGCGTAACGCCTACGCACGTCCGCGTCGTCTCAGCTGTCCGATCGCGAGATCGGACGGCTTAAAATCGCGCCTTCACCGCTGCCGCCCGCCCGCCTGCGCGTACGATCGCGCGTTCACCAGAGTGTCTAATTGCGCGTCGGCGCTATCGGGCGCGCGCGGCCGTTGGATCGCGATCGTGCGGTCAATTGGTGCGCGCCCGCCCGCCTCAGAAATCGCTTGGCGAGGCTCGAACGCGCGCCAGCGCCTCGCGATAAGGCGCTGGACCGCTGCACTGCCTCGCCCAAATGGTCGCGCGGATGTTTTTAAAACGATGCGTCCACAGCCGTTGGATTGAGATCCAACGGCGGAGAGGGGATGGGTGCGCGGTCTTCGTAGAGTGTAGGCGGCCGTTTGGGCGGCCGGGATGGTGCCACGTGGCGCCATCTTGGCCGTCCATCTTCTGGAAGTTGTAGATGGTGCCACGGATGTCGGATTGACTCGATTTTTGTGTTGTTCGGCTGCGATCGTCGATCCGAATTCATCCGTGTGGTCGGATTTTCCATCTGAAGTGCGGATTTACACCATCCTGGCCCTTGATCTTCTAGGGTTCCCCGGTCTCTATCTGATGCTACGGATGCCTGATTAGGGCAATCTTGGAGTCGTTGAACTCCAATCGTCGCCCTGATCATATCCATACGGTTGGATCTTTGATCCAAGGCCCCGATAAAATATTTGCCCTGTCCAAGCACATAAAAGGAGACAATTAACCTCCATTTTATTCAAACTACTCTAAATGCAAGATGATGCATGTAATGCAATATTTATAACATGAAATGCAATCCTATGCTTAAGAACATGCATAAATAGACATTTTAAGTAGTGTAAATGTGTTTACATTAGTGACAAATAAAAAGAAACGCGTAGTTTTTAAATCAAACGTCTGCCTCCTTATGTTCGACCCTGAATTTTCATTTTGGTATAAATTTTATTTGTTGAACAAGAATTCTTCGCTTTCAAGCTACAACGACAGGTTTTCCAAAATCTAACATGTTAGCGATTCGATTCGTGCGCATGAATTGGATCGCTAACGTGTTCAATTTTGGAAAACCTGTCGTTGTATCTTGAAAGTGAAGAATTCTTATTCAACAAATAAAATTTATACTGAAATTAAAATTACAGGTCGAACACAAGGAGGCAGACGTTTGATTTAAAAACTATGCGCTTCTTTTTATTTGTCATGGAATAATTCAATTTAAAACTATCTAATTATCTACAATAAATAGAAGAGAGAGAGAGTAAGAGAGAAAGAGAATATTACACAGAGAAATCAAAATGAGATGTAGAATAAACAAGGATATTATCATTAAGGAGATTGTTCATTTCACTCTTACAACTGCAAAGCATAAAATAATTACTCTAGAAAGCAATAAATTTACTCTAGAAAGCATTAAATGAATGGAGGGAGAAATGTCCTCCTCGACGATTGCTTGGAGGACAAGCAAAACTACATTAGAAAGTAGTAAATCTATACTAAAAAGCAGTAAAAGGAATAGGGAGGGAGAAATCCTCCCAGGAAACTGTGCCAAAATGTTGAACGCGCAAATCGCTTCGCTAATGTGTTTGGTTTTAGAAAACCTGTCGTAGTTTGAAAGCAAAGAATTCGTGTTCAACAAATAAAATTTATACCGAAAAGAATTCCAGGTCGAACACAGGGAGGCTACATTGATCTATATTCGCAATTATATTTTTTTAAGACTTTTGATAAGCAAGGTGATATAATTACAATGGAGCTATCAGACTAAAAGAAAGAGAGAGAGAGAAAGAGAACATACATTCAATATTTCAACTGTTTATACAATCAAACTAAATAAAAGTTACACTAGAAAGTGGGAAATCATTTACACTATAAAGCAAGAAAATTCTACACTAGAAAAGCTGTAAATAAGAATGGGAGAGAGAAGTTATCCTCCTCGACGATTGCTTGGAAGACGAGCCGGACGGGACGACGCCTGGACGAAGGAGAACGAAGCAGGATGAAGGAGGACGAAGCAGAAGAACGGGAATGGAGCAGCACGCCGTCGTCGTCGCGGGATCGACTTCCGAAGGGGGACGAAAATTTAGACTTTATCTCGTGTGGAGCATCCTGGGTGTGGGACAAGCTTCTCTTGAGCTTTGGAGGGGTAGAGAAGAGAAGGAAGGGATGAGAATTTCGTATGGAGGGGGTCTCCTTTTATAGTTGCAAGGAGTGGGGGAAAAATGGACATTACAACTTTAAAATAATATATAAGGGGTCTTTAGTGACGGATAAATCCGTCACTAAAGCCCCAACGTGGGCGTAGCTCCCGCGCCCACGCGCGCCTCCTCAGCTACCCGCTACCTCAACGCCATCGCACGTTCATTAATTCTCAGCTGTCCGATCGCAAGATCGGACGGCTTAAGACGCATCTCCACCCGCTGCTGCGCCTGCCTTGCACGTGCGATCGCGCGTGACGCCGCGCGTGCAATAGCATGTGAACGCTATCGGGCGCGCGCGGCCATTGGATTACGATCTGACGGTTGATGAAGGCGCGCCCGCTCGCCTCAGAAATCGCTTGGCGGGGCTCAAACGCGCGCCAGCGCCTCGCAATAAGGCACTGGACTGCTGCGCTGCCTCGCCCAAAAGGTCGCGCGGATGACTTTAAAGAGCCGCGTCTAAAGCCGTTGGATCGAGATCCAACTGCGGAGAGGGGGTGGGTGCGCAGTCTTCATAGAATGCAAGTGGCCATTTGGGCGGCCAAGAAACGAGGTATTCTTTGGAAGCCAAATCGACCTAGAAGGCTCGATTTGGGACTCTCCTTTACTTGGATACCTCAACTCGATTTCAGATCGATTTGAGGCATCCTTTTGCTGCCATCTCCTATCAAGGGGCTCGCACCCTTGGAGATGCCTATGCTTTAATAGGAGGGTTAGGGCTGTCTGTATCTGGTATAACCACTTCACCCCAAGGGGTGGTGGTTAACTCTACTTAAACTAACCCTCCTATTGTCGGGCGCATGCTGAGGCATGCTAGTTGAAGGACGCATGCTGAGGCATGCTATTTGGCTCGACAGTCTTCATAGAATGCAAGCGGCCATTTGGGCGGCTGGGATGGCGCCACGTGGCGCCATCTTGGCCGTCCATCTTCTGGAAGTTGTAGATGGTGCCACGGATGTCGTATTGACTCGATTTTTGTGTCATTGGGCTGCGATCGTCGATCCGAATTCATCCGTGTGGTCAGATTTGTCATTTGAAGTGCATATTTACACCATCCTTGCCCTTGATCTTCTAGGGTTCCCCGGTCAATATCTGATGCTACGGATGTCTGATTAGGGCGATCTTGGAGTCGTTGAACTCCAATCGTCGCCCTGATCAATCCATACGGTTGGATCTTTGATCCGAGGCCCCGATAAAATGTTTTCCCTGTCTAAGCACATAAATGGAGACAATTAACCTCCATTTTATTCAAACTGCTCTAAATGTAAGATGATGCATGTTATGCAATATTTATATCATGAAATGCAATCCTATGCTTAAGAACATGCATAAATAGACATCTTTAGTAGTGTAAATGTGTTTACATCAATGAGGCCCTTCCCCCACTCTCTTAGGGATAAAGCCGCTCATTGGTACAGGACTATAGGAAGACCAATTGCAACTTGGAATGAGTTGAAATCAGCCTTTCTGAAGAAATTCTTCCCTATCGAACGTACCAATGGTTTGAGACGGGCGATCACTACCTTTACCCAGCAGCCAGGGGAGCAGTTTCATGTGGCCTGGGAGCAATTCTAGGACTTATTGCGGAGATGTCCACACCACAAGATGCCAAAATGGCAACTCATGTAGATCTTCTACCACGAGTTGACTGAGTAACTCAGAAATCATGTGGATGCTTCTTGCGGAGGCAATTTCCTTAACAAAGACGCAGATAGTGTGCACGATTTATTTGAGGAAATGAGTGAGAATTCAATCAATCATGCCTCCATGGATATTTTTAATCGGTCCCAACAACCCAAATCAAATATTAGTGGAGTCCATGACTCTCATTCATTCGATATGGAATTGATTTGTAACAAACTTGATAAGGTGGACTTGGTTGCTAAAAGAATGGAAGAGTGGATGGTTGGAAATTCAATGAACAACTCTCGATCCACTCAATCCTAGAATTCAGGATTCCATTCGTCGCAAGCTCCTTCTGGATGGGAGTTCTTAAATCAACTTGATGCGGCTCAACCTACGAACCGGCATTATTCGAAACCCCATGGGTTTCAAACTGGGGCCTTTGATCCCAGTTTTTCTGATCCTTCCCTTTCTTTCTCTCCATCCTCACCTAATGAGGATGTTTGTGCTATACAGGAGAACGTTAGATCCAACCCCTACTCTAATGCTTATAATCCGGGTTGGAGAAACCACCCTAACTTCTCTTGGAAAAACCCGAGGCAAAAGACCCAATTCCGACCCAGCAATTATGCTCTGCAACGACCAATGGGTCAGGGTCATGTGTATACTCAATTGTCCCCAAATTAGGTTAATCAGCTAGCTTGGAATGCCGTCAACTCGTAGGGTAGGTTGATTTGAACCGACAAATGGTAGAGATGCAAGGATCCATGCTCCAGCTCATGCAGCAAATGAAAACCTCACTGGACAACTTGCAAACCGGGCTAATAGCTAACTCTTGTCAACCCGGATCTCTACCATCCCAACCCGTACCCAAACCACGAAATATCCTGAATCCGGGCAACCAAGCCCATGGGTACAGAAATTAGACGAACCCACACGCACAAGCTCAGGTGGTTGAGCAGGGTCCTTCCTCTTCTTCTTCTTCTGCACATCAAAAATTCTTGGCTAATCAAGCCCCTCCAATCTTTGCTAACCCTCCCCATGACCCAAACTCATATGCATCCGCAAATTTTGTTACTGTGAGGAGTGGTAAACAAACTCAAGATCCACAACCACACTGTTCTGATTTACCGAATCCTGAAGAACTTGAGGAGAGAAAGGAGAATTTTGGAGAAGAAATCAAGGCTCAGGAACCTGATTCCAAAGATCTGACTCATGTTTCTTTCCCTGAAGCCTTGATTAGATCAAAGAAGAAGAAGGTTGTTGATGGTAATGAGGAGCTTCTGTATATTTTCAAGAATGTTGAGATCAATATCTCACTCCTCGACGCTACCAAGCATATACCGACTTACGCAAGATTTTTAAAGGATTTTTGTATGCAAAAGTATAAGTTGAGAGAATCTGTTCCAAGGAAGGTGGTACTCTCTGAGCAGGCTAGTTCTATTTCTTTCACCAACTCTCAAAGAAAAAGAGAGATCCAGGTGCTTCGTTGATTTCTTGTGTCATCGAAGATTACACTTTTGATAGAGCACTTCTGGATTTGGGTGCATCCATCAACCTAATTCTGACTTCTCTTTACGAGAAGTTTGGATTAGGTGAACTTCGACCGACTTCAGTAGCACTGCAATTAGCGGATCGTTTGGTCATAAATCTGCGAGGCATTATTGAAGATGTTATTCTTAAGGTTAAGGATTTTTATTTTCCTGTAGATTTCCTTGTCCTTGACATGGATGTACCCAAAAATCTGAGGAGCACACCCATCATTCTAGGGTATCCGTTCCTAGCTACTGCTAAGGTCGACATTAACTGTGAAAGCGGTAACATGGAAATCGCCTTTGGGGATCAATGAATGAAATTGGATATTTTTAAGGTGATTAATAAATTTGAGGATTGTGGATTTATTGAGGAACTCAAGGATGATAATGTGAACATTGGAACTTATTTTATGGTTTCTGCAATTGAAAGTTCCTCCTTTGATGATGAATTGAACCCGCAACCCTCTATGGTAGGCCCGCCATCTTTTGAAGAGGTTATTGATTTTGTTCACTCTCAACCTCTTCCTCTTGATGAGTCATCAGCATCTTCCATACCTTCACATCAACCCGCCCTAGCTTGAACTGAAACCATTACCTGAGAATTTGAAATATCAATTTTTAGGACCACAGAAGATACTGCTTATGATTATTAGTGCTAAATTAACAAATGAGCAGGAGATTAAATTGATTACGGTCCTGAAGGAACACAAGGAGGCAATTGGTTGGACCATTCATGACCTTAGGGGGATCGAGCCATCTTACTACAATCATAGAATATTCTTGGAAGATGGATCCCACCCTTCTCACCAGATGAAAAGGAGATTAAATCCAAATATGCGAGAAGTGGTCAAAAAGGAAATCATTAAGTGGCTAGATGTAGGAATTATTTATTTAATCTCTGATAGTCCCTGGGTAAGTCCTGTGCAGATTGTTCCCAAGGAAGCCGAGATTACCATTGTGACAAACGAGAGAGGAGAATCTGTCACAACTCATTCAGCTTCCTCTTGGAGGGTTTGTGTCGATTACAGGAAGCTGAACATAGCCACGAAAAAGGATCATTTCCCTTTGCCTTTCATTGATCAAACCTTGGAAAGATTAACCGGGCATAAGTACTTTTGTTTTCTTAATGGCTACTTGAGATACAACCAAGTTCCTATCCATCTCAAGGATTAGGAAAAAACTACTTTCACCTGTCCCTACGGAACCTTTGCTTTCCATAGGATGCCTTTCGATTTATGCAATGCACCTATGACTTTTCAAAGGTGTATGTTAGCCATATTCTCTAACATGGTGGGGGAGTTTATGGAAGTCTTCATGGATGATTTCTCTATTTTTGGAGAATCATTTGACTCTTGTCTAGCTAATCTAGAAATGATTCTTAAACGATGCATCAAAACACGATTGGTCCTTAGCTGGGAAAAGAGTCATTTCATGACACAAGAAGGCATCGTCTTGGGTCATGTAATCTCCGAACGGGGAATTGAAGTGGATAAAGCTAAGGTTGATGCTATCGCTAAACTTCCTCCTCCCACATCTGTTAAACAAATTCGATCATTTCTTGGTTATGTGCGATTCTACAGAAGATTCATCAAGGATTTCTCGAGGGTTGCTCGTCCTCTGAGCAATCTTCTCGCCAAGGAAATGTCGTTTGTTTTAGACGAATCATGTCATAAGGCATTTGATTTCCTTAAAATGGCAGTCACTTATGCTCTGGTGTTGCAACCACCGGATTGGACAACCCCTTTTGAAATCATGACCGATGCTTCTGATTACGTGGTCAGGGCCATTTTTGGTCAAAAAGTCGACAGGAAGCCCTCTATCATCTACTACTCTAGTAAAACTCTGGATGAAGCCCAGAGGAATTACACTGTTACTGGAAAGGAATTACTAGCTATAGTATTTGCTTTGAAAAAATTTAGGGCTTATCTCTTAGAGTCTCATGTCATTATTTATACCAATCACTCGGCCTTGAGACATGTCTTGGCCAAAAAGGATGCCAAACCCCAGCTTATTTGTTGGATTCTTCTGCTTCAAGAATTTGATCTTGAAATCAAGGATAAATCTGGGGTACAAAATGTGGTGGCAGATCATTTGTCGAGACTTCTAAGTGATTCTTCTTGTCCGGACGTCCCGATTGTTGATACTTTTCCGGACGAAACCATCCTTATAGTTTCAGGTGTCCAAACCCTGTTGTTTGCTAACATTGTTAATTATTTGGCCGTTGGTCAAATCCCCTAGGATTAGACCAAGCAACAATGAGATAGACTCAAATTTGAGGCCAAATACTACTTCTGGGAGGACCTTGAACTGTACCGCATCTTCTCTGATCAGATTATTCACCGATGTGTTCCAGAGAACGAATTCAACAGTATACTCAAGTTCTGCCATGCATCTGCGTGTGGTGGACATTTCTCCTGGAAACAGATGGCTACAAAGACTTTGCAATCTGGCTTCTATTGGCCGCCTTTATTCAAGGATGCCTAGGATTTCTCCAGGTTGTGTTCCTGATGTTAGGCACTCAGGAGCATAACTAACAGAGATATGATGCCCCTAAACCTAATTCTTCCTGTCGAAATCTTTGACATTTGGGGCATCTATTTCATGGGACCCTTTCTCCCTTCATTTGGAAATCAGTACATTCTTGTCACTGTTGATTACATGTCCAAATGGATTAAAGCGATTCCCACCCGAACCAATGACCACAAGGTGGTCATCGATTTTGTCAAGAAAAACATTTTCAACAGGTTCGAGATTCCGAAGGCCATCATCAGTGATGGTGGCACTCATTTTACTAATGCCCAGTTCTGTAATTTGCTGGCTAAATACGGGGTTAATCACAGAATCTCCACACCTTATCATCCCCAAATGAATGGACAGGCCAATATCTCCAATTGGGAGATCAACAATATTCTGCAAAAAATGGTTAGGCCTGATTGCAAGGACTGGACCCAAAAGTTTGAGGATGCTTTTTGGGCCTACCGTACAGCGTATAAAATACCCATCAGCATGTCTCTATTTCTTTTGGTGTACGGAAAAGCATGCCATTTACCCGTAGAGATTGAACATAGGGCATTCTGGGAAATCAAGCAATGCAATTTAGATCTGAGTTTAGCCGGGAAGACCAGGAAACTCCAACTATCTGAGTTGGAAGGGCTTAGAAATGATGCACATGAGAATGCCAAGATCTACAAGGCTCGGACCAAAGCTCTACATGATCAATTGATTTCCTGCAAGAGCTTTGAGCCGAACCAAAGGTTTGGTTATTCGATTCTCAACTTAAGCTCTTTCGCAGCAAACTTAGATTGAAATGGAACGATCCGTTCATTATTGACCAGATTTTTCCAAACAGAGCTGTTCATATCTTTGACCCAAAGACGAATAATACATTTAAAGTCAACGGTCAACATCTGAAGCCTATTATTGACCGTACTCTTCCAGAACCCGTTTCAGACACAGTTGCTCTAGCCATATTGTGACTTCTTTGGCTGGACTTCGCCTAGCTGATGGCATTAAACTCAGTAATTGTACATATGACACAAGGCTGACCCGAGCTTCATATTCAGGTGATATCCTTCATACTTTACCCTTTCTTTCATATCTCTTTTTCTCAATGTGGACATTGCATCAGCTAGGCATGGGGGGGTGGATTCATTTTTGAATCATTTTGTCAGCTCTGTGAAATTCTTATAAATTATATTTCTCTTCTTATATATACATAAAAAAAAAATTTGAATTAGGAAGGAATACTTGGACATTAGGACTTTCAATCTTAGGAAATATTACATTAGGATCTGAACACAAAGACCCTTCAGGTCTTTGGGCTTAATCGGCCCGTGTAACCACTAAAATGTGGATTTGATTTTCGAGTCCTCACCATCTTAATTCTATGGTAATTTGATTAAATAAGTTTAGGTGATAAATACACTACTTATCAACCTACCCTCTGATTTGAGGAAACTTTAAGTCTAAAGCATCTGCACACTAACTTTTCACTGACTTGTTGATCTGCGATTTTAATGGAAATTGGGCAGCTAATGAACTTTCTACGGTGATATGGCTGGCAAGTTATCGTGGGTAACAACCCATAGGTAGGTTGTCTAGAGCCCAGTTACTAAACCATTCTCCTTTTACTGCCTTTAGGTAAGTCTTAGACCAGGGAAGCCACTTACTTAGAAAAAGAAAAAGAAAGTCAAAAAGAAAAGGAGAAAAGAAAAAAAAAGCCACACTTTCGTCGCATGAGTATGGCTGGTAAGTTATCGGTGGTAACAACTCATCGACCGGTTGTCCAGAACCCAGCTCAAGAAATGCACTGAAAATTCCCAAAATACTTAGGAAGAAGCAGAGTAGAATAAACTGGGGAGATATACACTGGATTCACCCTTGTGTTGACCCCATAAAAATAAAATTAGGGAGAAAGCTACCGGTCGTAAAGATACACCTTTAGGAAGAACTCACTTTTTAAGGTCACCTAAAAGCGTAGAAACCCGATGTCCAGCCGATCAATGAGACAATCACATTCATAATAAGATGCTTAGAACTTAGGATTCTCATCAATTATTGGGTGAGTTGAATGGCCGTAGAAAGTCACTCTTTAACCCTAAACTCAAAAATCCAAAAGAATTAGAAAAGAAGAAAAAGAGAAAAAGAAAATTTTCTTTGAATAAGGTGAGGGCTTGAGGCGGTCTGCATTTTGGCAGATACCTAGGCGCTGTTGTGTCTTTGAAAGTTCAGATCCTAAGTAAAAAAATTTCTTAATGTTGAAAATAACTTATGCCTAAGTAATCTGACCTAAATCTTTATAAATAGCATGTAGTTTTTGCTAGGGACTAGAAAAAGATAATCATGGGGTTTTGATGTAAACATGTTTATATTATATAAATGGTCTATTTATGCATGCTCTTAAGCAAAGAATTGCATTTCATATTATAAATATTGCATAACATGCATCACCTTGCATTTAGATTAGTTTAAATAAAATGTAGGTTAATTGTCTCCTTTTTATGGTCAGGGATAGGGTGACATTTTATCGGAACCTCAAATTGAAGATCCAACCATACGAGTTTGAGCAGGGCGATGATTGGAGTTCAACGACTCCAAGATCACCCTAATCGGATATCCGTAGCATCAGATAGAGACTGAGGAACCCGAGAAGATCAAGGGCCAAAATGGTGTTAATCTGCACTTCAAGTGACAAATCCAACTACATGATTGGTTCAGATCGACGATTGCAGCCTAACGGCTTGAAAATTGATCCAATCCGATACCCGTGGCACCATCCACATCACTCAGAAGATGGACGGCCAAGATGGTGCCACGTGGCGGCATCTCAGCCTCCCAACCGACTGTACACACCCGCCTAAGCTCTTCTGGCTAGCGCTTCTCTACTGTTGGATCAATAACCAATGGCTATGAGGCGTGCGTGTTTGAGTTGAGCGCTCGACATAAACGCGCCCGTAGCACATTGGTCGAGCGCCTTATCTAGACGAGGAGGCGCGGGATCGAGCCCCCGCACGCCTCAAATTGGAGCAGGCGCGAGGGCGCGATTAGCCGCGCGATCAAGATCCAACGGCGCCATGCAGCCGATAGCATCCACGCGCTATCTGATGCCCCCACGTGACACAGGATCTCACACGCAAGGTGTTTGGTTGAGGCATGGCCAGGAGAGCTCTTAGTCGTCCGATCTCACGATCGGACAACCAAGATTTGATGGATGTGGAGCGCGCATTGTGGCGTGGAAGGCAAGCAGGCGCAAGAGCACTGCCCACGAAGGCCACGTTCAGGCCTTTAGTGACGGATTTATTTGTCACTAAAGGTCCTGAACTAATGTTTTTCAAAATGTAATGATCAAAATGCCCTCACTCCATGCAACTATAAAAGGAGTCCCCCTCCATATGAATTTCTCATCCCTTCCTTCTCTTTTCTCCCTCTCCAAAGCTCAAGAGAAGCTTATCCCACACCTGGGATGCTCCTCAAGAGATAAAGTCAATTTTTCACCTCCATTTCGGAAGCGAATCCCATGACGATGACGACGTGCTGCCTCGTTCCCGTTCTTCCTACCTCGACCTCCTTCTTCCCGCTCCATTCTTCGTCTTCTAGGAATCATCTCATCCGGCTCGTCTTCTAAGCGATCGTCGAGGAGGATAACTTCTCTCTCCCATTCCTTTTTCCTGCTTTCTAGAGTGGAATTTTTCCTGCTTTCTAGTTGTAATAGTTTTCCTGCTTTCTAGTGTAATTTCTTGCTTACTTAGTTGTATAAACATTTTGAAGTATCAAGTGGATGTTCTCTCTCTCTCTCTCTCTTTGTCTGATTGTTTATAGTGCTTCATTTCATTGTAATTACTCCGCTTTTTAACAAAAACACGAAAAAAATATAACTGCAAATTTGGATCGACGTAGCCACCCTGAGTTCGACCCAGGATTTCTATTCCTGTATAAATTTTATTTATTGAACCCAAGTTCTTCCATATTCAAACTACAATGACAAGTTTTCAAAACCGAATTCGAGAGCGTAGTCCTGCGCTATTTCAACAGCGAGTAAGAATAGGAAAGATCAAAAGACATCCTAAGGAAAATTCAAGTCTTTTTACATTCTAAAAAGAAATTAAAATAGACTAAAATTAAAATGTTTTGTCCTTCCTTTTTCTCGATCCTTGCCCCTCCTTTTCCTTGATCCTTATCTTTAAATCCTTCCTGCAACATATTAGTCTTTTCCAAGAAATAACTCATTTGTCATTATCAAAAAATACAATTATAACAACAATCTCCCCCATTTTTTTATAATGATAAAAATATTTATATTACATACTCCCCCTAAGTAAAAACTTAGGAGCCGCTTCTTTTAACAATCAATCATGTCTTCCCCCTTTTTGGCATTAGCAAAAAAGACTTTAAGATATGAATATATGGAAGTTAGAAACATACGTCAAGAAAGTTAAAAAAAATGAATGATGATCATAACAAAGGTTTTGGTAACAATGAGAGTAAATTCCTAATTGGTGCAAAGCAGCCACCTAAAGACAAGAATCAAAGTTTATTCTTTCCTTTGGAGTAACTAGACTCCAAGTTCTTCATGCGATCTTCGAGACGAGATAGTTGCATAGCATAGTGATTAACATTGGATAGCGATGAATTCAATGTTGCACATTTTCAAGATGAGCAAACATAGTGGACATTTAAATTTATCACGGATAGTGGTGTCGCTTTGAGTAGTGGTGCACCACTATACACCACAATGATGCGCATCCCCAGAACCATTGGATAGTGATCCAACGGTCCACAATGCTCATTGGAGAAGCTATAGAGATTGAGCGAGCAGCCTTAGATGGCTTAGATGGTGCCACGTGGCTTCATCTGGGCTGTCCATGTTCTTTTACTCATAAGAGGTGCCATGGATGTTCGATTGGGTCGATTTTTACGCAATTGGGTTGTGATCGCTGATCTAAACCCATACGTGCAGTTGGATCTGTTATCTGAGGTACGAATTTGCACCACCATACCCCTTGATCTCTGATCTTCCTCGATCTGCATCTGATTCTATGAAGGTTCGATCGAGGTAATCTCGGAGGCGTTAGACTCCGATCATCACCCTGATCAGATCCATATGGTTGCATCTTCAATCCAAGACCCTAAAAAGATGTCACCTTGTCCTCTGATCACAATAAGAGGCGAATTACTATACAATTTGTATAAATTAACCTAAATGCATGATAATGCATGTTATGAAATATTTATAATGCATGATGCTTATATGACACTAGGAACATGCATAAATAGACATTTTAGGCCAATTAAATGTTTGTGCATCAATCACCTTACCATGGAATATCAAGATCTCTCTCCACTAAAAGTTTAGAAGTAGAGTGCAAAATCTGAGAGCAAGAAAGAGAGAGTAAGCTAGAGCTTAGCTATGGAGTTTTTGATTGCTTGTGTTGTGTGCCTTTCAACCTCCTCTATTATAGGTGAAGTACACCTATCAAAATGATACATGCTTGTCCTCTTAAGAACTACAAATCATTGGTTGATTGATCCTTTTCAAAAATTAATATATAAGTAGGATATTTTAAATAGGTGCGATTGAAAATCAATTTTGAATAATTAGATATCTACTCTAATAGCTATATTCAACATTATTTTCTTGGTTGAAATCTTCTTAATTGGTTGAAAAACTTCTAATTGGTTGGAAATTAAATTATTACTAAATTTAGTTTTAAGAAGTAGAATGTCATTGAATAATTGCCAAATTTGGCTCCAATGAGTAGAAATAAAATACACACCTTTCTAGTTGGATTAGGTGATCCAATAGATCAATAGAATTAATGTTGTATGTTTTACTCGACCTAATCAAGTAAGAACTCTATAAATCCTCAATTTTATGACAAAATTCACAAAACCTTCTTATCTTAAGGTATGTTGAAAATCATATCTTGATAAATTAGAAAAGTGTTAAAAGAAATCTAAACCTTCTTTTGTCTTGACATGCATGGTTGAATTTCTACAATCCATCTTCTCCATCAATGCTTGGCTTCTCAAAATTATATTTCTTCATATTTAGCTTAGCCATCAATAAGCTTTACAATTTCTAGTGATGTGCATTCATCTTGGCAAAAGCTTCTCCATCACTTTCATCATATTCTTTAAGTTGAATTGTCCACCTTAACACCTTATCATTTTCCTATCCTTCTCAACAACATCTTAATTGCACATGTATCTCCTATATGATACATTAGATAATAACTATATTTATTAACATCAAAACACTTCAATTTATTCTTCTTACCTCAATATTCCTCCTAACATCAATATGTTTTCCTTAACATTCTCCCCCTTTTTTTATGTTTACAAAATAAAAACTATTTATCCTTTCTGTCCTTGTTTCATTAAACAATAAAAAAGGTGTCATAAAAATTTCTCTCCTCATAATTATACACTTCTTCTCTAGATTGCTCCCCTTTCAAATTATGTATTAGGTATTTTAATTAAGTATTTTATATGGTGAATATGATAGTCTTATACTGTTATGACCTAAACTCACACCCTAGTAGGGATCTAAGTTGATTTCCTAATATCTCTCAAGATCTTAATCATCCAGCGTATAAACATAAAACATAGCATCTCATAATAAGCAAAATCCACACTAACCATATAAAGAAGGATAAATTGGAACTGAAATAAATATCTACTAGGTCCAATCATCATTCATAGTCATTGTAGAAATAAGAGTACAAGTTGGAGAAAATAATACTGAAAGAAATATTGGAAGAAAATACTAACAAAAAAGAACCAACTATAGAAAGCTAGAATGATCCTATGGACCATCTAAGGTGCGGAACACAAACCAACATCTTCTCTTCTTGCAATTGTGGGACATGGCTACAGTTCACCAAAACCTAAGTACGAAGTCCAATAGAAAAAGCTAGCAACAGTTGAGTAGAGCAAAAAGAAAGGAAAAATATAAAATAATTATTGAGAAGACTACAATAACTAAGAAGAACAGGTACTATTCTTATAATTCTTTAGCTTTTCATTTATTATTTTAATTCCAAATTATCTGTGTCTTCCAACCATTTCAATTCTCACCAACCCATTATCAACTTCCTCAGAAGGCGCAAGGTGATATCGCTGCCGTATCCCAAACAACAAAGTCGATACAACACACTCACTGGGCTAGGAGAATGGCTCGCACCTACCCCACTACTTGCTTAAGTGCCTTGGGGTCCCAACTTAGGTGAAGTGGTGACTATGAGTTCATGTGACACACATGTGGGGTGCTACCCCACATTGGTACATGGTCAGTCATCTCCATTATAGGGTATAGAAATAAAATAATACCAGGTTTCTCATTATACATAATACGTACCCACTCGAACCTAACTACCCGATTGGCTAGACAACCTAACAAAAGAGTTGTAGGGAGGCTAATCCACTCCCTAAATCAATCTTTGCCTTTAAACATGGTATAGCCGATCATGCCATTGGTACTAGGCACAAGACTAAACTGTTTAATTATTCTCATGATTTTCCATGGTTAGCATATTCCAACCATTCATTATTTCAACTCATTCATCAAGTTACTAGATATAACAAACATTTTCTTGTCCCTGTCATTAGTTTAAAATCTCTTAACCTCTTAAACCTATCCACGATATTTATGAATGTAAAAAGCATCATCAAACACATTTATTTAGTAATAATATGTACTCAAGTTCGAATGTTAAACAGGTAATAAATTTGTTGCGTAGAATTTCATAAACACGGGTTTGTATTCATTGACTTGCTAAATCCAATCATATATAACTAGGTTGTCAAGTCATATTTAGTATCAAGTAGTCATAATCAATTGATTAATTATTCAAGTATCCAAAGTGAACCAACAACATTCAAGGTGAGGCTCCTCATTCTCAACAAAAGGAAGAGAAATGCACATACATGCAAGACATCAATTCAAAACATCAAAGCAATTAACAAGGGCCTTAAATAAAAGAGAGTGAGACCACTCTACTTATGGTCTCTGGGGGGTCACGACGACTTTGGAAAATCAAGTCGAAGGCTTCTACTACTATCCACACCTCCTTAAATCCCATGCATGCTTAGGAATCATTCCCTTGAGCTAAGAAGGCATAACACAATGTCAATAAGCCATCAATAAAATATTTTAGGTTGTTAGAGGGGCAAAACGTGTTAAAGTGTAATTTAGGAGAAACTAGAGTCACAACATTCTGCACATACACCGATGGTTAGTAACCATCGGTATAGGTCAAAATGACCGTTGCTGTAGGTCCAATGATCTATTTCGATGGTCATTGAAGGTGTTCTCTTAAGAGGCATCGCTGTAGGCAACACCAACAATTTTTTACCATCGATGTTGTACCTAGAGCTACAGCGATGATCATTTTTTAATAAGCCTCTGATTTTATGATTATTTCAACAGCGACGCGGACTGTTGGTATAGACCTATAGTGCTAACAAAAGCTTTTGTCAATGTAGTGTAGAAGTCATTTCCAACAAAAAAATAGTTGGTAAAACTTTCACTATAAATAAACAAGTTATTACCCTACACAAAACATACATTAATGCTTATTTCCATTGATGTTACTGTCAATGACAGGCCTTGATGAATATAAAAAAAATATATCCCTAGTGTATCATCATTGAGACATCCCTGTATTTAATATCTAATTTTGTGTTATATATTATGCATAAATGAAACTTCCTCTTCTTATAAGATCTGCTAAGTATACAAACAAACAATTAGAGTCACAAATCATTCAATCCAAATAAGACATTTTAGAAATATCAAGCATTAATAACAAAGAAAAATAATTTTAATCATTAACAAAAGTTTTATGCAGCAAAAGTTTCCTTTAACTTGAAATACATAAGTTTCATGAGAACTATTTATGCAAAACATTTTCAAACACAAGCTATTGTTTGAAATGATATATTCAAAAAATATGAAAAGATAATTCTTCACTTGAAGCAATCTTCAAATCCCCAACCTCCATGAATGCCACTAGTCCTTGCATCTCCTAAGAAAAAAATCAAAATTAAATATTGTTATTGAAAGTACTCAGAAAAGTATAAAAAAAATAATTACGAAATAAAATAAAAGCAACTAAGAAACAAACACTTGATCAACATGAAACTAAATTGGTCTATACATAGACCAGAATGATAGACATCTAGATTTATATTCATAAACTAACTTTATAACATTATATGAAAGACCACAAGGACTATATGAAAGAGTAGACCTTAAACATAAATTATTTATAATTTTGTTGCACTTCACGATGGCATCCTTGAACAACCTCTTATTTTTGTTTTTACAATAAAAAATTTCATCAAACATAAAGATTAAAAAATGGATGTTTTAACTTGAAACTAAAGAAAAGATGCACCAACTAGGATTCGAACCTGGGTCTACCAAGAAAGGGTACTATTCTACCACTAAACCATTGGTGTTATTCATGTTTCATGAGCCTCAATTAATACAAACTAGGAGTGGTCAAAAAATAAATAATATTCAACATAAATCCAATTTAAAAGAAGGGTAATATACACTTTCATCTAGGTTAATGGTTGTGTTCTTGAAGTGTCCTTTTTTTTTCTTTAATCTCAACCAAGTAGGTGTTTAGATCCCTGATTGTTGGCACATTTTTCTACCAGTGGACCTCTTCTCTACTTGGAAGGCTTGCAGCATTCTCTACATGGTAATCTATTTTATATTGATTCTTCCTATTGTGATATGCTAGCTATTACAGAATCTATCAGATAATTGATTTTGTTTTTGATATGGCCTTAACTTTCTGAATTAGTTTGATGTTGGGTTAATATTTTTTTCATTTTTAAATAGATATCTACATAATGGTAGTTACTTTTATGGAGGAAAACTCAGAGTAAATGTTATTCTAGAGGAGGATGCTGATAAATGCTAATTGGAATTTTCTGTTATCATCTATGTAACAGGGTCATGGAAATTGGTGTAAAAACCCTTGGGTGGCTATGTTTGCAGTTTTCCTACTATTTACAAAATAAGTGCAATTATGGGTTTCTTTTTGTGTCAAATGTAGGTGCAGCTACTGGTACTTTTTCTGCTACCTGCTGTACGTTCAACATTATTGAATACTGAGAGAATGAGTCAACCCACGTTCTACTCCATTTCTTTTCTATGTAACCTTTCTAAAATCAATGTTACTATGATATTTTATTTCAAAGAAAAAATATTTATGAATTTTCAATTGTTATTGGGACCCCTATGTTGTGTTTTCAGCTTCGAACTAGCCCAACAACATCCAATCAACACTTGAACCTTTCAACTAGACAGGCATAAGCATAGAAATATTTGGACATCTGCCCTTGTCATGGTGGTCTAATGCAATTGCACTTACTACTTCTAGCAAGAAATCAAGTTATAATCATGTGAATTCCGTTACCTACGATCAAGATACCGAGGTTGAATCCCACTGCCTTGACATGTTGTGCATGTTTAAGAACTAGCTCCTTCACAATTGATGTATTGAGACACTTCAATTTCCCCTCCACCAAGAGCCACTATCACTTTGCCTGTTCCTGTACAAAATTTGCATCTTTTTGACAAGAGAGAATAATTTTAATATGGTGGATAATGTTTAACATCTAAGATAACTGAAGACAAGTAAGGACCCAATCAATTTGAGCAGATCATGGAAAAATCTACATTGGAGAAGCTGCTACTTCTGCTTTTGTCAGGAGACCTTGATTAATATTAAGTTCAATTAAAGGCTCTCATATGCAGTCGTACACACACAGATTAGCAAAATCCAAGGTCTCACAACACACTTAAAAGAAATCAGTAGACCATTAGTGTAACTAGTGTACACTACCTTTTTTTTTCACATGAAAGTTTTATTTTGTGATTTGGGAAGTCATATAAAAGTTCCCCTTCATTCCATTAACATTTCAGTCGGCTGTGAATGAAAGTATTTAAATCTTACTAATCTTCATAACTAATAGAATACTTTATCTCATTAATCTCATGATCCCCTAAACAAAAAACAATAATGATAAACATAAGTAGGAACTTACATGCCATTAGCAAAAATACTTCCTTGCCTTCCAATCTTAGAGAAAGACAAATGTCATGCCTGTAGAACCCACTAATTTGAATGCACAAATATTTACATAACAATTGGCCCATCAGCTCGTTCCCATATCCCCACAATCCCCAACTGGAGGACCCACAATCTCCACGATCAAGGACCATGTAACCTATATAAACCTAGGATACCCTAAGAGAGGGGGTTACGCAATCTGAGAGAAGATAGGAAGAGAAAGTTTCTTTGTGCTCTGTATCTACCAAACTCAAATAGTGGAACTTGAGAGTGAAGTACTCTCCCTAGATGTACACCATTCAAGATGGAATTCGGTCAACAGTTGCCTTTGTTCTTGTGTGATTACATTTGAGTCGAACATTCTATTATAAAGAGTCGATCACTTTATGATAGCTATTATTTTTTCATTCTTTGAACCAAAGACTTATTTGAATTTATCCTTTGATGTGCGATACCAACCCCTATCTAGCCAGGAAAAGTAATTAACTAGCTAAGCTAAATTGCCATCTATTAGGTTATTCCTCCTTGAGTTGCTTCCCTTAGCAGTTTTTTAATGGTAATCCTATCAATTGGCTTGCATTTCACCCACTGATGGCTTGACTAGATAGGAATTGAAGACCACTTACTTGGAGATACTGTATTTCATCAGCCATTTCTATTTCCAAATTCCTCACTCAAAAATTGAAATCCATTGGACAAGATTGAAGGACTGAATTAGAAGTATATGCCATAATTAAAGTTTCTGGAAATTTATCCAACACTTTTGGTGTAACTCTATATGAAACTTACTGAGAGATTTAGAGGCACTGATGAGCTTATCATATCTCCAGAGGCTCTGGTTTGCAATGAAGCTGAAGCAGGAGGTGTCCCCCATGTCAACGTTTACCAGGAACATAGACAATGTGTACTCCATCAGCTCTTCTGTGTACGTTTGGTCGATCACCACGTCCACCATCTGCATTAATCAAATTCCTATTATGATTCACGTGCATCATTTTTAAAACGATCATTTCTCTACTTGAATCTTGTAGACCCTGTAAGGCACAATTTCTTGTTTGACATGACTTACTTTTCAATTGAGAAAAAAACCTTGGAGAAGCCTTTCAACTGCGAAGAAGTTTATTCCCCCTAAAAGAAGGAAGAAGTTGACTATGCCCATTGTTTATTCCTTGACATGATGTAAAGAATGCATATTATTGTTCACTCTAACTTTTTTTATCACATTTTATTTTCTAAATCAAATACCTTTTCATATTTATTTCTTAATGCAAATTAACCTTTATCACAAAATAATAAGAAAAGTTAATTTTCTTGCAATTAATTTTTTTTTCCTTTTGTGTTTCCTTCCCCTCTTTGGACAAGAGCATAGGTTTCAAACATTATACTTAGAAGAAATTAGAAATGCCCAAGTAATTCAAATTGGATCAAAGAAAAATGTTAGAAGAATGTGAAGGCATGTCAGCAAAAAGCAGGTGATGGGAATGCAAAATTCAATTAGGCATGTACCTCTTAGGATTAATTTGGGAACGTAGGTTTAACTTGATTTAGGTAGGAGTTTATCCAAGGATACCACTTGAAAAATGAAGGTTAACTTGGAGATTTTAGAATACAATTGGCTTAGCTTTTGATAAACTTAGGATATGTTAAGTCCACATAAGTTTCCTTCACAATCCTCGGATACTTTTCTATAAGATAAGAAAGGTTGTTAGACAAAATGTACTTTCAAGGAATTGCTCCTTAGATCCAACATCTATCTATAGGAAATAGAAATCGTGTTCGTGCAAATGGTATTTGGAATTTAAAAGGAGCATGACAAAGTTCATGATATTTCTTTATTTTTTGAGTTATTGGTTGCTTGAGATCTTTGGTCATCACTTAGACTTGATGAAATAGATTGGCTCACTTTTTCTTCTTATGGAATTTTTGAATCTCATGGCTTTGTTGAGGATAATTCTGAACATCTATTGCATGGCCTATTAGATGTAGAAGGTGCTCTAGTGGGATCCTCGTGGACAAAAAAAAGACTACCGTCAATTCTTCAATTTGAACCAAAGAATTTATTAGGTACGTGATGTGGTTTGTGTTAACATGAATTCCTTTATAGGTTCATTTTAAATCAATGGAAAGGTCCTTCTCTCTCTCTTTCTATTATTTATCCATTTTTCAACCAAAAACCAATATATCATGTCATACTTAGACCTCTTTCACAAACCAAACATTTGAATAGTATCGATGATATAAGAAATATGTTATAAGAAATATCACCAATGATATACATTTGAATAGTGCAGATGCAATTTAGTTTCACGAAGATGTATTGCATTATATGTTTTTGTACTCTTGTCCAATCATGAATGTAAAGCGTGAGCTATGAAGGTTTAGAATTATTGCCTCTCAACTTAGACTTGAATATATACCTTGGATGGTTTGCCTTGGATCTCTAGGGAAGCCTTACCTGTATTTAGTCATTGGTTATTGTTGTTTCAATAGCCATATTGTAAAGAAGAATACCGGTGAGTACACTATTGCATGGTTAAAAAAAAAGTCTATTCCACCATTCTATGGCCGCTAACCGCCTAGAAAGAAGTCCGCTCTGAGATGGTCACATGGTTTCTTTTTTCTTTTTTACTTGAGTAAGATAAAATTTCAACCAGCTAGAATTTAGTTGAGACTCCGATTGCTCAACCCCTAGATCATTTGGTCAAGTGGAACATTGCCACTATTTTAATATGCTTCTCCTCATCCTTAATAGCAAAATACATGGCCAACCTTTCCAGATAGCTTTAAATTTTTTTTTTCTAGGTGAATTAGAGGAATAGAACTTGTTCATCATCTTGGTTGGATGGCTTTATCCCAAAATTGCACCTATAGCATTTTTTTTTATAAAAAAATTACACCTATAAGATTGGAACCATTTCTTTCAGACTGGATAACGGGATAAGTTATCCCCCCATCTACTCCGCCATTTAAATACATTGATCTTCCATAATCTCAGCTAAATGGTAAAGGTGGAATAAGAAACCTTACACAGAATTGTGTGGAAATTCTCCAAGTCATCAGTCTTTGAAGTATTATAGTTGAGATTGGTGATGATTTCATTCAAATTCTCGCCTCCTGCATCCACCACAAATTAATTAATGATCCCAATTATGTTAGTTGCATGTCAACAAACAACAACTTAAGAGATCAAAATATAGAATTAATCACAATCATGAAACCTGCTTCTTGTAATCTTCCATGGCAAATGACCATATTCCCTACAAGATCAGTTCAATACCATTAAACTTAATTCTATTCACTCGTACCTTACAACCTTTCCAAAGTATTTTAAGCTTATGTACTTGAAAGCCTATTGAAAAATTCATGTCAAAATATTGATTACATGTTCACCTAAACTTAAGGATCGATCCCTAAATACCAGCCTCAATTGTGACATATTTTTATGCTAATGTGGAATTTAATTGAAAGATTTTGATACAAGTCATATCTCTGAACACTTCATTATATGTCAAAGTTAATTCAACAACTCCTAAATATGGTCTCAACTAGGCACAACATTTCACTAAAAGGAGGAAGCAGAATAATACCTAAGTAGGTATGGTATAAGTATGCTTCCTAATGGAAAAAAGGGAATGAATATAGAAATTTGTGGTATTATAAACCATGCCTACAAACATATGTACAAGAAGCAACCCCAAACAACAATAATATTGATTCTAATAAAGCCATTCTAGGTAAAAGATATGGTGCTACTGAAAGGTGCAATTCTATTTTATTTGTAGGACCTATTGAATTATGGGAGTCAACTTCTATGATAAGGAAAACTTCTTTTAAAAAACACTTCTGTGATATGGCAAACTACCTGGATTCAACTTAAAAAATTACCTTAGAAAAGGTACTCGCAAGATCATCTAGATTAAACAAAGAGCGTGGAGCAACAACCTACAAAAGAAAGTCAACGTGACACTAGAATTCAAGCATAATTTAGTCTTAGGACTTGATTTATGAAACATAATTAGATTGGACGACTATTGTAGACACTAATGCTTAAGATCTAAGTCTAAAATAATAGGATGCATTTGGACAATAGAGATATTTTTTATAAATGGTAAAATTTTTACATTAATGCAGTAAAAAATTTACCATTGATATAACCACTCTTTAATTGATCATTTGCTAGGTATCAAAATTATTTTTGTTGGAGACTTATAGGGTTTTGCTGCAAGAGTGCATTTGTCTTACTCATTACTCATAGGTTCTAAATTAGCTCCATGGCTGCATAAGAACAAATTAATGCTAAACAAGTTAAAAGCCACGTTAAATGGATTTGGATAGAAAAATGATGATTGATGTAGAAGTTCCTTCCAAAGCTACAAACAAATTGCACCCAAAGATACAAATAAAATTATTGACAACAAATTAAAGCCACCATTAAACAAATTTATTCAAATTGCAGAGCACTTAGTACAATTATGTGCAAGCATGTTCCCTGTTTTCTCTTTTCTTTTATTTTTGATAACAAAAGTTCAACAATTATCATCTCCTGGTAAAAAATATAAAATGGAAAAGCAAATACATACCATTGAGCTTCTCTAGTAATGGTGGTTGAACAACAACATCCATGGTGACAATGGGCAGTGGGAGGAAATCCAATTCACAATAGGCACAATGGTTGAAAGAACTTTCAAACATTTATTATGCAATAACCAGACTGATATCTACCTACAGCTTTGGCCTCTTCTACTTTGATTACCTACGACAAGTAATAAGAAACCTGCCTAAGAAATATATTATGTTGTAGCAGTATTTGCTTGGATCTTTAGGGAAACAATTTTTGAAGGTCTACAATGGTGGAATGTAAGACCACCACCCAATGGATTGCTTCTAGGGTCTTATATCCTTTTAACTAGACTTGCTTGCAAACCCACCATTGCTCTTCACTTTTCCCATGCTCAGTCAACAAAGAGAGCTTTAGTGCCGTGGTGACTGCAGGCTTGCTTTTTATTTGCATGCAGCTCTAGTTCCTTTGTTGTGGTCATATAGGTGTTGCATGTCACTATTAAAAACGTTGCCCTACTCATCCTCACGTTGCCAAAGCATATCCTCTTCAATTAATTCATGTGGGATTATGTCAAACAAACAGATTTAGTTCTTCAGATGACAATGCCACTCAATCTACCATCATTTTTTTTTTAGACGATACCATCAATTATAATGATAGATATAGCTTCAATTTCTATTTTGGGGATCGTGGGTGTAGTTAGATCCCTAGCATAGTATTTGATTTCGAGGAGGATAAGAATTGCAGGCATGAAATTTATATGAAATGTTGTAAATGAATTGCAGGTACTTGCTTCTCATTCCTTTTTCCAATTTTTGTTCTGGAAGTGTGCTGGAGTGTGAAACATGTCCCTTCCCTGCTTATTGTTTTTAGGTCCTCAGGTACTATATGAACAAAATAGCATGCATCTACAAATTTTAAACATCTAGAAGATCTAGGATGCTTCTATGGGTGAGAGGGAAAAGAATTCAAAACGTAAAAAGTTCTACATTGGACACCATACATTTAGGAAGAGTGTAGGGGTGCCTCACTTTCCATATACGGGTATCTAGTAAGTTATTTTTGAACCATTAACCTTTTTGTGAATTTAGTTACTTTGAAAGATAACTTCAAAGCCTTCTATATTTGTATGATTCAAGCTGACAATGGTTCCCTTTGAAACACACTGTTGCAGAATAACTTATCATAGAAATTATAATGCTAAAAAATATTATATAAGAAAACATTGAGATTTGGTACATTCATCTAATGTCTTCCCATCCTGGTCAACTTATGATATTAGAGATTGAGAAAGTGAATCCCTTTGAGGTTTGTTTTCCTTTTCTAGCATGTACTTAGATCCTACTTTCCCACTAGATCATGGATGGATTTCCTTTCACTTCTAACTTGTGTGTGACTTTTGTTTTCTACACAAGTGGTGTCATGTCATGTTTCTTCTTTCTTGCATTGTTCTCCCCTTTGATTGCTCCTCCACTTAGTCCCTACAGTATTTTATGGTAGATCTTCCTATAGCAATATCTATTTTTGTGGACTATAATCCAATTTTAGCCCTTTAAAAATCATTTCAATCAAATTAGAGGAAGCGTGAAATGCTTCTTTAGAATCATGCCAAAACTTAGTATTTAGTCATGCAATTTGCTGACTTTGTCTTTTCTAGGTTTGGAATAAGCTCAATTCCATTGCAAAGTTTAGTAGAATCTTCAACTTCTATAGCAAACATCTCAAAGAGAAAGAAAATAGATTTAGAAGGAAAATGGATAGTTAAGAGGCCACACCAAAAAAAAAGAAAACTCCAGAAGCCATCCTAACTTCCTTGCCTCTTGTATAGAACACTCCAAGAAGAATAGATAGTAAACCATGTTCTAAAGCAGTAGGAATGGTTTATCATCATGCAATTCTGAGGAAAAACCAATCCATAAGTGCCAGGAAAAACATAGCAAAAGTACAGGAAGTTAACCCATCAACCACCAAGGTCCATAGAGGAGTAGTCAATGGGCATCTCTGATTAACACTCCTCTGAGGTTGTACCTAACCCCCTATTGCTTTGCCAAAATCAAAATTAAGAAAGATACAATGATAATACCATGCTTAATCCAAGCAATCCACTAATTAGTGGGGCGACAATGATGAATATGTGATGAATGAGAAGTGAGTCCAAGGCAAGATGTCTGATGCTATGGTGTGTAGGGTTTGATTGGTGCCGGTTGTGGGGGTGTTGGTGAGATAGAGGCGGTGGAATGAATGAGCAACCGATTTGATCATCTAGTAAACATGAAAGTGATTCAGGTGGGAGAGATCATCAGATCTAGTAGAAATCGATCAATAGGATAGTGAGAAAGATCTAGGAAGAGAGGGATCGATTTGAAAAGGGAAAATTTGAGCATGATATTAGATTTGAGTGAGAGATCTATCCAAAACCCTAAAAGAGACCTCTACCTTAGATGATCTCCGGTGAGGGCATATCAGAATATGAGGGGTCGAGAGCATTAACTAACCCAGGTCAATGAGAATGCAAATCTCGATCAGGGGCAGCGACTCCAAGATCTGAGAATGTGACAATGGTGTTATAACCCGGGGTATCAAGCGTCGTTTAAGACATCTGGGAAGTGGTCCAGACGTCTGGCCAGACGTCTGGAATTAAATTTTTTCAGCGTACGGATTCGCGTCTACGCGCATGCGCACGCAGACTGAACCCACCACCCTCCTCCTCTTTCCTCCCTCCCTGCAAATAGCTTTTTCTCTCTCTCTCCCCTCGGCAGCTTACAAATACACCTCTCTCTCCCTCACCCTCACTCCACCGCTTTCTTCTTCTTCTTCCGCCTGTCAGCGAGAGAGTGAGCGAGTGAGAGCGGCAGCAGCGGCTGCTGCGAGTGTGTTGGGAAGAGGGGCTGTTGCGAGAGGGAGCTCGACCGCGAGGGTGCGAGCTCGTCGGGGTAGCCAGAGCCGACCGAAGGGTGCGCAGCAAGCGTGTGGTGCAGTAGAGGAGCTGTTGCAGCTCAGGCAGCAGGTGGGCGCTGCGTGGCACGGCCGTGCACTGCGGGAAGAAGGCGAGGAGGTCCTGATTCTGGGAAAATTTCCCAGAATCAGACGTCTGGACTTACAACCAGAAGATGCAGGAGACGTTTGGAGGAAGGTCCAGACGTATGAAAGGTACGTTATTTTTACCCTCTACTTCTTCCGCGTGTACGGCCATGCAGCCATTCCGCCGAAGTCTTCTGCATCATTTTGTGTTGGGAACGAGCACGTGTGTGTGCAAGACTTGTTCAGGAAGGCGCACAGGCATGCCATCCCACACAAATCGGACGTCTAGGCACAGCACCAGATGACGGAGAGGGTCAGGAGACGTCCGGAGTGACAGTCGGACGTCTAGAAAGTAAGTCCAGACAGTTCAACAGGCTTCTGGAAGTCTGAAGGACTACGTAGATTGAGGTATGACCTGAGCGATCATTTAAGACATCTAGAAGAAGTTCTGGACGTCTGATTTTAGGTAGACTTGTCATTTTTGACCAGTTTAGGGTCCGTTCGGAGTTCGTTTTCCACGTTTCAGGTCTTGCTCTGATACCATAGTATTTCTTTTCTTTACTGCTGTATTTTGTTACTGCTAGTTATATGCATGGTGAATGTGGTTTATTTTACTGCCCTTTTGGTTACTTTCTCGTTGGACGACTGGGTCTTAGGATCAGTCGAGTCGGTCTGATTCTCGTATCTCGTAGGGATTCGTGAACCGGGTCGTAACATGATGGTATCAGAGCAAGTACCAAGGACCAGCCCCATCTCCACAGCACCATACAGGATGGCACCACTTGAGTTGTGAGAGCTCAAGTCTCAGTTGCAGGATCTTTTGGAGAAGGGCTTTGTGAGGCCCAGTGCGTCTCCCTGGGGAGCCTCGGTATTGTTTGTAAAGATGGATGGTACCCTACGCCTTTGTGTGGACTACCGACAGCTGAATAGAGTCACCATCAAGAACAGATATCCGCTGCCGAGGATCGATGACTTGTTTGAACAGCTGCGAGGTGCCACGGTATTCTCCAAGATCGACTTGAGGTCTGGATACCACCAGTTGAGGATCAAGGAGGCAGATGTCTCCAAGACAGCTTTTTACACCTGGTACGGACACTACGAGTTTCTGGTCATGCCGTTTGGGCTGACCAATGCCCCCGCTACCTTCATGGACCTGATGAACCGGGTGTTTAGACCGTACTTGCACCAGTTTGTGGTGGTATTCATTGATGATGTGCTGATCTATTCTCGAGATCAGACGCAGCACGGATAGCACTTGCGGATGGTTATGGACACACTGAGATGACGTAGGCTGTATGCCAAATACAGTAAGTGCGAGTTCTGGTTGAGGGAGGTGACCTTCTTAGGTCATGTGATCTCTGGGGATGGCTTGGCTATGGACCCAGCCAAGGTCGAGGCAGTGCTCAGGTGGGAGAGACCGCATACGGTTACTGAGATTCTTAGTTTCTTGGGACTAGCAGGCTACTACAGGCAGTTTACCAGGGGCTTTTCACAGATTGTACGTCCTATGACACAGTTGACCCGGAAGGACGTGCCCTTCACTTGGATAGATGCCTATGAGGCGTGTTTTCAGGAGCTGAAGGAGAAGCTGACTTCGGCTCTCGTGCTCACCATCCCAAACAGTAGTGGCGGGTTCGTTGTGTACACGGATGCCTCTTTGCAGGGGTTAGGGGGTGTGCTCATGCAGAGGGGTCACGTTGTCGCTTACGCTTCACGGCAACTGAAGCCCAATGAGCATAGCTACCCTACCCACGACCTGGAGTTGGCAGCTGTCATCTTCGCACTGAAGACCTGGAGGCACTACTTGTACGGTGAGACCTTTGAGATTTTCACAGATCACAAGAGCCTCAGATACTTGTTTGATCAGAAGGAGCTCAACATGAGACAGAGACGTTGGTTGGAGCTCCTGAAGGACTATGACTGTAGCATTTCTTACCACCCGGGAAAGGCCAACGTGGTGGCTGACGCCTTGAGCCGGAAGGCGCCCGCACACTTGGCCAGTTTACAAGTGTAGAGTTGGAGCCTTTTGGAGGAGATGGGCAGTTGGCGACCCCTAGAGTCACGGGGGTACTGTGGGGCAGTGACTGTGACGCTACAGACGAGACCAGAGCTGATAGATCGCATCATCACAGGACAGATGGCCAACCCGTACTTGCAGTCCTTGCATGGTAGAGTACTGTCAGGAGACCCTAGAGACTTCTCTTTTACAGACCAGGTGCTGCACATGAGGGGACGTTTGTGTGTTCCCAGAGACGAGGAGCTGTTGAGAGAGCTCCTGACTGAGGCACACGGTTCCAGATTCACCATACATCCTGGAAACACGAAGATGTACCATGATTAAAGAGGGATGAAGTGGGATGTGGGTGAATTCGTGCAGCAGTGTTTAGTGTGCCAGCAGGTGAAAGCCGAGCATCAGAGACTTGCAGGACCGTTGCAGCCACTTCCAGTGCTGGAGTGGAAGTGGGAGAGCATCACCATGGACTTGGTGGTCGGCTTACCAGTTACCCAGCGAGGACATGATGCAGTCTGGGTAATCGTTGACAGATTGATGAAGACGGCACATTTCTTGCCGATCCGAGTCACCTTGGGACCAACACAGTTGGCAGAGAGGTATATCCACGACGTGGTGCATCTACATAGAGTTCCGTGGAAGATCGTATCCGACTGGGATACCCGCTTTACATCCCAGTTTTGGGCTGAGTTTCAGCAGGCCCTGGGGACGCGGTTGAGGTTCAGTATATCTTACCACCCCCAGACGGATGGACAGTCTGAGCGCACGATACAGACACTTGAGGACCTTTTGCGTGCCTATGTACTAGACTGGAGGGGCTCTTGGGAGGAGCACTTGCCCCTGGAGGAGTTTGCATACAATAACAGTCATCACTCGAGCATCGACATGGCACCCTACGAGGCTCTGTACGGACGGAGGTGTACTGCACCCTTGAGTTGGGTTGAGGTGGGGACCAAGTAGGAGGTTGGCCTCAAGCTGATCCGGCAGAGTCGGGAGGTAGTCGAGCAGATTCACAGGCAACTCCACATTGTCAGGAGCAGGCAGAAGAGCTATGCAGTTCGGAAACGCAGAGAGGTGCAATTTGAGTTTGGGGACCACGTCTTCCTTCGCGTTTCGCCCATGAAGGGCCTATAACGGTTTGGGGTGAGAGGGAAGATCACACCGAGGTTAGTGGGGCCCTTTGAGGTCCTGGAGCGAGTTGGACCCATTGCTTATAGGCTTGCCATTCCTCCCCAACTTTCTGGTGTGCATGACGTGTTCCACGTGTCCAACCTCAGGAAGTACGTTGTCGATCCCAGTCACATCCTGAGTCACAACCTGACCTACCCCGAGCGGCCAGTGCAGATTCTCAACAGAGCCGTCCACAGTCTGAGATGGAAGCAAGTACCCCTCGTAAAGGTTTTCTAGAGGAGCCAGCGGTATGAGGAGGCTACCTGGGAGACTGAGGCGGTGATGCGGGAGCGGTACCCAGAGCTTTTCACAGGTATGTCTTTTCGAACCAGCTTCGGTCCTCTTTGAGTTTGTTACGCATATATCATTCTTACCTGCACCCTAGTTACCGCAAGTTTCAGGGACGAAACTACCTTTGAGTTTGTTACATTGTTATAACCCGGGGCATCAAGCGTCGTTTAAGACGTCTGGGAAGTGGTCTAGACGTCTGGAAGCCTTCCCAGACATCTGGAATTAAATTTTTTCAGCGTATGGGTTCGTGTCTGCACGCATACGCACGCAGACTGAACCCGCCACCCTCCTCCTTCTCTTTCCTCCTTGCAGATAGCTTTTTCTCCCTCTCTCCCCTCGGCAGCTTACAAATACACCTCTCTCTCCCTCACCCTCACTCCACCGCCTTCTTCTTCTTCCCCCTGTTTGCGAGAGAGAGAGAGTGAGTGAGAGCGGCAGCAGCGGCTGCTGCGAGTGTGTGGGGAGGAGGGGCTATTGCGAGAGGGAGTGGGAGCTCGACAGCGAGGGTGCGAGCTCATCGGGGCAGCCAGAGCCGACCAGCGGGTGCGCAGCAAGCGTGTAGTGCCGCAGAGGAGCTGCTGTAGCTCAGGCAGCAGGCGGGCGTGGCGCAGCACGGCCGTGTGCTGTGGGCGGAGTGTGAGGAGGTCCTGATTCTGGGAAAATTTCTCAGAATCAGACGACTGGACTTACAACCAGACGACGAAGGAGATGTTTAGAGGAAGGTCCAGACGTCTGAAAGGTACGTTATTTTTACCCTCTACTTCTTTTGCGTGTATGACTATGCAGCCGTTCTGTCGAAGTCTTCTTGATCCTTTCATGTTGAGAACGGGCGTGTGTGTGTGCAGGACTTGTTCGGGAAGGCGCACGGGCATGCCATCCCACACAGATTGGACATCTGGGAACAACACCAGACGACGGAGAGGGTCTGGAGACGTCCGGAGTGACAGTCAGACGTCTGGAAACTAAGTCCAGATGGTTCAGCGGGCTTTTGGATGTCTGAAGGACCACGTAGATCGAGGTATGACCTGAGCGATCATTTAAGACATCGGGAAGAAGTTCCAGACGTCTGATTTTGGGCAGACTTGTCATTTTTTACCCATTTAGGGTCTGTTTGGAGTCCGTTTTCCACATTTCAAGTCTCGTTCTTCTCAAATTTAGTTCCTCTACCTGTTTACAGTAATCGTATGTTGTTCTGAGTAGCTCCTTGTATTTGATCCTTGTGTTTGGACCCCGTTCCGTCGCGGCTTTAGAGGTTGCGGAGGTGCGCGGGCTTGCCGATTTTGCAGGTAGAGTGGCCCTTTCAATTATTTATCAAAAATTATGCACTTGTGAAATAATTAATAGAGTCTAGGGTATTGCATGAACCATAGGAATGAAAAACTAGATTGAATGATAGATCCTAGGGTAATGCATGAATCCTAAGACTAGAAAACTAGATTGAATGATAGATCCTAGGGTATGGCATGAATCCTAGGACTGAAAAACTAGATTGAATATATATAAATTGCAGTCTTGGAAAAGTAGAAAGGAAACGATAACTGCCTGTAATTGGTTAGCAGCTGCCTGATTATGAATGACTAATTACGGTTGGGAACATGGGCTATATAAATATAAAGCTGAAAAGATGAAACCTAAATTGGCTGAGTTGAAAGAGCACGAACCCTACGGGGAACTAGGAGTAGAACTCCTGGAAAGTAAATGGAATGGAATTGGGGAAGTGAGCTGGCCCTTGAGTACGGAGTACCAGGGAGAGCGACTGTCCCCCTGTTTAGTGCAAAGCGGAGCTAGCCGCCCTAGGGACCCATGGTAGGTCTAGCCACTTTGTACCAACTTTTGGCCCAAGTGTACACAGTACCGTGGAGAGCTACTAGTGTAGGGAGAGCACTAGCTACCCCACCGGCCCCGGGGTTCTGCTAGCCCTCCTACACCGACTTGTTCGACCCACTGGGCAAACCAGGGTAGTCAGGCGAGGGTGCGCGGACTGTTGAGGGGCAAGACCCCTGTTTGGTTTCTGTGGAGGGGCTGGACCCTTGTTACTGAGAGGGCTCTGCCCTATACTAGTTCCATGCTGTGCTTTGGGCGCACCCATTAACAGAAACGACTGACCACGTGCCAGTGCGGGGCAGCTACCGTGCGTTTATCGTGCATGCCCTAGTCACTGTTACGTCTGTCAGCGACCTTGGGGTGGTTGACTGAGGGTAGGACCACCACGGGGGACTCTCCCGGCCAGGAGAGCACCACGTGCTACTTCTACTTTTCGGAAAAGACTGCAATCAAGATCGTTCATACGAGGAACATTCAAGATCAAGAGAAGAATCTGAGGGATAATTCGATAACGAGTAAATGGAAAATATAAAGAAAGAAATTAAAAATATAACAGCTATTGTCCACATTACTGTTTCTTAGCTTTTAGTTGCCACTCTACTCAGTGTTTCGCTGATGTGTCACCTTTGTTACCTTTTCAGGACCAGGTGTTGAGCAGCCAGAGTCGGCGGCTGCAGAGGGTGCTGGGCCTAGTAGAGCCCAGTAGTGTTACTTGTGTGGTACCCACTGTACTTTTCTTTCTGTTGTAGTGTGTAGTTTCTGTTACCCCTATACTCTTTTCATTGTAATATTCATGTTTATGTACATGTTTACTTCTTTACTGTTGTGGTGGTGTATACTGTAATATTTCTTTTCTTTACTGTTGTATTTTGTTACTGCTAGTTATATACATGGTGAATGTGGTTTATTTTACTGCTCTTTTGGTTACTTTCTCGTTGGACGACTGGGTCTTGGGATCAGTCGAGTCAGTCCGATTCTCGTATCTCGTAGGGATTCGGGAACCGGGTTGTAACAAACAGTGTCGCCTCTAAGCTCGATCAAGAGGAAGAAGTGCCGACTCCATCGAGTGGCGTTGCTCGAATATCTGGCATTGCTCGGAGGTCGGCATTGAGGATAAGATCTAAGGTCGGCGTTGAGGATAAGATCTGAGGTGGCATCTCTCTAAGGTTGGCATCGAGGATAAGATCAAAGGTTGAGTGGCATTGCTCTGAGGTCAGCGTCGAGGATGAGAGTGGCATTGATTTGTGGTCGGGGATAGGAGTGGTGTCGTAGGGGAGAAGCGACGTTGCTCTAGGGTTAATGATAACACCACGCAAGGTGGTAGTAATTAGGTTGAATATGGCCCATCTTTAGAATAAAAGGCACAACATAAAGTAGAATAGGAGCATTGCATGCATCAAGTACCAAGATTGCTTATAAACTGCATTAATGGCCATTTGTGTAAAGCATGTGTCAAAGCAGGGCTCAGATGAGCAATGGGACCACACGGATGGATTCAGAACGACGAACGGAGTCCAACGGACTCAAGATCGGCCAAATCCGACATCCGGAGCTCCCACAATGGGCCCAAGAAATTCTGACCGTTGATTTGGAGATCAACGGCCCAGAAAGCGCCACGTCACCCCGGCACCACCGCTCGCTCGCCCTCAAGCCAGCCAAGAACGAATCTCGGCCGTTGATCTTCGATCGAATGGCCGAGATCCGCGCGCTCGCCCGCGATCGCCACGACAAAGCGCCGGCGTGGTGCAACGGTTAGCGCGCACGCCCGCGTCGCAGCGACGTGCGTTCGAATCGCGCAGAGCGGAAATCAAGCGCGAGCGAATGGCGCAGCGAAATTGAGCCGCCCGATCAGCAGCGGGCGATCAGGATTGCGCCACGAGGCGCGACGACAGAGCCCGAGCGCCCACGCACGCGCGCACGCTGGGCGGAAACGCGCGCGCGCACGCGTGCCCGAAGCGCGATCTCAGCACGGGCGCGGGAGGATCTCAGCCGTCCGATCTTCGATCGGACGGCTCTCGTTCATCATCCACGGATCGCGCTTGGAGAGAGAGAGGGGGCAGGCGGCTGACCGGTGGTAGAAGGCCTTCACCGACGTATCTGAAAGCAGTTTTAGCGACGTTCTGGATGTCGCTAAAGCACATTCTTCTTCTAGGAGGCCCTTAACTCTATTTAAACCCCCTTCTACCACCATTCAAGGCATCCTCTCCCACTTGCAACTACTCCACTCCTCTCCTAGCTAGTCTTAGGCACTCTTGTAATCGCAGGAGATGACGAGCCGCTGACGGAGCCTCCTCCACCGCCGTGGCTGCCTCATCGCTCTCCACTCTCTCTCTACCTCTCTCTCTCTCCTTTAAGCTTTCACTTACTTTTGTTGAAACATGTATTTAATGTTGTAAATCATGAACTATGAATTCATGTTTAATGAAATTATTTTCCATTTAGTTGCCATTTTAATTTCTGTTTAAAGCGCATGATCAAAACCAAGAGCGTTCTAACCCTAAACTCTCTCTCTATCTCTCTCTTTTCAAAACCATCTCTTTCGCAAGCAAAACTCTGCCTTTTTTGTGACAAGTGGTAAACAAAATCCGATTTCCACGCCTCCCTGAGATCGACACTCGGACTCACCTCCGTTTACTTCTTTTAAAATCGACGTATCAAGTGCAACTATAACGACACTTCTTAGCACACACGCACGAAGGCACGTCAGTTTTTGGTGCCGTTGCCGGGGAGGCAACGAATTTGTTTTATCACCTCCATTCCACACTCATTCTCACATCGTCTAATGCCCTATTTTCCTTTTTACTTGACGGTTGCAGGAATTCGACGCATGGACGGCGAAGCGACGCATTCCACGACGGTAGCAAGGGAGTAGGCGCCTCGAGGACCGATAGTGAGTAACCTATCTCTCATTGTTTGCTTGCGTGAAAAAGCTAAAAAAATCATAAAAACTGGAAAAAAATTGGCGTGGTGAATGATTGCTTGACCCACATTCTTAACACATCACCCTACAAAAAAATGTACACTCTAATATGCTGAATAAATTCTTGGAGTGTTCTTTTCTTTTTCTCTTGAGTGGTGTTTGCGAAGCCACCGTGAGTTGACCTGGGCCGCACCACTCAACCCTAAAACTGACTCATCTAATAGAAGCTGCACGATTATCAGGATGAGTACACTAGGGTTTTAGAGCCTCTACAAAATAAAAGGAAATCTACTTTCACTAAGTTGTGTGCAGAACTTGACGTGCCCACTGAAACTTGTTTGAAAACATTAAGACACGTCAACCCTAAAAAGTACTCAAGTAAGGATGAAACACTAAAAGACACTATATCTTAACAAATCCTTGCTTGAAAATCATGTTTTGCTAGAAGCACACACTTTGAAAGTGGAACATTAAGAGGCACCACCCCAATCAACACCTCATCACATCACCCTAAGCACAAGCACTATCCTAGCCCTTTAAAACTGAGTAGACGTGCCCTAGGCAGGACTGAGTTAAGTCTCAAAAGGTGAGGTTTTTTCTGCTAGGCACTTGGCTTTCATTCCCTTGGTAGAATCTGGTGACTAGGCTGCGGGGCAGTGTCAAACGACCGTGGCTGTGGGGTCTATGGAACCGGAGGCGCAAGCCAAAGGAAGAACCTTCCCTGCAATCCCCTCGTAATCAACCTGGCCAGATTAGCCTTGAGAAGGGGAGTCCAGTGCTTACGGACTTAATCACCCTTTGTGAGATTTCTAGGTCTCCTAAGGAATACACCATAAGGATTAGGCTTGCATGCTTGATTGAAACACATTTCTCGCATCTGTTGCCCTCCACATCCCCTCCTATTCTTCTCTAGTGTATGCACGAGAGGCACTCACTGCATCCCGAATTGTGTGTTTTGGGGCAGGAATCTAGGTGACGTAATTCTGTTGAAAACATGGCTGAACCTAGGGTAGATGAGGCTGAAGATCAATCCCCACCAGATGCTATGGCTATCATCTAGGCTCAAATCAATGCTAACCATCGGCTTCAGCAACAACAAATCCACACCATCATGCAAGCCATACAACAGTTACAGAACCCACAAGAACAACCACCACCTTTCAATGACATACCAGGACAACCACCACTTGATTTACCACCATTTTAGGACCAGCCAAGACCCCTCCGTGATTTCTATAACCCTTCTTCCATTAGAGTCGAGCCACACCTTAGGATCCCCGAAGGGGGAGACGATTTTGAGCTAAAACCTAATGTATTAAGTCTAATCCAGAGCCACTTTCATGGAAGCTCAAATGAAGACCCCTTTCAGCACCTAGAAGATCTCGACCGCATAGCAAGAACAGTAAAACCTAGGAACATTAGCCTTGACATTGTTCTAATCAAGATGTTCCCTTTCTCATTAAGAGACAAGGCTTCTCATTGGCTTAGAACCCTAGGTAGACCCATCACCACCTGGGGGGAACTGAGGCATGCATTTTTAAAGAAATTCTTCCCCATAGGAAAGACCAATGCCCTCAGAAGAGCTATCACTACCTTCACACTCCAGGGTGGGGAACAATTTCATGAGGCGTGGGAAAGATTCAATGAACTTTTGAGGAAATGCCCACACCACGAAGTTCCAAGGTGGCAATTGGCTCAGATCTTCTACCACGATCTGGACAGCAACCTACGGAACTTCGTCGATGCCTCATGCGGGGGAAACTTCCTAAACAAAGACGAGGAGAGCGCGTTTGAGCTCTTTGAGTCTATGAGCGAGAATTCGCTCAACAATGCCTCCATGAACCAGTTTAACAGGTCCAGTCAACCCCGTGGTGGGATTTATGAGGTGCAAGCAAATTCTGGAATGGTTGACATGGACATCATTGCCAAAAAGTTGGATCGAGTGGAATTGGTGGACAAGAAGATTGATGAGCTTCTAAACCAGACCAGGAACCCCTTGCAGACTTTCACCCTAGCAAAGGGAGCACATAATGTTGACCTGGTCCAACCCTTCACCCAACTGAACCTGGAACAACCCCCAACCACGTTCCAGGGAGGGATCTTTGCTCCCTCGACCCTTGATTACTCCCTTCCTTCATCAACATCGGCTATTCTAGAAGATGTGCAAGCCGTCCAAGGATATGCAAAACCTTACCCTTTCTCCAACACTTACAACACCGGCTGGCGTAATCACCCCAACTTTGGTTGGACAAACCAGAAACTACCGCAATTCCAAAACCAGCCCAGGCCAAACCAACAGCCACACTTGCCCCCTATCAGCAAGGACCACCAGTTAGACCCCAATATAACCAAAATAGGGCGGCCCCTCCCCCACAAAATCAAATGGACACCCTAATAAAGATGATGGCTGACATGAACCAAAAACATCAGGAAGAAATGGCCTTGGTAAAGGGACAGTTAAGCCAACTCTTGGACTGTAAATAGCAAGGATCTCTACCTTCCCAACCGCAACCAAACCCGCGAAACATAATTAACAGAGGCCCCAATTCATAAGGGTTCCAAGGCAACCCTGGGCAGGCTCATATGGTCCAGCCGGCCCCACAAACACCTCCTAGGTTTGGCGCTTCTTCATCCTCGTCTTCTCAAGGATCACCCCATGGCCCCAATGCCTCTGCGAATGCGGTGACCTTGAGAAGCGGCACCAAAACCCAGGATCCCAAATGGCCGACTCTCCCCGAGACTTTACCCGACTTAGAAGAAACACCAACCAAGGACCCAGACATGGAACCAATTCAGACACCCAATCCTGAGGCCTTGGAAACAATCAAGAGAAAAAAGAATACTTTGGAAACTGAGGAGCTGATGGAAATTTTTAAACAAGTACAGATTAATATTCCGCTTCTAGAAGCTGTCAAACACATCCCCGCTTACGCCAAGTTCTTAAAGGATGCCTGTACACCCAAGCGTAAGCCGAGACCTCAAGCACCTAGGAAGGTTGTACTCTCTGAGCAAGCCAGTTCCGTGATATCAAGCAACCTTCCACTCAAACGAACTGACCCAGGAGCACCCCTGATTTCCTGCAACATCGGGGACATGACATTTGATAGAGCACTCCTGGACCTAGGTGCTTCTATAAACCTAATTCCCACAACCTTGTACAACCAATTTGGTTTTGGGGAGCTGGCACCAACCCTTTTACCATCCAGCTGGCGGATAGATCAGTGAAAACCCCGAAGGGGGTTGTCGAGGACGTGATTGTACGAGTCAAGGACTTCTATTTCCCAGTCGACTTTTTGGTGCTCGACATGGAAGTCCTTGAAAAATTACAGAACGCACCCATAATCTTAGGCAGACCTTTCTTAGCTATGGCTAAAGCAAACATCGATTGCGACACGGGATGTATGGAAATCGCCTTCGGAGATAGGAAAATGCAATTGGATATCTTCTGGGCAAAAAAGTCTTTTGATTGTGATTACATTGAGGAACATGATCCCGTGGAAACTTTAATCGAGGAATGCCTTACCCTCAGTTCTGTCTCAGACCACCAAACCCGTAGTTCTGACTCGTCACCATCATTACCTGTGGACCTCTGTAAGGCTGAGTATCATCACATGACACCATTTGAAGAAATCAATGTTGATCAACTACCGCCCTTTCCATTCCCATCGACTGTGGTCCCACCCACACCTGAACTTAAACCATTGCCCGAGAATCTCAAGTACGTCTTCGTGGGACCTGGCCAGACCTTCCCAGTGATTATTAATTCCCATCTAACCAAGGATCAGGAACTAAGGTTGACTGCAACTCTTTCAGAACATCGGGCCGCCATTGGTTGGACCATCTCAGATCTAAGAGGAATTAGCCCCACCTATTGCACCCACAAGATTTACCTGGAAGACGGGGCCCGACCTTCCCGCCAGATGCAGAGACGGTTAAACCCTAACATGTGGGAGGTCGTTAAAAAAGAAATTATCAAGTGGCTCGACGCCGACATCATCTACCCTATCTCTGATAGCCCCTGGGTGAGCCCCACTCAAGTGGTTCCAAAGAAGGCTGGGCTCACCGTTGTCACTAATGATCATGGCGAATCCATCCCCACCCGCACCACGACCGCATGGCGGGTGTGTATTGATTATAGGAAGCTTAATGAAGCCACTAAGAAGGACCACTTCCCCTTGCCATTCATTGACCAAATCCTTGAAAGATTGGTAGGGCAGAAGTATTTTTGCTTCCTGGATGGATATTCAAGATATAACCAAGTCGCAATTGCTCTGGAAGATCAGGAAAAGACCACATTCACTTGCCTATATGGCACGTTTGCATTCCGTCGAATGCCGTTCGGGTTATGCAATGCACCCGCGACCTTCCAGCGTTGCATGCTAGCCATTTTTTCAGAAATGGTGGGTGAATACTTGGAGGTCTTTATGGATGATTTCTCTGTATTCGGGAATTCATTCGACCATTGTTTAAGCAGCTTGGAGAAAATCCTGAAACGATGTATCGAGGTTAACTTGGTGTTAAGTTGGGAAAAGAGCCATTTTATGGTTCAAGAAGGAATTGTCCTCTGACACATCGTTTCGCATAGGGGCATCGAGGTAGATCAAGCTAAGGTTGATTTAATTTCCAAACTTCCTCCACCTAGTTCGGTCCGACAGATTCGCTCTTTCCTAGGACATGTTGGCTTCTACCGAAGGTTCATCAAAGACTTTTCCAAACTTTCCAAACCCTTGACCGACCTTCTAGCCAACGACACCACTTTCCACATGTCTCCTGATTGCACCCAGGCTTATCATACCCTCCGTGACTTAGTCTCCACCGCACCTATACTTCAACCCCCAGACTGGTCCCAGGATTTTGAGATTATGTGTGACGCATCAGATTTTGCCATAGGCGCTGTCCTGGGACAAAGGCAAGACAAGAAGCCCGTGGTGATCTACTACGCGAGCAAAACATTGGACGAGGCCCAACGTAATTATACGGTCACAGAAAAAGAGTTGCTTGCTGTAGTATTTGGACTGGAAAAATTCCGATCATACTTGCTGGGATCCCACGTGACTATCTACACCGACCATTCAGCCATCCGGCACCTGTTAGCCAAAAAGGACGCAAAACCCAGACTCATCAAATGGATCCTGCTTTTGCAGGAATTTGACCTGGAAATCCGAGACAAGGCCGGATCGAAAAATGTGGTGGCTGACCACCTGTCAAGACTTCATCCAGACCACATTGGACCCTCCCTACCTCTATCTGATACCTTCCCTGATGAACACATCCTAGCCGTGCAAGACAAGAAAATGCCATGGTATGCTGACTATGTCAACTACCTGGTTATAGGACAAACCCCGCACAGCTGGTCCAGACAGCAACGGGACAGGTTCTTGGCTGAGGCCAAGCACTATTTCTAGGATGATCCCATGCTGTTTCGCCTCTGTGCTGATCATATCATCAGGAGGTGCCTCCCCGAAGACGAAGTTCAGAGTGTGCTTTCCTTTTGTCACGACCAAGCGTGTGGCGGCCATTTCTCTGGCAAGAAAACAGCTGCAAAAGTTTTGCAGTCTGGATTTTATTGGCCGTCCCTATTCAAGGATGCACACATCTTTGCCAAGACTTGCTCACGATGCCAAACACTAGGGACAATGACCAAAAAAGATATGATGCCCCATCAGCTCATTTTGATTGTCGAAATTTTCGACGTTTGGGGTATCAATTTTATGGGCCCCTTTCCACCATCCAACGGCTTCGAGTATATCCTGGTCTCGGTAGACTATGTTTCCAAATGGATTGAAGCCGTCGCCACCCGACGATGCGATCACAAGACGGTCATGGACTTTGTAAAGAAGAACATCTTTTCCCAGTTTGGAATACCCAAGGCCATGATCAGTGATGGTGGAAACCATTTTATCCATTCCTAGTTCCGTGCCCTACTTAGAAAATACAGGGTAAACCACCGCATTGCCACCCCGTATCATCCACAAACAAATGGGCAGACTGAGGTCTCAAACAGACAAATCAAGAACATTTTACAGAAGACTGTGAGACCTGACAGGAAAGACTGGTCCACACGACTTGATGATGCCCTGTGGGCATACAGGACCGCTTTTAAGACCCCGATAGGCATGTCACCTTACCGCTTGGTCTTTGGGAAAGCTTGCCATCTCCCTGTCGAATTGGAACACCAGGCTTACTGGGCTGTTAAGTAATGTAACATGGATCCCCAGTTAGCTGGTGCGCAAAGGACTCTTCAATTATCTGAGCTTGAAGAAATTCGTCGGGACGCCTTTGACAATAGTCGGCTATATAAGGAGAAAATGAAAGCCGTCCACGACCGACTCATTCATAGGAAAACCTTTGAGCCAAACCAACAAGTCTGGCTATTTGATGCACGCCTGAAACTCTTCCCAGGGAAACTTAGGTCCAAATGGACAGGACCATTTCGGGTGGTCAAGCCCTATTCCAATGGGGCAGTCGAAATCGCCGATCTTAATACCGGACACACCTTTGCAGTCAATGGTCAAAGATTGAAGCATTTCCTAGCCCAAGTACCCCCCAAGGAAAGTGTCACCCTTGTTGAGGGCTGACACCAAGCACCGGCCAGCTGGAGGCATTAAACTCAGCGCTTCCTGGGAGGCAACCCAGCGGATTCAGACTGATCTGGTAGTTTACGTCACTCAGGTACTATCTTTTTGAACGCTTCTGCATCCATGCATCTGCCAATGAGGACATTGTCCAACTTAAGCATGGGGGGATGGTAAATTGCATAATCCTGAGCTTAATTAATCAGTCTGAATGAATAAATTAATTGATTAAAAAAAAATTTGAATTTAGGAATAAAAAACTTAGGCATTAGAAACTTGTCAATAGTGGGAAATAATACAAAAAGAACTTAAACACTTAGACTTTTCAGGCCTTTAGGCTTAATTAGCCCTGGTGTCCATTAAAATATGGATTTAGTGGCGAATCCTTGCAACTTTAAGCTATTCTAATCCACCTAATAAATAAGGTAATAAGTATACAACTTATCAACTCACTCTCTAACGCAGGAAAACTTCGAGTCTAAGCATCTACACACATTTTTGCACAGACTCACTTCTCGGAGATTTTGACAGAAATTGGATAGCTAATGAACTCTCTAGGGTGGTATGGCTGGCAAGTTGTCGTGGGTAACAGCCCATTGGTAGGTTGTCCAGAACCCAGCCACAGGCCATTTCTTTTTCGCTGCCTCTAGGTACATTTGAGATTAGGGAAGCCACCTACGAAAAAAAAAGAAAAGAAAAGAAAAGAAAAGAAAAGAGAATAAACCACACTTCATCGCACAAGTATGGCTGGCAAGTGATCGTGGGTAACAGCCCATTGGTCGGTTGTCCAGAGCCCAGCTCAATAATTGCACAAAAAAAGACCAAAACACCTAAGGACGAAGTGGGGAAGTAGTACAAGCCAGGGAGATATACACTGGAAAATCCTTGTGTTGACCCCAAGTAAAATGAACGTAGGGAGAAAGCTACCAATCGAACAAATACACCTTCAGGCAAAAATTTATTTTCTTTTCCGGTCACCTAGGGGCGTAGAAACTCGAAGTCTGTCTCAATTACCATTAAGTGAGTCTATCACAACATTCACACCAAGATGCTTAGCACTTAGGGTTTTGACCGAGTTTTGGGTGGGTTGGGTAGACGTAAAAAGCTACCAACCCACACTGAATTCCGAAAATTCTAAAAAGACATATATAGATATATACGTATACATATGTATAGTTATATATACAAAGCAAGGATTCAGACGATTCGTATTTTGGAAGACACCCGGGCGCTGCTTAGTCTTTGTAGATTAAGATCTTCGTATATTTCCTCTTATTGACGAGTAACGAAGTGCCTAAGTAATTACTTCTTGAATTCTCAAAAGAAATAAAGGCTAGAATAAACCTTGTTAGGGACTATCAAGGAGTAAGCATGGGGGTATGATAACACCACGCAAGGGGGTAGTAATTAGGTTGAATATGGCCCATCTTTAGAATAAAAGGCACAACATAAAGTAGAATAGGAGCATTGCATGCATCAAGTACCAAGATTGCTTATAAACTGCATTAATGGCCATTTGTGCAAAGAATGTGTCAAACCAGGCCTCAAATGAGCAATCAGACCGCACGGATGGATTCAGAACGACGAACGGAGTCCAACAGACTCAAGATCGGCCAAATCCGACATCCGGAGCTCCCACAATGGGCCCAAGAAATTCTGACCGTTGATCTGGAGATCAACGGCCCAGAAAGCACCACGTCACCCCGGCACCACCGCTCGCTCGCCCTCAAGCCAGCCAAGAATGAATCTCGGCTGTTGATCTTCGATCGAACGGTCGAGATCCGCGCGCTCGCCCGCGGTAGCCTTGATAAAGCGCAGGTGTGGTGCAACGGTTAGCGCGCACGCCCACGTCGCAGCGACGTGCGTTCGAATCACGCGGAGCGAAAATCAAGCACGAGCGAAGGGCGCGGCGAAATTGAGTCGCCCGATCAGCAGCGGGCGGTCAGGATTGCGCCACGTGGCGCGACGACAGCGCCCGAGCGCCCATGCGCGTGCACACGCTGGGCGGAAACGCGCGCGTGCCCCCGCGCCTGAAGCGCTATCTCAGCACGGGCGCGGGAGGATCTCAGCTGTCCGATCTTCGATCGGACGGCTCTCGTTCATCATCCACGGATCGCGCTTGGAGAGAGAGAGGGGGCGGGCGGCTGACCGGCGGCAGAAGGCCTTCACCGATGTATCTGGAAGCGATTTTAGCGACGTTCTAGATGTCGCTAAAGCACATTCTTCTTCTAGGAGGCCCTTAACTCTATTTAAACCCCCTTCTACCACCATTCAAGGCATCCTCTCCCACTTGCAACTACTCCACTCCTCTCCTAGCTAGTCTTAGGCACTCTTGTAATCACCGGAGACGACGAGCCGCCGACGGTGCCTCCTTCACCGCCGTGGCTGCCTCGTCGTTCTCCACTCTCTCTCTACCTCTCTCTCTCTCTTTTAAGCTTTCACTTACTTTTGTTGAAGCATGTATTTAATGTTGTAAATCATGAACTATGAATGCATGTTTAATGAAATTATTTTCTATTTAGTTGCCATTTTAATTTCTGTTTAAAGTGCATGATCAAAACCAAGAGCTTTCTAACCCTAAACTCTCTCTCTATCTCTCGCTTTTCAAAACCGTCTCTTTCGCAAGCAAAACTCCGCCTTTTTCGTGACAACAAGTGGTAAACAAAATCCAATTTCCACGCCTCCCTGAGATCGACACTCGGACTCACCTCCGTTTACTTCTTTTAAAACCGACGTATCAAGTGCAACTATAACGACACCTCTTAACACACACGCACGAAGGCACGTCAGTTAACGAAAGTGTAAGTGAAAGAATGAGACATATAAAACAATATGTTTATATGTTTCTTCCCTGAAGTTACTGCTGGTGAATTATCGAACATTAGTCACTTATAAAACAATCTGCAGTGACATATATTAGATGTCAGTATAAGTATACTGTTGGTGTAGGGTAATTTCCTTGTTGTGAGTGTGGTTACTCAAAAGAAGATTCCAACAGTATGTTATTTGTTCAATTTCAAGGTGCTCAAGGGAAGGGGAGAGGATCTTGGAATGACTTGAGCCGATTTAATTCTAGGGAACCAAACCACTCCCATGTTCGACGCCATGTGGTGACGCCGGATTCATCCACACATAGGCCCTCGAATTTTTAATTGGATGCTCCTCCTCTTCACATGTGATTAATAAATGCACGATGCAACCTCTCCTTGTCACGTGAGTTCACACTTGTGCGCTTCTTCCCTGTTGAAATTAGGAAACATGGATCGATGAGCTACTCACCACCGCCCTACTGCACCTGTGCCACTGACGTGTGTTCCATACGATGTAGTCCCCACCATGCCTGCTACTCCTATGCAAAAGAAGGTAGGAGGGAAAGAAGATAAGGAAGAAGTGAGAGAAAATCTCTCTCCTCTCTTGATCTCTATCTTTCTTGATGTGCCTAATCTATAAGTGGGCTTGAATTCATAGTTTAGGTCATAAAAAATATAACAACCTTAAAGGGAGTTTCATTCCTGAAACTTAAGTAACATTATATGTGTACGAAAAATAGGTAAACAAGAAGTCCATAACAATCTTAAAAAGGCATAACTCCTATGTACTCCATGAAGATGCACAACTTCTCTAATGTATACTTCGACTAGTTGTGAAGGGCTGTAGGTAACCCAAATTGGCAAGAATTGTGTGGGCTTCATCAATATGTCAACTACCACTTAGATTGCATCATGACCGCAAGTGGTAGCCTAACCATTAGGTCCATCGTGACATGCTCTCCCACTTCTACTCAGGCACAAGAAGTGGCTAAAGCAGACTTGCAAGCCTCTGATGCTTGGCATTTACCTGCTGGCTAATGAGACACTACCTAATGTTGGAACCTTGTTCCACATCTTGTTTTGGTGTTAACATAATTATTATGGATTAATGTTTGCAATTGAGTTCTTTTCAGATTTAGGTGAAGATCAAGGCAAATAGGAAATGATGGAGGCATGATGATGAGAAAGAGAAGATGATGACAAGGAGGAGGCAAGATGACAAGGATGAGTTGAGGAAAAGAAGATCATCTTCAACCTTTACTTTTTTAGTTTAGGTTTTTTTTTATTTATTTATAGAATGTATGCCTCTTAACAGAGGAAATAACTTACAACAACAACAACAACCAAGCCTTTTCCCACACTAAGTGGGGTCGGCTATATGGATTCTTTGCCTCCACACAGATCGATTTTCAGCCATTTTAGGACTTAAATTAAAGTAATTGAGGTCATACTTAATAGTTTCCTTCCAACACTTGTTTGGTCTTCCTCGCCCCCTCTTAGCAGGTTCAGCCTCCAACTTCTCACATCTCCTAACTGGAGCATCTAGTGGCCTTCTTTGTAAATGTCCAAACCATCTTAGACTGGCCTCTCTCATTTTATCCTTTATCAGTGCCACCCTAACCCTGTTTCTAATAAATTCATTTGAAATACGGTCCTTTCTTGTATAACCACACATCCATCTTAACATCTTCATTTCTGCTACAGACATCTTCTATACATGGCTATAGTTTATAGCCCAGCATTCAGAATCGTACAACATGGCTGGTCTTACCACAGCTCGATAGTATTTTCCTTTAACTTTTAAAGGAACCCTCTTATCACAGAGAACACCAGAAGCACCCCTCCATTTCAACCACCCTGCATTAATTCTATGTGTAACATATCCATCAATTCCACCATCATGTTGGAAAATGGATCCCAAGTACTTAAAAATATCTTTCATTGGAATGCACTCTTCTCTAATTTTTACATCAATCCCTTCGTTGTTCCCTCTACTACTAAACTTACATTCCATATACTCAGTCTTCGTCCTACTTATGCGTAATCCTTTATCTTCCAGGGCTTCTCTCCAAAGCTCAAGTTTTCTGTTCACTCCATCTCTTGTCTCATCAACCAACACAATGTCATCAGCAAAAAGCATACACCAAGGCACCTCAACTTGGATATGCTTCGTCAACTCATCCATAACCAAGGCAAAAAGATAAAGGCTTAAAGTTGAACCTTGATGCAGACCAATGGTGATATCAAAGTAGTCTGTCAAATCATCCTTAGTCTTTACACAAGCTACAGCTCCATAGTACATATCCTTTATGAGGTTGATATATATAATTGGCACTTGTCTCTTCTCCAAAATTCTCCACAAGATATCTCTTGGGACAGAATCATAGGCCTTCTCCAAATCAATAAAAACCATATGTAAATCCTTTTTCTTCACTTTGTATGTCTCCATCATACGTCTCAAGAGGTGTATTGCCTCAATAGTATACCTGCCTGGCATAAAGCCAAATTGATTTTCAGTTACCATAGAGACTTGCCTCACCCTTCGTAAAGGAGACTGGCATAAAGGAAATAACTTAGATCGTAAAAATAATTAGAGATAAATTAGATTAATATTGTGATCATTTTCAAAGAATATAATTGATTAAATCACTTTAAAAAGGTACTTGTTAATCCACAGGTACCGATACTAAAGTTTAGAGTCGGTACATGTGAGTTACAGGTTTAGGTTTCTTCATAGAATCAAACCTGTACCTTGCAAGTTCCGGTACTCATGATCAGTACCAGTACTGGAGGTAACGAGTACTGATGATACTCATGATTAGTACCAGTATAAATGGGTTACAAATTTGTGTTAAGAGTATGAAACCTAAATCTGGAAGCAACGAGTACCGGTACCCATACTTTAGCATAGGTACCAGCTAGCCGTTGGCTCAAAATAGAATAGCTGGAATATTAATTCTGATAATGTGAATGTTGGGAATTAAATCCCAACGTCTAGTAGACGACTCTCTAAGGTCCTATCTCTATAAAATGAGTCTTGGACTCTTCATTTGGACAAATGAAACACAAGAGAGACAAGGAAAATTCTAGAGCTTTGATTTTCATATTTTCCACCATATTTGAAGAAGAAATAGTTTGCAGCTATTAGATTTCTCTACGCTTTTTCAAACACTTTGACATGTTTTCTCACACATGTTTCAAGGCAATTCACATTCATTCTAGGCTCTCAAATTGGTAATATCATTTATATATTGTTGAGAGGCTTAGGTTCTTGTTGTAAGATTTATTTTTCTTACACTAGTGCCTATTTGTATTTGAGAATTTGCTCGTTGGGTTGTAACAAACCCATTTTTATACTTGGGTTGAAGTAACCCGTTAATTACCTCAGTTTAATAAATTGATTTCCTCGAGGTTGAGGGAATCGGGTTAAAAACCCTAAGGTGGAAGGCTTAGGTAGTGGAGTACCCAAGTGAGTGGGGAACCACTATACATTTTGTGTCTTTTGTGATTTCAATTGATTGTGCAAATCTTTCTTGTTATTGTTAATATTGTGCTTGAGTGTTTGTACGCATAGCCAAATCCTATCTTTAGATCCTATAGGTGGTATCAGAGTTCGGTTGCAAGAAGACGTAACAACTTAACTTGAAATGGCATCATTCTCAAGGTGCACTGAAGGATAGTCTTCTACCTATCCTCCCCTTTTTGATGGGACATACTATGGGTATTGGAAGAGGAGGATGCAAATATTCCTCAAGGCCATGGATGAAGACTCATGGACTCTCATTCAAGAGAAGTACACGGATCCGGAGCCGTAGGAAGGCGTAGTTTGGTCAGCGGATCAAAAGATTGCTGGAAATGCAAAAGCAATTAATGCACTCTATTGTGCGTTATCAAGGGAGGAGTTGAACCATATCTCCGCATGCAAGTCTGCGTATGAGATATGGAACACACTTCAAGTCACAAAAGTATGAATAAGGTAAAGGAAACAAGAATCTCAATTGTAATCGAGAGTTATGAGTGTTTCAGGATGGAAAAAGGAGAAACAATCAAGGCGATGTACATGAGGTTTGGGGATATCATCAACCCCATGAAGAATTTGGGAGTAAAGTTTATTGAAGAACAACTTGTAAGGAAGATCTTGAGATCCCTTACAAGTGATTGGTCTCCAAAGTCCACGGCGATCCAAGAGGCGAAGGATTTATCCACTCTCCCCTTGGATGATCTGATTGGAAGCCTCATGGCGTATGAGGTCCAATTGGAGAACATGAAGAAGAGTGAGCAGAAGATGTCTAGCAAAAGGAAGAATATTGCTTTTAGAGTAATTAAGGATGACTTGGACTCAACAACCTTGGAATCCGAAGATGAAGAGATGGACATACTTACATGGAAGTTTTAGAGATTTCTTCAAAAGCAAGGTAAGTAAATCAATAAAGTTTCAACTAATGTTATTTGTTATGAGTGTAAGGAAAAGGGGCACTTGAGAAAGGATTGCCCTGTGGACAAGAAGAAGATAAAAGGAAAGACACAAAAGAAGTTAAGAAGAAGAAGAGGAGAGCTTTTAAAGCAACATGGGATGATGGCAACTCCGATATGGTGATGGCAACACTATCATGAGCCATAACTAGCTCAATTTAGTCATTATCAAGGAATAAATGCTCCTACATAACTGCCAGAGAGACATAGTTCATTGCATAACCATTTTGAGGGAAATACAAGAAACTAGGGTTAAAATTGCAATTTTACCATCATATCTTGAATGCAGAACAACCATGGGTTTTCTTAGGGTTAATTAAGGGTCAAATGGCCTTAAATGTGCAACAACTGGGTTAATATAGACAGAAAAGGGTTTTCACGTGCTTTGAGAATTAATGACTTCTGAAACCCTAAAAATAGACTTGCTTAATTAACTGAGGTTCTGATCAGGATAAAATTCACTTAAACCTTCTAAAATTCATAGAAAAATAATATCTAGGGTTTGGTGCCTTCAATTTGACCATCAGAGCCCGTCTTGATCGAAAATAGAGTCCTATACAGGCATTTTCCCTAATTTCAATTTTTACATATAATACCCAGTCAAACTTGGTCAAAACCCAAATCTAACTTCACCATTGGATTTCTTGCGTTCAAATTAGGTTTGTACCAAAATTTGGGCCCAATCTGAAACCAACTTGACCAAGTTTACATTTTAGTCTAATCAGACTCATTTTATCTCATACAGATCCTTAGCTTTTTGAATTCCTAGCAAATGGCCCCCTAACTTTGTCAACGTTTTCACAAAAAGGTCTCTACCACCATGAATCCTATTCCTACAAACTTCGATGACCTAAATTTGGAAAGTTCTTCTTGATTCCTTGACGAATCCCTCATAAATTTGAAAGGGAAGTTTGTCAAGGAATTCCCTTCCTTTTGTGCCAATTCCCAAGCTCCAGATCTCGCCTAATCTCTCATGCGAATCCTTCAAAGAGATGGGTCTCCTATTCTAGTGAGCATTGCTAGCTTGGAAGCTTGGTTTCCAAGCTCAAACCAACCTCCTAAGCCCTATATAAGCACGCCTGGGGCTCGACCAAACTCTCAGACTTGATTCCGATCGTGAAATCCCCATATTCCTCCTTCCTCTTTCGGCATGAAGCTTTGCAAGCTCCAACAACACCTCCTGACCTCCTTCCTCATCCATCCACAATGCCAATAGCCGGATTCCCTTCCTCTCTCTCATCTGCTCTTGGTCGTACCAGTAGGAGCCCCCTTCCTGTCGTTGTCGCCGTTCCTCCCTTACCGGATAGTTCGTCTTCTCCATCACTGGTGTGCCAAAACCAGCCTAGGTCTCCCCCCTTTCATCCATTAGAGTATCTAGTTAGGTTTAGTTACCATCGTAGGTTAGTTTTCCCCCTCTCTATACTCATTTCTAGCCCTAACTTGACATGCTCACCTCTATCTTCCCAGTCTTCGACCACTCCTCCGATGAGTCTATCTCGCCTCCACAAACCAGCAATCAACTCACCAACAACTTGACGACCTTCGCCGCATCACACCCTACCAAACCCTCTCCCTATTTGCCTTCCCATCCACCCAACCTGCTGTTGACCAACCCACCTTTCTGTCGCCATTCCCGACTCCGACCGACCACCACACACCCTAATCTGCCATGGACCACCACCGTTACATTCGTCGTGCCTTGGCAAAGCTCCTAAGCTATTCTAATGTGGCTGCAAGGTCGTATTCTTCTTTGCAGGTAACCTAGCCGAAGCTCCACCACGTCCACCATCACCGCCTTTGTTCTTCAAGATCCAGGCATCACGAGCCCCAGGTGAAGTCCCAAGCGCTGTGGCTTTGCTCAAGGAATGTGCTCAAGACTCCAATTGGAGGTGATACCCCCAGTAGCCAGTGCAATCAGATGGAGAGACTTCAATGCAACTCACGTGAAGGAAGGGTGGGACTTTAGTCCCACCTCGAAAGCTGACAACCAAGCGACACCGCATATATTGATTTTATACTTAAGGGTTATCACCTCAGCAAGCACAGGGGCTGAGGTCCCCGCACGTGCCCCTCACGCACCTCACCCGAGACACCTAACTCATATGTCTAGCCAATCTGATAACTCGCCTAACCTAAGTACTCCTCGCTCACCACCCACGCCGGTGAGTCTAGTCCCGGGTGTGCGTCTGCCCATTTACCCAACTACCCTAACTATGGCCCTGGGAGGGTGAAACCTAAGAGGAAGAGAGAAAGAAAGAGAGAGCGAGGCAGGGGAGGCTTTTGCCTTATGCGACACTTAGGCTGCCCTTTGTGCGTGAAGAAAGAAGGAAGAAGAGAAGGAAGTCTTCGCAGAAGAGTAGAGGAAGAAGGCTCGTGCGTAAAGAAGAGAAGGAAGGGAGTAGTTGAAGACGGAAAGCTAGAGAAGAAGAAAGGAGAAAAGCAGAAGCAGAGAAAGAGAGAAGAGAAGAGGAAGAATAAGAATAGTGCTAGGGAAACATTGTTGCATCTGATGGTTAAGTTGTCTGGTCATCAGACCTGACGACTGATTTGAGGGTTGATACTTTAAAATTACTATTGAGATATTTAAATTGATTGAATGCTTGATATATATACTTAGGGAATAACTAGTGATTTAAATCACCATTGTTTTAGCTTCTCTACTTTTTTATTGCCTCAAAGATACATGAGAATTCATTGAATATCTAATGTGACAGATTAGTATTTATTGAATATCATTATTTGGTTTAAGTTCTTGTGCTCAATTTCATCTTATTTGACATTAATGTGTGAATTCTTATTTGCTCCCTGTGTTCAACCTTAGACTTTATTTCTGATAATTGAGCTATAAATTTTACTTGTTTTTGGCACTGATTCAACTATACTGCAATGCATTGATTTTAAAATATGATTCAGAGCTAATAACACATGGACATTGATTCTAGTGAAATGGATGACGACGAGGTCGCTCATCTATGTTTGGCAGCAACTACAAAAGATATGGACAATGAGGTAAACCTTGATTTCTCTTTTGAAGAATTATTAGAAGCTTATGAAGAGCTATATCATAAAGGTAAGTCATTTAAAAAGGAAAATAAGGTTTTAAAATATAATTATCAAACATTAGAATTAGAAAAATCATGTTTAGAAATGGAATTAGAAACGTCAAAAGAGACTAATAATCAGTTGCACACAAAAATAGTAGAGTTAGAAGATATTTATGAGCATTTTAAGGGAACTTTAAATAATCATAAAATAAGAACTAGGTTAAATATTGAATTTTGTGTTGCACTAAAATCAAAATTTCAGAGTAAAAAGAATACACAAAATGAATCACATGCACGTAGGCATGCATAGATGTACCAAAAGACAAAAAATCCCAAGAATTATAGATCTAACACAAGTGAGGTCTATAAATCTCAGGGTTTGAGAGTTGCTAACCTGAAAGGACTCACAAGAAAATGGATACCTAGAAAAGATATTTTAAATTATTTTGCAGGTATAGATCAAAGAGATCAGTGGGTGTTCAAGTCACACAACGGGACACTTCAACCATTCTATAGGCTGAAGGAAGACCAAGAACGATGGCCTAACGAAGCTTGGTACCCACATTCATCATTCTACTAATGGTAAATGTTATGGTATGATATTCTTTACCCTTTCATTTTTTGATGGTTGACAAAAAGGGGGAGAAAAATAAAGGGCAAATGGTAATAGTTTTAGGGGGAGCATACATTAAGGGGGAGGATTAAATTGTTCATTTTTCTTTCATATAACATTACTAAAAATAATCTTGTCTTTAGTATATCTATTTGCAAGATAGTTTTGTCAATACCAAAAAGGGGGAGATTGTTGGAACCTTGTTCCACATCTTGTTTTGTTGTTAACAAAATTATTATGGATTAATGTTTGCAATTGAGTTCTTTTCATATTTAGGTGACGATCAAGGCAAAGAGGAAGTGATGGAAGTATGTTGATGAGAAAGAGAAGATGATGACAAGGAGGAGGCAAGATGACAAGGATGAGTCGAGGAGAAGAAGATCATCTTTGACCTTTAGTTTTTTAGTTTAGGTTTTTTTTTAATTCTTTTAATAGAATTTATGGCTTTTAACAAAGGATGACTTAGATCCTAAAAATAATTAGAGATAAATTAGGATTAATATTGCGATCATTTTCAAAGAACGTAATTGATTAAATCACTTTAAAAAGGTACTTGCTAATCCACAAGTATCAATACTAAAGTTTAGTACTGGTACATGTGAGTTATAGGTTTGGGTTTTCTCATAGAAACAAACCTGTACCCTGCTAGTACCGGTACTCATGATCAGCACCGATACTGGAGGTAACGAGTACCAGTACTCATGATCAATACCGGTATTGGAGGTAACGAGTACAGATACTCATGATCAGTATTGATATAAGTGGGTTACATATTTTTGTTAAGAGTTTGAAACCCAAATCTGGAAGTAATGAGTACCAGTACCCATACTTTAGTTTCAGTACCAGCCAGCCATTGGCTTAAAATAGAACAACTGGAATATTAATTCTGATAATGTGAACTTTGGGAATTAAATCCCAACATCTAGTAGATGACTCTCTAAGGTCCTATCTTTATAAAATGAGTCTTGGACTCTTAGTTTGCACACTTGAAACACAAGAAAGACAAGGAAAATTCTAGAGCTTTGATTTTCATATTTTTCGCCATATTTAAAGAAGAAATAGTTGCAGCTATTAGATTTCTCTACACTTTTGCAAACACTTTGACATGTTTTCTTACGCATGTTTCAAGGGGATTCACATTCATTCTAGGCTCTCAAATCGGTAATATCATTTATATATTGTTGAGAGGCTTAGGTTCTTGTTGTAAGATTTATTTCTCCTACACCAGTGCTTATTTGTATTTGAGCATTTGCTTGTTGGGTTGTAACAAACTCGTTTTTCTACTTGGTTGAGGTAACCCGTTAATTACCTCGATTTAGTAAATTGATTTCCTCAGGGTTGAAGGAATTGGGTTAAAAATCCTAAGGTGGGAGGCTTAGGTAGTGGAGTACGCAAGTCAGTGGGGAACCACTATAGATTTTGTGTCCTTTGTGGTTTGAATTGATTGTGCAAATCTTTCTTGTTATTATTAATATTATGCTTGAGTGTTTGTGTGAATAGCCAAATCCTATCTTTAGATCCTACACCTAACATATTCCCTAATGCCCTTAATTTTGTGCCATTAGAAGTCCTTCCTCAAATCATGATAGATCTTATTATTCCTTGTGTGGATGGTCAGTCTTGAGTGATTGAGCAGTAATCATGGGTCCTAAAATGACTAAATTAGGCTAATGCTTAGCTTACATTGTAAATAGGTCATGCTTTTCGTGCATAACATGCATTTGTATCTCTATACATTCTTATCTAATTTTCCTCCAAGTTAAGGGTCTGTAGTAATAATTGACATTTCATGTGTGTAGGCTTGCATTAGGAGTGAGGGAGCTGTAATACAAGGAAAATGTGGGGAGAAGCGTGAAGACTGCATCAACCATTTCTCGTAATATAGTGAGAGCCAACAACATGAAATAGTAGGCAAGAGGGACACAAGCCAAGCCCAAACTCGACAAGCTCATGTGGGACTAGGACAAGGCCATGCATATAGAACAGACCCATGCACGTCCACTCACACACCCACTGTCACACTTACACACAACACAATCCCAACATATGTGCAGACACACTCAATGCACACACACATGTGTCTATTTACACAATTCATACGCCTACACACACATGTGCTCATGGATGCACATATATAAAATTATTCCACACCCACACTCTCCTCAATTGGGCCACCAATTCATAATAAAATTTATCCCTATGTGCACCTATTTTCTATTTATTTTAGCCACCCATTCTAGGTGCTAACACACTTTCATCGGGTTTTAAGAAATATGTCATAGTATAGTCAACAAAAATGAATTAACCTTTAAAATTTATAATGCTCGAAATGTGAGTTTCGAGGTCATCTCATGGAGCAAATGATTTGCAATTAGGCCATTAATCAAGTAATAAAAATGAAGCACAAGGAGCTTGATATAAAAGGAATATATGGTCAATTCATTGCAATATCAAAAACTCCAAATATAAAAGTAACTGTCTGAGTAACAAAAATGTTGTTCAAATAAGCTTAACTCAACACTAAATGAAATTCACATCCTAATCAGACATTTGGAAATAATGATCCAATGAGTTAAAGTTCAAAGTCAGACGTATGATTTAAAGCGTGTATGAGCAAAAACCCCTTGTCCCTCTCTTAGCCAAACCCTTATTTTTTCTCTCTAATCGAACCCTAAACCTTGCCTAAACCTGCCTGGTGTGAGAGTAGGTGAGAGCATGCGTGCATGTGTGTGCATGGGGAGGGTTTAGGGGATTCGACCCCCTATGTTCATGGGTGATAAGCCGATGAACACTTTGCCTTTTATTTTCAATTCCATTTTAGCCTTCCACGAGGTGGCACAAAATGCGCCTCCTTTTTTATTTTAGCGTGAAGGACCTGCAACTTATGCAAGAGCAATTAGCCCTCATTTGGCTTCGGATGGTTGCAAGACCGACCCAGGTGTGATCCACGAGAGGAACCACACCTGTTGATTAGCCCATAGTTGTGGGCTATTTAAGTATTTAAGTGCCTACACATTACATTAATTCTAACATCTATTTAGCATAATTAGGATGCAAATAGATTAATTCGTAGTTTTAATTTAATTACATAATCCATACATTTCATTCATATCTTAAGTGCATTTAGAATTAGCTTAGAATAGCATTCATTTAATTAGATAACCAATTAGGTACATTGTTTTCATTAACATAGAAGTTGAGGGTCTGTACATAAATGACCCTAATATTTTAACATTATTTTCTTTATTCTTCTTCTTTCAGAACGGCTGGCTGTCGCTCCAACGCCCGGTTGCTGCAGTGAAGAAGCCATTCAAGGGGGAGCGGATGTGGTGGATCTGGTCGGGCGGCTGATTTCAAACTTGTGCAGGCCACTACAAAAGGAGGAGGGAGGCAGCCGAGCTCGGGAGGCCTCCGCCACCAACCCACCACTATGCAAAGAGAACCTCTCTTCCACTCCACACTGCCGGCCTCTACTGTGGCGACGAGTCTCCATCACCGTGGGCGTGTGGTGTGACAGGCCACACCGCCATCCGGAGCTTGCTGCATCACCGTGAGCACCTTAGCGTGCATCCCCCTCGCCGTCATCGTCGACCACCATCACCAAGCTACTAATTCAGCCACCCTCTCAGTAACTTAAGACGTCTGGGGAATTTCCCAGACGTCTGAAGTTACCCTCTCACTTCCACCGCACACGCCTGAAGTCGCCTGCAGACCCCTTCCCGCACCTGCAGAACCTTCAGCGCACCCACATCCGTCAACCTTCAGCTCAAACGCGCCTCAACTCTCCAACAGCCACGCCTCCAACCGCGCCTACAGACCACCACAGCCACGCCTCCAAACGCGCCTGTAGACCATCGCAGCCATGCTTTCCCTGCGTCTGCAGACCACCGCAGCCATCTCCATGCGCCTGCAGACCACCGCAGCCACGCCTCCAACCACGCCTGCAGACCACCACAGCCACGCTTTCCCCGCGCCTGCAGACCACCGTAGCCATCTCCACGCGCCTGCAGACCACCGCAGCCACGCCTCCAACCGCGCCTGCAGACCACCGCAGCCATACTTTCCCCACGCCTGCAGACCTTCGCAGCGCTAGCCGCACACGCCAGCCGCATACCCACCGAGCACGCCTCCGCCTACGCTTGCAGAAGCGCCTGCAGCTTGCGCGCCCACGCCAATCGCACCAGCGCCCTCTGCAGACCCTCCGCCCACGCACAACCGCCTGCAGAACGCCACCAGCAGCACCTCCATCGGAGCTCGTCTGGCCACCTCCAGCCGCCGCGCGACTCGCTGCCACCACCGATTCGAAGCTCTTGGTCCAAGGGACCTCCTCCGAGCTTCCCACGCCCGGCCATCGGCTCCTCGTTGCGCAAGACAACGGGGAAAAATTCCCTTGTTTTGCTACAGTAAACCGTCAATTAAAATTTACATTTCTACCATTGCCACATTTTACTCATATTTTATTGACTCTACATTGTGGAAAATATCCTATAGTTTCTCATAATTGCCATTTCAGCATTGTTTCTTGCTTAAACCTTAATCTAAAGGCAATCTTGGCTTGGTTCTTGTCCAAATTGACTACGAACAAACATTTTTAAGTGGCGCGAATTTTAATACGTTATTGCCTCCCTGTGGATACGACCCGCTACTCTGCGAGTGGTTATTTCTTGTTAAAAATGATTAGTCGATTTTTCCACCACATTAAACTACAAACGGCTTAAAAGCGAAAGATCGACCAGTCAAATGGCGCTGTTGCCGGGGAGGCAACAGATGCAATAATTTCGCCTAATTTTATTTTGATTATTTGTCAATTGCACAGAGATTTGACAATTCATTATTTTCTTTTCTGTGCGAGAAAATTTGTGCAAGAATCAGCCAGTGTCAGAGGCGACCCTTGACGTCGCCAGACGAGAATTGGGCGAGCCATTTTTAAACGGAGGAGAAGGACGAGGACGTGACGGACACCATTTAGTCATTAGTTTAATTAGAATAGAATTAAGATTGTAAACTTAATTTTTCATTACAGTTAGTTTGAAACCCTTATTCTGGGGCATATTTTGAGGGGTTTGTTCCCCGATTTTGTTTTGGACCCGTGTTGGGTAATTTTTGGGAGTCTGTTCCCTTTTCTTTAGATTTAGGTTTATTATTATTTTTATTATTATTATTACTTTTATTTGCTTGTGCATAAGTAGTTCTAAAAAAAATAGAAAAAAAAAATGAGCTGCCTGCTAGAAGCTGCCTGCCCTAGGACGAACCATTTAGGTCTGTATGAGCAGCCTCTAGATTTACTTCTCTGCATTGAGTGCATTCTTGCATCGTAGATTGCTGGAGGCAAGGTGCACATTCTCTTACTTTGCATCCTATTTTTGATCATGCATTGCATTTGGGATTTAATGCGAAGACCACCTAATCTGTACTGAATAAATCTAACAAGTGGTCACATTTTTTTAGAAAAAGGACTAATTAAAGGAAGGACATTTTAAAAACCAAGGATTTGATTTTCAAACTTGGCGTGCGATTCAAAGTTCAAAATCTTTGACGGTGTATGCACACTTATTTCACTTGCACCACGGCACGCTTCTAGACACTCCTTAGGTTTGGAAATACTAGGACAAGAGCCCTCCTTTCGTTGGATTATGAAGTGTTTGGAACTTGAGATCAAAGGTTTTGTAAATCCAAAGAGGGGGATACCCTGTCACGGATTTTTGGGGGTAGTTGAGGAGCACCGCAAAAGCACAACTTCAAAGGAAGGCTTAGGCCTACTTGCATCCCTCAATCTTCCGTCTTTGGATTTACTTGACCATTTGAGATTTAGGGAAGAACACCTAAGCTCCAACTAGGTCTTCTTAGGCGAACCGTAGGTTGACAATAGGCACGTAATTGATTGGGCAAATTGTATTGTCACCTGCAATCTGACTTAAAATCAAAAGCCTAAATTGGGAAAGACCTAAAAGGTCCTTTTTAAATTGTGTTTTGCTTAGGGAATTCTGATTGAAGTGTGAGTTAGAATGGACCACATTGCTTTTCATCCTTTCACATCTTGCCCACACCCTCACCCCCACTCTGCATCCTTCGATCCCAGACGCCGAGATGGTCCATTCCTTGATGGACGTAATGACAATCATTGGGATCCATTTTATTCCTAGTATAGGAGTATTGGCCTGGTTAAGCCCCAAATCAGTGGGCAGAGCCTAGGAGCGGGATTTGCTTTACCCAATATCCCACATACCAAAGAAATACCCAACCCACCCTCCTTGAAAAAGTATTATGGTTGGACAAACACTCCTAGGTACTATGAGCCTGAGCCTGACTTCTCTCATGATAGAAATGACCTCTCCTCTTTGAAGATGGAAATACAGAAAATACAAAACGAAATGAGTGAATTATTAGGAGAATCTTTGAGAGCAGGCCAACAAGAAAGAGATGAAATTAGCCAACCAATCTACCCCATTGAGGATGACGTACACCCCTCTACAATAGATGCATCTCCCGTGGGAAAGCTACACTTTAAGTTGGAGGGAAATTCTGGGGAGAATAGCTACTTTTCGAGGATCGATTTTGAAACCTCCCCATTAGATGACACTTCCTTGAGAGATCTACACTTTAGGTTGGAGGAAAATACACATGAAAGTAGCTATGCATTGGATGAAGAAAGGTGGCAACCCGAGGAAGATGATGATAAGGCTGAGTATCCACCTGAATTATATTGGAGTCAAAAAAAGGGAATGATGGTACCATTGGAAGACCTCGACCCAGATGATAGTATTTTCGTGACATTTGATGAAGTGGGTCAAAGTCAAGTTGTTAATCCTACCCTCCCTTCTGATCACGATATGGAACTCAAACCCACCCTTAGGGAACCTAACCTTAAAGAAATTGACCTATCTGAGGAGTTTGATGTAACCAATGTAAACAATTTACCTCAGATAGAGCACCCTAGGGGATCTGTTGAGATATTAAATGATTCTAGACCTCGGGTACATGATGAATTGTGTGATGAGGAGGAAGACAAATTATATGAGGAACCTACATTCAAGATTTGGAGTGACACTAAGGGTGATTATGTCTTATTTGAAGAGTTAGCCCCTGAGGATGTCACAAATTTGACCAAATTAGGTTTCCTTGGCACACCCATTGATGATATTTCTCCTCATGATAAAATGATGGAAAATTTGGAAGCAATTTCTAAGATTTATGTGGATTCACATATAGACTCCGGGGAAGATTTGAGTAAAGAACAAAAACCCGGGGATGACATTGATAGGATAATCCCTAGATCTGTTGCTTCCAACCTGCCTTCATTCACTTTGAAGTCACCCTCTGATTCGCTTATATCTGAAAGCGAAATTGTGACTCCTGATGAAGAGCAGGAAGATCCACGTGATGGTGCAAGGAATGCTAGGGATGAAATTGAGGATTTAGAAAGAGTGTTTGGGATGGACACCAAGCTGATTAAACCCAACCTAGATCTTATGGCCATCCCACAACCTCGTAACTTGGACACCCTAGACGATCCTTGCCTTAGAGAATTGCTCATTTTTGTTCTGACTAGGGGGCTTAACAGACCAATATTTTCTGTAATGGAGTATCGGGTATGGATTGATGATTTCTTTAGTCAGTCCATTACCCTGGGGGTTTATCTCTATACCATTCCTTCCCCATTCTTTTTGGAGGATCCTTGTCATCCTCCCCCTACCCCTTTGGAGGTTATTTTACCTGTTTATCCTTTAGAACCTCTTCTGGTGACCTGGGAAGATTTCATTCCCATTTTAGTTGGGCGAGCATTTGCTATCGGGATTCATCATCAGCTCGCCAACATCCTAGGTTACCTATTTTCTAGGACAACTTTGCTTTGCTCATTTTTAGGGCCTATTTCTGCAATTCCTGAACCTGATTTGCAGGTTCTTCAGTTATTTAGCCCAGCTCTGACCCAGGTAATATCCCTCTATGCAATGAGGACATTGTAGATTTTAGGCATGGGGGGGTGTACTTGGGGATATACATAGCATAATTGCATACATTTGTACATATAAAAAAAAAAAAGGTTTTGAGTTTAACTGGCTAGATCTTGCATTTTTAAGCAAATCAGAACTCTAGGGTAGACTAAATAAATTCTAGGGTCAAACTTTAGACGCTAACTGAGCTACTAGCTTTAGACCTTTAGGGTCCTTTTTGGACTTAAAAACTTAAGTAGGAGTTAAGTTGTGGACCATTCCTCAAGAGGTTGAGGAAGGGAAGCTAGGGTTTGAGTTAAAAGGTGGGGTAATACCTGGAGTCTTATTCTACCTTTTGGTTTCCGGGTCCTTGTAACCCAAGCATCCAAATTTCACACACTTGGTCTGGTAATCAACTTAATTTTCGCCTTTCTGAAAAGAGATTTGGTTCTCTTAATTTTGACTTAAGAGAGGCTTGAAAACACATTTTGATTGGAAGAGTTCCCGCCATAGGAGAGGTAGAGTATATACTCACCTTGAGGATGCGATGATAACATATTACCTCCTCGGCGCTTGTCTCTTAGGATATCCATCCTAATGGGGGCATGTAAGCGCATTGCGTGGTTCAGGTACCATGGGCGGCCCTATCTCGAAGTGCCGATTGCCATAGGCCTGAATTCGCTTAAGAAATCCATGGGCGATACTATCCCGAAGTGTCAATTGCCAGGAGTTCTTGGGGTCGTTATGGGCGGTGCTATCTCGAAGCATCGAAAGCCAGGCACCCTTCGAGGTATGGTAATGGGGACAATGAATCTGACACAGACCGTGTTGATAGCTGATCTGAGGTTAGACTTAGAGGAAACAAACAAAAAAAAAAAAAAAAAAAAGGGTGTATATATAAAAAATTTTTCCTTTAACTCAAATAACTTGGACCAATGCACAAGCATGGATGCTTTAATCTCAGGGATCAATAAACTTTAGGGTAGAGTCAGAAATCAGGGAAACTTATGCCTGCAACTCGTCTTTAGCCAACCTAGTCTGTAACTTAGCAACTACTTAGGAACCTTGGGTCTAGAGCCTGAACTTAATATGCTTCTGAAGGAAGACTAAGTGAGTTGACTAGTCTACTTAGAGTGCTAGGTTTCGCTTAATTTTGCTAGGGACTAGCAAAAACTAGGCATGGGGGTATTTGATTAGCCCATAGTTGTGGGCTATTTAAGTATTTAAGTGCCTACACATTACATTAATTCTAACATCTATTTAGCATAATTAGGATGCAAATAGATTAATTCGTAGTTTTAATTTAATTACATAATCCATACATTTCATTCATATCTTAAGTGCATTTAGAATTAGCTTAGAATAGCATTCATTTAATTAGATAACCAATTAGGTACATTGTTTTCATTAACATAGAAGTTGACGGTCTGTACATAAATGACCCTAATATTTTAACATTATTTTCTTTATTCTTCTTCTTTCAGAACGGCTGGCTGTCGCTCCAACGCCCGGCTGGTGCAGTGAAGAAGCCATTCAAGGGGGAGCGGATGTGGTGGATCTGGTCGTGCGGCTGATTTCAAACTTGTGCAGGCCACTACAAAAGGAGGAGGGAGGCAACCGAGCTCGGGAGGCCTCCGCCACCGACCCACCACTATGCAGAGAGAACCTCTCTCTTCCACTCCACACTGGTGGCCTCTACTTTGGCGACGAGTCTCCATCACCGTGGTCATGTGGTGTGACAGGCCACACCGCCATCTGGAGCTCGCCGCATCACCGTGAGCACCTTAGCGTGCATCCCCCACGCCGTCATCGCCGACCACCATGACCAAGCTACTGATTCAGCCACCCTCTCAGTAACTTAAGACGTCTGGGGAATTTCCCAGACGTCTGAAGTTACCCGCTCACTTCCACCGCAAACACCTGAAGTCGCCTGCAGACCCTTCCCGCACCTGCAGAACCTTCAGCGCACCCACGTCCGTCAACCTTCATCTCAAACACGCCTCAACTCTCCAACAGCCACGCCTCCAACCGCGCCTGCAGACCACCACAGCCACGCTTTCCCCGTGTCTGCAGACCACCGCAACCATCTCCACGAGCTTGCAGACCACCGCAGCCATCTCCACGCGCCTGCAGACCACCGCAGCCACGCCTCCAACCGCGCCTGCAGACCACCGCAACCACGCTTTCCCCGCACCTGCAGACCTCCGCAGTGCTAGCCGCACACGCCAGCCGCAGACCCACCGAGCACGCCTCCGCCTGCGCTTGCAGAAGCGCCTGCAGCTTGCACGCCCATGCCAACCGCGCCAGCGCCCTCTGCAGACCCTCCGCCCACACACAACCGCCTGCAGAACGCCACCAGCAGCACCTCCGTCGGAGCTTGTCTGGCCACCTCCGGCCGCCGCGCGACTCGCCGCGCGACTCGCCGCCACCACTGATTCGAAGCTCTTGGTCCAAGGGACCTCCTCCGAGCTTCCCGTGCCCGGCCATCGGCTCCTTGTCGGGCAAGACAACGGGGAAAAATTCCCCTATTTTGCTACAGTAAACCGTCAATTAAAATTTACATTTTCTGCCATTGCCACATTTTAATCATATTTTATTGACGCTGCATTGCGGAAAATATCCTATAGTTTCTCATAATTGCCATTTCAGCATTGTTTCTTGCTTAAACCTTAATCTAAAGGCAATCTTGGCTTGGTTCTTGTCCAAATTGACTACGAACAAACATTTTTAAGTGGCGCGAATTTTAATACGTTATTGCCTCCCTATGGATATGACCTGCTCCTCTGCGAGTGGTTATTTCTTGTTAAAAATTGATTAGTCGATTTTTCCACCACATTAAACTACAAATAACTTAAAAGCGAAAGATCGACCAGTCACCTGTTGAGGTGCTTCTCTTGAAGTTTGCTCCTCGAAGAAGGGTTTTCGACCACGGAGAAGACACTGACAACGTGGAGATTCCTGAAACAAAAATGGGCTATTAGCCCTAACTAGAAGTATAAGAGGCTTCACCGATAGGTGAAAAATGTGGTGGTGGTGTTGGTTTGGTGTTTGAGTGCATGTGGTGCCCAGATGATGGTAGAGGGGATGATGGTGTGATGGGTTGTCCGGCCCAACGGTCAGGGAGTCAAAAGCCCAAATTTCTGGAGGGATTTTGCTCCCTAAGGTGTGAGGGTACCTGTGAGGTGGTCATTTTGGTGAATGGAGGTGTGTGGTGGTGGCGCGAACTCGCCATAGCTCACGTCCATGACAAGGAAGAAGGAGTTCGAATGGTGAGAAGAGTGGCTAAAACCTAGATCAAGGAGCTAAAACTAACCTAGGAAGGAAGAGGTGATAAGGAGCTCTAATACCAATTGTAGGATATAAAATAGGATATAGGGAATATATATGGCTATGCACACAAATACTTAATCAAAATGTTAGTAATACAAAAAGATTTGCACAAAATACAATCACAGAAATTGGCACAATATGTATGGTGGTTCACCTCCCTTGGGTACTCTACTACCTAAGCCTCCCAGCTTAGGGTTTTTAACCTGATTCTCTCGACCCTGAGAGAATTAATTTACTAAATCGAGGTAATTAACGGGTTACCTCAACCCAAGTACAATAACAGGTTTGTTACAACCCAACGAGCAACAAGCTCAAAATACAAATATGAACTGGTGTAAGAAAGAGAACTCTTACAACAAGAATTCCTATGCCTCCCAACAATAATTAAAATGAATACCAAACTGAGAGCCTAGGATGGACGTGAAACTCTTCATAGATGCGTGAGAAAAACATGTCGTTGAGCTTGCAGGATTGTAGAGAAAGTGAATGACAAGCTTCTTTCTTTCTTGAAAATATGGTGGAAATTTGAATTATAGCTCTAGAATTTTTCTTCTCAATTTCTTATCTCTCTTGTGTGCAAACAAAGAGTCCTAGGGTCATTTTATAGAGTTTACGATCTAGGATACTCGTCTACTAGACGTTGGGATTTAATTCTCAATGTTCACATAGCCTAAATAAATTTTCTAGCCATTCAGAATTGAGCCAATGGCTAGCTGGTACCAGTACAAAAGTACCTGTACCGGTACTGGCAGCTCACTGCCACAAGTACGTGAGTCTTGGTACTGGTACTCATCATGGGTGCCGGTACTTGTGACTCCCAAGTTTGGAATTCCTTGGGCACAGTAACCTACCTGTATTGGTACTCATCATGGGTACCGGTACTTGTAAGGTTCAGGCCATAATTAAGCCTTCAACCTATGGCCAACATGTACCGGTACTTGTTGTTCATAGTTTGAGACGAATTCTCAAACCTGTGCCTTGCAAATACCAATATTGATGAACAGTATCGGTACTTGCTTACAAGTACCTATTTTAAGCATTTTAATCCATTACGTACTTTGAAAATGAATGTCACATAAATCCAAATTTATCTCTAATTATTTTTACGATCTAAGTTACATTCCTTTGTTAAGAGGCATACATTGTATAAATAAAAAGTCTAAACTAAGAAACTAAAGGTCAAAGATGATATTCTTCACTTCCACTCATTCTTGTCATCATCTTCTCTTTCTCATCATCATGCCTCCATCACTTCCTGTTTGCCTTGATCTTCACCTAAATCTGAAAAGCACTCATTTGCAAACATTAATACATAATAATTTTGTTAACACCAAAACAAGATGTGGAACAAGGTTCCAACAATCTCCCCCTTTTTGGTGTTGACAAAACTATCTTGCAAATAGATAATTATAAGAATAAAAATAATTTTTAACAATGTTATATGAAGGAAAACTTTCATTTTAATCCTCCCCCTCAATATAAGCTCCCCCTAAGAATATTACTATTTGCCCTTTATTTTTCTCTCCCTTTTTGTCAATCACAAAAAAATGAAGAAATGCCATACCATAAAGTTTACCAATAGTAAAATGGAGCTTGAGGATGCCAAGCATCTCTCCTCCAACATTCTTGGTCTTCACTCAACCTATAGAAAGGTTGAAGTGTTCCGTTATGTGCCTTGAACACCCATTGATTACTTTGATCTACTCCTGCAAAACAAATATCATTTCAAGGTACCCATTTTCTTTTGGGTTTTTGATGGTTAGTACCTTTCAAATCCTTAGGTTGATAGATCACTTTAGTGTCAGATCTATAATTCTTAGGATTCTTGACCTTTTGATAAATCCATGCATGTCTAGGTGCATGTGATTTATTTTGTGTGTTTTTCTTATTATTGAACTTGGCTTTTAAATTATTACAAAATTTTGTATTCAGCCTAGTTGTTTTTAAATTATTCAAAGTGTCCTCAAAGTGGTCATAAATATCTTCTAATTCTACTATTTTTGCATGTAATTGATTGTTAGTTTCTTTGGACATCTAATTCTATTTCTAAACAAGATGTCTCTATTTCTAGAGTTCTATAACTTTCTTGCAAAACCTTATTTTCCTTTTTAATCATCCTAGCCTTATTATATATATCTTCATATTCTTGTACTAATTCATTAAAGGTGGCTTCAGAATCTACCTCATTTTCCGAGTTATGGTTGTTTGCCATTAAGAAAAGATGTGCAACTTCTGTTTCTTCAGATTTTTCGGAAGATGATTCCGTGTCGGAATCACTATCATCCCAAGTTGCCTTGTATGCCTTTCTTGAAATCTTCTTTTTCTTCCGATTGAGTTCTTTGTCCTTCTTTTCTTCCTTCTTTTTGATCATTAGACAATCTTTCATACGTGCCCCTTCTTCTTGCACTCAAAACAAATAATGTCATTTGAAAATTTATTGACTTTCTTACCTTATTTTCGGAGGAATCTTCTGAATCTTCTCGTTAGAAGGGCAAGCTTCTCTTCTTCGTCGAAATTGGAGTCATCAAAGTCCGATACATCCTTTAAAGCTTTGAAAGCAAGCTCCTTTTTCTTGCTTATGGATTTTTCTTCATTCTTCATATTTTCGAACTAGACTTCAGATGCCATGAGGCTTCCAATTAACTCATCTAAGGAGAGAGTAGAAAGATCTTTTGCCTCTTGGGTGGTTGTGGTCTTTGGAGACCAATCGCTTGTAAGGGATATTAAGATTTTCCTTACAAGCTACTCTTCTTTCTGCTTGACTCCTAGGTTCTTTATGGGGTTAACAATTTCCCCAAACCTCATATACATATCCTTGATTGTTTCGCCTTTCTCCATCCTAAAACACTAATAGTTTTCTATTAGAAAAGAGATACAAGTTTCCTTTACCTTGTTTGTACCTTCGTAGGTGACCTCAAGAGTGTTCCATACTCAAATGCTAACTCACACGCTGAGATGAGGTTGAATTCCTCTTTCGATAACGCACAATACATTGCATTCGTCGCCCTCGCGTTGCTCACGATGTTTTTCTTCTGATCCATTGTCCATGCTACTCCTTGCGGCTCCAGATCTAAGTATTTTTCTTGAATGAGGGCCCAAGCCTCCTCATCCATTGCTTTGAGGAAGACTTGCAACCTCCTCTTCCAATACCCATAGTCTATCCCATCGAAATAGGGAGGATGGGTGGATGACTGTCCTTCGGTGTGCCTTGATGTGGATGCCATCGCAAGTAGAGTTGTTACGCCTTCTTGCAACTGTGCTCTAATACCAATTGATGTAGCTTTGATACCAATTATAGGATCTATAATAGGATATTTGGAATTTATATGGCTACGCGCACAAATACTTAATCAAAATGTTAGTAATACAAAAAGATTTGCATAAAATACAATCACATAAATTGCCATAATATGTATAGTGGTTCCCCTCCCTTGGGTACCCCACTACCAAAGCCTCCTAGCTTAGGATTTTAACTCGATTCTCTCAACCTCGAGAGATTCAATTTACTAAATCGAGGTAATTAACAGGTTACCTCAACCCAAGTACAATAACGGGTTTGTTACAACCCAACGAGCAACAAGCTCAAAATACAAATAAGAACTGCTGTGAGAAAGAGAACTCTTACAACAAGAATTCCTATGCCTCCCAACAATAATTAAAATGAATGCCAATTTGAGAACCTAGGATGGACGTGAAATGCTTCGTAGATGTGTGAGAAAAACATGTCGTTGAGCTTGCAAGAATGTAAAGAAAGTGAATGGCAAGCTTCTTCTTTCTCTCTTGAAAAAATGGTGGAAATTTGAATTATAGCTCTAGAATTTTTCTTCTCTATTTCTTATCTCTCTTGTGTGCAAACAAGGAGTCCTAGGGACATTTTATAGAGTTTAGGACCTAGGATACTCATCTACATGACATTGGAATTTAATTCCCAACGTTTACATAGCCTAAATAAATTTTCTAGTCATTCAGAATTGAGCCAACGGCTAGCTGGTACCGGTACAAAAGTACCTGTACCGGTACTAGCAGCTCACTACCACAAGTACGTGAGTCTTGGTACTGGTACTCATCATGGGTACTGGTACTTGTGACTCCCAGGTTTGGAATTTATTGGGCACAGTAACCTACCTGTACTGGTACTCATCATGGGTACCGGTACTTGTAAGGTTCAGGTCATAATTAAGCCTTCAACCTGTGGCCAACATGTACCGGTACTCATGGTTTGCATCGGTACTTGTTCACAGTTTGAGATGAATTCTCAAACCTATGCCTTAAAAATACCAGTACTGATGAACAGTATCGGTACTTGCTTACAAGTACCTTTTTTAAGCATTTTAATCCATTACGTACTTTGAAAATGGATGCCATATAAATCCTAATTTATCTCTAATAATTTTTACGATCTAAGCTACATTCCTTTGTTAAGAGGCATACATTCTATAAATAAAAAGTCTAAACTAGAAAACTAAAGGTCGAAGATTATCTTCTTCACTTCCACTCATTCTTGTCGTCTTGTCTCCTCCTTGTCATCATCTTCTCTTTCTCATCATCATGCCTCCATCACTTCCTGTTTGCCTTGATCTTCACCTAAATCTGAAAAGCACTCATTTGCAAACATTAATCCATAATAATTTCGTTAACACCAAAATAAGATGTGGAACAAGGTTCCAACAATCTCCCCCTTTTTTGTGCTGACAAAACTATCTTGCAAATAGATAATTATAAGAATAAAAAATAATTTTTAACAGTGTTATATGAAAAAAAGCTTTCATTTTAATCCTCCCCCTCAATATAAGCTCCCCCTAAAAATATTACTATTTTCCCTTTATTTTTCTCCCCCTTTTTGTCAATCACAAAAAAATGAAGAAATGTCATACCATAGGTTTACCAATAGTAAAATGGAGCTTGAGGATGCCAAGCATCTCTCGTCCAACATTCTTGGTCTTCATTCAACCTATAGAAAGGTTGAAGTGTTCCGTTATGTGCCCTGAACACCTATTGATTACTTTGATTGACTCCTGCAAAACAAATATCTTTTCTAGGTACCCATTTTCTTTTGGGTCCTTGATGGTTAGTACCTTTCAAATCCTTAGGTTGATAGATCACTTTAGTGTCAGATCTATAATTCTTAGGATTCTTGACCTTTTGATAAATCCATGCATGTCTAGATGCATGTGATTTATTTTGTGTGTTTTTCTTATTATTGAACTTGGCTTTTAAATTATTACAAAATTTCATATTCAGCCTAGTTGTTGTTTTTAAATTATTCAAAGTGTCCTTAAAGTGTTCATAAATATCTTCTAATTCTACTATTTTTGCATGTAATTGATTGTTAGTTTCTTTGGACATCTAATTCTATTTCTAAACAAGATGTCTCTATTTCTAGAGTTCTATAACTATCTTGCAAAACCTTATTTTCCTTTTTAATCATCCTAGCCTTATTATATAAATCTTCATATGCTTGTACTAATTCATTAAAGGTGACTTCAGAATCTACCTCATTTTCTGAGTTGTCGTTGTTTTCCATTAAGCAAAGATGTGCAACTTCTGTTTCTTCAAATTCTTCGGAAGATGATTCCGTGTCGGAATCACTATCATCCCAAGTTTCCTTGTATGCCTGTCATGAAATCTTCTTTTTCTTTCGATTGAGTTCTTTGTCCTTCTTTTTTTCCTTCTTCTTGATCATTGGACAATCTTTCATACGTGCCCCTTCTTCTTGCACTCAAAACAAATAATGTCATTTGAAAATTTATTGACTTTCTTACCTTATTTTCGGATGAATCTTCTCATTAGAAGGGCAAGCTTCTCTTCTTCATCGGAATTGGAGTCATCAAAGTCCGATACATCCTTTAAAGCTTTGAAAGCAAGCTCCTTTTTCTTGCATATGGATTTTTCTTCATTCTTCATATTTTCCAACTGGACTTCATATGCCATGAGGCTTACAATTAAATCATCTAAGGAGTGAGTAGAAAGATCTTTTGCCTCTTGGATGGTTGTGGTCATTGCAGACTAACGAGAGCCTCATCATGAGCCATAACTAGCTCATTTTGACCCAATAAAGAAGATAAAAGCTCCTACATAACCTAAAAGAAGGCTTAACTGAAGGAACAAGTGCTCTGAGAAGAAAATATTAAATAAAGGTTAAAACTGCAATTTTACCATTGTAGTACATAAACGGGATTTCTCAGAGGAAGAAAACATAGGTCAAATGGTATAAATGGGATAAAAAGTGGGTTAAGTCAATCAGAAATGGGTTTATGTGCAATCTAAGAATTAAATGACACATGGTAACCCTAAAACAGACCTGCATAAATTAACAAGTTTTCGGTCAGAATAAAAATCAAGTAAACCCTCTAAAAATCATGGAAAAACATTCTCTAGGGTTTAGAACACTTAATTTGGCCCTTGGAACCCAGTTTGACCTAGATTAGGGTCCTAGCTCTTCAATTAACCTAATTTGAGTTTTTACGCAAAATATCCAGTCAAACGAGGTCAAGCCTAAAATCCAACTTCACCATTAGATTCCTTAGGTCAAAATTAGGTTCGTACCAAAATTTGGACCTAAGGGGAGGTCATCTTGACCTACTTTGCAATTTAGTACACCCAAAGCACAATTTGGTCCCTATCTTTTGAATATCTTTGCAGAGATCCCCCTAAGTTTTTTGCCCCCTTTGCAATCGGTAATACCGCCATTGTTAGGGCAGAATCGAGCTCCGGCGAGGTTTAGAAAGGGATTACTCTCTAATCCCTCAGAGATTCCCTCCCAGAAATGGAAGGGGGGTTCTCTAAGGAATTCCCTTCCTTCTAAACCCAATTACAATCGCTGGTGTGAACCCAATCTCTCGTGTGAACGCACGAGAGATTCGGGTATCCACCCCCTTTCCAACTCCGGTGAGCCGGCGGAGGTGATTGCGCGGTCTCCACACGCTAAAAGGTTCGGCCAGCACCTATAAAAGGCTCCCCAGACCTTGCCGCAGAACCTAAACTTGATTTTGACGGAGATCTCCTCCAATTTCCCTCTCTCCCATCTCCAGCCAAAAGACCCGCAAGCTCCGGCGACATCCTGTCCTCCTTCTCATCGCTCTGCTACCATACCAGCAGCAGAGTCAACTCCGCCGCTTCCTTCCACGTCGCGCCGTACCAAGCGCGCGTGTTCCTGACCTCTTCCTCGTCGCTGCTCCCTCCCTCAGGGTCCTTCTTCCCCGACGAAGGCAGTTACGTGCCATCAACTCCGCTGCCTCTCTTCCTTCCAGATCACCCCAGATACCCTCTCCATCCTCTCCTCTCTCTTTTCCCCCTGCTATTTTATCTGATTACCCCCTGACAGTGCCTAACCACCTCCATCATCCTCGCCTCCGACCGACCTCCGGCAAGCTGCCCACACCACTCCGCCCCTCCACACGGCTCGCCAACCCCCTCGTGAGCTCCGCCTCACCACCAGGAACTCATTCCACCCCTCCACTGCCACTCTAGACCCCCACAGTAGCCCCCCGAACAACCCAACACCTCTGGCTACAGGTTGACCTAGGCACGCACGCCTTGGTCGACCGGCAGCCTGCAGCACCACCCACCACCTTCGCCGTGCCACGGCGAAAGTTTCTAGCTAATCTGATTGGGCCAATAGGCCATTCTTGTGTGTGACAGGTTGTAGCCTGCCGCCATTGACGGTCAAACCAGCGAGGAGCTTGTAGCAGCTTCAGGCACCAGGGCTTCCAGGCTGCAGGTGCAGCAGGTGCACGCAAGTGTTGTGAAACAACTGATGCCAGCAAGTCGCGCTGTGAAGCCAGTAGCTGGGGCAATTGCACGACGAGAATTCTGCGAGCGCGCGTGAAAGCAGGATTGACCAGATAGTCCCACATCATGGGATCACAAAACACAAGTATAGTATAAATTACTTTTGTGTTTTACTCTCATTGCCTCCGTAAGCACAGGGGTGAGGTCCCTCACCTGCCCTCACACCCGCCTCGTCCGCGGCTTGACCTCGTGGATCTGGTGGGATCTGACTCGACCCAAACCTTGATCACTCCTCGTGCACCACCACTTGCCGGTGCGTCGGGTCCCGGGTGCGAATCCGACCCAACTACCCGTGTGGCTCTGGGAGAGCGTACCTGAGTAAATTGCTTGAGAGAGAGAGAGAGACACTTGGGTAGAGGGACGGGGGTAGGTTTTGCTTTGGCTGTGGTGTGTGCAGGAAGGAAGAAGCAAAGGAAGTAGCAAGCACCAGCTGCAGAACAGGAAGAGAAGAAAGAAGAAGAGGCTGTGTAGCCGAAAAAGGAGAAGCTTTCGTAGAGATCCAAAGAGAAGGAAGAAGGAAGGCAAGGCAGAAGAAAGAGAAGAACGAAGAGAGGCCAAGTGAAGACTGCAAAGATCAGAAGAAGAAGCCTTCGCAAGACAAGAAGCAAAGGTAGAAAGAGAAAGAAGTGCAAAGGAGAAGAAGAGCAACGAAGAAGAAGAGAGAAAGGAGATTACATTTAAGACATCTGATACAGAAATCAGACGTCCAATTCTATTTTTCTTTCACAAATCCTTTTTAAAATTCTCTCGTTGAATCAATCCTTTTCAGTTAACAGTTGTATTCTTTGGTTTTAAAAAGTACTGAGCTTGCTCCCCGTGTTCGACCTCGGATACTCTAGTGTTTCGAGTAATAAAATTCTTTATATTTGTTTAAACGTTTTGTCGGTCATACTACAACGTGATATACTTTAAACCTGCACAAAAACGTGAGGACATTTTGGCGCCGTTGCTGGGGAGCAACGGGCACTTTTAAAGCTTTTGATTACAACTTTTCTATCTAATATCTGACTTAACTTCTCTCTTTTGTTGTGTTCAAGCAGGGAAAGCAAAACAAAAAGGAAAGAACAATAACTGCACAACAGACTCTCCAAGGAATAGGTAATTTCCATAAGCCCTCTCTCTTAACCCTCTCAAAATCTAAAAAGGAAAAAAAAAAGAGAAAAATCAACTTAGGGCTACCTGTTTCATATTTAGTAACTCATCAAGTTGCCTGATTTTCATCTCAACATATTTTTGTCTGTTCATCCAACTAAGGCAACTAGGGCTAAAATTTTCTTGATTGAGCCCTAGGTGCTAATTTGTAAGGCAACTACATTGGACCCACTAGAGCCAAGTTAGGGATTGCAAAGCTAAGGTTTTTAGAGACACATCTTCTCTTAAACAAAGAAACAAATTTTCCCAAAAAGAGGTGTGCCTAAACCGTGTTTGAAAAGATCTATACTAGAGGAACCCTAAGCAAATCAGGCTGTTAATCCATTTGAACCATAAAAAAAGGACCTAAAAACTCTCAAAGGAATAAGAGGTGAAGTTGATCCCTTGGGTCAACCAACCTTAAAATTAGGTCACTTTTGCACTCAAAATACTTAAAAGTTCAAGTGGAACATTAAGCACCTTGATCTTAAAATAAAAAAAGGTAGACTTAAGAGGTCAAGGTCCCCATTCTGGTCTACCTAGAACCGCAGTGACAAGAGAGGTCGGGTGGGGGAAACCCTATAACCCATGGGGACGCTCTACCGTTTAGTGGTCTTTGCGGGACTCTCCCTCTCTGGCTGCCCAGGTATTTCTCAGGTGGACGATCTTCTGATCCAGGGGTCCATCTACCCCGAACCTCTATAGTCACCCAACAATTTTTGGGTGTCTTGATTGGGTCCAGCACCTTCTAATCTCATCACATCTTTCGGTGCATGTTCGGTAGGAGGTCCTTAAGACCACCCTTAAGACCTCCTTTAGAAATTCACTCTCGTCGAGGCCAAGCCTCGACGCCCTTGTTTGTGCAGCAACCCCACCACATAAATCTTTCATCTGATTCAGATCCTGATTCTCCTTCTTCTCCCATCATGGCACAACCCATTGAAGAGGAGAACAACCTTGAATACCAACTTCAACGCCTTAATGATCTCTTTCAAAACTTTGTAAACCCACCACAGCGACCTATGATGCCAGATCACTATAATCCCGCTGCGGTGGCAATCGAACCCCGAGTACGAATCCCAATTGGAGGACCTGATTCTGAACTGAAGCCCAATATGATTCATGCAATACCGAAGTTCCATGGGCTTAACTCTGAGGATCCATTCAAACACATCAAACAACTCAAGCATCTGGCCCAGACCTTCGGGTCAGATGTACAAAACCGGGATATCCTACTCATGAAAATGTTTTCGTTCTCCCTCATGGACAAGGCCGCACATTGGTATCAAACTCAGACCCGTCCGATCAACACCTAGGAGGAATTGTAGTCTGAATTTTTGAAAAAAAATTTCCTGTTGGCCGGACGAATGCCTTGCGCCACCAGATCACTCATTTCACTCAATAACCGGGAGAACCTCTTCACGAAGCTTGGGATCGATTCCTAGATCTCATGCGGAAGTGCCCCCATCACGGAGTTCCTAAGTGGGAACAAGTCCAGTCTTTTTACCAGGGACTCCGTGAAGATATTCGCTTATTCGTCAATGCAACGTGCGGAGGAAACATCATGGGTCAACACGAGGACACGGTGTGGGAGATTCTCGAAAACATGTGCGAGAACTCCATAAATAATGACTCCATGGGCTTATTCGACAGGATGAATGCCCGCGCATCGACGAATCTAAGAGGGACACATGAGATGCAGGACCTGTCCACTTCCGTCGACTTGGAACTGATGGCCAGTTGGTTGGACAAGGTTTCTATCATAGAAAAGAAGGTGGATGAGCTAACCCGACATTTGTAGCAAGCCACCTCTGCGCATGACTCTTTTGCATGACCTCCTCTGGCAAGGGAAACTGTGCAAAACATTTATCACCAACCTGCCAAGGGGATGGACCCATATCCACCCCCGTCTACCTCTCGGACCGGGGTGACCTCCAATCCATTCTACTCGAGTTGGGGGAACTTTGAACCCTCGTATTCTGACTTTCCCGAGCTTCCTTAGAACTGCGAGGACCTCAACGCCATCCAGAATGACCCATTCTCCAATACCTACAACCCTGGATGGCGAAATCATCCTAACTTTCAGTGGGCGGGAAATTCTCAAAGACCACCATATCAACCCCGTCCACAAGCCTCTCGTCCATTTCAGCCGCCTCAGCCTCGACCCAATCCCACCTACCAATCCGGGCAAAACCAGGATCAAATGACTCTTATCCTTCAAGCACTGGCTGACATTCAAAAGACGAATGCGGCAATGCAAAAACAGCACAACGACGAGATCACAGAGGTTTGCAACCAACTGGCCCAGATGGCAAATTCCCGCCAACCTGGCACCCTTCCTTCGCAACCTCTGCCCAACCCAAATAACGTGCTAACCCAGAAGCGCATTATGAATCCAAATTCAGGCCAAACACATGTGATTTATCAGGCCGCCGCTACTCCATCACCAGACGGGATGGAGGCTTCAACATCTTATGTGGGATTTCAGCAGCAGCCACCCCTCCTACCTAACCCAAATCAGGCCGGGTTGAACTCTGTAACAACACATAGTGGTAAAATAACCCAAGACCCACATTATCCGAACCACTCCAAGCTTAATAATAGCCAAGACCCTAGGATAGTTATCCAAGATACTACTGTCCCAGATCAAGAACCTGGACCTATCCTAGAGGAACCAGCTAGGATCCCATTTCCTGAGGCCTTGACTAAAGGAAAAAGAATAACCAAACCCGTGGCTCCCGAGGACGATCTGGTCAAGCTCTTAGAACAGGTCCAGATAAACATCCCGTTGATGGATGCAATCCGCCACATACCGGCTTACGCAAGATGCTTGAAAGACATATGTACACCTAAACGTAAGCCGCGAACCAAGGATGGGAACCCAATCGTACTGTTAGAGCAAGCCAGCTCTGTCATCTTGAGCAAACTCCCACCCAAGGCTAAAGACCCAGGAACTCCCTTGATTTCTTGTAAAATTGGTGAAACCCAATTTGATAGAGCCCTACTAGATCTAGGTGCCTCCATAAATTTAATACCTACATCCCTCCTTGACCACCTTGAAGAATCTGAACTTAAACCCACTGAGGTGACATTGCAGTTAGCCGATCGATCCATCAAGTCACCCAAAGCAATACTCGAGGATGTCATTGTTAGGGTAAGAGATTTTTATTTCCCAGTGGACTTCATAGTACTAGACATGGATGCACCTAAGAACCCAAGGGACACACCAATCATATTAGGGAGACCCTTTTCGGCCACTGCTAGGGCCAACATTAACTGCGAAGAGGGCCAGATAGAATTAAAATTTGGGAATCAAAACATGAAGATTGACATTTTCAAGGCCCAGCAAGGGATTAATTGAGGGGTTATAGAGGAAATATGTGATGTCAAAACCGTGATTGATGAATTGCATATAGAGGATAACTTGATTATTCCTGATCAACCACTAGAGAATCAAAAACCGCTAACAGAGGAGTGCGAACATGATCTAGATACACCTATGACTCCTACCATTGCTCCTGATACAAACCCCGAACCACCCGCTGCTGCTGACAACCCTGTCATGGAACTCAAACCCCTTCCCGAACATCTGAAGTACGTCTTTTTGGATTCAAATCAGACGTTTCCTGTGATTATCAATTCTCGACTCACACCTGACCAGGAACTCCGTTTGATTTTTGTTCTCTAGCAACATCGTAGAGCCATTGGATGGACTCTCGATGATTTGACTGGTATAAGCCCTTCATACTGTACACATCGAATCTACACAGAAGAAGGCGCACGACCTTCAAGAGAAATGCAAAGACGCCTAAACCCTAACTTGCAGGAGGTCGTGAAAAAGGAGATCATAAAGTGGTTAGATGCAGGGATCATCTACCCGGTCTTCGACAATCGTTGGGTGAGTCCAATACAAGTGGTGCCTAAGAAGGCAGGACTTACCATCATCACGACTGAAATCGGAGAAGTCATTCCTACCCGAATAGCTAACTCATGGAGAGTCTGCATTGATTACAGAAGACTCAATTCCTCCACGAAGAAGGATCATTTCCCACTACCGTTTATTGATCAAATCCTCGAAAAACTAGCGGGAAATAGGTTCTTCTACTTTCTTGACGGGTATTCCGGTTACAATCAGGTGGCAATCCATCCAGAGGACCAAGAAAAGACCACATTCACCTGCCCCTTCGGGAAGTACGTGTTTCGAAGGATGCCGTTCGGTCTCTGCAATGCACCTGCAACTTTTCAGCGGTGCATGCTTGCCATATTCTCAGATATGGTAGGTGATTATCTCGAAGTCTTCATGGATGACTTTTCAGTTTTTGGAGAATCATTTGATGATTGCCTCCAACACTTGGTCTAGATACTCAGGCGGTGCATCGAGGTGAATTTGGTTCTTTCCTGGGAAAAGAGCCATTTCATGGTGCCTGAGGGAATTGTCCTGGGACATTTAATCTCGGAGAAAGGCATCCAAGTGGATCGAGCTAAGGTTAACCTGATTTCCAAGCTCCCTATGCCTAGCTCGACTAAGGACATCCGATCTTTTTTGGGGCACGTTGGTTTCTACCGTCGATTCATCCCTGATTTCTCCAAAATTGCGCGCCCCCTGACCAACCTTCTCTCCAAGGATGTGCCTTTCGAAATTTCCAAGGAATGCACTCAAGCATTTGAGATCCTACATGACCGAGTCACCCAAGCCCCGATCTTACAGTCCCCTGATTGGTCTCAACCCTTTGAGATCATGTGCGATGCATCTGACTTCGCTGTAGGAGCGGTTTTGGGGTAGAAAATTGATGGGAAACCTGTGGTCATTTACTACGCCAGCAAAACACTGGATGAAGCTCAGCGTAACTACACGATTACTGAGAAAGAGCTGCTGGCCGTAGTATTTTCCCTGGAAAAATTCAGATCATACCTTTTGGTTTCCCGTGTTATCATATACTCGGATCAAACAGCTGTGAGGCATCTCCTTGCTAAGAAGGATGCGAAACCTCGATTAATCTGATGGATCTTACTATTGCAAGAATTTGACCTTGAGATTCGCAACAAGGCGCGAAAGCACAATGTGGTAGCTGATCACTTGTCCCGCCTTCCTTCTGAAATTATTGATCCTTCCGGACCTATTACAGAATATTTCCCTGATGAGCACCTCCTGACTATCAGTGCAAGTCTTCCATGGTCCTCTGATATAGTTAATTACCTGGCATCACATCAGATTCCGCCCGATTGGCCGAAGGCCGAAAAGGACAAATTGTGCTCCGATGCCAAGTACTACCTATGGGAAGACCCGTATCTATTCCGCATTGGTGCTGATCAGATAATCCGACGGTGCATCGCGGAAGTGGAAATCAAAGACATACTCTCATTTTGCCATGACCAAGCATGCGGTGGACATTTTTCTGGACATAAAACCGCATCAAAAGTCCTCCAGTGTGGCTTTTACTGGCCCACAATTTTCAAGGATGCATACAATCACTGTAAGGCATGTTCCCGTTGCCAGAATCTGGGCAACATGAGCCATTGAGACATGATGCCTCTACAGCCGATCCTGGTATGCGAAATTTTTGATATTTGGAAGATTGATTTCATGGGACCCTTCCCGATCTTGGATGGCTTCGAATACATCTTACTCGCAGTTGACTATGTGTCCAAGTAGATAGAAGCCATTCCGACCCGAACCAACAATCATAAAGTCGTTATAAAATTCCTCCATCAAAACATTTTCTCAAGGTTCAAGATTCCACGTGCTATAATTTCCGACGGAGGGACCCATTTTACAAACACTCAGTTCAGGTCACTGATGACCAAATACGGGTGTCACATTGAATCTCTACTCCTTACCACCCCCAAACTAATGGTCTAGCTGAGCTATCTAACCGAGAGATCAAGAAGATCCTTCAGGTTACTGTTCGACCTGATAGAAAAGATTGGTCTTCTCGGCTTCCGGAAGCATTGTGGGCCTATAGGACCGCCCACAAGACCCAATTAGGAATGTCTCCCTTCAGACTAGTGTACGGGAAGGCATGTCACCTCCCCATCGAGTAGGAGCATAAAGCCTATTGGGCAGTACAGACCTGTAATTTTGACCTTTCTAAGGCTGGAACCCATAGAAGACTTTAAATGAGCGAGATCGATGAATTACGCCGCGACGCGTATGAGAACTCGCGAATTTACAAAGAACGGGTTAAAGCTTTTCACGACAAACACATCTCTAGAAAGGTCTTTCATCCTGGTCAAAAAGTTTTACTCTTTGATGCCCGACTAAAATTATTCCCAGGGAAGCTAAGATCCAAGTGGGTCAGACCCTACCTAGTCCGACAAATCTTCGGAAATGGAGCCATTGAAATCAGTCCGCTCAACCACGATTCTGAACCCTTTGTCGTGAATGGTCAGAGACTCAAGCCGTTCATTGACATGACTGATATAGATTTGGCTGAGTCATCCTTTACCCTCCATTCCTCTTGAGCTCATTGCGCCCAGCCGATGGCGTAAAACTCAGCGCTTAACGGGAGGCAACCCATCATTCTTTGAAAAACCCGAAACCTTTTCTAACATCTCTACGCAGAACTCATATTGCACTTTAGGGTTCATCCATTAGCACAGCCAACTTCACCTCAGGTATACCTACCCGAGATTAGAATCGTTCGCAACAAGTCACGTCGACCCATTCACTCACTACACACCTGTCCTAATGCATGAACTAAGCTAAATTCGAACCCACCAAAATTACAATGGGGACATTGCCAGTCTTAGGCATGGGGGGGTATGAAAGTGCAAAATGTCAGGAAATTCTTAGAAAGAAAGGGTTTCATATATAAAAAAGAAAAGACTTGATACAGGGGAGGAATAATTCAAGGTCATACAAATGAGAGGAAGAAAAGAGAGCAAAATGACAAAAAGGAGCACAAAAGGAAAATAAAAAGAAATAGTCATTAGTAAAAGATTAAGGGGTTAACTGAAGTTCTAGACCGAATCAAGAAAAGAAAAGAAAAGTGCTACAGAGATATAGCAAGAGGTTAGCAAGAACGCTGGTCTTAGGCCTCTTGGGCTAGTATCTTTAGCTTAAAAATTCACGTATCCATTAAAATCTGGATAGTCCTCAAGAGGTTGAGGAAAATGCGAAGTTTGAGTATTAGGTCTAAGGCTTAGGAAGTATTCGACCTCGTTAACTGACCTCCGATTTGCGGGATTCGGTAACCTAAGCACCCCAAATTCACACACGGTCTGGTTCAGTGCGCATAAACATCCAAATCATGCGAAAAGCGTTTAATGTTCTGAAAAAGTCACCTAGATTAGGACAGGTCAATCAACACAAATTGATTTGGACGAGTTCCCAGCGCGGAGAGGCAGGAAATTCCCCTCGAAGATGCGTAACAACATATCGTCTCCTCGGTGCTTGTCCCTTAGGATATTTACATATCCTACTGGGGGCATGTAAGCACTTTGCTGGTTCAGATACCATGGGCGGCATTATCGCGAAATGTCGATCGCCAGGGTCTGGATTCGGCCACGGAATGCCATGGGCAGGATTATCTCGAAATCTCGAAAGCCAGGGTTCCGGGGGTTGCCATGGGCGGGATTATCTCGAAATCTCGAAAGCCAGCGACCCTTGAGGATTGATGATGGGGATGAGGAATCCAATACAGACAGTGTTGAGAAGCTAATCCGAAGCTAGAAATAAAAAGAAAAGAGAGAGAAAAGCTCTCCAAAAAAGTAAATCTTCTATCTCTCTCTTACAAAAAAAAAAGCACTGCAAACTGAATTTAGGCTAAAAATGTCTCAAGCACGGCTGCTTTAACTGCAGAGCCCAACAAACCCTGGGTTAGTTTTTGTGGGCCGTAGAAACCTTTGTAGAGGACTGAGGCTAAAGCAGAACAGGTCCGGATTTTGGTTGGTACTTGAGTACCTCTAGGCCTATTGTCAGCATTCCTACCTAGTCACAAAAGAAAAGGAGAAGCACTTATCATGATTGTTGACAGACATTCAGGGTCTAGAACGGAAGTTAAAACTTTGAAATTTTGCTAAGGGACTAGCAAAAGCTAGGCATGGGGGTATGATGAGAGCCTCATCATGATCCATAACTAGCTCATTTTGACCCAATAAAGAAGATAAAAGCTCCTACATAACCTAGAAGAAGGCTTAACTAAAGGAACAAGTGCTCTGAGAAGAAAACATGAAATAAAGGTTAAAACTGCAATTTTACCATTGCAGTACAGAAATTAGATTTCTCAGAGGAAAAAAAATAGGTCAAATGGTATAAATGAGATAAAAAGTGGGTTAAGTCAATCTGAAATGGGTTTATGTGCAATCTAAGAATTAAATGAGACTTGGTAACGCTAAAACAGACCTGCATAAATTAACAAGGTTTTGGTTAGAATAAAAATCAAGTAAACCCTCTAAAAATCATGGAAAAACATTCTCTAGGGTTTAGAACACTTAATTTGGCCCTTGGAACCCAGTTTGACCTAGATTAGGGTCCTAGCTCTTCAATTAACCTAATTTGGGTTTTTACGCAAAATGTCCAGTCAAACGAGGTCAAGCCTAAAATACAACTTCACCATTAGATTCCTTAGGTCAAAATTAGGTTCGTAACAAAATTTGGACCTAAGGGGAGGTCATCTTGACCTACTTTGCAATTTAGTACACCCAAAGCATAATTTGGTCCCTATCTTTTGAATATCTTTGCAGAGAGACCCCTAAGGTTTTTGCCCCCTTTGCAATCCGGTAATACCGCCATTGTTAGGGTAGAACCGAGCTCCGGCGAGGTTTAGAAAGGGATTACTCTCTAATCCCTCAGAGATTCCCTCCCAGAAATGGAAGGGGGGTTCTCTAAGGAATTCCCTTCCTTCTAAACCCAATTACAATCGCTGGTGTGAACCCAATCTCTCGTGTGAACGCACGAGAGATTCGGGTATCCACCCCCTTTCCAACTCCGGTGAGCCGGCGGAGGTGATTGCGCGCTCTCCACGCGCTAAAAGGTTCGGCCAGCGCCTATAAAAGGCTCCCCAGACCCTGCCGCAGAACCTAAACTTGATTTTGACGGAGATCTCCTCCAATTTCCCTCTCTCCCATCTCCCAAGCTCCGGCGACATCCTGTCCTCCTTCTCATCGCTCTGCTACCATACCAGCAGCAGAGTCAACTCCGCCGCTTCCTTCCACGTCGCGCCGTACCAAGCACGCGTGTTCCTGACCTCTTCCTCGTCGCTGCTCCCTCCCTCAGGGTCCTTCTTCCCCGACGACGGCAGTTACGCGCCGTCCACTCCACTGCCTCTCTTCCTTCTAGATCACCCTAGATACACTCTCCATCCTCTCCTCTCTCTTTTCCCCCTGCTATTTTATCTGATTACCCCCCAACAGTGCCTAACCACCTCCATCGTCCTCACCTCCGACCGACCTCCGGCGAGCCGCCCACACCACTCCGCCCCTCCACACGGCTCGCCAACCACCTCGTGAGCTCCGCCTCACCACCAGGAACTCATTCCACCCCTCCACTGCCACTCTAGACCCCCACAGTAGCCCCCCGAACAACCCAACACCTCCGGCTACAGGTTGACCTAGGCACGCACGCCTAGGCCAACCTGCAGCCTGCAGCACCGCCCACCACTTTCGCCGTGCCACGGCGAAAGTTTCTAGCTAATCTGATTGGGCCAATAGGCCGTTCTTGTGTGTGACAGGTTGTAGCCTGCCGCCATTGACGGTCGAAGCAGCAAGGAGCTTGTAGCAACTTCAGGCACCAGGGCTTCCAGGCTGTAGGTGCAACAGGTGCACGCAAGTGTTGTGAAGCGACTGATGCCAGCAAGTCGCGCTGCGAAGCCAGCAGCTGGGGCAATTGTACGACGAGAACTATGTGGGCGCGCGTGAAAGCAGGACTAACCAGATAGTCCCACATCGTGGTATCGCAAAACACAGGTATAGTATAAATTACTTTTGTGTTTTACTCTTATTGCCTCCGTAAGCACAGGGGTGAGGTCCCTCACCTGCCCTCACACCCGCCTCATCCGCAGCTTGACCTCGCTGATCTGGTAGGATCCGACCCGACCCAAACCTTGAGCACTCCTCGCGCACCACCACTTGCTGGTGCCCCTGGTCCTGGGTGCGAATCCGACCCGACTACCCATGTGGCTCTGGGAGAGCGTACCTGAGTAAATTGCTTGAGAGAGAGAGAGAGACACTTGGGTAGAGGGACGGGGGTAGGTTTTGCTTTGGCTGTGGTGTGTGCAGGAAGGAAGAAGCAAAGGAAGCAGCGAGCACCAGCTGCAGAACAGGAAGAGAAGAAAGAAGAAGAGGTTGTGTAGCAGAAAAAGGAGAAGCTTTCGTAGAGATCCAAAGAGAAGGAAGAAGGAAGGCAAGGCAGAAGAAAGAGAAGAGCGAAGAGAGGCCAAGTGAAGACTGCAAAGATAAGAAGAAGAAGCCTTCGCAAGACAAGAAGCAAAGGAAGAAAGAGAAAGAAGTGCAAAGGAGAAGAAGAGCAACGAAGAAGAAGAGAGAAAGGAGATAACATTTAAGACGTCTGATACAGAAATTAGACGTCCAATTCTATTTTTCTTTCACAAATCCTTTTTAAAATTCTCTCTTTGAATCAATCCTTTTCAGTTAACAGTTGTATTCTTTGGTTTTAAAAAGTACTGAGCTTGCTCCCCGTGTTCAACCTCGGATACTCTAGTGTTTCGAGTAATAAAATTCTTTATATTTGTTTAAACGTTTTGTCGGTCATACTACAACGTGATATACTTTAAACCTGCACAAAAACGTGAGAACAGAGACCAATCACTTGTAAGGGATATTAAGATTTTCCTTACAAGCTACTCTTCTTTCAGCTTGACTCCTAGGTTCTTTACAGGGTTAACAATTTCCCCAAACCTCATATACATATCCTTGATTGTTTCGCCTTTCTCCATCCTAAAACACTCATAATTTTCTGTTAGAAAAGAGATACGAGTTTCCTTTACCTTGTTTGTACCTTCGTAGGTGAACTCAAGAGTGTTCCATATCTCAAATGCTGACTCGCACACTGAGATGAGGTTGAATTCCTCCTTCGATAATGCACAATACAGTGCGTTCATCGCCCTCACATTGCTCACAATGTTTTTCTTCTGATCCATTGTCCATGCTACTCCTTGCGGCTCCGGATCTAAGTATTTTTCTTGAATGAGGGCCCAAGCCTCCTCATCCATTGCTTTGAGGAAGACTTGCAACCTCCTCTTCCAATACCAATAGTCTATCCCATCAAAATAGGGAGGATGGGTGGATGACTGTCCTTCGGTGTGCCTTGATGTGGATGCCATCGCAAGTCGAGTTGTTACGCCTTCTTGCAACTGTGCTCTGATACCAGTTGATGTAGCTCTGATACTAGTTGATGTAGCTCTGATACCAATTGTAGGATCTAAAATAGGATATATGGAATATATATGGCTACGCACACAAATACTTAATCAAAATGTTAGTAATACAAAAAGATTTGCATAAAATACAATCACATAAATTGGCACAATATGTATAGTGGTTCCCCTCCCTTGGGTACCCCACTACCAAAGCCTCCTAGCTTAGGTTGTTAACTCGATTCTCTCAACCTCGAGAGATTCAATTTACTAAATCAAGGAAATTAACGGGTTACCTCAACCCAAGTACAATAACGGGTTTGTTACAACCCAACGAGCAACAAGCTCAAAATACAAATAAGAAATATTGTGAGAAAGAGAACTCTTACAACAAGAATTCCTATGCCTCCCAACAATAATTAAAATGAATACCAATTTGAGAACCTAGGATGGACGCGAAACGCTTCGTAGATGCGTGAGGAAAACATGTCGTTGAGCTTGCAAGAATGTAGAGAAAGTGAACGGCAAGCGTCTTCTTTCTCTCTTGAAAAAATGGTGGAATTTTAAATTATAGCTCTAGAATTTTTCTTCTCTATTTTTTATCTCTCTTGTGTGCAAACAAAGAGTCCTAGGGACATTTTATAGAGTTTAGGGCCTAGGGTAATCGTCTACTAGACATTGGGAATTAATTCCCAACATTTACATAGCCTAAATAAATTTTCTAGCCATTCAAAACTGAGCCAACGGCTAGCTGGTACCGGTATAAAAGTACCTGTACCTGTACTAACAGCTCACTACCACAAGTACGTGAGTCTTGGTACTGGTACTGATCATGGGTACCGGTACTTGTGACTCCCAAGTTTGGAATTCCTTGGGCACAATAACCTACCTGTACTAGTACTTATCATGGGTACCGGTACTTGTAAGATTTAGGCCATAATTAGCCCTTCAACCTGTGGCCAACATGTACCGGTACTCATGGTTAGCACCGGTACTTGTTGTTCATTGTTTGAGGTTAATTCTCAAACCTGTGCCTTGCAAATACCAGTATTGATGAACAGTATCGGTACTTGCTTACAAGTACCTATTTTAAGCATTTTAATCCATTACGTACTTTGAAAATGAATGCCATATAAATCCTAATTTATCTCTAATTATTTTTACGATCTAAGTTACATTCCTTTGTTAAGAGGCATACATTTTATAAATAAAAAGTCTAAACTAAAAAACTAAAGGTCGAAGATGATCTTCTTCACTTTGAGTCATTCTTGTCATCTTGTCTCCTCCTTGTCATCATCTTCTCTTTCTCATCATCATGCCTCCATTTCTTCCTGTTTGCCTTGATATTCACCTAAATCTGAAAAGCACTCATTTGCAAGCATTAATCCATAACAATTTTGTTAACACCAAAACAAGATGTGGAACAAGGTTCCAACAATCTCCCCCTTTTTGGTGTTGACAAAACTATCTTGCAAATAGATAATTATAAGAATAAAAAATAATTTTTAACAATGTTTTTCTTCGGATCCATTGTCCATGCTACTCCTTCTTGCCGGTCCGGATCTAAGTATTTTTCTTGAATGAGGGCCCAAGCCTCCTCATCCAATACTTTGAGGAAGACTTGCATCCTCCTCTTCCAATACCCATAGTCTACCCCATTGAAATAGGGAGGACGGGTGGATGACTATCCTTCGGGGTGCCTTGATGTGGATGCCATCGCAAGTCGAGTTGTTACGTCTTCTTGCAACCGTGCTCTGATGCCAATTGATGTAGCTTTGATACCAATTGTAGGATCTAAAATAGAATATATGGAATATATATGGCTACGTGGACAAATACTTAATCAAAATGTTAGTAATACAAAAAGATTTGCACAAAATACAATCACATAAATTGGCATAATATGTATAGTGGTTCCCCTCTCTTGGTTACTCCACTACCTAAGCCTCCCAGCTTAGGCTTTTAACCCGATTCTCTCAACCTCGAGAGATTCAATTTACTAAATCGAGGTAATTAACGGGTTACCTCAACCCAAATACAATAATGGATTTGTTGCAACCTAAGGAGAAACAAGCTCAGAATACAAATAAGAACTGCTCTGAGAAAGAGAACTCTTACAATAAGAACTCCTATGCCTCCCAACAATAATTAAAATGAATACCAAATTGAGAGCCTAGGATGGACATGAAATGCTTCATAGATGCATGAGAAAAACACATCGTTGAGCTTGCAAAAATGTAGAGAAAGTGAATGGCAAGCTTCTTCTTTCTCTCTTGAAAAAATGGTGGAAATTTGAATTATAGCTCTAGAATTTTTCTTCTCTATTTCTTACTTCTCTTGTGTGCAAATAAAGAGTCTTAGGGTCTTCTTATAGAGTTTAGGACCTAGGATACTCGTCTACTAGACATTGGGATTTCATTCCCAACGTTTACATAGCCTAAATAAATTTTCTAGCCGTTCAGAATTGAGCCAACAGCTAGCTGGTACCGGTACTAGTAGCTCACTGCCACCAGTACGTGAGTCGTGGTACTGGTACTCATCATGGGTACCGGTACTTGTGACTCCCAGGTTTGGAATTCTTTGGGCACAGTAACCTACCTGTATCGGTACTCATCATGGGTACCGGTACTTGTAAGGTTCAGGCTAGAATTAAGCCTTCAACCTGTGGCCAACATGTACTGGTACTTGTTGTTCACAGTTTGAGATGAATTCTCAAACCTGAGCCTTGCAAATACTACTACTGATGAACAGTACCGGTACCTGCTTACGAGTACCTGTTTTAAGCATTTTAATCCATTACGTACTTTGATATAAATCCTAATTTATCTCTAATTATTTTTACGATCTAAGTTACATTCCTTTGTTAAGAGGCATACATTCTATAAATAAAAAGTCTAAACTAAAAAATTAAAGGTCGAAGATGACCTCCTTCACTTCAACTCATCCTTGTCATCTTGCCTCCTCCATGTCATCATCTTCTCTTTCTCAGCATCATACCCCTATCACTTCCTGTTTGCCTTGATCTTCACCTAAATCTGAAAAGCACTCAATTGCAAACATTAATCCATAATAATTTTCTTAACACCAAAATAAGATGTGGAATACGGTTCCAACAAGAGGAAGAAGAGGAGCTAGTTTATGAGACAAATGGAGGGAGGACCACATCCGGCGTGGTCGGCCAGACATGGGGAAGAAGACTACTCTGATGGGGGAGAACAACGATGAGGAAAGGGAAGAAATGACCTAGTTGTGGTTGGCTACCGTCGGAAGAGCTCGGTGAAGAGGTTGGCACATCCAATTTGGTCATTGGACATGCGAAAGAGGGAGGATGGACGAGATCACTGGAGTTGTGGAGCTCGTGGCCGGCGAGGATGAATTAGAGGGGTTTTGCAGTCAATTTCAACTAAAATTTTCTTGGGATCATGCCCAAGCTTATATAGAGGTGACTTGGCTCTCAATTGGATCAAAAATCTAGAGATTGATAAATGCCAATTTATCATCATTCTTATGCTGCAAAACTAACCTAGCTCTCAAGATTTTAACTCTGTAAATGGGTTTTTGGGATGCATTTAGGCATTTACCTAGGATAGGCATGCATTGTATTTCAATGTATTTTTGATGATTTATCTGAGTGTCAGGATTAGGCAGAATGTCAAATCCCACAAATATTGGCACTTAAGAATGCAGAAGATGAAGAAGAAGCCCCTATCAGCTAGATCCCAGCTCATTTCAGTTGAATCCCAGCTAGATCCAGCTCATCCTAGCTGGATCCCAGCTCCTTCTAGCTGGATCAAATCACCCTTAGCTCCATTCAGCTCATCTCAACTAAATGGTAGCTCTAGCTAGTTCATCTGAGCTCCATTCAGCTCGCCTCAGTTGGATGGCAGCTCAAACTTGCTAAAGATAGTTGATCCCAGCTCCATTCCAGCTCTTCCAACTCAGAAGAGTTCACTAGAAGTTCAACTTGACTAGGACTAGCTACCTACATCAACTAGCTAGACCAGGTCAGCTGAAGATGACCTTAACCAGCGTAGGCCAGCTCAAGTCTAGAACCCTACTTGACCTAAGCTAGCTACTCCAACTAGCTAGGTAATCTCCAAGAAGACCAGACCCAGCTCACCTCAGCTCAAATCAGAAGAATCTTGCTCAATTTAGCTTGGCTTAGCTACTAGCAAAGAACTAGCTAGCTAAGCTAGCTACTGAGCTCTCCATTATCTCCCTTCAGCAGACATCGGCTCCAGTGTATCTCCTTCCAACTACCCCCAGCTCTTCTCCCGTAAAACCTTAGCTCCAAATGCCTCCAACCCTACTCCCTACTAGCTAAGCTAAGCTAGGCACCTCCTTGGCAACCCAACCTAACCCTAAAACCTACAAGCTAACTCCACCAAAAAGGGACCTAACCTAGTCCACCTAACTCCTACTCCTAAACCCCTTTTTTTGGCACCAACCCATTCACCTCCCTTCAACCCACCACCATCACCAAAAGGCACCACAAAAGTGGCACCACTTTTTCCCTCTAAAACCCTCTTCATCACCACCCTACACCTACCCCTACAACCCATCTCCACTATCCACATACCCACCTTCTAGAAACCCCCTTAGGTGGTGCCAAACCATGGCACCCCTCCAAGGTTGGCGCCAAATCTAAGTACCTTTCCATGGCCATAACCACCAACAACCACCACCCATAAAGCCCCTTCACTTAGCCCCATCCATCCTACACCCTAGATCTCCACAACCACCCCTTAACCATGCACCAAACCTAATCCTAGCCATCCACATGTCCATGCCAACTAACCCCCTCTCCACCTCTATATATACCCATCATAATCACCACTACAACACCATCTTCTCCCTTCGTTAGGTCCATCAATATTCCACCCCATCTCCTTGCCAAGGAGGTAGAAGGAGAGAAGAAGATTAAGGGGCCAACCTTCCCGTCCCCTTGGTGCCTTCTTCCTCTCCCTCTTCTCCCTTATCCATGCCAAGGAGGAGGTCACTTTCATCAAGAGGGGACGGCCAGGCAAAGAAGGAGCCAATAAGGTGGTTGACGACTGATATGGATTTTACGCGATTTGTAAATACATCGTTGTAACGTGCAAAATCGATCAACTCTTAAATTTATAAACCTAGATAGTGGGGTGTCTAGGGTCATCCAAGGAGGCAATATGTTTGCAAAATTTAGGTCTCTTGCTTGGAAATAGAAATCACCTTTCTTTTTTGTCTTTTCAACTATATCATTTTTTTTAGGGTTTCGAAATAATGAGGGAAAACATGAGTTGTTGGCGAAAAAGTAAATAACAACTGCGATCACTAAGCTAACACCGAAGTGACAAGTAATTCCTCTTCCTAAGCTCACTCTAGGCATGTGGAGGCCTAGAGTAATTAGGGAGAGGGAGTGAAGAGTGCTAGAATCACAGTAATCAAAATGCAACTAAAAGAAATTTCAAAGAAGGCAACTAGATTAATGAGAAAGTGTTTTATAGAAAAACCTAGTAGGTGAATGCTTCCACTACTAGAGAACTGCAATAAATAAAATAAAACACAAGTCCTCCTGAATTGTTGGTGAAGAGGGGAAGCTCCTTGCTCCAAGCTTAGGGGCTCATAGGCTTGAAAAGGGCTCCTCCTTCTCCTTCCTCGAGATGCTCCTCCAAGGTGGAAGCTACCACCTTCAATGCTCTCCTTCAAGGGTGGGCGTGCACCACCCTTGATCCTCCTTGCCTGGCCATCCTCCTAGTGGTGGAGTGCTCCTCCTCCTTGGCATGGCACAAGGGAGAAGAAATGGGGAGAAGAAGGCACCAAGGGGGCGGGTGATTTGCCCCCTTAATCTTCTTCTCTACTCCTTCTTGGCCATAGGTATAGGTGGATGTAGGTAGAAGTACACACTATTGGAGGATGGGAATTATGTGGTGGTAGGGTAGGGTATTTATAGGATGGGAAATGGGGTGGTTATGGTGTTTTTTTGGAGGGAAATGGAGGGGTGCTTGGATATTTTTGGAGGGAAAAATGGGAGGGAGATGAAGAGGTGACTTGGTTTTCCCTCCAAAAATACCTTCTAGAAGGCAATTTTGGAGGGAAAAAATGGAGGGTGGAGATGGTTTTTGATGGTGGATGTAGGGTGGTGATGGAAGGGATAGTTGGCACCAAAATAAAGTAGGAGTAGGTGGTCTTTTTGCTGGAGCTTAGGTAGTAGGGTAGTATGTTTTAGTGCCATGGAGGTGGACTAGCTATGTTAAGAAGCTTAGCTAGCTTAGCTAGTAGGGAGTAGATGATGGGTCGGCCCAGATAGGTTGTTAATATGATATTTTTATCATTGAAATGTGTATAGTGGTTAACCTAATTTGGGCCTAACCATCTCTTTACAAAATTTTTAACCTGGCCTAATTGATTTTATCTTATCACTTTCAAGCCCAGGGTCGAACACAGGGAAGTGGGGTTAAAGTCGAGTTTCTACGTTTTCCTTAAAACGCGTCTCTTCCGTTCGTTTATTGTGTTTTTGGTGTTTTTCTTATTTAGGTTTTTTTATGGTAATCCTTGTTCTTAAGGCACACCCTCAAAATTATGTCCTTGGCTTTTAGCCAAACAGAGTCCCAAAACAAGTCTTGCTACTCGCAAGACGAGGTACCTGCAAGTCAAAGATTATCTTTTCTTTTTTATGTATTTTTTTTTATCTTTTTACTAACGGAAAAGCAAATAGACAGAAAGTAAATATAGTATGTATATATATGTAGTATATATATAAAGGGGTGGGGGTGGAGGTGGCGAAGGAGTGTAGCACTATGTCGAGTCAGTCGACGTCTAGAGAGACGTAACCAACACGACTAGGTGCCGCGTGGAGTGTGGATGGAGGATGGATGATGTATGGGACCACACTTTTTTTGTACGCATGTATCAGGGAATATCAGCAACTGGTGCAAATATTCCCGCGATACAGTGTATAATAAATAACATGAAAATATATGTACATATGTATGTATATAAGTAAATATATCTATATATATATATATGTATAGTTATATATGTATAGATATATGTATATAGATATATATGTGTATATATATGTATATAAGTATATATATATATATTACTGTATATATGTATATGGATATGTATATATATATATGTATATAAGTATATATGCCTATATATATATAAGTATATGTATAAGTATATAGATGTATATATAAGTAGATATATATATATATTATATATATGTATATATATTATATATATGTGTATGTATACATAACTATATAGATATACTATGTATATATATATATATGTATGTATGTATATATATATTTATATATATAGTACTATAAGTGTGTGAGTGTGTGTGTATGTGTTGGTATAGGTGTGTGTGCGTCGGTGAACGTATGTGTGTGTGTGTTGCTGTGTGTGTCTGTTAGTGAGTAAAAAATAGAGAGAGAGAGAGAATACGTGAGAGAGAGAGCAGGAGCGGGCGGGAGAGATCAGCAGAGAGAGAGAGCGGGCGAGCGAGAGATCGCGGACGCGCGAGTTAAGACGTCTACCGCCTCCGGCGGACGTCTGACGCCATGTCGTCTGAAGGCGGAGGCAGACATCTGAAGACGGCGGATGCGGGCGCGGCTTCGCGTAGGGTTCCTGCAGGCGTGCGCGAAGGCGACGGGCGGGCGAAGGCGTGGAGGAGCGAGCGTGGAGGAGGTCAGCAGGTGGTCGCGGAGGGTCGCGGAGGAGGGGGAGGGGGCGGCACGAGGCCGTAGCCGGCCGCTGCGGTGCGCGCGGCGGACTGCTACAGGTGTAACTGCGGGGACGTCAGGACGGAGGTTGAGCGGGGAATGGCCCTGCAGGCACGCGCGAAGTCAACGGGCGGCTGCGAGGACAGTCGCGGAGGAGCGGGAGGACCTGCTGCTGCTGCTGCTGCTGCTGCGTGGCTACTGCTGCCGTGGCTTCAAGCTTCGAAGCTTGGAGCGGCGGCAATGGCGTTAAAGAGAAAAAAAATGAAGCGAGGGAATGCACCACGCCCACCGGCTCATCGAAGAGCTGGGCGGTGGTGCTCCCACTGTGGTGGTGTGCACCACAGTGGGTTCTCCTGCTCGCCGGGTGCCTCCTCGACGGAGGGCCGACGTATGGGAGGGGAAAGCGGTGGAGAAGATGGTTACGGGTTTGTTTCGTTGCTGCAGCAGCCTCCCTTGCGAGGATGAAGCTGCAGCTTCTTATAGAGGAGGAAAGAGTGGCGTGCCGGCTGCAGCAGGGAGAGGGTGCGCGAGTTGTAGCTATAGGGAGCGGCGTTGGCAAGGAGAAGTGACGTGGAGTAAATGCATGCGGCTGCTACGGGAAGAAGTGCAGCCGCGGGAAGAAGAAAAGAAGAAATCAAGAGAGAAAAAAAATGAAAAGAGGTGGAATTTGTAAGGAGGCACTTGAGATAAAATGTAACTGTGCAAGCCATTGTTTCACTCCTCTTCCTCTCTTGATTAAATGCATGCATGCAAGCGTTTTTACAAATGCGATTACAGGATCCTATTATGCAATGTTAATGCTAGAAAATAGCACAAGAAGGCGTTATTACAGGCGTGTTTTGAGGTGCAAACAGTAGAGTTGGAGGCATTTGGAGCTAGCGTTTTCAGGGAGAAGAGCTGGAGGTAGTCATCTTGAGTTGCACTAGAGCTGGTGGCTGCTGAAGAGAGCTACAAGGAGCTACCTTAGCTAGCTTTGCTTGCTAGTTCTTTGCTAGCTACTAATCCAAGCTAAAGCAAGTTGGCTTCTGCTGAAAGGAGCTGAGGTGAGCTGGGTCGCATGCTCCTGGGGAGGATCAAGCTGGGTGAGGCTGCTAAGGTAGCTTAGCTCAACTAAGTTGAGCTAAGCTGAGTCCCCAGGAGCTGGACTTGAGCTTCCTAAGCTGGAATGAAGTCATCCTCAGCTGGCCGGAGTTGAGTGAAGCTGGATGTAGCTGGACCTGAGCTCGGGTGAACTCCAGTCAACTCAACTGAGCTAGCTAAGGCTCCCTGTGGACTAATGGGAGCTGAGATGAGCTAGACACAACTAACTTGAGCTGGATCTGAGTTGACCTGAGCTAAGGTGAGCTAAGATGAGCTCTCTTGAGCTACTATTCAGCTGAGGTGAGCTGAATGGAGCTAAGATGAGCTAACCCTAGTTCAAGTGAGTTGGAATCCAACTATGGTGAGCTGGATCAAGCTGAGTTCCAGTTAGTCTGAGCTTCTTCTTCACCAGTTGCCTTCTTGAATGCTAGGGTTATGAAGATCTGACAATATGTATATTCCTAATACTCACAAAAACACATTAAAAAGACAATAAAATGTGCAATGCATGCCTAACCTAATTGATGCCTAAATGCAACACAAAAACCCATTTGTGGAGCAAAATCCTAAGAGCTAGGTTTGTTTTAATGCATAAAAATGATGATAAACTAACGTTTATCACACCCCCATGCTTATTATTTGCTAGTCTCTTAGCAAAACTTTAATTTTTTTGGAAAACAAAATTTTTTGGGAAATCTAATTTTTTCAGCTTTTGAGCAAAAAAGGATTAAGGGACCTTAGTTGTTCTAAACACAGGAGGAACAGGATTTATTAAGAATAAACATCGGGATTTGTTTTTGGATCCAACCATTAAACAAAATGGGATCAATATATTCTCCAAAAAATTTATAAATTAACCCCTTGTTAATTTAGATGACTTGAAATTTTTTGGTTTTAGGATTTTTCTGGCTGATGAATCTGATTCGCAGCTTGCAAAATCCTTTAAAACCTTGTGTTCGTGCTTGTGCAAAGCCAACATTTATAGGGGCGTGTTAATTTATTTATTTCTTTTCTTTTCTTTTTTCCGATGCTTATTTTTAGCTTAGTCTTACAACAGATGTGTCAGGATCATCATTCCCATTACCAATCCTCGAGGGGGCTCTAGCGCCAATACTTCGGGATAGTACTGTCCATGACACCACCCAGGAGCTCACAACCCCAAAACACAATGCGGTGTAAAGGGGCACTCCAAGCAAACTCAAGCTCTTGCTCCAACACTATAGGTAGAGCACCATCCAAGACACTTGAGCTGCTAAAATGCACTTTAATGCTCCATCTAGAGATATGAAATATAGATATGGAGCAGCACTGAGGCAATAACATGTTGGCATCGCATCCTCAAAGGAGGCAATTTCCTCCTTCTCGGCGGTGGGAACTCAAACCAATGATTTGCTTCAGACTTTTACTAAGTCCAAACAAGGGAGTTTTTCAAATTTTTAGTTGTTTTTAAGTGTTGGCTTGTGTGTGAAAATTGACACAAGTTCCTCAAGACATGCAAGTTTTTGAATCAGAAACTATGCCAAATACTTTCCACATTACAAAATAGAATCAAGTGACCGGAACTATCATGAGTTCAGGTGGAATTTTTAGAGAAGGATATTTGATCTAGTCTAAAATAGACCCTGAAATTCTAATGATCAGATCTGCATCCTCTAAATCCCATTGTACCAAAAGTGAGTTTTTCGACCTTAGTCCCAAGTTCAAAAATTTTCCTCAAAAAGTTTTTAACGTTTTTATTGTTTTGGGTATGCAAGCAGGAAATAACTAAAGAAAAATGCATGTTTTTAGATTTTGAAAATCCTAAATCAATCGTCAAATTTAAAAAAACAACCCCCCATGTTTAAGTAATGCAATGTCCTCATGCCTTAGGAGGGAAAAGGGATCACCTTAATGAAGAGCGATCGAGTTTAGGAGGGTCAAAACCTGGAAAAATAAAGGAAAAAGGAAAGCAGAAAAAATGATGTGTTACCTCCCTTCCAGTGCTATCTTTTATGCCATTTAGCCAGGGGTGAACGTATGCACGGAAGACGAAAAATCATGTAAAAAGTTGAACACTTGAATGTCTTTAATAAAAGTGTCTTCCTCAAGATCCCTAAAAAGATGAGTGGTAAAGATAAAGGGATCAAAATAAATTAGAGAAATGGAGAAAGGACCCCGATCTAGCCATGGTTTGAATTGATGATGAAAGCCAAACTCAGGTGGATCAGGTGGTAGGTCCAATAGAAAAGGGAGGGGAAAGGAGTTAGTGAGATGCAGGATGGGTGAAGTTAGTGTGGATATTTTTGGTGAAAAATCAGGAAGATGAAAAGGGGGAAAGTGAAACCCTAGTTGATCTGGAAAGTCTTGGACCACATAATTATCCTTAGAATAAGAATCAATAAAATCTAGATCAATAGTGGTCAAGGATGAATGAGATTGGATCAACATAGACATCTCAAAAACTGCTTCCATTTTATTATCAGTGTACTCAAAAATTTTGTGATCAATGGACCTCTTGGAAGCTTGAAATAAATCTAATGAGAAGGTCTAGTTACTGCAACTTATATTCATTTTCCCAGAATGAGAATTGATATTAGCTGCGGCCATAATCAGGAAAGGTCTTCCAAGGATGGCATTAATGAGAGCCTTAGGTACCTCTATGTCAAGGACCAGAAAATTTACCAGAAATAGATAATTCCGGACCTTGATAATACTATCCTCAACAACTCCCCACGGTTGAATGGTAGATCGGTCTTCCAATTGAAATTAAACCTTAATTGGTTTTAAATCACCGAATCGAAATTCCTCAAATAAGATAGGGGAATGAGATTACTAGAGGTACCTAAGTCGAGAGGGGTGCGAAAAAAAATGGTGTCAGTTATGACAACTGAGATGAGTGATGTGCCTGGTCCTTTTTTGTGAAAGGCAGCTTGCTCTAAAAAACTGAGCTGGCTGTCTTTGAAAGGACCAACCTTTCTAGATTCTGATCATGCCCTTTTGCAATAAATTTTTTAGAGGCATGGGGAGATTCTAGGAAGGGAATATTCTTCTCGACTTGCTCAAATAAGTCCAAAGGATTGTGGTCAGAGGGCTCTGATTTTTGATTGTTGGATTGCAGTTTTTGAGAGTGGGAAATAGGGTTTGAATCAAGTATTTTTGGGATTTCCTTTTCTTCTTCCTTATTGAGGTTAGGGGGGTCAATCTGCATTGGTTGAGAATCAGTTTCATCATTTGAATGTGAAGGCCTTAAATCCATGGTGGTTTCCTCACTCCTCAAAGTCTCTGCATACGCAACTTGGTAATCACTGGGAGGAGGTAGGGGGTCTGATGTTGATAGAAACTGGGTTGGCACTGTGATATTTTGTTAATAGGAGGCTGAACCATGTGGCTCTGATGTTGGTAGCCACCTGGGTGTTGGTTCCTGTGATTAATAAAGTTTGGTGTGGGTTGGGATGGTGAGTGTCATGCAGGTCTTTGAGTCGGAATATCCCCAATTTGATCATTGAGATTGTTAATAAGATGGGTTATTTCCTTTGTTTTTCTTTGTAACTCCTACAGGGTTTTCATCATCTGGGCATTAATGTCTTCTTGAGATTGCCCAGATTGATAAGTCTGATTTGAACCATACCCTCCAAATGGGTTCTGTTGTTGGTGTGGAACCGGATTGGTCCAAGAGTGAGCCGGATAGTTCCCCCCATTAGAGGAATTTTTCAATTTCTCCAGGAAAGTAGGGGCATTTTGGGTGGGGTGATGATTGGGATAAACATAATTCCCTGTTGAACCATAGAAAGCCTCAGAATAATAATTATACTCAGCACGAAATTTATGCAAATTTTCTCTCTTGCGGGTGTTAAAAGGGGTGAGATGTGGAATGTGTGGAGCTTGGGCAAGTGTGGCAGGACTCCATTGGTTGGCTAGGTTTGTTAAATCCTTATGCAATTGTTGTTGCTTAACTTGTAGCTGGGACATGATAGAGTAGAGATTAGGTGGAGGGGCCTGATTAAGTAGCTCCTGGGTGGAAAAATAGGGGAAAGAAAAATTAGCATGTGGGTTAAATGACCAATTTTGATTTTCCATTCTTTAAGAAGAGGAAAAATGCAGGAAAAGTCTTTTTAGGGAGGCAAAATCAAGTGGTCCCTCCAAGTGTGGAGTTTTGGACCGTCGCCCATGCAAAATGGAAGAAATGGGAGGGCAAGAGAAGAGATGGAGATGAGAGAAGTGTGCACACAAGCAATCAAATTCTAGACCTAACTTAATTGTGACTCCCTAGAATTTAATGTAAGACGTGGTCTACCTAAGAAATAAGTAATCAATAGTGAATACCCGTTCTGTCAACAAATCTAGCCAAGTTGCTTAAGGGGAGGTTTGGGCCCAAGTGTTTCCCAAGAAAGTCCCCAGGTGTTTGTACAAACCCGTGCCTGGTCGTTTGACACGGCCCCTCAGCCTGAACACTAGATATAGATGACAGAATTGGTATTAACTAGAGAAAACTTAAGTCCTATATAGCAAGCCTAAATTAACGAAACCTTAAGGGTCTAATTGCTACAAATTTTAGTTAGGGCTAGGATACTAGTGTGCACACCGAATGTGGTGGGCATTGTTTGGGTTATTGCCCTATTATTTCAAATTTTTTTTGTGTGTGTGTAGGAATTGAAAAGTGGTTCCAATTAAAAGTAAGTTGTCACACAATTTCTCATATTTTTGTCTTTTAGGATTTGATTTAATTAAATGTGTTTTAGGGTTTTTCTTTTTAAATTTTCAAACAAGTTTGAAACTCCACAATCAAAGGAAAAACAAGTTGTATTGGTGATGGTTAATTTCCTTTAATGTGAGTCTCTAAAAAGAAAGAAAGAAACCCTAAGCCAATTTCCCTAAGATAGAAAATAATTACCAATGAAATATTTTTATGCTTCTGTATTACGTAGTGGTTCAAACAATTCAAAAAATACCAGTAATTTGGAGAGAATCAAACAAGAATTCCAGAAAACATTTTTGTAAGATTTTAGGAATTCGTTTGATAATTGTTTTGAATTTTTTCTTATACTGGTGTCAAAGTCCAGAAATGGTACCCATGGGTATTTTGGACTTTTCAGTATTACCACCGACCTAAGAAGATTTTGGTAATTTTATATAATGTGTAAAATTCTACAAGGATTCTAGAAAGATAAATCTCAAAAAAATTGGATTAGTATAAAAATTCTAAAAATTCAAGGACAGTAGAAAAATAGGAAGATTAGAGGGTGTGACCCCTCTGTAGTCCACGAATTTTTAAAAATTAAATAGAAATCCAATTGATCTAAAATTAAGAAAACATGTTCCCAACTTGATTTGGAATCATTGTGTGAAATTTTATGATTTTACGAAGTTTGTGGTGTTGTGGATTGATTTTTCAAGTCCAGATAGAAATCTGGACCTGAAAAATAGAACACCAATACTAGGATTGGAGTGGTGTTTAGTGAGGCATACAAGTAAACAATGGATTTTTATGAGTACCACTCCACTTAATTAAAGTGTTTAGGGTCCTGAAAGCCAAGTTTAATATTTTTTTGGTAGTCTTTTAGCCTAAATGTACAAGAAATGGGGAGCCAACCTGAAATCGTGGGAAGAAAAGGAACTTTGAGCTTTTGCTTCTCAATTCCTGCTTTCCCGCTGTAGTTCCTGCACACATTAGAGAAAAGAAAGAGAAGGGGATGAGATCCACTTCAAGCAAGAGAAAACAAAATTAAGCAAAGCCATGCCTCCTCGACAATGGTGCCAAAAAGTGATACAGATTTTACGCGGTTTGTAAAATACGTCATTGTAACGTGCAAAACCGATCAACTCTTAAATTTATAAACCTAGATAGTGGGGTATCTAGGGTCATCAAAGGAGGCAATATGTTTGCGAAATTCAGGTCTCTTGCTTGGAAATTGAAATCACCTTTCTTTTTTGTCTTTTCAACTATATCATTTTTTTTAGGGTTTCGAAATAACGAGGGAAAACATGAGTTGTTGGCGAAAAAGAAATAACAACTACGATCACTAAGCTAACACCAAAGTGACAAGTAATTCCTCTTCCTAAGCTCACTCTAGGCATGTGGAGGCGTAGAGTAATTAGGGAGAGGGAGTGAAGAGTGCTAGAATCACAGTAATCAAAATGCAACTAAAAGAAATTTCAAAGAAGGCAACTAGATTAATGAGAAAGTGTTTTACAGAAAAACCTAGTAGATGAATGCTTCTACTACTAGAGAATTGCAATAAATAAAATAAAACACAAGTCATCCTGAATTGTTGGTGAAGAGGGGAAGCTCCTTGCTCCAAGCTTAGGGGCTCATAGGCTTGAAAAGGGCTCCTCCTTCACCTTCCTTGAGATGCTCCTCCAAGGTGGAAGCTACCACCTTCAATGCTCTCCTTCAAGGGTGGGCATGCACCACCCTTGCTCCTCCTTGCCTGGCCATCCTCCTAGTGGTGGAGTGCTCCTCCTCCTTGGCATGGCACAAGGGAGAAGAAATGGGGAGAAGAAGGCACCAAGGGGGCGTGTGATGTGCCCCATTAATCTTCTTCTCTACTCCTTCTTGGCCGTAGGTATAGGTGGATGTAGGTGGAAGTACACACTATTGGAGGATGGGAATTATGTGGTGGTAGGGTAGGGTATTTATAGGATGGGAAGTGGGGTGGTTATGGTGGCTTTTTGGAGGGAAATGACGGGGTGCTTGGATATTTTTGGAGGGAAAAATGGGAGGGAAATGAATAGGTGCCTTGGCTTTCCCTCCAAAAATACCTTCTAGGTGGCAATTTTGGAGGGAAAAAATGTAGGGTGGAGATGGGTTTTGATGGTGGATGTAGGTTGGTGATGGAAGGGATAGTTGGCACCAAAATAAAGTAGGAGTAGGTGGTCTTTTTGCTGGAGCTTAGGTAGTAGGGTAGTATGCTTTAGTGCCATGGAGGTGGACTAGCTAAGTTAAGAAGCTTAGCTAGCTTAGCTAGTAGGGAGTAGAGTTGGAGGCATTTGGAGCTAGGGTTTTCAGGGAGAAGAGCTGGAGGTAGTCATCTTGAGCTGCACTAGAGCTGGTGGCTATTGAAGAGAGCTGCAAGAAGCTACCTTAGCTGGCTTGGCTTGCTAGTTCTTTGCTAGCTACTAAGCCAAGCTAAAGCAAGCTGGCTTCTGCTGAAAGGAGCTGATGTGAGCTGGGTCCCATGCTCCCAGGGAGGATCAAGCTGGGTGAGGCAGCTAAGGTTGCTTAGCTCAACTGAGTTGAGCTAAGCTGAGTCCCTGGGAGTTGGACTTGAGCTTCCTAAGCTGGAATGAAGTCATCTTCAGTTGGCCGGAGTTGAGTGGAGCTGGATGTAGCTAGACCTGAGCTGGGGTGAACTCCAGTCAACTCAACTGAGCTAGCTAGGGCTCCCTGTGTACAAATGGGAGCTGAGATGAGTTAGACTCAGCTAAGTTGAGCTGGATCTGAGCTGACCTGAGCTAAGGTGAGCTAAGATGAGCTCTCTTGAGCTGTTATTCAGCTGAGGTAAGCTGAATGGAGCTAAGATGAGTTATCCCTAGTTCAAGTGAGTTGGAATCTAGCTATGGTGAGCTGGATCAAGTTGAGTTCAAGTTAGTCTGAGCTTCTTCTTCACCAGTTGCCATCCTGAGTGCTAGGGTTTTGGAGTTCTAACAATCTGTATATCCCTAACACTCACAAAAACACATTAAAAAGACAATAAAAGGTGCAATGCATGCCTAACCCAATTGATGCCTAAATGCAGCCCAAAAACCCATTTACGGGGCAAAATCCTAAGAGCTAGGTTTGTTTCATTGCATAAAAATGATAATAAACTGGTATTTATCAATGCCCACCTTGGAGGAGAGCTTGAAGGAAGGCCACTTGAAGAAGGAAGAGAAGGAGATCTCTTTTCAAGTGTGGGGCAGCCACATTCGGAGCAAGAGCCACCCGGATCTTCCATCAAAATCAACCCTTCTTCTTTATCTTCCACTCTATTTTTTTGTTAGCTAGTAGTTTAATGTTATTATAGAAGCATTGCTTTACCTGTATTTGACTCTACTAGTATTATAAAAATTATTTCACCTTTCAATTTTCATACTAGTGTGTCTTTCCATGTCATTTTTATAGTTGTAGTGCACACACTCCCCTCTTCTAAATTACCCAAGGCCTCCTTGGATGACCCTAGATATTCCACTATCTAGGTCTTAGAAATTTAAAAGTGACTTGATTTTTGCACATTGAAATGAGTTATAAAAATCTCATTTTACAAACCATGTAGAAACCCGATCAGAGATTTCCCGTCAAATTTTTGGTAAATCCCCTGCACTGATTTTGGTTTGATTGGAGGCCAACAACTCCAAATTGGATCCCAACTCTAGGTTTAGTTGATTGGGGAAGGTTTGAACATCAATCCCTTAAAATTTGGAGGGATTTGGTGGTGTGATTCAAGAGAGAAATCACTGATCAAAAGTCGGTGGTGGTGGGTTCCTTTCCCATTGCGATCATGTAGGATTTGAGGAAGGGGAATGTGCTAGAGGGAACTAAATGTAAGAAAACTTGAAACTTAAGGGGGTAGGTAATAAATAGAAGTAAATGGGTTAAAATGTAAACTAGGTCAAGATGGACTTTGATTAGGCTCAAATTTCTTGATTAACCTAATTTGGACCCAAGAAATCTAATGGTGATCTTAGATTTGAGTTTTGACTATGTTTCATAGGGAAATTTACATAAAAGTCCAAAATAGAACAAATTCCTGCCTAAGTCTTTATTTTTTATCCAAAAGGGTTCCTTTCCAAATCTCATAGAATATTTTTCAATGACTTTTAGGAGGTTTAGATTACATTTATTTCCACTAGAACCCTTTCAATTTAAGTGAGGTTGAAATTATGATTTTTCTTAATAAATTCATTCTCAAATTCCAGAAAATCCTGATTCAATCAGTTTGAGCCCACATATGAATTTATGCTATTTGACCATCAATTGACCACTCATTTATTTTGCATTTGTGTTTATACGTTAAAATAGCAGAATTAATATAATTTCCTGTCTTCTTCTTGCATTCAATTTAGAAAGGAATTACAATCCTAAAATGCTTATTTAGGAGCATTTATCACTGATTCCAACTAAATTTAGCTAGTTATGATGGATGATGGTGTTACCATCACTAGGCCCACCAGCAACACCATATTACAAGCCCACCTCACCACTTAACCGACCTAGCTAATCACCTAACCTAATCCACCATCAACACCCCACGCCCCTTAATCCTCCCTAACTACCACCCAAACCACAACCTTATCCAATGCTACCTTTGGCCCCTCTCCCAAGGTGCTTAACCAAGCAACCCTTCAGTTGTGCCTTGAAGAGACCCCACTAGAGTATTCTTCTAGCCTTAGGTTGTACCCTTTATCCTATAACATAGCCTACAACTTATGAGCACCACACCTAAGGCCAAGCTCTATAAAATGAGCCCAACCCATAGGCACCCCCCTCTCCATTCTTCCATCTCCCCCACTCTACTCTCCACACTCAAGCTTCCACTCGCATTGTGCCAACAGCTACTTAGTGTAGTCCTCATTGGCTCCTTGTTTTCTCAAAGTGAAGGTGGTGTAGGCCTAGTGCAAAGGATCATCACCACCACCCAAAGGTTCTCTTAAACCCCATTGGGTTGGTAGCCTTCATCTTCCTCACCTTCTTCTTTTTTTTGCTTTTATGTGTAGCTACTTTTATTCCTTGCAAGTAGAGTAACATTTGCTTTCTCTTTCATTTTATTTCCTTTGCTTCTATTTCAAGTTCTTGCTTATATTTCATTTTGTTATTCTTGTTTTCCTTCACTTTGTTGATATATACACACACACTTCACTCCACACACCTTCCATCCTCACCATCACCATCACCATCACCTACTCCAACATCCACCATCATCTCACTATCACCACCACCACTACTTGCCACCTTCACTCTCACTTCACTTGAGCACACCCCCACCTCACTCTCTCATGCACCCAAATATTCATATACTCCCTCACACTCCTTATTCACACCATATCCACCACCTAAATCACTATCCTAACACCACACTACAAACGTCACCACCATTGTCCGCTCACCAATACACACGCCCTCACTCTAAACACACACTTGCACACACTCATCCATTAGCTACCCTAGTCTTGTCACCACCATCATCACTTTCTACATCACTTGGTTCAGCTCCTTACTTCACTCCAAACACACAAACACCACATGCATACCCAACACCACCAACATCAACCACTATTACCATCACAACTATTTCCTCCATTCAAGCCGCCCATAGTCCTAATTACACAACCCTTGTCATGCAGTACACCATTGTCCTAGCCACCACCATCAAGGCCTTGACCTATGATGCAAACATGATTATACCACATAAACTGTCTATTTTTGTGCGTTCTTAGGCATATAGTTGCATTATACATTATAAATATTGCATAACATGCATCATCATGCATTTAGGATAGATTGTATAAAATTTAGGTTAATTTCTCCTTTTTATGGTTAGGTGATAGGGAGACATTTAATAAGGCCTCGGATTGAAGATCCAATCATACGGATCTGATTAAGGAGATGATCGAAGTTCAACGACTCCAAGATCACCTTGATCGGACTTCCGTAGCATTAGATATAATTAGAGGAAGATTAGAGATCAAGGGTCAAGATGGTGTAAATCCACACTTCAGATGACAAATCCGACCGCACGGATTGGTTTGGATTAACTATCACAGCCCAATGGCACAAAAGTCGATCCAATCTGACATTCGTGGCACCATCTATAAGATAGAAGATGGATGGCCAAGATGGCACCACGTGGTGCCATCCCAGCCGCCCAATCGGCCCAAGGACCTACCGTTGCTCTCTCTCCTCTCAACTGTGCAGACGATCTCAACTGTCAGATCAAGATCCAATGGTTGAGTGGGATTGCACCCAAATCCAAAACGTGCCTCAAAGGGCGACTTGGCTCGTTGGTCTCGAGCCTGTGGGCAACGCAAAGGTCTCGGGTTCGAGACCCTACACGCTTAAAATTAGAGCGAGAAGCGGGTGTGGGCCAATTGTGGCCATTGGATCGAGGATGAACAGTAGCAGCATCGGCCTCGTGGCATCACCAGATCTCGTGGATCGCGAACATACCATCGGACACGCCATGCACTCGCGATCAGACACGGGTGGGCAATGAGGCATGATGGCTTCTAAGCCATCCGATCTCGCAATCGGATGGCTGAGGATTTAAGATCGTAGGTGTACATTTTGAGTGTGGAAGAGGAGGGGGCGGCACGTGCATGCGACCTACGCCTGCGTTCAAGGGCTTTAGTGACGCTTAAATCCGTCACTACAGAACCAGATTTAATGTTTTTAGGCATGAAATGACCAAATTACCCTCAATCCCTACAACTATAAAATGAGACCCCTACCACTCAAATTTCTCATCCCCTCCAAAGCTTTAAGAGCTTGTCCTAAACCTGGGATGCTCCATTAGAGTTAAAATACAAATTTTCCACCTTCTCACCTCCTTTGTGGAGCATCCTGCTGTTGTCTTCTTATCGTCATTCGAGAAGCGAATCCTGCTGCAAAGTCACCTTGCCCCTTTCTCCGTAGTTCGTTGTCATTCTCCTTCTTCCTGCATCTCATCACCTTCGTTCGGGTGCTCCGTTAACGCGGCTCATCATCTAAGCAGCCATCAAGGAGGATAACTTCTCTCCACCTTCTTTTTACTGCTTTCTAGAGTAGATTTACTGCTTTCTAGTTGTAATCTTTCCAGCTTTCTAGTGTAATGATTAGTTGTAATGAACATCACTTGATGATTGTGAAATCCATGTATATTCTATCTCTATTTTGTTTTTATTTGTAATATTCTCTCTCTCTTCTATTCATTATTCTTTAAGTAGATAGCTAGTTTAGATTCAATTCGATCAGTTAATCTGCTTTGTGACAATAAAACAAATGTGGTTTTTAATCCAACGTCCGCCTCCCTGTGTTTGACCTACAATTCCTTTTGAGTTTCGGTAAAGTTTATCTGTTGATAGCTTGTTTCTTGCAAATCACACTACAACGATGGGTTTTCAAAACTCAAATCCATTTGCGATGATTTTCCTCTATAGCAACCTGCTCAACCACTAACTACCATTAAACACCACCACACATGTCCTACTCCTAATCCCTCCATTAAGACCTAATATGCTAGTCCCTGATTCGATCCCTTCCACATACCTCACCAAATGACACATTTGAGAACCACTCCATAGAATACTTTGTTAGGTTCCCAAACTAAGGCCCTCACCAAACCATGGAAGCATATGTCCAATTAACCTCCAAAGTCATAATCACCACCTTCATGACATAAACACCACCTACATGACCACCTTCACCACCACACTCTAACACACACTACACATCCTTAGCCATGGTTTTCTACTTGGTAGAAATTACTCCCATAACCACTACAACCACTACTTTCACACCACCACCATTTCCACTCCCACACTTGTTCCAAAATACACGTCAAAGAAATTATCAAGTCACTCTAGTGATTACCATCATCCCCATTAATGTTTATCTCTTTGAGTCCTTGTAAATACTTTTGTAGTTGAGTTGTATAAGTGGCTTGAGCCACCTTGAAGTTTTAATTGCTTAGACTTCAATTTCACGTGTGTTGTTAATCTTGTTAAAGTTGTAAATATATTTATGCATTCAATGAAAGTTTAAGTTTTTATTTACATTTCCTTTGTTGCTTTCCTTCTTATCAAAAGTTTAAAAAAATTGCTAAACAAAAATGACAAGAATAGTGTTTTATATTATTTCACATCCATTTCCATTTTTGCATAATTATCAAAATGACAAAAAATTACAAAGCTAAAAGGACCAAAAGGAGTAGCAGTTAGTTGTTCCTTATCATTTTTCCCAAAAAGAAAAGATGAAAAAAAAATTGCAAATGCTAAAAACACTAAAAATAGAATAAAATTGATTAAGTGGAAATCCAAAGTAAACTACCATTTTTTCGCCTCCTTGTGGATCGACTGGGATTCACCAAATTATTCAATTTAAAATCAACTCATGTTTCCTGTAAATATAAATGTCTAAATGATCAAGTGGTTTGAAGTGTGATAAACTACAACAAAACTTGTAATTTCTCCAATTTCACGCTTCACGATCACTTGCACACTAGCAAGCTCTAAGCCTCTACCAATAAATATTTGCAAAGCGCATGATCCCGAGGGACAAAGCCTTCCACTAAGCTTAAGCACCCCATTCATGAAGGTGAAGTCTCTTGGATCTCTAGCCAAGACTTGTTTGTGAAAGCTTTGTAAATTTGGATCCATCATCTATCCTTCCATAATATGATCGATGAGCTCAAGACGTAACTGCCTCATCATAGTAACAACTCCTAAATGGCCACATGTCTCCTAAGGTACTTAGCTACCCACCTCTGCCATTTTGTTCCATCTCTGCTCCTATAGGCTTGCTAGTCATACTGATGTCTTCCTACTCAGGGTGCTTGCCACCTCATTAGCCTTCCCTAGATGGTACATAATGGTCCAGTCATAGTTCTTCAAGAACTCCATCCAGCGTTGTTGCCTTATAGTACCCTCTGATCGAAGAGGTACTTATGACATTTATGAACTATATGGATCTCGAACATCTCCCCATACAAGTAGTACTGCTAGATCTTCAAAGTGAAGATAATTACTACCAGCTTTAAGTCATGTATGGGATAGTCGTGCTTATGGAGCTTTAGCTTTCTAGAAGCATAGGCAACATCCTATCCATGCTGCATAAGTATACACCCAAAGCCTCGATGAGAGGCATCTATATGTACACTAGGAATCCACCACCACTATCTAGTATAGTAAGTATGGGAGCTATAGTCAGTTTCTCCCTTAAGGTCTTAAAGTTGGCCTTGCAATCCTATTTCCAAGCAAACAACACATTCTTTTGGGTCAAATGAGTCATCGTTAGAGCAATCTGAGAGAAACCCTGGATAAAGTGTCGATAGTAGCCAGCCAGTCCTAGGAAACTACAGATCTTTGACATTGACTTCAGGTCATCCAACTTCGACACTACTTAGACTTTGGCGGGTGAAAGCGTATCGCATAGTTGGCATAAAAATCAATTTTAGTTTTGAAATCGTTGTAGTGTGGTTGCTAAGTACAAAGTTTTTCATTTAAAGTAATACGGAACTAACCTAGCTGAGTCCTAGTCATGTAAGAGCATGTTTAAGCCTTGGGTAATGATATTTTAGGTTCTTTAACAAGTATCGAAAAAAATAAAAGAGCAGCAAAAGATTTACATTGAATAAAGACTATCCTATTCTTCATTTAAACTTCAATCCTTTAGCTCCAAGGCTTTTCCTTCCAATTGCTCCTTGATGCTTTTGCTCATCATCAAGCTCCTTCATTACCATGGATAAAAGCTTGAGCTCCTTCAAAGACTTTTAACTAATTGCATTAACTTGAGAACTCATAACTTAAATGCAACTTGTTAAATACAAACATTTTGTTGTCATTAAAATCAATGACTAAGGTGCATTTGCACCAACAAGTTAAGGGTAGTAGCTTCCCTGATAATCTAAAACCCTAGCAAAGGTCTTTTCCAAACTATCTGAATACCGGCTGATGTTGAACCCTAAGAAATACACATTGTGGGTCTCCTTCAAAGCCAACCCTAACAAAATCGAAGCAGTCATGGACCTCCTCTTGTTCAGGAACTTTTAAGTAATCCAATTGCTAGTTGGATGAATTGTCACCTTAGAGCATTCCCAATCTAAGTCATTCGATAGATGTCTCCTGTTGTTTGAGTGAATGAAAATGGACAAGGATTACATGAATGGCACTGAAAGACCTCAATGCTAGGAGGTCCATGACTAAATCAAGTAGTATCTTTAGTCTCTGTGCATCTTAATAGCACCAACACTGGGTAAGCCTCTCTTCTCTACCTAGCTGCCTCAAACTCAGTCGTTAATGCTACCCTCGTGATAGAAGAAGGGAGTGTACAGAAGGATGTTTACTTTTTATGCAAGAATATCAAAAGGGCAAAGATTAAGTACCCCCAATTGAAAAGCTTGGCCTAGCATTGGTAAATGCCTCTAGAAAACTAAGGCCATATTTCTAGGTGCATACCATCAACATCCTTACAAACCAATCGTTGAGGAAGATGTTGCACAGACCCTCAAGCTCCCCCCTCCAAACACAATGGGACATGGAATTGGCAAAATTCGACATTAAATACCAATCCAGCCTAGAAATCAAAGGGCAAGACCTCACCAATTTCCTAACAAACTTTACCCCGTAATCACAACCAGATGTAGGAACCTAGTTGCCACATGATGAATTCATAATTAATTAGCTAATTCATGTCTAATTTATGTTTGTTAGGGGCATTTTAGGCATAATTGCATTAATTTAGTGCATATTAGGTATTAATGCATCACAGTGTAAATAATGTATTTTGAGGGTTAATTATTGTATCTTATAGGTTAGTTTCATAATGTGCACTAATATTTGTTTATTTACTCTTTGCAGGCCTTATTCTAGGTGACAGATGAATGCTCACATCATGACATGATCTCCATCTTCGATGGTGCTCATTTAACCCAATTACACACATATCCAAGCTAACCCTAATCTCTATCCTCACTCCAAACACCTAGCTTGGCCATCCACCTCATCAATCCACAGCCTCCCACTCCATCCACTCACATCAGGTAACTCACCACCTCCATGTCACCACATGCCACCTAAGCCTACAACCACCTAATCTATCCTCCATGCCAACCTTTGGTTCTTCCATCCAAATACCACATCAACTTCAAGTAAAATCCCAACCTTCCATCTTAGGTTGCCCTAATCCTAGCCCTCCAATTCAAGTCCACGCCACCATAGTTTGCAAACCCTAAGCCTATCCCTTTTCATCTAAAACCCACAACCACAACTTCCTCCAATCCAAACTCCATTCAAATTCCAACTCCATCCTAGCCTTCCATCATGGTCGGCTAAATCAACCCTAGCCCAATTTTAAGTCCACACCACCTATAACTCCCATCTTGGCCATCCATCTTTTCCCAACCCCATCGCCACCCTCCATCTCCATTCATCTAAGGCACACCTTATTAACCATTCACATCATGCCCCTTCTATTAAAACACCACCTTACATGCCTCCATCATTCATCTCTTCCTCCGTTCTTTCCCCAACTCTATTCCTCCATAAACCCCATGGCTTCCATCCCTGCATCCTCTTTTCCATAACCGACCCCCCTCCACCAACCCTAAACCTACACGTCATTAGAACCCAAGGACATCTCCATCTCCCCACCATCTTCTACTTCAAGGTTTCCCCATCTCCATCTTTCGTAACATCTCCGCTTCAGATACTTATGCCCCTTCCTCTTCACATGGACTTCATCCCGAAGGCTATCGGTAGATCTCTCCACCCTTGCCACGAATCCTCTGCTCTCCATTCTTCTCCATCAGCATCTCCGCTTCTCCAGATACTTACTCCCCTTCTTCTTCACGCGGACTTCATCCCAAAGGTTGTCGGTGGATCTCTCTACCCTCGCCACGAATCCTCAACTCTCCATTATTCGCCATCAACTGAGACTCTTCCATCTTCTTTGTGTTTTCTTTTAGATAAATTTGTAGTTCTTTCATTATCTCTTATGGTTCATGATGGTGACACCATCATCCTCTATATATAGCTCAATTTGGTTAATTTCTTAAGCTAAATTCACCTCATTGTTATATCAAAGGGTATAATTCAAATATGGCAGAATCAAGAGGAATGACATCCAAATTGGTTAATTATGAAATTTTAATAGAAAATTACAAGTGCAAATTAACTCAAAGGGTAAACCTATGTTCAATTGAATGTCAACTAACCTCAAATTCTCAGTAAGAAGGCTTGCATTGATTAATTTAGGGTTCTGTTAAGATTGAAAGATAATTCTCAAATAAAAATCTTACTTTCAGCCTCACTTAAATTGAAAGGATTCTACTAGAAATAAATGTAATCTAAACCTTCTAAAACTTATTGAAAAATTTTCCATAAGATTTTGAATAATCAATTTTGCAAAATGAACCCAATTTGACCTAAATCAAAGATAAAGGTTAACAATTAATATATTTTGGGTTGAATTATAAATTGACCAAGCAAACTTCATCAAAATCCAAAATTGAAGTTACCATTAAATTTCATGGCTCTAAATGAGGTTTCCCGAAAAATTGAGATAATTTGGACTTCATCTTCATCAACTTTTTATAATAGTCCTTAACTTTTGAATTTATTTCAATTTGGTCAAATTCCTTTCATTATGGTCCTTGGCTGATGTCAACCATCTTCCTTCTTTAGACAGCAGCAGTATTAGAAAGTATTTCCTTCAGTGTGACATTTAGGGGTTAATTCCCTCCAATCTGCTCGATAGATCTCCACCAAATTTTGGTGGATTGATTCCTCAATCAAATCCGCAATCATTAACACGATTTCCAGCTCTTGCTTCCTTCTTTATGGCTTGGAAATCATGGTCAAAGCTCACATGATTTATTGCTGTCAAATAAACTTCATCAGTGGTTTGTTGCCTCACTTGAGAGGGTAAACACTCTATAAAGCTTCGCCAAGATCCAATGATTGGAATCGTCAAGTTTTGGTGCACAAACTCCCCTTCCTCCTTCCCTGGTGACACCATTAACAAGTCCTTAATTTCCTCAACCTTGACTCTTCGCCACTGCTCGCCGCCAATCGAGCAATGGTTCTTCCTTCCCATTCCTTGTTGAAGCTTCATGTGAAGCTTTGGCCTCTGAAGCCCCTTCAATTGCTCCAACCACCTACCTCCTTCCTCACCTGAGGGCTTGCCAACGCCAATGATTCTCTCCTCTTTCATCCAATTAGTTTAGGGATTTTGTTTGCATAAGTTCGGTGTAGCTTTAGGACTTATTAATTTGCATTTTTATTGCATGTATCACCCACCACCTTCGCGCCATTAATAGCTTTAATGAACTCCGCCACATCATTTTACGCATCCATCTACCAAATAGATTTAGGGTTTTGCTTTGAGACATCACCCCAAAACTATTGGTGTTGATGTGAGGTCGAAAGACCTGCTATTCTACTTACAGGACTTCTCTGGAGCCTCACTGTGTTCCCCAACTATGGCCATCATCTCCGCCATATCCACCGCCTCGATCAACAATAACCACCACCAGCACATCGGCAATCAATGCATAAACCCCCTCTGCCCTTCACCGGAGGTTCCCAACGGCCAGATCAACTTCTCAATCACCTTCTGATGAGCCTTCATCGTAGAAGGCTAACTTCTGAAGTGTTGCAGTCCAAGGACTTGACCATAAGATTTAATTAATTTTTAGGGCCCTTTTAGTAATTTTTTTCTGGAACCAATAAGGATACATCTAGAATTATATTTTCTTTGAGCATTTTATCACAATATGTGGAATCAAAATTTTTTATTAAATTATTTATTAATTCATAATTAATTAGCTTAATTGATGATTAACTCTTAATTAAATATGATTAAGGTTCAATAAGCTTGCCTATCAATTTCGATTTCACGCAAATTACACCCTTTCGTTTAGTCCCACCTCGGTACGAAAAAGGCTCGTATGGTTGGTTATAACAAATCCCGTCCCTTGGCTTGCCAGCCTAATAGGGACGTTCTCCCTGTATGCATATATGAGCGTAGTTAGCCCATCACTATATATATATATACATAACCCATAGTAGGTGGCCTAGTTAGGGCGAGAGAGAGAGGTGAGGCCTATTTGGGCCCACAGTGACCTGTGCTGGATTGTTGCTTCCCTCATGCCTAACCTGCTTTTTGTGTAGGTGAGAAGAGAATAGAAGAAAGAAAGAAGCACTTGCAAGACATAAAAAAAACAAAAGAAAAGAATACATGCTAAGTAAAAAAGAGTACGAGTGAAAAAAGAGAGGAGAGTAATAAGTCTCAGAGAAAATCTTTAAACCCAAGTCAACAGGTTTAGTCCCACCTCGTGGGATTGCAAAGTGAAGGAGCACTATATCTTGAATTGCTTCCTAAGGCTTGTCAGCCCATAATAGGGAAGGCTCCCCTTTAGGCATACATAAGCCTCATATATATTGATACTGCAAGAGAGGAGAGAGGCTCACAGAGAAGAGACCCATTAAGGGTCTATTGTGCCTAGTGAGAGGCTAGGTTTTGATCTAAGGGTTGAGGTTTCATAAACCCTTTTCTAAGTATGCATTATATCTTTTTGGCACTCAACCCTTTCCTTTTTATACCTTTTAAGCTAGAAGCCTTTACTCAAAGAATTAACCATTCATTTCTAGCTCTTGAGCCTCAATCTTGTACAAAATTGATAGTGATAACTCGTGCAACTTATTTGCTCCTAGCGAATAACCTCGGACTCTAGCTTCAAAAATATAAATTTAAGTGTTGACCCGCTCTTGTTGACTATACTACAATGTAGATTTAACTTTCAACTCAGCAACATTAACAGTTCATGAAATAGTTTTATTGCAACAAAAGTTTATAATTTGGTGCTAGCCTCTTTGCATGATCCTCGCCTTTAGTAGTTGATAAACGCCAGTTTATCATCATTCTTATGCACTAAAACAAATCTAGCTCTTAAGATTTTACTCCGCAAACGGGTTTTTGGGATACATTTAGGCATTAACTAGGTTAGGCATGCATTGCTTTTTCTTTTGTTATTTTAATGTGTTTTTGTGAGTGTTAGGGATGAACAGATATACATATCCCTAAAACCTTAGCACTCAAGAAGGCAATTGGTGAAGGAGTTCAGACTAGCTAGAACTTAGCTTGATCCAGCTCACCACAGCTGGAACCTAGATCAATTGAACTAGGGTTAGCTCATCCCAGTTCCATTCAGCTAATCTCAGCTGAATGGCAGCTCAAGAGAGTTCATCTTAGCTCACCCTTGCTCAACTCAACTCAGTTCCAACTCAACTTAACTAAGTCTAGCTCATCTCAGCTCCCACTAGTCCACAGGGAGCTCTAGCTAGCTCAGCTGAGTTGACAGGAGTTCACACCAGCTCAGATCCTGGTACATCCAGCTCCACTCAACTCCAGCCAGCCGAAGAAGAACTCATCCCAGCTCAGGAAGCTCAAGTCCAGCTCCCTTGGACCCAACATAGCTCAAGCTAATTGAGCTAAGCTACCTTAGCTGTCGCAACCAGCTCAATCCTCCCTGGGAGCACCAGACCCAGCTCACCTCAGCTGCATTCAACAGAAGCTAGCCCACTTTGGCTTGGCTTAGTAGCTAGCAAAGAACTAGCAACCTAAGCCAACTAGAGTAGCCCCATGTTCACCTCTTCAGCAGCTGCCTACTCCAGTTCAGCTCCAGATTCTTCAGAACCAGCTCCTCTCTTCAAACCCTAGCTCCAATACCTCCTCTACTCCTCCATTAGCTAAGCTAGCTTAGCTTAGCTTAGCTATGCTCCAACTTCCTTAGCTTGTACCACCCCAAAAACCCACCTAACAACTCCACCCAACTAGCTTCACCTAAGCTCCACATAAGCTAACCTACTTGGCGCCAACCTAGCCTACCCACCACCTCCAAAAGACACCTAAAAGTGTCACCAAAACCACCCTAACTACCCCCTTGTTGGAGCCACTTTTCCATCCAAAAATCCCCTTCATCTCCACCACAAATCTCCCCATAAACCCATCTCCACCCTCCACATAACCCCTCCTTCTAGAACCTTTCTTGGCTCCACCTAAGGCCCGCTTCTAGAAGCTATTTTGGCACCAACTTCCAGGGGTGTCACCACCCATAACCACCCCCTAGGAGTCCCTTGGGTTGGCGCCAAATGCTCTTAGCCATAGGATCCCCAACCACCTCCATCCTTCCATCTTAGCCCTCCATTTCAAGAGGAACCTTAACCCCCCATCCTACCCTATTAAAAGACCACTACCTGCCACCATTCAAAGCATCCTTGGCTAGCAAATTTACTCTCATATTCTACCTAGAAGCCCACGCCCATGAGAGAAGAAGAAGAAGATTAAGGGGATATTCTGTCTCCTTGGTGCCTTCCCCTCTTCCCTTCTCTCTTGTGTCCACGCCAGCCAAAGGAGAAGCCAGGCAACGAAGATCTTTGGAGGAGATCTTGAAGGTGGTCCATGCCACCTTGGAGGAGCTTTTGAGGGTGGTGCACGCCCACCCCTTGGAGGAGAGAATTGAAGGTGGTAGCACCTACCTTGGAGGAGCTCTCAAGGGAGAAGAAGGAGGCCCTCTTTTCAAGCCAAGGAGCAGCTAAGCTTGGAGCAAGAAGACTCCCTTCTTCACCAATTTTTGCAAGAGGATTTGTGTTTCTTTTATTGCTTTTAATTTTTTTTTATTTCTAGTAGAAGCATTCCTCTACTTGTCTTGGAAAAAGAACACAAATTCGAGTTAATCAAATTGCCTTCTTTTTAATTTTCTGTTGCAATTGTTACTGTTGTTCTAGCTCTTATTCTACTTCCACTCCCTAATTACTCTAGGCCTCCACTTGCATATAATGAGCTTAGGTAGTGGACTTTTTAATCTCTTAAGTTTCAACTTAGCATTTTTGGTGTTAGCACTTTTTCGTTACAATTCTCACTTTGCTGGTATTATTTCAAAACACAAAAAAATTTACATATTGAAAATACCAAAAAGAAAGTTGAGATGTATTTTTAGCAAGAGAATTTAATTACAATTTTTGCCTCCTTGGATGACCCTAGATACTCCCACTATCTAGGATATAATTTTAAAAGCGTATGCGAATTCGCGTGTTACAACAACATTAAAAACCTGGCTTTGCAAATCACGCGTATTTCGCATCACTTTTTCACGTCGTTTCCGGGGAGCGTAGCTTTGCTATTCTTTCTCCTCTTGCTTGAAGTAGATCTCGTCCCCTTCTCTTTCTTCTCTTTCGTGTGTGTAGGAACTATTGCAGGAAGAAAGCAGGAATCTGGAAGCTAGAGCTCAAAGTTCCTCTTCTTCCTGCGAAATTCCAGTTAGTTCCTCTTTCTGGTCACATAATTAATTAAAAGCTACCAAAATACACTAAACTTGGCTTTAAGAACCATAAACAACTTGATTAAGTGGAGTGGTGTATTTTAAAATCCATTGTTTGCTTGAATGCTTCTTTAACACCACTCCATTGCAAGAATTGGTGTTCTGTTTTTTGGGTCTAGATTTTTGTCTGGACTTGAAAAATCTATTCCTAACACCACAGGCCTCCTAAAATCATAAAATTTCATACAATGATTCCAAATTGAGTTAGGAACATTGTTCCAAATTTCAAATCAATTGGTTTTGTATTTAATTTTTAAAAATTCGTGGGCTGCAGAGGGGTCACACCCTCTAATCTTATTCTTTTGCTACTATCTACGAATTTTTATAATTTTTATACTCATCCAATTTTTGTGAAATTTATCTTTCTAGAATCCTTGTGAAATTTTACACATCATACAAAATCATCAAAATTTTCTGAGGTCTACAGTAATCTAAAAGTCCAAAATACCCACAGGTATCATTTCTGGACTTTGACACCAGTATAATTAAAAATTCAAAATAAATATGAAACAATTTCCTAAAATCTTATAAAAATATTTTCTGGCATCCTTTTTTGATTTCACATAAGGAAGTGGTTTTGGTTACATTGTTTGGACCACTACATATTCAGGAAGCCTAAAAAAAGAAAAATTCATTGGTAGTCATTTTCTATATTAGGATTCAACTCCAATTAGGGTTTCTTTCATTGTTTTTTTTTCTAGTCTCACAATTTAAAGGAAATATACAATCACCCATATAACTTTTTTTTCCTTTGATTGTGGATTTTCAACCTTGTTGAAAATTTAACAAGAGAAACCCTAACAAACATGTATAAATTCATCGTAAAATGCTTATTTGTGATAGTTCCTAGGCTTAGCACTGCATATCATGATATAAATATCGCATAGCATGCATCATTTTGCATTTAGAGTAGTTGTTTATATTTTTGGTTAATTAGGTCTTTTTATGGTCAGAAGAAGAGAAGATTTATCTCAGGGCCTTGGATGGACAATCAGACCAAACAGATCTGATCGGAACGACAATCGGAGATTAACGCCTTTGAAATCATGCAAATCGGAGTCCCGTAGAATCACATTAAGCCCAAGGAAGATCAAAGGCCAGGGGGGCAATGCGACATCCATACGGGTTTCGGATGGAAAATCCGACCGTACGGATGGATCCGGAGCGACGATCGCATTTCGACATCGCAAAAATCATCCCGATCTGAGCACTGTGGCAACCTCTGGAAGAAGAAGAAGACGGACGGTCCAGATGGTGCCACGTGGTTCCATCTAGGCCGCCCAAACCCAGCCAGCAGCCACCGCCCACTCTCCCTCATCATCTACACCATTAATCCTAGCCATTGGATCAAGATCCAACGGCTGGGAAGCGTCTGCACCGATTTCCTCCTCGCGACACAAAAGGCGACATGGCGCATTGGTTGATGCAGCGGCTTGCAAAGGAGAGGCGCGGGTTCGATTCCCCACAGCCGCTCCAATTTGCAATTGGACAGGCATTTGGAGCGAAGCGTAGCGGCAGCGCGCGCGCACACGCGTGGGACAGCACATTGCAAGCGCGCACGCCAGCACACAGCACACGCGCACATAGCTGGGCACGCGGTCAGCGCGCGTGAAGGGCGGGGCAGGCGACGCGGGCGCAAGGGGCAGTTGGCGCCTGCTTTCAGTGACAGCTGGACTGACCTACAGCGACGCTTACAGCCATCGCTGTTTCATTGCAAGCCAGCAGAGCCAGCTATGGGCGTGGGTGGAGGTGAGCTGTCTACAGCAACGTTTCCAGCGACGGTCTAGAGGTCGCTAGAGGTCCATTATCCATTTTTAGCCTCTTCTCCACCACTATAAAAGGGCCTTCACCGCCTCCCTTCCAAGCCATCTCTACCTACTCTACTCCCACCTACTCCCAAGCTCTAGCAAGCTTCTAAAGCTCCCAAGGTGCCTATTAGTGCAGCGAACCTCTGCCCCACCAAATATTCCTCCAACCTCCCATCTCCCTTCATAGGTCACCTCGGAGCTATCCTCCCACCTCCATTCCGGTAGCAGATCACCTTCGTCTTCTCACCTCCATTCCGGAGCTACGCCGAGGCTTTCCTCAACCCGACGTCCTCCAACATCTCACCTCCGTCGTCCCGCTCCTCACCTCCTTCATCCGAGCGTCCGCCAGGCGCCGTCGTCTCGCCGAACAACTGATTCAGGAGATTTCCTCTTACCTCCCTCTCTTTTTTATGCTTTCATAGTAGATTGTAATAAACATTGGATTGATATATAAATCATTTTCCTTCCTCATGTCTATCTTATGCTTCATTTGCTTGTCTTTTATTTCAAAAACAAAAAAAAATAACAAAACCTGAAAATACCAAACAGAAACAAAACGAAACGCGATTTTGGAGTAAAGTAAACGTCGCCTCCCTGTGTTTGACCCGAGACTCCCTTGGAGTTTCGGTATAAATTTTATTTGATCTACGTGTTTTACAACTACGACGATAGGTTACTTGTAACCCCTGTTTCTTACACGCGAAGCACGCCTGACCATTTTGGTACCGTTGCCAGGGAGGCAATGGAATTTACTTTATTGTTTATTGTGTTTCTTTGCATTTACATAGCACTAACCCTACTTGTCTTCGATGTACTGTCTTGCAGGTACCCTAGCATGGAGATCCAAGTGCGGTAGACTGGAGTAAAGTGTGGGTAGAGTGTTTTGTAAGTGTCCCCTACACCACCCCTACCTTAGTGTTCATTCCATAACCGAATAACTCAAACCCAAATCAACTTAGGTACTTTTTATGACCCTAGGATAGATTTGGTTGTTTGTTTGCCACTTCCACTCACCTCGCCATCCACATAAATAAAAAAAATAAAAATAAAAGTGTTATCTGATTGTGGGAGTTTTTTGAAAGCTACACACTTAACACCCACAGCTTCTTATCCTAAGGCGCACAATCACTTTGATTCTACCACTTAACCGGGATCTGACCTGTGGACCTGGTACACTTCAACTAAATACACATAAGTGAATAGGTTAAAAATTCTTGTGGGCCTAAACTAAGTGGTGCAATAGGCCAATTGATTGAGTTGTTTGGGCCGCACCACTCAATCTAAAACTAATCCATTAAGTAGCTTGCCACTTAGGGTTGATTCTTAGGGTTGAACCAGGCACTCCACATTATTTTTGATTTTTAAAGGAACATATCATCACCCGTGCTTTCAAAACTTGGAGTGTTCTACTAAACCTTGATTGAACCAACCTAAGGATTAAACCCTAAAAGCTACTAAACAAGGTTGAACTCTAAACGCCACATCATCAAATAACCTTGTTTGCAAACCTTGGTTGTGCACACACACACATTTTAACTGATCATTAAGGGCACAATCCATTTAAAGGGCCCATCACATTCCTGAAGCACCATTGTCCCAAGCCTAACTAGAATTGATTAGATGTTGGCCCTAAGGACTGGTTCGCTCGTCGGGATCCAGATTGAGATTGTTCACGATTAACCTGCTTATACTAGTCAATCTGATGTCTAGCTAGGGGAGTAGCGTCAAACGACCGCGGCTGGGGGATACACTAGGAACCGGAGGCGCAAGCTAAAGGAAGAACCTTCTCCCCAGTCCCTCCTTCTAACTGGTTGGATTGCCTGGACATAAGTAGAGTAAATTGTTTATAATCTTAGGACAGATTCCAAGAGTCTGTAGACCTTTAGGCTACCCAAACTAAGGATAGGCTTGTATTTTTGTATTGCAGGGCTCCTTTCACTTCTGATTTCCCTCCTTACTTCACCATGTACCCTTCCACATCCTACACACATTTTACATCCTATCCTCCTACCACCACTTATCCCCAAGATGATTACTATCCCGACTTGACTTATAATTACCCATCCACTAGCTAGGATGACTTTGATTGGGGATATGAATCTGGACCTCAGTGTCCAGGGCCTAACCCTGGACAACAAGACTATGATTATTATCCTTCCTAGAGCTATAATGATTATCTATCTCCATCCTTTGATGACCAAACCAACCCGATCTACATTCAGGAAGGATATAATGATTATAACACCTACCCTCCCCAGTATTCCATTGAAAATAGGTCATCACCCTTCTTTGAACAATCCATGACCACCTACTACCAGGGAGGAACCCGAGAACCTCGACATCTTGACTCCCCTAGATTTAATCTGAACTCACCCAAACCTGAACCGAACCAGTCGGTTCAGGTGAACCAGATCCAGGATAGGGTGTTGGCTAATTTGAGGAACACTATACAATCTTTAGAAGCTCAGCCAACACCATGCACTGAAGCACTGGAGCCTATGATCAAAATGATTGATGAACTTAATAGTTCTCTATTGGATTTGCTCCAAAGTGTTAGGGATAGGGACTTGGGTGAGTTCCTTCTTGGGAAATTGTCGAGGTTGAGGATGAAATTTGTGGTTGCACTAGTCAAATCTTGGGATGACTCTCAAGATGAACCCCCTTCAGGAGAGCCAATGTCTGAACCCGCTTAGGCACTTGTCAGGGGGGATACATTTTCTGAGACTAGGGATGACCAGGATGGGCTTGAGCAACCATTTGAGGATGAACCGATTGATTCACCCGAGATCCCTGAGCCAGGGAGAGTGGAAAAATATGTCTTCACAGACCATGAAATGACATATGATTTTGAGACATATATAAATGAGGATCATCAATTCTTTGACTCTGAGGGTGAAGAATCTTTTGGTGAAGTCTCACTTGAACTTAAGGAAGAGGATTTTAGTGGGACAAATGGGCTTGAGGAATCTAACAAACCAGTTGATAGCCCAATTATTGAAGATTTGGATTTAGTTGGGGTTAACTTGGAGGATCCGAATCTTGATGATTCAATCAGTGACCCCAGTCCTCATCTGCACCCTGAAGAGATGACTTCTGAGATCTTTGTGCCGAAGTCAATCTTGATTCAGCCACGATTTCTGGACTTGGGCGAATCATATGGGGTGAATAATATGCTATAGGTCCCAAAGCCTAAGCTCTTGATGTTGGAGGATAGAATTGTTGAAATAAAGATTTGGGAGGCTAATTCTGAGGGAAGTTTGATTTTGGATCTAAGGGTACCTATTGACTTAAAACCACCTACTTTCTACCAGGACCCTTATGATATCTTTCACGTGCAACCCAAGCTTGAAATAACTGATTATCTTTCTGAGCTAGATGTTAAGTGGACAACAACACCTATTGAACCATCTTTACCTGTTGTTCGACACTTTGGTCTTGGGTTGCACACCACTAAACTGTAGGCCCGACCCCACAAACACAACAACCTTCATTTCTGGGTGATTTTCATCCAGAACCTGAGAACCACTCGACCCTGGGACATGGGTCTGCACCATAATCTCGTCTACGTCTGTGGACATCTTCTGCTGGCAGGTTTCAGGATCAATATTTTGATTTTGATTCTGAACCGCACTTGTGAATTCTCAATCTCTTCTTTGTATGTATGCTATGCCTAGCTGAAGGCGTCAAACTTAGCACGTGTGTATACACCCTTCTCTCTGTGGAGCTGACCAGATTTTCATGACACTCAGGTGATGTTCTGTTTACTCTGCCCTTTTCATGTCTTTATTTTTACAATGAGGACATTGCATCATTTAGGCATGGGGGGTGGATAATAAATTCCTGAAATCATTATGTTAACTCCATAGAATTTCTTTTAGTTTCTTATAAAATTAAAAAAAAATTGAAAATTTAAAAAAAAAAAGAAATTAGAAAAGAGAACTTAAGCATTTGGAAGTTATTAACTCTAGGAAATGATATAAGAGGACCTAAACACTTAGACTCTTCAGGCCTTCGGGATTAATTAGCCCGGGTGTCAACTCGAATGTGGACTTAGTCTCGAGTCCTCGCCAATTAAAATTCATTTTAAGTTGGTAAATAAATTGGGATGATAAGTATACGACTTATCAACCTAACCTCTGATTTGGGGGGATTTTAAGGCTAAGCATCTACACACTATTCGCACTGACTCACTTTCCGGCAGTTTTTACAGAAATTGGATAGCTAATGGACCGACTTGGGTGGTATGGCTGGCAAGTTGTCGATGGTAACAGCTCATCGTCCGGTTGTCCAGAGCCCAGCCACAAGACCGTTTTCTCTGTACTGCCTTTAGGTAAATCTTAGATCAGGAAAGCCACCTACTTATAAAAAAAAAAAAGAAAAAAAGAAGAAAAAAAAAAAGAAAAAGAAAGAAAGAAAGAAAGAAAAAAAAAACAAACAAATAAAACCATACTTCACCGCATGAGTATGGCTGGCAAGTTGTCGGTAGTAATAGCTCATCATCCGGTTGTCCAGAGCCCAGCCACAAGACCGTTTTCTTTGTACTGCCTTTAGGTAAATCTTAGATCAGGGAAGCCACCTACTTATTAAAACGAAAAACAAAAAAGAAAAAGAGAAACACTCAAAAAGAAAAGAAAAAGAAAGAGGGGAAAAAGAAAAGGAGAAAAAAAAATACAAATACCACACTTCACCGCATGAGTATGACTGGCAAGTTGTCGGTGGTAACAGCTCATCGGCCGGTTGTCCAAAATCCAGCTCACAAAAAAAACTAAATGCACAATAATTCCCAAAACACTTAGGGAAGAAGCGGGGAAGTAGAATAAACCGGGGAGATATACACTGAATTCACCCTTGTGTTGACCCCATAAATAAAAGTAGGGAGAAAGCTATCGATCGTAAAGATAAACCTTTAGGCAAGGTCACCTAGGGTCGTAGAAACCCAAAGTCCGTCTTAACAGCTGTTTTGTGAGTCTATCACTTTTTCACAAAGATGCTTAGTACTTAGAATCCTTTTCGAGTCTTGGGCTGGCCGGGTAGCCGTAAAAAGTTATCCCGTAACTCTCAAACTCCAAAAGTACAAAAAAATTAGAAAAGAAGAAAAATATATATATATATTTCTTCCCTTCTCAAATAAGGTGAGAACTTGGGCGGTCTGTATTCTGGCAGACACCCGGGTACTGTTGAGTCTTCGTAGTTTAGAACCTTAGTTGAAATTTTCTATTGTTAGTAAACGACTTAGGCCTAAGCGATCTAATCCTAATTTTGATTTTATACATAGCATGTAGTTTAATTTTGCTAGGGACTAGCAAAAGATAAGCATGGGGGTATGATAAACATGTATAAATTCATCGTAAAATGCTTATTTGTGATAGTTCCTAGGCTTAGCGCTGCATATCATGATATAAATATCGCATAGCATGCATCATTTTGCATTTAGAGTAGTTGTTTATATTTTTGGTTAATTAGGTCTTTTTTATGGTCAGAAGAAGAGAAGATTTATCTCAGGGCCTTGGATGGACAATCAGACCATATAGATCTGATCGGAACGACAATCGGAGATTAACGCCTTTGAAATCATGCAGATCGAAGTCCTGTAGAATCACATTAAGCCTAAGGAAGATCAACGGCCAGGGGGGCAATGCGACATCCTTACAGGTTTTGGATGGAAAATCCGACTGTACGGATGGATCCAGAGCGATGATCGCAGTCCGACATCGCAAAAATCATCCCGATCTGAGCACTGTGGCACCCTCTGCAAGAAGAAGAAGACGGACGGTCCAGATAGTGCCACGTGGCGCCATCCAGGCCGCCCAAACCGAGCCAGCAGCCACCGCCCACTCTCCCTCATCATCTACACCGTTAATCCTAGCTGTTGGATCAAGATCCAATGGCTGGGAAGCGTCTGCACCGATCTCCTCCTCGCGACACAAAAGGCGACGTGGCACATTGGTTGACGCAGCGGCTTGCAAAGGAGAGGCGTGGGTTCGATTCCCCGCAGCCGCTCTAATTTGCAATTGGACGGGCATTTGGAGCGAAGCGCAGCGGCAATGGCAGTGCGCGATTGCACGCGTGGGCCAGCGCATTGCAAGTGCACACGCCAGCACACAGCACACGCGCACACAGCTGGGCGCGTGGTCAGCACGCGTGAAGAGCAGGACAGGCGGCGCGGGCGCAAGGGGCAGTTGGCGCCAGCTTTCAGCGATAGCTGGACTGACCTACAGCGACACTTACAGCCGTCGCTGTTTCATTGCAAGCCAGCAGAGCCAGCTATGGGCGTGGGTGGAGGTGAGTTGTCTACAGCAACATTTCCAGCGACAGTCTAGAGGTCGCTAGAGGTCCATTATCCATTTTTAGCCTCTTCTCCACCACTATAAAAGGGCCTTCACCCCCTCCCTTCCAAGCCATCCCTACCTACTCTACTCCCATCTACTCCCAAGCTCTAGCAAGCCTACCAATGCTCCATTAGAGCTTGTTCTCAAGCTCCCAAGGTGCCTATTAGTGCAGCGAACCTCTGCCCCACCAAATATTCCTCCAACCTCCTATCTCCCTTCATAGGTCACCTCGGAGCTGTCCTCGCACCTCCATTCCGGTAGCAGATCACCTCCGTCTTCTCACCTTCATTCCGGAGCTATGCCGAAGCTTTCCTCAACCTGACGTCCTCCAACATCTCACCTCCGTCGTCCCGCTCCTCACCTCCTTCATCCCAGCGTCCGCCAGGCACCGTCGTCTCGTCGAATAGCCGATTCGGGAGATTTCCTCTAACCTCCCTCTCTTTTTTATGCTTTCATAGTAGATTGTAATAAACATTGGATTGATATATAAATCATTTTCGTTCCTCATCTCTATCTTGTGCTTCATTTGCTTGTCTTTTATTTCAAAAACAAAAAAAAATAACAAAACCTGAAAATACCAAACAGAAACAAAACGAAACACGATTTTGGAGTAAAGTAAACGTCGCCTCCCTGTGTTCGACCCGAGACTCCCTTGGAGTTTCGATATAAATTTTATTTGATTGACGTGTTTTGCAACTACGACGATAGGTTACTTGTAACCCCTGTTTCTAACACGTGAAGCACGCCCGACCAAACCCTAAAACACATTCAATTAAATTGAATCCTAAAAGACATAAATACAAAGAAAATTGTGTGACAACTTGATTTTCATTGGAGCCACTCTCCAATTCCTGCACACACACAAAAAAAATCGAAATAACGGGACAACAACCCAATTAACACCCTCCACATTCCGTGTGCACTGTAGTATCCTAGACCTAATTAAAACTTGTAGCAACTTGACCCCTAAGGCTTCATCAACTTAGGCTTGCTATCTAGGTCTTAAGTTTTCGTTAGTTAGTACCAATTCTGTCATCTATATCTGGTGTTTAGGTTGAGGGGCCGTGTCGAACGACCAGGAGCGGGTTTGTACAAGCACCTGGGGTTTTCCCTAGGAATTGTTTGGGCCCAAACCTCCCCTTAAGCAACTTGGCTAGATTTGTTGACAAAACAGGTATTCACTATTGATTGCTTATTTCCTATATAGACCAAGTCTTAGGTTTCTTATTAGGGAGTCACATTTAAGTTAGGTCTAGCCTTGTTTGTTTGAATTGCACACTTTCTCTCATCTCTTTCTCTTCTCCTCCCCTCCAATTCTTCCCAAATAGTGCATGCACGGGCGTCGGTCCCAAAAACCACACCACGAGGGACCATCTGATTTCGCCCCCTGCAGCAAAAAGTCATTATTTTCTTCCCCCTCCTCTTCTAAAAAAATGCAAAACCTAGGAAGCCGTCAAAAAAATTCTGCTTCCACTTCTAACCCGTCAGTCGACCCACAAGCTGACTTCACCCTCCCTCACCTCCCTAACCTGGAGCAACCAAAAATACCAGCAGGGCTTGGTGGCCCTCCAATTTTAACCCAAGCTCCAAATCCCTTCGCATTAATGGTCGACCATTTGGTTCGACTACAACAAAATCAAGAAGATCTAGCTAGGACTGTCATGAACCTAGCTAATCAAGGACAAAATCCACCACCCCGCCAACAGCCTGTCATTCCTCTTAAGGATTTCTATGATCCTTCCAATTATGAGGAAAGACCAGGGTGGTCATACCACAAGGGGATTTCGAGATCAAACCAGCCATTCTAAACCTTATCAAGTATTTTCATCGTCTTCCAAGAGAGGACCCTTTTTGTCATCTCGAGGAATTAACTGTCCTCGCTCAAACCACTCGTTCCCGCAATGTGCAGGAAGACGTGTGGTTAATGAGACTTTTTCCTCTCTCTCTTAAAGACAAAGCATCTCATTGGCTTAGAACGGTTGGGCACCCTATTACCACCTAGCCATAATTAAAAAACCCTTTTCTTAAAAAAAATTTTCCGATCGGTCGAACGAATGAGTTAAGAAGATCCATAACGATCTTTCAACAAAAAATTGGTGAACCCTCCATGAAGCTTGGGAAAGATTTTAGGAACTTCTAGGAAGTTGTGCCCACCATGAAATTCCACAATGGTAGTTAGTGCAGATCTTCTATCATGGATTAGAAGATCAATTGAAATGATTTGTGGATGCCTCATGTGAGGGCAATTTTCTTAACGAAGACTGCGAAAGTGCCTATCTTCTCTTCAAAGAAATGAATGAAAACTCATTTAACATGACTTCAATGGACACTTTTGGCAGATCACAAAACCCCAGACACAGAGTCCATGAAATTGACTCAAAATCCACCTCTGTTCCAGTCACTCAAGATGATCTATATATGTTATCTCAACGACTGGATCAGATGCAAATTCACCAAAAGAAAATGGAAGAAAAGCTCATAAACCAACATGCTCCACACGTCCACTCTCCACACACTAACCTCCCATTCTCCGAAGAGAAAATCTACACAACATTGATGCCACATTTGCTGGCCAGCAATTTTCGGCTGATTTCCCGCAATATTTGATTGGGAATTTTGATCAAAATATTTTTGATCCCACCTCGGAGAATATTTATGCTCTCCAGGAGCAATTTAGAAACCCCTCCAATCAAAACTGGAGGACTAACCCAAATCACTTCTAGAAAAACCCGAACCTGATTCCTTTTCCCAAACAAAACTATTTTGGGAATTATGGGCAACCTATGTATCAACCTGGACCATCCCATGATGATATTAATAATCAGGTCATGAAAACTCTGCAAGGAATGTAGACTCAAATGACAGAAGCAACCTGCATGATTACCAACTTGCAACACAAGTTAAGGTTACTCCTGATCATCGACCTATTGGGAATTTACCTTCCCAACCCATGCCCAACCCAAATAATCAAAGGAATCAATTCCAAGGTGGATATCCCAGTCAACCCATTCAACCAACACCTCAGCATCCATCGGGTTTCAATAACTGCTAGGCTTCCCATCCTCATCCTAGAAACAACCAGACTGCAAATGCAGTTACATTGAGGAATGGGAAAACCACACACAATCCCCTGCCTGTTAAAGAAACCTGCTCTAATGAAACGCAGATTAACTCTTCCACTCCTATTGTTCAGGAACCAATTCATGCAAAATAGGGAAACCCTGGCCCATTTCCTCAAGCCCTCCACTCTTCAAATAAGAGAAAGAAGGAATTCGAGCCCATTGAGAAGGAATTAATGGATTTATTTGGGCAAGTAGAAATTAATATCCCTCTCCTAGATGCCATTAAATATATCCCTGCCTATGCAAAATTCCTAAAAGATTTATGTACTCTGAAAAGGCAGCCCAAAAACTTAGGAAAGGTGATTCTTCCAGAGACAGTCAGCTCAATTGTGCAGAGCCGACTGCCTCTTAAGAGAAAAGATCCTGGTGCTACCCTAACTCAAGTTATCATTAATGATACCTCATTTGATCACGCGTTGTTAGATCTTGGTGCCTCAATTAATCTCATACCCATAGTTGTTTTTGAGGAATTCAAGATCGGTGAATTGAAGCCTGTTGAGGTTACTCTCCAATTAGCCGACTGATCTATAATTAAACCAAGGGGAATTGTTGAGGATGTTCTTGTCCGAGTCAGAAATTGTCTATTCGCAGTAAACTTTTTAGTCCTGGACATAGAGGTACCAGAAGCACTAATGTTTGCCCCCATTATTCTTGGAAGATCATTCTTAGCCACCGCCCACGCAAATATTGATTGTGATTCTAGAAAGATGAAGATCATGTGTGGCGGTGAATCTGTAACCCTCGACATTTTTCAAGCTTCTGGGTGGTTCCAAGAACAGATTTCTTTGATGATTCAGATTCATAAATAGAAAACATTGTGGAGGAAACATTGCAGATTTCCCATTTAGGTTCCTGTTTTGCTGTCAATACGGTTCCTGAACAGTCCACTTTTTCTCACCCTTCCACCCCAACCACACGTCTAGCTAACATTCCAGCTAACCCGTCCACTCTCACCTCACCACTAACCCACAAAGCAGAAACTCTTTCAGAGCTGAGCCCACAATTGGAATTAAAACCTTTGCCCGACTCCCTTAAATACGTCTTCCTAGGTCCTAATCAGACCCTACCCGTGATTATAAATTCTGGACTTACCGGGGCACAAGAGCACAAACTCTTCCAAGTTTTGAGTAAATATCGGAAAGCTATTGGCTGGACCCTTTCTAATCTTAATTGTATTCATCTGTCCTATTGTACACATCGTATATATTTAGACGATGATTCTCGCCCCTCCCGCCAACCATAAAGGCGCTTGAATCCTATTATGTAGGAGGTGGTAAAAAAGGAGATTATTAGGTGGCTGGATGCTGATATCATCTACCCCATTTTTGTTAGCTCCTGGGTTAGTCCAACACAAGTTGTACCCAAAAAGGCTAAACTAACAGTTGTCACTAATGATAATGGGGAAAATGTAGCCACTCGAACCTCTTCTTCTTGGCGTGTGTATCAATTACCGAAAATTAAACACCACCACCAAGAAGGACCATTTCCCGCTCCCCTTTATTGATCAAATCTTGGAGCAATTAGCCGGATGGGATTTTTACTATTTTTTGGATGGTTATTCTGGCTATAATCTGGTAGCGGTTCATCCTGAGGACCAGGACAAAACAACTTTCACCTGCCCCTTCGGAACCTTTGCTTTCTGAAGAATGCCCTTCGGTCTTTGCAATGCACCTGCGACTTTTCAAAGGTGCATGCTTGCAATTTTTTCAGACATAGTTGGTGAATGTTTGGAAGTCTTTATGGATGACTTTTCTATTTTTGGAGATTCTTTTGACTATTGTCTCAAAATCCTTGAAAGAACTCTCCAAAAATGCATAGAAGTTAATCTGGTCCTCAGTTGGGAAAAAAGTCATTTCATGGTCCAAGAAGGTATTGTCTTGGGCCATGTTATTTCAAAACAAGGAATCATGGTAGATAAAGCAAAAATAGATGCTATATCTAAGCTCCTACCACCCACTACTATCAAACGGATCAGATCCTTGTTGGGTCATGTGGGTTTCTACTGTAGATTTATACAAAATTTTTCCCAAATCTCCAAGCCCTTAAGTCAGCCTCTCACTAAGGACCAGCCATTTGATTTTAATGATAAGTGCCTGGAGAGTTTTTTGAGGTTGAAGAAAGAGGTTACTGAGGCACCAATATTGCAGGGACCTGATTGGAATTGTCCCTTTGAATTAATGACAGATGCCTCAGATTTTGCTGTAGGGGCCGTTCTGGGGCAAAGAATTGGCAAGAAGCCCATTGTGATATATTATGCTAGCAAAACCCTTGATGATGCACAACGGAATTACACGGTTACTAGAAAGGAACTTCTTGCCATTGTATTTGCCTTAGAAAAATTTAGATCTTATCTGATGGAGTCACATGTCACTGTATATACCGACCACTCAACAATTAAATATTTGCTAACAAAGAAAGATGTGAAACCCCACCTTATCCGTTGGATTTTGCTACTCCAGGAATTTGACCTGGAAATCAAGGATAAGGCGGGATCGCACAATGTAGTGGCTGACCATCTCTCTCGTCTTATGACGAATGACATAATGACCCCACCAGATCAGTTCCCCGATGGAAGCATTTTAGTTGCTATTACCCTCCCTTGGTTTGCGCCCATCGCAAACTACTTAGCAACAGAACGAATCCCCACTGATTGGCCAAAAACAAAATGGGATAAGTTCTTTGCTGATATTAAATATTATTTTTGGGAGGAGCCTGACCTTTTCTGCATTTGTGCTGATCAGGTCATTCAACGATGTGCACCCGATTATGAAATCCATGATATTTTGACACATTGTCACTCAATGGCCTGTGGCAGACATTTTTTGGGTAAGAAAACTGCAGCTAAAATCCTTAATGCAGGATTTTATTGGCCCAGCTTGCATAAAGATGCTCATGACTTTGTTTGGTTTTGTGTGCGTTGCCAGAGCATCGGCAACATGACTCGGAAGGATATGATGCCCCTTAATCCTATTTTAGAGGTTGAAATTTTTGATGTTTGGGTCATCGACTTCATGGGACCATTCATCAACTCTGGTGGGTATTTATATATATTAGTCGTAGTCGATTATGTTTCAAAATGGATAGAAGCAATACCCACCAGCACTAGTGATCACCGTGTGGTTGTCGAATTTCTCAAGAAAAATATTTTCTCAAGATTCAACATACCAAAGGCCATCATCAGTGATGGAGGCTCACATTTCACCCACTCACAATTCCATCACCTTCTTTCTAATTATGGGGTTAATCATAAAATTTTCACACCTTATCACCCCCAAACAAATGGCCAGGCTGAAGTTTCTAACCCGAAAATGAAAAGTATTTTACAGAAGACGGTTAGGCCAGACCGTAAAGATTGGTCCACCAAATTGGATGACGCTTTATGGGCCTACCGTACTACTTTTAAAACCCCGCTTGGCATGTCTCCCTTTCGTCTGATTTTTGGGAAGGCAAGCCATCTCCTGGTAGAATTAGAACATAGGGCTTTTTGGGCAATAATATAACTCAACATGGATTTATCTAACGTCGGTATCCATAGAAAATTACAATTAACTGAATTGGAAGAATTACGTAATTTATCCTATGAAAATGTAAGGATTTATAAAGATCGAATAAAGAAATTTCACGATAAATATATTGTTTGGAAACACTTTGACGTTAATCAACACGTTTGGCTTTTCGATGCGAGATTGCGTCTTTTTCCTGGCAAATTAAAATATAAATGGACCGGCCCCTTTATTGTCCATAAAATATATCCATACGGTGCTGCTAATCTTTTTGATCTGAAAACTAATTCGACCTTTCAAGTAAATGGCCAACGTATAAAGCCCTATTTTGATCATACACCTAACCTTCCGTCTGAATCTTTTAATTTTACTGAGCCAGCCACCCTTGATCACTAATGCACACAACGCCCAGCTGAATGGCGTAAAAGATAGCACTGGATGAGAGGTAACCCATCATTTTTTCCTGCTTTCCATTTTTCTTCTTTTTCCAAGTTTTGATCATCCTAAAACCCGACCATTCTTCACTAAGGTGATCCCTTTTCCCTCCTAATGCATGAGAACATGGCATATCTTAAGCATGCGGGTGTGCTTTTAAATTTTGACGATCGATTTAGGATTTTCAAAACCTTAAAACATGCATTTTTCTTTAATTTATTTCCTACTTGCATGCCCAAAAAAATAAAAATGTTGGAAACTTTTTGAGGAAAAATTTTGAAATTGGGACTAAGGTCGAAAAATTCACTTTTGGTACAATGGGATTTAATCTTTAACAAACTAGGGATGATGATACAGATCCGATCATTAGAATTTCAGGGTCTATTTTAGACTAGATCAGATATCCTTCTCTAAAAATTCTACTTAAACTCATGATAGTTCATGTGACTTGATCCTATTTTGTAATATGGAAAGTATTTGACTTAGTTTCTGATTCAAAAACTTGCATGTCTTGAGAAACTTCTTATGTCAATTTTCACACACAAGGCAACACTTAAAATTAACTAAAAATTTGAACAACTCTCGTGTTTGGACTTAGTAAAATTCTAAAGCAGATCATTGGTTTGATTTCCCACCGCCGAGAAGGAGGAAAATGCCTCCTTTGAGGATGCGAAGTCAACATGTTACCGCCTCGACGCTACTCCATATCTATATTTCATATCTTTAGATGGAGCATTAAAGTGCATTTTAGCAGCTGAAGTCTCTTGGACGATGCTCTACCTATAGTGTTGGAGCAAGAGCTTGAGTTTACTTGGAGCATCCCTTTACACTGCATTGTGTTTTGGGGTTGTGAGCTCCTGGGTGGTGTCATGGATAGTGCTATCTCGAAGTACTGGCACCAGAGCCCCCTCGTGGATTGGTAACGGGAATGATGATCCCGACACATTTGTTGTAAGACTAAGATAAAAATAAGCATGGGGGAGAAAAAAATAAATTAAAATAAATTAACACGACCCTATAAAAGTCAATTTTTCACAAGCACAGACACAAGATTTAAAGGATTTTTGCAAGTTGCGAAGCAGATTCATGAGCCAGAAAAACCCTAAAAATAAAAATTTCAAGTCATCTGAATTAACAAGGGGTTAATTTGTGAATTTTCTGAAGGATATATTGATCCCATTTTGTTTAAAGGTTGGATCCAAAACAAATCCCAATGTTTACCTTTAACAAATCCCGTACCTCCTGTGTTTAGATAGACCAAGGTCCCTTAATCTTTTTCTCATCAAAAATAGAAAAAAATTAGATTTCCCAAAAATTATGTTTTCCAAAAAAACTAAAGTTTTGCTAAGAGACTAGCAAAAGATAACTATGGGGGTGTGATAAATGCAAGTTTATCATCATTCTTATGCATTAAAACAAACCTAGCTCTTTGGATTTTACTCCACAAATGGGATTTTGGGCTGCATTTAGGCATTAACTAGGTTAGGCATGCATTGCATTTTCTTTTGTTATTTTAATGTGTTTTTGTGAGTGTTACGGATGAATAGATATACAGATCCCTAAAACCCTAGCACTAAATAAGGCAATTGGTGAAGAACGAGTTCAGATTAGCTGGAACTCAGCTTGATCCAGCTCACCACAGCTGGAACCTAGCTCACTTGAACTAGGGTTAGCTCATCCCAGTTCCATTCAGCTAATCTCAGCTGAATGACAGCTCAAGAGAGTTCATCTTAGCTCACCCTAGCTCATCTCAACTCAGATCCAGCTCAACTTAACTGAGTCTAGCTCATCTCAGCTCCGACTAGTCCACAGGGAGCTCTAGCTAGCTCAGCTGAGTTGACAGGAGTTCACCCCAGCTTAGATCCAGCTACATCCAGCTCCACTCAACTCCAGCCAGCTGAAGAAGAACTCATCCCAGCTCAGGAAGCTCAAGTCCAGCTCCCGAGGACACAGCTTAGCTCAAGCTAATTGAGCTAAGCTATCTTAGCTGTCTCAACCAGCTCAATCCTTCTCGGGAGCACCAGACCCAGCTGACCTCAGCTCCATTCAACAGAAGTCAGCTCACTTTAGCTTGTCTTAGTAGCTAGCAAAGAACTAGCAAGCTAAGCTAGCTAGAGTAGCCCCATGTTGACCTCTTCAGCAGCTGCCTGCTCCAGTTCAGCTCCAGATTCTTCAGAACCAGCTCCTCTCTTCAAACCCTAGCTCCAATACCTCCTCCTCTACTCCTCCATTAGCTAAGCTAGCTTAGCTTAGCTTAGCTATGCTCCAACTTCCTTAGCTTGTACCACCCCAAAAACCCACCTAACAACTCCACCCAACTAGCTTCACCTAAGCTCCACATAAGCTAACCTACTTGGCCCCAACCTATCCTACCCACCACCTCCAAAAGACACCTAAAAGTGGCACCAAAACCACCCTAACTACCCCCTTGTTGGTGCCACTTTTCCATCCAAAAATCCCCTTCATCTCCACCACACATCTCCCCATAAACCCATCTCCACCCTCCACATAACCCCTCCTTCTAGAACCTTTCTTGGCACCACCTAGGACCCCCTTCTAGAAGCTATTTTGGCACCAACTTCAAGGGGTGTCACCACCCATAACCACCCCCTAGGAGTCCCTTGGGTTGGAGCCAAATGCCCTTAGCCATAGGATCCCCAACCACCTCCATCCTTCCATCTTAGCCCTTCATTTCAAGAGGCACCTTAACCCCCCATCCTACCCTATAAAAAGACCACTACCCACCACCATTCAAAGCATCCTTGGCTAGCAAATTCACTCCCATATTCTACCTAGAAGCCCACGTGCAAGAGAGAAGAAGAAGAAGACTAAGGGGATATTCTATCTCCTTGGTGCCTTTCCCTCTTCCCCTCTCTCTTGTGTCCACGCCAACCAAAGGCGAAGCCAGGTGATGAGAGCCTGATCATGAGCCATAACTAGCTCATTTTGACCCAATAAAGAAGATAAAAGCTCCTACATAACCTATAAGAAGGCTTAATTAAAGGAACAAGTGCTCTGAGAAGAAAACATGAAATAAAGGTTAAAACTGCAATTTTACCATTGCAGTACATAAACGGGATTTCTGAGAAGAAAAACATAGGTCAAATGGTCCAAATAAGATAAAAAGTGGGTTGAGTTAATCCGAAATGGGTTTATGTGCAATCTAAGAACTAAATGACACTTGGTAACCCTAAAACAGACCCTCTTAAATTAACAAGGTTCCGGTCAGAATAAAAATCAAGTAAACCCTCTAAAAATCATAGAAAAACATCCTCTAGGGTTTAGAACACTTAATTTGGCCTTTGGAACCTCGTTTGACCGAGATTAGGGTCCTAGCTCTTCAATTAAGCTAATTTGGGTTTTTACGCAAAATATCTAGTCAAACGAGGTCAAACCTAAAATCCAACTTCACCATTGGATTCCTTTGGTCCAAATTAGGTTTGTACCAAAATTTGGACCTAAGGAGAGGTCATCTTGACCTACTTTGCAATTTAGTACACCTAAATCACAAATTGGTCCCTATCTTTTGAATACCTTTGCAGAGAGCCCCCTAGGTTCTTCGCCTCCTTTGCAAACTGGTCCTGCAGCCATTGCTAGGGCCGAACCGAGCTCCGGCGAAGTTTTGAGAGAGATTGCTCTCTAATTCCTCAGAGATTCTCTCCCAGAAATGGAAGAGGGATTCTCCGAGGAATTCCCTTCCTTCTAAAGCCAATTACAATCACTGGTGTGAACCCAATCTCTCGTGCGAACGTACGAGATTTGGGTATCCACCTTCCTTCCATCTCCGGCGAGCTGGCAGCGTTGATTGCACGGTCTCCACACGCTGGTAGGTGCGGCCAGCACCTATAAAAGACACCCCAGACCCTGCCGTAGAGGGCAAGCTTGATTTTGACGGAGATCCCTTCCAAATTCCTCTCTCTCCCATCTCTGGCCAAATGACCCACAAGCTCTGGCGACCTCCTCCCCTCCTTCTCGTCGCTCTGCTGTCATACCAGCAGTAGAGTCCTCTCCGCCGCTTCCTCCCGCGTCGCGCTGTACCCCGCGCGCGAGCTTCTGACCTCATCTTCGTCGCCGCTTCCTCCCTCAGGGTCTTTCTTCCTCGACGACGGCAGTTACGATCCATCCTCTCCGCCGCCTCCCTTCCTTCCAGACAACCCCAGATACATTCTCCATCCTCTCCTCTCTCTTTTCCCCCAACTATTTTACTTGATTACCCCTCGACAATACCTAACCGCCTCCATCTTCCTCGCCTCTGACTGCACTCCAGTGAGCTGCCCACACCACTCCGCCACTCCACACGTCTCGCCAACCACCTCGTGAGCTTCGCCTCACCACCAGGAACCCATTCCACCCCATCACTGCCACTCCAGACCTCCACAAGCACCCCCTAACCAACCCACCATCTCCGGCCACAGGTTGACCTAGGCACGCACGCCTAGGCCGACTGGCAACCTGCAGCATCACCCACCGCCTTCGCCGTGCTATGGCGAAGGTTTCCAGCTATTCTGATTGGGCCAATAGGCCGTTCTGTTAGATGTCAGGTGTATGCCCCAGCCGCCATTAACAGCCGAAGCAGCAGGGAGCTTGGAGCAGCAGCAGGCGTCAGGCTTCCCAGGCGGCAGGTGCAGCAGACTCTCGCAAGTGTCGCGAAGCAACTGAGGCCAGCCAGTAGCGTAGAGGAGTCAATAGCTTGGGCAATCGAGTGAAAAAACTCTGCGGGCGTGCGTGGAGGCGAGACCAGATAGTCCCACATCGTGGGATTGCAACACTCAGGTACCATATAAGTTGTTTTTGCGTTTTCGTCTTAGTGCCTCCGTAAGCACAGGGGTGAGGTCCCTCACTGCCCTCACACACGCCTCGTCCGCGGCTTGACCTCGCGGATCTGGCGGATCCGACCCGAACTAGACCTACGCACTCCTCGCACATTATCACTTGCCGGTGCGCCTAGTCCTGGGTGCGAACCCTACCCGACTACTCGTGTGGCTCTGGGAGAGCGTCCGTGAGTGAATTGCTTGAGAGAGAGAGACACTTGGGTAGAGGGACGGGGGTAGGTTTTTGCTACTGTGTGGTGTGTGCAGGAAGGAAGAACTGACCAAGGCAGCGAACACTTAGCGGCTGCAGAACAGGAAGAGAAGAAAGAAGAGGCTGTGTAGCAGTGAAAGGAGAAGTCTTCGCAGAGAAGAAGAAGAAGGAAGACAAGGCAGAAGAGAGAGAAGAACGAAGAAGAAGACAAGGGAAGACTGCAAAGAGATCAGAAGAAAAAGAAGAAGAAGAAAGAAGGCAAGGCAGGAGAAGAAGGAAAGATACAGAAGCAAAGAAAGGAGAAGAGCCACGAAAAAGAAGAGAGAAAAAGAGATCACATTTAAGATGTCTGATACACAAATCAGACGTCCAATTCTACTTTTTTTTTTGCAAATCCTTTTTAAAATTCTCTCTTTGAATCAATTATATTTGCATTTAACAGTTGTATTCTTTGGTTTTACAAAGTACTGAGATTGCTCCCCGTGTTCGACCTCGAATACTCTAGTTTCTCGAGTAATAAAATTCTTTTTATTTGTTTAGACGTTTTGTCGGTTATACTACAACGTGAATCCTTTAAACCCGCACAAAACGTTGACAACACCAGGCAAGGAAGATCTTTGGAGGAGATCTTGAAGGTGGTCCATGGCACCTTGGAGGATCTTTTGAGGGTGGTTCATGCCTACCCCTTGGAGGAGAGCATTGAAGGTGGTAGCACCCACCGTGGAGGAGCTCTCAAGGAAGGAGAAGGAGGCCCTCTTTTCAAGCCAAGGAGCAGCTAAGCTTGGAGCAAGAAGACTCCCTTCTTCACCAATTTTTGCAAGAGGATTTGTTTTTCTTTTATTGCTTTTAATTTTTTTTTTATTTCTAGTAGAAGCTTTCCTCTACTTGTCTTGGAAAAAGAACACAAATTCGAGTTAATCAAATTGCCTTCTTTTTAATTTTCTATTGCAATTGTTACTGTTGTTCTAGCACTTATTCTACTTCCACTCTATAATTACTCTAGGCCTCCACTTGCCTAAAGTAAGCTTAGGTAGTGGACTTTTTAATCTCTTAAGTTTCAACTTAGCATTTTAGGTTTTAGCACTTTTTCGTCACAATTCGCACGTTGCCCATATTATTTCAAAACACTAAAAAATTTACATATTGAAAATACCAAAAAGAAAGTTGAGATGTATTTTTAGCAAGAGAATTGAATTGCAATTTTTGCCTCCTTGGATGACCCTAGATACTCCCACTATCTAGGATATAAATTTAAAAGCATATGCTAATTCGCGTGTTACAACGACATTAAAAACCCGTCTTTGCAAATCACACGTATTTTGCATCAGTAGTTGTCCTTAATCAATCTAATTGCTTGCTTCCTTAGGTTTAGTTAGGTTCCCGAATTTTTTGCTTCAATTTTGTGCATGAAAATATTCTAAAAAAATATTTTGTTTCTACGTTTTAGATTTTAAACAAAATTTCGCAACCATACGTATGTTTTCTCCAACAAAATGTGGCGGAATACAAAGCCCTCCTAATGGGTCTCCGCCTTGTCAAGATGATGAGACTAGCCAACCTTGACGTATTCATGAACTTCTATCTGGTCACACACCAAGTCTAGGGAGAACTTCAAACAAGGGACCACATAATTGCATATTACATAGAAGAGGCCCAAGTGGTTCTGGCCAGCATTTAGCACATCAAAATCAACAGGGTACCCTAAACAAAAAACCCACTTGTAGACCCTTTGAATAACTTAGCCCCTACCGTCCAATCAGATAAGGATGACTACATTTACCTCGAGGAGCTAACAAACACTTCCATTCAATAGAACTCAGTGATGTCTATAGATGCTAGTGGTGGTTCCTAGATGGATCCTATCCTCAATTATCTCCAACATGACCAAATCCTTCTTAAAGTCACTAACTCGAAGACTTTTCATCGAAAGGAGTCCTGCCACATTATCTTAGACAACATCAGAGGGCACTCGACCCCTTTACTTAGATGTCTAAGCCCAAATGAAACCTACTAAGTCCTTGAGGATGTTTACATGGGAATTTATGGAAATCATGAAGGACCAAAGGCCCTGGGTGCCAAAATCCTTTGATATGGCTACTTCTCCCTTAGCTGACTTAGGAAACCAAGGTGTTCACTTGGAAATGCAACCAATGCCAAAGGTTATCTAACATGTGCCAAGCACTACTAGAGGAAATGGTCCCTATTGCCTCACCTATCTCATTTACATAATGGAGCATGGACCTCATAGTGCCTTTCGAAGGGTCCTTATTCAAAGAAATTTGTCGTCATGGCCGTAGATTATTTCTTTATGTGGGTTGAAATGGAGGCAACCCCTAACATTGAGAAGGTTGTTAGCTTCATTCACAAGGATATCATATGCAACTACGGGGTCCTCCAGATAATCATGGCACATAATGGGACTTAATTCGCATCTAAGTGATTTGAGGACTTTTGTGCCAATTGGGGCATTCGACTGAAGTTCATCTCTGTGGCCCACCCCTAGGCCAACAGCCTAGTGGATGTGACCAACTAGAAAATCACAGCAACACTTAAAATAAAGCTTGGTGACCCCAAAGGAAAGTGGGTGGAGGAGCTACTTTATGGCCTCTAGGGATACAGAATAAGCCAAAAAGCCACAACAGGTGAAACCCCCTTCAGCATGTGTTTGAGCAAAAAATCTATATTGCAAAGAAATTCGTCAATAGATAAATTTATATTGAAACTCTAAGAATTCCGACTTGAATACAGGGAGGCGGACGTTTGATTAAAAATATACATTTGTTTTGTTTGTCATGAAATAGATTAGCTGGTCAAAAACTAGCTATCTATTTAAAAAATAATAAATAGAAGAGAGAGAGAGAAAGAATATTACAAATAAAGACAAAAGAGAGGTAGAATAAACACAGATTTCATCATCAAATGATGTTCATTACACTAATAATTACAACTAGAAAGTAGGAAATCTACTCCAGAAAGCAGTAAATCTACTCTAAAAAGTGGTAAAGAGAATGGAGAGAGAAGTATCCTCCTCGACGATTGCTTGGAGGATGAGTTGGATGGGGCGACACCTGGAAGACGGATGACGAAGTGAGGAGAACAAAGTAGGAAGAACTGGGGGCAAGGAAAGACGTTGTCGTCGTGGGATCCACTTCCCGAATGGAGTGAGAAGACAACCGTGGGAAGCTCCACGAAGGAGGGAGAAGGTGGGAAAATTTTAATTTTAACTCTAATGGAGCATTTTGTTTTTGGGACAAGCTCTTAGAGCTTTGGAGGGGGTGAGAGAAGAGAGGAAGGAATGACTGAAATGCAAGGCACGTAGGTCTTTTTAAAGGTGTAGAGGGTGCGGGCAAAAAGGTCATTTTATGTTAAAAACATTAATGAAAGGGCCTTCAGTGACGGATAAAACCGTCACTAAAGCCCAGATCGTAGGCGACGTGCAAGCCTCTCGCGTGTGCCTCTTCTTCTTTGTGTAAATGGCTCACGCACGATCTTGCGATTTTAGCCCTTCGATCATGAGATCGGATGGCTTATAAGCAGTTGTGCCTCATCGCACTCCCACGTCAAATCGCACATACGATTGTGCGTCAGAAAGTGCATACGTAATCTACGTGCTCTGGGTGCGCCACATCTCCCGCGTGTGCATCGCTCGCTCGCCATCCAACGACTCAATTGAGCCCACACTCGCATCCTTGGCTGATTTTATGGTGCATAGGACTTGAACCCGCGACCTTTATTTCTGCCATGAGTGCACGACCAAGGCGCTATCGTGGTGGATTGTTGAGAAGATAACTTCGGCTCCATTGCTCACAGTCATTGGATCTTGATCCAACGGCTGAGAAGTGATGGCGGGGTTGAGGAGAGAGAAGGTGCAACGAGTCCTCATGTATTAGCTGGGCCGATTTGGGATAATGAGATGGTGCCATGTGGTGCCATCTTAGCCATCAATTTTCTGTGACTTCTAGAAGGTCCACAGATGTCGGATTGGGTCGATTTTCATGCCGTTAGGCTACGATCAACGATCCGAATCCATCCGTGTGGTTAGATTTATCATATGAAGTGCAGATTGACACCATCTTTCCTTGATGTGCTTACATCTAAATAGCCAAAAATGTCTACTAATGCATGTTCTTAGTGTCATATTAGCATCATACATTGTAAATATTGCATAACAATAATCATGCATTTAGGTCAAGTTATATAAATTGTATAGTAATTGTCTCCTTTCATGGTTAGGGATAGGGCAATTTTTAATTGAGGCCTCAGATCAAAGATCCAACCGTACGGATCTAATCAGGGTAACAATTGGAGTTCAACGACTCCAAGATCGCCTTGATCAAACATCCATCGTACTAGATAGAGATCGAGGAAGCCTAAAGATCAAAGGCCAAGATGATGCCAATCCGCACTTCAGATGACAAATCCGACTGCACAGATGGATTTGGATTGATGATCGCAGCCTAACGACGTGAAAATCTATCCAATCCGACATCCGTGTCACATCTACAACACGTAGAAGACGGATAGCTAAGATGGCACCACGTGGCACCATCACAGCCACCCAAATTAGCTGTAGCACTGTTGGGAATCATAGAGCACATTTTTTATAAGAAAAAGCATTGTAGTATAGTGCACAATACGATCAACAAAAATATTTATAAAGATAACGAGACTTGGAGTCCCGGTCGTTCATCTCTGGGAGGCATTTATGGAAATGCAGATTTGAAATCAATTTCTTTCGCTCTACTTGCTTAAAATCTCATGCCGGTTTATGGTGATTTATGTATTGATGTACGACATGCTTGTTGTCAAAAGATAGTAATTAAAACATGCAACTTCAATCACGCAAAAATATTGCAACAAGGCTCATGGTGATTTACACAAATAGATGGATATATATATATAGAAAAGGATTTTCATTGATTTATGATGTTGTTTGCAACATGGAACTCGTGGAAAGCTTATAGAGGAAAGCTTGAAAACATAAATCTAGCTAACAGAAAATGATCGCATACATGAATCTAAGGGGGATTATGCATGCATCATTGGGGGAGAATATAGAGCTACACTACTAAGCAGTAAATAAAGCATGTAAACTAAGAAGAACTATAATCTAATCTAGCAGAAATAAGGGCATTTGGAGGTGGCCCCGATGGCCTTTGAGTTAGTTGAGAGGAGGAGGGGCGGCCAATGGTGCTTAGGCTGGCCCTTGGAGAGAGGTTGGAGAGGTGATCCAGCATCTTGGCATGGAGGTGGTGGTGGCCATGGTGAAGCTACTCGCGGACATGAAGGTGCAGTGGATGTGGAATGAAACTAAGCTAAATGGAACCAAGAGTGGATGGGTGCAAATGGCCACCCCTTAGGTCTTTTTATAGACCTAAGGGAAGCTCTCTAGAGAATTATGGATTTCTCTAGAGAGGCCTATGGTGGGAGCTCGTGGGAGAGTGAGAGAGAGAGGATGGATGGTGGTTTATAGATCCACCAAATGTGGATCTAAAAATTGAATGGCTCTTGGTTGTTAATTTTAGCAACCAAGGCAAGAACACATGCTAGAGAGTTCTAGAGAACTCTAGGCTAGGTATTTTCGTGTGGATGGTGTGTGTGGGTGTGTGTGGGTCAAAACTTATGTGGCTAGGTTGATTAGGTTAGGTTCTAGTGGGTTTAGGTCAAGGTAGGTCTCAAACTAGGGTTGTAAACCCTAATTCACTAAGGTAAAGTGCAATTAAACTTAATACAAGTTTAATTGGGTGTGTGAAAACTTAATTGAGAGTAAAATAACTTAATTAAGTCAGGTCTAGGTTAATTGGACTCTTACTGAGTCCAATTGGATAGTGTGTGCTGAGATCAAGGCTCAATTGGACTAAATGAGTCCAACTGAATAGGCTAATGGAATTAACTAAGATCCAAGTCAATTAGGTTTAGTGAGGACCTAACTAGGTCCTTAGGGAGGTTTAGAGGTGATGTACTAGGGTTAAGGCACCTTAATTTAGGTTCCTATGGGGTTGGAATTAGGTTTAAGGACCTAGAGATCTAGGATCAAGGCTTGAATCTCAAAACAGGGTCTGGAGGGTAGTTCTGGATGTCCATTAAAAGTGTCAGATGACTTATAGCAAAAAATCAGAAGTCCGGACTTCATGTCTGGACATCTAATCAGAGTTAGGAAGGATTCTAGGTTCTGTCTTGGGTATTCTGGAGAAATTGGACGTCTGACCAAGTGTCTGGATGTCTAATAACACTGCAGAAGTGGGTTTAAGGTGTGTAGGAGTTGGGTAAGGGTTCTGGGCATCCTATAACTTATCTGGATGTCCAGATAGTGGCTAGTATTAGGGTTTTAAGGTTGCTTAGGGTGTGGTGACCTAATTTAAGGGCGTCTAAGGCTTGGGGAAGCTTCTAGGCTATCTTAGGGCTATGATGGTCCTAGGTTCTTCATAATTTATTGCTTTATTCCTACTTAAATAGAATAGCATACCTCAACCCCTTATATTATTGTCTACTACATCTTATTCTAGGTCTTCTGCTCCAGCTCTGCTGCAACTCCAGTTATTCTTTATTCTTCAGATCTAGCTTTAGATCTATCTTCTAGTCAGCTTATTACCTATAATTGACATAATGCACCTAATCAGCACATTATAGCATTATTTTATGCATAGCTAAAAAAAAGCAGTAAAGATGCAAATAATGCTTATGCATGCATGAATTATCCTAACTTATGCTAAGTCCTAGCCTAATTTAGGTCAATTAAGACCTATGATTGCTGCGTAATCAAGCACCGCTCCCCATCTTCTAAAGGTGCGACGACGCATGATCTGGGTCATTGGATCTTGATCCAATAGTCGTGAAGCGCGTGCACTTAATTCGTAACCGTGACAAAGCAGTGCCGCTAGAACAGCAGTCGAGTAGCGTTGCGCGAGAATGCGATGCGCGTTCGATTCGCCATCCGCAACGCGCAAGTGATTAATCGCGACAGTGAGATTGGCTGCAGGCGGCTCAGATCATCCAATCACGCGTACGCCTGATCAAACGCTCAGTGCGCACGCCCGATCACACGCGAGCGTGCGATTGAAGGCACACATGAGGAGAAATCTGAGCTGTTCGATCTAGCGATTGGATGGTTGTGATTGCGAAGACGTGGGCATGCATTTTGTGTGCAGTAGGCGAGGAGGCATGTGCGGAGTGTGCACGTCGGCCACGATCAGACCTTTAGTGATGGATAAATCCGTCACTAAAGACCTGATTTCAATGTTTTAAGCTTGAAATGACAAATTTGCCCTCAATTCCTACAACTATAAAAGGAGACCCAACCTCCACTTCTTCTTTATCCTTTCCTTCACTCTCTCCCTCTCCAAAGCTCAAGAGAAGCTTGTCCTACACCCAGGGTGCTATTCTAGAGCTAAATACAATTTTCTCACCCCTATTTCGGAAGTGGATCCTGCGACGATGACATGCTACCTCATTCCCGCTTCTTCCTACTTCATCCTCCTTCCTCTCGCTCCATCCTCTATCTTCCTGGAGTTGCTCCATCCGGCTCGTCCTCCAAGCATTCGTCGAGGAGGATAACATCTCTCTCCCTTCTTTTTAATCACTTTCTAGAATAAAATTTTTTGCTTTTTAGTTGTAATCATTTCCTGCTTTGTTGTTGTAAAAACATTATGATTATATCAAGTGACTGTTCTCTCTATCTTTCTCATTCTCTCTCCTATTGTTTATATCAATTCCATTGTAATTATTTCATTTTCAAACAAAAACACAAAAAAAAAAAAAATCGCGGATTTTAGATCAACATAGCCTCCCTGTGTTCGACCTAGAATTCTTAGAATTTTGGTATAAATTTATCTGTTGACGGATTTCCTTGCAAATCGAACTACAACGATGGGTTTTTCAAAACCAACTTCGATTGTGTAGTTTTCCGTGCTCAACATTTTGTCGCAATTTCCAGGGAAGCAACGATTTTTGATTTTCTTTCCACATTTTGCACACTTTATTATTTTCTAACTTGCTTTATTTCTTGTCTATTGTTTTACATGTACCTTGACAGGGAATCATCAAGCGGTACATTGGAGTAAAGTGCAGTTGAAAACAACTGTAACTGCTCCCCATTCTTCCCCCTCCATAGATTCCATTTCACCACATTAATTCAAACTCCAATTAACCTAGGTGTTTGCATAAATACTAGGGTTAGTTTGGTTACTTGGATTTCCACTCACTTTCATCTCACCCTCATATAAAAAATCAACAAAAAGATATTTCTTGTGGGGTAAATCAACATACATACTATATACACCCACATTCAAGGCACATAACCTAATTGATTTTCTTCTACTCAACCGGATTCTGATATGTGGAACCAGTACATAGAAATCAACATATAAAAGAGTAGAAATCAGTCCAGGTTAACCATTTTGTGTGCCTAATTCAGTGGTGCAATCTTAGCCAATTGTTTGAGTTATTTGGGCTGCACCACTTAACCTAAAATCAACTCACTAAGTAGCTTCCCCTTAGGGTTTTCAATTTAGGTCAATACTAGGCACTCCACTTTATTTTTGATTTCAAAAGGAAAGAGATCTTCACCCATGCTTGAAATCCAAGTTTGCCTCAAACTTGATTGAATTAAACCTAATTCTAAACCCTAAAAGCTACTTAAGCAAGATTTGAACCTTAAAATATACTCATCACAAATAATCTTGCTTGAAAACCTTGGTTGTGGACGTACTCACACATACTCAATTGATCATTAAAGGCACAACCCATTTTAAGGGCCCACCACATTCCATAAGCACTACAATCCTAGGTCTAAATAAAATCAAGTAGACGTTAGCCTTAAGGATTGATTTGCTGTTTGGGGTCCAGTCTGAGATTGTCTATGATTAACCTACTTGTACCAATCAATCTAATGTCTAGTTAGGGGAGTAGTGTCAAATGACCATGGCTAGGGGGTACACTAGGAACCGGAGGTGCAAGCCGAAGGAAGAACCTTCTCCCCAGCCCCTCCTAATAGGTTGGATTGAGTGGACGCAAGTAGAGTAAATCATTTATAATCTTAAGGCGGATTCTGAGAGTCTATAGATCCTTAGGCTATCCCACTTAAGGACAGGCTTGTTTTGTTGTGTTGTAGGATTCTTATCCCCAGTCCTTCCGACCTTTTCCTAGTTTATGCTGGGAAGGAGGTCATTGAATCCCTGATTGGAAGGATCACATGAGTATTCTAGGAGACGTAGATTGGATTTTGGTCAAATTGATCCCATGGTCGATCAGCAACTTCCTCTGCCTCAGAATCCACAGGAGGTATTTCGAAGGCAGTTGGAACAAATGCAGAGAATGCAAGAATGGTTCCAGAGAATGCAAGCCACTCAACCCTTGAAGGATTTTTATGATCCTTCAAATTACGGGGAACGTCTAGCATCCAGATTCTTGCCAGAGACGTAGAAATCAAGTCCTAGGTGTTAAGCCTGATCAAACATTTCCATGGTCTTGGCTCTGAAGATCCGTTTCAGCACTTGGAGGACTTGACCACTTTGGCCCATACCACCAAGGCATGAAACGTGAATGAGGAGTAGATGATCATGAGGCTCTTCCCCTACTCTCTTAGGGATAAAGCTGCTCATTGGTATAGGACTATAGGAAGGCCAATTGCGACATGGAATGATTTGAAATTGACTTTCCTAAAGAAATTCTTCCCTATCGGACGTACCAATGCTTTGAGACGAGCGATTACTACCTTCACCCAGCGGCTGGGGGAGTAGTTTCATGTTGCCTGGGAGTGATTCCAGGACTTATTGCGGAGGTGTCCACAGCACGAGTTGACTGAGCAACTCAAAAATCACATGGATGCTTCTTGCGGAGGCAATTTCCTCAACAAAGATGCAGATAGCGTGCACGATTTGTTTGAGGAGATGAGCGACAATTCGATCAATCATGCCTCCATGGATACTTTTAACCGGTCCCAACAACCCAGATCGAATGTTAATGAAGTCCACAGCTCTCATTCAGTCGTTATGGAATTGATTTGCAATAAACTTGATAAGGTGGACTTAGTTACTAAAAGGATGGAGGAGTGGATGGCTGGAAATTCAATAGACAATTTTCGATCCACTCAATCCTAGAATTCATAATTCTATATGTCGTGAGCTCCTTCTGGATAGGAGTTCATGAATCAACTTGATGCGGCTCAACCTATGAATCAGCATTATTTGAAACCCCACGGGTTCCAATTTAGGGCCTTTCATCCCAGTTTCTCTGATCCCTCCCCTTCTTTCTCTCCATCCTCACCCTATGAGAATGTCTATGCTGTACAGGAGAACGTTAGGTCCAACCCTTATTCCGATGCTTATAATCCAGGTTGGAGGAACCACCCTAACTTATCTTGGAAAAACCCAGGGCATCAGACCCAATTCCGACCCAGCAATTATGCTCTACAAAGATCACTGGGTCAAGGTCATGTTTACACTCAACTTCCCCCGAATCAGGTCAATTAGCCATCTTGGAATGCCCATCAACCCGTAGGGCAGGCCGATTTGAACCAACAGATGGTAGAAATACAAGGATCTTGCTCCAGCTCATGCAGCAAATGAAAACCTCGTCGGACAACTTGCAAACCAGGTTTGTTGGTAATTCTCATCAACTCGGATCTCTGCCATCTCAACCCATACCCAACCTATGTAATATCCAGAATCTAGGCAATCATGCCCAAGGGTATGGGAATCAGAGGGACCCGCACACACATGCTCAGGTGGTTGAGTAGGGTCCTTCCTCTTCTGTTTCTTCCTCAAATCAAAGGTTTTTGGCTAATGAAGCCACTCCAATCTTTCCTTCCCCACCCCAAGATCCAAACCCGTATGCATTTGCTAATTTAGTTACCTTGAGGAGTGGAAAACAAACTCAGGATCCACAATCGCACTGTTTTGATCTACCAAATCTTGGAAAGTCTGAGAAGAGAAAGGAGAACTCCGAAGAAGAAACCAAGGCTCAGGAACCTGATTCCAAAGATCTGACTCATGTTCCTTTTCCTAAGGCCTTGATTAAACCTAGGAAGAAGAAGCCTATTGATAGTAACAAGGAGCTCTTGAATATATTCAAGAATGTTGAGATCAATATCCTGCTCCTCGACGCTATCAAACACATACTGGCTTATGCTAAAATTTTGAAGGATTTATGCACACAAAAGTGTAAGTTGAGGGAATCTATTCCGAGGAAGGTGTACTCTTCGAGCAGGTTAGTTTTGTTATCCTGCATCACCTTCCTCAGAAAAAGAGAGATCCAGGTGCTCGTTTGATTTCTTGTGTCATCGAAGATTACACTTTTGATAGAGCACATATAGATCTAGGTGCATCTATTAACCTAATTCTGACTTCTCTTTATGAGAAGTTCGGATTAGGTGAACTTCAGCCGACTTCAATAACGCTACAGTTAGTAGGCCATTCGGTCACAAATCCATGAGGCGTTATTGAAGATGTTATTATTAAGGTTAAGGATTTCTATTTTCCTGTAGATTTCCTTGTCCTTGACATGGATGTACATGAAAATCAAAGGAACACACCCATCATTCTGGGGCATCCATTCCTAGCTACCGCAAAGGCCAATATCAACTATGAAAGTGGTAGCATGGAAATCACTTTGGGGATCATAAATTGAAATTTGATATTTTTTAAGGCGATTAACAAATTTGAGGATTATTGATTTATAGAGGAACTTGAGGATGATAACTTGAATATTGAAACTTGTATGGCAATTTCTGTAATTGAAAGTTCCTCCTATTGTGATGGATCTAACCTGCAACCCTATGTGGCAAACCCGCCACATTCTGAAGAGGTTATTGATTTTATTCACTTTCAACACCTTCTTCTTTATGAATCTTCTTCAGCATCATCTTTACCCTCAATCCAAAATCCGCCCCAACTCGAACTGAAACCATTGCCCGAGAATTTGAAATATTAGTTTTTAAGACCTCAGAAGATTCTCCCTATGATTATCATTGCCATATTAACTAAGGAGCAGGAGATTAAACTAATAAAGGTCCTAAAGGAACACAAGGAGGCAATTGGTTGGACCATTCATGACCTTAAGGGGATCGAGCCATCTTACTGCAATCACAAAATATTTTTGGAAGATGGATCTCGCCCTTCTCACCAAATGTAGAGGAGATTAAACCCTAATATGTGAGAACTGGTCAAGAAGGAAATTATCAAGTGGCTCGATGCTGGAATCATTTATCTGATCTTTGATAGTCCTTGGGTAAGTCCCATGAAAATTGTTCCCAAGAAAGCTTGGATTACCATTGTGACTAATGAGAAAGAAGAATCTATCACAACTCGTTCACCTTCCTCTTGGAGGGTTTGTATTGATTAGAGGAAGCTGAACATAGCCATGAAAAAGGATCATTTCCCTTTGCCCTTTATTGATCAAATCATTGAAAGACTAGCAGGGCAGAAGTACTTCTGTTCCTAGACAATTACTCAGGATACAATGAAGTCTCTATCCATCCCGAGGATCAGGAAAAAATGACTTTCACCTATCCCTACAGAACCTTTGCTTTCCATAGGATGCCTTTCGACTTATGCAATGCACCCGTGACTTTTCGAACGTGTATTCTAACCATATTCTCTGACATGGTGGGAGAGTTTATGGAAGTCTTCATGGACGATTTCTCTATTTTCAGAGAATCGTTTGATTCTTGTCTGGCTAATCTTAAAATCATTATTAAAAGATTCATCAAAACAAGACTAGTCCTTAGTTGGGAAAAGAGTCATTTCATGACACAAGAAGCCTTCATCTTGCGTCATGTAATCTCTAAACGGGGTATCGAAGTTGACAAAGCTAAGGTTGATGCTATCTCTAAACTTCCTCCTCCCACATTTGTCAAACAAATTTAATCATTTCTAGGTCATGTGGGATTCAATAGGAGGTTGATCAAGGACTTCTCTAAGGTTGCTCGCCCTCTGAGCAATATTCTTGCCAAAGATACGTCGTTTGATTTCAACAAATCATGCCATAAGGCATTTGATTTTCTTAAAATGGTAGTCACTTGTGCTCCGATGTTGCAACCACTGATTTGGATAGCCCCATTTGAGATCTTGACCGACACTTTTGATTACGCGGTCGAGGTTGTTTTGGGTCATAAGATTAATGGAAAGCCCTCTGTCACCTACTATGCTAGTAAAATTCTGGACAAGGCCTAGAGGAATTACATTATTACAGAGAAGGAATTACTAGTTGTTGTATTTGCTTTGGAGAAATTCAAGGTTTATCTCTTAGGGTCTCACATCATCATATATACCGACCACTCGACCTTGAGACATCTCTTGGCCAAAAAGGATGCCAAACCCCAGCTTATTCGATGGATTCTTCTGCTTCAAGAATTTGATCTTGAAATCAAGGATAAATCCAAGGCACAGAATGTGGTGGCGGATCATCTTTCAAGACTTCTGAGTGATTCTTCTTATCCGGATATTCTGATTGTTGATACTTTTTCGGACGAGAGTATCCTTACAGTTTCAGGTGTCCAAACCCTATGGTTTGCTGACATTGTAAACTATTTGGCCGTTGGTCAAATCCCTCAGGATTGGACCAAGCAACAACAACATTGACTCAAATTTGAGGCCAAATATTACTTCTAGGAGAACCCTGAACTGTATCGCATTGGCTCTGATCAGATTATTCGTTGATGTGTTTCAGAGATTGAATTCAAAAGTATACTCGACTTCTGCCATGCATCTACATGTGGTGGTCATTTCTCTGGGAAAAAGACGGCTGCAAATATTTTGCAATCTGGATTCTTTTAGCCGTCTTTATTCAAGGATGCCCAAGAATTCTCGAGGTCGTGTTCCAGATACCAGGCACTTGGGAGCATAACCCGATTCTTCCTGTCGAAATCTTCGACGTTTGGGGCATCGATTTCATGGGACCCTTCCTCCCTACATTTGGACATCAGTACATTCTCATCGCTGTTGATTACGTGTCCAAGTTGATCAAGGCCATTCCCACCTGAACCAATGACCACAAGGTGGTCATCAATTTTGTCAAAAAGAACATCATCAGTAGGTTCGGGATTTCGAGGGCCATCATCAGCGATGGTGGTTCTCACTTCACTAATGCCCAGTTCCATAATTTACTGGAAAACTATTGGGTAAATCATAGAATCACCACACCTTACCATCCCCAGATGAATGGACAGACCAAGATCTCCAATCGGGAGATCAAGAATATTCTTCAGAAGATGGTTAGGCCTGATCGTAAAGACTGGACTCAAAAGCTTGAGGACACTCTATGGGCCTACCGTACGATGTACAAAATGCCTATAAGCATGTCACCATTTCATTTGGTGAACGGAAAGACGTGCCATTTAACCATAGAAATTGAACATAGGGGATTCTAGGCAATCAAGCAGTGCAGTCTGGATTTGAGCTTAGTTGGAAAGACCAGGAAACTCCAACTATCTGAGTTGGAGGAGCTTAGAAATTACGCGTCCGAGAATGGCAAGATCTACAAGGCTTGGACCAAAGCTCTTCATGACCAATTGATATCTCACAAGAGCTTTGAGCTGAACCAGAAGGTCTGGCTCTTTGATTCTTGACTTAAGCCCTTTTCCGGCAAACTTAGGTCAAAATGGAATGACCCGTTCATCATCGATCAGATTTTTCCAAATGGGGCCATTCAGATTTTTGACCCAAAGAAGGGTAATTCATTCAAAGTCAATGGTCAACATCTGAAGCCTTTTATTGACCATATTGTTCTAGAACCCATCTCAGACACTGTTACTCTCATCATGTTGTGATCTATTTGGTTGGGCTTGACCTAGCTGATGGCATTAAACTCAGCAGTTGTACAGTCTAACTCAGAGCTGACCCAAGCATCATATTCAGGTGATATCTTCTACATTCTACCTTCCTTTCATGTCTTTTATTCTCAATGCAGACATTGCATCAGCTAGGCATGGGGGGGTGGATTCATTTCTTATTCAATTTGTCAGCACTGTGGAATTCTTGTAAATTCTACTTGTTTTCTTATATATACAAAAAAAAAAATTGAATTAGGAAAGAATACTTGGGCATTAGGACTTTTCAATCTTAGGAAATATTACAGTAGGATCTGAACAGTAAGACCCTTCAGGTATTTGGCCTTAATTAGCCTGGGTATCCACTAAAATGTGGATTTGTTTATCGAGTCCTCGCCATCCCGAATTCTATTTCAATTTTATTAAATAAGCTTGGGTGATAAGTATGCAACTTATCAACCTGCCCTCTGATTTGAAGGAACTTTAAGTCTAAGCACCTACACACTATTCATCACTGACTCGTTAGTCGGTGATTTTAATGGAAATTGGGTAGCTAATGAACCTTCTAGGGTGGTATGGCTGGCAAGTTATCGTGGGTAATAGCCAATAGGTAGGTTGTCTAGAGCCCAGCCACTAGACCATTCTTTTCCTACTACCTTTAGGTAAATCATAGACCAAGGAAGCCACCTACATAAAAAAAAAAATAAAAAGAAAGTTCAAAAAGAAAAAAAAGAGAAAAGAAAAAGAAAAAGAAAAGGAGAAAAAGAAAACAAAATAAATAAGCCACACTTCACCACACGAGTATGGCTGGTAAGTTATCATGGGTAACAGCCCATTGGTAGGTTGTTCAGAACCCAGCTCAAGAAATGCATGTCGAATTCCTAAAACACTTAGGAAGAAGAGGAGAAGTAGAATAAGCTGGAGAGATATACACTGAATTCACCCTTGTGTTGACCCCATAAAAAGAAAAAGTAGGGAGAAAGCTACCGATCGTATAGATACACCTTTAGGAGAAATTCTTTTTAAGGTCACCTAGGGGCATAGAAACCCAAAGTCCATTTTGATTGCCAATCAACAAATCTATCACTTTTACGAAAAGTTGCTTAAAACTTAGGGTTCTCATCAAGTCTTGGGTGGGTTGAGTGGTCGTAAAAAGCCACTCTGTAACCCTAAACTCAAAAATCCAAAAAGGTTAGGAAAGAAGAAAAAGGAGAAAAAGAGATCTTTCTTTGAATAAGGTGAGGGCTTGAGACGGTCCGCATTTTGTCAGATACCTGATTAGCCCATAATTGTGGGCTATTTAAGTATTTAAGTGCCTAGACATTAGGTTAATTCTAACATTTATTTAGCATAAATTAGGATGTAAATAGATTAATTCATATTTTTAATTTAATTACATAATCCATGCATTGCATTCATATTTTAAGTGCATTTAGAATTAGCCTAGAATGACATTCATCTAATTAGTTAACCAATTAGGTACATTATTTTCATTGACATAAAAGTTGAGGGTCTATATATAAATGACCATAATATTTTAACATTATTTTATTTATTCTTCTTCTCGCAGGAATGGCTGGCTGCCGCTCCAATGCCACCAGCTGTCGCAGTGAAGAACCCATTCAAGGAGGAGCGGATATGTTGGAGCTGGTCGGGCAGCTGATTTCAAATTTGTGCAGGCCACTACAAAAGGAGGGAGGCAGCTGAGCTCGGGAAAGGCCTCCACCACCGACCACCACTGTGCAGAGAGATCTCCTCTCTTCCATTCCATACTGCCGGCCTCAACCGTGGCGGCCAGTCTCCACCACCGTGGGCGTGTGGTGTGACAGACCACACCGCCATCCGGAGCTTGTCTGCATTACCGTGAGCACCTTAGAGTGCATCTCCCTTGTCGTCGTCACCAACAACCACCGCCGCAGCTACTGTGCAATCACCCTTTCAGTCAGTTGAGATGTCCGGGAAATTTCTCGGACGGCTGAAGTCCACCCCCCACTCCAGCAGCAATCTCCGTCCTCTCACTTCACTTCCACCACCCACACCACAGCAGCCACCCACTCATCTCCAACCGCATGCAAGGCGTGCACAGCCACCAGCCCTCACGCCCGCTCACTCCACCTTCCCTGCGCCTGCAGCCTTCACCATCTCCATGCGCAACCGCCGGCGCACCTGTTTGAAGTCCACCCGCACACCTTCAGCCTGCACGTCACCGCTCACTCGCATGCACCAGCCTGCGCACACGTCTGCAGAACCTCACGCGCACGCTCCCGCGCCTGCAACACCTTCCCTACACAGACTGCAGTGCGCGCCCACGCCATCTGCAGCAGCACTTGCAGAACCACCCGCTTACGCCTTCCCACCAGCGGTCCCACGCGTGCCTCACTGCGCATTCCCTCCTCTCGTGCCTGCAGCACCCGCTCTCACCGCCAACAGAGCACGCAGCAGTCCGCCCCCGCCTCCAGCAGCGCGTGCCACGCCCAACAACAGTAGCTGCAGCCACCTCTGCCGGAGGTCATCCGGTCACCTCCGGCCGCCACGCAACACACCACCACCACCATTTCGAAGCCCTCGGTGCAAGGGACTTCCTCCGAGCTTCCCGTGTCCGGCCGTCTACTCGTTGCGCACGGTAAAGGGGAAAAAATCCCCTGTTTTGCTACAGTAAAAGGGCCATTAATATTTACATTTTCTGCCATTGCCAAGTTTTATTGATATTTTATTGAATCTGCATTGCAAAAAATATCCTCTAGTTGTTAAAAATTGCCATTTTAGCATGTTTTCTTGATATTACCTTAATCTGAAGGCAGATTTGGCTCGATTCTCGTCTAAACTAACTTCGAACATACATTTTTAATTGGGCGAACTTAAATACGTCATTCCCGCCCTGTGGATACGACCCGCTCTTCTACGAGTGGTTATTTTAATTGTTGATTAGTCGATTTTTCCACCACAGCAAACTACAAACGACTTTTAAAGCGAACAATCGACTCGTCAAATGGCGCCGTTGCCGGGGAAGCAACAGACGCAATAATTTCATTTGATTTTATTTTGCTTCTTTGTCCATTGCACACTGATTTGACCATTTATTATTTTCTTTCCTGTGTGAGAAAATTTGTGCAAGAATCAGCCAGTGTGAGAGGCGACCCTTGACGTCGCCGGAGGAGAAGGATGAGGACGCGATGGACATCAATGTATATTTAGTCGCTAGTTTGATAGAATTAAGACTTTAGATTTAATTTTTTATTGCATTTTGTTTGAAACCCTTGTTTTGGGGTATATTTTGAGGGGTTTGTTCCCCGATTTATTTTTGGGCCCGTGTTGGGTAATTTTTGGGAGCCTGTTCCCTTTTCTTTAGATTTAGGTTTTTAGGTTATTGATTACTTTTATTTGCTTATGCATAAGTAGTTTAAAAATTAAAAAAAAAATGAGCTGCCTGCCCTAGGATGAACCATTTAGGTCTGTATCAGCAGCCTTTAGATTTACTTCTCTACATTACGTGCATTCTTGCATCGTTGATTACTGGAAGCAAGGTACACATTCTCTTACTCTGCATCCTATTCTTGATCACGCATTTCATTTGGAATTAATTCAAAGACCACAAAGTTTGTCTTGAAGCTATTTAACAAGTGGTCACATATTTTCTAAAAAAAGGACTAATTAAAGGAGGGACATCTAAAAGTCAAGGACTTGATTGTAAAATGTGGTGTGCGATTCAAAATTCAAAATCGCACTCATTTAGGCACTCCTAAGTCTTGGAACGACTAGGACAAGAGCCCTCCTACTGTTGGATTCTGAAGTGTTCGGAACTTGAGATCAAAGGTTTTGTAAATCCAAAGAGGGGGATACCCTGTCAAGAATTTTTGGGGGTAGTTGAGAAGCACCGCGAAAGCACAGCTTCAAAGGAAGGCTTAGGCCTACTTGCATCCCTCGATCTTCCGTCTTTGGATTTACTTGACTATTTGAGATTTAGAGAAGAATACCTAAGCTCCAACTAGGTCTTTTTAGGCATTTCGAAGGTTGACAATAGGCGCGTAATTGATTGGGCGACTTGTTTTGTCACCTACAATTTGAACTAAAGTCAAAAGCCTAAATCTGTAAAGACCAAACAAGTCCTTTTGAATTGTGTTTGTAGTGCATGTTTGGTAGGCGTTCTCTTAGGAGACAACTTGTATTTGATCCTGAACCTGAAAGAATCCTAAGAAGAGACCTTCCAAGGGTAGAAATGGCCGGTCAAAGGAGCCTTAAGGAATATTTCATCCCAACCAATCAAGCTGGCCTAGCACTACGTAGACCTGGAGGGGACAATCCGTATGAGATCAAAAGTAGTACCATATCCTTGCTACCCTCCTTTTGTGGTACTACTAGGGAAGACCCTTATAGGCATATTGAGGAATTCACCGAGGTCTGTTCCACGGTGAAGCTGCAGGGCGTTACTGATGACGCTCAAATGCGGACCCTCTTTCCCTTCTCCCTAAAGGACAAAGCCAAGTATTGGTATCACACCCTTGATAATATAAATACTTGGGATGCCTTGAATAAGGAGTTTTTGAAGTACTTCCCCATGAGCAAAACAAATCACTTTAGGAGGGAAATTATGAGTTTTGTCCAAAAGGATGGGGAAGCATTCCATGATGCGTGGGAGCGCTTTAACGATTTGCTGAGACTTTGCCCACATCATCAGGTGCCTAAATGGCAACTGGTTGAAAGGTTCTACACTGGACTTAATGATTCGCATAGGCAAACTGTGGATGGTGCCTATGCAGGAACCTTTCTATCTAAGACTGAGGATGAAGCTTGGAACTTATTTGATACTTTGAGTGAGAATTCTATTCACTTGAATTCTGCCTACATGGATAGAAAGCCCACTCTCATGCAAAGAAAGTTGGAGGCGAATGAAGTAAGGGACACCCAGAATTTAGCCTATCAGATCCAATTATTGAATCAAAATATGGAAAGGCTTATGTCGAACCCGAGTTCATTCGTACCTAACACCTCCACATCCCAAGCTTCTGAATGCGTAATTTGTCAAGGCAATACACACGCCACTATGGATTGCCACTTGGCCTCCCAATTCCCTGAGCTTGTACAAGCGGATTTGAATGTCACTCAAGGGTTTCGTCCAAGACCTCGTAATGACCCTTTCTCCAACACTTATAATGAGGGATGGAGGAACCACCCAAAATTTTCATGGAGACAAGGAAATGTCTCAAATTCAGGGAATTACAAACCACAATCCTTTCAAAACCATCAAATGAACCAACCTCAGACCTTTGCCCAACCTAAAACCTCTGAGATGGATGAATTGAAGGCGATGTTGAAAACTATGCAAGAAAGTCAAAGTGCCGTCATCCAATCTCATGACAAGGCTATAAATGAGATGAAATCATAAATTGGACACCTTGTTGAGGTCGTTAGACAGAGGGAGACTGGGAAGCTCCCTAGTGTTGCTGAGGAAAATCCTAAAGGAAAAGGGATTGTCTTTAGGGAGCATGCTCAGGCAGTGACTATTCTGAGGAGTGGGAAAGAAATTTCCAAACCCGATACTCCTATAGTCTCACACCCTAAAAAACCATCCACCCCGACTTTCACCCCCACTTGAGAAGACTTGCCCAAATCTTCTCCGCTTGAAATCACCTCACCGAAAGAAGTTGCCCCTGTTCCACCCCTTACTCGACATGGCAACCCTTCCACCCAGAGATCGAGGGTGCCTTTTCCAGAGTGCTTATCCACCTCTGGGCAGACTTCTGCTGGCTCATCAGGAGCCAAAGATAAGACGGATGAGATTATGGAAACTTTCAAGCAAGTGCAGATTAAGCTACCTTTGCTTGAAGCTATCAGGCAGATTCCGTCTTATGCCCGCTTCTTAAAGGACCTGTGCACGAAAAAGCGACAATCTAGAAAACAGGTCCAATCAAAAGTTGTCCCGCCTGATTCTCTTAGCTCAATTATTCAACATGGCACACCCCCGAAACTTAAGGACCCAGGAGCCCCATACATCTCTGTAGTTATTGGTGAGTTACAAATTGATGAGGCTCTACTTGATCTTGGTGCGGGGGTGAACATCCTTCCAAGCTATGTGTATGAACAACTTGGGGGAGGCAATCTGAAGCCTAGCCCTGTAATCTTTCAAGTTGCTGATCGATCAGTTAAGACACCACAGGGAATTTTGGAAGATGTCCTCATAAGAGTGGAGGATTTCTTCTTTCCTGTTGACTTCTTAGTTTTGGACACTGACCCTACCAACAAGCCATCCAAACCCTCCATCATTTTGGGCTGCCCCTTCCTTGCAACTTCTCATGCTTCAATTAATTGCAATACTGGGGCATTGAAAATGGGCTTTGGGAACAGGAAAATCCAGCTTAATGTGTTTTATGCTTACAAACAAGCCGGACTTGAGGATTGTTCTCAAGTTGAGGTGATAGATGACCTGATTGAAGAGGCAACTCCTGCAATGTTATGTGATGATCCCCTTCAGCATGTCATGATAAATGAGCATTCCCATCTCTTGGAGGAATGTGAAGGGGATATACTAGAACTAGACGAATTGCTAGGAGTTTTGCTAAGTCTCTTCCCCCATCATTTCCACCGAAGGTAGATTTGCTACCTGAGATGGGGACATCTATTATAAAACCCTCAACCATACAAGTCCCCGACCTTGAGTTGAAACCCCTCCCTGACACTCTCAAGTATGTTTTCCTAGGTGCCAATGATACGCTCCCCGTTATCATTTCTGCTGTGCTATCTGAGGCACAGGAGGGAGCCTTGATTGAATGCCTATCTAGGCACAAGGAAGCTATTACTTGGAGCATTGCTGACATTAAGGGTATAGACTCTACACTCTGCATGCACCACATTTATACTGATAATTCCATCAAGCCTTTTAGGGACATGCAAAGACGTCTGAACCCTAATATGAGGGAGGTTGTAAAAAAGTAAATCCTGAAGTGGTTGGATGCCGGGATCATATATCCCATTGCCGACAATAAATGGGTCAGTCCCATTCATGTGGTGCCAAAGAAGGCAGGCTTTATTGTGGAACTCAAAGACCAAGGTGAACAAGTTGTCACTGGACCCTCAACTGGATGGAGGGTCTGTATTGATTACCGCAAGCTGAACACCGCTACTCAGAAGGTATCAATTTCCTTTGCCTTTTATTGATCAAATTCTCAAAAAATTGGTAGGGAATAAGTACTATTGCTTTCTCGATGGATATTCTGGGTACAATCAGGTGGCAGTCTTTCCTGATGACCAGGAAAAGATGACATTCACGAGTCCTTATGGTACTTTTGCATTCAGGCGTATGCCGTTTGTATTATGTAATGCCCCTGCAACTTTCCAACGGTGTATGATGTCTATCTTTTCAAACATGATTGACGAGTGTGTCAAAGTATTTATGGATGAATTCTCAATTTATGGCTCGTCTTTCAACCAGTGTCTCTTGCACCTGGAGAATGTGTTGAAACGATGTAAGGAAACTGGTTTAGTCCTCAGCTGGGTGAAGAGTCACTTCATGGTACAGAAAGGAATTGTACTTGGGCATGTTGTATCTGAGCAAGGTTTGGAAGGAGATAAAGCCAAGATTGATTCTATTTCCAAACTTCCATTGCCTATGAATGTCAAACAGATTAGATCCTTTCTGGGCCATGCTAGCTTTTATAGGCACTTTACTAAAAATTTTAGTAAGATTTCTAGGCCACTTTGTGACTTGTTGGTGAAGGAATCTTCCTTCAGTTTTGATTCAAAGTGTGCCGAGGCCTTTCAAACTCTAAAGGAGGCCTTGATCTACACGCCTATTCTCCAAGCTCCTGATTGGACACTCCCATTTGAGCTTATGTGTGATGCTTCGGATTATGCAGTGGGAGCAGTCCTTGGACAAAGGGTTGAGGGAAGACCTCATGTGCTGCATTATGCAAGCAAGACTTTAACCGAACCTCAGCAAAACTACACCGTCACTGAAAAGGAATTACTCACTGTAGTTTTTGCTCTGGAGAAGTTTAGGTCTTATCTACTTGGGTCTAAGGTGGTTATTTTTACTGATCATGCAGCAGTGAAACTTCTCATTGCTAATAAAGATTCTAAGCCATGTCTGATTAGGTGAATCTTACTCCTTCAAGAATTTGACTTGGAAATACATGGAAAGAAAGGAGTAGAAAATGTTGTGGCTGACCACCTGTCTCGCCTTCCTCATAATGACTCTCTTTCTGGAGACATTCGCGAGACATTTCCCGATGAAACTCTGATGGTGGTAACAACAACTTTACCTTGGTATGCAGACACTGTAAATTACTTGGTCACTGGACAAACTCCTGGCTCTTGGGATGAGCAGAAAAGAAAGAGATTCATTTCTCAAGCAAGATACTTTCATTGGGAAGAGCCAGAATTATTTAGAATTGGACAAGACCAAGTTTTGATACGTTGTGTGCCTGAACAGGAACAACAAATTGTGCTGAGTTTTTGCCATGAACTTCATTGTGGAGGACACTTTGGTGCTAAGAAAACTGCTTTTAAGGTTCTCCAGTCTGATTTTTGGTGGCCTTCCTTATTTAAGGATTCTCATAATTTTGTTAAGGCCTGTATTAGATGTCAATGGACTGGAACGATTGGGAAGAAGAATGGAATGCCTCAACATCCTCTTCAATCTGTTGAAATTTTTGATGTGTGGGGAATTGACTCTATGGGCCCCTTCCCGTCGTCCCATGGTTTTGAATATATCTTGGTGGCAGTTGATTATGTCTCTAAATGGATAGAGGCCATTCCTACGTGCACAAATGACCACTCTGTGGTTTTGAAATTTGTGAAGGCCAATATCATATCCTGTTTCGGCTGTCCGAAGACTATTATAAGTGATGGGGAACCTCATTTCCGAAACCACCACTTCAATCGGTTAATCAAGAGTTTGGGAGTGACTCACAACATTGCTACCCCTTACCACCCTCAAACAAGTGGCCAGGTTGAAGTATCAAATAGGGAGATAAAAAATATTTTGGAAAAGACCGTTAGACCTGATAGGAAAGACTGGTCCCAAAAGCTCGATGATGCTTTGTGGGCTTATCGAACAGCCTATAAGACCCCTTGGGGTACTTCTCCCTTTCGGATGGTGTATGGAAAAGTGTGTCATTTACTTGTTGAGTTGGAACATAAAGCACTTTGGGCTATTCGAAGTGTTAACATGGATTTAGAAAAGGCAGGTAAGGCACGACTTCTAGAATTAAGTGAGCTTGAGGAGTTGAGGAATGATGCTTATAACACCTCTCAAGCTTATAAAGAAAGAACTAAGGTCTTTCATGATAAGTTTATTCTTCGAAAGACCTTTGAGCCCAACCAACAAGTCTGGTTTTTCAATTCCAGACTTAAGCTTTTTCCTGGGAAGTTAAAATCTCATTGGGATGGGCCTTACATAATCACCAAAGTATTTCCGCATGGAGCTGTGGAGATAAAAAATCCTTCCACTTTAGTAACTCCCTTTATCGTCAACGGTCAACGATTAAAATCGTACATAACTTTAGATGGTCATCTGGTTGACGAAGTCACTCTTGAGGAGCCTTAGCTCCTACCATTCTCTGCCTCTGGTAATATCTTCCTTTAGCTATTTCTGTTTTCAATGAGGAAATTGTTTGAACCAGGCATGGGGGAGAGGACCTAAGGCATTTTGTTTATAGCATGCATATAAAAAAAAATAGAAGAGAAAATGAAAAAAAAAATTTAAGCTTAACTGGCTAAGTTCTGCAGTCTTAAGCAAATCAGAACTCTAGGGTAGACTAAGTTAATTCTAGGATCAAACTTTAGAAGCTAAATGAGATACTAGCTTTAGACCTTTAGGGCCCTTTGTGGACTTAAAAGCTTAAGGAGTTAAGTTGCGGACCATTCCTCAAGAAGTTGAGGAAGGGAAGCTAGGGTTTGAGTTAAAAGGTGGGGTAGTACCTGGAGTCTTATTCTACCTTTTGGTTTATGGGTCCTTCTAACCTAAGCATCCAAATTTCACACACTTGGTCTGGTAATTAACTTAATTTCTGTCTTTCTGAAAAGAGATTTGGTTCTCTTAGTTTTGACTTAGGAGAGGCTTGAAAACACATTTTAATTGCAAGAGTTCCCGCTGCAGGAGAGGTGGAGTATATACTCACCTTGAGGATGCGATGATAACATATTACCTCCTCGGCGCTTATCTCTTAGGATATCCATCCTACTGGGGGCATGTAAGCGCATGGTGCGGTTCAGGTACCATGGGCGGCCCTATCTCGAAGTGTCGATAGCCATAGGCCTGAATTCGCTTAAGAAATCCATGGGCGATACTATCTCGAAGTGTCGATTGCCAAGAGTTCTTGGCGTCGTTATGGGCGGTGTTATCTCGAAACATCGAAAGCTAGGCACTCTTCGAGCTATGGTAATGGGGACAATGAATCCGACACAGACCGTGTTGATAGCTGATCTGAGGTTAGACTTAGAAGAATCAAATAGATAGAAAAATATATATATATACAGAAAAAAAAAATTTTTCCTTTAACTTAAATAACTCAGACCAATGCACCGGCATGGATGCTTTAATCTTAGGGATCAATAAACTTTAGGGTAGAGTCAGAAATCAGGGAAAGTTATGCCTGCAACTCGTCTTTAGCCGACCTAGTCTGTAACTTAGCAACTACTTAAGAACCTTGGGTCTAAAGTATGAACTTAATATGCTTCTGAAGGAAGACTAAGTGAGTTGACTAGTCTACTTGGAGTGCTAGGTTTCGCTTAATTTTGCTAGGGACTAGCAAAAACTAGGCATGGGGGTATTTGATTAGCCCATAGTTGTGGGCTATTTAAGTATTTAAGTGCCTAGACATTAGGTTAATTCTAACATTTATTTAGCATAAATTAGGATGTAAATAGATTAATTCATATTTTTAATTTAATTACATAATCCATGCATTGAATTCATATTATAAGTGCATTTAGAATTAGCTAAGAATGACATTCATCTAATTACTTAACAAATTAGGTACATTATTTTCATTGACATAAAAGTTGAGGGTCTATATATAAATGACCATAATATTTTAACATTATTTTATTTATTCTTCTTCTCGCAGGAACGGCTGGCTGCTGCTCCAATGCCACCAGCTGCCGCAGTGAAGAACCCATTCGAGGAGCGGATAGGTTGGATCTGGTCGGGCAGCTGATTTCAAATTTGTGCAGGCCACTACAAAAGGAGGAGGGAGGCAGCCGAGCTCGAGAAAGGACTCCACCACCGACCACCACTGTGCAGAGAGATCTCCTCTCTTCCATTCCATACTGCCGGCCTCAACTGTGGTGTCCAGTCTCCACCACCGTGCGCGTGTGGTGTAACAGACCACACTACCATCCGGAGCTTGTCCGCATTACCGTGAGCACCTTAGCGTGCATCTCCCTCGCCGTTGTCACCAACAACCACTGCTGCAGCTACTGTGCAATCACCCTTTCAGTCAGTTAAGACGTCCGGGAAATTTCTCGGACATCTGAAGTCCACCCCCCACTCCAGCAACAATCTCTGTCCTCTCACTTCACTTCCACCACCCACACCGCAGCAGCCACCAGCTCATCTCCAACCGCACGCAAGGCGTAAACAGCCTCCAGCCCTCACGCCCGCCCACTCCACCTTCCCCACGCCTGCAGCCTTCGCTATCTCCACGCGCAACCGCCGGCGCACCCGTCTGAAGTCCACTCGCTCACCTTCAGCCTGCACCTCACCACTCACCCGCGTGCACCAGCTTGCGCACACGTCTGCAGAACCTCACGCACGTGCTCCCGCACCACAGCACCTTCCCCGCATCGACGGCAGTGTGCGCCCACTCCATCTGCAGCCGCACCTGCAGAACCACCCGCTTACGCCCTCCCGCCAGCAGTCCCGCACGTGCCTCACTGCGCACACCCTCCTCCCGCACCTGCAGCACCCGCTCTCACCGCCAACAGAGCTCGCAGCAGTCTGCCCACGCCTCTAGTAGTGTGCGCCATGCCCAACAACAGCTGCTGCAGCACCGACTGCAGCCACCTCTACCGGAGGTCGTCCGGCCGCCTCCGGCTGCCGCGCGACAGGCCGCCACCACCGTTTTGAAGCCCTCAGTCCAAGGGACTTCCTCCGAGCTTCCCGCATTTGGCCGTCCACTCCTCGTCGCGCACACCATAGGGGAAAAAATCCCCTATTTTGCTGCAGTAAAAGGGCCATTAATATTTACATTTTCTACCATTGCCAACTTTTATTGATATTTTATTGAATCTGCATTGCAAAAAAATATCCTCTAGTTATTAAAAATTACCATTTCAGCATGTTTTCTTGATATTACCATAATCTGAAGGCAGATTTGGCTTGATTCTCATCTAAACTAACTCCGAACATACGTTTTTGATTGGGCGAACTTAAATACGTCATTGCCTCCTTGTGGATATGACCCGCTCTTCTACGAGTGGTTATTTTAATTGTTGATTAGTCGATTTTTCCACCACATCAAACTACAAACGACTTTTAAAGCGAACAATCGACTCGTCAATACCCAGGCGCTATTGTGTCTTTGAAAGTTTAGGCCCTAAGTAAAAATTTCTTAATGTTGAAAATGACTTATGCCTGAGTAATCGAACCTTAATTCTTTTACAAATAACATATAGTTTTTGTTAGGAACTAGCAAAAGATAGGCATGGGGGTGTGATGTGCATACATCTAAATAGCCAAAAATGTCTATTAATGCATGTTCTTAGTGTCATATTAGAATCATATATTGTAAATATTGCATAACATGCATAATCATGCATTTAAGTCAAGTTGTATAAATTATATAGTAATTGTTTCCTTTTATGGTCAGGGATAGGGTAATTTTTAATCGGGGCCTCGGATCAAAGATCTAACCATACAGATCTGATCAGAGTGACGATTGGAGTTCAACGACTCCAAGATTGCCCTGATCGGACATCTATAGCATCAAATAGAGACCAAGGAAGCCTAAAGATCAAGGGCCAAGATGGTGCCAATCCACACTTCAGACGATAAATTCAACCACATAGATGGGTTCAAATTGATGATCGTAGCCTAACAACATGAAAATCGATCCAATCTGACATCCATGGCTCCATCTACAACACGCAGAAGATGGATGACCAAGATGGCACCACGTGTCGCCATCACAGCTGCCCAAATCAGCTGCAACACCGCTCCCCATCTTCTGAAGGCGTGCTGAGGCGTGATTTAGGCCGTTGGATCTTGATCCAAAGGTCGTGAAGCACACGCTTAATTCGTAATTGCGACAAAGCAGCGCCGTTAGCACAGCAGTCGAGTAGCATTGTGCGAGCACACGACGCATGTTCGACTTGCCATCGGTAGTGTGCGGGTGATTAATCGCGTGCGATCGGCTGCGGGTGGCTCAGATCATCTAATCGCATGCACGTGCGATCAAACGCTCAGCGCGCACGCCCGATCGCACGCGAGCACACGGTTAAGCATAGATGAAGGCGCGCGCAAGGAGAAATCTAAGCCGTCCGATCTTGCGATCAAACGGCTGTGATTGCAAAGATGTGGGCATACATTTTGTGTGCAGCAAGCGAGGAGGCACATGCAGCGCACGCAAATCGGCCACAATCAGACCTTTAGTGGCGGATTTATCTATCACTAAAGAACCTGATTTTAATGTTTTAAGCTTGAAATGACAAATTTGCCCTCAATTCCTACAACTATAAAGGAGACTCGACCCCCACTTCTTCTTCATCCCTTCCTTCACTTCTCTCCCTCTGCAAAGCTCAAGAGAAGCTTGTCCTACACCTGGGATGCTATTTTAGAGCTAAATCTAATTTTCTCGCCCCTGTTTTGGAAGTGGATCCCGCAATGATGACGACGTGCTGCCTCATTCCCACTTCTTCCTGCTTCATCCTCCTTCCCACTCCGTCCTCCATCTTCCAGGCTCCGTCCTCCTTCTTCTCACTTCATCCTCCTTCTTCCCGATCCGTCATCTACCTTCCTAGAGTTGCTTCATCCCTCTCATCCTCCAAGCATTCGTCGAGGAGGATAACATCTCTCTCCCTTCTTTTTAATCACTTTCTAGAATAGAATTTTCTGCTTTCCAGTTGTAATCATTTCCCGCTTTGTAGTTGTAAAAGCATTTTGATTATATCAAGTGATTGTTCTCTCTCTCTCGTTCTCTCTCTTATTGTTTATATCAATTAAATTGTAATTATTTCATTTTCAAACAAAAACACAAAAAAAAATATAAATCACGGATTTTAGATCGACGTACCCTATGTTCAACCTGGAATTCTTAGAATTTCGGTATAAATTTATCTATTGATGTATTTCTTTGCAAATCGAACTACAACGATGGGTTTTTCAAAACCAACTTCGATCGCGTAGTTTTCTGTGCTCAACAGGCCCTTGATCTCTGACCTTCCTCGGATTATATCTGATGCTACGGAAGTCCGATTGGGGCAATCTTGGAGTTGTTGAACTCCAATCATCGCCCTGATCAGATCCGTATGATAGGATCTTCTATCGGAGGCCCCGATTAAAAGTCACTCTGTTCCTGGTCTCCAAAAATAAGAAATTACTATACAATTTGTACAATTTGACCTAAATGCATGATGATGCATGTTATGTTAGATTTACAATGCATGATGCTAATATGATACTAAGAACATGCGTTAATAGATATTTTTGGCTATTTAGATGTATGCACATCACACTCCCATGCCTATCTTTTACTAGTCCTTAGCAAAAGCTATATGCTATTTATAAAAGAATTAGGTCAGATCTCTTGGGCAAAACTTATTCTTCAACACTAGGAGATTTTTACTAAGAACCTAAACTACAAAGACACAACAGTGCCAGGGTGTCTACCAAAATGTAGACTGCCTCAAGCCCTTGCCTTATTCAAAGGTGGATCCTTTTCTTATTTTCTAATTTTTTTGGATTTTTGAATTTAGGGTTTCGGAGCAGTTTTATATGGCCACTCAACCCACCCAAGACTCAAAGAGAATCCTAAGTTTTAAGCATCTTTGTGTGAAATATGATAGACTCACTAATCAGCAATTAAAATGAACTTTGAGTTTCTATGCCCCTAGGTGACCTTGAAAAGAAATTTTGCCAAAAGGTGCATCAATTCGACCGGTAGCTTTCTCCCTACTTTTATTTTTATGGGGTCAACACAAGGGCGAACCCAATGTATATCTCCTTGGCATATTCTACTTCCCTGCTTCTTCCTAAGTGTTTTGGTATTTTACGTGCATTTCTTGAGCTGGGTTTTAGACAACCTACCAATGGGTTGTTACCCACAATAACTTGCCAGCTATACTCCTGTGGTGAAGTGTGGCTTATTTCTTTTTCTTTTCTTTTCTCCTTTTCTTTTTTTTTTAAGTAGGTGGCTTCCTTGATCTAAGATTTACTTAAAGGCAGCAGGAAAAGAATGGTCGTGTGACTGGGCTCTGGACAACCTACCTATGGAAGACTCAAGGAGAATCCTAAGTTTTAAGCATCTTTGTGTGAAATATGATAGACTCACTAATCAGCAATTAAAATGGACTTTGAGTTTCTATGCCCCTAGGTGACCTTGAAAAGAAATTCTGCCAAAAGGTGCATCAATTCGACCGGTAGCTTTCTCCCTACTTTTATTTTTATGGGGTCAACACAAGGGCGAACCCAATGTATATCTCCTTAGCTTATTCTACTTTTCTACTTCTTCCTAAGTGTTTTGGAATTTTACGTGCATTTCTTGAGCTGGATTTTAGACAACCTACCAATGGGTTGTTACCCATGATAACTTGCCAGCTATACTCCTGTGGTGAAGTGTGGCTTATTTCTTTTTCTTTTCTTTTCTCCTTTTCTTTTTTTTTAAGTAGGTGGCTTCCTTGATCTAAGATTTACTTAAAGGCAGCAGGAAAAGAATGGTCGTGTGACTGGGCTCTGGACAACCTACCTATGGGTTGTTACCCACGATAACTTGCTAGTCATACCACCCTAGAAGGTTCATTAGCTACTCAATTTCCATAAAAACCACCGAAAAGTGAGTCAGTGCAAATAGTGTGTAAATGCTTAGACTTAAAATCCCCTCAAATCAGAGGGTGGGTTGATAAGTCGTGTACTTATCACCCCAACTTATTTAACCAGTTAAAATATGAATTTAGAATGGCGAGGATTCAAGAAACAAGTCCACATTTTAGTGGACACCCAGGCTAATTAAGTCCAAAGACCTGAAGGGTTTAAGTGTTCAAATCATATAGTTTTATTCAAGTTTGAAAATTTTCTAAAGCCCAAGTTCTTTCCTAATTCAACTTTTTTTTATTTTAAAAAAGTAAAAAGAAAACAAAAGAATCTATGGAGCTAACAAATAATTTAGTGATGAATATCCAGCCTCCCATGCTTATCTAATGCAATGTCCTCATTGTATTAAAAAGACATGAAACAGAGTGGAGTAGAGTAGGAAGCACATGAATTGCGTGAATAATGGGTTCGCTCTGAGATAAAAAGAAACTGTATAAATGTTGAATTTAGTGCCTTCAGCTAGGCACGCTATACAAAGAAGAAATAAAGAATTCATAGGTGCAAGACATCATTATAATAAGAAAATATAACTCTGGACCTGCCAGGAGAAGATGTCCACAAATGTGGACCAGATTGTGATGCAGACACATATCCCATGGTCTAGTATATCAAAGGTTTTAGATAAAAATTATCCAAAACCTGATATCAGTATGCAAGCGGGGATGGGCTTGCAATTTGTGATAATGCAACCTAAAAAGGGGTGTGGTCGGGCCTGGTTAGGTTGAGTTAATATGGTGATTTTATCGTTGTGATGAGTATAGTGGTTAACCTAGATCGAGCCTAACCATCTCTTTACAAATTTTTTTTACCTGGCCTACTTGATTTTATCTTGGTCACTTTTAGGCCCAGGGTTTAACTCAGGGAAGTGGGATTAGAAGTGAATGAGTTTCTACACCTTTCCTACAACGAATCTCTTCCATTCGCTTATTATGTTTTTGGTATTTTTCTATTTAAGATTTTTTTCTGATAAGTCATGTCCTTGAGGCACACTCTCAAAATCAGGTTCTTAGCTTTGAGCCAAGTTAGGGTTTCAAAACTAGTCTTCGCAAGACTGAGTACCTGCAAGTCAAGGATTATCTTTTCTCTTTTATATATATTTTTTTATCTTTTTACTGGTAGGAAAGAGAAACAGAAATAAAGTAAATATAGTATATATATATGTATATATTATATATGTATAAAGGGGTGGGGGTGGAGGTGGAGATGGCGTGTAGCACAGTGTCGAGTCGGTCGTCGTCTAGGAAGACGCAACCAACAGGATGAAGTGTCGCATGGAGTGTAAAGTGGATGGGTGGAAGATGAGTGCTAACACGCTTTCTGTATGCGTGTATCGGGGAATATCAGCAACTGGTGCAGATGTTCCCATGATACAACTTATGGTAGATGATATGAAAATATATAAGTATATATGTCTGTAAATATATATATGTAGTTATATCTGTATATATATATATGTATATATATATGTATATATATATAGATATGTAAATATATGAATAGATAGATATATCTGTATATATATGTATATATATATGTATATGTATGTATATATAACTATATAGACGTATATATATATATATATATATATATATATATATATATATATATATATATATATGTACATTCAGTTATAGATATATATGTATATATGTATGTATATTTGTATATATATATATGTGTATAAGTATATGTGCGTATATATATGTATATATCTATACTTATACATAGTGATATAGGTATATATATAGGTATATATATATATATATTTATACGTATATAAGTATATGTATATATGTAAATATATATGTATATATTTATATATATATATAAGTATATAGATATATATATATATGTATATGTATGTATATTGACTAATACATAGTTATATAAGTACTAATATATGTATAGATATACGTATAAATATATATATGTATATAAATATATATATATATGTACGTATATATATATGTATATAGTAGAGTATAGGTGTGTGTACGAGAGTGTGAGTGTGTGTGTATATGTGTGAGCAGAGAGTGTGAGAGAGTGCTGTGAGAGAGAGAGAGAGCGCGCCTGTCGTGAAGAAGGCTGGAGAGTTAAGTCGTCTGCAGCCTCAGGGCGTCGTTTGATGGCCACAATGCACAGCGCTTCACGTAGGCACGTGAAGAGGCGCACGCTGGAGGGAGTGGGCATGGGGGAGTGACCACAGTGCACAGCGCTACGCGGAGAGGCGGGTGTGGGCAGACGCAGGTGCTAGAAGCGGATGAAGATGCGAGCGAGCAGACGCGGGCGCACGCAGACACGCGGGCGGGCGCTGGAGCGGGCGCAGGGCTAGACATGGGCCTAGGCAGGGACCGGTTGCAACGCGCTGGGTGATCGCCACGCGACCAGGCGTTTTCGGTGCTGTGAGTGCGGGAGGTGTTGAGCGGCTGGCACGCGAGCTGAAGAACTTGCGCCGGTTGCTGGCTTGCTGAGAGGCGGGTGAAGACGCGAAGAAGCGGGAGGCGAGGGTGCCTGCAGGTGCACGTGGTGGCCTGCGTGTGGGCGCGCGGTGGCCTGCGTTGCTGCTGCTTCTGCGGAGCTCGAGCGATGGCCAGTTGAGCTTCAAAGCTTGAAGCTCCTGTGGCAATGGCAGGAATTGCTTGGAAAGGTGAAATCAGAGTGGGGAAGACCACCACGCCCACCGACTCTTTGATGAGCTGGGCGGTGGTGGACTCACAGTGGTGGTTGTGCACCACTGTGAGTTGCTCCTGCCCGCAGCGTGGCTCCTTAGAGGAGGAGAGGCTACGTATGGAGGGAGAGGGAAGGAGGCAGCCTAGAAGGGAAGGTGCTGTCTGTGTGGTGTTTGCTGTGAGGACCAAGCTCCCATGCAAAGAAGCCATGCCTTTTTAAAGAGGAAGAAAGCAAGCATAGCCATGCCCTGGTTGTGCATGCCTCCGCATGGCTTGGCAGGGAGTGGCTGTGCAGGGCAAGCTGAGCAGGACATGGCGCTAAGAAGAGCTGCCATGCCTTGCAGCTGTGGAGAAGAATTCAAAGTCAAATAAAATTAAAAATAAAGATGGTGAATTTGTGAAGCAGCACTTGAGGAAAATGTTAATTTCACGGCTATTTATTTCACTCTCCTCCCCTCTTAAATAAATGCATGCATGCGTGTATTTCTACAAATGCAACTATGTCTACCTAATATGCACTGGTAATGCTTGGAAATAGCACAAGATGGCATAATTGTTGGTTTATTTTTGTTGTGCAATCATACCCCCATGCTTATCTTTTGCTAGTCCCTAGTAAAACATTTTTGTGTTGTATTTAGAAATGATCTTAACCTGAAGATTTTCTTCTGAGGCGACATAGGTGTGTTTGTTGTTGGATATTGTGAGAACCAATTGCAGAGAAGACTACCAGTACTTTAAGTCTCACATGACATAGATCATCTCTTAACTAACCAGGACTCTTGATATTTAAACCTTAAGTATAATTTCCAGGACCCAGGAGGTTTTTGCCGTACTCGAGAGCTCAAGAGATTATGGCTTGTGCTTAGTGAAGGATCAAGACTGACCAGATGAACATTAAGACTCAAGCCCAAGGTTTCATGAATTTTTAAGTACAGGTTGGTCCCAGTTTCAGCTCGTGTCTTCAGATTGACCCTTAAAAAGATGATGAAAAACTCAACTCCCATTTTCTGACATTTGTGGCTCAAAGAAAACAGGGTATTTGCCCTGAAGAACTTTTTTGTAGGAAGAAGACTTTATAGATATTTGCGAGATATACTGACTTATTTGCACCTTTTTTTTTCTTTTAAAACATGTGTCAGTATATCTCTTACAACATTATTTGGAGGAGCATACTTTTCTTTTTGGTGGGGGAGTTCCTTTTTGGTGGAAAGAGTCTCTCCTAAACACAAGACTAAAACCTGGGATAAAAAGTCTACCTACGCACACAGGTAAGGACTCCACCTTCCCTAATGAACACTAGGGTTGGATCTTATGTTCACCTGGTCTTTCTTGATAAGTGTAGTGTGAACCAAGTTTACTTAGGCTCTCAAGTAGAAGCAAACCAATGGATCCTGTACTGGTGCCTCAGGTACAAGAATACGTCCTTAGTTAGGAGAGATTGCGATCTATCTTCTCAATGCTCAAGTGAATTAAGCCTGAGCCTGAGCGAATCAAGCTTCTGTGGCCTGAAAAGTCTTCAAAAACAGTGGTTGAATATCCATAAACACTTATTATATTTTTGTTTTAGCCTTCATATCATTACTAAACAGCAGTTTTATATATATATAGGTGGAAACTGGATGATACCATAAAATACCCAGATCATATGGATGCCTACCCACCCCCCCATGCCAAACGATGCTATGTCCTCATATGCATGCAGGGTAGGGTAGAGGAAGGACGAAAGATCAGGCAACGAGAGCTGAGGTGCAGGGTAAACAGCAGGGTGGTAGGGTGGGTGGATAGTGGGTGGTGAAGTGAAAAGTGAAGTGATCGTGACAGTGGCGTGAAAAGTGATGGTGGATGGTGAAAGATCTGGCATTTCCTAGGACGAGAGTGTCCCAGGCTGATCGAAGAACAAGTCAAGAGGAAGAAGTTGGCCCTCAGATTGGCCAAGAAGAGGGGCTTCTTGGATAGATGGATCCAAAAAGGAATAGCCCCAGTGAGTAGTATATGGGCTCAAGGTCCTAGTGTGGATTTGCAACTTCGCCTGATTTGGCGGGAAAGAAAGGGCAATCCGGTCTTCAAGAGTGTGGACCGGCGGTGAGTAGCCCGGATATGACTCAAACCACGAGGTATAGGAAGCAGAGAAAACCTCGTTAGAAGTCTGGTCAGGAGAAGGTATGGGAATAGGGAGGGATGGGGGAATCTCACAATATGTGTCGGTCAGGCAATCTTCAGTGTTTAAAGGTAGTCCGTAGCAGTCCGAATAGGTCCCAATTAGTCCGATACATGCGCTGACGGCCCTGTCCTCGTCAGACATGTCATCCTCGATGCAATTGCAATCAAAGTTCTTAGTTTTCTTGAAGATGTTAAGCTTGAGCTTTTCAGATCCAACGGCAATCTCAATATAGCCCGACTCGCAGCCGATATGGGTGTGGGCTATGGCCAATAAAGGTCGACCAAGGATGATCGGACAATCAGAAAGTGAGCTAGGAACTTCCATATCTAAAAGAAGAAAGTCAACAGGAAAACAGAGACTATTGACCCTAACCACCACATCTTCCACCACACCCTTTGGAATTTTGACAGAAAGATCTGCCAACTGTAACGTGACAGGGGTGGGTTTCAGATTTCCCAAGGAAAATTTTTCAAGCATGATTGTTGGAATAAGATTTATGGAAGATCCTAGATTAGGCAGGGCACGGTTAAAATTACAGCCTTGGATGCTACAGGAAATAAGCGGTGTGCCCGGATCTTTCTGCTTCGGTGGTAGATTTGACAGTATAGCACAACTCACAGGAGGTGAGAGAACCACCGGATTCTTAGTTTTCTTTGACTATCGCCTGGGTGTTGTGTAGTCTTTGAAAAATTAGGCGATAGTAGGTATGTGATTGATAGCCTCGAGCAGGGGTACTTTGATTTCAACATCCCTGAATAAATTACGCAGGTTATCAAAGGCCTGCGTATCTTTCTTTTTGCCTTTTGACTCCCTCAGTAGAGCCTTAGGGAATGGGAATAATTCTGGCACCAATTTGGGTGTATCGTCCTCTCGCGAATGCGATGCGCATCCCGAATGAGAGGGCGAAGAAGAAGACGGGCCAGGATCTGGTTGAGGTGGATCGACGGTCTGCTTACCACTCCTCGTAGTGATCACATTGGACGTTGCAGGTCCAGTGGGATCATAAGGCGGAGGAGGGTTCATAATAGGGACATAAGATTGAGGTGCTACAATGGGATTAGCCTGAAATCCCGATGGAATGCTCGGAGCCTGCATAATTTGGTGAGCCTGTCCCTGAGAAGGTTGTACCTGTGGTTGAGGACCACAGGATATGAAATTTCGTGGGTTGGGAACAGGTTGGGCGGGAAGAGTGCCCTAAGATCGAGTCGCCATGCGTAGTTGACTAATCTCAGCATTCTGCTGCGCCAATTGGTGCTGAAGAGAGGTCATGTTCTCTTCATGGCGCTTTGACATTTCCGTCATCATTCGCATCAATTTGTCAAGAGGACTTGATGCGTGTTCTGTTTGCGATACGTAAGGACCTGATGGCGGATTCACCAAAGGATTAGACTGGGCCCTTGGGATGACGGGTGCGGATGGTCACATTGGTCCACTCGTGGGGTTTTGGCACTGCAGGTTGTTGGACCATGCGAAATTTGGATGATTTCGCCACCCTGGGTTATAAGTGGCAGAGAATGGGTTGTTCCCCAGGGCGCAAGCGTCTTCTATACCAGAAGACGCGTTCGCATGTAAATATGCATCCGAGTACACGGAGGCTTGGTCCTGCATGTCAAAATACTGGCTCGCAGAAGCCAGTTCCACATGACTTACCAAGTTGCTCGGTGCGACACTCGGTAAGGAAGGTCTTGCGGGGTTTCTTGGGATAAGCCTGGTGTTGGAAGAATTGGAATTGTGATGAAGTGGTGAAGTGGGGGTTTTTGCCATAGAACGGGCGGGGTTGGCTAGAAGCTCGTCCAGCTTCTTGTGCACGATGGAGACTTCATGCAATTTCTGTGTGATAAGGCTGAGATCAATGGATGGATGGAAGGGTCCCGAGTCAACTTCGTGGACATTTCAGGATAGGCAGGTACGATTAAAGGTGACAATGGAGGCATTGTTCATTGAGTTTTCACTCATATTTTCAAATAATTCAAATGCTCCATTCTCATCTTTATTCATGAAATTCCCTCCTCAGAAAGAGTCTGCAATCTGCTTCAAAGTCTCATTTAACCCATAATAGAAAATCTGGGCTATAGGCCACTTAGGAAGACCATGGTGCGGACACTACCTGAGGAGGTCATTATATCTCTCCCATGCCTCATGAAACTGTTCGCCGTTTTGTTGCGTAAATGAAGTGATAGCACGGCGAAGTGCATTGGTTCGCCCGATTGGGAAGAACTTCTTGAGAAACGCTATTCGCATCTCTTCACAAGAGTGGATGGTTCTCCCAAGGGTGCATAACCACTGCGATGCCTTATCCCACAATGAAAATGGGAACATTTTCATGAGGACTATAGGTAACCTGATATTTCTTGGTTTAACAGTTTCAGCCAATCGGGTTAAGTCTTCCAAGTGGAGAAAAGGATCTTCACTTGCAAGACCATGGAAGTGAAAATTTATTAGGCCAATTATGTTAGGTTTCAGTTCAAAGTCGTCCCTTCCCATGGGGACTCGAATTTTTCCTATGGTCTCTGTAGTAGCAGGATTCTGATAGGAGCTAAGAGACCTTGGCTCCTCCCATTCGGGAGGGTTCTACATTTCCTCCAATGTTTCCCTAATGGCCTCAATTTGTTCATTATACATTTCCATTTGGGATTGGAGGCGGGTTATGGGATCCAAGGCTCCACCACCTGGTGGGTTTTGACGGCGGTTTCCTCCCTCAGGATTTGGGGGTGGGCGTGCAACCATGTTTGTGGAGAAGGAGGATGATTCGACTTCTTTTCTAAAATTATCAGGAAATTCACAGAGTTCAAGGTTTTGTGACCTCCTCCTAAACATGCACTACTGCAGGAAGAATTAGGGGGATACGAAGGGAAAAGAGATGAGAGAAATGACGCCGCAAAGGTACACTTGATGACAAATCAATACAATCAAATTCCTAACCTCTACAGTGTGCCCTCAGACCTATAGATCTAAGTTACCTACTATCACGAACTACGGAACCGAATGCGAGCACCGCGGAACCACCGAGCCAGATTGAAAGGCCATTTTCCCCAGTGTTAGACACCCGATAGCACGCGGGAACCCTCACCAGCACGTAGGCGCTACATGCAGGTAGTTAAACCTCCAATCCTTAATAAAGGGTCAAGTTGCTACCAATTTTAATTAGAGCCTTAGGATCGAGTGCTTCTGGAATGTGAAGGGCATTGTTTACGGGTAATGCCCAAGTGATTGATTTTTACAAAGTGTGTAAATTAAGCATGCAATGGGGAAATCTCCCTGAATTGAAGTTTTAATAGGTGAATGGTTTTTAGAATTCAGCCTTAAGTAGTATGGATTTTAGGATTTCACTGAATTACCAATTCAACCAATCTTCGGGTTTTGAAAGAATACAAGTTTTCTTCTTATGCCCAACAAACCCTTCTTCAATGTCAGTTGGTTAATGCATGCTAAAATGCAATGGGCTTCCATAGATGGAGATTTCTATGTGTGGATGCACGAATCAATTTTAGATTAGTGTGAAAGGGAGCCAAAGCACTTCAATTCAAGTGCTCCCAATCACCAAAAAGATGTCCACACACAGGGCTCAACCAGAAGATAAAGAAAATCAAATTGTTGGGGTTGAAGTATTCGGGATCGAATCTCTCAGGCACGTGAAAAGTCGTGGTGGGGTTGGAATCAACTCAATTCCATGTCTCCCTACCAAAAAGGTGATCCCGAATTGTAGGTAAATGAGGCAAAGGGGAATGGTCAATCAATCTTTTTATTTTTTCCTCAAAGAATACTTCACACGGTGAAAAATTCAAGAATCAAGATTCTTGAATCATCGCTAAGCGAAGTTTGGCGGGAAATCCCAGGGTAGTGGGAGTGATGACAAACAATCAAACAAGTGGTTTTTAATCCACTTGCCCCAAGAGATCCCAAGAAGTTTTTCTAGTTTTTTAGTTTTTAGTTTTTTTTTATTATTATTAAGGTTACAAGTTAGCCAAGGTTACTAAGAAAGAAAGACCTACTTGTTCGGCAACGTGTGCGAAGCACCAATCCGGTGTTGACGACTTCACGCTCTCGTTCCCACCTTGGATCTGCCCACGTCTCCTACTTCGTCTGCCTGTCTTCTCCTTGAAACAGGTTCACCTGCACAGCAACAAAGAAAAACACCCGTGAAGAGAAGGGTGTGAGAAGAGAAAAATAAAAGGACTGGAATAGAAACTTACTTGAATGATCACTTCCCCGGCAACGACGCCATGAAAAGGGGTGTGGTCAGGCCCGGTTAGATTTTGTTAATATGATGATTTTATCGTTGTGATGAGTATAGTGGTTAACCTAGATCGAGCCTAACCATCTCTTTACAAAATTTTTTTACCTGGCCTACTTGATTTTATCTTGGTCACTTTTAGGCCCAGGGTCGAATTCAGGGAAGTGGGATTAGAAGTGAATGAGTTTCTACGCCTTTCCTACAACGAATCTCTTTCGTTCGCTTATTATGTTTCTGGTGTTTTTCTATTTAACATTTTTTTTCTGATAAGTCATGTCCTTGAGGCACACCCTCAAAATCAGGTTCTTGGCTTTGAGCCAAGTTAGGGTTTCAAAACTAGTCTTCGCAAGACTGAGTACCTGCAAGTCAAGGATTATCTTTTCTCCTTTATATAATTTTTTTTATCTTTTTTCTGGCAGGAAAGAGAAACAGAAATAAAGTAAATATAGTATATATATATATATGTATATATTATATATGTATAAAGGGGTGGGGGTGGAGGTGGAGATGGCGTGTAGCATGGTGTCGAGTCGGTCGTCGTCTAGGAAGACTCAACCAACAGGACGAAGTGCCTCGTGGAGTGTAAGGTGGATGGGTGGAAGATGAGTGCGAACACGCTTTCTGTATGCGTGTATCGAGGAGTATCAGCAACTGGTGTAGATATTCCCGCGATACAACTTATGGTACCTGATATGAAAATATATAAGTATACATATCTGTAAATATATATCTATATGTAAATATATATATATGGTTATAAATATATAGGTATATATGTAGTTATATGTGTTTATATATGTATGTATATATATATAGATATGTAAATATATGTATATATATATGTATATGTATGTATATATAACTATATAGATGTATATATATATATATATAGTAATATATGTATATAGATATATGTAGATAGATATGTATATATATATATATATATATATATATGTATGTATATATAGTTATAGATATATATGTATATATGTATGTATATTTGTATATATATATATATGTGTATAAGTATGTGTGTATATATATATGTATATATCTGTATATATGTATCTATACTTATACTTAGTTATATAGGTATATATATAGGTATATATATATATATATATTTATATGTATACAAGTATATGTATATATGTAAATATATATGTATATATTTATATATATATAAGTATATAGATATATATATATATATATATATGTATATGTATGTATATAGACTAATACATAGTTATATAAGTACTAATATATGTATAGATGTATGTATATATATATATATATGTATATAGTAGAGTATAGGTGTGTGTACGAGAGTGTGAGTGTGTGTGTATATGTGTGTGCAGAGAGTGTGAGAGAGTGCTGAGAGAGAGAGAGAGAGAGAGTGCCTGCTGTGAAGAAGGCTGGAGAGTTAAGTCATCCGCATCCTCAAGGCATCGTCTGATGGCCACAGTGCACCGCGCTGTGCGTAGGCGCGCGAAGAGGCGTGCGCTGGAGGGAGTGGGCGTGGGGAAGTGACTGTAGCGCACAGCGCTGCACGAAGAGGCGGGTATGGGCAGACGCAGGCACTGGGAGCAGATGAAGATGCGAGCGGGCAGATGTGAGCACACGTAGACGCGTGGGCAGGCGCGAGGCTGGACGCGGGCACGGGTAGGGACCGATTGTGGTGCGCCGGGTGACCAGTTAACTGAGAAACTTACCGGTCACCGCATTGTAGACACAGTGTTCCGCTGACTAGCGTGAACAGTGGCTACAGTGCCACTCGGCTCCACGTGACCGGGCGTGTCCGATGCTATGAGTGCGGGAGGTGTTGAGTGGCTGGCGTGCGCGCTGAAGAAGTTGCACCGGCTGCTGGCTTGTGGAGAGGCGGGTGAAGATGTGAAGAAACGGGAGGCAAGGGCACTTGCAGGCACGTGCGGTGGCCTACGTGCGGGCGCACGGTGGCCTACGCTATTGCTGCCACCTTACTACTGTTGCTGCGGAGCTCAAGCGGTGGCCAGTTGAGCTTCAATGCTTGAAGCTCCTATGGCAATGACAGGAATTGCTTGGAAAGGTGAAATCAGAGTGGGGAAGACCACCACGCTAACCGGCTCTTTGATGAGATGGGCGGTGATGGACTCACTGTGGTGGTTGTGCACCACTGTGAGTTGCTCTTTCCCGCAGCGTGGCTCCTCAGAGGAGGAGAGGCTGCGTATGGAGTGAGAGGGAAGGAGGCGGCCTGGAAGGGAAGGTGCTGTCTGTGTGGTGTTTTTTGTGAGGACCAGGCTCCCCTGCAAAGAAGAAGTCGTGCCATTTTTAAAGAGGAAGAAAGCAAGCACAGCCATGCCCTGGCTGTGCATGCCTATGCATGGCTTGGCAGGGAGTGGCTGTGCAGGGCAAGCTGAGCAGGACATGGTGCGAAGAAGAGCTGCCATGCCTTGCAGCCACGGAGAAGAACTCAAAGTCAAATAAAAATAAAAATAAAGATGGGGAATTTGCAAAGTAGCACTTGAGGAAAACGTTAATTTCACGGCCATTTATTTTACTCTCCTCCCCTCTCAACTAAATGCATGCATGCGTGTATTTTTACAAATGCGACTATGTCTACCTAATATGCACTGGTAATGCTAGGAAATAGCACAAGATGGCACAATTGTTGGTGTATTTTTGCTGTGCAATCACAACCCAAGACCAAAAAGTTGGGTTACAAAGAAATCAAACTCGAAAGGATAATCAATGAATGTGCGCTTGGGTTGGACATCCTCTGAAAAGATGCCATAAGGGTCCTGGTAGAAGGTTCGGATTTTTAGACAAATTGGAACTCTTACACTCGGTCTTTTGCTTCCTCCGAAATTGACTTCCCATATTAATATTTCCCAACTCCTATCCTCCTCATTCAGACTTTCAAATTTTGGGACCTCCTATATATTAATGACCTCATCTGAATTTTCCAAGTCTAAAAGATGTGACTGAATCAGAATTGACTTGGGTCTAGTGATCTCAAAAACAAAATCATCAATATACTCAAAGGGGTGTAATTGAGGAATGGGGCTTTGAATTGAATCCTTCATGAAATCAGGATCTAAATCCACCATTGTTTATCACGCTGAATCGGGTTTTTAAAATTATTACATTGTAGTACAGCTGAAATAGCGTTCAAAATAGATATAATTTTATTACATGAAAAGATTTCCGTGGTCGAACACAAGGAGTAAATTGGTATTTAGAAATCAATATCGCAATTTAAACTGAAAGAAATTGCAATAGTAGCAATGTCAGAGTGCAAAAATATGGGAGTAAAATGGTGATGTAAATCACCAAGTACTCCTACAATATCACCAAATAATTCAATATATGACCATGAACTGAAAGCAATAATCTGTCGTTTGATTCGTGAATCAGATGACTTAAAGTGTCTGACTTCCTTTCTCTTTCTCTTCTCTGTCTTCTCCTTCCTTCTTCTTCTTTGGCTTTTGTTCTGACTTCCTTTGTCTTTGCCTTCACGATTCTTCTCTTTCTCTTCTCTGACTTTCTCTTTGTACTTTGGCTTCTACTCTTCTTCTTCCTTTGCTTTTTCTCTGTCTTCTCCTTCCCTCTTCTTTTTCCTTCTTCAACTTCTGCAATTGCTTTCCCTGGCCTTTCTTCTACCTTGGCTTCCTCTTCATCTCCTGTAATGACCCATACCTTTTTAGCCATTTAAGACATCTGGAGTTCCAGTCAGACATCTGTTCAGACGTCTGGACATCTTTCCAAACATCTGAAAGTGAATTCCTTTCGTACTGCGCTTTGCACTCTACGCGCAGGTGGAGCACAGAGGCTGTTCCCCCTCTCTCTCCCTCAACCCCCCCGAACCCTAAACCCTACTTTCCCTCCTATTTATAACCCTCACTTCTCCTCTCCTCTCCTCCTCACACCATAGTCACCACCACCTGCAGAACCTCCTGTGCGACAGCGGTAAGGCATGAGAGAGAGGCGAGAGGGGGGCAAGGGAGGGAGAGCGAGAGAGAGGGAAGAGGAGAGCATGGAAGGTTGAAGGACCTTCGGGAGCTCGGCAAAGCTCGCACGGCTGGCGACGGGTGTGTGCACACGTGGAAGACGTCAGCGAGGAGCTGCCCAAGCTCCTACAGTGGCTGGAGCTGCTGCCGCAGGCTGAGGTGCGAGCGAAGCAAGCTTCAAGGAGGTTCTGATACTGGAAGTTTTCTAGTATTAGACATTTGGAATGAAGACCAGACGTCTGGCGAGGCACATGGACGTTCGGAGCTAAGGCTGGACGTCTGAGGGAACGTATCATGTGAGGTACCTACGTTCCTATGCTGATTTCCGCCATGCAGAAGATCTCAACGTAGGAGTTGTTGTCGGCTGACCGTGTCTACATTTTCGTACGTAGCTGCAGCTTTGGGAAGGTGTGTTGTATGCTTTCCCATGCACTTTTGGACATCTAATCACATCACCGGACGTCTAGAGGTGCTTCCAAATGACCAGAGACCTTGTCCAATGCTTGGAACTGTCCTCAGATGGTCCCAAACGAGGTCTGGATGTTTGATCGCCATAGGAAACACAAGGTGAGTTTTGACATCCTTTAAGACGTATGGGATTGGTCCCAGATGTCTGATTTTGATCAGAAACCGTGCTTTTGGCCTGTTTAAGGCCCAAATAGAATCAGATTTCCGCAAATGAAGTACCGTTGTTTTCTACTCGAGTTCCTCCACATATTCATGTTGAGTACCCATTGTTTTGAGTTTGTCTAATGTACATTAGTCGTTGGTACAGGTTACCAGCAAGTGGCATGTTTGGGGCCCGCGGAGATGATGAGATCTGCGGCACAGGCTCCCATTCCTTCTGTGATACCCAGTAGAGTGGTTTAACTAAGTTATTAATATCTAAATAAGAATGTGCTTGGCTGAAATATCTAGATTGAACTCTAGGACATGGAATGAACCCTAGGGTAGAAATGAATGAGCCTATTCGAGTTGTACTGTTTACTTGCATGCATGGTTAAGATAAATTCCTAGCAAATGCCTTTGATATAATTACGAGATGCATGTTAAAATATGAGATGCCTGTATATAATTGAGGAAATTACCTGTGAAACCACCAGTTGCATGTTTTTGAGAACAAAATTACGGAAACATGAGCTTCCTATCTATAGATGAGGAACGAATTATGAAACATGAGATCTGGATCTGGATAAATGAGGTGAACATGAGCATGAACCCTACGGGAATTAGAAGTAGAACTCCTGTGGATAAACGAAATCTAGAATGTATACGGGAAGTGTACTAGCCCTTGTGTACGTGGTAGCTGATAAACGCCTGCTTATCATCATTTTTATGCATTTAAACAAACCTAGCTCTTAGTATTTTACTCCGCAAACAGGTTTTTGGGCTGCATTTAGGCATAAATTAGGTTAGGCATGCATTGCATTTTTTATTATCTTTTTAATATGTTTTTGTGAGTGTTAGGGATGTACAGATATACAGATCCCTAAATCCCTAGCACTCAAGAAGACAAATGGTGAAGGAGAAGCCCAGACTAGCTAGAACTCAGCTTGATCCAGCTCACCACAGCTGGAACCTAGCTCACTTGAACTAGGGTTAGCTCATCCCAGCTCCATTCAGCTAATCTCAGCTGAATGGTAGCTCAAGAGAGTTCATCTTAGCTCACCCTAGCTCAAGTCAACTCAGATCCAGCTCAACTTAGCTGAGTCTAGCTCATCTCAGCTCCCATTAGTCCATAGGGAGCTCTAGCTAGCCCAGCTGAGTTGACAGGAGTTCACCCCAGCTCAGATCCAGCTACATCTAGCTCCACTCAACTCCAGCCAGCTGAAGAACTCATCCCAGCTCAGCAAGCTCAAGTCCAGCTCCCGGGGACTTAGCTTAGCTCAACTCAGTTGAGCTAAGCTACCTTAGCTGCCTCAACCAGCTTGATTCTCCCCAGGAGCACCAGACCTAGCTCACCTTAGCTCATTATGGTAGAAGCTAGCTTACTTTAGCTTAGCTTAGCAGCTAGCAAAGAACTAGCAAGCTAAGCCAACTAGAGTAGCTCCATGCCAGCCTCTTCAGCAGCAACCAGCTCCAATTTCAGCTCCAGACTTCTCCTCAGCTCCTCCCTCCAAACCCTAGCTCCAACACCTTCTCCTATACTCCCCCTTTAGCTAAGCTAGCTTTGCTTAGCTAGCAACCAGCTCCTTGGCCATCCACCACCTTCAAATTCAACCCTAGCTACCTCCACCAACTTAAGCCTACCTAAGCTAGCTACCCTACTCAAGTTGGCGCCACCTCCTAGTCACCCCTTCACCCCATTATCACCACCAAAAGACACCAAAAGTTGGTGCCAAAACTAACCCTAACCACCTCCCTTTTGGCACCAACTTTCAACCCCTTCATCCACCCTACACCTACCCACATAACCCATCCTAACCATCCACATACCCCCCTTCTAGAACCCTAAGGTGGCGCCACCTAATGGCCTTCTAGAAGGCCCATTTTGGTGCCAATTCTAAAGGGCACCAAAGCCTTAACTACCCCCCTAGGTGTCCCTTAAGGTGGCGCCAATTGACCTTGGCCATTGGATCCTTAACCACCTCCACCTCTTCATCTTAGCCCTCCATTCCAAGAGTCACCTTAGCCCCCTTCCTATTCTATAAAAACCCACCACCTACCACCATTTGGAGGCATCATCCGTTAGTGTATTTTTCTACCTATACCACCTATTCCTACGGCCAAGAAGAAGGAGTAGAGAAGGAGATTAAAGGGGCACATCACCAGCCCTTTTGGTGCCTTCTTCTCCCCACTCTCTTCAACTTGGGCCATGCCAAGGAGGAGGACTCTTCCACTTCAAGGAGGATGGCCAGGCAAAGGAGAAGGACCTAGGGTGGACGTCCGCCCTTGGAGAGAAGCTTAGGGCATGCCCCCTTAGGGCTTGCCTTGGAGGACATCACCTTGGTGGAGCACAGCAAGGAAAGAGTTGGAGGACTCTTTTCAAGATTGGGAGCTACCAACCTTGGAGCAAGAAGCCCTCTTCTTCACCATCTATCTATAGGATTTGTGTTTGCTTTTATTATTTGCAATTTTCTAGTAGTAGAAGCATTCCTCTACTAGGCCTTTTTGTAAAACACTTTTTTCATTAATCTAGTTGTCTTCTTTGTAATTTCTTATTTGCATTTCTAATTGTTTTGTTTCTAGGATTCTTCACTCCCTCTCCCTAATTATTCTAAGTCTTCACTTGCTTAGAGTGAGCTTAGGGAGAGGCTCTACTTGCCACTTAGAAGTAGTATTTTGAAATTGAAGTGTAAGTCACTATCCCATCACAATTTCGCATGTTACCTTAATTCAAAAAAAAAATGATATATTGAAAAATACCAAAAAGAAAGTTGAGATTTGTATTCCAAGCAAGAGAATCAATTTTGCAAACATTTGGCCTCCTTGAACGACCCTAGATACTCTCCTATCTAGGATATAAATTTAAGAGTTGATCGATTTTGCACGTTACAATGACGTATTTTACAAACCACGTAAAATCCGTTATCAGTACCATAGAGAGCAACTGTCCCCTTTTAGTGTAGAGCGGAGCTAGCCTCCCGTGGGTTGAGACCCAGGGTTAGGATTGGCAACTCTACACTGACTCATGTTGGCCCTCGCATACGTGGTACTTAGGCAAGCTACTAGTGTAGGGAGGGAGCTGGCCACCCCACAGGCCTGGGGTTTAGCTAGCCACCCTACACCGATTTTGTTAAGCCCTCTGGGCGAATCGAAGTAGTCAAACGAGGGTGCGTGGACTATGGAGGGGCAAGACCCCTATTTGGTTCTGAGGGGCAAGACCCCTGTTCTGAGAGGGCATGGCCCTATATATTCCGTACTGTGCTTCGGGCATGCCTGCTAGCGGAAATTACTGACCGTGTGTCAGTGCGAGGTAGCTACCCATGAGCTTATCTCGCATGCTGTAGTCACTACTACAGCTTGATAGTGACCTTAGAGTGGTTGACTGGGTGTAGGACTACCACGAGGGACTCTCCCGGCCAAGAGAGCACCACGTGTACCTTCTACTCTACGGAAAAGACTACAATCAAGATCATTCCCATGAGGAACATACAAGATCAAGAATCCCTGTATACTTGAGAAATAGATGAAACAGAAACACATAAATGAGATAAATAGAACTAAGAAATAAATCTGTTGTTGCTTTTACTGTACTTGTACTTAAATAATACAAACAGCACTTTACTCAGCGTTTTCTGACTTTGTCTTTTCATTACACTATTTAGGACCAGGAGATGAGCAGCCCGAGTTTCCAGCTGCAAAGGGTGCTAGGCCCAGCAGAGCCTAGCCGTAGTCGTTCTTCAGCACTTTCTTTTTTCTCTATTGGTGTAGTAAGTAATGGACACTTAGTTTACTATTCTACTACTTCTGTTTCATTTCCGCTTTCCGTTGTTGTTGTGGTGGCATGTACTGAGACAGTTGTTCTCCTTTCTTTACTACTTTGTACTTTTCTTCTACTTAGTTATATTGCATGTGTGAATATGATTTATTTTCCTGCTTTTGGTTATTTCTTGTTGGACAACTAGGTCTTGGGATTAGTCGAGGTGAGTCGGTCTCTGGTCCTGTAGGGATTCGGGAATCGGGTCGTAATAAGATGGTATCAGAGGAAGGCCATCCCGAGAAATGATCCAATTAGCTTGAGAATAACCACTTACGTGCATAAAACTAGGATAGCCACCACAATGTATCGCTTTGATATTCGTTTCTGAGTCTTTTTCTTGTTGTAATCCTGTATCGTTGACACTCTTGTTCTATCTTTCGCATCTCCTTACAGGAGATGCCTCGTTGGGGAGTTCTCGAGACAAGCCGTGGTCGTGGTAGTTAATGAGGTCGAAGGGGTAGATGTGCCGGACCTGAGGTACAAATTGGCCCACCTCTTCTCCCAGGCGTTCAGGCCTAGGATCTCGCCCAGCTGATCAATGACATTATGCGAGAGGAGCTTCACCAGCCTCCACAGGCACCTCTCCCTGAGGACGTGGAGGGGTAGTTCTCGATGGGACAGAGAGACTGTCACAGCACTGGACGAGTAGGAGGGGGAGGGGGTGGTCCTCCTCCGCCCCCAGCACACTCTAACACTTCCAAGCATGAGCCCTCCTTGCTTGGAGAAGTGCCCGTTCCCTCACTGCAGCTACACCATGAGCTTTTCGGATAGTTCCGGAAGCTGAAGCCCCCCTCCTTCAAGGGGGATGAGGACCCATCTGAGGTAGAGGACTGGCTGGAGCAGATAAAGAAGGTATTCGACACCCTTCGCCCTCTTGCGGAGTGTCGCGTGGCCTTTGCCATGTACCAGCTAGAGGGCGCAGCACACTGCTGGTTGAGGGCAGTCAGAGGCCAGGAGGGGAGAGAGTTTACGTGGGACCAGTTCACAACTCTCTTCTACACGCAATACTTTTCGTAGACCTGGCAGGACAAGAGGAGGCGGGAGTTCCATACTCTCCGCAAGGGGATGATGACGGTTAGCGCGTACCGCACACGTTTTCTGGAGCTGTTACATTTTGCCTCAACAGCTGTGTTCATAGAGGAGGAGCACCTATGGAGGTTTGCTGATGGGCTTCGACCTGCTATTTAGGGGTATGTCAAACCCTTGAAGCTGCCCACTTTCTCTCGTGTGGTTGAAGCAGCCATGACTTACGAGGATACCAACTCGGCTACGTGAGACACTGACAGCAGACAGAAGAGGCCCTACCAGCTAGAGTACTCTTAGGGTCGTCGGGAGAGGAAGCATACGGCACCTGCAGGAGAGCCATCTCATTTTGCAGGGACATCAGTGGCCTTTGGGGGCCCCAGATAGGGGCCAATTGCCAGCATCGGACCCCCGCCCAGCCACCAGTAGGGACCCACGGAGGGAGGAGGTCATGTACCCCTCTGCTACCAGTGTGGCCAACCGGGCCACATCAGAAGGGACTGCCCATCTAGGATCGGAGCACAGCAGATGCTCCACGCACCGAGCGCTGGAGGCCGAGTTGGTGGTCGTGGTCACCAGGAGCGTGAGAGAGGGTAGCAGTCACGAGGAGGGTACCGACCAGCGGCTGCCTGCCCGACCTAGAGTGTAGCTACTTCATCTGCATTGAGAGATGAGGGTTGTATCAATGCCTTGACACACAGAGACCCAGGGCCTTGGGTTTAGTGGTGGCAGGTATGGCTACTATTTCTGGCATATTAGTGTCCGTACTTTTTGATTCCTACATCAGACACTCCTTCATCGCTATGAGTTTTGCCATCAGTTTGAGGTAAAACAGTGTACTGTTAGAGGATCCGTTTGTGATTAGAGGCCCAAGTGGCCAGTTGTTTGTAGCCGAGGAGGTCTACACAGACTGCGAGGTTAGTATAGGGGGGCACAGCCTCGCTGCTGACCTAATTGTGATACAAATGGATGATTTTGGCATGATCCTAGCGATGGACTGGCTATTCACCTATCACACCCTGGTGGACTATTTCACGAGGAAGATCATCTTCTCCATACCAAAGTTGCCTCCATTTGAGTTTCACGGATAGCCGGTGGATGGAAGTTTCTGATGCATCTACGAGCTTCGAGCAGCGAGGCTTTTGAGCCGGAGGTGTGAGGGCTTCTTGGCCTGTGTAGTGGCAGAGCCTAGCCTCGTGGCTGACTTGCAGAGTATCTCGGTGGTTTGCGAGTACTCCTATGTTTTTCAAGAGGAGCTGCCAGGACTACCCCCTGAGTGTGAGATTGAGTTTGAGATCTCATTGGTACCGAGGATCAGCCCCATTTCTACTACACCATACCGGATGGAACTACTTGAGCTGCGAGAGCACAAGTCACAGCTACAGGACCTGTTGGAGAAAGGCTTTGGGAGGCCCAGCGTGTCCCCTTTGGGAGCCCTTGTACTATTTGTGAAGAAGAAGGACTATACCCTGCGACTTTGTGTTGACTACCAACAGCTAAATAGGGTTACCATCAAGAACAAGTATCCGCTGCCGAGGATTGATGACCTCTTCATCCAGTTGTGAGATGCCACAGTGTTCTCCAAGATAGATCTGAGGTCGGGTTACCACCAATTGAGGATCAGGGAGATCAACGTCTCCAAGATAGCTTTCTGTACCCAGTACGGGCACTACAAGTTCTTGATCATGCCATTTGGGTTAACCAATGCCCCTGCTACCTTTATGGATTTGATGAACCGAGTTTTCAGGCCGTACTTAAACCAATTTGTGGTGGTGTTCATAGATGACGTGCTCGTTTACTCATGGGATCAAGCGCAGCATGGATAGCATTTACGCATGATCTTGGATACCTTGAGGCGATGTAGGCTGTATGCCAAGTATAGCAAGTGCGAGTTTTGGTTGAGGCAGGTGACTTTCTTGGGATATGTGATTTCAGGGGATGGCTTGGCTATGGGTCCAACCAAGGTTGAGGCCGTACTCAGGTGGGAGAGGCCACGTACAATGAAAAGATACATAGCTTTTTGGGACTGGCAGGTTACTATCAGCGGTTTATCAGAGGATTCTCTCAGATTACACGTCCTATGACCCAGCTGACCCAGAAGGATGTGCCCTTTGCCTGGACAGATGAGCGCGAGGCATGTTTTCAGGAGTTGAAGGAGTGACTGACTTCAGCTCCTATGCTTACCATTCCAGATAGTAGTGGTAGTTTTGTAGTTTACACTGACGCTTCGTTGTAGGGGTTAGGGGGTGTGCTCATGCAGCAGGATCATGTTGTCGTTTATGCTTCGTAGCAACTGAAGCCCCATGAGCATAGCTACCCTACCCATGACTTAGAGCTGGCAGTTGTTGTCTTCGCACTGAAGACAAGGAGGCACTACCTGTACGGTGAGACTTTTGAGATTTTCACGGATCATAAGAGCCTCAGGTAATTATTTGACCAGAAGGAGCTTAACATGAGACAGAGACATTGGTAGGAGCTCCTGAATGACTATGACTGCAGCATCTCCTACCACCCAGGGAAGGCCAATGTGGTGGCTGACGCCTTGAGACATAAGGCACCTGCCCACTTGTCTAGTTTACAAGCACAGAGTTGGAGACTCATGGAGGAGTTGGGCAGTTGGCGACCCTAGGAGTCATAGCGGGATTGTGGGACAGTGACAGTGACGCGGCTGACATGACCTGAGCTGATAGACTGCATCATCGCATGGCAGATGACAGATCTGTACTTACTGACACTGTGAGAAAGAGTGTTGACAGTGGACCTAGGAGACTTTTTCTTTTCAGATGAGATACTGCACATGAGGGGACACTTATGCATTCCTAGGGACAAGGAGTTATTGAGAGAGCTCCTGGCTGAGGCGCCCAAGCCTAGGTTCACCATACATCCCGGGAACACAAAGATGTATCATAATTTGGGACATGACTTTCGGTGGAGAGGGATGGAGCGAGATGTTGGTGAATTTGTGCAGTAGTGTTTGGTGTGCCAATAGGTGAAGGCCGAGCATCAGAGGCTTTCAGGGCCATTGCAGCCACTTCCTATGCTAGAGTGGAAGTGGGATAGCATCACTATGGACTTGGTGATGGGTCTAACAATTACCCAGTGGGGACACGACGCAATTTGGGTGATAGTAGACAGGTTGACGAAGATGGTGCATTTCCTTCCGATCCAAGTCACCTTTGGACCAGCACAGTTAGCAGAGAGATACATCCGAGATGTGGTGCGCCTGCACAGAGTTCCATGTGAGATTTTATCCGACAGGGATACCCATTTTACTTCCCAATTCTAGGCTAAGTTTTAGTAGGCTTTGGGGACACATTTGAGGTTCAGTACCACTTATCACCCCCAGACGGATGGACAGTCAGAGTGTACCAAACAGACACTTTAGGACCTTTTGAGCACCTGTGTACCAGACTGGAGAGGCTCCTAGGAGGAGCATTTACCCCTCGTAGAGTTTGCATACAATAATAGTTACCACTCGAGCATCGGCATGGCACCTTACGAGGCTCCGTACGGACGGAGGTGTACTGCACCCTTGAGTTGGGTCGAGGTGGGGACCAAGTGGGAGGTTGGTCCCAGGCTGATCTGGTAGATTCAGGAGGTGATAGAGTAGATTCACACACTACTCCGCATTGACAGGAGCAGGTAGAAGAGTAACGCTAATCGAAAACGCAGAGAGGTGTAGTTCGAGGTTGGGGATCACGTCTTTCTCCATGTTTCGCCCATGAAAGGCCTGCAACGTTTTGGGGTGAAAGGGAAGCTTTCGTCGAGGTTTGTGGGGCCCTTTGAGGTCCTAGAGCGGGTAGGACCCGTTGCTTATCGACTTGCCCTTCCTCCCCAGCTTTCTAGAGTGCATGATGTGTTCCACGTGTCCTACCTCAAGAAGTACATCGCTGATCCTAGTCACATTCTAAGCCACGAGAGCATCGAGGTGGGTGACGACCTGACCTACCCTGAGAGACCAGTACAGATACTAGACAAAGGCATCCAGCGTCTGAGACGGAAGCAAGTACCATTGGTGAAGGTCCTATGGAGAAGCCATCGGTATGAGGAGGTGACTTGGAAGCCTGAGGTGGCGATACAAGAGCAGTACCTGGATCTTTTTGAGGGCACGTCTTTTTGGACCTAGTTCGGTCCTCTTTAAGTTTGTTATGCATTTTTACATTCCTTTTCCTACACCCTAGCTAGCTCAAGTTTCAGGGATGAAACTTTCATTAAGTTTGTTATGATGTAATGACCCATACATTTAGCCATTTAAGATGTCTGGAGTTCCAATTAGACGTCAGTCCAGACGTTTGGACATGTTCCTGGACGTCTGAAAGTGAATTTTTTTCGTACTGCGCTTTACTCTCTGCACGTGGGCGGCCCACAGAGGCCATTCTACCTCTCTCTCCCTCACCCCCCTGAACCTTAAACCCTACTTTCCCTCCTATTTGTACCCCTCCCTTCTCCTCTCCTCTCCTCTCCTCCTCACACCATAGTCGCCACCACCTCCAACACCTCCTGTACGGCAGCGGCAAGGCCTGAGAGAGAAGCAAGAGGTGGGCAAGTGAGGGAGAGCAAGAGAGAGGAAGGAGGAGAGCATGGAAGCTCGGAGGACCTTCGGAAGCTCGATGAGCTCACTCAGCTAGTGGTGGGTGCGTGCACACATGGAGGACGTCGACGAGGAGCTGCCCAAGCTCCTGCAGCAGTTGGAGCTATCACCGTTGGAGGAGGAGAGAGTGGAGCAAGCTGCGAGGAGGTTCTGATACTGGAAGTTTTCCATTATATAACGTCTAGAGTGAAGACAAGATGTTTGGTGCGGCACCTGGACATCCGGAGCTAAGGCCAGACGCCTGAGAGCACGTATCGTGCGAGGTACGTATGTTCCTGCACTGATTTCCACCATGTAGAAGATCCCAGCACAGGAGTTGTTGTCAGCTAACCATGCCTGCATTTTTGCACGCAGGTGCAGCTTTGGGAAGGTGCGCGG